>CP125846.1:52625540-57425540 GCA_030408175.1 Trifolium repens
TCTCTCTCTCTCTCTCTCTCTCTCTCTCTCTCTCTCTCTCTCATGTAGTTCACTCATCAAAGGTTCTAGTACTGAAACATAACATATAATGACGTTGATGAAACATGATAAGTAATTAAGTATGTGCATTTCGTTGTATTCTTTTTTAAAATTTAGTTTAGGCATTTAAACATGTTAAATCGGCCCTTCATGTTATCCGAGTTTACCAATATTATTATGTGTAAATTAAAACTAAATAATGAACAAATTTCATTAATTTTAAAATTACACACAATCAGAGGAAATTATAACATACCATTAAAAGTATTTGCACAAAAAATACTAGCTTCCAAACTAAAAAAGCTTGATTCTTGATATACAATTACTCTCAACACCACTGGAAGTTATATTAACAAAGATGTCACATAAACATGAAGCTGTAGCCTTCAATTTAATATATTTCAAAACAATTGCTTTCCCAGGCAATTCATTTGTTGATGTCAAAAAAAATCTCATCTTATTTTTTATAATATCTGGCCAAAAATTTGGATTTTGTATCAACTTTCCAACCATAAAATTTGCTGAAGTGTTCACATTAATTTCACTACGTGCAGGAACAAATTGTGACTCTATTGGAACATTTCCTACTATGGTATCATTATAAGTGATATAACCTATGGAATTTTGATACTTGAAACTTCCATAATTTGGGTTAATTATTGTGATAACCATGCCTAAAGTCACATTCATGGCTATATTGGGTGAAAGGAAATTAAAGTGAGCAAAATTGACACCAATAGTAGGATTCTTGGGCTTAAAGACTGTAAAAATCAAGGTTATAGTCACAATTGAGACAATGATCAAGAACAATGTAGACACAATTAAACAAATTTTGACACCTCTTTTAGCCATATGGTTTTGATTTTTGGGTATATGAATATTTGGGAAAATGAAAAGATTTGATATCTATGTATGAACTTAAGTTGCTGACTATATATAATGATTTTTTTTTGGCGCTATATATAATGAAACTTTTATGATCTATTGGACTCATTTTGCTATCTATTGGTTTAGTGGTCATAAAACAAAACAAATGTTAGCCCAAAATAGTGGACACTTAATTGACTCCTAATTTGAGTTTGACTATTGAGATTAGATCCGTACAAAGAGAAGCATATCTTTGCATTATGGGCATAATTAATTTATATGATATTTAATTTACATGAATATGATATTAGCCATCAACAGTTACTTGGTTTGATGGTGATTAGTGTTGAATTTGGTAGAAAGATCACAATTTGATTCCCTACAATTACAATTGGGAGGAGGCTGAAACCACTTAATTTCAGAGCTGATCCCCAAACCAGATTAAACTGGTGATTAAAGCAAAAAAAATAAAATGGTATCAGCCAGAGTGCATGAAAAACTTCTTTCAAATACTCTTTACATACGTATAAATGAGTGCGCCAAACTTATTTGTTGGGTAAATTTAAGCTATAGATTAGCTGAATTGCTAGCTTTTAGTTGAAAAGCCAGTTTAATAAAGTTTTGTATATACAAAATGACATAAAAGTACATAATTATTTTATATAAGTGGATAGTTTAAAAAAAAGGTAAAAAGTTATAAGCTCAAACGCTACTTGAAATAGGGTCCGTTCGAATTAGATTATTTTTGAACTTATGCAAATAAATAAGTTTGTATGTATTATTATAAACTTTTCAAGGTAGTATTCAAAAATCTATAAATTTTAATGGACTCTTTCATTTAGTAAATTTTGTGAGACTTTTCAATTAAAATTACACTTGATAGACTCTTCTAACAATCTTGAGACTTTTTCTCCGAGACTTTTTCTATTTCATAGTTCTTCATCATTGTATGTTTGTACTTGTTTTTTTTTATTATTATTATGATTCATTATTGCCTATATCAACGCTGCAATCGATTGCGAATAATAGTGTTTTAACTAAATAAACGACATTGGGTTGTACAAACGTTTATGATTATTTTTAAGGGGTGTCAAAATGGATGGGTTTGATGGATTTGGATTGGATTGCTAATGGATGGATCAAGGTAATTCATTAATCCATTAACAATCCATCAAAATTTTATTAAAATAATCCAATTTAATCCATCCAATAAATATATAATTCATCAAATCCATCCATCCATTATGGTATTTTAAATGGATGGATATCTATCCAATCCATCTACTATACTTTTATTTTTTTTAACTTTAATAGAATATTTATTTAAAAACCATTTTTTTCCTTTTGATTAATGAAATGGTGTAAAAAGTAAAAATACCCAAACCTCTTTTTTTCATTAAGCCCAAACCTTTTTTTTCAACAAGCCCAAACCTTTTTCTTTAATAGAATTTTTAAAATAAAATTTTAAATACCATTTTGAGAATGAATTATTAAAGACATATACGTTGAGATCAAATTTATAGCAAATGTAAAAATAAAGCCAAAAAAATTAAATTACAAAAAGAGGACTATTCCGTGGGTTTAATAAAATAGATTCAAAAGTAAAGTTAAACTAGTAATATAATTTAAGAATTTTTCTATCATATGCAAAATTGCACATGTTAAAAAGCTTAAAATGGTAAATTTATATTGAAACCTATGCATTTAATATTAAATGTATAAATTTTTAATAAATAATAGGTGTTTTTAATAAAAAGTTACTACTTTTAACTACTTTAACATGTGCAATGTTGCACATGTTAGACAAACAAATTACTACTTTTAACTACTTTAACTCGACTGCCTATTCCTTTCTAACTCTTCTGTTCAAAATTAAGCATAACTTCAAAGGTAAAAATTGAAGCGCAGATGAATAGATGAAAAGGTAAAATTGTCTCAAAGAGTTAAAACCAACGATTTTACATGATTTCAGTGATTTTACTACGATTTAAATCGTTTTAAATCGTTCCAGATCACGATTTTACCATAAAACAATTTTACCCACGATTTAACTCGAAATTGCTACCTAGAAACGTAAAATCTATAGTTTTTACGTTTTAAATCGCGATTTTAACAACCTTAGCAGTTTTCTGAGCGGTTCATTTATAGAATGATCTTGAAGGTCAAAAGGATCGGATAGAGGTCTGGTTCCCAATTGGACCGGTCCGGTTTTCATTACCTTGATTTGAAGAAACTTTTTTTTTTAGTTGTAAAGTTTAACCTTTGTGTGGGAACTGGGTTTATTTTATACGCATGTATTATAATACAATATGAATCATCATTTGCAACAACTACAAAATTAGAAATTAAGTACACATTACTTTCTTTAAGATCCTTTTCAAATTTATAAATTAAAGTGCGGCGCACTGTAGTTATTTTGAACAATATGACAATATGTTAATATAATACAGCAGAAAATTGAGAATATATAAATGAATATAAAAATTGTACAACAGTTCTTACAGTTGAATTCATTAGTACTATATTCAAAGAAAATGAGCAAATGTTGCTTAACACATCGTGAACCAACCAAATCAAAATTACTCATACAACAACATTCCAACTGTCATTAACTTGTTGATTTTGGAAATTGGATAAACTTTGGGAGTCGTTTTTTTACAACTTAAGTAAATAAAAATGTGAAAAATTACAACTAAAGGGTTCAGAATAAGTTGTTAGAAATGACTTTGCAAATTTATTGTGACAAACAATTCTTATACTTATGGTTACTTTTTTTTTATAAAATATTTATGGTTACTTTTAAAAACACAAAAACTAAATACATTTTATGATAATTAATATAAAATCTACCATTTTATTTAAATTTCTTAATTATTATTTTTTACAATAAAATTTTAGTTATTTAACCATTACAATTTTAATATATCAAAACATTTATATAATTATTTATAATTTGGACGTAACCGACAATATAATTATGTAACATTTATAATTATGTAAAAATCATTTATTGCAATAGTTATTGATTTTATTTAACAGAGTGAGAACGTAGTATGATAGAAATAGATATATCCAATAGAAACACGCATCGAAAAAAACACATTTTAATGATACAATAAAAAAATGAAAATGGTTAGGATATTATTTATTTTTTACATACAACCGACGAAATGTATTTATAACACATAAATATAAAACATTACTCCGTATTTATTTAACATATTTGTTACAAAATGTGACGTCATCTATGAATAATACTCCTTATTGTTTCTTTTATAAGAGACAATTTATTTTTTAAATTCATTCAATAATTCATTTATTTGGTCTATATTATAGCTTAAATATATTCATTATTGAGTGAATTTAAAAAGTCGACCATCTCTTATAAAAAGGACCGAAGGAAGTATGCAATATAAAATGTCATGTCATGATTTATTAATTGAAAAGAACATGTGTCACGTTGACATGAATAAGGTGACATATGTGTATAATATAGATATAGATATAAATAGATATAGATATGAGAAAAGTGTCCTAAAGTAATATTTTGCTATAATTCATATATGTAATTCACTTTTTAAACTTGATTACAAATTAATTATACAAAATTTAAAAGAACATTTCTACTTTTTCATTCTTAACATGTACCCAAAACATGTGCTTTAGATTAATCATCTTATTATTTTCAAAGCATATAATAAGTTGCTTTGTATTGTAAGGGATTGAGTACCCCTTGTACTTCCTTATAATAATATTTGCTTATAAAAAAAAATCATCTTATTATTTAGTCATTTTTAAAGTTCAAAAGTATTATTAATTTTTTTTAATTATTTATTGTAAAGAGATAAACATATATAGGTTGCCAAAAAAACGAAAAGATAAACATGTACAATGGAATATTAAATAGTACTATTAATGAATCTTAGGTTAAAAGAAGGCGAATAATTTCATTAATAGAAATAAAATATTTTTTGTTTACGGTTATAAAAGATAACATTTATTGTCTTGCTGCATAAGCAATAGTTATTTCTTTTGGTGGACGATACGAATAAATACAAAGGGAACGATTATAGTAACTTTTTTATTTATTTCCATTGAACAAACGGAATTGACGAGCACAAACGTAAATATATTCAGAGTGAATATCTATTTTGGCTTCCCACAAAATTTTTATGGAATAATTTAATCTCTAACAAAAATAAAATCCAAATTAATCCTAGACATTTTCATGCTAAGGAAAAATTAGTCTTTTTACCATAACGAATCGATGACTAGTCTATCGATAGTAAGAAATTAGTCTTTTTGCCATAACGAATCGATGACTCGTTAGAAAATTTAAGAGATTAAAATTGATAGTTACTCATATATTTATTTCACTAAATGACAACTTTAATTAAATACATGATATTATTCTATTAAAATGAAATACATGAGTATTTTAATAACATTGAAATTTGTATTGCATGAAAATGTAAACTATGAAATCCTGAAAATACATCTCAGCAAATAATCATAGAACGTCGATATGCGGTGATTTATAAAAGTTTGAATCTAAATTTTTTCATTTCAACATACAAATTTTATTTTTTGACAAACACTTCTACACACTAAAAGTGCGTTGAATTTCTCGCCATTAAACTATTTAAACCAATCTAAAAAAACAACATAAACTATAAAATTATTTTCATTATTGAAAGTACATAAGCAATCTTAACAAAACAAAAATACATCTAGAAATTAAAAAAAATAAAAACAAACCTACTTGGATCACCAAATATTTCCTTAAAATCGTTGCTTCCAAACTAAAACATCTTGAGTTTAGATTGGCAATAGCTATCAACATGATTGGAACTCATATTCACAGAAATGTTACATAAATTATAAACCATGGCCTTCACTTTAATAAATTTGAGAATAATCACTTTTCCAGGAAGCTCAGCTTTTGATACTATTGTAAATTTCATACCGGGTTCAATTTCTTTTTCAAAATTAGGATTTTGTAGCAAATTATTCACCATAAAATTTGCATGAGTGCTCACATTAAGTTCACTACGTGGTGGAACTAAATGTGACCCAATTGGAACAATACCAACAATTGTTTTATGAAAATGGATATAACTAAATCCATTGTGGAATTTGAAGCTCCCAAAATTTGGATTCCCCATTGTGATCACCAAAGGTAGAGTAATATTTGGGGCTATATTTGATGAAAGAAGATCAAAAGGTGCTAGGTGGATAACAATATTTGGATCCTTAGGTTTGAAAACAGTGAAAATTAAGGCTATGGTTACAATAGAAAGAATGATGAAAAATATTGCGGATATACCCAAACAAACTTTGAGATTTTTCTTAGCCATGGTTTTGGTTTTTGGGTATGGAGTGGATTAAAAGAAAATGAAGATTTGAGAAAAATCAAGAATGAACAATTTGTTATATAGATGGAACTTGTTTTGGGTGGAAAATTTGTGGATATGTCTATATAATGAAAATTAATGTTATGGGGCTCATACAATTCTCTGTCAAAAAAAATTATTTTTTGACCAAATTTAGAGAATTAATATTTAGGAATGCATTTATGCTTATGGTTAATGGAAAGATTTTTACATATTTTGAGCAGTCGCATCATTAAAAAGTCTTAAGTATTATTTATTATTACCTTAAATGTTTTTTGTTTTTTTGTGAGAAAAAAGGGTGTAACTTGAACCCAAAAGTTATACACATAAGGTATCAATTTTTCCCCCTTTTTTTTTCCTCCTTTTTCTATAAGGGTCATCTATAACTAGTGCCCCGGGGTACTAGTTAAGGATATAAAAAAAGTAATTTTTACATTGAAAACAACACTTTTATTATCTTTCAAACATTGACTATACACTTTCAATGTAATTTTACTACTTGAAATATCATTAACTAGTATCTCGGAGGCACTAGTTAGCATTTTCCTTTCTATAATTATATTTATGTTACCAAAAAAACCACACTGAAGAATCAAACCAAAAGTAATTGAATTTATGAGGTAATTATGAAGGTCAATACTGTTTGGTTGAATTTCCATATAATTTTGATCCACAGTGAATCTTCCCTACAATGAATTTTTATATCAGGTGCATTTTTTAGCATTTTTCTTATTTTTCAAGTAGAGTCTCTCGAGATAATTTTGTTTTTTCACCAAAGAAACTTAATACTACCTACGTCCCATTTTATAAGGCCTAATTTGACTAAATGCGCTATTTATATGTTTTGTTTTGACCGTATTATTTTAAAAGTATATAAATGTAAATATTATCATATAAGATTTTGTTTGATTTATTTCGATGAAAAATTTTAAAATATCAAATTTCTATAATTTTTACTAATAGAAAATTAAAGATATTCGTAATCAAAATTATGCATTGGCGTATGTACAATGGTCAATGAGTTCATATATTTTGAGACGAAAGGAGTAATGTTTTAAGGTTTTATCAATGATTTGCAATAAAAGAAAAAGTCATTTGGAATATGCAAGGTGAACTTCTATAACAAAGTAGGGATTGAAAATTTTATGGGAAATTTTTTAGGGAACAAAATTCAAAGGAATTTTTTAAAAGGATTAAAAATGAATGTTGATTTATTTAGAGGGACCAAAAAACAAGTTTAACTCTTTCAATAATTAAAATAAAACATTTGCTAAAAAAATTAATTAAAATAAAACACATATAGAACACTAATATTAAGAAAAAAATTACTAGAGAAAACTAATTTAATTTTATTAAAAATCAAAGGATAACACAAGGGAGAATATCATAATAAAGTCGAGAACCTTAGCAAAGTTATGAACAACCCTATTAGTGTGTTGTTATTAAAAAAGCTTGAGTTGTTATTAAAAAAGCTTGAGTTTTTTCAATCTTTTTTTAAGCTTGAATTTAAATAACACAAAAAAAAAAAAAAGCAGCTTGAGTTTAGATTTACAACAGCTCTCAACATGATTGGATGTCATATTAACATAGATGTCACATGTATTATAAATTATGCCCTTCACTTTGATACATTTGAGAACAATCAATTTTCCAGGAAGTTCAGCTTTTTATATTATTGTAAATTTCATCATGGGGTACAGCATCTTTCTAAAAATTAGGATTTTTTAGCAAATTACACACCATAAAATTTGGTGGAGTGCTCACATTAAGTTCACTACGTGGTGGCAGGCCCCGCCCCATGGGGTGCAGGGCGAGCAACAACATCGGACCTCAAAATTTTGTGGGACTCGACTCAAAATTTTGAGGTCCTATAATAATACTTATATATTGTTAGTATTTATAAAATATTATATGTACTAAATAGATTAATTTTTAGGTTCTGTAATAATTATTATATATTGTCAATGTTCATAAGTGATCATATGTTTGGTAAAAATAATAATTTAAATAGAGAATAATTTTTTTTCCAATTTTTTAACATTTTTTTAGATGTCCATTTTTAATATTTAAACCGAACATCCAAATTAAATAGTCAGGGCCGACTTTGCACGATGGACAAATATATTAGGATCTTTGGGTTTGAAAACAGCGAAACCTAAGGCTATGTTTACAACGAAAACAATGGTGAAAAAGTATTGGAAAATTGTTTGTTTTCCCTTATTTGTTACTAGGCCTCCTAAAAACATTAAAATGCCCTCAATTATTCAGATTATAGAGTCCATAAACACTATCTCAAGAATTAAAACACAAGATTTGGAACACATAAACACCATTTCGAAAATTACATTTCGAAGTGAATTTTTTTTCAAAACTTTTAGATTTTGGAACATAACTTACAAAATTTCGAAATGTAACAACATTTCGGAAGTTGCGTTCCGATAAAATTTATATGGGCCACTAGTTTACATGATTCTTTTTTGTTCCAATTGAGCTAAACTCACAAGATATATGAGATTCATTTATATGCAATGACGGTTTAATTTATTTTGCATATATTTTCAATAAATCGTATCAAATAGATATATGTAAACATAAATATAATCTAACTTAAAAAGTATATATTATAGAGTGATACAATTAAACAAGATATGGACATATATCTCCAAAGATGAAAGTTTGTGGCACACATGAGAATAACATTATGTCCACCAACACCCCGTCTTTGCTGCTATACCTCCAATCCAGCCACCATTCTTTTTATCTTACCTTGATCAGATGTGACCCTTACCGATGGTGTGTGGTAATGCTTCTTTCTGCTCCGGTGAATGAAAGAGGAATTTTGTATCTATAGATGCTCCGATACTCAAATTAGTAAGAGGTGGAGTAAAGGTTTTAAGAATAGAATAGAGTATACCTGACTCCTATGAATGAGAGAGGTATATATAGTCCTCTCCCTAAAGCACTACATATATATAATACTTCTAATGGGCCTAAAGGCACAAAGCCCAATTAAACAACCTAATAATATAAGAGTCCCCATAACAATATAGATATTATATCTTATTTATACCTAAATTATTTAATTAACTACTATCTAATAATTTTTTAGTTAACTAGATATAATCTTCTATCATAAAGAGGATTGATTTTGCAAGGTAATTAGCGGCACAAACTTGTTGTATGTTTGTCTTTCTATCACGTGTAATTATCTTGAATATATACACAAATAATTGAGTTAAAAAGTTAAAAGAAAAAGACTATTGACATGGATAATGTTTGTATATTGATTTGAATAAAAGATACCCTTAAAATTAACTACCATACATTCTAACTTTTTTTTTTTTTACTTAAACAAGCATTAATTTCCAAAACTTTAATATTGGCATTCAGAAAATATAAAGGTAAAAAAAACCATATGGAGCTCCTAGGGGATTAAGGAGCCGGGGACATTTTTCTTTTAAAATCTTTGTTGATTGTAGCTTATCCTATGTACAATTTAGATAAATAATCAAGAGCTTCACAAAGGCCAACAACATGGCCTAAAGAACAAGTAAAGTCCATTATCTATTTGCCACTCTTTTCCTACCGCCAATACCTCCCAAAAAGTCAACAACTCTCCTATTAGTAGTAGTAATATTTATTTATCAGAAAAAAATTGTTATTCTAGTGCCATTTTATTTTTTAACAAAGTTATAATACTAATTTTAAAAGTTTGAATTGAGTTCATCTACTCTAATAAATGTAATTTGTAATGAAATGCTAATTGGTAGTAATTGCTAATTGCAACAAACTAGTAGGGTGTGTGGGTGATATGATTTTGACAAAAGTGCACGATATTGTCCATGTCACTTTATGGATTCTAACATCGGTTATCAATTACAGAGACTCCGTAGGGAAAAGGTCCACCATTTGCTGCATAATTTGTGCCAATTCCAGCATAAGTTGTTGGCATTTGGTTAGTAGTTTGTTTTTGAGAAATGTTATTTTGAGATTAAAAAAAATTGATGCCAAATTACCTTGTCAGATTTGTGAGCAATTTGTGACATAACAAAAGAAATTATAGTTGTGCATATATCTTAATTCAACTTATAAAAATGTCAAAATTACTAGATGAACGTCATGCGATTCAAACTTTGAACTCTCCATTTAATGTATGAGTTTTCAATAGTTTGTAATTTTGTCTATCTACAAAAAAAATGATAGTTTGGTTTTTTGTGTGAGTAAAGTGTACTCTTTCGGTAACAAAATATAAGAAAAATTTCACTTATAAATTAATTGTATAGTTAATGTATCTGAACAATATATTGACCAAATATATTAATTATACAATAACTTAAAAAGTGAATTTTTGTTTATATTTTGTTATAGAAGAGTATTATAAAGTAAAAAAAAATTAAGAAAGAAATAGAGATAATAGATATTGTCATATGGTAATTAATTAGTGTATCTAATTTAATTTTTGAACTCTTTTCACAAATTAATTGTACAATTTATAAAATTAGATTCTAGCATGACCCATTAAATTATTAGATTGAAGTAATTAATGTTTTTCTCTAATGACTAAATTATTTAAAAGAATCTGAGTACAATTGACAATGTTCAAATAGACATAGTTTGGTACTTGAAGTTGGTTTAAATATTGGGTTAAATAAGTAAATAATTCTTATAGAGTTTTCAAAATTTTATTTTTAGTACCTAAAGATTTTTTTTTCGCACATTTTGGTTTTGAAATATTTTTTATCATGATTTTTGGTCCATATTTTTCATTCAACTAGTGCATATGATTCGAAATTTTAAAATGGTCATGTATACAAGAGTTTTATTAAAATTAGGAACTAAAAATTATGATAGAAAAATATCTTTAGGAATTAAAATCAAAATTCTGAAAAATTATATGAATTATTTACTTATTTAACCCTTAAATATTTAACTCTTTCCTTCACTCATTTACCCCCATTTTTGTGCCTGCCTCTATTGAAGACTTGGGATGGCTCAGATTGCATTTAATTAAGAAACGTAAGACAATAAACATTGTAGTCGTCGAAAATCCAACAATAAACAAATGTGAGATTTGAGTAGTAAATAAAGGGGATCAACAAAAGGAAACATGGAAAAAAATGTTAAAAAATCCATAAAGGCAATTAAAATCCATACAGCACCGAGACCAAAACAAACAGTTATACTTACAGTTGTCAATTCGAATTCTTGTTCAACGCTAATAGAATATGAGACAAATAGTCCCCATGAGCTTAGCTCAATTGGTTGGGACGTCGTACTATATATGCAGGAGTTAGGGTTCGAACCCCATACACTCCACTTATCCACTTTTAAGGTGGAATTTCAAGTCACTAGGCTACCTAACAAAAAAAAAGAATGAGACAAATAATCCAACAAAAAAAAAGAATATGAGACAAATAATAACGGCAATTAAATTAAACAACTCAAACAATTAAATTAGCAATTTATGTGTAAAACGAATCCACAACCAGCCATCCTCAACAATATCAAGGACACATTATGAAAAGAGATCGACAATTCTTAATCCTTCATACTCTCTCAGAAGACAACGCTTGCACCGACTACCTAGCTAAGTATGGGGCAAATATTGATGTTTACTCTTCCATTGCCATCCCACCTGCAGGATTAAACCTTGCTCTGCTAGCAAATTCTTGTGGGACTTTGTTTACTAGATAATTTCTTTTAATTTTTTCCTATTTATTTGCCTCCTTGTACCAAAAAAAATTAAACCAAAAAATAAGATAAGAATAGCGAAACAAATACATTAAATATTATTTATTCATTAGTTATATTTTGAAGATTTGTTATGTGATCTAAAGACTAAGGTTCTGTTTGATAAATTAAATAAACTAGCTTATAGTTTATAGCTTTTAGTTTATAAGCTAAAAGCTTTGTTTGATAACAATTTTTAAAAAAGAGTTTATAGTTTATTTTACTAACTTATAGGTTATTTTCCAAATGCTATTTCAAGTAGCTTATGAGTTTATAACTTATAGTATATTATCTTTTCTTCCAATTTTACCCTATCATCTTACTTGAAAAGAATTAAATATTAATTAAACATTTTTTTTTATGTCATTTCATACTTATAAGCTAGTTCAACCGCTGATTTTACCAAACACTACAAATTCAATCAGCTAGCTTATTCGCTATAAGCTAAAAGCTAGTTTATAAGCTATCCGCTATAAGTTCGCTTATCATCTATCCGCTATTTTTTATCAAACAGGGCCTAATTAATCTGAGAAACATAATCCTACAGTTCACTTGCAGAATTATCCGTATAAAGTTAAAGTTTGACTCTGTATGGAGTGATCTAAAATAAAAAATGACACAAAAAAGAATCAAACATGACACTTTAAAAATATCATACTCTGTATGGAGTGATCTAACATAAAAAAAAAAAGACACACAAAAATATCATATTTTAAAAATAGCCTTAAATATTATTTCGTCCATGTAAGTTCGCGATTTTTTTGTTTTAGTTTTTGTATCTTTTTTCTTGCGAATTCATCCATTTATGTTCAAATCTTATTTATTTTAGTCTTTAAAGCTAAAATCAGTAGGAAAATATACAGGAAAATCTGCAAGTTTTATGCGAATTTTCCTGTGGATTTTAGTTTTATGGACTAAAATCAAAAGATTTGAACATATAGGGTGAATTCCCAAGAAAAAAAGATACAAAAATTAAAACAAAAAAGTCGCAAATTTACAGGAACGAAAATGATATTTAAACCTTAAAAATATCAACTATATTAGTTTTGAAAAATGTTATTTAGTAAGAAAATCTTTGAAGAAGAATTGTAAGAATAAATCTCCACATTTGCTTACATCAACTACCCCCATAATTTTCACTAAAAGAGAAGATTAAAATTAAATCATCCTATAAAATAATGCCATGTGTTATTCTTGCATTTCTTTTTTAAAATAATTCTTACTAAATAACAATCCTCATTATTTTTTACCCAATCAAATTTTCTCATAAGAGATCCAACGATGTCTTTTTCTTTAGTCAAAAAAAAAAACGATAGCTTTTGCTTAATGTTAATGGACTTAAATTCTGAGAGAGGATTCTCTCAATTTTAATTTCCTCAATTTCCTAAATTTCTTCTATCTCTACCCTTTAATTTACTTTTTTTTCTCTTTTTCTTTTCTCCCTCCTTACAAACCAAGGGCTAGGATTAAACTATTTTCCTCATGAGAGAATCCATTCTCCTTAAATTCTAGCAACTTTGACATTCCTTTGCGTTGGCAAGAAACAAAAACAAGAGAGAGTTTGTGGGTTACTTGCCTTGCCTCGTTACTCTTCGCTGTCGTTTTACAGCCCATATAGACTATCATTGTTGCCGTTTTACTCTCTCTCTCTCTCTCCGTTTCAAATTCAATTCATCATTCTCAACAACATGAACGACCTTCTTACTGTAAGTTCATATCTCTAATTTCCTCTCTTCACATCAAAATTCAATTTTGATTACTGGGTTTTACTTCCCTTTCCCAAATTCATCTTTCCCACTTTCCGATTTGATTCATAATCTTAGGTGGGTGTAGTATGATTATTCTTTTTTTTTTTGTGTTAATCAATGTTATGTTAAGTAAAGGTTCAATTTTTAGCTTTGAATTTTAGAGTATCAATCTGAACTCAATCATATTTTGATGTTTTAATCCTTAAAACTTAAAATTGATTTAACTCAGATCATAGTTAATCCCTATTTAGATTTTGGGTGATTATGATTTTTTGCTGTTTGGATTCATTCTGATTGTGACTTAGGTGTTTGTACTTTATTTTGTTTTATAGTTTTTTTTTTTTTTTTTTAAATTTGACTTGGATTGAATTAAAGTAAGTATAAAGTCTAAGAATTATTATTTTTTTGTTTCTTCCTTGTTGCAGGATTCATTTGTTGGTGAGGCTACTAATGGCCAGCCTTCTAGACAAGGTGATATTGAAATGGGAATGCAGGTTCAAAGAAGCAACTCTGATTTGGGAATGGAAACTTTTAATAAACAGGTACACCATGTGTTTGCTATTTTGTTCATTTTAATCTTTTATACTTCCGATTGTTAATTTAAATTTTGGTGATTAGGGGTGTAAGCAGATCAGATAAAATCGATTAAACCGAAAAAAAAACCGATATGTTTTGGTTCGGTTCAAAAATCAAACCAAACCGACGAAAAGAAAATTGTTAGTGACTAAAAATTGGACATTTTTTTGTCTAAAAACCGGCTCAAACCGAACCGATTATATACTTGAAACTCTGTCATTAGATCCTTGAACTTTTTGCTTTACAATATGACAAAAGCAAAATGTTAGTCTAAGGAGATAATAGTCAAGTGGTTGGGCTCAAGTGGTTGATGGACTTCGGTCAAAGACGGATTGATTGGGAGTACTGTATTCGAACCATGATTGGAAAAATCCTTAGCTAGACTTTACTTACCTCTTGACCTAATTTTGGATTATCAAGGACCCTTTACCCTACCCTAGGAATCGGAGGGTTAAGACAAAAAATTAAGTCTAAGGAAAATGAGAAGTTTTGCTGCTTCAAGCTGTTTTTGTTTGGTATGCCAATTGAATATGCTAAGTTTACTGATATTTTTATTTCGTGATTAGATCCAAGATGCTGATAAACAAATTGAGAAGCTTGCGGCGCTCCTTCAAAAGCTAAAGGTATCCATCGCCTTCATCGTTTAGTACTTTGTATAAGCAATGTCTCATTTATTATTGTTACTAAATGCACTCTTTGCAGGAAGCTAATGAGGAATCAAAAGCTGTTACAAAAGCATCTGCCATGAAAGGTATTGTTATAATACAATTCTGTCATTTTTTAGTTCAAAACACTTTAAATTGGATCATAATTCGTAAGACTTTTCTAGTTCTGGTACTAGTACTGGTGCTGTCAGGTAGTTATAGTCAGAATCATTACAATGTCTTGTTAGCAACACTGACGCATCGAATAAATATTAGATTTAATATTTGTTTCGTTTGAATATGTTACCTGTGCTGTTCTGACAACATGTGTATGCGAAATTTAATGCACTTTGTATGACTAATGGCCTCTTGCATCATTCTCAGCTATCAAGAAGAGAATGGAAAAAGATATTGATGAAGTTGGAAAGATTGCACATGGGGTCAAAGCGAAAATAGAAGCTATCAACAGAGAAGTAATGGGATGCTAGCTGAATTTTGTTTTAGTTTATGTCAGTTTGTTATATAAATTCGAGATATGTATTAGAATTATCTAATCGGGACGTTTTTTTCTGCAGAATCTAAATAATAGACAAAAGCCTGGCTGTGAGAAGGGAACTGGTATTGACAGAGCAAGGATGAATATGACAAAGTAAATTTATACTACATATCTTTATTAGCATACATGATATATAACAACCTAAGAAGCTGAAATATCTAGTTTTTTGTGAAATCGCAGTGCCTTGACCAAAAAGTTCAGGGATCTTATGACAGAGTTTCAGGTATGTTAGTCTGAAACACCTAACAATACTGTTATTCCAAGTTTATGTCTATATTCTCATCAATGTGTATGTTATGTTGCAGACTCTCAGACAAAGAATACAAGATGAATATCGTGAGGTTGTGGAGAGAAGAGTTATTACAGGTTTGAATATTTTAGCCCTTTGATGAAAGTTAAATGTGTTGCACTATAGTAGTAATGTAGTTATTATTTTTTACCTTTAAGAAAAGTATACGGTGATCATGTCCTTGTGTTTTTAACTTTGTGATTGTTTGACTTGATTCTTCAGTCACGGGAACTAGACCAGATGATCAGGTGAGTTTGATTCGTGAATTTGTTACTTGAGATGAGGTATCTGCTAAACCTAAGTGTTGATCTAATTGGTTTTTTAATGACTATGTTAGACGATTGACCACCTGATAGAAACCGGAAACAGTGAGCAAATCTTCCAGAAGGCAATTCTCGAGTCAGGCCGAGGACAGGTACACCATTTTTTATTCTTTATTCGACTTTATTTTCTTAATATTGAAAAACAATCAAAATATTATGTCATCTTCTAAGTCAATTTGTCTCTTCCTTAAACATAACTCTACATCGTCAAGTGATTTTCATATTTTCATCTCACGAACGAGATATTGGTGTGAGGAGAACACGTTGGCGTGTTGCTTCTTGAACATAAAGGAGGATATCTCATGTCTTTATTTGTTTGTCCAATACTATTTTTCATTTTCAAACACATCTCCAATTACAAATGCAGCTATGATTTGTCATTTGATCTTGTGGAAAATCAAAAGTTTCTTCGAGTAAAAGTTTAATCCAGAAAATTTGGATTGTTACATTGCAGGTTGTAAGCACGGTAGAAGAAATTCAGGAGAGACATGATGCGGTGAAAGAAATTGAGAAAAAACTTCTTGATTTGCATCAGGTTTACTTGCAAGAATATCTCGGTCTTCAATATTTATTTAGTTGGCAGTGATAATAATAATAATGTCTAATCCTATTTTATTATTTCTCAGATTTACCTTGACATGGCAGTGTTGGTTGATGCTCAAGGAGAAATTTTGGACAACATCGAAAGCCAGGTTTGTTTTGTATTCGGCGTCCTTAATTTTCTGTTTATATATGTTTGTATGTAGAATGCAGCGCATATTTAGTTCAATTTGCGTTAATAAGAGGCTTGTTCAGGTCAACAATGCAGTCGATCATGTCCAGAGAGGGACAACTGCACTTCAAAGTGCTAAGAAACTCCAGAAGAACTCTCGAAAATGGATGTGCATTGCCATCATGATTCTGTTAGTAATAGTAGCTATCATAGTTGTTGGTGTTCTCAAACCTTGGAAGAGTAACAATGGCGCTTGAGTCAGACCCTTTGTCCCTTGTCCATATATATAAGAGTTGCGTTGGTTTTGTTGGGAAAGCATTTATATGTGTCGGCGGGAACATCTTAGAGCGGGATTTTTAAGACCTTTTCTTGTTTGTATGATGTTTGATATGTTTGGTGTGATTGTCTTCTGACTTACTAATACATCGGTGTGTCTCGGTCTGACATATTGAAATTCATATTCTTTGTAGCCTTCAAAAGTTTATAAGGGCCCTCTTATTTCTTTGTACCATTCTAAAGCTGTTGTTGTTGCCATTTGCTTTTGACAAATATTACATTGCTGTTTTTCTTATAAAGAAACTACCTTTTTCTCTCCCATTTTGTTTCTCTTCATATACTTTTCATTTTGCCAAATTGAGAGTTTCTTTCCGCACCCCCCAACATGTGTTTGGAAGTATACTTTCGAAAAAACTAAGTTTTTATGTCCTCTAAAAGTATACTTCCGAACAAAAACATAGGGTTTTTTTTTCATCTGAAAGTATACTTCTGAACACGTAGTTTTAGAAACTCTCAGTTCACTGCTTTAGGCCCATGATTTGGTGGGCTTGGGCCAACACACTCTTGGTGAACAACCATGTTAAGTGACAAGTGCCATCACACTATTATCACTAGTTCTTAGCTCTTGAGCTTTAATGCTTGATCATTTAATGAGTGATTTTCAATCTTCCAAAGAGTTAATAATTTGGAAAATTTGATTTGAATTATTTTACTATTGTGTCACTTGCTTTTGAATATATTGATATTTTTTTTAATAATCTCATGTATATAGAAATGAGATAGAAAGACCTTTCTTGCTTAGAGATAGAACAATTGACAAAGGCATGGTTTTTGCAAACTTGCAATGCACCGTAGTCTTTGAAAGTAGAAATTAATGTAGAGTATCTTCACATGGCATTCACTATTTAAAATTGGATCTTCTCCTTCACTTTTCTCTACATTTTTTCTTCTTACTCCATTTATCTCTTAATTTTACTCTTTCGATCTCTTGATTATTTTGTTATTTTCAATGAAGAGTGAGATTGAGAGAGTTAGAGAGTAAGGTGAGATGTAGATAAAAACCGAAGGAGATAATTCAAATCCAATAAAAAAAAAAAGAGTATATTTTAGTACAACCAAAAAGAGTGGAATTAAAGAAAAATAATTTTTTTGTTCTATTTTTTTGTCCTTGTATCAAATGTCACCATTCTATTTCTTCTTTTAAGAAATGAAGAGGATTTCTACTTCTCTTATACTTTCCTGCTCAAGATAATGACTGTGTCATATTAGATGTGAAAAGAATAAATAATGTTTTACACATTATTTTTACACAGATTATGTGAGTGTTATAAAAAACTTTGCTTGGTTGTTTGAAATGATTTTAAAGAAAGTGCTTATAACAAAAACTATCCCTCGTTAAAGTATGATTAGTTTGAGTTTAGCTAGATGAATAGGCTTTAAACTAAAGTGAGTTTGATAATCTTATCTAAATTACTTTGAACAACTTCAATTAGGGTTCTTACAGGGTTTTTAGGGGTTCATAGAGTTTTCCATCAAAGGCATGACATTCAAAGTGAAAAATTAGTTTTCCATCAAATCTTGGCAATATTTTTTTTTTGGTCGATAAATCTTGGCAATTATATAATGATGATGATGATAAAAATGCTTTTTAGTTCCACTATTAGTGACAAGCCCATTAGCATTGGGAAAGAGAAATAATAGAATAGTTGAAATTCATGTGAATCCTACATGTTCTAGTGGAATCTATTTGACTTTCAACCAACAAAAATTATGTATTATGAGGACTGAAGAGTGTCTTAAAGAATGAGTTGCCAGCACTAGTTGTATAAAGGGAGACTTTACCAAATATTTTTTGCCACAGATTTGACTTTATCTTTTACTATTTTGTTATTGGTCATCATCTTGTAGGAGAATTGCTCCAACCATTTGATTTTCTAGTTAATTACAATTTTAACTTACAGTTTAGTATGAGAGATATAAGGTTGTGTTAGTAGTACGAAGTCGAAAGAGATTTACTTCTGCCACCCTACCAATTACTTGTAAGCCTTACGTCTTTTCTATTTTACTCTTCCGCTACTTAAGTATCAAATGTTATTATAATAGGGTGTTTTTGGGTGTATCGACTACATAAGTAGCGTACATAGATATTTTGGTAAAATCGTAGAGCGTGTGAGAAAATGAGTAAGGGGGCAAAAGTGGATGTCTACTAACAATTACGAACATTGTCAGTTAATACACAAATATTTTCCTCTATCTGTTAAGGTTTCTGTTAGTTTTGTTGAAAGGAAAAACAGAAACTAAGTCAACTTTAAGTAACATAATATGAGAAACATTGAAGTTCTTAGAGGTTACATACATTATTTGAATAATCTGCTTAAAAGTGGTTGCACTATCAGTGTTAGTCTATCTATGCTTCTTTTACTTGCTTAGAACATTATTTTGGAAGGAAATAATCACTTTATTTTGCAGAAGTTATCTCAATCTTAACACTGTTAGATTCAGTTTCTTTTGAAATCTAATTATTATCGTATGATTTTCCTTTATTATTTCATACTGCTAATCATTTTTTGTGTGTCAAAATGGCATTTTGATACAAACAGGTTGCAAATGCAACTGATCATGTGAAATCGGGTAACGACGCTCTCCATACTGCAAAGAGTTTGCAAAAGAAATCAAGGAAATGCATGATGATTGCTATTATATTGCTCCTGCTCATTGCCATCTTTATAGTTCTTGCTGTTTTGAAACCATGGAAGAAGTAACCAGAAAAGAGAAGTAACTTACACATGAGAGAAATCTCAATATTACATACAAATTGTTTTTTCAAGAGCATGGAAACTTACATTTGAATATAACATTGTTTATGGTATCTGCCTTTACTTTTAGTTTTTTGATAGAGGTATCTCACTTTTATTGAATTGGCTTTCTGTGCATAATTGCACAGCAAATGCATACTAAGATGTCAACTTTTATTTACTCTATATCATCAAAGCAAAAAATGCACTTATGCAATTCATGGCTATCATATACTTGTGAGCATTGATGACTTTGTTTGACCAATTATCTCTATTTATAGTTAACCACCAAACTAAGGGATTTTGCAGGAATAGCCATTAACTAGTATAGTTAGGTGGTTAAGTATATGTAGATTATTGCCTGAATAGGTTAGATATAATATTAATCAAAGTGGTATGTGTGGAAGTGTATACAAGATGGTTGAGAATGACCTAAAGCAACCTTGAAAAAGTAAACAGATGCAAAATGGTGGCACAACTTACAAGTTGGAGAAATAAATCTTATGGCAATTTTCTGTTGGAAATATTTGAGATCAGTGAGGGAGCTTCTTTAGGGCAGGTGCCCCAAAAACAATTTTTGAAAAAAAAATAACTTGGGGATATGATCTATGTTGTGCCACCATGTGTTCATTTCAAAGGTTTGAACATGAGTCAGCTCAGAGACGAGGGCAAAGCAAGAAATACAAAAACGAATCACATGCTTTCGCTCTGGCTGTTTCTATGATATTAGCTATAGCCTAACACTGACATACCTTCTCATGGAGTATGGACATATTGTTTTTGTGATTGAAAAATGAAGAAAAGTTTATCTTTTTAGCTTATATTTACAGGAAAAACATTGCTAAAGTAAGTTTGCCTCTAATATAAACAAGTATGGGAATATCTTCCCATTGCTCATTTTAGACACATTCACTTTAGAAGTGTTATTCTGAGTCACATACCAAACTATGATTTCATCAAAACAAGAAGGAAAAGATGTGTTCTAATAATACCTTTCAAAGCTGAACATTGTTTCAGAATCTCGAAATTGAACACACCTTCTAACTGTGAATAATTTCCTGTTATTAACTTACCCATCCACAATTCGTCATTCCACCGAAATATTAAGTCCATCCACAACTCACCATTGCCCCGAAATATTTAGTCGATTTTTGTGACTGCTTTTGCATTTTCATCATGCAATATTTCATTTATTCTTCGCGATTCTTGGAATGCTTTGAAATTGTTGACAGCCTTACCACCTACTGTCTCCATTGCTCATCTACAACAAAAATCTTCTATACACATCTAGACATCATGAGAAAACAGCAAGCTAACATTAAGTTCAGAAGGCTTATCTAACATGAAGAAATAAGAACAGGGGAAACGAGTTTCACCGATTACAATGCTCTCACTTATCCTTACAGTGAATTGATAGGTCATTTCATTAGATTTTGCATGTCCTTCAGCATCCATAGGGCTTAATGGGCAATGGAGTCATTGTATACTCCTCAGTTTGGTATTTTCATTGCTGAATACAATAGCTAAAATCACAATCAACAAAGTTTGTTCAATTGCAAGCTGCTCTCATCCAACACTCATCACTCACTATAGGTTCCAATTTCAACCGTCTATTCTCATCCTTTGAATATTGCTTCCAGCTATACCACAACACTACTATGCTAGCAACACATTTCACTTATATTTTTACTTAACCATCTAAAATAATTTGTTAACTAAATAGAAGGAATTGGAAATATAAGTTTTTCAATTAGGCACATTATCTAGGAGCAAATACATTCAGCTTTCATCCTTTCTTGATAGATGACTCCATACTCCACAGTAATGGACAAATTTCTTGCTATCAAAACGAAAGCAAGCAAAGTCATGGAATAACAAGAGAAAATGAGAATATACCTTAAGTCTTCCTTCTTGTCCTAGCCGTTGCAATCTCTCTATATAGTCAACAATCTCATTTTGTTCGGTAACATTGAAAGCACCGGTGTGAAGTTCAAGACCTTGTAGCAAATTTATGTCCCTCCCAATTAACCTTTCAATGTAGGTGAAGTCGCAAATTTATGTCCCTCCCAATTAACCTTTCAATGTAGGTGAAGTCTTTTTTGCGGTGAACTTCTGAATATTTTATACACTCTTTTCGTTCATCTGAGTCCAATAACCCGTTTTCAAGATGAGAGACATAACAATTCCATCATTTAACAACAATTCAGAATCAACTTCCATGTCATCCTTCATGTATTTATGTGAAGAATCAAGATCAAAATTGTGCTGCTATGCCTCACATGGAAAAGAGAATCATGTTTCATTTTCTATGTGAGGCATAGCAGATGCAATTTTGATTTTGATTATTCACATAAATACATAAGGGAAGCAAGGAAGTTGATTCTGAATTGCTGTTATGATGGAATTGTTTATGTCTCTTATCTTGAAAACGAATTATCAGACTCGGAAGAACGAAAAGAGCGTATAAGATATTCAGAAGTTCACCGCAAAAAAAGACTTCGCCTACATTGAAAGGTTATATGGGAGGGACATAAATTTGCTACTATGTCTTAAACTACACCGGTGTTTTCAATGTTACTGAGCAGAATGAGATTGCTGATTATATATACAGATTGCAACAGCTAGACAAGAAGGAAGACTTAGAGGTATATTCCCATTTTCTCATTTTATTCTTCCATTCAATTATACTACTTCTTTTATTTATTTGAGCAACATTTATCATTCAAATCAACTAGATCAAAGGAATAACAACTGCTTAGTGGTTGAAATTTCACTTTTTTAAGGCGAATAACTGGGTGTACCAGGGTTCGAACCCCAATCCCTGCATATTGAGCAATATCACTACCAACTAAACTATGCTCATAGAAACGAATAACAACTATTTGGCCCCGTTTGGCCCGGCTTATTTTCCTCTTTTTTTCTTCTCCTTAAAAATAGTAAAGAATGAAAAAATTGTGTTTGACTTTACTTTTTTTTATTTTTTACTTCTTTATATCCCATAAGTTTTCACATATTTTGGCATAATATTTATTAGACCTCGACATCTGAGACCAAATAAACATCAAGAATAGCACTATTTCAAGACAGCAATATGATTATCAAACTATCAGATACCAGAAAAGGCATGTCAAGCACACTGCACTTTGTGGATGTAAGGGATTAAAAGATAAACCTTTATATCAAACAAACAACTTCAAACAATCACATGTGAAACATTAAAGAACCAATATTGACATTTAAATTTAGTTCCATCAGAATCCAATTATAAAAGCAAAAAGATCGAAATCCAAAATTTCTCATGATAACAAATAAGGGAAATATCTAACATAAATACTAGTTATTCAATTGCATAGCTCAAACTCCCATTAGTTGTCGAAGAGAAACATGATTTTGTCAAAAACAAAATGCTAGCCATTTGATTGTTTTCATGTAAAATAAAGTTTGCTCCAAAAATGAAAGTTCGATTAAAAGTAAAGAAATGTAACTCTGTGTAAAGTTAAAAATTATGCACAATTTTTACCTGAAACCTACATTTGCGATAACAGTTTTCAACCATAAACAAATTAACTTAAAACTAACATTTAAAACAATCAATTTGCAAAATCAAGATAATATACAATCAAATTTGCAAACATTCACTCAAACAGGCACTAAAAACACAAGCTTAAGTTCTCTATTGAACTTTGAGCTATGAAACCATTTCCTTTTTTTTTGCATTCATTAGTTCTTGAGTTATGATGTTAACTCACATAAATGCAATCTTGCTTCTATAAAAGTTAGTTTTTGCATTGAACAGAGAATCTGAATGTAAATTTAATAACAGTCTTACTTCTGATATAAAAATTTCCAAATACATATCACTTCATCAAAATTTTCTTTTAACTAAAGCAATTAATAAAAATACTTCACGTGGTAAAAATCGAGTTCAAATCCCGTCAGAGACAGTTGTAAAATGACCATTAGTGTCACTTTTGATTAATAAAAAAATTCCCCTATCCCAAATTTTGGAGAAAATCAAATTTACAAAGTCTCAACAAAAGTCACAAAATCCATGATTTGAGCTCTTAAGTCTTAAATAATTTTTTATTTGTTGGATGTAAGATTTCTTATTAATTTAATTAACCTATTTGCAAACTTGTATTTTATTAAATAAAAAAAAAATCAAAATCTAAATGACAAAAGCATATATTTTTACTGTCATTATCATGTTTTCTAATATCCAGAACAGCCAAACAGCATACTGATAAGATCTACGTAGAAAAGCAGCAATATAATAATATATCAAAACCAAAACCTGCAAATAATAATAATAATAACAACTATAATCACTAATTGATTATAATAATAACAAAGGAGAATTTGATTTGAAGATTTAGAAGCTGATATATAAAATATATTAATAAAAAAAAATAATACCTTGAAAAGCTAAGAATTTGATGTTGATGAATGGTTGGTTAGAAGAAAGAGGAGAAAGAAGTCCTGATCTGTTACAGCAAGAAATCCAAACCCATCTTGAACGGCGAATCAGCTGCAAAATTGCGGTGACCCGTGAATTGTGATTTGAGAGAGAGAGAGAGAGAGAGAGAGAGAGATGATGTATGATTGTATGCAAGGAGAAAAAGACGGAACAAGGTGTACTTACTCTTTCGACTGCTAAGCTTATAATTATATTAATTGATTTCACCAACAAAAAAAAAACCTTATATTAATTGACTAACTAAAGTGTGCCAAATAATACCTATTGTTAATTGGTTTAGTGGTGATTGACACTGAACTTGGTAGGGAGGACCGTGGTTCGATCCCCCGCAACTACGATCGGAAGGGGGCTGAAACCACTTGATGTCAGAACTGACCCCCGAACCAGATTAAATTGGTGGTGAAAAACAAAAAAAAATCAACAATAATGAATAATTTTGGTATATCTACCGTGATACTAATCATAGGCTAAATGGAGTTCATTGTGTTAGGTAGCTTATATTCAATCAAGTAATATTCAACTAATGAATTTAAAGTTGTCAGACACTTTAATTTAGTCATATTTGTAAGATTTACCCCATTCCCAGACATTTTAATGTGTTGTATGCTATAAGCATGATACCGAGTTTATTTGTAAATTCATCGTTTTAAATTTTTAGCGATTTTGAATTTATTGTTTGGTATATTCTATCAATTTAAATAAAATAATATCATTTTTATCAATAAAAAAGTTTTTATTTTTTTACAATTATATGAAATTATCCTTTTAGCTTCCTTACCAAAAAATTTATATGAAATTATTTTATTGCTTATTTATTCTAATGCCAATTAAAAAAAGTTTAATAAAATATTTAGCTTTATTTATACACAAAAATTAAGTTTTTATTACTTAATATCAAGAAAGTTTAATATTAAGTTCTGAGTTTAATTATGATATACTGTAAGTGAGACATATTTTACATTGTTTGGAAAATCACAATATTTATATGTGTGACATCAAAATGTGTGATTCTATAAATAGATGATTTTATGACTGTTTATTTTATTAAAAATACATGCTTTTATGACTGATTATTTTTTTCTTAAGGTAAATCAATCTGAACATATATATTTTTTCTTTATTTAATATTGGCTAACACCACAAAGTTGTACTGTCTCCAACTTCCAAGTGCTCAAACTTTTCTTGCTCCATGAGTGAAACGCACACACTTTGATACTTCATTGGCTACTTGATGAGTATCTTGAAGTCCAGAAATTCTTTATTTCTTCAGCTGTTCTTCCAGGAATTCTTCCAGCAATTAATGGCCACCTAAAAAGAAATATGTTATATTAAAATGGTAAATTTTAAAAAATTTATAGTTGAGCCAAGTGTTATGTATATACAAAAGAAATATTATATTAATCATATATACTTACCTATCCCCCACTAGTTTATACATTCTGATGATAAGATCTTCCTCATCTTCAGAGAATTCACCCTTGGAAGATTGATTAGAATTGGAGTCATCTGCTTTAATTAAATTTAAAAACAAAAATCACACTTCCTCTTAATTAATCTAAAATAAATGGAGCTTTTACTTAGATCACATAATCTCTTATATATAAACTTGAACATTACTCCCACTATATAACTTCACACTTTAGTTAATTAAAATTAATCTTGTTGATCTAATAAAAAAACTTATGTGATTTCTCAAAATATACATTAAAGGAGGAACTAATTAATGGACTCTAAAAATGTACCCGCAAAAATATTAGATGGAACTTCTTTAGAGGAGCGATCCATGTTGGCCATATATCATATGTATTGTATGTATATTGCAACTTAATTTGCAAGGTTGAGTTTTGAAGAATAAAAAAAGAGATATAGTAGTTCACACTTTTATATCAATATTGAATACTAAGTGAATAAAATGAGTTTGCAGATGAGGGGAAAATAGTAAGTAATAGGTGGTATTAATAGGGCAAGTAATGGTATTAATAGGGTTAAGTAATATGAAGGGAAGGACTATTGTTGGCAAGAGTGTGAAGAATGATGGGTGGTGGAGAGGGTTGAAGTTAAGTAAAGAGAAGACTGAAGGTTGGGTTGGGGGTTTGACCATTTAATTCTATTTTTGCTATAGGTAGTTGGAAATCAAATCATTGTTAGATGAATAATACCGCCTACGATATTTTTTTATAAGAAATAATTGATTTTTTAGTTTTATAGAATAATTGATGTATTTAATTTATATTATAGATAAGAAATAATTGATGTTTCATCTTTAGCAAAAGTTGAGATTTTTTAATTTATATATATATATATCGTAATAGAGGCATTACTCATAGTATTCTTATTTTGCAAGAAGCTATTCACTCAATACCTTAACCATATACATAGAAAAAAAGGTTACATATAATTGATAATTATGAAGTAAAGAAAATATGCCCTTAGGCATATGTTAAAAAAAGTAATAAGTACGGTTGCTTAACACTTAAAAATACTTAAAAATAACTCTATTAATCTTATTAAAATTATAGAAAGGATACCTACTTCATTCATTCTAATATATAAGATTTCTTTCGCAAATGTAAAAGAATTAAGAAAAATAGTTTTTGCATTAAATATATTAATAATATACATTCTTTATCCAAAATTACTAGAGTTGTCAAAGGAGTTGGCCCGCCTCGTCCCGGAGGGCCAAAACAGTGGCGGATACAGGCATAAAGGATTGGGGGCTTGAGCCCCCACCAAAACAAATAACTTTTCTTTGATACTACTACTATTAACTTTTTAAGCCCCCATGATTAGGTTTATTACTCACTCACTCCAAATTTATCTTTTTAATTTTTAACTTTTCACTACTTCAATCTTTTGATTTCCACACACTTTCTCTCTTAAATATACTCTTCTACTCTCTTAATTTATGGAATCATCAATTTCTTCTCTCCCAATTATTTTTTGGGTCATGCGCACTAGTTAAGGATACTAAAAGAGGAAATTTTTACATTGAAAAATGTATTCTTTATACTTTTAAAAGGTAGATTGCACAAGTTCCAATATTTTTATACTTTATTTAGTTCCTTAACTAGTGCCCCATGGGCACTAGTTAGCATTTTCCTTATTTTTTATCTCTTTCTCTTGTTTTTACTTCTCTTGAATGATAGTTTAGTTATATATATGAGGAGAGTGGCAAATTTTTATAATAGTGATAGTGAAAATATCATCAAACATTTTCAAAATACGAAACCTCCTAGAAAATAATTATAATTTATATAAATTTTTATATAATTGAGCTTTTTCTTTGTCACTATAATTGTGTATTTTGTAAGAGTTTAATTGCTATGCATTGACGGTGTAATTTTTTTTTACGCGTGCATCAAATCAAATCATATCATAGTGTCACTTTCATAAGTAAGTTCTTAAAAATATCTCTAAGAATATCTATATGACATGATTTAATTAGATGCATTTGTAAAAAAAATTATATTGTTTGTGCATATAAATTAAATTAAATTCATTTTATATAAGTTTGTAATATATTTTTTTAATCAAAATATATACACTTTTTTTTAGCTCCCACAAACAAAAATTTCTGGATCCGCCACTGGGCCAAGACATATAAAGGGGTTTTAGTGGGGCAGCCCGTTAAGGCCTGGCCCACCTACCCTGACCCGATAAATAAAGGCCTACATGGCCGATGGGCCGACCCGACAAACTTTCATTTCTTATTTTAAAATTGACAAAAAAATTTTAAAAAAATAAATTCAATGGACAATAAAACTACATATGTATCACACACAAATTAGTTGTTATTATTTTTTTTTTCAAATAAAGATAATCATAACAAATTTGTTTTTTTTTTCAAATTAAAGATAATCATAACAAATTTGGTTTAATAATTATCTCCTAACAAACAAATCTCATCTTTTGTTACTTATTTTATCTAAAGATGTTATGGTAACTAAAATTCCTTATTTTTAGCTAAAACTATTTTTAGAATTTTTATATATATATTTTTTTAATTCTTTAAAGGGTCGGCCCAAAAGCCCGTGGGGCAAGCTCATGGTGGCTCATGAAAAAGAGGGGCCTGGGGGGCCAGCCCGATAAGGCCCAATAAATATTTTTGAAGCCCGGTCCGTGTAAAACTATAGGGCTAATGGCCGACCCGATAGTCCGTCCCATTTTTACAGCTCTAAAAATTACCCTTCAATTATTTTTTGAAAAATGCTAAATAGTGCACCCAATGCACTAGTTAAGCACATAAATAAGGAAATTCTGTTTTGGAACTCGTGCATTCAATACATTGAAAGTGTAAAAAGTTGTCTTTATCAACATTAATTTTATGTTTTATTTCTACTTTTGGTATGGTTAACAAGTGCACTGGGTGCACTGTTTAGCATGACCGTTATTTTTTATTACAAATTTACCCTTCAATTATTAAGAGAGAGAAATATTGCTCTTTTACTTTTCATTTAATTAGGTATTTTTGTGGAAATTTAATTAATATACCTTAAACTTTGAAAATGTCTTATATATTGGAGCATAGTTAGTATGTGTGAGACTCATTTAAATACTCAAAGATGGACAACATGCTCTCTTATGCAAATTTATAAGCTCAGCAGTATGTATGGTGTAGATTTAGCGCCATTTCTTGTGGTGAGGTGGGGCAGAGGAGAATAAATTATGTTCGGTTAATTAGGACCAAATTCGTTTACCCAAGGAGCAAGACGACTTAGGGTAAAGAATTTAGAACTGTTTAACTTGGCGCTTTTAGGCAAATGGAAGTGGAGATTCCTGACCGACGACGATGCAATTTGGGCAGCTTTGTTATGTTTCTGGTATGGTCACTTACCTACTCAGTTGCTGGGCGGGACCGTGATTGGATCACAATCCTCTATTTGGTGGAGGGATGTTATAGGCTCAGGTCGGGGTCTCGAGGATGATTGGTTTAAGGCCAATATAGGTTGTTGCGTCGGCGATGGCTTCAACACCGGGTTTTGGAAATTATATGGTTCGGAAGTCAACCTTTTTGAGTTTATTTACTGACCTTTATGCTAAAGAGGCTTTTAAGGACGCTTCAGTTTTAGAGAGATTATGTGGGTATGGTAATATGCGTTGGTGGCAGTGGATTGATCATTTGTCAGCTAGTGAGACTCTTTATTTCGCTGTTGGAACTCTTGATTGGTTTTACCTTACGTCCTAATATCCCAGATAGGTGGCAGTGAGTGCTTGCAACAACGGGCATATTCTCGGTGAAATCTTGTTATAACTTGTTATTAGATTGGCAAGTGGCGACCTTGGATGATAATGTGTTGAATTCCATTACTAAACCCGAGAGGATCGATGTCCTGCCCAAAATTAATTTTTTGGTTGGCGGTTATTACTGAAAAGGCTTCCGAGCAACTAGGGCCGGTTTTGGGCCAGTGCTGCCAGTGCTACAGATCAGGGCCTCAAAAAATCTAGGGCCTCAAAATTTTTTTTAGGGTAGTATGTAGGGGGTGTAATAGTAAACAGGAGGCCTAAAAAGTAAATGTATCTAACAAAAAAAATGAAGTGTAAGAAAATAATATATTTTCTATTAGGGTTCCATTATTAATATTAGCACGGGACCTCGAAATTCTCGGAGGCGGTCCTGAGAGCAACACTCAACCGTCAATGTATTTTGCTTAATCCTCATAACCTGCATTGTATCTTTTGCATTCAAAATGTCGAGGACAGCGCCCACCTTCTCTTTTCTTGCCCGTTTAGCAAAGTTGTGTGGGATGCAGTATCTAACTGGATAGGAAAGAGTATCCCATATGATGCAGAAGTTTGGAATCATTTTTTGTTGTTTGGTAATATGGTAAAATTGAAAGATCGAGGGCGTGTCAGCCACTTAATTTGGTTGGCAATTACGGGAAATTTATAGAAGCTTAAGAACAAAATATTGTGTTCTAAGTAGTTAATGAACTTGGTTAAAAAAAAAGTAGTTAATAAACTCTATTAAAGTAAAATAAAAACTAAACAAAAATATTGTGTTCTAAGTAGTTATCGAACTCTCTATAAGATGAATTGTTTGGAAAAGCCTTAAATTTAATTTCCAATAGTAACAATTATTAGTCGGACTTTAATACATCGCAATTGAACTCTATTCAAGTAAAAAAAAAAATTTAAAAAAAACCTAGTAGGAAACAATAGGAAATAGATCGTGTTCATCACTCTTGTAAAAAAAAAAAAATACACCGCTCCTTCCTGCATATTTTTGTTCATTTCACAATTCAACCCCCTCTCTGCAATCTGCATCACTCCTCCTCAATATACTCCTTGTCGGCTGCCACTGCTTCAGAAGATTCCCTTAACCGTGCCGTCACCATTGTTATACTTTTCAGTAGGTCAACATTCATCACCATTCACCTACATTCATTTTTCACAATGCCCTCAAACTGTTTGATGAAATGACCCATTACTCAAATCTCAATTTTTTCTATTGTTTTTCATTGCAGGGTTATTCTATGGCTTTGAGAAAGATGTTCTGGAACGATCTTTTTCTATATGAAAATTTTGGTAGGTATTGTTTTGGGAACTGTGGAAGATTCTATGCTACTAAAGTGGATTTGAGGAAACTACGACCAATGATTGTCAAGAGAATTGAGAAACGTTCCCAATTTTACCCTGTTCGTGCTATGATTCCTGTTGCCAATGATGTCTTACTTGCTAGGAATGTTCTTATCCATGGTGTTTCTACTCTCCTCAATTCATTTCCTCTCATGGCTTGCAAGTAAGTTTTGATTTCTAATTACACCCATTTTTTGTTTAATCTGCATAAAATATTATATTTCTGTTTTTATTCATGAGATTTTTCTTCTGAATTTGGTGTTTATACTTTACAATAACTCGGATATATGTGTTCTAACATCTTATGGCGTTGTATTGAATTATGAATTATGGTTGTGGTCACGGTTATGCTGTGAACATTTATAATGTGTTAAAATGCGGGCGATACGGTCAAAATTGCTGTTGTTATGTTGCTGAGTTTGGGATTGGTGCTCTAAATTTTTTATTTGGGACTTGTGTTGTGCATTAGGAAGTTTTCTTTTGCATTGGCACTAAATAAAGTTGTAATCTTGTTGATGCTTGTGGTTAGTGTCACTTATGAGTAATGAATACTGGGTATATTTTGATACATTTTATTTGGGTTCAAATTTCCATTTAGGTAGTAAAAAGTTGGAGGAGTAAAAATCTGAAAAGGTTTTCTTGGTGAGATAACATAAGATTGACAACATTAGTCTGTTTAATATAAATGAGCTAAGACTTGTATGTGTTACTGGTGCTTTATAAATGATGAATGTCATCATAAATCATGAGTTAGTAATTTCTATGTAAGATGCTCATTGCTCAAGTTATTTTCTTAAATACTTTTAAGCTTTTGAACTTGAAGCATTATAAGTTTATAACCATTTAATAGCTGTTTATAAATATTTTAAGCAATGAAGTTTGAACCTGTAAGCAAATTGTAGTTTACTTCAACTTGTGGTCTTATCAGTGTTGTTAGCTCAAAATATTGATAACTATGTTCTTTTCTACTTATGCATTTACAGATTTTGTCCAGAGATATATATTGGTGAGCAGGGACATTTAATTCCAACTTGCCGGGGTTACAAGCATCGTGCTAAGGACCGGGTTCACGAATGGGTCAAAGGAGGTTTGAATGATATACTTGTTCCTGTTGAGACGTTTCATCTTAATAACATGTTCCAAAGTGTTATTAGGCATGACCAAAGGTTTGACTTTGATCGCATTCCTGCTGTTGTTGAGCTATGCTGGCAAGCAGGGGCTGATCCCCACGATGAGAATCTTAATTCAAGTAGTGGGAACTTGGAGGCTACTAATGGCAATGTCGACGGTACTGAGTCTTTGTCACCAAATGATCTTGCTGTAATTGCAAAGAGAACTTTAGAAGCTTGGGAGACTCTCAGGTCTGGGGTGGAGAAGTTGATGTTGGTATATCCGGTAAAAGTTTGTAAATATTGTTCAGAGGTTCATGTTGGGCCGTCTGGCCATAAAGCTAGGCTCTGTGGAGTGTTCAAGTATGAGAGTTGGAAAGGAGCTCATTTTTGGACGAAAGCTAATGTGGATAATTTAGTGCCGCCAAAGATCGTGTGGAGACGAAGGCCTCATGATCCTCCTGTACTTGTGAATGAAGGGAGAGACTTCTATGGGCGTGTTCCAGCTGTACTGGATTTGTGCACAAAAGCCGGTGTCATCGTGCCTCCAAAGTATAATATTTTGATGAAAGTGCAAGGTCTGTCTGGTCCAGTCAATTATAAGATTTGACTGGGGCATTAGAGGATCAAACAAATTGACTCGTAATCGCTAATCAGACACTCAATTTATTGGGGAAGAAATCTGAGATGACATTACATTCATCTGCAATTTCCTGCATAATTTGAGGTTGTCTGGGATATCTGAATTTGGATCTGTGTGACTGTTCTTCTGTTGGTTAAAGAAATAAATTTTGTTCCAGATCATATCTCCTATCTCCTAAAATATCTCTGCTGAGCTTATTAGAATCTACATTCATGCATGGCTGGACTTAATGGACCCTCTCCAGATTTGATGAAGGTAATTTATTGTTCTACTTCTCCAGTCAAAGATTCCAGTTATTTTTCCTTTTCAATTATTTTTGTCCCTTGAGGAATCTTAAGTCCAATAATTGGTGCAAATATCAACATGGGAGATGCTACATTGTTGTAAATGTTTGTAAAAAATTCATTGCTGCCAAAAAATGACAGTTTATTGCTGAAATTTCATTTTTTTTGAGATATCACACAAATAGAAAGATTACTTTGTTGACCAAAGAGTTTATTTTCTATCAATTATCAACTGTTTAGTTTGCAATTGCATATGTGAATACTTTAAAGTATTACATGCACTCTAGAGAGAAAAGTGCAAAGTTATAAACGTCAATTGAAAAATCAATGAATAAAATTGTGATAAAGTAAATACACGTCTGATAAATCACTACAAGCATAAGTTAGGACTCATAACAGGCCTAGGTGCTTCGCTATTTGAGTTGGTTTTTGCAGAAAACCTCCCGCCTTGATTTGCTATTTATCTAGGGGAGACTTTAATAGAGGCAGTATCAAATGATTTATGGGATAGGGATGATATTCTTAAACAGCTTGCAGCAGTGGATCCTAAAACAAATAAGTCATTCCGCGAACTAAAATAGGAAAGGCGTGTCTAGTTATGTGGGAGATTAGGTATGTCTTAAGTAGAGGTCACACCATTATTCTATACCATAACAAAGGTTTTCAAATTCACTCAATGTTCCATGTTTCTCTGGATGCAATGGAAAGCCATCCAACCACTACGTTGTTATAGATATAGGCATGTAGAACAGTTATTGGTAGGGTTTGGGGGGGCTTTTTTAATTCATTTATTGAAGGAGCATATTTGAGGAAATGCTGAAAGGTTGTATATATTTTGATTATGAAGAAGATATAGTTGCATGGAGTAGGTCTGTTTCTATATTTGCAGAATCACTTGCATTAGCACAAATGTCCTTTTACACGTTATTTTGTATTCAATTGAATAGAAAACCTTAAGACATTCCCACAAAGGAATATTTGCATCAAATGAATAAGGACTTTCATCTGATCGAGTTCTTTTCTATTTTTTCTTTGAAGATTATCGAGGTTAATTAAGCTATTGATTGATGTTAATAAAATATGAAGCTACATCAATGGAATCTTGTTATGTTATATTTAGAAGAGTCGTATACATTTGTAAAAGTCGCAGCTAGTATCACATACGTAAATACTAAAATCTTTTAAAATTTAAAAACACTTATGATAAAACAATAAGATTTAATGTATAATGGTCTTGAGCTTTTCATCCTGAATGTGATAAACAATGCACAAAACAAGCTATGACAAATAAACTATAATTATGTGATAAACAATGTGCAAAACAACCTATGACAAATAAACTATAATTATTATGGTAAACTTCAAGATGTGGCGTACCCATTGCGACTAACCGTCCCTTTAAATACGTAGAGACAGTCTCCATTTTCAACTCCATGCCACTTAAGGCTACAACTATCACGCATGATCCTCTGTCTGTGAATAAACAAATAATCATCAGCTGGCAGAATTTTTCCGCCTAGCAGTACCTGCTTCAAGTCTTTAACAGTGTTTGCATCTCTCATCTCCAATGGAATGGTGGCACCATTAAGCAAACTAGAGGAAGTTTGTACCACCAAACGCAGCTTCTTACTTGGTGGATCTTTTGGCTGATGTGCGTTCTTTAGGAACACAATAACTTCAGAAGATTCATGAATACCATACTCATTTAGGTTTCGAAAATCCTCATTCAGTTCCCTCCCCCGAAAGAAAAGTGTCATTTTTTTTATCGGGGTGCTCTCAACGATGTGAATTTTTTCCTTCAAGCTACGGACAGTATCTGTCTGGTCCACCTCTATTTTAATCTGTCTAGCTGGAAACTTCACTGAGATATGCATTTTCATTTTGTCATTATAGCTAATGGAATTTGGCTCCACCTGCTTGATGGCAAGATCAACTTTTGTGCCTTCAGTGATCATTGGGTAATCTTCCATGTCTAATCCATCCACCAGTTCCAATTCATAACATGTTAGGATTTGGTCAGCCACTGGAACACCATAGATTTGTTCTATTTTCCTTTTGATTTCAACAACTTTTTCTTGGGTACCCACGTCCATGAAAAATTGGGTACTTCTTATGGCAATAATAATTCTCATGACGATGGAACTATGTTTTGAGTCTGATATTCTTGAATAGAAAAATGGGAAACAAGAACTGGAAGTTTGAGTAGTTTAAAAATTTCGACTAACAGTACGTCCAAATGTGTAACAAACTTTTAGTTAGCCTCATGAGATTATGAAAGAAAATGGTTATAAATTGATGTAACTCTGTTAAAGATATGAGTATTCTGCACATGCATAATGCATTATATATTTATTCTCTAGTGTGGGGATCAATATCATGCTCATGCACAACATCTCCCCTTTCTTTCTGTATGATTGATTACATGCATTCTGGGATATCTTTGATACTGCAACTTCTGATATGCCTACTAACTATTTAGTTTTACTAGAAAATATCAACAACAAAATACATCTTGAAGTGTGTTTAATCACAAATAGAATAATTTTATCAGTGCTATATTATATGAGTGTAACATGTACATCGAGAATACACTCAATTTGGTCTTGAATATATGCAGTAGAAACAGGGACGGATCTAGGATAGTTTTTATGGTGAGGCCAAAATTTATTAGCATAAAAAAATTTAAATAATAATATTGAATTCAAGCATGAAACATATACTCTACCTCTCTCAAATCTTTGGTTATTTTAGAATTTTACACATAGATTAAGGAAAAATAAATATTAAAATGTTGTATTATTTTTACTCTTACTTTTTATTTCAAAAAATTATTTAATAGATGTTTTTAGAGCATGAAACATATACTCTACCTCTCTCAAATCTTTGGTTATTTTAGAATTTTACACATAGATTAAGAAAAAATAAATATTAAAATGTTGTATTATTTTTACTCTTACTTTTTATTTAAAAAAATTATTTAATAGATGTTTTTAGTTTTTATAAAGGAACAAAGGGTAAAATATCATTAACTGTACTTTGGTTTTTTAACGGTAAAGGTCAAAATTGAGTGCATGATAATTTTTTAAGGATTAAAAATTTAATAAAAATTAAGTAAAGACTAAATTTAAAATGTCGCTATTTTATAGAGACCAAAACATATTTAACTCTTTTTGTCTATTAGTCCAGTGACTAGTAATTTCACTTTAAAAGTGAGTAAATAGAGTGTCCAAAGTTTAAACCTCAACTCCTAAATAATATATGATGTCTCAACCAATTGAGTTAAACTCACATAGATAAAACATATTTAACTAACTATATAATATAGGCATATGTATATAGAAAAAGTTGCAAACTTTGGTGTGGCCATGGCCACACTTGGCCACAACATAGATCCGTCCCTGAGTAGAAATAAAAAAGGCTTAAATATAAGAAAAAGATCGGTTAACAAAAGTTGATGTATCCAAGTCCAATTTATGTTAGATAAATTAACTTTTATTGACTCAACTTATAGCATATCTCACCTTTGTAGTAAAATATAAGCAAATCTTAACTAATTTTACCATATTTAATTTAATAACATTATTCTTAAAATATCCCCTAAATAGTTTAGAATTTAATATTTTTTTGATGGGTACTTGCTCGATAAAACTCAAAGATATCAGAATGTTCATCTAATTTTTATTATTATTTCAAAAAGAAAGATTAATTAAGTGATTGAACTCAAGTGATTAATGAACCCCACTTAAGAAACAGTTCGTTCCGGAGAACTTAAGTTTGATTTTGGACAAAACAGTTCTTGACTATATATTTTATTTATCTTTCGGTCGAACTTCATATTACTAGGACCACAATCCACTAAGAACTAGAGGTTTTGTTTGAAATAAATAAATTTTCTTAATTACTAGACTCTTTTTGCAATAGTTTAGGGGATATTTTTAATCCATATATGTCACCCTTTAGAACTTCTCAGCCAAGTAGCAGTCCTACAATATCGGACCTATGCCTGCAGGTAGGACTGTTCATGGTTCAGTTCAGGTAGAAAACCGAACTAAACCGAACCATATCTACAGTTCGAATAACTGAACTATTAATTATTTGGTTTGAACCGAACTGAACTGAACTGAAACTGTAGTTATGTAAAGCGGTTCTTTGTATTCGAACTGAACCGAACTGGAAACACTTGTTTTTAACCTAACTATTTTTATCCTTTTTTTTCAAAACTGAAGAACATGAATAACAACTTGAATACAGTTTTGCCAATTCTTCTTACTATGCAACTTTGCAAATTAAGTTTAGCCATACAAATTGAAATACCTATGTTCCAATTCAAATAATTATCTGAAAATCAAAATTAACTTTGAATCATCAAACCATGATTCTCCCCATAGCAGTAACATTGATGATTGTTGATTGAAGGTTCAAACTAGTGCATCATAGATCCGATTGAAAGCAGAGAACAATGATTCCATTTTAAGATTGAAGTTTATATCATTATTGGGTTGTAATTCGCAAACAATTTAGGATTGTAGGGTTGTTCAATATTCAATTCATGATCTGAAGGAATTTTTAATTTTTCTTTGAAACAGGAGACTTTTAGTTTTGGGTAATGAATAAATTTTAAAACTGAACCTGAGTTGTGTCAAAAGAAAAAACTTGAACCAAAAAATAAGTTCTACGACAGTTCGGTTAGTACAGTTCGGTTATTTATGGTCTCAGTTATGGTTACTAAACTGTGTACGAAGTATGGTTCGGTTCTTAAACTTTATGTTATTCTAAAGGTTTGCAGATAACTTTCGAATGCGGTAGGTTTTGAGGATAACTTCTGATATGTCATTTGCATTTTCAAGGTTTCTAACTCCAAAATCTTGAGTTCTCCACTTTTAAAACTTAATCCAACTCCGTCCATAATTTTTGGTGAAATTTCTTCTTAAATGCAATGTTTACTTTCTTCCTCTAATTTTGTATTGGGCTCAATCAATGCCACAAATTTTAGTTGTTGATTAAATTGAGATTGATTAGGTTTTGACTTTTGAGTTGCAAAATTATAGTAATAGATTTTATTTTAAGTATTTTTTCTGTTCTGTTTTTAATTATTGAAATGTGTTACTGAATTTTTTTCCAAGAATCATTATGGGATTTCTCTATAATAATAGTAGATTTTATCTTTGCAGCTTCAGAATGAATCTAATTAATCAAATCATCTAAAATCTTATATTTTTTATATTTGAAAAAGTGCTTCGCAGTATTAAAAACATGCACCTCATGTTGAGCAATGTTAGGTTCACCAATATCCATCCAATTTCAAATCAACTTGAGGTTCAACCATACCTACAAACACTCCATACATGCTTATTTAGACCCCTTCATGAAAATTCTTTTCTCTTATTGATATATATTGAATTAAGCGTTCTAAATCATCCCAAAACCATACTTTAAATGTGTTTTTCTAAGTTCTAACCATACCTGAGGTGCTAATTAAGCACTGCTAACATTAAGGTGCCTTATTCCGCTACAAATTTTAGGGCTATGATCCTATAGTTTTTACATCCACAATATCCTTCTTCCAATCTTTATAGACAATAATGTCTACCTCATTTATAGATCTAACTTTGCAAGTGTACCAAAGCTTAAATCTTCAGCTATCTAGTTCTTTCGCCTGTTGACTCAACCACTTAGTTTCTTGTAGGCACATAGATCCTCTTCCTCATCATAGCACACTATTTTCATGGATTTTTCTATAAAACTTAAATATAGTTTATAAAGAGTGACATTTTTCATCTTAAATGACAATTTTGTAAAGATGAATTAAACCATATTAAACATTTATATTGACTAGACTATAATACCCGTGCGATGCACGGATTGTGTAGAATATTATATGTATAATTTAATTTCTTATATTAAAAAGTTGAAAATAATTTTTTTTAGAAAATATAGATAAATTGGAATTGAAATTATGCAGTACATATGTAACAACAATGAATAATTAAAATCATAAAAATAATGATAAAATTACATAAAAAACATACAAAGTGATCTATATAAAGATTCATTGTTAACTACTAAAAATTCAATTGTATTTGAATCTTCACCTTCATCGCCGGTTATTACTACCTTTAACTCTTTTCTTGGTGTAATCCTTGATAATGCAACATATAATTCTCAAGCTTCAATCCGTAATTATTGACAAAACATCTCGACAATTTTTCTTTAGACTGCATATAAAAGAAAGAAATATGATTTACATTTTAAAATTCAAAGAGCATAAATTCATCCGATTTCTTTTCTTTTTTATCACATAATAGACTACTTCTTATTTATTTTTCTTAGAATTAATATGTGTTTTAGGTAATTGTTGTGTATATACTGCCTCAGTGCAACTTTAATTGATTGCAAAGCACATAAAAAAATCCTAAAAGGATTATACAAAAAAAAACACTAAAAGTATAGTAAAACGTACATATATTATGGTCAATCAATAAAGTTATATGAAATAAAATGAAACTATGGTTAAATGGATAGCCTTAATTTTCAAATTCCATCTTGATTTGTTTAGAAGATATTCAATTAATAGATAAAAACTCAAGAACATTTGTCAACCAAAACACTTAAAGATTTTTAGAAAGTTAAGTAGAAATAAAATTTGTGAACATATTAGGTGAAATATAATCAATAAAATTATGGTCAATCAATGGCTTAAAAAGATAAATTTGTTTTAAAATTGAAAAGTTGAGTAAGAATAAAACATAAGTTGTTTCACACTTTCTACCTTTGTGCATGGTTGGGTTCAACAAATTGAATAAAGCATTCTATTTAACTTCAAAACTATCGAGGATCTATATTGGTTTCAGCAACCATGTTTAATGTCTGCAATCAACGAATTCATGAATCACCAAATTTATGGACAAAAATGTATTAAGATTAACCTGATAAATACGAACAAAACACAACAAATTATATTAGATACATTCAATCTTTTTTCCTCTCAAATTAATAAGAAGAAACGTGTTAACTTTTATATTCCTTAAGGAAAAAAAATATCCAAAAATCTTATAAATCTTAAATTTTGACATGAAATTAAATTGAAAATATGAAAACAACAATAGAAAAAAAAATGAAATAATAACCAACTTGATACAGAACACAACAATAAAAAAATTAGAATTCAAACACCTAAAAATATTCATATGAGTACATACCTTTATAACCGCAAAGCAAAATCTGCATCAAATAGAAAATATATTAAACTTAAGAAAAATAAAACCCAATTTTTGTTTTTAAATTGAAGAATCAGAATTAATATGAAACACTACAAAAAAAAAAGGATGGAATCGATACCTATACTTTTCATTAATAAATATAGAACAACTACATGTATATTTTTATTCCATACCTATTGGAATAAAAATCAAATTAAAAATGAATTGAGAATTAATATGAAACACTACAAACTATAATCAGAGTTTAAACACCTAAAATATCTATAGCAATCCATACCTTTATAGAATAGAATCCCAAAGTCAAATCTGCATCAATTTTTTTTAAAAAAAAAAGTAAATATGTGAAAAAAAGTGAAAATAGATGCATAATTTAAGGCTATAATTAATGTGAAAGATACACTATTGGGAGAAAGAAATAAAAAGGGTTTCTATTTATGGTAAAAGATGCATAATTTAAGGCTATAAATAAAATAGATTCTATAGAGACAGAGTATATCCAATCATCAAATGAAAACATATAATTAGGGATTAGTAGGTAACAAAATTAGGGATTGGTGTGAAATTATTTTTTACACACATCCAATCATATATTGACACATTATGTATTGCGTTTTTAAACACATGACGTGTCACATTCATTAATTGATGTGGCAACATAATATTCAAGTTTTTATCGTAGCCATTGATATAATATTTTTTTTCCACGTGTCAAAATCTAAACCATTCATATTAGGGTTAGGGTTTAGGGTGCCTTTAGTTACTCTCGTTTTATTATATTAAAATTAAAATTCGTGTTATTCATCATTTATATTTAGGTACCAAACTCTATATATATATATATATATATTACTATATATAAAGAGGATACAATTTTTTGGGATGACTTTTTCATTATTCTTATTTTACTCTTAAAAAACAACTTCCACATAAAAATATATTTTCAGTTTTTTTTAGTAAATAATATTTTTTTTCTTCTTAATAAATAAGCACAACTTCCACATAAAAGTAGGTTTTCAATTTTTTTATAGTTAAAAAAATATTTGTTTTTCTTCTTAATAATTAGCCACAACAAAAAAGGATGTTACGTAGTTATCGATCAATTAACTAAGTCCAATAAAAAAGAAGATTAAGTAATTATTTATATTTGCACAATAGAGAATATCGTTTACAAAAAATAAAAATAAAAGAAAATATCGATCACACAAACGGGCACGGAAGCGGCTAGTATATATAGTTAGTCTGAGTATTGAAAAAAGTAAGTTTCGCATAAATTAAGAATAAAACCTGACTAGAGTTTATAAGAATGATATCCCTGAATTTTCTTATTTTGAGTGGATCATTTTTCATCTTAAAAATCGATTTTATAAGAATGAGTTATACTAATATACAAAACTTAATATCTATGGTTCTTATTCATTCATTCTACATAATAGTTAATACTCCCTCCATTTTTTTTTAATTGTCTTTTATTATCCTATTTAGCGTTTCTATTTAATTGTCCTTTTTGTATTTTATGGGTATGATTTATCAATTATACCCTTTGTTGATTGCTCTTATCTTTTCCATAAAACCAATTAATGATATATATTTGGAAAACTAAATCTTTTTTTTTTAAATTTTTTTGTCGGTACATAACATATTAAATTTTGTTTTTTTTTTGTATATAATATATTAAATTTATTGGAAAGAGAAAGTGTGAGCAAAAAAATAGGAATTTATTGGGGATTAAAACGAGGGTATAATAGAAAGATAACATGCAAAATTACACTTCCTTAATTTGGTGTTATCATTCTAAAAAGTCAATTAAAAAGAGTACATCATAGTGGTACAAAATACGACACATATGTCCCTTCAAAATGCCATCTTATTCTTCTTTGCCTTATTAATTGAGTTAACTCATTCCCTCCCCAACTATTTGTACGTATTTCCATTATTTTTTTTTGGTAAAGAGCAGCCCTCACCGTCTCTTGCTGTTTTTGGTAAGTGATTGAACCATGTCCCTTGTTGATTTCATAGGAATCAATACCAAAACTTGCTACTTTTTTTTTATTATAAGAAAGTAGCATATTTAACCTTAAACTTATTTTTACTAAACATTTAATTTACAAACTTTTTGCATACTTTTGTAAACATGATCACGATCCAAACTTGAGGAAAATGGGATTTGATAGTTTTTTTTTTTTTATATATGAGACAAAACTCCAAACAATAAACATTTGGGACCAAGAGATGTGACTTTTTGTATTAATCCATACGACTTATTTGTTTCGTTATGTACTATTTTATCATATCTTAACTAATAATGTAGCATTTCTACTTCAAGGCACTGTATGTAGAAGGAAAAGTAAGCAATGAGCATGTGGTTGTTTGCCAATAATAACCATCCAGCTCAACGATTTTGGATAATAGTTAACAAGGTTCTCTAAAATAATAATAAAGTGTTTGGTAAAAATCAAAGTATGCATGCAAAGGCTTAAAACAAAAGAAAAATTAGTGAGCATACCCTTAGTATGGATTTTCCTTTTTTTAAAATCTCTATTTTCTCTACTCGCAAATAAAACTCCAGGATTTGTTTACTCATATTGGAGCACACAGTGTGACACTGCTGGTTTCACTGGCTGCCGACACAATTATATGCCATAACCCAATTTAATTATCGAATAACTAAGCTGTAATAGAATAATTAAGCTGCAGCACTCCCAACACGTACACAAAAAAACAATGGAGAATTTAGGCCACATTAAATATTTTTTGTACTATTATTAAACATAAAATTTCTTAGATTAAGATACCTTAATATGTGGAGTTAGTTGAAAATATAAATTAAGTAATACTTTTTTTATAACTTAACTTCGATTTCTTCCTATTTACAAATAAAATGATATTTCTTTATTTCAATTGTTAGAATACATCAAATACAATCTCATATTCAATATCATTGAAAACGTAAAGGATGAATCTGCGAACAAATTCACAACATCCAAGTTAATAGCATACAATGACAAAATGCTTACTACAAATAATATGATAATATTAAAGTGACCGGAATGCCATTCCTTTGGATCAGCAACGTTGATATCCAAATCATTAATTAAAGGAAATGCTAAATGGTGTCCATGTGACACTAGTTAAGGAAACCATATATAGTAAAAATACATTGAAATTTGTGTATTCAATGTTTATAAAGTATGAAAAGTGTTGTTTTCAATACAAAACTGACCTTTTTTGTATCCTTAACTAGTGCATCGTGACACTAGTTAACATGACTTTTAATTGAATTTGTAATTGACTAAGACAATTTTTTAATAAGAATCTAACAAACACCACAACAATACGGAAAAATCAAATAGCTGCACACAACACAAGACAACGAACAACATAATGCCGCACTCAGACGATGAAATCACGAAAAAACACAAAAGACAAAAGCTTGATCTATGTGAAAAATTAATTTCTTATATAAAAAGAACGGAAAATAAGATGTAAAGGGGTGATTATAGACCAAAAATGATCTAAAATCACCCCTCTTCTATGAGAAAAGAAAGAAAAACTTATAAAGAAGAGAGAATTTTTCTCTTAATGAAAACTAGGGCCGGCGGATCTATAAAATTCAATATCCACTTAAATCTAATACTTTTGTTATTCTTAATATTAGTCTACCATACACTATACATGAGTGACACTTTTCACCACATAGACCTCCCCCCAGCCCCCCTTTTTTTTAACACAGACCTCCTCTTTTATTTCATGTTACTTATGTAAAGGAATATTTAATAATTGGTCATGCATAAAAAATATTAATAAATTAACAATATATAGTACAGTAGGTCTCTTATATTTATATAATTTACTAAATTATTATAATATTATGTATTATTTAATGTCTTGTATACAAAACTATATCGCAAGATAACAAATTGTTAAAGTTGTTAAGTAGTAAATTGCAAGCTAGTCTATGAAGCCCCGATACGGGACACGATACGGATACGATACGATACTGATACGCCGATACGTGAAATTTTTTAAAATTTCCAATCCGATACTGCCGCGATACGTTATTTAAAAATTAAAGTTAAAATTAAATATATAAATACACAATATATAAACATACATAAAATCAATAATATTAATAATTAAAAGCAGAAAACATCTATTGTTATACTAAAATTTTGGGACAAGTTCAAACGCTTAACTACCTATTACAGTATATAGTAGGATACCATAGTTTTTTTTTTTAAAGTAAAAAATTATATTGACAAAGGAAAAACACAAGAAGTGCTAAAGATACAAACAAGCATGTCTGATACAGGAGCATCATAATAACCCAAAGTCAATCAATACTGGAAACTCCTAAGGTCTGATACATGAGAACATCGTAAGTTAGTCCCCAGAACATAATGATTACTGATACATCTTAAGCTATACGTCTTATTGTAGTGTATTATACAAAAAGAACACCATTAAAACTATCCAAACAAAATCACAAATACTATCCAAAAAATAATCTTTGTATCAGACACATATCAGATATTATTTGTTTATTTAAAAATAATGATATAACCGATACTTTTCTGATACGTGTATCGGGACGTATCGGACACGTATATCGGGTATTATTTTTTATTTAAAAATAATGATTTAATCGATACTCTTCCGATACGAGTATCGGGACGTATCGAAAGAGTATCGGTATCGAGGACGTATCGGACACGATTCGTCACCATTTTTTGAGTATCGGGGCTTCATAGAAGCTAGTATAACAAGCACCCGCCACCTACTTATTTGAAAAACATACTTGATGAATAGTGAACCTTCCTTTTTCTTTAATATTCCATTTCCACACTTCTTGTCACCACCACACTCCAACATTGATCATTGGAGACCTAGTCCTTCTTTATTTAATGATGAAAATCAATCATTGGTTTATATATTGAGTACCCTAAACCTGATTGATTCAAAACCTTGCATGATTTAGGGGTTTCTATAGGCTTTGCTTTTTTATTTTAAATTAATAATAATATTAATGGTACTAGTAATGCTATTGTAAATAATCTTGCTTTAGATATGCACATGCATCTGGAGTTGGGAATCTGCTTTATAATTTACATGCCAGCTTGCTATATATGCAACATATATATGAGGACAGAAGTGACATGAATCTTGGCCCCATATTACACTTTAGTTACGTGGTGCAATTTCCATAATTAATTTCATCTAGTTTAACACCAAATATTACACCTCTCAATAACGTTTTAATGGATATAAATTTTATAAAATCCACCGTTGGATTGAAAGTTTATATTATATAGATCATTTATGTAAAATTTCAAAAAAATCCAAAATCATTTGATTTGTTATTGAGATACATCAAAATTAACGGTTTGTGTCTTTTTTTAAATGCCGTTAAAATCTTTGTGTGTCTCAATAACTTATCAAATGATTTCCAATTTTTCAAAACTTTACATAAATGATTTATATGATATAAACATTCAATTTAACGGTGGATTTTATAAAATTTATATCGGTTAAAATGATATTGAAAGATATAACATTTGATGTCAAACTAGATGATTGGAAAACGGTAAAAACAAAAAGTACAGCTAAAGTCGATACTCATAATGAGTTTCATCACTTTCTTATCCAATTGTAAATTTGACCCAGTCAGCATTTGACATATACTATAGTCTATACATGTGATAATATTAATACACGTAACTGAATTTTGTTAGCTATTATGGCAACATGATTTCCTCCATAATTGTCTCTCATATCATACTTACTATTTTTGACTTCTAAGTATAATTACAATAATTTCACTTTCACTCTTATCGTGAGATAAAAGTAATATCAAAAGTTCTCAAAACGAGCAAATGTAAATTAAACAATTTGAATATATTTATACAAAAGGAACTCCTAAAATGTGTCTCTATCTTTATCATCACTAATAATTAAGTATTCAATGAGTATGTTTATAATCACCACAATGATTTAGATCTTACAACATTTTTTAGCAACTTTTTAACCACTCTATAATTCATTGATCATGCTTTTCAATTTCTTAACAATTTATGTATGATCCGTAGGTGGCAGCAGGTAATTAATGACCCATTAATTTAATTTGAAAATTGGCTGGCTCAATGTGTTGCATCATTAAAGTAAAGACTCAGTCATAGCATAGGAGCAGGTTAAGTCCAAAGTTTATGCTTTAGTTCCTCTTTGATTCTAGCAAATAGAAAGGAATAAAGAGACTAAGATAGAGGTCAATATTATGGCATAATTGATTGATTTATTAAAATGTGCCCTAAGAATATATATTAGTGTGACCCATAAATTAAATATATTGAGAAAAATTGATATGAAATTGTGGCTCTAGAGGTGGGGTTGATGGTTTGTCGAATGATGAATCGAACTGTGAAAACACTGCTATCGTTTACTTCAGAGAGAAACAACAACTTTTTAGGGTCTAATTTTTAAGATTAGAAAAGACCTTCAAATTATTTGGGACGATCCTGATACAAACAGTGGACAAGAGGGCTAAGTTGCACACGAGGGCAAACATACCCTTTGTAGCCCCTTAGTCTTGACCGGTTAGCCACAACGTGGTTGCGGGTTCAATCTTCATATACAGTGTCAATATTCCAACTTCAAGCCTGTTGCACAACTTTCAATATATTAGTCTTGAGTTTCAAACAATACGAGAGTTTTTGGTGTACCACAAGAGAATCCAACACTTTGAGAAAAGCATCAATGTTCAATATGCCATAAAAATAAAATACTAAATAAATCAACTGACGTTATTGAAGCAGTCAGAAACCCAATAATATGATACTAACCATATCTGTCTTAAAAGGACATTCTAACCTAACCAATTTTAATTAAACTATACAATATTATTAAGTGCAAATGGATAGCAAAGTAGCATGTGTTATTACCTTATCTCACATGTTAGTTAGCTGCATGGACCATAGCTTTATCATTATATAAATCACTTACCACTATTATGGAAACAGCAAGAGAAAAATTGGTTTTTCACTAATCTCTAATACTCTTATAGCTGCCAGCTAAATACATATGAAAATGAGAAATCAGAGTCATTACTTCAATGTTTTCATTCTTTGTATTTTGGCAGCTGCATCAACTCATGCTCAATTACAGCTAGGATTTTATACTAAGAGTTGTCCAAAAGCTGAACAAATCATTGCAAATTTTGTTCATGAACATATCCGCAATGCGCCTTCGCTCGCTGCTCCTTTAATAAGAATGCATTTCCATGATTGTTTTGTTAGAGTAAGTATGAAGTTCAAGGTTATTTATATTTTAATTATGTTATGCTAGAATTGATAAGCTAACATTATGCATTTTAATTCAGGGATGTGATGGATCAGTTCTTTTGAACTCAACAAGCAAACAAGCTGAAAAAGATGCTCCTCCAAATCTTACAGTTAGAGGCTTTGATTTCATTGACAGAGTTAAGAGTCTTGTTGAAGCTGAATGCCCTGGTGTAGTCTCTTGTGCTGATATATTAGCTTTATCTGCCAGAGACTCTGTTGCAGCCACAGTAAGTACTTAATTCTAGCTTCATTCTGTAGTGTTTCAATTACCAATCGTTAGTTGGTCCAGTGATGATTGACGCTAGACTTGGTAGGAAGACCACAGTTCGATCCCCCGCAATTGCGATCGGGAGGGGGCTGAAACCACTTGATAACAGAACTGACCCCGAACCAGATTATGCGGTTCAGCAGACCGAATACTGGTGTTAAAAACCAAAAAAATAAATAGGCCCGTTCAATTGACTTATTTAAATTTATCTAATTTTTAATATTGTTTTCGGTTTATTTTCATAAGATTTCTATATGAAAACAAATTATAGCTGATATGAAAAGAGTTTGACTTTATTTTATACTTTGTTATAGAAATAACTTATACTTGAGCACTTATATGATAAGTGTTTAAGATTAACATTTACATTTTGAGAATAACCATGATCCATTTGGTTGCATGTGATTTCAGGGTGGTCCCTATTGGAAAGTTCCAACAGGCAGAAGGGATGGAGTCATATCTAATTTGGTGGAAGCAAGAAGCCAGATCCCTGCTCCATTTCACAACATCACAGTCCTCCAAAAGCTCTTTCAAGATCAAGGACTTGATTTGAAAGACTTAGTCCTCCTCTCTGGTATATTATTACATTCAACAATTTATTTCACATTAAGCACTTTTGTAGTCGACGTTAAATCACTGCCTAGAAAATGTCGAGTTATTGATAGAAATTAGAGACAAAAAATAAAATAAAAAATTTAGCGATAATATTAGAGACTAACTTTTATTTTATCATATCTGAAATTTTTGTCGCTGATTCAACATTTTCTAGTACTGAACTATGTGGTTTTAATTTTAATGACTATGTTTTCGAATTTTTTAGGTGCTCACACAATTGGTATCTCCCTTTGCACGTCATTTTCGAACCGTTTGTACAATTTTACCGGAAAGGGCGATCAAGATCCGTCCCTTGACAGCGAATATGCAAAAAATCTCAAGACATTCAAGTGCAAAAACATTAATGACAATACTACAATAGTCGAAATGGACCCCGGAAGTCGTAAATCATTTGATCTTAGTTACTATAATCAAGTTTCAAAGAGAAGGGGTTTGTTTGAATCTGATGCTGCATTGTTGAATAATCCAGTTACAAAATCTCTTGTGACTCAATTACTTCAAGGGTCACTTGAAAATTTCTATGCTGAATTTGCAAAATCAATTGAGAAAATGGGTCAAATTAAAGTTAAGACAGGGTCAGAAGGTGAGATAAGGAAACATTGTGCATTTGTAAATAGCTAAGAATTTTGTCTTCTTTGCTGATTTGTATTTTTGAGTTTGGTTATTTATTCCATGTGATGTTTTGTCTCAATATGATAGACCCCTATATCATATGGTCCCCCTATATGATATGGGTGTTCTATTATATGTGTATTGTAATAAGAAATGGGATCAATCAATTGTAATTCTTATTTTCTGGTTTGATGGTACATTATGTTCTTGTTGTAATAAAAGTTGAATTGAAAGAGAAATTTTATGTGTAGCATGTTGGTTACTTCCTTTATTCTTAATTTAATCCAAGTTTTAAAGAAAGACTTTTACTTATACTTGGTTCTATATATGATAAGTAAAATTGATTTCGTAAAATTAATCTATTAAAAATTGAGTTTTTTTTTGACTAAAAAAAAATTGAGTTGAAGATAGAATAATTTAAGTTTGACTACATATATATCAATAAATTCAAGTGTAAAATTCAATTTTAAAATTAAAAGCTATAATTTCAAATTTGTTTATTTAATATTTTTTTATCCAAAAAAAAGTTAAATCAATTCAGAAGGCATAATCAATTACAATTTTGAGAATCCAAATTTCATTTATGGAGATACATAACATAATTCCTCACTCGGTTTTAGACTAAATGTAATTATTTTAGTGAAAGAAAATTGTTTCAAAATGAACGTGATTTTAAAAGTTTTAATGGGACATTGATCAATTTATTTTTTTCTATTTATTATACAATATTTCTTAATATTTGTGTAAAAACTTTAAACAATTTTTATTTTTAAAAAGGGTAAATAGGTCTTTACCCCTGCAAAGTATGCGAGTTTTGCTTTACCCCTGCAAAAAATTCCTTTAAGATTCTCCCTTGCAAAATATATTTTTTGGTTTTCCCTCTTGGGTGCAAGGAATTTGCACTTTTTAAATCGGTTGAACAGAATAGCCGATTTAAAAAACAGAACTTTTTAAATCGGTTGAACAAAATAACCAATTTAAAAAGTGCATCTGAGGGGGGACCCAAAAAACAAATTGCAAGGGAAATCTCAAAGGAATTTTTTGTAGGGAAAAAGCAAAATTCGCCTTCTTTGCATGAGAGGAAAGACCTATTTACCCTTTTCAAATGATGAGCAAATAAAAAAGGAAAGTGTAGTCCTCGTAAAAGAGAAGTCTACTTTGAGGTGGCATAAATTGTCTAAGAAAGCATTTTCTTTTTGAAGGAAAAAATTATATTAGGGGTGGAAAAAGTTCTTCCAAATCCTTCAAGTTGTTGAATAACCTATCATGGGGGCATGAAAAATTTAATTTTATCATTTTATTTCCTTTAAGACTTTATTTTTAATTTTTTATTTGATTAATTTTGTATTAAGGGACAATTTGCATAGACTACTAATAGGTGCAAATAACACAAAAAGGAGTGTAGCCTGTACAAATGGGTCAATGCCCATTATGGGGGCTGCGTATGATATCTTGGGCGCGACTTTGCTTCTTGTGAAATATGATGAATTCTTTTCCCACCGCCATGTATCTTTTTCAACCTCATGTATCTTTTTCATCCCAGGCAAAAAAATTCGGTAAACACAACCCAATTTATTTTTAGTGCAAATTTGAATAAAATTTACACTAAAAAAACTTCGGTTTAGGTTTACCGAAGTTTTTCGAGGTGAAAAAGAGTTTTGAGGGGTGGGAAAAGAATTCATCATGACATCTAGGGTTGGCTGCCCAACTCAGATACCCTTGTATTCTCCTTGTTTTCCGATCTTTTAGCATAACTACTAAGTGTACGTTTTGTTCTGCGGTGAGAATTGATTTTGATAGAATTGATTCTGTAAAATTGATTGAGGCCAAAATTGATTTGAAGATAAAATGATTTATATTCGTGCAAAAGTGAGTTGAACAAAATATTTGATTGTAAGAATCAATTCTATCTTCAAGTAGAATCTAATATGGAGACATAATCAATTCTACTTCTGAGAAATCAAACAAGTCTGAATCAATTTTACAAGTCTAGAATCAATTCTAGGTGCTTCAGAATTGAAATCAAACATATATACTAAGTAATTATTACACTTAATTGAAAGACAAACGGACAATAAGCTATGATGCTAACTCTTTTTTTTGTTTTTGGTTTGCACCACCAGTTTAATCTGGTTCGGGGGTCAATTATGATATCAATTTTAGAATGAACCACCATCTTGATTCTTATTAGGAGCTTCCTATAACTTTTTGTGAGATAAAAGCATCATAAGTTCCATTTTCAACATTAACCGGCAAATGATAATCAATACAATACGTTTCAAATTTTACATTTGAGATGTTTTTTTGAATCGAACACAAACTCATCACACTAAATATAAATAAATATATAAAAAGAGGAAGGATCCATTGACTCCAGGAGTAAGGATTTATTGACTTACTCCGCTTAATAACTTGATATCGACATTATATTTCTTCAATCCAACCGTTGAATTCAAAGATCTCATTGAGTAGATAAACTCTACCAATTTTTATAAAAATTTAAAATCGTTTGATACTTTTTTTTAACACTTAAATTGAACGTACGAAAAACTTTTAGAAAAAACCGTTGAATTTCAATAGTCTAAATACATAACTACATTTTTGTGAATTTTTATAAAAATTTGTGGAGTTGATCTACTCAATGAGATCTTCGAATTCAAAGGTTGGATTGAATAAATATAATGCCGATATCGAGTTATTAAGCAGAGTAAGTCAATGAAAGACTTACTCTTAGAGTCAACGGATCCCTCCTCATATAAAAATATTTTTGTAAGTATTATTTGAGGCTAAAGTCTTCTCTATTTTTAATCGAACACAAACTCATCACATTAAATTTTTGTTAAAAAAAACAAAATTAATAAGATTTTCTCTATAAGGAACTCCCAAAAATGTGTCACTATCTTTATCATAACTAATCGAATATTCAATTCAATGTATATCTATAATCACAAAGATTTAGATCTTACAACATTTTGTAGCAACTTTTTACTAACTATACAATTTATTCGTCATGATTTTCCATTTCTTAACAATATCTCCAGCAGGTGGCTGCAGGTAATTACTGTTAATTTAGTTTGAAAATTGGCTGGCTATATGTGCTGCATTGTTAATGTACATAGTTTATTCTTCAATTATTGTTTGATTCAATTCTAGCAAAATACAAAGGAATGAAGAGATTAACTAAGAGACATAGGTCCAGACTATCATTAATTAGTTGGTTCTAATTTTGTCAAGATCCTAAACCAAAATGTTTCAAATTTTTTAACTTCAATTTATAATTGTAATTATAAATTTATAATAATATATAGTTAAAAATTGCATTGTACTCAATTTAAATTCTACTAAAAAACAATACATACATATATAAAAAACATCAATGTTCCACTTATCGTTTCGACTAGTTAGCATTCTCCATAACAACATTAATGTTCCAACTTCAATTTCGCTGCATTGCTTTTTCATATTGTCTAGTTTGAATCTAGTGTAAGTCCTCGCAATTATACCCTCGGTTAAAAAACGTCTCAGTAGATTGAAGAGTGTAAATGTTTATAAACTAAATTCGGCCTCAATTCAGAGTCAGAATCCGAAATTTAATTTGAAAAGGAAACATTAATATACAATATGTCATAAATTACTAAATAAATTATAAATCAACTGACGTTATTGAAGTGTCAGAAATCCAATAATATGTTACTAACCATATCTGTCTTATAAGAACATTCTCAACTAACCAATTTTAAATTAAACTATACAATATAATTAAGTGCAAATGGATAGCAAAGTAGCATGTGTTGTCACCTTAATTATCTCACTTGTTAGTTAATTAGATGCATGGACCATATATCTCTATCATTTTCTTTGTTTCTTCTACCTCAAGAAAACAGCTATATATACATCACTTACCACTGTTATAGATTCATCAACAATAGAAACAATAGTTTTTCATTAGTATTTGTTAATTAGTCTTATAGTTGCAAGCTATATATATACATATGAAAATGAGTAGTTACTTGAAAGTTTTGATTCTTTGTCTTTTGGCAGTTGCATCAACAACTCAAGCTCAATTGCAGCTTGGATTTTATACTTATAGTTGTCCAAGTGCTGAACAAATCATTCAAAACTTTGTTCATGAACATATCCACAATGCTCCATCACTTGCTGCAACATTAATAAGAATGCACTTTCATGATTGTTTTGTCAGAGTATGCATGCAGTTCAAACTTATTTATATGTTAATTATGTTATGCTTTAATTTCATTTAGTTATTAACCCACTTGGTTGTTCTAGTGATGTTGGCTTGAGACCTTGGAGTGTACTTGTAACAGCTCGGACCCATTTTCTACGTATTTAGTAGGCAATTCCGGTGTTGTACCGCACAATCTTCTCTACCCCTCTCTAGTAGAGTTTTTGCCTTTCGTGGGAATCGAACCATGAATTGAACATGTACTTGAACTCCATAGTACATGCTCCGACTCCCACATAAGGCAAAAACTCTATTAGAGAGGGGATAAAGAAGATCGTGAGGTACAATGTCAGGATTGCATATAAATATGTAGAAAAGGGGTTCAGTCTGTTACAGTACTCCTTTCAAAGTCCCGGGTTCAATTTCCTCTAAAATCAATTTAGGTGATGTAGTCCATATAGAGCTTTGCTCTGACTTTAAATGAGGTCCCCGCAGGTGGACGGTGGGATTGGACCCCTCAAATTAGTCGAATTTTGAACTGGATACTGAGTTTTAAAAAAAAAAATCATAGTTAATTTTTGGTTAATGACTATATATATTGTGTCAAAATTGATGACCTAACATTATGCATATTAATTCAGGGATGTGATGGATCAATCCTTTTGAACTCAACAAACAAACAAGCTGAAAAAAATGCTCCTCCAAATCTTACAGTTAGAGGATTTGATTTTATTGACAGAATAAAGAGTCTTGTTGAAGCTGAATGCCCTGGTGTAGTCTCTTGTGTTGATATAATAGCTTTATCTGCAAGAGACTCTATTGCAGCCACAGTAAGTACTTAATTCTATCTTTAACAGAATATGACTAGTTTAGATTTTCTTAATAGAATAAGTGCTTAATTACATTTTGAGATCATACATTTGGTTGAATGTGATTTCAGGGTGGTCCATATTGGAAAGTTCCAACAGGCAGAAGGGATGGAGTCATATCTAATTAGGTGGAAGCAAGAAACAACATTCCTGCTCCATTTCACAACATCACTGTCCTCCAAACTCTCTTTGGAAATCAAGGACTTGATTTGAAAGACTTAGTCCTCCTCTCCGGTATAGTATTTCATTAATCAAATATTTTCTTAGCACTAAGCACTTTTTGTTTGCGCACGCTTGATCACTACAAAAAAATGTCGAGTTACTGAAAGAAATTAGAGACAAAAAAGTAAAATTTTTTAGCGATAATATTAGAGACTAACTTTTATTTTATCATATCTCTAATTTTTGTCGCTGATTCAACATATTTTAGTAGTGAACTATGAGGTTTTAATTTTAATGACTATGTTTTCTAAATTTTTTTAGGTGCTCACACAATTGGTATCTCCCTTTGCACGTCATTTTCAAACCGTTTGTACAATTTTACCGGAAAGGGTGATCAAGATCCATCACTTGACAGTGAATATGCGCAAAATCTCAAGACATTCAAGTGCAAGAACATAAATGACAATACTACAATAGTCGAAATGGACCCCGGAAGTCGTAAAACATTTGATCTTAGTTACTATAATCTGGTTTCAAAGAGAAGAGGTTTGTTTGAATCTGACGCTGCATTGTTGAATAATGCAGTTACAAAATCTCTTGTGACTCAATTGCTTCAAGGGTCACTTGAAAATTTCTATGCTGAATTTGCAAAATCAATTGAGAAAATGGGCCAAATTAAAGTTAAGACAGGGTCACAAGGAGAGATTAGGAAACATTGTGCATTTGTAAATAGCTAACAATCTTGACTTGTTGATTTTATATTTTTGGGTTTGGTTAAATTATGCCATGTCATGCATGTTTGTTGTGTTCTCCATAAGATAGACCCCTATGTTATGTGTGTTCTATGTTTTGCTTTGGAACAATTTATGGGTGTTTTATGTATGTTGTAATAATTGTAATAACAAATGGGTTCAATCAATTGTAATTTTTCTTTTTTCCTGATTTGGTTGCATATATTTTTGTTGTTGTTGTAACTTGTAATAAAAGTAGAATTGAGAGAAAATTAATAAGTGTAACCAAAAGTAGAGTAACTCATTTTTAAGATTTTTTATTGTGCTTGTTTATACATTTTAAAATAATTATATATAGTTATTTTAAAATGCATAAAGAATCACAAAATAACTATAAAATTTCGGTACTTTCAAAAAAACTATAAAATATTGGAAAAAAAATATAATAGAAAAAGGCTAAATGTTAGGAATAGAGCGATAAAAATGTCATGAGTTTTATTTTGTCATATGTGGCAGACGGTTTGCATACGTGGACAACACGTGGATACCTGTACACATGTCCAATTGAAACAGAGAAAAATTTAAAACTGACAGAAATGATCAACTTATGCAAACAGTGGAACATAAAGGACCAAATTGAAACTTTTAAAACATAAGGGACCAAGTTGAAACCTAAAATAAACATAAGGAGTCAAATGTTGAATTAAGTCTTTTTATGACACCCCATCTTGTGAGGTGTAATAGAAAATATCTCAGGTCAAGAAAATAAAATAAAATGCTAAATCATGCGAGTAAAATTTCGTGATGATATGCAGGCCTTATTATATAAATATGAATATATATATTTTTTTAAATCAAAAGGTGATAGCTAAGTGCTATCACACCAAAATATATATAGATAAAAAGGAGAGAAAGCAATACAAATGGAGGGGGTCAAACCAAACTCCATCAAGAAGAACAAAGCCTAAAACTAGGAGTCCCTAGCTTGTTCTTAGACAAACCAACCGAAATAAACAAAGGAGCAGTAGACCAAGAAGTAAAAACAGAAGAGGTTAAACCAAAATTAGCAAGGAGATCAGCAACACTATTTCTTTCTCTAAAGATATGAGTGACTATACAATTCATTTGGATATAAACATGACATTCTTCCAACGATTCCTTAGATGCCAAGCAACTGGTTTGGCAGGGTTTTTAAAGGCTGCAACCACCAAAGAGGAATCCAGCTCTGACCAAAGATTAAGCCAATTCTTTTCAAAAGCAATCTCCACAGCTTTCAAAGCTTCACACATCTCAGCAAAGACAGAAGAACCAACACCAAGAGGTTCAGAAAATGCAAAAACAAAGTCTGCATTGTGATCTCTAAAGACCCCTCCACAAGCAGCATTACCGGGATTGCCACATGAGACCATCAACATTGCACTTAAACCAATTCAACATGGGAGGTTGCCATATAATTTCTCATAGCACTGGAATTTTAGGATGATGGATAGAAATTCTGAACAACTTCAAGAAAGTGAAGTCTCTAATTGAAATACATATTGTCTCTAGTCAGATTTTTTTTTTTGTTTGTCAAATAGTCTAAAAGTTGGAAATTCCACCCTAGGTGAATAAGTGAGATAATCAGGGTTCGAACTCTGATCATTTGCATATATAATGCAATATCCTACGTCTATAGTAAGATTTTTATCCCATTAAATTTAAACTAGTTTTTACCAACAAAAATTTAAACTAGTATTCATTTTATTTTTTGTGTGTTTCAATCATAACAAAAAAATCAACGAAGAGTATATATCAAAACTGAATATCCTCCGGAGTCTATTACCCAAGACCAACTTCCTATCGGGAAATTTTTGGCAGACAGAAGGTCGACTCTTTTCTTCAAACCAATTTTTTTCTATACACACGAGAAACCAAAAATTGAACTAATGATCACCCGTTTAAGGAGTTCAAATCTTTTATTAGTTGGATCAATTCATTGAGAGTTATAACAAATGTTTGGTGGCTAGAGTGAATGATATAGAAAGTTGAGTGATAAAGAGGTTAGATATATATGTTAGATATTCGATTTCCACCTACAACAAAATATTTGTAATATTAATTACTAACTATTAACATTAAGTATTTCAAAAATAAATTTTTATTAATTACTAACTAATTTGTAATATTAATTATAAACACATTTTGTACCAAAACAATAATAATTATAAACACATTTAAGTGTCTCTTTAGTCACTAACCCCAATCATTTTTTTTTATTCTCAGTCTTCCATTGGGTTTTCTATCCTTTATAAATTTGTATATGTTAAAAAGTTTAAAATAATAAATTTGTATTGAAAATTTGTACATTTTATATTAAATATATAACTTTTTAATAAATAATTGTTGTTTTTCAATAAAAAATTATTATTTTTAGCTACTTTAACATGTGCAATATTGCTCATGTTAACTCTTTTATTATATATGGTTAAATCTCTATACTCTACTAAATTCCTTAGTGACTTGAGCATTGGAGCCTTTGTATAGGTAGCTCTTAAAATTGGATATTGGGTCTAACTCATCATTTACAAAACTGGCTTGTAAGATGAAGATTGTCATTTACTTATAAACTCTTTTACATGCCAGCTCACATCCATTGTGGAACTTCTAAACACACATCCTCACACCCATCACTATTGGGCTTGTTACATGGGTATAAATAGTGGGTGACTCGATAGCAGGTGGCTCAACAGATCTTGAAAAGGCTATGATATCATCTTAAATTTTTTTACTGGGCCTAACTCATCCTTACACAATTGGTTTGCAAGATGATGATTGCCTTACTAATAAACTTAATTATATTCAGACCATCTCATATCCGATGTGGCACTTTTTAACAGGAAGTAATATATGTAACAACCCGAACTCTTTTTCTAAGTATTTAGTAGACAATCCCAGTACTGTACCTGAGTTTTTGCCTATTGTGGGAATGAAATCATGTACCCTATAGTTCAAGTAGATGTTTAATCCATTCCCACCACCAATTGATTTGGTAGTAATTATTTTTAAACTTTCTTTATAATTATTTTTAATATATTGTTAGTAGAAGTGATTATTATTATTTTTGCTGTGGAAGTAATTATTTTTAATATATTGTTAGTATATAAATAAATATATGTTCCATGTATATTTTTATTTTTTGACAAATGTATATTTTTATACCGTAATAAATTATAATTATCAATGACAATTGACAAATATTTATTTAATTTTATAGGAAATGGAAATGTTGTTAAATCTTAGATTAAATTCCTACTTTAATGCATATCTCTTATAATTTTTGTTCCTATTTTTTTTGTTATTATTTTCTTTTCTTTTTTGATAATTTTTCTTTTTTTAAACTATGGTATGCATTTCTTTAGGTGTTTTCGTATGGTTCTTAACATAACAAACTATGATTTTTTTTCTCCCTCCATGATTTTCTCAAAGTTTGTTATATCCACAAAAAGTGAATTTTATGTTAACAACCATAAAAAAGCAGAAATGCACCTATATTTTATCATATATTCTTTATAGCACTCTTCATAATTTTGTTTCTATTTTTTTTGGTAAAGTATAATTTTGTTTGTATAATCTTTATTGTTTTTTTCTCCTATTTTTATGCCTATTATTCTTCTTTAATGTTATTTTATAGAATAATTTATTTGATGTTATTAGATTGAGTTTCTATTTTTATGTGTATATTGATGTTCTTCTCTCTTTTTTTTTTGTTATAGAATAAGTTATTTGATGTTATTAGATTTGGTTGGTTCATATTTTTATGTGTAGATTTTTTTTAAAAAATTGATGTAAAATTATAGTTAAGGGTAAATATTTTGAAATATTATTAAAATTAATGAAGATAAATTAGACAACTTAATAATAACTATTTTATATATATTATCTTAATCTTATCTTAATCTTAATCTTAATCTTAATCTTATCTTAATCTTAATCTTAATCTTATCTTATCTTATCTTAATCTTAATCTTAATCTTAATCTTATCTTAATCTTATCTTAATCTTAATCTTAATCTTATCTTAATCTTAATCTTATCTTAATCTTAATCTTAATCTTAATCTTATCTTAATTATACTAAAAGATGGATATGCAAACCCTAATGCACAAGTCAAAACCCTCTTCAATCAACAACCATTTTACCCCAAATTTCTCCATTTCTTCTACCCCACAACCCATTCTTCATTTTGTTTGTTCTCTTTCTCATTTTTTTTTCTTCACCTCTTTCCCCATTCCCTTCTACTGTTCTGTTTATGGTTTTACGCGTGTTCTGTTTCCACGCGTGCTCTGTTTTTCTACTTGGTTCACGTTGTGTTCTGTTTTTGCAGGGTTGGACGTGGTTCTGTTTTCGGCGTCAGTGATGGTGGTTCTGTTTTCTATTTCCGGCGATGGTGACGGTGGTGGTTCTGTTTACTGTTTCCGGCGACGGCGACGGTGGTGGTGGTTCTGTTTACTGTTTCCGGCGACAGTGGTGTTGGTTCTGTTCCGCTTCGTTTAGGTATTGTCATCTCCTCTCTTCTCTCATAAATGAATTTGTTACCATTTTTTAGGGTTTTAATCAGTTTCATCTCAATTTGATTCAGTTTGGGATAAAAATTCCATTTTTCTTCAATTTCTACTTCGCTTCTCACTTGAATATGTCTGGTCCTGGTGAATTTTAGTTGCTGATCTAGCACTGATAATTTGTTAACCTTTTGAAACTAGCTGGCTCCACAATATTTTCTCAAAGATAGGAGCTGTAGAGCCATAAGTGAATTCTACTGGAGTTTATATTCTTTGCTATAAAATTGAGCTGCAATGGGGGGAAAGCAAAGAAGACAGTATTATTTATGTGTGTGTATCAATGACTACTTTAATGAGTTGATTGGTAGTTACATGATTCAAGTGATAAACATATCTAATTGACTTGATTTGCGTGTGTATGTGTGGTTCAACTTAGACTAGACATTTTACTGCATATGCCAACCAGGGACGGAGGCACTTCAAGGGGTGTGGGGGCACCAGCCTACACAAAGTTTTGAGAAATTTTTTTTTATAGTATATATGTGTTGACACTATTTTTACTAGCTACATCTATTTATTAACCAATAGAAATTTGCAATGGAAGTGAGTCTTGTATTCTTCCATCTACTACATAGGACACACAAACATACATACACGTGGGAAAATATTTTGTATAGTCACAAATATAAATAAATAGTATTAGATACACTCATAATAAAGAAAACAAATTAAAAAGAAAGAAATTAAAGTAATATAAATTGATGTGATAAATTTATTTTTCTTTTAATTTTTTTTATTAATATGAGTATGTCTAAATTTTGTGTCTATATGATTGTACCAATGTAAGACTTCGTCCATGTACGTGATACATTTTTTAAAATATTAATGAAGGAATTTTTTATTAAAACAAACAACAATTTAACAAATTTACCCTACTCTGCCTTGACAATTAGAAGGGAAAGATGTATGCTATGAATACTACAATATCCATATCATGATTCTTTGGTACTTCTTGAAGCAACTACAACATCTAAAAGAGTTTTCATTACAATGAAGATTTTTAAGAATGAGTTGCAAAATCGCACGGGAGATCAATGATTGTTTAGTTTTATAAATAGGGTTTGTTTTTGTCAAATAGTCAAATAGCTACAATTTCATTTCTTAAGATGAATAACCGAGGGTGTCCGTTCTCACGATTCTTGTATACTACAATATCAAGTAAGTTATGCTTATAGAAGAAAGAGAGCTATTTTATTGAGATTGAAAATGAGAAAATTCAATATTTTAAAAATATGACAATAATAAAGAACATAACGATGTATATTTATGTTCTCAAAAATTGAAATGTGATATATATGTAGTGCCCCCTTTAATCAGAATCTCTGGCTCCGTCACTGATGCCAACTACTAAAAGGTTTTTTTGTTGTTGAAATTTTATCAGGTTGAAAATTTATGTTTTAAACTTTGTAGATTCTTTGGATTATATATATGATCTTATGAAAGCCACACCTTTGATTTTTTACATTCACTATCAATTTAAACTCCTTAACTTCAAACAACATCCAAGCTTGATAGTGACTATCTATTCCGTCGAACCCGTGCAACGCACGGGCCGGCGTCTAGTTTAGTATATATCTCTCACTATATCCACGCTATCTTCTAGTTCTACTAATGATCAATTCAAAATAAAATAATGTGTATCCAAAATGTCACAAAAGATACTTTCTTCTGTTATTTTTTTTTTCTACACGGCACAAACACCTATGTAAATAAATGTTCCATGCATTACACTTTTTCAATTTCTAAACCTTCTTCAAATCATCCCAAATTATTATGGTTAAATGTTTTCTCAGTTGTCGTTCAAAGAAAGTAGTGGAGATTGGAGAGCAATGTTTTCACTTGCGCACAACTTTGGGTGAAAGTTGAATCATCATTGCAGTTGCACAAGATGATCATTTCTTTTTCGTCGTTCGGCATATTTTGAGTTTGCCTGAGTTGTTTATTTCTTTTTTTTTATAAATATTCTATACATTATAGATGTACTTATTTAGTTGTTTAGTACCGTAATATTTTGACTGAAGTGAAACCCAATCAAGATTAATACTTGAAGTCTTGGGAACATTTGAACTTTTAGTTGATTGAGATATCCAATTTTTTTTGACACAACGCCCTATTTTTTGTAAAGTAATGTAGGTAAGTTTAGTTTAATAGTAATATGAGACTTAAGAGTTAAGACTAAAGTAGAAAAGGAACCAAATTGATCTTTGGAGTTATATATCAAAAGAGAGTAGACGCAACATAATATATTGCCACGGAAAAAAAAAGGGAAAAAGCATGGATCTTTATCAATAAAAATAATCTTTATGTGAGAAGATTGGGAGGTTAAAATATCACGTGTTTCCGGAAGCTAATAAATGTGCAAATATATTTGCGAATATGGGAAGTGTTGGGTCTACGGAGTTAGTTTTATATGATTACCCTCCCTCCGAGGTTGCCTTAATAGCCTTTGATAATTTTAAGGGTGTTTCTCTCCCCCGGTTAATTTCTGTGTAATCTTTTTTCACTTGGGCCTCGGTCTCGTTGAATATAAAAAAAATAATATATATAATGTTTATGCGATTATAAGATACATTATAAAAAAAATAATGGAAAATTTTATGGGATTATTTCTAAAAATTCTATTATTTGATAGACATAATATTTAAATGTATTAGGAGTTATAAATATACAATCATCTATATTTCTACAATATATATAATGTTTATTCACACATAAGATGAACGGAATATAATTCAAAGAGTCATATTTAATTGATGAAAAATGAGAGAGAATGAATTCTTTTTACAAAAATATTAGTTGTGTCATGCATATTTTTTGTGGCGTTCTTGGTGGCTTACACTCATTTAATACAAATGAATGATGACTAATCAATTGTTTAATTTAAGCTTAATCTATATATATATATATATATTATTTGGGATCTTTTTTTCAAAGTTCTTTGTACACATGGGGTGTTGTTATTGTCCATAAGGCAAGCTTATGCATCATCCATAAGTGAGGGAAAATTTCTCACGCACCCCCCAAGTAACTCGCGCGCCCCCCCAATTTCTCACGCGCCCCCCAAATTTCTCGCGCGCCCCAATATTTTTTTTTTGTTCCTTCCTTCCTAAATTTCTAGCCAAAATCATTTTTTTTGTTGGAATGGTTTCTAGGAGTTGTACTCCAAAACCATTAAGGCTCTGTTTGGTAAAAATAGCGGTTAGCTTATAAGCTAGCTGATAGCTTATAGCTTATAGCTGATAGCTGATAGCTTATAGCTGATAGCTGATAGCTGATAGCTTATAGCTGATAAGCTAATTGAAGTGTTTGGTAAAATTAGCGGTTCAAGTAGCTGGTAAATGTAAAATGACATAAAAGGACATTTGGAATTAATAATAAAATTTATATTTAAGATTTCTCTAATTTAAATTCATTTATGTAATATAAATTTTATATATTATTATTAAATTAATTTTTATATAATATATTTCATTTTAAATTTTTATTTTATTGTAATATATATTTCACATCAAAGTGTACATGTATATGTATATTAGCTAACTTGTGATACTTAAAAATTGACGTCACGCTTTAGCAATATGAAATTGCATATGTAAAATAAAAAGAAATTCTCAATATATAATAAAATTTATATCAAATTAATATTTAAGATACTTAAAATAAAACTTAATAATAAAATGCATTTGATACAATCATATAAATAAAGTTGGGTCCATTCTAAAGGCATTCATACATCGAACAGGATGTCCATTCAATATCTCATTCATCCAATCTTGACCACTTTGAAGTGAAGTCATACATGGTTCTTTATAAATATATTTATAGTAATATATGTAGCAATTGGGTAAAATAACAATACGATGTTTTGTATTTCAATTCTATAATTATTTTATTTGAAATTAAAATAAATTATAAAGGGTAAAATTGGATTTTAGTTAAAATAATAAGGGTAAAAGTGGAAGAAAACACAATAAGCTATAAGCTCATAAGCTAATTGAAATAGCATCTGGAAAATAAGCTATAAGCTAGCTTATAAGCTATAAGCTCATAAGAAAAAAACCATTACCAAACAGGGCTTTTAGCTTATAAGCTATAAGCTAGCTTATTTTGGTTACCAAACAGAGCCTAAGTGCATAAAATGGTTTTGGAGTACAACGCAATAATTATGCACTTAAAATTTCTATCCAAAACCATTTTGTTGTTGGAATGGTTTTCAGGAGTTGTACTCCAAAACCATTAAGTGTTTTGTATTTCAATTCTATAATTATTTTATTTGAAATTAAAATAAATTATAAAGGGTAAAATTGGATTTTAGTTAAAATAATAAGGGTAAAAGTGGAAGAAAACACAATAAGCTATAAGCTATAAGCTCATAAGCTAATTGAAATAGCATCTAGAAAATAAGCTATAAGCTAGCTTATAAGCTATAAGCTCATAAGAAAAAAAACCATTACCAAACAGGGCTTTTAGCTTATAAGCTATAAGCTAGCTTATTTTGGTTACCAAACAGAGCCTAAGTGTATAAAATGGTTTTGGAGTACAACGCAATAATTATACACTTAAAATTTCTATCCAAAACCATTTTGTTGTTGGAATGGTTTTCAGGAGTTGTACTCCAAAACCATTAAGTGCATTGGGTAAGGATTGTTGCTTGTCTTCTATGATTGAGTCATAACTCAACTCATAAATTATAACAACTTTCATAATTTTGTCATGTTGAAAATTATTGGAAAGGGTCAAAGCTAGTTATTGTAACAATTGTTAAGTGCATAAAATGGTTTTGGCTAGAAATCTGTAGGGAGGGAAAAAATGTTAAGTGCATAATTATAGCATTGTACTCTAAAATCATTTTATGCATTTAATGGTTTTAGAGTGTAAATATCTGAAACCATTCCCAATGCAAAATGGTTTTAGCATGATTTGGGGGGCGCGCTAGACAGTTGGGGGGCGCGCGAGTAATTTGAGGGTGCATGAGAAATTTGGGGGGTGCACGAGAAATATGGGGTGCTAAGTGAGAAATTTGGGGGGTGTGTGAGTAATATGGGGGGTGCGCGAGTAAAATGGGGGGCGCGTGAATAAAGTTGTTGTGTTTTCATTGGCTTATGCACCATCCATGAGAATTTGGCTTATGGACAATAACTTTTGCCGTTTGAATTTGGTTTATTTTTAAGCTTATGAAAATAGTTTATGGTTATAATTTATAAATAAACTTTTATGTTAATTCATAAGTGTTTTATACGCATGTTAATTCATAAGTTTTCACTAACAAAAATTATCTGTTACTATATATAAAGAGGATACAAATTTTTGGGATGGCTTTTTCATTATTCCTATTTTACCCTTAAAAAATAACTTCCACATAAAAATAGATTTTCAGTTTTTTTAGTAAATAATTTTTTTTTTCTTCTTAATAATTAAGCACAACTTCCACATAAAAGTAGGTTTTCAGTTTTTTTATAGTAAATTTTTTTTTTCCTTCTTAATAACTAGCCACAACAAAAAAGGAGGTTACGTAGTTATCAATTAACTAAGTCCAATAAAAAAGGAGATTAAGTAGTTATTTATATTTGCACAATAGAGATTATCGATCACAAAAAAAGAAGAAAAAAGAGACTATCGATCACACAAACGGGCACGGCTAGTCTTTATAAATTGTTTTCATGTACTATCTTAAAAAACTTATAATCTATACTAATATATAAAGGGGATACAAATTTTTGGGATGACTTTTTTATTATTCCAATTTTACCCTTAAAAAATAACTTCCACAAAAAAATAGATTTTCAGTTTTTTTTAGTAAAAAAAAATATTTTTTTTCTTCTTAATAACTAACCACAACAAAAAAAGAGGTTAGTAGTTATCAATTAACAAAGTCCAATAAAAAAGGAGATTAAGTAGTTATTTATATTTGCACAATACAGAATACACACACGGAAAAAAAAAGAATATCGATTACACAAACGGGCACGGAAGTAATACATAAAAACTTATTTATTTGCATAAGTTATTTCCCATAAACACATAAATAAGTCAATCCAAACGGGTCGATTGTGTTTTTGTTTCTATTTTTCTGTTCTTTTATTTTTAAGCTCATAAATAAATATCTTCTTTTATTAGGTTATTCTATTTTTATTTTTTATATATAAGTTTTTATATGATAGATTGAGTTAGTATTTTTTCATTAAAAAAATGTTACTATATTTAAAGCGTATCTTTTATAGTTATTTTTGTTCATATTTTTATGTGTATATTTATTTTAATTAAATTTTTATGGGAAAATTAATTTGATGCTTATCTTCTTTTTTTCCTATTTTTGTTTTGTGTTTTTTTTTTTAAAGATGTGGTTTCTGATGCTATTTTTATGGGATGATTTCTTTTATGCTTATCTTTCTTTTTTTTGTTTTTGTATTTTTTTTATTAGTTTAGAGTTAAAATTACATTTAAGGGCGTAAAACTTGGAACACCGTTAAAAGTAAGATGGACAAATTTAGATTTTTAATAGTAGTTTCTTTTAATATATTGTATAAGTAGATAATCTTTTTAAGGCAAATATTGAATATCATATATTTTTTAATATTTTTATTTTAATGCCAAAATTATACTTTCAAGTTTCAACATAAAAAAAAAACACATTTTTACACTTTCTTCTCATATGTAGAGAATAAAAATATTCATTAATTCAAAAAAAATATAAATAATTATTATTATTATACAAAATTAAATAATGTATATAAAGAATTCAGAATGTGGGGTATATGAAAGTGAGTTGGAAAAGAGAGTATTTGGTCTAAACCAAACCATTGTAGAAGTAAAAGTTGAATAATAGTTTAATTGTTATGTGGAAGAGAGAGAAAATGACTTGAAGTATTGAAAAGTGAAAAACTTGGTTTAAACCCAAAACCAATGTACATAACCTTAGAATATATAATTTTTTAATAATAATATAGTACTTTTTAAATTTAAATTATTATTCAAATACAAATTTGATATAAATGTAATTATTAATTAAGAATGTCATTTTATGTTATTTTACACTTATTAGATAGTTGAACCACTAATTTTATCAAGCACTGCAATTAGTTTATAAACTATAAACTATCAACCATCAATCTGTTAGTTTTCTTTGTAATTCAAGCTGCTGACGAGAATAGCTTCTGAAGGGTGCAACCTCTGAAGCAGTCTTGGACACTTCAGCTTATGAGAGGATACAGGCTCTTGTACTCACTTAGCCTCTGATGACTACAAGACTCTGTCTCAGACTCTTACAACTAACAAGTTCTGAAGCAATCAGCCTCTGATGCTTCTCAGGCTCTGAACCTCTGGTTCAGTTAGTTTGTCTGTCTAGTTAGTTAGGATAGTTTGTTTGTACAGTTGTATTTTTCAGTTAGTTAGTTAGTTAGAGATGTTTAAGTTTGTTAGTTGGCTTGTTACAAGCTACCTCTCCCACCTATTGTACATACACCTATATATAGGTGATTTTGGTGATTAATAAAGATAACTTTTTCCCTTAATTCATTCTCTTCAATTTTATTCATAGTTCTCTCTATTCTTTCTTAGTGTTCTTTGTTGTTCATCTTTGTGGGTTATCCCCAACAAAGTGGTATCTAGAGCTCGTACGATCCAAAGGGATCTTGATTCGTTCTTGAAAGAAGAATCAGGTTGAAAGTGAATCAACCATGGCTGGGAACAACAATTTCCATGCGAATTTGCCAGTTTTCGATGGAAAGAATTGGGATAGATGGGTGAAGCAGATGAAGGTGATATTCAATGTTCAAGAAGTGTATGAACAAGTGAATGCAGCAATCACTCCTCTACCAGAAAATGCAAATGAAGAACAAAGAACAACATTCAGAGAAGCAAAGAAGAAAGATAACAAGGCCCTGTTTCTCATTCATCAATGTGTTGATTCAAAGGTGTTTGAGAAGATTGCAGATGCTGAGAACTCCAAAGATGCATGGGATATCTTGCAAAAGAGTTATGGTGGTGATGCAAAAGTGAAGAAAGTAAAGCTTCAGGCCTTGAAGAGACAGTATGAACTACTGCAGATGAAGAGTGATGAATCAATTGCTGATTACTTCACAAGATTGGTGACTCTCACCAATCAGATGAAGAATTGTGGAGGTAATCTTAATGAGCAAGAAACGGTGGAAAAGGTACTAAGAACTTTGACTTCTAAATTTGAGCATATAGTGATGACTATAGAAGAGACTAAAGATTTGAGTGAGATCAAGATAGAGGATCTGCAAAGCACTCTTGAAGCTCATGAGTTGAAGCATGGTGAGAGGAGCCATGGCAAAGAAGATGAGCAAGCTCTTTTCTCAAAATTCAAGAAGTATCAAAGTGAGAAGAAGAAATGGCAGAACAAGAGAGACTCCAAGAAAAGCAAGGAGAATGCTGAGACAGTGCCTGAATCCTCTAGTGGAGGAGGAGGGAAACAGAAAGATAAGTCAAAGAAGAAGGACAAGAGCAAGATTCAGTGCTACAACTGTGACAAATATGGGCATTATGCCAATGAATGCAAAAATCCAAAGAAAAAGAAAGGTCAAGACAATGAAGAAGAGGCCAAGGTAGCACATGATAGCTCAGGTTCTGATGATGAAACCAGTTTCATGGTGACAATTGCTGATGAAGCAGCAGATTCCATGGTTTGGTACTTTGATTCAGGGTGTTCTAACCATATGACTGGCAATAGAAGCATCTTGACTGACTTTGATGAATGTCTCAACACAAAGATCAGATTGGCCAACAGTGATTCCATTAAGGCAGAAGGTATGGGTAATGTGGTGATCCAAAGATCGAATGTGAAGAAAGCTGTGATTGAAAAGGTTCTCTATGTCCCTGGTATGAAGTGTAACTTGATAAGCATAGGGCAATTAATCTCAAAGGGTTTCAAGATAGTAATTGAAGATGAGACTCTGCAACTCTTTGATCCCAAGAAGAGACTGATTTTCAAAACAGCACAAAGCAAGAATAGGATCTACAAGACTCAAATCAAAGCTATTGAAGCTACATGCTTGTCTGCAACTGCTGAAGAGAAAGATAGTGATCTATGGCACAAGAGGTATGGGCATTTGAATTTTAAGAGCTTGTCAATACTTAATTCAAAGTGCATGGTGTTAAGATTGCCTAGTGTCATAACTCCAGTTGATACATGCACTATTTGCCTGTTAGGAAAACATCATAGATCATCATTTAAAAGTCATCTGCCTATGAGATCTAGTGATGTGTTAAATGTTGTGCATTCTGACATTTGTGGACCATTTGATGTGTTATCAACTGGTGGAAACAAATACTTCATGACGTTTGTTGATGAGTACTCTAGAATGATATGGTTATACCATATAAAAGCTAAGAGTGATGCTTTTGAAGTGTTTAAGAAGTTCAAAACACTGGTTGAGAAGCAAAGTGACAAGTCATTGAAGGTTCTGAGAACAGATGGTGGAGGTGAGTATACCTCTATAGAATTTGAAAATTATTGCAAGGAACAAGGCATAATTCATGAAGTTACTGCACCATATACTCCTCAGCACAATGGTCTTGCAGAAAGGAGGAATAGAAGTATTCTAGATATGGCCAGAAGCATGGTGAAGCAGAAGAATCTGCCCAAGAGGTTCTGGGGTGAAGCTGTTGCTACAGCTGTTTACATTCTGAATAGAAGTCCTACTAAGAAGCTGAAGGATAAGGTACCTGAAGAGGTGTGGTCCAAGAGTAAGCCAAGTGTAAGTCACTTAAAGGTGTTTGGCAGCTTGTGCTACAAACATGTACCTGATGCTAAGAGAAAGAAGCTGGAAGACAATAGTGTTTCTATGATATTTGTTGGATATCATAGAACTGGTGCCTATAGACTGTATAATCTTACAAGTGACAAAGTAGAGATCAGCAGAGATGTGAAGGTACTAGAAAATGAAAGTTGGGATTGGGGTCAGAAGCTCTCATCTAAGAAAACTTGTGCAGTGGACTTAGGTGGTGAAGCAAGCACTGCTAATGACACTCCCACTTTTGTGAATTAGCATCAAGGTAATGTAAGTGATGAAGACATGCATACTTCAAGTGATGATGAGGATACTAATGTACCACCAAGACCTCAGAGAAACACTCAATTGCCAAGAAGGTTAGTTGACTGTGAGATTGTATCAGACAATGCAGTAGACAATGAAGGAGAAATTGTGCATTATGCAATGCTTGCAGATACTGAACCTTTAGATACCAAAGCTGCACTAAAGAGTAAAGTTTGGATGGAGGCAATGATTGATGAGTTGAAGTCTATAGAGAAGAACAAGACATGGGACTTGTGTGAATTGCCCTCTGATAAAAAGGCAATTGGTGTGAAATGGGTGTACAAAGTCAAGCAAAATCCTGAAGGCAAGGTGATAAAATATAAGGCAAGACTTGTGGCCAAAGGATTCCTTCAGAAGCAAGGTTTGGACTATGATGAGGTATTCTCTCCAGTGGCAAGACATGAAACTATAAGGCTAGTGATTGCATTAGCTTGTAGTAGAAGGTGGCCCTTATTTCATTTAGATGTGAAGTCAGCATTTCTAAATGGACCCTTAGAGGAAGATGTGTATGTGAAGCAGCCTCCAGGGTTTGAACTGAAGGGCAAGGAAGGCAAAGTTCTGAAGCTGAATAAGGCCTTGTATGGTCTGAAGCAAGCACCAAGAGCGTGGAACAAAAGAATTGATCAATTCTTTGTTATGCAAGGCTTCAGAAAGTGCAGTGTAGAGTATGGTGTTTATGTGAAATGCAGTTATGACAAACACATGTTAATCATATGTTTGTATGTTGATGATCTGTTAGTAACAGGTAGCTCATCTATAGAGATAGAGAATTTCAAATCACAGATGAAGTGTGAGTTTGAAATGACTGACCTAGGAAAGTTAACTTACTTCCTAGGAATGGAGCTCTTAGAAACTCCAAAAGGGATGATATTGCATCAAGCTAAGTATGCCACTGAGATTCTGAGAAAGTTTGAAATGCTTGATTGCAATTCATCAGTCACACCTGCAGATACAAGAGCCAAGATTGAAGAAGATACAGGCAGTGATGCAGTGGACTCTACCATGTTCAGGCAATTGATAGGTTCACTGAGGTATTTGTGTCAAATTAGACCTGATATCAGTTATGCAGTTGGCTATGTAAGCAGGTTTATGAGTAAACCACTGAAGTGTCACCTATTGGCAGCTAAGAGGATACTTAGATACATCAATGGCACAATCCACTATGGTGTTGTATTTCCATACTCTAAGGACAATGGAAAACTTGAGTTAAGTGGATTTTCTGATGCAGATTGGTGTGGTGATAAGGTGGACAGGAGGAGTACCAGTGGTTATTTGTTTAAATTTCAAAATGCACCAGTGTCTTGGTGCTCTAAGAAGCAGTCAGTCATGACACTCTCCAGCTGTGAGGCAGAGTATGTAGCAGGGTCCCTAGCTGCATGTCAGGCAAATTGGCTGCAATCACTTCTCAGTGAGATGAACATTATTGTTGACACTACAGTGGTGCTGAAGATCGACAACAAGTCAGCAATCAACCTGGCTAAGAATCCTGTTAGCCATGGGAAGAGCAAACACATTGAGACAAGATTTCACTTCCTCAGAGACCAAGTCACTAAAGGAAAGTTGAAACTTGAATATTGCTCTACTGACAATCAACAAGCTGATATTCTAACTAAAGCTGTGAAAAGAGACCAATTTCTCAAGCTCAGAAGAGAAATGGGAGTTGTAAGTTTTGACAGCTTGAATTAAGGAGGAGTGTTAGTTTTCTTTGTAATTCAAGCTGCTGACGAGAATAGCTTCTGAAGGGTGCAGCCTCTGAAGCAGTCTTGGACACTTCAGCTTCTGAGAGGATACAGGCTCTTGTACTCACTTAGCCTCTGATGACTACAAGACTCTGTCTCAGACTCTTACAACTAACAAGTTCTGAAGCAATCAGCCTCTGATGCTTCTCAGGCTCTGAACCTCTGGTTCAGTTAGTTTGTCTGTCTAGTTAGTTAGGATAGTTTGTTTGTACAGTTGTATTTTTCAGTTAGTTTGTTAGTTAGAGAGGTTTAAGTTTGTTAGTTGGCTTGTTACAAGCTACCTCTCCCACCTATTGTACATACACCTATATATATGTGATTTTGGTGATTAATAAAGATAACTTTTTCCCTTAATTCATTCTCTTCAATTTTATTCATAGTTCTCTCTATTCTTTCTTAGTGTTCTTTGTTGTTCATCTTTGTGAGTTATCCCCAACACAATCATCATCTATAAGATAGTTTACCAGCTATCCGCTATTTTTACCAAACATTATTTTGATTTTTTTTTTTTATCATAGTTGTTTTAATTGAAACTTTTAAATTATAGTTTTAAAGCTATATAGTAATCTGTAATAAGTTTGTGTGGCTCAATATAATTTTTTTAGATAAGTATAGAGAATGTTATTTTTTGTCTACCCGTGACACTATGGTGTGCCCCTAATTGTTGGGTTTTCCAACTATATTAGCTAATTATATGATGATAATTTATTTTTTTTGAGTTATCCAAACATTAAGTTCACACTTTGCTGTCCAAGTAATTAGTTAATTAGAGTTTTCTAAATTGAACATTATAGATACTAGATATAAGTAAGATAAGATAAGATTTCTTTTAATATATTGTATTTTTGTTTTTTAATTTTCTGTTCTTAATATTAGACATAATCCTCTTCTTTTTTATATCAGTTTGCCTAATTTTTTTATTGTCTAGGTTCTTCTAATTTTTTTTATAGAATAGATTGAGAAAACGTGATTGATTTGATTTAAATTTGGCATTTTATTTTATTTTATTTTCTGTTGAGTTTCTTGAGGTGGAGGTTTTAGTTAAATTTATATTAGAATTAGATTTGATTTGATTTAAGTTTGAAATTTTACTTTTTGTTGAGTTTTCTTGGCGCATAAGTATAGTAGATATTATAAATTCAACATAATACAACATCTTATCTCCATTTTTCACCACTTCATTCATAAGATTTCAAAAATACAAAATGAAGTGTTTCTTTTGTCATTCTCGCAATATGTTATTAGAAATCAATGTTCCGGTTGAATCGCAACGCCGCAGACGCCGCATATTGTCGAATTGGAAACCATCATTATCTACTATAATGGAGGAGGATTGTGCGGAAAAGTTTGAAGATCGCAGCAGCAACAACAACAATAACAACAACGTGACCAAGAAACCACCAAAGAAGAAATTGCATTTCACTTGTTTCTCAAACAAATCCCAGTAAGTATTTTTCTTTCATGTTACACGCTATTACTATTATTATTTAGATTACAAGTTTATTCCCTAATCATATTTTATTCTTGTTTTTCAAAATTCTTTTCAGTAACCTTAACAAGAGCAGGCACACGGAAATACCCAATCCAATCATATCTTTTTCGGCATTCGGCATATTTTGACTTTTCTCCAAGAAGTTTGTTTTTTGTTTTGTAAAAAATATTGTATACATTATGGTTTTAGTTATTTAGTTGTTTAGTAATATTTTTGACTGAAGTGAAACCCAATGATGAACAATAATACTTGATGTCTTGGGAACCTTTGAACTTTTAGATGATTGAGATATCCACTTATTTTGACACAATGCCCTATTTTTTGTGAAGTAACGTAGGTAAGTTTAGTTTAGGAGTAAGGGCGAAACTTAACATTAAACTAGGAAGGAACCAAACTGATCTCTGGAGTTATTATATCAAAAGAGCGTAGAAGCAAAAAACAAAAAAATACCACTGGGGAAAAATGGAAAAAATAGAATATGGCTCGTTATCAATAAAAAATTATCGTTATGTTGAAGGACCGGGTAACTTCATCACAAATGTTGTTATTCGCATCATTATAAGCAGCGATAAAAGATGAAAAAATAATTGAGTCGCATGTGTAATAACACATGTTATTATGTTTTCCCCTATTTTCGGTAGCATTGCGCTCTTGCGATAGATAATTAAGAGTTGGTAAGGGAAATTTCAGAATGAAAAGTGGAGCTAAACTTCTATTCTGTTCTACATTTCCAAACAAAGTATAGGGCAGCACACACACACTAGGAATTAGTGGGTTGATCATGATTCTAAAGGTGAAAATGTTATTACTTGACTAGAGTATATCTGAGTGTTGATGATCTTCATGTCTAAATGAGTTTTATCACTTTATGAGAGTGAATTATATATTTTGTTGTTGATTGAGTTAGTTTGTTCATAGAATATTGTTATATGTTTTGATAAATTATGTTTCTCTTCTTTTTCAATTCTTGGAGATAATTAATGGTTTAAATTTTGAGTTGTGATAACTATTAGAAATTAGATTTTGTTTTTTGGTACAACTATTAGAAGTAAGATTTATTTAACCTTTTAAAGCATGCATTTTTTTAATCAAAGCTTGTGAAAATATTTTAGAATTCTTTTGATGTGACCTTTTTTTTTATTTTCATAATTTATTTGGGCTCTTATTTTGAGAGTTATGCATATGTATTAAGTATGTAGTAATGTTGGATTGGATGCCCTAGGGTGTTATGGTATCTTTTGAGCAAATGAAAGTCCAAGAGGAATGTAAATATTATTTTTAGTGTTCTTCATATTTTGCCAATATTGTTTTAAGTTTTATGAACAGATGAGGTTATTTAATCAATAATATGGATTTGTTGAATTTATTTTATTGCATTTATTATAATCATATATCTCCTCAAAAGAACAGATTGATACATATATATATATATATATATATATATATATATATATATATAGGGCCAAGGCCCAATGCACTCTTGAGACCGTCCGTTAGATCTATCTTGACAATTGATTATAATTGTCATTCTCTACAGTGTGAGCTATTGGCAGTTGATTATAACTGTCTTCTCCAGTATAAAGGTAAGTTTGGCGCCAAGATACACAATTCAATAACTTCTAACTTTACTTTCTAAATTACATACTGACTTGTGCGTTGGAGTGCTAACATGTTTTGCAGGTACTTTCCCTACTTACATAAGTGTTCCTCCAGTATAAAGGCAGGAAAATTTGATGTAAAGGTACACAATTCAATGACTTTTAACTTTATTTCATCTCGATCACATACTGACTTGAGCGTTGGAGTGCTAACGTGTTTTGCAGGTACTTTCCCTACTTACCTAAGCTTATCTCCACTGTAACCGATTCTTGCCATCAGAATCATCTAATTCTATTTGGAGGACTAATCATGAGCATTAGGAATATATGTAGAAGCAAAACCATATCATATTTTGCTTCTACACTCTTTTGAATATCATCTAGTAGTAGTAATCATTTTGTTATTATTTATTTATGATATGGCTTTTTATTTTATTTTTATTGTGGATTATGTGTTTTAAAACATTGGACTTACTCTTATAAAAAAATGAAGATTGGACTTGCGATGAAATTCTTAGCGCGGATTTCAGTAAGAATTTTCAATCACTGATTCAATGTTCTTTTACACATCATCTATAAAAAAAGTGTCATACTCTTCTAAAATTTCCATTTACTTAATCGTTCGAGTTCTTGCAGGTACACCACCCACCTCTAAAAAGAAGTATCGTCCTCAATCGCATCTAAACAACTTCGGTCATCATCTTCGTCCCCTCCAGATTATAATCTTACCAGTATACTTAACCAAATAAATCTCTCTTCAGTTTTATTTGATAAACATGGTTTAATAAAATTGTCTTATATTGACCATGAATGGTAGAACAAAAGTCCTTTTGCATTCATGTTTGATGTATATTGGATAAAAGATTACTAAATCCCTAAAATATTTGTAAGTCATTCTAGATTTGGAATCAACTCAAAAGTTTATTTCTAATTGTTTTATTAACCAATGTTTTCTAATTGCTTGTCAACATTATATATTACTTTGAGCATATAAGACATGTTATTTTGCTGGAGTACAAAACAAAATTATCAAGCATATCAAATAGTTTTTTCCCCAACAAATCTAGAAATAATCCATTCATCTCTTTCTTCTTCTGCATAACATTGTTTTGCATCTATATATTATTACATAATGTTCTGCAATATTGGTATTTTTCCTATTCACACACTTTGCATGAAACCATTCATCTGAACAAAGGATCTCTCGACCAATTTTCGTAATTTTATTTATTTATTTAGTAATACGACACACGTGAAAGACAAAACATTTGTTCATTCCTTCAAATGGATCTAAAAGGGATGCTCTAAGCCTCTAACAGTAGTCCAATTAGTTAATCATGGACGAAACTCCACGCACATTTGTCATCTCTCGATCGATGATAATAGGACAAACATTCCTAATTTTTCAATATATGAATCAAAAGCAAAATTCAGACAAAATACGCATAAAGACTAAATATGCTACAAAAATCAATGCTTGATTTCCCTATTTTCATGCAAGGAAACAAAAATGGAGACACCACACGATAAAATTCATTGTCGAACCTTGCATTCTTCCTCTTTCCCTAGCATTTTAACCAAGTGATAGTTAAGAATTAAGAAATGCATCGCGCTATCTTGTAAAATCATTGGACTATGTTATGTATGAATGTTTGCATAGGGCAATAGTATAGAATTATGGCTCTTCTTCAATACATTTTGGACACCTGCATCTAAAACCATAATCTGCAAGGGATGCTTGTCTCTCCTCAAATGAAAGGTCTTCATCAACATATGAAATTGTTATCTGAAAATTCCTTCTAAATGTTAATTACTTGAACATTGCAATATATCTGATGAAACATATGGTGGTGTGGTGTCTAAGGTTAATAAGTAATAACCGTCGAATATATTAGTATTTCTCATTGGAATAAAAAATGTCGGCTTATAAGATATTGGTAAAAACAAACCTCTTCTCCCTTACAGATAGGCCTCAGTGCAATTATTGTTGCTTGGCCATCTCTATCCTGCATGAAAAGAGATTCATTGTTACATTGCATACAAAAGAGATAAAGAGAATCAAATAAGCGATCGACTCAAACTAAACCGAAATAGAAGATGAAATCAAGATAGCTTTTGCCCACATACTTCATCTCTTTTGAATGCTTTGGCATTAGGACAACATGAATGGTTCATACAGCTTTGCAAAGGAAAAAACGCAGTTCCTTCGCAACTAGTAGAATAATCTTCACCTAGAGCATCTAGAATTGGTTGTGTAATTTTCTCAGCTTCTTCCTGCCCCATTGATGTAAACAGAAAAAGTAAAAGAACTTATTTGTTTGATATAAAATGTTAAAGCAAGGTGAACCGAATTCTAACCTTGTCAGGATTCGTCATATCATCGATGTATAAAAAGTAATCCTCCATCGGAGAAGCAACAACCAAATCACTGACAAATATAATTAAGAGATTAATATACATTTCATAATCCAAATAACCTATTATTCACATATTCAGTTTATTTCAATTTCTATAAGGCCTATATCAGTATATTTAACCATTATGCAAACGGAAGCAAACACAACAAAATATAGCGCGGGACGGAATAGAAAAAAAGAGTTACACAAAGTTGGCTCTTACAGATTATTCAGCTCAAACATTCCAATGATATGTCCATGGATTTCAAGGGAGAATACTGGAATGAGTTAAGGGTTTGGAGCTAAACTTCCGACAAAAGTAATCACACAATCACTGAGCATGCACACAACGAATACATCACTAAAATAACATATGTAAGGATACACGGCTCACATTCCTTGTCAAATATGGCTGTCTGAAGAAGTTGGAGAGACTGAAAAATCAAAATGATAAGAAGGAAATTAGATGCAACATATTAAATCGGTAAATAAACATGTGAAGAAATTAATCATACCTCGAATGCCAACTCTTTAATTTGCATCCTGAATGACGCTTCATCGGAAGAATCAATATCATCTGGTAATGCAATGCAGTCCCACCACCTACAGACACTTTGAGGTCACAACTCTAACATAGTTTAAATAAAATCGCGCACGCGCGCGTGTGTGTGTGTATATATCAAAAAAGTTGGTCAGTATAGTAAAAACCTTTTTTTGTATCCCATCGATATAGGCCTCCAAGCTTCCAAAAGAAGAGAGAAATTAGAGTGGTCTGAATCACATGATGCCTCACTTTTCCCTTTCTCTGCAAGACGATTTGCTTTTAACTTGCGGTACCTTAATATGGTAGAAGAAATGACCTGGTTATAAAATACAACCAGGTTTCTAGTCAGATAAACCTAGTAAAGATAATTTATGCAAGACCGATGAAAATAACATGTATATGTTAAATTAGTGGCAGCTTAGACAATGAAAAATTAATATGTTGGATAATTAAAGACAAAAGAACAATATGATACTGAGGAAGAACTAAAATCTTATCAGTATTGTCAATCACGGAAAATAGTGGTTTGTTCAAATTTTGCTACGCTATAGTGGTATAGGCTATAGCCACTATTTGACAACACTTTGTGCTATTTGACAACACTCGAGTGTTATGAAAGTGAGTTTTTCTGCAGGATTGATTTTTATGTTTAATTTACTGTGCCAGACTACAAGTATACGGGACAACAACACTTACTTTTGCAGCAAGGAGGAATATATCATTTGTTTCTGCCAGAAAAATAAAAGACAATAAATAAGCAAGACATGAAACAAAATGTCCACAAAAAAAATTTTAATTTGTTGAAAATTATCGATGTCCGTAAGGAAGGAGACTTACCATTAGCGTGTTTCACAAATTTAAGGAGTGCCTCCCTACGTCTTGGATCACAACTCTCACCAGTACAGAGTAAAGAATGGGAGGATTCCCAATCAGCCTCTGCACATGACATGCTACATACATGTATTCATAACATTATCAGACAAGATTATTTCATACTTTACACCCAAAAAAATAAAGTGCAAGAACAAGTATTCTATTAACCACAGGAAACTGCAGTTAATATCATCATTCATCTAAAGTCTCCTACCTACAATACAACAGGAACAAAGCTATGTCTCTATCTAATAGGATATAGAAACATTGCCGAAATCTTTACATGAGTGTTTGTTTTGTTTAATTCTCATGCATGTGATAGAGAAACCGAAATCAATGCTTTATGTATCTTTCTCGTATATTCTTGTGTTTGAATATACAGAAGGGGTTTAGTGTGCATTGTAAAGTAGACAAAGTGTCAAATCACCAAGACCCTATAATCAGTTTCTGATTTGAATTAACTTGTCAAGAAGCATTTGAAGGAAAATAAATACCAAAAGAGTCATGAAATAATTGAATTTTTCAGAAGCTCTCCGTTTAATTTCTTTATAAACATAAAACAAGCTTATGAGGATTTTTTCATAAGTGACGAACCATAAACTTATGTCAACTGAACAACTTCCATAACTTACATGCTAATCTAGATTGTTTCATAAGTGAAGAACCATAAACTTATTTTTTCAACCAACCTTAGATACGCCTATCATATAAGTGCTTATGTATAAAAAACAATAGATAGATAAAATAAAGTTAAGCTGTTTTCATATAAGCTATAAGTTGATCTTATTAAAATAAGCTGAAAACAGCTTATGGACATGTCATAAGCTATTTCCATAAGCTCTCGCACACAATCTTCACAAGTGCTAATGTCAGTAAATAATTTCACACAAATCAGTCCAAACAGACCCTTAAACTTACCTGCAGTAGTAAGCTTCTCCACATCCACCATGGCACGGAACAGCTGGAGGCAAGGAGAACTTCTCAGAGTAAGGCAATCTCAATTGGCCGTTCATCAATGATTCGATAACACCTTCAGGGAGAGGAACTTTAGTTTTGGAACTACCAGAACTGCATTGCCAAGTGCTCTCCTCTTCATCGGATGAATCCATTTGATGACAGTTTTTCGAAGACTTTGAAGAGCTTCCTACATCACAATCGTGACTCTCATTGGCCCTTAATTGTGTCAAGTAAAGCCTCCTACCAATTTGAATTTCTATGGAGCCAATAAAACGAAAGCAGAAGCTACAGACAAAACAATCAATCTGCAAAGTAAAGTAGAAAATTAGACAACAAAAACAAACAGTTCTTAAACGGCTCTCACAAGAACAAAAATTACGAGGACAAACAAAAACCTTGTTGAAAGAATGTTGAGTCCCAAAAAGCATTTGGTCCTTGAGAACAAGTTCATCCTCTTTGAAGTCCGTTGCAGCATAGAGACCTACAGTTCTACAAAATCAGAAAAGAAACATAGGCTCCATTTGGATAAACAGTCTTAGAATTGGGAGTTAGGCCTAACTCAACCCTACAAAACCAGCTTGTAAGGTGAAGATTGCCTCTACTTATAAACTTATATTCAAGTCATCTCACATCTGATGTGGAACTCTTAACAAACAGCTTAACATAAGCACTTATCAAATAAATGTTTATGGGCCCATTTGGAATAGCTTATTTTTAAGCTTATGCAAATAAATAAGTTTTTATATAATTTTACAAGTTTGTCAAGGTAGGTTATGAAAAAATAGTTTATAAAAATATAGTTTTCGTTAGAGGGAACTTATAAATTAACACAAAAAATTATTTATTTACATAAGTTGTTTTGCATAAACTCAAAAATAAGCTATTCCAAACGAGCCCTATGTATAAGTTATTTCTATAACAAAAGATAAAATAAAGCCATATAAGCTATAAATCATTTTCACAAGCTATCTTTGAGAACTTATGGGCATGTCATAAGCTCTTTTCTTAAGCTCATCCAAACAAGCTCACAATTGCCTATGCCAGATGAACTCAAATAAGTCAATCCAAACATATTCGTAGTACAAATTAAAAATTCGAATACATTATTTGCAACAACAAAAAACATGGTTCAACATTTATTGGCAAAAGCAACAAAAGAAATGAATAAATTAAAAGAACCTTTTCCAAAGTTGTCATCTTGTTTGACAGTGATGCTATTGAAGTGGCTTGAAGAGAAAATGTTGTGATAATATTCCTGAATGGAAAAAAAGAGTGGAAAATGAATAGAAGAGAGAAAAAAAAGGGTAGATGACTGAAGAGATGATTATACCTGAATTTGGTGAGGTGAGGGAGGAGAGAGAAGTGCAGAGATTTGAGTGGCATAAGTCGAAGTAATAGAGCAAATTGGTTCCATTGAAGTGTTTGAAGTATGAAGAGTATCAACGACACAACAACACTACCAAGGACACAAACGTGACGGCGCCAACACTAACATTGAAATCAAGCCTGTGTTTCGACTTCGGTGTATATAAGATTTCATTGATTTGTTTTGATAAGTATTTATAAAATATCCAATTTTTATAATTTTTATTAATAGAGAATTAAAGATATTAGTGATCAAAATCGTGCATTGGGATACGTGTGTAGTAAGTTCTTTTATTTTGGGACGGAGGTAGTATATTTTTAATAGCACCTATCATAAAAAATTAAATATGCAGAATAATTTATCAAAAAAAATATTATGCAGAATTCTGAAATTAGAACTTTGTGAAGTAATTTTATATAAATTTTAATTGTTTTTTATAGTTTGTTGGATCGGTAGTGTAAAATAATTTTACATTGGCATTCTTCACGAAGCAGCAGCTCATAACATACTATTAATTTTAAAATAGTCTTATAAAAGTGAGATGATGTGATTGGATTTTTATTATTCTCCATTATATATTCTTTAAATCTTATTTATAATTTGGATTCGCAAAGAAATAATAATATTTTATGTTTTCAAAATAGTGACTTATTGTCGAAATATTACCGAAATATTTCAACTGACAAAGTATTACCGAAATTGTTAGGCCGGACGTTATGGTCGGGGTTCGAATCCCGGCTCCCTCACTTATGGGTGTAAGTTTATAATAGTTTTGTCATTTCGTCTATGTATCCAAAAAGAATAGTGACTTATTTATTCATTTCACACAAAAATAACTATTGTGTTTAGATCATTGATTCGGCTCTTGATATATATAATTAGGGTTTTGTGTTTGTTTGACCATTCTATATTTGGAACATTTCAGCATGCATTGAGTATCAAAAAGTAATCCGCTAACCAACAATAGATTGGTTCAACCCGTAAGAAATTGAGTTTCATATGCAAGTGAACACAAATTCAATCGCCGTTAAACATTAGACAAACTTCCTATCATGTTAAAACAATGTTCATCTAACAAATTGACTCTTTCTGAGTAATGCATAAAAATTGATAATGAGACTCTAGACAGAACCCTGATTGATGTTGGCTCTTTACAATATTAGATAATTTACAACATTGGACCATCATACACCTTTCCAAATCATTTCACTTATGATATGTAAATACTACCAAGAGTCCTTGGGATATAGTTATTTCCAACTCAGCAATGTGTGAGTTTAATACCGCTTGTACTTTTCTACGATTTGGTTAAAAAAATAATAGAAAATGTTCAACTCAGCAATTTAGTTACCATTGATGAAAAGTTGCAAGCGAAATTACATTAAAGTCCTTAGGATATCCATTAAGAGATAATTTTGCATAGAAAATATTGTATTTATAGATTCTTTAACCAATGCCCTTAAAACATTCATTAACATGACCATTTTACAGCCATGCACCCTCCCTAACTTTGATTATTGCATAACTTCCTCAACTAACCTCCCAAACTATCTTTACCTCATCACCTAGCTATAATTGCATTGTTTACATTAACTACTTATTAACTTCTTATAGTTATTTCCAACTAAGCAATGTGAGTTTAATACCAGTTGTACTTCTTGTCTACGATTTGGTTAAACAAAATCTCATTTACTGTCAAAATATAAAATTTTCAACTCAGCAATTTAGTTACCATAGAGGAAACGTTGCAAGTGAATTACATACACCAACATTTCGAAATTGTATCGTCTAAGTATCAAAAAACTTTTACATTGGCAAGGACTTGTTGAAGGATGATTATTGATATTGTCCATGATGACCAATTATCAATGTGTAAAAGGATAAAAATACAAACATCTAATATAAGTTGCTGCTACCTTGTCAGTTCAAAATGTCTGAATCTAATGCACAAATTTCAAACAAATGGTAAACAAAGAAAACAATATAACTTCTTTCTCAAAGCATCATACACATGCACAGAAACAGGTCTTTCACCAACTGAGGGTGAGAACCTTGAAGAAAATCTAACCTAGTTTTCTCAACCATCTAGAAAAAACATATGGTGAAAGGTTAAATCCAAGATGCAGACAGAAACAAAACTAGTAAACATTTATGAATAACATGTGATTAGTGGCGTATTTTGGTTTTCATACGGATCCAAAGAAGAGTTCCAAGGATGGAGCACTGAACACATTAGCAGCAGTTCGTTCTGTTTTATACGGCGATATGTGGAGCTGATACTTGATAAACCTCTGCAACATGATTTGTTGTAAATCATTAGAAATAATATAGGCGGAATATTGTAACCTCGAAAAAGAAATAATGATATGTAACTAGTATTATATGAGAGCATAAATTTGAGCAGACGAATGAAATCCAGATATATAGTAACATACAGCTAACTGAGAGACAATTTCTTGATTCGTGTCAATATGCCAATCTGGTTCCAATTGCCGAACAAATGACGAGCGTCCATTCTCAGTGCTGCTGAAGAGAACCTGCGTAGAGGGACCGGAAATCAAAATAGAGGACAAAGAGGTTGTTTCAAAGCACTAGCAAGTGTTTTGTTGAACTCATGGACATTTACAGCATTCATTAGATACACAAGACAAACATTTGCGACAAATCACAATTTTGTGAGTATTTGTTGCAATAAAATCTTGTGACATCTTGTTTGATGTGTGTTCACATACCTTGTCCTTGACCAAACCACCTGAAGTGAATACTCCTGCTTCTTCTAACGCTACAAGAACTCTTTTCTGCAGAAACAATGCATAAAGTGTGAACAATTTAACAATATGGTATGCTACAAATAGATAACACGAAGAATATTAGGCCTGCAATCAATTTTAGTTTAAAATCTGAGACTAACAGCTGTAAGAAATATATGATCTCCCTCAACTAGCTCCAATTAGTAGTTGTTTAATAATAATGAAATTTCATATATCTAACATTTCATTGACAATGATGACAACAAAAGTTCCAAACTCTGAATCTTAGGTTAAAAGTTTTTGCTTAAAGCGACTATACCATACCTCAGTTCATTTTTATAGAATCATTTGGTCATTAAAAAAAATTATAACGCTGGAAAATAGTGAATTTGCAGCATATAACAAGTATTGTGCTTCAATTCTACTAAGTTCATTAGATAAGACATGATAGTGATTGATTTATGCTGACACAAACCTCGCTTTCGTCGTCCAGAACTCGTTCCATGAGATATAAATCACAGAACTTTGTAACTTCCAACAACACTTCAAGCACAGATGATCTCACAGTTGCTTGTTTCTGCCAAGAACATAATGAACAGCATTGATATCTTTCTGTGTTGTTGCCATAAAATAAAACAAAAGTATCAGAAAAGACAATTTCACCACCTGAAGCTCCTCAGGACTACTTTCCTCAAGGATCACTCCAAGAAGACGGCAGGTTACCTACATACAAACAACACATTGGTCATAGAAATCAGGAAACATAGGTCAAACCAACGCTTAACAACTAACAACACAAACTTGTAATGACAAAGGTTCCTCATGTCATAGAGTATTCCAATCCAGTTTATACACAACTATTTTGCGCAACGACATGCATATAACATATCTTATGACTTGTTCAGTTTATCAAGGGAAAATTTGTAGTATCAGTACCACCTATCAAGATAGACAAAATAAATTATATAAAAACTAAAGCAATAAACGTTAACATAAAGAAACATAAAAATAGCTTGTATTTTAAAAGCTGGCTTTATTACAACCTTAACTTTTTAAGCTAGCTTTAAAGTGGTGGGGGCTGTGGTTCAGTAAGTGAGAGGTCGGGTGTAGGAGATCAAAGGAGCTATTAATTTTGAATTTATGGCATCAAAAGAGAGTACAAGCAATCACCATGAGCTGCTAATAGCTTGGTCCCCCTATGGATCCTTGTGTTAAATATAATTGGAAAATTCATCTATCATTTCTCCAGGAATCTGGTGGCTTGTACTATTATGTTCGCGGAGTTATGCTCTATTTTCATCAAGGTATTCTTAGTTGCCCGTGGCTTCACGAATGTTTGGATTGAGTCGGATTTGTTGACTGCTATCAACCTTATAAAACAAGGTTGCCCGATTACTCATTCGTGCCATGGACTGATTTATTATATCAAGAAGAATGCATCTCAAATAGCTCTAATCCAATTTCTCTCATGTCCTTAGAGAAAGCAAATCAAGTTGCAGACGTTTTGGCGAAGATGGGTTTAAGTCAACCTTACCATCTGAGGGTGTATGATAGTCCTCCTGATTGTATTAGCCTAGCTTTACTAGCAGATTGATCTGGAACCTTTCGTAGTTCTGTTGTTGGGTTCTTAACCCCTTTTATTCATCAAAAAAAACTTTTAAAGTGTGTCCCAACATGTCACACAATTCTAATCTATAAAGCTACAAACAAGTAATCGATATGACATATTAATTTAACCTACAGTAGATTAAGAATTTAAACTCTAAGGTGATGGTGGACGCCAACATAGATTTCCTATGATCACAAGAGATGTTAATTTCTAGAAGACCATAATAACCATAAAACTAAGTCTGAAACACAGATCACTAGTACATAGAGTACAGGAGAAAATATGTTTAATTACCTTTCTTCCTTCACTCAACTTCTGCCTCACTATCTGCCCCAAACTTGGCTGAAAAAGTTGTGGAAAAAGCAAACTTAGAATTGCCAATCACGCTAAAGCTATAAAAAAATACAACAGAATTTTTTCCTGAAAGACTGAATTGTGAATCATTAAACAAAGGAAAGTGGGAAACAAAAAAAGCATTATACCTTGACTGGCTGAAAGAACTCATCTACAACATTTTGTGCCCTTGAATCATCCGAAGGTAAACAAGCATCAGAAGGAACAACCGATGCATTTGAATGTGTGCCAGCTCCAGGATTACTAGATGTAGCACCTTGCCGTTTCCGTTGCCTCCCTTGAGAATCATTAGGAGATCTCAACAGCCTCCAAGTGAAAACAATTGCAACAGCAAGACCAGCAACCGCCCCAATAGTTCGTATATCCTAATACCAATTACAATACCACAAGGTTTGGATTAATTTTGATACACTGTCTGTGTAAAAAGTTGTATACTGTTGACAAATCACAATCAAAATCGTATATGTCGTTATTTACACATGCTCCAAAAAAAGACAAAAGCATTACCTTAATCATTTATACCATCCAACTTAAACCATACCTATTATAAATTTACAATGCAAAATTGCAAATTAGGTCCCTATTTTCCCCCATTTTAACAAAGAAAAAGCTCATTCTTTCTAGTTTCTATCCACACCTAAAATTAAATTAAGTACATTAAAAAGAAAAATAAAAAAAACCCAGTTCAATTTTCTCATAAAAAAACAAACTTTCATTCTTTGGGTTGAGAATTATCCAACACTGGTACCTAATCATTCAATAAACAATAAAAGGGGGAAACAAAAAATATAAAAAATTTATATAAAGAACAGTGAAAATGGAAGCAGAAACAGGAAGAAATGATTACAAATTTGACCAACAAGAAACAATCAAATAATATATCATATATCAGATCCAATTGAATGATCAATTATTGAAAAGAAAAAAAAAAGGTAGAGAGAGAGAGGAATACGAGGTTGTTGAAGGAGAGAGAGAAGAGATCTCCGATCTTGAAAGTAACATAAGCTCCAAAGCGTTTGATGAGGTGAAAAAGGTCAAGTTTGGAGGCATCATCCTCACCACTACCAGAAGATGCCATGTTACACCGATGGAGTCACCGGAATTTTTGAATTGAAATGAAATTAACGAAATTCTTCAAAAGATTCGTAGACAAAGAAAAGAAGAAAGATGATGATGTTTTGATGTTTGTGTTTGTGTTGGTGTCTGTCTCCGTTTGCCGTCAACCACTGCTATGAGCTGTCGTCAGAGCTTCAAATGTTTTGTTCCAAATAACATCAATTTATTTATTTACCTCTATTATAAAATCTTATCTAGTGTCTTTTTTATCTAGTATATTTACCTCTATTCTTTTATAGGTTAAAAATAAAAGACCAAAAAGTAATTAAAGTAATCATGTTTTTAACTTTACAATATTCGTAAAAAAAATGTTTTTAATTTTAATTAAAAAATAAACATTTTTTTCTTGACCAAAACAAAACCATTTCTTTTGCATTTAACTTTTTAACATAAACATTTTTTTTTATATTGAAGAGGGCAAAGCCCACAAGAGAAAAAAGAACTACAAGTAGGGGTGATCGTGGTACGGATTGGTTCAGTTTTATACATAAAAGTCATCCTAACCGCGAGATAAAAATGCATGTGGTTCGGTTGATTTTAAAAAGTCATCCAAATCAAACCAAACCAATGCGGTTAGGATCGGTTCGGTTGTTGCGGTTTACGACGTAATATTTCGGTACCAAACAATTTTAAACATAGCAAAAAAAAACTTGAATTCCCTAAGTAATATTAAAGTACCGATAAAAGTTGTTTATCCAAAATAACATTACAGTACGTTACAATTTTAAATATACAAAAAAAAAATATTAAAATTCCAAAATAACATTATAGTATCGATAAAAGTTGTTGATCAAAAATAATATAACACCAAAATAATATTACAGTACAAAAAATAACTACAACTTGAAGTTCCATTAATTTGGTGGACCGAGTTGGTAATTAGGCTATGTATATTTGAATATAATATAAATTTAATGTGGTATTGGAATATAATAGAAGCTTAATGCGGTTTTACTGTTTTAGAGGTTAACCGCGGTGTTTGCGGTTTTTGCGGCTCGTGGTTTTCTGGTTCGCGGTTCAATAAAAAAGTCATCCAAACCAAATGCGGTTTTTGCGGTTTTCGGTTTGGATTGGTTCGGTTTGCGGTTTTACTTTTTGTTTAGTTCGGACATGATCACCCCTAACTAGAAATCAACCAACATTTTTACTCAATAAAATATTTGAAATAAACATTTATTTAAGGTCCTACTATGGTTCTGTTTGGTAAAAAATAGCGGATAGTTGATAAGCTAGCTTATAGCGGATGAGCTTATAGCGAATAAGCTAGCTGATTGAATTTGTAGTATAAAATGACATAAAATTAGCGGTTGGACTAGCTTATAAGTATAAAATGACATAAAAAAGATATGTTTAATTAATATTTAATTCTTTTCAAGTAAGATGATAGGGGTAAAATTGGAAGAAAATATAATAAGCTATAAGCTCATAAGCTACTTGAAATAGCATTTGGAAAATAAGCTATAAGCTAGTAAAATAAGCTATAAGCTTTTTTTTTTAAATTGTTAGCAAACAGAGCTTTTAGCTTATAAGCTAGCTTATTTGGTTTACCAAACAGAGCCTATATTGCAGTCGTTCTATATTTTTAGACGAATTGAAAGACACCATCTAAAACTAATACACACAATGGCCCATAATTTTTTATTTTTACCACCAATTTAACTTGGTTCGGGGTCTCTTCTGCATGAGCATGACCCATAAATTTTGTCTAACACTATCGATATATTTAACTGAGTTAAATCTTTATAGATCCATACTTTTCTTGTTTTACTTCCTCTTATCCTTTTTATAAGAAGAAATAGTTGAGTCAATATGTATATACTAATTTTTAAAATATTAACTATATACCTATAATTGCGTAAAAAAAAAAATTATGTATATACCTATAATTGTGTTAACAAGAAATACATATATCACCATGTATTTATGGGCATATTTGGTTCAAAGGTTTAGAGGGGGTGAGGTGATATTTTATATTTTTTATGTTTGATTCAATGTTTTATGAGAAAAGTGGAGGGGAGAAATTAAATATAGAACAATTTTTGTTTTCCTTTAAATTGGGGGGATTTGGATGGAATGGGAGGGAAGCTCATTAATTAACATTCTATTAAACTGCCGTAATTATCCTCGGTTATTTTTCTTAATTATAATGTTATCTTTAATATTCTCAATTTATTTTACACAGTCTCATCTTGTTTGTGTAACGTGTTACTACTTCTCACTTGTGCATGTAAATTCTTCATGTTATACATTTTTTACTTCCCATGCATCACTTGTCTTTATATTTTTTATATGTTGTAAACATTTTTGTTTTATTTATTTTATATGGTGTTGATTTATTATTTGTCGAATATAACTTCTTTTGATTTTGCTGTAAAAAATGACGTTCCTGTTCATGTTAGTTTTATATATACTCGTTTGTTTGATCGGTATTCTCTACAGGGGCGGAGCCAGGAATTATATCTTGGGGGGACCAAGTCCAACAAGTATAATTTCACATAATAAAATATAAATTTTAGATGTTCAATATATACAAATAATTCAATTAAGTTTAGAATATAGCATCGCAAATAAATATATTATGTCAAAAGACAAAAAAGAAACATGTAAAAAAAGATTATAAAATTTACAAGTTATAGCTCAACTGGTTATAAAATGCCGAAATTGTTAGGCCGAACCAAAGAGTGAACACTTTCGTATTTAATTGGGTACCGATATTTTCACAAAAAAAAAATTAATGTCATGTCATATTTTATATTGATTTATATTAAAATGTTATTTTTAAATGCATTTTGTCTTTATGAGATATTGGTACCTAACTTAAAATATACTGATACTAAAAAAATTACTATGAGATATAGGCTTTTTATGAGTAAAATGAAAGTATGTATTGGAGAAACAAATACAAATTCACGTACATGCACTTAATTTATTATTAGTACATTATAGTGTAAAAAAAAATTGAAAATGTGGGGGGGACTGTGGCCACCCTTGGCCCCTGCAGTGCCTCCGCCCCTGATTCTCTATTTGTAAATATAAATAACTACTTTTTTTATAATAATATAAATAACTATTTAATCTTCTTTTTTATTGGACTTAGTTAATTGATAACTAGTTAACCTTTTTTTTTTGTGACTAGTTATTATGAAGAATTTTTTTTTTACTATAAAAAAACTGAAAACCTACTTTTATGTGGAAGTTGTGCTTAGTTATTAATAATGAAAAATTCACCCTAAAAATTTGTATCATTTTTATATCTAGTAATAGATATATATATAGACACACGGAGTATATATCATTGCGACGAAAATTAATTGTCCAGCTATCATATTATTCTAATTCAGTTTCTTTAATTTGTTTAGTATTATATTTTATTTTATTTTTTCAATTATTTGGTTTATTTACATATATACTTAAATTAATATTTATGAATATCATAAAATAATTTAATTAGATGAATATGTAAAAAAGTTTTACACTATTGATGTATATAACATAAATTCATATTTTATTTGGTCCAATTGATCATCCAAATCGGAAAATTATTATCAAGTATAAGCAAATTAAAATCAGTTTTTTTTGTTCTTCAAAATTGCATTTATAACCATCTCCAATGGTGGGTACCTATTTTTTAAGAATCAGTACTTAATAGGTACCCTCATTTGAGCAAAACTCAAATGAGTACCTAATAGTAATAAGTACCGGTGCTATAATAAGAAGTGGTACCTATATCATTTTTGTGGGATCCATTTATAATTATGTAAAGTTATTGGGCAGATGTGTTATTAGTGAGACCAATTTAAATTTTTTTAAGAGGTATTGAGTTGAACTGATTGAGTGTTTATTAGATACTATTATTAAAAAATTATAAATTTATGACGTGTACACTCTAATGGGAGTACTAGAAAACAATGAACTCTATTGTGGACACTCTAATGGGAGTTATTTCACTTGTGTCCTCCAGCTTGTCACTTGTAAAAGAGATTATTTTGCAAAAAAATTGTTTGGGCCCGCATGGTGTAATGCGTGTGTCTTCAGAATGCAACTTGCTTCTATGACACATTGGAGTAATGTTGAACAAAATATACTTTAAGTTAACATGCATAAGTGTATATAGTAAGTTGACACACTGGAAAATGCTCCAGGGCATTAATTAAGAAACTACGTATAGTAAAAAATATCTTGGAACTTGTGTACTTTATTTTTTTAAAAATTATAAAGAATATTATTATCAATATAAAACTTACTCTTTTTAATATCCTTAACTAGTGCCCCGGGGGCACTAGTTAGCATGACCTATAAAATATTGTATGAATAAAGTATTACTAATATATGAGGTAAAATAATGAGACTCGATATGAGTTTTTAGAGTTGCACTATTAGAGTAAAAAATTAGTAAATTGCTTTAAGATGATGTGGCTCTAATAGGATCCACAAAATACTCTTGGGTAAAGTTTACCATAGATGCTCTAAAACACGCTCATACACATGCAAAAATCAATGAGAACTCAGAACTCCAAGAGTTGCGCGCTTTAACAAAATGTAAAGAAAAGAAAACAATGAATACAATAGTGTTTTGTTACAACTAAAGCCAAATTTGACACAGTTTGTAACAGTCATATTCATATAAATAAGAAACTGGCCAATGAATAATCCAATAATTGCTTCGCCATGAAGAGAAAGAGAAGGACTTAAGAGGACAAGGGACCCAAAAATTGACAACAGAAAGAAAAAAAAGGGTTTATGTCAGTCCATAATCCACAATTTGAGGTGGAAAAGAGTTTTGCTTATCTTCAACTGATATTTCAGTCTCAATAGATTTAGGTGACAATGTCCTTTCAATCTTCAAGCCTGTGCCATTTACAAGCATCTCTTTTTCTAAGTGTAAACAATAACTCTCGAAAACCCGAGTGCTTACCATAACTTTAAAATCCAACAGAAAGAGTAATTCTAATTCAAGCTTGTTCAGTTCAGCATTGCTTACTCCTCCTACTCGAGCATATACCGCATTGTTATAATGTCTACAGCTCGGAAAACAAAAGAAAATAATGCACCGAATCAGAAAAAAGACAAAAAAAAAGTAGCTACAAGAGAAGTAAAACTCAGGTTTCAAAAGAAGTTGTAACCACAACCTAGACTGCAACATCATTATATTTTTAAATCTTCATGGCCGTTACTGCGACCGTAATTTAAAACCATGAGTATAACCAACCAAACTAAAACCAACTTCACTTCAATAAAAAGTAAGATATAGAAGTAAAATAGAGTTAAGTTAGGGACTCACTCATCATCTAGCATCTTGGAAGCAACCATGATACTGGTTACTAGCAACCTGTGCACATTCAAGGATAAGACTAGAGAATCAGGGTGCTTGTGATTTAGCATGTCTATATACACATAGCCAACCACAAAACATGAAGGGCTACAATTCGTGTACTTGTATATCCTCTCCAAGTACTTAGGTATGCTTATGCCTGGTGCTCTTACGCCATGGAATGCATTCAAGCTCTTCCCTAATCGTACCGAGTCACAGCTCAGTTTATCTAGTTGCTGGTTCAGTTCATCCACGAGCTTTTCATTGCGAGCCACCAGCTTCTCTAAGGTGGAAGACAGGATCCATAGCACTCTCGGCAAGTTCAGCTCGGCAGGCCCTATTATTGGCTGATTCTGCCGGCTGTTGTTGCTGTATTCACTTGCTGTTAACATTTAGGCCATCTTGGTGATTGCAGTTTCACCCAGGGATGTTGAACTTGCAGATGCTCATATTTGCTACTATTTGAGTGGTTAAAGAGCTAATACCATCTTTGCATGTTATCTGATTTGTGTGTGTGGCTCTGTTAGTAGCAAAGATTTTCGTCTTCTTACAAATCTCAAACCACTAAATATTCTTTAAAGGGACCCCACATATTTGTGGATTATCTTGGAAAAAACCAAGCCATGTCTGTGCCTGAAAATACAGTCTGGCAAGTGGCAACAGCAACTTGTCTCAGTTGATTTGTATACAAAACAAAATTGGAGACCGGAGGTTTGTCTACATACCTTGCAAATACAAGGCCCCTACGAAGGACCGTTTAGCGATATCTACGGGTCAAAAAGCAGGGGCCAAATAAATGTTTTGCTAGTGTTGGTTGGTTGGTGAAGGATGGGCCATGCAGGCACTGTTTCAACCATGAAACTATAAATACTACAATAACTAAGGTTTGTTTCAGATTAATATCAGATTATTTTTCATAATGAACATCTGAGGATTGGGATACTGTCGATGAAACTTGTTCATTCATAAACAATGTTATGAACCCTAAGACTTACAAGGGATACATACATAATATATTACAATTGTTATGGAATGGAACAAAATGTCACTGAAAAGCACTGTAATAATTGAATATAAGCTGTTCTGTTTGTGAATAAAGAATGACATTTTTATATGCATGGGGAAGCAAATGGAACGAAGCTCCCCTATCGTCAAAATATTTGAAAAATGCATCATACTGTTCTCTAGCCTATACATTATAATTCATGGAATGTAGTAATTTCTCTTCCTCGTTTGACATTTCACTCATCTGCATGTGTGATTTGTTATTCATCTTGTTCCACTCATTTTCAACACGAAAAAAGATCCACTGGAAGCGGCGGAAAATCTCCAAAGCAGCGATTGTGAACACTGTGAGGTAATTGTGGCGAAGATGGGCAGAAAGCTTGTATGTCCATGTGCAACGCAAAACCAAATTGCTTCCAATCACCCAAATGTAAACCTGCAATCCCATTTATATGAAAACTGCTTCAGAACACTGATGAAACCAATCTGATTTTAGGTTTCAGTTCTCTACTGTTCTTTTTTCTTCTTTTACCATGTTGGTTTTCACATATTCATCAAATCAGATAGAAACTGAAAATCTAATAAATAAGATTGTGCATGTTAACAGTTACAAATTGCTGATTTCACCATTGATTACACTATGGGCTATGGCATCATGGACTTGATCAACCTTTATCAAATTTTGAAGGAAATATAAAGATTGAATATAAATCGTACATTCACAGATGGTTTGTTGGGTCCTCATCGTTTAACAAAGAACCCATTGCCTATTTAGAATTTTAAAATTGGAATATTTTTCTTAGCCTTGCTAATTTTTCTTCTATACTTAATATACTTGCCCCCCAAACACCCAAAAAAGCTTAAAAGCATGAAGTCCCAATCATGTTTCAAACTCCCTACTTACCATTCTATAAACTGTACAAGACACGTTCATTAAAAAAGTTAAAGTAGGAAGTCTTGCAAAATGTTTACCTTGAAATAAAAATAAATGACAAATTATAAGGGAAAAGGAGGTGAACTCTAGCTATTCCCATAAAACTATACTTACCCATCTCCTTCCATGCAACATATATGAGAACAGATGTGGTTTGCTGAACTTGAATATTCGAGTGAAGCCACTGGCAAAAGAGAAAGGAACAGTTAGCACACCAAGTCAAATGACAGTCATCAGATTGAAAAAAATTAAATACCAGCAAGAGACTCAATTCTAGAAATGAAAGCAACTTCTTCAATTTTTACAAGTGTTTGGCTAAGATATAACCATATAAAATCATTCCCGGCATTAGGATCTACATTTTAGAAAGAAGCTTAGCTTAGTTTGAAATACCACTAAAGGTGTAAGGCAGAAAAAAAAATTCCTCATACCTTAGGTCCCAATCTCGAGTCACATCCCAGTAGAAAGAGTATGATGAGTTCACAACACTAGACAGAAGCCAAAGAGGCCTATAGAAGTTTGTCCACCTTTCAGGGAAAACATGATATTTAAGAGCAGAAAGAAAAATCACTGGCACTGCGGTTGAATATTTTAATGCTGAAACCATAACCAAAAGAACTTGTTAGAAATATATAATATAAATATTAAAAACCATTCATGTGTCTTTCTCTGACAGCTTAAGCTTTTGGGTAATTGGTTTATTACATAACACCATATCCTTATGACCAAACAGTCGATCCTTGTTGTTCCATTCTTGTAATAAAAAAGTTGAAATAAAGCCAAACAGGGGGGAAAATGTCTATATTAAACTATTGAGTATTGATGGTTGCCGCGTAACATAAATTTGGTGAGAAATGGATTTGACTGTTGTTAATGTATAACATCAAAACCCACTTGGGTTGGTCTGATGGTATTGGCTTGGGACTTGGGAGTGTGCTTCTAGTTAAGGTCTCAGGTTCGATTCTCACCGGTGCCAATTTGGGTGGGCTAATTTAGCTTCTTAAAAAAAATGTATAACATCAATTTCATAAACTATCAAAATTTAGATGATGAGTGATGCAATACAGGTTCTAAAAAGGAGACAGAAAAGGGGCATTAATTAGAGTAACAAAGAGCTCTTACCATTCAGAAGACTTGTTTTCTCTCCGGTGTCTTTGTACTGCCGGAGACATTGGTTTAAGCGAAAAAGGTAAGGCAAAACAAGAACTAAGGGAATTGCAACAGAGTGACTGCCACAAACAGAATCAGCTTCCAACCAAGCAATTGTTGCAACCTATAAAATTTTTTGAAGAAACAACTTTAAGGAAAATCTATGTATATAGATCCAAAAGTCTAATCATTATAAATAAGTTATAAAATAACGAAGAACAATAAGCACAATTAAAATTGTAGTAGAATTACAAATATCAACATTGTAGAATCAACAGCTGATTCAGCTCTAGAGAACAATTTGTATGGGAACAAGGAAATTTGTTCAATGATTCCAATGCTATACAATATAAATTTATTATTATATATTTGAAGTTGACCAAATTCATGGGATGATCAGAATAGGAAACACAAAAGTTACAAAAACATGCAAATATTTATCTCTAACTGACAATCAAAGACATGGATTTATAAGAACCAAACCTGTTGGTGGACCATTCTACATACTGAGCGCTCCAAATCAGAAAAGACCTGCATAAAATTGTAATAATAATCAATATAAATATTGGTGTGCCTTAGTAGAAACTTAGGAACTAAAATTCGGATTAGATCAACAAATTATGCAATACAAGTTCTAAGTGTTGGATCTCTGTGTCAGTAATAAAGGTAACTAAATACGTGCAAAAGTATAACTATAGATCTATAAATAAACCTAACACTTAGGTTCAAAACCTAGTAAATAAAATTATTAATGAAGATTAACATGGCAGAGGAAAAAAAAATTCAAGAGAAAGATAATATTGGAAAGCAACCATACCTTAACCATGGAAGTTAAAATATCAGCTAAGAAAAAATCAGCGAATGATATTGCCTGTTTTTATGAAAATAGAGAAATGTCAGATCACATGCAAGGCTGGTTCCAAGAAGATACCAAAAGCATAAGTTGGTAAGGGATAGAGAAACGCAAGAGTAAGGTTTCAAGCCTTAAGAATCTAAATAAGTAAAGAACAACAATAATTCCCTTCCAAGTTTTAACACTGCAATAGTTCTGGACGTCTCCAAAAAAAGCTCATAGAAAGGTCAACCTAATGCCTCTAAGTGTTTTACTTGTGCATGTACTAGTAAGTGCTGTTTACACAAACAATGTCATTGATTGATGGGACCTATCTTGAAAATGGCAATGTTAAAAGGTCATTATTTTATGATTAATTTACTATTTATGATAAATAGTGAATAGAGTTGGCAGCTTTTCTCTTCCCTTCATTAGCATCTGCATTGCAATCATGAATCATCTCATCTAATGTGCAAACACTGGTTGCATATTTTTTAATAGATGCCAAATAAGAGAGGGGGTTGAATGGGCTTTCTGTTATCATTATGGAAATAAATATGGAAAAAACGCAAGTGAATATGATATACATGAATCAAGCATTCTATTTTCTTGCTTATATATTTTCTTATCATGCATAGCCTAAATATAATTCAGACGTTAACAACTGACAACTATTTCAAGAGAAGCACAGCAAAAACTAGAGAACACAATACATCCAAATAGAACCAAACTTGCCTGTAATGGAAAAACTATTCGCCAAAGTGTTCTTAAGAAGAAATATCTAGATGAAAAATAGAAGATATCAAAGGGGAATATCAAAACCATCACAATAGCAGCATACAAAAGCACCTGCAGAAGGGTACATGGAAAAATCAACATGCTTCCAATATAAGATATAGTAAAAGGCAGCACAAAATGGAATTAAAGAATCATTGTTCATATATAAAGAAATGAATAAAAGTATTACATATTTATATTCTGCATTAAGATTAACCTCAAAGTTATACTTTACTGACTATAATTTTCATTGACGACAAATAAATATAACCTGCTCTAAATGGCAAATGTAAATTTACATCTCGAAACCAAACAGTTGGAATTATACAGACAACCAAGCACTGCCAATTTACCAATAATGAAGAATTTTTTGAAGTAAAAATTGGGAGAACATTTAAATCAAAGTATCCGATGCGATGCTCAGTAGAAAAACACTACAATAAGTTTTAGCCCTTCCTAACCCCACCGTGTGAGAAAATAGAGATGCAATAGAATTAATAATACCATGATCAGCAATAAACCCTATCCCAGCAGAAGTAGATATTTTCTGGTGTAACATAACCTAGGCACGTCTTAATTCCTTTGTTTCTTTTTTCCTTCACACAACCTTGACCCCTCCCAGTCTAATACAACAGCTAATTGATAAATAAATGCTATATACAGATCATAAATGATATGAGCAGTGTTCATTCCTGGATATATTTTGCAACCGATATGCAGGGGGTCCCTGAGATTTATAAAAGTGATTGTTGTTGGCTTGTTGCAATATTGTTTATAATAATCTAATTGTTACTTTTCAAAATCAATATTAATACTAAGAACATTGCAATCAAATTGCAGTCAAATAACTACACCGCAAGCAAATCATAAATACTGTTAAGAAATGACAATACTAAATTGATAAAGTTATAACCAAGCAAACAAAATAGTAAGTGTGGATGCATCTATTACACTGGTTGTGATGCAGCATATGCGACTTCTCCATGAGAATAAAGATAAATGTATGCTGTCATACTGGTTGGAACAATAACTGTCATCCACATGGCGCACTGCAATAATGAACAACAAAAATTAGGGGGAAAAAAACTAGTCAATCACCGGAGACGAATTATTAGAAAGTGGGGAACAAAGTGTAAAAGGAGATAAAGAATTCGAGAAATGGCTCGGAACTGAGAAGAAAGCTAGGAAAATTTGCCAGTTTAGCAATATAATAGTGAAGGGGTTTTTGGCACAGCGGTAGGATTTATAAAGGTATGCCTATTGACTAGGATATCATAGATTTGAGTTATAGAATCAGCCAATGGAAAATGTAAGATAAGGCTGTATACAATATAACCACAACAGTTTGCCCTTTCCCGGACTCTATTATGCTGGGAGCTATATAGCACCATACAAGAAACATTTGTTCTCTTTTTCTATTTAAGATTTTTGTTTGTATATTAACTGTATACGAATTTTGAGGGTTGGATTAAATCCATGTTATATCCTATAATTTTTAAATTTACCGTATCCCATGTCCATGTTATATCGTATATGTGTGGCATTAGTGCCTTCTAGTTCTAGGCATCACACTGCTATTCAGCAATATCTTGAAAACAAAGCACCCAAAACTAAGTAACTAACAAAAAGCAAGATTGACAACATTTATTTAGTACATGGATTGATCCTTCCATTCAAACATAACATGCTCCAGAAGAATCAGTGTTCCTTAGTTTGTGTTTTTATATTAAAAGAATTGGTATGAGTTAGGTCCATACTTATTTCTAATAATTTCTAACATGGTATCAGAGCCTCCCTAAAAGATCTATAGGACTACCCGTTATTTGGGTCACTCATTATTGTTCAATCCACGTTCCAGTTTGTTCAGTTCTGGACGTGGGGGGTGTGTTAAAAAGTCCCACATTGGATATGAGATGGCCTTGACAAGTGTTTATAAGCAATTGGTAGTCCTCACCTTACAAGCCGGGTTTGTAAGGATGAGTTAGGCCCAAATCTAATATGGTATAAGTTAGGCCCATACTTATTTCTAGTAATTTCTAACATGGTATCAGAGCCTCTCGATCTATTCCATTGGACTACCCGTTATTTGGGTCACTCATTATTGTTCAATCCACGTTCCAGTTTGTTCAGTTCTGGATGTGGGGGGTGTGTTAAAAAGTCCCACATCGGATATGAGATAGCATTGACAAGTGTTTATAAGCAAGTGGTAGTCCTCACCTTACAAGCCGGTTTTGTGAGAATGAGTTAGGCCCATATTTATTTCTAATAATTTCTAACACTTAGTTTGTGTTTTTATATTAAAAGAATTGGTATGATGCTTATGTTCTACACCTTGATCTTCTAAGGAAACCCTATTCTCTCCTAGAGGCACAAGTGTGTTCATTTCTTGCAAACATGAATAAATCCATGTTTGTTTTGTTCTTCATTGGTCTTTACTAGTTTTCATTAAAATTTCATTAAATGCTTATTTGATGTACTAAACATAAAAATGGACAGAACAAAAAGAAAAGTAAAAGTTCATTATTGAGAAACCATATATTGGAACAAAAATGGATCCTAACTTCCTATTTCCAGGCAATGCCACTCCCTTTTTAATCTCCCTTACAGTCCTAAAGAAACCAATTTTATGTGCCTAATATGACATGAACTAAGGTGGTGAGTTGATACCTTCCATATTTCTCTGTGAGTTAGATGATTTTGATCAAGATCAAATATTTTTGCATAATTAACTCCACCCTGAGCAAAAACCCATAAGTTGATTCCCCAAAGCCAAACCATCAAAGCCTGAAACATAAAAATGAGATGAACCACAATGAAACGATAAAGAATGTAAAGAAAATTTAGAAGTATAAATTTAACATCCTTGAATCCAGACACAGAGATATATCCAATCCATGTGTGCATGGTGAGGAGAAAACTAACCGCGAGAAGAAGAGGATTGAAATACAAAAATGCTTCATATATAAACAAATCCCGCTTGTCTACACTCATTCTCATTACAGAATCCCATCCAATCTGCAGTTTTCCAACAAGGCATATAAGATTGAAGCAACATGCTGAAATCCTTAAGAAGATATCATCTCAACCTCAAAGCACATGGAGGGAATGGTGAGAAATGTTGTAAAGGGAAAATGTTACTGACCTTGCAACAAATGCATCCCCAAATAAGAAACAACAGTACCTGGACATCCACCTCAGTTAATTCTTGAAAAAATGTAATAACATAAAATAGAAGGAAAGAGAGCAATCTGAAGCACACAATAATATGCCTAAAGTCATATTGCAGCTCATAATTACAATAACATATCCAAGTCTGAAGAAAAAACGACTGAACGATTGTTGGTTCTCACATAAGTTATGTCAACCGAGTACCGACTCCAAATTTTTCTCTCCAAAATAATCAAACATAAAGTATCTCCAAGAATAAAAGTAACATTCCATTCCATCATTCAAAAACGTTTACACTCAATCAAAAGAAAGCATCAAACACATTATACAGAAATAACAAGAAAGCTTTCTAAAACCTAAAACAAAGCGAGCAAAAGAGAAACCTTGAATCTCCACAACAAAATAGGCGAAGGCATCATAGCAGAAGCATTCATCGGCGTCGTTCCACTCCTCGAATCATTCACCTCAACAGAATGCAATAAACTATCATCAGCACCATTTTCCCCTTCAAATTCGTCTAGAAACAACACAAATTATAAATTCTATCAACAAAAACCAATATAATCAAAACTAAATAGAAACCAAATCCATTTATCGAGTTGCAAATGAAGTTAAAAATACGAACCAAGACCATAAACATAAGTTCTACTCCCAGACTTGCGTAAATGAGGACTATTAGCAGGAACAGCAAGACCTCCAAACATAGATGAATAACACAATCAACTATTTCTCTTTCACTTTTTCCCCTCTTTCAATTCAGCTAACAATCTTCAACACGCAAATTTTCGATAATTAGTTAACTAATTAACAAATCTTCAACATAATTAATTAATTATTCAACGATATTAACAGTAAATAGAGGATTACAAGAGTTGTCGTGAAGAATCATCATTAATCGATTAATTTTAATTTTGAGAAAGAAGAAACGCGAAATTGAATATGAAATGAGAAATGAATCGAGAATGAAAATGTGGATCCAGAAAAATGGGAGAAAGGTAGAGAGATAAACCGAATCGAATTGAATCGAGGAGATGATTGATGAATGAGTTGTGCGAATAGCGTAAGCGCGATGAGTGTGGATCTGTGTGTGGTTATGTGTAGGTTGGCGGAAAAGGGTTAAGATTGAGTAGAACGCACATATCAAAAGTTATCAAACGCGTTGTGTTGTATTTTCAACTGTCGGAAGTGTTTTGGAATGGAATGGAATGCAATGCAATGCAATGCAATGCAATGTGTTTAAACTAGCGTATATATGCGTAATGCTTGACATGTAAGAATGCGAGTAAAAAAAAATTGTTTAAATTTATTAAAAAAATAAAATACATAGTGTATATTATTGACTAAATATATAACTGTTTTAATAAATTTTAAATTTTGTTTATATATATAGAACCGAAGAAATAAGTTTTTTCTTTGACTAAAAAAACTAATGATATTCATTCATTTAAATTTGCAGAATACATCGATTGAAACTATTATATTTTCAAATTTGCTAAAAACTAAAAAGGATGAAAATCTGCGAACAAGCTCACAACATCCGAGTTAATAGCATAAAACAGCATAATGTCTACAAATATGACAAAGCATACAATTAATATAATAAAATTAAAGTGTCCGGAGTAGCCATGTCTTCGGATTTGTAACATTGACGACTCTATATTCATTGAATCAGCACTGAAATTAGATAGAAGCAAATCTGCAAATCTGAACAAAACAAACACCGTACAAAGATGGGAAATCACAACAAACACTATACGAAGACGGGATAACAAACAACTCCGCACCAAGACGGGAATAAAATAAAAATAACACCAGACAAAATCACAACGGAAAAAACTCAAATGAAACTTGCACTTATGTATAAATCACTTATTTAATTGAATTAGAAAATTTCATCAAGAAATTAAAACTTTCTTTTCTCCTTCTCCTGTAAGCCTAGCCGCCACCTCTTTTTTCATCTTCATAGTTTATCAAAGAGGGGTGATTTAAGGTCAATTTTGGCCTGAAATCACCCCTCCAAATTGTTTTTCTTTCTAGTTATCTATTACTATATATAAAAAGGATACAAATTTTTGGATGGCTTTTTCATTATTCCTATTTTACCTTTAAAAAATAACTTTCACATAAAAATAGATTTTCAGTTTTTTTTAGTAAATAATATTTTTTTTCTTCTTAATAACTAAGCACAACTTCAACATAAAAGTAGGTTTTCAGTTTTTTTATAGTAAAAGAAAAAATATATTTTTTTCTTCTTAATAATTAGCCACAACAAAAAATGATGTTACGTAGTTATCAATTAACTAAGTCCAATAAAAAACGAGATTAAGTAGTTATTTATATTTGCACAATAGAGAATATCGATCACAAAAAATAATATCGATCACACAGAACGTGCCCGTTTGGCGGCTAGTAATAAATAAGTGTGATTTTCACATATTTATTTGTTTTGACTTCCCGTATTCGTACGGTGTATTTTGTTGTCATGTCTTCTACGGTGTATTTTGTTGTCTCGTCTTCGTGCATCGATACTGTGAGTTTGTTCGCAGATTTATCCTTTTTGTTTTTAGCGATTTTGAATTTGTATTGAATCGGTGTACTCCAACAGTTTGAATGAATGAATATCGTTTGTTTTGAGTCAAAAAAAAAAAAGAAATAAAAAACAATCAAGAGGGGTGATTCCGGATCAAAATTGATCCTAAATCACTCATCTCTAATGGATGAACCAAGAAAAAAGCAAACGAGAAAATTAGAGAAATTAGGGTTGAACCCCGAAAATGTTGAAGCATCGAAAATGATGGAAATATGATCAACATAAAGGAGACTTTGGTTTTCTTATTGGAGAAATGGTAATTTGGGTACAACCCCAACACATATACATTTTGACACATACAAATTATTGGAAAAAATTTAAAGATATATAATTTAGTCACATCAACTAATATTAACCAATTCTTTTATCTTTTAATTTTTCAAAATTTTGTATGTGTACCTAAGAATAAAAAATTTAGGCTTATGCCTATGTAAGAATTGCTCTTCTTATTGTATTAGTATTAGTATGACCACTGACGAAGCAAGTGTAAGTTGAAAGGAGAAGCAATGTTTGGTCACAGAAAATAGAAGGCATATATTAGTTAAGAATATTTTTAATCGAAGATAATAAGTTATATATATTTGTTCGGTGATGTTAGGGTAACTTATCTAAAATTTGTATTTAATAATATAAAAAATTAAATGTTTAAAAAGTATAATAAACAGGATTTAAGAAAATATATTTATATTTGTATTTTTAATATGCGCGCTATATTTGTTTTCGTTTATTTTTTTATTTAGTTGAATATCTTATTTGGTATTTCACAAATAGTTAAAATTTGTACAATTTATTTGTGAAAAATTTGAAAAATGAATTAAATGCATGAATATTATAGTGAAACACTTTATTTTTTGAATCACTAACATATTACATATATCCTCTTTTTCCTTTCACAAATTTCAGACGTAGTAATTTAGTCTTTGACAAAAATAAATTTCAAATTAACTCATAACATGTTCATATCAAGGACTAATTTACATTTAATATGAAAATGAATTTAGGTTTTATTTTTGTCTTGTACTAAATTATTATCTCAAAAATTTGTATGGGATCAAAATGAATTTTTACTATTAGATAAAGTGAGGAAGTGAAGGTGTTGCATTGTGTTGTACGATTCATTTAAATTTTATATTTTGATTTTCAGCATTAGTATCCGGTCCATTGAACTATCAAATCTGGTTCGATTGTCGATTATGGCATTAAGTGATTCAAACATCTCACAATTACAAATGTGGGATCGAGCCGTTATTCTCTCTATCAAATTCAAAATCAATCATTATTTGACCAACCGACAATTGGTCGATTCATTTAAACTTTATAGAGAAGTTATTTATCATCTTGTTTTTAATTTTTAAAATAGTATTATCGTTAATTTGAAGTTGAATATTCCTTTTTTGATGGGATGATAAACTTTTTCTCATGGCAATGCATAATCCAAGATTAGGCGGGCAACACTACACTTATAGTGACCACTATTTAAGTGTAGGCAGCTGGCTACATAGGGTGGTCCGATCCTTCCAGATCAATTTCCCTGCCCAATAAGGCAACAATATGAAGAACACCCATTGATTCACCCAACAATTAACAAACCATGAGCAGCTCCTATGAATCTCCATCATTCTCCAGTAGTGTGTGATGTAGCATATGACAGGATTATTTTCCTTTGATGGATCCTACAATTTGAAGTTGAACGAAGGTTCAAATGATGGTTTTATTCTATCTTTGGTCTCAAGAGGAGTTTTGGTTACGTACGGTGGTTGGAGAAGAGCACATAAGGTGGCTTACGTGGCTGCAGGTTAGGTGTTTGACGAAAGGGGCAAGAGAGGGAACGAAATAGAGAGAAATTGAAAAATTATTTGGTTCAAAGAGTGTGCACTTTAAGATCTGATATACCTCCACTATCTAACGGTACAAATTGATTTTAGATTATGGTTTATTTATTCTTTGAATGAAAAACTTCATGAACCAATTTAAATTTGGATATGACTCCTCTAAGGTGAGTGATTAACCGTAGAATTATAAATCAAAAGTAGATATTATAGGTGTGCGTGCATGATAACAAATTATGAAGATATTGCAATCATGCTTAAGGATGTCAATAGGGTGGGGAATGAGCGAATGAAACTTCCCCGCTCCCCAAAAAATTTCCCGTCCATGATCTCTACCACGGGGGAATATTTATTCTCATCCCGTCCCCACAGATTCCCACAGTGCCTGCAGAGATCCACATATATCGAATATTAATAAAAATTTTAAATTTTTTAATCAAAATTATGACAGTAGTATGACATTATTTTTTCCCTTTTAAAAAAAAAATTTCATGTCTTTTTTAAAAAATAAAAACAACACACAATACATTTATAGCCAAAAAAACAATGCAAAAGCATTTGACTACTAATAATCATACAAAACCTCATTGCCAAAACATTCCATAATGTATGCAAAATATTAGAAAAAACAAAGAAAAAACATAATGTATAGCAAAATATGCATAATCATACAAAACTCATAACCAAAATATCTCATAATATATAGCGAAATAGATATATAGAATTTTCAAATATAAAAAAATTAAACAATTTACATTTCGGAGAATCCGTGGGGACGGATGCTTCTTCCCCGATCCTCGCCTGATGTCCCCGCCGTGGGAGTTTTTTTCTCTGTCCCCACAGAGGAAAAATCTCCGTTCCCGGAGGTCCGAACGGGGCAATCCCTGCGGGGATCCCTACCGGTGGATGCAAATTGACATCCCTAATCACGCTATTTTTTGTTACAATAGAGAAAACAAAAGGAAAACAAAACAACAAAGAAAGACTACTGCTGGGTAAAAACTACACCCCACGCATCAGTGAAAAGAGGCATAGCAAGATCACTAGGAGGCGTAGAAATTTTCACTAAAGGCGAGTCAAAGAGAACACCCATGTTTTTTTTTTTGAAACGGCCAAAGTTAGTAATTCGTTGTCAGTGTTAGTTTTTTCACCTTGTCAGGACTTGAACCCTCCTTTCATTCTTAGCTCAAACCAATTGAGCTACCCACCTCAAAGAGCACCCATGTTAGCCAATACATTCACACACACATTACCCGGTCTCTCGGAGCGTATGATCAACCACAACCTCCCAATTTCTAGCAAGAAGTTGACGAACACTAAAAACTTCATTTGTAAACCGGTGACGAACAGAAACTCCTTCCCGGATTAAATTAACTATCTGAAACGAGTCTAAGAAACAAGTGATTATTTTGAACTCATTCTCCCAACAGATTTGCAAACCATGTAACACAACCATAAATTGTGCGGATAAATCACGCTATTGATTTTATTACTTTAACCTAATCCTTTGAATCGATGAATTTATAAAAAGTTGGAACATTTGAAAGAAAAAAAATCTAACAAGGGTATTAAAAAAAATTCCCGATATGATATGTGAGAAATATAAAATCCATATTTTGTTTTGAGAAAAATAAATCAAAATCATTTAGTCTAGTTTTAGATTGGATAATTTGTTTTCTGATAATAATAAATTGTTTTGTGATAATAATAATTTATTTTGTTATCTGAAAAATAAATCAAAATAATTTTTTATTTTTAGAATACCTTAAATTGTTTTAATTTGTACGCCATCTATCTATACCTATACAATGTTAATGTTAATACTAGTGGTACATATGCTACATGCTATATCTATACTATATCTATATCTATACTATATCTATATTATATGTGCACGGTATTTTAGTTATAGTAAATTGAAAATGATAAGATTTTTTTTTTTCCGGGTAAATGATAACTTGATAAGATTTGTTACAATAATTTTCAGTTAGTTTCCGATTAAATCTCCTAAAATATATGCAATGACCATAGTTTCCTACCACAAACGTTGCCACGCACAACATCCTCATCCATATTCAGAGTCAGAAATGGACACTTAAGATGACACCTATCTAAGCAAAATTAGGAGAACCATGAAAAAATAACTACCACCAATCTTTTTATTTTTAATTTTGATTAATAACTATCACCATGCAACTACTATATGTGAAGTGTATAGTTATATCACTAATGTCACACTCAACCTACCTTGCTACTTGCTATAATCTGCTGACTTATTCTTCACCACCTTTGTTGTGTTGGTGTTTTGTTGTGTTGGCCAATAATATTAATTCACTACTGAATCTTCATTTTATTTTGTTGATTCATTTCTCATTAATGGAATTTTTCTTTCTTGATCTTGGATGATTTTGTTGTACCAGCAACGTCTAATTGGGGGTGGGGGGATTCTACATTCTTGGTTTTGGTAAGATCAGTGAACCTCATTTTTTATTTTTTATTTCTTCAAATATATCTTTGTATAATTTCTAGACAAACATATCATGAGAAGGGTTGTGTACTATGAAGCACAGACGCAGACACATAATACTGACAATGACACATCGATACAAATAAAAATTTAAGAAAATGACATAATTTAATCATAAGTGTTGTGTTGAGGCGTGTATGACACGGGGACATGCCTAATCCTGGGAGTGGCCGTGCTTCATAGGTAGTGTATCATTGATGCACTTATATGATAAACCCTAATAGTCGTTGTTGAAATGTTCTGCATACATGTGTAGCTTATTTTTGTTTGTGTTTAATAACTATGAATTGAAACAATGATAGTATAACAAAGTTGTATGATTAGATCATGGTGTAAGTGCATAATGGTTAAACTCATTATGTTTACATTTAATTTCAAATCTAAAGGGTGTTAATCTTATTTGTGTCATGATGGTTTGATTTCTTTGGTTGTTTTACTTGAAATGGCAAAGGATAAGGAGCAAAGCTGTTCACATAACAAAAGTTGTTTTCCATCCAATCCATTCCGCCCCGTTCTATTCCATTCCAGGTAGCTGTGTTAAGAGTTTTGTTTAGTTATAGCATGAATAATATCAGTGATATTTATTATAGGAACATTTATGGAAGCTCTATGTGAGTTTTGTCGGGTTGTAAGAGCTATGGTTTACTGCAAGCCAGATTCTGCTCGTCTTTGCTTCCATTGCGATGGGATTGTACACTCTGCAAATTCTTTGTCTCGCAGGCATCCCCGCTCACTCCTCTGTGATAAGTGTCATTTCGACTCAGCAATTGTGCGCTGCGTCGAAAATAAACTATCTCTTTGTCAAGTTTGTGATTGGAATACAAATGACTGTTTTGTATTGGGACATAAACATGTGCTACTCACTTTCTATACTGGTTGTCCCTCTTTGGCAGAGTTAACTAAAATTTGGCCACATTTGGTTGATGCAAATTCATCAAATGCTGCTTGGGAATCACCAAGTACTAGTACTTTGCCTAAAATTGAAAGCAATACCGGTTGTGAGCAGCATTTGGAGCAGCAACCTGAAAAGATTGGCTTCATTGGTTTGGCGAACGAGAAGCTGGATGAAGAACAACCGTGTGTCAAATATGAACCTTGGATTGAGAAATCTCCTATCCTTCAATCAAATTCAAACTGCACACAATACTGCAAAGATCAAGCGTTTTTATTTAATCAAGACTCAAACCAACCAAAGGTATTGATTTCCTTATACTCTTTTTGATTTTGGTTGGTGACGTATCTGCATGATTTTTTAAGTTTTAAAGCTTTTTTTAGGTCTAGACACTTGGTACAATCTGAGCTGAGCCGGGTGGACGCACATATGGCGGCAAATTTTTCCAGTGTGCCTATGTTTTCCATTCACAAGACTCGAACATGAGACTTTGCTTAAGGAGAACCATGCTCATTGCTTCTTGGACCCACATAAGTTTTTAATTTAAGATAGCACATCAATGATTGAGATATAATTAGTGTTTTTGTCACTCCGTCATTTAAAAATATTTATCATTCTCTATACTCATTTACCAGCATGGTGTGACACAGTTGACAGATAACTGAGTCCCTTTAGTATGTGGTCATGGGTTCGATCCTTGGCCGGTGCGTATGGAAGAGCACCTGTTGTGATAGGTCAGCCCCTTCTATAGATTTCCGTACCTCAAAGATTAGTCTCTAGATTTTGGTTGGGAGATGCCTTGGATAAATTCAATTTGGTAAAAAGACTAAATATAGCTAGCTAGAGACAACAATATTGTCAAATAGAGTATATGTTTATTAGTTTAGTAGGTATATGCTAACTGTAGTGCTGAACTAAAGCTGATACCAGATTTTTCTTCTTCTTTATTTCATTAGCTTCAAGGATGCCTTGATGTCAAGGATCTTGTACTTCATGAGGGGACTAGTCTCTGTGAAGGTCTCAATGTGGATGATGTTCAATTAAACTTTGAAAATGCTGATGAAATATTTGATTGCTCTCAAAGTGCCACAAAATTCAACCACGAAGATGGAGGAATAGAATGTCTATTAATGGATAAAAACATTCCAGTCACAAAATGTAGCAGTCTCATTGGGGCTGCAGTAGAGGTTACCGGTTATAACACAATTTTTTTAGAGTTTAATTTTTATACACTGTCAGTGTAATAAGTTTTATACTGTCAGTAAATCACAACCAATCACATATGTGATTTTAGAAGTAGTTATGATTGATTGACAGTGTAAAAAATCTCAACACCGACAATGTTATATGAATTAATTTTTTTATCATTCTCCTCTCTAAATCTCTTTAGTGAGGTAAAAATGTGATTATGAAACTGATTGTGACTCATATGATCTATTATTAGGCTTCTTCATCAGTTCAACAAGATTGTGTGATTTTTCCATCATCAGGGGCTGGTGGATCAACAAGTGCGATGCAGGCCATCAACACTAATGCAAATTGTGCACTTATGACTCCTAGCTGTAACAGAAGCATGCCTCTAGGATTTCCTCAGAGTCAAATTCATTCAGGCATACCAATTCAATTACCTAACCTTAATGGTGAGAGCAATGTTACAGAACTTCTAGATTGTGGTTTACCTCCAGTCTTTCATCCTAGTGAATCCACATGGGAATCAAATTTAGAGGGTACATGCCCTCAAGCAAGGGATAAAGCCAAAATGAGATACCAAGAGAAAAAGAAAACTCGAACGTAAGTACTTTTAATGTGTATAATTATATACTAACTTCACCCCTAAATATAGGACTTTGTTGGCCAAATTATGAGAATTAAGAATTTTGCTGGTTTCTTATGTGCAGGTTTGGTAAGCAAATAAGATATGCGTCACGCAAAGCTAGGGCTGATACAAGAAAACGTGTGAAAGGTAGATTTGTTAAAGCTGGTGAAGCATATGATTATGATCCTAAATTGAGTGACATCTAAACACTATCGACAGTCACAAAATTTTCCTTGCAAGATATGATTTTGACGGTAAGCTAAGCTAGTCCTTAACATTGTGAATACATTGCTTTTTTGTCCATTCTTAATCAACTAAACTTCTTGCTTATCTCATGAAAAAGGGATCAAATTTTAATGCTGCAGCTAGATAATTATTCGAAACTTGACTACTTCGGTGGTTGATTTAGACATGTTAGAGCATTCAACAAGTTAATATTAGACTTTTAGATTAAACCATAGATATGAAATTTTTTAATTCAGTGCCAATATTCTAATTCGTGTGCCATTTTCTTCTGCTTTCTAACCAATAAGATAGGAGTTTATTTCATTGTATAAAAATTAATTGAATATAGCACACATTTTCTATTCTAATGTCACAGTAATATTTTACAAAATGATCTTGTCTGTCCACTATATTATTTGCAGAACTATATACTCGTTCCTTCTTCCAGAGAAGACGGGAGTCAACAACGATCCTCCCTGAACTTTAACAGGTTAGAATGTGTGACTCTCTGATCTAATGTGGAAGGAAAAGGTGAACTGGTGTTTGATAAAGCAACTATAGTCAACTCCTTTTCTGCTTTTAGTTTGGCCATTCCTCAGGAAAGATAAACCGTAAACCTTAACACACAGTAACTTCTCATCTTAAGATATTGTCCAAGAACAGAAAACCTTACATTGGATTAGTGAGCAATGTCAACTGTGGATTGAGATACTGTTGTTCTTGACTTACTCGCTCGAAGGTGTCGCTTTCCCTCTGCAGCAACTGTATGAATTTTTGACAACTTTTTATACTGCCTCAATTATTTCATTTATTATTAGATTGCACTAAGTTAAGTTCCTTATGGAGGGGTAATAATTTATTCGTAATCGTACAAAGATTTCTTAAATTTGAAATTTTAGTTACTGTGCATTTATACTGCATCAATTATTTCATTTATTTGATTGCAACACTTCTATTCATAATTGTATAAACATTGTTTCATTTCCTTTAAGGGAACTTCGTTTTGACATTTGAAATTTTGGTTAATATTTACTTGATCTGCATAAATTAAATGCAGAAATTGTGAGAGTGAGACAATAGTAGTCCATAATTTTGCTATTATTCATATATATAAGTGAGAATAAATTCTGCAGAACAGAAGAGTGAAAAAAAACAAGGAAAAAGAGGATAAAAGGAACCAATTAGTGAATTGTCATCTAAAACTTCCAATATTCAACACAAAAGAATTGGGAAGTTTATCAACAATATAATACTTCATTAGTTTTAGGATGATACAAAGTAAGACCTAATTATCCATTTTTAAGAGACACTACTATGAATTGTAGCAGCAACACAATAGTTTAATTAAGCATGAAATTTATAATATAATAAATTTTATAGTATAATTATAAGCTAAGAACTACCCTTACACATATATGTAAGATATTTTATTTTGTCTTAGATGTGTTAGCAAAGTAAAATTATAATCTATTGATTTTAGAAATTTGTATCTCTTGCTTTGAAATTAGTTTTGAATATGACAACAACATAAATTCAATTTGAATCAACTAAATCATCCTTTGAAAATTTAAAGAAATCTAAAACATTGAACATGTACGTTGATACGGGTTGAACCTAACTCCACCTCAAAACCATAGTTCAAAGGGGAGGATTGTTCAATCTCTTTATATAAACCCTCACACCTGGTTCATGACTTCCAATGTGGGACTCCAAGTTGAGTTCATGAAGCCCAACTTGCACATGGAAATTGGTAAACAAATCCACCCTCTAAACAATCAGTGCCCCGACGGTTCGTTCTTCCCGTTCAGTCCTGGCGCGCAAGGATCGAACCAGACTCTGATACCAGTTGATACGGATTAAACCCAACTCCACCATGGTTCAAAGGGGGAGGATTGTTCAATCCCGTATAAGCGCCTCACACCAGGTTCATGATTTCCGATGTGAGACTCCAAGTTGGGTTCATGAAGGCCAACTTGCACATGGAAATCGATAACATACGTCTTCTATCTATTCAACAATTCCACCAATGTATACCTAAGACGGTGTTCACTGAACTTTCTATTCAATAATCAAGAGAAAACTAAACAAACCCATTATAGAATACTGTCTAAAGAGAAAAGGTGATATTTATCATAGGAGCATATATGGAAGTTCTGTGAGTTTTGTGGGGTTGTGGTATGCTGTAAGCCAGATTCTGCTTGTCTTTGCTTGCATTCTAATGGGATTCTACCATCTGCAAATTCTGTTTTGTGGCATCCCCACTCAGCTATCGTGCACCTGTCGAATAAAAACTGTCTTTCTGTCAAGTTTGTGATTGGAATATGTTGATACAATTCAATTGAATACAAATGAGTTTTGTTTTGTTTTTGGAAATAAACATGTGCTGCTCACTTTCTATACTGGTTGTCCCTCTTTGGCAGAGTTATCTAAGATTCCCCCTGGTGTCAATTTCGGTGGGCTAGTCCATACAGAGTAAAACAAAACTTTGGCTTTAAACGGGGCCCCCGCAAGTGGACGGTGGGATTGGTCCCCTCGCCTCGGATTAGTCGGTCCTTGGGCCGGATACCGAGTTTCCAAAAAAATAAATAATAATAATTATAGTGATATTTCTTGCATCGGGTGCCGAAGGGGCACATTTGGCTTAAACTCCAAGAATAATGTCCATATGCTTATTTGTTTACATTCTTTTCCAGCTGATTTTTCTTTTCCACTTTATCAGGGTTTTACACTTGAAGATGCTACAGGATTGACAGTTAAAGGAGACCTTGATATTCATTCAGATTTTGCTACATCTCTTCCTACTTCACATCCAAGTTTATAACATCAAAGAGTACTGGAAATGTTCAAATCACTTTGCAGAACTAATGGCAGTTCGAAAAACATGGATGCAAGATGCTGCAATCAAGTCTTCAGGTGTAGTAGTACGATTCTTTAGTCTGGCTTGAAGAAATGTGAACTGCTGTAAGAACTTCATGGAGAAGAGAAAAACAACCTTCCTAAGGCTGTATTGTGGAAGTTTTGGGGTAAAACTGCGAGTTTAAATCCCAAAGGGACACTGTCCAAATTTTGTTTAAGATTTAAGTGCGACTTTTGTGACTCTTAATTTGATAAGGAAGAAGCCATGCCAATATAATTTGGAGTTGGTGATTATTTCAATTCACGGATTCTTTTGAGAGATAGGATTGCTTTCTTTTGAGTCGCTTTAAGCAAAATGGTCATACATGAGAAATCATACTTTGACAATTAACATGTTTTTATATCATTTGGGTTGGATACAAATTCCTAGCAACAGAGGTTGTGGATCTTCTAGAAAGGGTCATGCGTATCAATGTTGTATCTCCTAAGTCTATGGATGTATTTTTTAAGAGGATAGATTTTGCCATTAAAAAGAGTTAGTAGTGGCAGTGGCTTTTGTCGTTTGTCTTTCATTCATGTGTAATTATCTTGATTCTTGAATATATATAAATTTCTTTCTATTAGTTCTTCATAAGATTAATTGGATAGATGTGAGATTGTTAAATAGAGAAGTCAGTGTGACAAAGAATGTTAATAAGGATACATTGGTTGTCTAGCTATGAGTTATCACCAATGATTGTTGAAATAAAATAGAAGACTATTGGACCAGGGTTCCATAGTTCATTGCATGCATTTAGCTGAAGTATAGAAGCAAGCTATGTGAATGCATATAAACTTAAAATCAAGACTTAGACTAGTTATATCACCTAGCTATTTTGGTTTTCATTAAGCTCTTCCTTTTTGAACAAGTTGTCAATAAGACTTATTCTTCCAATTTTCATTGTTTCATGTAGCTGATAGAAATTATTTTGATTACCATGAGTTTGGTGTCTGGTTAAACCTTAAGATGTCAGCATTTGTCTTCTTTTTTTTTCCTCTTGTCTTCATTGGGACGTTTCCCTTGAGATATAGTTGAAGAAAACTATTTTTGCTGCCGAGTTACGCGTTTTACACATTTTCCATTTTACGCTTCGCTACTTAATTAGCGGATGTTATAAAAATGAGTAATTTTTTAAAATTGTACAATGGTATTTTGGTAAAATCGTAAGGTGGCAAAATGATTATCGTAAAAGTACTTTTCTTGTGCAATTGTCGCTTGTCTTTTATCTAGAATCCAGGAGTCTTCTAGGGCTATTTCTAGAAGTGGATCACCAGGGCCGGTCCCGAGTATTTGGAGGTCTTGTCTGACTATTAAGAATGAATCCCTAATATAAAAAAAAAATTGGTTTTTTAAAGAGTCATTCTCTATTCAAATTATAAATAAATAAAAAAATACATAAAAGATAGTCATTATAGTAAATAACATCAAAATAGACATATTTCAATCAATAACATATATCTTCAAATTAATATCAGTGTCAATTTTCTAGTAATGTTGCTTCTTTTTTTGTACAATAAAATATTTTTAGTAGCAACATAGTCATTAATTTTTATTTTAGATATAAAAATTCTAATAGACCGATATAAAAAAATTGAGACCCCTAAATGTTTGACACCCTGCATGGTGGCTCACTTTGCATACCCACAGGGCCGAACCTCTGAATCAATACCTTTCATACAAGTACTTTTGATCAAAATTTGAATGGTTGATATATGAATATAACCAATTTTACTTTTTTCTTTATCAGAAAAGGTTTCAATTCTTTTCTTGATTTGAGCCTTATATATCTAAATTCCCAGTTCCCACAAATGGATTCAATCGGGATTTTGTCTTCTCCGATCATTATTCCAAATTTGAGAATATTTTTTCTTGAGAAAAATTCTTTGAATTTATTAAACCTTCTTTTAAAATTTTCTTCTGCTGTTAAAGATAGATCTGCTTCTTCTATCTTATGCTCTAGCATGCCATCAGCAAAATAACTAGATATATCTTCTAAATATGAAACTTCATTCATTTTTAGGAATTTTTTCAGAAAAAACTTAATAGTTTTTCATGAAATTTATATCTTGGTTGTTTATAGAATTATCTAGTAATAGATAATCAGAAGTGATTAAATATCTATTTTTTTCTAAAAAGTCTATACCAAACAAAATTTCATTTGGTTGTTGATCAATTAGAATATTTAATTGAATTACTTCAAGATTTTGGAGTTTTAAACAAATAGTAGTACTTTGTAAATATTTTGATAAATTTTCAAATTTGTCACAAAATTTCTTTGATACTTGTGACCTTGCGGTACTTGTATTAATTAGAATTGGTACTAACCTTTTATTTACTATTCCAATAACATGATGTTGAAATGTGTTTCAAGAATCTAATAGAGATATATTCATACATGATTTGTTCTTCTTTGGGAAGTTTGTTGATTTTTTGTTTTGCTGTAGTTGTATATAATCTGATGATTATATTATGTTTTTGGATGATCCGTTCAAAGTATTACCTCAAGGATTTAGCTCCTCTAGAGTCTTATTCAAGAGCTACTTTTATCAAAAGATATAGGTGTTGGATATGCCTTGAAATCTCAGTTACAAGAAGTCGGAAAATTCTGAAGAACATCTGCCAGTTGGCGCCAGGCGCCAGGAGAGGCCTCGTTTGGCCTGTGGCTTCTGGTTTTTGGCGCGGGGCGCGAACGGGCTGGCGCCAGGCGCAGCTCGTGCTGGTTTGGAGATTTTCGCGGAAAATTTGTTTTGAAGGATATCTGACTTGGATTGTGTTTGTTTTTAAATATTAGATATATTTAAAAATAATAGGAGATTTGGTTTTATTTTAAAAGATTTGTTTTAAAATAATAGGCATATATTTTTCTATAAATAGAGAGTGCTTTGTTCATAGAAAAATAAGAGAGCAAAAATAGTGTGACAAGATGTAGGGAATTAGGGTTTGCCACCACACAAGGCTAGGGTCTTAGGATCCTAGGGATTTGGGCAAATCATTCTTGGGATCATCTTGTGGGATCACCTTGGGTAGACTAGGTAAAATTGAGTCTCTTGGCCACGGGAAGAGATTCGGGATTTTGGGTAGAATTAGGATTAATTCTTGTAACCCAATTGGGAACTCTTTGTAAAGTGACTTCTTTGATCTAGTGGAACGGAGAGTTGCTCTCTCCCCCAGAGTAGGTTCATTAACACCGAACTGGGTAAACAATATTATTGTGTTCTTCTCTTTTGTTTGAATTATTTACTTTCATCATCTCTATCAACTTTAATTTGGTTACTTGGTTAATTTGCTCCACACATCAAATTTCATTGGTGTGATTTTATCGTCGAATTCACAACAATTGGCGCCCACCGTGGGGCAAGGATCAAATCGATAATCAGGTACCATGGGTTCTAAGTTTGATATTGAGAGGTTCACCGGGAGTAACGACTACGGGTTGTGGAAGGTGAAGATGAGGGCGGTGTTAATTCAAAACGTGTTGAGGCGTTGAAGGGAGAAGCACGGCCTGGAGAGGCGGTGGAATAATACTCGGGTGACTGTTGAAACAACAACTTTGTTATAAGAATCTGAAGATGCTAGTGAAAGTTGGGAAGCGGTGGAGTATTAAGTCATGGACTTTGAAGGCTCCTATCACATGTGTTTAAAGAAGGAATACCGTGAAAAATCCGAGAGCTAGTTGAAGGTGGAGTTTTTCATCTTGAAGACGGGAAAGCTTGAAAGGTTTGAGGTATGGTTGGTTTGTCTTACGATGGTTGACAAATCATGTGTTTTCTTTTACATGATGTGAGGTATGTTCCTAAACTTTGATGCATGAATAGTTGGTTTACTATTGGTTATGCATTTGTTACTAGTGGTGATTCTCATATGGTTGAGTTGTGAAACTTTGGTTGATTCTTGTTAGTGACATAGGTTTAGTTGAACTAGTGAAACGAGATTTACTAGGTGTTGGAACTAAACTGGAATTGTTGGATACTAACAATGGCCTGAAGTTTGTTTCAGAGCAGTTTGACAGTTTTGCAGGTTACAAGGTGGGAACATAGTGGAAATACCGGTTTGTGGCTTTGGTGGAGGAATCTCAGATTGAGGTGGAGTTTGTTACTAGTGGGACTAGAGGAAGACAAACATTCAACAATGGCTCTTGGCTATCTAATGAGAGGTAGGGAAGAGAGTGGAATTGTTGCACCAAAGTGGTATGACTATGAAGACCTTGTGGGTTATGTTTCAATTGTGGCTGAAGAAGTGCAAAACTTGGAAGATCTTCAGGGAGGCAATTGAAAGCAACAGTGATCAGACTTGGTAACTTGTGAGACTGCTGGAGGTAGTTGGATACAAGGAGAGTTTGATGTTGCAGCTTGTGGAACCGCCTAAAATTCCAAGGTTGGTTCGGAGCCAAGCAATACTTCGAGAGGACGGAGGGCACTCCGGGGGTCGAAGGGTGGTGAAGGCTTGTAGGGTTGTCCTAAAAATCCAAGGACAATTGGAGGCAAGCGATTCTTCGGGAGGACGGAAAAGGCACAATCCGGGGGCTGAAGAGGGTATGGTGGAGCTTGTTGAGCTATCTAAAAATCCGATGATAGTTGGGAGCAAGCGTTTCTTCAGGAGGTACGGACTTGACCAGTTCGAAGGCTGAAGAGGGTGCGGTGAATCTTGTGGGTGCTACCAAACATCCTATGGTAGTGGGAGACAAGATCTTCATGAGGGCGGAAGGCATTCCGAGGGATGAAGGGGAGGTACAGCTTGTGGGAAGCAAGTGGAGGATGGTGCCTATGTCGAGGTTCAAGTGGGACTTGGCCGGTGATCTTGGATAGAAGATTCAAGATGGAGAGAGCAACACGGTGGTTGATTGGATCACCATCGATTTAAAGGCAAGGTGGAGAATTGTTGGATATGCCTTGAAATCTCAGTTACAAGAAGTCGGAAAATTCTGAAGAACATCTGCCAGTTGGCGCCAGGCGCCAGGAGAGGCCTCGTTTGGCCTGTGGCTTCTGGTTTTTGGCGCGGGGCGCGAACGGGCTGGCGCCAGGCGCAGCTCGTGCTGGTTTGGAGATTTTCGCGGAAAATTTGTTTTGAAGGATATCTGACTTGGATTGTGTTTGTTTTTAAATATTAGATATATTTAAAAATAATAGGAGATTTGGTTTTATTTTAAAAGATTTGTTTTAAAATAATAGGCATATATTTTTCTATAAATAGAGAGTGCTTTGTTCATAGAAAAATAAGAGAGCAAAAATAGTGTGACAAGATGTAGGGAATTAGGGTTTGCCACCACACAAGGCTAGGGTCTTAGGATCCTAGGGATTTGGGCAAATCATTCTTGGGATCATCTTGTGGGATCACCTTGGGTAGACTAGGTAAAATTGAGTCTCTTGGCCACGGGAAGAGATTCGGGATTTTGGGTAGAATTAGGATTAATTCTTGTAACCCAATTGGGAACTCTTTGTAAAGTGACTTCTTTGATCTAGTGGAACGGAGAGTTGCTCTCTCCCCCAGAGTAGGTTCATTAACACCGAACTGGGTAAACAATATTATTGTGTTCTTCTCTTTTGTTTGAATTATTTACTTTCATCATCTCTATCAACTTTAATTTGGTTACTTGGTTAATTTGCTCCACACATCAAATTTCATTGGTGTGATTTTATCGTCGAATTCACAACAATAGGACAAAAGAATTCATTCTTCATAAGAATACTTATAGTATTAATTCTTCAAAACCGTAATTACAAATGAGCTTCATGGCTCTTATTTATAGTGGAAAGACTCGCATAGTTGGTAACGCATCCTTTTCCACGACAACACACAAAAGCAAAAAGCAGGAAACACGTACTAAAGAAAAAGACAAACAATAATAGACATAATTATTGCGTATAACTTAAGGTGATAATGTTCTTATTCTAAAGTGGACACTTATCTGAGTCAGATGATAAAGTTCACTGTACAGTTTTTACATTTATGTCCCTTGTAATACTGTAAAAAGTATCGACAACATTCTTCTTGAATTACCTTGGGTCATAACAAATTGTTCGATAAATCAATTTCTTATTTGGATTCCTAATCCAATTCATAATTTTCTTGACTTATTAAGCCGGTTGCTACAAGAGCTGATTTTAAAAGGGTTTTTTGGCTTTATTGGTGTGGTTATTCTCTAGTTTTGTATGCTAGTGGTCTTTTTTTATTTTCAACCATTGGATTTATCATATGGACCAGAAATGTTGAAAGTTACTCTAACTTTTCCATTAGAAAGTCAGAGAATATTTGTCCCTTCCTTTTCCAGAGAATATTTAACACAGATATATAGCAGAAGTATACTATAAATTGATACAAATACTATTCAGATGTGAGTAAATTTCAATTTAAGCTTAGTTAGTTTCAATAATTTTTTGTTATCTTAGTGAATTTTCTTTATCAATTGATATCTAGTATTTATTGCATTAGAATTTTAAGTGTATATACACATAACTTTTTGTGACAGGAGATGAAAACTATTTGAGCTGAGGAAATTTTAGTTGAGACGGACGGACCTAAATCGGCTAGTAAAAAAGCACATATAGACTATAGTTAGCCGTTGATTTATAATTCGACCGGTTTAATTATACAACACAAATTTCTATAATCATAAGTTTAAAATTTCGATTGTTCATTTCAAATTAAAAGATCCTAATTAATTATTGTGTTAACGTTAATGCAATTACCGCATGGAATCCTATTCTGATAAGGACTAGATGAAAATGCAGTTTGTGTAGCTGCAACTAGCTTTACCTAGCAAACGCCAAGCACAATTAAAAGATACAACTAGCTTTCGTTTAAAAATATACCAGACATGTACAATCAGTGTACAGTCAACATTTGCATACATAATCAAATTTCTTGCTGTCACAGTAGAGTGTCGTGATAGATTTTGGTCGTCTGATCTCTGATCGACGACTGAGATTGTTTTACTATATAAAACTGTATTTTAAATTTGAACTGCTCAATCTTTATTTAACAGCTGAGATTTAAAACCGCGTAAAATTACGTGCAAAAAGCACAGCAGGAAATCCAGATCCTTTGCATATACCGGTACAAAACTTATGCAATTTCACATCAAATTTATATTTTTTTGTGAACAATCATACGAAAAACATTTAAGAAAAAGCAACTAACATCAATGTACATCTTATTTAATTCATTCCTTAAGCAATGAGAATACCATTTATTTATATCTATAAAAGAATGCTTCAATGTTTTGGTATCAAATGTCTAAAGGTGTAAACTAAAAGGGTTAATATTCAATGAAAAATATGAACTATTAAAAGTTTTTAATTCTATTGTATAAAATTATATTAATACATATAATTAAGGTTAAAGTCCACTAGTTGAGATATTAGTTTTTTGGATTTAATTTCTATTTTTTGTTATTCTTATTTTTAATTAATATTTTTTTCCCAAATAATCTAATGGCTAAAATTTCAACTTTTTAAGATGAAAAAGTAAGTGTATAAGAGTTTGAACTCCAACCCTTATATTTCTAGTTATTATATTCAATTTACGGTCTTTAAAATTAAAAAATGTATGTTTTGTCTATAAACAACACTAAAAACAAATGTAATTATTTTTATCAATAAAAGGAACAAATTGTTTTAAAAAAAAAGTGCAACAAATATATATGAACTTAAAATTATCTCTTGTTGAAAAAGATTTCAAATAATTGGTAATTTTGATATTTTTATTTTTCTAATTACTTGTGAAATTGATTTTCTATTTGTATTATTCAAATATGAAAAAAAAAATACAAATTTAGAGGTTTTAAAGGGATTGAAGAGGGCGTAGAGTGATCTCTTGCTCCTCGTTCCCAACAATACGGGGTTTTCTCTCCCGTTCCCATAGAAATTTATAAAAAAGGTAGGGTCTTGCAGTGATGAATCCATAAAAATTTTTTGGTGGGGGCTAGATAATATTACTGTACAAGTTACAACCAAAGAAAGTATTTATTTTAGATGAAGTTTAATTTTCATTTTGTTACCATGTTATTGATATAAAATATTTACTGCCTTTTATCAGCGATTAACTATCGCCAGAGAATTTATTGGATACATAAGGACGTGATTTCTCATCTTTCATCCATATTTTCTCTATAGACACGAGTTGCAAATCGAACATCAAACAAATTAAGCCTCTAGATGGTTGTAACTCTATAACAACCCTTAACTAATTGTGACAGCTCATAGCTTAACTACACTAGATGGAGAATGTAATTGCATATAGCTTGTTACAGTTGGGCCTCAATTTCGCCCAACATATTCATTAGACATGTTTCAAAAGCAAAATAAAAACATAAATAAAAATAGAATTTTTTTTGGTCTTTTCCTCTTATTTCAAATTTTCTCTCTCTACTTTAGTTTGGCGCTAATTTCACTCTCTTTCTTCCCTCTGGTTTCAAATTTTCTCCATTGTCTCTTCACATTCACTGACAATTTTCTCTCCATTGTTCCTATATTACGTTAATAGATTAACATATAATATGAATTTTGTTAGGTTTTGTTAATTAAGATTTGTATGAATTTCAAGCAATTCAATTAGATCTTATCAATTTGTAGTTTCAATTAGATCTTATCAATTTGATTTTGTAGTTTTTTCTGAATCTTCTCTTTGATTATATTTCATTCCGTAGAAAATGGATTTTAGATATCAAGTGTTGATTCAAATTGTGATATGGCTCATCATTTTGAGGTCATCATATGTTGTAAGTGAATTTGTAAAATTTAACTTTTTTGCTTATAGTGTAATTAATTACTTTTTGTCCAAGTAATAACAAAAAAATTTATATTTTAAATATTAATTGAAGGTGAAGTAATAACAAAAAAAGAGAAAGTAAAAGGTTTGTGTTAATCTCTTGTTGTTAGGAGAGGTACAAAAGAATTAAGGAAAGTAAAATTAAAAGAGAGATATTGTGTAAAAAAATTGATTGGAGAATTGAAGGTCTTACAGAAAATAAATTAATAAAGTAGAAATTGGGTTAATGAAAAGTTAAAATGTGATAAGATGAACTTGTACTAAATATAGTAAGTGTAAGTTAGTGGCCTCATGAATTTTACGGGGGCTTAAATTATAATTATACTAATATTTTGTTACAATAAAAAATATATACACTAATATTATTATAAAAAATATTTGTTTCATTGTGGGGGCTTGAGCCCCCAATGCCTTGTACATAGATCCGCTGCTAGGGTTTTGTATTGATATATGAGTATAAATATGGGTTGCCGTGTAAATTATAAAAAAAGGCACTCGTATTAATATGAGTGCAAATATAAGTCCTGCTAAAAATTATATAAAAATATATAGATTGATATTTTGTATTAATATGTGTTTAAATATAGGTCCTATGGTAAGAAGAAAAAAAAACCTCCACTCCGTAAAAATTACAATTTATTTTTTCGTACATTAGTATAAATATAGTTCCGTATAAGTTAAGAAAAAAAATTGGTTTCCATATTAGTATATGGATAGAAATATATGTCCTAGTAAAAATTACAAAAAAAAAAAATAGGTCTTCGTTTAGTATATGGTTTTTAATTTTATATTACATAGACGTTCATTTTGATATTTTTTTTTTCCAATTATTTCTGAAATTTATTTTATATTTATTTTGTTTAAATCTGAAAATTAATACAAATTTAAAGATTTTAAAGGGATAGAACACGATGGAGAAATCATTAAAAAAAAAATGGTATTATATTGATATATGAATATCAATATAGGTTTCTTGTAAATAAATAAAAAAAATTAGCTAAGTGTGGGGAAAAAGTCAAAATTACATACCAAAAAGCAGCCCAATAGAAGGAAAAAAAAAACAATTTGAGAAAGCAAACAAACAAAAGAATAAACAAACCAATAACCAAAGTCAAGAATCTTATAATTCCATACTTCTTCAAAATAAAGTCACAGAGCAATCAAAATATCAAAATGAAAACGAAAACATCTTCGCTCGTTTGTACCGTGTGACAAAACGAACGAAGACGACAAATTGGGACTGTGGCAATTTGAGGACGAAGACGGCGCAAAGCGGACAATGACAGGGAGAGAAGTAAGAAGACGTGCTGAGGAGGGCGATGCTACAACTTGAAGAGGACGATGACCCTGAGGGAGACAATATAGTAATATTAAGGGTTTATGAAATTAGTTTAGGGTTATTGTGTAGCGTTTAGGAGGGTTGTCGATGATAGTGCGTAAAAATGAGATGGGGAATTTCATTTTCATCGGTTAAAGTAAGAGGAAAATTGATGTTTCCACCGTTTCATTTGAACACGTGTCCAAGTGTCAGGTGTCCATGTGTCTGTCCACGTATGCAAATTGTAACACCCCATTTTTCACGAGCCAAAAAGGGCATTATTTTTTTTTTTTCAACTAACACTCAGAGTGCGCATAAAAGATTTTAAATGAACCGGCATTCAAATATACAAGGAACTCATTGCTAAAAGGTGCTTCGACAAGCAAAGTGTATTTCCTGAATAATTACAATCCAAGTCTAAGTATCAAACAAGTTAGAAATCCTATGCTAACCAAAAAGCACGGTGCACAAAACACACCGGCGCATAGTCTAACTATTCTAGGCTACAACTCCAACCGCTCACTGGGGTCTGGAACAGCCACCGTCGTCACCACGACCTAACCCATCATCTGGGTGGGATGAGCCCGCAAATGAAAGAAAGGGTCACCACAAAATACAAGTATATATATATATATCCGGTGCGAAAAATTGTACACATAACAAATATTTCCACAAACACAAGAGAAAGCTCTTAATCTCAAAAGTAGTTCCCACCAACGGGCTTATATAAATAAATGCACACCAAGCCTAATGCAGACTTCTACAATGAGTGTGACACCAATCACTGGCTGCCACATGCATGATTTTCCGGAAAATTAACCTCTCCTCGAAGAGTCGTGGGGTAGGCAAAGCCACACAGAAATATACGTACCCGCACTAAAATGCCACACAAGGCAGGTGAAGTCACACAGACAAACACCAGGCGAAGTCACACAGACATACACCAACTCAATATAAATCCAGAGGGATTTGGCGAAGCCACACAGTCAAACGCCCGGTACGTAGGCAAAGTCACACAGACATACACCTAGGCACGCAACTATGAAATGCATGGCATATATTCTCTTTGGCATATACAGGATAGTCACACAAGACAAAATCCTCGCGTAGTCTCATCAGACGCACGCATTCATATATGCTCATGCAAACAATCACATAGCCTAAAGCCTATGCACAAGTCGTCACAACATGCATACATTTTCCTAATCATATGTAAGTTGCACTTTTAATTTATAATCACGATCTCATCAACGAGAATACATAAGTACAAACATGCCAAGCACACAGCAAATGCATAAACAGCAATTTCAAGCATGTCGTAACCGTTTTAAAAGACGGAAATAAAGTGGAGCCCTTACCTCGTCAAGCACTCAACTATCACAAGCTCGCACAACACTTACTTGCTTCCTAAAACAAGCAAAGTATTTCAATCAAAATCATAACCAATCAATCCTTAATGATTTGGACTCTAAAACCCCAAAACCCAAAGGTTCTCTAAGGTAAAATCCTTCTTTCGGATACTAAACCAAAATCTATCGTATTGATCGACCACCATGAGTTATTTGTACTATTTTTAGGACCCAAAACAATAGTCAAAAGTCTTAAATAATTTGAAATGCAAAATGGCCGTTTTCTTGCGTTACAAGCTACGCACTTTCCGAGTACCCGAAAAACTCGTTTCCAATCCCAACCACTTCCATAAATTAATAAAAAGGGATTAGAAAGCTAAAAACCAAGTTTTGAAATCAGAATCCAAAATTTTAGGTCCCATAACTCGCCCTGGCGAGTTGGTGGCGAGTGAAGGCAGAGAGTTCTGGTCTTACTCGCTCTGGAGCTCGCCCTGGCGTGTTGTCAGGACCTGTGACACTCGCCCTGGCGAGTAACCACTCGCCCGGCGAGTTGCACCTGTCATGACAGCACAAGACAGCAACTCACACCACCTTTTTCCACCCAAACCTAGTTTGATTCTATTAGTTCCCAACACTTTTTCAAAGCATAAAAGCAAACCATTTTCATAAGCAAGCAATTCATTTTCCGAAAGCTTGTTGGTTGCTTCGAGTGCAAGTTATTTGATTTTCATTTACAAAATCAAAACCAAATCTAAGCACAAGTTTTATTACGGGCCTTAACCGTCCGGTAATCATTTTCAAACATGTTTTCAAAGTAAAAAGCGACACCACATGTCACAATAGGTTTAAACCATTTTGACCCCAAAACACTACTCAAAAACACTTAGGAAAATATTTTCATAAACCTCAAAATATTTTTCATCGGATTTTCCAAAACAAAACCATACAACGCGTTTCCCTTTCGTCCAAAGGTTCAAAGACAACTTTTCTTTTCAAAACCTTACAACATAACCTCATGTAATTGATCAATACATAACCAAACCAAAACCCTAACTTTTCTCATGAGATTTTCACCAACTCATGGAAAACAAAACAACAAAGCCTATACATGCTTCTCTAGACCTCATGAACAACATTCATGGAACAAAAACCATGTAAAGTAACATTTTCTAACAAACCCTCATGAGAACATAAACCCAAAAACTCTTAAACTCTATAAGTCTACCATCCTAAGAGATGAGAAGAGAGGGTTACCTTTAGAAAGTGATTCTCTACAACTTTCTTCAAAGCTCCAAAGCTTGAAATGGAGTGAAATGGTGAAGAAATGAAAATCTAGTGAAGGTTGGAAATGAAATGGAGTTTCTCACGTGAAAGAGAGAAAGAATGAGATGTTTGGTGATGTTTTTCTAAGTGACCAAGTGACCAAACCTCCTTACTATTACACTAGCTCTTGCTAACTCATGGCCATTGGATCAAAAACACAATGCCAAGACCAAACCATAGCCATTGGATCAAACCAAAACAAATCCACTTGAGGTAAAACTCAAAACCTCATAGAAACACTCACACGTTCAGTTCTCGCGCGCCGCGACGAACGAAACTCACCAAAACACAAAACCTACGGAAAGAACGTCTAACGTTTAACATTTCCAAAACTTATCGCCGAGTCTTTTTCCGCGACTGTAATTTTCTTCCTTACCTCAGAAAATTAATCTCAGGATATATCCTAACTCGCGCAGATATATATAACTTCCATCCGAAACCTCACTCAAAACAGACGCAATAAGATTTTACAACGACGGGTAAAATCTTACTCGTTTTTCCAAAAACAAGAATAATCCAAAACTTATTATTCTGAAACCACAAATAACTTCTTATACAAGAAACAGGATCACAAGACAAAAGTCTGTACAATTACAGTGCACGAGCACTAAACAGGCTCAATTACAGCAAAACCTCATAATTACACGATGTTTCATCACACGAACACATCGAAACCCTAATATTCCTTAAACCAACTATACAATGAAATCTTGGGTCTTACAATACTACCCCCCTAAAAGAAGTTTCGTCCTCGAAACTTAGACGTCGTCAAACAAACTGGGGTACAACTCTTTCATCTTACTCTCGAGCTCCCAGGTAGTATCTCCTGTAGCTTCGTTCCACATTACCTTCACCAAAGGTATTTCTTTCGTCCTCAGACGCTTCATCTTCCTATCCGCAATCTTGATCGGCGGAACCTCAAACGACAAGTTATCCCTCAACTGGATATCATCTAGTGTGATCACATGTGATGGATCCGGTGTATATTTCCGCAATTGCGACACATGGAATACGTCATGAATCAAAGATAGTACCGGTGGCAACGCGATCCGGTATGCTACCTTCCCAATCCGTTCCAAAATCTGATAAGGCCCTATAAACTTCGGAGTCAACTTCTTCGCTTTCAAAGCCCTTCCAACACCCGTTGTTGGAGTAACACGGAGAAATACGTGATCTCCCTCCTCAAACTCTAAAGGCCTCCGACGCCTATCCGCATAACTCTTTTGTCGATCTTGAGCAACTTTCATCTTTGCCCTTATCTTTCGGACCTTGTCCGTCGTCTGTTGTACCATTTCCGGTCCTACTATCATACTCTCCCCATCTTGGTACCAACACAAAGGAGTCTGACATCTTCTCCCATACAAAGCCTCATATGGTGCCATTCCGATAGTCGAATGGTAACTATTGTTGTACGTGAACTCTATCAACGGCAACACGTCGTCCCAACTCCCACGATCATCCAGCACACATGCTCTCAATAAATCCTCTAGTGACTGATTTGTTCTCTCAGTCTGCCCATCGGTCTGGGGATGATAGGCAGAACTCAACCTCAGTTTCGTCCCCAACGCCTCATGCAAAGTCCTCCAAAAGTGTGAAGTAAACTTTGGGTCTCGATCCGACACTATACTTGACGGAATCCCATGTAACCTCACAATCTCAGCAATGTAAACATCGGTCAACTTTGCCGCCGTATCCGTAATCCTTACCGGTAGAAAATGAGCGGACTTAGTCAATCGATCCACTATCACCCAAATGGAATCATGCTTCCTCCTGGTCTTAGGTAACCCAGTGATGAAATCCATAGAAATGCTATCCCACTTCCACTCGGGGATATCTAATGACTGCAGCATCCCTGCCGGTCTCTGATGTTCAATCTTCGCCTTCTGACAAGTCAGACACGACGCCACATACTCAGCCACATCCTTTTTCATACCCGGCCACCAGAAATCATGCCTCAGGTCTTGATACATCTTTGTCGCTCCGGGATGTATACTAAGTTTACTCTTGTGTGCCTCCCCTAGAATGATGTTTCTCAAGTTCATAGCATCGGGTACACACACTCTCCCTTGACACCTCAAGATGTTGTCTGATCCCACCTTGAAATCTCGGTTGGTTCCTCGAACAATCAAATCCCTTTTCTCCATAAGGAACTTGTCATCTTGACAATTAGCAATATCCTCCAACAAACCGCTTGAGATGGTAATCATACCCAGTCTCATATTCCCAAACGCAAACTCTACCTCTAGGTGCAAGTCTCGAAATTCTTTCAACAACTCTTGTTGACTAGCCATTTGTGCCGAACAAGCCGACACACTCTTTCTACTCAACGCATCGGCTACCACATTAGCCTTCCCCGGATGGTATTCTAAGGTAAAGTCAAAGTCTTTCAAAGTTTCCATCCACCTCCGTTGCCTCATATTAAGCTCTTTCTGATCGAACAGATACTTAAGACTTTTATGGTCACTAAACACGACAAAAGTGCAACCATAAAGATGATGTCTCCAAATCTTCAATGCGAAAACAACGGCCGCAAGCTCTAAATCGTGCGTAGGATAATTCTTTTCATGCACTTTAAGTTGCCTTGACGCATAAGCTACTGCTCTCTTGTGTTGCATCAACACACAACCCAACCCTTGATGAGAAGCATCACAATAAACCTCATACGGTTCCTCCGACTGAGGTAACATCAAGACTGGTGAAGTCGTCAAACGCTCCTTCAACAACTGAAAACTCAACTCACACTTCTCTGTCCACGCAAAAGGTTGATCTTTTCGCGTAAGTTGCGTCATTGGCGCCACAATTTTAGCGAAACCTTCTATAAATCTTCGGTAATAACCGGCCAAACCGACAAAACTCCTCACATCAGTCACTGTTTGAGGCTGCTTCCATGAAAGTACCGTATCAATCTTGGCTGGATCCACGGCTATTCCCTCTCTTGATATAACATGACCCAGGAAATTCACCTCTTCCAACCAAAAATCACACTTTGACGGGTTAGCATACAACCTTTTCTCCCGCAAAACTTGCAAAACCAAGCGAAGATGCTCTTCATGCTCCTCTTCACTTTTCGAATACACCAAAATGTCATCAATGAACACCACTACAAACTTGTCCAAAAATGAATTGAATATCCGATTCATGTAGGCCATGAAGATTGCAGGTGCATTCGTCACTCCAAACGGCATCACCAAAAACTCATAATGTCCATAACGCGTCCTAAACGCCGTTTTCTGAATATCCTCATCTCGTACCCTTATCTGGTGATAACCAGACTTCAAGTCAATCTTGGAAAACACTGAGGCTCCCCTCAACTGATCCATCAAATCATCGATTCGTGGCAATGGATATCGGTTCTTGATAGTCACCTTATTAAGCTTCCGATAGTCCACGCAAAGACGAGACTTCCCATCCTTCTTCTTAACCAATAAGACCGGTGCTCCCCAAGGCGACACACTAGGCCTTATGAAACCCTTCTCCAACAAGTCCTCAATCTGACCTTTCAACTCTACCAACTCGGCTGGAGCCATCCGATAAGCTGATTCTGAAATCGGACCCGTACCCGGTTGCAAGTCAATAAAGAATTCCACCTCTCTACACGGAGGAAAAGCTGGAATCTCCGATGGAAACACATCTTGGAAATCCTGAACCACTCGAATTTCCTCAATTCGGATCTCTGACGTCACTCCTAAGCTAGCAAGTGAAACAATCTCCGGCTCTCCGTTACACATAACCACAGAAAGTCGATTTGCAGACAAGTACCTTCGCACACCTGGCTCGGGAAAGAAAACCAATTTCCGAGCACAGTCTAGAATCACATAATGATAAGACAACCAATCCATCCCGAGGATGATCTCTAGAGATGTAAGCGGTAGACAAACCAAATTAACCAGAAAATCCCTATTCTGAATTACTACCAAACAATGCAAACATGCAGTATTCACTACCAAATCCTTAGCAGGAGTCAAAACATTCAAATCAAACGGAAGCACAGATACATTCAAACTCAAACGATTTGCACATGCCAAAGATATGAATGAGTGGGTTGCCCCCGTGTCAATCAAAGCAGTTAAAGAATTACCTGCGATGTGACAGCTCTCGTGGATGGCATTGCTAGCCTGCCCACTCAGTTCAGTGCCCATACAGTAAGCACGTGCCTTTGCCGCAGGTCTGGCACCCTGTGAGCCTTGTGCCACATTTGCCGACGGCCCAGTCTTCGGGGCTCTGCAATCTCTAGCAAAGTGTCCCGGCTTCTTGCAATTGTAGCAGGTGTTTCCCACCCTCGGTTGCGTGCACTCATTAGAAAAATGCCCCGCTTCTCCACAGTTGTAGCAAGTCCCCTTACTACCCTCTGACTTTCCCCGGGTTCCCTGATTCACCGATCGGCCCGGTCCTTTACTATTCTGAGGACGGTTATAAGGCTTACTCCCTTGCCTCCCACTATTCTGGGTCGAACCACGATTATTGGTGCGACTCGGTCCTCCGGCATTAGAATTCCCTTGGCGGTTCACCCGCTTATTCTTCATGTCCTCTACCTCTTGGCACTTTTCAACCAAGACCTGGAACTGTCGGATACCCAATGGCACAACCGCATCCTGCAGTTCGTACCTCAGCCCATCTTGGAATCTACGGCACATATAATCCTCATCTATCCCATCCCTAAAGAAGCGGAAGAAACGGGATAGTGATTCGAACTTCTTGGCATATGCTTCAACATTCATGCCTGCTTGCCTCAGTCTCAAAAACTCTTCCCCATACCTTTCCCTAGCTGTCTCAGGGAAATATTTGGCCAAGAACCTCCTCTTGAAGTTCTCCCAATTCAATTCTTCATGGCCATTCTCCATGATAATACGGGTGTTCCTCCACCAATACTCAGAACCCCCGAGTAATTGATAGGTAGCTAAGACCACCTTCTCTCCCTCCGGACAATGGATCGCCCCGAATATCCTCTCCACAGATTGGAGCCACAAATCAGCAGTTTCCGGACCTCCCTCCCCATTAAACTTTGGAGGAGTCTGGTGGTTGAAATTTGAAAGAAGTCTAGAACCAGCAGCAAGTATTTCCCTTTCGCGCTTTTCCAGATCTCTCTGCGCCTTAGCATGGCTCTGGGCAGTCACCGCCGCTGCCATTGTATGCATGGCATAAGCCATCTGATTCACATCCACATTGTCCGCCATAGGTACAGTAGGTGCCCTTCTTGGAGGCATTCGATTTCTGCACAATACCAATTCTGATTAGATCCTTAGTCATACAATTCTGAATCCAAACAGAATATCTCACTCCACGGATTACTAACTCGAAACCCGACACAGAACAAACACTAGAACTAACTCCACACTAGTTACGTTCTAACCGACTCTGGACTAACTACTCAAGTATACACTTTCCCTTTGAAGATTTAAAGCCGTGCTCTGATACCAAAATGTAACACCCCATTTTTCACGAGCCAAAAAGGGCATTATTTTTTTTTTTTCAACTAACACTCAGAGTGCGCATAAAAGATTTTAAATGAACCGGCATTCAAATATACAAGGAACTCATTGCTAAAAGGTGCTTCGACAAGCAAAGTGTATTTCCTGAATAATTACAATCCAAGTCTAAGTATCAAACAAGTTAGAAATCCTATGCTAACCAAAAAGCACGGTGCACAAAACACACCGGCGCATAGTCTAACTATTCTAGGCTACAACTCCAACCGCTCACTGGGGTCTGGAACAGCCACCGTCGTCACCACGACCTAACCCATCATCTGGGTGGGATGAGCCCGCAAATGAAAGAAAGGGTCACCACAAAATACAAGTATATATATATATATCCGGTGCGAAAAATTGTACACATAACAAATATTTCCACAAACACAAGAGAAAGCTCTTAATCTCAAAAGTAGTTCCCACCAACGGGCTTATATAAATAAATGCACACCAAGCCTAATGCAGACTTCTACAATGAGTGTGACACCAATCACTGGCTGCCACATGCATGATTTTCCGGAAAATTAACCTCTCCTCGAAGAGTCGTGGGGTAGGCAAAGCCACACAGAAATATACGTACCCGCACTAAAATGCCACACAAGGCAGGTGAAGTCACACAGACAAACACCAGGCGAAGTCACACAGACATACACCAACTCAATATAAATCCAGAGGGATTTGGCGAAGCCACACAGTCAAACGCCCGGTACGTAGGCAAAGTCACACAGACATACACCTAGGCACGCAACTATGAAATGCATGGCATATATTCTCTTTGGCATATACAGGATAGTCACACAAGACAAAATCCTCGCGTAGTCTCATCAGACGCACGCATTCATATATGCTCATGCAAACAATCACATAGCCTAAAGCCTATGCACAAGTCGTCACAACATGCATACATTTTCCTAATCATATGTAAGTTGCACTTTTAATTTATAATCACGATCTCATCAACGAGAATACATAAGTACAAACATGCCAAGCACACAGCAAATGCATAAACAGCAATTTCAAGCATGTCGTAACCGTTTTAAAAGACGGAAATAAAGTGGAGCCCTTACCTCGTCAAGCACTCAACTATCACAAGCTCGCACAACACTTACTTGCTTCCTAAAACAAGCAAAGTATTTCAATCAAAATCATAACCAATCAATCCTTAATGATTTGGACTCTAAAACCCCAAAACCCAAAGGTTCTCTAAGGTAAAATCCTTCTTTCGGATACTAAACCAAAATCTATCGTATTGATCGACCACCATGAGTTATTTGTACTATTTTTAGGACCCAAAACAATAGTCAAAAGTCTTAAATAATTTGAAATGCAAAATGGCCGTTTTCTTGCGTTACAAGCTACGCACTTTCCGAGTACCCGAAAAACTCGTTTCCAATCCCAACCACTTCCATAAATTAATAAAAAGGGATTAGAAAGCTAAAAACCAAGTTTTGAAATCAGAATCCAAAATTTTAGGTCCCATAACTCGCCCTGGCGAGTTGGTGGCGAGTGAAGGCAGAGAGTTCTGGTCTTACTCGCTCTGGAGCTCGCCCTGGCGTGTTGTCAGGACCTGTGACACTCGCCCTGGCGAGTAACCACTCGCCCGGCGAGTTGCACCTGTCATGACAGCACAAGACAGCAACTCACACCACCTTTTTCCACCCAAACCTAGTTTGATTCTATTAGTTCCCAACACTTTTTCAAAGCATAAAAGCAAACCATTTTCATAAGCAAGCAATTCATTTTCCGAAAGCTTGTTGGTTGCTTCGAGTGCAAGTTATTTGGTGTACACCATCTAATGTGCCTGGTGTTTGTCTGTGTGACTTCACCTGCCTTGTGTGGCATTTTAGTGCGGGTACGTATATTTCTGTGTGGCTTTGCCTACCCCACGACTCTTCGAGGAGAGGTTAATTTTCCGGAAAATCATGCATGTGGCAGCCAGTGATTGGTGTCACACTCATTGTAGAAGTCTGCATTAGGCTTGGTGTGCATTTATTTATATAAGCCCGTTGGTGGGAACTACTTTTGAGATTAAGAGCTTTCTCTTGTGTTTGTGGAAATATTTGTTATGTGTACAATTTTTCGCACCGGATATATATATATATACTTGTATTTTGTGGTGACCCTTTCTTTCATTTGCGGGCTCATCCCACCCAGATGATGGGTTAGGTCGTGGTGACGACGGTGGCTGTTCCAGACCCCAGTGAGCGGTTGGAGTTGTAGCCTAGAATAGTTAGACTATGCGCCGGTGTGTTTTGTGCACCGTGCTTTTTGGTTAGCATAGGATTTCTAACTTGTTTGATACTTAGACTTGGATTGTAATTATTCAGGAAATACACTTTGCTTGTCGAAGCACCTTTTAGCAATGAGTTCCTTGTATATTTGAATGCCGGTTCATTTAAAATCTTTTATGCGCACTCTGAGTGTTAGTTGAAAAAAAAAAAAATAATGCCCTTTTTGGCTCGTGAAAAATGGGGTGTTACACAAATCGTCTGTCACATGTGACAAAACTGACGGAAATGACCAAATTGAAATCTAAAATAAACGTAAAGGATCAAATTGAAACTTTTAAAATATAAGGGACAAAATTAAAACCTAAAATAACATAAGAGACCAAATGTTGAATTAAGCTTTTATATAAACATGCTAGCGAAACAAAACTTTAAATGTGCAAGTATTTGTAATTGTTCCTTCATATCTAATTTTATACTCTTACAAAAGAAGAATCGTTGCAAATTTGTATAAGAATCTGGTAAGCTAAGCAAAAAAGAAGAGTGAAAAAATGAAAGAAAATAAGAAAGAAGGATAAGTTAGAAATTTATCAGTGAATTGCTATATAAACTTGAAGAACTACCCATGCATGCGCATATATGTAAGATATTTTATTTTGTCATAGATTTTCCAGCATATTAAAATTATATAATCTATTGATTCTAGAAATCTGTTTCTCTTGCAGCTTGTTTTGAATATAAATCAACTAAATCTTCCAAAAGTTATAGAAATAAAAAATATTGAAAACATGCCTTCTATCTACTAAATCTAGTTGCATAAACAACTTTTTTTTTAAGCATGCATGATATTGAATAATAAAGATTTTTTAATTAACAATTCCACCAATGTACACATTAGATGGTGTACACCAATTTGTCTAGCTAGCTATCAACCAAGAGAAAATTAAACACCTATTACATAAGATCATCTAAAGAGAAAATTAAATCAATCTATTACATAAGATAATCTAAAGATACATGGAAGTAGTTTTATGAGTTTTTGAACACTTTATAAGGGTGCTATTATTAGGCAAGTTTCCTTTATTCCAACTTATGTGTGCAGGAAGTATCATCTCAACTGAGGCTCCAATCAAATATCTTCTTGTAAGATTTTGACATGTATTGCAAAGAAAACACCTAATGTGTCTAAGAGCTAAAAAATTTGCTTCATGAACCTTTTTGTCACATTTTCTACATAAATATGCATCATCAGCTTGACAATATAATGAAGCTTGTAATCCACATAGCTCACAACATTTAGAATCTCTTATTTTTGAAGGTGAAGCACTCTCTTTAGATTGTGGAAAGAAGTTGTGTTCTTTTGGTTCTGCACCTTTGCACATATTGATGAGAATTTGAGAAGAAAAACTCTATGTGAAAAATTAATGAAGCTTGATAGTTTCTTGAATGTTATGGTATATCTAATTGGTAGATGAATAAAGGCTTTTTATAACAATAACAATAGTTTGATTAATGTTCCTTAGACAAATTCTTGTGGACAAGGACATGGATGACCACACCACACCTTGAAGTAATCACGTGTCTTTATTTTACCCATGATTTGTCTCTTTCAATAGTGCCATAAGGTTAATTTAGTCATTGAAAAAAAGAAAAAAGAATAAGTGACTCCACTAGTTTTGTTTTGACAAAATAAAAGGTTTGATTTGAATTTGATTATTATTATTATTTTTCTTCTAATTTGATTAGATGCTTGAAGGGTTATTATGAGCCATAATTTATGAGTTGTTGAGTGGTTATTAGGAAGACAAATTGAGGTTCATAAGATGAAAGGTTTATTGTATGGTGTAGAATTATTACCTTTAAATTTGTGACCCACCTAAGCCCATTTGGTTGCACATAAGGCCACTTAAAAAATGGTAACATATTATTGACTTATTGATATTGGTTGGAAAGTTCTACAAATTTTATACCATAATTTTGTCTTGGACGGTTGGACCCATAAACTAATAATAAAAGTGTTACAATTTGTAGCCATAAGATGTCTTTGTCCACAAAATTGTTTATGAGGTTAACACTTAAATACACATGTGTGGCTGAAACATTAAGAGCATTATATATGCCATTACATGCATGCCACGAATTCATATGCTTTGATTCCAAATATACGACACAATTTGTTTGTGGCCAAAGGAAAAACTATGATTGAGTCACTTTAAAAATATCTTTAAGTGCATGAACTCTATGTATGTGGTCGATCTGACGTAAATTTGTTGGACCCAAATTGTAGTAATTTAAAAGACAATAATATATTCTTTTTAACAACAAATTGGTTGTAAAATTATTAAACAAAAATATTAAAAATGATTACAAAAAATTATCATCATCATCAATATATTATTATTATTATTATTATTATTATTTAGTAGAAATATGGTTGTGTTGACCACCAAAGTAACAAAATAACAAGTAATGAATAAATAAGCTTCAAAGTGCTTGGGGACTTCCATCCCCAAAAGAAATAAGTAAATAGGGTCCGTTTACTTTGAGGAAATTTATCATATTCTTAGTTTTAGATTTTATCATAGAATATAATATGGTTAAAAGTAGACTTTTATAAACTATCATATGTTCATTTTTCAACCACATATGTTGCTAGTGAATATGTTTGGTGTTTTGGAATAATAAAAACTTTTAAATCATTTTATCTATTTCTTTCCTTTTTCTTTTCTTTATATCTGATTTTAGTCTCTTATAATTATAAAGTTTTTTATTTTAGTTCATCTAATTAAACTCTTATAGTTAAACGTGCAAAAAAAGTTATACTGGCTCAATAAAATCACGTCATGTGGGTTATAAAAAATATTATGCAACCCAATAAAATTACTTCAAAAAATCTAATTAAACATTGAATTCTTATCTAATAAATCAATCTAAAATGGCTAACTAGAAACTAGAAACCTCGGTGTTACAGAAGAGATTAGTCTTCCATAACTTAAAGTATTAACGGTTCGAATCTCGGCTGAAAGAGGTGTTCATTATTACTGGTATTGCCTCAAATAGAATTACTTTCTCTGGCGAGTTAAACTCTTCAAAATTACATAAAGTATTAAGAGGAGAAATGTGTCACTAATGTTTCATTGTTTTTGGGGTTTGTTTGTAGTCTTGGGCCTGTTTTCATTGATACGTTTCATTTGTTTTTTTATGAGGAATAAGAGGAGAAATGTGTTTGTGTTGGGTGGTTTCAAGGGGCAGTATTCATGGTTGAAGAATTTTGGGCTTTTTTGGAAGTTGTCACTTGGCAGTAGAGCATTCAAACTCTGATATATATGTTGGCACTTGACATATATAATGATCATTCATTTTCCTTCCCTTTGTTTTACATGACAAGGACCAAAATTGAACGAAAATTGTATTTACTTGGACAAGAGGCCAGCGGGTGTAGACCCATAAATAATTTATTTTGAGTTTAATTGTGATGTACCATCGTTAGTGTAATATTATTTTACACATAAATTTAATAATATGTTGTCACATCAATTAATGAATGTAATACGTCATGTGTTTTAAAATATTAATGATGTGTTAATATATAAGTAGATGTATGTGTAAAATAATTTTATACCGACTGTGTATATAAATTAGATTCATCTATTTTAAGCTATTTGGATTGACTAATTTGTTACTAACATAAGTTTTTTAAGAGACGGTTTAAAAAAGTTAAGAAAATAAATTATGATAATTTTTTTTCTTCTGCTTGTCATCGGTTAATGCCCTATGAATTATTCATATGGGAAAATTGTTCAATTAAAGATATAAGACATTGATGAATTTATCTCAAACACTTTTGTATTCATACTAGCTAGCGCATACTATCACAGAATTACATGTATGACTTTCTAGGGAAAATTGAATATATGACACTAATGTTCACCATATATTCGAGCAATCAAAACCATTTTTTCTTTTACTTTTACATAAAATCTATATAAAATTTATCTACACAAGTAAATTTGCAATTATTAGAATTGAGTGAAAAAGCAAGTGAAAGTTTAATTCTTTACAGTGCCATGAAACATTCGTTCTAAATTTCAATTGCATATTTTTTTTTGACAAATTTTCTATTGTATATGTTTAGTACCTTTTTTTATGTAAATGATTGTACATGACCATATATATGGAGGAGGATGAAGAAATCGTATATGTTGAAAGAGATACAGATTTTAGAGAGAGAATGTTAAAAGAAAAAATTGAAAGAGTAAATTTATTGTTTTCATATTTAATTGAATTTTGATATTGAAAAAGCAAATATTATGCATCATAATTGTGTGTGAGCAAATCTAAACAAATAAGAGCCTTAGGATTAAATAAGATCAATGGTACATATTTGAATCTTAACCCTAAATTTTATTAATAATTATAGCCCATGATTAATTGGTACTAATTTCCACCGTAATATTTTTCTACTGCTTCTATCGAATTCCAAACCTACTACATTGCAAGGCCGCCATAGCCTTTGTTTGATCTCAACACCAAAGAATATACTTGACTTCAAAACCAAAGAATTGGCTTTCAACAACGTAATTCTGTAATGGTTAATATCTAATCCAATGCCTTAATTTCTCATTGATTCAATTCCTTTTTAGCATTTTAAAATTCTTCTTGGGTTATCTCTATGGATGAAAAATACATGATTCAATTAGCATTATACTGTCCTATAGGATCCAATAAAGAATTGCATACGTACACAGTTGATCGAAGATTGAGAGTAAATAATAAAACTAGACCTCACACTAGGGCTTAATTCTAATAATCACAACCATTAATTATTATTAAGATTAAGGGTTAGATTGAGAGTAATTAAGTAAATAATAAAACTTACTTCTTGAGTCAACAGATCCCTCCTCATGAGTTTCATCAAAAAACATATCCCTTCTCATATATAAAAACAATTTATCTTTATTTTACATTTTTCTATAAAATGTTTTATATAAGCTTATATATAAGCGCTTATGAAGATATATAAAGTGTGCAATAAGTTTTTTCTCCAAAATGATTAGTATGTTTTATGAAGTATATATATTTTTAATTAACAATGTACAAAATTGTCTATTCATGTGTCATTCACCCGTGGAAAAGTGTTATTAAAAAACATTTTTAAAAAATAGTTAATCTAGTTGTACAAATAATTAATTCAAGAGTTTAATGGAGATGCAATGACGGTGTAAAATAGTTTTACACAATGATCCAATAAAAAATAATAAAATTGTCATGTCATATTAAGAAAGTAGGGTATAGTGGGGTGATGTGACAACTATGATTGTTATTAATTAATAGTGTAAAATTATTTTACACTGTTTGTGCATATTCCTTTTTCTCTTAATTCAATTTACGGTCAAAGTTATAGTAAATTCAACTACATAAATTAACTATATTTTTGCGCGTTTTTTATTGGGACAATAGTGTCTATTGAACATTTTAGTGATGATTAAAGCAAAAGAATTACAAAAGACCTATAATTTAAGAAAAAGACAGTTCACACTTCACATATTAATAAATAAATCACTTGTACATAGCTCTTTAATTTGTGACTTTTTATGCTTGAAACAATCAAATTTTAAATTAAACAAATCAATACAAATTTTTTACCAAAAAAAAAATCAATACAAATTTTACTCCACAACATTGACATCCTAAAACTACACAAGCATGACTAAGCTTATAGCAAAAAAATCCATGTGTCACAATATGAAGCATACCATTTCAAATATCTATGTGTCAATACTTCCAAATTTTTATCTTCTTATAGCATTCTTTTTGAATCTAGCCAATCATATTCATTCCTTTCATGAAATAGCCAATGAAATTCATTTGTTTGGTGACCGAGTGTTGAAGGACCAAGTTGTATTCGGCCCAATCGTTTAAGCCCAACCCGTTTTATTATCAGCTCTGAAGAGAGAAGGAAGAAGGCTGGTGTTATGTCGCTATCGTTGCTGATATACTCTTTCCTTTTTCCGGTTAAGAAATTTGAAAAACTATTTTCAAATTCTGCTACAAACCACCAATCTACAAGTTCTCTCTTTTCCTCAGACTCACGGGTAAGAGAAAACAACTTAACCCTTCCACCTCTTCCAATATTTTCTCTATTTTTTGATAAATTTTGCTTTGTCTTTCATGAACCATTCTCCAATTTTCAAAACTTACCATTTTAATGATATATATTGGGAGAGTCAAATTTCTGAGGATTTTTTCACCAGGCTTCAAGTATTCCCTCCAACAAATTGGAATTACAATTCAAAACCCTTAGGTCAAATTGTATTTCGTGTTCTCACTCCATTTTTCTTTTATATTCTCTCTTCAACTATTTTCCATCTTTCAGTTGCCTTCAATCTTTCTCACCTTTGCAGAGGCACTGATTTGCTTATAGGTGTAATGTTCTTTGCACACAAATTTTTGGATTCCTTTATTTCTCCCTCTCTTTTCACAACCCAGCGACGGGAAAGAACAAAGAAGCAGAGCACACGACTGCAGCGACGGTAAACACTTCAGATCCATTTTTGTTTTTGGATTCTAGATTCATTTTCGGATTCCAGATCTGTTCTGTTTTTGTTCCTTCAATTTATGGTGATGTTTGCTTCTTGCTCTACTCACAAGTGTTTTTTTTTTTTTCATGTGTAATCAGAGATTGTTGATCATGTATTTGAGGAAAATCAGGTATGTCTTTATTCTTTGAAATCCCTAATTTTCTTCATCCCTCATGTTACGATTAAAATTAATTTGTTGTTGCTTCTATCTTTTAGCTAATAATCCCTACTTTTTAGGAGTTGTTAGTGGGATTTAGATGGTTTTCTCAACTGCAATATGATTTGTTTTTGTTAAATCTTCTCGCGAATGTTCAAAATCTTCACCCAATTCCTAATTAATTTTAACTTCCTTATTTATTCTTTTTAAATTGAAATTAATTCTTCGAATGAAGAATTTAATTCTTAGAAAACTAATCATGATATATTCTAAAAAAAAATTGCTAGATAATTGCAGTAATGTTGTGTTGAAGCAAGTCAGCAACACATTGGAGATGTCTTTTGTTGAAGCACCTGCTATTGCTAGAAGAGTCAAATCGTCTATTTTTTTTGTTTCTCAACCAACTTTGAAACTTTAATTCACTTCATTCAGCAACATGTATCCCTTTGTTGTAATGGATTATTAATTAGTTATATAAATATGTGTGGTGCGTGTAATAGATTCATCATATCAATGTGAAAGTACGGTGATAAAACTGTCTCTCACCATTGTAGAAATCTTCCTAATTTTATTAGTTCTTTTGTGTCTTGTCTTTGTTGGTAGTAGTTAATCAATTATGATTGTTTTTTTATTCATGATATACTCTTATGCATTATGATGTTGCAAGTTGGGGCATTTGACCAAATTATTATATTATAAGTCAAGCTCTTAAGCTCACAATAATATAGAGCTCAAATTTGTATGATTAAGAGTTAACTAAACTTTTTCTTATGTTCTTTTTATTTAACTGGGTTATAATTGTGTGTGATATCAATTTTTCATGTCTTTGAAACATACATTGTTATTTGACCTCTTAATTATGTGTCTTGAAGGTGTATTTGAAGGCATTAAAGTGCAAAATCAATATCGTTTATTTTACTGAAGAAGATTTTTAACTATTATGGGTTCATGTTGATCTCAAGTAGTGAGTTGCAAGAAAAGGTAAGGAGTCTACTGTTTTTCCTCTTTGAAAGTTAAAGTTTAGAATACATTTTATTTTTAAGATAGAAAAAGTTTAGTACAAAATTTCTAAACCATCATTTGAAGTACTCACATCGTTGCTTTTTTTCTTATGCATGTACAATCAGAGATTGTTGCTGCTCACGAATTTGAGGAAAAAGGTATGCTTGATTTTTAAAGCCTTTCAATTCCTTAAGATTCATGAAAACTCTTTATTTTGGATATGCATACTGACTTGAACCTTTATTTGTTTTCTTAGGAGCATTCTATGCCTTGGAATTTCTTTTGAGTAGATCACTTTACTTCCTTTGGTTTTTATTTTATTTTGATAAATTTGATTAAACGTAGTCATATCTTTTGAATATTTAACAAGTGCTCAACAAGTTGTAACTTTTAATTAAGGAAGCCTATATTTTCTTTGGTGGCAGGTGGTTTATGGTTTATGGTCGCTAGGGAAACGGGTGGAAATTTGAAGAACGGAGCAGTGGGATATAGAGAAGAACTAACTTGCATATGGTAGACTATAGTCCTTTGAGAAAACATTTGGAAGGTGAGGCTTACTTCTTTGTATTAGCCGACAATCCTTCAAATCGGTGAGTATTGTCTATTAGCAGCTTCTTGAGCAGATTAATTGATACCTACCTCTACCTACAGTAAGTGTTTTTTCATCTTATACAATTATAGCTGATGGTTTAAGTCTTGACTCCATGTATTTGTTTCTTAAAGCTAATATACTAGACTTTGTAGTCTTCAAATCAAATATTAGTTAGTGTTGGAATAGTTTACAAATCCTGTCATGTGTGTTCAATCAGACTTTGTAGTCCATCTAAAGTTTAAATTTTTGTAATTATTTTTCTTAGAAGTGTTTGATATATAAACTCTTGCTGAATATAAGATTTGTAACATTAAAAACCATGCAGTATCATGCAGAGCCCTTCAATAAGTTCAGGGTTTACATTTTCTGCACATGAACTATGGTTTCTATTGCCATTATATAACACTTTGAGATAAGAAAAATGTGTTTGAAGTTTGGGAGATTTTGCTAAAAACCCGCTGCATGTATTTTTTATGGAACAGGTTCATTTTGTTACTTTTATTCAATCATATAAAGTGGTCAAACTACATGTTTTCTCATTTTTTTATTCAATCATTCTCTAAATTTTAAATAAATTTGTCTCTCATTAGACTTTCTTCATAGATTTTACTAGGAAGATATATCTTATTGTACTATGTATATCTTATTACAATAAGTGTTTCAACTACATGGTTTGGTTATCTTTTATTGTCAAATATCATTAATGTTGCTTTCACAATTATTCTTTAATTAGTCATTTTCTATCAGGGGAAGAAATGGAATGAACAAGGAATGAACCAAGTAATGAACAATCTATGCAATTAGTTTCTCTAATACAAAAGGCATTCCTCCTTTTATTCTCTTGACTCCTTTTTCAACATTGGCATTCAATTATGCTACCCACTTAAATATCTTTTTCACTTTATGCAGGGAATTGGATTATGTTTTCACGATTTTGATCTTGGAGACTTACGGGAAACAACTCGGACTAATAATCAAGGTGAAGATTTTTTGGATAAATTTTTCATTTCTTATATATTGTTTAGTGTTGTCTGTGTCTATGTGAATAGAAAAAAAGAGTACTAGCTGTACACAAAACTTGAAATGTGATTCCATGGCCAAAACCATGTATCACATAACTTGAAAATATGCCCCTATTTTGTGTATCTTAATTTCCATATTTGTTTGCTCCTCCAAATTGTAGATAGACATTTTATTTATGTTTTGGATTTAATTTTTTATTGTGAAAGTGAGCACTCAAAAAGTGTTTGAACAAATGTCTCAATATGAAAAATGGATGGCTTTTTGGTCTTATTTTTGTGTTTTATCTTATATTTGATTTTAATTTGTGTTTTTATATGAAATCATATTTGCAATTTTATATGAAATCATATTTTTGACATGTCACTTATATTCCAAAAGACTGCATCAATACCCGCTTTTATTTCACATTTCATTTCTTTTATGTACTTTGCTTTATATGCATTTTCCCTAAGTTAGCAAGCCTGACTTGAATAAACTATGTCTATTAGAATCTCCTTCTCTTTTTACAATATCGGCGACGGGAAATGATGAGGAAGCAGCGCACACACGAAAATGGCAAGGTTAGCTTTTATCATCCTCTTGCTGCGTTTCTGTCTTTTTATTTACTTGCTTTTTTAGTTACCTGCATTTGTTGAATGTCTACTTTTTGTGTCTTCTTTTTCTAAAAGAGGAGGCAAAGAAGAAAGTTCAATTAATGTATCTTATTTGGTTCCATCTACTCAAATTAGCCACATAATTGATTAATGTTTGTCTTCATTTGATTAAATCACGAGTGAAGTTAGTTTTATCTGTCATGGGATTTTATTGGTTAATTTCATTACAAATTCAATGCTAAATGTTTGTCTTAATTTTTAAATTTTCTGTTCTGAAAATGGTGAGGTAATTATTGGTTAGTTCTTTGTGCTAATTTTGTGTTTTGAAAACTCTCATTTGATTGTGAAAGTGAGCATTCAAAGTGTTTGAGGAAATGTCTCAATATGAAAAATTGATGGCTTTGTGATATTATTTTGGGTGAATATGTAGTCATGTATATAAGGTAAACATGTTTCTTTTGGGTGAATATGTTAGGCCTTGATTTTTGGCTCTGGTTCTGAATATACGAATTGAACTGATATGTAACTGATATGTTGCTTTGTAGTTGATCAATTGGTTTTGCTCCACCAATAATTATTCTATATATTAACAAAGCAAAACCCTTCATGGAAAACTGTAGATGTAGCGAAAGGACAAATCCTGCATTCCGGCTTCCACGTCAACAGATTCGTTCAATTCAAAACAAGATTCGATTTTCAAATGGGTTTTCTCAATCCCTCTTCACTGATTCCATGGACGAACGCGTTTCCATTCCAAGTAAGATCCCAGTTTGAAAATATTGCAATCTCATGTATTTCTTTGCCTTTTAAAATGGCTAAGAATCTCTGCATATTCTCTTTTATATACTCTCTTTGTCAGTTTGGGTTATGATTCTGATTCTATTCCACAGATTCAAATTTAAAAATTACTTTAATGGTGATTGAATCATCTCAAAAAATCAATGTGTCTATATGTTTGTCTATATAAAATAAAATTTGTCTATATGTTTGAATGAAATATAGAGCATATGCATATGTGGAAGTTTTCTATTATTTCCATCCTGTTAGTATATAGATATAATAGCATATGATCTTTAACATTATCTTTTTCAAAAGATGCACTATGATTCAATAGAAATGATATATCTCTATACCATAAAAATAAAGAAAGAAGGTGATATATCTCAATAGAATTAGTGCATCTATATTAGTGCACTGAATTGGTTTTAGAATTATATGCTACGTGCCAAGGATAGGATGAGTTGTACAATGGGGGATTTAAGCTTCACAAGATTTATTGCTATAAGCCTCTTTTTCCTATACAGCTGCAAAGCAAGTTTACATTTAAAATCATGTTGGCTACCTGAATTAATAATCAAGTTCTAGGATTTAAAGAAGGTCTTCTTTTCGTTGAGATAGGTTTCCTGTTTGTGTAAATAAATTAGTATAGTCGTAATTTGAATTTGGCAAAGATTAAACTAATTATTTGTATACTTCTTTAGTTCAATCATTTAAGCAATTTCTCAATATGAAAAACAGATGGCTTTGTGGTCTTATTTTTGTGCTTTTAACTTAGTAATTTTATTGGTTTGGTGGCAATGCTATAATTTGATATGGATTTCTTTTGTAGGCTCCAAAGAGAAACTACTGCAGAGTTATAAAGTCGAAAAAGAAAGGAACCATGGTGTAGTGGTAGGTGTGGGTATGTGTAGGAAAAATGTGGGTAGAGAGAGAGAGACCATGTGATAAGTATGATTTTTTTTTTTTTTAAGTAAGTATAAGTATGACTTTTTTTTTGTTATTGTATATTTATCACTATACATGAAGAACCATTTATCTTGCAAGGATCAGAATGACTCAAGTCTACAAACTACATGAAGAATATTTAAGAAAATGCCATTAATACAAATGTTACTATATTTTCTGCCACAGTATACAAATGTTGTTAGTACAGGTTCTACCACAATATATTTTGTGTATTTTTTTTATTTGATTTGAAATGGTAGACAATTTTAGGAAGAAAACTACCACATTTTGTAATATTGAACTTTTAATATGAAGCCTAATTTTTTTGTTCAATTGCTCTATTAATTTTTGTTCCATTATAAATGACAAAGTTCCATTAGCAACTACAAAATGAAAAATATTACAAAGTAGAATGTCATTATTGTTGTCTTAACAATTATTCTCTAATTACTCTTATTTTTGTACGGTGAAATATTAGCTCAATGGAGATTATTTTTGTGTATTGTTTAATAATGATATTTTTTGCACTGTGTTCTCAACTTCATCTCATACAACAAATTCTCACTAAAATGACATGTTATTATGCGAGAGATGGAGAAACCAAATTAATTTGATTCTACACAACACAAACATTGCAGTCAATTGCAACATCAAAACAGACCCAAGGAATGGAGTTGAAAAGTTTATAACAGTAAGATGGTTTCAATTTCTTTTGAATGCTAACATAGAAGCTGACTCCAGAGTTAGGTTGATTCTTTCGGATCCGCCAGAAAACTTGATTATTGCCATAATAGATCCATAGCGATCAATCTATATTTCAAAATTGCTTTCATGTATCCTAAATTGTACTTCAAACTTTAATGTATTTTAAGTTATTGTTTCTAATTTATATCCGTAATAATTGTATTACTTTAATATTAGTTATCATATTATGTGTCTAATTTTATGACAATGTTGGCATTCAATTATTTTTGTGTCTACTATTATTCATTATATAATTGTTTTCTTTTAATAATAATAATTTTGAAGTAATATTCCTATAATTTATAACCATAAGCAAATTGTTCCCCGTGCGTTGCACGGGTGTGAATACTAGTGTACAAACATGTACATCAGTACATGTACGTGCCAATTCAAACAAAACTTAAATTTATTTATCTTAGCTTAATTAAGTTACTCCTTAACAAATGAGTAAATTTCATATCGAATGTTACAACTTCCACCAACAACTCTGCCTCCTTTTTTTCCATTTGGTATTAGTTCACTAATTGCATCATCAAGACATTTCTTACAATCAACACTAGAAAGGTCTCTAGTGCATTGAGCTAACCCATGAACTCTCTCTGATTCTCCAATCTTCAATTCTCCATTAGCATAAAATTTATGATCCATAGAAGCTTCATAAGCAAGTAAGCTCAATAAGTCCTTAGTCATGTTGTTGAATTTGATAGGACCATCAACATTTTGTACATTTAATAATGAGAACTTGTTTTTATTATCAATTTTGCCAAAGAAATCAATGTTCAAGTACTTGAACATGCAATTGTCGTACCATACAACAGCACCCTTATTATACGGACAAAGATCGAGAACTTCTTGACTTGCTTGTGAAACGCAAGTTTTACATTCTAAGGTTGATACATCGCCACGACAAAGAGCTAGCCCATATGCTTTTTGGTTTTTCAATTTGGCTAGTCCCACTGATCCAATGCTGAAACCCGTTGAAGGTGTCTTATTGATAAGTGAGTTCATAAGTGTTTTCAAGTTTGATTCATATGGGCTATGGGCAGTGAAGTTACCCACGTTTGAACAAAAATGGGAAAGTGAGTCGGTTCCAAAAGATGTTTGCATAAGGACAGCAAAGGTAATTGAGAAGAGAATAAGGTTTGAGGAAGCCATATTTTTTATGGTCATAAAGAACATTAATATCTTTTTTGAAGGTTTGATATGAGATTGTGGGGAATGAGAGTATATTTATAGAAAAATTTGTTGGTTTTGTCTTTAAAATAATTGTGAGGAATTGCCTTGAAAACTCAGAAGCAGGAACAGGTACAATCATCTGCGCGGGGCGCAGGATGGCTGCGCTGGGCGCAGCACTTTGAAGAATGGAATTTGTCATTCTGCCATCTGCGCGGGGCTCAGGGTGGCTGCGCGGGGCTCAGGCCGCTGGGCAAATCCGGTTTTGTGCAGATTTTGTGGAAAAATTTGTTTCGGAAAGTATCTGTTTTGGATTCTGTTTTATTTTATAAGATAGATTTGTTTCTGGCTTTTAGGCATGTATTTTTCTATAAATAGAGGTTGTTTATTCATAGAAAAAATGTGAGAGCAAGAGAGCAAATAGAAACAAGATGTAGGGAATTAAGGTTTGCCACCACACAAGGCTAGGGTCTTAGGATCCTAGGGGTTTGGGCAAATTATTCTTGGGATCATCTTGTGGGATCACCTTGGGTAGACTAGGTCAAATTGAGTCTCTTGGCCACGGGAAGAGATTCGGGTTTTTGGGTAGAATTAGGATTAATTCTTTTAACCCAATTGAGGTTTCTTGTAAAGTGACTATTTGATTCTAGTGGAACGGAGAGTTGCTCTCTCCCCAGACGTAGGTTCATTAACACCGAACTGGGTAAACAATATCTTGTGTTCTTCTCTTTTGCTTGAATTATTTACTTTCATCATCTCTATCAGCTTTATTTGGTTACTTGGTTAATTTGCTCCACACATCAAATTTCATTGGTGTGATTTATCGTCGAATTCACAACAATTGGCGCCCACCGCGGGGCAAGGATCAAATCGATAATCAGGTACCATGGGTTCTAAGTTTGATATTGAGAAGTTCACCGGGAGTAACGACTACGGGTTGTGGAAGGTGAAGATGAGGGCAGTGTTAATTCAAAACGTGTTCAGGCGTTGAAGGGAGACGCACGGCCTGGAGAGGCGGTGGAATAATACTCGGGTGACTGTTGAAACAACAATTTTGTTATAAGAATTCGAAGATGCTAGTGAAAGTTGGGAAGCGGTGGAGTATTAAGTCATGGACTTTGGAGGCTCCTATCACATGTGTTTAAAGAAGGAATACCGTGAAAAATCCGAGAGCTAGTTGAAGGTGGAGTTTTTCATCTTGAAGACGGGAAAGCTTGAAAGGTTTGAGGTATGGTTTTGGTTTGTCTTACGATGTTTGACAAATCATGTGTTTTCTTTTACATGATGTGATGTATGTTCCTAAACTTTGATGCATGAATAGTTGGTCTACTATTGATTATGCATTTGTTACTAGTGGTGATTCTCATATGGTTGAGTTGTGAAACTTTGGTTGATTCTTGTTAGTGACATAGGTTTAGTTGAACTAGTGAAACGAGATTTACTAGGTGTTGGAACTAAACTGGAATTGTTGGATACTAACAATGGCCTGAAGTTTGTTTCAGAGCAGTTTGACAGTTTTGCAGGTTACAAGGTGGGAACATAGTGGAAATACCGGTTTGTGGCTTTGGTGGAGGAATCTCAGATTGAGGTGGAGTTTGTTACTAGTTGGACTAGAGGAAGACAAACATTCAACAATGGCTCTCGGCTATCTAATGAGAGGTAGGGAGGAGAGTGGAATTGTTGCACCAAAGTGGTATGACTATGAAGACCTTGTGGGTTATGTTTCAATTGTGGCTGAAGAAGTGCAAAACTTGGAAGATCTTCAGGGAGGCAATTGAAAGCAACAGTGATCAGACTTGGTAACTTGTGAGACTGTTGGAGGTAGTTGGATACAAGGAGAGTTTGATGTTGCAACTTGTGGAACCGCCTAAAATTCCAAGGTTGGTTCGGAGCCAAGCAATACTTCGAGAGGACGGAAGGCATTCCAGGGGTCGAAGGGTGGTGAGGCTTGTAGGGCTGTCCTAAAAATCCATGGATAGTCGGAGGCAAGCAATTCTTCAGGAGGACGGACAGGTTCAATCCGGGGGCTGAAGAGGGTAAGGTGGAGCTTGTAGGACTATCTAAAATTCCGGTGATAGATGGATGCAAGCGTTTCTTCGAGAGTACGGAACTGAACACTCCGGGGGTCGAAGAGGTAGCGGTGAATATTGTGGGTGCTACCAAACATCCTATGGTAGTGGGAGACAAGATCTTCATGAGGGCGGAAGGCATTCCGAGGGATGAAGGGGAGGTACAGCTTGTGGGAAGCAAGTGGAGGATGATGCATATTTCGAGGTTCAAGTGGGACTTGGCCGGTGATCTTGGATGAAGATTCAAGATGGAGAGAGCAACACGGTGGTTGATGGGATCACCATCGTTTTAAAGGCAAGGTGGAGATTTGTGAGGAATTGCCTTGAAAACTCAGAAGCAGGAACAGGTACAATCATCTGCGCGGGGCGCAGGATGGCTGCGCTGGGCGCAACACTTTGAAGAATGGAATTTGTCATTCTGCCATCTGCGCGGGGCTCAGGGTGGCTGCGCGGGGCTCAGGCCGCTGGGCAAATCCGGTTTTGTGCAGATTTTGTGGAAAAATTTGTTTCGGAAAGTATCTGTTTTGGATTCTGTTTTATTTTATAAGATAGATTTGTTTCTGGCTTTTAGGCATGTATTTTTCTATAAATAGAGGTTGTTTATTAATAGAAAAAATGTGAGAGCAAGAGAGCAAATAGAAACAAGATGTAGGGAATTAGGGTTTGCCACCACACAAGGGTAGGGTCTTAGGATCCTAGGGGTTTGGGCAAATTATTCTTGGGATCACCTTGGGTAGACTAGGTCAAATTGAGTCTCTTGGCCACGGGAAGAGATTCGGGTTTTTGGGTAGAATTAAGATTAATTCTTGTAACCCAATTGAGGTTTCTTGTAAAGTGACTATTTGATTCTAGTGGAACGGAGAGTTGCTCTCTCCCCCAGACGTAGGTTCATTAACACCGAACTGGGTAAACAATATCTTGTGTTCTTCTCTTTTGCTTGAATTATTTACTTTCATCATCTCTATCAGCTTTATTTGGTTACTTGGTTAATTTGCTCCACACATCAAATTTCATTGGTGTGATTTATCGTCGAATTCACAACAATAATGTTAAGGTTATTATAAAAATAAATAAAAAAATTAAGGTTGACTTTTTTATTGACCAATTAGGAAGCACCATGCCAACATTGGAAGGCCTTTACAATTTTGGTATGAGTTTGATATTAAAAAAATTGTTCCATTGTGGTCTTTGGCAAATCAAGGGAAGGGGTGGAAAGGTCTACCACTATTTTAGAAAACTGTGATTTGGGTCATTTGGAAAGCTTAAATGATTTTATTAATATATTTGTTGTTAAAATTTTTTTTTAAGATTTTTCTTCTTTCTAGTACTATTTTCCATTTATTAATATATTTTGCAATTCAAAAAAAAAAAATTTGTTTTGAATTGACTTATTTGAACTTATTTATTAATAAAAAATTTATGAGACTGTTTAGAAGAACTTATAAAAATAACTTGTAGCATATATACTTATTATTAAAACAATTTATGTAATTTTATACATAAATACTTATTAATATATATAAGTGTTTGTGCAATAAAATGTTTATCCAAACAAACCCTACCTTATGCCTATTTTTTTATGAAGTGTTATTTTCATTAACAATGTGAAATTACATTTGATGATGTGATATTTGCTAATTTGGACCGAAAACTCTGTTACAATTTTCTTTCACAGTTTCATACGATCAAATGTAAACTTGCTCTTCTCAAATCAATTGTACATTCTTGACCGGCTGTTCCGGGTGTATAAACCAATGGTGTCTATAAAACATTTTGGTGATGATTAAAGCACAAGAGTTAGAGTCTAGAAGTCCTAGCTCAACTGGTAAATACCGAAATTACTAGGCCGGACGTCATGACCTAGGTTCGAACCCGGGGCCTCACAGCTGTGAGTTTAATTTCAGTGGATAATCACTTCATCTAAGATAAAAAAAAAAACATAAGAGTTATAAATTGCCTATAATTTAAGAAAAAGTCAGTTCACTTATTAATAAAACACTTGTATCATACACTTTTTTTTTTGGAAATAAAATGGGCATAAGCCCAAAAAGAAATTACATAGATTAATGGGAAAAAACACCCCTAAAATTATCAGTAAGAACTTAGAGCATTTCCAAAGGTTGATATACATACCTAAAGTTAGTTCACTTATTTATTTATTTTTTGACTAATGTCAGTTCACTTATTAATAAAACACTTGTACCATACTCTTTAATTTGTGACTTTTCATGCTTGAAACAATTAATTTTCAATTAAGCAAATCATTATTTTTCATGCTCAAATCAAATATATATTAATTAAATATATTAAATATATATTAACAAATCAATACAAATTTTATTCCACAATATTGACATGTAGTACAAACATGTACATGTGCCAATTCAACCAATAGTTTTTTTTTTTTTCTTTTGAAGCAATTCAAACAATAGTTAAATTTATTTATCTAGCTTAATTAAGTCTACTCCTTAACAAAAGGGTAAATTTCATATCGAATGTTACAACTTCCACCAACAATCCTGCCTCCTTTTTTTCCATCACAACAATTTGGAAGCTCACTAATTGCATCATCTAGACATTTCTTACAATCAACACTAGAAAGGTCTCTAGTGCATTGAGTTAACCCATAAACTGTCTTTGATTCTCCAATCTTCAATTGTCCACTAGCATAAAGTTTATGATGCATAGAAGCTTCATAAGCAAGTATGCTCAATAAGTTCTTAGTCATGTTGTTGAATTTGATAGGATCATCAACATTTTGTACATTTAATAAAGAGAACTTGCTTGTATTATCAATCTTGCCAAAGAAATCAACATTTAAGTATTTGAACATGCAATTGTCGTACCATATGGTCGCGCCTTTATTATATGGGCAGCGACTTTGGATTTCTTTGGTTGCCTCTGAGACACAAGTTTTGCATTCTAAAGTTGATACATCACCACGACAAAGAGCTAGCCCATATACTAGTTGGTTTTGGTATTGAGCCAAACCCACTGACCTATTGTCGAATCCCGTTGAAGGCGTCTCATAGATAAGTGAGTTGATGAGTCTTTTCAAACTTGATTTATATGGACTCTGGGCAGTGAAGTTACCCGATTTTGAGCAAAAATGAAAAAGTGGATCGGTTCCAAAAGATGTTTGCATAAGGGAAGCAAATGTAAATGTAAAGAGAATAAGGTTTGAAGAATGCATATTTTGAACGAAAGTAATAAAGAATATTAATATATTTTTTATGGTTTAATTGATATGAGATTGTGTGGGGAGTGAGAGTATTTATAGAGAAAAATCCGTTGGTTTTGTCTTTAAGAAAATATGAAGGTTATTATCAACAAAAAAATTATTATTAAGGTTGACATTTTCTATTGACCAGTTAGAAAGCACCATGTCAACATTTGACTGTGCCTTTACCATTTTTTTCTTGAGTTGGTTTATAACTTTGCCAAGAGTGGCATGCATATTCAATATCTAAAGAAAGACAAATTCAAGCTAGCTTTCTTCCACTTAGTAATTTTCAAAGTATAGTTTCTTCTTTATGGACATTTTAAATAATTTGCGAGATTATAATTTTTTTAAGTGGTCATGAATTAAAAATTTTAATCAATTTGAATATTTTTTTAATATATTTTTTTATAATCATTTTTTTTGAAAGGCAAAATGAAATATATATATATGAAATCAGAGAAATAAGTAGCCACCTCAGCGCAAGGTCCAGAAGGAACTACAAAAGATTATAATACAATCCACATAAGTAAACGAGCACAACAATAACTAGTCAATGCTTAAACATGGCAAAGGACTCGACCATCAACAATGTAAGGAAGAAGCTAAAATAACATCTGTCACCCTCAACCACCGATATGAGAATAATTGACTTTGTAACTTTATTCATTGACCTTCCTCGTAACTTTTTTAGGTTGCAAATTGCTTCTTCATCTATCTCAGCGCAAAAGTCCAACTTTTTACCAATTTCCTATATTTTTCCTTCCTTTTAGATGATCATCATTGAAATTCTTATGAAAACTTAAATTTACGGTTGCTTTAGTGTTTTATTCTGTTTAGCTTTTGAATTCACTTCTTTCCCAATACAAGACCCAATTGGGCCTCCACTTAAGCTTGCTGATCCATCACTTTAATTTGGCCCAAATAGAAGGCCAGGCCTCTGGGACGAAAATTACTCTTCTAGTCCCTTGAGTTGCTCCCCCCAAAAACCCAAAAAAAATAGATTTTGGAACTAACTTTCGAAACTTCGGAACGTAACACAATTTCGGAAGTTATGTTGCGAAGTGGGTTTTATTTTTCAATTTTTTTTAGATTTCATAACATAACTTCCGAAATTTAGCAATTTGGAACTTAGATTTCGAAATAAGGAGAATATGAAGACGAAAAAAAGGGAAAACAACACGACACATATGAATAACAATTTTTTTTGGGTACATCATTGCCTACAATTCTAAAGTCTACCGGAATATTTTTTTTGAGAATGTCCCTAGAATTTCTAATTTAGCCGAAGACCCTCTAAATTTATTTTAAAATATCCTATTGATCTTTTATCTAGCTTTTCTTTTTAAATTAGTTCTTTAAATTAAAAAATATTAGTATCATTACTATGTTCTTGAATTTTTCTTTAACAGACAGACATAAGTTATATTGCCACAGAAATCATTTATGTCCAAAAGGAAGAAATAATATTTTGAAGATTATTAAGTGAAAGATATAACCATGGTGGTTGAATTTGTCACTCCTTTCTTTTGTTTTTTGCTTTTGGCACATTCATGAATTTGTCACTTTTACCAAGTTACAAACCAAATCTATGACAAAATGGTGAAGGCACAGTCCAACGTAGACAAGGTACTGCTTAACTGGCCAATCTAAATTGGTCAATAGAAAATGTCAACATTCTTAATCTTAATTTTCTCTATAAATACTCTAATTAACTCCCCATAATCTCATATCAAACCATCACAAATATACTAATTAACATCCTTTATCATATTCATCCAAAAAAAAAAACATGACTTCCTCTAATCTCTTCACAACTATTCTCATCTCATTAACCTTAGCTCTAATTACTCAAACATCTTTTGCACTCAATGACCCTCTTTTCCACATTTGTTCAAACTCCGAGAATTTCACAGCCTATAGCCCATATGAATCGAACTTGAAAACACTCATCAACTCACTTATATACAAAACCCCTTCAACCGGTTTTGGTATTGGATCAGTGGGCCTGGTCCAATCCCAAAACCAACAAGCATATGGGCTTGCTCTTTGTCGCGGTGATGTGTCAACCTCAGAATGCAAAACTTGTGTCTCTGATGCAACCAAAGAAATCCAAAGTCGTTGCCCATACAATAAAGGCGCGATCATATGGTACGATAATTGCATGTTCAAGTACTTGGGCAATGATTTCATTGGCAAAATTGATAATACAAACAAGTTCTCTTTATTGAATGTACAAAGTGTTAATGATCCTATCAAATTCAACAACATGACTAAGGACTTATTGAGCTTACTTGCTAATGAAGCTTCTATGGATAAAAAATTGTATGCTAGTGGAGATTTGAAGATTGGAAAATCAGAGAGAATTTATGGGCTAGCTCAATGCACTAGAGACCTTTCTAGTCTTGATTGCAAGAAATGTCTTGATGATGCCATTAGTGAACTTCCAAATTGTTGTGATGGAAAAAAAGGAGGAAGAATTGTTAGTGGAAGTTGCAACATTCAATATGAAGTTTACTCATTTGTTAAGGAGTAAACTTAATTAGATTTTAAGCTATGATTAAATAAATTCATTATTGTTTTAATTGGCACTTGTACATGTTTGTATCGTACACGCCAATATTGTCGAATAAAATTTGAATCAGTTTGTTTAAGGCACAAATTTATTATTTAACCCATTTTTATATATACTAATGTATTCAAATATAATTTACTTTACAATCAATCACTTTAATCTAAAAACAATTTCACATAGTTAACTCATTCAAAATCAATTTTTGTCACTGTCTCGGCGCAGATCCAAATATATATTTGCCTTTTCAATGCATATATATCAATTCTTCATATTTGCACTCTCTAATTGCAATTTCCATTAGGTGACCAGAGTTAGAGTTCAACACATCGCAACACTGCCTTCTTGGATTCTGCAACTGAATACAAAAGTATAGTTTGTAAAATTAGCATATTACCCGATGAAATATCAACATGATTTTAAATTGCGGTCCACAACTGCAATTGCAGCCATAAAATAAAAGATTTTGATGTTCCTGCAGCCGCATTTTCCGATATATTTTATACAATATAAAAAGTTCGCAGCATAACCGCAACTGCGACCGCAATTTAAAACCATGAAATATCGATGTCTAAAACACATTACCTGTTTGTCGTCAAGGTTTAACTTATTTGTAACAACTTTGATCACTTCTAGATTCTTCGATGATGTCTTATCATTTGGACAATTTTGATAAGATTTCGTATAGCTGCTAACAGTGCCATCTTTACCAGAAGATACATTGTCTAGATAGAAAATTTTAGGTCTTTTACAAGGATCATGATGAATTTCTCTTATACTAAAAGTATACACTCCTGCCAAAACATGATTTTCCTTCCATGGCTTGAATGTTTGTTGCACTCTAAGAACATCCGGTAAAAGCACGTTGTTTTGGAATACTTGAACCGCATAGCCCCATGACACTGAAACTGTCCGCGAAAACTGTTTTTCGTAGCAAACTGTTTGTTGAAGAATCCTTTGAGAATCAATATTTGCAGCTTCAAATAAATGTTGCAATGATTTTAATGTTGTCATGTTAGGAAATATTGCATCAGTGATATCTGGATGATGTAAGGATAACAATGGACTTAATGGATGTGCAGCCAATAGACCAAAGATGTTCCCCCTCAAATCAACCTAATCCAATTTCATAATAGAAGATTAATTAGGAGCAAAGAAAATAAAATATAATCAGTAAATTAGTAGCCGACTTGAATTCCGTGGTTAGTCAGGGAATCCGAAATTCAGGCAGTCAAACAAATCTAAAAATCGAAATAAGATTAAATGATTGACGATTAAAACAAAATTTTAAGATTTGAACCTTCGAACTTTTTTAAGGTCCGAGATCACCCGTGCAGTCACTTTTGAGTACTATTACGAATCGATTTCCCTAAAATTATGAAGGTCGGATTTATTGAAATTAACATAGTCCAAAATGGCGTCGAAAATTGATAATTCTGTATGACATCAACCTTACAAAACAATTTGTGTAAACTAAGTTCAAAGCTGGCAGCACCATCGGTGAACTGAGGAACACCGAAAAAGTACTAACTAAGATGTCTTGTTCAAGTAAGGTCGTACAACTGTGTCCTTGATTTCTAAGGAGTCGGGAACATAAACCTGGATGATATTTATGAGACGTTATTATGCTTATGATTTTGGGGACTAATTAGTCTCCGAAATCACCAATTTAGTCCCTAACAATTTAATTCCTAAATCACCAATTTATAATTGTAGTAGTGTAAAGTAATCACCAAAAATATTAAGCAAATCAAAGTAATTATTACCTGATGAAAACCTGGTTCATATGTTAATCCAACACCAAGTTCTGATATGCAAGAGAACACTCTAGCATCACTTCCATAAAGATGAGAATATCTTTCAATACATGAATCAAAAACCTTAGCTAAAACATTTGCTAAAGAAGCACTTAAAACAAAACCACCTCCACCAAAAGCCATTCCAAAACCAAAAGTTTGTGACCCTTCATAATTCTCAGAGTAAGCACCAACATAGTACCAAAGTCTATGATCATATTTAGAAAGTGTCTTAACAAGATTCTCAGGAAAGAAAATTGTGTCATCATCACCAAACACATACCATCTAACATTAGAATGGTTCAATTCAACAGTTTCTTTCACAACTCGCGCCACGCGAATCGCTGATCTTAATCCGCCGTGTCTATAAGTGTAGTTGAAGTTTGAAGTATCTTCAGAGACACAAAGAGGAGGGACATTAATGTTGTTGTCATTTTCTTCATGTGGAAGATTATCAACAAAAACACAACCTTTGAATTTTTTGTTCCACCAAAGTTTGGCATATTTTTGTCTCTTAGGCCATGAATTTCCACTTGAAGCAATTCCAAATACAAGATGATTAACATTGGTTGGATTAGATTGTGTAACTTGTGATGAAAATGAACCAATATTGTCTAATGTTACAATCTTTGATGTGGAAATAAATATGAAGAGAGAAACTGCACATAATGAAGATGAGAGAAAAATTAATTTGGTTTTGATTAATGATTTCATGATTAACAAAGATTGTCAATGAAGTTTATGCAATGTATATACAAGGTTATAAATGTATATAATATAAGTATGCATATAATAATTAAGTGTAAAGTGACACAGCACAAACTGCGGCTTAAGAAAAGCTGAGATAATGGAATTGAACTTGAAACTTTATGTGAGAAAATGGCACTGCATAGGCTTTGAAGTCAACCCCACATTGGGAAAATGCCACCATAGGCATCCTTAATTCTTACTCTTCCTCATTCCTCATGTACTTGGGTAAATTATTTGATTTTTTTGGTAACATCCTAAGAATATCCCGGTTACACCTATATTTATTTAAATTTAAATATAATGTAAATATATTCTTTTCATATATTTATTTTTTGTCAATTAATTTAGTGGCTAAAAATTTCACCTTAAAGTGTATAAGTGGATGTCCGCAGTTCATATAAGTGGATGTTCGCAGTTCATATAATTTTTTAAAAATCAATTTTTTCACCGGTTATATGACCAATCTTATAAAATGTTGTTGTCGCGCGATAATATTTACAATGATTGTGTGAGTCTCTCATCAATGGTGTCATCTTCCTTTAAAATGATTTTTATCATTTTAAAATTATTTTATTGGAGTACATTTTTTGTTGGGTTATAAAGGGGCAGTTCACAAGATCATATAATATGAGTTTAAGACATTAGGTTTCATGAGTCCTCACACTTATAAAGTGTTCAACTTCCAATTTTCTAAGCAATGTGAGATTTAACTCACCTCACACTTGCCACGACAATTTCTCTCTCAAGTGTGAATCGTATGTTCCCCCTCAAGCGGAAGCTTTTTCAGCCACATGCATTTGTACCGTCATTGATGTGCTCAACGAGACTCGCCGTCTGACTACCATTGTTAAATCATGAAGGAGCATTGCGAAGATCATTCATATTGAGCTTAAGAGCAATCATACAAGTGAGTAGTTGGACTCCACATCTTTATCCAAAACTTAAAGATATTAAGTTTATGAATCATCTCACTTATTGTGTTTAACTTTTAATTTTTTAATTTTAAACAATATAAGACTTAACTCATTTCACACTTCACACAACATTTTGAACAGAATGTGTCTTCAAAACACTAGAAGGATCAAGTTTGACAAATGTCTTTAAATTAATATTGTTAAGAGCACAAGTCATTAAACATCAAGATCAAAATTTTAATTTAAAAGTATAATTATGATAAGGGGATAATTGTTATCTTTAAAACAACAAATAAAATTTTGTCTCAACACAAATCACTCCAATATACGACTATTTATGCATATGGGTGATGTCAGAAATTTGGGAAAGAATAATGATTTTTTAAAAACTACGATTTCAGAAAGGTAAATATTTTATAAATCCTAGGATTTAGGAAAGATGAAAGATTTTATAAACCATGTGATTTGAGAAAGAAGAATAATACTATCAAAATGCATTCCAATTACTGGCTTAAGAAGAAAATCATACCATATGTCACAACATCATCTAATTTTAGTGACTTTGTTTACATGTATTTGGCCAAAAAAATGATGAATATGAGTCAATCGAGTGAAGCTAAGGGTCGGTTTGGTTCGGGAGTTTTGAAGGGGAGGTGAGGTGATATTTTAAATTTTTATGTTTGGTTCAACTTTTTAACAAGGGGAGGGAATGAGAGAAGTAATTTATTTTTTTACCCTTAACCTTATAAACTCAAAATAAGGATTAAATTATAATGGATATATTACGTAAAAAAAAATCTAATGGATATATACAAAAAAAATCTAATGAGTAGAAAACCTAAATTTTTTTTGTTGTAAAAAAAAATAAAACCTAGAATTTAATATTCCAACAAGGATAATTTAGAATTTTAATAAAAAAGTGAGGGTAATTTTGTCAACATAATAAATTATGTTTTACCTCGCCTCCCCTCCTTAAAAATCTCTCCCCTTCCCTCCCCTCCCCCTCGGTTGAACCAAACAAACCCTAAAGGACTAAAAAGATGCTTTTTAAAATTAGGCTGATTTTAGGGTACTGGGAGACCTTCACGGGTGCACCACATGTTTTATATATTGGATTAACTATGACATATGATATTATGGTGTATTGTCAGTATTATATAATTTATTTTGTTTTTTTTAACTCTTTCCTTTATAGCAATATGTTTTTTAATTCTTTAATTTTTAGCAAAGGGTCTTTAATAATTTAGAGTTTGACTACGAGAAAATAAAGTTTGGCCAAAAATATTTTTATCCTTATTTTTTTAATATCATTTTTTTTCAAGAATTACTTATATCCTATTTTTTATATCGTTTAGAAAAAAAAGTTAGGATAGAAGTAATTCTTGATCAACCTTTACTTTTTTTGTAGTTGAATTTTAAATTATAAGGGTCTCTTCCACTAAGAACTAAGGTTAAAAAAATGTTAATTTTTTATACACTTTTTATTTAAATACGTACAAGTAGAGGTGGCTAATTCAGATAAATTTATAAATAGTGTTTATTAATTTTTGAACGTATATTATTTACCTTAGCAAAGTATCGGTACATATCTAAATAATATATAAATCGAAATATTCACCTAAAAGAATATTGCTAATATAAAAGAGAGTGAAAAAAATGTAAAAAAAAAAAGAAAATGATATAATGTTGACAATACACTATAGTATCATGTATTATATTTAATCTAAGAGATAAAACATGTGCGCCTTAAAATTAAGTGAACAATTTAAATTGTAAAACTAAGTTAAGAGGAAAAACGGTGAATAAATATTTTTTAATAAAAAAAAGTTTGTGGTTTCCTCATATTTGGCTCTGCAAAACCTTCAAGGATCCTAGTAACAACTAACAAAATCTTTTTTTTTTTTTATCAAGTAGTTAATTGGCTAGAAATGTCCAACCAGCCCCCTACTTATATAAAGCAATGTTTAATCAATTAACTAACGCTCACGGGACAACTAACAAAATCTTTATATAGTCAACTTAAATTATTGTTAGATTTGAACTGACGCTTACTATCAATCTACAGAACCATACATAAAATTTTCACATCACATTATTCTTCGTTTAATAATTCTTTTAAAGTAATTGGATCATTTTTCTCGTTCAATAATCTCCACTTCTTAAAAAATAACGAAAACTAATTCAGTCAGTCGCATTTTCATGTTCCAATTAAACACTTTCTTTTTTTTTTTTTAAATTATTATTCTTAATGGAGAAAGTTATCTTTTTACCAAGCATATGTGTATCCAATGATAATCTTACTAATCAGAAGAATAGATGTTTTTTTTTATTAATCCTTCTTCACATCATTTTTCAAGAATAAAACAGATCGTTTCCAATCAAGTTTGAATTTGTTTGTTATTGGAATCTTCTACTTCATTTTTTTTTTAACCTTTTTTTTTTCTTTCTTCATTATTCCTTGGTTTATCAAACGAAGTTTAGTTTGAATGAATATTATAAAAGGTGTGACTATAATCCACCCACCATTGTATTAGTCATCTTTGCTAAATTTAAAGCCATATATCTAGAAATGGCGACTTTACCTTCCGAAAAGTCAAGCCTTAAGAGCCAATGACATCATGATGCTGCCCAAATTGCAAATAATAGTCAAAGAAATATACCTACACAAATTTCTCATAGACAAAGGATATGGTATACAATTTTCTCTATAAATAGTCTAACTCATACCCTCCACAATCCCAAATATCTCCTAATTAATCACCTTACTCCAAAATGGCTTCCTCAAAGCACTTTCCAATCATTCTCTTTTCATTTACCTTAGTTTTTCTCATCCAAACATCTTTCGGAGTAGATCCACTTTTTCATTTTTGTTCAAACTCGGGTAACTTTACGGACAATAGTACATATGAATCAAAGTTAAAAACACTCGTTAGTTCACTTATTTACAAAACCCCTTCAACCGGTTTTGGCATTGGATCAGTAGGACTGACCCAATACCAAAACGAACAAGCATACGGGCTAGCTCTTTGCCGTGGTGATGTCTCGACTTCAGAGTGCAAAACTTGTGTCACCGAGGCGTCCAACGAAATCCAAAGTCGATGCCCATACAACAAAGGCGCAATCATATGGTATGACTATTGCTTATTTAAATACTCGGATACGGATTTCATCGGCAAGATTGATAACTCCAACAAATTCTATATGTGGAATTTGAATGTAGTAAATGACACTACAACTTTTAATTACAAGACTAAAGATTTATTGAGCCAACTTGCACACAAAGCTACTATGAATCCTAAATTGTATGCAACGGGAGAGGCAGAACTTGAGAATTCAAAGAAACTATACGGTTTAACTCAGTGCACTAGAGACCTTTCTAGTGATGATTGCAAGAATTGTCTTGATGTTGCAATTAATGAACTTCCAAATTGTTGTGATGGAAAAGAAGGAGGAAGAGTTGTTGGAGGAAGTTGCAACTTTCGATATGAGATATATCCATTTGTCAAAGAGTAATTAATTAATCCTAGAATCTTATATATTGGTTGATCTCTTTGGTAATAAAGATATATAAACCTTGTAGCTCTACTAGAATGTATGAATAAATAAACTTTGTTAATTTTTTGGCTAAACTACACATTTAGTATCTTACATTTTTTTAAGTTTCAATTTGGTTTCTTACATTTAAAAAGTTTTAATTTGGTCCCTTATGTTTATTTTATGTTTCAATCCCTTCCGTCAGTTTTTGCACATGTAGCAGACAGTTTGCTTACGTGGCAGACAGTTTACACATGTGGATTGACACGTTGACACGTGTTCAATTGAAACAGTGGAACAGTGGAATCTGACGGAAGGGACCAACTAATGCAAATGTTGATAACGTAAGAGACCAAATTCAAACTTTTTAAACATAAGAGACCAAATTAAAACCTAAAATAAACGTAAAGGACCAAATATGTAGTTTAGCCTATTTTGCTTCGCATTGATCTAGATTAATCTAGCTAGTATACTTCTATCTCTAGTTTCTTTTTAGCGAAAATTTAATTATGCTATTTTTTAAAAGTGGTATGAGTTAAATATACAAAAATGGTGTCACAGTCTAAAACGTTGAAGAGAAGTCTAATCTCAGTACACATGTAAAACTTTAAATTTGCACTATTATTGTCTCAAAAATCACTTTGATATGTTTGGAGACATTATGCTATATATATTGTGATTTCCACTATATTGTAAGTTGATTTAGTGCGCCACTACGAGAAATTTAATGGAAATTAGAGCTATTGGGGATTTGATGTTTTGTCAATTTTTTAATTTTTTTGACGCAGATGTGATTTTCAATTGAGCTAATGACTAGGTTTTGGGTTTGGGCTAAAGTTAAATATTTTATTTTTGCTTTTTAGACCTTTTAAATTGCTCTTCAATAAATATCTAGCATTGGAGAGTAATGACTCTTGTCAATGTGTCCCTTATGAGTCCTTATATAAGGGATGAAGGAGAATGGATCCTCTCAATTTACTTTTCCTCAATTTTTCTCAATTTTCACATCTTAACCATCAATCAACTTTTTCTCATTTCTTTTCCATTTAAATATTGCTCTATATTTCTAATCTAATGGTCTAAAAACCAACATTATTTCCTCAATTTTTTTTCAAATTGAGAGAACCCTTTCTCAGGGATGAAGGTATAAAGTCCCTTAGCAATAAATTAATATAAAATACTAGGATTAATAGGTTTTTACCACCCGCGAAGTAGGCGAGTTTTGCGTTACCCCTTGTAATTTTTTTCTTGAGATTAACCCCTTGAAATGTTGCAGAATTTTTTTTCTAGTTCATTCTACACCTATGTAAAGTTGTTTTGTTTTACCTCTGGGGGGGTAATGAACTAGAAAAAAAAATCTGCAACATTACAAGGGGGTAATCTCAAGAAAAAAAATTACATGGGGGTAACGCAAAACTCGCATACTTTACAGGGGGTAAAAACCTATTAACCCAATAAATTATTATAAAAAGAAGGTATATATGTATATTAAAGTATGTCATACTCTAGAGATTTGTTTTAAGTAGAGGTGATCGTATCTAAACCAATCAAAAAGTAAAATTGGAAGTCGAACCAATTCAAATCGAAAACCACAAAAACCGTATTTGGTTTGGATGAATTCTTTACTAAACCGCACAGTTCGGTTTGGTTGGCGGTTTTCATTTCAGAAAATCGAACCAAACTGCAATATTAAACTTACGTTTCTATTATATTTCAATATACATAGCTCAATTACAAGTCAACCCACCAAATTAATGAGCCCAGAGAACATTTCCAACTCCATTCACGATTTCATGTTAGAATCTCACTTCAACTTCCTCTCCTATTCTCTAGGGTTTCTCTTGGGGTAAATTGAAGCTCAATGTGTTGCTTATAAATGATGTATCATGAGGGACCATTCAAAAAACTTAAGGAACTTAAAATAAGGGACAATGATAAGGATATTCATTTAGTAAAATAGAAACTAATATATTGATTTCATTTACTAACTTACATACATTTTAATTTTTTAAATATTTTGTTCTTTTCACCTTAATCAGAAAGAACATTGAAGTTTTTTATTTTCGACAGAAAAATGAAAAAGTTATAAGTGGAACATGAATAATTGATTTTTTTCTTTTTCGTTCAATTTCAAGTTAACGATTGATATTTCTTTCTTTGTCAAGAAAGTAATGATATTTTTTTGTAAAAGAAAGAAATGATACTTTACTAACAAAAATCCGAAAAAATTGTAATTTGGATTAGATAAATCAAAACCCCACCATCTATTATAGTTGTTGCACACATGTAAACCTTCAAATTTGTATCGGAGTGTTCACCTTGTTGTAAAAGGAGGGGTATTATTCATTACTCATAACAAAGTTATTACACTGCCTTATATAGGCTATAAGGCTCTTAAGCCACAAACAAAACCATCCCAATAAGATGGCTAGGCTCAAATACAAAACACCTGAACAAAGTCTAATACTATCTAACATTCCCTCCCTTAAACTGAAAAGCAACAAAAAACAACAATGAAATTCAGTTTATAACAGACAAGTCATACATCCCTATGCCCTCCCTTAACTTGCAGAACGATTCAAGCTTCAATGCTTTGGTGAACATGTCAGCAAGTTGATCCTGTGTGCTGCAATGCTTGAGCTCAACAACTTCATCCCTGGTGAGGTCTCTAAGGAAGTGGTACCTCACATCTATATGCTTACATCTCCCCTGCATAACTGGATTCTTGGACAGCTTAACTGAGGAACTATTATCACACCAAATGACAGTGCACTTCATTTGATTCACATTCAAGTGCTTCAGAACATTTCTAAGCCATACTCCTTGATAGGAGCAAGAAGCAGCAACAACAAATTCTGCTTCAGTAGTGGATAATGTCACAATTGGTTGTTTTTTGGAACACCAAGAGATAGCACTTGTACCAAGCTTGAACACATAGCCAGAAGTACTCTTCCTATCATCACTATCACCAGCATAATCTGAATCCGTCCATCCTTGCAACAACAGCTTACCATTGTCCTCATCACTGTACAACACTCCTAGACTAATTGTACCTTTGATGTACCTCATTATTCTCTTTACTGCAGCTACATGAATTTCTGTTGGCCTTTCCATGTATCTAGCTACTAAGCACACTGAGTAAGCTAAGCCAGGTCTTGTAGCTAGTAAATACATCAAGCAACCCACCATTTGCTTGTATGTAGTGGCATCAGCAACTTTGCCTAGTTCATCTTTAACAAGTTTGCAGCCAGGGATAATGGGGCTACATACCTTGTTACAATTTTCCATGCCAAATCTGCTCAAGATCTCTGTTGCATATTTCTGCTGATGTATGAAAATACCATTCCTATTTTGAACAATTTCAATTCCCAAAAAATACTTCATTCTTCCTAAATCAGTCATGGTAAATTCTCCCTGCATAGAGCTTTTGAATTCTTTTATCATGAAGCTATCATTCCCAGTGTAGATGAGGTCATCTACATACAAGCTAACAATGAGAATTTTATCCCTTTCTCCATGCTTAACAAACAGTGTGTGTTCATAGGGACATTTTTCAAACTTAGCAACATGAAAATATGACTCAACTCTACTGTACCAAGCTCTTGGAGCTTGTCTCAAACCATAGAGAGCTTTCTTAAGCTTGTAGACCTTATCTGAACCTCCTTTATGATAGCCTGCAGGTTGATCAATGTAAACTTCCTCAATTAAATCTCCATGTAGGAATACACTCTTCACATCTAGTTGAAACACATCCCATTTGTTACTTGCTGCAGTGGCTAAAATAGCTCTGATTGTGTCCCATCGAGCAACAGGAGCATACACCTCATTGAATTCAATTCCATGTCTCTGAGTGTAGCCCTTGGCTACCAACCATGCCTTGTATTTTTCTACTTCCCCTTTTTCATTGTATTTTGTTTTGTAGATCCATTTCACACCAATTGTTTTCACACCTGCAGGTAGACTAGTAAGTTCCCATGTTCCATTTGTTTCAATGGATTCTATCTCAAGATCCATGGCTTTTCTCCATTTCTCATATCTGACAGCTTCATCATAAGTTTGAGATCTTCACTATTACAAAACACAACCAGATTTTGCAATAAATCATGACCTTCAGTTTCAGCATTGGTTACAAAGTCTCTTAGATAGCTTGGAGGTTTTCTAGTTCTTGGAGGCAGAGAATTAGAATTTTCATCACCACTTTGTTCACTTTGACTGCTGTCCTCATTTGCATCTCCATCATTCATATCATTTGCAATATTGTCAACTTGCTGTGTTTCCTCCTCAATAGTGGCTTGATCTTTGTTATCTTCATCACTGATATAGTCAGCATCATTTTCACCACCCTTCTGATCTTTCATGAGCCAATTCCAACCCTTTGTTTCATCAAAAACCACATCCCTACTTACCACAATTTTCCCTTCAGCAGGATCAAATAGTCTATAGGCCTTTGACTCTTCACTTATACCAAGGTTGATGCACTGAATGCTCTTTCCATCTAACTTTTTTCTCTGCACATCTGGAATGTGAGCATAAGCTACACAACCAAACACTCTAAAGTGATGCACTGATGGTTTTAGTCCACTCCAGCATTCTTCAGGAGTCACATCTTTAACAGCCAAAGTAGGGCTTCTGTTCATGACATAAGTAGCCCAATTCACAGCATCAGGCCAGAATTGTTTTGGTACTCCTCTACAAGACAGCATGTTTCTCACCATGTTCATCAATGTCCTGTTTTTCCTCTCAGAAACTCCATTTTGCTGAGGAGTATAGGCAGCAGTCAATTGTCTCTTAATGCCTTGTGAGCTACAAAAATCATTAAATGCATTTGAGGTGAATTCTCCTCCTCTATCAGTCCTAAGACACTGAATTAAGCAACTAGATTCTCTTTCTACTAAGGCCTTGAATCTTTTAAACACATCAAAGACACTAGATTTATCTTTCAAAAAATAAGTCCATGTCTTTCTGCTAAAGTCATCTGTAAAGGTGATGAAATACCTGTTTCCAGCATTGGACTCAGGATTTATAGGCCCACACACATCAGAATGGACAAGTTCCAGCTTCACAGTTGCCCTCCAGTTTGCCTGCTTTGGAATTGCATTTCTATGCCATTTTCCAACAAGACAGTCAACACATTTTTCTTCTACCTCAATCAGAGCAGGTAGACCTTTTACCATATTCTTCTTGACTAATGTATTCAATCCATTAATGCTCAAGTGTCCATATCTGATATGCCAGAGCTGAGATGCATCCAACTTGGCTGCTTGAAGACATATGGGCAAAATCACAGGTGCATACACAACATACATTCTATTTGGGGACATTTGAGTTTTCAACAGCAAGCCTTTGTCTTGATGGAAGATCTGACACTCATCATTTTTTAACACAACAGTCAAGTTTTTCTCTTGCAGCTGACCTATACTCAACAAATTACTTCCAAGGTCAGGCAAGTAGTACACATTGGTAATGACCAAGACTTTTCCACCAATACACAGCTTCACATTACCCTTACCCATCACATCCATTTTTGAATTGTTACCAAGTTTAACAGTTTCTCTGAAGTTGCTATCAAAGTCAAACATCCATTCTTTGGTTCCAATCATGTGGTTGCTACATCCAGAGTCTAAGTACCAGATCTCATCTTTAGTGTTGTTGCTCTGCTCATTCTTAGCCATCAACATCATCTCCTCTTCGTTGTTAAACTCTGCATAATTGGCATTACCCTCCCAAGTAGGACACTCATTCTGATAGTGTCCTAGCTTATGACATCTATAACATTCAATCAAATCTTTATTCTGTCTTCCTCTTACACGACCTCTAGGATCATTTCTACCCCTTCCTCTACCTGCCCCTCTACCTGCATTGGTAATCTTGAGGGCTTGTTCATCAATACTATCCTTCTGGCCTTTCATTCTTGATTCATGAACTAGCAAGCTACTTTGAAGTTCATCTATAGAGAGTGTAGTGACATCATTGGACTCCTCTATTGAACATACAACATAGTTAAATTTCGAAGTCATAGACCTCAAGATCTTTTCTACTACTGCTACTTGCTCTAATCTTTCACCATGTGCAGACATACGATTTGCTATAGCTAGGGTTCTTGCAAAGTATTGATCTACCGATTCACTTTCCCCCATTGACAGAATTTCAAATTCCCTACGTAAAGATTGTAATTGAGCACGCTTTACCTTGGTGGAGCCATGATACTTTCTTCTCATTGCGTCCCAGATATCCTTAGCAGTGTCACGAACAAGAATCGTCTCTATGATGGATCGATCAATCGACTGGAAAAGATAGTTTTTCACCTTCAGATCACGCAATTTGCTATCTTTCGCAGCTTTGCGTTGTTCTTGTGTTGCGTTTGCAGGTGCAACAGTGATTCCTTGCTCGATTAAATTCCAATACTCCTTTGATCGGAGGAGATTTTCCATGAGCATGGCCCAATGATCATAGAAGCCATCGAATTTGGGGATTGCGGGTTGAATGAAATTCGAGTTTTCAGACATGATTGCGGTGAAACTTCACCGGAAACAATGGAGAAGACGACGGAGAAAGAAACAATACGCGGTGAAGCGCAAGATCAAGAAACGGTTATGGCGGTTGCAACGGCTATAACGGAGTTTTAACGGTCCTGAACCAGAGCGGCTCGAGATACCACGTGTTATAAAAGGAGGGGTATTATTCATTACTCATAACAAAGTTATTACACTGCCTTATATAGGCTATAAGGCTCTTAAGCCCACAAACAAAACCAGCCCAATAAGATGGCTAGGCCCAAATACAAAACACCTGAACAAAGTCTAATACTATCTAACACACCTAATCACCTTATTATGTTGTAACAAGTTGATTTAATGCGCTACACATGTGTACTACATTTCTACAAGAAAATTAAATAATTTTCTCTTATAAAAAAATAAATTTTTTTATTGTAATTGTGGCCGGAGTGAGTATGTACATAGATTGGGGCAGCGTGGGGCTAAAATCCATTTCACTTTTTGTTCCCAGATCAGATATATACATATATACATAAAATCTCCAAAATACTTCAAAACATTTCTGTCAATGCAAAATAAATAATTCTTCTCTCACTTCATTTTTCCAGCTATCAATATTGGGCACTTTTGGTGCAATGAAGAAAAATGATTTTCATGCAAGCTACGAGGTTATTTTCCCCTCTTTTTCTTTTCCATATACCCTCAAAATCGAAACCCTCCCCTTTTTTCTTCTTTAATCTTTACACTCCAACACAAAGAGTTAAAAAAATTGCTTTTCTGATCCTCCATAATGCTCTCAGGCCTTCCGTTCTTACCAAATTATTCCTAAGGGTATTTTGGATTGTAGGTTTTGAAGTGGACTTTTTTATCAAATTTTTTTATATTTTAGAATTTATAATCTGAAATTAACTAATTTTGGAATGTATGTTTCAAAGTTGTCTTTTTTTTTTTCAATTTTTTTTTATATTTTGGAAGTTACAATTCAAAATTAATTATTTTTTAATTGTATGATCCGAAATTAATTAATTAATTTTGGAACGTACATTTCGAAGTGGCCTTTTTGTCCAATTTTTTTATATTTCGGAAGTTACAATCGAAAATTAACTAATTTTGGAACGTACATTCCAAAATACGTATGTTCCAAAATTAGGCGTTTTGGATTGTATTTTCCAAACCTATTTTTATTTCGGATTATAGTTTCCAAAATCAAGAGTACTTTTGAATTTTTATGGGACCTAGAAGCACTACAGGGGCCTAAAGAACAATTTTCAAGGAAAATTACTTTTGTTGCCCTACCATTTTTGGGGCGCGCCCTACGAAATTACAAAAATACCCCGGTCCGTTACTTAAGTCACGGACACCCCCTTAAAACACCCTACCGGGTTTTACTTTTATAATATCCGCTATTTAAGTCACGAATGGTATTTTTCAAAATTTCTCATTTTTCTGACATTCGTGACTTAAACCATAGAAGTGTATTTTGGTCAATTTGTAGGACGCGCGAGCAACCTAGAAGATGGCAAAAGTACTTATCTTTTCAAGAGTTAATGCATGTCAACTTAAGATTGAGCTTCCTATTTCAAAAATTGGACTTTCTAATTGTATTGTGGATTTTTTTCTCCATTGGGCCCATTAAACCTTTTATCATGACCCTAAATTAAGAAAATTTCTCTTTCCCACCCTTCAAAAAAAATTTCTCACTCAGCAAATTTCAGGGAACATTCCCAAAGTTTTTTTAAGGCAAAAAATGTTCCCCACACCCAAAAAATAAAGGAAAATTTGGAGGGAGGGCGGAAGAGAAATTACATTGAAAAAACTTTAGAAAACGTTTTCATTTCTAAAATAATACCAACAAATTTCATTTCTCTGTTCTTTAGTCTTTTGTAATTTTCTCTATACATTAAAAATATTAATTCATCACATAATGGAAGATTTATATGTTATATTTTTTCGTGTAACTTCACTACTTTTCCTTATTTTCTTTAAAAAAAAAGAGGAGTTAAAGTATTGATTAAGGCTTGAATGATCACAAATGTATATCTAAGTTATTTAGTCACATTCACACAAATATTAAAATAAATAAAATTGATAAAAAGAGAATAATCAATTTTTTATTTTATTAAGATAATTGAATGATATTTTTATTTATGTGTATGCTTAAGTAATTTAGATTTGGTCTAGCGGTGAGAGATTTTGGCATTATGCTATTGCTAGAGATTTTGGGTTTTTTTTTTAAAAAGTAATTTAGATTTTTTGTTGTGATCCTAAGAATTATCCGATAGTATTCTCTAACTTTGCATTTTCCCTACCTTTGGTGACTTTAGGCAAAACATGAAAGAGAAAATATAAAATATGAATAAATTTTGGAGGAAAATATAAGAAGAGAGAGATAGAGATAAAGTTAAAGAAAGTTACTCTAACTTTCCCTCCCAAAAGTTAGAGACAAAGTTAAAAATCCAATTTTCAAGTATTTATTTTCATCCATATCCCTAATCATGATACATCGTTTTTGCAATTGGTAATAAATACTTTATAAAATTATCAACTAATTCTCTCTCATAAAAGACAAACTTGTAAAAGTAATACTAATAGTCAACACATTTAATATCACAATCAACTTTCTTAATTTCTGCTTATCAAAAGAAATATTTTTTTAATTCCTGTAATTTATTTAAAATGGTCTTATATTTTAGGACGGTGATAATAGTTTAATACATTATGGCACGATGAGTTAGTTTAGTTGCATTCATGAATTAGGTGTGCACCACTAGGGAACTAAGGAAAACCTCAGAGTGATTGCCCTGCACATCTCTATCCAACAAATTATAGGAAATTTTTTATTGCCACCTGTCTTGTGCTGCCAGATTTTGATTAAGAAAATGTTTTGGTCTAATGATGTGCATTCAACAAGTGAACTAATCACACATTTTAAAATAATAATATAAATGTTTGATAAAATAATAATAATAATAATAATATAAATATGATTCAGTTGATAAGGATTCAACTCAGATCTCACAAGAATCTAAATTTAAACTTCACGACTGATATAAAAACTTCAATATACACAATATGTAAATACATTTGTCAATCAATACTATCAAAACTTCGAAACTCTTTTTAACTTTGCCTAATCTCAAAATCTAACTCTCTCAAAATCTAACTCCCTTAACTTTTTCACATTAAAAAAAAAGTATTCAAATAATAAAATGTGGACATGGCCAAATTTGAGTTGTTATGAATCCAACAACTATCACCTGAAAAATTCTACACCTGTGAGGAATCAACCACAACCACCCCAAATGCACTCACTCTTTCTCTCTTTTCCTATAAAATTAGGTAATGATAAAAAAACAGTTGCAAGAGTCAAAGATAGACAAGAAAAAGTGCATGCATTTCAACTTATATATATAATCCTTATTAATTGCTTAACTATACCAACTCCAACATTGCATGATTAAACCACAACCAAATCATTATTCCACATTCCTTTTTTTTTGTCAATATATATAGATATCTAACTCAAGTCAATTATCAAAATCAATCATATCTATCTAATTAAACTTTGATCATCTCTAGCATTAATCCATATTCATCATATTTAGGAAACATGGGTATACTTGAAATTATTCTAAGAGTTTCTTTTGTGGCTATGTTTATCAAATTGGCCATGGCTACAAATCACATTGTTGGAGGACCAAATGGTGGATGGGATACAAGCTCAGACCTTCAATCATGGGCATCATCTCAACAATTTTCAGTTGGAGACAATCTTAGTAAGTCACTAGATCAATTTCTAACTAACAAATTTACATTACCTGAATTGACTTTTTGAGTTCAATGACATTTCCATAAGTTTTTTTTCGGCTAAATTTCATAAGCTTTTTAAGATACCCTATGAAAATAGCTTATAACAGATATGAAAATAGTTTGACATTATTTCGTCTTTTGTAATAAAAATATGTTATACGATAAATGTTTACGCTACAAGCAAGCATGTTTATCAAAACATGGCCTGTGTTGAAACATAGCGCACTTGTGATCAATTTCTAAGGATCTGGTTGGATAAACTTATTTGAGCTTATCTAATAACAGAAGCACGTGCGAAACTGTTTTCAGCTTATATTCATAAGCTTACCAAGATAACTTAATAAAATAATCTATAACTTATATGAAAATAATTTGATTTTATTTCATTTGTTGTTATAGAAATAGCTTATGCATAAGCACTTATATAATAAACGCTTATGCTATAAGCGCCGGCTTTACTAACTGTTTACCTAAACATGACCTAAGTAACACATTCATTACCTTTAAGTTGAAATACATTGCATCATTTTTTATATGAAAGTTTTTCTAATTTGATGACAATGATATATGCAGTTTTCAATTATCCACCAAACCATGATGTGGTTGAAGTTACAAAATCAGATTATGATTCCTGCCAGCAAACAATTCCAATTCAATCTTACAATGATGGAGCCACAACCATCACTCTCAAATCACAAGGCAAAAGATACTTCATTTGTGGAACAATAGGACATTGCAACCAAGGAATGAAAGTTGAAATAGACACACTTGCCACTCAGATTTCTCCTGCCTCTCCAGCAGCAACACCATCTCCTTCAATATCAGATTCTCCAATCATTTCCATCATTCCCTCTGCAGCACCTGAAGAATCTATTCCTTCACCTGCAGAATCTCCTGACTCAAAAAGTCCGTTGTTCGAACCAAATATGGAAACTCCTACGCTCTCTCCGGTGATTCCTTCAACTGAATTTCTAGCTCCTTCCTCTCCTCTAGCACAACATTCACAAGACGTTTCAGCTTCGTCAACCGAGAAAGGAAATCTAAAAGCTTTCATTTCAATAGTGTTGAGTTTTGTAGTGGCATTTATGGCCTTCTTCTAAGGATGCGAAAAATCTCACTCGACTCAAACCTATTGAGCATATTTCGCGTGCAAATTTGTTTTTCGTGTGTCTCTCTTTGTATCCGTGGTGTGATTATTATTGTTTACAATTTCAATGTTATTCCAATCTTCTTTTTAGTTGATATTATTATCTCTAAAAAAATTTAAACTAAAGCATTCCAATCATCACATAAAACTTAAAAGCATTTTCTGAATTTAGTTTAAGATTGTATTGTAGCATTACAATTTATCATAAATCAGTTTCCAAGCACACTTTAAGTCTTGTGAATTTAAAAAACAAACAATAGGGACAAAAACATAAAACAAACAAAGCACACATACAATAACCAGTAATGTTATTTGAACAACAATTCGGGACACATAAATTCGACAAATGTTTAGACGGTCAACGTAGTTCACACACATGGTTAACGTATTTCAGTGAGTGGTTAATGAGTATATCAAAATTGAACAATTCATTAACCACAAATAAATAGTTCACGAGTTGTGACACCTGATATATCTATTAACTAAATCTAGCACGTCATTAACCACATGTGTAAACTGTGTTAACCATTTAAAAAATTGTCGATTTTTTGTGTCACAAAATGATATCCGAATAACATTTTTGTACAATAACAAAGTGGATGCTGCTGCTAACCACTTTAAGCAACGGGAGGTCGAAGCAGATGATCCTGTGATGTATCAACTGTAGCAGGTGACATAAACTGCCACATCGAAATTCCAGGATAACCAATGAAAGGCATCAGCTTGTGGTTAGCAGCAGATTGTCCTTTAGCCGCCATGGCATTCGAGAGGAAGCTTGACTGTACACTTGTTAATTTCACTTGCTGTTCCAACTTTTCTTTGTCTAACTTCAGCTTATTTTTCTCATCGCGAAGCTCATTTTTCTCAGCCTGCAAAAGAAACACAAATTCAGATCAACTAGGGCTCATCCGAACTAGACTTTGCAGCATATGCCCAAATCAATTAGATAGCATGCCATAAGCTCTATGTGCAGCCGTGGCAAAATGTAGATAACTGAATTGTGTATTATTAAGATGATAAACGATATAATAAGATAAGCAAAATCACCTTAAGTTCTTTAACTTTTTCGCGCAATTCATCATTCCTTTCCTTCAGCCTTTCTGCTTCATTTCTTAATTGTGTAACCACACGTACCGCATCATTTAATAAGGTAACTTTGTCTGTTTTCGGCAGTGTATCAGGCTCTAAGACAGAACTCAATTCCAGAAACCTTTAAATCATGTCAAAATTGAAAACATGAGATTTTATTTTAGAAACTTAAACTCAATCATAAAGTTGCAAAATAGTAAATATACTTGTCATTCAGTTTATCCCTGCGCTGTTTCTCGCGACATGCCTTCGAGCCAGATGCACATGATTCTGTCTTTAACCTAAAGTAACAGTGGAAGATTAGTGAAAAATAATGAAAAGAGAGGAAAGTGTGACAAACTCAGTAAATAGTACCTTACACCTATCTTATATATCATTTATTTAGATTATTTCTAATCGATGCGATACTAACCACTTACAGTTGAATTCTAACAATATATAATATATCTTTTACAACGGCGAAGAAGAGATATTACCGCTTTGAAGGGCCATTTTCCAGTACAGTTGAATCCAGTGAGTATTCCATTTCCAAGCTGCAAATATAAAGTAATAATCAATCATTAAATCTATGTTTGGTTCCACTTCTAGAGTAAACTTTGGCATGATTAATGTTATTGATTATAATTGATTTTAGTTCCATAATCAATTCTTACAAGAAGTTAAAATTAAAGCTTTCAGCCTCAAATTTAACGTTCAACATTCAAAATATAAATCACTTTACATTCAATTCATTTTTAGTCAGAATTAATATTACAAAATCAACTTTTACAAAGACGCAAAAAAAGAGATGTTACCGCTTTGAAGGACCACTTTCCAATACAGTTGAGTCCAGTGAGTATTCCATTTCCAAGCTGCAAATATAAAGTAATAATCACTACAAAGCTGAGAATAATCAATCATTAAGTGTACGTTTGGTTCCACTTTTTTCGAGCCAAAATTGATTCAAAAAGTGAAAAAATATGATTTCAACATGTTTGTATATCTTCAAGTATAATAAATTTTGTCAGCAAAATTGATTCTAACTTGAAGTTAGAATTTAATATTTTTATCCTCTACAAATTATTTGTAACCTCAAATTTATTATTCAACTCACTTTTACATAAAATATATTGAAACATAAATCAATCAATATTACAAAATGAATCAATTCAAAAATCAACTTTTGTCACGCAGAACCAAACACACACAAAGGATTGTTTCATTTTTTTTTTAAGAAGCTAAATTAGCCCACCCAAATTAACAACACAAGAATCGAACTTGAGACCTTAAGGAGGAATAGACTCACAGGTCCCAAGTCAATACCACCAGACCAACCCAAAAGATTGTTTCTTAATTAGTACTGATAACAAATATTAAGAAATTACAAAACAGAAAGATGAAGAAGAATAGAAAGCTACCTGATATTGGAGGAAGGAGGCTTGATGATATGAGTCTGAGGCATATTCCAGGTGAAAACAGAAGCAGGAGAGTGATGATCAGAAGCCATGAAATCAGGTGCAGGAACAGAAATATCATAGCCATAATCATAGAGCCAACAAGAAGAACCACCTGTGGAATCCATGTCCATATTGTTTGTTGTGTGTGTAACTGTACTACTACTACTACTACTGAATAATTATTATCAGTATCAATTGATGTATAGTTAGTAATAGTGATGAAATAGCGTGAGAATATAATAATACTATATCTTATGTAAAAAAACATTAAAATAAAACAACCAATCGTTAGTTGGTTCAGTGGTGATTGGCGCTGAACTTGGTAGGAAGGATTACGGTTCGATCGTCCGCAACTGCGATCGGAAGGGAGTTGGAACCACTTGATGCCAGAACTGACCTCCGAACCAGATTCAACTGATGGTGAAAACCAAAAAAACATTAAAATAAAACAATATATATATATATATATATATATTAATTTGTTTGTTTGTTTTATTTGTCACTAAGTTTGTAATTAATTAAGAGTTAAAGAGAAAGTCATTGTGAGTGTGATATGTGAATTTGTGACGGAAGAAAGCAGCAGGTAGATTGAAATAGTAAGTGTTCTAGCAATATTGTGATGTATGCTATGATTATTTGGCATTTGCATTACGTTGAAACAGTGTAAAGGATCAAAGTATATTTCATGCCATTGGTTTGGTATAGTTCCTTTCACACATTTTATACCGGTTCAAAGATATGCGTTATTGGATCACAGTTTTAAGATGGACAAAACTGTAAAAACTCATGCAAAAATTTAATATCAGGGATGTACGTTGGTCGGATTGAGTTGATTTTGGTCAAAACCGAAATCTAAACTATGTAGACATTGTAGAGTATTCCAAATGGGGTCGAGTAAATTAATTACTCGTTGCAGCATTAGATTGGGTTTATTTGGTTAGATTGGTTAGTGGATTACTTAAATTAATTTTTTTATTTTTTTTAATATTAAGTGAAGCAATGATGGATTATCATATGGAATTATGGATTATTCACGGTTCTAATAATTAAAAGGTATTAAAAATGAAGCGAGAGCTTCTTCAACCCAACCTGAAACTAAATGTGAAAAGCAATTTATATTTTTTCAAATTTTGAAGCAAATTAAGGGAAGATCAAAATTTAAACTAACAAAAAGCTTGTGTGTGTATTAGGAAAAAAGAATATGAAGAAAAACAATCATGTAGAACGAACAAATAGGGGCGAACAGACGAAGAAAAAGCTAAGAAGATATTTGTAATTTGCAATTGATGAATCGAACAGAGGCAAAGAGGCGAGTCTCTTGTACTCACATTGTGTTTTGAAATAATGAATATAGCACTAGTAGAGGCAACCGTCGAGAGACAATTAGACGAAAGATAGTCGAAAAGTGAAAATTGGAAGGAAATGGTCAACGAATGTGTTGAAACTGTGAAGTACTAAAGTAGTGTGTTTGTCATTTGGAATATGCAGGCATACAACTTGTTTTAGAAATTAGAATATTGAACTTTGGTATTTCTATGAAACACATTTAAAAAAAATCATAGCACTTCTAAATCAGTGGATTTTTTATATTTAAATCCAGTATTATCTGAAACCCAATTTTCTTTTAATAAATTTTTCATTTTTAAAATTCATATTCAACCAATTATCTAATCCAACCCATTTTCTTGGATTGGATTGCATAAATTTGGTCGTATGGACCAAATTTGACCAACTCATAACACCTCTGCTTTTTGTTTTGACAATATTTACACCCTATTTAAATCGGACAAATTAATGAAGTCGGAACAAATCCTATCAAAAATTAATTAATGATTTCATTTTGTATGTGCAAGAAAATTTAACTTTCTTCATTTTTTTCTTTTTCTTTTAAAAGATACATAACATGCATGTATAACAATTACCAAGAAACGCCCAAAAACTAAACATTTACATACTTTTTTCTAAAAAAATTCTCAATTATATTTTATTTTCAATGGATTTTATTACTATAACTTTGAGGGTTTAATTTAATGATAAAAAGATATATTTTTGAATTTTAAGGTTTTTTTAGACTGTCATATCATTCTTTCATCTTTAAGTTTAATGTAATCAATATATATTTGTCAAGTAACATAGTAGCTAAAAGTTTCAGTGAATAAATGGAGTATTTGATGTTTAAATCCCGACTATAATATAATGTTTCTACTAATTGAGCTAAGCTCGTGGGAATAAAAAAACATATTTAAATATTGCAATTTAAAAAACAATATTACATATTTTTTAAAAATAATACTCGGAGTATTACATAATTTTATTAAGGTAAATAATAGTACTAGTACATTTAACTATTAGCTCAATATTGTGTGTCAAAAAAAAAAAAAACTATTAGCTCAATATTGAATTTACCAAAGAGTTTTTTTTTTATTTATTTATCCACCGTATAACTCCTCTTCTTTTTTATTTATTTGTTTTTCTTTTACTAAAGATAACTACATCTTTTTTATTTATTTATCCACAGTATATGTTGTATGGATTTGGGTTCCCTATGGGGGAACCATACAGTTTTTCACAGTCTCTTATCACAGCCCTTCAATATTAGATCAGGTGGATTATAATAATTCATTTATAAATATACTCAAAATGTTCTCAACCACACGATTTTATCGGACAATCCTAATCTGTTACAGCGTCCTACTATAATAATAGGAAATTTGTTTCCATGTTGTATTGGTTCCAGAAGCTCTCCTTTTATTTGGACGGTGACTAATAATAATATGTTGGGGTGGGACAGCTCCAGTGACGTTTCTGGTAATTACGTTATTGAAATTGACATCTTAATCCCTTAAACATCCTAATCCTATAGATTAGTAAATTCGTAATACTATATTTATGCTCTTTGGGGAGCATTATAAATTCCAACAAGCTGCCCCTTTGGATGGCTTGATTCATGCCTTTATTTGATGTGACAAAATGTTTTAATAATTAAATCAGACTTTTTTTTCTTCTCTTACAACTAATTGATTTTTAAATGAGAAATTCTGATGATCTGAAATTCAATGAAATATAAGTAAAATTTGATTGAAAATTTTTCTTCTCAATAATTGAACTAGAATTTTTTGAAAATTCATCTTAAAATAAAAAATAAAATTTTAGGATTATGTTAATATGTGTCTTAAAGGCACATGTTAAGATATCAAAATTAAAAATTTACATTTAATAATATGATATTAAAAATTTACATTTTATAGTACAATAGAAAATGTTTAAAAAGTAATAGTCCATAATTTTTTTAAAAATGTTGCTACATTTGCGATCCTAAGATTACATGATAATATTTTCTATAACTTCAATTGATGGATAACAATGTTGAGTTAAGAGTTAATAGTAACATAATAATACATGATCCAACTGGCCTTTTAAGACAATATCCTGAACAACTGTGATTATTTAAAAGATTAAGATTCATAGATTATGAGTTATAGGTTAATTGATTAGGTGCTAAATAATTTATGAAGAAAAATGCTACTTAGTAAAAAAAAAATTGATGTAAGAAATAGAAGAATCTTAGGTGGCAATATTTACTGTAATCGACTAGAAAGCTATGATTAATCGATTAGGATGACTGAAAACTTCATATTAAATTGAGTTTTTTTTTTTTTTACGCAATAAATTGAGTGTATGTTTGGTTTCAATTCTGGACCAGCAAGAATTAATTCTGAACTTGTAGAATTGATTTTAACTTGTTTGGTTTTTTAAAAGTAGAATTGATTCTGCATCCAGAATTGATTCTACTTGAAGCTAGAAATCGTAGCTTCTGATTCTATAATTGATTTTTACATTCAAATTTTTTGTTCAACCCACTTTTGCATAAATATATCCAAACATAAATCACTTTAACTTTAAATCAATTTTAGACATAATCAATTTTATAGAATTAATTCTATCAAAATCAATTTTTCTCACCGCAAAACCAAACATGAGTATTGTTGGCATCTTGGTTATTGGACTTTGAAGTATTATGATCATTTTCTAATGATATTCAACTGAATAACCATTCGGAAAATTCTCTTTCTCTCGACACACACTCCCAACACGTTTTTTCTCCTCCCGAAATTTTAATTTTGCCCATGCGTTAAAATTCATAAATATTTTTTTGAAATTTTGATACGAAAAATATTTTCCAACCTTTTACGTATGACAAAATTAGAATTATGGGGGAAAGAAAAGAGATGGAATAGGGAAGAGAAACATTCTAACCATTCGTGGATTCAAATTTGCCCATATAAATCTTGGGCTGTATAAAATGGGCCATTAATTAGTTACAGAATCACTTCAAGAAAATTGCTTAGGCCTCCCATGATGCTCCCAGACCCCCAAAAAATCTCAGCCCCAAATATGGAAACTTCGTTTTGTAGGAACCAAAAACTTAAAAATTTTGTTTCGCAAGAGACGAAATTGTGACACCACGCGCAACAACATGGAACAAACGTAGGATTTCACCCTCAGTTAACCAAAATCATCAATATTTCGTTTTCTACACAACGAAATGCCTACTTTCGTGTCCTACGAAACTAACTCTTTAACATTGACTTCCATGAATTCAATTCATGGTGAAGAAAATATGAATTGCTTCCATGAATTTAATTCATGGTGAAGAAATCTTGCTTCCATGAATTCAATTCATGGTGAGGGAATTATGAATTGCTTCTTGAAATTCCAAAGCTTTCAATTATGCTTTCTGGTTTAATTGTTATGGTGTCTAGAATAACAACAACAACAACATATGATGTTTCATCATTCCCTTCTTTTTTGCTTCATGAAATTGCTTCCTTTTCCAATTATGCTTCCTAAAATTGGTTTCATCTTTTCTTCCTGAAATTCCAAAGCTTCCAATTATGCTTCTTGAAATTGGTTTAATTGTTATGGTAGCTAGTACGATATTAAGGTTAAGAGGATGTAGCAAACTGTTAAATCTTTCAATTCCGTTCTTAATGTTGTTATTCAAGGTTATTTTAATCTCTTGCTTTGGAGTTTTATTTTAATGTTGTTGATTCCAAAAATTTTAATCATGTTCATCCTAATGGACTTAGTTTTAATTTGGTGATTAAGGCTTTGTGTAGACTTGGTTTGATTGATCAAGCTGTTGAGGTTTTTAGAGGGATTAGTGTTAGGAATTGTGTTCCTAATAATTATACGTTTTAGATGTTGATGCATGGTTTGTGTAATCTCTGTGTCTTAAGGTTAATATATAATGGCAACACCATTCTCTGGTGAGCTTGATTCTCAATTCGTAACGTAAGTGAGTTTCTTTGAGTTAAGAAATTAACACTGTTGACCAACCACCGATTTGAGTTTCTTGTTGTTGTTGTTGGGTCTTGATTTCCATTGAAGAGATTTCCTGCTACATTTCTTCTTGTTGTTATTGATGATGATGTTGGATCTAAGCATTTTCATGCGTTTTCGTAACCTTACAAATGTTAAATATTTTAAAAAAAGGGCATTTGGTAACTACGAGACGAATTGATGTGTTTCTTGCGCAGGCGCTTGACATGGCTGGCCAACAACGTCTTTGCATATTTTTGTTTTCTATGAAACAAAAGTCCTTGTTTTCGTTTCCTGCGCTACGAAGTGCCTTATTAGGGACATTTTAGTCACAAAGGGGGCCTTAGAGGAATAGAGGGGGTCTAAATAGCAAATTTCTCACTTAAAGTAATAATAGAAAGCCCAAAAAAAGGAAACTAACAAACTAAACTTATACACTAAACTACACTCTGGTAAGAGTATAAGCCGCAAGGTTTGCTTATCTGCGAGAGAAACTAACTCTATGGTTTTGATTGAAGATTCATGTTAAATCATAACTTCGGGACATGTTAAACATATCAAAAAAAGAAAATTAATGTTAAAAAACTAACTTTTCACAATTTTTAAGTCATTAAATGTACGATTTTCAAGATAAAGTTTTTTTATTAATATTTTTAGCATTTTCTTTGATTAAAAGACAATAACATTTTATAAAAGTCCCATAAGCTTAGCTCAATTGATGGACATTTACATTATTATGCAAGGGATCGGGGTTCGAACTCCGGTCATCTCACTTATTCACCTTAAGGTGGAATTTCAAGTCATTAGGCTACTTGACCAAAAAAAACATTTTATAAAAGCGACAAATTGAAACATACTCAATAATATCAAAACAATTTCCTCTAATGTCATTAGGGTTGGGAAAAGGCCAGGCCAGGCTTTGACAGGCCTGAGCCTGGCCTACGAATTTTTTTTTAAGCCTAAGTCTGGCCTATGGCCTATCAAATGCAATTTTTTTGGCCTGGCCTGGGCCTGCTAAAAGCCTGGTCTGGCCTTGTAGCCTGTTTATGAACATGTGTTACATAAAACCCTCTATATAGTCTTTTTAAATATATAGCTAATTAAACATGACTTAAAGCCTATTTCACTTTTAAATTTTTATAATTTCTACAACATTAAGAAAAAGCTAATAAAATGATTAGCACAAGAATTAAAAGCTAATAAAATAACAAATATGATTACGACAAAGTCTATTAAGTATGCCATAATACAATTTTTTTGTTAAACACTAATGTTAATCGATGTAGTTAGCAACAACAAAAATATACACTATAATTTGTCTTCGTAAAAAAAAACAAATATATTTTGTTTAATAAATATTTTGTATTTATATAAATAATATTTATTTTTTATACAAACAAGATGATATAAGTAATATTTATTATATAAATAATAATTATAAAATATAAACAGGTCAGGCCGGCCTATCAGGTCTTGCAGAATTTTTTAAAAGCCTGAGCCTAACATATTTATGCAAATAGGCTTTTTTCAAAGCCTAAGCCTGATACTTTTATAAACAGGCCAGGCCTAAAACAGGCCAGGCCGAAGGCCCTGAAGGCTGCCTGGCCTATTCCCAATCCTAAACGTCATAACCACAACCTTGCAATACAACTCGATAGTAACTCGTTGTAATCCTTCATCATGTAACCATAATAAAACTTATTTTAGTCACTCCTTAGGTGAAAGAGTTTGATACACGTGATCTATTTTTACTTTACTAAATTCACTTTTGTCATTGCTAATGCATAGTGTGCTCTATTTGTTAGTGCAATAATGCCACATCAACATTACATTTTATTTTGCCTACAACTGATTTTTGTTTTGTTATTTATGCAACTTTAGTAGATATACGTAATCAATCACTAAACATAATTAACCACATAGTACTGCTAGTAACTTTTTAAGTAAAAAAAAACAAGAATTTAAGCAAAGAGTGATTATTAAATTAAAGTGATAGGGACATCTCAGTAATTAAATTTACAAGGCCAGCTCACAAAGATGCTTACCCCATCATGCCCCCATCCTTAATCAAAACATCATCACTCACTCACTCCCCTCACCTCAGTAAAAATAAAATAAAAAAAGTAAAAATCTGTCAGATCCAAAACCACACCCACCAACAAATTTTCCCACTTTCTTCAATTCATTTCCCAGTACAATAAAAATCAATCAATAATCAACAAAAACAAAAATGCCAATCTAGAAAATAGCATGTACAGGACCTGGACTCCCTAGCGCCGAACCAGGCGTCGTACTTGGTGTTGCTGTACTACTCGTAGGCGGCTCCGCCACACTCTGCGGCGGAGGTGGCGGCGGCGGAGAAGGATTGGAGATAGAATCAGGCGGAGGAGGTGGATTGGAGCTGGAGTCAGGTGGCGGAGGAGGTGTTGGATTTGTTGCCGGTGGTGATTCTGATTGTGCTGGAGGAGTAGGTGGAGAAATGGGGTTGTCCGGAGAAAAAGGAGGAGAGTTGAAATTGGGTGTCGGAAAATTCCCAGAAGAAGAACTACAAGATTCATCAGAGCATTTGGTGTTGTTGTTGTTGCTGTGATGGTGGCGTAAGAGACCAAATCCTAAGATCAAACCTGTAACAACTAACGCAGTAACAATGAAGATGAAGATCTTTGTTGCTTTTCCCACATAACACATTTTGATTTAAGGAAATGGTGGGGTTGGTTCTGTTCTGTTGCTTCTTTCTTTCTATATTTATCTGTTTTTTTGTTTGTTTTGGAGAGAGATAAGAGAGTGGGTTTTATGGGTTGTTTTTCGTCTTTTTCTCATGGTGTTTTTGAAGGAGGAGTTGTGAGAGTGTGCATATCAAAGAGCTTTGTTATTGGTTGGTTGTTCTCACTGACTTATAAATTAGGGGCTATATATTGAGTGGGAGACACGTGATGGGTAATTTAAGTGTTACTCAGAAGAAGTGAATGCAAGAGTATATTGGTAATGCCCCAAATAAGGACCAAGGTCAAGGACTCTTTGCACTTTACTGCTGCCCATAGTGTGCCATAAGAGGTTTTGATATTATAGTGACAGACTGTAACCATTAACCATGTTAACCTACTTTTTTTCTGCCCATTAACATTGCCCATTTTCGAGACACACGAGTATTCCCTCCGGCCACAATTATAAACAAAATTGTATTTTTTAGATTTTTTGAATAATTGATATATCTAGATTCTAGACTATATATAATACAGACCAGATGTCTATGTTATTCAATGAATCTAAAAAATGCACTTTTGCTTATATTTATGGCCGAGGGAAGTACCATTTAAACAAAAAAACCTACACTAAATACAGATTAAGTTGGGTTGATGTAATTTAAAAACTTCCTTTTTAAAAGAATGTTTGAGGGCACTCGTTAGCATTTTCTAATAATAATATATAGTTTAACATTGCTTTTTTTTTATCTTGGCAGTCAATTTACGATTTAACATTTTAAATTAAAAATTGGATTTTTTAAATTAAAATAGTCTCAACCATTGATCTTTTTAATATTCGACTATGTTGAATTTTGGGTATTTAGGGGGAAGGATAGGAGAAAATAATAAGAAAATAGAAATATTATTGATAATGGTGTGAATGAACTAAATACAATATTTACATCAAATATTTACGTGTGAAATAGTATGATAGTACCTTGGTATTTATAACCAAAGTGAATATATTTAAATCTAAACTAAATCCCTTAATTATAGGGCTTAGAATAACCACACCTAATTATTGAGATATTTTCTAAACAAACTAAAATATAAAAGTAATGCATATCTTAAAAGATATTTTCCTATTTTAAAGCTTTAAGCTTGTTACAATATTAACCCTGAAAATAAATGAAATCTTTTGATAGCATAGCCAACGAAGAGCAGCAACCCAAGAAGTAGTAGAGCAGCATCCGAAGCAATGAATCTGTATCAAATTATGTAAAAATACCCGCGGATAAAGTATCACAAATGGAGCCCGCGGATTAAAGCATCACAAACGGGAAGCCCGCGAATTAAAGCATCACAAACGGGAAGCCCACAGATTAAAGCATCACAAATGGGAAGCCCGCGGATTAAAGCATCACAAACGGAGAGCCTGCGGATTAAGGCATCACAAACGGGAAGCCCGCGGATTAAAGCATCACAAACGGAATCCGCTGATTAAAGCATCACAAACGGAAACCGCAGATTAAAGCATCACAAACGGAACCCCGCGGATTAAAGCATCACAAATGGGAAATTAGGACCACCAAAACAAAGACCAAGAGAGACTGACGATCAATCTGAAAAAAACGGTGGGTAAAGTTAAAGGATTCATGGAAAAGTGGCATGTAGACTGCAGGTGTCAGGGTAACATAAAATAAGGTTAGAATAGAAAGCAAAGAAACAAAACAAGAACCACAATAATGGAACAAAATAAAAGGAAATCCTAATGGCGACTAGAGTTTATATGAAGAAAAAAAGGTAAAGCGAAGAATAAGCGAGAGTTAATTTTTCTCAGAAAAAGTTGCAGCGGAATTATGTTTCAAGGTGGATATCATGTTGAATTTGTGGTATTTAGGGGGAAAAATAGAGGAAAATAATAAGAAAATAGAAATATTATTTATATTGGTGTGAATGAACTAAGTACAATATTTACATTGAATATTTATGTATGAAATAGTATGATAGTACCTTGGTATTAATAACCAAGTGAATATATTTAAATCTAAATTAAATCCCTTAATTATAGGGCTTAGAATAATCACACCTAATTATTGACATATTTTCTAAACAAACTAAAATATAAAAGTAATGCATATCTTAAAAGATATTTTTCTATTCTAACAGAATAAAACTTTAAACGGAATAAAACTTTAAATAGTATATTTGAAGCTGATCCAACTCATTAGTAAGACCAAAAAAAGTACTAATAGGCTGGATTTTTTTCTTCAAGGAAGGATGTTATTATTTGTTTATTTCATTTTGTTCATAAAATACTTTTTAAGGAAAGTTCATTTTGTTCATACTCCCTCCGTTTCTTTTTAATTGTCTTTTACTATCATGTTTAGCGTTTCTATTTAATTGTCATTTTTGTATTTTATGGGTATGATTTGTCAATTATACCCTTTTTTAATTGCTCTTATCTTTTTCCATAAAACCAATTAATGCTATATATTTGGAAAACTAAATTTTTTTTTAATTTTTTTTTTGTTGATACATAACATATTAATTTTTTTTTATATATAATATATTAAATTTATTGGAAAGAGAAAATGTGGGCAAAAAAATTGGAATTTATTAGGGATTAAAAGGAGGGTATAATAGGAAGATAACGTGCAAAAATACACTTCCTTAATTTGGTGTTATCTTTCTAAAAAGACAATTAAAAAGAAACGGAGGGAGTAATAAACACTGGAGTATTTATTTTCACTTTGTCCGGAAGAATAACAATGGTTGATTTGATAATGATACATTACATAGAGTATGATATTGAATATTCTGGTGGCAAGTGTAAGGCTTTGGCACAATGCAGGACAATGTTTGTTACTCTACATTTGTTACCTTACCGGGGTCCATTTGACATGATGAGGAATATGGGAATCTACGGTGAACGAGGATGGATCGTACTAAGTTACTAAAATTTGTTCCAAGTAACCGTTAAAAGGGGAAGCTGTCCATTTTCATAGAGAGTTGAACCTGACAGATATGCATGTTTGCCACGTCAACCTCCGTGATAGGGGTGTCTTCCTGTTCTAATTACCTGACCCGGCAGTCACCACCCTTGGGCCATCCCCAATGAGAGATATTTGGATTGCATGCGATCCCAAAGGATGTTTGTGGTGCGAGTTAGTTCGGTTTTAAGTAAAAAATTCATCTAAAGTCTAAACTAGCTGCAAGACAAAAATATATATGGTTCGATTTGGTTTGGTTGATCTGTAGAAAGTCATCCAAGCTAAACTAATGCGGTTACAGTTAGTTTGATTTGCGTGATAAAATTTGCGTGATTTATCACGATAAAAAATATAGCAATATTATTAACTTGTTACAAAGTAAAGATAATAAATTTTAATTTATTTTATTGTTTATATTATATAATATGTATATGCAATATTGCATATACATAAAAACTTATTTTTAATATTAACAGAGCCGTCTTTGAATCCATGCAAGGAGGCCTATAGCACGGGGCCTCCAAAACAATGGAGCCTCAAAAAAAAAAGGTAATAAGTAGTTATATTGGGGGGATTAAGTAACAGTAATAATGGTCCAGGAATAATAATGGTCAAGCAGAGCAAAATTATACCAATCAAATTATATCAATAATGGTCCAGCAGAGTAAAATTATACTAATAATAGCCTCTGTGCTTGTGTCTTGTTGTTCTACTACTTTTTGAGTTTTTAGTGTTATTAATATTTGTTTGATCATAAAAATAAATATTAAGTTCTTTTTAAAAAACATATTTATTTTTATTAGGGAGTTCATTTTTATTATTAGCTCGGGGCCTCTAAATACTCGGACACGGCTCTGAATATTAACAGTATAAATATGGATCGTGTGAAATGATATGTTATGACAGTCTACTATAATTTGAGTTGGGCTTGCTAAGTTGGACTAGGTGATCGCATGATTGATACTAGTTGATAGAGTTAAGTTAAGTATTGTAGTTTGGTTTGGTTCGGTTTTCTGAAATGAAAACCACAAACCAAATCGCGCGGTTTAGAAGAAAAATGATTCATGCGGTTCAAATTAAATGCGGTTTTTTGCGATTTTCATTTTGGATTGGTTCGGTTTGCAATTTTACTTTTGAATTGGTTCGGATATGAACACTCCTAATCCTAAAGCCCTTTTTTTTGTCATGTTAACATACGCCCTATCTAAAAGTAGAAATTTAATATTTAATGTTACAAAATATTTAATGTTTAAAGAGTTGAATTTACAAGTTCCAATAGAATATTACTACATTAGTTTTCTTAACATGACACATGTTAACATTCTCCATTTTTATTCTAAGGGCCATGATCCCTAACATATCCATTTTTAACAAATGGCTAATGTTATTAGGACAATCATCAAAGTAAACACTTCCCGCTTTCATGTTCCTTCCATGCTTAGCTAAGAAAATTGTTTTTCTGACCCCCTAAGTTGCTATAAGACCCCAAAAATCCCAAAATACTGCGGGATCTAAAAACACCAAAATGCCCCAAAAAAACACCATTTTGGAAGTTACGTTCTGAAGTTGCTATTTTTTTTTCAAAAATTTTTATATTTCGGAACGTAGCTTCCAAAATGGTGCTTTTGGAACTAGGTTTCGAAATAGTTGAATATTTGTTTTGCTTCAGTAAGTGTTTTAGAAACCTATGTTCTGAAATGATGTTTTTGGAACCTACATTTCATAATTAACTAATTTTGGATCCTAGGTTCCAAAATATCCTGGAGATAATTTCGTCAGTTTTAGGAGCCTCTGGAGCAACTGAGTGGGCCTAAAGAGCAAATTTTCTTAGCTAAAGCATCCTAAAGCCGTTTAATTATAAGGAAAATGTAACCGGTAATTATGTGACATTAGTTAAAAAATCAAGTATAATAAAGTCTTCTTGAAATTTATACACTTAATCTTTAAAAAATGTTATTTCTTTAAAAAAACAATTGTTTCCTTAACTAGCGCCTCCAAAAATACTAGTTAACACTCTAATTATAATTGGTTTAAAGAAAATTTATTCTTTTATTTTAACTTATTATAAATTTGGACAGTTCAATCTTGGTCTATTGGTCAAATATATCTATAGTAAGCATGCGATCTAAATTTCAATGGGGATACTTATCTTCATAAGCCATAATATTTAATGGAAAATCATAATATTTGTCCTAAGAATATATATTAGGGTCTGTTTGATTCAACAGAGAGAAGGGGAGATGAGAGATTTTGATAAGGGGGAGAGAAGGGAAGGTAGAAGAAATCTTTTAATTCGGAAGACTGTCTATTTCTATGTAGATTCTATGTTTTAAAAATTGTGTATTTAATTTTTTAAACATTACAAATTTGTCTTTTTTTTAATGAAAATGTTTAAATTTTAGTTTTCATAATACTCCTTCCGGTCCTTTTTATAAGAGACAATTGACTTTTTAGATTCATTTAATAATGAATGTATTTAAACTATAGTATAGATCAAATACATCAATTATTAAATATATCTAAAAAGTGAATTGTCTCTTATAAAAAGGACCGGAAAAAGTATATATTAGCATAGCTTATATTTAATATGACTCTCGTTACCAAGAAAAGTAAAATATAATAGGGAAAAGAGCTTAATAAACTCTATCTTTCCATGGGTCCCACACTATTTTAATATAAATATATTAAAATGTAATGATAGAGTTATTGATATTTGCTAATGCTAGTATAAAGTTATGAGTTTTAAGGAGTGTCCTAGAAATATTCTTAAGGATTTAATTTAAGAAAATATTTATTTAAAAAGTTAATTAAATATTTCGACTTCACATATTTTTTATGAATTTTTCTTAAAAACTTACTATTTAAAATCCTTTAATAATGTGTTTGAGGCACTCATTTCCTTAAAATTATTATCGAGAGTCATTTAATAAATAAAAAATAGATATTGGGTTGGAGTGATAAAATGTTTATTATGTACTATCATTAAAAAATTATAAATATCCAAAGATGAGATTCTCCATTATAGATAATTTTACGGCGTTCATATCTTTATTTGTGGTGTGTGTATCATGCAAGAATGAATTCTCTCTAGTATTAAATTCCACTAATTAAAAGTGGAGTAGCGAGAGATCTCACAATTAAAACATCCATTTTTTTTTATAATATATTTTACATACACTCTTCTTATATGCGGTTGAGTGAGATTACACCGAATGGGCACTGAAGAGTGAAGACATATTCCCATGAGACAATGCACTCTCGTATAATTAAATAAAAAGACAAACGCTAAATAGTGTCTTAAGACACTTAATTTAAATTTAGCAATATAAATCAAATTGCACTCTATATATTCTCTCTATTTATCAAATTGTAGTCAATCTGAATTATTGTGATTAATATTAACGTATATTTTTATTCTACTCGTATTGATCATAATTTTTTGATAATTTATTTTCACGCATTTTGCGAAATTATCAAAATATTTCACTCACAACTTAATTTGCAAACACATTTCACACTTTAAATAGCGAAGGACAAATTTATTTTTTTACTCATTCCAAACATTTGATTTTAAACTTGTCACGCTCCCCAGATAAAAATAGTTGATGTAATACATGTTCGCTACATAACATGCAAACCATTGCCTTATATACCATGATCTCCACCGCCTTCTCACTCATTTTAACAATTTCTAAAAAAAATTCAAACTTCCCCAAAACCCCAAAAGTTAAAACTTATTAAATCCACCGTTTTCTTCGCATCTGTGGTCAAAATCTCCTCAAAAGTGAATATAAGCTAACAAATAAGAGATCAGTGCACATTTCCTTAGACTTACAATATTTTGCATTTTTTTCCCTTCGCACCAGTACTGCTGGCTAGTTAACTAGCGAATCATATTGATGTTGATGTTGTAATGATTTTTTTCTATTCACTTTTATGCATATCTTGTGTTTTGTACTGTGTAGCTATCTCAGAAATGTTTTGTACTGTGTAGGTATTTTCAAAAGGGAATGGTTATACCTATACGTGTGGAAAGAGCAAGGAAGCCAAATTCAAGAACAAAACAACAACAACAAGTTTTTAAATTGAATGATAATAATAATAATAATATTTGTAACCATTTCAAGAAACAACAACGTTCAGTGTCTGTTGCAGGTGCTGCCATTGCTCAACCTCCAGAGGTTAGTAACCATTTTCATTATTATTAGTAATTTAATATTTGATTTTTTTTTTTTTTATATGCATTCACGCGTTGTTGTTGAACATTTTATACCTTTTAGCATTTTCTTGTGACAAATTTCATAAATAAAAACCAAAAGTTTAATTTGGTTATAGTTTTACCATAATGGCCTCATTTTGTATCTGCTGGTGTTGTTTGTGAGGTGAGGGAGGGAGTGAGAAGATGAAACTACTCACGTGTTATTTGAGTGGTCCACGAATTCAGCAGGTATAAGTGAGACTGAGAGGTGTATATAGAAAATATATAAAAAAACAAAAATATTAAGAGCTTGGTTTTTAAAGAATAATATTAATACTAATAATTTAAGTTTTTTGTGACAAAGTCAATAGACAAAAGAAATGAGAAGTTAAAAAATAGTAAGAACGTGGAAATTTTAAAACAGAGGAAGTAAGGATAAAGTTATTAACAAGGAAGTAAGGAACAGAGGAAGAAAGTAGACACTTTTTGTAACCCTTTGATTAAAAGGAGAAAAAGAAATTTTTAAAATTTTTGTTTTTGAAGCAAAATTTAATTTTTAAAATTGTTCGACTCAAATGTTCCAAAAAAAATAAAATATTGTTCAACTCAAAATTTGGTCTAAGTGAAAAACAGTGAATAACTTCTTTACAAACAAAAATTAAATTATCCTGTAAAGAGTATAACGTATACTCAATTCTTATAATTCATGACCACTATTAGATGCACTGAAGGCAAGATAAATTTTTACACCAATCAGAAAAAAGAAGAACTATTTGCTGACTTGAATTTTGTTAAATATAAAAGATCAAATCAAATTAAACATAAAGGGTAGAGAATATGTAAAAACCAAAAAAATTCTATATTCACACCTTTGTCATCCCCTTACGGGCAATTACACTTAAAAAAAATGCTAAAAGTAAGTTGTTAGAACCAAATTAGATAAAACTGTTTTCCTACCTCCCCCTTTGAAAATGTCTAAAATGCATTCATATCTTTAAAATTTCACATTTGTAATTTGTTGTACAATTAAGTTTTTAGATAATAAATAAACCTTTTAAGTTTCTAATTTGTTGCACCGTTATTCATATCCCAGTTATCCTCTTTTCTAGTTGCATCTCAATTGTCTGAGGCTCATAGTTTATATCAGATTGAGCATCAAATTAATCATGGTTAACGATCAATATTAACTGTCACATCAGTGTTTTTATAAATTTAGGATAGCTGGAAAGGAACAATGCAACAAGTTAAAAATTTAAAGAACCTATTTGTTACTTGAAAAACTTAAAAGGACTTACTAATTGTTACAAAGTCAAAACTTAAAGGACTCTTTGAATGTATTTGACCTTTAAAAAATCAGAGCCGGTCTAATATAGATAATGTCTTTTAGGGTATGTTTGGTGTGCAAGATATGATAAAACTATCTTATCCTACTTAAATCTCATGTTTGGTGCATCAATAAAAAAGGAGAAATTAAACCTATTATTAATCCTATCCTATTGACTCTTTGTTATTTAATGCTTATTTTTAGCCGGCTTAGCAACCGGATAACATAGTTCTATCAAACGCGAGAGTGCAAGGTACTAGGAGGGATTTTTGCCTAGTACTAGAATAAGAGACATTCTTATCTAGGTACAATAATATAGGCAAAATGTTTAGACAACCAATCTCATTCTGCATTAGGATAATAATGCAGACATAGAAACATAAATTATTAATATGTTGTTAATTGAAAACAATTGAAGGAAACCAACAAAAGCATGCATTAGGATCTACATATATATAGTACTAGTGTACTAAGTACTAACATAACAGTTTTGGTATAAAAAAATGCAGGCACCAATTGTTCCTCCAACATACGAAGATCCAATGCTTGCAAATTATGTACCTATATATGTGATGCTCCAAGTAAGTCATTAAATTATCTGCAAATTTCTATGTTTGTGTGTGTGTGTGTGTGTTACATTAATTTCATTAATGTGTTGATTCATTCTTGCCAGCTAGGAGTGATTACAAATGACAATGTCTTAGAAGACAGAGCAAAACTCGAGAAACAACTGAAGGAGCTACGAGCAGCAGGTGTTGATGGTGTTATGGTTGATGTCTGGTGGGGAATAGTTGAATCAAAGGGTCCTCAGCAATATGATTGGTCAGCTTATAGGTCCTTGTTCCAACTTGTTCAAGATTGTAAACTGAAATTGCAAGCTATAATGTCATTTCATCAATGTGGAGGGAATGTTGGAGATTCTGTTTTCATTCCATTACCTAAATGGGTACTTGAAGTTGGTGAATCAGATCCTGATATCTTTTATACCAATCGTTCAGGTTTGAGGAATAAGGAATGTATTTCACTTGGTGTCGATAACAAACCTTTCTTTAATGGAAGAACTCCCATTCAGGTATTATTAGTTCCTATATGTTCTTGGAATTCAACTCGATATGTACCATTGGGGTCTAGCGCAAGTGGTTAATGCGCAGTGTGTGTCAGAGTTCGACTCCTAATCATAAATTGCATAATGCATTTTTATATGCCAATTATTGTTATCGAGTTTGTTTGCTAATGTTTGATACAGATGTATAGCGATTATATGAAGAGCTTTAGAGAGAATATGGCAGATTTCTTAGAATCGGAGTTACTGATAGACATTGAAGTAGGACTTGGCCCTGCTGGAGAACTCAGATATCCTTCTTATTCAGAATGTCAAGGGTGGGAATTTCCTGGTATTGGAGAATTTAATGTGAGTTTGCGACTTTTTTGTTGTTGAAATTTGTGCACAGTTTCACATAACATAAACTACTCTAATTCACAAACTCTCTATACATGCATTCGAAATCTTACGGTGCTATGACAAATATCTTCAAGCCGATTTCAAAGAGGCGGCAACAAAGGCAGGCCATCCTGAATGGGAGCTGCCTGATGATGCAGGGTTATGTAATGACATACCTGAATCTACGAAATTTTTCAGATCAAAGGGAACTTACCAAACAGAGAAAGGGAAATTTTTTCTCACATGGTATTCCAACAAGTTGCTGACGCACGGTGATGAAATCTTGGATCAAGCCAACAAAGTATTCCTAGGCTGCAAAGTGAAGTTAGCAGCAAAAGTAAACTCTCAAATACTCATTTGTGTTATTTGATAAACAAAAAAAAAACTGTACAACTTTTGCGACAACAATTTAACTGGTTACCGCAGTTCAAATAGATGGTTACGTTCACGTGATTTCTAGGTATTGAAATCTACGTGTAGTTGAACATATTGATATATTCATTAACCATCTGGTGAACGTGATTAATCACATATTTAAACTGTGTTAACCACTTAAAAAGTTGTCTAAATTTGGTTGAGAAAATTAGTTCTCCAAATATATACATATACATATGGTAAATTAGCAAGTTAATATTTTCACATCAATAAGCTGAAAGATTCATAAAAAACAGATTGCTGGAATCCACTGGTGGTATAAAACTAAAAGCCATGCAGCAGAGCTTACTTCAGGATATTACAACTTAAATGATAGAGATGGATACCGTCCCGTAGCAAGGATGTTCTCTCGACATAATGCTATATTGAATTTCACATGTCTTGAGATGAGAAATTCTGAGCAACCAGAAGAAGCTAAAAGTTGTGCACAAGAACTTGTTCAGCAGGTAATTTATTTCAACTTCAAATCTAATATTCTAATCTAATATGTTCTCTACAAAATCAAAGAGAATCTGTGATTGATAAAATCCATGAAATGTTGCTATTCATGAAACAAGTTACTCATAATATAGTCTATTGTAACGTCGCAAAATCATGATTAGATATTTGTGTCAAACTTTTGTGTATTTGCTTGTAGGTTTTGAGTGGAGGGTGGAGAGAGAACCTTGAAGTTGCAGGAGAAAATGCACTTCCAAGGTATGACAGTGAAGGTTACAATCAAATCCTTCTAAATGCTAGGCCAAATGGTGTTAACAAAAAGGGCCCTCCAAAACTAAGGATGTATGGTGTCACATACCTACGTTTGACAGAAAAATTATTCCAGAAACAAAATTTTGATATATTCAAAATCTTTGTGAAAAAGATGCATGCTAATCAGGTATTGTAAATTAAAAGATGTTGATATTTTTACATTTTGTGGTGTCTTCGAAATGGACTAATCGAAGGTGAAATTTTTTCAGGATCTTTGTCCAGACCCAGAGAAATACTATCATTACACGGTTCCTATGGAAAGGTCAAAACCAAAGATTCCATTGGAGAAACTTCTTGAAGCAACAAAACCAGTGAAGCCATATCCATGGTCTGAAGCAACAGATATGAGTGTTAGTGAAGCTAGTGGATTTTTTGCTGATATAATAGCAATAATCTTGAGTGTGTTTAGAAGAAACCGAAACTGAAAATGTAAATGGAAAGGAAATGAATGATTGATCAATAATAAAATGGCAGTATCACAATCCCATGATCAATTTTGCAGAGTAACTGTTAACTACAATATTCCATTTTCAATACAATGTTATGTGTTTTGTGACGTTTATTAATCGGAATGTGCAATACAAAAATCTAGTTCAAGGATCATGCGTTCAAGTCCGACATCAAGTCAATATATAACAGAGAAATGAAATGACTAATAATTCTACCTTCCAAATCATCCTCTTCAAGTCCCTATCTTAGACCCTATTTCATGTTGCACCAGAGGATCTTGCTTTATACCCACCAGTCCACCAGCAGGCCTCAAACTCAGCAATGTTTATAACCTGGCTGCAAAAAATGTGTAACCAAACCTTAAGAGCATCTAAGTTTTGAAACCGAATGCCATAAGAATAATGCAAATAAACATTTGGGAAGTATGATCTCACTCTCACAAAACCAATTCCTTGGATATCCGCCAACAAATTTAATAGACAAATATGCATATGATATTCTATCGAAATTTTAACAACTTGAAGAAACTTATATCACTTAACTGCACGCTTAAAACAGCAACTTATTTTACCTTCTTCCTTTAATGATCATTTGTGCAAAATGCACTGGACCTCTATTATTATTTCTCAAATACTATCAAAAGATAAACGACGAACTAGGGTTGTCAACGGGACCGGGATGGAGAGCATTCCCCCGTTACCTGTCCTCGCCGACCAAAATGCCATCTAACTTTGTCCCCGTTCCCAGCTTCAGGGACTTTTTTCCCCATGACCTGTTCCTATGATTGCCGCAGTTCCCGCCGGTTCCCCATCATAAACCAATAATAACCAATTTTCGATTGTTTATTAAACCCATAAAAAACAATAAAAAAAACTAAGACATTATTGTAAAATCACATAAATATTTGAATATACACATATATTTTAGTAAAGTTCTCCGGGACGGGGTAACTATCCCCTCCCCCTAATTACCATCGGAAGGACTACCTCCTATTTACGATGCAAATTGACATCTCTACAGCTATGCATTTAAATAATTCATCTAATTAGGAGGAAAAAAAAAATAGGTGTCCACAACTGGGAAAAATACCAAAATTGTTAGGTTGAACGCCATGAGTGGTACAAGTTATAGTGCATAAGTCATGTTTATGCACCGTACATAAATACCCCAAATTGCTTAGCATACCCCCCAAATTTCTAGCGCACCCCCAGATTGTTTAGCGCACCCCTAAAAATATTGGGGTGCGCTAAGCAATCTGGATGGTGCATTAAGCAATTTTCATTATTTATGCATTGTGCATAAGGAAAAAGCTTAGGAACCATAACCACTCCCGCCATGAGCGGAGATTTGAACCTCGACTCCTCCAATTTCTAATGACTATTGTCATTTTGTTTATCCACTAAAAAAAATAAAGCCATGTAAGGAAAAGAGGTTGAACAAGTAGTACCCTTGCAATGGTCATCGATTCATTGTTGGCTGCTCCTTCACCGACATCCAACACAAGTTGAAACTGATGAAAATTAAAACAAATTTTGCATTAGAAATTACAGCATAGTGCTTCCCACAGCTTCCTTCAAACATGTAGTATATGTATTGAAAATTATGAAAAATGAAATTCAAATTGAAATGGTGAAAGAGGTAGAAGAAGAAACCCACAATTGCCAAAATCGAGAATTTGCATTTTTTGGAAAAGGAAGAAAGAAAAATAAATTGTAATGTGGAGATGCGGGGTATCGATCCCCGTACCTCTCGCATGCTAAGCGAGCGCTCTACCATCTGAGCTACATCCCCTTGTGTTCATTTTTCTATTCTGTTCTTATTTATTGAAATTCAACATGTAAATTTAAAGAAAATACAATTTATGTTAACTCTATGAGCTTTATGATTTATCTGGTTGGTTAATTTTTTGGAGTACCAAACTAAAATTTAAAATAAATGTAAGAAATCATAAATTTAACTCTATGAGCTTCTTTTTTCTTTTCTTTTTTTTTGACAAAATTAAATTAAGCTTTTATACTATATTTAATAGGCATGTTGAATTCTCGTTAGATACATCATATATTATTATATTTACGCAATTTATTTATTTTTTGTTTTGAAAAAATATGTTTATGCATTGTTAAGTCAAGATTTAAACCGAATAAATCAATCAATCCTATATTACATAACATAAACAATTAAGTTGAAACTTTTAAAAAACGTAAGAGATAATATAATGAAACTTAACATAAATTAAATTGTGGTGTAAAAAAAACATAAATTAAATTGTATGGGACAAAATATAAAATTGAACAAAAAGAAGTGTACATCATTATAAAGAAAAATGCTCAATTATCAACAAAAAAAAAAAAGAAAAAAAAATGCACACATTAAAAATTTCAATTGATTTTGCCAAAAGAGACCAGAAATAAATTACGAATTACTTATTTAATTTTTGTGAAAGGATAATTTAGATATTTCTTGGGGGTTTGCAGGGAAGCATTGTTTTTTCATTTAAGAACTCAATCCAGTGGATTTATTGAATCAAAATGAATTCCACCGTATTGTATCCGGCACCTCTAAAATAATTAATTCTTTTTGTAAACTAAAGTTATTTTTGCACGTAATTATACGCACACTTTTTTTTTTTTGACACAAACACACTTAACGCCTTTTATTATTTAAATAAGTCTCAATACAACGAGGAACCAATTCAAAAATACGACGACGAGACATAGAAAAGGCCGCTCTAGCTAGATAGTGAGCAACCTCGTTCGTTTGTCGACTAACATACTTAACCTCAAAGTAATTATTACAACTTAGTAACGACTGGATATGAGAAATCAACAAACTAAACTCTGAAACACCCGAATGATTGGACGAAATAGCATCCACCACAAGTTTAGAATCACTTTCAAAAATGACATAAGAAAGGCCTCGGTGTATCATCTCTTCCATTGCTTCCACTAATGCCATAGCCTCTCCTTCCAACACACTAAGTGGTGTATTTACTATGTTGGATCCTGCTACTTTGAATTCTCCACTAGAGTCACGTACTACCCAGCCCCATCCCGACGATCCCGCGAAATTGTAGAAGCTTGCATCTACGTTGCATTTTAAATAACCTCGGGGGGGGCTGCTGCCATTGCGTTGTTATAGTAGCTACTGTTGCGGTATGCACAGGCTGTTGTATATCAAGCTGCAGGCCGTGAACAGCAGCCCAGTCATGCCAATGCTTCGCTGCTTGGGCTCCAATTTGTTGTGCTTGAAGACTACTATCATTCCACACCTTATTGTTGCGATTTTGCCAAGCAAACCACAAGAGAATAGCAAATTGACCCGCCACAATTTTGGACTCTTGCCTGCAAATATCAAAAATAATATCTCTAACATTAGTAAGCATATGCAGCCGAGGGTGAATGATGTGAGCCAATCCCATCACATGCCATGCTTCTCGGACACTGTCACAATTAAAAAATAAATGTTGTTCCTCCTCGCCATAAGATAAACACATAGGGCATTCCTCTTGGCAATCAACGTAACGGTTTCTCAAACGGATCCGGGTTGGTAAACAATCTCTACAAACTCTCCAAAGCAAGTGTTTGGCCTTAGGGGGTGCATGAATCTTCCAAATACTACTCCATCCTTCCTCCTTTCTCGCTCCATAACCTCTATTCCTATGCTTCATATAATTACGGTACCCCGATCTAACCGAATACCTTCCATCCTTCTCCCCCTTCCAAATCAACTTATCCTCCTTAACCACCTCAAGTAACGGAACCGCAAGAATATCATGAGCTACCTCTAAAGGAAAAAGAGAATTTATTTTATTTTCATCCCATGCTTTAATGTTTGGGAGCAATAGTTGTTGAACCTTAATATTATAAACATCATGGTTTTGTGGAGCTTGTAAGCAACACTCCTCACTAGTTCTTAACCAAGGTTCATGCATCACTTTAATTTTACTCCCATCCCCAATTTGCCATCTACACCCATGAGACAAAACTTCTCTAGATCTCCAAATACTCCTCCAAGCAAAACTAGGATTATTGCCAAGACTAGACTCAAGAAAAGTGTTTTTCGGAAAGTACCTAGCTTTGTATAACCGTGCCACCAAAGAAGTAGAATTATGCATAAAGTTCCACCCTTGCTTCGCTACCATTGCCATATTGAAACTATGGAAATCTCTAAAACCCAAGCCCCCTTCATCTTTAGGACAAGCTAACTTATTCCACGCAAGCCAACATATCCCACTATTATTACTACCTCCACCCCACCAAAATGCATTAATCATCTTCTCAATATCACTAATTAAAGTATCCGGTAAAAGATAAATATTCATAATATAGGCCGGAATAGCTGGTAAAACAGATTTTATCATAACTTCCTTACCGGCTCGCGACAAGGGCCTACTCCTCCACCCATTGATTCTTTTCCATATGCGGTCTTTAATGTATGCGAAAGTCTCCTTCCTGCTTCTACCCACCATAGATGGTAGAACGAGATAAGTACCAGTGCCTAGAACATGTTTGACCCCCATGATGTTTGAGAGATCCTCTTGGCCAGCTCTGCTCATATTACGGCTAAAGTAGACTTCTGACTTAGACAAGTTAATTTCTTGCCCAGATGCTATCTCATAAGTTTTGAGAATCTCCATCAGTTTCGTTGTCTCCGAAATATTAGACCTGCAAAAAATAAAACAATCATCTGCAAACAATAGGTGTGACACAATAGGTGCTCCACAACAAATTTTGATTCCATGTAAGTCTCCGCTAGCAACCGCTTTATGAATAAGTGATGTAAGGCCTTCCTTAATTAAAATGAACAGGTAAGGAGAAAGAGGGTCTCCTTGCCTGAGGCCTCTGCCAGGGTAGATAGGGTCAACTTTCTCAAAATTCACTAAAGCCGAGTAGTTAACTGAGCTAACACACAACATCATCCATTTTATCCAAGTATCCGAGAAACCCATCTTCACCAGAACCCCTTTTAAATAACTCCACTCCACCTTATCGTATGCTTTACTAAAGTCAATTTTAAGCTCCAGTTCACCTTTTGCACCTTTAGTACGCCTCTTCAAACAATGAATAATTTCAATAGCGATAAGAGCATTATCAATAATGGACCTCCCTTCAACAAAAGCAGACTGCTCCTCCGAGATATATTTACCCAAGACTCCTTTTAGCCTGTTCGCTAAAAGCTTGGATACTACCTTTTAAAGAACGTTACACAGTGAAATTGGACGAAAATCCTTCATAGAGCCCGGGTTATCACACTTCGGAATGAGACAAATATTAGTTTCATTCAGAGATGATGGAAAATAACATCGCCATAACCAATCTCTGACTGCAGTAAACACTTCATCTCCACACAGCTCCCAAAAATTCTGATAAAAAGCAGGATTGAAACCGTCAGGTCCCGACGACTTATCAGGATGCATTTGAAACAAAGCAACCCAAACCTCCTCCTTAGTTACAGGAGCTTCCAGGCTAACATTATCTGCATCAGAGACTCTGGGTGATATGAGGGAAAGAACTGGTTCAAGAGAGCCATCTTTGGGCGTGAATAGTTCCTGAAAATAAGCTCGAGCAACTTCACAAAGATTCTGTTGCCTAGTAATTACATCGCCGTTCTCATTCTTCAAACTTTCTATCTTTTTTACTTTAGACCGAGCAGTGGCAGACATATGAAAAAAATTTGTATTAAGATCACCTTCTTTTAACCAGTGCATCTTCGCTCTCTGTTTCCAAAAAGCTTCTTCTTGGATAAGTACTTTGGCATGTTGATGATGAGCTTCCTGGAATCTGGCAAAGCTTGAAGAATCGTCTTTGTCTCGATATCTCTCCATCTCCGCTTCAAGTTCTAAAATTTCTTCTTTAAATCTCCTTTTCTTTTTTCTTCCCCACCTCTGAAGTTTATCAGCACAATGAGTTAGTCTATTTGTTATTTCTAGACCATTCCCATCGTTCCAACCTTCATGGACAACTTCACCGATATCCTTTTCCAACAACCAGCTATTCTCAAAACGGAACTCATATTTGTAATGTTGTTGAATCGCCGGGGAACACTGTAATAAGATAGGACTGTGATCCGAGTGAGAAGACAAAATATTCCTTAATTTAGCGTTGGGAAATTTTGTCATCCAATCGGAGGAAACCAAGGCTCTGTCCAATCCCTCCTCTATCATATGATCAGTACTGCTACTCTTGAACCAAGTAAATGGGTATCCTTCAAGATGGATATCCGTCAGGTCACAATCATTAACAACACTCCTGAATCCTGTACACAACCAATTAGGATGAGGGAGCCAATCTTTCTTGTCCTCTTGTGATAAAAGGTCGTTAAAATCTCCTATCACACACCACGGCAAAGGTGACATATCTCTGAGCTCTCGAAGAAGGTCCCATGCCAATCGCCTCCTATTTCTTTTCGGATAACCATAATAACAAGTCAATCTCCAATTCCCTCTTTCCTCGTCCTCAACAATAAGATTTATGAAATTTCTGGGATAATTCAAAACGTGGCATTTCACACTATTCTTCCAGAGTACTGATAATCCACCACTCCTTCCTTCGACATCAATAGATAAGCATGAATCATATTTTAACATGGTTCTGATAGTCTCCATTATGTACGCCTTCGACAAAGTTTCAGATAAAAATAGAACATTTGGTTTGTACCCCTGAGCAAGGTTACGGAGGTTGGGAATTGCACTCGGGCCGCTCAAACCCCGGAAATTCCAACTAAGGATAATCATTGGTCCCGGCAGGCCTGGCTGCCAGGACCTGCCGTTAAAAAATGCTGAATCACAGATGAGTCATCCCCTTTCTCCTTCTCATTGTCGCGCCTTCTCTTTTTTTCTGTTTGGACCTCCATTGTTTCAGTCAAGGATTGGTTCGGGTATGTTTTGGGTCGGTTCAGGTCTTGTTTTGGTCCGGTCCGGGCTGGTCCAGTTCGGGTTAGTTTTTGGTTCGGGTTATTTTTTATTGGCCGAGTCAACGAGTTGGTGTGTTGGTTAGGATTTGGTCCGATCGTGGCATTAAAGGAGAATTGTTGTGAGGGAATAATTTTTAAGGCGTCATTTATGATTGGGGATATGGTGTATGATGAGGTGGGCTAGGTATTATGTGGCAATAATTGGCTAATTATTGAGCTGTCTGGGTCATTTAAGGTGAGTAACGATTGTTGGATTGATGCAGGCTGATGTGTGGAAGGAATGTCTAGGATCATGCGCTGATTAGCATCTTGGTTAAGGCTGGCAGTAAATGCATGGCGGTAGGCAGATTGATTTGTTCTCATGTGGGCCAGTTCCTGTCCGTTAGGATTAATTAAGGGGACAAGTGGGGGACAAAGCAATGAATGTTGATTAATTGTTGAAAGATTTTGCTGGTTTACGTCCGCATGGTTGCTTGGGCGCGTGTGATTCACCTGTACGTGACAAGGATCATGAGATTGGCTACTTCCATGGTTATTCCGACCACCATCTTCCTCCGTAAGCCATCGTGAAGTTTGTCTGCCACCTCTTCTTCTCGGCTCAGCTCTTAGTTCCTTCGACCATGCTCTTAAACCATCATCCTCGGCCATAGAGAATCGGACTGCACATCTATTTTCACCATGTCCTATAAGTCCACATACAAAACAAAACACTCCTAGCTTCTCGTATTTGAAATTAACAGTGCACCAATTTCCCCCTTAATTTTTAACTCCGGAATCTTTTTTGAGGGGCTGTCGAATATCAACACGGACTCTAATTCTCATGTACTCCCTCCAGAAACTCCCGTCGTTATTCTTATCATATTCCACAAACGAGCCAATATAATTGGCCAGTGTCTTCCCGACTCGTTCCGCCATAAGCCCAGTTGGAAGGTTATGCACTTGCACCCAAAAATCAACGTGGTGTAGAGGAATGTTCTCAATTTGTACTCCCAGTTGAACTCTCTCCATGATTAGCATCTGATTATTAAAGGTCCATGGTCCTCCTTGTAATACTGCTTCCATGTCCAGAGCGTGAGCAAATTGAAACAAGAATAGGCCTGGTGTTGCCTCCTTGATCTTGACTCCTTTTACAGGCCTCCAGACATCTGCCATGGTCACTTTCATGGAATTGACATGGATAGAACGATCTCCCAAGAATCTCCCAACAAGACACCACCGAAAGTCGACAACTTCCTCCTCGCCCTCCTCGAAATCAAAAACAAAACCCTCCTCTTCTTGCAAAGACAAGTTCTCCAGATTAACATTAGACATACTGGAATGTTGTTTGTGTGTAAGCTCGAAACTAGTTTGGCAAGAGTGAAAATTTGAAAAAGAAAAACCGCTTCTCAATAGAGAAGATAGCAAACCCTAGCAGAGACTAGGAAAAGAAGTTTTTTTTAAGGGGTGAAGTAATGATTATACGCACACTTGGGGATCAAATTTAGGATTAAATGGTTAAGAGATACTGTATCTGCCAATTGTAACACGCTATGTTGTTTAAAGTAAGTGATTTATTTTTGAGTATAAAATGAGTAATATCAATTATTCATTAATAAATCAAATATTGATATTTTAGATACATTATAACAACTCATGGAATTGTTACAGTAGTATTCGGCTTCTTAAGTGGTCCATTTTTATAGTGTAAAATAAGTAATATTAATCGTTAACTAATAAATCAAAAATAAACTCTTAATTTTTCAACTTTACATTTTATCCATGTTAGAGGATCAAAATCTATTACAAATTTACAATACTAATGTTAATTTTTTTTTTTATTTATACTCCACTCTTTTTAAAAATCCAAATTCCGCTATATTATCCCCCTAAAGTGACGATTGACGGTGTATGTTTAATACCTAAAAGATCTCATATTCAAATCATATACCATATTAGGTGGTCGAGTCAAAAATCACACCCTGCTTTGTTTATTGGCGGATAAGCGAATTGGCGAGCTGACCTGTCAAACAATTTTTTTTTGTTTTTTATTTTGACACTTGTGTTGTTAAAAAAAATGTTCAAATTCCAATAAAATGATTTGCAGCTGTTAATGTATCTTGCGGTAACAGTAATCAAAGTCTAGCCAGTCGAGTACCGCATAAGGAGACCTAGGAGAGTTTGATCGTTAATGGATGTTCTCGGCCCGGTAAAAAATTGGAAATAAACGAATTTGTGAGAAAAACCAATAGAATAAGAAAAAGCAACTTATACAAAGAAATTCGATGAAGAAGAAGCACGAGTATGAAGAGACAAAAAGGAGCAATGCAATAAGAGGATAAAACAGCAACAAATAATCCTAAATTTGATATTGGTCGCACTCACAATATATAAATTATTAGAAAAAAAATTTAAATTTACTTAAATAAATGTTATATTTTATTGGATTAGACCACCTTATTTTTATTAAAAACATTTGTCCAACTCATTGAAAAAGCATAAATTAAAATAAAAAAGATATATTTTTTAAAACTCGCAGATCTACCCACCCCATTTTTTAAGCAAGTTCAGCGGGGTAGGTCAACTAGAGGGGTTGGGCTTAAAAATTCGGCTCAACCGTATAAAATATCAGGCTAAATGGGCTAGTCCGGCGGATATGATCCATTTTATTAATTTAACTCAATTGACAGAGACGATCTTACAAACGTGACATGAGATAGTCTTGTATGGACACAAGGATTTGGGCACAAAATTTAGACACACACTCACAAATAATAAAATTAAAAGAAAAATAAAATAGTCACATCAATTAATATAACTTTAATTATTTTTTATTTATTTTTTTTAATTACATGTGAGTGTGCCTAAATTTTAGGTGTTGTAGTTGTGCCTATAGTAGACTTTCGCACGTGACATTGTAGCTAGCTACTAAACAAAATAGGATACACATCATCATTCTCTCCACGTCTGTCTCTCCAATTCAACGCAAGCACCGTTGTCTCTCTCTCTCTCTCTCTCTCTCTGCACTGTGACGTGACGTCCCTTTCCCTCCTCAAACAACAACAACAACAACAACAATTAACAATTTCTTCAACTTCATCATCCATTAAATTGATTGTTATTTGTTATAGCAAAACAAAAAAATACCTACATTGTTGAACCAAACCTTCAAAAACGTTCAACCAATTCATCACATTGATTGAACCCTTTTCTTCATACTTCGGTTTCTCAAATCACACACATTCCGATATATCATCCACACAAGGTGCATTCATTAATCAATCTGTTATTATATTATTTATTAATTAATTCGATGAGATGAAACGGAGATTATGCATCTTTGTTGATGAATTTCAAAGGAAGAAGAAGAAATGACAAAACCTGGTTATCTGCTTGTTTATGTCATTCTTCTTTGCGCTTTAGCCAATGGAGGTTCAGAGGGTAAGAGGTGGAAACATCAAGACTTTTATAGATATTATCTTCGAAATAAGGTATTTCATATTCATTCATTTATTCATCTTTTTTATTACTACTATTCTCAATGTATATTATGAAGCACCAACACCTCTCAGATTAAGCGTGTCCCAGTGTCCAACACTCGTATAGCATGTGTCAGACAACTCTGACAAGTACATTTTCCGGAGTCCGCGCTTCACAGTTGAGTTTGATTGTGTTATTCTTCTATACAAAAGGCCTATTTCAATGCAGTGTGAAATTTGTCAAGTCTACTATTATTTACCATGTAACTTTTATTAGAAATAATTTTAATCTTGCACTCCAAGGAATATGCCTAGTTAGTAGTTAGCTTCAAGATTTAGTTAAAGAACATGTTGAACTAGTCCAATTATGTAAGTTTTGTTGTTAATTTGCTGTATGATGGAATTTTGGACTCGGAGCCGATGTGAGGGTTCTCTTGCATTCTTGGATAGCTATTCAAATTATGTGCCTTCTTGGTTGCATCTCAATCTCCTAGTCCATTTTGTCATTGGATTAGTTTAGAATGTAGTCTTTGCGTTTCTTTTCGGATGTCTGGTGGTCGTTTGTGGCTAGGTCCGAGATCCCAAGAGATGGTGTTAGTTATCCTTCTGAAATGCTTGGACATACCTGCTGCAGTTTCTCTTCTGCAATGCTTGTTGAGTTAGGGTGTTATGCTAGAATTCTAGTATCAAATGGAGTGGCCGGTGTTATTCTCACATTCTGGGTTTGGTTTTCTGCAGAGGAGGGTCTGTCGTGTTTAGTTTTAGAGTAGTGTCTAGTGGCATCTTGGTGGCATATCCTTGTTTTGATTGTGGATTACTGTATTGGCTTGTAAAATATTTGCATGCCTTGTGCCACCTTTTTAATAAAATTCTTTAGTCTTTTAAATTATTTTTTGTTTTATGATGAATTGTGTTTGTTCAATTGGTTAATACAGGTAGAGCAGGTGTGGAAACATTGTAGGAATGAAATGATAGAAAGGAATTATGATATCGAAGAATTTGACTTGCATTTATTGGATGAGATGGGAGAAAAGAGATCTAAATTTCTACCTCTCCATGTGAAACAACACTTTCTAGATTGCATATTAAACAGAAATTTTCCTATTCCTGTTTCCAAACAAGAGGGATATTTGTTGAAGAAGCATTATGAGTCATTTTTTGGTTTATCAGATCGACATCGATATTTACTCTCAGAGTCACAACATAATCAGACACCACCAAGTCCTGATTCTGTTCCATCATCTGGATCATCACCGAAGCCAAAAAGTCATGTTGCAGCACAAGTCACTTTGACACCTCCAACTCCTGGACTTCCATACGATGATTTTCTGCTCACTCCACCATTTGCACCACCGCCTCCTCATCATGATGACAAGCAACAAAAATCAATTATTATTGCTGTAGTTGCATCAGCAATTATAATCTTAATAGGTTTGTTCCTATGCTGTCGCGAGGTGAAGAAGAGCAAAATAAGTGAGAAAGATGACAGGCCTTTACTCATATTAAGCTCGAGTGACTTCTCTGGTGGTATGTTTATGTTCGGCTTTCTATGATAACCTATAATTATTAATGATAGCAAAACATTTAAGTTTAAATGTTTCTTTTGTATTTCAGGTAGTTCACAAAAGTCTATTGCTTTTGAAAATTCTGATATGAGAGAACATGGTATTAACTATGGAATGAATCCTTCTACTGTTGGGAATTTGTCCATTAAGAATGAAGTCAACAACGCTTCACTGAATGAGATAACATCATCAGATGACAAGGGACAAGTACCGGTGTCTCAATTAAAACATCCTCCTGGAAGATCAGTCCCTGATGCTCCACCACCACCACCAACACCGCCACCTCCACCACCTGCTCTTGCACCTCGGCCTCCACCTCCTCCAAAAATATCTCAGGCTCCACCTGCTCCTCCCAAACCAATGGCAGGTAGAAACCAAAAATCACCTCTAGGACCACATCGTACTAGTGAGGGCGATGATGACTCCGATGCTCCAAAACCGAAATTAAAGCCATTTTTCTGGGATAAGGTTTCAGCAAATCCTGATCAAGCTATGGTCTGGCATGAGATCAGAGCCGGGTCATTCCAGTAAGAAATATTTAAGTCACGTTAAAATTAAATTTTACATAGAATAATTGTAAAATTTATCAATACGATTGCTGAACCTTATAACAACTTACCAGGTTCAGTGAAGAGAAGATAGAGTCTTTATTTGGCTGCACCAACCAGAACAGAAATGAAAGAAGAAAAGATGCTCCTTCTTTAGAACCTTCGGTCCAGTACATTAAGATTATTGAACCCAAGAAAGCACAGAATTTATCGATTCTTTTACGTGCTCTGAATGTGAGCACGAAAGAAGTTATTGACGCCCTTAATGAAGGTGAGTCTCTCTCTCTCTCTCTCTCTCTCTCTCTGTGTGTGTGTGTGTGTGTGTGTGTGTGTGTTTCTCTAGGCGAATACAATGAGGGGCATGCTACTTTAACCTCAGTCATAAAAGAATTGTGGCCAACTATGATACTTTAACTCCAATCAAGTAAATTTTTCTCTGCAAGTGTATACTTACTTAAACCTAGTCAGTAACTAGTAGGGCTTAACTTAACAATTTATATTGTTTATTTGCCATTTGTGCGTTTATGATATAAAAAAATAGTCATTTGTTCTTTCTTTTATCTGTATTTAGGAATGATAAACTCTTACTCTGATGATTGTTTGGTGACTGTGATGTAGCTTTTTCATAGATTCCCCATACAACAATAAAGGAAATTTTAAGATTATTTCGATTATGATTCTGCTTCATCCATTTTCACATTCAAAATTCAAAGGCGATATATGTTTTCAGGATTTCTCTTAGATTAACATTGCTGTATAACTACATCAACATGATTTACTTGCAATGTGTTGATTCAACCAGGTGATGAGATTCCTGTTGAGCTCATTCAAACAGTATTGAAGATGTGGCCAACAATGGATGAGGAATCAAAGCTAAAGTTATTCACAGGCGACGTTTCTCAACTTGGCCCTGCAGAGAGATTTCTCAAGGCCTTGGTTGATATTCCACTAGCTTTCAAACGTCTTGAGTCTCTACTGTTCATGTTTACACTTCCGGAAGAGGCTTCAAGCATTAAGGAATGCTTTACAACATTAGAGGTAAGAGTTGGATTCATGGACCTTTTTTTTAAAATAAAATATCCAATATATTTTGAATGTTATACAATTTGTATATAGCTATTTTACGGTTCCTGGCTATGAGTAAAAATGAAAGGATTATAAGAGAAGAGAATTTAGATTCTCTCGTATGATGTGATGGAGAAAAAAGACCCAAACCAATGAACACCTGTTTCGACACAAGCAAATATTTGGGGAACTCCGTTATCAAACACCGTGTGTTCATTGTTTTCGTTTATTTGTTATTTCTCTTTTGTTACTAGTTTTTTTTTGACAACCTCTTTTGTTACTAGTTGTTCTAACAATATTTATGCATTTAAGACATATGATTAGTGGTTAGTTATCTTAAAAAATAGAACATATTAATAGTATAACATGTTTGCTATTGTTGTATCTCATTTTAATGGCAGGTTTGTTGCAATGAACTAAGAAAAAGCAGGCTCTTCCAAAAGCTATTAGAAGCAGTTCTAAAGACAGGAAACCGATTAAACGATGGCACCTATCGTGGTGGGGCTCAAGCATTTAAGCTTGACACACTTTTGAAACTTGCAGATGTAAAAGGAACAGACGGCAAGACCACGCTGTTACACTTTGTGGTTCAAGAGATCATACGTTCCGAGGGCATAAGAGCTGTTAGAACAGCGAAAGAAAGCCAAAGCCATTCTAGTATGAAAACCGAGGATTTGATTGATGATTCAAATGGGAAACCAGAAGAGCACTATCGCAGCCTTGGCCTTCAAGTAGTTTCAGGTCTAAGCACCGAACTAGAAGATGTTAAAAAGGCAGCATTAATAGACGGTGATGCTGTAACGGCTGCAGTGTTGAAACTTGATCATAGATTGGCAAAAACCGAAGAACTGTTGAATACTGATCTGAAGAATCTAGAAGAAGAGAGCGAGTTTCAACATTCCCTTTCAGATTTTGTGGAGAGTGCAAAAGAAGAAGTGAAATGGTTGACAGTAGAAGAGAAGAGGATAATGGCTGAGGTTAAGAACACTGCAGATTATTTTCATGGAAACGCCGGAAAAGATGAAGGGTTGCGTTTGTTTGTGATTGTACGCGATTTCTTGTTAATGTTGGACAAGGTGTGCAAAGAGGTTAAAGTATCAACCAAGACGGTAGCAATTAAGGATCCTTCTTCATGGAAGAAAGAGCCTTCTTCAATGTCATCGTCTCCGGATACTCATCAACCATCACCTTCTGATATGCATAGGAGGCTCTTTCCAGCCATAGCAGAGAGGAGAATACATGACTCTAGTTCCGACGACGATGATGACGATAATGAGAGATTACCAACGTAGCTACGATATGATGTAATGCAAGTGAGTTTGACTTATCGGTGTATACTGTTCTCTACTTCATCAACCTACAGGTTTTACTGCCTGTAGTCATCGAATTGAAGGGCAGGGTCTCAAACTTTGCTGAAGTGTATGTTTTATAATGCTACAGAAGGGAAGTGGAGTGTACTCTGTCTATATAACTCTTGTTGATCAATGGAAACTACTGGATGTCAACTATATGGTATTCCTCATCAATGTGTGAACAACAAGAGAGGTTCTCTTACCAACCCAAAAGAAAGGGGGTGTTAGGAGGGGGAGAGATTGTTTTTTGTTGTTTCTTTTCTCCTCCGTTTATTTGACGGATATTGTTTCGATCACGGTGAAATCTTGATGTCAATGGGATGCATGACAGTAGTTGAGGTAGTTTATTTTTTTCAAGATTACTCTCTATTTAATCACTAGTTTTTTTGAGGAACAATCTTGATACTGCAATTTTCATAGGAAAGGTATGCTACATGTTATGAGTGTTTCTCATTGAAATGATATATTCTAAATCTTTGGTGATCAATGTTAGTGAGATTAAGATACCTATAGTTAGTTAATAATCCAACCAATGCATAATAATGTAGAGGAAAATGTTTAATTTTTGGTGCAAGATTAAAAACCTTTGTTGTAAATTAAAATAGTTCAACATGGTGTTAATTAAAATAAAAACAAAAAGAAAATAAGGCTTTAAAGAAAGTAGAAAGATATATTTAGCTCCATGTAGCCCATTTCAGCATTACCATTACAATCTTTCATTGGCCAATGACTTTGGAAAACAGAAGGAAATATAGAACCTAAATTATAATTATAATACACATGTCAGTGGATTAGTAGATATGATAATTTGGTGATGATTTATAAATGGGGTCCTTAAAAATGGTGGGGTTTTCTTTTCCTTTTATACCCCCCATATAGTACAAGTATGTCTTGGACATATTAATAAAGCAACAAACTTGGTAAAGCTAAAATCTCTAAAGCACAAAAGCAAGAGCAGAAGTGGTCTCCACTCCAGGTGTTTCCTTAGTCCCTAATTAAGAGGCAGTGGCAGAAACGTAATAAGAAACAGAAAATAGGCCATGAACAAAACACAAAATTCCACCAATGGATAGAAAATGATGGTGTGTGAAACCACAAGAACCCCTTGATTTATTGTTTGATGTAGTGCCTATGACCAACATGCTCAATCCAACAGCCAATACAATCCTGATCAACAACAACATTAAAACAAGTATTACATATAGATTTAGTGTTAACAATTTTTACTCTAAAATCAGTGTTTTAAAAATTGAACCGCACATCGAATCGGTGAAACTTTCAGGTTATGTAACAAATGTTCTAAACTGCTCGAACTATGGAAAAATCGTGGTTTAACCATTCAGTTCGGTTCGATTTTCAAAACATTGTCTAAAACAATAGTGGAATTAGGGAAATATAATATATTACCATGTTAAAATGAGGCAAGCCATTGAGAGTTGTCTATTGGATGAAGACTTTTGAAGCTCTTGAGAACAAAGACAATTGCACCCACCTAGCAAATTAGCTACAACATGGGCTAAAGCCAAAAGTACTGTTGCACCTAAACCAAGCATGAAGGCCTTATGGCTTGGCTCTCTACACTCAAATATCCATAATCTCAAGTGTTTAACCTGATTGTGTAAGAAAAACAAAATTACATCTTAATATATTCCTTGCAGCATAAGTTTTGTCTTTCTTAATCAAGAAGAAAACTTATGTACATTATCATGGATATTGTGTTGTTCTTCGATCACATACGAATATGTTATACTGTGATCGAAGAACAACTCCAACTATATTTATTGTAATACAAGTTTTCTAATTATTAAACATACCTTGTTTTGAGCAATTTCAGCCTCTATGCCAAGAATACCTGCTGTGGCATCCATGATAACAATCAAAAGACATAGAAAAATGCCTAATCCTCTAGCCATTTCTTTTTTTCTAGTGTGATTTTCTTTACCAACTAAGAAAGAGAGGAAAATATGTAAAAATCACATATCAACATAATGGTGGGAAAAGCTTGTTTTATACTAACTATATGCAAAATAAACTTTAATAAGTATACATTAATTTAATCTCTTTTTTCTTTTTCTCAATGTTGGATTCTTTTGATGAAGGTGCAAGAAAAGAAGGGTATAAACCAACTCATACAATAACGTGACTGTAGGTATATCTATATTATAAGTGGCCCAAATAATTGTGAATATTTTTTTCATATTTCAATAATTATTAATTATATGGAGTGGCAAATAATTTATTTCCTACACACGTGCAAAACCAATATCTTGCACCTATTACCTCATCAAATTAATGTATCTTACCCCAAAAAATAAATTACAAAACAATTTTTCACAAGAAACTAGTATTCTCTTTTCATTCAAAGAAAATTATTCGCATAGTTAGAATTAGAAAGCAAAGGATTGATATGAGGAAAGTGACAGAAAAAATTCCCTTCTCTTTGATTTTGTTTTCCCATCAATCAAGTAACCATCACATGAGCACGAGCCAAGGCATCAAGATAAAGCCCAAGAATATTTAGTGAGGAGTTGTTATTGATGTCGTGAGTGACACTAAACAAATAATTACTTTATTTTTAAAACTTTTATTTTTTGGCAAGCAACACCATAAACTCCCATATACAACTACGAAATTCTATATTTAAATTTGAATGAAAATGTTCAACTTAATAATATTGACATTGTTGGTTGAGTTAGATCTTACAGACAATTTGAGATTAATTTATATTCTCTAAAAAATAAAGGACTAAATATGAATATGTCTATTTGTCGATATTCAAACATTTCACATCTTATCTTATGAGTCTAATTTCTTTTGCTAAGTCCCAGCTTAATTGATGTCATCTTAATATTTCATTGATGAAATCAATTTGTCATTGGTTAAATCTTGAAAATTAATGTAAATTCCTTTATCTACTATAATTTATTTATAAGTTACAAATTTCACAATAGTTTATTTTCTTTAGCCAATTCAATAATACACATGCTTCTTATTCAACTTGTTGTAAGTTGTAACATATATTTTTATGTACCATTTACAATTATATTGTCCATGCTAGCTCATTGGCAAATTCGCGTATTTTCTTCGTACAAAGTTATAGTGGTGTGTCTAATCGAACAATTTTGTACATTAATCTATAATTTCTCATTTTCATACAAAATTAATTATATTTCTTAATTCTTCATAGTACTAAGTTTCATCGATGATTAAAGAATAGTACTATTGTTTTTTTCTGTAGTAGTACCTTATAGTTATGAAAATCAACAGTCACTAATTAAAGTTACTCAAACAAGAAATACAATAACAATAGTACTATAGCAGCAGAAAATTTAGTAACACTAAACCAAAATTAAAAATGAAAAAAGCACAAGTCATTAACTAAACTTAACCACAATAACCATTAATTAACTAAACTTAACCATAATTAGTAAAACCCTAAAACCCTAAACAGAAAAAGCTTATTCCTTAAAAAACTAAAAACCAAGAAAATCACTAGCTAGTAGAAGAACTTGACAGAATTAGAGAGTAAGCACTAAGCACCAAACCAAACAAAATCCAATAACATGAAAACGGTGTCGTTTCATTTCTTTGTTTCTTCTCAGTGAAAGAAAGTCTTGGAAGAACCATGATCAGATAAAGCCAAATTCATCTGCTGCTGCAATTGTCTTCTTTCTGATAACTTTCTTAGCAGAGTAAATTGTTCCATGGAGAAAACACAGTAACCTTGTGAACAAAGTTTTGTTTGTGCAACTGGTGAGTTCACAAGAACTTGTAAAGCTTGGTTTCTGTTCAGCATTTCTAAGTCACCAAAAACACCACCGCCGCTGTTTCCGCCGCCGCCGTAGCTGTTGTTTGTGATTGAGTGTGATGGCATTGATTGAAGAACAGAGTGTTGTGCTTGTAAGAATTTGACATATTTATAAGCTTCTTCTAAAAGTGTAGCTTGATCCATTTTCTTATCCCATGGCATTAGTTTCTGTAAACAACGAGTTTTCTCGCTTAGTTTTTGTCTTCTCTGTCTTGCTAACTTGCTTTGAGGAATCAATGAGGATGGTTTTCCACGAACTGATGAGTGAAGTTGTTGCTGCTGTTTTGGTGGTGGTGGTTGTTTTGTAATGAGTTGAGGGAGACGGTGGAAGGATTCAAAGGGTGGTGGTGGTGGTGGTTGATAATGTTGAGGGAAGAAGTTGAAGGGTTGTTGTTGTTGAATTGGAGGAAGATATTGATCTAATGGAGGAAGAAGGTTTAATGGGTTTTGAGGAATTTGGTCGGTGATGGTTTCAGGGAGGTTAGGGAGTGAAGGAGTTTGGTCGGAGAAGAAAGAAGGGTAGTTGTTGTTGTAACTGAGAAGTGATTGGAGGCTCAAGTTAGAAAACATTGGGTCGGAACTGTCACCGGAAAACATAGGGTGGAAATTTGGATCCATTGAATGAAGAATATGAAGTTTGTATGAAAATGTTGTGAATGATGAATGAATATGAGAATGAGATTATATAGTACTCATCATGTGTGTGTGTGTGTGAGTGTGTTATTCATCATTTGAATATGTTAAGACTGTCTCTATAAAAGACAAAATGGTAGTAACAGATTGAAAAATTAATCAATTGAGATAATAAGGTAATTAAGTAGTGGAAACTGATTATGAAAAGGGGAGTAATTTTTAGTGTTGGTCTCTCACCAAATTTGTATCTTTTCAATTCTCACAAATATAGTAATTAATTAAGACCATCTCCAATGGTGGGTACCTATTTTTTAAGTACCAGTACCTAATAGGTACCCTCATTGGAGCAAAATACAAATGAGTACCTAATAGGTACTGGTTCTAAGTTAAGCATTGGTACCTATTTTATTTATATGGGACCCATTTACAATTATGTATACTTATTGGTGAAATATGTTATAAGTGGGACTGTTTTAGAACTTTTTAAGAGGTGTTGGGTTGGAGGGATTGAGTACTTAGTAGGTATTATTATTAAAAAATTATAAATAAGTGATGTGTATACGTGAGACCCATTTAAGTACTAAAAAGAGAGTAGCTCCATTGTGGATGCTCTAAGAGACTGTTTTATTTTATTGTTGTCAAAAAAATAAAGAGACTGTTTTATTATTTTTATTATTATTGAAATGATAATTCTGTTTGTTTGTTAGTAATTCTCACTTAGCATTCTCCATAAAGATATTAAGTTAATAACTGTAAACATAGTAATAAGGTTGGATAAAATATGGTAGTGTATTACGTTTGTTATTATCTTGTTTTGGAGAGAGAGAGGGTAGTACGTCCAGCTGTGTGTGTGTGTGAGAGAGAGAGAGAGAGAGAGAGAGCAAAGAGTTTGTTATGAGGTTGTCTGCTCTGTTCCGTTTGTAGCCGTTTTGCAGGGCGGTGTATATTATCAGTATCACCACACACCACCACCATCCATGTTTCTCCTTTTTGTCTTTTTCTCATCACACGTAGGGTAGGTTATGTATATACCATTATACCCTTCGTTTCTTTTCTACATATCATATGATCATATCAATACATCACAAGAAAGAAAGTATACATCATACATTACATGCATGTAATCAACAAGTATAGGAAGAAATTCAGGTCCTAGAATATCCTCTCTCACATGCATTGCATATATATGCATGATGATGCATATATAACCATATATACATACATGTACACCATTAGTATGTAGTTGTACTATAAATGGAGTAATATACCTTAACCACCTGCTGCAATTCCGAATTACCACTGCCTCATTAATATAAATGTCAGTAGTAGTGCACTGCAGGATCACTACAATTTTCAGACAAACTCCGACATATAAATGTCAGATGTTTCTTAAACACTCATTGCATATAATTATATGGTATCATCAATTCATCATCAATAATTTTCATCCACATTAATTTTATACTTACACAAGTACCAAATACTGTATATATGAACTTATTTAGACTAATCTGATGAATTTTTTGGCGTAAACTATGCATCCTATGTGCGCGACCATAGAAACTAATTTTTTAATACTGCTGCATGTCTAAATTATGGTCGAACTCATAGTTTTGATTAAACTATACGAGATCCGCGTCATCTTATCAAGTCATGCATAGTAATGTTGTGTCGTCTAAGTCTATGAATGTAGTTTTTTAAAGATTTAGTTTTGTTAAACAAACAAATTTAGCAGCGCAGTTTGTTATTCGTCTACCTTATGTATAACCATTTTATATATATATAAAAAAAATTGTCATATGAATATGAAGGAAAAAAAAAATCAAACACTATTTGGTACTTATGGTTCAAGTGATTAAATTCAGGAAAGTAAATAATAATAAATTTGATGAATATTAATTAAACCAGTCAACAATTAATATAGTCCAAGATCAATCTTGACCGTACAACAACTAGGGAAAGGGTCTATTTTGGGTGATATGCTACCACCACCATATATTACTACCACCACCGTATTTCCTTTAACCAACTGTTCTTCTATGCAAAAAAAATTCTTGATGTAATCTCTAGGCAGGCAAAATTTGGCAGCTCATGTGCTAGAGAAATCTATTTTCCCTGCGATTAACTAATTTTTGTGTCCATCTTTTAATGTCCACTTATGTGGGTGTTGAATGTAAAAAAAAATGCATTGCAATGTTGGAGCTTACTTGTGTAAGAACCATTCTTTTATAGAATTACTAGTAGGATACCCATGCTACCGCCCGGGACGCGCCGTTGGCGCGTCGATATTTTTCATAAAGATTATCTTCTATCAATGTCCTCTTTTTTAAATGATAATATAATTTATTGTAATCATGTTTTATATACATGAGATATTTTTCATAAAGATGTTCAAATCAATTTAATTTCATATTGAAGATAATTTTTTTTTTAATTACCATAGAAGATAATCAAACCACTGGACAAATTACTTTTGGTTCTTTATTTAAGATCTCATCAATATCAACATTTGTGTTGGTATTCAAACTTGTTGGATGAGTTAATAGTTTGTTAATTCACTTAAAAAAGAGGACATTGATATTGATGTTGTTAACAACACCGTTAAATCAATTACATAAGGCCGTTAGATTGTCAATTTGATTACACAAAACAAATATAAGAGTTGATAAAATGACATAAGGCACTAAAACACATAAGTGTTCATAAAATTACATAAGAGTTCAATACATGCATTAGTTAAGTGAACTCTAAGTTACAGGTTAAACAGTGTTTTTCTTCTTTCTTCCTTTCTTTTTCATGTGAGTCACAAATAGGCAATCATCTTTTTCTTCAACCTCAAACAAGATTTTGTCACCAGTCATTAATTTGTGTTTCCTCAAGTATTGAAACCATGGTTGTTCAATCTGTTTTTCATCTCTTTTGTTACTGTTGATACTTCTTTTTGTTGTGTATCAAGATGATTGTATGTCCCCATTCAGTCCTTTGGTTGTTAAAATCTTGGAATTGAACAGCAAAATCCTCCCATAATGTACAATTAAGTATATTTCCCCTGTTAAATAACAATAAGGTTAATCACATAATATGTCAATAAGTATAAGTGTATATATATAAACAACAAACATTGTGAAGTAAGAATATCACTTGAGATCTTTGAGTTTGAAGTTGATTGGAATTTTCCTAGCTCCGGGGACAGTTTGAGTGTAGCCTAATTCATGAAAAACACCAATAACATCTATACAAACAATGTTGAGGTAAAATGACTCAAAAAGTATGATAGTTTAATAATCAGGATTAAATAATATTAACACATTGAAATAGTATATCTAACCAACAACAACATCCGGTGGAAGTTGTCTCTGCTTGATGTCATAAAAATCTGCAAATACGAATCATGGATGTGGAATTTTGGGTTGGTTGACATTTTCAATATGTATCAAGTGAGAGGAGTAGTTATAGTGAGAGATGAGAGGATTGAATGAGAACCATTAGATTAAATTGAATGGCTATGATTAATTTACACATTAAAAGTTACGCCACATCTTATTGATTCTCCTGATTGTTCATCATGGCAATATCGCATGACTTTTCGTTCACCCTCTCAAAGACAAACAGTAGCAATATCTTCTTCTGCAACTTATTTCATGTGATGCATTTCTATGGATAACAAAATAATGTTTAAATCTACACATTAATAATTTATATTATTCATCTTTTGTCTCTTCAATTTCCTGAAACTATAAACTTTCATTTAGGTTTTTTACCCCTTTTTCTTCTTCATCTTCAATTTCTTGCAATGATTCATTCTCCTTGATTCCCTTTCTCTGTCTCGGGCGTTTCTTTTAAATACTACGGTTTCCATGTTACAATTTCTTTTTTGGAAAATGCTATAGTGCACGACGTCTTTTTGTCGTCCAAGTGCACGACTCTGTTTTTTTTTTAACATGTTATTATGCGGTGGTTAATTGGTTACATGAATTTTGGTAAAAAAAAAATAAAATGAATTTAATACATTATACCCTCTCTCACTCACATAATACTATATTTTATTTATCTGCACATGTTCTATTTTTTATGCATTATTTAATTTAGTTTTAAGATTCAATTGCATACACTAGTGATATAAAATATATTTTTACCAAGTAGTTTGTTGAGTTAAAATTTTATTTTTACCAAAAAATAAATAAAGTGGATTATTTGGAGTTTAAACAACGATCTTTGATATTCTTATCAACCGATCTAAATTCGCATGATTAATAGTATAGATTTTTTTTACGTAAAAGGCAAGAATCAAACTCCTAACCATCTTCTTAAAAAACCGAAACTCAACCAATTTATTATTGGTCTTACCAAATAGTCAATTTAGTTTTTAAAAATATGTTTTCAATTTTTACTTTTATATCGAGTTTTTACTTCTTTTTTTTTTGTTTTTAGTTTTAATGGGGAAAATTTTGACATATTTTTTAACATGACATACAAACATAATATAAACACATTGTCATAATATTGATATTAAAATGAAGGGTAAAATGGTGTTTACCCCCCTGCAAAGTAGGCGACTTCTGAATTACCCCCCTGGAAAAAATTTCGTTTAGATTCCCCCCTTACAAATTTTGGTTTTCTAGATTCCCCCCTCCAATTCACTACGTGGCAGCTGACTGAGCAAGAATCTCCACGTGGCAGAAGGAATCTCCACGTGTCAGCTGCCACGTAGGAAAATTAACATTTTTTTAAAAAAAATTTGCCACGTCACTTACTGAATTTTTTTTTTTTAAAACTGAAATAGATTAAATTAATTTTTTTTTAATTTGTTTAAAAACAAAACAAGTACATGTTCTCTTGCCATTTTTACATTGCACTCAAAGTGCCTCTTCTCAATTCGCTCAAGATTGAGTCCAATGAATCGATACTCCGTCTACTCTGCGAAACGATTTGTGAGTGATTCTGGGTTGGGACGGCGGCAAGAGCATTTTGGTGTTTTGGTAGATTCTACATGTAAAGCTTCAAGCACATCAATGGAGAATTTTGGTGTTTTGGTAGAATCAATGGTAGAATCACTCTCTCTTTCCCACCGATTTTAGATCTGGGTTTTGTTGGGGTGAAGTTTTTGCTTGAGATGATAATGAACTTTTTTTTACTTCTCTTGGTTGCTTCGTGGGTTGAGTGTTTTGTTTTAGTGTGAGTTCTTTTTTTCCTCTTTATTCACATGTTTCTTGTATGATTCTGTTTGTAACTTTGAGTGGTGAAGATGAAAAACTAGATTTTGGGATGAAGAAAAGCTAGAAGATTTTGATAATGAAACTAGATTTTGGATCCAAATTAAGTGATTGTTGTTCTTTCCCTTTTCGAGAACGTAAATTTAGGATTTTACAAATTTATGAATTTTAACATTTGAATTTGTTGGTTTTTGTCCCCCACTTGGTTCATGATTGAGATTGTTACATAAAGTTATGAATTTTTCTGCGATGAAGATTGTGGTTGAGAAATGGTGTTAAGGTTACAGTGAGATTGGTTGGTGGGGGTGGTGGTGATTTGAGATTGGTTGGTAGGGGTGGTGGGGTTACGAAGAAGAAGAGATTGGTAGGGGTTACTGTGAGATAATGCACATAGAAGAAGAGGGAGATGAAGGAACAAAGATGAACAAGTGTTGTTTTAATTTATTTAAAAATTATAATTTAATCTATTTCAGTTTAAAAAAAAAAAAATTCAGTAAGTGACGTGGCAATTTTTTTTAAAAAAAATGTTAATTTTCCTACGTGGCAGCTGACACGTGGAGATTTCTTCTGCCACGTGGAGATTCTTGCTCAGTCAGCTGCCACGTAGTGAATTGGAGGGGGGAATCTAGAAAACCAAAATTTGTAAGGGGGGAATCTAAACGAAATTTTTTCCAGGGGGGTAATCCAGAAGTCGCCTACTTTGCAGGGGGGGTAAACACCATTTTACCCTAAAATGAACAAAAATTAGCCACTATAAACTAAAACTGCGAGCTGAAACTTATCTGCCGAGGTTCGTATAAAAAAGTAAAAAAATTAAGATTCACTTGTCCCCTCATGGTAATATTTTTGTTAAAGAGTAATAGTAATAGTAATATTAATAATTTAATATATCTTGAGTTGGTCTCATCTATTAGCGATTAATATACATACATGATACATCCATTATATTATATTATTATTATTATTATATTATAAAGAAGAACACATAAGTCTAATATACCAACTAAGTCTTGGTAAAAAAATGTCTAATATACCAAGTCGTGCAGTTTCGTCGATCCGGAGCGTCGTGCTATATAGCACAGCTCTTCTTTTTTTATGATAACTTTTCGGAATCTAAAACAAAAGAATAGGGATGGATTATCATAAGAAAGAGGATTAGGGAACAATCTGAAGCAAGATGTTAATAAAGCATCATTTTTAAACACTGCCATTTCATGAATAGGGTGGATTTAACCCCCCTTAGGAAATGGGTCATGTCTACAATGAATTTCATGAAATAGATGTAATTAATTTTAACACGTTTTATCACTATGTTTCAAGTTGGGATGTGGGTAGTGGCTTCAATCTATTTCAAGATCTGGTGACTAATTGGTTTCAAAGTGGCAGATGCACTTTCTGATGATAGTGAATAGCGATATTAAACTGTGCAGAAGAATGGAGGTTTCAAAATTTGGAAAAACAAAAAAGATGTATGAGATGAAAGAGAAAGGGATAGATCCATGAACAATTTAATCGCAGATGTCCATTTCATTTGTTGTAGCTATGCAAAAAGAAAATCCGTATGATTTGATACAAGAGATGTCGAGTTTTCATAAAATCAAAAAGACACAACCATGGCTCTGTGAAGAAGAAGTGGAGAAGTTAAACCCGGAGAGAGAAGACACTGAGGTGAGGGAAGCATAATTGTGTTTGTGTGTGTGCAGCTGTAAAACATTGTAAGCATTTGATTTGATCCAAGGGTTGTGATTTAATCCTCTCACCCTCTCATTTTAAAATCCCTCTCATTTGAAAGTTCCCCTATGTATAAACAACAAACATTGTGAAGTAAGAATATCACTTGAGATCTTTGAGTTTGAAGTTGATTGGAATTTTCCTAGCTCCGGGGACAATTTGAGTGTAGCCTAATTCATGAAAAACACCAATAACATCTGTACAAACAATGTTGAGGTAAAATGACTCAAAAAGTATGATAGTTTAATAATCAGGATTAAATAATATTAACACATTGAAATAGTATATCTAACCAACAACAACATCCGGTGGAAGTTGTCCCTGCTTGATGTCATAAAAATCTGCAAATACTAATAATGGATGTGGAATTTTGGTTTCGTTGACATTTTCAATTAAAGTAGCTGAGCTGAAGACCAGTTTGAAAGGATGAGTAGAGCACTTGAGAGGTATATTATTTTTCTCAACAGAAAAATTCTCCACAGTGAAAGTTGTATTTTCAGCAAGCATGTCTTTAAATTTTTCTTTCAAATCATCAGGAACAATAACTTGGATATCATGGCCCTAAATAAGTAGTAAAACGCATCAAAGGGTGAATAAATGTTGATTAACTTAACACATTAATATGATTAAGTGAGCACAAGACCATACCATCTTATCAGTAAGAACCATTTCTACATGTTTGACTCCTTTAGCGTTGTTAACAACCCACAAGTCCTTAACCAAAACAGCCAGTTTCCATAGGTACTTCGAATCGTTAATGTCCTTGATATTTTCAATAGCTCTTGCCATAGTATCTAGAAAATGAAACAAATAGTGTGACTATTAGATTATAAGGAGCTTGAAATGGTCTAAAAAGTGATTTTTGGAAACATTAGCTGAATAACGAAAGTGGTGAAAAAATAGTAAAGTGGTCCAAATCCTTTTCAACAGTTAATGAAGGCTAAATAAAACATAAGTTGAAACATTTATTTAGGAAACTGATATAAACGCTATGTCAAAAGTACATGAATCGAAAACTCAAAAAAAAGTGAAACTTAAACATAGAAAGTAAAAATCAATTTTTAGTATGGCTATTAGATTATATTATATTATTGAAATGGTCAAAATGTTCTTTTTATTAAACATTAGATGAATAACGAAAGTGCTGGAAAAATAGTAAAGTGGTCCAAAACCTTTTTGAACAGTTAATGAAGCCTAAAGAAACGTTAAGTTCAAACTTAACCTTAGGAAAATGATATAAAAGGAATAAGTTAAGGAAAAATATACATGCTATTTCTGGATAAATCACAAGATGGAATCGAAAACATACATATATAACAACACATCAGCATTAAACTAAAAGGATAAAGTTAAGGAAATGGAAGAGGAGATGAAAAAGAAAAGGAACTTACCAGAGAGAGAGATGGAGCGATTTATGCAGAGAGGGAATAACTGTACACGAAAAAAGCAAGTGAAAAAGTAGGTTATGAGTTTATGATTGTGAAAAACAAAGAAGAAAGAAGAACATTAAAGGAAATGGAAGAGATGAAGAAGAAGATTAACTTACCAGAGAGAGATGGAGCTTCTTTTAGAGAGATGGAGCGATATGAAGAGAGAGGAATTTGTTGACAAAATGAGATCTTTTATCTATCTCAAAGGAATAGAAGATAAAAGATATGTTCTCTGTGTACAGAGATACAGAGCAGAAGGAAGTGACAATTTGGTTTGTGATTTGCAGCGGGAGAGTTGAAATCAGTTTAGTTACTTTTGGTTACTTCCTTCAAACAAATGGTATGGTTTGGACAAGTAGGACACGTGTAAGACATATAAGCATTCAGGGCAATTTGGTCTTTTCAACATACCAATTCCTTCTTAGATTATAAGGAGATTCTAGGCAATAGAAGTTTTTGACAACACTAGTGAAGAAAAATTGGTAAATCAAAGAAAGTTAAGAACCAAAATCGAATTTCTTCCAGTAGACAAAGAGCTTTGATAGCATCCTAAAAAAAAAACCAAGCATTAATGTGGATAATATCATTTCTCCGTAGACAGCATAGGTTTTCAGCTACTGATTACAAGCAAATATCGTTTAAATTACATCAATTCCAGCCAGCAGCATACATGTTTGGCTCGGCATTTATCTACTCTTTCTCGTGTTCCAAAATAGTTTCAGATTATGTGAAATTTCAACATGAAACAAACATGCTTAGTCCTATTGCCAGCTCAGGCAAAGACACCAGCAACCAGAGTACAAACATCCCACAATATAATTTACAAATATGTGAGTCGGATGGGAAAACATAAAGCAACTCTACCTCCATTTTTTATGAAACTAATACAAAATCCATTATAGTTCTAGTCACTGAGACCATTCATTCATCAAGAGAAATACATTGCACATTTTATCATATAAAATATTACCCTAGTTAACAACTAGATGACAACATAGCAAGGCCTTGAATTAGCCTTTTTTTTCTCCTACCTAACTATCATTTCATATTACACAGGAGTAAACAATGCCCTACAATCAAATGAATTAGAATCCAATGGTCAAGAAAACTGTACACAAGAATGACTGAGAAGCGGCACAAGGGAAAACGCCTTGGATTAATTAATAATTACAGAACCCCACTCTAAAAGAGGCGGGTAGCTCTGAATGATGAACCGTTCCATATCTGATAATAGTTGTTTCACCAGGAAGTCTCTGTCCACTTCCTCCGTGAAAATGCAAGAATTTAACGGTCCCATATGGCCTCAGGTCTGTGCTTCAACCATTGAACCATCTCCCTGTCCAGTGTAGAGTTATTTATTACTGCATCTAACATTGGGCTACCAAAGAATTTCGGAGAACTTCTAAACAACCATATCTGGTCTTTGGGCCAAGATCTCTGCGGCTGCTTCTCCTAGATAAACAAAACAGATTATCGTCACCGACATCAAAGACAAAAAAATCACAGAAAACATATTATACATCTATGGAATAAGACTTCATGGCAATTGTTTATAGAATAGAACCATATAATTTTAGGGAAAATTTTAGATGAGAACTTCAAAATAATTATATAAAAAGAACTGACCATTCTTGCCAGCATAGATCTGACAGTCCTTGGACCATAAACACGATTCTGTGATGGGTTCTGAGCCTTGGCATAAAAGGAGCCGATGTCTGGTAAAGACAAACACCCCCTGCTTGCTCTAACCAAGGTCTGATCTGGATCTGAATTACTCTGATTATGCCAAAAAATCAGCTGCCCTAAACAATAATTTTCACCATATACCTTTTGGTACTCCTGAATCTCTGCTCCCAACTTGTTAGTATACTTGGGACCTAAGTCAAGTGGACTAATATGGACAGGCGGTGAAGTAATGGTTTGATATTCCTGAAAGAAAACAAGAGATTTTAATATATGAAGTTTAAAATGCAAATAAAAATCCACTGCCCTTGGCAGCTTGGTATTCACGTTCGGAAAAACATACCTGTATTCTAAAGAAGTGCTTGGTATAAGCGTAAATATGGAGTAAGTCAGCAGCAGCATCATGCCGACATTTATATGTACAAGAAAGACTTCGAATCTCATCCCTCAACCTATGTAGAAAGTGGGAGAAAACAAACTTTAAAGATCGCAAGTTCTACCAGGTTAAAATACAGACCAGCTAGAAGCAAGAATCAATTACCATAATAGAGATTTCCGAAGCTCTTTTTGAATATCTGCCGAACTTGAAGGATCACGAGCATGAACTTTGGATCTGAGATCATTCAAGATCCCTTCTTCTACATAAGCAGCCATGCACTGAAGAAGTTCCTCAACGAATGAGCCCTCTCCTTTCCAGAGAGACGAAACAACTTCTTCAGGACTGAGCTTCTCAAGAGGAGGCGGTGCTTTCCCCGGATCACCAAAAATACATCTCATAACATACCTTACCTGTAATATCCCATCAAAGATTAAAATCCTCTCCAAACTACAAAATGAAATGGAATATTGCTGATATGCAGTGAGATAAAACTGTATTGAAGAGTTCATTTCTCGCCTACAACATGCACAGAGGGAATATTGGTGCAGTGCATACTTGACATACAGCATGAGATGTAAATTTCTTGATCATCTAGAAACTGTCATTACATTTAACCTTACTACCTTAACAGTATTAGCCTGGTGCTTCTTTTAAAAAGCACATAATAGAAACACTAGTCTTTAGCATTCCTCTTTTATGAACATGTTTTAAGTGCCAAACTTTGTTCTTCTCAAAATTATTATAAACAAGAATAACAAATAAGCAAATAGAGCGGCACACTCACCTTATCCAGAGTGACAGCAAGATTCTGAAGCCTTTGGTTGTACACTCCCTCCGCCTGAGTCAAACAAAAATATTAAATGAAAATAAAAGTTTCAACAGAATATGAGAATTCTTAGAATTTGGAATGGACCCAACTCAACCATATACAAAACAAATTTTTACGTTGAGTGATGTATCCTACCTATACAAATTTACAGCCTATAGACTATTATATCACATTCATTGTGGGACAAAAATACCCTATCCCTCATGCCCATCTAGAACATGACCTAAGTGGCTCGATAACAAATGATCCAACAAATTTGGGGTAGGCTCGAATATCCACATAGAACTCTTAAAAAAAACAAATGCCATCTTTATATATGATAATGAAGCACGTGAAGGGAACAGAGAGCACACCTGAACCTCAGCATCACTCCTTTCAACTTCAAGACATACATCTGAAAAATATTTTCTCTTTTCGTCCAGATTATGCTTCAGAATTTCTTCGGGAAGTTTAGTTCTTTCAAAATTGATGAACCTCACCTTCAAAACAGGAGAAATGTCAGCCAAATTTAATACACAACAAATGCAAAAACTAAAATATTTTGGGAAAAAAAAACAAACAGAAGGCACATACAAGGCGAGCTGCATAGGCAACAAGCCAATCAGGCAAGCCCCCAAGCAAGCAACTTCCTAAACCAGCTCTTCCAAGGTCATTATAGTCCTCTTCAGACACAGAGTTTGATTCACAAGCTTCTAACATCAAATAATGCCGATCAAGAATTCCATGCGAGTCTTTCAGAACCTGAGAGGAGGGACAACAAATTTCACTCAACAGATGAAGTAACCAAATGACCTAAATGGAAATATATATTGTATTGTTCTACTTTTTAAAGCAACCGCAACCAGGGTTTCATTGTTTCTATAAAATTATGTAATTGCCGAGGAGTGTTAGGATTGAGTATAGCTATAGACATTCCTTCAACTGAACAAGTTCCTAGATTGATTGTTAAAATTCCTAGAGTATACAACTTCCTAGGTTAGTGCTTATTCATTAAGCGTTCAATGTATCTGTTGTAAAACTATTATAAATAGAAGTTGTGTGATCCGAGTATAGACACACAGAAATTACTTAAATGTTATATGGTAGTATCAGAGTGGGTAGAAAAACAATTTGTTTCAACCATGGCAAGCGTGTCCAGTACTTTCACTGAACTCTTCAAAATATCACATTTCTCCTTTTATTTTCTTAGCACTTATAAGTTGAAAATTGTTCGAGTCTAAACCTTTTGAAAAGCCCCTTCACCAGTCAGATTCAGATAGCTCCCACGGCATACTTGGCTTCCACACAGACAAACTGATGCTTCATACTCCTCCTTGCTCTGCAGTGAGATGAATACAGAATAGGTTTTCATTAGACAAAGATAGTATATACCACAGATACTTGTAATGATTTGAATAAATAGAAACCAGCAGGCAACAGGACAAACCTCAGTAACAGAATTGTAATCAAAAGTGATCTCCTCACCATGTTGAATTTTACGAACACTATAAATACCAATTTGATACTGACCATCAACAGCAGTAACTCTGAAAAAAGTAAAAAAAAAATAGTTGATAGCCCGAAACGGAAAATATAAGGATTATGCCCCAGATTTATAATCCTCAGCAGCTAATCAATAAAAAGCCATTACTGAGGACAACAGAGATAAAATATAAAAAAGTAAGGACAGTGAGTTTTTTTTTGTGTAACCAAAAAAATACAACAAGAGAATAAAAGCAACAACTTTGCACATTGATTTTCAATCCAGTAGTATGGTCATGAAAAAATAATTATGTATTTATGTTTTGAATAACAAATAATAGTAGACTTAATTAACAATAAAATTAATAAGGTAGTATCACATACACATAATTATTAAAATTTTAACATGTTAAAGCAATTATTTGACCATAGAAACGAATATTTAAAAGCCTTCTGTCACAGGTTTTTGAAAGAAAGCCAGGTGAAGACACATCTAAAATGATGGAAACTAAGGAGATAATGATATAAAATGTACAATAAAATTAATCATGATTGAAACTAAAATCAAATCATGACTGTAAATAGGGGAAAGTATGCGCATAAGCTTTTGTGGATGAGTAGTGGCATGAATGATAAAAGAACTTACTTGGCTTCACAATTGGGTCGGCAAGAATGACATATTCGACTGGCGTAATTAGCCTTGTGCATGGCATCAACGACAACTAAGTCATACCCATCACCATCGCCCTATCAAGAACATTGCTAAATTAGTAAGTGCAGAACTAAAAGATGAGTGAACTGTATTGAGTTAAACATCATAAGCTTTTCATTTTGAATTGACAGGCACCTTTGGTCTCTCAAGGTAGATGTTGTAGAATTCTGGTGCTGGATCTGTACTATCTTTCTGCAGAGATCGAATCCCATCTTGTTTCTCAAACCACTTCCACACAGGATAAACCTGTAAAAAATATTTAATATAATTACAATGCCTCCCCATGAAAACATATGATGCCAAAACAAAGATTTTTAAACAGGACCTTCTAATGTATAGAAGATACACTAAACCAGAACAGTACATCTATTCAGGAAAACAGACACCTATATGAACACATTGTGAATGAAACAGGAAACATTCAATACAAAACCATAGCTGGCAAAGCAAAAAATAGCCCAAATCCCTGAGGCAACAAGAAAAACAAATGATCTGATCCCTATTTAATATGTTTTACATGTAAGGCATAGAAATGTCAAGAATTGTAGAGAGTAGATCGTACTTATTTTATTCACGGGCCATTCAAAAAAGAAAAAAAAAAACTTATTTTATTCACGACAAAGAGTACCACAGCAATTAGATGTGTTCACAGTTTTTTATTCTCTCTGGTAGATAGATTATTGCCGAAGTATTTGACATTATGCAGCATATGTAAAACACAAAATGTTTAGATTTTGGAAAGAATGGATCATAACTAGTTTAATCAAGTTAGAGAACACAGAATGTATGCACATGACTTTATTCCAGGAACCTGCAATTAGTCCAAAGGAAGAGCAACCATAAAACATGTATAATTTCCACATCAAATAATCACAGAAAGAAGCTACATGGGTGAAATTACACAAGCATATATGATGCCTTACCTCTCCCAGAAACTCCACAACAAAATCATCTTGGGAGAAGCCTTCTTCCTTGTTGCAAACAACACCAAGCCCCTGCATGATCCATCCGAACAGACAGTCTGGGTAAAGAAACAGTTTAAAAGCAGTAAACAGAGAAATTACCATTGGATGATGGTAATAAATTGGAGTTAAATAACAAGAACATATACCTTTCTATAAGCTACATATTTGTCATCTGGACGGCTATCTATGGCCTTTAGAATACCTTGACACATTTTAATCATTCTTGTATCGCAACCTTCTTCAGCACGTCTTTTAATATCGTCAATAACAGGCTGCAAAGGGTAGCTCATTGGAGTATTTCCAGTTCCAGTAGAGTTCCTAACATGCGTATTCAATGTTCGAAGGAGCGTGTCTTCTATAAACAAATGCTTCTCCTGCAGAGACCAATCTAACTCCTCTGGCATAGAATCAAGCAAAAGGTTGTGTGTGTAAGGATCAATTCCATAAACTTCTTGCTCAATAACCTCATTTCCAAGCTGCTTCCTAGGTTTGAAACTTTTGACTTCGGGAAGTTCCATATCTGACTCCTCTGTGCCATTCTTTTGTGCACTCAGCTTCTCTGCATAATCATCTGGTAATGAAACCCGCATCTTCCTCTGCACCTCCTCCTCATCAGCTACAATGCAATAATGATCAATGACTTCATATTTCCTGGTAACTGGAGGAACCAGGCTTGCTTTCGTCATGCGAGCACCCCACTCTCGGTCATCAGTTATAAAATCCAACTCTTCCTCAGGTGAGAAGCATCCACCCCCTCTTGGCTCCTTAACCATAACTTGTGAACGTACTTCATGGTCACTTTCAGACTCAGTCGTAGTATCACTGTCACTCTTTCCATCTTCAAAAGTATCAAGATCATCAGATGTTTCAGTCTCTGAGCCCACAGATTTCTTATTCAACTTTGATAAGCGCCTCCTAATTTCTCTATCAGAGGTATACTCTACATTATCCAAAACATTATGTTTTCCATTACTCCTGTACTTCCTTTCATTCACTAATCTACCTTTCTTATACTTTGAGGAAGTAGAGCCTAACATTGGTGGCAAGTCATTGTCCCATGACTTCAGTAGGACATCTCTGCCATGCACATTCTTAGAACTTGTTTCCAACTGTGTTCCCAGTTGAGTAAATAATGTGATAAGGTGATTCATGTCACTGGCATCATTCCGATTTTTGACTCTGTAATCAATAAGCAAACATGAGTCAAATTTGAACATGAATATTGGGGGCAGGGTGGGGAGGCAAGATTCTAGGATTTATGCAAACCCACTAAACTTAACATGGATGGAAAACAGCTATAACTCTAAAACAGTAGAGCATATACATACAGATGAGAATCAAATGGATGAACCTCCAAGACAAGATGATACAGTACTTAATCAGAACTTGGGCAAGATTATGAACTATAGGACCATTGCATACTTGTCCTCAAAACTAATAAACCCTACCATCTCCATTTCAATGTGTCCAACGACAGTAAACAGAAAACGAGAACTTACTTCATTGCATCACGGCACATTCTACGTATGTCCTCTTTGACAGAGCTCAATCCATGGCTACTGTAATAACCACTTTTCATTTTGGCCTCGATTTCTGCAACCTATTAATAGAAAATAACAAAACAGAAATCATGAGTAACAAAAGGCATCTTTATGCAATGAATTTTGAAGAATACATCACATTACCTTGGGCACAAAGAAGTCACAGGAGTTTGTCTTCATGATTTCCTTTAGTCTTGAAGCAAGGAATTCCTCCATCTTCTTAAAACCGCTTTCAGACTTCTTAATTGCCCAACGTCTAGTACGAGCATCCCTAGATAGAATGGAAGAGGACCTTCTAGCATCATAGAGTTTGGACCGTTTGTATAGGTTTTGACGAAATAATTGCTTTGCCGAGTCTCTCTTATCCACACTATCAAAATACTCCTTCAACTGACCAAAATCATCTATTCCTAAATTGCTGGATTTGGAAGCAGATGAAGCTTGCTCTGTAATATGTTTAAGGCTTCTAATTTTATGAGGCTCCTCTGCAATTCTGTCCTTGCGTGAACTTCTGCTCTTGATCCATTTCACATTGGTAAATTTAGGAGTTAGCTCACCAAACTGGCTGCATCCTCTGATGTCTATGGTACATAAACCGGGAAATGAAAGAAGAATTTTCTCAAGCATGTCAGCCGTAATATTGTTACAGCCCATTAGAATTATAGAATTGATCTTGGCTTTCTCGTAAGCATTCTGCAGACAACATAAACAAGTCATGTGTGGAGGAAGAATTAAAAACATACCAAAAATGTGAATCAGAAAATATATATCAAACCTACCATAATGTTCCACAACACAGTATCAGTGCAAGAATGCCCTAAGGATGACAAATTGACCTGTATTGAGACTTCCTTGTAAAACCTTACAGCAGCACTCCAATGCTTGCAGGTCATTGATGCAAATACAAGGGACTTAAAGTCAGATCTCAAAAAATGGAAAATCCGTGCCAAAACTGGACCATCCAATAAGCCCCAGCTTCCAACTTTAGTATCAGCGATACCAATTTCTTCTTCGGGAAAAGTAGCATCACCAAATAGATCCTCAAAAGTGGGCTCATTCTTGTCAATGGTAACATCATCTTCCAAACCACTGTCTTCTTCACTATCATCAACCAGCATACGGGCTCTTTTGGCAGCTCGTGTGTCGCCTTCTGATATTTTACATTGCCCCAATACACACAAAATAAACAAGAAAATAAATCAATAAAATTAATGAGACCACTTGAATGGAATTGGCAGAATAAGTCCAATCTAATGAACACCCCACACGACAAGGGAAGTTTGAAACAAAAATAAAAAAGCAAACAAGAACAAAATTCACAGAAATAAAGAGAGGGGGGTGTGAAGGACTAATAATTACCTGATTTCCAATATATCTGTTTCTCAATATCTTTCTTTGGTTGTCTTGCATTGATCCAGGGATCTAAAACCTCATTTATAGCAGCGGCAAACTCCCGGCTCTTGTATGATTTCATAACCAGTTCATGTAACCTCCCACGAGTAAAACCAACAAATTGAGGGTGTATCATGTTAAACAAACTTGAACTTGTGTAAGATTCACCGTATAAAACGCCTTGAGTTTGCTTTGATGGATGATCAGAGCATGCACCCAATGTTGAACTGCTTTTTTGGTTGCTCGTGAGGCAGACATCTGAAGTTTCTGTGGCAGAGGCAATAGGAACCCAAAGTTTATCACGTTTCCTAAACACACTGCTATGCCTTTTTATAATTCCTTGATCTGCTAAATATTGTAGCTCTGAAAATGATGAAGGCCCTCTCTCACGCCCAGAACCATCAATGTAATACCAGTCACCCAAATGTAGCTGCAACTCCTGGATAGTACAGAGATGGTCTTTATGGACACTAATGAACTCCATGCTTTGGTAAGAACCTTGATCACTAACTGATTTTGACTGAGAATCTTCTTCGGTTGATGATCTCCTACTATCGCTGGTTGAAGTGAATGGCCGAGTTGACCTTGGATGCTGTCTATCCTTGCTTCGGGTCTGGTGGCGTGACTCAGAGAGCAACAATCCCTGGTCATTGACAACGCATGCATTTATTCTTACCACCGAAAGAACATTACCTTTCACTCCTTTGACAAAAGGAGGCTTACTTTGAACTGACCTACTTGCAGCATTGCTATCAACCCACTCATCGGCACCAACAGCCCACAAAGGGAGATCAAGCCTCCTGTTTTGAGAAGGAAAATACAAGTCATCTTTTTCAGGCCATCGAGGATCTTCACATCCAGACTTTGGCATTTGGCACAATGGAAAACCATTATTTAGAACAAGTTTTTTCCTAGAAGGTCTATCTTGGGCATCATCGTTCCTCTTCCAGTCACCACCTTTGCATGACCAACGAGTGGAAAACCAATCATTAGGAATGCCAAAGCCAAGTTCATTATCCTTGTTGTCAAAAGATATACTTGTCTGGGATTCAGAATCTCTTGTTGCTAGATCAGTGCTTGAATCACAATCTTTCCTATGGCCGGAAACATGCCAAGGAAAACCTGAACAGAGAGACAAACACTTTTGTCACAGCCTCACAAGACATATAACTCTGTGCATGTCCATTTACTTTTGAAATTTCCCAGATGTAGAATAATGGATGATGGACAAAGTAGTTTTTGGTGCATTGGAATAACACCACGAATTAAATTGCAACTTTGAGTTCCATATAAGATGTAAATTATAACCAGACTTGGTTTGCTTTTCTTAAATAAAAAATTAGAAGTATGATTTTATTCAGTTAATCAGCGTCCAATGTATATATGAATTCAAAATTTTAGACCATCACAAATCACAATATCAATGGCAAAGATGAAAAGAAACCATTGGATTGACACAAACTTTTTTAACTGAGAATTACAAAAGGTAGGCAAGCATAAGAAAATGTTTTTTTTACAAAAAGAAGAGGGCCATTTAGTAAAGAATAAAATGATATGCAAATTGCAAAATACCGTATATTTATAAATAATCACCAAAGCATTTTATAGACCATTCAAAAGCTATTTAGATTTCAGGCACCAACTCCCAATGCATATACTTTAAACTAATACTATCTCCAAGGACCAACTACAGTACAAATCAAGTCAATGCTTATATATAACGTTCAAACATGTATAATCTCTCAATTGTTACCAACATCACGACAATGCGCAAATGAACAACTCCCATAATAAAACAACCTCAATAATGCCAAGTAACTTAAAACCAAAACAAAATGAAAATTACAAAAAAGACCAACCGTTAAAATCACCACAGCAGAATACATACCTTCACAGTCTCCTAATCCATCCTCTTTCACATATTCAAATTTCATTTGCAAAGCTTCTGCAAATAAAACATAATAATTACCAAGTTTGGAAAAGATATTTCAGAGTAAATAGAGGGGGGAAATCAAGTGTTTGTGATATTTTTCACATTATTTAAGGAAATTCAAAAGAATAACATTAAGAGTAAAATACCTTTTACTGCCTCAAGTTCCATCCCAGGAATGACATCATAACCCTCCAACAGATTTCGAACTCTTTCATCAATGTAGAAGTTGTCCAATCGTTCAGACGTAAGCACACTCTCATTAGGGTGTATGCGTGGCCACGGCGTGGGGGCCAGCATTTCCGGATGATTCGCAGGACCAGATTGAATATCTGCAGTATCGGCCAAAAGATTACCAGAAGCTTCTGGAGGATTTACAAGCTGAGTTATTGTATCTGACACAATGGAAGGAAAACTATGAGCAACCAATGGCGACACTGCATTTTCAACTGTTAACCATCTGTCACTATCCAAGTGCTTGATAAAGTGATCTGACATTAGCACCCCTTCATCAACAAGGACCTTGATGTCACACAATTTAGCAGGCCCATTTTCTACACCTTCATAATCAAGGTAAAACCATTTCCCTGATGACAAATCTGTCACCACAGGGACATGAGGAGGGGTATCACAAATGTCCATATCTTCTTCCATTGAAAGCAGCTCATCAGGAGGTGGTTGTGGCTCACAGTGGGGAGATTCTTTGTGGTTGACAGTTGGGCTACAGGACTGCTGTTCCTCAACGTCAACGGGTTGACTACTACTAATATCTTTCTCAATTGACTCATTGGTGTTTCGAATGTTTCTTTCACCTTGAGATTCTGTAACTGAACAACTTGACTCCGTTTGAATGTGCTTATCTTCATCACTCTTACAACTATTTGGGGAGCTATGCTTTTCACTTGATGAGGTTTTGCAACTTGTTTCTTCTTGAACATCTTCCCTAGTTCGATCAAGGGGGGATCGTTCTACTAAATTTGGAGTCAAATCCCTGCGATCATGACACCAACCTTGATCTTGTGGCGACTGCTCGGTGCATGCTGGGCTTCTCAACTTATGATCATGCTGTCGCCAACCTTGATCTTGGGGTGACTGCTCGGTGCGTGCTGGACTTCTCAACTTATGGTCATGCTGTTGCCTACCTTGATCTTGGGGTGACTGCTCGGTGCGTGCTGGACTTCTCAACTTATGGTCATGCTGTTGCCAACCTTGATCTTGGGGTGACTGCTCGGTGCCGGTGCGTGCTGGACTTTTCAACTTATGATCATGCTGTCGCCAACCTTGATCTTGGGGTGACTGCTCGGTGTGCGCAGGACTTTTCAACTTATGGTCATGCTGTCGACTTCTGTCCCAGCTCATCATATATGGGGATCTCTCCCGGCCATGGGGGGATTTCTCCCGGCTATATGGAGATCTCTCACGACCAAAAGGTGATCTGCGCACTGGAGTGCGGTCTCTATGATCATAATACCTGCTTCGGTCACGTGGGGACCACTCAGAATGAACAGGACTGCGTTCATGCCTGTCATAAGCTGGTCTGGCAGACAAAGAAGGTTCATGATTTCTAGAAGAATATTTTTCAGCAGATAGTCTAGTAGAATTATTATTTCTATAAGACTGTTCCACAGGGCGACGAGAATAGTTCTCTGAATAACCACAGCGATAGCTTTCATCAGAAAGCCTTCGACTTTTTAAACTTGTAAAATCTGCAGAATGCTTGCGCTCATGGCTGTCAAAATCATTACTGAGCCTCTTCAAGCGACTTCCAGAAGAAGTGTAATCTCGTGTATGATCCTTACCATTGCTGTAAGCATTTTTCTCGTCATCAACAATCTTTGAACTGATCCTTACATTCCTCTTCTGTGCATTCTCCCACCTGGGAGAATTTTTTGCATGCTGATTCCCGCTTCTATTAATGAACTCTTTCTTCCTAAAAGAATCTTCACCTGTATATCTCCAAGAAGGTGGTGGAGTACGTTCGCGTTGAAATTTCCACCCTTTGTCCTTACTCGAATAATGTCTTCGGTTACTGCTGTTACCATAATCATTCTTCCCCATCTCTCCCTTATACCATCTATCTGGAATAAATTCTCCCTTCTCAAAATCATGATTCATACCTCTCCACGGTCTATATTGATTTTCTCCTCTCTTACCCTTTTCAGGAACTATCTCCCCTCTTTCCACATCATCTCTTCTCCACTTCCCAGAATGAATCTCTCCCTTCTCAAACTCCCTTGAGTTCCATCTATCACCCAAAATCTCCCCATTCTCAATCTCACTTCGTCTCGGCATCGAATTCATCTCCGGAAAAAACTCTCCATTTTCAACTTCAATTTCACTTCTAGGCCACTTCAAATTAGTAGTAACCAATTCACCTTCTTCCACTTCTTCCTTCAGCACCTTATCACCACATATCATTTCACCATTCTCAAAATCACCACTACTCCTCTTACTCACTCTATCCAACCCTAATTCACTCTTCCTTGACTTCATATTCTTCCTTTCACTATCAGAAAACTTAAGCAACTTGGAGTTGAAGCCATTCCCGTTATTGCCTCCGCAATGCGTTTTCTCTGAACTCGATAACTTCTCCATAATATACTGCAAAGGCATGCATGCGACACCTCCATCGCCCATGGAAATCTCACCTTCGACGTTAGAAAACCCTAACTCTCCCTTTCTCCGGGACTATTGATGCTCATGCTGCAAATTCTTCACCTCTTCTTAATCCTTGAAAAATCAAAAACCCTAAATTAACACCAAAAAAAAAATAATTAGCACAGAGATTAAAACAAACAAACAAAAAAAAATGCATATAATTCAATTCAAAACCAAAATACGCAAACGAACGAGAAATTTTACGTGAGAAAAAAAAATTCGGTTCGTGATTCGAACAGTGAGAAGCTACTGGATTGAAAAGAAAAACGAGAGGAAGAAGATGAAGATGGAGATGAGAAATTACCGAGAAAATGAAAGAGATGATGAGAAGATAGATCGGAGAAGAAGCGTTGTGGTGGTGGTGGTGATGAATCTACGAGATGGAGAAGAAATGAGATCGAGAAGTGTGAATTTATCGCGAGATGAAAATTGATGAATGAATAATAGGGTAATTAGTAACAGTGGGTTTTTTTTTTCTTTCTTTCTTCTCTTTCGCGCTTCGTTTTTTCTTCTTCTTTGCGTTTGCGTTTGTGTTTTGTGTGTTCGTTCTTGTTGTTGCTCGCTCTGGAATGGATTAATTAAAGGCCAAATCACGAAAACCTTCCTTTTATTATTTTCAATTTTCAACTCTTTTCTTTTTTGTAATAAAATTACCTTTTTATTATTTATCGGTGAGTTGAAATACGAAAATACCCATGTGGAGGGGTAATAATTAATAAATGAGGATAGATTTGGGCTTTTGTTTTGACTCAAAGGGAAAAGACCATAAAATAATAAAATAATTAAATTTGGGTTTTTGGACATTTGACTCTCTTTGTACTAAAAAAACAATTAAATTTGATTTTTTTGACATTTGACTCTCTTTTTGTACTAAAAAAAATTTGGTTTTTTAATTAGGAAAATTGTTAATGTGTTGGTATAATATGTATAAAAAACAACATCCAAAAATAAAATAATTTTTTAATAAAATACTAAATTTATTGAAATAAAGTAGGTCAAAATCAAATTAGACATTAATTAATTCAACTATATATTAATTAGAAATTAATTAAAAATATTAAAATTAAATGTAGTGGATAAGATCGATATTGAATTAGTATAAGCATATATTTATATATAATATAAGTATCATTGTTCAAACATCCTTAATTTATTTTATATGTTAAAAATAAAAATAAAAAAGATAAGTGGATGATCTTTTAAGGATGTTGGAATATTGGATCCTTCTGAAAGTCAATGAAATAAAATTGAGTTTTTAAGTTATTCAAAAACTATATAACATGAACAATCATTTGTGTATTTAAGGATATATATGAATACTGAATTCTTTTGGAATTCAAAGTAAACAAAAATAATACATAATAGATTAATATGAAAAATATGAAAAAAAATATAAATCTTAAGGATTCATATTTTAAAAGACATTTTACGGTACTGCTAGAAACATAGTCTTATAAATCTTCAAGATTCGTATTTTAAATTTTCATCACGCTATGAATCTTTAGGATTCATATTTCAAAAAATTAACCATGATACTTGTGGAGTGTAGGCCTTAAATCAATATCCAAAAAGAAGAAGGATCCGAAAATGAAATAGAATAAAAAAAGCATACAAAAAAAAAAATCACTCGTTACAATACCTTGCTTGAACTAAAGTAAGAGAGTTCTTTATGTGAGACTATTGTGCTGATAATATGTTATGAAATAAAGAGAGCAAGAGTATAGGGATAAAGAAAATGAAAGTACAATGTGTGTATTTATCTTTTAAGTGTGTACAAAACATAAAAATGATGGTCTTATTTATAGGACACAAGTAGAAGTCAACAAAATATACTCATTAATGAGACTTAACCCAATATTAAATTTGGTTTTTTGGACATTTGACTCTCTTTTTGAACTTTGTTTTTAGTACAAAAGTGCCTAAGACCGAAAGGAGAAAAACTGCAATATCCAAAAATTTGGACAACATCCAAAAATAAAATAATTTTTTGATAAAATACTAAATTTATTGAAAAACAATTATGTTAAAATCAAATTAAACATTAATTAACACAACCATATATTAATTAGAAATTAATTAAAAATATTAAAATTTAAATATCACGGATAAGATCAAATTAATATATGTAATTTATTGAGATATTTATGTCAAATAAATAAAAATGAAAAATAGAAAAGAAAAATGAAATAATGATGTTTTAATAAAAAATATACAAAGAAATCACAAATGATGTTTTAATAAAAAAAAATACAAAGAAATCACAAATTTATTGAAACAAATTAGGCAAAAAGTTTTATATATTAATTAATTATGAAATAAAATAATTAAAATTCTTACCAAAGAAAGAGAAATAAAATAATTAAAATTGAAATAAATATTTGGTGGATAGGTTCAAAGAAGTATATATAGTTTGTTGAAATATTTATGAAAATAAATAAAAAATTCAAAAATAGAAAAAAAAAATTTAATTCAAAATATATAGATAAAAAAAAAAGGAAACAAGTACAAAGAGAGAAGGGGGACAAACACCAAAACCTTTTCAAACAAAGAAGCCAAACAAACAAAAACTGGGGGCTAAAGCCATACCCAGAAAAGATAAAAAAGTAGAGAAAAAATAGAAAAAATTAAAAATGTTGAGAATATGATAAAGAATTTTTTTATCACAGAAAAAAGAAGAAGAGAAATTTATTGAAAAAAAAAACAAAGTAATAAGAAATTAAATAAATATTTGATGGATATGACCAATGTAATTTATGTTATTTGTTGAGATATTTGTGTTAAATAAATAAAATTAGATTTTCTTTTGGCAAAAAATAAAATTAGATTTAAAAAATAGTAAATAGAAAAAATAGGCAAAATTACACTATTGGTCTTTTATATTATTTTGGCTTAATTGCAGTTTTGGTCCCCCTATTTTCAATTTTTTGCAGTTTTGGTCCCCCTATTTTAAAACTCGACAGTTTTGGTCCCCCTATCATATTTTTAACTATAAATTAACGACATGATATGATTTAAACGGCGTGGTATATGATTCGATGATAAAAAAATACCAACATCGATGTAATTGTAAGAAAAATCTTTCATAAAGTTCATTTAAAACATGTTATATCAGACAAAATATGTGTTAGGGGGACCAAAACTATCGAATTTTAAAATAGGGGGACCAAAACTGCAAAAAATTGAAAATAGGGGGACCAAAACTGCAATTAAGCCTATTATTTTTATGTAACACTTTAGTTTTTTATTTTTATTTGTAACATTTTGGTCTTTTTTTCTTATATATTTGTCACATTTTGGTCATTTATCTTTTATTTGTAACACATTGGTCCTGTAAGGAAGATTTAAATTATGAAATAATTGATGAAGATGATGAACATATTCATCAAAATTATAAATTTTGACGTAATATATCCATTAGAATTTAATCCTTATTTTGAGTTTATAAGGTTAAGGCAAAAAAGTAAATTACTTATCCCCTTCCCTCCCCTCCTCTCGTTAAAAAGTTGAACCAAACATAAAAATTTAAAATATCACCTTCCTTCCCCTACCATCTCCTCCAAAACCCCCGACCCAAAAAGACCCAAGAGTAAACGTGAAAATAACACGTGACATAAAAAATCTTACTTTATACAGTATAATACTACTAGTTTACTATGTACTAGTTTATAGACTTAATGTTGTTCGAATTAGACATTAAATAAGGTTGTGCGTATAAAAATACATTTAAGTATATTTGATTGAAATTATTTAAATTTATGATTACAAAATATTATCTTAAAAAATTTATCAACAAAATAATACTATGTTAAAAACAAATATAATTGTTGTATATACAATGTGAGAATAACAAATAAATTGAGAGTAGATATACAAATTAACTATTTCAAAAGAAATTATACCAATAGACAAAAAAATGAATGGAAGAATCATCAACCGATTTTACAAGGTTTATATTTGAAACTAACTTTAAGACTCTATTGGATGCAATCCATAGTATACATGTTGGCATTTCTGAATTTAGTTCCTTAATTTATACGATTAAAATTGGGGAAACAACAATTTTAGACCCTCGATATGCAACTCGTTTCATTCTGATCCTTGACTGAAGAAAAAAAAAACTAAATAGTTTCTGACTCTGCAATTTGTTAGTCACTTTGGTACTTGCATTCAAATTGGTTGTTAACTTTACAAAAAAGCTTATATGGCATTTTTTGGGGACACATTGGCATGCTGAGTAGGCATTAGTTGGACAAGTGACTTGATGATGGTCAGGGAACAAAATGACACTACAAACCAAATTTTCGGCCCAGGATTCATTGCATTTATATATGGGTGCAGTCACTGCAGTCAAGGTTGTTGGAGTTTTTGTATGTTGCCTTCATTTTGGTAAAACTATGTACTAGTCAGATGTTGGACCAGATGTTGCAACATGTGGGAGCGACGTCACAGCTGACGTGTTCGCGTTTTATTTGTGTGGGGTATCTTCTGAAGATTCACTTTGGAAATTATCTCACACTGACTTGTGCTCCAAGACGCGCGTATTTTCTAGAAGCAACAACTAGCAACTCGTATTTGCTTAATCCTTAAGATATTGAAACATTTAAGGAAACAAAATATTTGATGCAAATATATTTATGGAAAATATATTTTTCTTCTAGAAGATTATAGCTGGAGATTCTTTAAGACCAGCTGTATTGTTTAGCCCGATTTGCTCAAGAAGCTCATATTAACTCGTGGCTATATAAAGGAAGACTCAAGACCTAATTTTATTCATCGAAGCCAAAATATCAAGATGTGGTCTTTTAGGGTTTCATGTCTTTCTAAGCCTTGTGCTTTATTTGTGAGTCTCTCTAGTATCACCTTGATGCTTTTGTAGGACTGTATTTTGAGTTGCAATTTGTGATCGTCTCCTAAACTTTGATGTACGGAGATTGGTTATATCTTGTGTATCATTATAAGCCTTTAGGTACGAGTGATCTAGTTTCTAGGAGTGTGTCTCCAACCATATGTTTGATTATTGATTGTAAATAGTGTTGTCTGTACTGTTGTGAGAGGAAGTAAGCAGAGGTTCCCAGATCTTGGAGTTCCTAGGTAAAATTAGCACGGGTAATATTTAAGTGAGAAGTTGTAAACAGGGGATTTTTCTTTGAATTAAAACTAACATAGTGGATTCCTTCTGGGATTGATATCCCCAGAGTAGGTGAGTTGCACCGAACTAGATTAACAAATACTTTATGTTCTTTACCTTCTACTATTTATTGTTTATCTTGTCCATTATGTTTCGTGTAGACAGATGTTGTAACATCTCACTCAACATTTTGTTTTCATAAGTGTTACAATATTGTGTACAACATTTGTCTGTAATGCGCCGAAATTTCAAAGGTCCCACTAACCATTGAATTTGAATTCTATCCATTATTCAACCTTAGATTGTTCTTCTAAATAAAACTGCAGCTAATCTCCATCCCAATTTTCTCAATTTAAATTCTTAGATCTTAAATCTCATTGTTCTTCTAAATAAAACTGAATTTTGACAAACAGAGCTTATCTTTCTCTGCCAAAATAGAGCTTACCTTTCTTTGTTCTAGATTATCATTAGAGTCATTGGAATAGTTTAATTCATTTCCATCCTTTTCATCTCTTCCTAATTCCTTCTCTTCATCGTCATCGCTCTCGATGAACAACCCATTATTTAAACAAAGTTCTTCATTCTCTTTCAAAGTTTTTTTCCCTCGACAAATCACACCCGGCAAAAAATACCCAATTTTTTCGAGTCATTCATATACCTCACCTTATATAAAACTAAATAACCCATAATCATAAACGAGAAGAAGAAGATCATATAGAAATTTTCAAAATTAAGATTTTTTTTGTATTAACATCATGAAATGAATGCATTTATCCAATCCAAGATTTCAATTGCCTCTTCCGCAATTTGTTCATGATAAATGTATTAAAAAATGTATTCATTTCATGATATTAATATAAAAAGAAATAATTTTTGAAAATTTATATATGACCTTCTTCTCGTGTATGATTCTAGGTTATTTATTTTTCTATAAGGTGAATTATTTGCATGACTCGAAAAAAATTGTGTATTGTTTGCAGGATGTGATTTGTTGAGGGAACAAAAATTTGAAAGAGAATGAAGAACTTTGTCGAATCATGGTTTGTTCATCAAGCGCGATGGCGATGAAGAGAAGGAATTGGGAAGAGAAGAAAATGATGGAAATGAATCAAACTATTTCAATGATTCTAATGAGAATCAAGAATAGAAAAAACCAAGCTCCGTCTGTGCAAATTCAGTTTTTTTGTTTTATTTTAGAAGAACAATGAGATTTGGGATTTAGGGATTCAAATTGAGAAAATTTGGTGTGTACTGTCATTTTGGTCCTTGTCTATAATTTCAGTATGTTACTGTAAAAGAATACAAACATTAAATATTGGCCCGCTTTTATAACAAAAAGTCAACAATAAATTACAGTATTTTTTACCGGAAATAACAATATTTTGAAATATTCTATTTTGCAAGAAATAAAGAGGAACCATAAAATTTTAAATTAACTAGTGTAAATTATATCAAGACCACTTGATCTTATGCCCATTTTTGAGTTAATTGGGTTTTGCATGTGGGCCAAAAAAGCAACACTGCAGCCCATTTATTTATCTAATCGGACCATTTCTCTCTTTTGGGAAAATTGCTATTAAGGCCACTTTTGATGCTCTCAAGCCCCCCAAAAATTTAAAAATACCCTCACTTTTACACCCAGGATACTTTAGTTTCTAGGATACGAAATCCCAGAAAACCAAAATTTCACATCCTAGGTGACGAAATCCACAATTTCGTCTCCTAGATGACAAAATTTCAAAAAATGGGTGTTTTGGTAACTATTGAACGAAATTGTGTGTTTTTGTGCCCACATGTGCACGACAATGCAGACCTACTATGTTTTAACATAATTTTGTATCTTAGGTGAAAAAATTCCCAATTTCGTATCCTAGGTAACAAAATTTCAAAAAATCGGCGTTTCAGTAACTACGATACAAAATTGTGTGTTTTGTGCCTAGATGTGTGCGACAATGCAGACATACTATGTTTTAACATAATTTCGGTTTCTAGATGACAAAATTTGTTTCATTTATTTTTTAGGATATGAATGCTTTATTAAAGGCATTTTGGTCACAAGGGGGCCTGAGAGTAATGTATGGGAGCCTGTATAGCAATTTTCCTCTTATGGGCTTGAATGGATCAAGAAATGTCTATCCGAGAAATGTCTATCTTCCACTGCCCTTTATATTTTGATTTTTTCTCTTCTCATCCCCCGTGTTTCTTTTCCACCCCCTGTTTTTCCAATTTTGCCTTTGTATATAAACTTCAGAACGCGTTTTTCGAAGTTTTTTTAGTTCAAATTTGGAAAAAATTTGGAAAACACATTCTGAATTGTTTTCCAAGACAAAAAAAAATCGAAAAACGCATTCTTTTTTTGCATTGATCATTTCATGGCTTTCTTTTTTTGTTGAATTTTTTTTATTAGTCCTTTAAATGCTTATGTCTCTACAATGTATTACATTTGTTCATAGCATAGACAAATCCAGCTCAACAACCTGTTCATCCAACACCATTTTCCTTATATACATAATCTACACCATCCATCTTTTTTCACATATGAACAAAATTTCATAATACTCCCATCTATGATGCCCGGGTGCGGGTACGGTACCGGTATCCGGTACCGGTACCGGTACGTGGTACGGCATTTTTATAAAAATTAAGGTACGGGTACGTCAATATTTTTTTTTTATAATTATATAAATAAAATAATAGAATATATTGTGAAAACAAATAATTAAACTTAAACATAAAAAATACCATACTTTAAAAATAATTGAAATTGTTCAAAAACATCAAAATAGAAACTCAAAAAGACTAGTAATATCCATGGAGTCAAGAACAAAAATAATAAAAAGACAAGATTGATTCTCAAATGTTTCCCTCTTCGGTATCATTAAAAAGATTAGCCTCTAACTCGGGTTCATCGAGAGAAAGACTATAAACTTGTAGAATACCAGCTCCATCAACCAAATCAAATTCATCTCCACCAACATCCCACATTTTTGTTGGTCCTTCTTTATAAGCCTGGTTATTTCTCGAGAGAAGACGAAGATTTGTATGAATAAAAACTAAATAGTAAACTGAATAAAATAGTAAGTAGAGTACTTTATAAAATAGTAAACTGAATAAAAAAATAAACAAATATAAAAAAGAATGTGAACAGTTGCTATGAAAAAAAAGAAAAAAAAAATTTTGTTGGATCCGTACCAACGCGCGTACCGGCCAAGTACCACTCGCGTACCGGACTTAAAAAAAAAAAAAAAAAAAACTGGTTCGCCGTCGGTGCGTACCCATGGTGTACCGTACGCGTACCGGTACCCGGTACGTACCCGGTACTGGTACTCTTTCAAAAACGGAGTACCCGTGCATCACAGACTCCCATTCTTTTAGATATCCAATTGCTTCAAAAAACTTCACTCATCAAAGTATTGGTTATAGATGATAGTTTCACAACCCCCTCTAAAGAAGATAACCTAATCTTTCACAAACTTACCCCACTATGAAATACCACATCAAACTTCATCTGTATAAAAATGTTTAAAGTTACTTAGGTTTTAGTTCCCACAAATAAAACCGTAACCAATACAGCAGACCCCACAAAACAACAAATTTAACTAAAAAATTATCGCAAAGTCATATTTTTTCAAATCCTACATCAATAGTCGGCCTCAGAAACAACAAAAACTATAAACTATGTAAGTTCAAAAACGCTTTTAATCCCCATAGATAAAACAAAACAAAAATGAAAACTTCAACAAATCAATATAGTAGTTGTACCCCATATGCAATACGGTGTCAACACAATAACCAATTTTAAACGAAGCATGCTTAATGGAGAACACAAAGGAGAAAATTTGAAACAAGCATAATCACGCACATGAAGGAGAAAGATGACAAAATGTACCTGAGGTGTATTCATCAAAGAGAACGCAAAATCTCTTCTAATCACAAGTTCGGTGTTGTTATACTTGAATTGTGTTTTGTGAAATGTTGAGGATGGTTTGAAAGATGGAAGCTTTCTATTTCTAAGTGTGAAAATGTTTTCCCCCTTTTGATTTTAATTAGTCCCTATTAGATCATTTTATTTAATTTTTAATGAGTCAACAATGTGTTATGTCCTAGTCAAAGTCAGCAATCCACATGTCACGTCATTAAATTCATGCGAAGTCATGGTAAAAAATGGTGATAGATCACATTAAGGACAAAAAGTTACGAGTTTAAATTTAACGAGAATAAAATGAAATAATTTTTTTTTTCAATAATAAACTCCAAATTTGTTCGCATTCTAGAAAAGAAAAATATATTTTTCCCTTTTGCTTTTGTGACAAAAGTAAATTAAGCTATGGCCAAAAGAAATAAGCAACAATTATCTAGACAACAACACTACAAACAATTGCTTAAACTTTAGTCTTGAGACATTTTTACTTTCAGCCATATTTTTGCACCGTTACTTAAACTAAAAAATGTTGTAATATTTGTAGCTTTATCATCTTCTTAAACTCAAAAATGTTGTAATGTTTGTAGTTTTACCGTCTTCTGACTTCTATACTGTTTGTATTGCCTACACTTAGTGTATGTTTGTTTCGATTCTGGAGCTGCCAGAATTGATTCTGGACGTGTAGAACTGATTCTAGCTTGTTTGGTTTCTCAAAAGTATAATTGATTCTGTCTCCCTAATTGATTCTACTTGAAGCTAGAAATCGTAGTTTCCGCTTCTAGAATTGATTTTTACATTCAAATTCGTTGTTCAACTCACTTTTATATGAATATATCTAAACATAAACCACTTTAACTTAAAATAAATTTTGGCCAGAATCAATTTTACAGAATCAATTATGTCGAAATCAATTTTACTTGAAGCAAAACCAAACATACACTTATATATATTGAACACGATTTGCAGAAATGAATATGAACTAATTGTTAGAATCAAAGATGCAAAATAGAGAAACACAAAGGGATTCAATAATATCAGAATAACATTACTTGACAAAATAAGGGATAAAAGAGAATTTATAATAATATCTAATGGACTACTAGACTACTAACATGTAAAGCCCAATACTAAAAGCTCTAATATATCTAACACTTCCCCTCAAACTCACGATGCATTAACGGATAATCATCGAGAGTTTGTCAACCAAAAACGAAAAACATACTTAATACCTAATAATATAAACTTAACATTTTATTTCTAATACTACCCCTTAAGTTAAAGCTTACTAAGCTTTACACATGTTACCAATTAACCCTGAAAATAAATCAACCAACTAATAACCAACCAAACAAATCCAAACTAAGCCAAACATAGGAATCAGCGAATAGATAGATGCAATCAAATAGAAGAAACCAATAGGGAGAAGCAACCAATCAGAAGAAGTGAAATAGGGAGAAGTGCAATGCAATCAGAAGAATCAATTGGGAGAAGTGCAATCTATCAGAAGAAGTGCAATAGGGAGAAGTGCAATGCAATCAGAAGAATCAATAGAGAGAAGTGCAATCAATCAGAAGAAGTACAATAAGGGAGAAGTGCAATGCAATTAAAAGAATCAATAGGGAGAAGTGAAATCAATAAAAAGAAGTGTAATAGGGAGAAATGCAATGCAATAAGAAAAATAAATAGAGAGAGAAAATCAACCAAACAAATTGTAAGCATTCGCTCACCAAAAAGACAGAATGCGAGCATTAACTCACCAGACAAACAAATTGTGAATATTATCTTAACTTATCAGACAAAACTAAACCAAACAGAATCAAACAAAACTAAACTAAATAAAAAAAAAAAAACAAACCAAATCAAATAGAGCGATCATACCAATTCAAACTACCAACAGAAACAAAAGACAAGTGCTACCAAATTGAACATCAGTACATTACCGTCTAACCTATGCATTTTTCCAAATAAATACCCTATCTCAAAGTGGTGAGACCTACAATTAGTCAAAGCACTAGGAAACTTTGATAGATGCATACCGTCAAATGTCAATGTAACCAACTTCATAGCACTAATTCCAATTGGTGCAAATAACAAAATATTACAGGGAGGAACAATTTGAGGAAGGGGAACAAACCGAAATTGCAGCCAACCAAAAGATGCACAAGCACAAATATTCATCAATCTCAACGCAACAATAAACAAATCCAGACCACTAATCATCAAAGAGCGAAACAAACATGTTCTCAAACTATGAGAACTCAAAGCGAAAGCAACGAGCGACTCGTCGGATCGAATCATGCTCTCGATATCAGAGATGCAAAATAAAGAAATACAAAGGACAACTATGTTTCAATAATATTAGAATAGCATTGCTTGAGAAAATAAGGGATACAAGAATTTATAATAATATCTAATGGACTACTAAACTACTAACATGTAAAGTCGAATAATAAAAACTCTGGCCCTGTCTAGGGTGGGTAAGTGGTATAGGTCTCCCATGGTGGGAGACCAATTTCTACCCTTAGATTGTGAAGGTTTACAATGCACCACAATAAAGTTTTCACACCATATTTTATTCTCTTTCACCTATTTTTTTTTTTTTTGAGATTTTTTTGTCATCCTACTAATTTCTTCGTGTGCGCCTTACAAATTTGTAAAAATATTTTTGTCCGTTACTACCCCAAAAATATTCTATTAACTTTTTTTCCCAAAAATATCCTATTAACTTTTTTTTATAACGTTCGCTATTTAAGTAGTGGAGAACATTTTTCAAAAATTCCTCAATTTTATAACGTCTGCTATTTAAGTAGCAGACTGCATTTTTCAAAAAATCCACAATTTTATAACGTTCGCTACTTAAGTATGGTAAAAAAATCCACAATTTCAAAAAATGCGAGAAGCCGGTAGGACGGCAAAGAAGATCTCTTTATCCTGTTTATGCAATTGCACAAGCTAATCTGTACATATGGACGAGCATAGCGACACCAGCCCAACTCAATTATTTTTAAATAAATGTATTTTATGAATAATTTCTAGTCATTTTGGATACATATATCAGTACAAATATATATTAATGTAAATATTAGTTTAGAGTTTGTTATTGATGACTTTAAGTCTCTCGGTACACATATTAGTTTAAGTATTAATGCAAATATTAGTTTATAGTCTATTATTGATGATTTTAAGTTTGTTGTCATATGTAAACTAATATTTTAAGTTATATAGCTTAATTTTATAATAATCAACTTTGACTTTGTTTGTCAAAAAATAATGGATGACTAATTGAATTAGTAATATTGGGTAAAATTAGTAACTGAACTAGCATATAATTAAGGCTCTGCTTGGCAAGGCATAAAATTAACTTATAGTTTATAAGCTCATATGATTTAAAAAGATTTGTTTGGTAACTGTCATACCACTATAAGCTTATAACTTATTTTACTAGCTTATAGCTTATTTTCCAAACGCTATTTCAATTAGCTTATGAGCTTATAGCTTATCTTTTTTTTTTCATTTGTACCCTTACTATTTTAACTAAAATCTATTTTTATCCTTTACCATTTATTATAATTATAATTTAAAATAAAACGAGTGTTTTTTAATTGCAACCATTCCAAAAATTAATCTTGTATATAAAAAAAATCAAGAAACAACCTTGAATCTTATTGATATATTGTTCAACGCCTCTCCCATATTCTCCCGTTTTTTTTTTTAGTTCATGTTCATTCTCAAATATTTATTCTCCATGTCTGTAATTATTTTTCATAATAGTTTACGTATAATGAAAGACTTAATATTATTAATAATTGACTATGAACTAATATTTGCATTAATACAGTATATATGTACCGAGAGACTTACAATCATCAATAACAAACTTTAAACTAACTTTTACATTAATATATATATTTGTACTAATATATATACAAAATGACTAGAAATTATTCATAAAATATATTTCTTTAAAAATAATTGGGTTGGGCTGATCTCGCTATGCCCGTCCTATGCGTTTTCATTTTTACCCTTCCGCTACTTAAGTAACGAACGTTATAAAATTGAGGATTTTTTTGAAAAATGTTGTATGCTACTTAAATATTAGACGTTATAAAATTGAGAAATTTTTTAAAAATGTTTTCCGCTTCTTAAATAGTGGATGTTATAAAAAAAAGCTAATAGAATATTTTTGGGGTGGATCCGCTACCTAAATAGCGGACAAAAATATTTTTACAAATTCGCGCGCGAAAAAATTAGTAGGGTGACAAAGAAAATCTAAAAAAAAAATAGATGAAAAAGAATAAAATATAATGTGAAAACTTTATTATGGTGTATTGTAAACCTTCACAATCTAAGGGTATAATTTGGTCTCCCACCATGGGAGACCTATACCACTTACCCACTCTAATATATCTAACACAATGTCTACTAATTCAATTACGTTCAAGTTTTTAAATATTGACTTTGGTGTATAAATGAAAATATAAGAATAATGTTTGTTTGTATACATAATAGTTATTATATACTATCATTTTTAAGTGTCTATTTAGAATAGTAACATCAAATTAAGAAAGTGTATTTTTACATCTTATTTTCATATTATTCCCTAATTTTAATCCCCCAATATAAACTCATTTTTTCCCACACATTTTCTCTTTCCAATAAATTTAATATATTATGTAAAAAAAACAAAATTTAATATGTTATGTACAAAAAAAATTTAGTTTTCCAAATATATGAATAATTGACAAATCGTATCTTTAAAACACTATGAACAGTTAAATAGAACGTTAAATCAGACATTTTTGAATACTTAAAAAGAAGGGAGAAAGTATTATTTTATGATATCATATAGTATTCCTCCTGACTCCTCCTAATTAAGTCATGTGTAAACGTGAAATTAATTTTCACTCGTTGTATACTTACCTCAAATGGATGACATATTACACTCACTGATTTATGAATATATATCTGTTAACAAAATCCAGTACAACGTGCACTTGTCTAATTATGTGTGATTATTTTACTAATTATTATTACAAGTGGATTTCTTCAAACAAGAAGAGAGAAGAAAAAAACAGCAGAAAGAACGTTACATAAAAGTGACCCTAATAATATGTCCTTCTACGAAGAGTTCTCATTTGTCTTTAGTTTTGGCATCTCATGGCACAACTCAATTATTTTTTAGGTTACCATAATATAAGTGAAAAGTTTTCTAAGTTTATGTAACACATAAGGTGGATTTTTTCCAATTAAATTATTTTTATACATAGAAGTCATGAATTGAACACATAATTATTTTGTTTAAAAGATTGAAAATTCTTACGACTTGAACCAATTCATTATTATTATTCAAAGTTAAATAGATTTATATATTAAATATGTGCATTATTACGTATAGTATGGGAATGAAGTCAAAAGGAAAATCAAATTAGTTGCGGTAAACATAATTTGGATCTTGTTTTTTAAATTAATAAAAAGGTATTTCATGAAAACAAATTCGACAAGAGTGGGCCGGCTAGTATACCCTTTTTAACCTATTTGCGACCATGTGTTTTAATTAACTTATAATGATCATAATCATTACTATAAAACAAAATTATTCAAAAATTACTACAAAACAAATCATGCTTATTGAATATTAAGAAACCTCCAAATTAGGTTTGCATGTATGATATATCTTTTGTTCATTCTCGATCAACTTATTAATGCCGCGTAGTATTTCTTCAATATATTTATCCAAAATGGAATTCTTCTTGATTAAAAGTATGTTTGACCACTTCATGATTCACTAAACATGTCATTAATTTACACATAAAAGATTTTGAATACATATTTGGATGATTGTTATTTTTTGACACTATGTATGCATGATTTTTTTTGGTAAGGTGTATATGTATGCATGATTTGAAGTTTCATTATTATCATAAAGCTTGTTTTTGTTAAAATTTCTCTAATTATGTACGCATGATTTGAAGTTTCATGATATAAAACTCTAATCTTAAATAAGTTCTACGAGTTTAATAGTGGAAACTTTAAACATAAAAACATAAAACATGGTAACTTTATAAAAAAAGTGGTAGAGAAAAGTCAAAAGTGATAAGATTGTCGAGAAAAAAAATTGTGTTATATATAAAAACTCCTAGCACTAAAAAAAAAAGTAAGCGACCTTTTTTTTTTTGTTTCTAAATAGTCTTGTAGCAAAAATCTTACACTTTAACTCCAATGGTTTAATTTATTGGTATAAAAATAGATCTTGAATTAGAGAGATTAACATTGCTAATACTCTTTTTGAATTCTAAAATCTTCTCTGTGTTAGAGTGAGACATCATCTCTTTATCTGAAATTTTTTTCGTAAAAAAAATCTCATTAAATTTGAAGACGTGCAAAATTGTGAATTTGAACCTGCGTCCTAACACATCAAATGTTCTTGCAAGCATGCAGTCCATTTTTTTAAACCTATAAATGACTATCTAGTTATTTTGGGATAAACTTTTGTAGTAAGCCAAACACACCCTAAGATTTGGCTCAATCTTTTACTATATATAATAAGCTTTAGAGATTCTCATGAAGTATATGCTAGCTTCCTTTCAACCCTATATCATATATCTCAATATAATAGCTTTTCTTACATAATTCACCAACTTCTTCCATTTCTCATTTCACTACTCAACTTCTAGAAAATCACACACATGCACGTCCACATGAAAGCTGAGTTAAAAGCAACATCAATTTCCTTTCAAAACCAAACACTCTTCAACACACATCAAAACACTCCTCCTCTTCCTGAACCAGAAGCACTTAAAGGTTGTCTAGGAAGCTTAGATGGAGCATGTATTGAAAAGCTCTTACTTCATTGTGCAAGTGCTTTGGAAAACAATGATATAACCTTAGCTCAACAAGTTATGTGGGTCTTAAACAACGTTGCTTCGCCATTAGGCGATACGAACCAAAGACTCACTTCATGGTTTCTTAGAGCATTAATCTCTAGAGCTTCAAGAATTTGTCCTGTTTCAATGAATTTCAAAGGAAGTAACATAATTCAAAGAAGATTGATGTCGGTTACCGAACTCGCCGGGTATGTTGATTTAATTCCTTGGCATAGGTTTGGATTTTGTGCTTCAAACAATGAAATTTTCAAAGCAATTAAAGGATTTAAAAGGGTACATATTTTAGATTTTAGCATAACACCTTGTATGCAATGGCCTACTTTTATAGATTCTTTGGCTAAATTACAAGAAGGTCCTCCTTCACTTAGAATCACAGTTCCATTTTTTAGGCCAATGGTTCCACCTTTGGTTAATATCTCAATACATGAAGTTGGTCAACGTTTAGGTAATTTTGCAAAGTTTAAGGATGTCCCTTTTGAATTTAATGTTATTGGAGATAATGTTTCATTGACTTCTGAAGAATTGAGCAATATTGAATCCACAAGTTTTCATTTTGAATCAATGTTAAGTCTCTTGAATCCTAACATGTTAAATCTTAGGGAAGATGAAGCTTTGGTTATAAATTGTCAAAATTGGCTACGATATTTGTCTGACGATAGAAAAGGTCAAAATATATCGGTTCGCGACGCTTTTATAAATTTAGTTAAAGGACTTAACCCTCAAATTGTTCTTTTGGTTGATGAGGATTGTGATCTTAGTTCATCAAGTTTAACATCAAGAATTACAGCTTCTTTTAACCATTTATGGATACCCTTTGATGCATTGGACACTTTTTTACCTAAAGATAGTTGTCAAAGGATAGAGTTTGAATCTGACATAGGACAAAAAATTGAGAACATTATAAGCTATGAAGGGAATCAAAGAATTGAGAGATTGGAATCAGGGATGCAAATGTCACAAAGAATGAAAAATGCTGGTTACTTTAGTGTTCCATTTTGTGATGAAACTATTTTGGAAGTTAAGGGTTTGCTTGATGAACATGCTAGTGGGTGGGGAATGAAAAAAGATGAAAGCATGTTGGTTCTTACATGGAAAGGAAATAGTTGTGTGTTCGCGACCGCTTGGGTCCCTAATGAAATTAGTGATCATATCGGTTTGCATGTATCTGTATCTTAAATCATATCTCTCTAGTAAAAAAATTCATGCAGTCATGTAGTTAGTAGGTCTGAATTATCTGATCTAGTCGACTTATATTTTAAACTCAAATTTTATAAATAAATTTGAGTCATTCGAACTAATCAGACTTACTTACTTACTTACTGTGCGACGGTATGAGAATTTGAATCCCTTAAGAGACAAATTTGAGATATTGCTTCAATGGAAAACGGCTAAGCATTTATTTGTTTGTGGCAAATGTGTAAAGAACCTCTGCAAATTGAAGGGTCACATGAAAGGCAAAAAGGAAGAAAAAAGTGTGTACCTTGTCCTTTGTATGAGACAAAGTTGTCTCTTAGCAATGTTTTTCCCTTTTATGCAGCTTTACTTTTGTTTCTATTCAGAACTTTAGGTATATACAAGTGGTTGCAAGAAAATATCAGATCTTGTTATGTATTGCTCAGGTCTAATAATATAACTTTTAAGATTAGCTTTTACTCCAATAGATTTTATGAATTTTCATGTAACATTTTGTGAAAAACAATAATTTGTTGTTTCTTCATATATTAAATATATGCAAGGTTTTAAATAAAGGTCCGCGACCGCGACAAAACAGTTTTGGCAGGTGCCGATATCGTTACCGTTACCACCGTTTTTTATAATAAAGAACAAATTGTGATTAATTCACACCGCGACGATCGCAATTAGTGTCGTAACACATGTACTGACTGAAATCGCAAAAACCTTTCGTAACCGAAACGCGACTGTTTTTTAAAACCTTGATTATATGTATAAATGGATTGAACAATAAACTCAAAGTTAAAATCAATGATAGAAGAGAAAATCTATATATTTTATCTTCACGTTAATCTCGAAACAAAATCAATTATATCTTAGGAATTAAAAAAATGTCAAAATTTCGTCAAAAAAAAAATGTCAAAATTACTTTTACATTTTTTTTTGTGTTTGATATTTTTCTCAGTTATCATAATATTGGTATGAAGTTTTCTCCATACGCATGAGTTATTAATCAAACCATTAACCACATACTTAAGAATATAAGAGCATCCACATTTATATCACTCATGTGGGTGGTATAAATAGAGTCCAGGTTCCCTTCATTTATTATCTATCCACTTATTCTCCATTTGGAGAGAGATAGACACAAAAAAAAAATTAGTAGGGTCCACAAATTAGTGGGATCCATTTTTAATGGGTCACACTAATTTTTAATGTGTCTATCTCTCTCCAAATGAAGGGATAATAAAATGGAGGCAACCCAAGCTCGTATAAATGAATCTCACTTAATATATTATATTACTTTATTCTTTCCAACTATTTAAATTAACCACTCAACTATATTTTTTAAATATCCATATCATTCATCTAAAACTTTAACATCAGTTCCACTGACCCTATAATACATCTCAAATTATATTGCAAGTCATAAGTATTTGTATAAAATAATAAAAAAAAAAAATGATCAAGGCAGTAAAAGTAGGGTAGGATACATTTTCCATAGGTGGATACTTGGTTTACTAAAGCCACAACATATGTATGCAAATATCCATGCTACTCTAACAATAGTAGTAACATGTGGAAATGCTGCACCGATACTTGTGCTCTAAAGACCCTTACGGTGAAAAAATTTGATTTTGAATAATATTTTGTAAAATTGATTTAGACAAATAGAATTGAAGGTAAAATAATCTATATTTACAAACACTAATTCTTATATAAAAATAGTTGAACAATAAACTCAAATCCAAAAATCAGTTCTAAAATGAAAAGCTCCAAATTCTATTTTTAACTTAAAATCAATTTCAAAAATAAAATCAATTATTCTAAACAAAACCAAATATGTGTCAAACATATCTCTAGACAGTGGCGGAGCCACATTGTCTTCAGAGGGTGCAGTTGCACACCCTCAATACTCTAAATATACACCAGTAATTTCATTTTTATTGATTTTGCACCCTCTCAAGTTTTAACTTTGCACCGATGCAACTCTCCCACAAAGCGCACACACAAGTCAGGCAATCAGGTCCAGTAGCGTAGGCATGTAGGAATTTGCATAAAGTTAATTTGCCACTGAGTTAACAACAACATGATAATAATAATAATTGGTACATAATCAACCTTAATTGAATAAGAAGCATATTTATTTTGAAATTTGTAACTTATTATATATTATTATTATATAAATAAAGGAATACTCCTTCCGACCTTAATTATAAGCGAATTCTCACTTTCTAGATACATTGGATAACCAATGTAATCCGGCCTATAATTTAAGTCAGATACATTGATTATTCAATGAATCTAAAAAATGAAAATTTGCTTATAATTAAAGTCGAAGGGAGTATACACTATGACCAATCAAAAATCAATTTAATTTGACCAATAATATACCAAGTTGACATCAATTTGGCTTGGCGGAAGAGGTTAAGTTCTTAAAATGTACCGTAGAATGTTTGAATTTCGACAGATATATATCCATATTTAATGTTCGGTACACCTCAAATATGACTATATCTCATAGAGGATACCTATAGAAAAAGAAAAAAAACTTGAAATTTTAACCCGGATAATGACTAATACAAATTTCAATATGAATGATTCTCATTAAATTGAAGTGAATAAGTGGAGAAGTTTGAGTTCGAATCCAGATCTATATATATAATGTGATGTACCTATTATTGAGTTATGTTTATTTGAAGAAAAAAAATGTTTTTTAATGGTATACAATAGAAAATTTTCATAGGAAATAAATAATAACAATTTATTAGACTAAATAGTATGCACCCCTGGTCCAGGTTCCAGGACCCGCCACTGCCTCTAGAAACAATTTTTATATTCTCTAAAAGTGAAACCATACATATATTTTCATTTCTACTATTAGGATGTTTTAAAATATGTACCATAAAACTAAACACATTTATTCTTCAAGTAGTTCCAATTATGCTAATATTAAACTAAACACATTTATCCTTTATTTCTGGTTGATTGTTACACTTATTTATAGATTCGAGTACATATAAAAATGGACCACTGATTTTTTTTTTAATTCAATGAATAGTCATATTCAATATGAAGATGTACTGTAGATGAAAGGTCCAAACAACAATTATATTTTGGGGTATATAATTGTTGATAATGATAACTCATATATTATTGCATGTACATACCAGATTCATATACCCATCATTCATTCATTCAAGTAAAGGGTCCACTACAGAGGTCCACTACAGAGGTCCCTACTCTTGTGAATTTTGTTTTGTTTAATTTCAAGATAAGACAATTAATTTTAGCATTTGAAATTAAATTAAAAAATTAGAAAATAAAAAAATCCGACCTACCGGATTCGAACCAGTGACCTAAGGATATCTGAGGTTTCCCACTACAGTCCTCCGCTCTACCAACTGAGCTAAGGTCGGTTGATGTTTATGATTGTCATGTCAATTATAATAATGTATATGTGATGAACTAAGCTTCTGTCATGTGAATCATGTTTTGGCATTTATGAGGTTATCATTATCAACTTATCATATTGTTTACTTTTTTTTTTCTTTCGAGAATTGTCTTCTTGTTGTTGCAATATTAAGCTAAGGTTTTCACACTAGCTAGAAATAAGGGATATTTGTCTTTTTTTTTTAAAAAATATTTTAAATAAGAGAAATGCTTAATATAGCGAAAATAAACCTTACGAATATTTCACGATCATAGTGCCACAAGGAACAAACACAACCGATCTTGCATTGTTTCATTAATTCAACTTCTCTCATTTTCTTTTTTGAAGAAAATTCATCTTCACTGTTCAAAACGGTGTAAATTTGGTTTATGTATACCTTTTCAAACACTCTAGAATGTTTCCATGCTTATGAAGCTCTACGTACCAACCAAGTGTCATTTTTTGGGCAACATGTTTTGAAATGTTGTTAAAGATGGGTTAGTTGTTGATATAGTGATAAGTGATTTCACATGCTAGCATTTCAAGTGAGATATAAGTATGAAAAGATGTCTTCGTGAAAAATTCGTCTGAAATATGTTCGCGAGATATAGCATCTCTCTTTAAATAATCATGTCTCTGAACAATGGTTAAAGTAACAAAAATAATAATATAATATTGAAAATAATGTATCAAATACCTTAAAATTTAAAAAATAATCTTTTTCGCTTAAAATTTTTGTTTTTATTTATATTTTTGTTTCCTTAACCATTATCATTGAGTATTATTTAATATTTTTCTATTTTAAATACAAAAAAGCTTAAAGATTTGGATTCAAATTCAGATTACTATATATTAGTTTCATTGCATTTACCAATCAAATTGAACATACAAAACATACATTATTCATCTCAAGTTAAATACTATTAAATTTAATTATTAAGAAGTTAGACCATCCTCAATAGAGGAGCAATAAGTCACTCATGATGGATCGTGCGAAGAGATTACATTTAAGAGGAGATCTTGAGATTTATTAAATGTGAAGATTTTTTTTTACATTAGTTAGAAGAGTTAAGGTTAAACATTTTATAATTGAGATGACTCATAAACCTAACACATAAGATTTTAGGTGAAACTATGATATGCGAAAGCTACATGTATGGTTGTTCAATCAATGTCCAATGTACCGATGCAACTCAGTGAGACTCCCCAATCACGGCCCAACGGTATCCAATTTGATAGAAAAATAGAGGAGGGCTTAATATGTAGAATAGAAGTTTTACTTTATGCCCTTCTCTTGCTATGTTCCACTTTCATAAATAAATTTTTAGTTGCTATAAAATATACACAATTTCGTTTTTAGTTTCTATAAAAAATTTCAACAACATTTGATCTTTTAAATATTTTCTATCATATTTTTTTATCACTACTTTTAATTTAACTCTTGTGTACTTTCAAATTTGTTAATGATTTTTTTATATATGTTTATGCGTATAAGAACCACTCATAAAAAATTAGAATTTTTTAACGTACGATGAATTATCTATAATTTTTTTAGCGTAAATAGCTTAAACATTCATATTTAATTCATCCCTTGTTAAAATAAAATTTTGTGAGAGAGATATCAATAATGTATTAAATATTATTGTGGAAAAAATTCAAAATTTCAAGTAATATACATGAGTTGACTGAAAAATAGATATAAAAAATCATGATAGAAAATATTTAAGGAAAACAAATTGCAAAAAAATTTATAAAAACTAAATTAAAATTTGAGATATTTATAAAGACAAAAAACATATAGTACCAATTTGCTTTTTCAAAAACTAAGTTACAATTTGTTTTTTCTGTCATTTAAGATTTTTTTTTTGACTAAATTCTGTCATTTAAGATATAGTACCAATTTTTTTAATTTTAATATTTGTAGTATTATTATGCAAAAAATTTGCGCCATTCTGTTCATGTTTAAATGCTGAGCTACAACCGGCTAAGTAAATTTTTGTTGGATGGGCTTGGCCCATACGCGATACAGTCATACACGTGTGTGTTGTTATAAAGAGAGGAGTTTTACTTTTTGGGTCCTCTCGATTTCCTTCCTCACTCACTCCTTTAAATGACTATAGTATCTCTCTCGTAATTTAGAGTGCGAGTAAATTTTGCTTTTTAAGTAGCGAGTAGAAATATTTTAGAAAGAGGACTGAAACAAATTTTAATACTTAGAGAGTGAACGAAACCTTATAAAAATATGGTTACTATCTTATATTATATTTTAATTTGCCACTGGAGTGGCTGTGACATTATCGACCAATCATACACACTGTAAAGATGGCTATACTGAATTGTTATTTTATTTGATATGACCAAGTTTATATTTATACTTACAATAGACATGTATCAAGGCTAGCAGAGTTGAAAAGTTTGACAGAAAATAGAAAAATAGATGAATGAAGGGTTTACACTTTAACTTGCAAACTGATTTTCATGCAAAGTTGTTTCATGAGAGATGACTGATGAGAGAAGGGTGAAGAGGACAAAAATAAATTGATTTTTATAAGGTTCACATCAAAGAAAGCGAACTCCGTTTGCAATTTGTATTCTAGAATGCAAACTCTTTTTTCCTTAATTTTTGCTATTTACACACTAGCATGCTAAATAGCGAGAGGTGTAAATTAGGAATATTATAGAATGTGTGTGAGATTCGGGGGTTGCAAAAAGTAAATCTTAAAAGAGGGATTAACAAAGAAAAATATGAAATTTGTACCTGTGACGAAAAATATGTTTGGCAAATGTCCAAAGTTGTTACTAAAGTTGTTACTCAAATGTCCAAAGTTGTTACTCAAATTACCATGTCCAAAGAAAATCACTTGATACAAAAGTTGCGAGGTTAGAGTGATTTTGATCCTATCCAATGGTTTTGTCAGCACAATAGATAAATTTTCAACTTCTTGTAGATTTTACTAAAACGTTTCTAAATTAACTCAGTAGGACTCAAAATGATACTAAAACGGCTCTAATTAGATAATACGACGGGGAGTCATCATTTTTATTAGAATATAAAATATTCTTTGTAATATTCCTTGTTTATTTATAGCAATAACTTTATGTGAATTAAATAGCATTGATATTTAGAGAATCAAATTGATTCAAAACTATTGTATATATACTCACTTGAGATGATGAAATAAGACAAGCCAAATATTTCTCTATTATGGTATCAGTATGCTTTGGTACCGATCTCTCTAAACCTAATACTTAGGCGGCGCACAAATATCTCCACCCACCAGCCACATACAAAACTCCACCGACCAGCCAAACATATCCAAACCTGCTTCACTTTTGAGTTTTGATATATCCAACTAAAATCCTACTACTAAAAGTGTCGTATCAACAATTCTTCCCTCCTTCACTTTTGTTTTTCACACACGCGTATCAGCAACTCAAAAATAACGCGTATCACAAACCTGCTTTTCTCTTCCAGCACCGACCCAAAACAAATCTCCACCGATCCAACCAAACATCGCTGCTTTCTTCTGTTCCATCACTTTTGGCTTCAAACGATTCTTCTTTCTCTCCACCGAAAGCTAATCTTCCCTTCTCCGCATCGACAACACTAAACTTTTCCTCCATTATGACAGGCTCGAATCCTCCCTCTCCACCACCTTCCCCAAAACCGACCTCTTCATCTGTGGAACAAACAAAAATTTCCGTCACTCATCCTGCCCTCACAGTCCCCAACATTACCAATTTTATCAAAGTTAAGTTAGATATAGAAAAGAGTCAATACAACACTTGGTCAGAATTGTTCAAAATTCATGCTAGAGCCTACCAAGTTATTGATCACATTATTCCCTCGTCTGCTGATGATACAAGTGATATCTCTCTCAAACAAACAGACCCCAAGCTTTGGTCACGCCTTGATGCTGTTGTTCTCCAATGGATTTACGGGACTATTTCTGATGATTTGCTGAACACAATTATTGAACGTGACTCGACGGCGGAAATCGCGTGGAACCGCTTGTTTGAAATCTTCTTTGATAATAAGCATTCTAGAGCATGTTGGAGTAATTTGAGAATAGAGAACAAAAATGAATTGAATAGAAAGATTAGAGAAAAATGAAAGTTGTTATTCATCCACTAGAGGCAAAGGTAATTATATACAAGTGGAGGCTTGCTTCACTACCAAGCAATTATAACTAACTACCTAGAATGAAATCTAAAAAACTAACTAACTAACTAACTGAGTCTCAGCGTTCAGAACCTGCGTGTTCAGAACCTGCGTGTTCAGAACCTGTGTGATCAGAGCCTGAGAGCATGAGCTTCTCAGCTTCTGAACCTCTTGACCCGTTAGAGCTTCTGAGCCTAAAGCTCAGCTTCTGACTTCTTGAGCTTCTGATCCTCAGAGCCTCTTGAGGACATGAGAACTTGGATTACAAACATCACACCTCCTAATTCATGTTCTCCAACGATCCCATTCCTATCAGTTTCTTCAAGGCATCAAACCTAGCCTTAGCCATAGGTTTAGTTAGAATATCTGCAAGTTGAATCTCAGTGTTGCAATATTCCAACTCAAGCTTCTCTTTGTTCACTTGATCTCTCAAAAAGTGAAACCTTCTTTCAATATGCTTGCTCCTGCCATGACTCACAGGATTATTAGCCAAGTCAATTGCTGACTTGTTGTCCACAAGCACCTTCATCTTTGTTACTTCAACTGCTTTCAGTTCTGATAGTAACATCTCAATCCAATTTGCCTGACAAGCTGCAAATGAAGCTGCAACATACTCAGCTTCACATGATGATAATGCAACTATTCATTGTTTCTTAGAACACTAGGAAATTGGTGCATTGCCAATCATGAACAAATAACCTGCAGTGCTCTTTCTGTCATCTTGATCTCCTCCCCAGTCAGAGTCTGAGTAGCCATAAGCCTCTAACTTCTTACTACTGTTCCTTTGGTTTGGAATCAAAATGCCATGATCATTAGTACCCTTTACATATCTGAGCACTCTCTTTGCAGCAGTCAAGTGACACATCCTTGGTTGATCCATGAATCTGCTCAACAGACCAACACTATGACATAGGTCAATTCTAGTGTTGCACAAGTACCTCAATGAACCAATTATCTGCTTGTACAAGGTTGAATCAACCAACTCATCATCTGAATTCTTGCTCAGCTTCACACCAGTTTCCATAGGAGTAATTGCTGGGTTGCAATTGCTCATATGAAACCTCTTCAATATGTCAGCAACATACTTCTTCTGATGCAAGAAACAGCCTCTGCTTGTCTTAGCAAACTCCATGCCAAGAAAATATGATAGCTCACCTAAGTCAGTCATCTCAAACTCTTTCATTATGTCTGTTTTGAACTTTTCTAACACAGCTTTGTGTGATCCAGTGATCAACAAATCATCAACATACAGACATAGTATTATCATTTCTTCATGATTTGAACCCTTCACATATACTCCATGTTCTGTTGTGCATCTGGTGAATTTCAAATCAATTAGGAAGCTATCAATTCTCTTATTCCAAGCTCTTGGAGCTTGTTTCAAGCCATAAAGGGCTTTCTTCAGTTTGAACACTTTGTTCTCTTGACCTTTAATCTCAAAACCTGGTGGCTGCTTCACATAAACTTCTTCATCTAGAGGACCATTTAAGAAGGCAGATTTCACATCTAGCTGATGCATAGACCAATTCTTGTAAGTGGCTATTGCAACAACTAATCTAATGGTCTCTATCCTAGCCACAGGTGCAAACACTTCATTAAAGTCAAGTCCTTGCTTCTGAAGAAACCCTTTTGCCACTAGTCTTGCTTTGTACTTAGCAATTTCACCATTAGGTTTCATCTTCAACTTGAAGACCCATTTCACATCAATTGGTCTCTTGTTGACTGTTTTGTGCATTAACTCCCAAGTGTTGTTCTTCTCAATAGACTTTAACTCTTCTTTCATGGCTGCCTTCCATTTAGAGTCATTTAGAGCTTGTTCTAATGTAACTGGCTCCAATTCAGCTATCATAGCTTCATTGATCAGTTCACCATCTTCTGTTATTGCTTGATCTGGAAATACATCATACTCATTCAACCTAACTGACTGCACTCTATCTCTTGTAGATCTTCTCAGAGGCTGATTATTAGGAATATGAGCGTGATTACCAGCTGCATCATCTTCTGGTTGATCAGCTTCTGGTTGATCATCTATTTCCTCAAGCACAAGCTTTCTATTGAGCAATGAACTGGTGTTCTCAGCACTAGTACTTTCAATCCAGTCCCAACCCTTTGATTCATCAAACTTTATGTCTCTGCTTATCACAACTTTATTCTCTTTTGGAGCATAAAGCTTGTAAGCACCAGTGGGGTGATATCCCAATAGAATCATCTGCTGACTTCTATCATCAAGCTTTCTTCTCACTTGATCAGGAACATGTCTAAAACAAAGTGAGCCAAAGATTCTGAAATGACTTACACTTGGTTTGAGACCTGTCCAAGCTTCATAAGGAGTTTTGTTCTTCAGCTTCTTGGTTGGACTTCTGTTGATGATATGTACTGCTGTTGAGGTTGCTTCTCCCCAGAATTTATGAGGCATGTTCTTTCCCTTCAACATGCTTCTGGCCATGTTCATTATACTCCTGTTCTTCCTTTCAGCAACACCATTGTGTTGAGGAGTGTAAGGAGCAGTAACTTCATGCACTATACCTTCTTCTTCACAGAATTTTGCAAATTCTAGTGAAGTGTATTCACCACCTCCATCTGTTCTCAATTTCTTAACACTACAGCCACTTTGCTTTTCAACTAGTGTCTTAAATTTCTTGAACTTAGTGAATACTTCACTCTTCTTTTCAATAAGATAGAGCCACACATGTCTGGTATAGTCATCTATGAAAGTTAAGAAATAGCTATTACCTCCAATGGACTTTACTTCAAAAGGTCCACAAACATCTGAGTACACCATTTCTAACTTCTGAGTTGATCTCATTGGCAAATCATTCTTGAATGAATTTCTGGTTTGCTTGGCTGCACAACACTCTTCACACACTGTACTAGGTGTTCTTATCAGAGGCAAGCCATGCACCATCTCTTTTGACTTCAACAAGCTCAAACTTTTGAAGTTCAAGTGCCCAAATCTATGATGCCATATCCAATCTCCTTCAGAGTTTGTAATTGAAGCGAGGCAGTGATGATCAATTACATTGATTTCAATTTTGAAAGTCCTATTGTTCGACAGTGGAGCTTTCAAAATTAATCTACTCTTAGCATCATAAATTCTCAACTCTCTATTAGCCATCTTCATTGTATAACCTTTCTTAAGTAATTGACCTAAGCTTATCAGATTACTCGCCATAGAAGGAACATACAATACCTCATTGATGGTTGATTCTTGACCATCCTTTCTTTTCACAAGAACAGTTCCCACGCCAGCACTAGTAACTTGACTGTTGTCTGCAAACTTGATGTTTCTCTTTACTGAATAATCAAGCTTCAAGAACCACTTCTTGTTACCAGTCATATGATTGCTACACCCTGTATCAAGATACCACAAATTTGACTTGTCTGCCTCAGAATTTGTGATTGCCATTAGGAGTGAATCATCAGAATCACTACCACCTCCATTAGCATATTGGGCTTCATCTTTGTCTTCTCTGGCTACCTTCTTAGAGCGACATTCTCTTGCATAATGCCCAAATTTTTGACAGTTGTAACATTGAATTTCTTTCTTATCAATCTTCTTCTTGGAACTCTTCTTGTTCTGACTTGAATCTTTAGTGGAATCTACATTCTGATTCTTTGAATTCTTGGTTGAATTCTCTGAATCCTCTTTCTTTTTCTTCCACTTATCTTTTCCTTTCTTGTTCTGAGTCTTGGCCTGTAATGCTTGTTCCACTGCCTTGTTCGAACTCCTCTGCTTAACCCTTAGCTCATGAGCTTCTAAGGATGCTTGCAGCTCTTCAATCTTCATAGTTGCCAAATCCTTTGATTCTTCAATAGCAACCACTATGTGATCAAATTTCTCAGTCAAGGTCCTCAAGATTTTCTCAATCTTGACCTTATCAGTCATTGCTTCTCCACAAGACTTCATCAAATTTGTCAAGGCCAGCATTCTTGCCAAATACTCAGAGATCGTTTCTTGTTCATTCATCTGCATCATCTCATATTGCCTTCTCAAGGCTTGAAGCTTGATACCCTTCAATTTCTCATCACCACCATAGATTTTCTTCAATGTATCCCAAGCTCCCTTTGAGGTTTCTTCTTCTATTATCTTCTCAAAGATATTAGAATCCACACATTGATGAATGATGAACAAGCCTTTAGCATCTTTCTTTTTCAATTCTTTGTGTCGAGTTCTTGCTGCATCATCAGCATTTGCAGCCAATTCTTCTACTCCATCAGTTACAATTTCAAGAACATCTTGAAATCTGAAAATCACTTTCATTTGTGCACACCAACGATCATAGTTTTCGCCTTTGAAAACTGGAAGATTTGCTGGGAATTGCGTGGAGGTTGTACCATTGTTTGCCATGATTCTTGATCAAGGAATCAAACGAAAACGATGAATACGAACCGGGCTCTGTTATACCAATTTGTTGGAGTAATTTGAGAATAGAGAACAAAAATGAATTGAATAGAAAGATTAGAGAAAAATGAAAGTTGTTATTCATCCACTAGGGGCAAAGGTAATTATATACAAGTGGAGGCTTGCTTCACTACCAAGCAATTGTAACTAACTACCTAGGATGAAATCTAAAAAACTAACTAACTAACTAACTGAGTCTCAGCGTTCAGAACCTGCGTGTTCAGAACCTGTGTGATCAGAGCCTGAGAGCATGAGCTTCTCAGCTTCTGAACCTCTTGACCCGTTAGAGCTTCTGAGCCTAAAGCTCAGCTTCTGACTTCTTGAGCTTCTGATCCTCAGAGCCTCTTGAGGACATGAGAACTTGGATTACAAACATCAGAGCACTCTATCTCGAACAAGAATTTTCACGAGTGCAGATGGAGCAATTTCCCAATGCTTCATCATATTGTCAACATTTGAAAACACTATCTGATCAACTGTCAAATGTTGGTGCGCCGGTATCAAATGAAAGATTGGTGCTGCAACTTATTTCTGGACTGACTGATGCATATGCCGCTGTTGGATCACAGATTCGACATGGAGAAACTCTACCGCCCTTCTACAAAGCCCGTTCCATGATTGTTTTAGAGGAAACAACAAAGGCGAAAAAGGCCGCAACCGTTACCGACAATTCTGCATTCCTCGCTTCTCAAGATGTCGGCATTGTTAACAATTCTTCTCAACAGAATTATAACAATACACCAAGCAACAACAACAATGGAAGTCGTGGCAACAACAATGCATACTCTTACCGCGGTCGTGGAGGCAACCGTGGTGGCCGTGGTAATCGTGGGAGGGGTCGCAACGGAGGTCGTAATAACCGGTCACAATTTTATCAATATCCGCAACAACAGTAGGCTGTTCCACCTTGGGCTGCACCGTGGCAACCATGGGCAACACCACCATGTCCATACCCAACTACACCAAATTGGCAACACCATTCCAATACTCGCCAGCAAGGAGTTCTTGGACCTAGGCCTCAACAGGCTCATATGGCAGCCACATCAGCAAATAATGCTCAACCATCATATGCATCAACCAACATTGAAGCTGCGATGCATACTCTCTCTCTGACTCCTCTCTGAATATTACAAAGAATATTTTATATTCTAATAGAGAATAATAATAGAGAAATATTTGGCTTGTCTTATTTCGTCATCTCAAGTGAGTATATATACAATAGTTTTGAATCAATTTGATTCTCTAAATATCAATGCTATTTAATTCACATAAAGCTATTGCTATAAATAAACAAGGAATATTACAAAGAATATTTTATATTCTAATAATTTTGTCATCTCTTTATGTCAATTTGAAATGCCTACTTGTTTGTGACTTGCTCTCTTGCTGTTAGTTACACAAAATTTCTTGGTGGTTATTGATGTTTTATTAGTTCCTAGACAAATAGAAAGATATTGGTTGTACTCTATTTAATTACCGTGGGATAAAGGTTCTTTATCATATAAATTTATATTAAAATTTATAAATTCATAACCAATCAAATAATAAACTTTAAGAAAAATATTGAGATTACAAAATAAAATATACCATTGTAAATCCAAAAAAAATATTAAAGACACCTTACTATTAAAGAATTATAATTATAATTGCTCTCTTCATTGCTTCATATTTTGAAAGTGTCTGTAATTTGTATTCATTTACAACACTATCAAATATACCACTCTCTATATTTTATTAGAAAAATATTCACTCATCACTCATATGGTTATTACTTATTAGAGAAACACCTTTTAACATATCTAATTTTCTTTTATTTCTAGCATATTAAAATAATATAACTAATTAATTTACTAGATAATAAAAACACAAGTGTAAAAACATAATAAAAATGGGGCAAAAAAGGCTTCAATTTTTGTTTTACCCAAAGCCCACCTTGTTATGCATTTTAGTTTTCTAAATTATTTTATGTAGAAAAACTAATGATATGTTGTTTTAGGCATAATTAATGGTCTTTTAGAAAACACAAATTCCAATTATTTGCTCCCAGGTATAAAAAAACAGTCTACATAGTATCATTTGTTATTTGTTTGTCACTTAATAGATTATAGTGTCATATAAGGTTAATATAAAAATTAAAATAAAATTAAAGTGGGGTCATTATATTATTATTGGTTAAGAAATGAAGTCAAGGGTGGGGTCGGCTGACCCCAACAGACTCTACCTGCATCCGTCCCTGGTGGAGATAACTCTCTTAGAAATAATATAAAACTAATGATTTGACTCTATCTTAACAGTTTAAACTTTTCGGATAATCAGTTATTTGACATGGTATCAGAGTTTCTATGACTAAGTGGTCTAGAGTTTGATCCTCGCTCCATTACTTTCTAATTAAAAAATGGAATTTAAGCATATGACTCTATCCTAACAGCTTAAACTTTTGGGATAAAAATCGGTTATTTGACAAACTCGTGATTTTTAAATCTCACATTGAGGATTTTCCATATTAAAATTGAGGTGTCCTTATTTACAATTTTTACTCCTTCTATTGCTTTTCTTGTCGGTGTTGGTTGTGTCGAATAATTTGATTGTCTAGGTTCCAAAAAGTGTATATAATTTAAATATTTATGCAAAATATATATATAATTTAAATATTTATGGATATTCTGTAATTATAATGCTAACTTTCTTTTTTAAATACAAATTTTTTTTTCCAATTTTTTTTCTTGACAAAGTTTTTTCAATAAGTTTAAAAATATGAAATTCTTGATTATTTTATTTCTGAAATGGTCTGAATACTGAAATGGTCTGAATATGTTTTTTTAGTATTGTGAAAAATGTGAGGAAAAAATTGGGATTTACAAAAATAATGTGGGGTTATACACTTATACTTATACTTATATATATGGTAGTAATATGAACTAGGTGACTAGGGTACCAAGTAAAAGATTTGAATAAATATTTACCCAAAGAAAATGGGTGTGGTGTGGGAATTTGGTTAGATTAGCTTGGTCATGTCCATAATAATAAGAACTTTGATACAAATTTGACCAGTTAATAGCATTCCATGAAATCAATTACAAAGGTTTTGACGAGTACATATCCAATGCGGTGAGAGGAATGTTGACTATTGGAATTTGTCGATATTTTCTTCAATTGCAATATAGCTCCAAATTTTTGGTTAAATTACTATTCTGGTCTTGACTAATGACTATTGCCTCTGGCCATATTAAAGTATATAAGGTTGGAGTAAGCATGATTTCCATTTCTTATAAATGAAGATAGCATTTAGAGAGATATATAAAAAAGAGATATGGATCCTACAATTAACTGACTCTTATTATCATTGATTATTTTATATTTTATTTTTTATGTTTTTATCTTTTCAAATGAAGGAAATGAAGAGATTCTAAATGAAGAGAATCCTAACTCATTTCATCCTAAATGTATAATAGTTTAATAGTATTGTATTTTTAAAATTAATATACATATATTATTATAAAATATTTTAAATAAAATAAATAAATATATATTATGTCGGTATGGAAAAGGTGGATACTAGGGGTGTACATGGATTGAGCAAACTCACTCGATCCGGTCAAATCCACCCAATCCAACCCAAAAAAGTGGGTTGGGTCGGAGAAGTGGGTGGATATGGATTTCAAAATGAAAAATCCATAAAAAAAATTGAGTTCGGATAAAACCGGACCCAACCCAGAAACCCCACTGACCCACTAGTATTATGTTTTTGAATTATTTTTATGAAAATACTAAAGATTTTTCCATTTAATCAATAAAACGTTGTGTCAAAAAAAAAATTCCATAAAGCGTTCTGTCAAAAAAAAAATTCTATAAAGCGTTTACTTTTATGAAAGCTACAAGTTACTCTCATAATTTGATTGTCATTCACACTGAGCAGCCACAAAAGAATATTCACATTAAGTAAACAGTCAACAACCAATCATGAGCTAGTATTGTTGTTGTTATTATATTAGAGGTTAATAGGCTTTTACCTCTGCAAAGTATGCAAGTTTTGCGTTACCCCCTATAAATTGTTTTTTTGAGATTATCCCCTTGCAAAATTTACTTTTTTGATTTACTCATTTTGCTGGCGTGGCACGAAAAAAACAGAATAACCGATTTAAAAATAACACCTTTTAAATCGATTGAACAAAATAACCGATTTAAAAAGTGCATCCAATGGGGTAAATCAAAAAAATAATTTTTGCAGGGAGGGAAAGACCTATTAACCTTTATATTAAAAAGTTAGTATATACTACCCCGTCCTTAATTATAAGAGTTTTTTGAGATTCTTCTTTTCCCCTTTTTACAAGATTCTTTTCTGATTTTCAAGGGCATTAAATATTTTTTTTACCATAACATATCCCTAATTAAAGTGCAATTTTTTTTTTACAATATCTAATAAATACACTAAAAATCATTAACTAATTCTCTCTTTTAAAAGAAACAATTGTAAAAATAATATTAATTATTAACAAATTTAAGATCGCAATCAACTTTCTTAATCTCCATATTTTTCTCAAAGTGCGTTTGATCCGCAAAAAAACAAAGGATTGGATAAGATAATTTTTGTTGTACCCTGTTTGATTTAGAAACTGGTTATGGTACTGGACAAAATAGACAGTAAGGGACTGGACAAAAAGAAGAATTTTTGTCCCTCACTAAACCACGGGACAACTTTTTGTCAATTGTACAACTATAAAAAAAACGAAAAATACTCATTTTATTTTTTAATATAAAATATATTATCTCTCTTTCTCTCACTGGTGCAATTTTGCAATGTCCTGTTTTACCTTGTCCTGTCCTGTTTTGTCTTGTATTATTTTGTCGAGTACTTACTGTTGTGCAAATCAAACGCAGTCTATGAAGCCCAGATACGCAACACGATACTGATACGATATCGATACGGCAATACGAGAAATTTTCAAAATTCCCGATACGATACGGCTGCGATACATTATTTAAAAAATTAAATTTAAAATTAAATATATGAATACACAATATATAACTCAACTAAAATCAATAATGATGATAAATTAACATTCAAATTACTCAAAATAAGCAAACAAGTGACGATTAGTAATTACATATTTAAGTTAAGTATTACGGTACCTAAAAAGGACATAATTAGTATTGTCCAAAACAACATCTTAGTATTATTCAAAAAAGACATAGTTGATAACATCATACTTTAACATTCACTACTTAAGAGAAAACACAAATTGTATCAATCTTTTCTCCTTCGTTTCCATCATCAAAGAACATTAATTGTTCAATACTTCTCTGATACACGTATCAGAGAAGTACATCCGACACGTATCGGTCATTTATTTTTTTTTAAAATAATATTAATTGTTCGATATTTATCCAATACGAGTATTGAAAGGTATCGGCGAGTATCGGTATCGGATACAATACTTGGCCATTTTTGGAGTATCGGGGCTTCATAGAATGCAGGGGTCTTATAATTAGGGATAAAAGTAGTATTTAATATTATCTCCGTCTCTAATTATAAGACAATTTTGAGATTATTCTTTGTCCCTTTTTATAAGACCCCTTTTATATTTTCAAGGGCATTAAATATTTCTTTACAATTACATACCTCTAACTAAAGTGCATATTTTTCTATAATCTCTAATAAATACACTAGAAAATATTAACTATTCTCTATCTTAAAGGATAAAATTGTAAAAATTAATATTAATTATCAACAAATTTAATATCATACTATCTTCGTACCACAATATAAGTCACTTTGACACTTTTACGCATATTAAGAAATATAATTAATGTTGTATGGAAAAGAGAAATTATGAATTGATTTACAAAATTGTCTTTAATCTATTACTATATATAAAAAAGGATACAAATTTTTGGGATGACTTTTTCATCATTCCTATTTTACCCTTAAAAAAACTACAAAAAAAAAAAAGTAACCATAGTTTCAAATTATTAGCACAATTGATGAATAAAATACCAAATTAATAGATATGATTTGTTATCTATTATCTATTATCTATTATTATTATTATTATTATTATTATTATTATTATTATTATTATTATTATCTATACCAATATATAAAGAGAATACCCCTTTCGCATGGAATTTTCTTATTGCCATTCACTCTATATAAATATTTGTATATGTTAAAAAATAACTTGCACAATAGAGAATATCGATCACACAAACGGGCACGGAACGGCGGCTAGTTTATGATAAAGAAAAAATAAATTAAAGTATCGAAAGAAAGAAGAGAGAATAATACATAGTTAAAGATATACTGTGATAGAAAAAATAACATTAAATGTTTTATTCGTAATGTAAAATGACTTATAATTTGGTATAATTTTTTTTAAAGCGACTTATATTGTGGTACGAATGAAGTAATCAACTTTTTTAATCTCCGTATTTTTTTTAAAGAGGTCTTATATTTAGAGATGAAGGGAATATTTCAACTTCTTAGAAAAAATATATTATTATTATTATTTTGAAAAACCAAAATGTTATTTTTTTACGGTTGAAAGACCAAAATGTTAGTCTACCACTAATCGAAACATTTTTCTTTGTGACGAAAAACTAACGTAACATTTATGCAATCATATTTTTGCTCACAACTACTACTAATGTATAGTTATTTTTTCCAAAAAAAATCAAGAAGTGGGGCGCCGGTTTTAGAGTGTTGTTGTGAGTGGTCAAATGTTGAAACTTGAAATGTATACATCTAATGTATAATTATTTTTCTTCTTTTTATTTATTATTTTTTTCAACGGGCAAAAATCAATTATATATATAAAACCAAAGAATCAGGTAGCCTCTTAGCGTATATTAAAAAGGATTATAAGAGTGTACATGAGAATCCAATCAAGCTATATGATAAAACAACAATTAGTCAATATCCAAATAAAACAACGAGTTCGACCACCAACAATGATAGTTATAAGCTAAAGTAACATCTGTCGTCCTCATCCATCGATAGAAAAATGTTTTTATTTTTTATTATTTTTATTATTATTATTATTATTATTATTATTATAAAAACTTGTTGGCTATTGGATCTTGATTTGTTTATTCTAGGAATATATTCATCTATAGGAATGATTTTTTTTGAATACGGATGCTTTATTACACTACCTATATTTTGAATAAAGTTCAACGTCAGTACTAATTACTAGAGCTGGGTATGCGGGCTGACCCGTCCCGTTTAACCTGCCCCACATAAGCCCACATATTAAACGGAGCGAACAAGCCCGTTAATAAATGTAAACGAGTTATGATATGTAGGTCCGAGTTCGGTCCACGTTAGCCCGCAGGTTAAACGGTTAACCCGCGGATTATTAAAAAAAATTAAAAAATAACTTTTATTCAAAAAATAACTAAAATATTGAAATAATAAAAGCTAAAAAAAACTATATTATTAATAATTTTATGTTATAATATATAAATTGTAAGTAACAAATAAAAAAATAAAGTTTGTGATATTTTTGAGTTTATCTATCTTCTATATGCAAGTAAGGCAACCAAAATCAAATTCAACTAGTTTCATCGTCATTATTTCTCCACACACCTCAAATTCATAAAATAAACACAAGTGATATTTAATAAGAACTTCTTCCAAAAATTTAAAAAGAACTTTAATAGTCCAAATAAATATTAAGAGTACAACAAAAAATCTAATATAAACGGGTCACGAGCCAAACCCACGAACCCGCAGATTTAACTCACATAACCCACAGTTTTAATAGTCCAGCCACACATGCAAAAATATAAACGGGTCAAAAAAATTTGATCTTAAGCCCGTGCAGACTGTGGGTTAAATAGAGGATTAAATGGATCGATCCACGGACCTTGACCCTTATACCCAGCTCTACTAATTAGAACAGTATATTGTATACTTATAAAAAGATAAATTTTGTAGTTGAGTTGATGAAGATTTGGAGAGAGCATTATTATTTTTCTTTTGTTGGATGAATCAAAATTTCAAATGCAAAAATAAATCCATCGATTTTCTCGAGATTCATGAATTGACATCTCTCGGTATATATTTTTCCATAATTAATAAGAAATTGAATATTAAATTAAATGATTAAGGACTCAAATATTTTTTAAATTGTGCAGGGACAGTTCAAAGCTAAATGACCCAAGCAAAAGTTTTAGGCTCTAAAGTTTTGGGCTAAATTTTTTTTAAACAAATTTAATTTGATTATCAATAATATAATAAGATAATTAAATTAATTTTAAGTATTTTTTTAATGAGTTTAATTATTGTGCGGTGTAATTTGTTTTACACAAGCATTCGATAATGTATTGCCACATCATTTAATGAATATGTGTTTTTAAACACAATATATACATCATTGTGTTGATATATTATTAGACGCACGTGTAAAATAACTTTACACTGACAATGTATATAAATTAAATTCCTAACGATATTGGGCAGATTTGTATGTCTGTAAAACCTACTTCAACTTAAAATACCGATAATATACTAAAGTGAAATGTTAAACAGTACTCTAGGACAATGGTTAAGAAAACAAAAATATGATTATATAATCTTAAAAGTAGTCCATTCAATAGCTTAAAATTTAATAAATGAAGATACTCTATCTAAAACTTTTGTTTTGTCTTTTTTTTTCTTTCTTTAACCATTAAATTTGACACTTTTTTCGTTTGAATATGAGATATTCCCTTGTGTCGTGTGACAGCCACTCTTTCTACAGAAAATGAATAATGTACTAACCGGTCAATTTATGTAAGCTTGGTATAAAGTCTATATAAAGTGGACAATCTAATTTGTGTTACACGATAACCTTTAACAAAAGGAACAAATATTCAATATCCATGTCTGCAAATACAATGGCTATTACTCAAATTAGAGTTTCATATCTTACAAGCTCACTTGCTAATCGCAATTCATGGATTTTCACTAATCAATCACAGCTACAAAAATCAAATTCAAGGATTATGATGCATGGTAAATTATCCATCAAGTCTATTGCTCTCAATGACAAGGTAGCTTAAAATAATATATCTCTTAATATAGATCTTCTCTCTGCATGGTTTCAATTTTAATGATCTAATATGAAGTGTGTTTTAAGGAGGGTTTTGACAAAAAATTGGTTTAAGTTAAAAAGAAATTGAATAAAAATTATTTTGAATAAATTGTAATAAATAAGTTGAATTGGAAGTAATTTATATTCGAATATATAGACGAGTTAAACAATAAATTCAAATGAATTATGTTTAAAGTTAAAAGTTATAAAAATGTCTCCAAAACACGATGATATTTTAAAATATGTTTTTTCTCTTATGTAAAATGACAATCAATTAACCAAAACATTGAATTCAAGTGGTTAGTGAGCTCTCCTTAAGACGGATTGTTTGGAAGAACTTAAATTTGATTTCCGTTAAAAATAATTATTGATCAGACTTTATTTACCTAACAGTCAAACTCTGAATTACCCCTGAGAAACATATATAGGGTTAAAATAAAATAAAAATGACAACCAGTTAGAAAAAGATGGAGCAGTTGATATACATATTTTTAACTTGAAATATTAAATTTTGAATACCTCCCCGTCCCCCTAAATAAAATTTGTAGTTTGAATGTCTAAGGTAACATCTACTAAACAAGTTAGAGTCATCAGATAGAACAAAATGATTGAAATTTTTGGAAAAACAAATGTATGAATTTTGTCCTATATTTGATGCATATAAAAAAATAACAAGTGGGCTCATTTATTTACTATAACTCCTTACTGTCATTTAGTTCTATCTAAATAAGATATCTCTTTTTTTGTTATAAATAAAATATATCAAAGTTAATAATGTCACACATACATAATATAATAGAAGAAAATTTTAACTAGTGTCTTCAGGGAAGGAAACCTAATATAATAAAATTATATTAAAATTTGTATAGTTAATATTTGTAAAATATAAAAAAAATTATTTAAAATACAAAATTTATTTATTTTTATATCCTTAACTAGTGCCTCAGTGAACATTAGTTAGCATGATCATATAATAAAATCATAAAAAAAATTAATAATGAATTTGTTCAAGGGATAAAAATCTTGAACTTCTCTTAAACAAATGGTCAGGTGTTCAATCTCTAATTCTTGTATATAAAAAAATTCGATTAGAAGGAGATAATATATCTTATGTGCTCTATAGATTTCTCAACAGAAATTAATCACTATTAAATTACAATGGAAATTCCATACCTATAATAAAATTAAAAAAAAATCAGACAAAATTGCATATGCATGACCGGTCCTTTAATTTCTTCTTAATTTTCGATCAACTAGATCTTTTAAGACTCAAAATGTACATAAAAATTAAATGAAATTTTACATTAATGTGTAAACCATAAATTTGTTAATCAACATTAGTGCATTTAAGATTTCTAAAAATTCCATCGTGTCTTGTTTGTGTTAGTTGGCACCTTTACAAACTGATGATAAGACCAAAAATTTGGATCAAGTGAAAAGAAGTAGCCGAGAAGCATTGTTAAACTCTAGTGATCCAATGGTAACAATGAAGATGATTGACTCAATCCAAGGGCTGGGGATTAGCCACCATTTGGAAAATGAGATTAATGTACAACTTAGAAGAATAAGTGATTGGGACCCTTCTAATGACATCTTTGCCACATCACTTCAATTTCGGTTGCTGAGGCATAATGGCTGGTCAACAAATTCTGGTACAATATAGTTTAATACTTTGGGTCAAATTTATGTGCTTTTAATTTTCTTATGCTTTGGTACATTTTGTCAAGTCAATAGAGATATAAACAAAGACATATAATGATGAGTGGTTTGGATTGTTTTTTCTCAGTATACTTTTGCTAGTCTAATTGTCAACCAAATGATAGATGGATTATGCATCATCCTTTCATAGTTTTTTCACTATGGTGCTGGATTAAATTCTATTATTTTGATAAATTTTTATTTATAGAAAAAATAACTCTAGTGAGATTGTAAATCTCTAATGTTTTTCAAATTTTAAGGTTATAATATAAAAATAATGACACATTAATTCTTAAGTATCTTGTAGTTTAGATGGGTATAGGTAAAATTTATTTAAATCTAAAATTTATTTTAAAATAAATTAATACAAAAATATGATATTAAATTTTATCAATATCAAATACCAGAATATTCATTAAAAATGTTATGTATTGTTTAAGTGAGGGGCAAACAGAACTTTTACTCAACGAGGCCAAAAATAAAAAGCATATATGACTTAGTCAAAAAAGTTTTTTTTTTTTTTGGTACAAAGTCAAAAAAGTTTAAATACGTAATATACACAATGAATTTACCTAAAAATTATATTTTCTAGTAATTAATATGACAAAATATATAACTTTTTTATGGTAAATTCATTGTTACCTAAAAATAATATTTTTTCTTTCAATTTTTTTTTTAATACCTAAAAAAATAACCATTGGATCTTTTTTAAGAAAGACTCCCTCTATCTTTAATTATAAGAAAAAGTCAACTTTTCAAATTCATTAAAAAAGTGATGTATTTGTATTGGACTATAATGTAGGACAAATACATCACTTTTTCAATGAATCTAAAAAGTGAACTTTTGCTTATAATTAGGATGGAGGGAGTATATAACTTGATGAGTATAAGATGGAGCAAATGTCTTAGAATTTATATTGGATCATATGACATCAACAAGTATTTATGACTAAGAATAGTTTTGGGGTACCGTAAATTTAACTCAGTTGGTAGGATATTGCATTATATATGCAGGGGGCTAGGGTTCGAACCCAGTTAACTCACTTATCCACCTTATGGGTGAAATTTCTAGCCGCTAAACTACATGACAAAAAAAAAAATAGTTTTGGGGTCAACTGAAGGATAAGGCCGCAAAATTCTTCACTTTAGGCTTACCATCAAGAAATTGATTTTCTTTAAGATTTTATATATAAAAAGACCTCATATGAAGACAAAAAAATCTCATATAATTAAACTCACTTTAAGCTTCATTTATGATTGATAATTATTGGATCGGTCAATTTGGTCGTACAGTCTTTACATGTGTTTATGTCATTTTAAACTTTAAATTGAGTTAGATTCGGTCCATAGAGTGCGATTTGAGTGTCCCGGTAGCAGGTGGTTGAACAAATCTTAATTCTTAACAAACTTTGATATAAGACTGGACAACTCCTACTTATAAAGGCGTGTTCATGCTATATCTTATCCAATGTAAAACTTTCAATCAGATTTAAAATTTTAATAATTTAAGAAAAATTTAATTGGGACTTGCTTAATGGATCCACCCCTGCATTTAGCCAATGAATTAGAGTTAGTTGGTAAGTATCAGCATTATTATATGATCAAATTGTTAAAAATTTATTAATCCTTATCCTCATTATTTCTTTATTGCATTACCCAAGCCCTTGAGCTCTCATTTAGTTAAAACAAATGAATTAATGTATCTATTAATAGGATCTGGGTTACCAGTAGCACGAACACAAAGTTTGACGTAGTAAAAAATCACAATTATTGATATTGAATCAGACGATACAGATCGCATATCAATCAAAATATGTTAAAATGATCTCAGCTGTCCATTTTGAATCGGACGGTCCTGAACGTGTTACCTATCAGCAAGAAATCCAAATCCTCTATGAATATACTCTCATTCCTATATTGACATGCGCTCAATAATGAACTTGTTACCTATCATATTCACATTTATAATATAAGTATTACATAAGTAGCTTTGCATTTCTAAAGTATTGCTAAAATAAATAAATTTACTAATTTAATTGATCAGTGTGGTTGTTTGATTGTAGACATATTCAGGAAATTTTTGGACAAGAGTGGCAATTTCAAGGAGTCACTAACCAAAGACATTTGGGGTATGTTGAGTCTTTATGAGGCATCATATTTAGGGACAGAGGATGAAGATGTATTAAAGAAAGCAATGGAATTTTCAAGGGCTCACCTAAAAGAGTTAATCCCACATCTTAATCCTCAAGTAAGTAGGTGCATTGAAAGATCCTTAACACTTCCAAAGCACCTAAGAATGGCAAGATTAGAAGCTAGAAATTACATGGAGGAATATAGCCAAACAAGTAATCAAATACCAGCTCTTTTGGAATTGGCAAAGATAGACTCTGACATGATTCAGTCATTACATCAAAGAGAATTAACAGAAATATGCAGGTGACTTTATGTCTTAGATTATACCATAACAAAAACTTGAATTAAAATTTGGACGTCTAAAGATGAAAATTATGAAATTTAGTGACAACACAGGGAATTAGATAGAAAATTCATTCTTTCGGGTCGTTGTGAAATTCGGCCTATTACTATGTTTTCAGAAAGAGCAGTGCTATTTTCAGTGAACTTTTTTATCACGAATACATATATAGCGAATTAATTAAGCCCGTTACATTCTATTGAGATGATGGGTGGGTGGAATGAAAGTGGAATTGGTCAGTTGCAGTTACAATACACTGTCGTGATGCTTCCGTGAAAAACATATTCGCGAGAAGTAGCATTTCTCTTTGAGAAATTCGACAAGAACTCTCTATTTTCCTACTATACTTTGAAAAATTCATTTTATGAGTTGTTAGTTCAGTAATAACTAGAGTTTTCAAAACAGATTATATGGTCTAAAGGGGCGGCCCCAATAGGCAACATGTTTTTATCATGCGGTTGGTTCTCTTCTCCTCTCCTCGGACTCTTCCCCCCTCCCCAATTTTCTAATTTTTTCTTTGAATCAAAAGTTTGGAATGCGTTTTCCGAAGTTTTCCTAGTGCAAATTCGGCAAAATTTCGAAAAATATTTTTCGAAGTTCGTGTTCAAGGTAAATAAACACCTCCCAAAACACCCTACAATTATAACATCCGTGACTTAAATAGCGGACATCATTTTTCAAAATTACTCATTTTTCCTATATCCGTGACTTAAATCACGGAAGGGTGTTTTGGTCATTTCGTAGGACGCTCGAGTAATCCATAGGGTGACAAAAGAAAAAATAATCATATTTTAAGATACAAGAAGTACTACATTTATTCGGGCTTGACAGACCGGCCGATACGAACTAGTCCATTTTAACAACTCATAAGCACTAAATTTTATATAATTTTTAGGGATGAAGTTGAAATATTATACTTGAAGATGACTATTAATACTACTGTTATTAATAATTTTTATTTTCTCGATATTTCTTTTTACAAAAAAAATAGCTAATTTATTTATTTATTTGTTTAGGTGGTGGAAAGAGTTGGGACTTGTTGACAAACTTGGCTTTGCAAGAGATAGACCAACTGAGTGCTTCTTGTGGACAGTGGGAATTTTTCCAGAACCATGTTATTCAAATTGCCGTATTGAACTTGCAAAAACTGTTTCCATTTTGCTTGTTATGGATGACATCTTTGACACATATGGCACATTAGATGAACTTTTTCTTTTCACAAATGCAATTAAAAGGTAATGCTTTTATCTATTTCAATTTTTTTAATCTCAGAACATACATTAAAATCTGGATTGTATGATCTTGATTCAACGATTTTTTTTTTTTCCGATAATTCTCTTGATTCAACGATTAACAACATATTGACTACTTAAATGCGTTGACTGCACAAATTTTGATTGAATGAGAGTCAATTGTCCATGCATTTAATGTTTTTGTGGCCGTGGGGTAAAAATTGGACGATCTAAATTTCTCGATCACTATTAATTAATCTAAAAAAAATAATTGCAATATATATTGAAATTTGGACTATTCAATCTTGACACAACAATCATGAACAAGCTAATTGCGTAAAAATGTTGACTCCAAAAATTTCAAATTGCTTGGTGAACCAGGAAAATAAATTTGAAATTAATAAGCAAAATTTTAAACAAAATTTTCTATTGTAGGTGGGACCTTGATGCAATGGAGCAACTTCCTGAATACATGAAGATATGCTATATGGCACTATATAACACCACAAATGAAATTACATATAGAATTCAGAAAGAACATGGGCTAACTGTTGTTTCCCATTTAAAAAGAACAGTATGAATCGGAATATATCTTACATATTATTTTATACCAAGTATAGCTAAGTGTAACATGTTAATAATTATATACTTGGTGATTAATTGGTGCAGTGGATTGACATATTTGAAGCATTTCTTGAAGAAGCTAAATGGTTCAATAGTGGATATGTGCCAAATTTTAAGACATATTTGGATAATGGGATGATTTCTGCTGGATCATGCATGGCATTGGTGCATACATTTTTCCTCATTGGAGATGGTCTATCGAATGAAAACATTACAATGATGAAGACATATCCTAGACTCTTCTCTTGCTCCGGAGAAATTCTTCGGCTATGGGACGACTTAGGAACTTCAACGGTATATTTCAAATTACTTTTATAAAAATTTATTTATTAACAAAAGTTTTAAACAAAATAAAAATAAAATGAAATTTCTGTATAATCATGTCTCTCTAAGCATTAGAGACACTCTTAAATAAGAGAATAATTTCATTTCTCTGAATTTTTTTGGTCAAATAGTTCGGTGGTTAGAATTTCACTTTTTAAAATGAATAAGTTAGAGAATTAGGTTCGAACAGCAGTACTTGCATATTACATGTAGTAGTGTACCTACCAACCGAGCTATGTTCACAGAGACGTTTCGTTTTTTATGATTAATGATTTATTACTAACTACTAATTTTTATGTTCAGGAGGAACAAGAAAGAGGGGATAATGCTAGCAGCATAGAATGCTTTATGGGAGAAAATAACATTTTGGATGAAAATGAAGGAAGGAAACACTTAAGGCTTCTAATAGGGAACTTGTGGCAAGAACTCAATGGTCTTGCCATGAACAAAACCATACCTTTGTCTATTGTCAATGCTTCTCTTAACATGGCTAGAACTGCTCAAGTTATTTATCAACATGGAGATGACAAAAGCACATTTACTGTTGATGACTATGTGCAAACATTGATCTTCACATCATTACCTACTAGCTATATACAATGAATTGAAGTGAACAAACATATTGTAGTTTAAGATTCTAATAATTCCCCCTTTGATAATTAGAATATCACAAATCACAATTCCCTTCAATCTTAATTGATTGGACATGAAATTAAAACATGCCAATGAAGTGTTTTATTCAAAATATGAAAACTCTTGTAATTTTTTAGTATATTTCAAAAGTTATTATTACTCCCTCCGTCCCTTTGTGAAACTAGCTTTTATAAATAGGGACGGTGAGAGTATTTATTATTAGGCTTAAATAGTGTTTTTGTTCCTGCAATTGTCACTCATTTTGAAAAGAGCCCCTGTTAAAAAAAAATTTGATTTTAGTCCATGTAAAATTTAAAAGTTTTGAAAAAAGACCCTGAGCAGGAATCTTTGATGTCATGTCATCATTTTATTGACGTGGCAGTTGCTGACTAGGGTGATGAGTACAAGTGTTAGGAACTTGCTGACGTGGCAATACACACTCATTTTCCTTTTAATAAAAAATTTGAAAATTCCCTTTTTTTCTTTTTCTTAATTAAATAAACTAATTGAAATAAAATTTAAAAAAGTTAAAAGGAAAATGAGTGTGTATTGCCACGTCAGCAAGTTCCTGACACGTGTACTCATCACCCTAATCAGCAACTGCCACGTCAATAAAATGATAACATGACATCAAAGATTTCTGCTCAGGGGCTCTTTTTAAAACTTTTAAATTTTACAGGGACTAAAATCATTTTTTTTTCAACAAGGGCTCTTTTCAAAATGAGTGACAATTGCAGGGGCTAAAACATTATTTAAGCCTTACTATTATTTTGGTCAATTAGACACTCACATGTTTTAATGTGTTTTAAAGTTTATTTGTGAAGAATTAGAGAATTTAATATTCGAATCTTGGTCCTCTCATTGGTTAAGGAACTTTCTTTTTAATAAAATTATACGTATTCCTAAATAGATGTGTCAATTTAGGGGGCCAAACACATCTAGGCTCAACTTTAATACGAAGGGATCCAAATATAATAAATATAAATGGGCCTTGTTGTGAATTCGATTGATAGAACCACACCAATAATCCTTTAGTGTGTGAGGCAAAACAAACAAAGCAACCAAACAACAACAGACCAAGCAATAATAATCAACCGACAAGAATAAACGGTGAAAGCGGTAAAGAACACAGACAATATTGTTTACCCAATTCGATGTTAATTAACCTACTTCTGGGGGAGAGAGCAACCTCTCCGTTCCACTATCAATAGAAACCTTGATTACAATGAGATTCTCCACAAGAGTTACAAGAATTAGAGTTTTCCTAATTCTACCCTAGTCCCGAATCTCTCCCCGTGACCAAGAGATTCAATCAACAAGTGTTTCCAAGGTGATAGAATGTTTCTCCCAACTCTAGAGTCTTCCCAAGATGTTCTCTATTAATCCTAGTATGTATGTTGGCCTTAGAAACCCTAAAAAACACCTTAAAACCTCAGAAAACGCAAAACAGCACTATTTATGCGCGCACCCGCGCCCGGGCGCAGCCCACCCGCGCCCCGGCGCCAGCAGGCAGTAGCCACGCCCTCACCAGGGCTCAATTGCGCTCAGGCGCAGCCTGCCTGCTGCCTGCTTCCTGCAGCCTTCTGAGCCCTCACCAGGGCTCACCAGCTTCCTGCAACAGCATCATTTTCAAGGCAATATCCAACAGGCCTCTTTTATATAAGCCCCAAAGCTATTAGGTCCCATAAATAAAAATAGGCTCTAAGGTCCAAAACGGCCCCAAGTTTCAAATTTTATCCGAAAAAAAAATAGTTTAGAGTTTGAATAGAGGCCTAATATTTTGGGGTTAAGATGTGGCCAAAATATAGAGCCTTTGAATATGGTGCTTTTTTGACGACTTTATTCCTGATAGCATAACTTTGTTTTCAAAGACATTGTTATATATAAAAATCGAAATTTGAATCTCCAACTCCAAACTCATTCACCTAAAAAAGAAAAATTCTAACCATTAAATTATTTTTAAAACAAATAAGGATATTTGTAACTAAGTTCAGTTTTGGAACATTGCACGCAATTTATCATATAATAAGCCTATTCTAACTCGAAGATTATCTTTTGAAACAAGTTCAAGCTTGAATCATTGTACATGACCAAGTCGATGGCACATGAGCAGTTTCTAAAACAAAAACTCTACTTTTATCGAATGGTGGAGTCGAAATCCATAACAGAGCAACTAGTGGAATTCAACAAAGTCATTGATGATTTGGCTAATATTGATGTGAACCTAGAAGATGAAGACAAAGCCTTACATCTACTTTGTACGTTACCTAAGTCCAATGAAAGTTTCAAGGATACCATGCTCTACGACAAGGAATGCGCTGTTACCTTGGAGGAAGTTTAATTGACCTTAAGGATGAAAAGACTGACTAAGTTTAAAGACTTGAAGGTGGAGGGTGGTGTGTATGCCTTAAATGTTTCAGGTGGAAGTAGAGGTAGGAGGGCTAGGGCTAAAAGTGGTGACAAGTGGAGTTGTTTCCATTGTCAAAAGAAAGGTCACTTCAAGAGGAATTGTTCGGTGTTGAAGGACAAGAATGGTTCCGCGCATGTTGTGGATGGTTCATCCAGTGATGAGAATTATGAGACAGCAGAGGCACTTGTGGTGTCGAGTTGGGAGCCAGAGGAGAGTGAGACTCTAGACTCTGGTGGTTCTCATGATGTTTTAGAGTTATGGGATGTCGAGGTCGTTTCAGATGAGGTTGAGTGGTTTTGCAAATTGCAAGGTGGGGTTCATAGGGGAAGTACCAAATTCGCGACTTTGGTGGAGAAATTTCATCTTAAGGTGGAGGAATTTCAACTTGAGGTGGAGGCTTCTGATAGTGAGACTAGACGAGGAGAAACAACACTAACTCTTGGCTATTCATTAGGAGATATGGAGGAGAGTGATAATGTTGCACCGAAGTGGTACGATTGTGAAGACCTTGTGGGGTATGTTCCAATTGAGGCTGAAGAAGTGCAAAACCTATTAAAGAACTTCGGGGAAGCAATTGGAAACACCAACAGTAAGACTTGAGAACTTGTAGGGCTACTTGAGGTAGTGGGGCACAAGGAGAGTCCGTTGTTGGAGCTTGAACAACCACCTAAAATTCCATGGTTGGTTGAGGACAACCAAGTATTCGAGAGTAAGAAATACTTTATTCATAGAAAAATAAGGTTGAAAGCAATTAGGATTAGGGTTTGCCACACTAGAGTTTTAGAGAAATTATTTTTGGTATAATTCTAGGGGTTTGAGCGAATCATCCTTTTGGTTCATCTTGGGTAGCTAGGTCAAATTGAGTCTCTTCATCACGAAAAGGGATTCAGGATCTGGATAGTATTAGGATTAATACTTGTAACCCAATTGAGATCACTTTGTGTAAAGATTCTTATTTGATCATAGTCGAATAGAGAGCTGCTCTCTCCCCAGACGTAAGTTCATTAACACCGAACTGGGTAAACAAACTATCGTGTCTTTCTCTTTCGTTTTTTGATTATTTACTTTCATCATCTCTATCAACTTTATTTGGTTGCTTGGTTAATTTGCTCCACACATCAAATTTCATTAGTGTGATTTTATCAACGAATTCACAACATCAAACTTTGATCAATAAATGAGTTCATGGTTAAATAATTTTTTGTCTCTATAAATATTTCAAACTTTGTTTTTAATCCCTATAAAAAAAAATGCAAGTTTTGGTCCTTAAATATTATTTTCTCTTACAGCGTTTATCTCGGTTTTTAAAATCAATTTGTGTGTAGTCTCACATTTTTAAGAGTTTTTATATTCATGGTATTACTAGAATCTCTTCTACAAATTTTTTAATTTTTTTTTTTGAGAAAAGATGAATTAAATATAAATTTTTATGCGTCAAAAACTTAAAATTCATAGTTAATTCATCCATTTTTGAAAAAATAAATTTTTGTAAGAGATATTTCTATAATGTATAAAACATAATCGTGGAGAAAAATTCAAAGTTTTGAATGATACACATGAGTTAACTTAAAAATAGGAACTAAAGTCATGATGAAAAATATTTAAAGGACGAAAACTTACTGAAATTATTTACATAAGCTAAAAAAATAAAAGTTATTACATTTATAATAAGAACTATAAACTTATTTAACCCTTATTTTATTTATAAAAAAAAAATTTAGAATGCAAAATGGCTCTTTCTTCATGGAGAATGAACAATTGTTCTATAGCAAGTGTTACGTTGAAAATTTTACAACAAGGCTGTACAAAGAGGATCTAAAAGTTGACATAAGTTGTCTAAAATTCAATGTCTTAAGATTTGGTGTCTCGTTCATTCAATTGCATAGTTACTCTTACTCTAATGTATCTCGTTTGGAATAACATATTTTTAAGTTTATGTAAAATAATCTATGGAAATAAATAAATTTCTATGTTAATTTATAAATTTTTACCGGCAAAAACTGTATTTTTATAAGTTATTTTTTCATAAAATTATCTTGAGAAATTTATAAAATTAGATAAAAACTTATTTATTTGCATAAACTATTTTACATAAGCTCAAAAATAAGCTATTACAAACTGATACATAATCTCTGAATTTCCCTCAAGACCTAATAGTGAGTCCCAAAGTATCGGGCACATGCAAAAAATGCTCAATACACTGCCTATAATTTTTATATTTAAAATAATACTAAACAACATATGGTTTTTTTTATAAGAAACAGTTGTGTCAACAATTTTCGTCGCTCAACTCAATTATCGCTTATTAAAATAGGATTAAATATAATTTTGATCTCTATATTTTGTTCGTTTTTCAACACTAGTCCCTATATTAAAAAAATGTTTTTATTGTACCAAAAAAAAAAGTTTTTAAAAACCTTACCATTTACAATGTCTTTAAAAACCTTAAAGTTCACTTCAATTATTAGATTTGGTCCTCCGTCTATTTAATTATTAGAATGTTGATACGCTGGAGTTGGAGTATTTTACTTTGGTCAATTATTTTATACACATCTTATTTAGTTATGTACCGGTATATCCGTTGAGGTGAATAATTCTAATAGATTTATAAATAGTGTTTATTAATTTTTCTATATTAAATATTATTAATATACTTATCAAAATTATTGACCTCAACAATATATAATAGATATTTTCAGGCCCGTCTCTAAGATTTTGGGTCCCCCATCGGAATTTTGTATTTGGTGTCCTTTATAAGTCATAATTTTATTTTTTGGATAGATTCATAAGTCATTGTAATAAAGTACAATTATCATCAATATTAAAAAGTTCACGCCAAATCAAAACTAAAACAGAATTATGACAAAAGTATTTATGCATGCATCCATCAATCAATCACAACATGTATTAGTAGCATCATCCACTTACTTTCTCTTTTTATTTTTAGGCAAAATTACATGTCTCGTCATTTATCTTATTATTTTGTAACACTTTGGTCCTTTATCTTTCATTTGTAATATTTTGGTCATTTATCTTATCTTTTTGTAACATTCTGGTCCTTTATTTTTTATTTGTAGCACTTTGGTCCTTTAAAGAACATGAAGATATGAAATAATTGATGAAGATGATGAACATATTCATCAAAATTATGAGTTTTATTTAATTTTAATAAAAATGTATCATAAAAAATAAAATTCACCATTTTTTTAATAAAAAATAATACGAAAAAAGGGTTTATATGTGAATGTTATAAAAGATAAAGGACTAAAATGTTACAAATAAAAGATAAAGGATCAAAATGTTACAAATATATAAGATAAAAGACCAAAGTGTTACAAATAAAAGATAAATGACCAAAATGTTATAAAAAAATAAGATAAAGGACCAAACATGTAATTTTACCTTATTTTTATTTTGCTACAAATAATCCGTTCATAATCAAGATTCTTTAATAAATTCATTTTCAGTTGAAATCAAAGCAAGACGATTCAATCTAATATGTGACATAATGACATTATAGGCCGCATATAAGATTTTAGCAATTTTCATTTTTAAAACTTCTATCAAGCTATTTTAATCATGATCATTTTCAATTGAAATTAATGCAAGACTATTTAATCAAAATTTCTTAGTCTAATCTTACTTTTTAAATAGAGTTAAGTCTATCCTAATATATATATATACTAAAAAAAATTAATTTGGTGCCTTAAAATTATGGTGCCATGTGCCACCGCTCCTCCGAACACCTTTCAGAACTCTCCTGCATATTTTCAAATAAAATGTATATCAATGTGTTTACTTTTCGCGTTAACCACCAAATCTTAATTGAGTTTTTCAACGTTACCCACTAATTATGAGAACCGAGGAGAATGAATTCTCTCCACACCGCTCAAGGGCAACCGCAAACGAAAAGGGCCCGGGCCAATGCAAGGTTGTATTCTCAAGTAAGCTAGATAAGCGTTGGCGGGTCCTGGAAAGCCTGTCAAGGGCGCTAGCACCATGTCAATGGAGGGTAGGGAACACGTTCTGCCACTAAAACAATTGTTTGTGGATGAGATTATTTACTGTGTTCAGCCTTAATTCTAGCACCACATAAAACAGCGTTAGTCCTGGCGCCAGAAGAACTAATAATATAGACTAGTACTATAATAATAATAGCCTTTACAACTCAGACTGAAAGAGAGATAAGATTAGTAATTATGCAGCAATAATTTTTTTTAAAGGCAAATGGATCTCAACTATAATCCAACTCTCAAATATATATATATATATATTTTGTCATGTAGTTTAGTGGCTAGAAATTTCATCCATAAGTTGGATAAGTGGAATGACCGGAGTTCGAACACCGGCCCCCTACATATATGCAATGTCCTACCAATTGAGCTACGCTCACAGGACAACTCTTAAATATATTAAGAAGATTAAAATAAAATAAGAGAAAGTTGGGGGACTAGACCAATATTTAAGTGGAGCTAACAAATACAACTGCCTTATTAAAAATCTTATCTATAAGTGGGATAACTTATATTATTAGAAATCGTATCCCACCATTAAATTATGCAGGAATTATTAGAATTAACACTAAATCTAAATCATAGATAATTTTATAAATAAACAACTTTTCATTTTTTAAGTTCATCCAATAATTGATATATTTGACACCACATAAATGCAAGATTTAACATTGTAAAAATTATATCTGGTATAAACAAAACAAATCGAACATGCTAAATATCATATTCTACAAAATAATAATGAATATGAATTAACATAACACAATTGAAAAACATGAAATCTAATAACGGTTCAAAATATCTTAAAATGTTATAACAAATTTCTACTAACTTAAAAAGTGAAAGATAATATATTTATCTATTCTTCTCTCTGCTTCTCTCCCTCAAAAGCCCTCCTCACACTTCCCCTCCAAAGTCGCAAACAAAGATTTAGTATATGAATTCAATATTTGTTGCATTTTTGTCTCTTGAGGGAGAAAGTTAAAGAAAGTGTTGTTATATCTACATTGGTAATGTTTTTTCTTATAAAAAAAATGGATTGGTATTTTTTTTCTAATGACAAAATATATTAGATATAAGAACCAAGAAATAAATAAATACAAAAAATATGCAAAACTAAAAGACCGAAAGTAGAGCAATACAACGAGAAATAAAAAACCTAAAGCGTAAAAAAATTGTAATACCAAGGCCCGACTCACCAATCAATCAAAGCCCCTACCCCTAGCGAAGAAGAAGGGAGACATCTCTTAAAGAGAATGACAACATGCGACAAATGATTAACCCACCGACCAAAAGCTCAAGACAACAAAAATTAAAAAAGGAAATGAATTTCAACACGCCTAACGTAGGTAGGGGTCCAATTGGACACATTACAATCCTTAACCCTGCTATGCACCATGTTAAATGAGTTTGAATTTCATTTCAATAGTTAACTTGAATGGTGAAAATGCTCAAATACATTTATACACTCAACAATAAAAAAACTTGAATAATGTGTGACTCCAAATAATTTCAACAGATAAAAAAATGTGTTGAATGTGCGTTAAAAAATATGACTGTGTAGAAGTATTATTGTATTATTGTTGGTACTGTACACGTTTTAAACTATAAAGTACAAACATCGAAGGAGACAAAGACATATGCACTTGATATTAACTTTACCGAACATAATTCATCACCGGCCTCAAATAATGTAAGGTAGGGTAGATATAGAGTCTATATAAATGTGTGCATTTCAATATGTTCATATAAGAAAATACATATATAGACATAGTTACTTAATATATAGTTATCCTCCAATTAATATTTAATTCCATTCCATGCTTGCAAATACAATGGCTGTTACTGATCTTAGAGTTTCATATCTCACAAACTCGCTTGCTTGTTTCCAAACATGGTCTTCAACTTATCAATCACGCATCTTATCTCTACAAAAATCAAAATCAAAGATCAATAATTCCATTGCTCTCAATGACAAGGTAGCTTTTAGTAATCTTTCTCTCGTAATATACATATATATATTTCAAGATTCAAACTTAGCCGAAATCGGTATTGTCTATAGTTTGTTAATTTGAGAAGTTTGGTTGTGTTCTTCAAACTTATTTAAGTTTATGAGTTTTTGGGTCTCAACAATTTCGTAGAGAAGGAAAAAATTGGAACTGCAATCTTAGTCCATCAACTTCTCTGATAGTGAGTTTCGTGGGATTGAGATTTATTGCTGTGAAAAAATACACAATTTTCACGTAATTTTAATTCACAGCTGTTAATTATAAATCGGATAGTTCAAATTAATATAGTAATACAATTTTGATATAAACAATCCCGACCGCACAATAAAACCGTGTGTAAACTGTGTGGATTTCAACGGCATGAAATCCTGTTCAGTGTATGGTATTGGTGACTGGGTTTCTCTAGGAAGATTGGTTACCATATAAATATTGTGTCAATACAGTAATTATTGTAGAACGTCCGATAAAAAGCAAATGGATGAGATTTAACATTGTGTTAAAATGTTAAATGAACGGTGAATTAATTTGAGCCGTTCGAAATTGCCTACTATGTGATGCAATTACACCGCCAAATCTACACCTGGGGTTTCTAAATTTCTTGTTCAGCCATAACGATAAATTTGTAATGCAAGTGTTTATTTATTGTTATTGTTAATTTTGGCTCTGTTTGGTAAACCAAATAAGTTAGCTTATAGCTTATAGCTTATAGCTTTTAGCTTATAAGCTAAAAGCTCTGTTTGGTAACAGTTTTTTAAAAAGAGCTTATAGCTTATTTTTCAAATGCTATTTCAAGTAGCTTATGAGCTTATAGCTTATAACTTATTATCTTTTCTTCTAATTTTACCCTATCATCTTACTTGAAAAAAATTAAATATTAATTAAACATATCTTTTTTTTTGTCATTTCATACTTATAAGCTATTTCAACCGCTAATTTTACCAAACACTACAAATTCAATCAGCTAGCTTATAAGCTATCCGCTATAAGCTCATTCGCTATAAGCTAGATTATCAGTTATCCGCTATTTTTTATCAAACAGAGCCTTTATACATAAAGCTCAATAGATATTTTATACATAACAGTGCAAATAGGTAAATGAATTCCTGTCTTAAAAGAAAAGGTAAATGAATTTATGCTCCTAATTTATTTAGAGAAATTTATATAGGCAAAAGTCCAAATAATATTTTTTAGGCACGGTCACAAGCAACAAAAAATAAAATTAATTAAAATGATATAAATTAATGTAATAATTTTTTTATTTTTTATTTTTGTTATTTGTATACATATGCTTAAATACTTGTGCACAAACAAGTGTATCTCCCTAATTTATTCTTTAAAAAAGGTGAATATTCTCCTTTAAAAAGAAAAGGTGAATATTGTAGTGCTAGATGTCATATCGGTACTTTTAGAAAAATCTAATCTCATTTTATATTTTATATTTATATTAATTAATATTAAAATAAATTTTTAGTGGATGAAAGATATGTAATTGGATTTGGTGCAGTTACTGTAAAGTATAGTACTGCATCCAAACTGTTCGATTATAATTCAATAGATTAGATCTAAAATGTTTACTTTTTGTTGTATTTAACACTACAAGAAATATGATTTTTTGCAACAACTTTTTTTGTTAAAAGTTGTTATAAGTCGCTGGCAAAACTACCTAAGATAGTTTTGCCAGCGACCTGTAACAAAAAAAGTTGTTGACAAAAATCATATTTCTTGTAGTGTAATATAAGCTATTTGGTCAGAAATAAATGCCGAGATTTGAAATAAAGTGAAACTGCGTGATATTTCTACGGCAGCAAATCCAAATCCGAAGAATATACCTTTCAAAAAACCAATTGACCCTACCAAACCTTTCAAAAAAAAAAAAACCAATTGACCCTACCAAATAATATACCTTTAGAAAAACCTTATCCTCATTCATAACATTTTGTGGCTGAAATAATGTTTCGCTCAAGTGCAATTATGCTTATGAGATAACTTGCTTTACACTATGCTTGGTTATGAAGAGAGTTTGGGAAGAGAGAAATAGGTGAGAGAGAGGTTGAGAAGAGAGAAAGAAATGAGAAATAGGATAGAGTTAAGGGTGTGCTTGGAATAAGAGAAAAAGAAGAGAAATAGAGAAATGTCTTTACTTTTTGAAATGACAAAATCACCCTTTTCTAAAGAGAGAGAAATGATGCATTGAGGATGTATAACCATGAAAAAACAAACAAGGGCAAAAATGTAAAATGGCAGAAAATGATCACTTCACTCCCCTTTCTTCTCACTTTTGGGGAGAAATAAAAAACACGTGGGTCCCACCATTTAAATTTCTCTCTTTCCAATCTCTCTTCAAACCAAGCAAGAGAAATTGGACATTTCTCTTCAACTTCTCTCTCCCCAACTTCTCTCTCTCTTATTTCACCCAAACCAAGCATACCCTTAGAGAAGAAGAGTTGTTAATGAACTACGATTACAACATAGTTATATTTTTTCCCTAATTTGTACTTAAGAACTCTTTTTAACTAAGATTGCCAAAAGCTACATTTTGTATTGCGCTTGAAACCCAAAAACTGATATACATGAACGAGTTTGTAGAACACTAACGAAATTGTATGAAAAGTTGATAAAAAATGTGTTATAAAAAACAAAGCCATAAGTTTTTTTTATTAATCCATGCTACTCTTCTAGTACAGTCACGTTTCTTTCATGTAATCATGTTGACAACTTTTTTATTCATGTTGACAACTTGACACATTGCAGAAAATATTTGTATCAAATGGAAATGAAAACTTAACATGAAATTAATTTAATTTTTTGGCGCACAAATTAATTTGATGTGTAAACTATAATTGTCATAGATAAAAATATTTATCGATTACTGTACCAAAAAAATATATATATATATTTATCGATTACAATCAATGCGTGTTGAGTTTAGTGGAAGAGGTTTAAACTTTTGGAATTCATGCAGTGAACCAAATGTTCAATCCTAGCATCAAGAAATATGCGTAGATTTAGTATTCGTCATGTCTCAAATATAATTACAATTTACATCTAGTGAAAGTAACTTATTGGAAGAAAAAAAAAACTAGAGTTAATTTATCTCACTTACCTTAATTGTGTTTCATTTTGTTTGTGTTAGTTGGCACCTTTACAAACTGATGATAAGATCATAAGTTTGGATCAAGTAAAAAGAAGAAGCAAAGAGGCATTGATAAACTCAAGTGATCCTATTGTAACAATGAAGATGATTGACTCGATCCAAGGGCTAGGAATTGGTCACCAATTGGAAGATGAGATCAATGTACAACTTGGTAGGGTATGTGATTGGGATGCTTCTAGAGATCTTTTTGCTACATCCCTTCAATTTAGGCTACTAAGGCATAATGGATGGTCTACATGTTCAGGTACATTATTACTCTCTGCAGTCTCATACAAGGTTGTCAGAATCGAGAGTTTACGTTAACTTTTTTTGTCTAGGTAAAATCGAAACGTAAAATCGAAATGTAAAATCGTCGATTTTACCTCATATTAAAATAATATTAATTTTATATAGATAACATGTATATATACTTATATAAAACTATAATGCATTAATAATTTAAAATTTCAAAGTTAAAATATACTAAATCATCATAATAAAATGTAATATTCATAAAAATTGGGTTTTTTTAAAAAAATTTGTCAATTTTTTTTTAAAAAGGTAAAATCATCTCAAAGAGTTAAAACCAAGGATTTTACACGATTTCGCTATGATTTTACACGATTTTAGAGATTTTACTACGAGTTAAATTGTGTAAAATCGTTTCAGGTCACGATTTTACCAGAAAACGATTCTACCAGCGATTTAACTCGTTTTTGCTACCTAGAAACGTAAAAATTATGGTTTTTACGTTTTAAATTGTGATTTTAACAACCTTGGTCTCATATATACGCAACTTTTCAATTTTTAATTAATGTTTATTTTGTATAAGTAGCTTTCTTAATTAATGTTGCTAACATAAATAAACTTTGATTTGATGTATGGTTGTTTGGTTATAGATGTTTTTAGGAAATTTTTGGACAAAAGTGGAAATTTCAATGAATCACTGAACAAAGACATCAAGGGTATGTTGAGCTTACATGAGGCATCATATTTAGGAACTAAAGATGAAGAAATATTAAAGAAAGCCATGGAATTTTCAAAGGCTCATCTAAATGATTTAAAGCCATACCTTAGTCTTGAAGTTAGTAAGAACATTGGCAAAGCCTTAACACTTCCAAAGCACCTAAGAATGGCAAGGTTAGAAGCTAAAAACTACATGGAAGAATATAGCAAATCAAGTAATAATCAAATACCAGCTCTTTTGGAATTGGCAAAGTTAGACTTTGACATGATTCAGTCTCAACATCAAAGAGAATTAGCCGAAATATGCAGGTGATTTTATGCTTAAGATTATATCATATATAAAAAGTCTTCAGATTAATTATTGATTGGACGATTCAAATTAATAAAGTTAAGAAGTTATTTAAAACGATTCTAGCCACACATTTAAATCAGACAGCTCTAACTGAAAACAGTGGTTAACTTTACAACATGAAATTTGATTCGCCACATTTGTTAAGAACTATATATAAGGTCTCTTTTAATTAATGACCCTTAATTTTGTCACAAGACACGTAAGCAACATATGACACGGTGGCATGCCATGGTGGACGAAAAAAGTCCCTCGTAAGCGGAGAAAAAACCTAAATTTTTAGTTTATTTGACTTGTGTAGGTGGTGGAAAGACTTGGGACTTATTGAAAAACTAAGTTTTGCAAGAGATAGACCAACAGAGTGCTTCTTATGGACAGTGGGGATTTTTCCAGAACCATGTTATTCAAATTGCCGTATTGAACTTACAAAAACCATTTGCATTTTAGATGTTATTGATGACATCTTTGATAGTTATGGCACATTAGATGAACTTGTTCTTTTCACAAATGCTATCAAAAGGTTTGCTTCTAATATAATTTGTATGTAAGAAATAATAAATTTAAAATTAATAATCATAATAATAATATTAAACTACAATTTGTTTTGTAGATGGGATCTTGATGCTATTGAGCAGCTTCCTGAGTACATGAAGATATGTTATATGGCATTATATAACACCACAAATGAAATTGCATATAGAATTCAAAAAGAACATGGGTTAACTGTTGTTTCTTACTTGAAAAGAACAGTAAGCATCATATGAAAATTCATTAATAGTTATTTTTAACATACTATTGTTAATAATATGTTTATATAATTAGAGATTAATGCTTAATTGATGCAGTGGATGGACATGTTTGATGCATATCTTGAAGAAGCAAAATGGTTCAATAGTGGATATGTGCCAAGATTTAAGACATATTTGGATAATGGAGCAATTTCTGTTGGATCATGTATGGCATTGATGCATGCTACTTTCCTAATTGGTGATGTAAAGGAACCCATTTCCATGATGAAATCATATCCTAGACTCTTCACTTGCTCCGGAGAAATTCTTCGACTATGGGATGATTTAGGAACTTCAACGGTACCTTTCTGATCACTACTAAAAAAAGTCGAATTAATTAAAGACAAAATTTATATATATTTTTTTTTGAAATATCTCTAAAGAGATGCTAAAATGAAATTTTGATCAATAACATATTTAGTAACTTTTTGTTTAGGAGGAAAAGGAAAGAGGGGATAATGCTTCTAGCATAGACTGCTTGATGGGAGAGAATAATACTTTGGATGAAAATGAAGGAAGGAAACACATAAAGCTTCTAATAAGGAACTTGTGGCAAGAGCTCAATGGTCTTGCCATGACCAAAACCTTACCTTTGTCTATTGTCAATGCTTGTCTTAACATGGCTAGAACTGCTCAAGTTATTTATCAACATGGAGATGATAAAAGCACGTTTAGTGTTGATGACTATGTGCAAAAATTGATCTTCACATCATTTCCTAGTCATTGATTGAATTGAATAGATACAAAGTCGATTGAAAATAACATAAATAAACGAAATAAAGGCGGTTTGAATAAATATTTGTTTTCGAATATAAAAATTCTTTTCGGAAGATTATTAAGTGTTAAAACACTTGATTAGTATGTCACCATGAACAAAATGAAGGAATAGAATCCAACTTGTTCATAGTAGTTACTTAGATTTATTATTTTATGGATGCCATTTCACCAAAAGCTAGTATGTTGTGATGTTTCATTTTGTCTATAAATATAACATGTACTTTCAGTGATCATTAATGAAATATGTAGTTTTAATTCACTTTCTTTGAATTCCTTTTGACAAACCGTTTTGTTAAGATAAACTTATTAATATTGTGAAAGTTTATATCATATAGATCATTCGTAAAAAAATTTAGAAAAATTGAAAATCATTTGATATTTCATTGGGATTTATCAAGATTTACAGTATTTAATAAACCGTTAATTTTGATGGGTCTCAATTAGGGGTGTCAAAATGGATGGATTGGATGGATTTGGATTGGATTGTTAACGGATGGATCAAAGTAATCCATTTGTCCATTAACAATCCATTAAAATGGGATCAAAAAAATCCAATTCAATCCATCCATTTAGAGATAAAATCCATCCAATCCATCCATTATCATCATTTTAATGGATGGATATCCAATCCATCCAACAAAATTAATTCAATTATTAATTCAATAAAATTAAAATATCCAAATAATATTATTTTTCAATTTAAATATTATGTAGATAAAATATTATTTAAAAATCGACCGAAAACCCAAAATAAACACCAGAAAATCTTAAAATCGACCGAAAACTCAAAAAATTGGCCGAAAAACCTAAAATCGGCTGAAAACCCAAAATACACCCGAAAATCCATAAATCGGCCGAAAAACCTAAAATCGGCCGAAAACGCAAAAAATCGGCCAAAAAACCAAAAATCGGCCGAAAAACCGAAAACACAAAAAATCGGCCGAAAACCCAAAAAACAGCCGAAAACAAAAAAAAAACGGCCGAAAACCGAAAACGCAAAAAATCGGCCGAAAAACCCAAAAACGGCCGAAAACAAAAAAATGGCCGAAAAACAAAAAAACGGCCGAATACCCAAAAATTGGCCGAAAACACAAAAAATCGGCCGAAAAACCAAAAACACAAAAAATCGGCCGAAAAACTGATTTTAGGTTTTTCGTCCGATTTTCAGTTTTTCGGCCAATTTTTGGGTTTTTCGGCCGATTTTCGGTTTTTGGGTTTTCTGCCGATTTTCGGTTTTTCGGCCGATTTTTTGAGTTTTCGGCCGATATTTTAGTTTTCGGCCAATTTTCGGTTTTTCGGACGATTTTTTGTGGTATCGGCCAATTTTTGGGTTTTCGGCCGATTTATGGATTTTCGGATTTATGGATTTTCGGTTTTTCGGACGATTTTTTGTGTTATCGGCCAATTTTCGGTTTTTCGGCCGATTTTTGTGTTTTCGGCCGATTTTTGAGTTTTCGGCCGATTTTTTGAGTTTTCGACCGATTTTCGGTTTTTCGGGTGATTTTTGTGTTTTCGGCCGATTTTTTGGTTTTCGGCCGATTTTTTTGAGTTTTCGACCGTTTTTCGGTTTTTCGGCCGATTTTTGGGTTTTCAGTCAATTTTCAGTTTTTCGGCCGATTTTTTGTGTTTTCGGCCAATTTTTGGATTTTCGGCCGATTTTTGGGTTTTTGACCGATTGTTTGTTTTTTATTTATTTTAGTGTCATTATTATTATTTATTTTTTGAAGAATTTTATTATTTTATTTTTTGAAGAATTTTATTATTTTTTAAAAAGAGACAATCCATTGGATTTAAAATTAATAATGATCAATTATCCATTGGATTTTAAAATTAAGGTGGATGGATTGGATCCATCCATTTAATTAAATGGATGGATCAGATCCAATCCATTAACCAACTTTTTTACTAATGGATGGATTGGATGGATAAATTTTTCAATGGATTGGATGGATAATGGACAAACGGATAATATTGACACCCCTAGTCTCAATAACATATTAAATGATTTTCAATTTTTCTAATATTTTCTATAGATGATCTATATGATATAAACTTTCAATCCAACGGCTGACATCTTCCCATAAAAGACCGAAATATCACCTTAACAATTCTAACAACTCTAATGCATCTACTTATTCACCTTAACAAGTGAAATTCTAGCCACTAAAAGGCTACTTCACAAAAAAAAATTGTGTAATATACAGAAACTCTGATACATCTACTTATAAAGAAAAAAATATAAGGATTAAAATTAAAGTGACTCATATTTATAGGAAGAACGTGCATTATTAAATTATGGAAAAATATAGTATTATGAAATCATATTTTAGGTTTTTTTTTATTAAAATAAAATATTCACAGCATACAAGTTAATAGCATAAAACGACCTACTCAAGCCTACAAATAATGTGACAAAATAAAATTAACCGAAATACTCATATTTTCGGATCTGCATCATGAACGACCTTTTCATTGGTTGAATCAACTGTTGATCAAACGTGATCTGTCAATTTGAACCAAATGAACAACGCAACAAGACAGAAAAGCAAAGGAACACCGTATCAAAACGGGAAATCATACAACGTCGCACTGAGACGACGAAATAACAAAATAAAACAAACAAAAAAAACGTTAATTTATATGAAAACCAGTATTTAAATTAAAACGGGGAAAAAATATGCACAAGTGTAACTCCATGTCAAAAAATGATCAAAAATCACCCTTTTTTAAAGCAAGAATAAGAAAACTCCTTAGAATCTCAAGTTAAGATCTTGGGCCTCGTTTGACCCGGCTTATTTTCTACTTTTTTTTCTTCTCCTTAAAAATAGTAAAGGAGGAAAAAATTGTGTTTGACTTTACTTTTTTTTATTTTTTACTTCTTTACTTTACTTCTCTAATATTTTTAAGGTGAAATAATGTCAAATATAATTTTATACTTCTTTATTTCGTTTAAGCTAAAATAAAAAGTAAAAAATAAGCCAGACCAAACGGGATCTAAATATAGTAATATAAACAATCAAAACTTAATAGATCTCAAATATAAATAATAAAGAGTAGAAACTCCAATAATATCAGCTATTAAAAATTGTATAATTTAAACTAATTTAAACGGATTTTAGGTTGGTGAGTTAATTATGTGTAGGAAAATATATTACCATCCTACAACAAATGTTAGAAACTATTATCTTTAGCTAGTTGTGCAAATTTATTTAATTTTAAATTAGTGGTTAGAAATTTTATCCATTAAAGATGAATAGGTGGAATGACTAGGGTTCGGACTTCGGTCCCCTATGCATAATTTTATGTTAACTTTAAAACATTTATTTCTAACACAGCTTAAAATATGAGAGTTCTCAAAATCAATGGCGTCCCCACAAAAAAATTGTTAAAAGAGGATAAACTTCTATCAAACTCTTTAAAATGGACAAAAAAAAGACCTTTTAAATTGGATTTTAATTGGGCTTCGGCCCTCTTCATTATCAAAAAAAAAAATGGATTTTAATTCAATAAAGAAGATCATGGGGCACAAGTTGGGCCCGAACTATTACATTACAGTTATCTCGATGGTAAATTTGAACAGAAATGCAACTTTTATGGCAAAAAATTACCGCTTTTAGGGTTGAGATCAAAGTTAGAACAACATGTTAAGGGACCAAAATATTTGATTTTAAAACTAGACTACAAGACTATATTTGTGAGTGTAATAAAATAGAGACTAAAAGTATGATTAAGCTTAATATTTAAGATTTTAATTTTAATTAAATTTTTGTGATAACCAAATTATAAGCATAGCTGATTTTAGAATTTTATATTTGCAAAGTGGCGCGGCAACTAATTCAGAGTTTTTAAGAAATTTTTTTTTTTTTGCTATTTTTAACAAATATACTTTAATTACACTCATTATGTGGGCTTAACGTATGGACCGATGAATAAGTCTTCTTTTTTTGACAGAAACGATGAATAAGTCTTCTATTTTGTTCTATTTTTGAGGATTTTATTTCATCCCCGTCACTACACACACATAAAAACACCAAAATATTGGAACTTCAAAAAACACAACAAAAAAGGCAAATATTAACAAGTGTCCCTGGAGCACTCTTTAAGACTTTAAATAATACTAATGTTTTTATAGAATTTTTACAGAAATACGTAAAGTCAACGCATTGAAAATTGTAATGTTTAATTTTTTGAATAAAAAATTTCTATAAATGGAATGCTTAAAGAGTGTCCCGGGGGCACTCGTCAGCAAGACCAAAAAAAATTACTTCATTCATATTCATCATACTTATATATGAAAATTTTTGTCTAGTGACCAATTTTGTTTGTCAATAATAATAATAAAAACTTTACAATTGCAAAAGATTTGGTCTGTCTTTTGGAAAGTTTTAAGAAAAAATTGACTTACATGACAGACAATATTGTTATAAGAAGTCAATCTTATTGTACTCTTTATTGTTCTCATAACTCAGATCTAAAGATTGACTTATAATCTCTCAGTGGTTCTGAGTTATTATAAGATTGACTAGTAGTGACCCAACAAAAAATAAAAGATTGATTTATATAGTTGTCTTTTTTTTAATCAAACTTTTTAATCCGATCTTTCTAGGAAAAAAAATTCAGTATGAATATTCATATCAGGTTCTTTATTTTATAAAGAAAAAAAAAAGATTTTTTTTACATATATCGTATTTATGGTTCCATAATGAAATCGCGTTTTAAGTATTTCATGTGTTTTGTGGGGGTATAATTATACATGTGAGGGTATGAAGTAAAATTCTCTTCCCTTTTTTGTGATTCAACAATGTAACTGGACATTTATGTAAATGTGGGTCGTTGATAGCTCTTGGTTTTAGCATTGTAATAATCGATATAATTTGATGACGTGTTTTCCGAATCGATGAGAAAAGGGCTATCCGTTAGATAGAGCCGCCACTAAGTGAGAGGCCGCTCTTAGGAGAAAAAGGCTATCAACGAGATGGAGCGATCTCTCGATTCTCTCGCAACGATTTTATTTATTTTATTTTATTGGACTTTTAAATTTTCCTTAAAGATGATAACTTTGATTCTGTTGATTATACCCGATTTCTATATCTCTTATAAAGTTTTTGATTTGGTTTTCATCTCTTTATGACATTGTATTTTTGAATAGTTTTCATTATGGATAAATTTACAAGTTTAGTTTTCATGTGTACACTTTATGGATTAATTATATTTTGGTATGGCTACTACATTTGTAAATTGAAACTAGGTTTGAGAAAATAATTATTCGTGCCCTTGTGTGTTTCCCTTCTAGTTGGTGGTGGTTGTTGTCTCTCACTAAGTCCTCGTGACTTACCCCTTCATATTCTATTTTTTTTCAAATTCAGAAGAGTAGCAAGCTCCTAATAGATTCAAAGTTCCAGATTGTAGCTGTTTCGGTAGGTTTCCTTTGGTTGAAGAATCTTTGTTTATGTTTATGTTGAGTCAGTGTATCTGCAGTTATTTTGAGTCTAGGAATATCTTAATTTCAGATGTATGAATACTAAATTTGTAAACCTTGAACTGCTACCTGAAAAGTATGCGTTTGTAATATTAAACAGGATGATTTTGAATTTGGAAACGTTGAAAATATAGAGGTTACTCTATCGCAATTTCAGTAAATATTATTTTTGAAATAAAAGTCATTTTTGGAAATATTTTATCTATCGTTTGATAAGTGTGGTCATAAGGCTTGTCGGACTAGTGCGTTAGTTCGTGCGCCAGTCACGATGCAGATTCGGGTCGTGACAACTCGAAACTATAGTAGGCAAAATGAATGAGTATATAATTATTTTTATAGGAAATTGAGAATAATGCATTTAAAAACCATAGGTTTTTTTTTTGGGAAATTGAGAATAATGAAAACAATAAAATAATTGGGTCTCAAAAATGCATTTAAAACTATACGGTTTTTAAAATATTTTTTTAAATGGACTATTCTTAAAAAAGCAAGCAAAAGGTAGTGGCCCAAATCATATTTAAACTACTCTACCATATTTTTTTAGAAACAAAAATAAATTATAAGAAGTATAAGGAATACTGAACTCTTACAATTCAAAAAAACCACATTAGATGCTTTGAAAATAAACTAACGAACTATTACACCAATCAGAAAAAACAAAATTTGAAGTATTTCTTACACGCCCTATATAAACCAAAACCTGGAAATATAAATAATTAATTTGATCAACTAAGGAGGACAATGTTATTGTTTCAACCTTGAACATAATATTATTGCTAGTTCGCCATAAACTCCACGTGATGGCTAACCAAATTAAATGGTGAACTTAAGGATATTTCTTGTTCTTCAACAAAGCATTGTTACCATGTGTTATGTCAGCTTTCCATCTAAAAAGGACAAAAGTTTAGGAATGGAGGGAGTAATTTTTTAAATAGCAAAAGTAACTAATAGAATTTACAGTATTTGTTTTCTTAATAACATGTGTTCTTAGGAACATATGTTTTTTTCTTTTACACAAGTTAATGGGGATAGATGTTAACATTCTTCAATAATTAATAATTAATTTTAATAAAATTATTAAATTAAAATTATAAATGTAAAGTCCAAAATAGCTGCCTCACTGGCCATCCCCTAGAGCGGTCCTCCCTCCCTGCAAAATCCAAATCCATTTGTGTCCACGACTAAGAAATCTGACAGAGGATTAGATCGGGTGGAAGGAGGTAAGAGGGAATAGAGCCAAATCACACAACATGATTGAGTAGATCCAAGCATACGTAAGAATCACGTGCCACAAGTTACATAACATAATAAGTACTCCTCCTACTCGATATATCTCTCTTTTTTTTTTCTTTCTTTTTTTTCTTTTTTTTACATTATGAACTTAGTTGCTCCTTGTTTTTCTAAAGCATATACTACTATATACAGGATATATTGAAAAATTGATGTGATATTTAAATTATATTATAGATTTTTTTTTTTAAGAAGTTAAATTATAGATTAAATATATTAATATTTAAATGTATTTAAAATGTGGATGTTTTTTTATATTAAGAACTAGAGCTGTTAAATTTGGATCATGTTAGAAAATACTCCCCCCATCCCTAATTATAAGCACTTTTAGAAAAGAAAAATGTGTCTCTTAATATAAGTTTCTTTACAAGCTTCAAGACACATTTATTATTATTTTTTCAAATATAACCTTAACTATTATTACCACTTTATATTGGAATTAGGGATGTCAATGGATATCCATAGACGCAGATAGTGTGATATCCGTATCCGCTCCGTCAGATAAATATGATATCCGTGCAGATATCCGCTAAGCGGATAATCCACAGATATTGAAGTATCCACGGATATTAACAGATATCCGGATGATACTTTTTTATTAAAAAAAATTAATTATTGAAAAAGAATTAGTTTTTTTAAAGACAAAAATTAACACATTATATTCATAAATTTTGCACTCTATTTTTAATAAAAACATCAAATCTAAAAACAAAAATCACCTCACAGAATTGCAAAAGAGCCAAACAAAACTAGAATTTATATAAAATAGCCAAAATGCAAAAGATAAAATATAAAAATACAATTTTTTGTATATAAAAATACTAGAATTTATATGTAACTAGAGATATTTAAGTAATATTACTAATTATTTAGCGGGTATGGATATCTGCGGGCGCGGATAGTATTAAACCCGCATTTGTATCCATTTAATGCGGGTAATTAAAATATCCATTTATTTTATCCGTGGATATCCATTAAATTATCCGCTCTGTATCCATGGTGGATTTTATCCGCAGATATCCGCGGGTATGGATATTTTTGTCATCCCTATTTGGAATATGAGAAGTTAATTATAAATACATTTTTTCATCAAGTAAAATTTAGTAATTGTTATACACAAAAAAAGTAAACATTGATTACACTATAATTTTTTTAATACGCGTGAAAAATGGTAAGGAGTGCGTATAAATAGGGACGAAGCGAGTACATATGTATTAAAGTATTTAAACATAAAATTTTGTATTAAATATAGTATATATCTTTTTTTTACAGTAGTAACAAGTTTATTCTTTAAAAAGTTGAATATTTAAATCTTAGGATAGTATTTTTTTATTTAATAATAATAATTCTTTAATACGATCCGTATGCATTATTTTCATTATCACCTCTGAAGTCCCGATACTCTAAAATTGGTGAAGTATCGTGTCCGATACGCACCCGATACCGATACTCTTCCAATACGTTCTGATACTCGTATCGGAAGAGTATCGGTTAAATCTTTATTTTTAAATAAAAAAATAATATCCGATACGCGTCCGATACTTCCCGATACTCGTATCGGAAAAGTATCGGTTAAATATTTATTTTTAAATAAAAAATAATATCCGATAGAATCCGTGTTTCCTAGTGAATGTCAAACTATTATGTTGTTACACGGGTAACTAACAACGTCTTTTTTTGGATAGTACTAATGATGTTGTATAATACTTAACTTAAGATGTATAATTTAAAATGTACTAGTGATCATTATTTTTTAGGACAATATTAATGAAACACAAATACTTAACTTAGTATTAATGATTTTAATTTATTATAATTAGTATTTTTTGTCTTTGTCACAGTTCTGAAGTCACTATGGTGTCCTACTATATAACAGGTTGTTTAAGTATTTGGGTTTGTCCCAAAATTCTAGTATAAGAATGAATGCTTTATGTTTTTAATTGGTCAGCTGCAGGACCTATATAATTGTCTGATATTGCTACAAAATGAACTTGTTGAAGAGACTTGATGTCATGACTATTATATGTTTTTTGAGCTATTATATGTCTTTAGTTATGACTGATGAGCCCTTGTATGTTGAGCCTCAAACTGTTTTGCTCTTGTGCAAGCTAATTGGCTTGTGTGTACTCTTTGTACAATGAACTATTGGCGTTTATAATAATAATAATTATAATAATTTTTTGTCTTTCAAAAAATTTTTATCATTATTAATATTATTGTGCATTTATATATTTAATTTTAAAATTAATTTTTAAATAACGTATCGCGACAGTATCGGATATGAATTTTTTAAAATTTTCACGTATCGGCGTATCGATATCGTATCGTATCCGTATCCTGTCGCGTATCGGAACTTCATAGATTATCACCGATTCACTATTATCATTCAATTCATCACGTGTTATAGGCATTCTTTCCATGAGGGAAATGACATATTTCACGTGCCTTTTCTGCACCAAACTCAGCATAGCATAGTGCAACTAGTAGCAATCTCGCTCATTACATCAGTCTGATAAATATGACGTCTTCTCACCATAGCCTGAGACATAGTTTCACAGATTTTGAAACTATGGAGACGTCACTCGATCATAGTAAAACATGTGTTTTCAATTTCACCTCCTATGCCGCTGCTATGCGTGTGTAACAGTGTGTTGTGTGCATGACTTCATTCTACTTGTTAAGTTTAGAATTTCTTTTGTTATCAAACCAATTTTTCATGTGCCCGCAAAATTATCAAAATATTCATATTCGTTATAGTAATAAACAAAATTCATAATTTAAATAGCTAATGTATAAAATTTTAAAAATTTCATGTTAGGGGGTGTTCATTTCAAAAATTTCTCATCGACTATTTAAATAGCTAACGTTTAAAGTCTTGAAATTTCTATGTTAAAGGGAGTGTCTTTTTTTTCTTCATAATTTCTCATTATTATAAAGTCCGCTACTTAAGTAGCTGACATTTAAAATCTTGAATTTCATGTAGCTAGAAAATGTTTTTTTTCTTCATATTTTTCATTTTCATAACATCTGTTTTTAAGTAGCGAAAAAGTAAAATAGGAAAATTAAATAAATTTGCGAGAAATTGATAAGGTGCCATAAGAAACTTTCATATGTGTTTAACCCATAAAACCATATTGCCTCTATTTCATTCAATTGTTAATACTAAGGTGGACCACTTTCACAACTGGCTCACTGTGGGCAAGAAATAAATAGGAAAAATACATTCATAAATCCTTTAAGTTTTATATTTGTAACAGATTGATCCTAAATTTTTTAAGTAACAAATAAGTTATTTAAGTTTTTTAAGTAACAAATAGGTCCTTTAAGTTTGTAATTTATAACATCTAGGTCTTCCAATTACTTAAAAAATAGGACCTACATATTACAAAAACTTAGTGTATGTTTGGTTTCACTTCTGGAGCAGTCAGAATTGATTTTAGATGTGTAGAATTGATTCTGACTTGTTTGGTTTCTCAAAAGTAGAATTGATTCTGCCTCCATAATTGATTCTACTTGAAGCTAGAAATCGTAGCTTCTTATTCTAGAATTGATTTTTACACTCAAAATTTTTGTTCAACTCACTTTTACATGAATATATCCAAACATAAACCACTTTAACTTAAAATCAATTTTAGTCAGAATCAATTCTATCAAAATCAATTCTCGTCACCGCAGAACCAAACATACACTTAAAGGACCTATTTGTTATTTAAAAAACTTAAAAGAACTTATTTGTTACTTAAAAAACTTAAAGGACCAATCTGTTACAAACATAAACTTAAACGACCAATAGATACATTTTGCCTAATAAATATTATTATAACAAATACGAATTTTATTAAATTTATCGTTCGATTGAAAATTTATATCATATAAATCATTCATCACAAAATTAGAAAAATTAAAAATTATTGGATAAATTATTTAGAAAAATTTATAAAGAAATAATTCATATATGAAGTTGTCTCCATTCAATATGCTTTTGTGGAAGATACACACCGATTGAGAATCATTAATTCAATTACAAGGGTTTGACATGGATTTTGTGCGGTCGTTATAATGCAATCAATAATTTAGAGTCGTTGGATTAAAATTACACGGTTCATATTTAAATATTGTTATAATATAGAAAAAATCTGATATTTAAATTTAAATTATTCTATCTTAATTTAACAATCTTGATCTCACTGACAATATGTACAATTATGATTACGATCCAAGTTAGAGAATATGGATCCTTATGATTAGTGATTAGGGGTGGGTAAAAAACGGAAGTCCGTCTGAACCCAACAAAATCCGCCCAAAAATTAGATATTTGAGCGGTTTATAATGGGTCGCGGGTTAGCGGGTTGAAAAACTCGGTTTGAATTGGGTTGGTACGGATAAGTCCGGATAGAGGAAATTGGACCGACGGTGCCCGAACCCGCCCACACGAGTAAATTAAAACGCTGAATCTAAATTCTTCCCACGTCTCATTTCACACTTTTTCACTTCACCTCAAACCCATGTAAACTGAAACAATCATGAAACATTTTAAAACGCAAAACTTGGTCATTCTTCATCTTATTTGTCTAACTTCGTTGAAATCAAATGATATATTTTTAATTTTATTTGAGATTTTAATTTTTTCTTACTTTTTATGTCAATTTAGTCTTTCGAAGACTTTCCTTTTGTGTTTGATTTATGATTCTCTCATCTCTGGTTGCATATTTTCTTGATCTAAACTTCAAATTTTGGATTTATTATTTTTTTATTTTATGTTTAACCGCTTCAAACCGCCCAATAACCCGCTTAAACCGCAAGCCCGAACCCGTGGAAACCGCTTTTCATTTTCGGGTCAATTGGGCCTTACTTTTTGACTTTGCGGTTTAGACCGGGTGACGACTTTGAGTCCGAATCCGCCCATACCCGCCCATTACCCACCAAATGTAAAGTCAATCATGTTATAAGTGTAATTATACTTTTAGCGCATTTTTTTAATTTAAAATTTGCTTTAATCCAAATGAGTGTTTGAAACCAATTTACCACACAAATAGATTTTTTAAAATACAGTATCTTTCCCTATTTTTGTGTCAATATATAAGATTTAGGTTACATAGGTGTGTATCCCTAACAAATAACAATTCGTGCGAGTTTTGATTTATTTTACTATAATATTTTTTTCCGATAACGTCTATGTTGTGAAGAACGGAAGATTCTATCGTTCATCTATCTTATGAAATATGTTGATTTAATATTCTGTCATTTACTCCTCGGTAATATTAACGAATTTTGGTTTACCTTTCTTATTGACTATGCCACGTTATCACTTATGTGAAATATTAAGTTAACATATTCCTTAAGGAGGATAAACACGGAATCTTCATATTACAAGGGTAATTGAAAAAGTTAATATTACAGGAGATAAACCAAAACTCATCCACATTAGAGGAGGGTAAACACCTATTAACATTAAGATTTTGCAAAATTTTGTTGTCCCTTTTTATAAGTTTGTTTTTAGAATTCAATGTACATTAATTAAATTTTTACAAAGCACTCGTAATTAAATGAAAAGATCTTAAAATATCAACTATTTTTCTCTCTTAATAAATGAAAGATAATTTTAAAAATAAAATATGTATTATTGAAAAATTTATTGCAAAAACTATTTTTTTAACTCTGGTATTTTTGTCGATAAAATCTTACTAGTATATGTTAGGATAGAGGCAATATGTACTATCTCAAATAGGGTTGAGCATCAACCCGCGACCCATCGAAAATCGACAAAACGGACAACAAACATGAAAGTATTTGGTTGGATGCGAGTCGGATTTCAGGTCAACAACTTCGATTTCTAGTCTCTCTCTCTATTCTTTTTTTATAGATGAGAGAAATGTTACTTACAACCTTGTAATATGTTGAAGAAATCGTAGAAAATGCTCTAGTATTATAGATCTATTTTTCTAGATCTATTTTAATTTTTACTTTCAATTTAGTTGATCTATTATTGTCTTTGGATCTACAAATTCTAAACAAAGTAATTACATATCTCAGTCTTTGACTCTTTGTTGCTCATTTAATTTTGTTCTTCTATATGTTATTGTCTTGTGTACGAGATGTTGAATCATTTAAAATATATAAATTTATGGATAAATGAAATTGTAGATATAACAACGAAATTTCAATTTAATCCATTAAAACCAACTCATTATATCCATCATCTGCATGACACGACACCCAAACCAAAGATATCACAATTTTTATCAATTTGACGATTTTTGGCCCTAAACCAAAAAACCCGACTAAAACTTCATCTCAAGAACGGGCTGTTAAAAACTTGTTGAGGTGGATAATATTCTTTTCTTCACATTTATGTTTAAACCAAAAGTAGGAGCTTACTTCTGCGACTAAAACCACCATGCTTGATGATTGCCCTGATGCCTTACTAACTCCCATAAATTTCATTGCATTTTTTTCAGAGGCCCCCCATTTCATAAGTTACTTCCATCGTAGCATTACATCACTTAACAGTGATAATTTAAGAATCTCTTACACATTTCTGATCCCTATTATATATAGTATTGTTCTACAAGAAAGAAACCATCAATGGAATTCAATTGGGTTTGGTACTTGAATTGAAACTTTGAGTTGTCATCCAACTCGGATCGATCATACCACAAAATGAAAACTAAATTACTAGTTTATACTCCCTCTGTCCCAAAATAAATGACCTGTTTGACCACTGACACGTTTGTCAATGCACAACTTTAATCGTTAATATCTTTAATTATCTATTATTAAAAATTATAAAAATGGTATATTTTGAAAGTACTCGTCGAGACAAATCAAACAACATCTCATATGCTAATATTTACATGTATATATTAGTAGAAAAATAAGGTTAAAGCATGTCAAATGAATAGTACATTAAGTCAAAAACAGGTCATTTAAAATGGGACGGAGGGAGTATAAAAAAGAGACAAATATACGTTTAAGCTAACATATTTTTGAAAGAAAAAAAAAATAAAATAAAAATTGTGAAAAATCAATATCAATTTAAATAAATTCGTCACGTCTCATTCCCAACAGTGAGATGTAAATAAGAATCATGTATATGAATAGGCAATTGCATGCGCGAATATGGGTGCGTTTGTTTTAGATTTAAAAAAATAGATTTTTTTTTTTATATTTTTGAAAATGGATTTTGTAAAACCGTTTTTTAAAATATTATAAGTTTTTTATATTCATTTTTTCTAAATTGAAACACTAATTTTGACATCATATAACATAAACATACATTATTGAAGAACAAAACATAGTCAAAATCACAATTTTTTAAAAAAGTTGTATTTCAAAAATGATTTTTATGAAAATCTATTTGAAATAGCTTCAAATTAAATGATTTTTTCGAAATTTTGATATCCAAAATTTTTTTCAATAAAATGATGAAATGCCTAAAATCACATTTTAAGAATAACTATTCAAACCAAATTCTCATTTGTAGATTCTTAGAACTGAAGAGTGAGAAAAGAAAATGTAGTTCTGAAAATAATATATTTAGTGGTATATATTTTCTCTGGTTCTGTTTATAAAGTGTTAGTGTTTTCAACCTGCAAGGTTGAGTTTATTTTAGGGTAGGCTTCATTTGTTAAAATAAGCCTTTGGTCCAGATGTGGTGACTGATGTGCACACATGTGGTACCTGAACTGAATACCCTATAAACGCGCTTTCAAATATTTGCGTGTGATCTTTGAAAAAGATTTGATTTGAAACAAACATATCCACGCTAGCTTGCGCGCCAAGGAACGAGCTGAAAGATTGAAGAAGATTCAGAAAAGATTTAAAAAGCTGGTTTGTTTCTAGAAGATTCAAAAAGATTTAAAACAAAACTTATCTTTTATTAAAAGATTAAGTTTGTTTTTTGAAGAATACAACAAACAGCTACCAGATCTCGTTCTATATAAAGGAATGCTGAAGACATGTTTTATTCACTGAAATCAATATTCATAAATCTAGTCTTTAGGATTTCAAGTCTTTGTCCCTAGGATTTCTTGTTTCGTTTGAAACTTGAATTAGGGTTCTATTTAGCTCTTAAGCTTTTAAGCACAGAGCTGTTCCTCTTCTTGGTTCTAGTTGGAAACAAGATTTGGACTTTGAATCACTCAAAGCTTTGAAGCACGAGTTGGTTCTTTAGTTTAGGAGTGCGTCTCCATTATTGAGTTTGTAAAATTCTTTGTGGTTGAGCAAGATACTTGTGGGAACAAGACTAAAATTCCTTGTGGTTGAGCAAGGTCCTTGCGGGGAGCAAGGTAGGATAGGCTGGGAATTGACTGGGGGAAGTCATATCTTGTGGAGGAGCAAGGTAGGGTTACACAAGGTAGTATCTAAGCGAGAGGTTGTAAACGGGGAGTTTAAGCTTTGAATTAGAGCTATCATAATGGATTCATTCCTGGATTGGTATCCCCCAGACGTAAGTGAGTTGCATTGAACTGAGTTAACAAACTCATTGTGTTCTTTATCTTCTGTACTTTATTTTCCTTGTTCATCAAGTTATCGCATGTTTATGATGTTGGCACATTAGGCAACACATCGTATACCTAAACCCTAACGTGCACCACATCACGCTGCACATCTGTAACTTGTTACCGGAATTTCAATTGGCATCAGAGCAGGCGCCCTAACATACTTGGGTGAACTCCAGGGAAGTTATTTCTGGTTCTATGGACATGGAAGGAGGATCTATTAGCAGACCACCGCTTTTGGATGACACCAACTATGATTATTGGAAAGCGCGTATGATGACTTTTCTAAGATCTATGGATAGCCAAACTTGGAAAGCAATTATCAAAGGTTGGGAACACCCTGTGGCAAGGGGCACAACTGAATTGAAGCCAGAAGAGAACTGGTCTAAGAAAGAAGATGAACTTGCTCTTGCAAACTTCAAAGCATTGAATGCATTGTTCAATGGGGTTGACAGGAATATGTTTAGGTTGATCAAGAAGTGTACTGTTGCCAAAGATGCTTGGGAGATTCTAAAGACCACTCATGAAGGGACGTCCAAGGTGAAAATGTCAAGACTTCAACTTCTCACCACCAAGTTTGAGAATTTCAGAATGAAGGAAGATGAGTGCATACATGATTTTCACATGAACGTGCTTGATTTTGCTAACTCATTTGATTCATTGGGTGAAAAGATAGCTGAAGAAAAGCTTGTTAGAAATATTCTCAGGTCTCTACCTAAGAGATTTGACATGAAAGTAATAGCTATTGAAGAAGCACAAGATATCTCAAGCATGAAAGTAGAGGAGCTTATTGGGTCACTTCTAACTTTTGAATTAGCTATCAACGAAAGATCTGAAAAGAAGAACAAGAGCATAACATTTAACTCCAACACTGATGATAATGAGATTCAATGTGACATGGAGACGAATGAAAGACTTTCTAATGCTATTGTAGCTCTTGGGAGGCAATTCAATAAGGTGTTGGAGATGATGGATAGAAAAACAAAAACAAAGGAGAAGACCAATCAAGGAAAATGTGAACTTGGTGAGGAAACTGTTAAGCATGTCGCAGCATTCATTGGTAGATGTGAAACTGATGAAGACTCTTGTGATGAGGATGTGTCTTATGAAGAATTGGCCAGTTCCTACAAAGAGCTTTATGCTAGAAGTGAAGAGATTTGTAAGAAAGAAGTGAAGCAGAAGAGGATCATAGCCCAACAACAAGCTGAAATAGAGAAACTTTTATCTACTGTCTCTAGTCTTCAAGATGAGGTAACCCTATTAACTTCCAAACTTGAAAACATGAACAAATCCATAAGAATGTCGAACAATGGATCTGATATGTTGGATGAAATTCTTCAAGTTGGGAAATGGGCTGGAAATATGACAAGTGTAGGCTTTAATCACCAATCTCCAAATAAGCAAAGAAAAACCCATGTGGCTAAATCTCTTCATTCTCAAAGGAAGTGTGATGTCCCAATGTTATCACATCCTACACCACATCAGAAACCTGCATACAAAGGAAAATCCACAGCATGGAAATGTAACTATTGTGGCAAGAATGGTCATATAAAGCCCTTCTGCTATAAACTCTGTGGATACCCAAAGAAGAAACCTCAAGCCAAGACACATCATGTGAAGATCAAACCCAAGAAGGAGTGGAAATCTAAGGATGTTGTTTATAACCCTCTGTTTTTCCCCACTAAAGATGTTGTTGACTCTGTTGTTGATTCCCCCAAAGAAACCTCACATGAGTCTGATGTTGTGCGAAATGTCTCAACATCTGTGGCCCAGCCTAGTCAATATGTTGAAACCATCCAAGCAAACCCTCACATAGAGTTTGAATGTGTGTCAACCTCTAAAGATAGAACAACTCAAAGTAAGTTTGAGACATTAAGAGGCAAACTTGGTATTTGCCTTCTTGATGACCAATAGCAATCGTGCTATTGAAGCGTGCAACGGAGACCTGCCTACTACTTCCGTTTGTTTATGCACGCTATCCAAAGGCAGTCATCACAGGTTTTTCTCAACATAATATATCAAGACTATTCCACCTTTCATACTGTGATGAAGAACTATGAAGAAGATCCTGATGTAGAGCTCAATGTGGTCCACATTGGAGCCTCTGAGAAGAAGAAGCCTTATCTGGAGCTGAAGAGTACAGATCATGCTATTTGCAAGAGCATTACTGAAGGCAAGGTCAAAGAATGACCTTTTGATATAGAATGAGTAGATTATGTGCAAAACAACTCAAAAGCATTTAAGTTTGTAAGCATAGGGCATAATCATAATCATAATCATAATCATAGCAATATGAATGATTCATTATGCTTAGTCATGATCATCGAAATATGGATGACTTTTATGCTTAGGATCACAGTCATAGAAATATGGGTGATTCACGTCACAGTCATAGCAATATGGGTGACTTAGTTACAATCATAGAAATATGGGTAACTTGTACTTGCTTAACTATGAATGCACATACAGCAACCATTAAGAAGGAAGACTACAAGACTATGGATTGCTGGACTATATGGAATCTGTGAAGACAACTACTGAAGAAATTGAAAACTACTGAAGCATATCTTTTTGAAAACCTTGGTCATATGTTGGTGCTTAGAGCATTTGTCAAAGATCCATCCACTCTGTATATTGCACATTTAATGGCCCCAGTACTATTTGATTACTCCTTCTGTTTTTAAACTTTTTGTCAACATTATGGCTAAAAAGGGGGAGAAAAGATAAGGAGTATATCCAGGGGGAGTATGAAGAAAGGTAGTGCAATATGTTTACTCTGGTACATAATGTGGTACCAGATGTGTGCACATCGTTGAAGACAGATTGTGCTTATATTCTGCACATCTTTTTGAAGACTTTGAAGAACCAGACGAATGAAGACTGATCCTTTGAAAACTGATGAAGATGGTGCTTGAATTTAGGGGGAGTAAAGATTTTACTGAAGCTGCTGAAGACACTTCCCCTCTTTACTGTGTGCATGATTCATCACCATGCTTGTATGTTGGGAGTTTTATTCTCTCAGAAGATTGAGGCAAGATTCCGCTGCTGCAACGCCTCTGATGTTCTAATGATTCTCTCCAAAGTCTAGCTGACTGACTCCAAAGGTTATTTTAGCCACAATTTGCCAAATGGGGAGATTGTTAGTGTTTTCAACCTGCAAGGTTGAGTTTATTTTAGGGTTGACTTCATTTGTTAAAATAAGCCTTTGGTCTAGATGTGGTGACTGATGTGCACACATGTGGTACCTGAACTGAATACCCTATAAACGCGCTTTCAAATATTTGCGTGTGATCTTTGAAAAAGATTTGATTTGAAACAAACATATCCACGCTAGCTTGCGCGCCAAGGAACGAGCTGAAAGATTGAAGAAGATTCAGAAAAGATTTAAAAAGCTGGTTTGTTTCTAGAAGATTGAAAAAGATTCAAAAAGATTTAAAACAAAACTTATCTTTTATTTAAAGATCATATCTTTTATTAAAAGATTAAGTTTGTTTTTTGAAGAATACAACAAACAGCTACCAGATCTCGTTCTATATAAAGGAATGCTGAAGACATGTTTTATTCACTGAAATCAATATTCATAGTGGATTCCTGGATTGGTATCCCCCGGACGTAAGTGAGTTGCACTGAACTGGGTTAACAAACTCATTGTGTTATTTATCTTCTGCACTTTATTTTCCTTGTTCATCAAGTTATCGCATGTTTATGATGTTGGCACATTAGGCAACACATCATATACCTAAACCCTAACGTGCACCACATCACGCTGCACATCTGTAACTTGTTACCGGAATTTCATAAAGAACACTTTGGAAAAATCACATAAATTAAGGAAAATAATTTATTTTTTTTATTTCAAATTTATCATTGTACAGCATGGGAAATAAGCCTCTCTTATTAATGCACTAACATTGCCACATTAGAATGAATTATTTGATTTTATTTAATAAAAGTACAATTGAAATTGTGCATTTAATAAATAATAAATTTAAAGAGAGTTTCTTATAAAAAGAACCAAATTTAAATATATTTTTTCCAAAGTTTTCCTTATAAAAAGGATCCGAGCAAGTATTACATATTGCATATGTTTCGGACCAACTCAAGGATTGTGCTCGTCAATACAAAATCACAAATGCCCGATGATAGAAATAGTTATTTGGACCGAATAAAAAAAAAAGTTATTCGTCCCAATAAAAAGGCTCCACACTATTCCAAACCATAACAGCTATTCTCGGTTTATTCCGAATTGTAACGCCTCTGCTTCCAATAAAACCTTATTACATTGATGGGGTTCCGTTCATAACAATCCCTCCATCAATAATCAAAACCTCCTCATCAAAATCTCTATATAAACATTTTTTCACGAATGGCTAAAGTATGTAATTAATATTCTAAAAAGATTCATTTAACGTTCATACATTCACTTGATCAACGTTAGAGTGTTTGCAAATTGTAGGTACCCCATCAACTTTTTCAACTTTAACGATTCTATGTTCAACAGCAGCCGCCGATTATGATCACTCTAAACCAATGACCCTGTTCGTAACAATTTAAGTTTTTCCCATTTTTTTCTAGAGTGACCCAATACTCATGTTCGCCAACACTGAACGACAAAAGGTTTGATGATAGAAACAGTTATTCGGCCCAATCCATAGGCTCCTCGCCACCCCAAAGACCATGACAATTGTTCTCAGATTCCCCTAAATCATAATTCATGACGCCTCTACAACCAATACGTACACACATCGTTGATGGGGTGTCATTCATAACCATCCCCTTGTAAATGATGAGCGACTCCAAATTGGGGCCTATATAAACACATTTTTACAAAGGGTTAAAGTATGCTTATCGACCTAGAATTTCTCACTTTTTATTCTCATATCGATTTAATTGTCAGAATATTTGACAGTAATATGTTTGACGTTGGTTATCAATTTTGATCATTTGAAATTGATATGTATATGAAAAATTAATAATTAATTACACTCACTTTAATTTTTCAATTTTTGAAGAAATAATGTATGCATATTGACCATTAAATTATAAATATGAAATAATATTTTAATAAAAAGATTTGAAAAAAGTTTATCGATATTAAGATGTAAAAATTTAAAAAACTTGAGAAAAAAGAAAGAAGAAGAGAAAATCTATGCTCATATATAATTGCCAGTAAAGTGCGCACTGTATTATACTTTCTGGAATTGTGCTATCCCGTCATTATCTACTACTTTGTGAAAAGGGACCAGTCTATGAACCGTACAATTATTGTGTATGAGTAATACAGCCAAGCCAAGACAAAGCCAGATGATAATTTCCAATTCCAAGTACCAACATGTTACAAAATTCCATTTTCAATTTTAAAATCAATATTGTAAGTATATCTTTTGAATTCCTGATCAATGTCGGATCTCACAAACTTGGAGAATTTTTTTCAAATTGTTACTAATAATACAGTACAGTGTAAACCTTAATATAATATAGGTAAAATTATATATTTGGTCTTTTATCTTATTATTATGTAACACTTTAGTCATTTATCTTTCATTTGTAACACTTTAGTCCTTTAAAGAACATGAAGATATGAAAGAATTGATGAAAATGATGAAAATATTTATCAAAATTATGAGTTTTATTTAATTTTAATAAAAAAGTATCTTAACAAATAAAATTCAGCATTTTTTTAATTAAAAAAATATGAAAAAAAGAATTTATATGTGAATGTTATAAAAGATAAAGGACCAAAGTATTAAAAATAAAAGATAAAAGATCAAAGTGTTACAAATATATAAGATAAAGGACTAAAGTGTTACAAATAAAAGATAAATAACCAAAATATTACAAAAAAATAAAATAAAAGATCAAATGTGTAGTTTTGCTTATAATATAACAAAACATTTTGTGGTTTTTATTCGTAAATTATTTTCGTAAAATGTAAACTTTAATTCACTATATTGTACGTAAAAGTCTAATTAACTCATCCCCCACTAAAATCAATTGCATTCATTTCACACAATGATCCTAATTCCTAACTGAAGTACTCCAAGTATTATACTAGTGGTTAATTGCTAACTCACTAACACTAACAAGTTATAAGTGAAAAACTGGCACACCAGTACACGATGTTGTACACGATGTTACAACACTGTTAACCGCTTTAATGAACAGATAATGCAAATAATAAAAAGTGCAGAATTAAACAAACACACAGTGATTTGTTAACCCAGTTCGGAGCAAAACGCAACCTACATCTGGGGGATACCAATCCAGGAGGAAATCCACTAATAGCCCTAGTTCAAAGTCTTACAGCAAACTCCTCGTTTACAACTTATCACCTAGCAACTATCCTTATGTCTTTCTACCTAGGAACTCCTAGGTATGAGTTCCCAACTCACTCCTTAAGCTCAATAGTACAGACAGCACTATTGTTAATTCAACCACTGTGATGGAGACACTCTCCTAGACACTAGATCACTTTTACCTAAAGGCTTCAAGTGATACACACGCACTAAGATCCAAACTCCTTGCTTAAAAGCTTTGGAGTGGACACACACAAAACAACTATCTCCTTGCTTAAAAGCTTCAGAGACAATTGTGATTACAACTCAATAGAACACACAGTCCTAAGCTTGCATCAAAGAGATACAAGAAAGGCTCACAAAACACAAGCACACACACGAATCCTAATACGGCTAGACTCAACAATATCGCTTGAACAACTGCCTAAATTAGGTTTTCGTCCTTCAATATATAGCTGGTAATATTGGGCTTCAGTAGCTTTGCCCACAAGAGAAACATCCAGCTCACACATAAAATAAAACCATATCTTTGGAGATTTGATATGTTTATAAAATATAATTCTTCAATATTAATTCCCAAAACAATCTCTGAGTGAAAGATATGTTTAGGAAATAAAACTTCCTTGATGCACAAGCCAAGAACTGATATGTAAGAGAAAAGATCTTCTCTAAAAATAAAACGCGCGCGCATTAAATGCTGCCGCCAGCTGGCGCGCTCACGTCAGGTCATGATGTTGTAACATTACATACCACATCCTGCCTAAATATTGTTTTACCAAAATGCAGCCAACATCAAATAGTCAACAAACTCCCCCTTTGGCAAATTTTTGGCTAAAACAACTTGGGATCACACAGACAAGCTACAAGGATACATACATCACTACAACTTCTTCACATCAACATAAACACACAAAAGAAGAGAAGCGTAGCACATCTTCAAAAATGATTTCCAAACATACTCCTTCAAGGAAACATTAGATCAGAATTCAGTCGTATCTTTAGAGCACATCAGAGGCATGCAACAGCAGAAGCACAGAAAACTACATCGCCTTAAGTGATCACAAACATAAGCATGGATTACACGAACAGAATGTTCCAACATCACATACAACATCTCCCCCTGCATCACATACATAGTACTCCCCCTGAAATGGTGCATAGTAGACTAACACATAGGATCATGCATATCAATCAGGTACTAACACATAGGCATATCATAACAGATCATTTCAGCACAGAATATCTACCACTACCAGAGTACCGTACATCTACTACCAAATACCACATACAACTACTACCAGAGAACAACTACTACCAGAGAACATGTGGAAACAAATGTTGTAACTTTCTACTCCCCCTTTTTACCACAAATTTGACAAAGATGCTTTTGGGAGCCAAAATAGAGTAGTAGCAGCACAGATCATAGAGTACTAAGTACTATTACAGCCAAATGCACTAGGGAGTGCTTAAAAATATCCAGGGCATAGCCCATCAAAAGAACATAAGTACCAGAAACATAAACAACTTTAAAAAAGTACACATAAAGGTGGAATACAACCACTAAAAATCAGCACTAGCATCTGAGAGCTCCAGCTCCTCAGTGCCTCCATCCTCACTTTGATCACCTCCTTCTTGTCCAACCTGCACCTGCTCACCCTCTTCAGCAGCTTCTTCTTGCTTAAGAGCCACAATCACTTGCTCAAGGCTCTTTTTCTTTTCATCTAGAGCTCTGCAAGCTGCTTCCAAAGAAGCTATCATTTCCTTCCTGCTCATAGAACCAGAACCAGTAGGAGCAGCAACAGAAGGGCCTGTAATCTCAATATCTGCAGCATGTGTTCCTTCAAACAGTCTAGGGTGAAAATCAAGAGGAGATTCCCTCTTACTCACCTCATCATCAGCAGTTATAATAGTGGGGTGTTGAGTTAAAATGATTCCACAGATAAGAGATGGATAAGCTATAGGCATTCTAACAGCCCATGACTTAGCATGTTGCACAGTTTCCTCAAAAATATGAGCCCCATAGTTGAACTCAGTACCAGTACCAACAGCATATACAAACCTAGCTAAGCTAGTAGCAATATCAGAGGTGTGGGTAGTGGGAACCCAATTTACAGTGCCAATCCTATTAAGGATGGCATATTTAACCGAGAGCATGACAGAGGGCACTTTACCTTTCATTGGCCAAACCTTGACCTGATTAGCTGTGATGGTCTTGCAGACCTGATTGTTTGTCACCTCCAACTCAGCATAGCCATCCTCCTTGTTGCCTAAGTATTTGTTGATAATAGCAGGAGAGAACATAACACATTTGCCTCGGACATACACCTTGTGATATTCTTTGCTCAGAGTGTTGTCACAGTCTTCAGGAATGTTGACCAAGAATTCCTTGACCAACTTCTCATAACAGTCACCAATGCCAGACACAGTCTTCATTAACCCTGCCTTCTCAATGAGAGCAATAATCTCCTTTTGCTCCAAGGCTTCAGCACTCAGCTCCCTCTCCAAAGCCAACCTTCTATTAGCCACAAACTTCCACTTCTGAGCACTCTCAATGAAATGGAATGAAATGTTGTCCATGGGGACATCAGGAACATTTTGGGGAATAATCCTTCCACCAATTTTCTTCTTACCAGTAGACACAATGTTTGGCACATCATGTACCACAGCAAGTTCTGGTATAGCAGCTCTGCGAAATTTCTTCTGACTTGTCTTCTTAGCAGAGGACACAATGTTGGGAACAATGTGTGGCACATCCTCTTCCACCTCATAGTCAGAATCACCCACTTCAGGTTGTTTTCTTTTCCCACTCTTCTTCTTCTTCTCACTAGCAATCTCAACTTTGCTAGGCTTTCTGCTAGGACCAATCACCTTTTTCTTCTTGGATGGGGTTACCTTAGCCACAACCTCTCCCACTACATCAGCATCCTTCCCTTTTCTGTTTCTCAACCTTCTTGCAATGCTACCACCTGCCACTTCACTAACAGTTTGCTGCAGATCATCCATAGCATCCACATCAACTACATCATCATCTACTGACACATCATTGTCAGTAGTAGGTATATCTGTATTTTCCTCCTCATCAGCAACAAGTTCCTTTTCAGTCTGAGGAACAATAGTCTCATCAGCAACAGGTTCTTGGTCAACCTGTTCTTCAGTATTCACAGCGTCACCAACTATATCAGGAGTTGGTTCATCTTGTGCCAAGGATGTTGTAACATCCGGCGCAACATTGGGTTTAGGAGTGGTATCCTTCAAGGAGTTTTGAACTTCCTTCACAACTTGATCAGTCAATGTCTCTTCAACTTCAGGTGAATCTGGAATAATTCCTTCTCCCACAGTATCAGACACAGTAGTATTGTCACCAGTTATCCCCTTTTGAATTTCTAGGGTTTCATCAACAACATTAGGATTACCTTCAGCAACAGCGTTCAGATCGGAATCACTCTTCTCAGAGCCATCAACATGTGATTCCACATTCTTCTCAGCAACATCATCAAGATATAACTCTTGCATGGTGTGGATCGACTTCGATTTGGAGTTTGATCCTTTCTTTTTCGAAGTTTTCTTTGAAGCAGAGGACGAAGACCCTTTGGTTTTCTTCGATTTTGGAGTTTTGAATGTTGAGGGCCTCTTTGCGGTTGATTTCTTTGGTTTGGGATTGAGAACGGAGGAGAATGATGGATGGATCGTGGTGATGGGGGTAGCATCGGTGATGACAGGAGAGGAATCATGAGTTTCAGTGGGATTAACGGAAGTAGCAGAGTTTGGTGATTGAGACATGGTTAGAATTTGGGTTTGAGAGGAATGAAGTTGAATGAAGGAGTTCAGAGTGTTTGAACGGTTTGAGAGGTTGGAGATAAAGTGGAATATGGAGAGAATCAGTTTGAAAATTGATTTGCTAAGAAAATAACCACTAATGTTATGTGGCGTGTTTATAGGGATGTAAGAACCATCATTGCCTTGTTTATCGTGCAGCACAAGGATTGGAGAGAGAGAAATAATAACTGCTGCATATCTCCCTCCAAATAACTGTAATTGCTACAGATCTTCAAATAGGCAAATCCCTAATTTGCCCCTTAAGTTTTCAAATTGAACAGCATCAAGTGCTTTGGTGAAGATATCAGCCACTTGATCCTTAGTTCCTACATGCTCCAGTGTCACAACTTTATTTTCCACTAGATCTCTGATGAAGTGATGGCGAATATCAATGTGTTTGGTTTTGCTATGTTGAACAGGATTTTTTGAAATATTTATGGCGCTCAAATTATCACAGTACAATGTTATGACATCTTGTTCCACATCATATTCCTTCAGCATCTGCTTCATCCAAACAAGTTGAGTACAACTACTTCCAGCAGCTACATACTCTGCCTCAGCTGTGGATAGGGCCACACAATTTTGCTTTTTGCTGAACCAAGAAATAAGATTACTTCCTAGGAAGAAGCACCCACCAGATGTGCTTTTCCTGTCATCAGCACTACCAGCCCAATCAGCATCACAATATCCACACAAGCTTGAATCTTTACAATGTGAATACATCATCCCATAATCACATGTTCCATTGACATATTTCAGAATCCTCTTGACTTGATTGAGATGGCTTACCTTTGGTTCTGACTGGTACCTAGCACAAACCCCTACAGCAAAGGTAATATCTGGTCTACTTGCAGTCAAGTACAGTAGGCTTCCTATCATGCTTCTATACATACTTTGGTCTACACCCACACCTTGTTCATCTTTGGTTAGCTTCAGATGGGTTGGAGCAGGAGTTCTCTTGTGAGAAGCATTATCTAGACCAAACTTCCTGACAATGTTTCTGGCATACTTGCTTTGGCAAATGAAGATAGTATCCTCCATTTGCTTGATCTGTAGTCCCAAGAAGTAGGTCAATTCTCCTACTAAACTCATTTCAAATTCTGATTGCATTTGTTGAACAAAATGTTGTACCATCGTATTCGACATTCCTCCAAAGACAATGTCATCCACATAAATTTGTGCAATCATGAACTTACCTTTCACTTGCTTTACAAACAAGGTTTGATCAGATCCACCCTTTCTATAGCCTTGACCTACTAGGAATTGAGTAAGTCTTTCATACCAGGCCCTAGGCGCCTGTTTTAGACCATAGAGAGCCTTTTTCAGTTTGTAGACATGATTAGGATACACAGGATCAGTGAACCCTTTTGGTTGCTCCACATAGACTTCTTCATGAAGATACCCATTCAGAAACGCACTCTTGACATCCATTTGATAGAGTTTAAATTTCAGGATGCAAGCAACCCCCAATAGTAGTCTAATTGATTCCAATCTAGCTACAGGGGCAAAGGTCTCCTCAAAGTCAAGCCCTTCTACCTGAGTGTAACCTTGAGCAACCAGCCTAGCCTTGTTTCTGGTAATGACCCCTTTTTCATCAGATTTATTCTTAAAGATCCATTTTGTACCTATGACATTTACTTTATCAGGTCTTGGAACCAGATCCCACACTTCACTTCTCTTGAATTGATTCAATTCCTCTTGCATAGCCTCAATCCAGAATTCATCAGTGAGAGCTTCTTTCACATTCTTAGGTTCAAACATGGAAACAAAGCAGGAATTTGCTATCACATCATTGGATCTTCTAGTGGTGATTCCTTGTTCAGGATTTCCAATGACTAGGTCCAAGGGGTGATTCTTCTGGACCCTCACAGATGGTCCTTTGTTCTGAGTGAGTTGATTAGTGGTGTCACATGTAGTATTCTCAATATTCTCTTCTTGTTTATCATCAGATTGTTCTCCTAGATCATGCTCTTCTAGGACAGGACCTGATGTTCCAACATCGTATTCCACATTGTCAACCTTCTCAGTCTCCACATCATTTACTACCACATTGTAAGATTCCATAACGACTTTAGTTCTTGAGTTGTATACTCTGTAAGATCTGCTGTTGGTAGAGTATCCAAGGAAGATCCCTTCATCACTCTTGGGATCAAGCTTCCTTCTTTGCTCTCTGTCTGTCAGGATATAACATTTGCTACCAAAAACATGAAAATGCTTGACAGTTGGTTTTCTTTCCCTCCATAGCTCATATAAAGTAGCTGATGTCCCCTTTCTTATAGTCACCCTGTTGTGTATGTAGCAGGCTGTATTCATAGCTTCAGCCCAGAAATGGTAGGGTAGGGATTTTGCATGTAACATCACTCTAGCTGATTCTTGAATAGTTCTGTTCTTTCTTTCCACCACACCATTTTGTTGAGGAGTTATGGGTGATGAGAACTCATGCTTAATTCCTTCATTCGCACAGTACTCACTGAATTTTTCATTTTCAAACTCTCTTCCATGGTCACTTCTGATTCTCACAATTCCACAGTTCTTTTCTCTTTGAACTTGAGTGGATAGAGTCTTGAAGATATCAAATGAGTCAGATTTGTCTCTAATGAAATTAACCCAGGTGTACCTGGAGAAATCATCTACTACCACAAATGCATACCTCTTACCTCCTAAGCTTTCAACTTGCATAGGCCCCATGAGGTCCATGTGTAGAAGTTCTAGAGTTCTTGATGTTACCTGATGTTCCAACATTGGATGCGACATCCTGGTTTGTTTTCCAATCTGACATTTACCACATATACTTCCCTCAGTGATTTTTAGTTTGGGAAGCCCTCTGATAGCTTCAGCAGTAACAACTTTCTTCATTCCACTTAGGCTTAGATGACCAAGTTTCTGGTGCCACAGTTGAACTTCATCTTCTTTACCAAGTAGACATTTTCCTTGTTGTATTTCTTCATGGGATACCCACAAGTAGCAATTATCTTTGGATCTGCCACCTCTCATCAGAATTTCTCCTTGATCATTGCTAACAAGACATTCTTCTTTTGTAAAGTTCACCCTTAATCCTTGATCACACAGTTGGCTTATACTGATCAGATTTGCAGTGAGTCCCTTTACTAGCAACACATTTTCTAAGTTAGGCAACTCTTTGTTGACAAGTTTGCCTATCCCCAGAATTTCACCTTTGGCTCCATCTCCAAAAGTTACAGAACTAGAAGCATACCCTTTCAAGTCCTTTAGATACGTCTCTACCCCTGTCATGTGTCTAGAACAGCCACTATCGAAATACCAGTCTTCTCTGGATGATGCTCTGAGAGATGTGTGTGCAATCAGCCCTCTGTTCTCAGCTTTTGGTTGCCACACTTTTCTGACAGGATCCTCTCTAGGAGCAGTTTTTGGTTGTTGCCAATGTCTTGGATATCCATACAATTTGTAGCAAAAAGGCCTTATGTGGCCCTTCATTCCACAATGATGACAGAACCATTTTCTTGAATGACCATGGTGTCCTGGGGCACGACGATGGTTAGCAAAAGTCCTGGGGCCTTGTCCAAGCTTAACATTTGGATAGGTTTTAGGATGTGGTACAGGAGGTTGTAACATCTTTTCCCCAGTGTATGGATTAATTACCTCATCAGCTGGAAGGAATTTGGTGTTTTTGTCCTGTTGATGTTGATTGAGAGCAGTGTAGTTATATCCTATAGCTTTCATTCTTGTACTAGGGACACCATCTAAGATTTCCTCAAGTAAGTTGGCCCCACAGTTCAGTTGATTGACTCTTTTCTTCAACTCTTCCATGTCTGCATTTGCTTGAGTTAGCTCCTTCTCAACTTTCAGCACTTGGCCAATTTGGAAATCCTTTTCTGTATGAAGTTGATTTATAGTCTTCTTCTGTTTCTCCAGGATTCTACACACCTCTTTATAGCGAACAAGAAGGTCATTGTAGAGACCAAGTAATTCCTCATAGGTGTCATTCTCCTCATCATCAGAATGCTCTTCATACACTACCTCCACATCATCATCTGAATCGTCCACAGTATCACAAACCCCAGTCATAGCAGAAACATGTCTAGCAGATTCCTCACCTTCTTCAGAATCTTCATCAGACCAAGAAACAAACAAACCTTTCTTTTGTTTCTTCAGGAAGGTTGCACATTCAGTTCTGACATGTCCATAACCTTCACATTCATGACATTGTAATTCTTTGACTGGTCCACTTTTCTCCTCAGGTCTAGCTTTCTTGACATTGTTTTGCTGTTTGTTGATGTCGAATCTAATGTTCTGCCCATTCTGCCTGGCTCTCCTATCAACCCGCCTTAGAACTCTTCCAAATTGTTTTCCAATTAGAGCAAGAGCATCAGAAATACTTTCATCTCCTTCAACAACAGTCTGGGATTCCTCTTCATCATCATTTGAGATAAAAGCTACACTTTTACTCTTTTTATCTCCTCTCTCATTAATGGTCAGTTCAAATGTTTGAAGAGAACCCACCAGTTCATCTATCTTCATGTTAGCTATATCCTGAGCTTCCTCAATGGCAGTCACTTTCATGTCAAACCTTTTTGGAAGTGACCTGAGCATCTTTCTAGACAACTTCTCATCAGATACTTTCTCACCAAGTGCCTCAAAGGCATTAGCAATGTCAACCAAACTCATGTGAAAATCTTGAATACTTTCCTCCTCTTTCATTCTCAGATTTTCAAATTTGGTAGTAAGAATTTGAAGCTTTGACATCTTTACCTTAGAGGTGCCTTCATAGCATGTCATCAATATCTCCCAGGCTTCCTTTGCAGATAGACATTTTTTGATGAGCTTGAACATATTTGTATCTACTCCATTGAAGAGAGCATTTACTGCCTTATTGTTGCTGAGAGCTGCTTCATCTTCTTCCTTTGTCCAATCTGCCTCTGGCTTTAGTTCACCAGTGGAAGTACCTTCTTTGGTCACAATTAAAGGATGATCCCAACCTTTCAAAACTGCCTTCCAAGTCCTACTATCAATGGACTTTAGGAATGCAATCATCTTTGGCTTCCAATGATCATAATTGGAACCAGTCAGCATAGGGGGTCTGTTCACGAATCCTCCTTCCTTGTCCATTTTGCCAGTTAAAACTTCCTGAATCTCACCCTAAACAGGCAGGGTGCCTGCTCTGATGCCAATTGAAAAACTGGCACACCAGTACACGATGTTGTACACGATGTTACAACACTGTTAACCGCTTTAATGAACAGATAATGCAAATAATAAAAAGTGCAGAATTAAACAAACACACAGTGATTTGTTAACCCAGTTCGGAGCAAAACGCAACCTACATCTGGGGGATACCAATCCAGGAGGAAATCCACTAATAGCCCTAGTTCAAAGTCTTACAGCAAACTCCTCGTTTACAACTTATCACCTAGCAACTATCCTTATGTCTTTCTACCTAGGAACTCCTAGGTATGAGTTCCCAACTCACTCCTTAAGCTCAATAGTACAGACAGCACTATTGTTAATTCAACCACTGTGATGGAGACACTCTCCTAGACACTAGATCACTTTTACCTAAAGGCTTCAAGTGATACACACGCACTAAGATCCAAACTCCTTGCTTAAAAGCTTTGGAGTGGACACACACAAAACAACTATCTCCTTGCTTAAAAGCTTCAGAGACAATTGTGATTACAACTCAATAGAACACACAGTCCTAAGCTTGCATCAAAGAGATACAAGAAACGCTCACAAAACACAAGCACACACACGAATCCTAATACGGCTAGACTCAACAATATCGCTTGAACAACTGCCTAAATTAGGTTTTCGTCCTTCAATATATAGCTGGTAATATTGGGCTTCAGTAGCTTTGCCCACAAGAGAAACATCCAGCTCACACATAAAATAAAACCATATCTTTGGAGATTTGATATGTTTATAAAATATAATTCTTCAATATTAATTCCCAAAACAATCTCTGAGTGAAAGATATGTTTAGGAAATAAAACTTCCTTGATGCACAAGCCAAGAACTGATATGTAAGAGAAAAGATCTTCTCTAAAAATAAAACGCGCGCGCATTAAATGCTGCCGCCAGCTGGCGCGCTCACGTCAGGTCATGATGTTGTAACATTACATACCACATCCTGCCTAAATATTGTTTTACCAAAATGCAGCCAACATCAAATAGTCAACAATAAGTATCTTTAACTACAACACAATCTTACAAAAATTGTGTAAGTTGCACTACAAGTTGCTTTGTTTACACTAATACTCAACACATTTATTATCCTATTTTACGTATCATGAAGTAAATTATGTTTTGATGAATCATACTAGTATGGACTAGTTCACCAAAATTAATACTAATAGGAATCAAACCTAAAATTTTAAGAGTACATTTTAATTAAGATCTCAAGTCAACTGCACTAAACCAACTCAAATGAATTTCGAGTTGTGATTAAAGAATATAACATATATTTGAACACCTAAGTAAACACAATTTTGATGCTTAATGCTTATACATGTATATTTGATACTTGGATGTAATGGTTTTTTTTTTTGTTAGGAAGTACAATGCTTAATGAACTTCAAATTCGTAGTTAATTGTTTCGTATATGATTGGTAAATGGTAGCACCTTATTAATCTATTAACCATATGTAATTAACAAAATATTTGAATTGTGTTAAAAAATCTGGTTACCAAAAAATTGTGTTAACTATCTAAACTATTGTTGAATTTTTGGTGTAAATTTATGTGTCAAAAAAATAACACAACTCCAAATTTATATAATGCAGTTAGATCTTTTATTTAATGATGTAACTCTGAAAAATATTCTCCTTAGTGAATTAAATAGTCCAAATTAGTTCTCAATTAAAAAAAAAAATTTAGTCCTTATAAAAATAAGAGTAAATTACATTCCCCTCTCTAGAAAGAAGTTTAAATTACACTCCCTTCTCCTCTTATGTTAAAATATACATTTTAATCAATTTTAACATAAATACATATATTTGTGATAACAATTAACTTTAAAATATACACTTTAGTACTATTTTATGTCAAAAAACTTTAAGTTTCCCCTTGAAGAAATTAATTTTTCTTTTTTTGAAAATTTTATTATTTTAGAATATAAATTTATTCAAAATTTGTAATTTATTTTTGAATGTTTCATAATTAATAAGAACATTTAACACTGTATGCTAATGATGTGCATAAAAAATAATGATAAAAATATTTACATTAGAAGTTTTATTATATTCAAATGAAATTTTATTAAAAGAGGGAAATGTAGGTTTTAATATTAGGGGGATGAGAATGAAATTCAAGTTTTTTACACTCCGGCACACTTTTGTTTTTGTAAATAAATGACATTTATTCATTCAAATTGATATAGTACATCGATGCAACACAAATTTAAAATTGCTAAAAATAAAAAAGATGAATCTGCAAAAAAAAACTCATATCATCCATGTTAATAGCATAAAACGACAAATTGCATAAGCCCACGGATCTATAGTGTTGATGTCACCAAATTCATTGATTGAATTTGCATTTGATTGAACTTAATCCTCCAACTTGAAAATAAATAAACACTGCACCAATACGGAAAACCAAAATACACCGCACTAAGACGAGAAAATAAAATACACCGCACTATGATTGAAAATCAAAACAAACAACGTCGTATTATAAGACAACCAAATCACAACAAATATATGAATGAGACACTAAAGATATGCGGAAACCACACATATTTAACTAAAATATGAAGAAAAGGCAAACTAGAGGGGTGATTCTAGGTCTAAATAGAATTCTAATAGGTACACATATTATTTGGACATGTACTGGTACACTGTTGAAGTGTATAATTCTAATAGGTTCTCAAATAGAATTTAGGCTTAATTGCATATATGGTCCCTTATCGTTATTTTAGGTTTCAAGTTGGTCCTCTATGTTTTAAAAGTTTCAAGTTGACCCTTGTATTAATTAATGTCTGATATATATCAACACAAGTTTTTCCTTTTTATTAAATTTTGAGTTAATTTTTTCCCCAACTTTTTGTTAAAATTTGAGATAATTTCGTCTAAAACTTCACGTGACACCCTCCTAAGCTGTTAATGTATCCAAATTTGTTAGTTACATGAACGATTTAAACAAAAATTTGACTAAAAGGACTAAATTGAAACTTTTTAAACTTAAGAGACTAAATTAAAATTTAAAATAAATATAGTAACCAAATATGTAATTAATTCTAGAATATAATATTGAAAAATTAATCAACATTTGTGAACCTATTACAATAGTTCACATTCACAAGTGTATCGATATTTATACTTTTTTTAAAAAAAAATTCAATATTCGATTCAAAGATCGATTAATTCAAAGAGACAAATCTTCTACTATTAAATAAATTATATATCGAATAATTCATCTTAAAGTATTATTTTGTGACATCATATTAAATCTTCTACTATTAAATACTCCCTCCGACTCCGTTACAAAATAGTACTCCCTCCGTTCCTTTTTATAAGGAACAATTTGAAAAAAACACAAAAACCAATAAATCATATTTTTTTAATTAAAAATTCTAAAATTTTATAATTTATTCCAAAACTAACCTTGGTGTAATTAATGCATAGGAATATGTTACTGTAATTAATACAGAACATTGGAATAGATAAATGGTAGGAATGTAACTGTTTAATGAATAAAGCATGAATTTAATGATTGTTTCTTATAAAAAGGAACAAATTTTTTTTCCAAATTGTTCCTTATAAAAAGGAACGGAGGGAGTATAAACAAAAGTTGGTCAACAAAAAAGAATATATTTGATCTAAATTCTGAACCAAATACATCAAGTTACATTGACTCACTTTTGCTTATATTTTGCAAACAGAATGAGTATAAAATTTACGAATATTTAAGAGGGTGTAGTAAGCATTTGGTAGTGTAAGTGTGATATTTAGTGTCCAGCTGGAAATGAGGTCGGCAAAAGCAAATTAAAAGCGTGGACACAAAGCAGATAAATAGAAAACCCACTTCAAATCATTAACGCTATGAATTCGTGTAGAGACAATCAAGATTAAATTTACAATTCTCCAACAACCAAAATTAGCAGTATCACGTTTTATGGCATGCAGAAAAGAATATTAATATAAGAAAAATATTTAAAAAAAAAAATACTTATTTGTTATTATGTATACTACAACACATAAGAGTAAGACCAAGTAATGATAGAGAAAAAGACAATTTCTTAAATTCAACTATATTTTTTTTGCAATAAAGAAGGTGATAAGATAACACCCAAAAAATAAAATTACAAAAAAAAAAAAATGAGAATTGAGAAGTAGAAACTACCAAATCAGCGTCTAAGCACAATTGTGCTAACTATTTTATAAAATTGGATGACACATAATTTAAAAATATGTTTATAAATAAAAGTAATTATTATATTATAAGTCAATTTTAATTATAATTTATAATACCATGTTAACACGACCATAAATTTAAAAATAAGTTAATCTAAACATATCTATAGTTGATGTACATCGTATTTTTTTTATTACAATAGTACATTGTATTTCATATACATAAATCAAGTTTTAATCTCCAATTCATTTATTCATTTTCAAAATGAAATTTTATCTATTAAATAAAAAAAATTAAAAAATTAAGAGAGAATCAAATTCAAGCCTAAATTCAATTATCTTGAGAAAGCTCTTTTTTCATATTTAAAAATCCAACACTTGTGCTCTGAAAAGCAGTAGTAGAGATTTTTTTTACAAGTGCAAATACAACAGATGACAACTGTACAATTAACTCAACCAGCTGTATTTCTCCACTTGTCAATCTCCCATTGGATAAGATCTGCCATAATTCTTTTCAGAACCCACTCCTCTTTAAAACAGCTTTTGCCAGCTAACACTGGTCACACAACAACGGCTACATTTTTTATTACATACATAAATTTTTTGTCCAATTCCTTGGGAATTTAAATTCCCTACGTGGCACGTGATATGGCACACACATTAATTACGTGGAAAATAAAAATTAAATACTAAAAATGTTTACTATAAATACCATCATACCCTTCTTGTGACCCCTCACTCACTCACTCACACATTCTCAGAGTAGAACCTTCACTCACTCAGCATAAAAATCCTCTCTTTTTGTTATTTTCTCTTCTCTCCATTTTCTTTCTTTCCAAAATGACTAGGATGTCTTGTCTCTTGGGATTTTCTCTGTGTTTTTTGTTTCTTGGCTTAGTTTCTTGTTCTAAATTTGAAGAACTCTTTCAACCTGGTTGGGCTATGGACCATTTTGAACATCAAGGAGATATACTCAAACTCAAGCTTGACAATTATTCTGGTAATTAATTCATTAATTAACTAACTAACTAATTAGTTAATTATAAACATTCTATATTAGTAGTATTACATTATTAATTAATAAACCTTATTGTTTCCTAAAACAGAATGTTCATTAATTAATTGTGATTATTTAGAGTTAGATCTGATTGTTAATAGGTGGTTTAATAAATATATAGTTTTTTTTTTGTTACTTATGGCAAAAATTATTTCAACATTGCAGGTGCTGGATTTGGATCTAAGAGCAAGTATATGTTTGGGAAAGTGACTGTGCAGCTTAAGCTGGTGGAGGGTGATTCTGCTGGAACAGTTACTGCTTTCTATGTAAGCAAAAAATAGATTAATTTTTTTCATATACTTTAATTTAATTTTCTTTTGATTTTTTTTTTAAATATGTTTATATGAAAAATGTTTTTCATAGTACTATTTTATTACTCATTTTGATGCTTTTTGTAATAGATATGATTTATATACAAATATGAATCAGATATACCAACTTTTGTTTTTGATCAATAGAGATAATTTTCATTTGGTATATTGTTGAATAGATTACATAAATGAAAAGCTTAATGTAATGAACATTTGTTAAATGTGGACAACTAGCATCCATGATTGAATTGACTAGTGGTAGAGTTATTACTTATTAGTGCCATCTACTACCTACATGTTTTTTAATTTTAACCTTTGAATATGTATCCACATCAAATTAATTCTTGCATTGATTATATTTGTCCCTATATATCAATCAAACAACTAATTTTCTTTATTGAAAACATGTGGCACCTTTATATAAAAACCTAATCATCTTATGCAATTTATTCCAAACTTTATTGCACTTTATGAATGATTGTGACTCCACTAGTACCAATAATAATTGATTGTATCTAACTTTGAAATTTAATCATCAATTTGTTTTTTTTGATGTAGATGTCATCAGAAGGCCCAAATCATAATGAATTTGATTTTGAGTTTTTGGGCAATACCACTGGTGAACCATACTCAGTTCAAACCAATGTGTATGTTAATGGTGTTGGTAATAGGGAACAAAGACTTAACCTATGGTTTGATCCATCTAAGGATTTTCATACTTACTCGATCTTTTGGAACCAACGTCAAGTAGTGTAAGCACCTACATTGTTCTCCATATGTTAATATTTAATAAAAAATGTAGTTACAATAAATGTAACATTAATTAATTTAAATTAAATTTCTGATTATTTTTTCTATACATGTGTAGGTTTCTAGTGGATGAGACACCAATAAGGGTACACACAAATTTGGAACACAAAGGAATTCCTTTTCCAAAAGATCAAGCAATGGGGGTGTATAGTTCAATATGGAATGCAGATGATTGGGCCACACAAGGTGGACGTGTGAAAACAGATTGGAGTCATGCACCTTTTGTTGCTACCTACAAAGATTTTGAGATTAATGCTTGTGAGTGTGCTGTGCCAATGACATCAAATGATAATGCTAAAAAATGTAGTAGTAGTGAGGATAAAAAATATTGGTGGGATGAGCCTATGTTGTCCGAGCTAACTATTCATCAAAGTCATCAACTTATTTGGGTTAGGGCTAATCATATGGTTTATGATTATTGCGCCGATACTGCTAGGTTCCCCGTTATACCCGCCGAATGTGTTCGTCACCATCACTAGTGATAATTTGGATGCATAAGAAATGAAGAGTTCGATTACTATAATTTTGGGTGCATAAGAAAATTTTGAAATTTGTGACTCGAGTGACATTTATGCATTCAAAATTATACTTCGGGTTCTTTATTTTGGGATGGATTATGGAATGGAATGAAATGGTGAACATGTTCTTCATGTGTCACATTGTAATATATTTATTTATTTATTTTGCAAATGGTATTCTGTGAATTATTTTATTCCATTGTTTGTTGTGCAAAATCTAATTTTATTCTTGTGGTTTTCTTTATTTTATTTCTAAGGATTGTGGATCATACAATATAAAAATCTAGTTAGATTGGTGGGGGAATGTGAGTTTTTCTTTGGGGGTACGGTAAGCTCACGGGTTGCCTTGGTTTGGAGAATTTGGATAAAGTAAGAAAATAATTGAGAAGGTGAAACTAAACAAACATTGTGGTCCCTAATATTTAAATTTCGAGGACCTAGATTTATGGGGTATGGTTTGTTTCCATGTTCTTCGTGAATTATTCTTTGATTTGGTCACATGTCTTTTACCAAGGAGAAATTCTAAAGGTATAAATAAATAAAATGTAACAAAATTGATAGTTAAGAATTAATTAAAAATATAAAAAATAACTTGCCGATTTAGACTTGCTACATCAATATGAAAATGTTAAACAAATTACCAACGATGAATTGGTCTTGATTAATGAAATGTTTGTACCTACTCGTAAAAAAAATATAAATGAATTGGTTCAAGTAGTTTTTTTTTAAAAAAATCAATGTTCTCTTTGGCTAAGTCAAAAATGAATTGGTCTAAATATTAAAGGATTTTGAGTCTCTTAAGTAGGTGATTAGAAGTTTGATTTCTGATTTCTACATACAAAAAAAATTCATTTAAAAACTTCGTATATGATGATTTATTACAAACAAATAATTCATTTAAAAATATGTTAAAAATAAAATATTTATTGATTTATGGACAAAACTTACATGCATTGCTATACATGCAGTGTTTACTTTTTGTCTCACAAAGAGGTAGTTATTTTAATTGAAAAACAGTTTTCTTTTATTTTTTTTAAATTAGAAAACACAAAAACCACTTCTTTGTGAGTGGAACAACAAAAACTGCACATAAAACAATGCATGTAAGTATTTTTCTTGATTTATTACAAACAAATAATTAAAAGTAGTCTATGATGTATTCAATTCTTTTAGGGTCTTTATCTTTTCTCACACTTTTTAGTTTGTTTTTTTTTTCTCATAATTGTTCTCTTATTACTACAACTTTAGACCTCGTTTTCCATTTGCAATTTAAGGACAAAATTTGTTGATGGTCATCAAGGTCATGTCTGCTATTAAAATTTGACAGGGCAGTGTCCAACTTGATCTAATAAAAACATGACAACAACCATTTGAGTCCGTGAAACCTATGCTTATATATACTATGTCATTATGTATAATTGACATTTGATACCAATAATTACACACAAATATCAAATCCCATGCATGTAAGGATTTTCATGTGTGGGCCTAATAGGAAGACTCTTTATGTGTACTATGCTACGTCCGGGTTAAAATTAAAATGGATGGTTATGGGTCATCTTAAATCAGGGATGACATTAAAAAGGTTGACACAAGTCCCTTTTTTAGGTCAAATGATTTAATTGAGGGCCATGTATAAATGATTTCATGAGCTGTGCATCAACTAAGGAGCGTATTGTACTGCCATTTAAGAACATTCAATTATTTCATGTTATCATATGTGATTCATTCAACACCCAGTATGAATAATACAAGTAGTAACAGATTTCGTCCTATCAAATGTGATTTAGGGTCTCTTTGATACCATGGAAAGAAAGAAGAAGGAAAAAAATTACTAAAATTATTGAATAAATTTACTAGTTCAAATTCATTTGTCGGTTTTCTTAATTTTTTTTCTTAATTCTTTTTTTTTTCTTCAATCGTATCAAACGAATCAATAGAGAGAACGGTATTTATCATGGAAGTACATATGATAAGGTAAGTGTGTGGAGTAAAATGTATGTCATCGAAGTAGCGCGATTTAGGCTCTGTTTCTGCTGGTCTAGCAGTGGTAGTTTTAGTTTTCCTGCTTTTAGTTTCTTTTCCGCTGCTTATGTGTATTTTCTTTCTTGTGTTTATAAGGTTTGGTGGTCTTTTTATGACCTGGCCTTTGTCTTTGTAACTGTGTTTCATCTTTGAGGTCATTTGCACATCTTGTGCTTTGCCTCATTTTAATAAAATTTTGCAGTTATCAAAAAAAAAAAAAAAGTTTATGACAATTATAGAAGCCACAACGACAGCTACACAACTTTAAGGATAAAAAAAATTATGTTATCAATCAAATCTTTCATAATACATTAATTATTCAATGAATTTAAAAAATACAATTTTGCTTATAATTATGGCCGGAAGAAGTATGTCTTTTTTTTTCTTAATATGTAATTTTCCTCCAATCCTTGCGTACGCGTTCTTACAGTTATAAGTTATAACAAACTTATTACCCTCATTTGATGACATGGTTTTATCTATTAGTATCATTACAATGAAAGTAGCTTATTACAAGCAGCTTGTAACTTGATGCATTTGATCTAGTTTTCTTATGTATGTGTGTGGCGTAAATATATTTTTCTTGGGTTTGTGACTATCTAAAAGTTGCTCTTACGTGTATATGATAGCACCCAGAGGAGCTAAGCTAATTATCCTTTCAGGGTAAAGCGGCGCATAAAAAAAGGCTGGCCCGTCAAACGACTCTCAAACTTGACCAATAAGTCCAATGTACAAAAACTCCATTCAATTCGGCCCCATGATATATAAAAACCAACAATAATTCCCTCAAGATGTTTGCTGGCACACCTATAAATTTTCTTTCACTTCCAATCTCTCTCTTTCTTCTTCCAAACAAAGGAACCATCGTATCACTTTGACATTTCTATTTTTATAGGACAATTAGGGTTAGGAATAGATTAGACTGAGTTAGGTTTTAACAAGTCTAAATCTGTCCTGTTAAAAAATTGAATGCCTATGTCTGGCTTGTGGTCTGTTATAGGTTTATTTTTTAGGTCTTAGTCTAACCTTTTGAAAGTCCGATATGACATATTAGTTTGTTTAAAAGTCTATTTTACATGAACATATTTAAATATATTAATGAATGAACATATTTAAATATATTAATGAACTAATATATCAAAGATATTAAACTTCTTTTTGATATTTAACATGATACTTTAGAAAATTGGACTATATATGACATCAGATATTTCAATTCTAATTAATAATAATCATGCATTTATATATGTGAAAAATTAATGTAGATTAATAAACTAAAACTATTGAAAAAGTTAATAGATTTATAATTTAATCAAAGTATAAATTTTATTATATAATAGTAATATAGTAAAAATATTATTCAAATTGACTTAAATAGGCCGACCTAGTAGGCCTAATAGGCTTTTTAATGGCGTCGAGCCTGACCTTTTTAGCTAAATGAGCTTATAAAAAAGCCTTAGCCTGCTCTATTTAAAAAAATAGGCTGGCCTGACCTGAGCTTATGTAGGCTAGTCCTTAAGACCTTGTAAGCCGACGTGACATATTTCGAACACATGCACCTCAAGATTAGTACATTGTTCATTCCATTCCCACTATCAATTGGACTACTTATCCCTAGGTGCATGTGTTCGATTCCCACGGAAGATAAACACTTCACTGGTGAAGAGGGCTGGAGAAGATCGTGAGGTGGTAGTCAGGACCACCTATGTTGGTGGAGCCCGAGCTGTTACAAAAAGGCGCTTTTTTTGTAACAGCCCGAGCCTTTGGCGATCCCGACACTGTCGCCTCACGACCTTCTCCACCCCCCTCACTAGTGGAGTTTTTGTCTTTCATGGGAATCGAACCATATACCCTAGGGTTTAAGTACATGTTCAATCCATTCCCAATTGGGCTAGTAGCTGAAATGTTAATGGGAATGAATTGAACTTGTACTTATCCCCATGTACTTCTTGTTTAGGGAATTGTCTTTTAATAAAATGTTGCCGATTCAAAAAAATATATTGAACATATACTTATCCCCATGGTACATGGTTCAAATCCCACGGAAGACAAAAACTCTACTAGGGGTGGACAAGATTTCCTGAACCGATCTGAATCCGATAAAACCGATAAAAAAATTGAAAATTGGGTGATAGTGGGTCGTGCCACGAGTTAATCGGGTGAATAAAATTGGGTTTCAATGGATTGAGACGGACGAACTCGGATCTGAAATTTTCATTCATTGAAATCCAAAACCGACCGAAAGTTTAACAATACTATTTTTATCGGTATAAACTGGTGCACATGGTCATAGAAGGGAAGAGATTGACAGCATGAATATTTGTTTTTTCTACGGCTATTTTCATGTTATCAAAGCAATTTATGACATGTCATTCACAAGTCTCATCATTCTTTACTCTTTTTTCTTAAGAATACTACTGTTCTACAATTAATTACTCCTATTTTATACTTCTACTTGAAAAAATAGTAGTATTTGTTTAATTTAATATTTGCTGGGTCAAAATTGTGGAAAAATTTGAGACTTTTGTTCTCTTTTGTGGCGAGAAAGTGTAATTTTTTTAATTTTTGTATTGAATTTTCAACCGATTCAACTCATCCGACCCACCCGGTGAACCGTCGAAACCGAATCTGATAAAATCGAAAGCACCAAATGGACGAAAGTGGATGTGATATTGTCATCCGTGGGTTTATTCGGATCAAGGTTTTTCAAACCGAATCCGATCGTTGTCCACCCATAAACTCCACTAGTGAAGGCGGTGGAGAAGATCGTGAGGTAATAGTGTCGGGAGTGCCGAATGCCCGAATTATTACAAAAACAAAGTGTTTTTTTTTTTTTTGTAACAGCCCGGGCCTCACCAACTTAACTAGGTGGTCCCACAATTGGCACCTCACGATCTTCTCCACCCCCCTCTCTGGTGGAATTTTTGCCTTATGTGAAAATCGAACACCTGCACTTGAAGATAAATACATTGTTCATTTCATTCCAACTACCAATTGAGACATTGCTAAGTAGTATTTTAGATGCTCTAGTTAAAGAACAAAATATATAATAATAAGAGACTCTTAGAATTTGTATATTTTATTTCTTAAAAAATAAAAAAATGTTCTTTCTAAACTTTATTTATTTTATTAACAAGGAGTACTAGTTAACATGATTTTTTTTATTCATTTAGTTGGTGAATCCATCAAAACAAACAAGATGTAAGAGTGACTTCACCCAAAAAGTTTAGATTACCATACTTAAACACAATTATTTTATATTGAATCTTAAATTCATCGAGTTGTTATTTTTTACACTATGTTTGGTTTAAGAGAAAGTAGAAGAAAATAAAGAGGAAGGAGAGAAGATTAAAGAATATTCCATTTTCAATGTTTGGTTTGCAATCAAAAAGGGAAGGAAAGAAAGTATTTTGGTGGGACCCACAAAAATTGTGATCCCCCAAGAGTGTGATGCATGATTTTTTTTTTTATTGAAATGACACATATGTCCAAAAAAATAAAACTATTACACATTTTAAAATTTTGTTCAATTACATTTTGTTTTTAGTTGAGGGTAAACTTGTCATTTTAACACTATGTTTGATTAGAAAACAAAGTGAAAGGAAAGAAAGTAAGAAGAAAGAATGTTGGAGGAATAAAAGTGAATAGAAAGTCAAATGAAAGTGATGATTTTTTAGTTGTTTGGTAGAAGTGAAAGTGAAAGGAAAGAAAGATATATAATTATAAATTGACAAAGATACCCTCAAATAAAAATAAAATATAGGTGTGCAAAGTTGTAATTTGTTTAACTTATCTAGGCATTTGTGTCATTTTGAACAAAAAGCAAGGCTAGCAAAACTTTCGGTCCAGTTGGGGGGATTGCAATTTTAGTGGATCCCACACAAATGCTTTCTTTTCCTTCCATTTATTCTGGAAAACCAAACTGCGGTAAACAGAATATTCTTCTAACTTTCCCTCCTTCCTCTTTCTTTCCTTCTTGTTTCTCTTAAACCAAACAAACCATAAATATTTACATCTTTCTTTCCTCTCACTTTCTTTACACTTTCACTCAAACCAAACAACCTAAAAATTATCTCACTTTCTACCAACTTTCCATCAACTTTCTTTCGTTTAACATTATTTCTTGCAATTTCCTTTCCTCTAACTTTCATTTCTGATCCAAACACACCTTAAATATGTTGATGCATTTTCAATATTTTAATGCATCTAAAAATGAACTATTTCTTGGTGTATTGAAAATTGAAAGAGTGGTATTATTTTATTTTTGAACTTGCACAAATTAAATCATGTTAGTTTTTCTGTCTGAAAAAGAATCAATCAACCCGTTAGACTACTCACTACCAGCTCTGTTTTTCTTCGTGGCCGACCTTATGTACGATGATTTTCTTATTCATGTATGTCTTGTGTGATTCTACAATTAAAGTCAAACCTCTTTTTATTTGTAGCTCAGAACCTTTTCTACTCGCTCCAAACCAAAAACCAAAGGATCTCTACAGATTCACAATATTGTGCGCATTTGTGCTCTCTTCTGGTCTGTTTGGTTTAAGAGAAACTAGAAGAAAAGAAAGAGGAAGGAGAGAAAGTTGGGAGAATATTCTCCTTTCCATTGTTTGGTTTGCCATCAAAAAGGGAAGGAAAGAGAATATTTGGTCGGAGCCCACACAAAAAGTGTTCCTCCCAAAACTGGACGGAAAGTGGAACAATGCCTGCTTTTTTGTGAAAATGACACAAATGCCCAAAATAATTAACAAAAATTATAAATTTAGACATTTTATTTTACTATTAAATTATGGCACTATGCTTACTACGGTTTGTGGTTTACTTCAAAACTTCATATTGCTTTTTTAATTGATATTAATATTTTTCAATTTTTTTTATCTTATAGTATAATTGAATGTTTATTTTAATATATATTTATTATTTTGGTAAATCATATTTTGTTTTTAGTTGAGTGTAAATTTGTCATTTTAAATTTACACATTTTCTTTTCTTTCACTTTCTTTTCACTTTCGCTCAAATCAAACAACCTAAAAATCATCTCACTTTTTGCAATTTTGATAGATTTTGAGATCAATGTGATAACAAATTACACTATTATAATAACAAAATGGGTTGTTTGTTCATAATTTCTACCTTATTTTTCTTCCACTTTATTTTCTTTCCTCTCGTTTTCTTTCCAAAACCAAACAAACAATAGGAGTACATGTCTTGTCTCGAAAACGATGATAAGCGGCCACAAGAACCCTAGTTTTGTTGTCGGTGTCATTTTGACTTTTGTCTCCATAAAATAAAACTCACATCTCTGTTTTCATCCTCATTTTCCCATTTCCAATATGCACACATCATCCTCTTCACATTGATTCTTTCTTCTTTGAAGCTCTCTAAGGAGCGCTTCCATTTTCTCACCACTAACCCAATTACTCTCCACCTCTACTAAGGTACTTTTCATTCTTCTAATGTTTACTTGTTTTCAAATGAAGGGTTTTTGTGTTTTGTTTTGATTCATGTAATTTTCACCTTTTTGTTGAATTTTGTTTTGTTTTGTTTTTTTTTTCCTAATTTTAATGATGTTACTGTGTGTTGAAGCCATGGCCCATTTGTAAAATAGTCAAAAATCTACAATCACTGGTTTTCATATATAAACATTATCCATTTTGCTTTAGAATTTCACATGTTGTTTGTACTTTATACTGTTGAACTTTGAATCGATGCATGTTTCGTATCACGGTAGATTAGGTGCGTGTTTGGTTACAAGATGACTAAAATTGATTTTGAGGGAATTGATTTTGTGTACTTGATTATGGCTAAAAATAATTTTGAGTGTAAAAATAAATTCTTGAATCTAGAGCTTCAATTCTAGTTTCAAGTTCGAATGAATTCTGGAGACAAAATCAATTCTACCCAGAGAGGTAACCAAACATGTCAAAATCAGTTCTATAACTCTAGAATAAATTTTTAACTCTTTGAGAAATGGAACCTAACATACAGTATAGTAAGCTTTCGCAAAAGCAAAATCATGGTGGCTCACTGTGACACCAAACATGTTTAGAGAGGAATGATGATTATTGTGTTATCAAAGCTGTTATGGAATAATGATTAACACATTAATGGAGGTTCTGTGTCTCCTGTCATGATAGATAGGTTAGCAAATTGGGTTACATATAGTGGTCGGCTTAATTGATTACACATGTTTGTTTAAATTTTACATTAAAATTTCAGATTTTTCTTGTTCGTTATTATTCTGATTATTTATGTCTATCTGAATTTTACATTTATGCTCTAGATTTAAATCAATTCTTCTATTCATGGTACATTTTCTTTCTGGTAAAACTTCCTTATCAATGCAAATGTACTTGAAATATTACTACTGATCCTCTTGAATTAAATCAACCAGCGCACAGGCATATCATAGTCTAAAATTCATTGTTTTGATAAAATTTGATAAGTCGCCGAAAGCATTAGTACAATGCTCTACATTGAACAACTTAAGCATCGGAACCTCCCTTATCACAAAATTATTACTCTTCATTCTGTCCTGAAATTTTTCTTATGGTTTTTGACTACTTTGATCTTATCAATGGAATAAATGCGTATATTTCTTGCTTGCATACTTTTAAACTCCACGCTTTGGCAGAATCATCACTTGACATTGCATTGAAAAAGAGCGGTGTCGGGTTTGTAGGCTAGAATGGAATCTGGATTCACTGTAGTGGTTAAAGCACGTGTTTTTCATGCAGTAAATAGTGTTGGCAGTTAGTCTAAGATCAGATGGTTTAGATTACAGAATAGCAAAATCAGTTTTAAATGATGTTGATCATTTTGAGATCGGACAGTTGAGATTGAAAACTGCGGGATGCAGTTACTTTACCAAATTCAGCGGGATAGGAAGTTTCTGGTCCACACAAGTACAATTACAAAAATGCAATTTTCTCATACGAATTGAGTGGTTTATTGATTTTATTAGATATGTTTGCCTCAATTTTGATATTAACATTTAAGATTTGTCCCTGTTCATTATTATGTAGTGTAGTGCTACTTGCATTGAATTGCATATGTTGGCGAAAGCTTGTGAAAAAGGGGATGGATCTAAGTCCCTGGGTAAGATACTGGCAAAATGGAAAGAATATAATGCCCAACTTGAAGCCTGCAGTGATGCAGACAAGCCTGTTCGAAAAGTTGCAGCTAAGGGATCGAAGAAAGGGTGTATGAAAGGTAAAGGAGGGCCTGAAAACTCGCGGTGTAATTATAGAGGTGTTAGGCAGAGGACTTGGGGGAAATGGGTTGCTGAAATCCGCGAGCCTAACCGAGGAAGTAGGCTATGGCTAGGTACTTTTCCAACTGCTATTGGTGCTGCTCTTGCCTATGATGAAGCAGCCAGGGCAATGTATGGTTCTTGTGCTCGTCTCAACTTTCCTAATGTTTCGGTTCCCAGATTCTCCGAGGAATCTTCTAATGATTCTCCAGATGGAAATCATTCTGGTTCCTCAATGACAGTATTGACAAATACCGAATCCCTGATAATACCAAATAACTCGGGGATAGGAGTTGATGACGAGACTGAAATGGAATCTGTTTCCTTATCCTTAAGTGTGAAGCAGGAGAATGAGGAAGGTGAATCAGTATAACTTTGTCCCTTCTTGTTCATGATGTACATTTTGCATGCTGTGATTGGGATATGGCATGGATATTTAGCTTTTGTATTTGCTAATGATCAACTTAGGAGTAATGAATCTTGATGTTTAGTCTTGTAGATTTGCAGTTGTAATTTGCAAAACTAAAATGAACTTGGTTGGAACACCCTTGATAAGTTAAGTTTTATTTCATGTGAAATGTATTATACATTTCTTCTACATTTTGTTGTTGTCCGTAGACGAAATGACAAACTTCAATGGAACTCACACAACTGCGAGGTCTTGAGTTCGAACCTGATGTGAAAGCGTCCAATCTAGCAATATTGGCATTTGCCAGTTGAGCTAGGATTTATGGACCATTTTGTTCTTTTCTCTAGCATACGCTTTACACCGCTAACATGTTTTTTTTTTGCAACACTGATTTGTGAATGAGGTCATTGAATTTTTAATAGTTCCATGTGTGCTGTAAATGTTAATTTCTAACACAAGGAATTTGGCATGTATGGTTTGGTTATAATAGAATTGTATGAAATGGTTGTTCTTGGAATCATGGAATGGTATATGTATAAAGAATCTGTGGAGTAAAGAAAGATAACAGGATGGATATTCATGTAATTTTCCTTTTTTTTTAACCATTGAAAACTTACACGCATAAAATGGAGGAATCGATTTTGAATTCTGGTCATAGCGTCTGATCTAGAAATTTTGACATTTCTGCCAGTTGAGCTAGAATTTATGGACAGTTTCTTGATGTTTTAACGAAATGGGGATCTCTAAACTTATATCAACAAAAATATCAACAAAATAAAGCATATTGAATTCACAAGAAAATGATAGGTACCACTTTTTGAGAGTAGGATAATCATAATTTTCATACGGAGTGTTAAGAAATTTTAATTCATGTTGAAATATATTTGCTCCCGATTTAAGGTTATATTTGGATTGATGGTATATAATGGAATGGAGTGGAAAGGAACACAATGAAATTGAGTGTAATGGAACAAATATCTAATCCTATTGTTTGACTACTTTACAATGTAACGGAGCAAAGTTTGATGAGTTAAACTTTTATAATTCCATTTTTACCCTTTTAAATATTTTAAAAAGTTTCTACAAAAATATAAAAAATCACCATTATGTTTATATAACCATAAAATAAAATTCTACTATTGAAGTGGATACACAAAATCATTATCAAACCAAAATATCATTTATAAATAATTCATCAAACCAAAACAACATCGATTACAATTAATTATTAATGTTTCATGCATGACAAAAATTAAGGACCAGACATCACCAATTGGATAATTCCAAATCACATAAAGTGATAATAAGTAACAAGAGAATATATGTTCAATTTAATATTGTTTTATTATGAAACAAGCGATGAGTAAAAAAATAACATGAAACGAGTGAAAGGGAACGGCAAGTTGTACTTGTATGTACATAGAAAATGGAAACAAACATAATTCAAGGGAAAATACAACGCAAAAACAGTGAAAAAATGAGTAAAGTAAAGCATGAATAAAAATAATTGGGAGGAAGAAGAAATATAAGGTGATGTGAAATAAAAAACAAGGGTTAAAAGATAATTATGTAATTAAAATTATTCATTCCATCTCATATACCCCAAACCGGAAGGAAGGGAAGAAAAATAAGAGAGAATGATCGAATGAAATGAAATGTATTCCATTATATTTCACTATATTTCATTCATATTTTAAAAATCCAAACAATAAAATCTTATTCCATTCCACTTCATTCCACTAATTCCATCAATCCAAACAAAAATCCTAAAAGATTGGTGTAGACTTGAGGGGATTGAAGCTTTTGGAATCCAAAGTCAAGGATATCTTGGACTCATATCAAGTAGTATCAACTTACCTTTAACCTCAAAAAATAAAAGTATAAATTCACCTTTGTCCGAAAATGAAAAAATCAATATAAATATCACTTATTGTTAACAAAAATGCAACGGCGGGTTAATATTGTTTTTGGTCCATCTAATATGAAGCAAATCCTGTCCTTATAAAACTAAAAGTTTAGGTTCTACCCCTAACATGTTAGATTCTCCACTTTTAGACCTCATGTAAACTTAGTCATATGAAATTGCTTAAATGGCATTCTGACTTAAATTTTAGAAAACAAAAATAAATTATAAGGAAAAAATTAAGCTTACATGAAGGACTAAAAGTAGAGAATCTAAAATATTAGGGGCTAGAATCTAAACTTTTATTTTTATAGAGACTAAAATGGTATTTACCTCATATTAGAGGGACCAAAATGAGTATTAACTCAAAATTTAAATATCACCAGCTTTCCGGTTGGTTTATTTTCAGGGTTATTTTGTAACAAGTGTAAAGCTTAGTAAGCTTTAGCTTGAGGGGTAGTATTAAAATTAAAATGTTAAATTTATATTATTAAGTATTAAGTATGTTTTTCGTTTTTTGTTTGACAAACTCTCGATGATTATTCGTTAATGCATCGTAAGTTTGAGATGAAGTGTTAGATAATAAAATATTAGGCTTATGTTATTTGGCCCTTTAGGACAGTCCATTAGGTTTTATTATATATTTTCTTGTAACCTTCATTATATTAAACTATTGGTATTCTATAAAACACTAACGGTCACTTTATCTTTATCTTAATTCGTATCTCTCATTCTAACAATGATGTATTTGCAAACACTCTCACGATCAAGTAAGTAAATAGAGTAGATTGAGAGTTTAGTGTTAGAAAAATATTTTTAAACCGTCGCTATAGACAGCTGCAAATTATGGATCCAACGGTTCTAATGAAACATTAGGCCATGTTTGAATGCATCTCTAAACGTGTCTATAAGATGGTCTATCTAAGTACTTGTGACTTAGGGGTGACTTGGGGCCACAGTCGATAACATATTTTTGTTATGAATCATATCAATTTGGCATCTAGCAAATGCTAGATTTATGCCTTTTTAATAACTTGTTATATGGTGGGGAGCTGATAGTCCAAATGGCTAACAGTTGTTAATGGCATATTATGGTACATGCTTTGATGATTACTGATCCGCAGCTATCTAGTGTTAGTTATGACCAAAACTTAGAATTGATCGACGAAATTTATGGATGATAGATAGTGATTGGAAATCAATGCATTAATTCTGCCATCTTCTAATTTCCAGCTATAAAATGTTGTCATGTCAACTGTTTTCTTCCAAGTATTACAAACTCTATTTGGAAAGTTAGGAAAAAGGATTTTTTTGCATTTCTATTCGTAGAGAATTGGACATAAATTTGATGACCTTTGGTCGTAAGAATAAATCTAACACGCTATTAATCATTAGTTGGTTTAATAGTGATTGACACTGCGGTTCAATCTCTCGCAACTGCAATTGCAAGGAGACTGGAACCAGATGTCAGAACTGACCCCCGAACCAGATTAATTAAACTGGTGGTGAAAGCAAAAAAAATCCTACATGCTATTTCAATCCAAATCGCAAGCAATAAATATGTTGTGAATTCGACGATAAACTCACACCAATAATAAACTGATGTATGGGGCAAGCGTAACAAACAACCAAATAATAAGCGGGATAAAGATGATGATGCAATATTCCAAACAATAAAACGCGGAATGAAAAGAGCACAATTAATTTGTTTACCCAGTTCGGTGTTAATTAACCTACTCTGGGGAGAGAGCACATCTCCGTTCCACTATGATCAAAGAGTCACTTTACAAGAGTTCTCAATTGGTTTACAAGAAATTCATCCTAATTCTACCCAAATCCCGAATCTCTTCCTGTGATCAAGAGACTCAATTTGACCTAGTCTACCCAAGGTGATCCCACAAGATGACCTAATCTTCAAAAATGTATTTTCCACAAAATCTGCACAAGATCAAATTTGGCTTCAGCGAACTGCGCCTCGCGCATCGTGTTCTGCGCCTCACACAACTTTCCTGCGCCTCGCGCAAGAGGCAGATTCTGAACTTCAAATTCTGACTCTGAGATTTCAAGACATATCCAACAAAAGATTACTTTTTGTGAGCAATTTGAGATAATTTTTTTTTTGTGACATTTGTAACTCTCTTGTTGTTAAGAGATTGAGAAAAAAAAGAAGAAAAAATTAGGATTTGTTATTTAGAGAATTTTTTAAACCATTCGTGAGCTCTCCTTCGCTATGAATAACATTTTTCTTAAACATTTTATATATCTTGTAAGGACTCATTAATTTTTTGTTCATAAAAATAGTGTGGCGAATCTTATTTTAAAAGGTAGCTAGAGTCAGAATTTATGACCTAATACCAGAAGACCTCATTGCGAACTATGCTAAATGTGCTTTAGAACATTTTTATTGCTAATATTTTTTGTGAATTTCTTTTCTCTCTAAACCTCGTGCGGTGCGCTTTTTGATTTTTTTCATAAATTTTCTACTTAAACTCTAAAATTAAAAGGATCATTTTAAGGTCTAAAAGATAATTTCTTTCATTTTATACTTAGGATAATTACACTTGAATGGAAGGTAAACGGGCAACAAGCTGCGCCGCTAACCCTTTTTGAATGGCAAAACCAATCCTCTTAAATACTACGTCTAGAGATCTAGGAGACACCACATTGCTATGCATAACTCTTTGAACCCTTTTCAAAATATTCACAGCATCTGGTGCTAGAAAACCAAACGTGTCGAAAGCAAATGGTATAAATGCATGTTGATTGTTAGAACACGCTTTCTCATGTTTTGCCACTTTGCTAGAAGCAGCTTTGAGGGCCGCGTGTCCTACAGTAAAATCTTCAGTGGTCAATCCCACAAGTGGGGATACCCCAGTCAAGTCCACACATGCATGTTTTCCTCCTACCCACCCGTACACCAAAATATCGGCTGGCCTCAGTGTAGATCTCCCCTCCAGTGGGTCTGTCAAGAAGTTCACAGGTGCCTCTTTCTTCACAGATATTCCTGCCCGCTTAAAAACATCAAAAAGGACATCACGGACAAAGTCATGTCTGTATTTGAAGCCCGGAAGCTCTCGACAATGAACTGCATGCTCCCCAAATCTATCAAGACATTGAATGCATAATTTCCAAGAAAAAAATTTCATAATAATTTGTGTTGTGTCTATTTAGCATTTTCCAAATTAAAAATATATTTTTTGTCCAAGGTTACAAATGAATTTGATAGTTACTTTGAACCACCAAACACTTAATTTCCTACTATACGTTAGTTTTAATTGAACATTAAATGAGTGATAAATCACAGTTAACAAAGACAATGACTTAAAGTCAAAATCCAAAGTATACATAAATGAATGAAGGAAAAAGAAGATGGCATTATAAAACACACACTGTTAAGGTTCGGTTGAGAAGGTATTCCGCGTTAGTTTTAAATGCAAAAATAAAGTTCACTGCTGCTACTGCTGGCCCTTGCTATGTTAGAGTAAAATTTAAGGTGAATTTAAATTAACTAGCTCTTCTATTTATTTCCCAAAACCAAACTCCTACTTCCTTTTTCCTTAGGCCATTAATTATCGGTGGGACCCATAATTGCAAATGAACCTCCTATCAAAATTACAATTTGGATTTACCGCGGTTATTAAAGCGCAAAGTTTTTTACCGGAAGTAATTCTGATCGTTGATTTGATGTCAAATGGTTTAGATTATATAGACTAATATTTCAACAACAAAAAAAACACCCTTTTCTAATTTCATACATGGGTCATGTGTATTCCATGTGCATTAAAATCTAAGAAACAATTTTACAAAGAAAACGTTTAGATAAGAACATTTTATTATTGTAAAAACCAAAAACAACTAATTATATATATAAGTAAATTATAATTGATGGTTAAGATTAATTTTTACTAAAATATTTCCCATGTTCTTGCTTCCACTTAATTGAGTGACCATGATGTTGATTTGGGTTCTATGGATAATAAAGTAGAGAGTGAATTAGATAGAAGTAATAACACTAGAAATATTTTAATAAATAATTAATCTTAGCTGTCAATTATATTTCGATGGACGTAATTAATTGTTCTCGTTAATTTAGATTAATCAAGTGTTCTCATTTAAAATTATTCTTAAATTATGTAAATTCATATCTAATCAATCTCAACCATTAATTTTTATCGGACGGTTAAGACGTACTACTGAGTGATACACTTATTGCATCAAATCCAAATCCCAAAATAAGTTTCCCAAAGAAAGGATCTTGCCCTTCACTCCCTCTCTATAAAGCACCCTCCACCCATTGTGCATTCTCTCACATTTCTTTGCTTAACACTCACACTTCTCTACAATCTAGAAACCAGAAAATCTCAACTTATCCATTACCTTAACTATTACTACAACTACACACATTATTCACAATGAACAAAGTTGCCTTGATTTTTCTCATGGTAACACAAATCTTCTTGGTAGCAACAATGGCACATGATGAGTACACTGAGGGACCATTGGAGCTTAAAAATCAAACTCAAGTTCATCCAAATTCTCACAAGAGTGACACAATTTCTACCTCTAGTGGAAAAATTTCATCAAATGAAGAGGGAAAAAGAGAATCTAAAGAAGTTAAAGCTGAAGGACCAGATATTAGAAGGATGGGAAAACATCATTCATCAGACATGGCTGGTGGAGGGGTAATCATAGGTGGTCTTGTTACTGCAACTTTTGCTGTTGTTTTTTGCTACCTTCGTGTTACAAGGAAAAAGGATGATGGTGGTGTTGCTCACTGACATGTTCTGTTTCAACTCTTTGCTCTTTTTGATATATACATTGTAGGATTAGTCTATAGGGACTAGGAAGAAAATTGTGATTTGAAACAAATGTAATGTTTGAAGGACTTTGGGTTTATGGTGCAGTCGGCAACCTAGCGTTATATTAAAATATATTTTTAATTTAACGATTTGCAGTCGACTGTACCATAAAGTAAATTGTTGATATATTTGTTGATTGGAAATATGATGTTCATATATTGTATTGGAGATATCTTTTGGTATTGTTTACATTATAATATGTAGAGAATATATGAAATTCAGTTTTAAGATTTTTTTTGTTAGAAAAGTATTTTCTTCTTCTTACTCAAGTACTCTGTTTCTTTTGATACTCACTTTTTAGCAAAAAGGAAAGTGCATCTAGATTGTGATTTTGTTAGAGTAATTAAAGTACTATATTAGAATGAGAGTTAAATCTATCTCAATTTTACAAAATTAGTTTATAAAGTGAGGATTGTTCTTAATTATAAAAATTTATATCCGTGGATCAAGCCTAATAGTGGTAGGTTAAGCGTGAAGAGGTGTGTTAAGAGTCTCATATCTGTTAAGAGTCTCATATCGGTTACAAGATAAATATATGATTATAAATGAGATAATCCCCACCTTACTAATTAGTTTTGTAGGATTGACTTATGCTCAACTTCAATTCTAAGATAGTATCACCTGCTGGACCATTTGTTATCATGTTTCTGGATGAGACTACCCACCGTTTATATCTGTGCACCAAACTCAATAAAGTTAAACATAAGAGGATGTGTTAATTACACCGCTTTTATAAAGTTAAGTTCCACCAAGTCCAAATTTTAACAAAGTACAAGTAAAGTACTTTCTTCCACAAGAAAGTGCAAAAAGTTGCTAAGAAATTCACATTGCCTTTTGATGAATAATCTGGTCATGATTCCTTATGGTTTTCTTCATAGTTAATCCATCTAGCACCATAACATTATTTTAACTAAGAAGATATATAAAATAGTATCTCACTACTTACTTTTTAAGCAAAAAAAGGCAAATGTAAAAAGTTTATTAGTCTAGTATAATTTGACCATTAACTCAACTTTGCTTGTCCTTATTATTAATTTAACAATTTTATTGAATTATTTTAGTTGTCCAAGAGGGTGGGACGGTAAATTATGACCGTATCAATTTTAACTTTTCTAGTTAGAAGAAAAAGTAAAGGTCGGTGCCTCAATCACGTTGTAGAGGGAGCCACTAAATATTACTAATCTGCATGACAAATTAAAAAATTATTTCCTCCTTTTTTATTTTATTTATTTTTTTTGTGGACCAAAGAAAAAATATATGCTAGTTCAGTGTTGTTAACATTAATTTAGTTATTATCAGAAAAAGTAATGCTACAGCTCATAGCTATGGCTCACTAATTGATAGTATTAATTTAGGAACTTGACTGATAGTACATTATTAAGAACATTTTTTTCTTCTCCTCTTTTGAGTATCTTCTGGCAGTAAATGATTTACATTGATAAGAGATTTAGTCTCTTAAACATGTGGTTAGAGATTCTATTTTTAGTTTATGCGTATGAAAAAAAAATTATTGAAAAGAAGAAATTCCAAGTTCATTAACATAGATTAGTTATCGATAGCTAATAATAGTAGCAGAATGATAAGCAAAAAAATAATAACAAATACATGATCTTATTTTTTTATTAGTATTTCAAAATATATCATGAGTTTTTAACCTATTAAGTAAATTTACTCAAAACAAAATTATTGTGCAACTAATAACACTATAGTTCACATTCAAGATTTTAGTTTGGACCTTCCTTCACATGGTGGAACCATAAAGCCATAACATCTTGGTCAAACCTCCATGAATATGCAAGGAAAAGTTTATATGATTAATTCGAGTTTGGATTGCTTCTTTTTTTAAATTGTCCAAAAAAGAGAAATATTTTTTAGATGGTACTCCCTCTGACCTTATTTATAAGTAAAAATTATTTTTTAAATTTATTGGAAAAATAATGTATCTAGTCTATATTTAAGCTAAATACATTAGTTATTGAAAGAACCTAAAAAACAACTTTTGCTTATAAATAAAGCCGGAGGGAGTACTAATTATAAGGTGTCATTAAACAAATTTGAAGGGGTGCACCTAACAGTTTTCTATCATAAATTTCATTACCATTCTTAAAAGGCCTCAATATTAAGATCCAACCCAAAACATCCCAAAGAAAATAGCTTCCACAAATTAAATCACTTTCAAGATAAAAAAACAAAAAGAAAGAAAATATAAAAACCATTATTTCCTCTGTTTTTTCCTTCTTCATCTTCTTCTTGTTCATGATAATACACACATTCATCAAATCTGAAACATGGCTTATTCATGTTGGTGTTGGTTTCCACTCTACTTCATAGCATCTATAACACTTGGTGTAATAGCAATCACTTCAGCAATACACTCAAATTCCAAAAACACCCCTCAACAAATTCCACCACAAACTCACAAACTCTCACCAAATGCAACAGAAGCTCTAAAAAATTCAGGTTTTATTCTCATGGCTGATCTTCTTAATCGTTCTCCACCATTTTTTCTTCCACCAAAAAACTCAACTTTCTTTGCTATCAAAGATTCTGCTATCAAAAACACTTCACTCCCTCTTTGGTTTCTCAAAAGTCTTCTTCGTTATCACACTTTCACTACAAAATTCACCATGGAAGAGCTTCTAAAGAAGTCTCAAGGAGATTGTGTAACAACCCTTTTTCGCCAAAAGAATGTATCACTCACAAAGATTGAAAATTTGCAGAAAAGAATAGAGATTAACAATGTTTTGATATCAAACCCTGATTTGTTTCTTGGTGAAGAATTCAACATTCATGGTGTTCTTGGACCTTTTAGTTCTATTCAACTTGAAGTTTTACAAGGTGGTTCCGATTTCATTCGTTCGTCTAATTGTCGATTATTCAAGAACAATTCGACATATTCTGTTGAATGGAACAAGGTTGTTCAGTTACTTGCTTCACAAGGTTATTCATCATTTTCAATTGCATTGCATTCTGTTCTTGAAAGGATTCAAAAAGATTCAATGAGTTTTAGTTCTGTTACAATTTTTGCTCCACATGAAGTGAATTTACTTAATTACCCTTCAAATGTGCTTGATAGAGTTGTGAGGTTTCATATTCTGCCTCAGAGATTGACTTATAGAGAATTAAGTTCTTTTCCTGTTAGGACTCTTTTGAAGACACTTGTGCTTAATGATCATCTTGAAATTGATGGTGTTCTTGATTTTATGTCAGGTGTTGTTATTAATGGGATTGAGATTGTTAAACCTGATATGTTTGTTTCTGAGAGATTTGTTATTCATGGAATTTCTAGAGCTTTTAAAATGGCTGAGATTACTGCTTGAAGATATGTTGAAAAGTTAAGGGTCAATTTTGTCAAAATTTTTATAGTTTATCATGTAAAGTTGTATCATTTTTACTTTCATTTAGTTCTTCTGAATACATAAATTCTTATAGTATCTTGATTCCTTCAAGAGTGTATCATTTTTACTTTCATGTAAATAAATTCTTATAGTTTCTTGCAACTTTTGATACAATAGATGTTCCATTCAATACTTTTACATTTAATGTCATGTGACAATACAATCGTGTATGTTTAGTATCACAGTGAATATAACAAAAATATTGCGATTTACCGTAATTTGTTAAAGTTAAAGAGTGTAGTTTTAGAAAACTCACAATGGATCGTCGTAATTCTGACATATCTTGCCGATACTAAACTCGGAAATGCACATACATCCAACAACAGGGAATGTTGACAATGTGAAATTTCAAATGCAACTTCGATCAAATAAATAGATAATAAACCAAAAAACTGCATATATAATTCGAAGTTAAGCTAGAAATTTGTAAATTTTGATACAATAGTTGTGTATTTGGGAAAAAATATACTAAAAAGAAGCTGTATTACTAGTAATAATGACAATCAATGAATATTCATATAAAAAATAATTTGTTACTTATAATAATATTAATCAGAGAGAATAAACATGCAACATGAATGAATATTCAATACTTCTTACATTTCATGTCATGTCTGTAAAGGTGGGGTTGAATAGTGTGCGTGGTTTGACAATGGTAGATTCTTGGCGGTGTTTATTGATATTAAACAATTTTTTTAATAAACTTAGAATATATATATGCTTCAAAGTTCAAAATATATAAGATAAGATAGATATCTTAATAATAGTTTGATGGTGTTTCCAACAACTTAAACCAAAGTAATAGAGTCGGTGAGTATATATTATGTAATGTAACTAATGAATATTTGATAAATTTCAAGGAAAGTTCCACCCACGACTGAATTGATCTAGTCTTGCTATAATAAATCCTAAAAATTCTAGTGAAAAAGGTTCATGAACTGACCTACGTGCAATTGTACCCCCATGGATCCAAGGAATGGAGTACCACTCATAATTTTCAAATTTCTTAATAATCACCCAGTTCTATTTTTTGAGCTAAACAAGTGTAGAATTTCTTCCAAAAAAGAGAGTTTAAAAATCACAAAAAAAAGGAGTAAATGTAAGTTACAATATACACTTACGTTTGGTATGTATCATGGTAATTTCATGATTTTTCAAAAGTTATACTATATACTAGTTTGTGTAAAAATATAGAGTCATCCATTTTCTAATATATCTGCAGTGATGTTAAATATAGACTATATTAGTTTACTGAATTGAGTACCTCAGCTAAAAGAAGAGAAAATTAGAGAGAAATATTGGACTCTCTTCCATTATATATAAGTAAAGTAAAATTTAGCTTTTTAAATTCATTAAAAAATTAATGTATCTAGTTTATATTAATGGTTAAATATATTACTTTTTCAATAAATTTAAAAAGTTAAATTTTGCTATAAGAGCATCTCCAATAAGAGTATCATAGAGAGTTTAATAGATTTATGATCCGTAACATTTTTTTTAATAATTGGAGTTTCATGACGTGCCATAGAGGATATCAATATCAAAATTGATGACACGGTACCTTATTTAAAGTATCGTATCATCAATTCAATATTACATTTTCACTAGTGCAAAAAATAGTTTTTAACTCAGGGAATTTAAATCAGGTGTTATCCACCTGATTTAAAAAGTGTAACAGGGGGGACACGGAGGGAATTATCAAAATTGTTTTAATATTAAATCAGTTAACTTGATTTAATAAGTGTTTTATAATTAAAATAAATTAAATTTGTTTAATATTTCACTCTTTCCTTCTCTCAGAAACACAAAAACACGACAACTCCTCCCTCTCCAAGATCTGGAAACCTAGTTTTCTCCCTCACATCGAAGAACATCGTCTCCCTCTCAGCGAACAAACACCATCTCCCTCACAACGATCCAACATCGTCTCCCTCACAAACCCTAATTTGTTCTCCCTTTCAGCGAAGCGCACATCATCTTCCTCTCAGACGAAATCGGTTACGGAGAACTCGTTCTGTACCACGGTAAAATTCGTCCTCCCCATTCAAGGTTGTTCAAACTCCCCTCATTCTTCTATAGATTACGATTCTAATTTCTTTTTGTGTGTGGTTATATCATTACTTTGATTATTCAGTTGAGTTACTTTCTAATATGCAATTAGGTTTGTTTTTTGAATTGTCACTGAATGATTTATGATTCTAGTTAGTAAAAATTTGAACTTTGTAGCTAGATTTGGTTGGTGGCTTGATATTTAAAATGGGTAATTCAATTGTAACTAAATTTATGCATATGATTGGTTAAAGAACCTTTCAAACAAACTGAGTTGAAATTTGGAAGATTAATCGAAATACTTGTAGTTGAATTCTAATAGGTTTAGTAAGATCAGTTTTTAATTGAAATACAAGTTGTATTGGTTACAAGGGAGTGGTGAACAAGCAATTAGCTTTAGCGGCATAGTGCGTACAAATTCACACCTGATTAGGGTCTGTTTATATGTTACTGCCTATTAGAGTTGGATTTTTGTTCTACTTGTGAAGTTTTCTTTAATTTGAACAGATATGCTAATATATGTGATATGTTTTTTTGTTAGCAAATTATTTATATTTGAAATGAACTTCATTGTCATTATGGGCCATGTCACATGCTTTTTAACTATTGATATGCACTATGTAACATGCTGGAACAGTTGTGCAGCTAGCACGAGGCCTTGATAAGTGTTTAAGTGTTAATTCCTTTTATGTGAAGGCTTAGAAGCCATGTTTAATTATTTCCTCCAAGTCTTATTATGAACCCTTAAACTTAACATGGACTATGCAGTTTGACTATGGAGTACAGAACTTAAAAATAGTCCAGCATGGCATTCATCTACAATGGTCACTTATGTTCATTTTTAAAAGGCAGACCTCAAATTGAGATATATTCGGTATCAAAATTAACTTTTCTTACTATTAAACGGGTCTTCAACTCTTATTATGTGATGTATCAAGAGCAATTAATAGTAGGCGGTTTAATGATGTAAGACTAAGAGTTTAATTGTAAGAGAAGATTTGAATTGGTATTAATAGTAGGACTGTTGTCTTGGAGGAGAAGATTTCCTCATGATTGTGAAAACCATAGGAGTGTGAAACCAGAGCATCATTGGCTGAAAGCTGAATTTCACGGCGCGAGCAAAGGCTCATGAGGCAGTTAATGTTCATTGATATATTCTTCCATGTTGAGGTTAGTTTATCATGTTTTCTTTCAGGGTCACATATTTGAATGTAAAGAACCACAACAACTTGTTTCTCTCTTCCATTCTATCATGTGAAGTTCCATTTGCAATATCAAAAATTATTTTGACAAACATGTATCGATCATGTGAAGTTCTCTAATTTAGCCAACTTCTATTTTTTCGACATCCACTAGCCAATTTGTGAAAAATTGTGATGTTGCAGCATTTTATGGTGCTGACTCCTCTTACTGTTCGCTAATTTAGTAATAGAGCTTTATTCATTATAGCTCATAATTTTGAATAAAGTTTACCTGGTTTATATTTCATGTGTGCTTGCGGGTATAAGAACTAAGAAAGTGAGAAGAGTACATACATGAACACATTTTCTTTATTGAGTAGTTATTTAATTACTCATTTTATTATATGAATGCATACTCCTAAATGTGAAATTAACTACTTGGCACAAAGTGTAAAAGGCTAAATTCTTACCTTTATATATCTATATCTGTTATGCTTACTTATCAATATTTAATGAAAATGTTGTGGAGATAATTAATGGAAATTGTATTTATCTTTCATGACCTTCCATTTTACCAGGCTTCTTTGTTTGAACAGGATTTGGTATTCAAGAAACACAAAACAGAGCTGATTAGTGATGATAAGATTAGAGCGGATGGAGGTTTGGAGACTCAAGAAGATGCACATCCTTTCTCGCTTTAACTTAAAGGTAAATATAATGATCACTCTTATGGTAATCGTTGAAACTACTCATGCTATTTATATAACTATTGGATCCATCCATATTTTACACTGCTTAATATAATATATAGTGCATGTTCTTAGATGAATACCAGTTCTAGGTTCAACATTTTGCTTCTGAGTTGGTTGAATCTAACCCAAAGGTAGGAGGAGTTCTTCAATATGGTATACTATATTATGCTCAATTATTCATAATGGTTTTATTAGAATTGTACAATTCAACCCTAACTCAAGAATTGGTTGTGGATTAATTATAATCAGTTTAATTATGCCCAGTTTTTCACTTATGTTTTCCCTCCTATTTGCTGCCATTATTTTATTAACATATTTCTTAATTACTTTGGTGGTTGTGCAGAAAGTTGGACATTTAACCTCAACACACTCATTAAAAACAGAACCATGGTGCTGGACATGCTCATTTAGAGTCATTACTAATGTAAGTTGTGCATTGATTTCTTGATTTTTGTTTGTAACCATTGCTTCTTATGTGATAACCTATCTAGTAGTGTTTAAAAACAATATTAGAGAAGTTTGACTTTAGAACTGAATGTAGATCTCATACTCTTAAGTTAGAAGTAACATATGGTTGAACATAATAATTTATGATTTTGTTAAAAAATAGGTTAAAGAAATGGAACTATTTGTTCTTGTTTACTTGCATGTTTGTGTTGAATATGACTTAACTAATTTAAAGTTTGTGTTGATACAGTGAGCTTGGTCTTGCTCGTGGTTTTTTAGGTGGCAAAAGAGTCTTTGGATTTATCTTAAGTAATTTGACTAGGTGTAAAGTAAGTTTTGTTCTAGGTGGGAAGCAATGACAATGTTTATGTTTGTTTCAATGATTTTGTATTAATGAATAATTTTGTAGATATGATTTTATTTACAAGTTAGCTTGAATTAGGGTTCTAGGATGATATTTTGTACTGTATGATTTAGCATGGAATTTGTTGTTATAACCATGTATAATGTAAGAGAAATAATGGAAAATAATTTAAAAATAAATAAATTGTTATTTTTTTTCTTAAAATATATAGATTTTAAATCGGGTGAACAGATTTAAAATGTACGATTTTAAATCGGATTAAAACTGAAATATATATTAAACTTTTTTAAATTGGGCCAACCGATTTAATAAAAAGATTTAAAATCAGGCTAACCGATTTAAAAAAAGATTTTAAATCGGATCTGATCCGATTTAAAAACACAAAGTTACTAAATCGGCTGTTATTAAATCGGACCTCGAACCGATTTAAAAAGCCTTTTTTAACCGATTTAAAAACTGTTTTTTACACTAGTGTTTTTTATGTGAAATTAAATATAAGGTATCACTTGCTAATAATATACTCCCTCCGTTCCTTTTTAAGTGTCTTTTTTGAATAGTAACAACAAATTAAGAAAGTTTATTTTTGCACCTTATTTTCCTATTATACCCTAATTCTAATTCACCAACAAAATCCTATTTTTTTGCACACACTTTCTCTTTCCAATAAATTTAATATATTATGCACACAAAAAAAAAATCAAAATTTAATATGTTATGTACCAAAAAAATAAAAAGATTTAGTTTTCCAAATATATAGCACTAATTAGTTTTATTGAAAAAGATATGAATAATTGACAAAGGGTATAATTGACAAATCGCACCTTTAAAACACCAAATGGACAGTTAAATAGAAACGCTAAATTCGACGTTTTTGGACACTTAAAAAGGAACGGAGGGAGTACGATACCCACATCAGTATCACAATTGAAGCATAATATGTATGAATTGTTTAAGTATTACATGACATTGTAGGGACTATATGTTAGTGATATATGATACCCAATGTGGTATCACCATTGGAAATACTTAAGATGGAAAGGTGAAAAAGTGGAGTTATTAGAGTAGTTATCTCAAGGGAAATGTTAAACATAGACAATAATTAAGAAAATAAGATGGCACTCCATTCGTTATAATATATAATTAAAAATTCACTTTTTATGTTCATTTATTAATTAATGTATATTATACAATCAACCTAGAAAATATATTTTTACTTAAATATTATAACGGAGGAGTAACATAATTTTAAAAGTGTTATATTAAATGTCTTGAAATTTTAAAAAGGAATATTTTTAATTAAAATTTTTATTTTTTTAAATATTGTTCCGAACTCAGAGCACCGTTTAACATATTCGGAGTAAGTTAATTTGTATAATTTCTTTAAGAGTTATACTAATACCCAAGAGACACTATTTAGCATTTTCCTTTTTTTAATACACCAAGTGAGCTACTTAAAACACCGGGTGAGTACTACTAGTACCTATTTGTGAGTTTGACTATTGACCTATTGAAATTAATTAAAACATGCCAGCAAAAAGAATTGAACATAAAAGGGTCAAATATTGACATTTTCTTATTCAAAAAAGTAATATTGACATTTGATTATGCTTTTATAATGAATTCTTTTATTTTTCGGTTACCCATCTTTAGTGCTATTATCAACTTTTATAATGAATTCTAACTCAAATATTGACATACAATAATTTTATATATTGAACTCTATCTTTTATCTACAAACTTGATTTTAGCTCATAATTCAATTCAATTTTACAAAATAAATCAATTGTCAAAATTCATAAATGCAGAACATTAGAATAGTTGTAACATATATCAATTTTATTCCTCTTCTAACCAATTTCAAATACACAAAAAAGAAGAAGAAACAAAATAGTCAAAAAAACATAATAAAAATTAACAAATGACTAAATCATAATCCATATTAAGAAGAATGATTATAGTTAATTTTGTTCATAATCCAATGCTTTCTTCAAGCAAAAACCATGATTCTTCCATCAATTGAGGACTTAATCTAAACATCAAAACACAAAACTCCATTTCAGTAAGTGCACCATCACCATCAATATCACCTTCTTTCATCATACTCAAAAGTTCATCTTCTTTCAAATCTTGCAAACCCATCAATGCAGAATTTTTCCTTAAACTCTCCAAAGTAATCACACCTTTGTCTTTATCCATAAGTAACTTAAACCCATTACTTAATTCCTTCATTAATCCTTCACCACCTAGCTTATTCGCGATCACCGGTAACAAATCTTCAAAATCAATTCCTTTGCCAATTCCATCCATCACTTAATTAATCACTTAATATTACAAATAAAAAATCACTTTTTTTAAAGAATATGAATATATGAATGTGAGTTTTTTGTTTGATGAGATTGAAGAATGAAAATTGAACTATTTATATAGATATATAAGATGAGGGGGTTCAAGGAAATTGATGAAACGCTTATGACTTATGAGATGACAGCAAAGGAACAGAGATTTATTAGCTTTTTGATTGTGAAGAACAAATTCAAACAGAATCGCAATTGCTTCCTTGTTTCCTAGAAGTTTGTCGGGGGTATTTTTGTCAATTTAGATTATTAATCTAATCGACTTTGACTAGGTTCTTTCTTACAATACACAGCTTCTACGCAGTTATATATATTCACACATGTTTTTCTATTGTAGGCAATAAATTGTGATATGATGTTCCATTCCTATAGTTTATTCAAGAGACAATTTATTTATTAAATATATGAATGGCTTAAATTTAATTATTATAATCATTCATGGCTTGGTTTGATTAAGTAATTGTTAGATTAAATGAAGTGGTATTGCTTACTTATTCAAGGTATAATGAACATACTTAATGTCAGAACTGACCCCCGAACCAGATTCAACTGGTTGTGAAAACCAAAAAAAAGTATAACGAGTATGGGAAATTATTTTCTACTTATAAATAGTGATTTATTATACTTTAAATTATGTGACATACAACCTGATAATATCAAATGATAAAAAAAAAAAAAGATTACAAGAAAACTTATTAAAAATTTCTATTTCTATTTTAGAAATTAATGATTCATTTTTATAACTTAATTAATGAAATGTAAAAAATAAATTCACCTAATTGATAAGTTGTATATGATATCATTTAAAATATATTAAAATCACCATTTTTTAATCTTTGAAGGAAATCCAAACCGGATGGTTTCAAAATGGGGGATCAATTACGTGAGTGCTTGAAAACAGGGAGATCAAAATTATAATTAAGTAAAAAATATTGAAAATATGAAAAGTGACATTTTAAAAAATAATCTAAAGTGAGAATTTTAGGAACTATTTCCATCTCATGCATTTTACTTTGGTACAATCCATCTCATGCATTTATAAAGGTAATTTCTTACAAAATTGTTATACTCATTTATTTATTTAAATGTATTTTTAATATGTGAAAATTCCTAGATTGAGTTATTGACTTTCATGAATAGAGTATTTTTGAACTAAAAGTAAGAATATGAGAATTAAAAGCAAAGGCAAGGGGTTGAATATACTTTTTCTTGTATACACGAGTGTAGAAAAGTATAGATACTAGGGGATGGAGTCGAGTCAATTTTGCCCTTTGTGATGGTTTAATTTGTTTCCCATTTTTGTCATTAATTGACTTTCACCAATTAATTTTGACCATGGAGATTTTTGTCAAAGGGGAACCGAAAGATTGAATCAAATATACAAAAGCACATGGTCATCATAAGAGAAAATCCATTTCTGTTGGAGATTATTTTAAGAGAAAGTTCATTTTTGTTTTAAAAATCACTTTTGTTATTTTAGTAGTGTTTGTTATAGAATTTTTAAAATATCATTTTTATACAAAAATCATATTTAGCTTTAAAATTAAAAGTTAATTCTAATAATTTTTCTAAAATTAATTTTTTTTAAAATTAAAGGAATCTAAATATAGGAGTTTCTCCTTTCTTTTTTTTTTATAAAAAAGGTTTTTATGATAGTAACAAACGAAAAATAGCTTTAAATTTTGTATTATAAAAACACTATTTTTTTTCCAAAATAAATCATTTTTTGAAAGTTTAAATAAACACACCTATTATGTGTTTAGATTTCTTTTTGTCTAATATTATGTGTTTCAATTCAATTATTTTGGGTTGAGAAGCAGTGAATCCCAAATCCCAATTCAAATCTAGATAACCTAGTGTAATAGAACAAAAAAACAGTCATAGTCAAAATGAGTTTGCAATAAGATTCAGAGTCAAAACCAACTTTATGATTACTAGTGAGCAGATTTCGATTTGGATATTTTTATGGTCTAGTTAATGAATGTGCTCGGGGCACTCTTTTATCATTTTATTTAAAGAATTTTTTTTTAAAAAATTTAAACACTACGATTTCCAATATATTGACTTTATGCATTTTCATTAAATTTTCATAAAAAACTTATTATTTAAGGTCTTAAAGAGTATGTGCCATATTTTTATTGGTAAATAGATAAATTGACAATACCATTATAAACTTATACACATAAGTGAAAAAGTCGAGGTTCGAATCCCGTTTATTTATGACATCCAATCTAACAATTTTAATATTTTTATCAATTGAACTAAGATTTTTTACTATATATTATTATATTAATGTGACTGCATTAAGCAATAAGTAACAATTTCAGATATTAATTTGAGATATTGAATAACTCATTTACAAAATCAACTTTAAAAAAATCACTATCATTAAGAAGTCAAAGAAATAAAATAAAGTAGACGGTCGAGTTGGACCAAGAAATTTATCTGATTTCATGTGTGGTGTTGTTGTTGTAAGGATTTATGGACTTGATGCAAATATTCCAGTAGTTTCATTCAAATTAAAAAAAATCATATAATTAAAACCAAATCAAGTCTTTTTTTTTTTTTACAAACCAAATCAAGTCAATTTGAAAACTTCAAATGGGTAAATTTTTTATGGTGTTCAAATAATTATATATATTTGAAAGTGTTGAATTATTTGTAGTCAATAACAGTATACTTCAAAAGAATAAAGAAAAGTAGAACTTCAAGAAGAATATATATGAGTAGAACTAAGAAGAAAATTAAGTTCAAGAAAAATATATTGCACACATGAACAAATTTGAATGCAAATGTTTTGAGTTACATACTTTTTTTTTCTTTCTTGAGTTACATACTTAATTTGCATTATAGTCGGGAGTAATGCTAGAGATCTTTCTTGGTTTATCAATTAGAGGGGAGTGGTTTAGGATCAATTTTGATCCGAAATTACCCAATTTAATTGTTTTTTATTTCTTTTTATTTAAATAAGTGATATCCATATATTTTTTTTAGGTTTCGTTTGAGTTTTCTTTTTCGTATTTTTTCATATGGTGTTGTTTTATCCCGTCTTAGTGTGGAGTTTTTGGTTTGATTTCCCATCTTAGTACGATGTTTTGATTGCCCGTCTTGTCACGATGTTTATTTTTGTTTAGATTTGCAGGTTTGTTTCGATCCAAATTCGGCGTAGATTCAATGACTTTAGCATCGCCAATGTTGCAGATTCGAATACATGATTATTTCGAACATTTGAATTTTATCATATCAATTGTATGCTTTGTTATAGACACTACAACATTTATTGTCTCTAACAACACTTGAAAATTGTTGCCAGAACTGTGAAAAACGTCCCCAAAGAGAATAAGGGACGTTTTTCAGGTGTCTTCTATGCGAGCGTTGCCTATTGTCTGAGGGGACGTTTTTTCTCACTTTCTGGGCACACTTTATATAAGCGTTGCCTAAACTATAGGAATTGGGGACGATTTTCATGCGCAACTAAGGCAACGTTTTTTAAATGTTGCTATTTCTGACAACAGCTGTTAATCGTTGCCTATAAGTCTACAATCAGAACATTTACAAAATGTCCCCAAAGATTATAGGCAACATTTTTTTTAAAATTTTGTATTCACCTCGGTTTAACCGCAGCTAATATGTAATATTTCAAAAAACAAAATTGTAGTTGAAAAGCAAGAGACAAATATATGAACACTTTTATTCACAATCAAATACTTGTAATATTACACAAATGTACATATTTCAGCCGTCATTCATATAAAAATTGTAGACACAAGTGTTTTTCTAAAATTAAAAATATGACTAAAGTGAAAGTGTCTACATGGGGCTGATTTAAATATGACACAAGTGAAAGTTTCTAAAATAAGGTTTAGTATATTCTTCTAGTTCTACCAAAATTTATGCAGATCCCTCTCCTCATCATGTAGAGAAGCAATTCATCCAGCTTTTCCAAAGTTTATGCAACTCTCTGAAACCATTTCAAAATCAAATGTTAGTAATTAGCAAAATATGTGCATGAATTAACCATAGTGCTGTCAAATTTATACAATGATTTCAACATAACACATTTTTTTTTGAACTGCAAAACTTTATTAAAATCATCCGCCAAACAGATGTACTAAAGGGCAGGCCAGCAGTGCACACCCCAAAGCCACCGAAACATAACGATACAACAAGGCAAAGCAAGGTAAAAAACAGGCAGCAAAGCTACAGCACACAACGCACCATCTTTAGAGAGAAAGAGACCAAATCAAAGAGTAGTGAAAATAATTACTCCACCAAGATAAAAACTTAGTTTGCCCATCTTTTGCATGTCTATTTACACATAAATCATAATACCATTTTTTTTACAAACAAATCATAATACCTTGTTCTTACTAACATAATGATAAACCTTCAACTACAATATGCATCATACTTAATTTTCTATATGGCAATTATTTCTATCACCAAAAGCAAAACCTCAAAATAATCAGAAGCAAAACATCAATTTTAAAAGAAGCAAAACTGAGTGGGGAAAGGGAAACTCAACTAACCTTTGAATACAAGAGTTAAATGCGAAACTGAGTTGCTGCAACCGTGGTCTCAAATCTTCTAACGGTGCAAAACGGTCAGTGATGTTGCAAGGCTGCTGCAAATAGGAAACCACCATGGAGAGTTCTTAACGGCGCTCACAGTCACGATGGTGCTCATAAGGGTTCACGAAGGTAAGCGAATCAAAAGCGTCCGTGAAATCACAACTCAATATCGTTCTCGGTCTCGACGACGATCTTAGTCTCGATGAAGGGTTCTCACTGCACCACCTCTCGTGGTCTCATCTCGAAGCTTCTCTCTAAATGAGTGTCATTGCGAAAGGGTTTAAGGTTTTCCAATTGCTGATGCAAAATGGCTTGCGTTAAGAAGCTGAAAATCATCAAGTATGAGTCATTGTGCATTAAGAAGGCAATACAAAACATTATTCTCAATGCAAGTGAGGAAATAATACTTTAGCGTGAGTTCCCAACAGGTGAAACACGTACTAGAAATGTGTACTGCGCTAAACACAAAACAACAGCTCCACAAGCAAAAACCAATCACCATAGCAAGTCAGAGCTGAAGAGCACCCCACGCCACATCAGTTCCGCCATAGCAGAGCAGTCAGCTGCATCAAAACAAGTTTCGAATCAAAATTACAGTAGGAAAACGAAACCTCAACCACTAAAAAAGTCCAGCAAAACTCACAAAACTGATGAAAACATGTAAAGGCATCCGGATTAAAAACACCATATTAGAATCAATTCAGATTAAAATAGTTGTAACTCTTCAAAATGTTACATCCCACCCAAATTAAAATGAAATATTTTTTATTGCAATTACAATATAATATCTATTCACTATTTTATTATTTTCTGCAATCTGTGGTTGACAACATGGTATAGATTAAAGGCAATAGCAACTACATCAAGTCAAGTATATGAGATAACGTGAATGCATTGTTGAATGGTATAACCTGTCCATAGTAGAAAATCTAGCTGAAGGATTCAATTCAATGTTCCCAAAACGCTTTAATTCATGAAATACATATAATCAGTAGGTTCCACCTTAGAGAAGGTTCCACCTTCATCACATTTCATGATATACATATAATCAGTAGGTTCAAAATCAAATTTAAGGTTGTCCCAATTTATATGGGCTTTCCTAAACTCAACATTCAATGTCATCATAACAATCTGAAAACGTGGCAAAGAACAAAAGCATAGATTAAAACTAAAACAAACAATCTTACAAAAACAATGAAGGGAGAACCTATAGCCTGTAGGTAGTAGAAACATTGATAGCAACCTGGTTGGTGAATTAGGCTCATCCGATAATAATGATGACAAATATTCATTATCCTGAAAAAGAGGAAGGAAAAAAAACAATCGAAGTTCAAACCAAAAATAAGAACAAGAAAACCCACACACAACAATGATGAACATTTTAGATTTGAGTTTTAGTAACTTCACTCACAGAAGAAAGCAGAGAAAGCTGGAGTTGAGAGAAGAACTTGAGTCTGCGATATGAAGCTGAAACGCTATACTAGGGTTCGTCATGGTCACGTTTTTCTACGATTAGAAGCTAAATCGTGGGATTAGGGTTCGTCATGGACCCATTCTACTGCTATTGGAAGTTGAATCGTGAGATTAGGGTCTGAAATGGTTTCGTTCTATTGTTATTGGAAGCCGAATGTCAGATTAGATATTTGGGATTAGGGTTTGACGGTTCAAAGACTAAATTCATAGCAAAAATGAGGATAGTTATGAGAAAGAAAGTGGTGACTCGCGAAGAAGATGAAGTTGAGTCGTGATTTTCAAGTTGAAGAAAGGAAACCTAGAGCTATTGAAAGAGGTGAAATACGTAATGTCTAAGAAGATACAAGATAAAAGTAAGGGGAAAAGGACAATTTCGTGTTTTCAAATTAATGTAAGGGTAATAGCGTAATTCCGTGTTTTGGTTCTTTCTTAACTTTTCATTTGTAGGTAAGTTTTTATGCAACAATTGAAAAACATACCTAGAATTGTCTAAGGGGACGATTAGCGGATATTGCCAAAACAATAGGATAGGAACGCGTTAAAATTGTCCCTAGAGATAGTTTAGGGGACGCTTATAAGGCGATGCGAAAATATTGTTGGTGACATGCATAAAACGTCCCCTAAACTATTTTTTAGCAACAATTTTCACATGTTGCATATTTTAGTGTTGCCAAAGACAATATTTGTTGTAGTGAGACATTAGGCCGTTTTATTCTATTAACTCAGATGTTGTGAGCTTGTTTGCAGATTCATCCATATTAATTTTTAGCGAAATTGAATATGTAATAATTTTGATCGATGTATTTTCTATGAATTTTGAATTAATAAATATTGTTGTTTTTGAGTAAAAAAAGATGCTAGAGATTTTTCTTTACGGTCAGATAAACTATCAAATTAGTTCATAAAGTATGGTTCTTTTCAATTTATTCTTTAAATTTTATAAATATACTAAATAATTCTTATTTTAACTAAGATATGACTATGTGTACCTGCATGTGAATATGTGTGGATAAATGGTAAAAATAGAAATCAACAATTTTAGTGTACATATATAATAAAATAAAGGAAATAAACATAAAGGAAATAAAGAAGTTATCTAAGAACTTTGACCCCATAGACCCTAATGGATATATGTGTGGATAAATGTATCTTCGGCACTACAAGCCTAATGAATAGAAAAGAAGAAAATAACATAACAATTAACACACAAAAGATCTATGATATAACCCACAATATGCTAAACAGAACAACATTGAAACAACATTACCCTAAACAAGAAATCAACAATTTTAAACAAGAAATCAACATTACCCTAAACAAGCCTAATGGATATATGTATTTTGTCATGTTTACTTAATTTTTAGTTATAGTTAGTACATGTCATGTGTCTGTGTGCCATACCACTATTTGTGGTTTCAATTTGGGACACCATATATCCCCGTGTATTTTTTAAGACTTGTATTTGCTACAACATTCAATGGACAAAGAAAGGAAATCAAGTTCAATTTTATTTTATTTTTAACTAAGATATGAGTATGTGTACGTGCATGTGAATATGTGAGCGTGCAAACATGCGTGCGGGCGTGCATGTAGATATACCAAAATAATATTATATCAAACATTCCATTCCAATAGAAAACACATAATATGGACGTCATCCCCAAGCTCTTCTTTCAAACTTTTTAGTTTTTCATCTTCTTCAATAAAAACTTTATGCATGAAATATCTAACATATATTAGATCATAGTCCTTTTAATTTATCAGTTCACATCAAAGAAAAACATATTAACATTAAGTTTAACGGAAGTACCTTGGAGTTTCCTTCTTTATCAATTTCAATTTTAAATGGATGCCAACTTGGATCCCTCAAATATTCGTCCCACTTTGCACACCACTCAGATGCTTTCAATTTTGTCTTACTTGCCGCTTTCATATTCGCATCGTTAGAGAACTTTCTCTCGGGAGCTTCCACAAATGGCTTCATATCTAATTCGCCCATGCTTTTGACAGAAATTGTGGCATTAGGCTTTGAGTAGCCAATCCACTGTGACCAAGGAAAATAATCATTTGAAAAAACAGACAAGAAAATTAAAATAATATTTACATTTATATGCTGAGAAAGATACATACACTTACATTATGAAAATGCAATGCATGGAAAAAATGTGGGAAACTAGCAAAAAATTTCAAAAAGCGTTTAAAATAAATGTGGGAAAAAAAAGCATTTTAAAAAAATTGTGGGAAACTAACAAAAAAGGCATTTAAAAAAAGTGCAAGCGAGAAAAAAAGGGGTTGAAAAAAATTGTGGGAAGCAAAAATAAAATTGCGGGAAACTAAAAAAAAAATTGCGGGAAAAAAAATAAAAAGATTGCGGAAAACTAAAAAAATGTTTTAAAAAATGGTGGGAAACACAAAGAAATTTGTGGGGAAACAAATTTGTGGAAAAAAAAATTGTGGGAAAAAAGTTTTTTAAAAAAATGCATAGCGGTGGTTCAAACCGTCGCAAAAAACTCAAAAAATTGCAAACTAATAACCAATAGCGGCGGTTGTGAACCGCCGCAAATTTGATAGAACCAACGCTAACTGACCTAGCGGCGGTTATTCCGAAGGTTACCTAGAACCGCCGCTGAATGTTCTAGCGACGTCTCATTTGCCGACGCTTACCCAACCGCTGCACTTAGCATTTAGCGTCAGTTTGAACAGCCGTCGTTTGCCTTTTGGAACCGCCGCCGCTGGCCTGATTCTATATAGTTGAACAAGGAAAAATAATTATTTGAAAAAACAGACAAAAAAGTCAAAATAACATTTACATTTATATACTAAGAAAGATACATACACTTATTAGTGTTTCGCGGGCATCTTGCAATTCGTCACAAGATTTGCGCTCTTGAACAACCAGTGTTTGTTGAAGTTCTTCCGCGTCTTTCAATTCCTCTTCCTTTTCTTGAATATTCATTTTGATTGCCTCCAATATTTTCTTCACTTCCAAATTAGTCTCTCTAATGTGATTCATTACTTGTAGAACATAAAGTATAGTATTTCATAAATGGCCATCTACCTCTTTTTAATCGCCATCCCCCACAACTTTGAGTTGATTTACACACGAGAGTTTGATTGCGAACCAACATCCCATTATTTCTCCAAAAATAATCTTGAATTTCTCTCATCTTCCTTCTACAATGCATAATACAATGATTCATCCTCAAATAACGCATATGTTTAATTCCTTCAATCCTTGACTCATCATTTTCAGAACACAACATTATCAAACCGTATGCATACTTTGCCTAGTTGTATCCGCCTTCGGCAGCAATCTTTAATTTCTCACGACCCATCCAATTTCCAATTGGGTTGTTAAAGAATGCGCGTAAACCTTCACTCCACAATACTTCAGGATTGCCACTTTCTTCACAACGTTTCAAAAATGCCAATGCATTTTTATTTGGTTCCCATTGGAATTGGATATTAGGTGAACGATCGAAAGAAACTTTGTTCACCACATAGCTATCATTCGCAATTTTACTATGGAATTTAGAGTTCCTCTCAGCTGTTCAATTTCCAATTCCAAAGCTTGTTTTGCACCAAGTTCTCTCTCCAAATCGTGAATTTTCTTATGAAATTTCTCCATCTCTTTCTGCAACATTCAAACCAAAAGAGTCATCAAAACTTACGTGAATGAGAGTAACTGAATTAAATACTTCAGATAAAAAGGAATGTTGAACTTTGTACCTTATGTTCTTCGGCCAAATACATCACGAGTTCATCAGTTTTTTGTTGCTCTTTTATTGCCATCTCCATACTATAAACAACAAGATGAAGAACATATTTAATCCATCATAAATTATAAAATTAGGAGGGATTGATGTACGCAATTTGACACAAAAGACCAAATGGTCCTCATAAAATGTGATTTGCAAACTCTCCTAAAGATTCAATTATGTTAATTTTATCTAGAGTAAACATTTAGCTAGAATACTCTTTTATTTGGCATGTATTCGTAAATTAAGATTGTTTCTTCTTCATTCAAACAACATCCCTTGAGTGCAACCAGGTTTTTGTGTTGAAGTTTGGAAATTAAAACAACCTCATTTTCAAATTCTTGAAAGCCTTGATTGGAGCCATTGGAAAGTCTCTTGACGACAATTTCTTGACCTCCAGAAAACCTTCTCTGATTAAAAGTATCCAAATATATAAATGAGAAATTATTGCATACACTCAATATACTTGGTTATGGGCAAAGTTAAATGAGTTGAACCAATTACCTTATAGATAAGGCCATAACCTTCTTCTCTTAATTTATTCGAAAAATCATTTGTAGCTTCTATTCTAAAAAAGTGTAATGAATTACTCCATTAATATTTTTACTTCCATGATCTTTTATAATTTCTATCTTAGTAAAAAGAGTTCAAAAATACGACAAATACTTAAAATTAAAACAATCCGGAGAGTGGTGTCTTGTTTACTTTCTTTGTATTGTATCTCATTTATTGGTATTGAGATTGTTAAAGTTCGTGGGAGGGAGAATAAAATTGAAGAGAAAATTATTATGTCTACCTCACCAATAAGATATGAGTATGTGCATGTGAGCGTGCGGGCGTACGGTGTGCATGTGTGCGGATATACTAAAATAATATTATATCGAACATTCCATTCCAAGAATAGCATGCCAAAAAGGATGATAGAAAAGTGCTATGCATCCCAAAATACATTAAGAAAAAGAAAGATTACAAAAAGGAAGGGGACCAAACTAATTAAACCCAAGAAGAACAAAACCTGAAGCAATTATTTTAAAAGTGAGATTACAAAGAGAGATTATAAAAAGGAGGGAACCAAGCCTAAAAGCCAAGCCTTGTTTGTTCTTATTAGAATTATCCAATGAAAACAATCTGAATTATATATATGCTATCATCATTTTTGTTCTGATCAAAATTATCGATCAAACCAAAAGTCCCCCGACTATATATATGCTAACTACCTTGTCCCACATTGAAAAGTTAATGAAATTTAGGGAGGATAGTGTTTGGATCAATTTATCATGACTTCAAAAAAAGAAAGTGAGACACTATACATTTAATTCCTTGACTTAATCTTCCCTTGTACTATATATAGCCCACTACTCCTCCCACATTTTTTCATTCTCACAAGTCTTTTCACAGTTTTGCTATCCTCTTTGTATCCTCGTTTTACCATCTATATTCTTTGGCTATCCTCCCACATTCCTTCATTCTCACAAGTCACAACCTTAACATTTTCAACACCCCCCAAATTAAAAGAAAGTGAGACACAATTTTATTTTATTTTTGGAACGGCAAAAGATAGTGTCTTTTCACAGTTTTGCTATATTTTTTTTTGGAAGGCATAAAATATTATTGACAAATAGCAAAGGCACAAGAGGAGCCAAAGCTACAAAGAGTGTACATACAACACCAACATAAACAATAAAATACAAACACCAACACCTAGACAAAGCTTCCCTCAACAAACACACTTCACAAACAAAAACCCCCACCTTTGTATCCTCGTTTTACTATCTATATTTTTTGGTTTTATTAATATATTAGTCTTTTTTTTTCCTTTTTTTTCTTTTTTATTAATCGATTAATCTTTGAAAAAAAGCTTTCAATGGAAAACTATTTTTTATTCCCATTTATTATTTGTTGTCTTTTTATTCAACTATAAATTAAGTGAGAGTAAATACATATAAATTATATAATTATTATGAGCTTTATATATTGTTTGGTCTAGCTTTTTTTCAACTTTTCTTCACTTAAAAGGAGAAATAGGGCCAAACACTCTTTTAGATAAGCAACTTATTTTTATAAAAGAAAATTGAATAAAAAGAAGATATTTGAAAAGCTAAAAAATACCAACTTATTTCAAAAACACGGAGCTTTTTTGCCATATGATATGCTCTTATCCCGATGGTCAACTTTATTCTTTCCCACAAATATTTATGGTTAATCAATAGATGAGAAACACTATATATAGCCCCACTACTCACAACCTTCATTCTTTCTCACAAGCACAATAGCAAGCAGGGCTGTTTTGTTCTGTTCACCCTTGCTGCAAAAAGCACCCCCCAAATATTCATCTTTTGCCTTTCAAAAAAAAAAAAAGATCACAACCTTAACATTTTCAACACCCCACAAATTAAATACAACACCAACAGGAACAATAAAATACAAACACCAACACTTAGACAAAGCTTCCCTCAGCAAACACACTTCACAAACAAAAACCCCCACCCTTGTATCCTCGTTTTACTATTATATTCTTTGGTTTTATTAATATATTAGTCTTTTTTTCTTTTTTTATTAATAGATTAGTCTTTAAAAAAAAGCTTTCAATGGAAAACTATTTTTTATTCCCATTTATTATTTGTTGTCTTTTTATTCAACTATTTTTATCTTTAAGTAAAGATATTTTATATATTAATGAGAAAATAACACAAGATAATTCATCTAATCTTATATCTAAAGAAAATCAATTTGAATCAGGTTTTTTCTCTTAAAGTAGTGACAACTCCGGAGAGTGGTGTCGTGTTTACTTTCTTTGTATTGTATCTCATTTATTGGTATTGAGATTGTTAAAGTTCGTGGGAGGGAGAATAAAATTGAAGAGAAAATTATTATATCTACCTCACCAGTAAGATATGAGTATGTGCATGTGAGCGTGCGGGCGTACGGTGTGCATGTGTGCGGATATACTAAAATAATAGTATATCGAACATTCCATTCCAAGAATAACATGCCAAAAAGGATGATAGAAAAGTGCTATGCATCCGAAAATATATTAAGAAAAAGAAAGATTACAAAAAGGAAGGGGACCAAACTAATTAAACCCAAGAAGAACAAAACCTGAAGCAATTATTCTAATAGAGAGATTACAAAGAGAGATTAGAAAAAGGAGAGAACCAAGCCTAAAAGCCAAGCCTTGTTTGTTCTTATTAGAACTGTCCAATGAAAACAAACTGAACTATATATATATGCTATCATCATTTTTGTTCTGATCAAAACTATCTATCAAACCAAAAGTCCCCCAGCTATATATACATGCTAACTACCTTGTCCCACATTGAAAAGTTAATGAAATTTAGGGAGGAGAACTATATACACTAGTGCAGAAAACACTTTTTACATCTGGCGAAAAGCACCTTTTACATCTGGCGAAAGTCAGTCATAAACCTACGAGTTATAGAAAGTCAGACACTTTTTACCACTGGCTCCGTCAGATGTAAAAAGTGCACCTTTTACATCTGGTTCGTTCTTTCGCAGATGTGAGAACTATTTTTTAATTATATTTTTAAAATTAAATTGGAGTTTTTACATCTGACATAACATTTTCACAGATGTAAAAGCGTCACTCTTCACATCTGACAAAGCTGTTCCCACATGTAAAAGCTTCACTTTTTTTTTATTTTTTTATAATCATTTTTTTCCCTCTCAAATCCTTTTTTTTTTTTAAACCTATATTCATTCAAAACATAACTTGCAAATAAACATATATAACTTCACAATAAACATCATCCAAAATTAAAAATCAAGAACATGATACTACAAATTCCACCGCATTCAACATCCGAATTAAGTAAAATAGTAATGTCGTTAGTTAATACAACCATTCAACAAATCAAAACAAGTCACAATATAACTTGCAACAGTATCATCACATTAATACAAATACAAAGTAACTAACGATTACACTAGAAATCTTGCTTACCATATCTTGCAATTTTATTAAGTTTTGTATCCATAATGGTTATGTGTATACGTTGTGTTAAAGTATGGCTGCAACTTACTTTTGAGACTGAACAAGAAATTTGAACATAGTCAATTAAGATCAATATTGCTACACTTGTACCTTGTTAATTTATTTTACTCGAACATGTTTGCTGTCGATGCATTGTGTTTATTCCTATTTCATGTTCAAAGTACATGATATTAATTTGAAGTGCATTTTTTATGAATGATATATATAAATATGTTGCTACTACAATACTTTTGTTTTTAACTATACTTTAAATTTTGTTTTCAGGGGTCTAATATAGGATCACCGTTTGAAGTACGACGTTCTTCTGAGTCTAGTTATAATGTTGAGGGTGATCAAGCAACTCCGGACGATTAAACTTAGATATATAATTTTTGTTTAGGCGTGTTGAACTTTTGATGTCACGTTTTTCCATTTGTTTTAATTTTGACGTACTAGGCGCATGTGTTGTGACCTTCGTTTTTATTTTTTGTTATGTACTATTTAGGTTGCATGTGTCAATGCAAGCTTTGGATGTATTGCACATGTATTGTGACTTTTAGTTCCATGTGTCGTTGCGAACACCTTATTTTTGAATCAAATGGATGATATTTTGTTTATGAATTTGTCTATATTGCATGAATTATTATAGTAGTTCAATATTTAAAAATACTACGTTTGAACATTAATCGATGAATAAAAAAGAAGGGTAAAAAATTGTCCTACAAAAATGGACCTCAAAGAAACCAGAAAATAAATTAAAAAAAAAGTAAATTATATAGCGGCGGTTACAAACTGTTGCTAAAATTTAAATACTAAAAAATTTAAAAAAATAGCGGCGGTTTCAAACTGTTGCTAAAACTTAAATACGAAAAATTATAAAAAAATATAGCGGCGGTTTCAAACCGCTGCAAAACTGGTTGAAAATTTTGTTTTTTCGTTTCATGTATTGCAACGGTTTCAAACCGCCGCAACACATATTGTGGCCGTTTGTGTAACGGTTTTCCAAACTGCCGCTATTTGAGCTACCAACGCTCAAATCTGCAACGGTTTGGCAACCGCCGGTAAAGATGCTGCAACAGTTAAAAACCGTTGCTAAATCGTCTCATAACCGTTGCTAAACACCTTTTTTCTTGTAGTGACTTCACACGAACCTAGCTCCCTACCTCAACACCATCGTCATAATCATTCAAAAGGGTTATAGAGGTCAAGAAAACAAGTTGCCAAACGGTTTCGCAACTCAATATGTTAATGCCGTAAGATCATTGAACACCTACAATATGTAAATAACTTAATTAACAAAAAGAGACTTTATTTTTCGGAAAAAAAAAAAAGAGATTTTATTTAACAAAAGCAAAAGAGACTTTATTTAACAAGGCATAAGCCATGCCCAGCAGCAAGACAAAATTCTATACATTAAGTTCAATAATAGGCCCCAACTCGGAGAACAACTTCACTGCCTGGCTCTAAACTACACCAATCTCAAAATACTACTAGACTCCAAAAAAAGAACAAAGCATCCATTCCAGATAGAATTACAAAAACTTAAACTCTAACTATCCAATACTTGGCACTAGTCTTACTAACAAGGCATACAATATTCAAGTAATTGGCACTAGTCTTACAAAACTTAAACCCCTTACTGATAAAAACCAGTTACATAATATAACACACAACTCATTGTTTCAAGTAATTGACACTAGTCTTTATAACAAGGCATACAATATTCAAGTAATTACCAATTTTGAAACAGTCACAACATTCAAAGTAATTGGCAATTTTCAAAATCCTATTTTCGAATATGTATTTCATGACTATCCCTATATATTTCTTTTGAATAGGCTAAAATTATAAAAGCGAGATACTGGTCACAAGACATTCCCGAATCCGCATAAAAGAATACACTCCTGCACTAGCAGGTAACAGGCAACAAACAGCTCCAATAAACCACCCAAAACTACACCAACCAATAATAACAAAGAAAACAAGACTAAGATCAATATGCCCCCTACACACTGACACATCTCATAACAAACCCTATAAGGCTATAATGACAGAAGAACAGTTTGATTATTGAAGAACAGTTGTGCAATGTCAATAAAGAAAAATATATTACCTCCATCCAATACTTTGTTATTAGGTATAAATATAATCATATAGGAATGAATCAGTACCTCGGTAGCCACTGAAAGCTGACCCTTCCTACCACTTTTATCACCTTGCATCTTCATCTGCAGAATTTAAATGTAGAAAGAATAAAGTACTATACAACATTAACAATTTCAAAAATTTAATCTGCAGATATTAATCACACTAATGAAAGATCTTAGAAAATATAGAAATGAAGAGACACTGTATTGTTAATCTATTAATCATACTAATTTTCACATACACCTTTTGCTTCTCAAACAAATTGTCAAGATTGAAACTTTGTGATCTAGAAATAAGCTCAAAAGCATTCATCGACACTGGCTTTTCTTTTGTCTCTGTCACGAGATTTTCCTACATGTCAAAGAGAATAAATTACACATAGAAGTCCCATACACACTGTGTTCCCTCCTATAACTTAATGCAAGAAATTTAACATATTGTAAAAAACGAGGTAGACAGTACCTTAGAATCATTGAAAGTAGCAGCAACATCATCTACATTAATACCGTCTTCCTCGGTAAAAGATGCCGGCTTGTATCCTTTTTTGACCCATTCATCTTCCAAGATTTCCGGAATCTTTATCTTCTACAAAAAAAAACACAATATTAAGCGATAAAAGCATATGCTAACAACAACATATTCTTTAAAAGTAAGAAAGCTTTCGATTTTAAACTCACCGTTAGAGGGTTCGGATTAAGTATAGACTTGAGCAGTTTCTTTGCCTCAGGCGAAAACCAAGGCGGACATGTGAACTCAGCCCTACCAAGCTGTGAATATGTACTTTAAGAACACCATTTACGTCCAAAAGAAGATTCTCTGGCTGCAAAATACAGTCAATATAAGTCTTTTTTCTTATTGCAGCTCTAAACTAACAACTTATTAATTAAATTACATAGGAAAAAAGAGGATTAAGGAACCTCCAAATCTTGGTGATACACGCCTCTACTATGGCAGTAATCAACAACATTGATTAGTTGTTGGAAATAACTTATTGCTTCATACTCAGAATGAATTCAAAGGCAAACACAACAAACTTTATTCACAAGGAAATTCTAAGAAACATAAGAGTAATAAAACTCAAGCTTCTGATACTGCTATTGTAGCTGTAGAAGAAACACCGAGTATGACAAAAGAAAGTGAAAATAATTTGGTCTCATTTGAAACTTCTACAAATGAAAATGTTCCTAAAACTTCAAACACAGAACCAACACCTGAGGCAAAAATTACAAGTACATAATATAGGTGCCAAAAACAATAGAGAATGTTCTGCTGGATCTCATTATTCAGCAGTATTAAAATAAGATATGCAGCAGTGTGTTTCTAAATATTTTTATCGTCATTATCAACTTTTTAAATTTATAGTAACAAGACCTCTGTCTATATACAAATTAACCAAAGATACGCAGCACTGTTTGATCAAAGACGTGTGGTTACCATCAGGATATCTAATTCAGGAAGATTTCAAAATTTATTAACATTATAATTTATTAAATAAATTAACCAATTGGCTAGATCAACGCATGTGGATGAATGGGCTTTGGACGACTGTAAAAAGTTGAAAATTGAATTGAAGGGTTAATTCGAGTTTCACATGCACAAAATTATGCGACTAGATATCCTGCATAGCAACTTCCTTGAGCCATAACTAAATTGTCAAAGCAACAAGGATTACGCATATAAATCACTAGTTTCCGGAAAGAGATTCGACATCCGGTAAAAATTAAGTATCGGTTTCGTATCCGATGAGAACGCAAGTTAATGACAATATATCCTAATCTTATTTTTGCTGAATCTATCACTAAGAAGAAGCTGCAACACAAATCTAACAGTGCTAACAAAACAACAGGCCAAACACCCAATACTAGACAACCAAGAACCCAAATTTTTTGACAACCATAAATATCATATAAAAATCACAATGTTTAGTAAGAGGAAGCAGAGAATCAAAACCTAATTAATAAAACAAAAAAAGAAAAACGCCTATACTTTCAGTAGATAGAAATTAAAACACAATTGCATTCCAAAATCAAACTACTAACAATAACCCAGAACCACAATTGCATTCCGAAATCAAAAACCAAAAAAAATAAAAAAAATCCAAGAAGAGGAAGCAGAACCAGATAGAGAGGACGCCAAAGAGAAAAGGAATTAGGGATTCGAATTAGGGCAAACATGAATCAGTACCTGCGTTTCGGTGAGCCTTAATCTGCAATTAGTGAACGATTACTGGAGGGAATGGTTTCTGTGATTTCAGTGAACGATGAGAGAGAGAGATGGCGAGTTCGAGAGAAAACGATAGTGAGTGACAGAACGATAGTGAGGGACGATCGATTGAGAGGGAGAACGATCGATGGCTAGGGTTCACGTGAGAGTGTAGAAGATACTGATTTACTTTGTTTACGGGTAGTGACTAGTGAGGCTATGTTTTTTTTCTTAATGTTTTTCTTTTACTCCTCCATTAATCAAACAAGCGAAATTGACTTTTAAGACCTTTTACATCTGAGGATATTATGGTCAGATGTAGAATTCTTTTAGAAAGTTTTCGCAATAATTATGGTATTGCCACCGCATTTAGTGTTGCATCTGAGAATATTATGGCCAGATGTAAAAGGTTGTCTTGATGTATTTTTTACTACAGTGAATATTGAAACCAGAAGTAAAGAGTACTTCAAATTGCTTTTTACATCTGATATCCCTTCCGCTGATGTAAAATCCTTATTAATAAGTGATATTTGTACTAGTGATATGGTAGTGTTTGGATCAACTTATCATCAATTCAAAAAAAGAAGTAGATATAGTTATGTTTTTATTTTGAAATATCAACCACATTAATATGATAGAAGTTTTATTTTTCTTATAAAAAAGGTGTTCATTTATCAAGTGTTTTCATAGAGTCACAATGAGTGAGAACAATGATCAAAATAACAACCTTTCTTCCCGGTCATCCTCAAAAGAAGAATTGAAAATGATATTAAAAATCATTTGTTTTTTCTCAATATTTTTGGTTAAGACGGTGTGGATTATTCAAAATGATATTAACACAATGTGGCTTTCTTTTTTATCTATATGCACGTGAAGTAATTATTAATTTTTTTTCCAGTAAATCATTTCAATAATAAATTATTTGCTAGGAATATAATGAATCCCACTCTTTTTAATTTGGAGCAATAGTGAATGTTACTCTTAAAAATAATTGATCTTTGTGAATTTTTTAAATATTTATTAATTTTATTTATTTATGTAGTTTAAAGTTTACCGTTTGAAAATTTTAGAGAATGAAAATCTATTTTACTATTCTATTAAAAAAAATTATTTAACTCTAAAATTTAAATTTTGTAAAAATATTTTGCCAAATAAATTTTCATTTTAAAAAAGAGCTTTAAAATAGTTTTTTTTCTGTCAAAAATAAAAACAAAAACTACTAAACGACTTTAACTATATTTCTAAAACTCTTACTTTTAACTTAATTTTTCAAGTAGTTTTTGGCCGTATAAAAGTCAGGTCAAACGTAAATTGAGAAAATTAATATGCTTATTTTAAAATGGTATTGTTTCTTCTCAAACCTAGTGAACAAGCAAGAAAAACACACAAAAACACACAAAAAAAAAAGATCTAATTTATGTGATAATCACTTATTTAGATTAAAAACCAAAAAAAAAAGGAGCAGATGAGTGATTTTAGGCCAAAAATGACCTAAAGTCACCCCCTTACCGGTAGAAAAAGATGAAACTCAAGATAAAATATTATTGCTCATATTAATTTTTATTGGTTTAAACTTTAAATCGTATTTATAATTTTTTTCACTATTATTTATGTTATACTCTGATTTTTTACTCATCATTTTTTTCCATTTGTCTAATTTTTAAGGCGAGATTCAACAAAATGTACTGATAAAAGAATAGAAACTCATACAAAGACTATATTATAGAATAAATTGGCAAATGTGGAACTGAGAAATTGAAGGCTTAATGAGTTTTAGTAATAAAAAGAAATAAAATCAATATTGAAGACATATTTGTGATGCATCCTATTTAATTTTATTTAATTATATATTGATATTATTTTATAGAAATTTGAAATAGTAAGTGTTCACTTTCATTACTTTAAGAAATGTGAATAATTTGATCTTAAAGAGTCGCCAAATTTGCTATTTCTCCTTTAAACAAAATATTTTTTCTCAAACAACATATGCACCAAGTGGTGGGCCTGGTGGCCAATCAAATTAAGTTGCATATCTTTTCCTTTTTTTGCTCTTCACCAACAAACCAACTCTCCTAAAAATAAAATAAAATCTACATAAAACCATTTAAAGACACACAACCATACTTTTTAAAACAATACACAACTAAATAAAAGACGAATGATATCTTCCGTCTCCAGGCAAAACTCAATTCATGAGACCTATGATACCCGGCTAGCCAAAGTTATACAAGTTGGCAGTTTAGCTAACTAGAACCTACGGACAAAAATACAGCTCAATTAAAAGTTAAAAGGAATTTGAAAAAAATATTAATAATAGTTATTAAGATTAGTAATTTAATTTAGTTGTTCACAAGCAAAAAGTTATTCTAAAAATCACTACTTATTATAAAAAGGTGTAAGTAGAGAAAAATCACTACTTATCAATTCATGCAAACTAAGTTGGGTTTCTTGCATGCTAGATAATTTGGATTTCTTGGTATTCTGTAATATTTTAATTGTTACACTATTGATAATTTTATTGGAAGACAAGTAATATGCTGTCATATTACTTGTATAGCTGCTGTCAATTACTACCATATCAGTTGTCAATTAGCATTAATAAGCAAATTATAGAATCACATCATTACTATAGAATCACACCATTATTAGTCTTAAATGAATTTCTATATTTGTACAGCAGGTAGCAGACTTGTACACCTATATATAATTTGTAATAGTGCATCACATGAGAAAAAGAAACAATAAAAAAACCAGTTTCTGTCTTTTTCATTATGGCATCAGAGCGAGACAGTTCCGATGAACCAGAGCATGACAGTTCTGAGGAAGAAATTCCGGAGAAGAAAGAAATTCCGGAGAAGAAATCTCATGTCTCTGATAAAAGTAAAAAATCACATGTCATTGATCCAACCTCTCCATACTATCTCAGTTCCTCGGATAATCCAGGAACTCCAATGGTGGCGGCTGTTCTCAAAGGAGAAAACTACAGAACATGGTCGCGATCGATGAAAATGGCTCTTCGAGCAAAATTGAAGCTCGGTTTTGTTGATGGAACAATCACAAAACCAGGAAAGAAAACAACAGATTACACCTACTGGGAGAGAGCAGATTCAATGGTGATGGCTTGGATCATCAACGCCACTGATCCGAAATTGCATAGCAGCATTTCTCACGCATCAACTGCGAGGGAGATCTGGCTGGATCTCGAAGAGCGCTTCGCTCAAACTAATGCACCGAGGATTCATCAACTATGGCGAACAATCTGCTTAATGCAAAAGGAAGAGAATATGAGTGTTACAGAATTTTACACTATGTTCAAAGGTCTTTTTGATGAACTAAATGAGCTTCAACCACTTCCAAGATGCACTTGTGGCGCATCAAAAGAGTTGATGCAGAGAGAAGAAGAACACCAGCTTCATCTCTTCCTTGGAAGTCTTGACAATGAGCAATACAGTCATGTCAAGGCAACCATCCTTAACTCTGATCCGCTGCCTCCACTGAGACGTGTTTTCAACCATGTCTTAAGAGAAGAAGCACGATTTGCAGCAGATAAGGAGAAAGACAACAGAAAATCAGAATTAGGAGCAGCTTTCTATTCATCATCGGGGAGCAGGCACAAAGGAAGAGACGGATCTGAGCTCACGTGTGATCATTGTGGAAAATCCGGGCACATCAAAGCAGGATGCTTTGAAATTATTGGATACCCGTCACATTGGAACACTAAACGCCCATTTCGAGGAAATACTAAACATGGTGGAAGAAAAATTGCTGCTGCTGCACATGTGACTCTTGCCGATGAAGAACAAAAGAGCGAGAATGCGGAGAAAGCAAACAAGGCACTTGCTTTACATGGAATGCACATTCAGTCATCACCTCACAGTAGCATGGCTGGTAATGTAGAGATCCTATGGATCTTGGATAGTGGTGCATCACACCACATGACTCCTCTAATTCACATTTTGAGGAACATTAAAAAGCTTGAAAAACCATTCCACATCACAGTACCCACTGGGAATTCTGTATTGGTTGATAAAATGGGAGACATAAGTCTTGATGAAAATATTAAACTGGTTAATGTGTTACATGTACCAGATTTTAGTTGCAACTTAATTAGCATACACAAATTGACATTTGATTTGAATTGCTTAGTGACTTATCAATCTAACTCTTGTGTGATACAGGACCAAGCTTCGAAGAGGATGATTGGTTCGGGTAATTTGCATGAAGGGGTTTATGTGTTCAAAGGAGAAATACATGGAGCTGCATTTGCTACTACACAAAGAGACAACACTTTTCTTTGGCATTCAAGAATGGGACATCCATCAGATCAGGCACTTAGGCATATTTCACAATTAGTTAATTGCAAGTTTAATTTCAATAATATTGCTTGCTGTGACATATGTCACAGATCAAAACAATGTAGACTTTCCTTTATTCAAAGCATTAATAAAGCCAAAAAGCCTTTTGATTTGATACATTGTGATTTGTGGAGAAAATACAATACGCCTGCACATGATGGTTCTCAATTTTTTCTCACCATTGTGGATGATTATTCTCGGGGAACTTGGGTATATCTTATGAAACACAAAAATCAAACTGCAACAATGCTGGTTAATTTTTATAATATGGTGAAGACACAATTTAATGTGTGCATCAAAAGAATAAGAAGCGATAATGGCACAGAATTTGTTAATTCAACTCTGCAAAATTTCTTTCAGCAAAAAGGAATTTTGCATGAATCCTCTTGTGTTGCAACACCACAACAAAATGGAAGAGTAGAACGTAAGCATAGACATATATTGAATGTAGCTAGAGCCCTAAGGTTTCATGCCAACCTTCCAATCCGCTTTTGGGGAGAATGCATATTGGCTGCTACTTATATCATTAATAGGACACCTACAGTGGCAAATCAAGGAGTGACTCCATATGAAATGCTCTTTGAAAAACCACCCACGTACAACCATTTAAGAGTATTTGGTTGTCTATGCTACGTAGGAACAAACTCCAAGCAGCGAGACAAATTTGATTCAAGAGCAGATAAATGTATCTTTGTTGGTTACCCGCAAGGACAAAAAGGATGGAGGGTGTACAATCCAAAAACTCATGAGTTTTATGTCTCTAGAGATGTAATATTTTATGAGCATGATCTGCCATATATGAAACAAGAGAAAAGTGATGCAATTGAATTGCCAAAGAGTACATTTCATGATGTGACAATATCACAAGAGGAGGATGACACCACAAGTGGAGTTGAATCAAATTTTGCAGATAATCGAGATGAAAGACAGGAGGTTCATAATGAGGGAGAGATTCAAACTACAGAAATGGAGGACCATAGAGAGTTTGAAGCCACAAATCTCCCACCTCGCACAAGAGAACCACCAGGTTATCTTCAAGATTATTATTGTTATGCAGCAAACATAAACCCCACATGCACGAAACCGAACCATTCAAACTCTTCGGGTAAATTCTATCCTATCACTAATTTTTTGAGTTATGATTGTTTTTCTCCCAAATATCAAGCTTATCTTGCAGCTGTCACTGTCAATGAGGAACCGAAGAATTATGCAGAGGCTGTGCAAAAATCTGAATGGCAAGAAGCCATGGCACAAGAACTTAAAGCATTAGAAGAAAATGATACTTGGGATTTAGTCTTTCCACCCGAAGGAAAGAAAATGGTGGGATGCAGATGGGTCTACAAAGTGAAGTACAAAGCTTCCGGAGAGATTGAAAAGTACAAAGCACGCTTAGTGGCGAAAGGATACACACAAGTGGAAGGAGAAGACTTCCATGAAACATTCGCCCCTGTGGCTAAGATGACGACTGTTCGTTGTTTCCTAACTGTAGCAGTGGCAAAAGGTTGGGAGCTTCATCAAATGGATGTGAGTAATGCATTCTTGCACGGGGAACTAGAAGAAGAAGTATATATGCGTGCTCCAGAAGGATACAAGGTTCCAAAATATGGAATGGTGTGTCGCTTGAAGAAGTCACTTTATGGATTGAAGCAGGCGTCCCGTAACTGGTATTCAAAACTATCTCAAACACTTATGAAATATGGCTTTCAAGAATCCCATGCAGATCACAGTTTATTCACTTACTCAAGAGGACATACTTTCTTGGCTGTATTGATATATGTTGATGACCTTGTGATTGCCGGGAATGACAGTTCGTTATGTAGTAATTTCAAGCAATACTTATGCAAATGTTTCCATATGAAGGATCTTGGTGCACTCAAATATTTCTTAGGCCTAGAATTAGCCCGGGGACCATCTGGCTTATTCATGTGTCAACGAAAGTACACTCTTGATATCTTGAATGAGTGCAAAATGACAGATTGCAAGCCATCCTCTTTTCCAATGGAAGAGAATCATAAACTTGCACTTGATTCAGGTCCTGCATATCCAGACCCTCCACGCTTCCGAAGACTCATTGGTCGCTTAATTTACCTCACCATAACACGTCCAGAGATAACATATTCTGTTCACATCTTGAGTCAGTTTATGCAGTCCCCGCAACAAGCTCATTGGGATGCAGCTATGCGTGTCCTAAGATACCTTAAATCCTCACCAGGTCAAGGAATTGTTCTGCCAAAAGAAAATGATCTCACTTTAGTTGCTTATTGTGATTCAGATTGGGCATCATGTCCACTAACTCGAAAGTCTACAACCGGATTTTTAATGAAACTTGGTTCAGCTCCCATATCCTGGAAGACAAAGAAGCAGACCACAGTTTCAAAGTCCTCAAGTGAGGCCGAATATAGGGCCATGAACCAAGCTACAAGTGAAGTCATCTGGATACGCAGTCTATTGTCAAGTCTACAAGTTCAATGTAGTTCTCCTACCGTGCTTCACTGTGACAACCAGGCAGCAATCCACATTGCCGCAAATCCGGTATACCACGAGAGAACAAAACATATAGAAGTGGATTGTCATTTCATTCGCCATCACTTGCAGGCAGGGACAATATCAACAAGCTATATATATTCCAACTAAGAAGCAACAAGCCGACATATTTACAAAAGCTTTGGGGGCAAAATCGTTCCACGAATTAATGGTCAAGTTGGGTTCTCATGATCCTCGACCTCCAACTTGAGGGGGAGTATTGGAAGACAAGTAATATGCTGTCATATTACTTGTATAGCTGCTGTCAATTACTACCATATCAGTTGTCAATTAGCATTAATAAGCAAATTATAGAATCACATCATTACTATAGAATCACACCATTATTAGTCTTAAATGAATTTCTATATTTGTACAGCAGGTAGCAGACTTGTACACCTTATATATAATTTGTAATAGTGCATCACATGAGAAAAAGAAACAATAAAAAAACCAGTTTCTGTCTTTTTCATTAAATTTCTATCTAATCTACTTATAAATATTAAATTAGGTACATATATGTTAAAAATAGTATAAAATACCGTCCACAATGTAAGAAAAAAAAACCATTCATCACTCATTCTAATTAATATAAGTTTGATTTATTTTTATTTTTTTAAAACAAAAAGGATGATAGCAAAGTGCTATATGCATCCCAAAATATATTAAGAAAAAGAAAAATTACAAAAAGGAAGGGGACCAAACTAATTAAACCCAAGAAGAACAAAATCTGAAGCAATTATTATAAAAGAGATTAGAACTATCCAATGAAAACAAACTGAACTATATATATATGCTATCATCATTTTTGTTCTGATCAAAACTATCGATCAAATTAACCAAAAGTCCCCCAGCTATATATATGCTAACTACCTTGTGCCACATTGAAAAGTTAATGAAATTTAGGGGGGAGAACTATATATGGTAGTGTTTGGATCAACTTATCATCAATTCAAAAAAAGAAGTAGAGCCAACACTATTTTAAATAAAAAGAAGAATTGAAAATGATATTCAAAATCATTTGTTTTTTTTCTCAATATTTGGTTAAGACGGTGTGGATTATTCAAAATGATATCAACACAATGTGGCTTTCTTTTTTATCTGTATGTATGCATGCACGTGAAGCAATTATTAATCTTTTTTCCAGTAAATCATTTCAATAATAAATTATTTGCTAGGAATATAATGATTCCCACTCTTTTTAATTTGGAGCGATAGTGAGTGTTACTCTTAAAAATAATTGTTCTTTGTGAGTTTTTTAAATATTTATATATCTTTTTTATTTATGTAGTTTAAGTTTACCGTTTGAAAATTTAAGAGAATAAAAATCTATTTAACAATTCTATTAAAAAAAAAATGAAAACATAAACTACCAAACGACTTTAACTATATTAAAAAAAATATTTAACTCTAAATTTTATAAAAATATTTTACAAAATAAATTTTCATTTTAAAAGAGCTTTAAAATAGTTTTTTTCTGTCAAAAATGAAAACATAAACTACCAAATGACTTTAACTATATTTCTAAAGTTCTTACTTTTAACTTAATTTTTCAAATAGCTTTTAGACTGTAAAAAAAGTCAGGTCAAATATAAATTGGGAAAATTAATATACTTATTTTAAAATGGTAGTGTTTCTTCTCAAACCTAGTGAACAAGCAATAGTTTAAATGAGTTGGTTCACATTTCCAGTATAATTAATTTCTTCTTTTGCCAAGTGATTCGTAACGAATTGAATCGACTTGCTCGTGAACTAATTTAATCGATTATAATTTGTACTAAAAAAAATAGTTTGTATCAATCGAACTCGAGTCGTAGGGCTGGCCCAATGATATGTATGTATGTATATATATATATATATGATGAAGTCTAAAGCAAAAATTTAAATGTGGCTTTTTAAAAATAATAATACTTGTTTTAACAAAAATATTAGTCTTTGTGTTTAATGATAAATGTCACATTTGTCGTAAAAAAGGATATTGCTCCTCTAAGTGTCTAATCTCAAATTCTCAATCATTGATCAATAAATAGAAAGTAGATAAAAAAATTTAATGGAAAAAAAATAAAGCTTCACGTGCAATAAATTTACTGGAAAAAAGTTACGTGCAAAAAAATAAAGTTTTATCCTAGCAAATAATTTATCATTGAAATGATTCACTTGAAAAAAATTTAATAATGCTTCACGTGCATATAGATAAAAAAGAAAGCCGTGTTAATATCATTTTGAATAATCCACACCGTCTTAACCAAAAATATTGAGAATAAAACAAATGATTTTGAATATCATTTTTAATTATTTTTATTTAAAATAGTGTTGGCTCTATTTCTTGTTTTGAAGTGATCAGGCCCGGCCCTGAGGATAGGCAATGAGTGCAATGACCTAAGGTCCATTATTTTTAGGAACCCAAAATAGTTTGTTATACCTACCTACTATTATTGAAAATAAAAAATCAATTATAATTAAACCAAAATGTATATAGATGTTGGATTTTTAAATGTAGAAAATTTAAATGGTATATTATTGGTGGGGTGAAGTTATTATGCATAAGGGTAATCCTTATGCATGGTACATAAGTCAATAACACCCATTAGATTAAGCATTCACATGTAATAATTATAGCCAATCTCAACTCACACACCTAATCTCACACCCCCCAAATTTCTCGTGCACCCCCCCAAATTTCTTGCGCACCCCCCAAATTTCTAATGCACCCCCCAAATTTTTCGTGCACCCTCCAAATTTCTCATACAACACCTAAATTTCTTGTGCACCCCCCAAATTTCTCACGCACCCCCCGGATGACTTGTGCCCCCAATTTTTTTTTGTCCCCACACATTTCTAGCATAAACCATTTTGCTGTGGGAATGGTTTCACATATATACACTCCAAAATCATTAAGTGCATAAGATGGTTTTGAAGTACAACCTATAATTAGAATCATTATTTTTTATTTTTTTTGGATACAATTATAATCATTATTTAAAATCATTTACCAATAATTTTGGTTTCTTATATAAGACAATCTAAACCATTAAATCACAATTATTGTTTTTATTTTAATTATAGGGTTGTACTCCAAAACCATTTTATGCACCTAATGATTTTTTATTACAACCATCTGAAACCATTCCCACAGCAAAATGGTTTAATGGTTTTTTATTATAATCATTATTTTTTAGTTTTTTTGGTACAATTATAATCATTATTTAAAACCATTTAACAATAATTTTGGTTTCTCATATAAGACAATCGAAATCATTAAATCACAATTATTATTTCTATTTTAATTATAGGGTTGTACTCCAAAACAATCTTACGCACTTAATGGTTTTTGAGTGCATATCTCTGAAACCATTCCCACAGCAAAATGGTTTAGGATAGAAATGTGGAGGGGACAAAAAAAAAAATTGGGGGGCAAAAGTCAGATGGGGGTGTGCGAGAAATTTATGGGTGCATGAGAAATTTTGGGGGTGCATGAGAAATTTTGGGGTGCGTGAGAAATTTAGCGGGTGCACAAGTAATTTAGGGGGTGCACAAGTAATTTGTGGGTGCACGAGTAATTTGGGGGGTGCACTAAGTAACTTATGCATGATGCATAAGGATGGCTTATGCATAATAACCAATCCCTTATTGGTGCTACAATACTGCTCCCAAACCAAGTCACTCGTACTTCCTTCGTCTCATATTATAAGTAAAAATAAATTCATACTTATTAAGAAAAATATAATAAGATAATTTGAAATATGATTTTTATATTTTTCTTGAAATTAATTTCATGAAAAAATGTTTTCAAAATTAATAACTATGTACAAGTGTTTTCTTGGGCCGTATTACCATTTTGTTCACATTAAGTCTTCCGATCTATCCAAGACAAGCTAAGACTTCCTTCCGAACCTGATACGGTCATTATGAATTTCTTTATACTACAAATTTACTTATATTGTAATTAGAAAAACACTACAAATTTCCTAAAATGGAATATTTCATAAGAATTGATAAATAATTTAATCATATTTTTAATACATTGCTAAACCAAAATTTAGACCAAATAGTAATGTTTGCAAAGAAAAATATAAAATTAATAAAATAAAAATATTAAATGTTTCATAAAAAGGTAAAATATTTAAAATAATGATTTGAAAATCATTATATACATGACTTTTTTGTAAACATTTTAAATATAAATTTATACATATTATGTAAAAAAACCAGTCAAAAGTAATTTTTGGAATGTAACTTATACACACGCGTGAACACACCTATTCAACTTAAACACAGCCCAGTCAAATATAATTCTAGAAAATTAAATATAGTTATGTTTTTATTTTAAAATATCAAGCACATTAATATGATAGAAGTTTTATTTTTTTAATAAAAAAGGTGTTCATTTATCAAGTGTTTTCATAGAGTCACAATGAGTGAGAACAATGATCAAAATAATAACACCCTTTCTTCCCAGTCATCCTCAAAAGAAATTTCTATTGTTAGCAATCTCATCGCGATTGTAACTGCAACATCACTCTCTTTGGGTGACACACTTCTTTCACAACCTCTTCCCTTTCTTCCATTAGACATCATCATAGAAATTTTGTGTAGACTTACCGTAAAGATCCTATTTAAACTCCGATGTGTTTGTAAGGAATGGGATGTTCTAATTTGTAACTCAAATTATTTCACTAAAAAGCACCTTAGCTTTTCAACCACACGCAATCTCCACTTCCTAGGCAACTCCTACTCGTTAGATAAATACTCTCTCACTTCATATCCACTTTACTCAGTTCTCAATAACAAAACAATGAAGTTCACGCAACTCGGAAGTTATAATCCGAAATCTTTTAATTATAACATTGTTGACTCTTGCAATGGCATCCTTTGTCTTGCCAATTCTAGTGAAGGCTTTGTTATGTTGTGGAATCCTTCAGTTAGAAAATTTAAGGAATTGCTCTATTTTGAAAAGCCACAAAATGTTTATGTTGATGGTATTACATATGGCTTTGGCCATGATCATATTAGCGATAAATACAAGGTGGTGGCTGTTTTGCACAACTTTATACGTGATAATGGTGATAATTTTATCTACAAAAATGAAGTGAAAGTTCATATTTTGGGCACGAATTTTTGGAAAAACATCGGGGAGTTCCCTTGTGGTTGTTTCCCTAGTGAGGATAAAGGATATTTTGTGAGTGGAGCGATTAATTGGCTGGCTTCTAAAAATACAGGTACATCTTCTATTGTTTCTTTTAATTTAGAGAAGGAGTCTTATCAAGAGATTTTGCAGCCTGATCATAAAAATATAGATGATAGTTCTTGGCATTTGGGTGTGTTGAGGGATTGCTTGTGCATGATTTATGGTGATGATGTTTGGGTTATGAGAGAATATGGGAATAAAGATTCTTGGACTAAATTATTCACTATTCCTTACATCCAAGATTCTCGTACATCTTATAGATTTCTCAAAGTAGTAAACATTTTTGAGGATGACAAAGTCTTAAAGTTCGTGAGAGGGAGAATAAAATTGAAGAGAAAATTATTATGTCTACCTCACTAATAAGATATGAGTATGTGCATGTGAGCGTGCGGGCGTACGGGTGCATGCGTGCGGATATACTAAAATAATAGTATATCGAACATTCCATGCCAAAAAGGATGATAGCAAAGTGCTATGCATCCCAAAATATATTAAGAAAAAGAAAGATTACAAAAAGGAAGGGGACCAAACTAATTAAACCCAAGAAGAACAAAACCTGAAGCAATTATTTTAAAAGTGAGATTACAAAGAGAGATTAGAAAAAGGAGGGAACTAAGCCTAAAAGCCAAGCCTTGTTTGTTCTTATTAGAACTATCCAATGAAAACAAACTGAACTACAAAACGACATTTATGCAATTATATGTCTAATTCCAAATCTCAATTAGTTAGCCTCATTGATACGTTTTTATATAATTGAGATTCCTTACCTATCCAACATGACTTATAGTATTATTTCATTTATATTGAGAACATGCCAATGCAAGAAAAGCAAATTCACACAAACTCAATTCTACATTCAAAATGGCAGCTTCTTCTCTTTTGAACACAAAATCAACTCAATTCTGCATTTTGGTAGTTATCGTGTAAAGAAATCTATTGGTATACTTTTGATAAACTGTTCTAGAAAATAGTAAATACAAATGACCTTTACTACCAAATTGTTAAACATTCTATCAAATAATTTATATATATATATATATATATATATATATATATATATATATATATATATGTTTTATATTGTTTATGATCTTAAAGATTGAACCACAACTTTTTTGTTTTTTTACTGTGACAGGAATTAAGTATAGCTTAATAGTTTATTTTAAATAAATAGTTTATTTTATGTTATTTTACTCTTTTAGCTTTGGTCATTGTATTTAAGAAGGCTGTGTCTCATTTGGAATCAATCAATCAATATTCAACAAATTATCTTCTTCCCTCAAACTCTCATTCAATATTATGTTTACATAATATCTCATTTAAAGAGTCGACAAATTTGCTATTTCTCCTTTAAACAAAATATTTTTTCTCAAACAACATATGCACCAAGTGGTGGGCCTTGTGGCCAATCAAATTAAGTTGCATATCTTTTCCCTTTCTTTGCTCTTCACCAACAAACCAACTCTCCTAAAAATAAAATAAAATCTACATAAAACCATTTAAAGACACACAACCATACTTTTTAAAACAATACACAACTAAATAAAAGACGAATGATATCTTCCGTCTCCAGGCAAAACTCAATTCATGAGGATTACCTATGATACCCCGCTGGCCAAAGACGAATGAGGTTTACTTTCTTTGTATTGTATCTCATTTTTTGGTATTGAAATTGTTAAAGTTCATGAGAGGGAGAATAAAAATTGAAAAGAATATTATTATGTCTACCTCACCAATAAAATATGAGTATCTGCATGTGAGCGTGCGGGCGTACGGAGTGCATGTGTGCAGATATACTAAAATAATAGTATATCAAACATTCCTTTCCAAGAATAGCATGCCTTTCATAAATTGACATTTGAAAGAATAATCTTAGTAAAACTTATCAAATAAAAGAGTATTAAAGATCTTGTATGACATGTATTCATAAATTAAGATTATTCATCATCCATCCAAACAAAGACCCTTGAGAGCAACCAAATTTCTATGTTGAAGTTTAAAAATCAAAACAACCTTACTTTCAAATTTTTGACTTCGAAGAAACCTTCCCCGACTAAAATTATCAAAATATATATCATGAGAAATTATAGAGTAGACTCAATATACTTACCTCTTTTCTTTACAGTAGTTTTTTTTTTACACAATTTTTTTTAACTTCTTGACACAATTTGTTTATTAGTTAACCATTAAAATATGATAAGAAAGTTAAACAATGATATGGAAAAAAATCCTATTCATCTTTGTACGCCTGCAATTGCACTACCACATCAGTAAAATGAGAGAGACTAAAATGATGTTGACTTTTATGATAAAGACAAAAAAAAAATGTTTCTTAAAATAAAGGATCAAAAGTTCAAAAATATCAAATTAGAAGGACTAAAAATGCATTTCTAAAATATATTTCATTTTTTATACATTTATATTTATATTTATCATATTTTAAAAAATATTTTTTAGAAACAAATATGTAATTTTGTTTTTATCATATCATGTTGATTTCTAACCTAAGATTATATTCAGAATCTATACTAATATATAAAGGGGATATAAATTTTTAGGATGACTTTTTCATTATTCCAATTTTATCCTTAAAAAAAACTAAGCACAACTTCCACATAAAAGTAGGTTTTTAGTTTTTTTATTGTAAAAAATAAATATCTTTTTCTTTTGAATAACTAGCCACAACAAAAAAGGAGGTTAAATAGTTATCAATTAACTAAGTCCAACAAAAAAGGAGATTAAATAGTTATTTATATTTGCACAATAGAGAATATCGATCACAACAAAAAAAAAAAAAGAATATCGATCACACAAATATACAAGATACAATGAGATTTAAATTAACTTATTATTCAAACACTAGATTGAAAAAAAAAAAAAACTTATTATCAAACAGTAAATTTAAAATAATATATCATTAAAAAAAAATTTAAAATAATATATGTTGTAGCTACCGGTCTCTCTAATCTCTATAAAAGGGAAAATCCTGTTTCTTACTCTCGATCGCTACTCTCTCACTTTGCCGTTATCAATCGAAACAGCAAACAACGATCACTGAACATAGCGCGGTTGATCAAGTACTTTTCTATTCTTTCTAGATTTTTTTTTTTGTTTTGTTTTCACCACCCGTTTAATCTGGTTCGGATCAGTTCTGGCATCAAGTGTTTCAGTCCCTCCCGATTGCAGTTACGGGATTGAATCGTAGTCCTCCCTACCAAGTTCAATGATAATTACCACTGAACCAACTAACCATTGGTTATGTTCTTTTTAGATTCATTTTACTCAATCTCAACGTCTAATTTAAATTCTCAATCTTTCGGTTTGATGGTTTTATCTGTATTTTGTTTGTAATTCTCTTTTACTTTTGATTCCATGTATCTATTTTCTTTTTCTCTTTCATTCTTATCTTCTTGTTACATTCTCTCTATTTTTGTTGTGCAATTGTATTGTGATGTTGTTTGGACTTAAACCTTTGTGTTTAAACTGCAGGAAACTATAGATTAAAAGAGTTCCGTCGACAACAACACTTAGAATGAGGAGGCAGAAAAGGTAAATATAAATATTATTACTCCTACTTGCTTTGTTATCAATTTAATTTAGTCATTTCAAAAAAAAAATCATGTGATTTTTGGAAGATACTTATAGGTTTAAATATCATTTTCATTTTTGTATATTCACGAATTGTTGGTTTTAGTCTTTGTATGCTTTTTTGTTTTAGTCTTGAATGTGTAAATCTTGTTGGTTTTACTCCCCCATGATGAGTTTGTAGCGCAGTCGGGAGGGACTAAAACCAACAATATTTGCACATTATTTGCAACAAAAAATCATACAAGGATTAAAACAAAAAATTTACGAACATACATGGACGAAAATGATATTTAAACCATATTATTATATGGATATACTAAGCAGTGACTTTATGAAATATTTGTTTATTGTTAGGCCACGGAAGGTATTGAAAATGGAAATAGAAAAGAAAAGTGGCACAGACAGGCTCAATCACTTACCCGACCGCATCCTTCTACATATACTTCAATTTATGAACACAAAATATGCAGTTCAAACTTGTGTTTTGTCTCAAAGATGGAAAAACCTTTGGAAAAGTCTCACTAATATCAAGTTGCATCACTTCGATCTATACAATGGTAATATCTTCGATGATAAGATTGTATCCCCGTTTCTATCTGGTCGTGACAACTCTATTCCCCTTCGTAGCATATCATATGTGAATGGGTGTATGAATTATGAAATTCCCCCCAAAACTAATGTTCTTGTAGAGATCATGGAATATGCTGCGTCACATAACGTGCAACAACTGGAAATCAATACTCAAGCAGACCACATAAGTAATCTTGAGTTGCCCTCTTCCATTTTTAATTGCCATTCTTTGACATCTCTTAATCTTTGCCTTTGGGATGTCTCTAAACGTAATACCAAAATGTTTCCAAAATCTTTGAACTTGCCGGCATTGAAAACCTTAACACTTGTCCATCTCACTTTCTTTACTGGCGACAATGGCTATGCTGAGCCCTTTTCAACATGTAACATGTTGAGTACATTAATCATGTTTGATTGTTATTTACAGGATGATGCACAAGGTCTTTGCATATCCAATTCTAAAGTTTCTAGTTTGACTATGGCTATGTTCTTGCTCGATTACCGTAACACTTACAAAGTCATGTTTTGTACTCCAAAACTTACTTCTCTCACTATCAATGGGACTAATCCTAGTTTCCCAGCCCCCTTTGCATACAATTTAACTTTGTTAGAAGAACTAAATTTTGATTATTGTCCTGTGTTTAATTTGATGAGAGAAGATATCTTGATTAGTTGGTTGCATTTGCTTGCTAAAGTTAAGATAATGACTCTCAATTTCCATATCCTTGATAGGATAGTTAATGTAAGTTACTTTAGTATCTTATCTCCTCTTCATATTTTTTATTATGTTTCCCATGATATAGTTTTTTAAATGTATCCGGTTCACTCTAATTATTTATTATGTTATATCTTTGAAGGTTCTAAAAAATAATGGTTCAAAGAGAACTCAACCTCCATGCTTTGTTAAATTGAAGACATTGAAAGTGTTGTGCCCATGTCCAAAGATATCTGATGAGAGACTAAGAGAAATGACAACATATCTACTTCAAAATTCTCCACCTAACACATTCGATATTATTAAGTTCCATATCATAAGGAATGTAGACTATACCTTTAACAAGTGTTTGTTTCATGGAATGTTACTGATGCAAAAAGTGTGGCAAAATGAAGTGTGACCAAAGATATATCAGAAAGAACTTTGAAGAAAAAGGCAGAGTGTTGCAGGAGTTCTTGGAAGTTCGTCAACTTTTGCTGATAGTCGTTGTTCCTAGACTAGATATAATTTACCCACTTGAGTATGTTTTGAGAAAGTGTTAGGTTTGAATTTTAGTTGTTTATTTTTTTTGTTCAAATAATTAATATTTATCTTTGGAGTGTCAATTCCCAAAATGCCCTTCTATTAGGGAGCACGATTTCCTGCAGTAAAAAGATGACGCGGTTTAACGTAGTAGCTGATCTAAACCGTTCGATCTAGAATTGATGGATGAGATTGTTTTAATATAAAAAACTGTGTTTTACATCAAAACCGTCCGATCTGAAATACATGGTTGAGATCTAGACTGCGTGAAACTGCCTACAACAGTAAACCCAAATCCGTATGTTTTATTTTTAAACTAATAGTACTGCAAGTTAGGGGTGTACATGGGCCGGATTGGGTTGAGTTTAAGCAAAACCCGAACCAAATAAGGTACTTCGAATTGGGTTGAGCAAAATAGCCACCCACTTTAATATTGGGTCGGGTTAAATAAACCCACTTAATATAATAGAGGGACCATTTCGATCATATTTTAAAATAAGAAAACTAAATCTTGTAGGACCAAAACTACAATTAAGTCTAATATATTCATGCACCATCCAAACAACAAAACATAAAGTGATACTTCGTATGGTTTTACTGATTTTCACTGCCAAGTTCTGAGCTTCAAAGTTCTATTCCCTTGGACATTGATTCCATTGAAGACCTTCAAATTCTTGACCTTTCTAATAATTTTCTTAACGAGACTCTTCCTTTATTTTTTCATCCAATAGGGAAAATTTGATAATTGGGAAAATTCCAGAATATATAACATAGCTTAAAAATAGTCAATTTCTTAGATATTAAAGCTATAGTCGGATGGTGAAGATGTTGGTCATGCCCTCAGTCAAATAAATATTGGTATTCTTAATTATAAACTAAAAATTAAATTATAAGTCTCACAAAAAATTGTCCAAAAAGTTTAACAAAAAAGGAAAATAGGGTTTTAATAGTTTTCGTAAATAATTGGTTTTAACTTGAATATCCATGTTTATAAATTTGGATTGTATATGTTTTATTAAGTTGTTACTTTTTTGATTTCCTAGGTTGTTTATTTAGGTTGTATATATTTATAATTAAGTGGGTCTGAATTAGCAAAATGGTTGCACATCATTTAATAAAATTTATCTAACGAACCCTCAATTTCATAGTGTAAAATAAATAAATATCAAGGGTTTTTTGTCAAAAGTGAAAAAGTGCACTTTGCTAATTTAGACTCACGTATTTTTAAGTGGGTCTAAGTTTAGACCCATATATATATTTGACATGGTTCAGTAAATATTTATAATTTTTTTGATATAATTAATTAAATTATAGTTTATTTTATCATAATTTATTTCAATAAATTTAATTTTTGCTCTCATATTTTCAAATTCAATATTTTTGTCATTTTTACATTTATTTTGAATATTTATTATTTCTAAGTTTCAATTTTTTAAAATTTGGCATAAGTATATCACCGGACATTTTTATTTTTATTTTGGTTGAGATTTATAATTTTGTTTAATTTAATTTATTCATAATCTGTTTTAATAAATTTATTATTTTTTAATATCTTTTGAACTTTCAATATATTTTGAAACTCGACATTGCAAGTCCGCAATGTCAAGTAATCATAATCACCGCTATAATTGCTATATTCAACGTTATTTGGCATTGCAGAAACTCGGTCAGATTTAGCAACATCATGCCTAGTTTGAGCTCTTCCATTGTTATGATCATCTCCACCACTTCCTTAGCTGGTAATTTCACTTCTCTTGCTAGTGGCTCTGCTTTATCAGACTTTGTTATCCTGAAGCGGTTTAAAGTCAACATTCATCGTCCAAAGCCTAGCTACTAGAATTATTGAATTTATCTGGACACCTCCTTTAGCTGGTTGGATTAAGTGTAACACTGATGGTGCTTCTTTATGGAGTACAGGGCAGGCTGCTTGTGCAGGCATTTTTAGAGATAGTAATGGCGCCAACTTGGGGTGTTTTGCCTTGAATCTTGGTATTGCTAATTCTCTTTTTGCTTAAGTCATGGGTATTATCTTGGCAATTGAATGTGCTTTTGATAGAGGTTTGTCTCATTTGTGGTTAGAAAGTGATTCTAAACTTGCGGTCTCAACCTTTAAGTCTTGTAACATCATTCCTTGGCAATTGTATAATACATGGCTCAATTGCATGATTAAGATTAGAAGCTATGTTGTGAAAGCGGAAAAGCGTCGCGACGCGGACAACCCCAAAATTGACGCGGCGCGGTAGCGGAGAAAATCGCGGGCGCTATTTAATCGTCGCGTCGCGGACAATAAAAAAAAACTTCCAAATACCCAAAAAAGACTCAATCTTCATAGAATAGAAGTTTAAAACCAATAAAAGACCAATCATCCAAACACTTAATTCTAAACATGAAATAAACACTCAAGAGTCATTAAATTTAAAATTCATGTCATCTTCATCATCACTTCCTTCATGCACTTCATCCTTCTTGATCATCAAATTCATCTTCATTCACTACTACAACAACTTTTCTTTTTGGCTTAGTTCTAGATAAAGCTGGATGTGAAGGTTGAGAGGAGATGAAGGTTGAGAGATGAAGAAGAGAGAAGAGATGTGTGGTGGGTACGAGAGGAGAGAAGAGAGGAAAGGCAGCAGCTTTTCTTTGTTCTTTTAGTGAATAGAGATTTAGGGTTTAGTAAAATATTACAAATATCATCCAAACGGTTAAAAAAATAAAGGAAAAACTGTATTTTGCCCTTTCATGAAATTGCACCGATCCGAACCGCTCCATACCCGCGACCGCGATCGCGCCCGCAACACCCAAAACTCGGCCGCAACACCCAACCGCACCGCTATGCCACACACTGTAGCGGCCATCCCAAAAATACCGCTCCGCGCCGCGATTGCGGCCGCGACAGCCGCGATTCACAACATAGATTAGAAGTATGAATTTTGTAGTCTCTCATGTGTATAGAGAAGGTAATCATGTGGGTGATAAATTAGCCAACATAGGTCTGTCTTTAAATGCTTTTAATTGGTGGAATTTTGCTCCCAATGTCATTTGGTATGATCTTGCTAGGAATAGGGATGGCCTCCCTTATTATAGATTTTGTTAACTTTTCTTGGAGGGTTTTGGTATAGTCCCCCCTCTTTTGTACACCTCTTTTCTTTTTTAATATATTGAGGCTTAGATAAAAAATATATATATTTTTTGAAACTTAAATGTTGCAAGTTTTAATTAAATAAATGATGAAAACAAAAATACTATCCCATAACATTTTAATTTTTTTAATTTAAGCAAAATAATACACAATATATTTTTTCTCATTTTCATGTGTTAAATGTGACTCCTGAAGTCATACATATCAATCACCAAGAACACAACCAACCAATTACATGCATGACAACATCAACTAATTATGAAGTAAAATTTAATATTGATAATTAATACACACTTTTTTCATTCTCATTATCAAATATAACTATTGGGTTCATGCATATCGATCATAAAAAAATATTCAACCAATTATTACATGCATAACACCATCAATATATAAATTAGAATTCATTCTCCTTAATTTTTTATGTAATGTTACGTTCATAACTATTCCTTTAACCTCTTACATTTTTTTTCATATTCACTTCTGTATTTTTCTCTTTTTATTTTTATTTTTTTATACATTCGTAAAAATAAAAGACAATTGCGCACACTATTTTCAATACTATTAAAATAAATTTATGTTCATCCAATATTTATACATATTATATGAATTACTAAAAAATGTTGGTGCCTCTTTAAATATGTACGAGGCTTTAGGCAGGTGTCCTACTTGGAGTGTGGTTAGAGTCGTCATTGTTTATGAAAATTTATTATATAAGTTATTTGTCTCTTTGTTCAAAAAAAATTATTTGTCTTGTGCCCAAGGACGAAACTAGAGGCCACAGTTCCCCTTAAAAAAATTATATTATTGGTTTAATTTTATTTTTGACCCCCTATTTTATTAAAGCCACACATATAATCTCATTTTTTAATTGAAATTTTTGGGATCCATTTTTACATTTGCTATAAATATGTTCTATTGCATTTTTCCCATAATTTTTTTTGGTACAAAAAAGTGATTTATTGTACCAATGTTGAATTTAATAATAAAATATATCTTTTGAGACTATAATTCACCTTTTTAATGATAAAAGTCGCGATATTTATAGCAAAATGTATAGGTTAAATTAAAAAAATTACACAAATATGAAAATAGATGGGGCAAAAAGGCCGACTTAAAAAATAGCTCATAAAATGTAAATTTACAATATTAACTTTGAATATATATTGTGCATTTTAAAATTTAGTATTTTCTATACTAAAATATACTTTTAAGTTCGGTTCCCCCAAAGTTTAAATTTTACCTCCATCCCTGCTAGTGCTTATGATAAATTTTATCCACAGTCACAATTACTATCACTAAATTATTTATTTTAAACAATTTTTTTGTATGTATAATGAAATAATTTACATATTTATAGCATTAGGCAGTGATGTAAAGAAACCAACCAGCTTGATTTGCTCGGCAACAGGATCCAATCATTTAGGTATTTCATAGCATAGTTCATAAATCCTAAAGAGATCATACCATTTATGCATTAAGCTATTCAAGAAGTAAGTGACACATTCTATCATAATGTAAAATGCAGTAAACAATTTTTGGTATGATATCAGCAAACACTCCTAGGCCTAGCAAAGAAATCAAACTTTTTACCATGTCTATTTCCAAAACGGATTCAATGTTTCTAGAAAAACACTTTGTAGTAACTGTTTTAATATGATGCATTGGATTGCATGTTTAAATGTTGTTTTTAATTAGTTCTTTTTTTAAGCTTTTGTGGTTTTTCAGCTGACTTTTTTTTACTTCCGTTCATTTTCTGTGCACTTCCTCGTCAACCGCCGTGCTTCACTCTACACTTTTCTTCACATGTTCCCTGTTCAACTAATGTGATTTCTTCTCGTCTTCTTGCTTCAGCGCATACTTCAGCCAATCTCATTTCGAACTCAACTCTCCTTTCAAGTGTTGCTCTCGCTACCGATCTTCTTTCTTCGATATCACAACAATAACCACATACAATACGGGCGCCGTACATAAGAATACAATGGCACCTGCAGTTCATTATCATGAAGAGTTTGAAAATATGGAAGAAACAAAAAAATTGAAACGTGTAAGAATCAAACTCTAACCATAGATCACATTAATCAAACTTAAAAATCATATAAAAGAATGAATTAAATCAAACTCATAGTATCTCAGGTATCAAAAGTGAAAAACCAGATTTGAAAGTGAAATGAAAGAAAGTGGTGAATTTGGGAGTTTAAGAATCAAACCATAACCATAGATCACATTAATCAAACTTAAAAATCATAAAAAAGAAAGAATCAAATCAAACTCACAGAGTTTGTGAAGTATGGTGGTTGTTGTGTGGCCATAAAAAAAGCTTTTTTGGTACGATTTTAAAGAGATTATTTTTTATAAAGATGGTGGTGGTTGTCTCTGTTTGGCCATTGGATGCCGGCCTGACAGAGGTTGGAGACGGCGGCTAGGTTTACAAGAGGGAAATGAGTGCTTTCGATGTGAGAGATACAAAGATCGCTTTTTTTTCTTTCTTCTCGGTGAGTTGGTGGCCATTGATCTTAAATGATCAAAATATTAAATGTCAATGGACCTATTCTCTTTGGCCCAAATTCGCACAAATACAAAATAGAGGTGTTTATTTTTCGCACCCCCGACATTTCCAATTTATCTCTCGCAACTTAGAAAACAAGTGTGTGAATTGGTCAGTGCACATGCCTTTACGTAAGAGCCGGATTAGTCGCCCACCTTTGATGGGTCGGAAACCGGTGCGAAAGCATAAAAAAAGTTGCCAGACATGAATGGTCGCGTGGGATGCAGTAAATAGCGCTCTGGTCAATCAAATTTCACCAATATTTTTGTAAAAGGGGGACCAAAGTGTGAAAATCTCACACCACTTCTCTTCTTTCCCTCTGTATACATACCATTTCTATATTTTATTTTTATTATTTATAATTTTAGTTAGTTTTGTGTAAACGATCACATAGTCCTTTGTCGACTATTCATACGGGTCCTTTCGGTGTTGTTTTGTCACCGTAGTTGGGAATAATATGGTAATCGACGAGGGATTTTGTTTGTCCTGATTGGGAGTGATACGAGTAATTGAAACTGTTTCTAAACCTGAATTTTAGAATGGTTCTGGTGGTGAGCAAGTAGTTGAGACTGCTAAAAGAGATGTTGAGAAGTGACCGTAGGCTGTCCATCAACTATTTCTATCTTGCGTGGTCCCTCTCTTTTCGTTACAAATTAAATATTATGTAATTTTTTGTCTAATACATTTTTTTTAGGAATGATACGAGTAGTCGAAACTAGTACTTCCCAATTGGGACTTTAGCGGACAAAAACAGGATTGTCATATAGTGCTGACAAGGTTTGTAGTGGTCATTGAAAAACAGGTGGTCCTGTTTCTACTACAATAGCTGCCCATTTTATATCTTAGTTTCCATCACAGGTGCAAACAAGTTAAAGGTTTCGATCGAAGAAGAGACAAAATTTCACAATAGGAGATTGTTTACTTTATTTAATTGTAAATGAAAATGTTGGGTGGCTTGTGAGTTAGTTGATTTCTAATGAGTTGGTGGCCATTGATCTTAGAAGATTTCTCTTCCCACCCCCATGTATCTTTTTAACCTCCCAAAAATCTAATTTTACTCCCCAAACTTCGGTAAATGAAAACCAAATTTTTAAAAACTTCTGTTTTCATTTACCGAAGTTTCCTGATATAGAAAAACATGTGTTTTCAACCGTTTATTTTTCATCAGGAGGGGTGTAAATGGAGCAAAACTTCGGTTCATGTTTACCGAACTTTTTTTCCAAAGGTAAAAATAGAAGCCCAGGGGTGAAAAAGAGACACCGGAGTGGGGAAAGAAATATTCTTAATCTTAAATGATCAAAATATTAAAGGTCAATGGGCCTATTCTCTTGGCCCAAATTTGCACAAACAAAATATAAAATATCAAGTTAATTAGAATCGAACCGGTCATTAAACTGATGTACTACTGCTTAATAAGTTCATCCTAGTACAAATTGTTTGATAAAATCCAAACTTAATTTTTAAGAAAAACAATCTTTATCAACATTTGTTTATTTTGTGTTAAAACTCTAAATTAGCTGAATCTATCTTTCCATATAAATCAATTTTCTTTCACTCAAGAAATACACCCACAATAGTGATCAAATAGGATCACTTTGGCTAGAGAGAGATATAAAAAAATACTCCCTTCGTCCAATTTATTTGTTTTGTTTTTTTTGGTTAGATTTAGCATTTATATTTAAGTGTCTTTTTTGTATTTTAAGTGTACAATTACTCTTATTTTTTCCAATAAAACTAATTAATATTATATATTTGAAAAACTTATTTTTGATACATAACATATTACTGTAAATAAAAATTATTATTGTATGTTTTCATTTGCAAATTGTAATAAATATCGTAAAATACTAAAATAATTAATTTTCTTTTTGAACAGTAAATTTGTAAAATAATATTAATTGTCAACCATAATTACAGTAAACTTGTTTATTCCCTCAAACGTTATTTTTATCAACTTCCTCAATTGTTAAAATATTTGAAATTGGTTCTATAAGTGTAGCTCAAATCGTAGCTACCCGAGATATTGTTGGAGTGGTTGGAGTTCGAATTCCAAATTCCACATTTCTCCATATTTAAATGTGTAATTGTGTGAGTCTAGCTACTAGACTACTTAACCGAAAAAATATATATATTTGAAATTATGTAATTTAAAATGATGGACAAAACTTATATCAGTTTGATCAAAATAGGGAAATAATTATTTTTAATTATTAGATGGATAAAAAATTGGAATAATAATCTTGTATAGATAGAGTAGAAGAGAATAACCAATGGGAATGACTAAACGCAAGTGGTAATCACGTGGGTGTAGGTCCAATTTAGAAGTGAGCAAACGCGTGAAATACAAGTTGTATAAAAAGCGATTGAGATTTGGATGCAAAGGGTAACAACTAACAACACAGTTGTTGAATGATGAATCTTGATAGGAGAGTGAGAGAAAGAAATAAGAGAGAGAAAGAGAAGCAAAATCAAATTCCATTCCATGAATTGAAGATGACCACATCCACATGGCTTAGTTTCAACCTAGTGAATGAAATCAAGCCACTTAAGCAAATCGTAATCTCAAAGATGCTTATATGACACGTGGACATAAAACATATCACACCGTTGCTTCTCTTCTCTTATTATATTATATGGTCCAAGAATAAATAAAACAAGATATAAAGAAAAAATATCCCATGAGCATTAAATATATTTTATACTAAGGTGTGGTGTGTGGGGGCTAATTAGAGTATTTTCTTTGTGAGAGTTTAACACTAGACCACACAAAAACAAAAACTTGTTGTTCCCTTGATAGCAGACACCTGGCATCCCGGCACACCACAAAGTCAATTTCCTTCTGTCTTCATCATTTTGCTTCTTCTTTCATTCTTCCTCCTCTCATTTCTCACATTTGTATTTACTTACTCATTTTTTGAGAAATTGCAATATTAAAATATGACAACAACATCCTACCTTAAAATTCAGCAGATTTATCCGGTAAAAATAATTCAGTTGGTAGTTATTACTCTCTTCGTCTTAAAATATAAGTAAAAATAAGTTAAAAAATTTGATATATATATATATAGTTTAAAATTTAGACCAAATATATTTAATTTTGTTAATCAACTATTACTTATATTTTAAGACGGGAAGAATAATAGTTAAATATATAGTTTGAATTTTGAATATTTTATTTCTGTATGTTTGTAATGCAATTTAATATCCAAAATCAATCAACTTATAATGCTAATATTATTAGGCTATACAATTTCTCGTGTTTGAATTCAAAACTTCATAATTTTATTTGTAAATTTTTTATTGTATTTGTTACTTCGTTTGCAAATCCTCAAAAGACAATTACCTCACTTTTTTAAATTTCAAATATTTTTTAATAATTTACACTTTAGATTATTTATTTTTTACAAGATTAATTTTATTTTTTACTAAAGATTAATTTTATCTTGATACTATAGTAATATCACGACTCTCATGATCATGAACTTCAAAAAAGAAAAAACACACATAATATATATATCTATATTTTTATTCTAAAAAATTAAGCAGATGCAGCCCAAATTCGTGGTTGTGACCCATACATGCAGTGTGCATATATACATTGCATCTGTGGTGCAGTGGTGTGGCTTTATTTATTTGACATATTTTCACATTTTTTTATATTCATCCTGTATGGGCATTTCTTTTTCTATCTTTATTAATATTATTATTATTATTATTATTTTATATTTCTTATAGTTAAGATACACATACACACACACACACCTAATTTTGGCTTATTGGTGTCTATGTTGAGGTCTCTTCAATACTACAAAGAGTTTCTTATTTTAGGTTTTTTATTAGTGAATTTTTTCAATTGGAGATATTTTAGAAATACAACTGCTAATTATACACAACTCTTCGACAGATACTTTCTAACCTTAATTTTTAGGAAAGATACTTTCTTTAGGAGGTTGCTCCAAAATATATAATTATAGTTTTTTTTTTTTTAAGTGTAATAATAGTTGTTGATGATTGAAATATATATAAGTAAATTAAACAATATATAGACGGTTTCAAATAGATATGGAATTATGTTTGACCAAAAAAAAAAGATATGGAATTATGTTATCACGTAGAGTAAAAGTAAACCTAGTAAATATCTATCACGTAGTATTATATTAAGAAGCAAAAAGAATAATAAATAGTTAAATACATATATACTCCGTATTTGAATTACTTTCATACATTTGGAGATATACCACTCTTTAATTTTGAGTGTTATGCCCGTCACCTTCATCTACTTTCATCAGAAAAAAATAGTTATATATATTTGGAAATATATAATGGAAATATAAAACTGATGTAGGATCATACTATAATATCATATGAAAAATGTTCAATTTATACATATTAATACTACCACTGGTGAATTTTTATGAAGTAATATGTAATTGATAAAGAAAAAAAAATGTACACACAATATAAAATAATTTTATACTGTCAACCGACTGCAATCATGATTTTCATCATATAACATCTCTAAACCTCACTTTTCTTAATATGACATGGAAGTTTGAAACATTGTTATTGGTTGTCAGTGTAATGTACGTCATTTAAACTCATTGATAAATAGATATAAATAAATGAGTGACATTTTTTTTTGTCCTTTATAATTTTCTAACGAATCAATTTAGTATAGAAATAAAATTTAAATTAGTTATTGATATTTTTATATTGATGATAAATTAGTCTCTTTATTATAACTAGCGGGCTGCGTCTGCCTGTGTCTAACTTATGTCAAAAAAAAAAATATGCCTTATGTTATGGTGAGTTTATTAATAAAAGATTTTTGCTGCTAAAAAAATAAACAGATCTTATGTTATGGTGAGTTTATTAATAAAAGATTATTTAAGGTATTATTGGTATTATGAAAAGTCCCCACCAAATAAAAGTATTCCCTTTATATACACAGTAGTAGATAGTAGATAAATCATATACTAGTTTGTCAATGTCATATACTAATTTAAATATTATTTTTTTCAAAGATTATACTGCACTGCTAAAAAATTGTAAAAGACGAAATATATCCTCGCTAGAATTGTAATTTCATATAAAATCCTATAGTCACCAATAAGTGATCGACAACGAGTTCTTTTGAATCATAGTTTACGGCTGTAAAGCAAGCAACTCATGACTATCTTTTTGCATTCTCTTCTTTATCATTCATCTTTGAAATCTTAAAGGCTTAATAGATCTTTTGGTCCCTGTATGTTCGTGAATTTTTTGTTTTAGTCTTTGTATCTAGTTTTGTTGCAAATAAGTCCCTCAATGTACAAATTTTTTTGGTTTTAGTCCCTAAAGTCAAAATCCGCAGGAAAATCTGAAGAAAAATCTCCACAAAAACTGCCAATTTTCCTGCGGATTTTGACTTTAGGGACTAAAACCAAAAAAAAATTATACATTCAGGGACTTATTTGCAACAAAACAAAATACAGGGATTAAAACCAAAAATTCGAGAACATACAGGGACTTAAAGATCTATTAAGCCAATTTTAAATGTTTAAAAAATTATCAACAAATCCAGTAAAATGTTAAGAAAATATCATATACTATTTCACTAAGAAAAATATAAATTTTTAATTTATGGAAGAAAATGCACAGTCAATGTAAATTGACGTCCAATATAAATTTGCAATTAGGTAGTTTTTATTATTTTTATTATTAATATTATGACAGAATTAGGTAGTTATTTTTAAAGTATGGTTATAATATTGTCTTATATCAAAATACAATGAATTTTTCTTCAATATACATATATAATTTATTTCCATTGAACTTTTAATTTATGTTTACTTTTAATGTAAAACTTTTTTAAACTTTGATCAATTGTTTATTACAATCAAATTATTAAAAATATTTGATTTTCTTATAGCTATTTTTAAAGTTACACATTTGATGAGTGATTGTTATTTTTTTCAAGTAGCTTAATGGCTAAATATTCCACCATTTAGGTGGATAAAGGATAAGTGAGATGACCATGTTCGAACTGAAATAAGATCACGAGACGAGTGATTGCGGTTATTAAACTACCGGCCAATTTGTGTGTTATTGATATGGAGTATAAACTCTAAATAAATGATTGAGTTAGATGTTTTACTCTTGTGTAAAATGGAAATTGGTTTTAATGTAATTTTGGTTCACCTATTTTTAAAAATATGAATTTTGATCCCCTATTTTAAAAACTAGTTTTTTATCCCCATTTTAATTTTTTTCATAATTTTAGTTTCACAACTTAGTTTGGCCAATTTTTTGCTGATGTAACAATCTTAAATTCATCATCTAATCAATTTTTTAATTTGTTTCATATAGAGGTTTACTTTGTGGATTTTACATATTTCCGTATAGAGATTAAACTCCTGTAAATGATAGTAAAAATTCTTACTACCCATAACATAATAAAAAAATAAAATAGAAAATAATATGTTTTTTTATACAATTTGTTTTTTGTTTTTAAAAAATATTGATATGAATAATCGGATTTCCTATGGGTGCGTTTACTACAAATATTTTTATAGAAAAAGCTATTTTTTCTTTAAAAAAATCACTTTTATCGTTTTAACAGTGTTTGTTTTAGACTTTTTAAAACATTATTATGTTAAAAACATTATTATATATTACTCTTGAAGTAAAAGATTAATTTCTTAATAGTTTTTTTAAATCTAATTTTATTAAAGGACAAAATACTTAGATGTATTTGTCAAAAAAAAAAAAAATACTTGGATGTAAGAGTTTCACACTTAAATAAAAAAAATTATAGTAAACAAACTGTTAAAAACCCAAAAAATAAATTCTCTATTTTTATTTAAAATAAAATATATGTTTTAAGTTTAAATAAACGCAATTACATGATTTTTTTTATTTAATAGACTAGTCATTAGAAATTTCTTTTTAAAAATGAATAAATTAAATTTTTCACTTTTTTCAAAAAAAAAAAAAGTTGTTTTGAGTTCAAACTTCAATACATATATATATAGATAGTATTATTTTTTGTCTCTAACAATTGAGCTAAACTCGTACGGACGCGACTATATAATCTCTAGTAGGATAGGATCACAAAGATTGACAATTCTTTCGCTCTTGTTGATAATCTCTCATCTTTTTTTTTTTATAAATATCAGACGGGGCATCTACTTTCCTCTTCTCTTTCCTTCCTTCTTCTTATTACCCATTCTTCTTCCATACACACCAAACCATCACAAGAGAGAGAAAACCCAAAATAAGACGAAAATTCCGCAAAAAAGAAGAAACAACACAAAGAACGAAACCGCGTTGATATCACAAAGAAAAAATAAATCATCACAAGACTCTGATCAACAACAACATGAAGAAGAATTGTGAACTTTGCAAACTTCCTGCTAGAACTTTCTGTGAGTCAGACCAGGCTAGCTTATGCTGGGACTGCGATTCTAAGGTCCACAGTGCTAATTTTTTGGTTGAGAGACACACTAGAACTCTCCTCTGTCACGCTTGTCAGTCTCCGACGCCATGGAAAGCTTCCGGTGCTAGACTCGGTAACGCGCTTTCGTTGTGTGAAAGATGCGCCGGTGGAAGAAAAATTGATTCCGTACAACAAAATGAAGAGAGTGAAGGTGACAATGAGGATGAGGTTGAAACTGATTCAGATGAGGATTCTGATGATGAGGATGAGGATGATGATGATGATGATGTTGACGGTGATAATCAGGTTGTGCCTTGGTCTGCAACTGCTATTCCACCGGCGGCGTCGAGTTCTTCCAGTAGCGAAGAATCTGTTAGCAAGTGTAACGAGAACGATGAAGTTGTTTCGAAGTTAGTTACAGAAATTACCTTGAAACGACGTCGTGTGGATCATGATTTTCAGGTAATTAATTATTATTTTCTGTTTTAACTTTAAGTTTAAATTACTAGTATCAATTTTCTTCTGCTTCTGAGTTTTTAATTTATGTTTTCATTTTTTTTAATTTTTGTTAATTTTTTTTTTATTAATGTGTTGATTTTGTGTTTCAGGTTTCGGATTCAAAAAACTGGAAAAATCAACGGAGAGAGGAGGTTGATTTGTTAGGGTGCGACGGAGAACCGTCGTCAAAGGCGGCGATACGGCGTTATTGTGACGGAGATGGAACGGAGCATTCTCAGCCACACGATTGATGAGGCAGTACAATTAGAGATATTATTTTATTTGTGATCTCTTTGATTAACTTCCGCTAACAAAACTCTTTAGATTTTTATAATGAGTAACCAATATTATTCCAATGTATGAATCAGTTTATTTTTTGTTATTTTTTTAATATTATTTTGGTTAGATATTTTGAGGATTATGGTTGTGGTAATATTATTTTAATTGCGAAAGTGATGAATTGTAATGTATGTTTTGGAAAGAAAAGAAAAAACCATATGATGAATTGTAATGTTCGTTTATTTTTATACACTTCATTTGAGCTTTCATAGTTAAAGTTGATTAGAAGTAACAAGTCAATTGATTAGGTGATGAATTTTGACGGGGACGAATAAATTTGGCTGAAAATGTCTCCAACGGTTTAAATTAGGCTGAAAAATAGATATTAAACATGTGTTTTTTCTCAATGCGAAGAAATTTTAGATAAGCAATTGAAGAGTGAGAGAGTTCATATCAAACAAAACCAAGTGTGTGTTTGGTTTAGCTTTTGGAAGAGCCAAAAGCAATTCTAGAGGTATAGAATTGATTTTAGATTGGTTTTAGATGTTTGGTTACTTTAGAGCAGAATTGATTCTGCCTCCAGAATTGATTTTGCTAGAAGCTATGATTTGTAGCTTCTGGCTTTAAGTATGATTTTTACACTGAAATTTATTGTTCAACTCACTTTTACATAACTGTATCCAAACATAAATCAATTATGCTAAAATCAATTCTGATAAAATCAATTCTACCATAATCAATTCTATCAAAATCAATTCTATCTAAAGTTAAACCAAACACACACCAAGTGTTTTTGTTAAAACAAACATTTATAACGTGCATTTAGTCATTGCTAACAAAATAATTAAGGTTAATCACTCTGGTACATGTCTTATTTGAACATATATCTATATAAGATTGAGGTGAACAATTCTAATATGTTTATAAATAATGTTTGATATAGAAATTTTAATAAATATTATTTGCAAAGTTATCACAATTGTCCACTTTAACAAATGTATCAGTACATATTTAAATAAAAGAATATCAAATAATTCATCAAATTAATAATTTATTTACCATAGGCATATATTAGTAAATATATATATTTTTTCTAAATTTATTGTCCTATTTTTTAGAAAGACAAGCTTCAACTTTTATTTGAAATTATCTGTGTATGTTTCCACTCTCATATTATGTGTTTGGATAGGCTTTAAAAGAAAGCAAACTTGTGTCGAAAAATTATATTTACACAAAAATTATAAACACTATTTTCAAGTTTTTATGGTAGGGGAGGCTTTTAAAAGTGAGTTTGGGCGAAAAAGTGCAATCCAAACACATGCTTAATCTAAAGAAGTGATTTATATGCATATTTTTATTTCTTTTAATGATTTCGTCGTTTTAGTACGACATTTGATATTCCGTTTTGGTGCAACATATTTTTTTTTATTTTCCATCTTAGTATTCTTTTGATTTTCTATCTTGTTATTGTGTTCATTTGATGTACATCACCATCAATCTTCATAGTAATAGCTAACACTTATGCGCAAATGTTAGCTTCTTGGTATTTATGATTCATTTTAACCTCCCAATAAGATTCATGAGATGATAAATTTTTTGTACAAGAACCCAACCCCTACGATACACATGACCTTTACTTAAAATACTCAGCATATCAACTTTAAAATCCACACGATTATATTCTTCAATTTTTAAATATTTTTAAACCATAAAGGATCTCTCAAATTACTAAAAAAAAGGGGAATGAATCATCTCCCATACATTTTTTATCCAAAATGAAATCTAAGCCTTACATTCCATTAACGCTGCAATTTTTAATTTTTTTTTATTTAAAAATGAATCGCTGATGAGATGTGGATTGGACCTCCTGCAGTAAAAATTTACACGAGAGGAAATCTAAATCCTAGAATAATACATATGAAAACACAAGTTCTTGAAATTGGTGACATTAATTAGACTTTTATACATTAACATTATATTATGTAATTGTCCATTTCTTTTAAGAAATGAAGATGATCTCTAGCCTACATTAGCTTTTTAAATATTTAAATATATTATTATGAAATATAATTTAAATAAAATGTCATATAAAATCTTATTAGTTTGTTAGCTTAATTATTTTAAAAAAAACATATCATATTACTTATTAATATGAACGATAATTTAAAATAGATTTTTAAGCATGTCAACGTATAATATAAAGTTTTTTTTTAAAAAAAAAACACAAACTAAAAATAAATATATTACATGTTACAAACCATGCTTTTGAATTAAATTTTTGAACAAGCCATATCTTTTTAAGTATCTATATATAAAGTTTAACTCTACATAACTTATTTCTACCTCTAGGTGTAGAGTATCATGTTTGAAAGAAAATTTAATCCCAAAATCATATTTGTAGTAACTAATAATCAAGTTCAATTAAAATCTAAGATCAACTATACTATTTATCGACAAAATTGAATATGCACGCATCAGTCTAAGATTTGTAGTGACAAAACTATGATAAGAAATTGGTTGTTTAGGTTGCTTGAAACAAGGTACATTTGGGGTCAATAGCAATTGTTTTTAACCAAGAAAAGATAGAAACGTGTCATAAATATCATCAATAGTGGTTAGACATATTTGTGGTTCTTAAATAGCAACTTCATTCATTCAAGTGTGTGAGGAAATTGCTTTGAAGAAGAGGTTGTGTTAGAGCCTAAAACTAGTCATGTGCTTCACTATCTATATGAACAACCATGTGAATTAGTAAGAAAGTAACGTAAACCTTCCAATCCTAATTTTAATTACCATGCCATGTTTATTTCGTGTGCAACGTTTTTAAAATCATACCAAATTTTTTGGTATGAATAATAATATCTGCTGTCACCACTTGATATTATAGCCAAACAAGGTCAATGTCGTAACTTCATGCCTAGCCACATTTTGATATGTAATAGTAAATTATACATTTTTTATGAGATATTTTTAATTTTTTATTTAATGGTAATCACTAACCAAACATCTGGGAACTATTATTATTGCTTAGCTCAAAATTAGTTAGTTGGATTAGTACTACTATCATTATTAAAATACTTATTAATTAATTAATACACATACATTGATTAATTAATATAAATTTTGATTCGTTTTGCATGAGGATTATCCTTTGAATAAATTGTTGGAACAAATCATGACTTGGCGCGGCCGGCCATCACATCAAGTGAACATGGGAATGTGGATTAACTTTATTGACATCTCACATCTTATATATAAAAAAAAAAATCTATCAATTGTATATTCGTTACAAATTTTTCATAAACAACTTAACTGCAGTTTATAATATAAGCATTAATTTTTCATAAAATTAGTCAAAAAAACTTAATTGCAGTTTACAGCATAAGCATTAATTATATATAATCATTTGATTAGTTAAATTGTTTTGGTATAGGTTGATTTTTATAAGTGATGACTAACTTGAATGAGTTTATGAAAATAAATTACAAAAAATTGCTTTTTTTTCTTCTTCTTTTGTATGAAGTTACAAATAATTTTAAATAATGTTATAAGCTATAAAATCATAAAGGAATAAATATATTTCTGATCCTTATAAATATTTGAAGTTTTATTTTCAGTCCTTTAAAATTTTTCTTAGTCTTTTGGTCCCTCTAAAATTTTCAATTAACATTTTTGGTCCATACTTTAAAATCAACTTCTATGTAAACTTCATTCAAAAATGTAAAGTTTATACAAGAGTTGATTTAAAAGTAGGGATTAAAAACGTTAATTGAAAATCTTTGAAGGACTAAAAGTAGAAGAAGAAATTTAGATGGACTAAAAATAAAACTTGGAATATTTATAGTGATCATAAACTTATTTATCCAACCATAAAATATTGTTGAAAAATACTTTTTTTCCTTTTCTAATAAATATTAACAAATAAGATGATTCAATAAGACATAAAAAATCGTAGAAAAATTTTAACGAGTGTTTTAAGAATGCAAGATTTAAAATATAACATAATAATATTCTTTTCGAAAACATGCATTCAACATTTTTAAAGTTTAAAATATTTTTTTGGACAATTTTTTTTTCTTCTTTCTATTTTAGTGTATTTAACTAATATCTTTAGAACACCTATTACCTATGAAGCCCCGATACTCTAAAAATGGTGAAGTATCGTGTCCGATACGTCCTCGATACCGATACTCGTCCGATACGTCCCGATACTCGTATCGGAAGAGTATCGGTTAAATCTTTATTTTTAAATAAAAAAATAATATCCGATACGCGTCCGATACTTTCCGATACTCGTATCGGAAAAGTATCGGTTAAATCTTTATTTTTAAATAAAAAAATAATATCCGATACAATCCGTGTTTCCTAGTGAATGTCAAACTATTATGTTGTTACACGGATAACTAACTATGTCTTTTTTTTGGATAGTACTGGTGATGTTTTTTGGGATAGTACTAATGATGTTCTTTTTGTATAATACTTAACTTAAGATGTATAACTTAAAATGTACTGGTGACTATTATTTTTTAGGACAATATTAATGAAACACAAATATATAAGTTGGTATTAATAATGTTAATTTATTATAATTAGTATTTTTGTCTTTGTCACTGTTCTGAAGTCACTATGGTGTCCTACTATATAGCAGGTTGTTAAGTATTTGGGATTGTCCCAAAATTCTAATATAAGAATGAATACTTTATGCTTTTAATTGGTCAGCTGCAGGACCTATATAATTGTCTAAGATTGCTACAAGATGGACTTGTTGAAGAGACTTGATGTCATGACTATTATATGTTTTTTGAGCTATTATATGTCTTTAGTTAGGACTGATAAACCCTTGTATGTTGAACTTAAAATTATTTTGCTCTTGTGCAAGCTTATTTGCTTGTTTGTACTCCTTGTACAATGAATTATTGGCGTTTATAATAATAATAATAATAATTTTTTGTCTTTAAAAAAAATTATCATTATTAATATTATTGATTTTAATCATGTTTATATATTATGCATTTATATATTTAATTTTAAAATTAATTTTTAAATAACGTATCGCGCCAGTATCGGATATGGATTTTTTAAAATTTTGACGTATCGGCGTATCGGTATTGTATCGTATCCGTATCGTGTCGCGTATCGGGGCTTCATAGGCTATTACCGTATCTAAAATTGAAAAAAAAAAAGAAAGATTAATAAGTTAATGTTAATTGAAAAAAGTCGTACTAGGCTAGTAAAAGCTCTACATATTTTAAGAGCCACATAAAGAAGTTGTGGCTGAGGACGTTGTTCAATAAATCAACTATCAACCAACCATTCGAATTTAGAATCACGCATGGTAATGAGGACGCAAACTAGTCTAATCAGATATTTTGAGTTGGTAATTATATTTTAATCGGTGTATTAATCAAGTCACCTACAATTGGGACATATGAAAATGATAAAATAATAAAATAAAAAAAATAATAAAATAATTACTCTTGTCAACCTAGAACAAAATAAACAAATAAACAAAGAATAATATAATAAAGGAAAGGATCAATGTGTGTGGCTCAATTCTTGTGGTGTATAATTGTTAGAGTATGTATGGTGTGCATGTGGTGTGTGGTATTGGTTCCATACTTTGGTTTCTTCTAAATTTTTTTTTTTTTGAGATGATTATTTTTTCTTGTCTTTTTTTGATGCATCGTACGAGTGACCTTGTGGGTGTGAAAATGACGTTGGAATTTTACCTGACTAAATTCTTGGTATTCTCATGTAGTAGCATAGAGTATAAAGACTGTGTTTCTTGATTCTTCTTTGTTTGTTTTTGGACACGTTCAAAGTTGTGTCTTAGGATGTGACTCAACACAATTTTGAAAAATGGTGCTCCACTCTTCTTAATTTTAACTTCTTCTCAAATTAAGAACTTAAGGAATAGCTTTTTTTGTGTGAATGGACTTAAGGAATATAGTTAATAACATGACAAAAGGGATTTAATTGACTTATCAATATGGATAAAGGATTACGAGAATTTGATAACCATGGAATACTCAATGAGAAACTACTATATATTTATCTTTTTAATTAAAATATATGTGAAGAATAGAAATATTTACTTAAACACAATTATAAATTTAATGAAAAAAATAAAAAAAAATAAGTAGATGAAATAATATGATTAAATTATTTTTCTATTAATTTTATTTATTTATTTATGCGAGTCTGCCTAAATATATATGCTTAAAATGTTGTGTACAAGTAAGACTTCTTCTGCTATGATTAATTAATTTATTTTTGACTGATCCTTTAAAATTTGGGATGTACCATATCCAACACTATGTAGATACACGCAAGTACGTATAAGTATAATGTTATTTTATCAAATACATGCAAATACTTTTTCTTTTATTGGAGATTTTTGAATGATTGATTATCAATGAAGAATAACTTAATTTGACGTTATTTACATGGAACTAGTGAGTAGTGTGTGTGAGAGGTGTTGTGCTTTTGATGAAACCACACAACATCTGTTTTTGATAGTCCGTTGTTTGGTAAACCTGTGGATTGATGTAATGGAAATAGTTTTTTTTGAAGCAATAATGGAATGGTTGGGTATTAAATAGTTTGTGATATCCAACAATAGTGTGGCTCATGCATATCAATTTATTTTCTTGGCCCCTCGTGAAAAAAGAAGGGAGGAATATATTCATTCAATTTGGATATATAGCAAGCATTTGGTATATTTACAAATAACATAATTTTTGGCAACTAGGAGAACAATATAGGATCTATTCTAAGAGGGTAATTTTACCCATATCCAATAATCCGCAAAAGATACTCAACAGATCGGGTAAAAATCTATATTGTGGATACAAATACAAGTATAGATAATTTCCCCTAAAAATAAGCGGGTATAGATTATAGATATGGGTAGGATTGGGCACGAATCCGCGACCTGATTCACATATGATATAATCGATAACATATTGAATCATTCAGTCAAGTGCGATTTGAGTCTTGGGTCAACAATTGTAAAAAAAATCGGGTATGAACAATTACACACAGATAGGTACGAGTCTCTATAATTCTATCTCTTCGTAACCAAAATCGACCGAACAATTATTAAGATGCAAATTAATTTTTTTTCCTTCTCTCCCTCTTCCCTTCTCTCTCAATCTCAGACACTCTTCACTTTGTTATATCCATCTTTTTTATCTGTGATATAGGAGAAAATATTATATTTTACAAACTTATAATATATTGAGGAAGGAGTTATATGAAAGATATTCTAATATGCATTCTAGATCTATTTTAATTTCTACTTCTCTTTTACTTGATCTATTATTGTTTTTGGATTTACAAATTTGAAACAAAGCAAGTGCTTCTCAACCTCTTTGTTTCTTCATAGAGTTCTTCTATCATTTATTGCATTGTATACGAGGTATTGAACGATTTGAAATTAGAAATTTTTGGATAATGAAATTTTAGATGTAAAGACTCTTCCATTAAAAAAAATGTAAACAAAGTTTGAATCTAACCATAGTAACCACCCCATTTTAGCTGTCACCCAAACGGCCTAACACCCGAACAAACAGAAGATGTAAATACTCAGAATTAGATCTAAATTAAATGATTGCAGTTTTTATCAATTTAGTGATTTTTACCCCGAAACCGACAGATGCTTATGCCTAGGCACAAGTATCTTAGTAACCACCGTTCCATGCCCCCATAATATATATTTATTTATTTTATCTATATCATTGTATAATAATATAGTTATATCAATTTAAAAAATAAACACTATTAAACTTTATACAATGTGAATATGTTAGCAGAGTTATGAACTTATATAATGCAATGTCGAAGTTTTAAGATGGATTAGTGAGATGATCAGAGTTCGAACTCTATCCCCTACATATATAATGCAATGTTCTACCAATTAATATAAGTTCATGGGACCAGAGTTATGAACTTTAGCATAAAGTTATTAATAATCTTCCATTATTTTTCTCTCTAAAATTGCATCTAAAAATTTACGTTGGAATGGTTTTGTATAAATGTTTAAATATTAAATAATTTTTTCTCTCCAAATCAAGATATTTTAGATGCAACAAAATTTTGGACCCGCATATCAAAAGGAGGCTAGAGCTTAATGATAAAGCTGGAATTAATGTAAGCAGAAATTTTCGGTCCATGGTTGTGGAAGCGAATGGGTATGATAATCTTACATTTGGGGAAAAAGATTGTCGAAATTATATCGACAATCTAAGGCAGCTTCGACTTGGAACAGGTGATGCTGATGCTATTCAAAACTATTTTGATAGAATGCAAAGGAAAAACAATCAATTTTACTATGTTATGGATGTGGATGACAAAAGTCACTTAAGAAATGTTTTCTGGGCAGATGCGAGATCTAAGACTGCTTATGAGTATTTTGGTGAAGTCATAACTTTTGACACCACTTATTTAACGAATAAATATGACATGCCTTTTGCTCCTTTTGTTGGAGTAAATCATCATGGTCAATCAGTTTTGTTAGGTTGTGCCCTATTGTCGAATGAGGATACTAAAACCTTTTCCTGGTTGTTCACGACTTGGTTAAACTGTATGCATGGACGTGCACCAAATGCTATAATTACTGACCAAGATAGAGCAATGAAGAATGCTATTGAGGCCGTCTTTCCGAAAGCACGTCATCGATGGTGCTTGTGGCATATAATGAAAAAGGTTCCGGAAAAATTGGGTAGGCACTCTGATTATGAGTCTATCAAAACACTTTTGCATGATGCTGTATATGATTCGTCGAGCATAAGTGATTTCATGGAGAAATGGGAGAAAATGATTGAATGTTATGAGCTGAATGATAATGAATGGTTGAAAGGCCTATTTGATGAGAGACATCGTTGGGTTCCTGTGTATGTTAGAGACACATTTTGGGCTGGAATGTCAACTACACAAAGAAGTGAAAGTATGAACGCATTCTTTGATGGGTATGTGAACTCAAAGACAACATTGAAGCAATTTGTTGAGCAATATGACAATGCGCTGAAAGATAAAATTGAAAAAGAAAGCAAGGCTGATTTTGATTCATTTAATACAATAATTGCTTGTATAAGTCGTTTTGGTTTTGAGTCCCAATTCCAAAGAGCACTTACCAATGAGAAATTCAAAGAATTTCAAACAGAAATTGCTTCATTGATGTACTGCAATGCTTTCTTAGAGAGAAACGATGGTTTGAATTCAATCTTTTGGGTTATAGAGAGTAAACAAGTATTTGATAGAGTTAAAGACATAAGGTTCAAGGTATTCTTCAATCAGAAAGACTTCGAAATACAATGTGCATGTTGTTTATTTGAGTTTAAAGGAATTTTATGCAGACACATCCTTTGTGTTCTTCAGCTCACAGGTAAAACAGAATCGGTGCCGTCTTATTATATTTTGTCAAGGTGGAGGAAGGATATTAAGCGAAGACATACACTTATTAAATGTGGTTTTGATCATTTAGCTGGAAATATTGAATTGCAACGTGTTAGTAAAGCTTGTGATGCCTTTTACGATGTTGCTTCTGTGGGGATACATACTGAAGATGATTTATTGAAAGTCATGAATTGGATCAAGAACTTGAAAATTGAATTAACTTGTAAAGAAAGTTCTCCTGTGATTATAGAAGGAGAGAGATCAGTTCAAGAGCATGTGACTAAAATTCTTGATCCTATAGTAGCCCAAAGAAAAGGACGTCGTCCCGCAAAAAGAAAGGCTTCTAAACTTGATGAAATTGTGAAGAAGAAGCTTGCAGGAAAGAAGACTCGAAATAGCAGTAAAAAGAGTAACAGTGTTCAAACTCAAGAAGAGGTGATCAAATTTTCAAATTTCTTTTCTTTAGTTAATTGTAATAACATGTATGCCTAATTTTATTTTATTTTTGTGGCAGGGGTTGTGTCTATCTAGAGTTCACGAAACTGAAAATGCAGGATTTTCTACATCTCAAACCATTGACGAGATTGACACGCAAGAGAGCATTCAAACAAACATAGCTCCCTTCAATCCAAATCAAAACATTTTTGTTGAAGTAAATCAGGTGCAGATAGATTCAATCAATCTTTTACTTTTATTTGACCATTTAAAATTTATATGGGAATAAAAAATTCCACATTTGTTTTACAGGTTCCATATTATTCTCAATCTCAAATCATAAAACATAATATTAGCTATGCAGAACTTTTAGAGGTATTGGATGATTATGATTTTTTAAGTATTATAGTCAAGTTTTAATATAGATTTCCAATTATTACATTCATGTGTTCTTTTTGTAGGCACAACACCATATGAATGATAAACCATCATCACGAGGACATGAACGAACCACTAATTGGGGAGATGAGAGTTGAAGATGATATTTGCATACTTGCAGCAACTATTTGACTTTATTTTGTGTTAAAATTTAAATAGTTTAATGTTATTGATGTTGAAGCACTCTTTGTATTTTATTGTTGCAGCAACTGTTAGTTTTTTATTTGAAGTAAATTGGTCTTTTGATAAATTTTTACAGATGCTAAGTTTTATGATTAGTTTTTTATTTGGGAAACTTGTGTATGACTTATAATTGAGTGACAAATGCAGATAATTTGCAATGTAGTAATCTGCAATTGTGCCATCTTCTGTTTCTCTACAGAACTATGTAATCTTGGAGCAAATATTTTCCTTTGAGTTATCCATTGCCATCATTAGTTTCTTTTGAGTTATGCCAATTAGTTGGTCATGGTTTCAACTTTAGATAGCATTAGGGATGAGTACAAAGCTAATTAGACCACTGTTATGGTTTAAACTTCATATATATACATTATATTCAATTTGAATGTAAAGATTATTACATAATAACAAGTTACTAATATGCCTAATAAGTAAACAAAATTCAGAAAATCCACCATGTTGATGAAGAATTACATAATAACAAGTTACTAATATGCCTAAATAATCACGCAAACACCAACTCGTACTAGTCTTGTTTATTTCTTGATGGAAAGCAGCATCTACATTGCATTTGTACCACCCTTGGGAGGGTCTTTGCCTCCTTAATACTTGCTGTACCTGTGAAGAATTTACTGGTATATGCTGCAACTGCTGGACAGCAGCCCATTCCTCCCATAAATGACGAGCTTTGACGCCAAGTGAACGACCCGTATCGGCCATATCATTCCAAACCTTGTTGTTTCGATTATAATTTTCAGTAAACTTCTTCAGCTGCTGACCTCATAAATGAATGATAGACGATTAATTGAGGCAAAGAGATCACGAGACTTCAATACTGATCTAAAATCCAGTTCAAGCAGCTTTAATTCACTTTACATCTTAACATTGAAAAAATTATTTTCTGAAAAATAGATGGGGAAAATTACTTCCCTTTACTTCATAGGCAGTAAAAAACAAGATGTTGACAGAATCAAACAATATATGACAGACTATATTCAACTCAGGAAACATCATATGGCACCTAGGATCCAAGGTACACACAGGTCTCTCTTTGCTTTGAGTGCCAGAAATTGGTTGCTTCTAAAAGTTTTTCAGCCTTCTCCACTATGCTAGCATAGCTCAATCCCAAGCCTTTAGTTTCCAAATCAAACAAGCTTATTGGAAAGAACTCATTAATTGGATATTTTGAAGCAGAGAAGCTTGAAACACAAATGAGCTTGGTAATGTCCCTGAGGAAAATATTGAAAATGATATGAATGAGATATTATAAATGATACGAATCGCTGTGCAGAGCAGGCGTTATCTGAGTTAATTCGGGTCTGCATAAAGTTTGTTTTGATCATGTTTCAACTGATGTGCTGCAATTCAAATTCAGAACGAGAAAAAAATAGTTATACCATGACTAAGACTCGATGACTTCACTACAAAGTGTATTTTTTTATTGAGACAAAATATCAAACATTTGTAAGGCATAACTAACATAAGGCTTAAAATAAGTTTAGATGCTTTGTATTTGTTCCTTGTTCCATAACTCAACCAGTTAATGGCTTATACAAAAGTTACACTGCGAGAGTTGAAACAGTCTTCAAATTAGATGTCAAACCACAACTAACTATTGCAAGCCTCTAGGATGGAATAAAATGAGCAACCTCTGTGACAAATGTGACTTTTATTCTCATTGAAGTGCAGAAAATGATGAGTTGTGTCTACCAAGTGCCTGTGATATGAAAATTCTAGGTTAATAAAGCAAATTGTTTATTGTATATGAACCAACCTAATTCAATGATATAACTTATAAGCTTTAATTTCAACAACTATTAAATGTCAAAACAATGACATATAAACATTATGTCTTTCCTTGATAGAGATTGCTTCCGAGAACCCTTTTTCCCTCTTTGCACCAAACACTACCTCTTATATCGACGTTGTGGCAGGACAGATGAAGTTGAACGCGTCAAGAGTTCAGTGGTGGCGTGCAAGAGAACGCTGGTGTTTGAGAATAGAGAAGATTGAAGGCTGATGATTGATGAAAGAACTCAGATCGCGAAGAGAGAGAGAGAGAGAGAGAGGGAGAGAACGGTAATTTTTAATGCGTTGCCATGTCATGTCGTTGGATTTCACGACTAGTGTTGTCGTGCTTCATAGCATTTTCCAAATGTAAAACTGTCGATTTTTTCTATAACAGGAGGTCCAATTATGCCAATCAACTACGGTGTATAGTTGAATCCTATATGACTGAGGATGGTTTCCAAATTTTCTAAAATCACATATCTAACCCCAATTAGAGGTTACAAGCAATAAATCTGAACTAGTCTCAACTAGATATTAAAAATTAAAAATATACTACGAATGTGTTTGGAAGACCTTATTTACAATTTGTTTTGGCTTATTTTACTCTATAAGGCATTTATAAATAATTAGGAGAACTTTTGAAAAATAGCTTATGACTTGTTGTCAGCTTATTTTAATAAATTTTACACAATATAACTTATAAAAACAACTCACCACTTGCATGAAAATAGTTAAATTATATTCAATATTTGATTATTATTTATTTAACAATAACCATTTTTAAATCTCTACCGGTTATAAATATGGGTTTCCTCCATATTTATCACCCAAAAATAGTTTTAGAAAGAGTGTTAGAAAATACTTTCTCTGTAATATTTTATAAGCAAAAATACATTTTCTAAATTCATTGTATTTTTAATGTATCTGGTCTATATTGTACACAAGATACATTAAATATACAATAAATCTAAAAAGTTTTTTTTTTCTTCTTATAAAGTGTTACGGAGGGAGTATAGTGTAAATGCTTCACTATAACCTATAATAACACAACAAACCCCAAATGTGTTTTGTTAATTAACATCATCCGAGACAAATGAGACTTCATAAATTGTAAACCACAGTAAGGGATATTTACAGGACAAACACAAGACAATCTTTTTATGACACAAGACAATGAAACAAAGTTTTCATTGTTTCTAAATCTACACTTTGTTTCCACACAAGAACTGGATCAAGAGCCTCCAAATCCAATCATCAAATTGGAAAGACATTCAAACCCGTCAATATTGAAGCACATTATAGAAACAAACTGATCAAAAGCATACAAATTCCAACCGACCAAACAATCGCTTCACAATGTATATTATTTCCATTTAAGTTTAGCATATTCTTCTCCATTTGATGTACCACTTTTTTCTGGAAAAATACATTAAATCACCAATTAATTTGAATGTGTATGCCATGATACAAAAGAGCACAAAAAGTGGTGACAGTTATCAATCTGTATATAAATTTTACAATACGATTGAAGGTATTAAACTTGAGGAAGGATAAAATGAGTTCACAAATTGCAAATATCGTTCATGCATTACCTGAAGTTAGTAGGATATTTATATTGCTCTGTAATCTCATTAAGCATCTGTTCACAAACCAAAAATAAATAGATTAAACAAGAATAAACTAATCAAAATGAAATATTATCATATATTACAGATTGCACAAGCTCTACAAATAGATAAAATCGTATAATGTTTTTGTTTATATGATTTGATGGCATATATGAACAACAATGTTTAATTTTATTTTCTGATACAACTGCAGAAAACAACATTTTAGCAGATAGCATGTCAATCTAGAACCTAGAGTTGCTTAATTTAACCAAATATAACTTTCCTAAAATGAAAATTAAATATACTTGAGGATCAATCTTATGGTTTGGTATCTCATATTTGAAAAGACTTATGTTTAGGAACATTTTTCTGTTTTTGGCAAATAGCAAATGGGATTCAACCTCAAGTCCTCAAGTGAGTTTAGTAAAAGCTGTTAACTTAAACAAATTGCATTGTAACAGTGATATAGAGAAGAATACAAAAGATCAAAGTGTGGCGCAAGTTGTGGAGACTATTTTAAAGACATAAATGCAACACACAAAGTATAGAAATTGAGATTGGGTTTAAGTAGACAACTACACGTTGACGTTTGGTACTAGTGATATCTCAATTATATAGCTGACAACCATTAAGAGTGATCTTCTTAACAAAAAAATGTATTTGATTTCTAACTTAAAAAAAGAAAAGGAAACTCTTATAAGTTCATATGTGCATATGGAGAAGCTAGATGGGAGAGCTTATGAAAAACTTAAATGGTTAGGTATGGAAATGGAAGGCAAAGCTAATATAATATTCTCAACTTACACAAGTTAATATTTAGAAGACTCCGCTATCGCATGATGATTAAAATTTCTTTCCTATATGTACTTACTGAAAAATTTATCAAAACAGATTCCACCACTAAGCATATCAAACCATCAAACTTGAGTAAAGAAAGTAATACAAAACTCATCTTCAAAAGGGCAATAGTAACTATTTGGCTTTGACAAACACTTCAAATGCAATATAAACTTTTGAGTTTGAATTCAGCATAAAAATGAGGAAGAAATGATCAAATCAGTCCTCTGATCTGATGAATGACAAAGGGCACAATTATTAGTCGTAATTAAAAAGTTACGATGCTATCTAGGTTATTGTAGAGCTATGTTGTTAATAGCAGATAGCGGCGCGTAGCGCCGACCCCAAAAAATGCTATAGCGGTATAGCGGGTAGCGCTATGACCGCTATTGTGAAGACAAAAAAGCCATGTACAAATTAAATATAAATTCCAGCAACATACATAAATACTTAAAAAAATAGAAAAATACATAAAAATAAAGGAACTTTCATACTTAATATTATCATTTACCATCAAAATAGGTTCTAAATAAAGATTAAATAACACTTCATCAAGTTTTAGAAGTACTCAAAATGACATCCCATTAAAATAAAGCATAAGCAAGTTAGTATTAATCTAAAATTAGTATTATATATTAATCTAAAATTATGCTTCCACATCTGCATCTGCCTCATCTTCACTTGCAAGGTCCACCAAATTAATATTATCTTGTTCATCACTTGATTCAAATTCTTCTTCTTCTACATCCAACTCCTCATTTTGGTTCAACATAGTTGTAGCAAGCCTAGATTGGTTTCTAGTAACTATTGTTGGTTCATCAGCCCCAATTGCATCACCAACATCACCCCAAAAGGGGTGTTGAAAAGCCCAAAATACCCCTAACTTTATGATTTAATTTCAAAATTAAGATTTCCATCAATTTTTCCCCCAAAATAGGAAATAGCGGCCAAAAAGCACTACCAATCCGCTACGCCACCGCTATAGCACCGCTATTCACTTGCAAATGGCGGCCGCTATTTACGCTTCTCTTAATAGCGGAAAGCGGACTTATAGCATAGCGGCGAGGTGCCAAACGCTACGCTATTCCGCTATAGCCCCGCTATAGCGCCGCTATTAACATCATAGTTGTAGAGTAATATTGTTCCTGCTATTTTAGATCACATCCTAGGCTTCTTTTTTTACTTGAATGTTTCATTGGACTACACCTTCTATGTTCTCCTAGAGTTTTACCTAGTGATGCTCATGTATCTCTACTTTGGTACAATTACACTGTTATCATTAGAAAGTTTCATCACCCACTATATTCTTTAGAGCTATGATCCTAACTCCTACCCTTTGGACTTCTAAAAAATCTTTCATCCAATACTTATCTACAATAATGCATTCCCATTTTCCAGGTGCATGTTTGTTTTTGCTGTTGGTGGCCCAAACAGACATTTTCCTAAAAGTACAAAGAGCCAAGCCTTTTTGCCTACACTGGAACATGTGAAAACAGAGAACCATACACTAGATCTTGTCTTTCCTGTAAACATATGCTTAAATACTGATGTGTCAAATTCTTTAGTCTTCTTCTGTATCCACTTTGTTTCTCGCTATTGTTTGACTTGGGTCATTTAAGTGTTGACAAATATTGACCATAGCGGATTGCGGTGGCGGATTACTTGACAACCACCATGGCCAATTTGTGAAGAATGGTGGCACCAAGGAGATTTATGGAGGCTAAAAATGGCGGATGCAGACATCTGTCATCGATAACACGGCCCCATTTTCTTGTTACTTACTAGAGCGGGAAATCTTGGCACAACAACTAGAGTGCGTGTTAGTTTTGCTATTACACACATCCAAAGCTCTATTGGATGCGAATGCAACAAACAGTTCCTCCTAGTTCAACACGTGTTCAAGGAAAATGGATACATAAACAAACACCGTGAGTTGTTGTCTTATGTTCAATTAATGGAAACAATCTCTTGCTTTGTAAATGCAAGGTAGTGTGCTACCTACAACAGAATCCCATTGCAGGTCCAAGCTCAACCCTTACCAATACACCTCCCATGGTGGGAAGGGGTCAAGGCATCAACCTGGTGGCAGTATTGTACAGCCAGGGATGTATACATGGAACAAGGGTGAGGTCTTTTAGTAGCAATGCCCAGACAAGACAAGTTTTGAATTGGGGGCAAACAAATGGAGTAAACAGTTATTAGTATTTTTCACAACTCAAGTTTCTTTTATGAATTATTTCACATCTCGGGTGCCAAGAAACAAAATTAAATCATAATACCCTGAAAATGTGGCATTCCTCTTCCACCTAAAAATAATATTATCATAGCAAAATGCCAAAAACAAAAATGCAAAAAACAAAGAAAGCAACATGGCCTTCAACCAACCCATCATGTAACTCCAAAAATCCAAAACATGACAATCCACTCCATGCCAAAATGCCAAATAAAAACACAATGAAAAGTTAAGGGTCCGTTTATTTTCATGTTTTCATTTTTGTTTCAACTAATACGCATGATAGAATTAAGATTCAATACCTTTCTCACTATTTTCTTTTACATTTTTCAAAAACAAATTCAGCAATTTAAGAATTTTTGAAAATCCCAAAAACACTGTTTTTATTGTCCTTTCTTTTTGGTGTTAAGCGTTAACCCTCTGGTTCCCAAGGGAAGGGGCCTGCCGGCCTGGTAATCCAAAGTTCGACCGTGAGGTAACTAAAGTTTGACCAATAATTGTCCCCTAGGATTCGAACACAGGATCTCCCGAACGATTATTCCTAGGGGGAGTTTCATCAACCACTTGAGCCTAATTACTTGGTTACCGTTTTTGTTGTTTCTAAAAATGCATGATCTTAGCTAACCTATATCTTCTCTCTATCAAAATTATTCACTACATGAATCTTCCATCTTGTTAGCAATTTAAATAACCACAAATTGAAACAAATGAATTTTGTTTTTAGAAGTTATTCACCAATACCATTTCATAAAAAACATAAAATTAAAATGCTTGCAAGATTAAATCTTAAGGTAAAAATAAAATAAAATGAAAATCAAACCTTTCGGTTCTTCCGAAGCATCATGATACTCCTCAAGTTCTACTTCTTCCTCAGGTACAGGATGAAGTTCAACTTTTTCCCCAACACCAACACTATCTTTCCCTTGAATTCCACCGCCATTACTCTCCTCAGGATAACGAACAACCACAACAGGACAAACACAGTGATGAACACAATAATCACTGACACTTCCAAGTCTACCAGTAGAAGCTCTTTTCGAAGCACCAAATCCACGACTTCCCATAATCACAGCACTCAATCCAAGCCTCTCAACTTCCAAACACAATCTCTCTTTCATATCATGATCTTTCACAATGTGGATCTTGAACGGAGTTTGTGATTCCACCAATGGTTGTGCTAGGTCCGTTGCTTTCGTTGATGTGAAATTGTCGAATTCGTCTTCCATTTTCTGTCGCGATTCCTCTGTAGAATCACCGCCGTTGTGGTTTCCATCACCGTCGTTGTCGTTGTTGTTGTTGGTTAGGGTTTGATCGACGGAACCCCAATCGGCACCGTAGAGGACACTAGTTGGACGGACGTGAAGGAGGATCACGGTGTCGCCTGGTCGGAGATAGTTTTGAACCGCCCATCGGACGGCGTAGGCGCTTTCATCGCTGAGATCAACGGCGATCGCGACTTTTCGGTGTGAACCGGATGGTAAAGCGAAACGAGCCGGATGATCCGGTTCGGGCCGAACCGGTGATTGTGGATTCATGTAAAAAATTACGGTTTAGCGAGAGTTTAGGCTGAAATATAGGGACAGAGAGATTTTATGGATTAAATAGAAAATTTCGAAGATTATTGGAGTTAGATAGATATGATATGATATGATTTAGTAACGGAAAGGATCAAAGTGTAAGGAAATGTTTATATCTTTTCTTGATGTTATTGAATTTCTGTGTTCTTTTTGTAGACTGTTTTATTTTTATACATGCGTGTCAGCACAAGAATTTGTTTCTGTTTAATTAAATTAAATAAACTGGATGGCGTTTTGTTATGTCAAAGGGTGTAATGGTCTTTTGGGCTTTGGGAACTTAAGATAAGTTACTTATAAATTTATAATTGAGTAATTTTATTTCATTGAGTTTATTGAATAAATTATTTTTAAAAAATAAATTCAATGTCTAAACATGTTTATTATTTTATTCTTGATAAGATGAAAGAAGTTTATCTTTTGCAAAAAGAATACCTTGGCCTTAATTAACTCAACCTTTCATATATTATATTCTTGAGTATGTGATACAAATAGTGCACTTGTTTTAATGGGTGATGCAGTTGAAAAAAATGTGTAGAGATTTTATTTGGAGAGTTATTGTAGATGTTAGAAAGTACCGTTATGTGACTTCTAAGTAAATGTTTTTTTAATGATGTGTTTGGAATGATATAAAGAAAGAAGAATTAAAAAAGTTACAGAAACTGATTAATGAATTTGGACTAAACAGACCCTAAAGAAGTTGGTGGCATTCGCTTTTGGTGTATGAAGATTGAGGACTCATAATAAAGGTTATATATATTGCTAAATTGGCATAGCAACTTGTGACTAATGATGTGAGATTTTGGAAAGAAATGAAACTGATTTGGAAGAATTTTTGGCCTTTGGAAATGGGATAATTTCACACCTTATCTATGTACAATTTACAAAGATATGTCAAAAAATTGTTGGTATAGTGTCTTCTTCTAGCAACAATTTAATTGAATGACAGGTCGATTTAGAATTTACTATCCGATGATTAATTCTCTATAAAATCGACTTATACTCTGATGTGTAATGAGTCTCTTGATCCTACTTTCAATCCTTCATTCATAATAATTTAGAGTTGGCAAGATCTTAATAGAATTAGAGCTTTCCTTTGAAAGTAATTAATTCATGGTAGCTAGATTACTTGCTAGTGAAGAAATGTTCAAAAGGAAAATGACCACAAATCCTTTGTGATCTAGGTGTCCTAATCACTTAGGCTTTGTTTGGATCACAAAAGAAAGTGAAAGGAAAGAAAGTAAGAGGAATGATAGTTAAAGGAAAGAAAATAAGAGGAAAGTGAATGGAAAGTGAGATAATATTTTGATTGTTTGGTAGAAGTGAAAGTTAAAGGAAAGAAAGATGTGTTTTTTCTTAATTGACATTAATACCCCTATCTATAAAATAAAATTACAATTGAATAAATAAATATATTTTTTTATTAAGCAACTTTACATATTACAAAATAAGTTATATTATTTTAATGAGAAAATAAAGTTATACTCCCTTCCCACTTTCCATCAATATCCCGTAAGAAAGAAAAAAAAATGTTACACATTTTGCAATTTGTAAATTGTAGGAGTATATTGTGGCATTTTTGTCTTTTTGACCAAAACAATACTCCCTGCCCCCTTTCCGTCCACATTTGGGAGGAAAGTTTTTTTGCGTGGGGCCCAGCATAACTTTCTTTCCTTTGCCTTTTGGTTGTTGTTCCAAATGATGGAGAGATTGGTCTTCCACCCACTTTCCTTCCTTTCATCATCTTTCCTTCCACTTTCTCTTGAAACAAACATAGTGTTAAAGTCTATCATGTACTCCTTCCGTTTCAATTTATAAGTAAAAAAAACTCATTTTTCTTGTCCCAAATTATAAGCAAAAAAAATTAACTTTTCTCTTTTTTATGAATTGTTTTTACTTATTCCTATAAAATTTGCTTTCTCTCTTATTTTCTCTATAACTAATGACCAATGAAAAAAAGTTTAACATTTTTCTATGAAACTTGTTATAAAGAAAAGTCAAAGAGACATACTTTAACTTAGTTATGATTTGGTTTTCTTAATAAGTGTGAAATAATTTTTTGAGAAAAAGGTATATGCATTGATAGTGTAAAATAATTTTACACAGTCAACCAATACCAACCATGTTTTCCGCCACGTCACCCCACTATACCCCACTTTCTTAATATGACATGGTAAAATGATGATTTTTTATTAACTGATCGTGTAAAACTATTTTACCTCGTCAGTGCATCTCCATTAAACTCTAATATTTTTTGCTTATAAATTGAAACGGATGGAGTATATGCTAAGAGATCGTGAAATTGCCATGGATTTCTGAAATAAAGTTATTAAACAAGTTCATTGGAGCAAATTTTTAAATATTGGTCATGAGGCTTGAATTCGAAGTGAAATCTTACTACAAAAAATATTAATGAGAGAAGATCTAATTGCTTTACTACTTTCATAGTAGTTATAGGGTGATATTTTGCGAGATAGAGATCATCTTATCTTATAGAACAAATTGAAGAATATTTCACTGGTGTTGAAGAAAGTTTTGTTTATTCATATATTTGTAGAGAATCAAATCAAGAAGCTGATGCATTGGCAAAAAGAGGATCACTGTTGCAAGGAAGGGAGTTAGCTTGGTTTGTATAGCCTTGATTCCTATTCTGTCATATACCTTCAGGCTTCAAGTGCTTGGTTATAGCTTGAGAGCTTCAAGGGAGGTTGTTGTGTGTCTAGGCTTCTTCAAGGCCTTCTTTTTATTTTATTTTTTGGATGCAAATTGCATGGTGTTAGCTTGTTTGTTTTCTTCTTTGACTTAGCCATTTTTAAGTTAGTAGTGTTTAGCTTTTCTTTTTTGTGGTGTGTCGTGTTTTTGGAGTGGTAGTCTTGGTGCTGTTCTTGTAGCTTCTTTGGGTTTTGGCTGAGGTGTTAGGCCACTTATTTTGGCATGCTCTTTTGATGTACTTTATTCCCAAGACTTTGTACCTTTTTAGTTCAATTTTCTAGCAAATGATAGGGTGTGGTTTCTACAACCCTTCATAGAAGGTGGGTAGATATCTCTCACTATGATGCTGGATTGGACCCAATTAATAAAATTTCTTAATTATCGAAAAAAAAATCTTATCTTATAGAAGACGATATTTGGCTAAAAATTAATCATCAAGTTAAATGAGCTGATAAGAAAATTATGCACCCCTTTAACATCACAAAAGATCAAAGAATATAAAGGCTAATTCGGTTGGTCTCTCCACCCCCAAATGTTTTTAAAGTCAATGTGGATGGATCGGATCGCATCACCGGATACTCAGCTTTTGGTGGTATCATCCACAATTCTAATGGAAATCTCATTCAAAGATTTGTTTGCAATTTGGAATTAAACTTGTGTTGATCTCTATATTATTATTAAGTGTGTTAATGAGCTTTAATCTTCCTATAGTTATTTTTGAATTTGATTCAATGGTGGCTGCTCGGATGGTTCGGTCCAAAACAAATTCCTCCTTACATTTCAAAAGGAATGCTAATTTAGTTGGTTTAATTGATTCAATTACAATTGAACTAGATGAGTAATAAAAGTTGTAAAGGATATTCAAAAATACAAATTAAAAAAAATAAAATTGAATCAATCATAGTTCAACCTTGTTATTGCAATTCAATTTAGTTTAATTTAGTTCAACCAAACTAAAACTAAAGTACGATAAGATTTTCAAAATATTGTTTTGAAGAGTTTACCGAGTTAAATTGAAGAGTTATTATAAAAAGTAATTGAATAAATTATAATTATATATCAATTTCTTTCTATACATAAATTCTTCAATTTGAATTTATTTTTTTTATATTGGAATATACTATTTTGAACGCTTTAACATATATAAATTTGCGCATGATGGAAAAACTTTTTTATAAATTATCATTACATGCTCATTTATCCCATATAACTTGTATATGTTATAAATTTGCAATTTACACACCGTGTTTCAATTATAAGATGAAGAAAAACATAACATCACACTTATTACTACCTTTATCTTTAAGATTTCTAGAATATTTCTGGTCTTTTTCTATAGAATTCTCTTCAAATTTTCAACTATATTGATTTGCCCTATAATACCTCCAATTATTTTACCACTTTTTAACCAGCAAAGTAAATAATAAAAGATTAGCAAAATAAATAAATAATAAAAGCTCGTTGTGAATTCTTTTTAAAATAAGTGGTATAAGCCATATCTACTTCTGTTGTGACTAGTGAGCTATGAAGCACGAATACCTTTAGAAAATGGCGTGTTATGGTGTCCGACAGTATCGGTGTCCGATATTTATATGACACTCGTACGTTACCTGTTGGAATAATCAAACAAGTTTCACCAAAAATATAATTTCTTTTCTTTGTTTTGACACTCTAAAAAAGTTAAACATGTATTGAAACCATGTTATCAATGAAGAATTAAAGATATTAATTTTGATTAGAATATTTTTAATAATAAATCGATAAATAAAATTTTATTATATATATAGTGGTGTCAGTATCCTATGTTTATTATATTATCGATGTCAAAGTGTCTGTGTCATGTCGCGGTGTCCGTGTCAGAGTCTGTGTTTCATAGCTCGTGAGCACCTTTCTTTCCTTTTTTTATCAATATTCCAACTTATTTGAGAGATGAATTGAAAAAAATGATGAATTTATTTTGGTGGCATACTAAAGAAAAACAAAAAAAATTACACTACTATTATGATATTTGATACTTTTTTTAACAATATCGGTATGAGTTTTTTTAACTATATTTACACTTTAAATAAATTTAGATATGTTTGTAAAGGGTGAAACATCATTTCCAATCCTAATGCCATTACTGTAAGATAGGTTTTTTCATGAAGAGTATTTTTGCATGCCTAAGAGCTTTGTTTAAGGAGGGCAAACACAAGCAATAATCCCTACTATTATGCACATGGATTTGTCTATTTTGAATCAATTCTTTAAGTTGGTAATAATTTAAGAAATGCTCTTTATTTTAACACATATTACTCGTATTATAGAGATGTTCTAGCTAATGAGATAAGTACTTAAATATCATAATCGGTTGTAATAGTAAGACAATAAATACGATAATTCTTATGGATAAGCTTTTGAGGTGGACAAAAGAAGCCAATTGCCTAACAAAATAAAAACTTGTACGAAGATTTTTTAACAAGGATACATCCTAGGGGGATGGAATAGGATGAAGTAGCTAGGAAGCAAACTGTTTGAAATTATCAAAACCAACTAAGGTAATAAGAGACCAAACAAAGAGGGTGGGGGCAACATGTCATTAGTTCACTAGCAATTAAGCCAAAAGGTTCTTGGTCAATTTTAGAGGTGGACAAAAAAATCGAAACTTGTCTTAACCTACAAAACCCGAAAAATAAAATAAAGATTAGGGCGGTTTATACGGGTCACGGGTTAGTGGGTTTAAAATTTTGGTTTCGATTGAGTTGGTATGGGCAAGTTCGAGTGGAGGGAATTGGACCGACGGTGCCCGAAACCCGCCCACATGAGTAAATTAAAACATCGCGTTTTGCACTACGATTTGCCATATACATACTCTAAGCTCTTCTCCGGCCTCCTCTTCACACTTTCTCACTTCACCTCAAATTCATGGAGACTGAAACAATTATGGAACATTTTGAATCCTATATAACTTGATCTTCTTCATCTTGTTTCTCTAATTTCGTTGAAAACAAATGTAATGTTTTTAATTTTATTTGAGATTTTTGTTTTTTCTTACTTTTTATGTTGATTTAGTTTTTCTAACACTTTCTTTTTGTGTTTGTTTCATAATTTTCTTATCTTTAGTTGCATATTTTATAAATTATACTCCAAAGGTCGAGTTTATTACTATTTTAATTTTATTTTTTATTTCTTAATTTTTTACCGAATCAAACCGTCCGATAACCCGTTTAAACCGCATAGCCCGAACCCGTGAAAATCCATCTATATTTTATGGGCGGATTGAATCTTATTTTTTTACTCTATGATTTAGACCGGGTCACCCAATTTTTGACCTGAATCCGCCAAAACTCGCCAACTGTCCACCCCTAATCAATTTATTTAGGTAAGGTAATTGCTCTTCTCTCTGTTTTCGAAATTCTCTTAATTTTATTGAAAGATATTTTTTGGTAATGAAAAATGTAGTATATTTTTCGTGTTTGAGCAATGAGAGTGATTATCATTTATTTATACAACAACATCAATAGTGTTGCTAAGTCGTACAAGAAATTAAGTGAATGACTTTTGTTTAAACACATGAGATTTTGCAAATTGTTTTCAGTGATAGTTGTTTTATACTGTAATAATAGTTGAATGTGACATAACAATTACATCCACGGCTAACTGATTAAGAACGATTTTGAATTTTTAGTAGAGAAGTCAATGAGCCATCATAATCTATTCAATTGAAGGGGATACATAAAAATCCTCTAGGGTCTAATCAATTGTTGGAGGAGTGTTCAAATCCAGTCCCATCAATAGAAACTGCTTAACAAACTCCAAAACTCTTTATATTGTGGTATGATGTTTGTAAAATTTTACTTATACTATTATTACACTTTTAAAAAAGTTTAATTCTTGAATTTTTTTTAATATTTTTACAAAAATTAAATAAAATGAAAAAAATAAATTATATATCAATATCAATATGGATTACATGCCTCACATAGGGATGATTAGTACCGGACCAGCCCACTCCATGAAAGGAACCCAATTGAGAATGGTGGGCCAAAATAGTGACACAGGAAAATATAGCAAAGAGAGGGAATTAGGTGACGTGGCAAGTAGCCAAGTTTGTTATAAGAGGAGGAAAGAGAGATGAGAGGGGGATTCAGATATTTTCTGTTAGAAACCTTATGGTTTGGCTTAGAGGGAGAGAGTCATCTCTTCTCTAAGAGGAGCTTGGCTCTGGGCAGTAGGAGTATATTCTACTGTAATTTTCCTATTTTCATAAATAAATACATTCCATTGTTAAGTGTTTTTGTGCTATTTTGTCCATTGATTTTTGGGTTCCTGTTTACCCCGATTTTTAGTAAACAACCGCTAGTTTAATTATTACAAGAGAGATCAACTAGTAAATCTCGGGACATATGGATTGTGTGGAAGATGATGAAAACATATTCATATCTTTGGGTTAAATCGGACAATTTGAATAAAAGTAAAAGCATTTGACGCAGTCAAATGGTTTGTTTTAAAGGTAAAATGCTTCAAAGTTAAATTTACAGAAAACTTGTAAATGAATTGCAAATAAAGTTTAAAGAAAGACTTTTGAAACAGTAAAGACAATGCAATGAAGATAAATTGCAGAATGATAAAGTTGCAGAAAGCTTTAAATTGCATAAAACTTAAATGACAAACAAGTAATCAAGACTTGCAGAATGTAAATTGCATTTAACAAATGTAAAATGTTTACAAAGGATGGTACACAGATTCGTACATGTTCCTGTCATTCATTTCGCTCGTTGACATGGGTACTCTGAATATTTTAGGAATTTGCATGTGTATTGAATTGTGGACCCGTTTCTCTTATCAGAAACTTATATTTATAGACAAACTAACATAACTGCTATAAACCTACAATACGTCTAACTATGCTCCACGTGTCTTGACAATTTGAATTCCCTTTGACACCTGGCGAACCCTTCAAACGTTACTCATTTTGAATATTTTGCTAAGTCCAGAGTACGCTTCTTTCGTTCTGCACAATACGTTAGACAAACAAACATACACACGTACATATATATACATATATATAGTTTTCGACCATTACCAGTTAGTGTCGAAAATATGCTTTTTACACAAATAATATCTTGTCGAACTCGACAAGCTTATTCAGACAACACACGTTCTGTCGAATTCGACAGAACTCTAGGCTTTGACAAGCAACTTTGCACATTAAAAGTCTTTGATGTCAAATGCCTTGATTTTCTCTTGATTTATTGCCAGAATCAGTTTCCAAGAGAATATTAAAAGGCAATAATATACATTAAATGAGATTTCATCATCTCATTCCAATTCATTAATGCCTGTCGAAAATACAGGCTAACAAATTGCCCCCTCAAAAATGCCAGTTTCGACTGCATGTCAGATCCAAAAGGAAGAAATGGCAGTTTTGAAGATTGTCACCTTTCCCAATTCTGCACGTGGTATCTTGACCATTGTCTTGTGGTACATCTGCCCCCACAAGTTTTGGCATTGACAATTCCATAGGAGTAGGTTGATCAATAATGAGTTTATCTTTAATTTCAATCAACTCTTCCAATTTTTCATTGGGAATTTTATAACCAGAAGCTATTTGAGCCAAATCATTGGCTTCTTGATTTTCTATTCGAGGCACATGTTCAATGATAACTTGGTCGAAACGTTTCAACAAAGAAATTGCTATGACAAAATATTTCATCAAGTGTTCTTTTATGCACTTGTATTCTTTTGTTAATTGTTTCAAAACCAATTCTGAATCACCTCTAATCAAAATATTTTTTGCCCCCAAGTCCAATAAAATTTCTAGGCCTGTTATCAAAGCCTCATATTCTGCTTCATTATTTGAGCAAAAACCATTGATTTTATATTTGAACTTGGTGGGAATTCTGGAGGGAGAAATGATTAAAATCCCAATTCCAACTCCATGTTTATGTTTAGAACCATCAAAATATAATTTCCAAGGTTCTGAATCCACATAATTTTGAGGAGTTTCTAACGCAGAATGATCCACTATAAAATCAGCCACAATTTGGCCTTTGACTGCATTTAAAGGTTTATAAGTTAGTGAATATTCTGTTAAGGCTAAGGCCCATTTTCCAATTCGACTATGCAAAATTGGTTTAGATAACATATGCTTAATGATATCACAATGAGAATAAACAAAAACATCAACAGGCTTTATATAATGCTTGAGTTTCATACAAGAAAAATACAAACATAAGCATAATTTTTCAATACTACTATATCTAGTTTCAGCATCATTTAAAACCCTACTTAAGTAATAAATGGCTCTTTCTTCACCATTTTCATCTTCTTGGGCAAGCATGCTACCCAACGTCGAATCTGATGCTGAAATATACAACTTCATGAACTTGTTCCTTATTGGAGGCATTAACATTGGTGGCTTTGACAAATAACTTTTGATTTCGTCAAAAGCTTGTTGTTGATCTTGCCCCCAAGTGAAAATTTCTTCTTTCTTGAGACGAAGCAGTGGTGAAAATGGCTGAGCTTTACCACTTAAATTTGAGATAAATCTTCTCAAGAAATTGATCTTCCCAAGTAAGGACTGAAGTTGCTTTTTAGTAGTTGGAGATTTCGTCTCCATGATAGCCTTTGTTTTGTTTTGATTTATTTCAATGCCCTTTTTGTGCACAACAAACCCAAGGAAATCTCCTGCATTAACACAAAAAGCACACTTTAATGGATTCATTTTTAATCCATATTTCCTCATCTTTTCAAAAGATTTTTTCAAATGATCTAAATGATCATCTTCTGACGAGGATTTGACAACTATGTCGTCGATATACACTTGCATAAAAGTGTCTATGTATTCATGAAAAATTAAATTCATTGCTCTTTGATAAGTAGCCCCAGCATTTTTCAAACCAAAAGGCATTACTACCCATTCATATGTGCCTAATGCCCCTGGGCATCTAAAGGCAGTTTTGGGTACATCATTTTCAGCAATGAAAATTTGGTTGTAGCCAGAATAACCATCTAGCATACTTAAATATTCAAACCCGGCTGCTGAATCAATTAGCATTTCTGCCACAGGCATAGGGTATTCGTCTTTTGGTGTAGCATTATTTAAGTCTCTAAAGTCTATACATACTCTAAGAGAACCATTTTTCTTAATCACAGGGACTATATTTGCTAACCATTCGACATACCTTGCTGTTCTGATGAATTTGCTCCTCAGCAGTCTTTCAATTTCTTCCTTGATCTTTGACATTATCTCTGGTGCAAATCTTCTAGGTAACTGTTTCACTGGCTTTTTATCTGGTCGAACTGGGAGTTCATGTTCCACCAATTTTCTGCTCAAACCTGGCATTTCATTGTAGTCCCAAGCGAAACAATCTTTGAATTCCATCAAAAGTTGCACCACTTTTGCCTTCAGATCTGGAGGAATGTTTGCACTAATATATGTTGGTCTTTTTGTCAGACCATCTCCAAGGTCAATTTCTTGCAAAGGATCTTGTGCTTGCATCTTGTGACTTTGACTAATTGGATCCTTTTCAAATCCTAAGGGTTCGTCATCATAGATGCAGTCCAGCTTTTGCAATTCTGGCTCTTGTTTGCCAATTTTTATGCCATTGGCTACATCAGCCATATTTTCTGACAATGAATTGGCTTCCAAAGCCATCTTGATTCTATTTTCAGCCATGTAGGCCGTAATCTTTGCCCAAGTTTGGGACTCAGACATAGTAGTTATCTTTGACATCCCACCCAGTTGGGTAGTTGTGGCTTTCATATTCGCCATCCTCGCTGTTTCCATCTTCTCTCTCCCACAAGAAACCATGTGTGAGATCCAGTTTGATTGCATGGTGACCATTTCCTGCTAGACGATGTGCAAAGTCTTTCTCAGTGCATGGTGAAATTGTTGCCAATTTCTTGTCGAAGGAGTGTTTCGTCAGATGATGGACTTCAGTTTTGAAGTAGCTTTGATCTGCTTCAATATTTTCCACTATTCCATCATCTCGCCATATAATGAGGCGCTGGTGCAGGGTAGATGGAACTGCCCCCACTCCATGAATCCACTCTCGACCTAGAAGTAGATTGTAGTTTGCCTTAGAGGCCACAACCAAGAACAAGGTTGGCCTTACAGTGCTTCCGACAACCACTTCTAACTGGATTGCTCCCAAAGAAAACCCAGTTTCACCCTCATAGTTTGAAAGTACTATGTTGTGAGGATGAAGATCCACCAAAGATTTGCCAATCTTTCTGAGCAGAAATTCTGGCATGAGGTTAACCGCAGCACCACCATCAATTAGCACTTTGTTAATTCCTACATTATTCACCTTCGCCTGTATGAAGAGAGGCTTCAAGTGACTTTTCATGCCTTCGTCTGGCCTCTCAAACGTAGCCATTTGGTCTTCCAAAGCACCATTGCTCGTCACATAGTAACAAACTGGCCTATGTAGAGCCATTTGCATCCCAGATTCCTCTTCGTCATCTGTCACTTCAGAACAGACGTCGAACTCCCTTGGCAGAATTGACACAACATTTACTATTATGTCGAGATCAGGTTCAGAATCCAGAAAGTCATCTGCTTCCATGTGGTCATCTTCGACGTTATCAGCAACTGAAGACTCCATTTTTTATTCGCCTAACCTTTCTTTCATTGGCTTCTTTGCCAATTCCAAAGGCCTCTTCCCATTACCATCAGCAGTAACTTGGGATTTTTGAGCAGCCACTTTTTTCTGGCGCTGATATCTGCGCCATTGGGATCTTGTCATGGGATTTTTCCCTTTGTAATTATTCCTGTAATCATATTTCCTTGATTCAGGATCTCTTTTGGGATTGCTGTTACTGGAGTTCCCTTTCTCCATGTTCCTTTGACCATAGTCCATGTTTCTTCCATGAACCCATTGGTTGACAGGTGTCCTGTTTGAGGGGACAAATGATTTTTGTGGTCCCAACCTCTGATGTACAGGCGCCTGTTGGCTATTCAGAACATTAGAATAAGTTGGCTTCTGATTTGGCCAATTGTTTCTACCTTGACTATGAGGCAAAAATTTGTTAAGGCCTGCAGCAGCCTTTTTGTCGAACATGGCACTACAATGAGGACATAATGTGGCCTCGCCATCATTCTCTTTGCAGCGTTGAAGGAAATCCAATAAAGTTTCCCCAGCCTGTGGATATACCTCTTCCACTTTGTTTTCGTATTCTTCCTCAGGAATGGAAACTAATTGCCCCCCTTCAGTGAGGTTCAATGCTTCTAGCATCAGGCACTCAAATGGCTCTGTGTAAGCAGCATCAGCAATCTGCAATGGATCCTCATCCACCTGCTGTTTGGATTTTGGCTTTTCGCCAAATTTGAGCCTTCCCTCCTGCAGGGCTTTCTGGACCAGATCCCTGAAAAGAACACATTGTGAGGTTTTATGACCCAAAAAATTATGGTATTTACAAAAACCTCTTTTCTTACGTTGTTCTAAAGGTGGTAATTTTAAACCCTTAGGTACAATTATTTGGCCATCAGCGACCAATAAATCAAAAATTTCATCACATTTAGTAATGTCGAAAGTGTATGTCTTAGAAACAAATCTATCATTTTTTGGTTCGACAGGATTATTCCCATTTGATGGTTTCAACATTTTACAAGTATAAGGAGGGCCTGGTTTTAACTCAGCCACGTTAACCTCATTATTTTCTATGTAATCCTGACCATCGTCGAACTCATTTTCACTTTCATAAGTTTCTATGTATGCCACTTTTTCTTTTTTGTGAAACTTAGAATTTCTGACTTTTTCAGCCCTGAGGCGTTCAACCTGTCGAACACGATCTGCTAATTGGGCCATGTCTCTCAAATGTTGAGTATCTAACTTTTTCCTAATGGAATAGTCGAGGCCACCAGCAGCCATCTCAACCAATTCATGTTCAGGCACTTGGGTAAAGCACCTTGCCTTAAGGAGGCGAAACCTGTTTAGATAGTCATCAATGGCTTCTGAGGTTTTGCGCTTCATACTGGCTAATTCTTTGAGACTAATCCTAGATTGTCCCATGTAGAATTGTTCATGAAATAGCCTTTCCAATTGAGTCCAAGTATGAATTGAATGAGGGGGAAGTGTGGTAAACCACGTAAAGGCATTTTTAGTGAGGGAATTGGGAAAAAATTTCATTTTTAAATCTTCATTATTTGCCAAATTCCCTGCCTCTGCCAAATATCTGGCAATGTGTTCGACAGTGGACTCATTAGTATCACCAGCAAATTTTGTGAATTTGGGAATCTTCCATCCCCTTGGCAATTCTGCCTGTAATACATATTCAGACAAGGGTGACACAAAATTTGGTCTATGCAACCCTGTATTCAAACCATTTTGGGCCAAAATATTTTCTACTAAATTGGCCAAGTTATTTTGCCCTGCAACATTTTCTTGTCGAACTTGCCTAAGAACATTATCAGCATCTTGGTTTCTATTAACCAAAACTACTTCTGGTTCTTGTTGTTCTCTCTCGATGCGCACTGGTTGGGCTCGGACTCCTGTTTGAATCTCCGGGTTTACACGGGGAATTCTTTGATTATTTGGAGCATCAGGGGCACCAAAAAAGTCTGCCATCCTTCCCATTTGATTGGCTAACAATAAATAATTGTCATTGGCTGTTTGTAACACAGGATTAAAGATTGTGCCAATCTGTTGGGTCAACGCGTTCACCATATCATGGTTACTTTCGTCCATTTGTTGCCTAAGTACATTCATAGAATTATTAGTCAAGTTCAGAGAATTTCCCCTATTTCCCATCGCAGAAGACGAGGGAGAACTTTCTACAGAAGGCCAATTATACAGGCTTGCCATCGTTGTCGTTGGCATCCCATATTGTGGGTTTCTAGGCAACCAAGGAGGTCTCGACGGAGTTCCACCAATTTGACTACCGTCTGTATATCCATGTGTTTGTGATACGTTGGTTGGTATGGATGATACATTCATTTGTGTCATTATTGCACCACTCATATTTGGAGGAACAAACCCTCCTGCCATACTTGACGTAGTGGCAGACATTGTTGATCCACTGGCACTTGCGCCAATGGTTCCAGAACTTATCACAGGATTTGTACCCCCACCATTAGGATTATTGCTTGGGATACTTTCAGAAGTTGTAAAGTTTAGGGCAGGATTTGTTGATCCGCCAGTAGGATTGGCGCCAGGATTGCCAGTTACTGGTTGATTTGGTGGTCCTGTCGGATTCAGAACAGGATTGGTTTCTGCCCCATTATTATTATTATTATTAATATTATTAGGATTAGGATTGTTTGGTGGTCTCACCATTCTGGAACGAGGACGCTTTGGTATGTTTGAAAATACTGGAAGAGATTTACCACTTCTCAAATGCATATACAAATATAGACACAATCAAAGCACAAACACCAAACAACAAATTTTGTATGAAAAATTTTCAAAAATTCACTAAGTAAAAATTACACAATCCAGAGGTCCCACTGGGCGTGCCAATTTGTTTACCCCGATTTTTAGTAAACAACCGCTAGTTTAATTATTACAAGAGAGATCAACTAGTAAATCTCGGGACATATGGATTGTGTGGAAGATGATGAAAACATATTCATATCTTTGGGTTAAATCGGACAATTTGAATAAAAGTAAAAGCATTTGACGCAGTCAAATGGTTTGTTTTAAAGGTAAAATGCTTCAAAGTTAAATTTACAGAAAACTTGTAAATGAATTGCAAATAAAGTTTAAAGAAAGACTTTTGAAACAGTAAAGACAATGCAATGAAGATAAATTGCAGAATGATAAAGTTGCAGAAAGCTTTAAATTGCATAAAACTTAAATGACAAACAAGTAATCAAGACTTGCAGAATGTAAATTGCATTTAACAAATGTAAAATGTTTACAAAGGATGGTACACAGATTCGTACATGTTCCTGTCATTCATTTCGCTCGTTGACATGGGTACTCTGAATATTTTAGGAATTTGCATGTGTATTGAATTGTGGACCTGTTTCTCTTATCAGAAACTTATATTTATAGACAAACTAACATAACTGCTATAAACCTACAATACGTCTAACTATGCTCCACGTGTCTTGACAATTTGAATTCCCTTTGACACCTGGCGAACCCTTCAAACGTTACTCATTTTGAATATTTTGCTAAGTCCAGAGTACGCTTCTTTCGTTCTGCACAATACGTTAGACAAACAAACATACACACGTACATATATATACATATATATAGTTTTCGACCATTACCAGTTAGTGTCGAAAATATGCTTTTTACACAAATAATATCTTGTCGAACTCGACAAGCTTATTCAGACAACACACGTTCTGTCGAATTCGACAGAACTCTAGGCTTTGACAAGCAACTTTGCACATTAAAAGTCTTTGATGTCAAATGCCTTGATTTTCTCTTGATTTATTGCCAGAATCAGTTTCCAAGAGAATATTAAAAGGCAATAATATACATTAAATGAGATTTCATCATCTCATTCCAATTCATTAATGCCTGTCGAAAATACAGGCTAACAGTTCCTAACAATGGTCCGACCTACCGGATGCGATGTTGAGCCAGTGATATCAACAAAGGTGGTCCCTAGATTTGATGGAACGGGAGATGGTTACTGGTGGTTGATCCAATTGGATCGGTTTCTCGAGGCCAACACTTGGCTTTGTGAAGAAAGAAAAGTGAGATGGGTGACCACGTTTGCTTTCAGCGGAGATGCTTTCAACTGGTGGTTCAATTGGAAGCAAGGTAACCAGAATATTACATGGGAAAAGTTTGAAAGAGCTTTCATTGAGAAGTTTATCCCAGATCTATGGGAGATGCTTGAAGCTGCAGAAGGTGAGGAGCAAAAACACCATGAATGCGTTTTAAATGAGACGGTAGAGAGCGATGAAGATTCAACGGAGGTTGAGAGCAAGACAGATTCTGGATTGACTCAAAATTCATCGGAGCAGTTGGATCAGAAATTTCCGGCGACCACTACGGTGGTATCATCGGTCACGGAATTCACAACACAACAAAACTCAAAGTGTCACAAGGAATCTGTGGGTAAGTCTGAGAAAATTGAAGCAGATCGCAGCAGGGTAAGTGTTACGGAGAATCATAAAATGGTGGAGGCGGTCGATACACCACCGCCGTCGGGTTCACCGGTTAAGGAGTTTCCCGAGCCAGAACCGCCGGACACTGGACCACTCACAACAACCCTTCCACGGCGAGCTATAGTTTTTCCACCGTCGCCAAAGCCATCGGAACCACCTGATACGGTGGGGAACAATAGAATCTCAACGGCGTCGTATTGTACTCATCAGGTATGTCTCGTGGTTGTTATTGGGAAGGTTCTGGAGAAAATAAGGGTAAAGTGGGCATTTGTTGATAAAGTGAGGTTAAAATGGAAAATTGATGAGTTGGGTGTTATTTTAAACTTAATGGGCCAGATGGATATTCTTCACAGTAATATCTTACACGTGTTTTCATCATATCAACACACATTCCCTCTTCTCTTTCATGAGTCACTTAGTAGAAACCCATTATCATCTGTTATTGGTCATGCTTACACAATGCAGTATAAGTTGGGCCAGTGTTGTAGCCTAATGGGTCAGACCCAAGATAATTTTTGTTGTTTGAAGGAAGTAGTAATATGGGCTGGAATAGATTTACTGGGCTTTAATAGTGATTGGGCCATAAGGAAGGGTGGTGGAAAATTGAAGCTTAGAGGGAAGGATTACATTTCAACTCTACATTATGGAAAAAAGGTGCGGTCATCCACAGAACATTTATCTAAAGCAAATGCAGAAGAAACTTCTTTATTATTCAAATTCATGCCAAAGGTTAGGAACCTTGATCATTTTTCAAAACCTCATTTGACAGCTAATAAGGAATATTACAAATTTGTACTAAACCACACCAATGATCCATGTGAACTTTCAACTAACTCTTTGATGATTCGAATGGATGATCAAGATGCTCTCATAATTTGTGGGGAAGGAGTTGAAAGGTCCTCAAACACTGAAATATTGCTGAGAGGTGAGAATGTTCTTATGTTGATTAACAAGGAGAGTAGAGAACGGATCATGAATAAGAGAATTTTTTTCCGAGCATCTCTTGCATCAAAAGATGGAAGAATGGAAGTTATGAAGTTTAACTTAGACTGGCCTGTGGTTGTTATGTTAAGTTTTGTAATTGGCTTGGCTTGTTGTGACGTTAAAAATGTTGAGATGGAGGCAAGTCCAGCAACTAATGCATTTTTAAACATGTATTCATGTATTCAACACATGGCAGCAAAGGTGCTAACATTCCTTGTCATTCGCTTTGGTAACTGTTATTTGATCCTTGAAGGGGAATATAGTTTTAGTCCCACCAGTATGGAATCTATAGAGGTACTTTATGTGATAGCAACAAGCTTGAGGAATGATTTGGAGGCTTCTTTCTCTTATTCACCTAGGTTAGCAAATGAAATTATGTTAAGTTGTAGAAAGAAGATTGCCACACTGAATAATCAAAACAGAAAAAAGGAAGCCACAACACTGATGTGTACTCTTCAATTTGAGAATTGTACACTAAAGGATATAGTAAATGATGGTGTGGTCATGTTCTTGGAAATTGCAGAGGAGACAATATTTGATATATTGGATGTTGCAAATGAGTTTGTTCTTGTTTCAATGTTCAATGTATTTGATATATGGAAGGATGTTTTGGTGACTGTTTTAGTTGATATACATATGAAACAGGGGAATGTTTCTTGTGCACGTGGGATTATTGTATGGAAGGCATTGATAGGAATGTATGGAAAGAAGGGAGAATGTGAGTATGCTTTTGAAATTATATCCTTATTATACTCATCGGTGTTGACCAGACAATGGGATCCGGGGAAATTCAATGTGTTGATGTCAGTGGGTGCTTATGAATTTTGCCGGAGAATTGCCTTCATTTCTCATGGGGATGGTATTCATATTGTTGCACAACCATATGACCATGCTTGGTGGAATACCATGATATGGGGGTATGGAATTCAAGGAAACTTGGTACTCTCTTTCATCGTGATGTCTTGGCATTCGTCATTTTTGGTGAGGGAACAAGACTCATTAGAAGGAAATTTTCCAATGGTAGTTGTTGCGGTTAATAAAGTCTGTTGGGGAATGCTCTCCACTTTTTATGGATTACACAACTTTGTTTTTGATAGAGGAAAGACTCGGCGAATGGGAATTGATGTTAGATACCACAAGTGGGATACTATTAAAGGAACATTGCAAGTCATAAAGCTGAGATTATTCTCTGAACTAATGAGCCAAGTCGAAGTCTGTCAACAAGGGAACTACATGGGGCAAATCGGAAAGGACATTTGTTCCTTAAACAAGTCCATTCCTAGTTTGTTCTCTAACAACTTAATGTCTCTCATAGTTGTGAGAAGAGCAATGGTAATCACTTCCAACCTTGAGGACAAGGTTGATAATAAGGGGGCGGCATTGATAGGAACCCAATTGAGAATGGTGGGCCAAAATAGTGACACAGGAAAATATAGCAAAGAGAGGGAATTAGGTGACGTGGCAAGTAGCCAAGTTTGTTATAAGAGGAGGAAAGAGAGATGAGAGGGGGATTCAGATATTTTCTGTTAGAAACCTTATGGTTTGGCTTAGAGGGAGAGAGTCATCTATTCTCTAAGAGGAGCTTGGCTCTGGGCAGTAGGAGTATATTCTACTGTAATTTTCCTATTTTCATAAATAAATACATTCCATTGTTAAGTGTTTTTGTGCTATTTTGTCCATTGATTTTTGGGTTCCTAACACTCCACCTGTGATAAAAATTCACTACAATACTCTCACTCACTCATATAGCTCACCTAGACAATCAAAAACCAATAAAGAAAAAGAAATTCATTAGTTTGTTAATACAGAGTATTTACTTTTATATTTTGTGGGAAAAAAAAAATCATTTTCACGGGCAGAGGAAAAAGGGGTACTGACAGGTGTCACGATCCCCCAACAAGACGCATCCCCAAACTCCTGACCATCAAGTTAGGACAATGGCCTCTGAGATCTATACTATAATCTATTAGAATCTCCTGCCAAAGTGAAGTGGCCCCTGATATGATCCTTCATTGTCATTTACTCAACATAGCTAGATTAACAAGACAAATACGAGAGAAGATTCTCTCAATTTGAAATTCCACCGCAGAGGGAGCAGTCACACTCCACACCATTAAAACAACTATTCTTAATTTTTTTATTTATTAAATCTAAGGTTGATAATCCACTATATCCTAAATTTACTGCAGAGGATCCTCTCTTGACAAATACCCCTCACCCTACAAGACCACCACAACTTGTAGGTTTGCAAATATCAGACCACCAAACCCATACAATTTTAGTTGCCCCCTTCAAACCACCCCAAAGAAAACGGCATTGAAGTTGAGTAATATGCTTCCACACTTTGATTAGCATCTTCATAAATGAGAGGTAGAAAATAGAAATGAAGTTAAGAATCGGGTTGATAAGGACAACTCGTCCACCTAGGGTTACAAACTTATTACTTCAAAAGCCAATGTTTAGAAGAAGGTTACAATACCTATTTTAGTGTGTCACCCTCTTGTCATATATTGGGATAAGAAAAATATTTGAGTAGTCACAAGATTTTAGATACAAGATTTCAAGATGTATAAATATAAATCAATCATCTTTGATACTATAGAGCTTTATTGCGCATTCCACTAAACTTATGGTATAAAAGTGGATGTCTTTTGCAAGATCTGCCCAAAATATTATTGTTGAAATAAGGCCTTGTAGAAAGTCTCATCCGTTAAAGAAAAAATGATTTATATCAAAATAATTATTTGTCTTTGATAATTAATTAAAGTAACATTTTATTTTTTTTACTTGAAAAATATTGGTAATTTAAATAAGGATAAGTTTTTTAAAAATTAATGTTATTTAGTTTAATAACACTAACACATATATTTATACTTATATATCTAAATTTAATTTTTAATACAAATTTTAAATGTAAATGAATTTTTATATATGCTGCTAATTATTCAGATTAATTAATTGAATTCAAAATACTACTTGAGTAAACTTAATTACTATTTCTTAATTGTAGTCAATGACTCAATGATATAACAAATGGAAACCTAGCTTAGTGGACAATAGCTCTGCATTTGAGAATAGTCAAAGTACATTGTGAATGGAAAATCAGTTCCTTGATTATCTTGTCACGATGTGTTAATTAATTGTAAAATATTCCCACTTAATTTTCTTCACTTATTTTCTTCAAGAAGAGAAGAGACTTGGACTCCAAAAGTCAAATGTCCAATTTGAAGGGTAATCATCCCAATCTTTAAGATGGCCCCACTACTAATACCCAAGAGATTTCTTTGTTTGTTCTGAGCTGTGAGCACAAGTAAGGTTGAATAACTTGAATTTGTAGTTAATTTCTTGATTAACATTGATTGTCTTTAGGTTGAAGAAATACACTTTAAGAAAAAGGATGAAAGTGCACCTCTACTTTTTTTGACCAGAAATAAAAACCGGATTTGTTTGACAAATTTTTTTTTTACAAGTTTATAGAATTTTTTTATAAGTTACCTTCAAATAATTACAAACTTGTCATTTTTATTCTAAATCATTCGCTATTGCCTATTGTTCCATAAATGCTGGATGACTTTGATTCTCTCATACAAAACTAACTTGTAAGGTGAAGTTTGTCTTGTTACTTATAAATAATTATTCAGGTTATTTTACAGCATGCGAAACTTCTTAACATATATGTATAAAAAAATCAAAACCGAAAATATATACTAGTACTAGTTAAATCTTTTGAATAATTTTTATTTTAGTTGACAGCTATCACACCATCCTATAATATTTGGATGGTTTATTCCACTGCAAAAATGTGTAGAAAGTTTCAAATTGTACAATTACAATCCTTCTAAAATACTAAATAATGAAAGATTATACCTTGGACAACCACATAATAAGGGACATGTTTGCAAACATCTCAAAACCATATCATAGAGAAAATAGAAAATGAAACATAGCTCAATTGATATACAGAGACCAGAGCTCGAATTCTATACTCCTATTTATTCACCTTAAAAGGTAAAATTCATATTTTTACACAACAATTGACACCAAACATATTATTTTCTCTCTTTTCAGATCAATGCAAAGATTAACTCATGTGTATTTTCTCTGATGTCAAAATAACATCACTCAATAGAAAATGCTTCAAATGTATCACAGTAAAACGAATTTAACATTATTGTGTAAAGTTGAGAAATACCGTACACAGAAGAAGATAATAAGTGCATAGTGGAGTTAATAAATGCTACAACCTTTTATATTATTACTACTACTGCTTAACAATGTTGTCAATTTGATACTGTCACATGAAATTTACAACTAATGACAATGACTTAAACCATCCCACAAGGACAAAGTAATTAATGCAATATTATAAGAAAAGACTTACTTGACTTAAATGCATGAAATGAAACAGTTTCCACTAGGCCCTCTTAATTCATTTTCCATCACAGCTTAAATATTTTCCATAGTTTCTCCATGGAAGAGTTTTAGCCATGTTCAACATGATGAAACCATGGTTCTGTCTTTCTGTTCTAATGTTGTTTTTCTCTTTAAACTCATGTCCTTATTCCCTTGCAGCTATAACTACAATCTCTGCAAACCAATCTCTCTCTGGTGATCAAACTCTTATCTCTAAAGAAGGAATCTTTGAACTTGGTTTCTTCAAACCAGGTAATTCTTCTAACTACTATATAGGCATATGGTACAAAAAAATTAGTCAACAAACAATTGTTTGGGTAGCAAATAGAGACAATCCTGTCTCTGACAAAAACACTGCCACCTTACAAATTTCAGATGGTAATTTAGTTTTATTAAATGAGTCTTCAAAACAAGTTTGGTCCACAAACATGAGTTTTCCTAAATCAGTTTCTGTTGTATCTATGCTTCTAGATACTGGAAATCTTGTTTTGAGAAATAGGCCTAATGATGATGATGCATCGAATCATCTATGGCAGAGTTTTGATCATCCGACAGATACATGGCTTCCCGGTGGTAAAATTAAGCTAGACTCTAAAACAAAGAAGCCTCAGTATCTTACTTCATGGAAGAATAAGAAAGATCCTGCAACAGGTCTTTTCTCTTTGGAATTAGACCCGAAAGGAACGACTTCGTATCTTATTCTTTGGAATAAGTCTGAACAGTATTGGACAAGTGGACCTTGGAATGGACATATTTTCAGTTTGGTTCCTGAGATGAGGGCAAATTATATCTACAATTTTTCGTTTGTGTCGAATGAGAATGAAAGTTATTTCACTTATTCCTTGTATAACCCTTCCATTATATCGCGGTTTGTGATGGATATCTCGGGGCAGATTAAGCAATTATCATGGTTGGAAGGTATCAATGAGTGGAACCTGTTTTGGTCACAGCCAAGAACACAGTGTGAGGTTTATGCTTTCTGTGGTGCGTTTGGGAGCTGTACTGAGAACTCGAAGCCGTATTGTAATTGTTTGAGTGGTTTTGAGCCAAAGTCGCAATCTGATTGGGATCTGGAGGATCACTCAGGTGGGTGTAAGAGAAAAACAACGTTGCAATGCGAGAGTTCTGATCACTCTAACGGGGAAAAGGACAGGTTCCGTGCAATCCCCAACATGGCATTGCCTAAACATGCAAAATCTGTGAGATCAGGGAATGCAGTAGAATGTGAATCAATATGCCTGAAAAACTGCTCTTGTTCTGCATATTCATATGATGGTAATGAGTGTTCAATTTGGATTGAAGACCTATTGAATCTGCAACAATTTTCTTCAGATGACAGTAGCGGAAAAACAGTGTATCTAAAACTTGCAGCATCAGAATTTAGTGATGCTAAAAACAATAAAGGGGTGATTATCGGTGTTGTAGCGGGTGCAGTTGTTGGGATAGGGATTCTCTTGGCTCTTCTTCTGTTTGTAATGCTTAGGCGAAGAAAGCGAACAGTTGGAACAGGTAAGCCTGTGGAGGGTTCATTGGTGGCATTTGGGTATAGAGATATGCAAAACGCGACTAAGAATTTTTATGAGAAATTAGGAGGAGGAGGATTTGGTTCAGTTTTCAAAGGAACGTTGGCTGATTCGAGTGTGGTAGCAGTTAAGAAGTTGGAAAGTGTTAGCCAAGGAGAGAAACAGTTCAGAACAGAAGTGAGCACAATAGGGACAGTGCAACATGTTAATCTTGTTCGGCTCCGAGGATTCTGTTCAGAAGGTACTAAAAGGATGCTGGTTTATGATTACATGCCAAATGGTTCCTTGGATTTCCATTTGTTCATGAAAAAGGATTCTTCTAAGGTATTGGACTGGAAAATGAGATACCAAATTGCTCTTGGAATTGCAAGGGGGTTAAATTACCTACACGAGAAGTGCCGAGACTGTATCATACACTGCGATGTAAAGCCTGAAAACATTCTCCTAGACTCCGATTTTGTTCCGAAAGTTGCTGACTTTGGCCTAGCTAAGCTAGTCGGACGAGATTTCAGCAGGGTCCTAACAACCATGAGAGGAACAAGAGGCTATCTTGCTCCAGAGTGGATTTCTGGGGTGGCTATTACAGCCAAAGCCGATGTTTACAGCTACGGAATGATGCTTTTCGAGGTTGTATCAGGTAGGAGGAACTCTGATCCACCAGAAGATGGCCAAGTTACTTTCTTTCCTACCATAGCTGCAAAAGTAGTTATTGAAGGTGGCAATGCGATCAACCTTTTGGACACTAGATTAGATGGAAATGGCGACATTGAGGAGGTTGCGCGAATAATAAAAGTCGCTTCTTGGTGTGTCCAAGACAATGAAACTGAAAGGCCAACAATGGGTCAGGTAGTTCAAATTCTTGAGGGAATTTTGGAGGTGAATTTGCCTCCAATTCCAAGATCACTTCAAATGTTTGTTGACAATCATGAGAACATGATTTTCTACACTGACTCTAGCTCAACACAAAGTTCACAGGTAAAGAGTAACATCTCAACAATTTCTCAGGCTAAAAGTAACATCTCATCAACTAGCTCTATGTCCTCAGTAGAAAATTAGGTAGATCAATTTAGTTGTCGCTATTGTAATTTGTTACTGATGAAGAAAAAAAATCCATCCTTTGATTTTAACAAATGTAATTGTAATATATATATATATATATATATATGGTTTGAATAAAGTGACTCTCTTTCCAAATTCCAAGTTAGGTCCTGTTTGAATAAGCTATTCAATTATGTGCTTATGCTATCAACATTTGTGAGACTGTTTGGGAAACTTATGAAAATGGCTTTTGACATATCCATAAGCTATTTTCATCTTATCTTATTTCGAAAATATAGGAAAGCTTATGAAAAGTTGTTATAGCTTATACCAAAACAGTTAGACTTTGTCAAATAACCGATTATCCCAAAAGCTTAAGCTATTAGGATTAGCTATATCAATGATTTTATATTATTTCTAACAGACTTTATTTTGTCTTTGTTAAGAAGTCTCACATCCACTGCGAGATGACCTGAATACGTGTTTATAAGGTAGAGACAACTCTCAACTTACAAACCGGTTTTGTAGAGTTGAGTGTCTCGATTCTAAGAGTTGTAAAAATAGCTTAGACATAAGCACTTATATGATAAACATTTATGCTAGAATTGTTGATAAACAACAACAAATAAGAAAAGCCAAAAATTACAGAACTAAATACCATGCTGATGAAACTGTCCGACGACGAAAGGTATCCCAAATTCGCAGTTCACCATCAGCAGAACTGCAAAACAGAAGAGCATCGATCAGTCCATTATCACATGAAAGAAAGAAAAAAAATTGATGAAAATGTTAGCAGTAAATACCCGGATAATAATATAGGCATAAAGAGATGAAAAGAAATATCGGTGACGGAAGCGCGATGACCTCGTAGCACTGCCACAGGATCAGGTGATGGTCTCTTACTCATTCTTCTTCCCTCTATCTATATTGAATCATTGATTATTGACTTGTCAAGTCAGTGCATGAGGATTGGATATGGATTTACTGCTGTAGAAAATTGACATGGTTCGATGTTGTAATGGATCGTTCCCGTTAATCAAAGATTGAATGGTTAAGATTTAAAATATAGATTTATTAAATAAAATGATCTCAGTTGTCGATCAGAGATTGGATAACTCAGATTAGTTATAGCATGGTGCTGTAACTTAAGAAAATCTGATTTCGGATTATAACACTATAAAAAGTCCGTTAGATTCGATTCTTGTAAACAAAAATAAAAATAAAAAGATTATAAATCTTAACTCAACAGCAAATGTCCATATATTACTAAGTTTGACGCTTTCATTTAGATCCTTCCCGTATAGAAGAAAATTATACTATAAAGAGACTACTATAAAATTGTATAATGTCTGCTTAGGTGCTTAAAAAAAGATTTTACGAAATTTAAGATTTTTCTTAATAAATTATATTTTTAATGACAAATATATTATTGTATATTATATATATAGAAAAGAACAAAAAAAAGAGAATGTTTAGAATAATAAGAAGGTACCAGAAGTACATTCCACAAGAACTTAAAACTTTTTATAATAAGACAAGAAAACAAACAAACAAATAACTCTACAAGAAAACGGCCAACAAATTAAATCTCCTCAAAAACACCAACAAGAGAAGAATAATACCCCTCATAAAGGGAGAGACAAAGATCAACCACAGGTAGGACAAACCAACAAAAGGGTCTCCAATCAGCCTAACCCGCCGGGACCCAATGCGACACCCCAACAAATTCTACCGGTTCCATAAAGTAGGGTGGATATCCCACTCGTAGAAGAAACGGGGGAGCTAGGATTTTTACCTATAAACCACTTTCAAGATAAAAGTTTCGCACTATCAACCAGACATTAACAGAAAATGTCTCTTCCGAAAAGAGGACGTCATTTGAAGATTTCTAGATAGTCCACACAATAGTATGCCAAATTAACAACCACCCAAATCTATCTTTTCTACCCATGCTCATGCCTAAGAATGCCTAAAAAAACATTAAGACACCACGAGGAGGCACCTGCTCCACACCCAACCACCGAATAACACCATATCAAACTGGTGAGATTTGGTTGCAAGAGTTGAACAAGTGATCAGCTGATTCAGACTCTAATCCACATAGCACACATGTTGACACACTAGCATCCCCAATGACTCCCGCTGTCAAAAATCATGACGAGTCGACAACCTATCATGTAGAAGTTGCCAAGAAAAGACCGCCACTTTTAAAGGGCCCAATTTGTCCACACTTTTGGGAGCAACCTTTCTTCCTCTACAAAGAAGACCACCTTATCAGCTATGGAACAACTAAGCGCCAAAAAAGCCAACTTAACTGAATAGTCACCACTAGAGTCATGCTTTCAAAACCCATAATCATCGCCTGCAGAGATTGTTGAGCGGTTCATAATTTCATAGAGATTTTTCAAGAGATTAACCTCCCAAACAAAGAGATCTATTCTAGACCTCAAGTCCCCAAACCCATTTACCTTCGACCTAACTACCCATCTCTCCCACCGTATTAGCACTCTAGGCTGAAACTTGAAAGAGCCTTTGAAACCGAGTCCATAGCAGAGCTCCCCTTAACCAAGGATCAAACAGAAGGAAGTCATGCAACAATTACCAACCTTTTTAGTCACCCCATATGAAAATCAACCTGATATAAAATCTTCTGAATCACCTAGTAAGGACACATTCCTCCACCAACAAAAGACCATCTTGAGACCCCTAGCCTCCGTCCGAAATGAGCGAATGGAAATAAATAGCATATCTCTTAATAAATTGTAATACATGCTTCTATAGTTTTACACAATAAACATATACAATAACATGGCTTATACCTAATTATCATTGGGAAAATTGTAACGAGTTCCCCGAACACTCTTTAACCACCTTAAATAGTAATTTTTTATATAATTTTTATAAAAATATATAAAGTCAATATATTAGAAATTGTAGTGTTTAACTTTTTAAATAAAATATTTCTTCAAATGAAATATTTAAAGAATATCACCCTTATTATATTTAATTGCAACATCACATCTTATTACCAAGTGCTCACCTGTCCCTCACGGATACCCCCAAAATTAAGTGCCCCTTCCTATGTTTACCCGCCCTTATTCTTCTTTTTATAAGCCTCAATCACTCTCACAACAAAGCAAACCACCTTGGTCAACAATAGAGAACCAAACACCCGTTATTTGTATAATTATATTATTTAAAAGACAAAATCAAAGACACTTACTTGTTTGTCTAATTATCCAAACATACATCTTTGCAGGCCTTAACCTCAAAATTCTATTGTCAAATGCAAAGTCCTCCTCTTCATTTTCGTCCTTACTATTATACCTTGATATTGACTCAATATTATATACACACACATTCTTCCTTATATAAACTCTCCTAAGATTCACCAAAAAAAACTCCCCTAAACCCTTCATTACTCATTAGTATTATTACTTATAACTGATTGTGTTCTTTAATTTCTCTTTGCTGTTTTCCTAACATTTTCTTATAGTTACGCAACTTCGAAAATTATGAAGAACACTTCGAAGAACAAGTTCTTAACATGTTTTCGCCCGGCCGTTGATTTTGATTCCATGCTTGAGTCTGAAAGTGTCATTGATCCTTCTATTCCTCGTCGTAAACATGAGAGACAAAATTCAACTACCAATTCGATGTTTTTGGACCAAAATTGTTCGAAATTGATACAAGATCAAGTTGTTGGTCATCGTCCAAAACAAACACTTGCTAAGGTGATTAAAGCTGTGTTATTCCAAACCATATTGGTTAGTCTTTATTTTATATTTTATTACTATTGGTTAGTCTTTTAAATTAACATTGTTTTGCTAACATTGTTTTACATAATTTGAGTTTTTATGTGAAAATAATACTTAATTATATTTTAATTTATTATTACCATGCATCTTGAATTTTTTTCTTTTGCCTCACAGAATACAATTCACAAGAAAAATCGTTATAGCCATAGTTGTTTTGGATCAAAGCGTAGTTATTCTCTACATACAAGAAGTTCGTCATCTTTCAAGACTAATAATGAAGAAATCAAGGCAATTGAGACGTTTTTGTCAAGTTCATCATCTTCATGCTCGCCGGTATGTGATTTAAAAAATTTATCCAAGGCTAATGAAGGTCAATTAAGGAAGCCAAAAAAATTCCAATGGCTAGGAATATACATGGTGGTTCTCATAAGCTTAGTGGTTACAATCTTTTTAGGTAAAATTAATGTCATTATTTTGACATCAATGTTTGTCTGTTGTTTTTCACGCTTGCTAGAAAGGGTTGGTATGTTGTCCAACATAAAATCCAAAGCCCAAAAGAATAGACAACGCGGTCTATAATTGCAATTGCGGCCGCAATATAAAATTTTTAGAGGTCTCTACAATAACAGTGCAATTGCAATTGTGTTTGCATTTTGCAACAACGTCAAAATTCATAGTGTAATTGCAATTTGCAGTCACAATTTAGAATCATCAAGACTAGTTCAAATGGATGCTGCTAAGAATAAAAGGTTTCTTGGGCACATGAAAGGGAACAAGTTCCAAAAATTGGATTTCAGCATGGAAAATTCGCATTCAAGCATTCTAGACATCAGTGACAATCAAACGGTCCAAAAGAATGTAAATTAATATTTTTGTTTTATAATTTAAAATATTAAGTTTGAATATGAACTGTCTAATCTTGATCAAACGACCACCAATGTTCTGAATGTGTGAATGCTTGAAATCTCGACTACAAGGGAGCCAGATCCCAAGTTTCTTGTGTTGTTATCTTTTCTTCTCATTAGGAAGTAGCTAAGATTGGAGGAAAACTGAAACATCTGCTCATGTTTAAATTTTCCTGCTCTTTTCTCTGTTTAGCACTGTTACTTTTATCTAAAATTGCAAGTTAGAAAAAGTGGTTATGAAATTAAATCAGAACAAGTTTGGTTGTTGCACAAATTTAATTTGTCACAAATCTTAGAAAATGATGTATTTGGAGTCATCATATTTGGTAATTAGATTTTAAATAGTATTGATTTGACAATTCCATTCCCTTACTTTAATAATATCAAAGATAATTCATCATTCATCAATCAGGCCAGGAAATTAAAGTATTATGGTCATAAAATTATTTAACATCATAAAGATGTTTTAAGAAAGCAGAACATTACTTGCATGATACGCAACATAATTCTAGCTATTTCTTCGCAAGTTCGTGATCTATATGTTTTCTATTTCATTATCAGAGTTGCTTATAGTTATTGTGGCAACTTTTTGTAAACATTTAAGTATGTCCACTAAATTTATTTGCAAAACTAAATAGAAACAAAACGAAGTTTTTTTTTTTTTAAATGAAATTTTTTTTTTAAATAAGTCAAATGTAGGGCTGATAATAACCTGAGCCAACTCGTAAATAGTTTAAAATTCGATTCGATAATTGACTCGTGAACTTTGTTCATGAACCAAATGAACTGAACTCGTGAACTTGATTCATGACCTTTCCTTTTTTTTTTCTTTCTAAGGCATATCTTTTTAATTCGCGGGTTGTGACAAATTGGATCTATTGGAGTTTAGCTGATCCAATTTTATCTTGAAGAGGCGACCTCTTTTTTTTTTTTGAATAAGTTAAATTAACTCACTCAAATTGATACCAAAGAGAATCAAACTTGAAACCTTAAGACTAGCACACTCCCAGGTCTCAAACCAACACCACCAAACCAACCCAAGTGGGTTGAAGAGGCGACCTATTGGAGTTCGGAATTGGAAGAATATTTTGAGAACAATTGTGGAATTTTGTTAGTTTTTGCTTTGTAACTGCATTAATTGTATATATTTATGCCGATTTGAATTTTATGCGCGTTTATCCATTATATACTTGAGATAACTTTTATTTTAATTTAATATTTTTGTTTTATTTTTTAAAAAATAGTTTAAAAATTTAAAGATAAATTTGACAAAAAATTGACTTTTAAATTAGTTGAACCTAACGAGACGAACCGAACTGCTCGTGAACTTTAAACGAGTCGAACTCGAGCTGAAATTTTTTTTGTGTCGAACTTGAGCTGAACCAATTCTTAACGAGTCGAGTCGAACTCAGACAAATTTGACTCAGCTCGACTCATTTTCGGCCTTAGTCAAATGATATATTAAAAAACTAATTAATATTACTCTCCACACTGTTGATATATTAGGGTATATTTGAGTTTTAAATAGCGGGCTTTATATGTTGGTAGTTAGATTAGTCCATTAGGTATTATTATATTTTCTCTTTATAATCCTTATTTTGTTAAGCAATGTGATCCTAATATTATTGAAACCCTAAACGTTATCTCTTTTATATTTTGGTATCTCTGATTCTAACATAGTATTGAGAGCATGGTTCGATCCGCCTTAGAACCGCTCATCACTTCCGTTATCGATTTCATATAAGTTTGGGAAAATGTTATTGATTTGATTTAATTTTAGTAGTGGTCTTTTGGTTGTTGGTTCTTTTCCGTATTGTTTCAAAGAAATTGATCGAAGAACGAGCAAATTGTTTTTGAGGGAATACTCACATTTGAATCCGGTAAGAGAATACTCACAATCTGAATACTTGAATCCGATGAGGGAATACTCACTTTTGAATCCGGTGAGGGAATACTCACATCTGAATCTGGTGAGGGAATACTCACAATTTGAATCTGGTGTGGGAATACTCACATTTGAATCCGGTGAGAGAATACTTACAATCTGAATATCTGAATCCGGCGAGGGAATAATCACGATCTGAATATCTGAAGTCTGGAATCTGAATCTGAAGTTAAATCTGGTTCTCCACTTCGATTAATGTTATTAGTTTATTTCCAGGGTTGATTTTGTGACAAGCTTAAAGCTTAGTAAGCTTTAGCTTGAAGAGTAGTATTAGAAATTTATTTTATTTGATATATGTTTTTCGTATTTTATTTGACAAACTCATAATACTTCTTGTTGATTCTTTTAAGTTTGAGGGGAAATGTTAGATATATTAAAGTATATTTGGATTTTAAGTACTGAGCTTTATATGTTGGTAGTTAGATTAGTTCATTAAATATTATTATATATTCTCTTTGTATTCCTTATGTTGTTAAGCAATATCATTCTAATATCATTGAAACCCTATATGTTATCTCTTTTAAATTTTAGGATCTCTGATTCTAACACAGCATTAAGAAAATCACAATAGAAAATTACCAGACTAGCATTTTCTTCTTCCCACAACCTCCAAAATATAATAATGACTAATGAGTCAGGAATTAAGATATTATTACACCAGGCTAAATTATTTTTTGTTGGAATGCTGTTGCTAACTAATCTCCACACTAAAATAAAGACTTACAAATAAAGCGATTTATTCCAATGTTTGCTTATTGCATTACTATAGGCACATTAAGCTCTTAAGCTGCCTCCACCAACCAAAACTAAGGCACATTAAGCTCTTCTGAAGCATACTAAATTATCTATGTACATTGTGCTTGTGCTCTACTCACCACATGTAAGTTGGAGCAAAGGTATTAGTTGATACTTCATTATTCATTTTTGCCTGCATAGTGTTTGTTGTTATGCCTAGCTCAATTCATTTTCATATATTTTACAATTTGCACTCATTTTCTACAGGTGATGATTATAATGTTGTGTAAAAATGTTAGCAGTTGTAATTTCGTTTCAAAGATAATATCATTAGCTCTTTGATTTACTACAATAATATGATTGATGTTTACTACAATAATTGTTATTTGTTTTCACATTCAGCATCTAATGTTTGCTTAGTGCATTACTATAGTGTATAGTGAAAAAAGTTATGTTCATGTGATTGCATTAGGCTCAAACTTATTACAAAGTCATGATTGTATTTTTTTTTTGGTTTTCACCACCAGTTGAATATGGTTCGGGGGTCAGTTCTGACATCAAGTGGTTCCAGCCCCCTCCCGATCGCAGTTGCGGGGGATCGAACCGTGGTCCTCCCTACCAAAAGTCATGATTGTATTTTGTTGATGCAGTATTTGTTCTCTGCATATTAAGTATTTATGATAATCTTATTATTATAATATAATATCACGTTTAATCACTTCCTTAAAAACGTAAGAGGGACGAGCAACATACTAGTTTGCTCAAAACTTTTCTAATGAATCGAAGATCTAAGCTTTCTAACGGAGTAGTTTTCTAATGAAAATGTTTTGATGCTAGCTTTCTAAAGAAAACTTTCTTAGTGTTTGAACCAAACTTCCAATTTTGAATCTTTTTTTATGGTGGGGGAATTTTATGATCACTTCGTTTTTTGACGTAGTTCCTTTTCTTATGCTTATTGGCTCATTCCTGTCTCAGAATAAGATTGCCGATCTTTCTTAAATAAACTGAGTACAAAAATTAGTTCAATATATTTAAGGGATACAAAGAGTATATATAATAGATGCTAAAAGGACTAGGCTACCCTTAATATATAATAACATAATATCAAACATATCTAATAATATCTAATATAAACCTTACATTACAATAAAATCAAAAGATGGCAGATTTTTTTATCATTAACAAATAACAACAGAGGCAATGAGCCATCTTAGTTTTATGCAAAAGACATAAAGTTTGCTATGAGATATTGCTTTAGACTGAGAAGTTGTTGAGGCATACATTTCTTTTAACCTGTGAATTTAGATTGGGTGTGGTGGGGATGAGTGTAGGAAAAGAAAATTCTCTTAGTTATCTACAAACAGTTGATTGAATCTTGGAATTGGTGGCAAATTCACATCCAAGATCCCCTCAAGAATTTGAACTACCTGACGCATGGTTGGCCTCTGAGTTTCATTTTCTTGGACACACCAAGAAGCAACTTTTATCATTTCAGTGACCTCCTCAATGTTAGCATTGCCCTCCAACCTAGGGTCCAAAAGACTAAGGACACTACCACCTTGGTTAACCACTTTTGCAGCCAAGGTAGGAAAGAAAGTAACTTGGCCATCTGTAGATGGATCAGAGTTTCTCCTACCTGATACAACTTCAAAAAGCATCATTCCATAGCTGTAAACATCAGATTTGGCTGTGATAGCAGCCCTAGATAACCACTCCGGGGCAAGATAACCTCTTGTTCCCTTCATTGTTGTAAGGATCTTGTTGAAATCCCGTCCAATTAGCTTAGCTAGACCAAAGTCCGCAATTTTTGGACAAAAATCAGCATCAAGTAGAATGTTTTCTGGCTTTATATCGTTGTGTATGATGCAATCTTCACATTTCTCATGGAGATAAATTAGTCCCCTTGCAATTCCAAGAGCAATTTGGTATCTCATTTTCCAGTCCAATACTTCAGAAGAATCCTTTTTCAAGAACAAATGGAAATCCAAGGAACGATTTGTCATGTAATCATAAACCAGCAACCTTTTGGTACCTTCTGAGCTGAATCCACGGAGGCGAACAAGATTAACATGTTGCATTGTCCCTATTATACTCACTTTTGTTCTGAACTGCTTCTCTCCCTGGCTAACAACCTCCAGCTTCTTCACTGCAACCACACTTGAATCAGCTAACGTTCCTTTGAAAACAGAACCAAAACCTCCTCCTCCCAATTTCTCGGAGAAGTTCTTAGTCGCGTTTTGCAAATCCTTATACCCAAATTCCACCATAAAACCCTCCAAGAGATTTCCAGTTGCAAGCATTCTCTTTCTTCGCCTAAGCATAACAAACAATAGAAGGGCCAAGAGTATTCCTATGCCAATAACCGCTCCCACAACACCACCAATAATCACCCTCGCCCGAGAACTGTTTTTACTAGCATCACGGAGTTCTGATGTTGCAAGTTTGATATACAAAATTTTTCCACTACTATCAGAAGTCAATAGTTGCAGATTAATGAGGTCTCCGATCCAAATTGAACATCCATTACTATCTATTGCATAAGCAGTGCAAGAGCAATTTTTCAAGCAAGTTAATTCACATTCAGCTGCATTCGCTAACCCCACAGACTGTGCATATATAGGTAATGCCATGTTGGGGATTGCAAGGAACCCATCATTATCCCTATTAGAGTGATCAGAACCCACACATTGCAATGTTTTTTTCCTGATACACCCACCTGAGTGATCCCCCAGATCCCAATCAGATAGCGACTTTGGCTCAAAACCACTCAAACAATTACAATACGGCATCGAATACTCAGTACAGCTCCCAGATGGACCACAGAAAGAATGAACCGCACATTGTCCTCGTGGTTGTGACCAAAAGAGGTTCCATTGTTGGGTACTTTCCAACCATGCTAATTGCCTAATCTGTCCTGAGACATCCATCACAAGCCGAGATATAAAGGAAGAGTCATACACTGAGTAAGTGAAATAGCTCTCATTCTCGTTCGACACAAATGAAAAATTGTAGATGTAATTTAACCTCATCTCAGGAACCCGAGTAAAAATACTTCCATTCCACGGTCCACTTGTCCAATACTGTTCAGACTTATTCCAAAGAATAAGATATGAATTAGTTCCTTTTGGGTCTAGTTCCAAAGAGAAAAGACCTGTTGAAGGATCTTCAGTATTCTTCCATGAAGTAAGATATTGAGGCTGCTTTGTTTTCTTGTCCAGCTTAATTTTTCCCCCGGGAAGAAACGTATTTGTTTGGTGATCAAAACTCTGCCATAGAGGATCTATTGCATCATCATTATCAGGGCTATTTCTTAAAACAAGATTTCCAGTATCTAGGAGTATAGCTACAACTGAACCTGTATTAGAAGAACTCATGTTTGTTGACCAAACTTGTTTTGAAGACTCATTTAATAGAACTAAATTACCAGCTGAAATTTTTAAGGTGGCAGTATATTTATCAGATACAGGGTTGTCTCTATTGGCTACCCAAACAATTGTTCGTATACTGATCTTTTTGTACCATATGCCTATGTAGTAGTTAGAATATTCACCTGGTTTAAAGAAACCCAATTCAAAGATTCCCCCTTCAGAGACTAGAGTTTGATCACCAAAGAGAGATTGGTTTGCAGAGATTGTAGTTATAGCTGCAAGGGAAGGATGATAGGAGTGTAAAGAGAAGATGAGGTTGAGAATATAAAGCAAGAAACATGGCTTCCTTGTATTGAACATGGTTGTATCTTCAATGAGCAACTTCAATGGAGAAACTATAGAAAATACAATTTGATGGCAATAGAACAGTCAAAGAAATGAAATTTATGGAATAAGAGTCAAACTTTTGGTATTAACTATTGTGACATTGTCATGAGTTATTAAAAAGTATGAGAGACAGACTAGTTTTCTTTCTATACCATCATCAAAGAAGACTAAAAAAATAAGAGTAATATTCAAATTCAAATTTGACGCAAAAATAGTGATTGTATTTAGTGTAAAAAATTTTACACCGTTAATTAATTAAAAATCATTGTTTATTTGATTAATTTTTATTTTTTTATTTTTAAGTCAGATATGAAGAGAATTCAACAATTTTAGGACGAAATGAAGATAAAAATTATGGTTATTTTTTTCTTTTCAAGATTTAACAATTTTTTTTAATTGAAGATAAAAAGATATGAAAAGAATTCAATCTTAGGACGAAATGCATTAGGAGGGAGAGAGAGATGATCGAACAATTATGGTTAACTAACAATATTATATTTGTCAAAAATAACTAACAATATTACAGTACATTATATGTAAATAAAATAACACATTGAATCTTGACAAAAAAAAATTACACATCGAATTCGTAAAAAAAAAAAAACACATTAAAAATCTAGAAATCACAAAATTATATCATTATACTCCCTCCGTTTCTTTTTAATTGTCCTTTTAGAATGATAACATCAAATTAAGAAAGTGTATTTTTGCATGTTATTTTCCTATCATAACCTCGTTTTAATCCCCAATAAATTCCTATTTTTTTGCTCACACTTTCTCTTTCCAAATATATAGCATAAATTAGTTTTATGGAAAAAGATAAGAGCAATTAACAAAGGGTATAATTGACAAATGATACTCATAAAATACAAAAAGGACAATTAAATAGAAACGCTAAATAAGATAATAAAAGACAATTAAAAAGAAACGGAGGGAGTATTTCCAAACAATGGAAGAGCTTTTAATATCTACGATTTATAATTGTATATTATGTGTTTTATTCTTTTAAAATTTATCAAAAATACAAAACATGAATCTTAATCTTATCTTAATCATAATCTTAATATAATAAAACGAAAGTAACTAGAGGCACCCTAAACCCTAACCCTAATATGAATGGTCTAGATTTTGACACTTGGAAAAAAATTATATCAACGGCTATGATAAAAACTTAAATAATCAATTTTTAAACCAATATTATGTTGCCACATCAATTAATGAATGTGACACGTCATGTGTTTAAAAAAAAATTGAGATCTGTCAAAAAAGAGAAAATGGATAAACATTAATAAAACAAAAATAACTAATAATCAGTTACGAAAATTATGTATAGATGCAAAATTCTTTATTCATCAGCACGTTTATCACACACAATATTCAATTACTCTTTTCCCGTTGCTACAGGTCCTAAATTCCTCCGTCTTTTTTTCTACCTTTCTACTTATACCAACGGTTTTAACCGTCACGATGCTTCTTTCACTGTTATTTCCAACGGATTCACACTTCTTAAGGATTTTAATGCTTCATTAAACGCTGATGTTGAAGGTGTTGATACTTTGTTGAAAGAATATGTTATTAACGTTGGCGAGGATCAAATGCTTGATTTGAGTTTCATTCCAAGTAATGGAAATTCTAATAACTATGCTTTCATCAATGAAATTGAAGTGTTATCCATGCCTAATGATCTCTATTACACACCACCTGAAGATAAGATAATGATTTTTAAACTTTTATTTTAACTAATTTTTATTTTATTTTTGTCTTTTTATGTTTATGTATCTTATCTATACACTTCTATTTTTCTTTTTTGACCAAAACTTTCTGTTTTTCATTTAAGTTTTTTTTTTTTTTTTGGTAACATAGCTTAATGGATTTTTTTTTACTTTATATATACTACCGTGCCCGTTTGTGTGATCGATATTTTTTTTTTGTTTGTTATGATCGATATTCTCTATTGTGCAAATATAAATAACTACTTAATCTCCTTTTTTATTGGACTTAGTTAATTTATAACTACTTAACCACCTTTTTTGTTGTGGCTACTTATTAAGAAGAAAAAAAAATATTTTTTTTTTACTATACAAAATACTGAAAACCTACTTTTATGTGGAAGTTGTGCTTAGTTTTTTTTTTTTTAGTTTTTTTTAAGGGTAAAATAGGAATATTAAAAAAGTCATCCCAAAAATTTGTATCCTCTTTATATATTAGTATATATATATATATATATTTTTAATCATGGTTTGATTTTTTAATTTTGTTTTTTGAAATTAAAATCATATTAACATTCTATATAAATACTTTTTAATTTATATAAGTACTTTTTAGTGTACATATTCAAACACAAAAGGCTTATTGAGTATAAGAGTTTATGATGTAAGGTTTCATACTATATGCTCTAATGTTATAAGCACCTGTATAAGTTATTTATTCAAACGGACCCTAAATGTTTATTACTATAAATAATCACACATTATCAACATTTCTATTATATAATTGAATTGAATGATTGAACCCGTGCGAGCACGGGTAAAAAGTCTAGTTATTATATAAAAAAAAACAACAAAGAACACATGATAAAGCATTAGATTATCTCAAAGATAATAATAATAATAATATATTAATAAAATAGAACAAATATATACTTTTCTTGAATTGAAAAATATAAAAGTGTTTTGTAGGACCCCGCAAGTGTTCTTGGAGGAAAGCGAATGTGAATTCTTTTGTAAGTTCTCTTAGCACTTAAGTCTTCCCCGACTTAAATTGAGGCATCATCACCTCACCCTCAATTTTGTCTATGAAAAATACATTTCTTCCATTTTTTCCGTCTATGAGCAACATTCAACCCTTCTATAAAATTTTGAAGAAGAAAAAACATTCCACCATAGTATTTTAAATTAATAGATTTAACGATGTAACTGAATAAGGAGGAAGTTCAACATTCATGTCCTTGCTTGCATTCTCAAGTGAAGTTCGTTTGGGAATAATCTTCGTTGGCTCCGAGAAGGAATTCTCATCCATTATATTGTTGGATGTAAGCACCACCATTGATGAACCAGATGGTTGCAAATTTGTATTTAAGCCATTTATTAAAATCCCTAAGTTCTCAGTGTCTTTACCAAAGTTTACTACCTTTACTCTTAAATAATTGTTCCCATCTTGAGAATTTTTATACTGAATTGCAGATGCAACAATTGAGGTAGAAGAATTTTGGAGAGTTGAATTGAGTAAGGTTGCTCCACTAGATTCAATAAAGAGTTGTTGGAGCCAATAACTTGGAGTTCCATAATTTTGATAAGAGTTAAAAACAATTGCATCTGGTTTCCATCCATTATCATTTATGTTTGAAAGGAGGGGTGCATATGCAACCATGCTAACTGCATCACTATTCTTTTCAATTCCAATAAGAAATGCAGCTTCAGCCACAGCTGCATAAAGACTTCCAGCACCAGCATCTTCCTTCCAAACGGCATACTCACTAACAAATGCCTTTGGACCGGATCGCGGTGACTTATCGAACTTGTTATACTTGGAAAACATGTCTTTAGAATTTGTATAAATATGGTAATCATAGATATCTGCCGGGTGATTTAGTGGATGTACAGAACCGTCACAATTTGAGATAATCTGAATATCAGGATAAGTACGTTTTATAGCTTCATAGAATTTCATGTAATTTCCTTCATAGTATAATTTACCACAATCTTCATTTCCAATAGCAACAAATCTCAAATTAAACGGTTCAGGATGTCCCATAGAAGCTCTTAGAGAACCCCATCGCGACGTGGTAGAACCTCTAGCAAACTCAATACCATCTAGTGCTTCTTGCACAAATGGTGAAATTGAAGAAGTATTAACTTCATCATGGTGGCTAATACCATTATTAAACACCCATATAGGTAATGCACCAAGATCCTCTGACAATTGGAGACCCTCAAAATAACCAAGTCCATCATCACTCCAATAATGCCAAATATCATTTAAGTGACCAGGTCTCTCTTCCCATGGTCCAACTGTATCTTTCCATCTAAAAGCATTTTTTAGATAATCTCCTTCGACGTAACAACCACCGGGGAACCTAAAAAATTTCGGTTTCAAATCCGCCACCATTTTAAAAAGATCATTTCGAAAACCATGACCATTATATGTATCCAAAGGCATAGCTGACACTTGATCTAACCATAATACTCCTCTAGTTTTTGTTGTAATTTGTAAACTTGAATTATGATTTGTACCTCTAGCTTTAATAGTTCTTTCCACCCTAAACCATTTTGTAACATTAAGTCCATGAACCCTTATGTTTTTTGAACCCAAATTTACACCGTCATCGGATCCGATAAATGAAACTTGTAAGTTAATTGGACCAAGTGATCTAACATACAACACTACTTTATACTTTTTCCCTTTTTCAATGTTCATGCCCCAATAACCAGGATTAGAGATACCAACACCACCACGTGGACACGATTTTCCTTGACAAAGAATATCCATGCGTAATGCAACCTTATTACGCTCAAAACAAGAGGAACGATCAGTTGATACAACAATAGATGATTGATTCTCTCGAATAATTTTCCAAGGATAAATATTTGAGGGAACATTATTGGAACCAACTCCTGCTTCGAAACCTCTATTATTCACAAGTTCTGCCCATAATCCCCCAGCTCCGGCGTGATTAATCTCCTCATAAAATACTCCAAACAGTGTGTCTGGAACATGCCTTCCCGAACTTGCATCAATCACTAGTTTTGATATGATCATGCTAGCATTAACATTAGCATTATCATTAGTGTGACATTCAGAAATGACCAAACACACAATCAAAGAGAAAATAAAAATATTAAAGGAATGTGAGAAATACATTGTTTTTTATATCTCTTATGGTGATAGTTTTCGAGGATGACAAGAATTTATAGTGGAGTTGGCTCAAATATAATTTGAAAGATTTCAGTTTTAATTTTTTTTCAATGGTGTATCTATCTTCTCGGGTGCTTATCTTCACGGGTCTTTAGGACTTATAGATTCTATCTAGATTGTGATAATTTTGTTTGGGTGTTGTGTTGTACTTATTATGACTTTTGTATGCTTTGATGTTAACTCTTGTATTTTACTATTTATGGAACACCATCTGCGATAAATAGTTTTTTAGTGAATAAATACTTTGGTTTTTTCAAGTACAAAAATTTAAATTTAAAATTATAATAAAAAAGGATTTGAAAAGAAAAATATTGTTCAGGGAATTAGAAAAAAGATTTCAACAATAATAGTTCTTTCCTTATTTATTGACTAAACTGGCACGTGATTTGAACCAACACCTCAAATGTAAATTAAAATTTACCTAATCTAAAAATTAGAACTTTGATTCATTCACTTATAATTTTATCTTACCCAAAAAAATGAAAAAAAATTCATTTATAAATTTTTCATTTTTGTTTTTGCAAATATTAATCCATATGTATCTTATATTTTATATTCTATATCAAAAGAATATTGATGTTTTTTTAACAGGAAAATGTTAATGTGTGATTTCTATTAAGATAATTTATTCACAGTATATAAAAATGTTTTTTTTAAACGTGGTAAAATGGTAATGTTATTTTACGTAAGTTTAATATATTTTCCATAAATAACACATTAAAAATGAATGACTGAGATTTTCATGCTCGATAGTCAAAGTAAAGCACGCACTTCAAATGGCGCAATTTATGTCGTTGCGCAGGGATGCTCTTCCCGTAGTGCCTCTTCTTCCTCATTGTCTCTCGCTACCTCTTTAATAGCCGCCCCCTACCTGATCTATCTGACCAAGGTCTTGCCAAGCTCCAATTGTTTCCCATATATACAGAGAAGAAAATCAAGTTGCAGACTCCCTTGCTAACCTTGGTTGCAGTTTCCTTCACTTCTTGGCTTGAACCTCATCCACTGTTTGTAGATATTTTACTTAAAAATGTTAAAGGATAATTCCAATTCTATGATGTTAGTTAGATGACTTGTACAACAAGTAACTGCCATAGTTAGTTATGCTTGATGTAGTTAGTTACTTGTATGTGTGGTTAGTTGCTTGTGGTTGAAGTAACCAAAGTTAGTTAGAGTTACTCAATCATATGTTTGTATAAAACCACATGATTAACCTTGTAATCAACACACTTGATCAATAAAGATTTTTTCCCTTCTCTCTCACAACTCTTTCTCTCATAATCATCATTCATTTTTCATTGTTCATTGCTCTATAGTTCTAACAAACTGGTATCTAAAGCCTCAAAGGTTCGTGGCATTCAAGAATTGATCAAGATTGATCAAGATTCAGTGAAACTTGATCAATTATCTCAGCAACAAGATGACAAGTCAATTAGAAACTCTCAACAACAGTTTTGGTGGCAAACTCCCAATTCTTGATGCAACAAATTGGGATCGTTGGAATAAACAAATGAAGGTAATCTTTGGATTCCAAGAAGTACAAGAAGTGGTTGAAATTGCAATTGGTGACCTAGCAGCTAATGCAACAGAAGCTTAAAGGAATGCACATCGTGCATTGAAGAAGAAAGATTTCAAGGCAATGTTTTTCATACACCAATGTGTTGATTTGGTGAATTTCCAGAAGATTGAGAATGCAACCTCAGCTAAGGAGTGTTGGGACATTCTTGAGAAGGCTCATTCTGGCAATGAGAAACTGAAGCAAGTTCGTTTGCAAACTTGGAAGAGAAAATTTGAACTGCTGCAAATGGAGACTAATGAAAGCATTACAGATTATTTCAACAAGATCACCAACATCACTAACCAAATGAGAAGCTGTGGAGAAACATGTGATAATCAATCTATTGTTGGTAAGGTTATGAGAACTTTATCTCCTAAGTTTGATTATATCACTGTTGCTATAATGGAAACCAAAGACTTGACAACACTCACACTGGATGAGTTACAATGCACATTGGAATCACATGAACAAAGGATCATGGAGAGGATCAAAGATAGAGCCACTGATCAAGCATTGCAGGCACATGCAGTTAAGAAAGGAAATGGAAAATGGAAGGGAAAAGACAAGTCCAAGAAACCGAATAACAATCAAGATAACTCAAAGAAAAGTAATGATCAAGGTGAGTCTTCATCACATAGCACTGGTTCAAATCAAGATAAGAAGGGGAAATTCAATTTGAAGAGTATTCAGTGCTACAATTGCCAGAAATTTGGCCACTTTGCAAAAGATTGTAGAGGCAAGAAGGTTCCAAGATATTCCAACAAGCAAGATTCTGATGCACACTTAGCACAAGAAGATAGTGAATCAGAAGTTGATCCAATGCTGCTGATGGCCACAGTCACTAATGAAGAAGATCATCATGAAGGTTGGTATCTTGACACTGGCTGCAGTAACCATATGACAAGTCACAGAGAATGGCTGGTGAATTTCAATGATTCATCAAAAACAAAAATAAGATTTGCAGACAGCAGAACCATTCCAGCTGAAGGTGTAGGTGATGTCTTGATCAAAGGCAAGAAAGGGAATCAAGCACTCATCACAGGTGTTTTATATGTACCAGCCATGAAGACGAATCTGCTTAGTATGGGCCAATTGTTGGAGAAGGGTTTTGTCATGCATCTAAAGAACAATGTCATGGAGGTATTTGATTCACACAAAAACACTATTTTGAGAGCTTCACTATCTCAAAATAGAACATTTCAAGTTCAAATTTCTGCAAATGAATGTCTGGCTAGCATCAAGATTAGTGATGAAGCATGGTTATGGCATATGAGGTATGGTCACTTAAACTTCAAAAGTTTGAGTTATCTGAAGAGTAATGAATTAGTGAAGGGTTTGCCTGCAATTAAGACTCCAAAAGATATCTGTCAGCATTGCTTGTTAGGCAAGCAAGCTAGAAAGTCATTTGTTAAAGAAGCAGCTATGAGGGCAAAGTAGATACTAGCTGTTGTGTATACTGATGTGTGTGGACCTTTTGACACATTGTCATTAGGAGGAAGTAGATACTTTGTTTCATTTATTGATGAGTTCAGCAGGATGATGTGGATTCACTTAATGAAAAGCAAAGATGAAGTGCTTCAGAATTTCAAAACTTTCAAGTTAGAGGTTGAAAATCAGTCTAGTAAGAAGATTAAGGTGCTAAGGAGTAATGGTGGTGGTGAGTACACATCACATGAGTTTAAGTCATTCTGTGAATCAAATGGCATTAAACATGAAGTTATAGCACCTTACACACCTCAACATAATGGAATAGCTGAAAGGAGGAATAGAACAATCATGAATATGACAAGATGTATGTTGAAAGAAAAGGAATTACCACATAGCTTCTGGGGTGAAGCTGTAGTTACAGCTTGCTATGTCCTAAATAAATGCCCTACAAAGAAACTGAATCAAGTACCAGAAGCCATATGGTCAGGATCTACACCATCAGTCAAACATCTAAGGGTCTTTGGTTGTCTTTGTTACAAACACATTCCTGATCAGAAAAGAAAAAAACTTGATGACAAGAGTGAGCTGATGATCATGATAGGCTATCACACTGCAGGAGCTTATAAACTCTACAATCCTATCACCAAGAAAGTAACAAGCAGCAGAGATGTTACCTTTGAAGAAGATAAGAGTTGGAATTGGAATACCAATGGTGAAACATCTCATCAATACATTCCATTTCAGTTACTTGATGAAGAAGTCACTGCATTAGACACCATGCCAACACCTCCACCTCAACAAGACAGCCAAGTTGCAGTTAGAAGATCAGAAAGAACAAGCATTCCCAGTAGAACACTGCATGACTATGAGACAATACCAGATAACATGATCACACCATATGGTGACATTGTGCACTTAGCTCTATTTGTTGACACTGAGCCTCTCACATATGCACAAGCAGCTAAGTTTGAAGAGTGGAGACAGGCTATGCAAGAAGAAATAGCATCCATAGAAAGAAATCATACATGGGATCTAGTTGATCTACTTGCTAACAAAAGACCTATAACAGTTAAGTGGATATACAAGTTGAAGCATCTGCCTGATGGTACTATAGCCAAGTACAAAGCACGATTGGTGGCAAAAGGTTTCTTACAAAAGCCTGGCATTGATTTTACTGAGGTGTTTGCACCAGTAGCAAGACTTGAAACAGTTAGACTGGTTGTAGCTATTGCCAATCATTTTCAATGGGAGTTTGTTCAGTTAGATGTCAAGTCTGCCTTTCTAAATGGCAAACTTGAGGAGGAAGTGTATGTAGAACAACCTCATGGTTTCATAGCTGAAGGGAAAGAAGAGCAAATACTGAAACTGAATAAAGCTTTGTATGGTCTAAGACAAGCACCAAGAGCATGGAATATTAGAATGGATGACTTTCTCAGCAAGAATGGATATACAAAATGCACTGTTGAGCATGGTATATATGTTAAAGGTACATCACAGAATAGAATTTGCATGGTGTGTCTATATGTTGATGATCTACTTATAACTGGTAGCAGCAAGGTTGAGATTGTCAAACTGACAAACCAGTTAAGCTCAGAGTTTGATATGACATATTTAGGAGGTTTAAGATACTTCCTTGGATTGGAATTCACTAAGACAAGTAGTGGATTGTTGATACATCGTAAAAAATATGTCTCAGATATATTGAAGAGGTTCAATATGTTGAATTGTAACCCAGCCAGCACACCAATGGAGACTAGCTCAAGCTTGAACAATGATGATGAAGGTAAATTTGTGAATAGCACTCACTATAAGCAGATGGTGGGAAGCTTGAGATATGCATGTAACTCAAGGCCAGATATATGTCATAGTGTAGGGATTGTTAGTAGATTCATGCAGACACCTAAACTATCTCATATGCAAGATGTGAAGAGAATTCTGAGATATTTGCAGGGCACGGTTGACTATGGTGTTTTGTACTCCAACACAGATGGAAATCAAAGGAGATTGGTTGGCTACTATGATTCTGATTGGTCAGGAGATAAGGTTGAAAGGAAGAGTACCATGGGCTATGTATTTACACTGTTCAATTGTCCCATATCATGGTGTTCAAAAAAGCAAAATGTAGTTGCCTTGTCTACATGTGAAGCTGAGTATATATCTGCCTGCAATGCAGCTTGTCAAGGAATTTGGTTACAGTCCTTACTGCAGGAGATGATGATTGATGTTGATGAGGAAATTGAACTAAGGGTTAATAACAAGTCAGCCATAAACCTGGCCAAGAACCCCATTGCACATGGGAGAAGCAAGCATATTGAAACCAAGTTTCATTTTTTGAGAGACCAAGTTACTAAGGGAAAAATCAAGTTGGTGTACTGCAAAACTGAAGCACAAGTAGCAGATGTATTCACCAAGCCATTGAAGATTGAAAGATTCAAAGACTTAAGGAAAATGTTGAATGTACAAAGTCTAGAGAATTTGAATTAAGGGGGCATGTTAAAGGATAATTCCAATTCTATGATGTTAGTTAGATGACTTGTACAACAAGTAACTGCCATAGTTAGTTATGCTTGATGTAGTTAGTTACTTGTAGGTGTGGTTAGTTGCTTGTGGTTGAAGTAACCAAAGTTAGTTAGAGTTACTCAATCATATGTTTGTATAAAACCACATGATTAACCTTGTAATCAACACACTTGATCAATAAAGATTTTTTCCCTTCTCTCTCACAACTCTTTCTCTCATAATCATCATTCATTTTTCATTGTTCATTGCTCTATAGTTCTAACAAAAAACAAACATGGTACTCCAACATTTAGATTTTGTTCTTGATGGAGTTTTGATTTAATGTCTCCTCCATCATGCCTTTGTAACTATCTACTAATATATTTTTGGTTGTTTAGCACTTTTCTTCCTAATTCTTTTGGTTTAATTTTTTATTTATTTATATTTTTTATAATTGATTTTTAGTCCACTATAATTTAGACTTTTTTGTGACTAGCATGTAGTCGGGTCTGCTTTGTTATATTTTTTTTGAACGGAAAACATATTATTAATAATAATTAAGTTTCTATATAAACAGTTTCATTCGTGAAGAAGCTCTGGCGATGAAGAGGGGAAAAGGACGAGGGCGGCCTCGCAAGCTGGTGCTCCCGTCATCGACCTATCACAATTCTGAACCGACCCAACAAAGAAGATAAAGCAAATGACATCACTATCAGGGATAATGAGGGTAATAAGATAAAGCAGCTGGTGGAATATGAGTGGAAGCCATTGTTTTGTGAGAAATGTCAAAAGGCGGGTCATATTTGTGAGCAAGATACACCAAAGAAGACTAAAAAAATATGGAAGCCTAGGCCACCTGCTACACCAGCTTTGGCAACCACATCAGCTTCTACAGATGTTTCAGTGACTGGTGGCAAGGAGCATGACTGGACAGTGGTACAAGGGAGTGGGAAGCTTAAGGGCAAAGGTACTCAACAGGTTACTCTTATAACTGATGTTAACTGCAACAATGGTTTTGAGCCACTAGGGACTTTGAATGGTCCTCTAGTGGTTCCGAACACTGGTCAATGATGTTATCATGGAACACTAGGGGGCTAAATAAATCAGGCAAGGCTAGGGAGATTGGCTCCCGTCTCCTAGGTCTTAAGCCTACTATTGCTATTCTTATTGAAACTAGAGTTAAAAGTGCTCAAGCCGATCACATTCGTAGTAAACTGAGACTTAAAGGCAAGTACCTGGATAACTACCTTCATCATGATAATGGAAGGATTTGGCTGAATTGGGATGATAAAAATGTGGATGTGAGATACGTTAGTAGTAGTGATCAAATGCTCCACTGTGGTGTTTATGATACTAATGGTTCCTTCTTGTATTGGCTCACTGCTGTATATGCTCTCAACCATCTTGATCAGAGAAGAAGATTGTGGAATCAACTTGCGGGCATCCATAACACTCAAAAAGGCCCTTGGTGCTTGATGGGGGACTTCAATAATGTTCTCAAGGCTGCAGGTAGAATATGGGGCAGGTTGGTGCATGAGTCCGAATACTCAGACTTAGTCTCTATGATGCAGCAAGCAAACCTCTCTGAAATGGATAGCATTGGTGACTACTTTACTTGGTCTAATAAGCATGCTGCAGGAGCTATCTACTCTAGGATTGACAGAATCCTTGGGAATGTGGATTGGTTTCAAATGAACCTTGACTCTACCCTCAACAACATGGATCCAGGTATCTCTGACCATTCTTTGTTGTACCTGACTGGATCTGTCCCTGTGCATACTACACCTCATAAATCCCAGTTTAAATTCTTGAATTGTGTGACTGCAATGCCCAATTTCCTTGACTATGTTGCTACTAGTTGGAATGCACACATAGAAGGTAAGCCTATGTTTGTGTTATGGAAAAAACTCCTTAGACTTCAGCCCCTGATGAGACAGCTCAGTAAACCCAGCCTAGGGATTAATATCACTCTTGAGAAGGCTAGGGAGGAGCTTAGAATGGCTCATAACACCTTATTAACTGATAGAATGAATCCACTCCACATTCTACATGTCAAAGCATGTACTGAAGAGGTCATAAAATGGTGTAATATGGAGGAACAAATGTTGCAGCAAAAAGCCAAGATTGACTTGTTGAAATTGGGTGATGGGAACAATAGCTACTTACATGCTTCTATTAAAGCAAAACAGAAGCAGTGTGAGTTGAAAGCCATTTATAGAGAGGATGACACAATGGCAGTTACACATGATGATATTGAACAAGAGGTTCTCAGACTTTATGGCAGTCTCATGGGAAGGTCTGACACCAACCTTATGGGCATTGATATTGTGGCTATGTGAGCTGGTCCGCAATTCACTAATGCTCAACGTGAGTTCCTTGCTGCCCCCATACTAGAAAATGAGATCTATCAGGCCTTACATTGCATTGGTGACCTTAAAGCCCCTGGGTTGGATGGTTATGGTGCTAAATTTTTCAAGGCCACGTGGAGTATCATTAAGAATGATGTTATAGCAGCAATAATGGAATTCTTCATTGGTGAAACAATGTATAGTGCCATCAACAGCACCTTAGTAACCCTCATCCCAAAACATTCAGCAGCAAAAACCATCAAGGAATACAGGCCTATCTCTTGCTGCACAACAATTTTGAAAATAATCTCCAAAATTCTGACAACTAGGTTGAGTAAGGTACTGAGTAGTGTTATCAACCTTAGCCAAGCAGCTTTTGTAGCTGGTCAGCACATCCATGACCACATTCTATTGGCATATGAACTTATCAGAGGGTATAGTAGAAGAGGTGGTACTCCCAAATGCATGTTGCAGCTGGATTTACAAAAGGCTTATGATACTGTCGATTGGCATGCTCTACAAGATATCATGAAGGAGATTGGGCTGCCTGGTCAGTTTATTAGATGGGTTATGCTGGGTGTCACTACCGTATCTTACAAGTTTAATATTCAAGGTAGGCACACTAGCTTCATGAAGGCAAAACGTGGGCTTAGGCTAGGGGACCCCATCTCCCCCTGCTTTTTGTGATTGTTATGGAATATCTACACAGGACCCTCCAACAACTCACTCTGATTCCTGATTTTAATTTCCATTCTAAATGCGAAAACCTTGGGATAATCAACCTTAGCTTTGCTGATGACATCCTGATCTTCACTAGAGGGGATAAAAAATCTGTTGAGCTGGTTATGGCTAAACTCCAGACTTTCTCTAGATCTACGAGGCTTTATGTAAACCCCTCTAAATGTAGAGTCTATTATGGTGGTGTGGAGGATCATGTGAAGGTTAGCATCAGACAAACCACCTCTTTTGCTGATGGATCTCTACCTTTTAGATACCTTGGAGTGCCTCTCACTAGTAAGAAATTATCAATCCACCACTACATGCCCTTGGTGGATCGTATTGTGGAGTGTATTCATAATTGGAGTGCTAAGTTACTTAGTCATGCGGGAAGGCTCCAACTCATCAGAAGTGTCATTTTTGCCGTGGCAAACTATTGGATGTAATGTTTGCCCCTCTGTAACACCCCAAATCTTATATTTTATTATATTTGATTAATTGATGTTATTTAATTAATTGTATATCTTAATTGATATGTTTTATATGTATTAATTAGTTGTTACATTTATGATTGTTAATGATGAGCTTTTATGAGTATTGGGCCTAATTAGAATGAATAAGAGTGTGTGTTAGAAATAAGGGTAATATAGTAATCTAGTGTGAGTTAGTGGGTTGTGTAGAGATAAGAGTGACACTTTGGTTATTATCTTAAAGGGATAGAGTGTCTTGGAGAGGAAGTAGTGGCAATGATGTAAATAGTACAAGAATTTGTGGTAATAGTAAAGTTGAGATTATGAGTGGAATTAGTAGTGAAATTAAGGGTATTTGAGGGATTTCATATAACCTAAGTTGGGGTTATATATAGGAGGTTTTGTGAAGAGTAGTGGTGTGATTTTATTATCATAAAAATGAGAGAAAGAGAAGTTAAGAGAAAGAGAGAGTTGAGAGAGTAGAGAAAGAGAAAGAGATGAAGGAGAAGATCAAATAAAGAATAAGCCATGGTAGATTAAAGGAAATCAAGTGGTGGAGTAGAGATTCCAACTTTATTGAGGTAAGAGGCTTAGATAATATAATTGTGAGATGATCAAAGAGGGGGGAAATGTCTATTCTCCATACCCAAACCCTCTCATCTCTTGGTGGGGATTGGAATGATAGGGAATGTGTTTTATTAATGCTTGTTGTGTTAGAATGATATGTTTCAATGATTCTACTCTTGCTATTGCATAGATTGATGGATTGATTTCATGATTTTATGAGAAAAATGGGGTTTTGCTCAAAAATGGGTTTTATGAAATAATACATGAAAAATCCATGCTTTATTGTATGAAATGATGTTTGATGATGTTTTAAATTGTAGTTCTATGTTTAGCATGATTTTATGAGCTTAAAGTTGGTAACTTTCTATATTTTGAATATTGGATGATGAATTTCGTGTTGATTCTCGTTTAAACCCGAAACAGAACATTCTGTCTGGGCAGCGACCACCAGCGACCAGGCGTCGCTCTGGGCGATAACCTTGTTGCCTTTTCTCGCTTGTTTCTTCGCTAGCTGTCGCCCAGCGACCAAGACCTGATTTTGAGAAATTTCTCTAAGTTGTGTGATGAGTATGGGATTATAACATGGTTAGATTTGGTCTTATAACATGTTATAGATTTGGATTGATTGAATCTTGAGTAGGTATGATGATAACATGCTTATATGTGTATGTTTGATTGAAAATGAGAAGGATGATAATTTATAATTGACTTAGATGTTAAGTGTTATTGTACATGCTAATTAACTATGAGTTATGATGATGTGTTGAGTTGAGATTATGTTATTAATGATGATAGATAATTAGTAATTATGTGTGATGATTAATGATGTATGAGGATTAGTTAATAATGTATGTTGATTATCTAACGATGTGTGATGATTAGAAGTTAATTAATGATGATGAATTATGATGTTCATGTTTTATGATGATGAGTGTGTTGTTGTATCTTGCTTGAATGTATACCTTAATGATGATATGATGATGTGAATTTGATGCGAATTGAGAAGGAATAATAGGGATGAGTGGCCTATTATTCATGAGTAGATGTATAGTGTTATCATCATTATGTGGTATATGTACATTCATGCATTCATGATTCAACTTGAGAAGAGTCCCCCATGACTTAAAACTGACTTGAGCGATGGATATATGTTTATCCAGAACATTGAGACTCCAAGGGCTGCGGTTACTTGGGGGTGTTCATTATTTTGATGCGGGTACCACATGCATTTAGTTATGTCTAGGATGACATGACATGAGAATTGTGACATTAGTTTGCATTAGGGTAATTGTGCACTCTAATTGGTATTTGGTAATTGTCATTGTTTCCATTATGTTTTGTGAATGGTTGAATAATGTGATACTTATGATTGAGCGTATTATGAGATGTGTGATAATGAATGATAATTGATGATGATGTGTATACTTGTCAATTGATTGAGCATGTGATGTTATTATGATGCATTATATTTTATGATTATGAAATATGAATGGAATGAGATTGATATTTGTTTATGGAATGAATTGTGAGACATGACCATGCTATGTCCTAAGTATTAAGTGTGTTCTTATACTTAGTTTCATGGTTATATTATCTAACCCTCTGTTTTGTGTATGTGCTGGATTTGGGTTCCAGATCTTCAGGTTATTTTTGTGATCGAGTTGTCAGTGAAGCTCCGCTCTGATGTGACACGGGGATGAGATTATTTCTATAATGTATATTTAGAGTCTTGCTTCTTATTTCCAATGTATTTAAAGAGGTATTTTTCTATAAACTTATTTTGTACAATAATTGTTTTACTAATTAAGTTATTGGTAAGTTTTTATGTGTACGATGTAATACTCGAACCATTCATTTTGTAAATCCAACTTTTAATTCCGCTGTGTATTATGAAAAGTATTTTGTTAAGGTGGTATTTTATTAAATACGGGTTTGGGTGTTACACCCTCCCCAAGAAAGTCATTCATAAAATCAATGCAGTGTGTCGTTCTTTCTTGTGGTCTGGTGAAGCGGTTGTTACTAGGAAATCACCTATGGCTTGGGACCATGTTTGTGCACCAAAAGCCCACGGTGGTCTTAATCTGATATCTCTTGAGGAGTGGAACCTGGCCAAATTGTTATGGAATATCCACAATAAGGATGATAGTCTCTGGATTAAATGGATCCATTGTTATTATATTAAGAATGACCAGCTGCTGACTATGCCAGTGAAACAATCTTGCTCTTGGATCCTGAAAGCCATTTTAAGCCAAAGGATTACCCTTCTGAATATTCAAAACTGGGAGCAGATGAAAAGCAAGGTTGTTATGAGGAAAACCTATGACTACTTGAGGAAAGAGTACCCTATAGTTGATTGGAAGGTGACTATGTATAGAAATGTGGCTCGGCCTAGGGCCATCTTTACCTTTTGGATGGCTTTCCATGGTAGAATGCCTACTAAAGATAGATTTTGCAAATTTGGTGTTACTACTGATGGTAAGTGTTGCTTCTGTAGTCAGGCTGAATCTATCAACCATCTATTCTTTGGTTGTCCTAGCATGAAGGTTGTCTGGTATAGGGTACTTAGATGGATGAATTTTGATCATGTTCCATTGGAGTGGGATGAAGAATTGCGATGGATCACTAGAGGTAGTAAAGGGAAAGGGTGGAAAGCACTGTTACTGAAAAGTGTTGCTGCTGAAACTATATATACCTTATGGAAATATAGGAATGATGTTTGCTTTGGCAATGGAGTAAATACTACAAGTATAGAGGAAGACATAGTCAATACTATAGTTTATAGAGGGTGGATTAATACTAAGCTTAGGAAGCATATTGCCCTATTGCTAATCTAGCTTATGCTTTCTTTTTGTCCTTTTGGTAGGTTGGATCTTTGATCACCTTGTACATACTGCATTTTTGAATGGAAATAAATTTCTTTGATTCAAAAAAAAAATAAAAAATTAAGTTTCTATATAAGATGAACAGAGACTCATAAAAGAGGGGCTACAAAACAAAAGTGTCGTATATATTCGGAAACCAATGAAAATACCAAAATAGACACAACTTAATAGAGGTCCACTTCTAATCCCATCAGACCACCGAAGAAGAGACAACAACCCAACCCATAGAGATGCTATCTGCTTTGTAATGTTTTACATGTATTTTTATTTTCTTGGTAATTTCAACTATATCAAGTGTCTTCTTTCTCAAGCTTGCTTATAATCTTAATTATTTCCATGGTTCAAGAAACCTACGATACCTAAATACATAAATCAAAATTTTTCAATACATTCAAACAAGACAATCAAAGAAGAATGAATGAATATGATAATCTTGTAACTCACATGATATAGAAGAAAATAATTGATGAACTTAGTTAAAAATGGCAGTAACAAACAATATTTAATTATTCATTGTCGGGGTAAGTGTTTTAATATCTATTGTGAATTCGATTAAAAATACAATCTATGAAAACTTGATGTGTGGAGTAATAGTAACCTGCAACCAATATTGAAAAATAGAAATAATAATAATCCAAAAAAAATAACCACACGAAAGGAGAAATAAAGAACAAGGAAAATGCACAATAGTTTGTTTACTCTGTTTGAAAAGAGTAGCTCTCTGTTTCACTAAATCAGAGAGTAACTCTACATAAGATTGTCAAAAGGGTTCAAAGAATTTTTTTTTTTTGAAAGAGGCAAAATGATATAAACCAAAAGGTACAAGTAGTACCATCATATATACAAGTAAAGCAAGCAAACAAAGCCAGCCAAGGGAAACAGAAACAACACACCCAGGGACACAACCAACAGAAACACGCCCCAGAAAACCAGGTAGCAGCGAAACACCAGGCCCAGCACCAAAATCTACAACCAGCCACGCAAAACAACACGCCAAACAGCACCATCATCGAAGACAAATACCCGGCTCACAACACCATTCATAAAACAGACAAAACGGGATCGTTCGACGAGACATACCCCAACGCCAAGAGAGTTGCATAATGTCATCCACCACTTTCACCAAATCTCTAACACCATTAGAGAAGAACACCTCATTTCTTGACCGCCAAATTAACCACACCGTTGTATGCCAAAAAAGAGCAAAGCCTTTTGCCACCTTCTTGTTCGGTGCTAAACCAATGAAATACTCAAACAACACAAAGAGATTTCGCGGCATCACAATCGAAATTCCGAGCCACCGACAGATATTTAACCACACCCCATACGCAAAATCATACGACAAGAACAGATGAGAAACCCCTTCCTCTATACCAACACAGTAAACACAGTCCAATAAACCTCCGTCCAAATGGATTCCACGAACCGCAAGATTCATCCGAGTTGGAATTCTATTCCGAAGCACCTTCCAAGCAAAAGCGATAACCTTTGTTGGCGCCGAAACTCTCCAAATATTCTTAAGCATAGTCACACGGTTCGCAATTCGCTTCGGTACGCGGTACGGGTTTGGGTATACGCGGTTCGCAACTCTCAAAGAATTAGGTACTCGGGGGGTATAGAGAGTCGGTACGCCGATTAGGTTCGTGAAACGTTCAAATATAATACTCGGTACGTTACAAATAAAAAAAATGTTAATTGAGAAAAAAATAGATAATAGAAAAATATTAAAACCATCAATAAAAATTAACTTTCAGAAATATTGAAATCTCAAATTAACATTTTTAACTGTATTTTTTTAATTTTGTAACCTAAAAATTGTAGAGCAACATTTTATCAAGATAAAATAATTATTTTAAAAATTAAACAAGTATTTGAGAAAAATTAAAGACCTCTAACATGTTAGTGGCCACAAGCCCATAACAATAAAATATATTAAAAACAAAACAAAAAATCAAAAAGATATGGAGCAATTTAATTGGGCCGGGTGGGTGGCAAAACAGTATAACCCAAGTTATAGTATACTTGTGTCATCTTCAACCTAAGGAAAAACAACGAACCAGCTGCCGCACAGAGAACTCAGGATTATTTTGTGCTATTTTTTTTGTTTAATCACGCGTGCTTGACCAAACACATGCTAACTATGACTCCAATCTTATTTGGTCCTTCTTCTTCTTTTTGTTGCATCTTCTTCTCTACTATTTTCTTGGGCTACGCCACTACTGTCGACCTCCTTCACCTTTCATGTGCAGTAAACATATTTCTTCTGGTGAGCTTTTCATGCGCTGGTACGCTGTTACTAGAGAATTGTGTACGAATTTGCGCGTACCAATTCGAAAAAGAATATCGAACCGGTACAGACGAATTGGTACGCGGTTCGCAGGCTTCACAGCGAATTCTGTGACTATGTTCTTAAGAACTCTTAATTCGTTCCGGCCAAAAGCCGAATCCGTTGAGAAGAGTCTACCAAGTAAGTGGTATGCCGATTTTACCGTGAAAACACCGTCCTCCCCCGGACCCCATAACCATAAATCATCCTCCACCGAGGGAGGTAAAACAGGGACTTCCTGGAGTAATTCAAGAAGTAAATCGTGTTCCCAAGCGAATAAGTTTCTCCTCCAAAGCCACCCCTACCGATCTGGTCCATCCCCCTCACCCTCAAGTCACTAATCAATACCTTTTTTTAAAGAGAAATTGAGTAAAGCCGTGGAAACCGCACACAAAGAGGAGCATCTCCCACCCAAAAATCCTTCCAAAACCGCGTGGAATCACCCCTCCCAACTTTCCGCACCACATTATGCGCAAACCAACTTCCACCTTCGAAAACATCAATTCCACAAAGATCTTTCCGCCAAGCCAAGGCATGACTATGCATTGAGTGATCAATCCAATGCACATTTGACCTCACGCCTTCACCATACCTAGCCACCAAGACCCTCTTCCAAATCGTATCATCACATTGAAGCAACTTCCACCTTTAATCAAAAGGCTTAAATTGACCTTTCCTACATCCCTCGCCCCTAAGCCTCCTTTGCATCTTGGTCGGCAAACCTCCTTCCATTTAACCCAACTAATCCTCCTTCCTCCTTTTAGCCCACCCCAAAGAAATTCCCTTTGGATTCAAATTACCTTTTTCAACACCACCACCAGAATCTTGAGAAAGGAGAGATAGAAAATAGGAATCGAATTAAGCACGGAGTTAATGATCACAATTCTCCCCCCGAGATTCACATATCTATTCTTCCATCCTCGAAGCCTCTTCCGCAAACACTCCACCATAGGTTCCCAAGTAGAGGCACGTCTTGGATTAGCTTCGACCGGGAGGCCAAGATACCATAACGCGGTCGCTCACCTCTTACAATTTAGGAAATCACACGCCGTCTCCATAAAACCATTAGGGACATTAACACCAATCAAGCAAATTTTTGAAAAATTTACCTTAAGATCCGATGCTAACTCAAACCCTCTCAAGATTGCCTTAAGAGTCCAAAGATTCTCCAAAGTAGCCATGCCGATGCAAAGAGTATTGTCGACATATTGGAGGTGAGAGATAACAAGGCCCTACAAACCCACCGAGAAACCCTTGAAGAGATTCTTCTCCACCGCACTCTGCATTAACCCCGCAAAACCTTCTGCCACCAAGAGGAAAAGAAAAGAAGCCAAAGGATCACCTTGCTTTAACCCTCTTTGAATATTTATTTCATTTGTGGGACTACCATTTACAAGTACCGATAAGTTTCCCGCAAACACACAAGCTTTAATCCAATCTATCCATTAACCACAAAAATTAAACCTCCGAAGCATATATTCCAAGAAGCCTCAATCGACGGAGTCATATGCCTTTTCAAAGTCCACTTTAAAAATCAAACACTGTCTTCCCGACTTCTTCGCAAGATCCACAACTTCATTAATCACCAACACACCATCAACAAGATGTCTCCCTTTTATAAACGCCGTTTGAGTATTTGCCACCACCGAATTCATCACCTTTGAAAGTCTCCCCGCCAACACCTTGGTAATCAACTTATACAAACAAACCAAGAGAGAAATAGGACGAAAATCTCCAAGGGCCTAGGGACACGGAACTTTAGGAATAAGGGTGATAAAGTAAGACAACATACTCCTCGGAAGACTCGAATTCCCATGGAATTGATCAAACATAATCCTCACCTCCCCTTTGATAAGACTCCAAAATTTCTTAAGAAAAACGAAGTTAAACCCATCCTGGACTAATTAATCTTCAAACATAACTCTACCCTTGTCCCGAATCTCTTCCAGTGACCAAAAGATTCAAGTTGATCAAGACTACCCAAGGTAAATACAATAACCTTTAACTCAACCTAGAATTATACCAAGAGACAAACCCTCTTATTTCTCTCTAAAACATTGGCCTTATGTTGATGGAAAATCCTTATTGTCATTCGCTTCACTCTTATGTTGCTCTCATATTTTTCTTTGATTAAATAACCTTTATTTATGAAAAAATATATGACTTCAAAGTAGAAACAAATCTACTATAAAACGTAACAGAATACAAGTCATATATCCTTTAGAAATTCAAGTTTTCCACAAAATCTGCAACAGTTTCTTCTCGTGCCTAGCGCGGGAGGCAGAAGCAAAACAAGAACCAAAGCACACTAATAGCTTATTCTGCACCTTGCGCACCCTGCAAGGGCATCAACATGATTTCCAACTTCCGAAACTAAGAATTCAAGACATACTCAACAATTTCCAAATTACATTTTCTTATATCAAAATATAAGACAACATCATACTCTCACTATTTATAAAAGAACGGTAATATTTATATGCTCCCTCCGACCTTAATTATAAACAAATTATCACTTTTTAGATACATTGGAAAACCAATGTATTTGGTCTACAATTAAAGCTAGATACATAAAAAGTGAAAATTTTTGACACGATTTTTTATTAAAGCTAGATACAATTAAAGCTACAATGAATCTAAAAAGTGAAAATTTGCTTATATTTAAGGCCGGAGGGAGTAACCTTATCCGGAGTATTTCTTAACATTTATTCAATACTTATTTTTAACACGATTTTTTGGATATTGAAGAATATTCTTTATAATCACAACAAAATTAGGATACCGTTCAACACGATTTTTTTGTTTTGTTTTGTTTTGATAAGCACCGTGGTCAATATAGTATATGTTAAAAATAATTTTCTTATTAATTATTTTACGAAATTATCATTAATACAGTATATGTTAAAAATAAATTAAAAAAAATTAAAAAATAGAGTAATAAATAATTAACAATAAAATTTTGTAAAAAACTTAAAAGTAATATTTAATTGTTTATTGATATTATAAAACGATGTATTTCCTTCATAAAAAAATATATATAAAATTTATTTTTTTAGGTTCATTGTATAATTAACGTATTTAGTCTATAAACCACATACATTAATTATACAATGAATTTAAAATACATAATTTTTCTTATATTTTGTCATGAGATAAATATTATTTTAAGGCTAATACTACAGTGAACCACCTTCACAAGTGGTCTACCGTGGAGAAGTGATCGATACTATTATAAAGAATACAAATTTTACAAAATTCATCGTTGGATTGAAAGTTTATATTATATAGATCATCCATATTTTTTTTAGAAAAATTGAAAATCATTTGATATGTTATTGAGACCTATCAAGATTAATGCTATTCAATAACATGTCAAATGATTTACAATTTTTCTAAATTTTTTATACCTGATTTATATGATTTAAATTTTCAATCTAATGATTGATTTTGTGAAATTCATATTCATTATAATATTATTATAACTTATTAACTATGGACCACTTGAAGAAATGATCTATATTAAAATTGAAGAAATGATCTATATTAAAATTTATCTTATTTTAAAACATATTTATTTGTCAAAATAACTTATAATTTGAGACGGAAAGCCTATGCGATCAACTAAATAATGTGCAACACGATTTAGTTGTAAAAACTCATATGTTACATTTGATGTAGACATCCAAGAATTTGTGTGGTCATTTTAAATATAAGAAAAGGAAGAGTAGACATATCACATGTATGTCTATGTCACTCTCTCCTCCAATTATATTTTCTCTTAATATATAAGACACCACACACAACCACTGTCACAAATTCATACTAAGAATTGCTAAAAATAGAACATGGTGATGAGAACTTATTTTTGTGACAAAAATGGTTTGAGAAAAGGCACGTGGACAACTGAGGAAGACAAAAAGTTGATTGCATATGTTACTAGGTATGGCTCTTGGAATTGGCGCCAACTACCTAAATTTGCAGGTATTATAGTATAACATAAAATATATTGAGAAGTGATATTTTGACATATTTTTTCTTACACAATATATTCATAGGTTTTTTGGTTTACACATAAAAAAATTGTTTTCAGGTCTTCAAAGGTGTGGGAAGAGTTGTAGATTAAGGTGGTTGAACTATCTAAGGCCAAATATCAAAAGAGGGAACTTTAGTCAACAAGAAGAAGAGACTATCATTAAACTTCACCAAGAATTGGGTAATAGGTATCAATTGTGAACACACATACTACAAACTACAAAGAGCATTACAATGATTTACGTGGTTTGACACCTCTTATCTATATAACAACAGAAATATTACGACATATAATTTATTCTCATCTCAAATAGTATATTAAAATTATAATAATTAACTCAATTACAAATTGTTTATCACTCTACAACTCTCACTCAAAAGCAACTTATCATCATGAATATACCTAAGGAATGAATATACCTAAAAATATAAATACTGGGCAGAACAATACAAGACAAAATAACACAAGACAAATGTTTAAGGTATTAAACAATTTTTGTATTACGATGTATGTTCGGTGTACAAAATTTTATGTTTGTATTTTAGGCAACTTGTGCAGAAGACAAATATTTGTCACGTGGTTCAGTTGCCGTCCTTTGACCCCAGTTTGTCCAGGAACAATTTTAAAATCAAACAGAGTACAACTGAAGTTGTTATGTTCGGCCCCTTATTTTTTAGTTTATCAAACATGCCCTTTCACTCTTTATTAAGTAAAACCAAAATCCAAACCACACGGGGGTCCTTCGAATCGGATCCAATAAAAAAAACTATCCGTTACAACATTGAGCCGGGTTTGATAAACTCGCTAATTCCGAGTTGCACTATAAAAAAACAATGTAACCTATTTGCACTAAAAAAATAGTGTATCAGTAGTGCATTGAATATACTACTTTTAAGATTATATTACTATTTTTATTTCCTTTAACGTTTCTTAGTTAAAATTATAATGTGTTGGCACTTATAAATATTTTAAATTTTTATGAATGCAGATGGATCATGATTGCTGCAAATTTACCCGGAAGAACGGATAATGAAATAAAGAATCATTGGCATGCTACCTTAAAAAAGCGCATTATGAAAAATAACATGTCACACACTAAATGTGAAACACGAAAAGCCAAAGATTCAAAGTCTAATAATCACCCCACAATGGAAGAAGCAAAGAAAATTGATGGTGTATTAGAGAACAACAGTGATGCCAATATATCAAATCAACTTTGTTCACAACCATCTACAAGTGAATTTTCCTGCACAACAATGGATACTGCAGCTACCACAATATCATATGAAAATTCTCATTTTGATGACAATGAGATTCCATTTATGGATGCATACATGGAGGCTGTGAGTGAAAATTTCTGGACAGAGCCATATATGATAGAGAGTTCCTATGTCACTCCAAGTGAAGAAGCTATATGTGAACATGAATACCTTAGTCCTATGTACGATATAGAACTTTGGAGCAGTGTATAATAAGAGAAATATTTGTATGGTCACCAATATTTAAGTACTTAATTATATGGCTATACACTAATACACATATATTTTGCTTCTTTAAGAAAAAATTTGATCCTATTATTTAGGGGTTAACCGTCACCCTTCTCTAAAGTTTTTATTTTTATTTTATTCTTCCATTTAGGGGTGGTTTTTGACTATTTTTGGCCTGAAATCACCACTCCACACCATTTTTTTCTTTCCTTTTATTTAAACAAGTGGTTATCCAGATAGATTTGCTTCTTCATTATGTTTTTTAAGTTTTCGTCGTCTAAGTGTGGCGTTGTGTTTTCGTCTTGTTGTGTTTCTTCATCGTCTTATGCAGTGTTTGTTGGTTGTTCGGCTTAGCGTTTGTTGATTTCAAATTGACAAATTCATTTCAACTCATTACAAATCAGATGAAGACTTGGACACCAATTTTGCAGAACCGGGAGCATGGATATCCCAGTTACTTTTATGTAGTCATATTTGTAGGCTATTTTGTGTTGCCGTTGTATGCTATTAACCTTGGTGCTGCAAAATTGTTTGCAGATTCACTTTTTCAGTTTTTAGCAATCTTGAATTTGTAATGATTTATATTTTCAATTTGAATGAATTAATATTATTTTAGTAAAAAAAAAAGTTTATATGGTTATACACACGTAATTGAGATAAAGTAGAAAGTGAAAAGAATTACATGTATTTTTAAAATAATTAAATAATATGTTTTATTAATTATGTGTTTGTGACCAAATTAAATGTTGAAATATTTGTGACCAAACAAATATTTTTCATAGAATAAATTGTTACATATGGTGATTTGCTATTTGATATCGACTCATTTGGAGTGTGTCTAATACTACCTTTAACTCTTTTTACAAGAAAGAAAGACCTGATCTTTTTTAATTCATTAAATAATTGATATATTTGATCTATCTTATAGACCAAAACATTAGTCATTTAATGAGTCTAAAAAATAAATTATTTTTTATAGAAAAAAACTGAAAGAAATATAAACCATAAAAAATAATTATTTAAATAATAAAGTCTACTCTACAGCTTGTCAATATTAAATGTCAAGAGTAGACTTTACTAGTTAATATTGACAAGGTCTAAAAAAGACTTTACTATTTGAATCATTTTTTTTATGATTTATATTCTTTCGGTTTTTTTTTTATAAAAAATAATTTACTTTTTACTCTAGATTTCACTGTAGGGGGGAAAGTATTAATCCAAGCCTTATTTTTTTAATCATTGATGTGCTGCAAAAATGAAAAAGTGAAAAATTTCCTTCCCACCTTTATATTTAACCCTTCACCCCTACAAACAACACAATATTCCCATTTTACTCATTTTACAGTTTTGGTTCACCCCTACATTTTATCTTAGTTACAAACTGGAAAAGTTTAAAAATAAAGGGTTAATTAGTAAGTCCCTTAAAGACTTTTTTGGTTTCACTTTGGTCCCTTAAAGAAAATAAGTTCCACTTTAGTCCCTTATTGATATCTCCGGCAGTCAATATGGTCCTTTTCGTCCATTTTTTCTCAGAAACTGTTAACTTCTGTACATGTGGTAAAATAGGTTGTTACGTGGCACATGTACTGAAGTTAACGATTTTTGAAAAAAATGGACGGAAATGACCATATTGACTGATGGAGATATCAATAAGGACCAAAGTGGAACTTATTTTCTTTAAGGGACCAAAGTGAAACCAAAAAAGTCTTTAAGGGACTTAGAGACTAATTAAGCCAAAAAAAAATGTTTTGAACTGTGGCTAAATTGAAAATTTCGGAACACTATAGTCAAGTTTTCAAGTAAAATAGTTGCAAACCGAAACAATTGAAAAAAGATTTTCGAACAGAATTAGCCACGGTTCAACCGAAACAAGTCCTCTTTATTTTGTTCTTTGGATTTGTCCCAGGGACATGTCTTAATTTTGAAACAATCTATTGTATGCAAGTTCCCTAACACACCATATGGTGAAATCAAGTATGGAGATGAGACTTTTAAAAGCTTATGGAAGAATGCTCAACATGTTGAATCTGCTATCAAGATTTTTCATAGTCTATTATTAGTCAGGGTTGAACCATGGCTAAATCTATTCAAAAATCTTTTTTTAATTGTTCCATTTTGCAACTATTTTACTCGACAACTTGATGAAAATGTTCCGAAATTTTCATCTTGGCTAAATTTCAAAACTCATTTTTAAAGTTTTTCGATTTGTAACTTTGATTAAATGTAGAGGTGAACCAAAATTATAAAAGGGGTAAAATAAAGATATTGAGTTGTTTGTAGGAGTGAAGGGTAAAATATAGGGGTGGAAGAGAAATTTTTCTGAGAAAATGAATGGCCCAAATTTAATTGGTGTCTCCAGTTACAAGAGAGAATCATATCCAGTCTCAAATTTATCATCACATCATAAAAAATGGTATTCGTTGCTCGTTGATACTACCTCCAACATTATTTTTGATTTTCTCCAACTCCACCTATATATGTTGGCACAAAAGACTAAAGAACCATATGAGTGCGTTTGTTTTAACTTTAAAAAAATAGATTTTTATTTTTTATATTTTTAAAAATGGATTTTGTAAAACCATTTTTTAAAATATTACAAGTTTTTTTATATTTATTTTTTCTAAATTGAAACACTAATTTTGACATCATATAACATAAACATACATTATTGAAGAACAAAATAAAGTCAAAATCACAATTTTTTGAAAAAGATGTATTTCAAAAATGATTTTTATGAAAATCTATTTGAAATAGCTTCAAATTAAATGATTTTTTTTTTGAAATTTTGATATCCAAATTTTTTTCGATAAAATGATGAAATGTCTAAAATAACATTTTAAAAATAAGACTTAATTAGTCTGTAGGTCCTTTAAAGATTTTTTTGGTTTCACTTTGGTACCTTAAAGAAAATAAGTTCCACTTTGGTCCTTTATTGATATCTTTGTCAGTCAATATGGTTCTTTCCGTCCATTTTTTCTCAGAAACCGTTAACTTCTGTACAGATGACAAAATGGGTTGTTACGTGGCACCTGGACAGAAGTTAACGATTTCTGAAAAAAAAAATAGACAAAAATGATCATATTGACCGATGGAAATACCAATAAGGACCAAAGTGAAACTTATTTTCTTTAAGGGACCAAAGTGAAACAAAAAAGTCTTTAAGGGACTTGCAGACTAATTAAACCTAAAAATAACTATTCAGATCAAATTTTCATTTGAAGCTTTTATAAAAAGTTTCTTTGTAAATTTTTTTTATACAAAATATAACACTTTAAAATCCATTTTGAAAAAAAGGCAAAACAAACACACCCATAATCATGCATCAAATTTCACCAACTAAAATGTTGTATATGGCTTGGAACTTAAATTATTAGTTATTGGTGTAGTGTGCAGGAGTCAGTTACACTAATCAGTTACAACTTGTAACTAAGTAGAGGTGTAAGTTAGTTAGTTAGTTTCTAGTCATGGGTGTATAAATACCTCTTTGCAGCTATGATTCATTTTGAATAATCAATAAAACACAAAGTGGTTTCCAATCTCTCACTCAATTTTATTTTAGTCTTAATTCTACATTCTCTCTTAATGCAACATAAAACCTATAGTATTTGGACTAAATGGTACCCCCAAACAAATTTTTTGAGGCCATAAATGAAAGACCATGATGTATTATGGAGTTTTGGAAGCACATCATTGCGGCCACTCCTAGAAACAATGAATTGACAAGGGCCAACTCTTTTATATCTTTATCAATATTCATGTGACTTTGGGCAGAATTGGAGGGTTCCACTGCTTTAATTGCCCCTGCATCAGCTACTTGTGGCCCTAGAGTGACACCTCAACTAACAAATTCGTAGCCAAAACACTTCCTCCGTCACATATATACTAAAATGTGTAGTGCACATTAGATATGACTTTTTATCGATTATGATTTATCATCATATAGTTATGGCCATATATATGACCAAGTGGTATTTGTATCTATATATATGATCTTATTGTTACCTAGACTTCATATTCATAGCCTACATGGTTTGGTTCCTTTTCAACAAAAAAATAAAGCCTACAAGGTTCGGCTCTCATCATTTTCAAGTTTTATCTTGTGGTAAGTGTTTTGGATTGGACCAAGTGTTTTGAATTGGACTAAGGCTTATTACGGACTAGATCGGATCACAATTACTGTTGTAGTAATCTTCCTACATCTGACTAATCTCCATCAACAAAAGTCTAACTCGTGGTCTAAGACAAATATGTTACAATTAAACCCTAATTAATACCTCTTATAGTTGGCGGCTACTGACTTGATTATCAGAGTGTATGTATATATCACCCCTAATGAGATTCACCGTTCAACACTCCGAATTCAACTAGCCAAAACAGCCTTATCACCTATATGTCTTAAGTTTAGAGAAAATGAGAATAATTATAAAGGTATAATTGAACATAGTAGGAATGATTGAGCTACTTTCGGTTCTATATCATGATTAATTCTATATCATGATTAAGATGAAAAACACTAGTTTAATATATATTTTGTACAGTGTCAGATAATGTGTCATCTTTTCATGTGTCAAAATGACATTTCTCAACTATAATACAAGTCATTTGTGCTGATAAATTGGCTAATCAATCATATATTTTTTTATCACATTGTTTGATGTGTGGAAGGACGTGGTTCCAACTTTAATCTTTGATTAGTCTGAATGACCTTTCCAAATTTTAAATACTAAATTATGTACTAAAAGTCTAACATTGATTGTAAAATTGAAAAAAAAATAAATTAAAATTAGGAGCAATCCTCGACTTATAGACATATTTTGTAAAATTGAATTATATCAAATTCAAAATTATAAGATTATGAAATGTTGGGGTTGATTGTAACGTAAATCTTATATTGTTAATGAAGAAAAAAAAAAGTCAAGAAAAATATATTAGAGAAGTCACACATTGCTTAGAGAAGTGTATAGTGGGGGAGCTTCATGCTATATATATATATAGAGACCTCAAGTTCTTTTTTTCAACACACCAAACAGTAACACCAAAAACCACTTTAAGTTTATATTTGTGTGCTCTTGTTTTAAAGTATTGTGAGATGTAGTTTAAATAATTTTCCCAGAGTGTTTATTCTTTGGTTTGTCTATCGGTCAGCGGCCGTGATTTTTTCTTTAATTTTAAAATTTTCACATTATATTCTTATGTTGTTGATTGTACTCCTATTTATTTTTCTTCTTCTGTCCTATAATTTCCTAACATGAAATACTATTAATCAAAATTGTAAATAATAAACTATGAATCAGCCAACCCAATTAAACCATAAGTTTTTATACTAGATGGTGCGACCTTGTGGGGATAATTCAACTAACAAACCATAGGCTTGAGATAAATGTTTCATATAACAAACTCGATTATATATACCAACCTCTTGACTATTTAGTATAAAAGCTAGTGAGCAAAAAGTCTGCAATTTCACCATATAAATCAATCCCCTCTCACATGCTCCATCTAACCCTTATCTCGAGTCAAACAAGAATTTCAACTAATGGTGCTTTCATATAACGAATATCTGACAACCCAATATTCCAAAGTAAAAAAATAAATAAAAGCATTGCATTACCAAACTTTACTATAGTAAATGTCCTAATGAAGTAACAGGTAAGAAATTTTATTACTTAATCTTACCTACTTTGGTTAACTTCTAACAACTTGAATTGAAAAATATGTGACACATACACATATATCATACACGACTGGTGATAAATTTGGAAAAAAATATCAAAATTAAACATAATCGTATATATCAGTGTTGAATATCAGACGCACATTTAATCAAAAGTGTTGGTATGTTATATATATATACTTCCTTTGTCCTAAAATATAAACAAAAGTTGGTCAATAAAAGTGAATATATCTGGTTCAAATTTTGAACAAAATACATCAATTTTATTTGACTTACTTTTGTTTATATTTTAGGACGGAGAGAGTATATAGATTGAAAATGGTATAATGTATAATTGATTATTTGGTGCTGAAAAATGGCATTCATGTTGCCATTATAATACACACGCAATACACGAGAATGAAAAAAATTATATGAGAAACAAAAACAAAGAAGTAAGAACAAAACTTTAGATAAGGGCATTTTTCGTTTTCTTAAATTTAACCAACCCATAGTGGTCCCAATCCACTCTGTGAAGTTGCAATCAACAATTTAGGTACAATTACAGAGATCTCAAATTTGGTCCAACCAAATATCTTTGATAAAGAAATTTTGGTCGTTGGGACTTTTCAACGCTTCACATTTAAATTTTTATGGTTGAGTTTATATTATAGAAAATTATTTTTTTAATTAATTAATTTTGTAAAATTAATTTTAATTAAAAATAAAATTAATGAAAAATTATGGTTGAGTTTAATGTGAAAGCACAATCGATGTAAATTAGTTTTCCCACCAATATCCAACCGAAAGCACGTCATATTTATGATATATACACCTATCTTGTAATAGCATTTTAAAAATCAATGCAAAATACACTCTCAATAAATCTCTTTTAACCCACAAATAGTATATAGTAACTCTTTCACACATTATAAAAAAAAAAAAAAAACTCTTTCATTTTTTTTTGTCAAGTATTTTAGTGACTAAAAATTCACTCTTAAGGTGAATAAGTGGATGGTTGAGGTTTGAACTCTGATCCCTACATAAATAATTCAATGTCCGGTCAACAAAGTTAAGGTCACGGGACAACTCTTTCAACTTTTTTTTTTCTTGGTCGAGATATAAAACTCTTTCACCTTATTTTCATAAATCAAAATATAAAAAATTATAATGATCAATGAGTCACAAAAATGTAAACAACTTGACAAAAAGATAAAAGAACCTTGGAGACACTCTTCAATAAAAAGATTAAAGAAGAAAAGGAAAGACAAACACAAACACTTGGAGACACTCTTCTTAGATGCTTGATTGATAGTCTTTTTTTACAATAATTAATAGTGATTTTGGCCTCATCATATTTATGGCAAATCTCAAAAAATTACGAGATTTGGTGATGTGTCACATAATTTTTTGATCTTTATTATTAGACAAATTAAATATTGAAATCATATTAACTTGCAAGGGGCCGGAATCACTTGATACTAGAACTGACCTCAAAATCAAATTAAACTGGTGATGAAAACAAAAAAAATTGAAATTATATTAACAGATAAAAATTTTGTATAACGACATATTTATAGTAAGAAAAATAGGTGATGAGTGGAATATATATATTGTGTAGAGTCCAATGTCAATTGTAAAATGTATTATTTCCAATGATAAAAAAAAGTTATTATTATCATCCAAAGTTTAATTGGTAAAATAAAATTATATTAGGTCCATGTGAGCTTAGCAGAGACACTATATTATATATGTAAAAGTTGGAATATGAACACTTCACTTAAAAAATGAAAGTAACCATTAAGCTACTTAAAACAAATATTTTAAAAGATATATTTAGAACTAATATAATGAAATGACATAATAATAAAAAAAATAGTAAAATATGATTAAATATACATATAAAATGTTCGTTAAATCCAACTTTGTTGATAGCTGTACATAAGAATATTTATATATAACTTTTTTATTTGAACTCTGATTATCAACTTCTTCACATTTAATATGTGTAAGTTTAACTGCAAGATTAGTTGACAAAAAGTTACCTATAAAATATTTTTTACATTAAGATTGCATGTGATACCAAATATAGGTTAAGTCCTTCCAACAAAATTAGTTCCATCACTATTACTATACTATTATTCCTTTGCCATAGGCTAAGAGACAGAACCACACTTCACTACAAATCAGACAATACAAAAATCCAACCATACAATTCAAAGTTACATTTTGTCTTTTTGTTTCCTATCACTTAGGAAAAAAAAAAGATATTAATTCCAATATTTTCTTCCATAGTCCTTTTCACAATCAGAAGATTTAATGTAAACCGTACGAGGATCACATTACAGTGATTTTGTCCACTAACTATATAAGATAAAATTTCCATTTTTCTCATTCCCATTAATTCCATCACACTATCTCTTCCTATTATTGTGTATCCTCATTTTTTTCACAATAATATATTTTTGTTCAACTACAATAATAAACATTAATCATCTTGAATGGACCATAAGGATTAAATGTTGTTGTTATCTTCTTCATTTTTTTTGGTACTTCATCATTGATGATTTAAATTTTCCTTCTCTTAGTGGAAGTAACATTGGTTCCATTGGTTTTTTCACTTTCCAAGCTTAGAAAATTTTCGTCTAACACATTAACTGGTGTGCCTGAACTTGAATTCACATTAAACATGGATTCGTACTCTTCCTTAGCTATATCTTGTATAACATTATAGCACTGCACAACACTTTCCTGCAGTAAAAATACCCTTTATTATCAATAAAATATAATAGTATTAGTAATATAAAAAAAAATAGCAAATATGCAATTTTGTTCTAGAACTTCCGGATCAGACTCCATTGTGGTCAAGAATATTTTGCATTCACACAATCAAGATATCCGTAGTCATTCAATGATATTAAAATATGCATTTCTTTAACCATCTAATTCTGATTGAACAACCGTTGATGTCCCGAATGAGTAAATGTAAAAATCCTAATTATATGTTAAAAATCCTAATTATATGTTGTGCACTCATGGTCTTTTTAATTTGTCAAATCTGTCACGTTAGTCCTTAATATTATAAATTAGCAAATATTAAAGACTCATAAGATAGATTTGTCAAAAGGTTAAATACTAATAGGAAAGTGCAAATTCACTAACAAAATTGGTACAATACTCTAATAAATTAAATAAAAAGAGAGGAAAAACTCTTATTTTTCACCACTCATTTTGCTAGAGATAATTCATGTAAAAAAATTAGAAAAGAAAATAATGAGAGAATATGTACTTTATTTACATATGAACAATCGGATATTGTTCCCATGAAGCCTGGATATTGAAATGGAAATAATTCATGTGAAGCATAAAGAAGAGATGAAGCAGCAACTATAGATGGCTTGAATTCCAAAACCTTAATATCTGCAAAAAATACAAAAATTAAAAATCTATACATAAATTAAAACATCAAAATATAATTCTATTATACTCTCTCTGGTCACTATTATAAATAAATTTGACATTTTTAACACATTAAAAAAGTGATATATTTAGTTTATTGCGACCAGAGAGAGTATTTTTTTCTTTTTTAAATTCAAAGTGTGGAACCTATATAATATACTCCCTCCGTCCCAATTTAAATGACACAGTTGACTATTTCACGCATATCGATGCACAACTTTGATGATTAATATTTTTAATTGTATAATAGTAAAAATTATAAAAATTTGATATTTTGAAAATATTTATCGAGACGAATCAAACAACATCTTATATGCTAATATTTATTTTTGTTTATTAGTAGAAAAATAAGGTCAAAGCAACATATATGAATAGTTCACAATAGTCAATTGTGTCATTTAAATTGGGACGGAGGGAGTACCTTTTTGTGACTTCAAAATAATTTCAGAAGCTCGATCTTTAAGAACTTTTAATGTTATATCATCAAGCCTAAACAAATTGGTGAAGTAAGGAATGAAAGAGAAAGGAGTGATTGAACGCATTCTCCAATGTAATGCTCCTAAGACAAGTGCTTCCATTCTTTTTATTGTTTGTGTCTCAAATATGAAACCACCATCACTATGATTCAGAAGACCCTATCAATAAATAAATAAATATCATATAATAAGAAAAATATCAATAATTTTTTTTTTTTTATACTTATATAAGGTAAAATTCTTTACCTGAACATCAGTGGCAGAGTACTCTGTTTTCAACATCTTTATTGCTAGAGAGAAGCAAGTTACTGCAATAAGTTTATTTGCCCATGGCTTTGGCTGCTGTTACATGCATACCCATTTTAGCTTAGATCTCAAGGGAACATAATCTATATGAAAATATTCAATTTTATTTAATTAAGCTCAGGTAATAGTACTTAGTATAAGTCATATACTACTCCGTAACAAAATATAAGCAAAAATTCACTTTTTAAGTTCATTATATAATTAATCTATCTAGTTAATATATTGTTCAGATACATTAATTATACAACAAATTTAGAAAGTGAATTTTTACTTATATTTTGTTACGGATGGAGTATATTTTTTTATAAGATTGAGCATGGTGTTTGATTTTCTTACCAATATCCCTTGGTTAGCAAGGAAGCGATCCAAATAGTTGATAGCTAGATAAGTCACAAATGGATCAAAGTTATAGGATAACTACATAGAACAAATTAACTCAAATTAATAAATGTTAGTAAATTTCTTGGTCAAAGTACATGTTTGAATTTACGGTAAATTTGAGTGAATTAAAATGTACTATCGTGATTGAGTTAACAAAACTCGCCATAAATACAAACAGATACTAAGTAAATGTTTGGATTGACGGTGATTTTGGCAGAATCAAGTTCACAAGAGAATCATAGTTAAATACCTGCGAGATTAAAGAGATGAAATCACTTCTAACCGAAACATCAAACTCGTTTGATTTGAGACTATGAAAGTAATTTAATGGTGGGATGTGGTCAGATTCAATGAGGAAAAGAGAAGAAACACATTGAGAATTAGGAAGGTCATGGAAGTTTTCAAGAGGGTTTTCAAGGTTAAACTCCATGGATGTGTGTGTTGTGGAGAAATTGTTGTTAGTGATGGTGAGAAGTGAGAAAGATTATAAGCATTGTTAAATGGAGAGAAAAGAGAAGTGATGAGGAAAAGGCAATGAGAGAGTTTTCAGCTTTTTTCTCAGATTAAAGCTATGGAGGGGATTGAGTTGTTTTAGCTTGCTACTATACTAGTTGCTAGCTACTCATTAGTACTCCCTCCGTCCCATTTTAAATGACCTCTTTTTGACTTAGTATACTATTCATTTGATCTGCTTTGACCTTATTTTTCTACTAATATATACATGCAAATATTAGCATATGAGATGTTGTTTGATTTGTCTCGACGAGTACTTTCAAAATATACCATTTTTATAATTTTTAATAATATATAATTAGATATATTAACGATTAAAGTTGTGCATTGGCAAACGTGTCAGTGGTCAAACAAGTCATTTATTTTGGGACAGAGGGAGTAATGTTTTGGCACAAAACACAATCTCTATTTCCTTCCTTTGTTGTCTCTAATTGGTGAATAAAATATGTGAAATATATAGGAGGTAGTAGGCCTTAGTGTTTCATGACTAATGCTAACAACACATTGTAAGACACACTTTTTAAAGGAAAAGGATTATGTGTCCAAACCGCATTGACGCAGTAATTGATTAGATCCGTCCGATTTGAAATGAGTGGTTGAGATCTTAAATTCTGAGAAATTTTAGAAATCAATGCTACATAATTAGTGCCGCTCAATTAAAAATCAACAACAAGAGGCTCAATTAAAAATCAACAGCAAGATATAAAATAGCGACTAAATGTATAATTTTATTATTGTAGACGTTTCAAATCCCTTTTTAACATATTTTTTTTATCCGTTAAAATTCACATTAATCCTACCCAAATTATCCGAGACCCACACAATTTTATGGAATTCATTTGATTTTTAACAAATCAAATAACGTGTGTTGAATAGTGGATTGCTAGCATCATTCATTGCAAATTTGCAATGAATTTCATGAAATCATAGGACCTGGCTAATACCATCCTCATAATTCATAAACATGCGTGTTATATAGGTAGGACCCAAGACTAGGGTTGTGTACTCCTCAATCAAGCACATTTGGATCGTTAGATTAATATTAGATTAGATATGGTCTTGCTAAACAGTGCATCTGTGGCACTTTTTAAAGATTCTATTTAAGGAAAAAATTTATTCAAAAAGTTGAACATTTTAATTCCCAATGCATTGACTTCACACATTTTCATAATTTCTTTTATAAAATATTACTATTTAAAGGCTTAAAGAATGTCCCAGGGGCACTATTTAACATTTCCCAATTAAATATTAGATTAGATAATTTAAATTTTAAACTCATATTTTATATTTTAAAAAATTAATATTTCAATTTAAAATAGGACAGTCAAATTTTGATCCGGCAATCCAAACAAACTAACTACGTGCGGCCAATATGCTGTCAATCCAAATTTATATCTAATATCTAATTTTGAAAAAGCATAATTATATTATTGATCTTCTGTTTAATTGAAACAAAATTTTATTTCTTCCAAATATACTATTAAAATAACTTATTTTGACCATATTTATTTTACTATTATATAAATAAAATGTTAGCTAGTGGCCCAATTAAAAATGGTAAAAGAGTTTTTAAAAATTTAAAAATTATTTTTTTCAATGCAAAATTTTATTTTTATTTCTTTAACTAGTGACTCATGACACTGGTTAAGTTAACCCAATATATAAAGACTTATATTAGTACGCAAGATGTTTGATTTGATTCAATTAATATTTATAAAACATTAACTTTTTATAATTTTTAATAAAAGACAGCTAAAAATATTTATAGTCAAAGTGCGCATTGACACGTGTAAAGTGATCAAATACAATATTTATTTTGAAGCATATGGACTAAGAAGAGCCTAAAAGTAAAATATCAAAGGATGATTACATTGAAGTAAAAATAACCACGGTAATAATTTAGACACCACATGATCATCCAAACTCATCAGACATAAATGTATAAATTCTCTTACTTATATATTGTTCGACAATAATCTACTTTTATTTTTTAAAAAAGGTTAAATAGCTAGAAACATTATAATACAACTTTCTCTTGTTTGCAGCAGGGTCATGACAACTATATATCTTTGTTCTGTTTTGAACAATAATTCCTTCCCACAGTGAATTAACCAAAACTGGGAAGAACAGACTATCAATAGGACAAATAAGCATAAACGATTAGAAACATAAGCAGCTAAAAGCCAAAATTCCATTTAATATATAGTTAAATTTAATCTAAACTTTCTAATATTATTTTTTATTATGTATATGCTTTTTAGAATTGTATTTTTTTCACTTGTCTCAAACCAGTCCGGTATATGGCATCATAAGGTTCAACTATTGTAGTTAGCAGCCTAGCACATGCATGACTAATCTCTGTTTTTGCTGGATACAAGTTGTTAATTAATCAGTATTAAAACAATATGTTTTATATAATTTCATAAAATTCTGAATGCCAAATTAACTAGAAATAGCATGTTTTTCAGAATCAATATTAAAATATATGCAACCAAATAAATAGAGCACTCTGTAAACAAATAAAGAAACACTAGTTTCTTGATTAATGAATTAGGGATTAAGATTCTTATTCAACTATTGTTTTTTAACTAAATTGTAGACTAGCATGAGACAATTATAAAGGCTTATAAATCTCATATAGACAGATACGTTGAAACTGATAATAATTAAAGTAAATAAATTATTTAAATGTAGGCTAAACTATACTTTTGGTCCCTTATGTTTATTTTAGGTTTGAATTAAGTCTCTTACGTTTTAAAAGTTTCAATTTGGTCCCTCACGTTATCAACTTTTGCATTAGTTAGTCCATTACGTCAAATATTTTACTAACTCCATTTGATTTTTATACGTGGCTGACGGTTTGGACACGTGGACGTTATTTTGGACACGTTGACACTATTTTGGACACTCTTTTTGGGGCCAATTCCATTATTATAAGTAATATATATTATTTTAATTTATTTTTTTTACTTAGTTAGCATCCCAAACTGCACTGAACATGTCCAAAATAGTGTCTATGTGTCAAAACTGTCAGTCACGTGTAAGGATCAAATGAAGTTAGTGAAAAATTTGACGAAAAGGACTAACTAATGCAAATGTTGATAACGTGAGGGACCAAATTGAAACTTTTAAAACGTAAGGGATCTGATTCAAACCTAAAATAAACGTAAGGGATCAAAAATACAGTTTAACCTTTAAATGTAACTATATGTATCAGACAATATGTCTTCAATTAGAAATGTCAGTGTTATACGGGTAAAGAAAAGTGAAAGTTAGAATATGAAAATAATTTAGATAGTTAAGCTTAAACATATTCCCTCGGGGTCTTTTTTAAGCAAAAATATATCTATTTGTACACCTTTTTTTTGGGTTATCATGATATTGGTACGAAGTTTCCACCACTCTTAGTGATGACTAATCTTTGTCGGGGATCATACAAGGTGGGTTCTCCCAACCGAACTTTCTCCATACACATGAGTAAGAAATCGAACTTCTGACCACATACTTAAAGAGACCAAGACTCTTACCACCTGAACCAATTCAGTGTTGGTCTATTTGCACCCTTATTAAAAAATTACATTTTATTTTAATTTTATGTGAAATTTTTATTACAATTCCTAAAATGACCTTACAATACATTAGATTTGTATTGGAAGTCTACAATAATGTCAAAAAGTATAAAAATTAATAAGAATATTTTTGGAAGAACAACATTAAGTAAATTGATTTTGATAATTTTTGTTTATATTTGAGGCCAAATATTTTTTTTTGACTTTTTTATTATAAAATATATGTACATATATAAAATTTGTAATTTAGATCATATATAGTTCTATCATTCAATGTGTCACAAAATAAGATAAGATTTCGAATATTTTTGGGCATGTGTTTGAACCAAAGTGTGTGAAAATGGGTAAGAATTAAAAGAGATCATGTTTATCCTAGGTTCGTAATAGGAAGTTAGGAACAGCATTAAATAGTCGAGTAAATTATCATAATAAATATTGAATAATTGCAGCTGCTATAGTAGCGTGATACTACTTTCTTTACAGCTGTTACAAACCCTATTTTCTCACCCCAAACATCAAACATGGGACCATCACAAGAACCTTAGCCTACTTGTCCAATAGACGGATTTAGATTCTCTATATTTAAAAGTTTATATTCATCTATATTTAGCTTAGTTTTAAGGATAATTTTGCTATTATCACCTACCATATTATTTATCTCTGCTAGCATTTTTGATATCCGGATCATCTCTTGTCTGATTGTCTCCTGTGCTCTCTCCTGTTTTGTTACCTACCGTTTGATTAATCTAACAACAAGTGAGAGATAAAAGGTAAAAATCACAATAAAACATTGAAGAGAGAGGGAGATCGAGGCACTGCAACTGGATGAAAGAGAACCAAAAGTTTAGAGATCCCGTTCACAACGGCGGCCGTTCACGATGTCGGCGTGCCCTTATAATAGAGCACCGCCTTAAACGGTGGAGAGGCCAACGTAAAGCCACCACAAAAGAGGGTCTCTTTCCAATTTTGTTTCTCCTTTCGTGTTCTTTCTTGCTTTTGTTGACATGGAAAACATGGAAAATGGTCTAGATTGTTCTAGATTTTGGCTACAGTGGTGAACATTGATTCCAATTATATACTCCTTCCGACCTTAATTATAAGCAAAAATCATTTTTTAGATACATTGAATGACTAATGTATCTAGTCTAAAAATGGACTAGATACATTAGTTATTCAATGTATCTAAAAAGTGACATTTGCTTATAATTAAAGTCGGAGGTAGTATTTATATTCAAGCAGGGGCGTCTCAGACTTTTTGGAGGCCAAAATTATTAACAATAGGCCTTAATAAAAGAAAAAGTGTAAAAAAATTCAAAAGATAATATCTATTGTAGCCTCTTCATTTGATAAAACTATAGTATAACAATTATTTATAAGCGTCTAAAAAATTTATTCACAATAGAACAATTTCTTTTAGGACATTTTGTAACTAGAATAAAGAATAAATCAAATATTTAGACTCCAGCTCATAATCCCTTGTTTTATATACAGGGACGGATCCGTGTAAAGCATGGTGTGGCTATAGCCACACTAGCCTAGCCCGGAATTTTTTTTTGAAAAAAATAAATATATATTTTATGAATAATTTTGAGTCATTTTGCATACATATTTGTACAAATATCAATGTAAATATTAGTTTAGAGTTTATTAGTGACGACTGTAGGTCTCGTACGCATATTAGTTTAGATATTAGTGTAAATATTAATTTGTAGTCTATTATTGATGATTTCAAGACTTTTGTTGTACTTACGATATTATTTTAAGTTATATAGTTTAATTTTATAATAATGAATTTTAATTTTGTTTGTCAAAAAATAGTGGATAACTAATTGAATGACTAAAATTAGCAATTGAACTAGCATATTAATATGAAATGACATAAAAAAATGTTTAATTAATATTTAATTTTTTCGAATAAGATAACATCGATAAAATTGGAATACAGATTAATAAGTTATAAGCTAATTGAATTATCTTATCAAAATAAACTATAAGCTTGTAATTTGGATTCAATATATTTTGGTCCAAAGTAGGATCTCGTGAAACATAAAATAATAGTGATATGCATAATTTGACATATATTCAATAACGTATTTTTTTTTTTTTTTAAAATAGAAATTTTGTAGTTTCTTAGATATAGTTTGTTGGTTTTCTTTTTTGAATAGAAATTTTTTAATTTATTGGTTTGTTGTTGTTGTTTTTTTTAATATGCATGTTGTATTAGTAGTAATTTTATATATTATTTGTTGTTTAACTGAAATGTCACGATGAATAATTTTTTCTTCATTAATGCTTAAAAATTTTAGCACCACCGGTATTTCAAGTCCAGGTCCACCCTTGTTTATATACCTCATTTAGTAATACTACCATCCTATAATTTTTTTGAGGCCCTCATTTTTTTGAGGCTCTATGTCATAGCTCATGTGGCACATGCATGAAAGATGTCTCTGTATTTAAGTGATATATTGAAATTACAATTTTTGAACTGCAAATTTTCCATTCTTGTTCTTGTTGACAATGGTGAAGAGATTTCCAACATAAAAATGAACTTTCAATCTTACTGATGGTGTATATAAGAGATCGGATTGGATTATCAAAATAAAGAGTAAGAAATAAAGATAACGAACTGGCGAAGAAGAAAACCCACGAATTATGCTTTTCTTTCTCTTCTAAATAGTCACTTTTTTCAGTTTGATAGTCAACCGTTAGATTAATCCAACGGCTCAGTATCACTAATTTTAATTTAATGTAGGGGATGTAGGATTTTTTGAATGTAGAAAATCTAAATCCAACGCAACTTTATGCACCAATGATCAGTGTAATGCATGCATTAGAAGCTATACTAATGTGAAAACCGAGATTTTCCCGCATTCATGCAATCGGGAATATGGGTTGACATCTGATTTTATTTTGTATTGTTATTTTATAATATCATTTTTAAATTTGAGCCATCTAACTTAAATCAAACGATTATGAATCACTGACTGCTCATGCATGCAGGAATATTCGTCTGCAGTGGATCATGTTCTTTTAGTGGCCACTTAGAAATTAAATGTATACGCAATATAAAAAAAAATTATATGTATTCGAACACAATATTATAATGTAATTCTGTAGTTTTTTTTCTTTCTGATAGGCAAATGTTGATGAATATGTTAGTTTTTCGGATTTGAACTCTTGTCTACCATTTGTCTATATATGCTGGTAAAATTTCTAAAGGGTAAATATTTTAGTAGTAAATTTATATTAAATTTAGGCAAAATTATTTAACAGGTCATTTATCTTATTTTTTTATAACATTTTGATCATTTATCTTTTATTTGTAACACTTTGAACCTTTATCTTTTATAACATTCACATATAAACTCAATCTTTTTCTCGTTTTCTTTTCTCATTAAGAAAATGTTGTACTTTATTTTTTAAGATTTTTGTTTATTAAAATTAATTAAAACTCATAATTTTGATGAATATGTTCATCATCGATCTTCATCAATTATTTCATATTTTCTTCTTTTAAATGATCAAAGTGTTACAAATAAAAGATAAATGGCCAGAATAGATACGATAAAAGACAAAAGTGTTACAAATAAAAGATAGAAGAACAAAATATTAAAAAAAAAATTACTGGAAAACATATTTATTTAGAAAAATATTCCATTATCTTGGAAACCATTTCAATCAACATACATATATACGTTACCTTAATTAAAATCTTATTGAGGGCAAAAGTTATTGTCCATAAACCAAATCCTTATGGATGGTGCATAAGCCAATCAAAACGCAACAGCTTTACTCATGCGCCCCCCATTTTACTCGCGCTCCCCTCATATTACTCATGCACCCCCCCAAATTTCTCGCGCGCCCCCCAACTGACTAGCGCCCCCATATTTCTCGTGCACCCCCCAAATTTCTCATGCACCCCCCAAATTACTCCTGTGCGCCCCCCAAATCATGCTAAAACCATTTTGGATTGGGAATGGTATCAGATATTTGCACTCTAAAACTATTAACCGCATAAAATGGTTTTAGAGTACAATGCTATAATTATTCACTTAATAATTTTTTCCCTCCCCACAAATTTCTAGCCAAAACCATTTTATGCACTTAACACTTACAATACTAGCCTTGACCCTTTCCAATAATTTTCAACATGACAAAATTATGAAAGTAGTTATAATTTATGAGTTGAGTTATGACCCAATCATAGAAGACAATCAACAATCTTTACCTAATGCACTTAATGGTTGTGGAGTACAACTCCTGGAAACCATTTCAACAACAAAATGATTTTGACTAGAGATTTGGGGAGGAAGGAACAAAAACCATTTTATGCAGTTAGTGGTTTTGGAGTACAACTCCTGAAAACCATTCTAACAACAAAATGATTTTGGCTAGAAATTTGGGGAGGAAGGAACAAAAAAAAAAAAAAATTGAGGGCGCACGACATTTGGGGGCGCGCGAGAAATTGGGGGCGCGCGAGTTACTTGGGGGGTGTGTGAGAAATTTTCTCTCACTTATGGATGGTGCATAAGTTTGGCTTATGGATAATAACCACACCCCTTATTGAGTAGTTGAGTACACAATGAATTCTTGTGGGGTGCAACTATATATATTTTCTCTCCTTTATCAATTTGCTTTCATAAAACGGAAAACAAAACCCACACTCTACCCTTGAGTGCAAAAAAAAATCATATAATATTTATTTGGATCGATTTTTATTGAGTATATAAGTGTTTGTGATCAAATTGTTTTGACAAAACATATGAAAACAATAAGTTATGACATGTTTAGAAGTTTTTTTAAACTTATTTTAATAAGTTGTTCAAAGTACTAACTTAAGAACACAACTTTAATTTATACGAAGACAATTAACTAATACTTTTATTGAAAAAAATTATTTGTGCTTCCATAAAGAAAAACAGTAGCAGAGAACAACAAAAGCTTTCTTCTCGATCTCGTCCCTTCTCAATCCAAAGCTTGTCATCGTGATGTAGAACTGCAAGGTGGTGGTGCGATGAGCGGCGCTTGCCCTCCGCACCACCGTAGTCCAGATCGTCGGTGGTTTCGGTGGTGGTAGCAGGTTCGGACGCGGTGGCTCCGTTTTGCTCTGCCTTCACCAGATCTTTCGCGGCGGTTTGGTTCAACCAGCACCGCCTCTTTCGCGGTGGTTGTAGCTGGTTCGTGGTGGTTAACCTCTACGTTCTGTTAGGGGTTTGGTTCTGCTCCGGCGTTGTCGTTTCCGACGATCTGTGGTGGTGGTATCTGTGGTGAAGATTGACCCTCGGTGCTGCTTCTACAGTTTCTCAGATATGTTCTTCGTCGCGCCGGTGGTTTCAGATTGGTTTTGGTTCTGTTAAAACTGGCTTCGTTAAGTTGCCGGTTTTGTTTCGCTAATTGTCGTGGTTCTTTTGCCTCTTTTCTAGCACTGTTTCTTTGCTTTTTTGGATTTTGGTTTCCTGGTTTGTTTTCAGATCTGTTGAGATTTGCAGGGATCAAAACCTTCAATTCTGCATCCGCGGCGCTAGAGAATTTGGGAAGGCCGACGACTTTGGATATGGCTAGAAATGGCCTTGTACTCGTTGTTGCTTTAGCGAGTTGTCGGTTGTTGCCTCTGTTTCCGTGTTGACGGTCGGAGTCACTCACCATGCCCTAAGAGTTAGATTGATTTTTTATTCTGCCTCTTTTGGTTGTTGTAATGGTTGAATCTTTTACACATCTCTTTTTTGCAATTTGGTTTTGGGTCCCGCGTTGGACTTGCTGGATTGTGTTTGATGTGTCTTTGATTGCTTTGCATTTGGATCTTTTACTGGATTTAGTCCGGTTGGGTTTGCTTTACCCTCTTTGGGTTGTATATACGGTTTTTGTGTGGTTGCTGGGTTAGGTTCTTGCCCCCTCAACTTTCTTTGTACTTTCCTTTTTTTACTTAATGTATTGCTGTTTACTTAAAAAAAAAAAAAAAACTAATACTTTTATTGAAATAATTTAGGCTACACTACAAATTTAGTCTCTTCATTTATTTTAGGTTTCAATTTGGTCCCTTACGTTTAAAAAGTTTCAATTTGGTCCCTTACGTTTATTTTAGGTTTCAATTTGGTCCTTTCCATCAATTTTTGCATATGTGGCAGACGGTTTGCACACATAGATTGACACGTGGACACCTGGACACGTTGATATGTGTCCAATTGAAATAGTAGAACAGTGGAATCTGACGGAAGAGACCAACTAATACAAACTTTGATAACTTAATGTACCAAATTGAAACTTTTTAATTAAACGTAAGAGACTAAATTAAAACCTAAAATAAACGTAAGGGACCAAATATGTAATTTATTCAATAATTTATACATGCATAAACTTATTATGATAAACGGTTATACTATAAATTGCAAATTAAATCGTTAATAAAAAAACAAGGTGATATTCACTATTAAGGGAGAAACTAGAACAGCTTATTATGTTTTCTTCAATCAATTGCACCAACTTTAGAAGAGTTCATTGAAAACTTTGGCAGTGTCATTTTGGGTCCGAGCCTGAAACCCACATGGAAGCATGCAGTTCCTTTTATTTACTCTCTGTAAGTGAGAGGGACAACAAAAGTAATATACAAAGATAAAAGTTACAAAAAAATTGATATAAGCTTTATTCCTATATAGCAATCAACAAGAGACAATATTGAAACATCTCTGTACAATAACAGAAAATTTAAACTTCATTTAGTAAGATTGGTACCCTTAAATTAGTCGGTCAGATGGGATTGGATATGGAGACTATCAGCTCTTGGTAAATTTTTGCATGCCCTCAAGTTATTGCTATAAAACTACTAGAGATTCACCAAAATATATTGAATGTTTTATTTTAAGAAGATTTGATTAAGGAGCTAATTTTAAACTAAAGACTTTGTGTTGAGAAATGACAATTTTTGGATATTTTAAATTCGTTGTTTGGATAATTAATTTGATTTTTTTTTTCTTAAAATGATGATGAGAATTTATGAAGTATTTTACTCAACCTAAATTTAAAGAGTTTTGTATTTCTTTTAAATCGGAATAGATAATTAGATTTTACTAAATTATGTTTTTGTTGATGTTGCTCTTTGTCAAGGTTCCTTAATTGCTTGTTGTCTTTGTTATCGGATGCTCTGCACTCTTTTTCCTTTGTCAGGCTTTATCCCCTTGGGTTTTCGTGGCAAATTTTTTAATGAGGTTGAGGCTGAGTTCTGATTTTATGACTTGGGTTTGGTCTAATCCTTGTACCTTTCTTTATTTTAATATTATTTTGAGAGTGCTGCAAATGATAGGTGGGGGCCATGAGACGTGTCAACCTAATTGGAATATATATATATATATTGGTTTGTCATGTATTGTTTTTGCACTCATTTTTGTTTTAAAAGAAATTAGAGAATTTAAATGACACTTAAAATCTATGAATTTGAAATTTCCTCCTCTTATGTTTCAAAATTTTCAAAACGAACCCAATAAACATTGTAAGAATTTCAAATTGACCCCTAAATTTTAAAAAATTGTAAATTGGTCCATATTTTTCAAAATTTCAAATTTATAAAGGTGGTCCAAATGTTCACAATTTAATTTTCTATTACTCTATCCAAACATACATATTTAAAAATGACGATAAACCAAAGATTATTTGAATTATTTATAACTCTAAATCCCTTTAATATTTATAATTATTGCATCCAAAGATACTTTTAGAATACCGCGTTAATATTGTGTCAAAAAAATGGTTAACATGATATTTATTTTAAAGAGCCTAATTTTTTTTAAGCAAATGGGGGAGCAGATGGTGAGCCACCCAGGGACGGAACTAGGAAAAAAAATCAAGGGTGGCGAAAATATGACATTATTATCAGTATCAACAATAACCAACTTCTACTATTAATAATTATCTAAAATTTAATTTAATGACAAACAAATTGATAGAAGTAGTTGAGATCGAGATTTTCAACACTATCAGATGAATTTTTTTTGTAATTTTTTTAAAACTCGGTATCCGACCCAAGGACTGACTAATTTGAGGGGACCAATCCCACCCTCCACTTGTGGGAGCCCCGTTTAAAGCCAAAGTTTTTTTTTTACTCTAGCTAGACTAGCCCACCAAAATTGACACAGGGGAATCAAACTTGAGACCTTAAGAGGAGCAAACTCCAAGACCTAAAACCTACATCACTAAATTGACTAATTAAAAATAGATTTGTTGATCAAAATAACTAATAAAAGAGATCGTAAATCTACAATTTTGATACATTTAAAAATTAACAAGTTACAAAATTAAATTGTAGTTTACCCAACCAAAATATTAATTAGTATTATCAATATTATATATACTTATTAGTTTATTGCTATTATATACTCCGTATGATGAAAAGGGTATATAATGCAAGTATTAATTACATAAAGCTATGGGGTGGCGAACCATATACACACATATAGGGGTAGTATACTCCTACCAGTTACAAGGGTGGCTGTTGCCCCATTTGGCTTATATGTAGTTCCGTCCCTGGAACCACCTGCACCTAGAGCTGTCAAAACGGGCGGCCCGGCCCGTTTCGGGCCGGCCCATTCGGGCTTCGGGCTTTGTCGGGCCGGGCTAAAAAGCCCGGATAGCAAAACGGGCTACAAAAACAAGGCCCGAGCCCGGCCCGGTACGGGCTCTCGGGCTTTCGGGCCGGCCCGGTTTTTTAAAAAAAAAATTAAAACAAAATTAGATAGATGAAGGGTAATGAAAAAAGAAGAAATTTAAGTGCCCAATAAATTTGACAAATCCAGCGACTTGTTATGCAACAAATTACATAGAGTTCACAACATTAATTAATTAATTACAAATAGGTTGAAATTTGTTAGAATTAATGTAAAGTTATTTAAGCTAGTTACAGTTTACGAGTAATTACGTAGAGAAATAATTCACGATCGTGGTTTTATATTTTTAGCTTATTTATTTTAATGACACGATAAATTATTTTTACTTTTAGCTTATTTTCATTTCCTTATGTATATAATTTGCGTTACTAGTGCATGTATATAATTTGTGTTACTAGTGCATATTTATTCTCTTAAATGCGCGTTTGATGGAATTAGAAGGTGTGTGTGTGTGACGTCCGTGTTGTGTTGCTGCCGTGTTGTTAACTAATTATGTTTGTGTGGGCTTTTAGATTGGTGGCCCAAGTAAAAATGTTATAAACATCCTTCCTTATTTACTCTTTTTTTTAATTATTATAATTTATTCGGGCTTGCGGGCGGCCCGCGGCCCATTCGGGCCGGCCCATATTTTTTGCGGGCTTTGTCGGGCCGGGCTGAAAAGCCCGGATGTCAATTCGGGCTCGATTTTTAAGGCCCAAACCCGGAAAAAAATCGGGCTATTCGGACGGCCCATATGGGCCGGCCCATTTTGACAGCTCTACCTGCACCACCCTAGATAGATATAAGCAGAAGCAAGAACAAAAAGAGAAGAGGGAAATGAACCAAAACATTCTCAAGCATGAAAAGTGAAATAAAAACAAAAGTCAAACTTAGAAAAGTTAAAAAAGAGAAAATAAAAAGCATAATATAAGCTAAGAAAATGGAAAGAAAAAGAACAAAGAACAATCAATCTGATATCCTACTCCTAAAAGCAATTTCTGAAAGACACTCTTCCCTAAAAGCTTCACAGTTCATTAAAAAATTCATCGTTGCATTGTCTCTTCCTCATCAATATAAACCATATATCCAATATCACTACCATCATTTTTCTTCCAATAAACAACATCGGTTCAAATTTTAATTTGCATTACCAACGTATCAAATGACTTCGCAATCTGAATTGCATTTATGAGATCACAAAATATAGTATTAGTAAAATAGAAACATTTATAATATTTATTATATGTATGAAGGTTCATGTGTTCATAAGGAAATATAGACTATGTTTTGTATGGTTCATGAGCAATATATTGGTCAAAGGAACATGCAATTGATTGAGGTTACTTTCCAGTATATTGCTGTGGGACATGTGTCATTAACATGTGTGGAAAAGGTAGTAGGGAGACTTTGAGATCTTGTCTCACTCGATATAAGTCAAGGTGAAAAATGCATACTAAGCAAACATGTTTGGATTGTTAGATTAAGAAAATGTTAAATTCTTTTGAGGCTAATTTTAATCTCTATATCCTATATCAATAGCCTTTTGAACAATTTATGGACTAATTTTGACAACTTGAAGACCACTACTAATAGTTTTTAATTGTGTTTAAAGAACTCAAAGAAAAAATTCTTATAAATGGATGAGAGTAATCTCACATATCCTTGGCATTATACATGTTTGGAAGAAATTGATAGAATAAAAGTTAGGATGTAGATTTTTGCTTGATTCTCCTTCATGTTCTGAAAACTACTTATATTAAGTGGAGATGTGAGTTTTTGTTTTCATTTATAATTAATACCTTCGATGAGGATTATTTTAATTTATAAAAATAAAAATTTAAAAATATATTTATTACTGAAAAGATTTTTCTAGTTTCATTCAATATTTATCTTATTAATTAATATTAAGGGTAGTTGTCACTCAAAAAAGATTAGCGATGCAATTTATTACTCGTCTGTCTTTCGGTCATATATAATTATCTTATACATATATAATATTTGAAATATTAAAAAAACAATTTTAGGGGTGTTTAGATTTATGATTAATCTCACTAAATACAATTTAACACATTACTTCTTATAATAATATACTAATCACAAACATATATGGTGCAATGTATTACATAAATTGTATATTTGTTTAGGCCACTCAATCATTTGAAAGAGAGGATTCTTTAACCATATTTTAGTTATTTTGATAAATTAGTTTTTATAAATATTGTACACATGAGCATCTTAATTTTTAAAGAAAATGATAAGATAAATCATGCGAATCTCAAGTTAGATAATATAGACAACTTTAGCCTTTTATGGCGTGAAGAGCACATATTAAAAGCAACAATAATAAGAAGGAAAAACAAAAAAAGGGTATTCCCATCTTTTAAAACAAATATTTGATTCATCATGTGACAAACTATATATATAATAACAAACTATAGAATACCATATTTTTTAATTCTCCAGTTTCTAGAATAAATGGACTCTAACGATTCGAAGTTCATAAGAAAAATTTAGTTAAATTTAATCTAACAAATTTGTCTAAGGGCCTGTTTGGTTCAACTGAGAAGGAGGGGAAGGGAGGAGAGGTGGGGGGAGGGATTTTTAAGGAGGGGATACGAAGTAAAACATAATTTATTATGTTGACAAAATTATGCTCATTTTTTTATTAAAATTCAAAATTATCCTTGTTGAAATATTAAAATTCTAGTTTTTTTTTTTTTTACAACAAAAAAAATTTAAGTTTTCTACTCATTAGATTTTTTTTTTTTGTTATATATCCATTATATTTTTTTTTGACGTAATATATCCATTATAATTTAATCCTTATTTTGAGTTTATAAGATTAAGAGTAAAAAAGAAAATTACTTCTCCCCTTCCCTCCCCTCGTTAAAAAATTGAACCAAACATAAAAATTTAAAATATTACCTCACCTCCCCTCCCCTCCCCTCCAAAAACTTCGAACCAAACGGACCCTAAGAAAAGGTTTGTATATATTTGGCATCTAATCTAACCTAACAAATTCGTCTTAATTAGGTCAACCCCTTGCTCCTTGTTCTATAGTAACGTCTACTTTTTTATTTTTTTAAGCCTATAGTAACTACTTGTAGCAATTAAGTTGTGAGACAAAAGATACAAAATATCTTTTCATATGTTTCATCAATTCAAAACAACTTTAAAGAACGTTCTATTTCTTTGGGGATGCTTCAATCCTACTACTCTTTCTTTTGGAAGAGGTTTCTTTTTCCATAGCTAAATAGTCCTTTTGCTTTATTTGTGGTGTTTATCTTTGACCAAAAATCCAAAATAACATATTCTATATCACATAGTGTTCTTACGAGGAAACTCGATATTCTAAAAATGATGAAATATTGTGTCCAATGTATACTGATGCACATTCAATACATATTAGGCACTTAATTTATTTTTTAAAAAATATCTTATACGTGTCGAATACTTCTCTGATACATATATCAAAGAAACATGAGGCAATTAATGTTCTTTGATGATGAAAACGGAGGGGAAACAGATACAATTAGTGTTTCTTCTTAAGTAGCGAATGTTAGAGTATTATGTTCTTTATGAATAACCAACTATATGTCATTTTTGGGTAGTATACTCACTACAAGAAAATTGTCAATTTGCGACACATACATTGCGACCTTTGAAAATAACTGTCGCAATGTGCATATTTTTATGATAATTGCAACGGTTTATGCGGCAGTTTTCACAACTGTCGCAATGTTTTAATTGGAAATGGCGCTAGAACTATTTCCCTTGCCGCTGATGAAATATTTGGTCACTCAAATAAAAAAAAAGTCACTTACTTTATCCAAAAAAAAAAAGTTATTCACTGAACTGGAAAAAGAAAAACTCACGCAAGAACCCTAAGTCTTCAAAGTAGCCGTCAATCCATCTCTCCAATCCCTTCAATCCCTAAATTCCTAAATCCCCAAATCATTCTCTCCAATCATTTTGCCGTTCTCTCCAATCGTAACCATTCTCTTCAATTTCTTCACTTCCAATCGACGCCGCCTTCGAGAAATAGTTGCCGTCATCAAACTCTTTAAACATTCAGGTTTGTTTTCCTCTTCTTCCTCTTCCTTTGTCTACCGTGTTGTTATGCTATCTTTGTTGTGTCTGTATTGCCGCTGCGTTTGTGTTGTCGAGGGTGTGTTTGTATATGACTATAAGAAATTGGTTGGTTAATTTAGTAGTTGTGAGTTGAGACTGTAAGAAAAATATTTGTGTTATGAAATCATTGTTAGGGTTTTTCATATGTATAAAATTGGGGATTTTATGATACTTTTAAAAATTGGAGATTTTATTATTCTTTATTGCAATGATTCTCTTCAAAATTATTGTTAGTTGTTGTTCCTCTCCTCAATTTGTGCATTTGGTGCAAGATTTTGATTATTAGTAGTGCTTTTATAATGTTTTGTTGTGGTGTAGTATTGATTAGGTGTTGTGGTTAACTAATTTTTCTGAAGACAAAATGAGAGCTATGAAGTAGGAATTTAACTCTAGCCACTTTTTTCATTTGCAAGTTGCTTCTTGAGGTTTCTTAGTTAGCATGAATATCAAGTTTAAACACATTGTGGAATTAAGGTTCAGGTATCTGTGTATCACATCATGTAACTCTTGTTCTCCCAATTTTAACTATTCTTAACATGTATTAGTGTTTATTAAGTTTGAAAGTATGTTGCAGCTCATAATGTACACTGCTGATTTTAGATTTTCACCATTGCACTCTTTAATGTAGAAATGGGCCCAACCTTTAATGTATTACATTCTTGTAGATCAAGGTCCAATTAAAGGTGTATCTAGTTTAATTTTGAGAATTTTTAAAAGATTTGTGAATATAATTGTTCCTAACTTTTCCTTTTGTTTCATTTTGCAGGAATATAATACTTGTTAGTTTTCCTTGTTCTTTTTCTTTCTTTTAATTAACCTTACAATTTTGTGATTTCAAGTGACGAGTATAGCATTTTGCTGTAAATATGTTAAATATTTGATTCCATTAGATTTGGAACTGAGTTCTGTCACCTAGGTTTAGCACCTGGTGTTTGCTAAAATGGTTTTTAATTCATTGCTGGGATATCCATATTGAGCTTCTAAATGGACAATGTTGGTCTTTCATTTCTCTTTTGGGCTTCCCATTATTACTCCTAGATTTAAGGGGTCACTTTATTATTATTAGATTTTAGGTTCAATTTTACAACAATCTTGAGGATTTATCTGATGTTCTTTGTCAGAGTTTATCTCGAATTGGAAACCATAGAGAAACAGAGTGGTCAGTGGACTTCACCAAAACCATCAGACTCATCGTCCGCAGTGGTTGTTCCGTCTATAATCGCGCCGAAACAGGTTCTTAATATTACTTCTAAGTTTATATCTAATGACTTTGAATGCCAAATTTTAATGATAGTTTTGATTCTTGTTAATGTTAATTAAAATTCTATTGATCTTTTACTGCTTCTTGTTGTTAACAATAATTCTTTTGCTATGGAAAAAGTAGTAATTGAATATTAATAATATTTTCAGATTTCTTGACACGTTTGAATGATGATCAAAATATCGGTGCTTTATTCGAGAGGGCATTTGAGTTCACTTCCTCTAAAGGATTCTGTGGAGGTTGGCCTTCACTAGCTATTATTGCTTTAATCCTTAGTAGTACTTGGCTGACAAGGTTATCTTCCATTATAATAATAAATATATGATGCTGGATTTATTTGATCTTAAAATATAGTAAACTAAATATATGCATGGTGCATGCCAATATTTTCATTAGATTCAATAGGTATTTAATATTATTTATGGATAGAATTTTATGTTGGGATATTTTATGGCAATATGCGGAATGTCCCCTCATTGGTAGGAAGCATTAAGCATCTGAATATATAATCATTTTGTCATTGTTCCTTTTCAAAACCTGTGATTTTTAGACAAAACCTTGGTAAAAAGACCATGAGTTCAATAGAGTAATTTTTCGTTTTTGCATATTGTAGAACCTTGGTAAAACCTTGGTGAAAAAGCCTAACCTATGTAATCCATCATCTTGAAACCCAAAAGAGAGTAAAATGTTTGATGATTTCTCCTTAGTATTCAACTAGTCTGGTGTTGTGTTAATATTGTTGCGCTGATAACTTATGTGTTCAATTTCGTTGTAATTAATCTCACTTGTAGGTTTGGAAAAAGTTTGTTCAATTTGAGCAAACTTATGGGGAGATATTGCTAGCATGCTTAAGGTAGTACCTTCTTATTTGTTTCAATACAACTTTTACCTTGCTATGCCATGTTGTTTCTTTTGCGCCTGGCTTGTCAAATTGCTACTTTTAGTCAAGAAGTTGTGGCTAAGTTGAGACCCATATTTATACTCATTAAGAATTGGTAATTCCTTCTGTACGTGAAAGGATTTTGTCTATGTGTAATATCAGTCACAGGGAAAATTTTCACAACTATTATATTTGTGTTGTGAAATTTAAATGCTATGGTAAAAACTTATTAGCCTGATTAGTTTGTGGCCTTGAAAGTGAAGCCCTTTAACTGGTTTGAGCATGGAAGTGTGGTATGTTTTTTAGTTGGATATGGCAGGATGTGTCCTATTTTTAACTCTATTACTATTTAAACCGCATATCATATTGCTTATTTTTTCTTAATTAGTGGTTCTTATATAATCTGTTTTATTTTTAGGTGGAAGACTAAGAATTACCAAACTGAGTACGATATTCTTTTGATTCTAGTCATTTACCTCGAGATGATCAAACAACTTTCTTGTGATGGACCATATAGATAATTTATTAAATTTTCATGGAACTCAAGAAACCTTTTTGTATCATTTGTATATGTTTTATTTATATGAATGTTAAATTCATATTTTTGTTTATGGATTAGTTCATATTTTTAATAATAGTATTTATATATTTGTGCATTTTAATTTTCTTACTATTGTATCAATATTTCAATTAATTATTGTTATTTAATAAACCATCAAAATGAAGATAAAATGTTTTAAAATTATTTTTTTTAATAAAAAAAGCACATTTGCGACGGTTTTTAACTGTCGCAGCCCTGCTACCAATTTTAGTGCTAGGTGCAAAAAGCATATAAGGACGGTTACAAACCGTTGCAAAGTCTTGTTGCGACCGTTGTAACGACCGTTTTTAGAACCGTCACAAAGTATAGTTGCGACATAGAAATCACCGACCGTTCACAAACTGTCGACTGTCGCAAACAACAATTTTCACAGTCGCAAAGGCCTAATTTTCTTGTAGTGACTGATGATGTTTTTTTTAATATAGTACTAATGATATCATTTTTGGATAATACTTATTATTTAATTTAAGAATGTAATTGTCACTGATTTGCTCATTTTGAGTAATTTCAATGTTAATTTATTAGCATTATCGATTTTAGCTAATCTTTATATATTGTGTATTTATATATATAGTTGTAAATTAAATTTTTTAATAATGTAGCTCGGGGTCGTATCGTATCGGGAATTTTGTAAATGTTCCTGTATCATTATCGTATAGGTATCGTGTCACACATCTAAGCTTCATATGTATTTTTTTCACCTACTACCTCTATTTTTTTTAAACCTTTAATTCTTATAAAAGAAATATGTTAAAAGTTTCATATCAGATGTGAGATGGTTTGAAATTTAGATTTATAAGTAAAGACAATTCTCATCTTACAAGCTAATTTTGTAGGGTTGAGAAATGCTCAACAAATTTTTTAACATAGTATTAAAATCTCTTTCAAAATTTGTTGGGCCAGGTACTATTAGGCTTCCATTATCAGGCGATCCACCATTTATATTCACGCATCAAGCCCAAGAGTGTTGGATGTGAAAAGGGGGGTGTTAAGAGTCTTATATCAAACGTGACATTGCCTGAAAATGAGTTTATAAGTGGAATTTATAAGTTGGTTTTATAGGGTTGAGTTAGGTCTAATTCTCAATTCTAAAATGATATTAGAGTATCATCCACGATCCGCTAGTCCACCTGCTTTTTTTTATCATGTCGCCAGTCGCCACCATTTGTATCCACGCACCAAGCCCGATAATATTGTGCATGAGGAGGTGTGTCAAGATTCCCACATCAAATAAGAGATGATATGAATATATATGTTTTTAAGTGAAGGCAACCCAAACCTTACAAGTCAATTTTATAAGATTGAGTTAGGCCAAATTTTCAGTTTAAAAAAAAAGCATAATAATTCAGAATTCCATCGCAACATTAATAAAATATAACTAAATTTCATTTCATATATTTCATATTCATAATATAAACTAGAATTCTGCGAAATAATTCATCCATTTATCACCCTTGTTATTTTTACTGCTTGCCTTGATTTAAGAGAAAGCATAAAGAGAGATACCCATTATTTGTTTCCCTTTTATTTGAAGATTTACCCTTTTTTTTTTCCTCTTTCCTTTTTCTCACGTTCTCTATATTAAGTAGTATATGATCATCACAAATTTTGGAGATGTTAGGAATTTAATTAACAATGAGAAGAGATTGCACGCTTCAAATTATTAACAATTTTTAAAAATTTGGGTGAAGAACGAACTATTAATACTTTATTAACAAAATATTAATAATTTATTAACAGAAAAATAAAGCAAAGAATAAAATCAAACACAAGTAGTAACACCAAATAGTGTTTATATGTGATGGTTCCGGTCTCTTCTACCTAAACTAGAGATCTTGATTGCCCGAGTGACTTGATGGAAGTAATCTAATAACATGTGATCGAACTTAAAATTTGTCTTAGAATTGAATATTGGGCCTAACTCATCCTCACAAAACCGACTTGTAAGGTGAGAATTGCCTCTAGTTTATAAACACATATTCAGGCCTTCTCCTAACCGATGTGGGACCTCTTAACACACCCCCTCACGCTCAGCACTATTAGGTTTGGTGTGTGGATATAAATGGTGGATGACCTGATCGGAAACCCGTTAGCAGGCGACTCAGCGGATCGTGGAGAGGCTCTGATACCATATTAGAATTGGTTATTGGGCCTAACTAGGGTTGGGAACAGGCCAGGCCAGGCTTTGACAGGCCTGAGCCTCCTATGAATTTTTCTTTAGCCTAAGCCTGGCCTACGGCCTGTTAAATGTAATTTTTTTGGCCTGGCCTGGCCTTGTAGCCTGTTTACGAGCCTGTGTTACATAAAATCTTTTATATAATTTTTTTAAATATATAGGCTAATTAAACATGCCTTAAAGCCTATTTCACATTTAAATTTTTATAATTTCTACAACATTAAGAAAAAGCTAATAAAATGATTAGCACGAGAATTAAAAGCTAATAAATTAACAAATTCGATTACGACAAAATCTATTAAGTATGTCATAATACAAATTTTTTGTTAAACACTAATGTTAATCGATGTAGTTAGCAACAACCAAAATATACACTATAATTTGTCTTTGTAAAAAAAAACAAATATATCACTACAAGAATTTCAGTCATTTGCGGCGGCCAAAAACGGCCGGAAATGCTAAAAAAACGGCCAGAAAAGAGTATTTGCGGCGGTTTTCGAAGCGGCCGGATAAACGCTGGTTGCAAACTTTGCGGCGGCTTTTTGCATCAAAAAACCGCCGGAAATTTGCGGCGACTTTTTGCGGCGGTTTTTTTCCGTCGAAAATTACTTAAAATTGGTTGATTCTAAAACATTTGCGGCGGCCAAAAACCGCCGGAAAAGTCAACACTATATATTAGCGGCGGCTTTAAACCGCCGGAACCGCATCCATATAAAACAAAAAAAATATTAGCGGCGGCATTAAGCCGCCAGAACAGCATCCATATAAAACAAAAAAAAATTAAATTAAATTTTATTTGTTATATCTTTTTGTTTGGGGAAAAATCTTTTCTATTTATATTTTAAATATCTATACTTTATAATTACATCACAAATATTTAATTTTGACAAACAATATTAATATTCCAATTTGGGGCCTGCGAACATATTTAAAACATATCTTTAGCAATAAGACTAATTAAAATTAAAGTCTTTTATATTAATCTGGAGGATAATTAATAGTAATTATAATAAGGTCATTCATATAATCAGATTCATATGGCCATTCAATATGGCTTGTATTGTTTATAAATTAAAAAATTACAATCATCCAAAATTAACTTAAAAAATCTTCAAAATGATAGTGGAGGTAATTTGTTGATCTTCCAATATGGTGACACTTAAAGCTACCTGCAAAAAGAAATAAAAAACGTTAAAATCCACCTTTTTGCTAAAAAAGTTTCAATTATTTTGAGATTTTTTTAGATGGACAACAAAACAAATTAAACTCAAATTACACAAGATGCCCGTAGTTACCCAAAGACAGCGAACATAAATAAAAAACATTTACTTTCAAAAAAAAAAATTAACATCCACCATTTTACTAAAAAAAGAGCAGAATCATAACCTTTTTTAAGAATAAATGTTGTATATACTACTTCTTCTCTTATCAGTACCTAAACCCTGAAATAAAATAGTATTAGTACTTTTGTTAACCAGAAGAATAAATTTTGTTAAACCATGAAATATAATAAAATGTAAAAAATGTTAAGAGTTTAAAATAGAAGAATTTAACAGAATTCAAAAGAAAAAAAATCAGAAACCGAAAAGAAGGTTATGATTCTGTTTAAAAAATTATTTCATGCTTAATGATTCTGATAAAAGAAGGTTATGATTCTGATAAAAGAAATCATGCTTAATATAATAATGTTTAAGAAATTAGCACCTAAACCATGATTTTTGAGTTCTTTCAAAAAATAAAAATCATGATTTCTGTTTAAAAAAATCATCAGAAAATCATGCTACCAAACAGAAACCGAAAATCATGTTTAAGCAAGGAAACCGAAAATCAGAAACCGAAAATAATGTATAAAATCGTCAGAATCATGCTACCAATCTATAGATCTACAACAAAAAAGGAAAATAAACTCACTTGGACGAATGGATGAACAAGACGAATCAACAAAACGAATCGAGAGACAAAGAAAGGTAGAGGGCGAGATCGAGAGAGGGCGAGATTGAGAGTGGGCGAGATCGAGTAAAGCTGCGGCGGCCAGATTGGGGTTAGGGTTTGAAGAAGCACAGATTGAGATGAGAGAGGGAGAGAGTTCAGTGAACTTCACTGAAAAATAAAAATAAAAATAAATGAGAGGGTTTGTTGTATTTGCCTCTTTAGACATTGTGTTGGATGTGGGCTTTTTTTTTTCTTATTTATTTGGGCCATTTTTGGATGCATATAGTAATATAAATAAATAATAAATTTTTGAAATATACTATAATCATTTTCATAAAACATTAGAATAATTTTTTATGTTTTTTTTTTGTTAAATTAACATTGCTCGCAAGTTAAAAAAAAAAAATCATGGAAGGGTTTTTTTTTTATTTTTAAATAATTGTTTTAGAATATTTTTAAACAAATTATAACTTACCTAATTATTCATATTTTTTTATTTTTTTTTTTTAAAAAGAATATGTTCCGATATAAATTTATACTATCAATCCCCGTGAGTTTAGCTCAATTGGTAAGGACATATCGACATTTTATATGCAGGAGCCGGGGTTCGAATCCCGAACACTCCACTTTTATTAAAACTAGGTTTCGGATGTGTCTTTTATTACAATTTGTCTATACATATGGAGTCCGGTGATAAAAATTCTTTTTCTAATTTGTTTGTTAGTCCAATTAGCTGATATTGTACGGTTAGATTGATAAAATTCAAAATCTTCGGTCAAAATTGATAGTTTTAATAAAACTTCATGACCATTTCATTGAAATTAGGTTTCTAGTTACACTATTATTACGATCTGTCTATACATTTGGATCCCGATGAACAAAATTCTTTTTCTAATGTGTTTGTTAGTCCAATTAGGTGATATTGAATATTAGTAAATATTTTGTTTTTTGAAATTTTTTATATAAAAATATTTGGCTTTTGTCGCGCCGCGAAAAAACGCCCAAGCGCAAGTACGCGCGAAATGAAACACAGAGTCGCCACCGAACTTTATTCATTCCCGTAGGAAAAGGAAAATATCGATAAAACCTTGAAAGCAAGGGAAAGATGGTCATCGCAACCATTTCCGGGTTCGGGAGTCGATTATGCGAGGGGAAGGTATTAACACCCCTCACATCCGTTGTACTCAACGGGAACCTTCTTGTTAGTTTTGGGTTTTAAAAGTGTTTTAAATTGTTTGCACGTTTTTCATTAATTATTAAAATATTTACAAATGGGAAAAAAGTTAGTTTTTTATTAATGTGCTTGACGGTTGTTGGATCCCGCTGCTACGTATTCCCGAGTGCAATGGGAAAATCAAAGTTAGTTTTTTGTTTTTTTTTTTTTTTAATAATAATAATAATAATAATAACAATAATAGTAATAATAATAATAATAGAGGAATGAAATGATCAAGGAAAGAAATAAATGACAATAATAATAGTAAATGTAGTAATAATATAATTAAATGATAATTAATGGTATGATAAAAGGGAAGAAACAATTTTTTTGGGTAGTTTTCAAAGCAAATAAAAACTTACTTAATTTAGACATACTTTGATTTTTTTTGTGAAAAAAAAGAAAAAGAAAATAACAAATGCGACAAAAATGAATATGATAATAAAAAGGTAGACAAAATTTAGGGTATGACAGCTTTATATAAATTTTATATAATACAAAAAGTTTATATCATGCATATTTTTTTTTACTAAATATCAAGTTTTATGTTATACCGTAAGTTTTATATAATACAAACAATTTAATTACATAAAAAACATATATAATTTTTTAATAAATATTAAGCATGCTATATATATAATGCTATAATAAATATTAGTTATTTTTAATGTAAGTTTTATTAAGAAAAAACAGCACAGTCGTTTAGCGGCGGTTTTTATCCGCCACAATATTAGCGGCGGTTTCTTTAGCTTTTCCGGCGGTTTTTCTGAAATTAAAATATCTCGCCAAAGTGTTCCGGCGGTTTATAACCGCCGCAAATATTTTTACTCAAATTTGTTTCCCGCCTAACATTTCCGGCGGTTTGGAAACCGCCGCAAATCCTTCATGTTCAACTTTTTATATCCCGCTTCGTTTCCGGCGGTTTAAAACCGCCGCAAATCCTGAAAAAACCGCCGCAAATTTTATTTTATATTATTTAAATGCTGGATACGTTTCCGACGGAAAAAACCGCCGCAAATGGCCAAAAACCGCCGCAAATGGTTCCGTGGGCTCTTGGCCGCCGCAAATTTTGGCCGGTAAGAAGGGAAATTCTTGTAGTGTATTTTGTCTAATAAATATTTTGTATTTATATAAATAATATTTTTTTTATACAAAAAAGATGATATAAATAATAATATTATATAAATTAATAATTATTAAATATAAACAGGCCGGCCTATCAGGCTTCACAGGCTTTTTTAAAAGCATAGGCCTGGCATATTTATATAAACAGGTTTTTTTCAAGGTCTGAGCCTGGAATTATTAATAAAGAGGCCAGGCCAGGCCATGCCTAAGACAGGCCAGGCCGCAGGCCCCTGGAGGCCGCCTGGCCTATTCCCAACCCTAGGCCTAACTTATCCTCACAAAGCCGGTTTTGTAAGGATGAGTTATGCCCAAAATCAATATGGTGGATCTAATTTAATTTCTACAAAATTGATTTATAAAGTAAGAATTTTAACACATTAACCATCGTTCAAACCGTACCTTATAATCTATTCAAAATGAAACTCTTAACAACTCTCCCATCAAAATTTTATTATCTAATGTGGTCCTATCTAATTCGATTAATTAATTTCTGTAATTGTGCATGAAAAATACTTGCTTTAAAGAAAAAGTTAATTAATTATTTACCAAAAAAAATACCCTCAGGGAAAGGCAGACAAAGGTGGAGAAGGGCATGATGATTTGATGAGTACATGTGGCACGCCATACCTCCCATGCAGATAACAGCATCATTCTATGCTTATAGTGTTTGCAATTTGCAATAGAGAGTGTAGACAAGGAATTTGACCTTTACCTAGCTATTTGGGACAAATTAACACCACGAGAGATATCATTTTTGGCAGCAACAAATATTGCTGCTAAAAACGCAAAGTTGCTGCAAAAAGTGTTTTTCGCAGCGAAAAAATTGTTGCTGCATGTCGTTGGCATAAGTGCCGTTGCGAAAAATGTTGCAAGGACAATTAATGTTGCTGTTATAACTAGTGTTTTGCAGCAACAATTAATGTCGCTGACATAAATAATGTTTTTAGCAATAATTAATGTCGCTGACATAACTAGTCTTATTTGTCAATAACAATTATTGTCGCTGACACAACTAGTGTTTTTTTGCAACAAAAATTATTGTCGCTGGCATATCTGGTGTCTTATGCAACAACAATTTTGGTCGCTGGCAAAAAATATATTTTTCGAAGCGAAAAAATTATTTTTGTGAACGATATAAATTGTTGTTATATCTTTTAAATCTCATCAACAAAATTGTTGGAATAAATTAGACTTTCTAACTATAGATGTAATTATATATTTTTGTTATTTTTTATAAAAAATTAGTTTCAATCACTTAATTTAAATAGTCATAATTTAAATTCTTTAACTAAGTTTTGTTTCTTCTTATCTTATTCTTTCTATTTTGCATATATCATTTTCAACAAACTATAAATAATTCAATTAAAGTATCTACAAACAATATAATTAAAGGATAAAACGTATATATATATAAAATTAAAGTATCTACAAACAATTCAATTAAAGTAACTCTGTTAAACCACTCATTCGGTGAACAATAAAAATCTTTTTCCTTCCTTTTGTGGTGCATTGTATAATACTACAACCGTTGAACAATTGGAATATCTCTCACTTGTTTAGTGAATCAAATGCATTCTTTTAGATTTGTCTTCCTTCTACAATTTTACCTCATTCTCTCACTCTGCTGCACAACAAGAATTGTGATTTAATTAAAACCTTGACTATTATACATTATAGACAAAAAATAAATAAGTCGACTATATAAAAATTTGAGAATTGAAAGATAACAAGTGGAAGATATAAGAGATAAAGTTTGTGAACATCTCCAACAAGATTAAACCTACAAAGAAACAAGACGATCTTGAATTAATCCTCTAGCTATTGAACTTGAAGCAAAAAGGATCTGAAAAATTTAAAAAAAATTGAATTTACTTATTCAATGAAAGTATAAGATGAAGCTAGCAAACCTGATAGTTATTTGTCAATGTACCTGATAATTGTTTATCAATATATTGGTTTGAATCTCAATATTATTTTTTTTATCTGCAAATAAACTTTTATTGAAACAACATCACAAGTAGTGCTATGAAGTTACAAAGTACAACAAACTAGAGAAATAAACTCTAGTAACAACACACCAACCCTGTCAACTAACAACAAGAAAAAACAGTCCCACCTAGAGGGGATATACACGCCCAACACAGCAACAGAACCAAGCAAAAACATTAAAAAAAACCAGGAAAAGGCAACACCAGCAACCAAGAAAACAAATCTCAATGTCTTTTTAACTAAGTAATTGTGTGGTTACTATGAATGTTAATTTGACTTAAATATATTTAACTAAGTTTAGTTTTTTTCTTATCTTTTTATTTCTATGTTGCATATATCTCTCAACAAACTATAAATAATTCAATTAAAGTACATCTACTAACATTATATTAAACGAACTACCGTAAAAAAACTTAATTTGTCCTTATCAATTATAATAATATATATAAAAATAGAAATAAAAAAAGATAATAATTTTAAGTTAAAAGAAATTTACGCATAAAAATAGGAACGGAAACCACGATAAAAGATCAAGGCCGGTTTAGGCCTCAGAAAAAAAAATTTAAAACCAAATTATTTTTTCAAATGTTTTAAAATTAATTTTTTTAAAACCAAATTATTTTTCTTATGGTTTTTTGCTCTCTTATTTTATCCATTTATATTTATTGTGAAGAACTATACTTTTATATTGTACTCTACGTTGTTTAAAAAATATATATATTGTATTCTACTTTTACCTAAAAAAGTATTGTACTCTACTTGTTGTAGATTTTTTTTAACTTAAATAAAAAAAGATCATCTACGCCTGTACCAAAACAAAAAAGAAAAAAAGAACATCTACGCTATTAAACAATTTATTTTCTGTTCCTATTTTTTTATCAATTATTTTCTATTATTATGTTTACTTATCTAAAAATAATATAATTTATTTTAATAAATGAAGATATTCAGTAGCTTTTTACCCAAAAATTACTTTTATTTATTTTTGTAATATCAATTTTTTATTTTATTTTTTAAAAAAGTAAAAACCTTATTTTAATGTTTGCTTTAGGCCACACAATGTGCCCTACAAAAAATACGCATAAAAAATAGTAACTGTGTAGTTTCCCAACGACTTTACAAGGTTGTTGCAAAAAAAAACTATACTATTAGCGACAATAATAATCTACTAAAAATATATAGAAAAAACAATTATTAAAAAATATAATTTGTGCTCAAAGAGTATGATAATATTGCAAATCTTCTACCTTAATTATGATTTTAGCTCTAAAGATAAAAAAAAGATACAAAACATAAAAATAGAAAAAATAAATTAAGAGAAATCCACGCATAAAAATAGGAACAGAAACCATGATTAAAGATACCATAAAAAAAAGTAACTAAGTCGTTTTCCAGCGACTTTACAAGGTTGTTGTAAAAAAACTAAGCTATTAGCGGACACAATAATCATTGTTGGGATAACTTACTTTTCTCAATGATAACGTAGTTGTTGAGAAAAAACTAACTTATAACAACAACTTAAATAAGTTGTTGCTATATGTATGTTTTTGTCAACAATTTAAATGTCGTTGCGAAAAAGTCGCTGCGAAAAAGTCGCTGCGAAAAAGGATATTTCTTGTAGTGTATACTAAAACACATGCAATAATTTATGTTCTTGTGGAATTAATGTCATTGGCAATATGTATTTGTACATGGGATAGAAAGAAAAGAATGTGTAACCATAGATTTGGTAATTTTTTTTCCCCTTGACTGTACTGAAAAAAATGTTAGGCAAGCCACAACAAATATATAACATAATGTTTTAGTGTATTGTTTTTTTGGTTACAATTTTAGTGTATTGTTAAAAATGCCATTCATAGATCTTGTTCTATGAAAAAAGAATAATTATTGAAAAATAAAACTAATATATTGTTGTGAAAATTAATTCTCCAACTCGAAGCAATAAAAATCTAGCAAAAGTGAATTCAATCAATCTAAAATAAGATAGGATAAAGTCAAGAAGATAATAAAGCACATAAAGATTGTTGTTTATCTATTTTGGCCCAAAATTGACCTAAGTCTGGGGAGAGTACAGTTCTTTAATCAATTATCAATGAGTTTATACGAAAAATACAAATAAGTTAATTATAAGAAATAAGTTTAAGAGTTTCTCACAAGAGCAAATCATAATTATTACCCACTAGCCGCCAAACGGGCACGAGCAAATCATAATTATTACCCACTAGCCGCCAAACGGGCACGCCGTGCCCGTTTGTGTAATCGGTTTTTTTTTTCTTCGTGTGTGATTGATATTCTGAATTGTGCAAATATAAATAATTACTTAATCTCCTTTTTTATTGGACTTTGTTAAATTATAACTATGTAACCTCCTTTTTTTTATTGTGGTTAGTTATTAAGAAAAAAAAATATATTTATTTTTTACTATAAAAAAACTGAAAACCTACTTTTATGTGGAAGTTGTGCTTAGTTATTAAAAAGAAAAAAAAAGTATTTACTAAAAAAAAATTGAAAATCTATTTTTATGTAGAAGTTATTTTTTAAGGGTAAAATTGGAATAACAAAAAAGGCATCCCAAAAATTTGTATCCCCTTTATATATTAGTATAGATTTCTTTCAATCTCTCAACATAAAGATGAACAATGAATCTCACTATCCAAAATGTTTATAATGTATATTGCAATCTTAGATATACCACTCCAAAGTGCTTTCAATGCTTGGGTGTGAAATTTGTTTTTTTTAATATAAAAAAAAAAAGTAATGTGAGGAGATGATGCTCTAGTTCAAAGTAAAAAAAAAAAAACTTTATTTAGGGCACTTATAACACATACAAAAATAATTACATTTATCTCTCTACAAAAGTACTAGGTAGGAAGACTCAAATCCAGATCTCCAGAATACAATTCTAATCCTTTTATAACTACTATAGTATATTGTTCTTGTATTTATGCAGCTTCTGAAGACTTGTTCTTTGTTGTTCATCTTTGTGGGTTATCCCCAACAAAGTGGTATCTAGAGCTCGTACGATCCAAAGGGATCTTGATTCGTTCTTGAAAGAAGAATCAGGTTGAAAGTGAATCAACCATGGCTGGGAACAACAATTTCCATGCGAATTTGCCAGTTTTCGATGGAAAGAATTGGGATAGATGGGTGAAGCAGATGAAGGTGATATTCAATGTTCAAGAAGTGTATGAACAAGTGAATGCAGCAATCACTCCTCTACCAGAAAATGCAAATGAAGAACAAAGAACAACATTCAGAGAAGCAAAGAAGAAAGATAACAAGGCCCTGTTTCTCATTCACCAATGTGTTGATTCAAAGGTGTTTGAGAAGATTGCAGATGCTGAGAACTCCAAAGATGCATGGGATATCTTGCAAAAGAGTTATGGTGGTGATGCAAAAGTGAAGAAAGTAAAGCTTCAGGCCTTGAAGAGACAGTATGAACTGTTGCAGATGAAGAGTGATGAATCAATTGCTGATTACTTCACAAGATTGGTGACTCTCACCAATCAGATGAAGAATTGTGGAGGTAATCTTAGTAAGCAAGAAACGGTGGAAAAGGTACTAAGAACTTTGACTTCTAAATTTGAGCATATAGTGGTGACTATAAAAGAGACTAAAGATTTGAGTGAGATCAAGATAGAGGATCTGCAAAGCACTCTTGAAGCTCATGAGTTGAAGCATGGTGAGAGGAGCCATGGTAAAGAAGATGAGCAAGCTCTTTTCTCAAAATTCAAGAAGTATCAAAGTGAGAAGAAGAAATGGCAGAACAAGAAAGACTCCAAGAAAAGCAAGGAGAATGCTGAGACAGTGCCTGAATCCTCTAGTGGAGGAGGGAAACAGAAAGATAAGTCAAAGAAGAAGGACAAGAGCAAGATTCAGTGCTACAACTGTGACAAATATGGGCATTATGCCAATGAATGCAAAAATCCAAAGAAAAAGAAAGGTCAAGACAATGAAGAATAGGCCAAGGTAGCACATGATAGCTCAGGTTCTGAGGATGAAACCAGTTTCATGGTGACAATTGCTGATGAAGTAGCAGATTCCATGGTTTGGTACTTTGATTCAGGGTGTTATAACCATATGACTGGCAATAGAAGCATCTTGAATGACTTTGATGAATGTCTCAACACAAAGATCAGATTGGCCAACAGTGATTCCATTAAGGCAGAAGGTATGGGTAATGTGGTGATCCAAAGATCGAATGGGAAGAAAGCTGTGATTGAAAAGGTTCTCTATGTCCCTGGTATGAAGTGTAACTTGATGAGCATAGGGCAATTAATCTCAAAGGGTTTCAAGATAGTAATTGAGGATGAGACTCTGCAACTCTTTGATTCCAAGAAGAGACTGATTTTCAAAACAGTCCAAAGCAAGAACAGGATCTACAAGACTCAAATCAAAGCTATTGAAGCTACATGCTTGTCCGCAACTGCTGAAGAGAAAGATAGTGATCTATGGCACAAGAGGTATGGGCATTTGAATTTTAAGAGCTTGTCAATGCTTAATTCAAAATGCATGGTGTTAGGATTGCCTAGTGTCATAACTCCAGTTGATACATGCACTACTTGCCTGTTAGGAAAACATCATAGATCATCATTTAAAAGTCATCTTCCTCTGAGATCTAGTGATGTGTTGAATGTTGTGCATTCTGACATTTGTGGACCATTTGATGTGTTATCAACTGGTGGAAACAAATACTTCATGACGTTTGTTGATGAGTACTCTAGGATGATATGGTTATACCATATAAAAGCTAAGAGTGATGCTTTTGAAGTGTTTAAGAGGTTCAAAACACTGGTTGAGAAGCAAAGTGACAAGTCATTGAAGGTTCTGAGAACAGATGGTGGAGGTGAGTATACCTCTACAGAGTTTGAGAATTATTGCAAGGAACAAGGCATAATTCATGAAGTTACTGCACCATATACTCCTCAGCACAATGGTCTTGCAGAAAGGAGGAATAAAAGTATTCTAGATATGGCTAGAAGCATGGTGAAGCAGAAGAATCTGCCCAAGAGATTCTGGGGTGAAGCTGTTGCTACAGCTGTTTACATTCTGAATAGAAGTCCTACTAAGAAGCTGAAGGATAAGGTACCTGAAGAGGTGTGGTCCAAAAGTAAGCCAAGTGTAAGTCACTTAAAGGTGTTTGGCAGCTTGTGCTACAAACATGTACCTGATGCTAAGAGAAAGAAGCTGGAAGACAAGAGTGTTCCTATGATATTTGTTGGATATCATAGAACTGGTGCCTATAGACTGTATAATCCTACAAGTGACAAAGTAGAGATCAGCAGAGATGTGAAGGTACTAGAAAATGAAAGTTGGGATTGGGGTCAGAAGCTCTCATCTAAGAAAACTTGTGAAGTGGACTTAGGTGGTGAAGCAAGCACTGTTTATGACACTCCCACTTTTGTGAATCAGCATCAAGGTAATGTAAGTGATGAAGACATGCATACTTCAAGTGATGATGAGGATACTAATGTACCACCAAGACCTCAGAGAAACATTCAATTGCCAAGAAGGTTAGTTGACTGTGAGATTGTATTAGACAATACAGTAGACAATGAAGGAGAAATTGTGCATTAAGCAATGCTTGCAGATACTGAACCTTTAGATACCAAAGCTGCACTGAAGAGTAAAGTTTGGATGGAGGCAATGATTGATGAGTTGAAGTCTATAGAGAAGAACAAGACATGGGACTTGTGTGAATTGCCCTCTGATAAAAAGGCAATTGATGTGAAATGGGTGTACAAAGTCAAGCAAAATCCTGAAGGCAAGGTGATAAAATACAAGGCAAGACTTGTGGCCAAAGGATTAGAATTGTTCTTTTAACACCACTTGTAGTTGGTCTTAATAGTTTTATCTTTAATTTGCTACATTTTTGTGTGGTTTAACTGGGTCAGGTGGATGTCCCCCCAGTTTTTTGTAAACTCTTTTATTTTTATTTTAATATATTTGGGGTGGTGCAGAGTTCTTTATGCACTCCTTTTGCTTAAAAAAAAAAAACACAAAAAAAAACTATAGTATATTGTTAAAAATGCCATTCATAGATCTTGTTCTATATATGGACTTAGGGAAAGGGAAATTATATGGATTTTAGGTGTGTGAAGGATGGGAAGAGATTGGGTTATTTATTTATTTATTTATCTTTATCATTTGTAATGTTTTTAATGGATTTAGCTCATTATGTTGGTTGCATAGAGAAAGTATATAAAATGATAGATGTGTCAGAATATATATGGTCCAAATACTCTTTTATTCTTTTGACAGCAAATAAATTATATTATTTCATTCATAACAACAGGAAAATACAAAATAGATTTATTTTTATTAAATATCAAGTGGTTTTATTTTATTTTTTTTTATTAAAAAAAAAATTAGGATAAGGATATGGTGTCCCAGTGCAAGACACAGTACTAGTAGAACTCGTATCCATGACCTCCCAGATCCAAGTTGTCTTTATACTACTAAACTAAACCTTTGGAGTTCATGTGATTTTTATTTCTATATATTAATGTTGGGTCATCAAGAAGGGGCAGCCAGGGGGATCATCTACATTGGGCTCAAGAACAGCTTCACAAGTGAGTTAGACACCACACTTTAACCCAAAATTAAGGTGTTAGGTTTATTAGTCTTCTCACTTATAAAATGTTCAACCTTCACTGTTCTAAGCAAAAGGAGTTGGTCGAACCCTTTGTCGAACCATCGGCTCTGATACCACTGTTGAGTCACCATGAGGGGGCAGCCAGGGGGATCATCCACATTGGGATTAAGAATTATTTCACAAGTAAGTTAGACACAGGGCCGTCCCCGAACATTTGGAGGTCCCGGACAAATAAGAAAAGAGGCCCTTTAAATATAAGATAAATTTAATGAAGTGAATATTTTTTATTAAAAAAAATGCATTTAAAAAAATAATGAAATCTTTGATTTAAAATGTAAATAATATAAAAAATAATCATATTCTAATTAATAATAATAAAATATATTTTCAAGTTAATATCATTCATATTAATAGTTCCCGTAAAAAAATCATTAAATATTGATAGTGTTTTTAATAAAAATTAGAACTTAAAATGAAACAATTTTTAAAATAATTTGTGTAATTTTATAGTTGTCTCAATAATATCCCAAAAGAAATTGAAAAAAAGTGTCTCAATGGGGCTTGAACACGCAACCGCTAACTATACAACACATTTAAATCAAGCACCCAGCCGCCAGGCTATTTAATATTTGATGTAAATTTTGCTTCACAATACTACTTAACCATTATTTTCAATGATGGATTTGAAAAGAAAAAAAATTGAGGCCCTAAAAATTTGGAGGCCCAGTGCTATAGGTCTGGTAGCACTGCCTCTGGGCCGGGCCTGGTTAGACACCACACTTTAACCCAAAACCTTAAGGTGTTAGGTTTATGGGCCCCTTCACTTATAAAGTATTCAACCCCGACCATTTTAGACAATGTGGGACTTTACACCCCACACTTGCCACAAAAATTAAGTTATAAGTTTGCCCAAAAATTCTTATTAAATATATGTGGTTTTATTTTTATTTGTTATTTAACAACTATTTTTATTTATAACATAAGTAGTTTTTTTAGCTTTTAAAAGATGGCGGATTTTTACACTAACAATTTTTTTTGTTTCTTTTACAAAAGAGTGACTAATATTTTCTAATTTTTTTTTATGGTTCGCGAGTCAATCTATTTAATTTATGTAAATATTGAGATACGAGGTTCAACGTCATTGGAGAGTGTGGAAAGAGGTGGACAGGAGGTAGTGGGCCAGATGTCGTCTGCAAATCCTAATACGTTGGTGGAGTCGGTTATTCCTTTGGTGAAGGGACAGGTGGGGTCATCTGTGCGGCACGTGCTTCAAGCTGGAGAGGGTCAGGATTTTACGGGTGGTGAATCGGGTTCTTCTTTGGGCCCGGTCCAATATGTTATTCCGGATTCATTGTGTGGGCATTCTCTTGATGGGCCTTCCAACCAGCCCAAAGAGAATTGCAGTGCAGTTAATCTAGCCATTGTCAATTTAGATAATTTGATTAATAATACACGTGGAAAGGTGGTTGGTGGAGTAAGATACTCGGATCTATCAGAAGAAGCTTCCAGCGATTCTGCTTCAAATTCACAATCATTTGACGAAATTGACAAGGGAACTCAAGGCAAAGGGAAGGGTCCCAAACAGAGAAGATCGCACTTGCCTCTGGCTTCTCTTCTTGGCCCGAAATGTCTGAGATTTGCGGGGATGGTGAATAATAACATTAGTCTGGTGAAGAGAAGAAACATGGTGGGATCTTTGGAAATGTCTCCCTCAGATTCAGGTTCGAAAGCGTCTATTGTTCAAGAAGGTCAAGGTGATGTTGTTCTAGCTGGTCAAGTTGCTGATTTGGAAAGGAATGATGAGAGACCTCAGCTCCTAGAAGATCCAATTCTTGAGGTGATTCTACCGTTTCAACAAGGGCCACAACCTCAATCGGGGGTCAATCTTCTTCTCCGGGATGAATCTCTACAGGATGTAGAGGGATTCTTAGCTGCTCGAGATAACCCAGAGGGTAAAATTTTAGAAGCTCAGAAATTGTTAGATGAACAACTCCAATTGGGATTCACTTTTGACCATCAGGTGGAAAAACCAATTGCTAGAATGGTGGGTATGGAGGACAGGGATAGAGAGGAGTGTGTGAAGCGTCAGGGGCCTGCCCGTCCTCAATGATAATTGCTTCAATTAATATTAGAGGGCTGGGAGGAGAGGTGAAGCAAAAATTTGTGCAGGAGTTGGTGCGAAAGGAGAGGTTAGATTTCCTAGCGATCCAAGAGACGAAATTAGAGACGTGTTCTGATGTTCTGTGTTTTAGTTTATGGGGTGGTGATGATTGTGAATGGGTTTTTCGTCCTTCTGCTGGCAATAGTGGGGGTATCCTTTCAATTTGGCGAAAATCGTTCGCCGTGTTGAAAGCTACTTTTGTTGGAGATGGGTTCGTAGGGACTTGCTTGGAGTGGGGACCGCAAAAAAAAGTTTGCTTTGTGTTCAATATTTACTCTTGCTGTGATCTTAATGGTAAACGAAGGTTATGGGAGTCTCTTGTTCTTTTGAGAAGGCAGCGCGGTAGAGGTGTGTGGGGTGTCGTCGGCGACTTTAATGCGGTTCTGAATAGTGATGAAAGAAAAGGGGTGAACTCTCTTGTTACTGATACGTTGAGTTTAGAAATGATTGAGTTCGGTGACTTTGTGCGTGACATGGAGCTAATCGATCTATCTATCCTAGGTAGAAAATTCACATGGTTCCACCCAAATGGAGTTTCTATGAGTAGAATCGATCGGATGCTAGTATCTGAAGATTGGCTTGAGCAATGGTCCTCCCCGTCTCTTTGGGTTCTCCCTCGCTCGATTTCTGATCATTGTTCCCTGCTGTTGAGGCCGTGTGGAATGGAATGGGGGCCAAAACCGTTTCGGTTTAACAATCACTGGCTCCTCCATAAGGATTTCCTTGGTCTTGTGGAGGAGTTTTTCAGGAATGCAAATATCACAGGCTGGATGGCGTTCATTTTGAAGGAAAAACTCAAAGGGTTAAAGACTTGTATCCGAGGTTGGAATTTTGAGAATTATGGGTTAGTGGATCTGAAGATCAAGAAGTTGGTTGATGAGATTCAATTGTTGGATTTGAGAAGCGAGCATACAGGTTTGTCGGAGGGAGAGGTTGCCCTTCGGAAAACTCTTTTTTCGAATATGTGGCAACTTAGAAGAAGCAAGGAGTTATTATTATCTCAACGATCCAGGCAGACATGGCTTCGAGAGGGAGACTCTAATACAAGATTTTTCCACACTTGTATCAAAGCTAGAGGTAATCGTAATTTTATTTCTGCTCTTCGTTTTGATGATGTTTGGGTGGAAACACCATCTGCTATTAGACAGGCCACTGTTGATTATTTCAAACAGAAGTTTAGCGCTGAGTTGTGGAGTAGACCGAAATTGGAGGGTGTCGCTTTTCCTTCTCTGTTGGAGGCTGATAATAGGTGGATCACTAGACCTTTTGAGTTGTTCGAAATTGAATCTGCGGTCAAGGAAAGTGATGGTAATAAGAGTCCGGGTCCCGACGGATTTAACTTCGCCTTCATCAAAGCTATTTGGAATATTTGCAAAGGCGAGATACGCATTATGTTTGATCAATTTCACGGAATATGATCTCTTCCAAAAAGTTTCACCTCCTATTTCGTGACTTTAATCCCTAAAATCAACTCCCCTTTCACTTTGGGGGACTTTAGGCCAATCTCGCTCCTCGGTTGCCTTTACAAAATTGTTTCTAAGGTGTTAACGGCAAGATTAACAAGTGTGATGGATCGGCTTGTGGCACCGACCCAATCGGCCTTCCTTAAAGGGCGACAACTTGTAGATGGGGTGGTGGTGATTAATGAAGTGGTGGATTTAGCGAGAAGAAATGGCCAAAGTTGTTTAATTTTTAAAGTAGACTTCGAAAAAGCCTACGACTCGGTCGATTGGAGTTTTCTTGAGTACATGCTTGGTAGATTCAGTTTTTGTACTAAATGGAAGGAGTGGATTCGAGCGTGTATTTTTGCCGGTAGTATGTCCGTCTTGATCAATGGTAGCCCTTCCGAAGAAATTAACATCCAAAGAGGGTTGAAGCAAGGTGATCCCCTTGCACCGTTCCTCTTTCTCTTGGTGGCGGAGGGTCTAGGTGGGATAATGAAACGGGCGGTAGACACTAATCGCTTCCGGGGCTTTAGGGTGGGAAATAGTGACGTGGTAATTTCCCACCTCCAATATGCGGACGACACTCTTTGTGTAGGGGATGCATCCATAGACAACTTGTGGACTCTTAAGGCTATTCTTAGGGGGTTTGAGATGTCTTCGGGCCTCAAAGTTAACTATTGGAAGAGTAATCTTATGGGGATTAATGTGACTCAAGATTTTATGACGGTGGCTTCATCGTTTCTCAATTGCAAGATTAGTACGATCCCGTTTATTTATCTCGGTCTCCCGGTTGGTGCTAACCCAAGGCGGTTGGCCACTTGGGAACCTCTTATTCAATCCCTTCGAAGGCGTCTTGGAGCTTGGTGTAATAAGTATGTTAGCCTTGGTGGCCGTATTGTCCTACTAAATGCGGTCCTCAATGCTATTCCGGTGTTCTACCTCTCATATCTTAAAATTCCTATGCATGCTTGGAAGAAGATACGTCGAATCCAAAGAGAGTTTCTTTGGGGGGGAAGGCGAGGTAGGAACAAAGTTAGTTGGATCAAATGGGATACGGTTTGCCTACCAAAAAAGAAAGGGGGTCTTGGTGTTAGAGATGTGCGAATGGTGAATATTAGCTTGTTGACTAAATGGAGGTGGAGGCTTCTCGACAACTCTATTGGGGTTTGGAAAGATGTGCTTAAAAGTAAATACGGGGAAAACGTGGTGGGAAGGGTGGTGTTGGAGGATGACTGTAAGCCTTGGTTTTCTTCATTGTGGTGGAGAGATATTTGTTCTATTGGCTCCAATCTAGATATAAATTGGTTTTCTCGGAATGTTGTGAAAAAACTAGGTAATGGAATTCATACTAGTTTTTGGCATGATATTTGGATTGGCCATATCTCCCTTAAAGATGCTTTCCCTCGGTTGTTCTTGATCTCAACCCAAAAAGAAGCCTCAGTAGCGGAGATGTGGAATACTACGGTGGGTGAGGATAGATGGAGACTTCATTGGCGTCGAAGACTTTTCGTTTGGGAACAAAATTTGTTACATGAGCTGCTAGAGGTTATTGATTCAGCTCTTCTTTCGGATGCTCCGGTTAGATGGGGGTGGAGGCCGGATAATGATGAGGTTTTTACGGTCAAATCGACCTATAAACTTGTTTCAAATCTGTCCAATATTGAGGTTCTGCAGTCCCCGTGGCATGCGAAGATCTTCAATGATGTTTGGAAAAGCCCAACTCCGTCGAAAGTTTGTGGTTTTGTTTGGCAGTTGCTGCACAATAGGATCCCAACAAAAGATAACTTGGTTGTGAGAAGAATTTTAGTGGTGGGTAATGATAGTCTTTGTTCATTATGTGGTCTGGAAAATGAATTTGCTGCTCATCTATTTATTTATTGTAACGTAGCGAAGCATGTTTGGGGCATGATCTTTGCTTGGCTCAAAGTCCCGTTTTGTCTCCCCCATAGTTTGTTCTCGATTTTCAACTGTCTACTTGCAAGTGGGAACCCGAAAACAAACCTTGGTAGACTAATGATTTGTTGTGCAACCGTATGGATGATTTGGAAGTTCCGGAATGAAATTTTGTTTGAAAATAACAGAGGGACTGTTGCGGAGCTGGTGGAGAGCGTGAAAGTATCATCGTGGAAGTGGTGGTTGGCTCGGTCGAAGAAGGGGTCGTGTCTTTTCTATGAATGGAAGGCTGAACCGGGGATTTGTATGCTGTATTAAGTTTTTTTTGTCCCTTTATTTCTGCTTCTTGTTGTTGTAGCAGGTTGTCCTTTTCCCTTCCTTTTTTGGTTGGTTATGTTTGGTGAACCTGTTTGTATCTTTGTATAGCACTTCTTGTGCTTCTTTTTCTATATTAATAAAGTTTTAGCCATTCAAAAAAATAAATAAATTATGTAACGAGGACCAAACTTGAACCAACATAACCCAACTCATTATCATTTATAAACGGGTCAGTCCAATCTATTTAAGATGGTTTCTCTTCTCTCTTCTCACTCCCCGAATTTTTCTTTCACTGAGAAAATTTCGAAAAACGTTTCCTGAAATTTTCTGAGGGAGAAAAGAAATTTGGAGAGTGAAAAGAGAAATTTTCTCTTTTTAATGTGTGGATTTATGTGGAGCAGAATGAATGGGCCAAAGAAAATTTTCTCTACTTACAAACCAACCCAAAGAAAATTGCTATTTAGGCCCCCCTTGATGCTCTCATATCCCCCAAAATACCCCCAATTTAGGACCCATCATAGTTTGGTTTCTAAGATACGAAATCTAAATATTTTCTTTTTGCAGGATACAAAATCTTAATATTTTCTTTATCATAGTTTGGTTTCTAAGATATGAAATCTAGATATTTTCTTTTTGCAGGATACAAAATTGAGAACTACGCACAAGAGTAAAGAACAAGTGTATGTGACAAAATCAATTGTTGCAGAAAACCAAAAATTCGTATCCTAGGTGACAAAATCCACAATTTCATATCCTAAGAGACAAAATTGTGTTTCTTGAGCCCAGATGTCCGTGACAAGGCAGACTTACTATGTTATAATATAATTTTTTATCCTAGGTGACGAAATTTCAAAAAATAGGTGTTTCGGTAACTATGTGGCGAAATTGTGTGTTTTGTGTCCAGACGTGCACGACAAGGCAGGCCTGCTATGTTTTAACATAATTTCGTATCCTAGGTGACAAAATTTGTTTCATTCATTTTCTACAATACGAATGCCTTATTAAAGACATTTTGGTCTCGAAGGCATGCATTAGAGTATCATAGGGGGAGCGAAAAAAGCAATTTTCCAACCCAAAAGCTATTATGGGCCACACATAAGTGGGCCAAATAAGAAACCAAAAATAGCTAAGCCCATAATAAAAAATAAGTAAACAATAAAATACAAAAGAAAAACATAATCTGAATTTGAAGTTGCTGGTTGTGATTGGCTGAAGAATATGTGGCACCTACATGGCCTTAGCACCTTATCCCATAAACCATTGTATTGACAGTTGTGGTGGTCGTTAAAAAAACCAAACATCATCTTATTAGTATTACAATCTCCTTTCATTCTCAAACTCACAAAATCTTCCTCATCATGTCTTCCACTACTCTCTCCCCTGCAACTCCTTCTCAGGTATCATTAAAACAAAAAACAAATTTTTTTGTTAAATTTATGTTCTTTTGAGTTTTATATTTAAAAGGGTGTTTTTATTTTTATGGATATTTCAGCTATGTTCTGGAAAGAGTGGGATGTTTTGTCCCTCAATGGCTCTTGTTATGAAACAAACAAGAACTCAGTTGATTGGAAAGAGTAATAAGGGAATGAAAATTACTTGCCAAGCTACTAGCATTCCTGCTGATCGAGTACCTGATATGAGTAAGAGACAGACCTTGAATCTTCTTCTTCTTGGTGCTCTTTCACTTCCTACTGCTGGAATGCTTGTTCCTTATGGATCCTTCCTTGTCCCTCCAGGGTATGTTTTATTTATTTGATTATTTCTTAGTACTTTTTGTTATTAGCTCAAATTAAGGTTTAATTCCCTATTTGGTGAAACCTATTGATGTTGTATTGACTTGTAGAATTGTGTGAATTGGTGTTTAGTTTTAAATTTTAATCAAGTGTAGGTTTAGGCATGTAGAGCATGTAACATGTAATGTTGTATAATATATGAAACACTGACACAGACATAAACACTAGACACAATAATGATAATGATAATGATAATGATAATTACATGTAAATAAAAAATGGTAATAATTTAAAAAGTGAAAATGATTGTATGTAGCCATACATGTTAGTGTTGGACATCCTCACGTGTCGGACACCGGAACATGCTTTTAATTTGAAGTATCGGTTCTAGATAATATGTACTTGTCGGACACTAAAACATGTATCTTACATTTCATGTAGTCATAATATTAATGATTTTTATAGTGAGGGACTATTTGAATTGATTTTTCCTAACTCTTTGGAATATTGCCTCCATTCTTTCACTTTGCTATCTTGTCACATTAGCATCAAACAAGACAACTATTAGCAGTCTACCATGTTGTTTAATGCTAATTATCTGTTGCATTTGGAATTCAAAATGTTTTATGATTCTTCATCTATCGAATTATTAACGAAAAAAACATTACAGGTCAGGCTCTGCAACCGGTGGTACCCTTGCCAAGGATGCCGCTGGCAATGATGTAATTGCAGCAGAATGGCTCAAGACTCATGGACCTGGCGACCGTACTCTTACCCAAGGATTAAAGGTAAGTGTAGAATTGTTTTATGTGTGTATTTTCGAAATTTGTGTAAAGTACTAGTAGGAGAGAGAGACGTAGGGATGAACATATGCGGTGTCTGTATTTTGATATTCAAATAACATAACTCTTTTAAATAACAGGGTGATCCTACCTACCTTGTGGTAGAGAGCGACAGAACACTTGCAACATTTGCGATTAATGCCGTATGCACTCACCTCGGGTGTGTCGTGCCGTTTAACACAGCTGAAAAGAAGTTCATCTGCCCATGCCATGGATCTCAGTACAATGACCAAGGAAGAGTTGTAAGAGGACCCGCTCCCTTGGTAAGAAAATTCGAAAACCTCTATAAACTCTCCGTGATATCTTGTCAAAACAACTTATAACTTATATGACTACAATTTGTTTATTTTATCTTTTATTATAAAAATAGCTAAAACATAGGTACTTATACGACAAGCATTACGCTATAAGCACTTAATTAAGTTGTTTATCCAATTCAGTCTTCAATTATCTTGTACTAATGAAACATTCTTGTTCTTTTTATTGGACAGTCTCTTGCATTGGCACATTGTGATGTTGGTGTAGATGATGGGAAGGTTGTGTTTGTTCCTTGGGTTGAAACAGATTTCAGAACAGGTGATGCTCCATGGTGGTCTTAGACTTCTTAAAGCTGTCACTATAATGTAATATATAAATTCAAATCTGAAATTCAAACATTTATGTTTTTGTATTGATGCATAAACACATTTTGTAATCAAATTAATATTGTGTATTGAAGCTGGTATAAGGTGAAAACAAACCTAGATGTTACTTTTGTTTCCCATAACTTCTCACTTTTTGCTTTATCGTCCCTCGTTTGATGATATATGACATAAACACGTGTTTATAAGTGAAAGCCATTCTTCAACGTGCTAACGAAAGAATTCCAATTGCGTAAAAGACGGTTTGATGAAAAGACTTGTTTGATTTTTGGGGATTATGTTATTCAATGTTATTAATTTGATGAAAATGGTATCAACAATGTGTTTTTATTAGGTTCATAGTTAAAATGATAACTCTATATAGATGGTGGTTGATTGAATCTAGGATTAGGTATAATTTGTATTGGCTTAGTGAACACACAACTTCTCTGAAGGTTGAACATATCGCGGAAACCTGATTGAAGGTAGTCGTGCTACCTAAGCGAAGGAATGTGGCATTTCTTGGTGTTTGAAGGACGCATAGCCTAATTGGAGTGGTTATTGTAACATCTCGGACCCCACCATCTTAGCGGTTTCGACACTGCCACCTCACGATCTTTTTCACTTCACTCACTAGTGGAGTTTTTGCCTTTTGTGGGAATCGAACCATGTACCATAAGCATAAGTACATGTTCAATCCATTCTCACTACAAATTGGTAAACAATAAACAACACATGGAAAATGTTATATGAGGTGGTCAAAGATATTGATAGTGCGTGTGTGCTATATATCTAGGATTGTTAGTCGTTGCTTTAGGGTCTATATATATATATATATATATATATATATATATATATATATATATATATATATATATATATATATCACATTTATAAACAAACAAATGATCTTTAGCAATAACAATACTAGTTGAAAACAACTACAGTTCTAGCGACTCCAATGCGGGAGATGAAGAAAATGCAAAGCATATATAAAAGACGGTTCTATTTCCAAGTTAGTTTTATATCTTCCCACTTTGTAATTCTCATCAATAAGAAACCTTTCTTATTTTGATTCATAGAAATTATATTCTTTTTCAAAAATTGTGTAACACAAATGTTGTTTTCATCACTTTGCTAATAGAATTCAATATTATAGTCTACATCATTCTTGATAATATTGAACTTTTGTATGATAAAATATGTTCCTAGCTAATATATGAATTTACGGTTAATAAAGATCATGTTGCTCATGGACTTGTGTTGAATTGTGCCATATTGATAAAATAGAACTAACAAGCACATTAATTAATTTTTTCGTTGTTTGGTTATATATATTAGGAATATATGCATTAGTCTATTCCTAATTACTTAGAGAAGAATATATTCTATACCGTAAAAAAAAGTTTATTCTATGTGTGTTGTGTGATACTAGTCTTAATATCAGTATTAATTTGTTTTAGGAGTCATCAAAGTATCACTAATTCCTTCAAGATAAGAATTGTCATAGTATTATAATCCCTTTGTTTTTTTTTTAAGAGTGGTCTTAATACCAGATTTGTCAAAACACCATATTAGAATGAATTTAAAACCATAGCGCACTAGTTTTTTCTGTCATATTTGAGGGTGTAATTCTTGCCTGATATCTACAGTACAGTAGTTATCGGTATCAGTAGAACTGAGCTGTTTTATCCTAGAGACTTCGTGGTTGATAGTCTGTCTTGCACATTTTTGGGTAGTGCCACAAAACATCTTAAAGAAAGCATATCAACCCGCGACTCAATCTAGTAATTTCTTCAGTGGCATATTTTTTAAAACGATTTTCAAATCTCAAAATCAACAATTTTTAGACTTTTCTTTATGCTATGACTACTGAAGAAATTACTGACTCATATTATGATGTTGCTGACCAGAACAAACCATCTAGGTTTGAAGCAAATCACTTCATACATTGGCAACAAAAAGAATTTAATTTTAAAAAAACAAAAGAGTTGTTATTGTTTTGAAGAAAGAGATTTCAGTTGCATTTGAAACAGAGGAACAAACTGAAAAGGATAAAAAGGCTAAAGGATATATTCCCTCGAAAGTCTGGTAACAAGTCTTTACATTGAAGGAGTAGCTTGTAGAAAAAAAATTATTTTCAGTTTGATGGTACCTTGACTATTATAAACAGTAGAAAAAAAATAACCAATTTTATGATGACTGTTAGTTATATTTTCATATATCTTACGGAAAAATTAAATGTGCTAAGTGATATTCTTGACATGTTTCAGTTATTTGGAACCGAAATTGAAAACCTATTCAATAAGAGAATCAAAGAATTTTGATAAATGCACAAATTATGATTCCACATTTTTAATGAGAATCAAATTATTCATGAAACAACTACACCTTACTATTTTAAGATGAATGGTAAAGCGGAAAAAACATAGAACCTTTACTGAGCTAGTTGTTATAATCATGTTTAATTAATTTTGGCACTACATCTCATTAGTGGGAGGAAATTTAATTAACTGATTGTTTTGTGCTAAATAATGCATAAGTACAAGAACTAAATTTCTACCTTTGAAATTTTAAAGAAAAGACAATCTAATGTGTCTTATTTTAGAACTTCGGGTTGTCTTGCTTATGTTCAAATTCCATAAATCAAGAGAATGCAACTCACCAATAGCTATAGAGGCTATGATTGTGTATTCATTGGATACTCAATTAAAAGCAAAGTTTATAAATTCAATGCCTAAATGCTAAAGCTAAGCCATCATAGAATTAAATGATGTTGATTTCTATAAAATTGAATTTCTCTATGAATTGAGAAATAGTGGGGGCATTAATGTTGGCATTGTAACTAATCACATTCTAGTGATTAGAAGCAGTGATGAGAATATCAAACAATATGTAATGAAACTTCAAAGAGGTAAGAAAGCAAAATTTGCTAAAGTGTATAAACTTGATTACATGGTTTATATATTATAACAAAATCTAACTAGCTTTCAAGAAGCGTTGTCTTCCTTAGATAATGATTTATTGCAAGAGGTCATAAAAGATGATATATATTCTCTGGAGTCTAATAAAACCTGACATTTGATAAACTCGTGTCTTGATTACAAACTAATAAGTTGTAAATGGATTTTGAAAAAATAAAAAAATAAAACCTAATGGAACTTTTGAATTAGGGATATCAATTTACATTCGTTAGAGCGGATCCCCGCGGGGATTGCCCCGTTCGGAGCTTCAGAAACAGAGATTTTTTTCCCGTGGGGGACGGAGATGGAGGCAAAAATTCCCCCACGGACAATTTGGGGCGGAGAACGGGGAAGCTGCATCCGTCCCCACGGATTCCCCGAATCCGTCTATATATATTATATACTTAACTATATATTATTATTATTATTATTATTCTCTATAAACAAATATAAAAATTATTATTATTATTATTAATTTATATATTAAATGTTGATTTTTTAAAAAAAAAGTAACTGAAGAGTCAATGTCATGATTTCTTGGATAATTGCTTAATATTTTGTCAAAACTAACTTTATTTGTTTATTTGGTTGAATATTTACTGTAACACCCCAAATCGTATATTTTATTATTTTTGATTAATTGATGTTATTTAATTAATTGTATATGTTAATTAATATGTTTTATATGTATTAATTAGTTGTTACATTTATGATTGTTAATAATGGGCTTTTATAAGTATTGGGCCTAATTAGAATGAATAAGATTTTATGGTAGAATTAAGGGTAATATAGTAATCTAGTGTGAGTTAGTGGGATGTGTAGAGATAAGAGTGACACTTTGATTATTATCTTAAAGGGATAGAGTGTCTTGGAGAGGAAGTAGTGACACTTGTGTAAATAGTACAAGAATTTGTGGTAATAGTAAAGTGGAGATTGTGAGTGGGATTTGTAGTAAAATTAAGGGTAGTATGGGGATTTGACTATAACCTAGAAGAGGGATATATATAAAGGAAGGATTTTTATGATAGATAGTGTTGTTGTTATTTATCATAGAATTTGAGAGATAGAGAGGTAGAGAGATAAAATAGAGAAAGGGTTTGAGAAAGAAAGAAGAGATGGAGGAGAAGATCAAATAAAGAATAAGCCATGGTAGATTAAAGGAAATCAAGTAGTGAAGTAGAGATTCCAACTTTATTGAGGTAAGAGGCTTAGATAATATAACTTTGAGTGATCAAAGAGAGGGAAGTTTGTCTATGACTCCACACCCAAACTCTCTTCACTCTTTTTGGGTTTTGGGGAGAAAAGGGTTTTGAGAATGTGTTTATAATTAAACTTTGATTTTGATTGATAATGTGATAAATGAGTTTTTGTTAAAATGGGTATAGTTTCTCAAATTTAAGTTGTGATAAGTGATTTTGAATGTTGAAATAAGTGATTTTATCCATAATCATGCTTGGTAACTGTTTATAAGTATTATTGAGTTCAAATAAGTGATCTTGGGGGAAGAAAAGTGATTTTTGGTTCAAAACGCGTAAAAAACGATTTTTCATCAGGTCCCTGTGCCATGGCGCAGCTTTCCTGCGCAGTGGCGCAGCCCCCTCGGATTCCTGCGCAGTGGCGCAACATTTCTGCGCAGTAGCGCAGGTCAATGGTCAACAGCGTTGACTGTTGACTTTTCGTTGACTTTTGACTTTATGACGGTTTATGCACCCGGAACCTATTTTCAATGATTTTTCGCGTAGAATCCAATTCCGGAGTCCGTTTTCTGAAATGATGTTTAGTTAATGATGTTTACCCAATTTTGATGTTACTTAATGTGTTAAATGAAGTTGATATATCTAAATTAAATGAGGCTATGCTTATGATGATAATATATAATTGTTGATGATTAGAGATGATGTAACATCCCAACTCTAATTAATAAAAGAGTATTAATAGAGTTAAATATTTAAACATATTGGAATAATTCTATGGAAATATAGAAATACATGTCAGGAAGCCCTTCCTTCTCATTTACTTCTCTCACGCCTAATAGAACAACAACAAGCTTTTCCCTCACAAATTAACATGGGACCCACATGACTCTTGGCCAAACAACTTATATATTCCTTCATCCACTTCCTGAAATGAAAAATCAGAAAAAACAAAACTCCTCCCCCCTTCTCTCAAACTCACGCCTACCACCACCACTCAACCAAGCTCCAAATCTTCCATCTCATTATCCTCTTCAAAATTAAACACAAGCTCACCTAGATTCCTTTAACCCATCAATATTGGAACACATCACAAGTTGAGTTTTACTCTAAATCCCCTTTCTTCCTCTCTAATCGAAATTCAGCCCCAAATGTTCAATCCCTAGGATTTCTTCGAATTCCTTCATGCATGTGTGTTTATCCACCTAATTAAGGACGAAAATGGAGACTGGGCAGTCAAGAATCATGTTGCATGTCTATGGGTTTCCTCAAAATCAATTCTTTGGATTGATAGAAAGTTAAGGTAAGAGGAATTAAGCTTATCTCACTTTTCCTTCTCTGTTATGTCAAACTCTAAAACCTCCTTGTGTTCTGCATGTCCTTTATTTCGTGGTGAGATGCCTGGGAAACTGCTTGAACCAAACCCTACGTGTATAAGAATAACCATGGAAGGCAGGGTAGGAGATGTTGCGTTGTTGTTGCTGCTGAATCGAGCAACTCGCCAGGGCGAGCTAGTACTCGCTGTAGCCAGTATGACAGGAGTTGCAGGCATGTTGATTCAGCTAGTGTTTCCATCTCTGTAGTTTTCCAAACTAATGGTAAGTCTTTGGAACTCCTATAGTTTCCTTCTCAGTTTCTATGATGATAGTCTCAATTCCTTGAATCTTTGTTAGCTCTTAACTTCATTCTTTTCCTTTTAAATCATGGACACAAGTTGGTATTCAAGTTTGTTTTGGTGAGCTAGTGTGTGGTTGTAGCAGAGCTCATTAACAAGGTTAAAGCTTCAAACTACAGGTGGGTTCTTAGGTTCTAAACCTTAGATTGTTTTAGAAAGCTTAGTTTCCCTAAATATGTGATTTTGCATGCAAACTTAGGTTTTAGGTTCAATTTATGAAAGAGCAAGAATCAATCTCAATTCTTGCTCCTATATAGACTGTTATACATTACTAAACATGTTTATAACGAGTTGTATGAGGATTGTAGGTGTATTTGGTCAAAAATCGTGTTTTTTTGCAGAAACAGGGGACCTGTGCTGTCAAACTCGCCGTGGCGAGTGACAACTCGTCGTGGCAAGTGTTGATGTTCTGTCAAACTCGCCGCAACGAGTGACAACTCGCCGTGGCAAGTGTTGCTGCCTGTATAACTCGCCAGGCGAGTTTCTGACTCGCCAGGGCGAGTGTTACAGGCCTGTCAGCACATAAACTCGCCGTAGCGAGTAGGAGCTTGCTGTAGCGAGTTTAGCAGGGACAGAACCTGCATATTTTACCTTTTAAAAATGTCCAACACTCGTTTTATGCCCGAATGCAACTTGGATTTCATGAACATGTTTAATAGTGTAAAATATAATATATAGTCAGAGAATAATATGTATGTTTAAATTCATCAGTAACATGCTTAGGATACCCTGGGTGGGATATATTGGTTAGAACTGCTTAACTTATTTAAGAGAAAATTAAATGGCAATTATATGCCGTGATTAAAGAATTCCTCTGAATTCTGATCATTTTATTATGCGAGCCAACAGTGGAATCCGAACCTCAATATTCGGTATTACGCAGAGTCAGGCATCTGAGACAGGTTTGCCTCGGGTGACCTTTGAAGAGTAACTTGACAAGATAATAATTCTGTGTTACACTTTATTTTGTTAATGATTAATACATGAATATGTAAAACAGTTGAACTTAGATTATTGCACTATCTAGGTTCCCCGGCGTAGTCGCCTATAGGAGGGTAGTAGGACTCACTGAGGCTTAGTAGTCTCACCCCACTCCAAATCAATTTTTTTTAGGTAAACAGGTGAATTGAGGCAAGGACCAGGTGGGAGCTGATGATTGGAGTTGTGCTTGGATCATTGGATTAGAAGACTTTAGTCTTCTCCTTGTTTTAGTTTTATCTGTGTATCTTATACTCTCATTCCTTCCGCTGTATTGTTTAAGTTTATCACTTATTGTGAAGAATATTTGTAATTCAGTTAACTCTCCTGTTTAATTTAATGTACTTAGATTCAATTATTTATGTCTTGACTAAATATTCTAGATATTTTAGTCGGGGCGTTATAGATGATGATAATATGATTATGAATATGTTTGAATGAAGAATATATGTATATGTATATATGACTTGATTACATGATGATTGATTATGGTGAAAGTTATTATTTAGTGATTGATAATAATAACTTGTGTACTTAATTGAGTTGAGATTAATGAATTAAGTTATGATATTACTTATATGGTTTAAGTATGATGATTAATTATGTATGAGGATTAGTTAATAATGTATGTTGATTAGCCAATGATGTGTGATGATTAGAAGTTAATTAATGATGATGAATTATGATGTTCATGTTTATGATGATGAGTGTGTTGTTGTATCTTGCTTGAATGTATACCTTAATGATGATATGATGATGTGAATTTGATGCGAATTGAGAAGGAATAATAAGGATGAGTGACCTATTATTCATGAGTAGATGTATAGTGTTATCATCATTATGTGGTATGTGTACATTCATGCATTCATGAGTCAACTTGAGATGAGTCCCTCATGACTTAAAACTGACTTGAGCGATGAATATATGTTTATCTAGAACATTGAGACTCCAAGGGCTGCGGTTACTTGGGGGGTGTTCATTATTTTGATGCGGGTACCACATGCATTTAGTTATGTCTAGGGTGACATGACATGAGATTGTGACATTAGTTTGCATTAGGATAATTGTGCACTCTAATTGTTATTTGATAATTGAGTTTGTATTTCATTATAATTGTGAATGGTTGAATAATGTGATACTTATAATTGAACGTAATATGAGATGTGTAATATTGATTGATCATTGATGATGATGTGTATACTTGTCAATTGATTGAGAATGTGATATTATTGTGATGCATTATATTTTATGATTATGAAATATGAATGATATTATGATTGATATTTGTTTATGGAATGAGTTGTTAGACATGATCACGCTATGTCCTAAGTATTAATTAAGTGTGTTCTTATACTTATTTTCTTTTATGGTTATTTTATCTAACCCTCTGTTTTGTGTATGTGCTGGATTTGGGTTCCAGATCTTCAGGTTATGTTCGTGATCGAGTTGTCAGTGAAGCTCCGCTCTGATGTGACACGGGAATGAGATTATTTCTATAATGTATTATTTAGAGTCTTTGTTTCTTATTTCCAATGTATTTAAAGATGTATTTTCTTATAAACTTATTTTGTACAATAATCGTTTTACTCATTAAGTTATTGGTAAGCTTTTATGTGTACGATGTAATACTCGAACTAAGTCTTTCATGAATCAAACTTTATTTCCGTTGCGCATTTTTAAATAGTATTTTTATTAAATACGGGTTTGGGTGTTACATTTGCCAATTACCAGTAGTTTTGAGATATTTTGGTTTCGTATGATTATGCATATACATTATGGAATATTTTAACTATTAGATTTTGTATGATTAGTATACAAATTTTTTTGCAACGTTTTTTTTGTTATGAATGCATTATTTATGTGCTGTTTTTATTTTTTTTTGAAATGAAAGATGCAAAATATTTGTTTTCTAAAAAAAATGAAAAACTAACATCATACTACTATCATAATTTTGACCGAAAAATATAATTTTTTGTTAATATTCGATATCCGGGAATTCCCGCGGGAACCGTTGGAATGGGGATGGAGATAAATATTCCCCAGTGGGGACGGAGATGGAGGCAAAAATTCCTCCGAAAGCAGTTCGGGGCGGGGAACGGGGATAGCTTCTTCCGCATCCCTATTTTGAATTTAATTTACGGTTCCTAGCTAACATATGAATTTACGGTTAATAAAGATCATGTTGCTCATGGACTAGTGTTGAATTGTGCCATATTGATAAAATAGAACTAACAAGCACATTAATTGGTTTTTTCGTTGTTTGGTCATATAAATTAGGAATATATGCATTAGTCTTTATTCCTAATTACTTAGAGAAGAATAAAGTTTATTCCATGTGTTTTGTGTGATATTATTGAGATTTCGGTGAATTTTAAAAGACTTTTTATGTTAAAAAATTTCATTGGTATTCAATCAAAACTTTTATAGAATCAAATCCAATTTTTTGATATTTAATCAAGACAATTAAGATTTTTTTTCAGAGCAATGAAATCTGTTGTTATTCGATTGAGATTTCAAAGGATTTATAAAATGTCGCTTGATATTAAAAAATCAACAGATTTTAGTGGATTCTTTTGTGCAGTGGATTTCGTGAGACTTTTTAGTTAAAAATACACTTGAGAGACTCTTCCAAAAATCTCACAAAAAACCTTGAGATTTTTTCAAACTCTCCAAGACTTTCTTATTACGCTTTTAGAGTTCATTATCACTATACCAAAATATTTCTTCTTCTTTTCTTTCTTCACTTGCTTATCAAATATTCTTCTTCTTTTCTTTTTTTACTTGCTTATCAAATATGGTTTTTGCAAGTTTTCTTTTTGAACAAATTCTGCAACTTTTTTATTGGACCCAACACTTTCGCTATTCCTTGTGTTATTTCGGCCATTGGTTTAACAAAGATGACAGTTTTTTTATACAAACAACAACAATTTTACTCAAAGGAACGGTAATCAGTGATTAACTTGCTACATCTGTTGTTTCATCTTCTTTTGTTTCCAACATCGATTAAGAACATAGGGCTTTTATTGGTGATTAGAAACATAAAAAAGAAACATATACGTTAAAAAATTCAGAGTTTTTCATGCATGAATTTTTATTATTGTTTGGATTCCCAAAAAAAATATAATTTTTTATTTATTACAGTTATAATTCCTTTTATTAAAAAAAAAAGAAACATATACGTTAAAAAAATTCTGAGTTTTTCATGTATGATTTTTTATTGTTGTTTGGATTCCCAAAAAAAATATAATTTTTTATTTATTACAGTTATAATTCCTTTTTCCGTCCCTATTTATAAGATCTAGTTTGACAAAACGGTATTAAGATAGTGAGTTTTAGTATTAAATTGATTGACAAATTATATTGATTTTACATGTTCACCCTTCTTATTAATTGTAGTGTTTTGTATCAAACAAAAGAGAATTTAATGCTATTAAAAAAAACTATGCAAAATAAATAAGGGTAAATTTGGAAAAAAAATAATTAATGTCATTGATAATTGTAAAAGGGTTTTATAAAAAATAACAAATTTTTTGTCAAACTAGCTCTTATAAAAAGAGATGGAGGGAGTAAAGTATTATGAAATCTTGAATGTAAAAAAAAACCTCTCAAAATCCATTCAAATCATGTGTCAAAAATCTTGATTGTAAAAAGTTTTTTGAAAAAAATCCCTTAAAATCTGATAAAATCAATATAATCTCACAAAATTATTTAAAATCTTCAAGATTTTTTTTGTCAAAATGATCTTTTGAAATCTCAATCTAATACACCCCCTTTAATGTCAGTATTAATTTGTTTTAAGAATGATTGAAATATCACTAATTCTTTCAAGATAAGAATGGTCATATCACAATAACAATAATTCATTTGTTTTATTAAAAGTGGTATTAATATCACATTTGATCAGTGATCAAAGTACCATATTAGAACGAATTTAAAATCATAGTGCACCGGTTTTTTGTGTCATATTTAAGGTGTAATCCTTACCCAATATCTACAGTACAGTAGTTATTTGTATCATTAGAACTGAGTTGTTTTATCCTGAGATTAGCTTCATGATGCCTTGAATATTTTTGGACAATGCTACGAAACGTATTAAAGAAAGCATATCGAGACTTAAATCAATCCAATAATTTCTTCAGTAACATGTTTTTTAAAACGATTTTCAAATCTCATAAAAAAGAAAGTGTGAAAACAACTCATCCAAAAAAGAAAGTGTGAAAACAAATCATCCAAAAAAATAAAGTGTGAAAACAACTCATCTAAAAAGTGTGAACACAACTCATGAAACGTTGAATTCAGATTCATAAAGTTTAATTTATTTATTTTTTGGTAGGAAAGAGGGCCTAAGCCCGTCATAAAGTTTAATTTAAAATATACTATAGTAATATACAACTATATCATTTATCACATTTAAATTTTGTTAGATTTTATTTATTTCGCAAACAAATTTTAAATGTTTGTAAAGAAAAAGATCAAATGTTCATTTAATGATCAAATAAAAAAAATTATAAATTAAATTGATGATACGGTACCTTATTTAAATTATCGGTATCATTAATTAGAGAACTGCTATATCCAGTGAATGGATATTTCACGAATTTTCACGATGTACATACTCGGGTTATCCACAGTTCAACATATTAATTTTGGAATTAGTTCCATACACGTGGGTATGGTGTGATGTAGATAATTCGTGAAAAATATTTTGCTATACATAGCATATTCCCATCAATTTTGACACCCTCTATACCAAATCATGTAACTCCAATGATAAGGTAATGTATCATTAGTCTATGAAACTATCTTAGACATCCTTATTGAAGATGCTCTAATAGTAGAACGTCTCTTATTATATATTTATTATTTCGGTCTTTTATTATATTCTTATTAATTATAGATATAGATATCTCTTGAGGTCTAACAATAGTTTATAAAGAGAGACAATCATTAATTATTATATAAGCCGATTTTATAAATTTGATCAAGTTACAAATTTACAATGTCAGCTGATTGATTTTATAAGTTTGATCGAGTTATAATGCGTGCAAACCAAAATTTTAAGATAATATTAAAATTTTCGAGTATATATAATGTGAGACTTTTAAAATTTTCTCACATTCAAGAGTTGAATATTTAAAGTGTGACTCATATGGCTAGATCGTTAAAACTAAAATATGATAAAAGTTTGACACATAGGTAAATTTTGGAGAGACTTTGAAAACATTTTTTTTGTCAATCAATAGCTTTAATGATTAGACTCACACATTTAAACATGGAGATTTATGGAATTTAGAGTTCGAACTCTTACTATTGCAATAATACCGCTAGTAGCTACTAACATTTAATCTACACTTTTGGGGCACTTGAAAACATACTTTAACATTTGAGGTTTTTTTATATTTATATTTTATTAAAAATTCAGAAAAACTCCTCTTCATCATCTTCAACATTTTGTTCATCAATCTTCTTGAAAAATTCAGAAAATAAAAAAGTTCTCTCACTCTTTCACCCACGCACAACAACAACAATCTAACTGGAAACTAGATTTGGATCTCTGTCCAACTCTGACCATTCAAGAATTTTTATTGCAATACAACAGATTTAGATTCAAAAAAGCTTATTTATACTTCAAAGTCATCAAAACTAAACAATGGAAGATGTTAGAGAAGGAATCATTCACAACTTATTATATACAATTTATACCCATTTGATAAGAAATCATGTCTGATTTTTCTTTTTTTTTTAAAAAAAAAAAAAAAAACCCTTAATGATATCAATGAGGAAAGAATATGTCATCAAAAGAGATTAGTTATAGATTTAAGACTCAGCTCATCGTCTCACTCATATTGTTTATAGATCTAAGACTCCAGGTTATCGATTTAATTTTTTCGCTTTTCTTTAGTGTAAAATCATCCCTTGAGAAAGTGTTGCGGAAGAAACAAAAAATGATTTCTGACAAACTTTGTTCTACAAAGTCTATTATCCATATCAGCAAATTTTCCCAGCCCAAATCAAAGAAAAGGTGGCCACGCCAATATCGTGGGTAGTGTGAAGGAGAATTTGTTAGATTGTTGTTGTTGTTGTGTGTGGGTAAGAGAGGGGGAATTTTTTATTGTCTGGATTTTTCAATAAGATTGATGAAGATGCATGTTGTTGTTGATGATGATGAAGATTGATGAATAAAATGTTGCAGATGAATTTTTTTGAATATTTTAATATAAAAAATCTCATACATCATCTTATTTCCATAGTTAACATCATAAATTAACGGTAAGGATTGATTTGACTAACGGATTGAAGAGTCGAGGACTATTATGACAGCGAGATGCACATTCAGGGACTAAAATGATGGTTTCCCCTTAATTTTAAGGAAAATGATAAACAGTACTCCCAACATTAATTAAACATAATTATATAGAAATTTTATCTTGAAAATTATACAATCAATGTCTTAAAAGTATAAAAAAATATTTTATCACCATTACTTTTATGTTTTATTCCCATTTTTAACATATTTCACAAGTGTCTAGAAGCACTTTTAGCATGACCTTAATCTATGCGGAATTTGGACTGTTTATAAATAGAAAATGAGCAAATCAATATATAAGAGTCTTCTCTCTTCCTTCTTGCTGTTTATGTTTCTCTTCCTCAGCGATTCAGTGGTACCTTTAAGTAATCTCATCTAGTTATCTACTAATATAGTAAGCTCAATCTCCTTATTCTTCTCTAATATTTTCTTTATCTTTCAGTCAATTTAAGTGCTATATGATGTATCTCTATCTATCTATATATATATAGATATATTAGATTTCTTCTGTACACTGATTTTCCCTTGTATCATAGAAGGAAGAAAGAAATCTTGATATATATTGGTTAATTAATTTTGTGTCTTCTAATTTTTTACTTACTATTGATATTCACTTTATTTTTTAGATATTAGTTTCTATTAATGGTTGTTGCCTTCCTAAAGTCTTTGGTATATCTTACATTCTTACCCAAAAAATAAGAGTCTTTGGTTTATCTTACTGTTTGTACATTGCCTATCCTCTTACCATATTGGAAGATGTAGCTGTCAATATTCTTAAATAAATTATATAATTATTAAATATTTAAATTAATACATCGTGGCAACTTTTGTCCACTTTACAATATTTTCTTTGAGTTATTCAACTTTTGATCTTTCAATATATTAAAAGGGTCATCTTAACATATGCCCTAAGGACACATGATAGCTACCTAAAAGTAGAAAGATAACATTTAATGATGTAAATATTTAATGTTTTGAAAGTTAAATGCACAAATTTCAAGAAAATATTTCTATTTTAGTATCCTTAACATGTGCCCTTGATGCACAAGTTAACATTTTCCATATTAAAATTGTACACACATTTATAATGGTCTCTTTTATTATTGACGTTGATCATCAAATTTAATTTTAGATAATCAATTTAGTTCATTTATTTTTTGTTGGTCAATTTTATTTATTAAATTATTAACAAAACAGATACTAAAAATGTATTTATAATTTTTTATATATTTAAGGAACAAAATAATTATTTGTTGTATATTTTCATAAGTTGGGACCAAATTGATCAATTTCTACCTACTAATTTAAACTCACAAGACTAAAGTAAAAAATTTTAAATACTTATAAAATTGTCCACATTTTACAATTAATAGTATAGATATCATATCATACTATCCTACTCCCGTCCCTTTTTATAAGTATCCATTGTTTTTTTTCACGCATATTAAGAAAAGTTGATAGTATAATTAATATTTATTTTTTGTGTATATTTATAATTGACTTTTCATATTCCAATGTAAAGTTTTTTTTTTAAGTTATTGTAATAATTAAGATTATGTTTGGAAAAAAATAATAAATATGTCTTGAAAATTGTAAAGGGCTTATATTTAGGGTCAAATTTTTCTTTTCTAAAGGTGTTTATAATTAAGGATGGATAGAGACATAGAGTATTATTTAAATATAAAAAATCATATTTATTTGAAAAAAAATCATAGGTGTTGCCAGGGGTGGATAGTATCTATCTAGCTATATACTGTATTTATAGTTATGTTGTACATTACAAAATACAGAGTAACATGCACACATTGAATTTCACCACAAAAAAAAAAAATGCACATTGAAGCCTTAAATTGAGATTAACTTTTTAATTTCTTGTAGAACTTTGATTGAAAAGAATAATCCACAACAGAGCCATGGTCAACACTGAGCCTCCAACGCGTCAAGAGGTTTATGCTTAATTGAATCTATCATTTCATTAGCTTAAGAGGTTTATGCTTAATTAAGCTTAAGAGGTTTATGCTTAATTGAATCTATAATTTTTTTTTTTTTTTTTTTGTATTTATAGGGAAAATATGCTGCAATAGTGGTATGTTTTCTTCTTGGCAATGGATGTCTTTTCTCCTGGAACAGTATGCTCACAATAGAAGATTACTACATTTATTTGTTTCCAGTAAGTAATTAGAGTATTTTTAATGACATTTTTTATTGTTTAAAAGAAAACATTTTTTATTAAATCATAAAGATTAATTGCACAAATATATTAATTAATTTATTTTTGTCTTTTTGCAGAAATATCATCCCTCAAGGGTGCTTACACTTGTATATCAGCCATTTGCAGTTGGGACACTTGCTATATTGGCTTATAATGAGGCAAAAGTTAATACAAGATTAAGGAATTTGTTTGGATATACTCTATTTTTCATAACCACTTTCTTGGTGTTAGTAGTAAGTTTTATATATATTCAATTGTTTGTGAAATTTGATTCCTTTAGTTTAGGATGATTTTGATTTTGATGTTGTTTTTTCAATTAATTTGTTTTAGATTAATTTAGCAACATCTGGTAAAGGAGGAATTGGAACTTTTATTGGTATATGTGCAATTAGTGGTGCTTTTGGAGTTGCTGATGCTCATGTTCAAGGTGGAATGATTGGAGACTTGTCCTACATGCAACCGGAATTCGTTCAGGTCAGTTATAGCGATCATAGTTCTAAATTGCGGTCTGCAATAGCAATATTAAGATTTTCAGCATTACAATTGTGATCGCATACGAAAACACAAACATAGAAACACACAATGTTTAACAACGAAATTCAGTCAATTGTGCTTACGTCTCTGGTTTTTATTGTTACAGTCCTTCCTTTGTGGTTTGGCGGCATCTGGTGCATTAACCTCTGGTTTAAGGTTAATTACAAAAGCAGCATTTGATAATTCTAAGAATGGTCTTAGAAAAGGAGCTAGTAAGTTCAACTTTTTATGTGACCATGTTGTAATTCTTGTTTGTTACTATTGAAATAGACATAATTATGGCCATTTTTCTCACTTTATATACTATTTAGTTGCTGATAATAATTATATACTTTTATTGCAGTTCTATTTTTTTCTATATCAACATTCTTTGAGCTTCTATGTGTTCTTCTCTATGCATTTGTTTTTCCTAAAATACCAATTGTGAAGTACTACCGTTCAATAGCTGCATCAGAAGGATGCAAAACTGTTTCAGCTGATCTTGCAGCTGGTGGAATCCAAACAATACCTAAAGGAGTACTATTTCTTTCTTCTGTTTTAGTTTCTGTAGCACAGACACCCCTTAGATTAGTCGTATCCTAGTGTCGGACACACACCGGTCTATGACACTGACACTTAATTATATTTAATTATGTCATTTCTCGAATTATTTTTAGTACTGACGTGTCAGTGTTATGTCTGTGCCTGTGCTTCATTCATAAGTTTTGAATGTGTCTCAAATTTTCTCATTGTTTATGATTCACATTAATTTGACAATAATTTTCATTTTTATTAGGAAGAGGATTTTGCACAAAAACAAGAGAGGAAAGGAAATAAGCAATTGTTTTTTGAAAACATTGATTATTTACTTGATATGTTCCTAATATATGCATTGACACTGTCTATTTTCCCTGGATTCCTTTCTGAAGACACTGGAACACATAGTTTAGGAACCTGGTATGTTCCTTTGCTCCCTGCATTATATGAAATCTTTGGTACTTTTATCATTTTAATTTTAATTTTATTTCAAAACTTTTTCGTTTTTTACAAATCGAAGCGACAAAGATTGAAGCAAATATAATTTCATTTTTGTAGGTATGCACTTGTGTTAATTGCAATGTATAATGTGTGGGATCTAATAGGAAGATACATCCCACTCTTGGATTTCTTGAAATTGGAGTCAAGAAAATTGATCACGGTCGTAATTCTATGTCGTTTCTTACTTGTTCCGGCTTTTTATTTCACCGCAAAGTATGGTGATCAGGGTTGGATGATACTGTTGACATCATTCTTAGGGCTATCGAATGGTTACCTCACTGTTTGCGTTATGACATCTGCACCCAAAGGATATAAGGTGAGTTTATATTATTGTGTTTAATTTGAACCCGACAACTTTGCAGTTGAGAATTCCCGGCATTCACACAATCAGCACATCTAAACTGTCCGATCAAAATTGAACGGCCACTAATATTATGAATATGTGAATGTGGGATTCTCTTAATACGATGAATCCGAATTCGTTTAATTCAAGAAGGGTTTAGTATTCTAGAACCTATTTATGTTGAGACACATAAATATTTCATGTTTTGATTTGTTATAGGGGCCAGAACAAAATGCATTGGGAAACCTCTTGGTGTTGTTTCTACTTGGAGGTATTTTTGCAGGGGTGACATTAGACTGGTTATGGTTGATAGGTAAAGGTTGGTGAAATCTCAATTAGCACACAAACTAAAGGATTGGTTTTGAGAAAAAAAATATTGGTGTTATTTTTCTAGAGATATGGTTTAATGGCACACATCAAAAAGGTGTAGGTGTCATTTACACAAAAGGTAATAATAAGAAAAAGAAAGCAATCACTTCTAGTCCAAGAAAATTAACACAAAATCCATTGAATTGTGATGAGGAGATTAATTTCAAGATTATTTGTAATTTTATTATGGTTGTACTTGTAATATTGGTGTTTGTGTTGTACTTAGATTAGAGTATATATATTTATATCTTTTCAAAGGAAAAAATTGAAATGCAACCTATATATTTCTGGCAATTTGAGGAATAGAATATTGATATTGATCCCAGAGTTGATGAAAACAATTGTGCCAATTCAAATAATAAAACCTGGCTTTAGATTAAGTTGAATCTCCAATTTTTTGCATTCACCTTTAAGGAGAAAAATCCCGATTAACACCATAATTGGGCCTTTAATTAGATCCATATCATATTGAGAAGTTTGGACTATGAAATAGTTACAAGAGTAATCAACATGAAAATTTCTCTTCCCACCTCCCATATTTCTTTTTCACCCCCCAAAATTCCATTTTTATTCTTGAACAAAAATTTCAGAATGCGTTTTCCGAAGTTTTTCTAGATCAAGTTCGGAAAAAATTCGGAAAGTATCTTCCGAAGTTTTCATTCAAGGCAAAAAAAATCGGAAAACGTGTTCTAAAGTTTTAATTCAAGGGTAAAAATGTAAACTCGGGGGGTGAAAAAGAGACATGGGGTTTGGAAAGAGAAATTTGCAATCAAGATTCAGCTAACCAAAGGTGTACACCTAAGGGATTTGACCTCTTCACAGCTTCCTACCAACTAGAGTGTTTTCACTAAAATTTGAAATTGTATTATATTTTTTTTCTCTAATTATGAAGGCTTAAGCCTAAAGAAAAAAAAATTACACAAAGATCAACCTAGGAGTAAAAATCCCCAAACTATTGGCTTCAACTAATTCACTAAGTTGAGTGGGTCAAACTTCATAATACAAAGTCTCATAATCAAAATAACAACTAATATTCGCCAACGCATCCGCACACTTGTTCACCTTTCTATAAATATGAGAAACCTCCACTTCCCAATTTATCCTCAATAAATGCCAAATTTGCTTCAACAATGAGCCACTCACCAAACTGTGCGAGCACTTACTCACTCTTGAACCACCGCTTGAAAATCAATATTCAACACTACACTACTAAAACCCAACTTTCAGACAAACCACAACCCTTCTAACACTCTTCATAATTCATAATTCCGCCACAAAAGCATTACACATTCTTTTCCTACACACTTATGAAAACTACCTATCCACTGGTCTTCACCTTGTGTTATATTTCTGAAAAATGTTATGTAAATAGAAATTTACAAACAAAAATACGACAACCGCCAATTTATTGCACTTTTTTTACTTCTTTAATACTTACTTTGGATGTCTCTATTTGCATGCACGGAGTGGGTTAGGATTGGGATTTGCTGTTGTCTAAATGACACAATCATGGTCATTGATTTGAGATTGGACGGTTTAGATTTAAATTACAGTTTTATACTATAAAATAATCTTAGCTGTCGATCAGAGATCGGACGGCCAAGTTCAATGACAGCAGGGTGCTGTAACTGCAGGAAATCCTGGTTCATTGGACTACTGCCTCCTTTTAGTGCTACTTTATCAAACTTTTGTGTTTATAGGATTGTGTTTAACACCATGCACAAGTATGTTTTCATTATTGAATCAATAAATAAGACTTTTAAATTAAATAAAATATAATAAAATTTATTAATTCAATGATACAAAAGAAACTTATACATAATGGAAAAGTAATTTAATGTTAATACACTTTTACAAACTTTGCATCAAAATTAAACTATATAAAGTTAATTTATAACACCATAAAATCAAACACACAAAGAGCATGATAGATGATTGGAGTAGTAATAAAGCAAACACTTGAGGCCAACCCGTGACATGTAAAATCGCATTCATTGGAATCGTTGTTATTTGTCTGACTTGCAGCGGAGTACTATCTAGATTCTTTGAATAGCAAAAATGGACAAAACTCAAACACATACCTATTTGTCTTGGCTCTTTGCATATGTATATAGTATATATTTATCCAATAATAGAGTTTCACGTGACTGACACATGCAGATAAGAGGACCCTAAAGAACCCGTGTAGTAGACCCTTCATAAGGACACAAGAATGATTTGGGTCCCAATCATAGTAATAGCCCAAAATAACTTATTGAAAGGTGAAGATGGTACATGGCTACTACTCTTGTGAACGAATTTGATCGAATCGACAGCTAAAGGCATGTTCTCTTGGTCGGGACTACACTTTATATCGTGTGGATGAGAACTGTACATTATCGCGCGTAAAACCGCCGATACCGTTGGTATATACGCCGTCTTGTTCTTCCCTAATAGCCATGTTAATGCCATCAGTTGACAATCCCGATTGTACATTTTCCTTTCCCGGTCACTCTCCTTGTCGCCCTCCTTCTTATGCACTTTTAACTGCATATTCGTTAAACACTTGAGCTCAATCATTTGATTAGAAATAATATAAGTTACTTATAATTCTTCGACCATGACATCAGGTACTCACGCAATTGACATATCACTAGTCGTTTGAGACTACTGATGTGTCAGTTGCATAAATGTGCGATTATCAACTACAAATAAATGTTATTTTAAAAATTGGACTAGAGATATAATTGGCTAGAATTTTTTATTTTCGGTCATGTTCGATTGGTTCAATTGATTTAACCACAATTGAAACCAATATAAAAGAAATAGTATTAAAAAATATAGTAAAAGAAAATTAAAATCAGTTAATCCAAGTATAGTTGAATGTGGTTAAATTCGATTCAACCAAAATTCAATGTAATTAGAATCAAACCAACTCGATGAATGGACTAGTTTGTGTTTAACCGGTAAAACCAACTCGATCTGTCCAATTTTTAAGACATTGCTCTGTATATATAATGTGCAATTAATTAGTTTACCTTTTGTAAGGCAGTAAGACATTTGCTGCAACCGGCATAAGAAGAGTTGCGGCAATTCTTCGCCAAATCACGAACAGCAGCAGTAGGAGTAGCTTTATGAGAACCGGTAACATTGCGAACCGTAGGAGAAACAGAGACGTTAAAAGCCGTAGGACAATTTAACGAGCTTATCTGATGAAGTCTGATTCCACAGAAACACAATACGGCGTCACAACTAGCATTTGGTGTCGGGATTATAATGTTTCTGTCACGAAGCGAGTCTTGAAGCGAATTAACACATTTCTGAGAATCATCCGGCATCATCGGAAGGTCTCCCCCAGAATTATCTGGCGGAGAAGGAGAAACCTCCAATGCTCTTCGTGCGTGAGCCGCGAAGAGCCAAGCTGCAAGAACGGGACAGCAGCGGCTTCGGTCGAGGTTGTTTCCACAAGCATCGTTGACGCCGCCAAAAAGTTCGTTGGAGAGGTCTAATTTGCATATTTGGGATTGAGTTGGAGTTGGATATGAAGGGACTGTGTTTGAATGTGCATAGTGTGATATTGATGTTAAGAAAATGAAATAAGCTAGAAATGAAGTTAGTGATTGCATTTTTAGTTTGCTATTATGTTGAGTATGAATATTGTTTGGTGTTGGTACAATACTTGGATTGGGTAATAGTAATAGCATATGGATCAAAATGAGAGTTTAATATGGTTCACAAGGTTTTGAAAATGCTGAAGAAAAGTGAGTCAGAGAATTTGACAGTTTGTGGTGTCCTTTTCATTTGTGTTTTTCTTTCTTGTGTGTCACTATTATTTCTTTCTTTTGGGTGAATATGTCATTGTTATTTCAATTATATATATTCATCACATTTCGTTGTATTTTACCTTGGGTGAAATTAGGCGGAAGTCACCAATATAGCGTGACATAAAAGTAGCACAATCTATACAATCAAAAACAAAATGTTTACGATCGGGAGGGGACTGGAACCATTTGATGCTATAACTGACCCCCGAATCAGATTAAACTGGTGGTATAAACAAAAAAAAAAAAAAACAAAATGTTATGAGTATAGTTCACTTATTGATGAATATAGAACCATATTTTTAAATCATAGTGATTTTATAAATGCTTTTATTATGCGTCAAGCCAATAGAAGCGCTCATAGTGATTTTATAAATGCTTTTATAAATGCTTTCATATTTCTCGCGCTATTTTTGATGTTATTTTGAGTTATATTACTACTATTATAATTCATGAAAAGCCTTGTGTTTGTTTGCGGAAAAAAGAGTACAAGATATTTGATTCTCTTAACTATTTAATCTCGAGTTTGATATTAGGTCAGCATGTATGGAGAAGTATTTATTTGAAAAAGTTAACCCTTAAATAAATTTTATCTCGGGGGAATTAATCTATGTAGTTGCATGAAGAGAATATATATGATTTACAAAAAAATTAACAGAAGACACGACAATTTTAATTGGAGTTACACTTAAGAATTTTAATAAAATTTAATTTTAATTGCATTTTTGATCCCCTACTTTTACTATTTTGCAGAATTGATCCACTTATTTTAAAACTTAACAGTTTTTTTGCCTCCAACACATATTTTTTCTAAATAGGATATGAATCATTTAAAAAATAAACGTATTTGTACAAATATTTGATATAAAATGAATATATGTGTGGATTGTTAGTGTGGACGATTTGGATGACATAATTGGAGAGGGCATGAATGATTGGGTTCCATTTGTATACATGGTGGAATCTGACATATCTTAACCAAACTCTTTGCATCGGTTCGGCATGCACTAATTTGATCTGAAGAAGCTTACTTATCTTATAATTTAGCCGCAGTAATACAACTTTATTTTAGCTCCAATGATATATATTTAAACAATTACTATAGCTTAATTAATTCTTTTGTTGATTGATTAATTAATTAGAAGCATAATTCATTATATATTATATATTTGTATGGAAAAATAGTTTAAATAGGACAATATTCATTATGCAACTCTCTATGAAACTGTGTTTTCCACGTAGATGTGCTTCATTAGTCAAAAAAAATGTAGATATGCTCCATTAGGAACAAAAATCATGAAATGATTGCATAGTATATAAAACACTGAAATGAAAGTCTTATTGAAAATGTCCATATTACATGCGACCATAGCATTACTTATTCACATGTTTTGTAAGAATTTTTTACAAAAATGGTGTATGTTTTCAAAAACAATTATGAAACATGTATAGTTTTAATTTACTTACCCTTTTTCTTCAATGAAATTTGTGGATGGTAAAAATACTATTTTGCTTATTTTTTTTATAAAAAGATTAATATTAGAAGACAAAATTTTTCACTATAAATCACCCTTCTGTAGCTAAAACTTATATTTCACAGAAACAATTAATACACTGACAAATTTTGTTTGTGATTAAAAGTCAATTTATTTTCTTAAAAGAAAAATGGCTGTGGCTGCCTTTCACGACTTTAAACAATTAGCTCAAAATCATGTAGTAAATAATAATAATTAATTAACATTTCAATATAGAACCAAATTGTTTCATGTAAACTATTAATAGTTTTTTTTTTTTGATACAAAAGAGGGCAAAAGCCCAAAGAAGAAAAACAAAACTAAGCCAAGATCAATCTAGGGTGGCGATACCCATTGCATCTGCTAATAAAATTTCCTTAACTTCCACCGGAGAAACATCATAAAAGATTACTTCATGATCCAGATTACATCCTATATTTGCCAGTGCATTCGCACACTTGTTCGCCTCACGATATTCATGTATCACTTTAACATTCCAATCCGTCAACAAAAGTCGGCGTATCTTCCTTAATATGGCGTGTCCATCTGTTCCATTAATTTTTCCGGTTGTAATAACATGAAGAACAACCTTTGAATCTATACTCAACTCCACATTCTCAAACCCCATTCGCTGTGCAAGAAGCAGTCCCTCTACAACTCCCCATAATTTCGCAACAAAAGCACTACACTTCCCAACACCTTTAGCAAAACCACCTAACCATTCACCTTGGTTCCCTCTTATAACTCCACCACAACCTGCTCTACCACCTTCCTTACTTGCCCCATCAGTGTTAAGTTTCACATAATTACCTTCAGGTTGCTTCCATTTAATATGTGCTATAATTTTTTCATGCTGTCCCACAACTTCAATAGCACGCATAGCATCCCTGTACTCCTCTCCAAGCTTGCTGATATGATATATCATGTTGCTTGGTCTCACAAAATTTGCTTCATGCAACTCTTTATTTCTCCATGTCCAAAAACATGAGCATGCCAGAGCCCAAAAATCACACCACCTTCCTCTTATACCTCCTGATTTTGCATAATTTATATTAATATTCACCCATGTTTGTAAGCTACTCATGAAGAAAATACCCCTCATCTCACGTGGGACAACTTGCTGCCACACTTGATGCACTAAAGAACAATCTCTTAATGCATGTAAGATTGTTTCATTAGCTATTCCACAAAAAGAACATTCAGCACTAGTCAAACCCATACGTTGCTTGAGGGAATTTGTAAGCAATCTCTCCCATTTCACACGCCAAATAAAACTCTTCACTCTTTCAGGAACATGTAACTTCCATATTTTACTCCAGTCAGCATCATCCACTTCCACATTAAAGCTTCGTAATTTATGATACATATTAGCAACAGAAAACCAAATACAATTTCCACCGACGCCGGCTAATTCATCTCTACCATGTTCAGGATGAGGAGGCAATATTGCAGCCAATTTATGTCTAACTTCTGTAGGCATCCAATCATTCAAAACATTCCAATTCCAGCAACCATCTTCATCCACTAAATCACACACCCTTGCTCCTTGTAAATCTTGAAGGATGCTGGTGTGATGCTCCAAGATGAAATCTTCTTCTATCCACACATGTTTCCATGCATCTATATCTTTTCCATCTCCAACAATCCACTTGCAATTATTCCACACATGATTTTTTAAACCAGTTATCGCCTTCCAGAGATGAGAATCTGTTACTCGAGCTTCATCTTGACCATATTTACCTCGCATAATTCGACACCAATAATCTTCAGCCCCAGAGAAAACCTTCCAGCCAAGTTTAATCAAACATGCTTGATTCATGATCTCTAAGTTGCGCAAGCCTAATCCTCCCATCCACTTAGGTGTAGTCACTTTATCCCAACTAACAGCATGAAACTTCCTTTCATTCTCCGTATCACCCCATATGAAACTCCTTTGAATCTTCTGTATATCATTCAGACAAGATTTCGGAATTTTGGTAGTCATCATAGGATAAATCGGGATCGCCTCTAATACACTTTTGGCAAGAGTTACTCTTCCAGCAAAGGATAATTGTTTAGCCTTCCACCCAGACAACTTAGACTCCACCTGGTCTACTAGATATTGAAAGTCATTTCTCTTTGGTGCTCTCCCTAGTAAAGCAACTCCTAAATATCTCCCAAAGCAAGCAGTTTCCTTGAAGCCAGAGATCCTTATAAGCTTGTTTTTCAACTCCCTACTCGCATTCTTAGAGAAGTAAATGCTAGTTTTTTCTTGACTCACCTCTTGGCCTGAGAGATTACAAAACTTGTTAAGGGTGTCAATTACACACTGCATCTGCCCTTCCTTAGCTTCACCAAACAAAAGTAAGTCATCCGCAAACATAAGATGGGAGACCATTGGCCCATTCCTACCAGCTTTAATGCCCTTCCACTTTCCTCTATTCACCTCATGGATAATAAGATGAGATAATTTGTCCATACAAAGAACAAATAAGTAAGGTGAAATTGGATCACCTTGACGAATACCTCGTTGGGGACGAAAGTACTCCGATCTCGCTCCATTCCACTTCACATTAGTCTCTACACTTGTGACGGCATGCATGATAATATTCACAAGGTTTGTAGGTAAGTTAATCTCACAAAGAACCCTCCAAATGCACTCCCAACTAATCTGATCATAAGCTTTTGACAAGTCAACCTTGATAGCAAAAGCTCCCTTCCTTCCCTTCATTTTTTGCATAGAATGAGTCATCTCTTTAGCCACAATAATATTTTCATGAATAATTCTCCCCGGAACAAATCCAGTTTGAAAAGGCGAGACTATTTTTGTAATACATTCTTTCAACCGTTCCACAATGACTTTACTCACAATTTTGTAAATTGTATTGCAAAGAGATATAGGACGGAATTGAGTCACAACCTCCGGATGCTGCACCTTAGGGATTAAACAAATGTCAGTTTGGTTTACCATTGAGATAGCACTCGGATTGTCCCAAACAACCCTTACAAAATCATAAACTGAGTTTCCCACCGTGTCCCATGCTTTTTGGTAAAACCCGGCTGGAAAACCATCTGGTCCTGGAGCTTTCCATGGCTGCATAGCAAACAGGGCCCTTCTGACTTCATCTTTTGTGCACGGATCTGCCAGCTTCTTCAACACATCATTATCTAGAATAGGAAAGGTTAAATCAGTTTGAAACCAGTCACACCTAGCATGCATGTTGGAGAATAACTTTTGGTAGAACTGTTTAACCATCCCATGAAGTTGATCAACATCCTCAATCCATTCACCATTCTCATTCTTCAGCATTAAAATATTGTTCCGTCTTCTACGGCTAACTGTCTTGGTGTGATAATAACGAGTGTTTCGATCACCATCAGTTAACCATTTGGCGCGAGATCGTTGGAACCACATTAACTCCTCTTTCATAAGAATAGTGTTTAACTCGGCCTGTAGCTTGTATTCTAGTCTTTTCAGGCCTCCACTATTGTTCCCATTGTATATACTATTTTGAATTCCAGCTAGTCTTGCCATGATTTTCTTCTTTTTCAGTAAGACTTGGTCAAAAGTTTGTAACTTCCAACTAGAGATACCTCTCTGCATATTCTCCAAATTGTAAAGAATTGGCATATCTTGTCTCCAGCTCTCAGCCAGCATCTCTGGATATGAATCATCCAATAGCCAAGCACTTTCAAACTTGAACTGGCGGGGGGCTCTGACATATGTCGCGTCCATGGGAGTAATCAATATGGGATGATGATCTGAGAAAGCTACTCTAGTTAAAACTTTCACAGAACCATCTGGAAAATTAATTCTCCACTTTTCATTACACAATGCCCTATCCAATCTCTCGTATATTCGTTGACCACCATGAAACATGGGACCTCTCCAAGTGAATTTAGATCCCATGGCTCCCATATCCAACAGGCTGCAAGCACTAATTCTCTCGCGAAATTTGTTACACTTTCTCAAAGAGGCACTAACACCACCCTTCTTTTCTTCCATACAAGCGATATCATTAAAATCCCCCGCTAAAAGCCAAGCCTCCTTCATGCTATTGGAAATTACACGCAAATCTTCCCACATGTGCTTCCTATTCTCTTCATTAGGACTTGCATATATTGGTGTGAAATACCAGTGCTCCCCTCTAGCACAACTCACTTTCAAATGCATATATTGAAACTTTTTTACACATACATCTATAGTAATATTATGCTTCTGCCATGCAACCGCAATACCTCCTGCATATCCGTGTATCTCCGTAGCAACAAGACCATCATACCCCAAGAGCTTGAATGTTTTCTCCAAGCTTAAGGGGTCACAACGTGTTTCAACAATAACAAGCAGTACAGGCTTGTGCATTGAAATGTACTGCTTACAATACCTATAAAATGATGTGTTGGAAGCTCCACGACAGTTCCACACAAATATTTTATTATAAGCATTCATTAAAATCAACTAATAAAAAAGAAATCCTTAGGCAACGCGCTACAAGCTTATTGTTCAAGATAAGGGGTCTCTTGAACCACTTCCATGTCTGATTCAGATATTCCCATTGAACCTTGATCGTCAGCATCCTCAAAAATCTCCACCTCCAGCCCCGTATCAGTCTCATGGTGATTATTATTATACTGATTAATTTTGGACGCACCACCAATATTAGGGGGTCGAGGAACATTAATAACATTTGCATCCTCACGGCCCACATTTGCTGTTGACATTGATCCCGTGTTTCTTTCGGTAGTCCAATTCATTTCTTTTTGCACCTCTTCTGTTCTTTTTCCTTCCCCATTAGTTACCATGGACTTATTATAATGGGCCTTCAAGCTATCTAACCATTCAACTCCCATTATTTCAGCCAAATTCTCCACCCCTTTTTTCACTGGTGTTGTGTTTTTCCCTTTAAATACTCCCCCACGTGTTGCCAGCTTTTGATCCTTCTTTGATTTCTCATTGATTACTTCCCCTTTTATGGTGTTTCCCCCATTATGACCACCTTTATTCCTGCTATCTTTTCCATTTATTCCATTCAAATTTTGTTGACTGACATTAGAAATTTCAATAACTCTGTCATCACTCCTGTTCATTCCTTCTCGCACCATATCTTCCTCATTAATAGCACAATTATCATCACTTAAAGCAATGAAACGGGATCCCGAGATTTTAGCCTTTCCATTATTACCCGTCGGAGCTTCATTCTGCTTCACCGGAATATTGTTTCCCTTTCCATCCTTCGTCATATCATGTTTAGCCGGGGCACTCTTCCTATTTCTGCGTTGTTTATGGACTACCTTCCAAGGACCTTCATCTCCATTCCCCTCAATACTGGGTGGTTGCACAGCTCCTCCATGAATTCGACTTTCGATCCCATGTTGATCAGCTCCACTCTTTCCTTTATCCGGACACCCATCCTTGTAATGCCCAAACTTGCCACAAGTAAGACATAGCATGTGCAACCCTTCATACTCAATATTGTACTTCCTCCCCTTTATTGTAAACATGGCTAATAATGGTTTGCTAAGATCAACTTGAACGCACAAACGCGCATACTTCCCACGTTCTTGCGTTAGCGTATTCTTGTCAACCTTCATCGTCTTCCCCACTCGGTTTCCTATAAAATTAAGAACTTTTGAGTCATAATATTCTATAGGCAAACCGCTAATGCGCACCCACACAGCCACTTTCTCAATGGTATCACTTGCCGGGTGGAAGTTCGGGCTCCATTCTTTTACCGTCAAATAATGATCATAGATGAACCAAGGTTCATCCATAAGTGCAGCATACTGATCATCCTCATGAGTAAAGGCAACTAGATAATAATCATTACCTAGATCAATGATACTGATCACCCCTTTCTTCACCCACATCTGTTTCAGTCTTGTCTCCAGAGCTTTGTATCCTATCCTTCTTCCGAGCAACTTAACAATCACCCCCGGTAAATTCGTTTCTCTTCTAGTTTTGAGAAAACAAATTCAGGACACGCATAGTCTCCATCCATTTTCTCCTCCACCTTCATATCATCTCCCTTGTCCTCTTCAGTATCATCAGCAGCCTCTTCTCCATCAGAGCCAATACTTCCTATCCTTTCAGTCACCATATCACAGTATGATCTTTCCCCTACCTTCTCACCCGCCAGTGATTGCAGCCCTTTAGTAGTTTCTTGCAGATGCACACTCACTATCCTCCCATCCTCCTTGCCACCTTTCATCTTTTTTGTGCTTCTCTCTTGAAGGTCTTCTTCATCTTTGGATTTCTTAGGGTTAGCATTAGGATTTTCATTTTTTTGCCCTAGCAGAGCATTTTCGTTAGAAGACATTTTTTTTCACACAGATGCGGAAAAACCAACTTCTTAGATAAAAAAGAACAAACATAAATCAAAGAGGCAAAAATAAATGAATACCTAGAGAAGAAAATACTTGTGGTTTTGCTATTAATAGTTAATTTAGTTTTAATTTGCTATGTTCTCGTAGTATCAATGTCATTCCTTAACATAAAGAAGTTTTAATAAAAATAAAACACCATAAAAACCCAACAACATTAAACAAGCCTCAAAATAAATTCAATTACCTAAATAAGTGTCAACATCAAAATAAATTGGATTGAGAATGAAAACAATGCAAATAAAATTTAGTTTAACCTTTTTTTTTGTTTAAATAATTTAAAAAGAAAAATTAGATTAAACTCATGCATAAAGTTTAACCCTTTCCTCCATTTTTCATCCGAAGTCTTAAAAATTAAAACTAAAATGTAGGGGTGACAATGAACCGATTCAACTCGAAAAATGTACGAGATTCGATTCATTAATTAGCTCGTTGAATTTGGTTCATGAATCAATTGAGCTTAACTTGAACTGAAAATTAAGTTCGTTAATTAAATGAGCCGAACATGAACAGTATGCAGTTCAACTCGTTTGGTTCATGAACCAGCTCGATATATATATATATATATATATACCTTACACTTTTTTCTAGTTATTTTTTTTAAAAAAAAAACTTGAGGTTCCACACAAAAAGAACCCTTTATATTTTATGTTGACGTGAGATAGCAATAGAATTATTTTTTTGTTTTTTCAATTATATAAAATATATCCTAATTCTTTTTCTTGTACATTTTATGCGTTAATTTAATACAACCTTTGCTCTTCTCTACTCTTTCTCATAAAATAAATTTTTAATCTTCTTTTCAAGTTTCAAGACAAAAGAAACTTTTTCTCTTCTTTTTCTCCAAAGGGCTAGAAAGACAAAAGAAAAATCATAAGTCTTCAACTCCATTTGCTGATAAAGTTCAACTCTTCATTTCTTCACTTTTGCAAATAAAGTTCAACACTATTTCATCTTCATTTGTTGATTTTGTAGTATGAAAATTCTGACTCAACTTCAAAGGTAAAGTTTCTCTATTTACAAATTTTTACATAATGTTTTCTGTATTTTTCTATAAAATATGTAGGTCTGATTTTTGGATGTATCCTTTACCTATTGCGATAATTTATATTATATTTCAATTTCTTCCGTTGAAAAAAAAATTAATTTAAAAGGTCAAATATGTAAAATTTGACCTTTTTGACAAAAAATTGACTTAATTTATGTAATTTGAGCGAGCAAACTGAACATAACGAGCCGAACCGAACTGCTTGTGAACTTTAAACGAACCGAACTTGAGCTAAAAAAAGAGTTTGTGTCGAACTCGAGCCAAGTTTCAAGCCGAACGAATTCTTACCGAGTCGAGCTCAGACAGATTTGATTCGACTCGACTCATTTCCTGCCCTACTAAAATGTCTACAGGCCAACTCACCCTGCCCCACTTTTTTAACGGGTTAGGCGTGGCAGACCAACTTAAAACACCGAACCAAAAACATAGGCTCGACCCGCCAAAAATGATTGTTTAAATGAGCCGGCTCGACAGACTTGACTCGTTTTGCCACTCCTATCGTTGATGACAGGTACGACTTATCCCATTTTACTAGATAAGCAGTTGAGCAATATGTTCCCTAAATTTAGGACTTATCCCATTTTAATAAAAAATATATTATATTTTAGGATTCAGCGTCAAATAGGACCGGTTTTGGAGCCAATATAGCCTATTCATATGAAACCAAAAATAGAGAAAATAACTTTTGTCACTCTAAGAGTTACTCGCGCATCCTACGAAATGACCATTTTACCTTTCCATTACTTAAGCAATGGACGTTGTAAAAATGAATAATTTTGTAAATGTCGTCTGATACTTAAGTAGAGGTCCGCTACTTAAGTAGCAAACGTTATAAAAATAAAATCTAGTAGGGTGTTTTTAGGGGTGTCCGCGACTTAAGTAGTAAACAAAAGTATCATGGTAAATTCGTAGGGCGTGTGAGAAAAATAATACGGTAGCAAAAGTGATTGTCAAAATAGATATATCATGCCTAGTTTCAACTGAAGCTCGACTTTTTGGGCCAAATGAAAAACGGCCCTACTTTTTATTTTCTTGAAATTTTCTTGAAATTTTTTGTTCTAAATTTATTAAAAAAATTGGTAGACAATTTCTATGGCCAAAAAATTTAGAAATTGGCCATAGAAGACCTTCTCATGTATTCGTCGAGGTTAGACCTTTCTTTTTGTAGATAGGGCTGGATGTTGACAGTTTTTTTTTTCAACATACTTGAACAAGGGCGGAATTTTAATTTTGTATCAAAATATTAAAATTATAAAATTAAACTCTTACCACTCAGGTAACACTTAAAGGATTTATGAATGCATTTTGTCTTTTTTATTCGTTAAACTTAAGGAAATTTATGGTGTTTGCAGAGTAGAAGAAGTATAGCTAGGGGGGTATAAAGTAAATTTTTCAAGTATCTCATATCACAAGGGAGATATAACGGCCCAAATAGGAACAAGTTGAGTTTGTCATACTTTCAAGCCCATTTTATTTCCACTGTTTATAGAAGAATAGGTGATGCTATTGTAACGTATTTGATGCGTCATGGAACATAAAGAGAAAACTTCACCAAGTGCTTTTTATTTAAGTCAAGAAATTAAGACACGTCAAAGCGTGCATGTTCCTCAAGCATAGAGACTTTGTTAGAAACATACTAGTAGTATGTAAGGTGTTTTGGTCTTGGAGTTCAAGTCCTTAGTCCCCAAGAAAAGAAATATGAGGATATTATCCTTTTTTTCCTTACAACATTTATCCGTTTTTTTTACCACCAGTTGAATCTGGTTTGGGGGTCAGTTATGGCATCAAGTAGTTTCAGTCATCTCCCGATCGCAGTTGCAGGAGGTCGAACCGTGATCCTCCCTACCAAGTTCAGTGTCAATCACCACTGAATCAACTAACGATTGATTTTTTTTTTTTGGGTTACAAGGAAATTATCCAATCTGCATGCACCTAATTTAAAGTCACAAGCCTCATTAATTACAATTGATTGATTAATATTTGTGGCGCGACTTATATTGCTTTATATGTTCTGATTGTCAATTTTATCAACAAGAAAAAGTTCTTCTTCTTTTAGCACTAGGGAGAACGCACACATCACACAGAGACAAGAGACATTATAGTCAATGCATAAAGTATCATATGTATGTGCCTTCCTGTATATATAGTTTCTAGAATAATAATCTAAATCAAAGTGGAGTATATACTTAATTCGTGTTTCGTATGCTTATTGCCTTTCTAATTGCAAGATTCTTTTCGTGCTTCTATATTCAACCCGTAAACACGATGTTTCTATGCGTAATGAGCCAATAATCTTATGGATGTGTTTAATCTGCTTAAAAATAAGTGATTGTACATGATAACTTTTGTTGTACTGTGTTTAATTTAAAAATTGTTTTTAGGATTAGACAAATTGGGAGGCAAGAGACTGGACAAAAGCTGAAATTTTTGTCCCCCACTAAACAACGGGACAACTTTTTATCCTCTGGACAAATTGACTAAAGTACTAAAATAACATTTTGCTCACAAAACATCATACAAGACAAAAAATATTCAATACGTGAAACTTTGTCCTGTGATGCATGTTCTGCCATGTACTGTTTTGCTATACGAAAGTAAGTCAAATATTATGCACGAAGTAAACGTGAAAATGTATGAAAGTTGTGAGATTTAAAGTGTGTTTGCATGAGAGATTTTAATATTGAAGCATTTGAATTATCTAGAATTTTCAATTACCCAACTAAGATCTTGGAAAATATTTTTAATTTTTTTATAAGAAATTTTGACAATTTTTTATAATACTCCAGCCGCCGAAAAATAGAAATAAAAATGGGTCAATAAAGTAAAAATTAATATATTTGGTCTAAATATCAAATATATAATTTTTACTTATATTTTAAAAGATGATGTATATTAAAACAATAGATTATAAAGTACAATGTGTATGTATATGCATAGAAAAATTTTATTTTATTTTGAAAAATGTGTATGTATGGAGTTAAAAAATATAGAAAGTAGAAAGATTTTATCAACTTTTTTTTTTTAACTTGTAAAGGTTCGTTTCCCACATCAAAGAGGGAGAAAATCTTATCTTATTACGTGGTTATCTTTTAGACATAATTTAGCATGTAACGACAAGGATACACTTTTTAGCACCACTTCAAAATTGTCAAAGATAAACTTTAATGATATACGACAACTCTCTATTGTTGTGTTTTACAACTAAAAATGACTTCAATTAAGTTCAAAGTTCAAACCCATTTTTGTGTGGGCGGTAACTAAGAAGATAGGGAAAGGGATGAACCGATTATGACTAGCAAATCATTATTTCAAAAGGTGTATGATTGGTTTCAATCTTGGATGATTATAGTTTTGTTCCTCCATGTGTCATGTTCTACTAGTTTGTACAGCTTGAAGTTTGAATTTCACCTTTTAGCAAATTTGACACGAACAATATATTGAACATATGAAATTTAGTGGAAAGAACAACTAGACCACAACAAATTATGCAATCTTCGTTCAAATAATTTCTTTTTTTCCTTCTGATGCGTGTTACATGTTATGTTATGAATATTATTTTTCTAATATAATTAGGATATTTGACACTATTACATGTCTCAATGTATTCTCATATATAATTTATATATGTTCTTTAGGATTATTATTGGTGGTGGAGCTAAACTAAAATCGGGGTGAGACTTTATAATATATAATTTGAATATTTATAAAATACATATTATATTGATGGTGTGTCTAATATGAATCTCTAAAAAATCATTAAAGAGGACCATTATCATTTCGGTAAAAAAAAATTGATTTTATAAAAATAATTTCTTTTGGCAAATATAATAGAGATCAAAATATATTTTATCTTCCTTTGATATCAGAATTTTATTAAACAAATGTTCATTTGGAGTTGGATTAGCACATTTTTTATATTTGAACTATAAAATTTTGAAATACATGTACATACAATTGGTATACTTGTCTTTAAGAGTTAATAAGTTTTTAGACCCAATAAATATATTATATTTTGATTTTAGCCTTTTGTAAAAGTTTCAGCAAGTTTTGGTTTCACACACTTCACATTTTTTAATGAGTTTTTCTATTTATTTTTATAATATCATATGAATATCCTCCACGTAAATTTATAATATTTTAATCAATTATGAATTTTTACACGGAATTTTTTTCAAAAATTAAAACTTGAGTACTTTATTGCTCAAAAGAAAATTGAGTACTTTGACAAAATGAATTACACATTTTAAAATAACTATAAATTATTAAACTATAAAATTTTAGAAAGGATGCTTCAAAAAATTAGAAGGGCAATTTGAATTACTAATAAAGGAGAACTTTTTTAACAGAATAATACTCCCGCATATCAAAGCATAAACTCCACAAGTTTATTAGAGGGGGTTTAAATCCCCGCAAACTAGAAAAGTTCTAGAGTTTGGGGACAAACTGTTGCAAAAAATCTAAAAAATCGTCGCTAAACATCAGTGGGGTTTAAAACCGCTGCAAAATAGATTAAGTACCTCCTCTTTAGCTGTTACTTTTTAGAAAAAAAAAGTGTGTTTCTATATAGTTGTGCGTTTTCATAGTTCAATGCAACATTAATTATTTTTTTGTTAATAATATTTTTAACTATTTATTAGAAAATCGCCGCTAAAAAAAGGATATAATGAGATTTTTATAAAAAAAATTATTCACTCAAATTAATAATTACATAAAAAATAATGTAAATGCAACGCCGCTCATATTGATAGAGTACATAAAAATGAATATATCAAAATTATTTTTCCTATTTGAGGCGTGCCATGTCTCCCAACCAAAATCTAATTTTTAATCTGTCACATCATGTGAGACTAACTTATTTTAGTGATACAATCCTTGAGGATTGTCAAAAGTATTTCTTATTTTAACAATGAAACAAAACAAATATATATATATATATATATATATATATATATATATATATATATATATATATATATATATATATATATATATATATATATATATATGCCATTTATTTTATTATTCCTTCCTCGTGAAGGATGAAAATTGTGTGGTTCTTTCTTAATCGAGACTTAAAACAAATTTTTTTCTTTTTTACTCAACTCAAAGTCTCAAACAAACGTTTTAAGAGTGTGTAAAGCAAAAGAAACATTCGGATAAAAGATGCCACAATGATATAATTTTTTTTTTTTACAAGAACAATGATATAGTTCTACTTATACAACAAATAGTATTATTATTATTATCAACAACAAAAAATTGACAACTAAAAACAAAATATCAATGAACAACACAACAATTTATTATTTCAAATGACCCAAAAATAAAGAATGCAAACTAAGTTTACAAACACAATCATATATACACATATTTACATAAAATCATTAATGTCCAAAGTACCCTCTGGAATCTCAAATTTGAATATGTCACTGCAATATGTGTCTCTTTCTTCCTCTGTGTTGCTATTCACATATGTTGATGGTGAATTCAATGGTGTTGGCGTTGGTGTTGTCGATAAAGGCGTAGACGATATAACCGATTCATACCCCGTATTATTTTTGTTTACATCATTAAGACAATGAAACAATTCTGAATATTGCTTAGAAATCAAATCCTCTCCAAAATAACTAGGATTTGAATTTTCAGCTGAACTTGAACAACTCATGTTTCCTAATAAGCCATTATTCACATTGTTGATTTGAGTTGGTGTTTGAAATTGATCTTGAGGGTAAACTTGACTTTGCACTTGTTGATGAGTACAATTAGCAACATTATTGATTTGTTGTGGATTTTGTGAAACCAAATTCATGTTGTGGTTGTTTAATAGTGTTGCAGTTGCAGCTAGCTTTAACAATTCAGGATTCATCAAAGCTTGAGCTCCACCTAATAGGTTCAGAAATGATGAATTGGTTCCTCCTAATAAAGCTGATCTGAGAATATTAATGGAGGACATGTCGAATAGATGATCAAGACGCGGAGTGTGAGTAACGGGGTCAATTCCATTTCTAAGTAGTCTCTTCCTTATATGCGTGTTCCAGTAATTCTTTATTTCATTGTCCGTTCTTCCAGGTAATCTAGCAGCTATAGCCGACCACCTATGATAAACAATAAAAAACATTTAGTATAAAGTCTTTCAACAAGAAATTAAAATCTTTTTATACTATGGAGAATATTCGACCTCTATAAAGTTTATGGTATAATTGGCTGCACAAAATTCTTAAATTTAGAGATATTGTTGCTCTCTCCAAATTTAAGAACCCTGCATCGTGTAGCCGATGCAGAGAATCCAAACCTAATTGGTGTACAGATGACCCGAAGTGGTCGCACATAATTTTTACAACTATTAATTTAAAAATTCCAAAACTATAATATTCTAAGAATGTGAAATCAAGTTTGTGGTCTAGTGGGTCAGTGTAAACAGAAGGTCTAATCATATGTGTCAATTTTGGGCAGCTAATTAAGTGAATCATTTCTAAACAACTAAGGTTAAATTACATAGACATATTCATTGTTATAAGTATACTTTAAGTTTATGAAAAACAAGAAGAATATCACACATACTTGTTTCCCAAGACACTATGGAGTTGAATGATAGTCTCTTCTTCTTCAAAGGAAAATCTCCCTCTCTTGATATCAGGCCTCAGATAATTCGTCCATCGAAGCCGACAACTCTTGCCGCACCTTTGAAGACCTATAAAATCAATTCAACCAAAACAACTTCAATATTAGAAACTAATTAAAGTACATAAGAGAAGTAGTAATTAATCAAATCAAATTCATAAAATAATTTGTACCAGCATTTTTAGGAAGGTTGCGCCAATTTCCAGGTCCATGAGTATTAATGTAGTTAATAAGCATCTGATCTTCTTCATTTGTCCATGGACCTTTTTTGAGTCCATTTTTATTATCACAACAAGGTGATCTTCCCATATTTCACAAAGCTAGGTAGAAAAAATGAATTAATATTTTGATTTTCAAGAGGGTATAGTTGAAAAGTGCAATTCAAGACACAAAGTACAATTTTGTTGGTTCTAAAGTTAAGCACAATGACCTCTGCTTTTATAGTAGAAGAAATGAAGGTTATATGTTTGAAGTCAAAAGGATTTGGTGCCGCCCAAAATGCAACGTATTTCAAACAATGTATACACAATATGATTTTTTTTTTTTTTGTTGTGTGTATGAGTAATTGAGTATACATATATAATTGTACTTTACATTACATTATCAATTATGCACATTTTTGTATTTATTTGATAATATATGCATGGTATACGTATGCAATACTTGCATACAGTATATTGAACAGTATGGACCCCTCAACCCCAACACACATATATAACGATGTCATACAGCATCAAAACTAAATAATAGTATTTGTTTTTTTAAATTTAAAAGTGAATAATTATGTAATTGGTTTTCCTCTCCTTTAATTTAAATAAATGATTTTCTTATAGTTTTTTTTTTTTTTTATTCATGATTTGGTTATTTCAATGTGACATTGTTTGATATCGTGTCTTTGTATAGTGTTAGTTTGATTTTCGGTCTTTGTGCAGTATTCGTTTATTTTTTCATATTTATTGAGTTTTAGTTTGGTTCAAATTGACATATTAACTATCGATTCAATAGGGTGGGATAGGTAGTTCAACTGATTGAACCAGGTGAGTTAAGGGTTAAAGGAGTTTGGGGTGTAAGTTCCAAATCCTAGGTGTAAAAATAACTAACATAATACATATACGTACTAACAATTTGTCATTAAAAAAAACTATTGATTCAATCACTAACTAAGTTCATCAATGATATTTGCAGATCCAAAGACAGGTATTTCGATCAATTTGATTTTATCACAATACTTATAATAAGCATTAGTATATATGCTATTAATGAATTAATTAATAATATCTTATTATTTTAGTAAAAAAAAACGTATAATTTTCGATTATTCATTGTGTTAATTCCAAAAGCCTTGTTGAAATATTTAAAACCACAAAGAGTGCCTTTTCACTTACTCTGTTTGAATTTATTTAAACAGAATTTACACTACGTAAACGTAGAAGGAAAAAAGAGTTAATTAATAATTTTTGCGCTGCATCATGGCTTACCTATATATGGTGGTACATTTTGAAAGCCACCAATGTATGTTTTGATGTTTGTTTAATTTTTCTTTAATTATGTCAAAGTATAGTAATTACATTTTAATTCACAAAAAATCTTAATAAGATTAATAACATGTTTCTTTTTTAAGGAAGATTAATAACATGTTGTCGCATAGTCCAGTTGATATAAACATTAACATATATAATATGTAGGAATCAGAGTATAAAAGAATATAGAAGAAAATGATAGTTAAAACAAAAAGGGTTTAAAAGGAAACTCAGAAAAGCATGAATTAATTGAAGAAGAGTAGATCTTTCAAAACAATAAGCTTATAATAAAATTTGCATATAAGAAAATAAAATAAAATTTACCTACTACTTTTCTTAATTAATATATGTGAAAAAAAATTGTCCCTGAATAATTTTTTTAAAAAAATTTACTAGATACATCTATTTTTTTCTCAGATAAACTTCTAATTAACATCACTAACACTAAGTTTGTTAATATAAAATGCATGTCAAGATTAACTAGTAGAAATTCCCTTGAGCATAACTCAACCGTTAAAGACATTGTTATATTGCAGGAATTTAGGTTCAAGTTCTGCACACTCTATTTATTTATTTGGTAAAATTCTAGCCACTAGAGTACTTGACAAAAAAAAACTACATCCAATGTGTATTTTAAGCACATTTATACATATAGACACATTAATTTCACTATATGTACTTTTATTTTATTTTTGGTGAGACTATATGAACTTTTCTTAATTAGGTTAAAATATACAACAAGTGCTTATATTTAAAGACACAAATTATTAATTTTGGTGAAGAACCATTTTAGTCTCTAAAAAAATAAAAATTATTTTTAGCATTTAATAAAAATAAACCGAGTGTACAACTTAATCTTATGTTTTTTATACTTTGTTTGGTTGATGATGAAAAAAAAAAGATGAGAAGAAGAGAAAGAAAATAAAGTTAAAAGAAGAAAATATTTACTTTTTAAATAATAAAATAATGTCTTTAATTTATTAAATTGATAAAAAATCTTCAATGGTTATAAATATTTTTGGGTTAAATAAGTTTTCGTCCCCAAGAAAATTCTTTGATTGCTATTATCAAATAACCGATTATCTCAAAAGATTAAGCAATTATGATAGAACCACATCAATGATTTTATATTATTTCTAACACGCTCTCTCACGCAGGAGCCCACTTGAACTTGAAGCGTGGATAATGCATAGGCCACCTACCAGTTGTAATCAAACTCTAGACCACTTAGTCAAGAGGTTCTGATACCATGTCAAATAACCGATTATTTCAAAAGTTTAAGCAGTTTGAATATAGCCACATCTATGGTTTTATATTATTTCTAACATATATATGTTCTCTGTTGTCTCATTTTCATGATTTTTTTTATTAAAGATCTTTATTTTTTTCTTCAAAATCTTTTTTCTATTGTAAATCGTGGAGTTTATGCCTTATGACAAACCTTTTTTCTTTGGTAATTTTTTTAACGGCTTAATTATATTATAGCTTTTATTTGGGTTGTTTTGTTCTTAGATTGCCCTGTATCTCAACTCTATTTTTATTTTTTTAAAATATCAACTGATTTTTTATACAAAATTCATATACAGTAGCTAATAATATAGGATTTCTTGGATAATAAATTGCATCTGAGTTGTAGAGGGGTTGACCTTTTTCACTAAAAAAGTGAAAATGATAATTGAATTACGAGTTTGACTTTAGTTTTAGATGTATTCTACGGGAAAGGAAGGGTGGTAAAGGTTGTTCGGTTCCCCTATCAAACATTTGAAAAATATGGGTCATACACTTCATTTTTTTTTTAGTAATAGGTAGGTACGTGGATTCACTGTGGATTATATTTGGATAATGTTTTATAAAAATGCATTTTTTTTTTTGAAAAATAAAAAAATGCATTTATCTTTAGAGTAAATATTGTATTTTTACTACTATTGAATAAAAGAAAGTAAATCTTCTATTTTTCAATGTAAAACTAATATGATTTTTATTCATTAATTAAACTTTGTTACAGTAAATTATGTAAACAATAATTAAAAGTAAAATAATTCATTCAAACTCTGTAAGAGTAAATTATTTTAGCAAAAGAAAAAAATTAAAAATTAAAAATTAAAAATTGATCATGAAGTGTATGACCCATATCTTTTGTACTCAATTTTTTTATCTTATTACTTCAAATCAATTTAATTTTCATCAGAGTATAAGTTTGTGTTTCGCTTTATTCTCTACAATTACTTGACTCTATATATGATGGGACAGTACATTAATTCTCTACAATTTTTTATCTTTTTTAGCTGCTTGAGTAAGATAATGAGACAATACATTAATTTGTCTCTTACTAAACTCTATGAAAAGAGTTTGTACTAAAAACGAAATACAATCACAAATAATAAAACTTATATAAGGATTTTCATGATCTTTATTCAAATGAAAATTATCAACATTTTAGGGCGTGAGAGAAAAGTTTTATTGGGTTGAATCAACACATTAAATATTAAGCAATTTTACAAGTGATTTTTTCTATTTTTAATATTTACCATTAGTATCCAAGTCACTGGATATTGCTTAATCAAGTTTAGGTGATCTATTTTAGTATCAACTGGTTCCAACTCTCTCCTGATCGCAGTTGTGGGGATCAAACTGTGAGAGAAAAGTTTCACCGGGTTCAATAACACATTGAGTATCCAACAATCGTACAAGTGATTTTCCTTTTCACCCTTAGTAGCCAACTATTGGACCGCCTAATCTGATTCATGAGTCAATTCTGATATCAATTGGTTCTATAGCCCCTTCCAGTTTCACTGGCGTAGGAGTGAACTGTAGTTTTCATACAAAGTTCAACGTCATTCACAATTAAACCAATTAACAATTGATTAATTAATTATACAAGTGACTTTAACACTTTACTTTCGGTCAAAAGTTTAAAATAGTAAATTTATAGATCTTCTCACAAATACTCAACTTCAATTCTTTCAACTAATATAAAACTTAGTCAGATTTTATAGATCTTGATAGGCTGGACCTTCATCTTAAAATTGACCCCAAAAGTCAGGTAGTATTATTTTTCAAAGTTAATCCAATAATCGAACAAATATATAATTTGAATTTTTTTTTTATAAATACTATCATATTATTTTAATTATAGTATATTAAATGCTTCACAAAAGAAATTATACGACAATCTTAAAATTATACAAATTCAGTCCAAAAAGATTAGGGTTGATGATGATGATGTGTCAACGCAAAACGTATTATCTTCGCGTATTTGGACACATGTCCACTTATAACCGGACAAAAATTTCTTTGAAATGAAACATTTAAAATTAACTATTAGCTACAAGACATGTGTTCCATTCTTACTCCATGAATGAAGTCAACGATTCCATATACTATTCAAATGTTCACATAATAAGCTTTCTAGTGAAACAATCTTCAGGTTGCTTCCTCTATTTTAGCTTCTATGGCCATATATTTTCAAAAGCCATTGAAAATCAGGTAGCAAAATTCATCAACTCTTTATCTAACAATGTAGGATTTATAAGTCAAATGGTTTTTTAGTTCATAGTTTTTGTTTTTTTCTTCAGAAAATAATATTATTATATTACCTTTGAGATCTCAAACGATTGTTGTTCCTGTTTTGTAAGTTACAACTAGCACAATTCACTTTGATGTCATCACTTTGATGTTGCTTGCTAAATATGAAGTCCTTGTAGTATAATTCACTGTAGACATGCTGGTCTTTTTGCCACGTATTAATACAAAGAGAATAGTCCAGAAGTGGAGTACATATAATAACTATATAAATTTAGTTAAGACATCCAACAATTATTGTCCAAGCTGAGATAAGAAATTTTGGGGTTTTTTATTCTAAATAAAGTAGTCTAATAGTTAGAAATTTCAGTGTTTTAAATGTGTAATTATAAACAAAATTTAGTTAAAAAGGAAAATCATTTTGCATATCATACAAATTCTATCACATAATAAAGAAAATAAAAATTAATAAAGACAGATTTTAATTTGTGCTCAAACAAAACTATGAAACTCAAAATTTGATCTCTCTAAAAATGAAAACAAATTTTAGTACTTGAGAGAAGAAAAAGATAAAACAATTTAATTCATACATGACCGTCATAAAAGAGATGATTAGGTCTATAATAATAATATCAAATAACTATAAGACTTTTTGTAATAGCACTTATGCCAAAGACATGCAACGATTTATCTTTTGCCGAGAAAAAAAACTTACCAACAAACTTTAGAGTTTTGGCAACGACAAATATCGCTGCGAAATATATTTTTTCTTGTGGTGACAATGTTACACTACTATAAAACATTTACTCCTCAAAAGAAGACTAAAAAGAAACACCTAACAATGTTTACGAAGAAACTAAAAACCCTTAACAAACGAACACAATCACGCGCTAAAGAAACTAAGAGAACAAAGAGAATGAGAAATTCATCAAAGTACTTTGGAGTGAATTTTTTCTTATTTGTTCACCAATATATGTGGAGATGTTTTTTTGAGAGTGTGTGCTCAATGTAACATATAATATAATATCATATCACATCTTTAAGACGACAATTCAACAATGACATATGATTGTTCATCGGTTTATAACATGGTGAATATTGGTCTTCAAAGATAAAACAGTATGTATCTTAATTGGACCAGGATTGAGTGCAGTCACTGCTGCAGTCAGTCAGATCTAAACCATTTATTTTTAGATCAGACGGTCAGAATTAAAACTCAATTTTATATTTAAAAAATAAACTAAAATTTATTCTTTAAATCACAACCGTCCGATCATGATCGGACGGTCCATATTCACCAACTGCAGTGCAGTCAACTGCATAGAATCCAATTCCATCTTAATTGTAAAAATGTTAAATCTTCTTCCTCTTTCAAGATGTAATAGCTTGGCTGGTGGTGTGTGGAGTTCTCCACTCCACAACACCACGTTTCGACGTCCTCTCCGGCGAGCTGTTTCATTTCATCACTGTTGACTGCCGAGTTTTTAGATCCTAGCCTTCTCTTCTTCTCCGCGCCGGTAAGGTTGTATTGTTGTGGATCTGGACAATTCATTATACTTCTTGTTTAGGGGATTGTTCATTAATAAAATTTAGCCAATTCAAAAAAAAAATGTTGTAAAAATGTTCCCGCGTTCAAGGTGTTATAAGTCGGTCATATAATATTTATTAATATCAATACACTTGCAACATTTGCTGCATCAACTCAATTGTAAATGTGTCAAAAAAAAAACTTAATCGTTAAAATGGATGAAATGCTATAAACACCCTTTTATAAAAAATAAAATTTTTATTGCAAAAACAACAATGTCACATTTTTAACACAGATTTGAGTGCAATCGGTTAAAAATTGGATTCTTTTAATCCCCATTTTGCACTAGTGAAAATATTAATAGAAACATGTTACCGACTAAAGACAATTTGGCAATGCGCAACGTTATACAACAAGATGCTCGATTTTGTATGACCAGGTGTGATGGAATGGAGTCAACCAAGCATCTATTCCTTTCTTATCCTGCCTTCGTACCTTTGTGGAATTCGATTAAGTCTTGGATTTTGAATGACACACCTTGTGCTAGCACAAGCTCTTCTTTAGCGTTAATATATTCCATTTTTATTTGTTAAAAAAAAAATATACACTTAAATAAATAACGATACGTTGAAAAAAATTAGCATATGCATGCATGGTTTCCCTTGCGTTTCGTACATGATTATCCATCGTATCTAGACCTATTCTACAAAATCCCAGTGTTACGGGAGGCCTCAATAACAGTCATGCGTCACCATATCTATATATTGTGTATTTCAATTATTAATTAATTAATTAATTTACGGGTGTAATTATTATTTTAAAGTACACATCATCGATCACATAGTACGTATATATGCCTGTTTTTGACAATCACACTTTGAGCAAAATTGGAAGCTTGGTGGCGACTTGCTTATTCAGTTATTCTAAACATAGCAATCTACCAATAAAAAATTATTAAATGAATTTATAATTAGCTGAATATTAATATATATGTTTACAATGTGAATGTGACTAATTCTACGGTGGACCACCTTCACAAGTGGTCCATGGTGGACAGTGATATACTGAATATGATTTTTACAAAATTTACTGGTAGATTGAAAGTTTATATCATATAAATCATTCATAAAAAAATTAGAAAAATTGAAAATCATTTGATATTTTATTGGGATTTATCAATATTTATAGTATTTAATAAACCGTTAATCTTGATGGATCTCAATAACATATCAAATGATTTTCAATTTTTCTAAAATTTTCTATAGATGATCTATATGATATAAACTTTCAATCTAAAATTTTCTATAGATGATCTAAATGATTTTGTAAAATTCGTATTCGTTGTAATATTATTTATAACTGGTCCACCATAAACCACTTGATAAGGTGATCCATATTAGAATTTACATGTGAATGTTGTTATGTATGTTATTGTTGTGTGGTTATCAAAACTCCAACAAACTTGTAATTAAAAAATAAATCCAACAAAACTTTGAATCTCTGCATGGCTTTGTTTCGCTATTGTTTTTGGTGTGTTAATGTTGCGTGTCATGACTGAGCTACACGTAGGACGACAACACCATATTAGCTTAAAAGAATATTACATTACATTATGATGACGCTCTAATGTTTACTAATTGAGAAATACATGGAACTTTTTAATTAAAAAAAGATTGCAATGTTTAATATAAAAAGAAATTTTGCAAAATTATGTAAAAAAATAAATAGAAAAGATTGCAATGTTGGCGCTTAAACAAACTCACACGTGTTATGGGGTGGGTGGGGGTATGATTAAAATTTGAGAATGCCATGATAATTTTTTTTGGCAACTCATTCAATTTGAAGATGGGCCAAGCCCAAACAAGAGAAGGGAGTGAATTCTCAAAATTATAATTACTCAGCTATAAAGATCTTATAAATGGATGAAAATTGCTCTTCAGGCCCCCGCATTGCTCCTATGTCTCCTAAATGTTTGGAATTATCCTCCAGTGTTAATCGGAAGTTACAATCTATAGACACGTAGGATTTTGAAAGGTAACATCTGAAATTTACAAATATAGGAATGTTTTTTTTAAACTTATGGGTTTTGGAATTACGAACCGAACAGGGAGGATTTGATTACGTAAATTCCGAAAAGGTACTATTTATGTTAGATTGCAAAACCTATTTAGAAGATAGTTTCTGAAGCAGACGGGTACCTGAATTTCTTAAAATTTTTATTGCAGTTAATGTGTTATGCATTTTTATGTAAAAAGAAAGCAAAAAAAAGTTACTACATGATATCGTATAATGGGCCTATATATTCTCAACATATTGTGCCTTAAACTTTTGAAAAGCTCTCATTCGTTTTTCTTCTACTCTTACATTAATTTAACCCTTTACCTCTACGTATTTTAAAATATTCTCCTTCTACCCTTGTTTTTTTATACTATTTTTTATCCATTTTTATTTTCTGACTTTTTCGATGAATGTTGTACACCTCTTCAAACGCACTGTTCTACTAAGCTGCTCTAGATTTTCAATTTGTTAAATTTACCGGAATACTTTTTCAGGGTGTTCCGATTCGCCCCAATGAATTTGCATTTGCAAGTGTGCTTGGTGCTTGTGAAGAGCGTGACATCAAATATGGCTTGCAGGTACATGCTGTTGCTTGTAAAATTTCATTGGATTTCAACATATATGTTGCAAATGCTCTATCGGAACACGTTGAAAAGTGTTCTGGTAACAAAAAAAATTGATAAAATTTTTACATACTTAAATAGTTTTTCTAAGTGTTTCGGTAAATTTTTTTAAACAGTTCTTAAAATTATGCTAATCGGAACATCTTTGAAAAGTGTTCCGATAAATTTAACAAACCGAAAAAGTAAAGAAGCTTATCGGAACAGTGCGTTTGAAGGAGTGTACAACATTCATCGGAAAAGTCAGAAAAATAAAAAATGAAAAAAAATAGTGTAGTAAAATAAGAGTAGAATGATAATATTTTAAAATACGTAGGGGTAAAGGGTTAAATGTAGGAGTATAAGAAATTTTTTTCCTCATCCTAAATGTAGGACCTGGAAGTAATGCAGGGGGCTAGAAGAGCAATTTTACAAATATACTTATTGAACCAAACATCTTAGGTTCTTCCGCGCGTACTAGATGACTGGTACATAGGAGGGACACACAATGGTAAATGCACAAATCACATTCATCTACCCAAGCAGATACAATTGTGACGGGAATTTGGAAATGTCCTTACACAAATAAAAAATATAGATGAGTCGATTGCGTAACTCGTGATTAGGTACCATTGTTTAGGTCTTTACTAACACTACAACATCATTGATTTTAGGTAACTGTTAAAAATTTGAATTTTTAACAAAGTATCTATATTTAGTATTTTCTAATTACATCAAACAACAGTAAAAATTAAAAACACACACACAAACTATTAAAAGACAATGGTATCAACTTTTGTTAGGATTTAAAAGCTTCAAGTCCTTGTTCAATAACAGAACAGAAATATTCAAATTCACCATTTTTGAATACCAACCCAAACTCAAGTCCACCTTCTCTATCTCCACTTTCAGAAATAGACATACACTTAAAAGAATGCACCATTTCAACTTTAATAGGTTTTCCAAATCCAAAATCAGTCTCATAAACATTAAACTTAGGTGAACCTGTTACCAACAAAACACTTCCCAAATCAAACATCTTCTTAAATGTATCTCTCCATTCATCTACATTTTTAAAAGGTTCATTTTTCATTTCACTTATTGCCTTTTCAATTACCTTAACAGCTTTCACAAAACCATCTTCCCCTTTCATATCTTTTCTCTTCACTGTTGCATGACATAGTGTTAAACAATTCCCAAAATACCCTTCTGGTATTTTGTACCCAAGTCTATCTCTACAATCACCTGCAAAACGAAAAAACTCTTCTTTTTCATCATCATTATTATTATTTCTATATCTTGTTTTAACCAAACTAGCCCAAACAAAACCACAAGTTACAACAAATTTAGATAAAAATTGTGGCTTTATACTTTCATCATCATTTTTCTTCCATTGACTAAGTACCCATTTTTTCATTCTCTCAATATCTTCTTTTCCAAAAACTATAGTTGCTTTGAAATAATCTTCAACTTTATGATGTTCTCCAATAGTTTGACTTTGAGTTTGACTTTGACCTATGAGTTTATTCTTCCATGTTTTTCTTTCTTCAAAATAGTCTCTTAAGAAAACATTCTCAAGTAACCCTTTTGGATCCCTCAAAATTTCTCTATCAAAACAAGGCGTTGACTTCAAGTCAACACCTTCACATTTACATTTTCTATTGATAAAAGACCAAGTCTTCATGAAATGACTACAACAACTATCATCCATAACATGACAATATGTGATTGCAATGCAAAGACCATTGTTAGGAAAAACAGAAGCTTGCAAAGACAACAAAGGAAAGACAAAAGTATCATTGTCAATGTCATTATCATCATGGATTGTTTTATATGTTAATTTTGGAACAAGGTGGCTAAAGTCTTTGATATTTTTAAGGTGGTAATTGGCTGAAAGATGGTTGAAATCTTCCGAAGATTCGATGACGGTAAAAGGGACAGAGTCTTTTTTAGTGCAAATAATGAAGGGTTTGTTTGGTGATGGTGGAGAGATGAGATTTCCAGCAAGAGGGAAAAAATGTTGAAGAGTGAGAGATAGTGATTGTTTGAGAGATGGAAATGTTGTTTTGTGAAAATGGTTTGTTGAATGTGGAAATTGATAGAAGAATTGGCGTCTAACATAGATTGGACCTGCTAAAGGTAAATCAAGAAATGTTAGAGGAAGAGAAATTGTTGTTGTTGATGATGGAGAAATCATAATTTGTTCAATAAGCTTATGTTTTGTTCCTATAGGCTCTGCCATGAAATTTATGAAATTTGAAGGGTGTGATGAGAAGCTATTTTGGTGAAGTAATTTATATGCTTTTTCAAGAGATTAATGTGTGTATAACTTATAATAAAAAGGAAATTTCTAAATAACTTGAATGAAAGTAAAAGGAAAAGTAACTAATCATATACTATGATTTATTTATAACTTTTTTATATGAAATGTTGTTTGCTACAAGTTAAAGTAAATATATTTAAGGATAGAATGAGTGGAGTATGTTAATGAGTATAAACAAGTTCTTGGAAAGGGGTGGGAGGAAACAAGGAAATTTCTGAAAGATATATTATAGTAGTGACTGAGTCAAGTCTTTGTATTTATGTATTATTTATAAGATGCTAAAAGCAGGGGCGTCTCCGAGTTTTTGGAGGCTCTGTGCAAAATATAAAAGGGGCCCTTTAATAAAATAAAAAAAATTAAATTATCGATTTAAATTGCGTATAATTTTTTTAAAAAAATAACCATTCTTATTCTTGTAAACATATAAATTATCAATATTAAGAGCTCAAAAAAAATTATCAATATTAAACCAATTGTATTAAATCAAATAGGACAAAAAAAAAGGACAAAAAATACAAAATAATCATCTTTGTATATAACGTCAAAAAGGAACATCCTAATCAAAGATTAAATTTTATGCAAAGATTAAAATGGACTAGAACTATATTTACGAGTATAGATAACTAATATATTGATACTCATTTAATATTTTATGAACATTAAAAATATATAACTATTATTTTAGGGCCTAAAAATTAATCTATTAATATACATCTGATATTTTATGGGTATAAATAATATATAAGTAATATTATATGACCTCAAAATTTTGAGTTGAGGCCCTCAAAATTTAGAGGCCCGGTGTCGTCGCACATCCCGCACGTGTATCTGAGACTCCCCTAGCTAAAAGTGATGGAGTTTGTTGTCTATTAGCTTTGTGATCACATTAGGTTTTCTAGCAGGCAAGATAGTAGGAAACTCAGGACTGATTAAAATAACAAAAGATCAATTTTAAATTTATAGTGTTATACTCATATCTATTAAAGAAAAAGTTTTAATATTGTTGTATGTCCAGACGCTTTTTCAAATTAGAAGAGACTCGTGTCATCTTATCTAAACGCTCTTGCGTCTCCTAATGTGATTTGTTGAGCTCAAAAAAGGAAGAACTCGAATTATGTGTGACAAAGTATTTGTGAAGCTATGTTTGTTGTTAAGCAAGGCATTGGATGGTCAATAGGTAATGGTCATCACGTAAATGTATTTACGATAATTGATTGGGTGATGACTTGCGCGCTCAACCTTCTTTCATCCCGACAGACACATCTTTAAAAGTCCATGATCCCGCGCCACCAAATCAAAGGAAGCGGAATATCCATACTTTGCATCATTATTTATTGCCTCGGTTTGTTGTGGACGTAGCAAAAAAAATCTTTAATCAGACTATACTTATTTCTAGATGAACTCTGGTGAATCATAGTATTATCATTCCTTGAAAACCGAATGTTTTGATAAGATTAATTGACATCAAAGTGTCAAAATTATTTTGACACCAAGTATTGTCCTTCCATTCGAATTTAATCAAATCAAAGCCGCAGAATTAACGAAAAAAGAGTTGCTTAATGAAAAAAGATTCAATTTGCTATGTATAGAATTACCTATCAGAATGCAACTGAATGTTTTATTGAACAATCACAACTATCAAAAATTGTACAATCACACATTTATTGAAAGAAAAATTAGGAACCGAAAGAGGAAAATGAAAGTGATTTGCTCATTCACATGCTACAAATACTATCAAGTTGTTCATGAAAGATGTTCATGAAATTATTCATTCGAGACCTCTCGAGAGCCAAACCAATCTCAATTCCGCTTCCACCATCTCTACAATCAGACAGAGAAATCGTACCGGAGGAATCATGATGAACTACATCAGATTTCTTAGGCTTCCCCCACCCAAAATCAGTCTCATAAACATCAAGTTTAGGTGATCCAGAAACCATTACAATAGACTTACCTGGTTTGAATAATTCCTTATAATCAAGCATCATCGTTTCAGATCCTAACATAGCATCACTCTTGAATTCTCTTATCTTCCTATCAATAACATTTGCCGCGACAACAATACCATTTTTTCCAACTAACTCATCTCTCTTTACAGCCACAATATAAGATGCAAGACAATTTCCAAAATAAGTTTTTGATAATGAAAATTCACGACGACCACGACAATCTGCATAAAACAGAAAGTTGCATAGATCATCAACAACATTAACACAATCACCTTGATCAATTTGCTTTGATTTTACCATACAAAACCAGATCAAGGAACATGTTACCACAAAAGTTGAAATGTGTTGTGTTGTGTCTATACATTTATCAATGATCCACTTCTTCAGTTTCTGAATTTGTTCATGATTCAACACTAAACAAGTTCGTACATTATTAGGATGAACATCCAGAACGAGACCTGCGAATTCGACTTTTTTTAATACATAATCTTGTGTTTCTTGTAAGTAGGTTATCTTAGGATCCTTTGAGGTATTAAGTATTGTTTGTCTTTCATGGGAAGGAAGATCGAGTTCGAGAGACGAATTGTTTTTGTTGTTTGCTATGTGTTTTGAAACAGAGGCCCAAAATTTCATGAAATGGTGAAGTGATTTTCCATCTGCAGCCACATGTTTGAACGCGAGACAGATAGATAAGCCGGAGTTGGGCATAATAGTTACTTGAATGGCCATTAGTGGAATGACTTGTGTGTTGTTCTGTTCAGTACTAGGTGGAGGCAAATTTGGAACAAGAGAGTGCCAGTTTTGAGCATCTTGTGAATCAGATATGAGGAGGTTAAAGTCTGCTGAGGATTCAGCTACGGTGAAAGAGAGAGCGTCGGTGTTGAGGTAACGAATGTAAGGGGCGTTTTGGGAATTTGAAGGGATGATGAGATTGGAGGAGAAGGGGAAGAAGTGTTGGAGGGTTAAAGAAAGAGAGTGTTTGAGAATGGGAAGTGTAGTTTGAAGGAAGTGATGAGTTGGATGAGGAAAGTTGTAGAAGAATATGCGTTTAACCGGATATTGACAGTAAAACCATGGAGTGTCGAAGACGGTGAGAGGGAGTGTGGTTGGTGATGGAAGTGAACCGGGTGGTGGTGTAACTTGACTCTGCTCTATTACCTTCACCATCACTGTATGTATTATTGATTTGATATGAAATGGAGAAGTAGGAGTAGTGCTCAATTTGGTTTTCATTATATAAACTAAAAACTACTTTAAAAATTCACTAAAGATACGTTAGATATCATACTCATATCATTGTAGAGGTGAGAGCATGAGTCAATTTCTTAACAACTGAATCAACTTTTATTGGCGAAGAGATGTCATTTATACTCACATGATGTTGTATCTTATGCGTCAGTAATAATAATTTAATCACGAATCGTGACCGCAATTGCAATAAAAAACGAACCAATTTCAATTCTGCTTACAAATTAGGCAATAATATGAGGTGCCACGCCGTATGTGCGCAAACTCTTCAGATTCAACATGATGTAACAAAACAATTTGAATTGAATTCAATATATGCTGACAATGTAATTGAGGAAGATTAATTTTATTCGTAGGAGGAAAATAGTTTATTTGTGAATATGGAAATTTCAGTGGCTTGGGATGAAAAGATGGTTGGAAATTTATTGCTTTTGCGCGTGAACGATAGTGTTTGTTGCTGATAATATCTCAATAATCTGCCATATAGTCTAGACAATAAAATATGTACTCACAATTTGTAAAAAAAATAAATAATAATAATATGTATTCATATTGGCATTTAGTGTGGACCACACAAAAATATCTTCCTTCTCAACTTCCATGTATTGTAGACGATCACTTATCCATTTTTGACTGGCAATTTATTGGTACCTATTTGTTCCAATTTATTTGTTCCTTTCAACAAAAAAAAATAATTAATGCGCTGAATGGTCTTACCAAAAATAATTGTGTTGTGTATAGCGAGAGTGGATTCTCACATGTTAATTTAGGATAAATTTTCTTTTGAGCCATTGATTTGGATGGAGAGAGAAAAATAAATGAAGAAAAATGTGAATTGAAAGGTGAAGATTGCAAAAATTGAGGAACATGAGGAAAATTAAATGGAGAGAATCCATTCTCGTGTATAGCCATGTTGGTGTCAGAAGTATGGAAACATTTTGCTGAGATACAGTAAGATGTTTTAATAAATATAGATATTTAGTAGTTTTTTATTTGGAAAAATATTCTAATTTGTTTTTTTTTAAATCTATTTTTTTTTTTTTTTTAAAAAAACCTTATTTTATTGTTCGCTTTAGACCGCACAACATGTTGGGTCGACCCTGCTTCCCTCCTAACACTCTATCTCTCTCTTAATCTTAGGCTCCGTTTGACCCGGCTTATTTTTTACTTTTTATTTTAGCTTAAACGAAATAAAGAAGTATAAAATTATATTTGACACCATTTCTCCTTAAAAGTATTAGAAAAATAAAGTAAAGAAGTAAAAAATAAAAAAAATAAAGTCAAACACATTTTTTTTCTTCTTTACTATTTTTAAGGAGAAGAAAAAAAGAGGAAAATAAGCCGGGCCAAACGGGGCCTTACTCTATCTTGATTATATTGTAGTTTTGTAATGAGAGGTGTGAATGAAATTAAGAGAGATAGAGAGTTAGGAGAGAGAATAAGAGAAAAGAGAAGGAAATGATTCAAATCCCATATCAAGTGATGATATCTAATATTTTTATTTTTACTTTTTTCTAAACAACTATCGACACCTTCTTTTCTTTTTAGTGAATGAAAGTTCCATCATAAAGCCTAAAATAATATGGGTCATGCTAACTAATACATTTGGACTTAGAGCAAAAGTTAAGAAAGCAAAAGAGAAATCCACTTGGGTTGGTCTGGTGGTATTGGCTTGCGACTTGGGAGTGTGCTCCTCCATAAGGTCTTAGGTTCGATTTCCTCTGGTGCCAATTTGGGTGGTCTAATTTAGCTTCTTCCAAAAAAAACAAAAGATAATTTTTTTGCATTGAAAACGATATTTTTTATACTTTAAGAATATTGACATCGATCACACAAATATCAAGATAATTTTTCTATATTAGACACTAGTTAGCATTTTCCAAATAATTTATGGGTCATGATGACTAGTGCACCCGAGACACTACTTTATGATACAAAAAAACAACTTTTCATTGAAAATAACACTTTTTTTACTTTACAAACAATAGCTCCAAGAGTTTCAATGTAATTTTACTATATTAAGTATTATCAACTAGTGCCCATGGAACACTATTTAGCATTTTCCATAATATAAAACGATCTACATTATCTCTACCCCGTTAATTGACCTAAGAAGAAAGAAATACATGGAGTAGCATGTTACGTTAATTAATTAATAGGTCATGTTAACATGTGCCATAAATGTGGAAACTTAGCATTCAATGTTGTAAGATATTTTAATACACAATTTTTAAGGGTTTTCTTAACTAATACTCTAAGAGCATCTCCAATGGCGATACCACTTTGGGTATCATACATTACTAAAAAGTGGTCCATACAATGTCATGTAATATTTATGCAACTCATACATATTTTGCTCCAATGGTGATACCACTTTGGGTATCATATATTATTATTATTTATTTTTTTGGTACAAGGGTATCATATATTATTAACAAGTAATCAATTAAATTTAATTTGATATACAATAAAAATGTAATATTAAATTGATGATACGATACTTTAAATAAAATACAGTATCATCAATTTTGATACCCTATATGCCACGTTATGAAACTCCAATGATAAAAAAAAAGTAAGGTACGGATCATTAATTTATGATACTCTTTACGATACCCTTAAGGGGGTTTTGGGAATTTTAAGGGATGATAAGGTTGGAGGAGAAGGGGAAGTAGTGTTGGAGAGTTAAGGAAAGACAGTGTCTGAGAATGGGAAGTGTAGTTTGAAGGAAGTGATGCATTGGTTGAGGAAAGTTGTAGAAGAATATGCGTTTAACCGGGTATTGACAGTAAAACCATGGAGTGGTCGAAATCAGTGAGGGGGAGTGTGGTTGGTGATGGAAGTGAACCGGGTGGTGGTGTAACTTAATATGAAGTGGAGAAGTAGGAGTAGTGCTCAATTTGGTTTTCATTATATAAACTAAAATGTACTTTAAAAGTTCACTAGAGATACATTAGATATCACACTCAAACTCAAATCATCTATTAAAGAGTTTTTCATGCCGAGAGGGAAAGTTGAACTAATATCATTGCAGAGGTGAGAGTATGAGTCAATTTCTTAACAACTGAAAAATCTTTTATTGGCAAAAAAATGTCATTTATAGTGGTATGATGTTGTATCTTATGTGTCAGTAATAACGATTTGATCTCGAACCGTGACTACAGTTGCAATCAACAACGAACCAATTTCAATTCTGCTTACAAATTAGATAGTGAACATGCTAAATTTAAAACATTAAGTAATAATAGGAGGTGCCACACCGTATATGTGCGCAAACTCTTCAAGACTCAACATGAGTGTAACAAAACAATTTGAATTAAATATATGCTGGCAATGTAACTTAGGAAGATTAATTTATTAGTAGGATGAAAATAGTTTATTTGTGAATATGGAATTGTCGGTGGCTTGGGATGAAAAGATGGATAGAAATTTCTTGCTTTTGCGCGTGAACAATAGTTTTTGTTGCTAATAATGTCTCAATAATTTTCCATATAATCTAGACAATAAAATATGTACTCACAATCTCACATTAGGGGTAGCAAAATGAGCCCTATCTGCCGGACCAATCCGTTTAACCCACCATTTTTTATGGGTTGAGCTGAAGTTTTAAACTCGATTCCTCTAATTGGTTCATCCCGCTAAACTTGCTTAAAAAACCAAGTGGGCCGGCCTGTGAGTTACATTATATCTATCTTTTATTTTATTTTATTCTTTTTTAATGAATTAGACAAAAGTCTTAATAAATTTATGTTTTTTTTTCTATTCATTCATATATTGTGAGTGTGACCGGTGCCAAATTTATGATTACTTGTTTCCGTTTTACCCTCTTATTGCATTTGCTCCTTCTAATCTCTGTGATGTAGATTTTGATGATAACAAACTCACATCACAAAAGAAGAAAGCTAATGAAACCTCAAGATGAGAAAACAAGATGAAGACCAAGATCGACTTATTATTTAAATTAATTGTAAGTATGATCTTTATTTTTGATTTATCAGTTTTAATAATTATATAACTTAGAATGCTCAAAAAATATTTTTAAAATTAATTACAAATAAATTTCTAAATTAAATATAAAAGTTCATATGACGCAAGTTTTTTTTTTTGACAAATATGAAGCAAGCTTTTAAAAATATAAAAAGTTGATTTTTATGAAAATTTGTCTGCTCGTTTTACATCGCTTGTTCTGTTCAACCGATTTAAAAAAGATGTTGCTGTTAGAACTTTTCATTTTCAAAATTTGAAATTTGAAATCATAACCTTTTAAATCGGCGATGTGTGTTAACCGCTTTCATAATTTATGGACAAATTGCATAATTGAATTTTTTCATGAGCCATTGTGATTTTAAAAATGTAACTTTTTATTATGAGAGTCATTTGAAGAGTTGCATTGCTTCATGGACATTTTAGAAAGTCTCTATAAATATATAATTGTGATCATTACAATTAATAACAACTTTCATATTTTCTAAGTTATCAATGTTACTTTTCTCATAAACTTTCAAACAGAATTTTTGTGAAACCTTGATTTCATTTTAAGTTATATACATTTGAAAGTGATATTGATTTGATACAACCATACATTATTATTCTTTAACACTTATTTGTAAATTCTCATCATTGTTTGTGAGATTTATTGTTTAAGATAGTGGAGTAGTGCTATTTTGTGTTGTATGGAATTTCACCATAGGATTTGGTGAAGATTCTTGTTGTTAAAGATAGTAGGGTGGTATCTTTTTGTATGTTAGAAAGCTTCTAACAAAGATTCTAACATAGTAAATTTCTTCATAGGTTGTGAAGGGAGTAGATGTACCAATAGGGGAACCACTATAATTCTCTTGTGTTCTTTCTCTTTCCCTTACTCTCATTATTTTTTTCGCATTCTCATTGAAACCTTTATAATAACTTTCCGGAAAAATTATCAAGAACACTATAACACACTCATGTATAGCTCATTATGCACTCATGTTATACGGTCAACTCTCACCATAAATAGAGAGATCGATTCATTTTGTAATTCATCCAAAAATAATATATTATATTCTTTATAGTGTGTATGATTAGTCGATACGGTCACAACCCTCCAGTGGGCAATCAAAATATAGTATCATATTAGGGTGATCATAGTACCATCTAAGAGTGGTGAAGTGTTACAGCGCAATAAGAACGTTGTGGTTAATAATTTGCTTACACATGTTTATCTCGGATAACAACAATTTTAAGATGTTTATATTCTGCCGTGACTACCAAAAAAATTATTGGCTTAGATTTTGCGGTTGCTGACTATAAAACAAACAATTTCAGGTTGAAGGAAATCACTTCATGTGTTGGCAATGAAAGATGAATTTTTCATATCAACAAAAAGAGTTGCTAACATTTTGAACAAATTAAAAAAGAGTATTTCAAGTCTCATAACATGTCTTCTTTACTTAGCAATTACACATTTAGCAATCACTCTACTTATAATAAAGTAAATTAATTGAAATGAATACTTTCATTACTCTAAATAAAAAGGAATGTTTGCATTGAACCAAATATTAGTAACAGAAAGAGCAAAAGGAAAGTGATTTGCACATTCACATGCTACAAATATTATCAAGTTTTGTTCTTGAAAGATGCTGATGAAATTAGTCATTCGATACTGTTAATAATACTTGAACTATGCTTATTATTGTACTTACTTGTACCACAAGTTAATCATTCAACTAGTTAGTTAGTAGTTGGTTATAGGTGGTTAAGAGTTGGTTGTAACTCCTTGATCATAGTTGGTTATAACTGAACTCTATATAACATGAAGCATAGCTATTGTAATAGACACTTGATGAATAAAATTTTTCCCCTTACAATACTTTCCATTACTCTTTCTTCTTCATCAAGCAACTCTAAATTTCTTCATCTTGTACCTTGCAAGATCATTTTCATGGCATATCTTCTTCACATCACTCATTCTTTACATGGTATCAGGCCTCTTATGGAGGTATGCCATTGATTTTCCATCTCAATTCTTCGTTTTCTTCTGCAATTTTATCTCTAAAAATTGCTTCTCTGTTTTTTTTTTCCTTTTCTCCATTTCTGAAAATCAAGATTTCAGTTTCTTTCTCTTTTCTTTCTACACCTTCATCTTCTTCGTTCCCTTGATTTCATCATGTCTGCTGAGAGTACTGGTAGCGTTAATGGTGGGGGTAATTCAGGTAATCAAAATCACAACAAAGGGTATCAAAATGATACACTCAATCCCTATTTTCTTCACCCTAATGAAAATCCGGGTCTTGTGCTGGTTAATCCTCCTCTTTCTGGCCCCAATTACCATTCTTGGTCTCGAGCTATGACAATGGCTCTCCGATCCAAGAACAAGCTTCACTTCATCAATGGAACCTTTCCTCGACCGGATGATGAAGATCATGATTCTATAGCTTGGGATCGGTGTAACACTATGATCATGTCATGGATTAGTAATGCTGTTGATGCAGAAATCTCTCAGAGTGTTCTTTGGATGGATACAACTTCAGAAATTTGGCAAGATTTGAAAGATCGATTCTACCAAGGTGATATATTTCGAATCTCTGATATTCAAGAAGAAATTTATACTCTTAAACAAGGTGATAGCTCTGTCTCTACATATTTTACTAAGATGAAAAAATTATGGCAAGAATTGGATAATTTTAGGCCAATTCCAATCTCTAATTGTGTTGATAATTGTACTGCAATTGCAAGAATGAAACAGTACAAAGATAGTGATCAAGTGATAAGGTTCCTTAAGGGTCTTAATGAACAATACTCAGCTGTTAGGTCTCAAATAATGTTGATGGAACCCCTTCCCCCTATCGGGAGAGTTTATTCATTACTTGTGCAGCAAGAAAGACAAGCTGTTGTTCCTTTAGATGAATCAAAAATTCTGGCTGCTACTGGGCAAAGAGACTATACAGGAAGAGGTCAATCTAGTAGAGGTAGAGGTTTTAGAGGTGGAAAATCCAATGGTGGTCGTGGTAGAGGTTCAAAACTGTGTACTTATTGTGGACAAACCAACCACATTGTTGATACTTGCCGGAAGAAGCATGGATATCCACCTCATCTGCAACATTTACAAAATGGTAATGGAGCAGTCAATAATATTGCAAATGGTGATGATGATGACACTCAATCAGTTCACTATGATGAGGATAATATTGAATCAGAAGCTGGGAAATTGTTCTTCACACCAGCTCAGCACAAAGCTTTACTAGCACTCTTTCAAGGTTCTCAAGCATTCCCTTCTCATAGCTTAAACCATGTAACCACAAATTCAGGTATATTATGTACCATTCCTTTTTCAAGTGACTCAGATAGCTTCATACTTGATACAGGAGCTACTGATCACATTTGTTTTTCCCTTAAATTTTTTCAATGCATCAAAAGAATTCCACCCATTAACTTGAAATTACTTAATGGAACCCTTGTCACAACTTGCTATGCTGGCACCATAGTTTTTGATCAGCACCTATACTTGACTGATGCATTGTATTTTCCTAATTTTTCTTTTAATATGATTTATGTGCCTAAACTAACCTCTCATTTGCACTGTAATTTGACTTTTGATAATGACAAATGCATGATACAGGACAGCTGTTCAAAGATGATGATTGGTACAGCTGAAATGAATCATGGTCCTTACATCCTCAAAACACCTGCTGTTAGCTTAGGACAGATTCAATTGTTACCAAAACTTGCTTGTATTCATACTTTTAATACTTTACAAACACCTAAGAGTGATGATTGTACTTTGTGGCATAGAAGATTTGGTCACCCTTCTGATGTAAAACTTCTTGAAATCAATAAAATGTTTCCTTTTGTTACATTCTCCAAATCTGAATCACCATATGACATTTGTTTTTATGCCAAACAAAAGAGATTACCCTTTCATAATAGTACTCACATTTCTTCTCAAAATTTTGATCTTGTCCACATGGATATATGGGGACCTTTGTCCATTCCTTCCATGTTAGGTTTTAGATATTTTCTTACTATTGTTATTGATAAATCTAGATTTACATGGCTTTATTTTATGAAACTAAAATCTGAAGTATCCATGCATATTCAATCTTTTCATGCTATGGTCAAAACTCAATTTAATGCTAATATCAAGAGCATTAGAAGTGATAATGGTCCTAAATATTTACTAAAAGACTTATATTCTAAAAATGGCATATTGCATCAATGTTCATGTGTAGCTACACCTCAGCAAAATGGCATAGTAGAGAGAAAACATCAGCATATCTTAGGCATAGCTCGTGCTCTCTTATTCCAATCTAACTTGCCAAAAAATTTCTGGTGTCATGCTGTAGGTCATGCTACACATATCATAAATAGGCTGCCCTCTCCTTTTCTTAATCAAAAATCTCCTCATCATATGTTGTATAACACTTTGCCTGATATTGAAAATTTAAAAGTTTTTGGTTGCTTAGCTTTTGCTTCCACCTTACAGTCTCATAGACACAAGCTAGATTCTAGATCAAGGAAATGTGTTGCCCTTGGTTTTAAACCTGGAGTCAAAGGACACATTTTATTTGATCTAAAATCTAGAGAAATTTTTCTTTCTAGAGATGTTACTTTCTTTGAAAATGTTTTTCCTTATTCTTCACAAATGTCAGCTGTTGATACACCAACATCTTCTAAGCCCACATACAATCAAATCACTTATGATGACTCAGACTTTTGCCAACATCTCATCACACCTAATAATCCCATTCCACCACATAATTCATCTCCTCAATCTACCTCAGACACTACTCAAACTTTGCCTACTCCTTCACCTGATATCAATCCTTCACTCCCTTCACATATCTCTAACACACCTACTCCTGAACCTCCTCCTAACCCTCAACCTCTTAGACAATCTCTCAGACAATCTAAACCACCACAATATCTCCAAGACTATCATTGTAACCTTATCACTGAGAATTTCCATGATTCATCTAATGCTGCATCTCAATCATCATCTCAGTGTAAGTACCCTTTATCTAATTTTGTTTCTTATCAAAATGTTTCTGCTGCACACAAACACTTTGCTCTAAATTTATCCACCCTTACTGAACCAACATCATATGAGGTGGCAATGTGTGATGAGCAATGGAAGAATGCTATTAATTCTAAACTGACTGCACTGGTAAAGAACAAAACTTGGACTCTGACAAAATTACCTCCTCATAAGAAGACTATTGGGTGTAAATGGGTCTTCAAACTCAAGTTACATGCAGATGGTTCAATTGAGACACATAAAGCTAGACTGGTTGCCAAGGGGTACACTCAGACTGAAGGTATTGACTATATAGATACATTCAGTCTTGTGGTAAAAATGACAACAGTTAGAGCTTTCATGGCCATTGCAGCTGTTCAAAATTGGCCTTTATTCCAGCTAGATGTGAACACTGCTTTCCTTCATGGTGACTTACATGAAGAAGTTTATATGCAACCTCCACCTGGCTTACATCTTGATCAACCTGACTTGGTGTGCAAGTTACAAAGGTCACTATATGGGTTGAAACAGGCAAGCAGACAGTGGAATGCAAAGTTAACTGAGACCCTAATTGCTTCAAACTATGTACAATCCAAAGCTGATTATTCCTTATTCACTAAGAAGACTGATGCTGGTTTCACTGCAATTTTAGTTTATGTTGATGACTTAGTGATGGGAGGCACTGGCATAAGTGAAATCAACAAGTTGAAAGCTCTTCTTGACCATAAATTCAGCATTAAAGATCTAGGATCTCTAAAATATTTTCTAGGTTTTGAAGTTGCCAGATCTGATAAAGGAATTTCACTATGTCAAAGGAAATACACTTTGGATTTGCTACAAGATACATGATTACTTGCAGCTAAACCTTGCCTTACTCCAATGCAGCCTCAATTACAGCTACATAAAGCTTCTGGTGAAACTATCTCTGATCCTACCACATACAGAAGGCTCATTGGTAGATTACTCTACCTTACTCACTCAAGACCAGAGATTTCTTATGATGTAAGTAAACTCAGCCAATCCTTAGATACACCCACAGATGCACATATGTTAGCTGGACTTCATGTTCTCAAATTTCTGAAGAACAACCCTGGCCAAGACTTGTCCAGACACAAGAAGGTCCACTACAGGTTTTTGTTTCTTCCTTGGTTCATCTCTAATTAGCTGGAAAAGTAAGAAACAATATGTTTTTTAGTTCATCAGAGGCTGAATATCGAGCTCTTGCTCAAGCTGCATGTGAAGGACAATGGTTATTGTATCTGCTACAGGACTTTCTTATACTTCATGAAGCACCAATTCTCATATATTGTGACAATAAATCTGCAATGCACATAGCTGCAAATCATGTCTTCCATGAAAGGACCAAACATATAGAAATTGATTGCCACATTATTCGAGACAAAGTCCAAGCAAACATCATACATTTGTTGCCAGTCACATCTAAGGAACAAATAGCAGACATATTCACCAAGTCTTTACACCCATGCCCCTTCCACATGCTTCAAACCAAGCTTGGAATCATTGACATATATTCCAGCTTGAGTGGGGATGTTAATAATACTTGAACTATGCTTATTATTGTACTTACTTGTACCACAAGTTAATCATTCATCTAGTTAGTTAGTAGTTGGTTATAGGTGGTTAAGAGTTGGTTGTAACTCCTTGATCATAGTTGGTTATAACTGAACTCTATATAGCATGAAGCATAGCTATTATAACAGACATTTGATGAATAAAATTTTTCCCCTTACAATACTTTCCATTAGTCTTTCTTCTTCATCAAGCAACTCTAAAGTTCTTCATCTTGTACCTTGCAAGATCATTTTCATGGCATATCTTCTTCACATCACTCATTCTTTACAAATACCTCTCAAGAGCAAAACCAATCTCAATTCCGCTTCCACCTTCTCTACAATCAGAAAGTGAAATCGTACCAAACGAATCAAGATAAACCTTATCAGATTTCTTAGGCTTTCCCCACCCAAAATCAGTCTCATAAACAACAAGTTTAGGTGATCCAACAACTACTAAAATAGACTTACCTGGTTTCAGATCCTAATGGGAAGTGTAGTTTGAAGGAAGTGATGAGTTGGATGAGGAAAGTGGTAGAAGAATATGCGTTTAACCGGGTATTGACAGTAAAACCATGGAGTGTCGAAGACGGTCAGGGAGAGTGTGGTTGGCGATGGAAGTGAACCGGGTGGTGGTGCAACTTCTTCACTCTGCTCTACGACCTTCATGTTTGTGTTTGTGACTTTGTTGTAAATGGAGGATCAATTTGTATTGGAGGAAATGATCTCCTAAGACAAGAATCAAACGGAGGAATTGAGAGTTGGATCTAACTCATTATCACATAATTTGTTTGTAAGGTAAAATTTATAGGTTAAACTACATATTTGGTCCCTTATGTTTATTTTAGGTTTCAATTTGGTCCCTTACATTTAAAAAGTTTCAATTTGGTCCCTTACGTTATCAACGTTTGCATTAGTTGGTCCCTTCCATGTAACCGTCTGCCACATAAGCAAAAATTGACGGAAGGGACCAAATTGAAACTTAAAATAAACGTAAGGGACCAAAATGAAACTTTTTAAACGTAAGGGACCAAATTGAAACTTAAAATAAACATAAGGGACCAAATGTATAGTTTAGCCTTTTATCTATTTTATAAACACATGTTCAGGTTATGTCGAAACTGACATCACTGTATTTATAAACCCATGCCTACACTATCTGCTGAAACTTTTGTTCATTATACTGCTACTTTACATGTCATGGTATCGCAGCAGAGATAGAAGAAGGTATTGATTTCCATTGATAGATAGAGATGGATTACAAGAATAATGCAAAAAAGGAAGTATAAAAAACTATTTATAATATGGCCCTCACCAAATAGAAAAGTTTTAAGGTGCTCCACTTACTTGATACATTTTTTTGTCTCACTTGTGGTAAAGTTGGCCCATATCCAAGAAGTTAAAAAAAAAAAATATTAAAACAAACACAAAAACACTACAAAGTGACAAATCACACTTAAGTAAAGAAACATGATAAACTATTATTTTGGTCTTATATAAAGTGTAACTCATTGATACATTTGTTTGAATGTATTGAAATTGTAACGTATTCACAAATGTTTTATTAGTTACTTTGAATCTTTGATCATTGATTTTGTTTTTTATGTAATCAATTTAATTCTAAAATATATTTTTCATTGATTAGTTTAATCAATAAAATTTCAAATAAACATAGATACCACATTTTTGCAATTTCAATACATTTCTATATATAGTGACAATATCTCACATATTTAGAGACTAAAGTGGTTGTTTGATCAAAGAAAAGAAGAAACAAACCACGTAAGCATAGCAACGAGAATTGGGATTATTCCCTCCAATCTTAAATATAAACAAAAATGAAATTAAAATTATTTTCTCCGGTTTTAAATATAAGCAAAAATCAAAATGTATCTAATCCAAATATATGGACAAAATAGATCAATTTTGTTGACTTATTTGTCCCTTATAAAAAGACAGAGGCAGTATAATGCAACAAGTACATAGTCTCAACTATTCAAAATTTCTGGCTTCATCACCGACTTAATTATTGTTTTGATATGAAGTGGAGAAGTAGGTGTAGTGCTCAATTTCGAATTTCTTGCTGACTTGTTCCACATATTGGATTTTTATAATATATGAGCATCTTAAATATAGTGATATCACTTTAAGTGTCATATATTATTAAGTGATCCTTACAATGCCATGTAATACTTTTGAAACTGATAACTCCCAGTTATTACATACAAAAAGTAATAAATTAAAAGTAGTTTAGTAGGAAGTTTTGGTGTTTTTACTCTTAGAAGTGAGAAAATTACTTGAGGATTGAGATTGCTTGCAAAAGAAGAAAGAGAGATAATTTTAGATCTAAAACTTCCATTTTTGCTTCATGCTAAAGAGCTTTGGCCTAGGGCGAAAGATCAGTGAGAAGCTCTTGTTGCCTACTACCTTTTCCGCATGGGGCGCATAGAGTTCGCAGGAGGCGAACACACGAAATCTTGCGTTGCTTAATTGAAGATCATGAGTTCTCCTAGGGTAAAAGGGTGCGCCTGGGGAGAACCACAACCAATCTTGTGCTGCCACACCAGTTTTGTGATTTCTCTGGAGGCGAAAAGGAGTGCGCTTAGGGAGAAACGTGCAGTTGTGACCCATTTGCTACTCTATAAAAGGGGAATTTTGTTTTTGGAAAAAGGGTTAGAATTTTTGTAGAAGAACTAAGCTACTATCCATTGTTGAAGCTTGAAAGTGAAGATTTCCCTTCTTGGAAGCACGATTGGATTCCATCCTTGATCCCTTTCTCATGTCTTCATCTTTATTTCCTCTTGTAAGTTTGGGCCTTTGTATGACGGATATCAAATATATTCTTGGGAAAGAAACCATGGAATTAATAATTCCTATGTTTGTTATAAAGGGATTAAAATCTATTCCAAGCAAAAAGGGTTAATAGATCTTTACCCCCTGCAAAGTTAGTGTTAATCAATTATCCTTATGCTTAATGCTTTTCATATCTTGATTATGAATGAAATGATTTCAATTATCAATTTAATATGAGAATAGGTATTGATTTTAGATCTAGGAGTAATTGTTCAATTAACAACTTCTTTAGAGATATTAAGTTGTTAATTGTTATGATTAGATTGACGTTTTTCAAAACCTCAATTAATCATAAATTCTCCTACCTAATAGATTAGGGATTTATGGTTAAGGGAGGGGATTATGACTCAAGAGATTAAGCATAATCACTTTGTCAATCTATCATAACATTAATAGAGTAACTAGTTGAATTTCACTTAATTACCAAATTGTATGGAATTGAATGAATCAAAGAGGTCTAATCGCTTTTTAATTTTTGATATACTCGAATTTACTTTCCAAGTCTTAAACCTTATTGAAATTGAAACCATCCAATTGTTTTTACATTTTCTCCTAAGTAATTGTTTAGTTGTTTTATTATAATTAAGTTAATCTCAATCCATGAGGATCGATAATTTTTACTATTTGAAGAGAATTGGTTCACTTTCCAATTTCCTATCAGCAACTCATACATATTTTGCTCCAATGATACAAAGTTATGCAACTCTTATAAATAAGACAATATTTTTTACAACAAAAAAAAATCTATATTAAAACAATATGATTTGATTAATGCTTCTGCGGTTGTACTAGATTTGCTAGAATTTCACAAAACCAGCCTATGTAATCATATAGTACTACTAAACAAGGAATAATTAAGGGCAACAATTGTATAGTTTCTCTACACTTTATTGTGAGAAAACATTATATCCCTAACTATGGCTTCACGATTGAGACTCAATGTTCATAAGTTAGCTTGTAAGTATTAGAACATAGAGCATATATATATTTCAATTTTACTTATAACTGCTTGGAATATATTTCAATTTTACTTAAAATAGATGAACTGATTGAAAAAGGATAAAAGGACTAAAGAGTATTCCCTTGAAAGTCCCATAACATGTGTTCTATACTACATTTAGCAATCACACTACTTATAGTAAATTGAAATGAATACTTCATTATTCTATATAGAGTGGAAAATGTTTGCCTAAACTTATTGAACCAAATATTATTATCAGAAAGAGTAAAAGAAAAGTGATTTCCTCATTCACATGTTACAAATATTATTAAGTTGTTCTTGAAATATGCTGATGAAATTAGTCATTCTAGACCTCTCAAGAGCCAAACCAATCTCAATTCCATTTCCACCATCTCTACAATCAGAAAGAGATATCGAACCAGACGAATCAAGATGAACTGCATCAGATTTCTTAGGCTTCCCCCAACCAAAATCAGTCTCATAAACAGCAAGTTTAGGTGATCCAGCAACTACTACAAGAGATGTACCGGGTTTCGACAAATCCCTATACTCAGACATCAAAGATTCAGCTCCTAACAAAGCATTACTCTTAAAATCTCTTATCTTCTTTTCAATACCATTTGAAGCCACAACAATCCCATTTTTTCCAACTAACTCATCTCTCTTTACAGCCACAGTAAAAGATGAAATACAATTTCCAAAATAAGTTTTTGGTATTGAAAATTCAGTGCTATCACGACAATCTGCAAGAAACACAAAGTAGCAGAGATCATCAACATAATCACCTTCACTTGTTAACTCTGATTTAATCATACAGAACCAAATCAAGGAACTTGTTACAACAAAAGTTGACACATGATTTGTTCCATGACTCTCTTTACATTTTTCACCAACCCATTTCTTTAATTTCTGAACTTGTTCAAAGCTCAATACTAAAGTTGTTCTTATCTTATTAACATAAGAATCTCGAACTAGACCCGCGAATTCCAAGTTTTTGGAATCAAAATCTTTTAGTTCTTCTAAGTAGATTTGTTTAAGACCCTTTAGGTCTTTAACTCTATCTCTTTCGTGTGAAGGAAGAACAAGAGGCATAGACAGAGACTGTTCAAGAGACAAATTTTTGTTGATTGCTCTGTTTTTTGAAACAGAGGCCCAAAATTTCATAAAATGGTGAAGTGATTTTCCGTCTGCAGCAACATGGTTGAAAGTGAGACATATAGAGAAGCCGGAGTTCGGCATAACGGTGACTTGTATGGACATTATTGGAATGATTCGTGTATTGTTCTGTTCAGTACTGGGTGGAGGCAAATTTGGAACAAGAGGGTGCCAATTTTGAGCATCTTGTGAATCAGATATGAGGAGATTGAAGTCTGCTGAGGATTCAGCTACCGTGAAGGAAAGAGAGTCGGTGTCGAGGTAACGTATGAAAGGTTCAATTTGGGAATTTTGAGGGATGATGAGGTTGGAAGAGAAGGGGAAGAAGTGTTGAAGGGTTAAAGAAAGAGAGTGTTTGAGAATGGGAAGTGTTGTTTGAAGAAAGTGATGAGTTGGATGAGGAAAGTGGTAGAAGAATATGCGATGAATTGGGTTACAGTAAAACCATGGAATGTCGAAGAAAGTTAAGGGGAGGATGGTTGGTGATGGAACTGAATTTGGTGGTGGTGAAATTTGACTCTGTTCTATCACCTTCATGTTTGTGATGAAATTTTGGAATGAGAAGGAGAAGTTGTGAAAGACTACTCAGCTTTGAATTTGTTACCAGTTACGGATCCTACCTGCATCACAAAAATACATAATTTTTGGTTCCAAAATGTGTGATCTAAGTTCAATTATTACTTGCATAAATATTTTTAAATTTGTTTCCATAAATGTTTTTAAAATATCAATTTTTTAAAAAACTTGATATCTGGCCCAATAACAGACTAATTCAAGATGACCAATCTTACCGTCTATTTGCGGGGGGCCCTATTTAAGGCTAGAGTTTCTTTTTACTCGGTATGATCTGACCCATCGAAAAAAAATCAAATCTAAAACCATAAGAGAAGCAAACTTTGAAAACTCAAGCTAATACTATTACATCAACCCAAGTGGGTTTCAAACTATCAACTTGCCACAGTAGTTATTATTTATTTGACTAAGATACATAGTTATAGTATTTGTTTGCTTAAAAGAAATATATTTGTTTATAAATTAGGTGGAGGATCAATGTATATTTTGGAGGATTTGATCTCCTAAGACAAGAATCAAACGGAGGAATATATGAGGTATTAGTGGAACTGTTGACTTTTATTTTAATATATGTTAATTGCTCATGCAACTCGTGGAAGGTTTTAAAATAATTTCTTATGATTTGTATGTGCAAAATTCACAAAAAGAAAAAGATGCAGAAGTTCTTGGTGGCTTTTACTGTAGGTGACAGATGTGTGGTGTGTGTCATATGACTATGAGATATTTGGCATTTCTTTTTAATTCTTTTCTTTGTGGTCTAATTAGTTATTAGATTAGAAAAATGAAAGATGACTGAATTTAAAAAATTGGAGAGGATTCAAATTTATTATGAATTTGGAAGGAGAGTAATAGACATTAGATCTTACTAATATCTTTAATAGAGATGGACTCAGACATAAATTACCAGTGAGACTAACATTTTAGTCTGAGAACTAAATTATATTAAAAAAAAAATTGAAGCAAAACAAATATTATTGAAACAGATTAAGAAGGCTTCATATATATCCTCATGGATATGATGTACAATATGAGTAGGATAGTTATACATCCAGACGGGGCCGTCTCTGAGTATTTAGAGATTTGGGACAAATTCGATAAAGATACCCTTTAAAGATGAAATAAATTTAGTTAAGTTAAAATATTTTTATTAAAAAATATAATTTTTTTAAAAAGAGTCATCTTTTATTTAAAATGTAACTAACATCAATAATGTAAAAAATAATCACATTTAAATCGAGAATAAAAATTACATCTTCAAGCTAATTCATTAAAAATTGATAGTGTGTTCTTAATGGCTCCGTTTGGCCCGGCTTATTTTTTACTTTTTATTTTAGCTTAAACGAAATAAAGAAGTATAAAATTATATTTGACACTATTTCTCCTTAAAAGTATTAGAGAAATAAAGTAAAGAAGTAAAAAATAAAAAAAAATAAAGTCAAACACAATTTTTTCCTTCTTTACTATTTTTAAGGAGAAGAAAAAAAGAGAAAAATAAGCCGGGCCAAACGGGGCCTAAAAATTGCAATTAAATTTTAGGAACTAATTCTTTAAAGAAATAACAAAATGTACTTTTTTTTATATAAATAAAGTAGTAAAGTTATTTATTAGTTATAAAATGATTTTATTTATAGAAAAAATTCATCATTTTGTAAAAGGAAATAATTTGATTGGTTGTATGATGATGTCATTTGTTGAAATTAAACATGTTCTATTTAAATACTTATTGTGTTTTTGATAAAAATGGCAAATCAATTTTAGAAATTAATTCTTTAAAGAAATAACAAAATGTATTTTTTTCTTTTAAAATAAAATAGTAAAGGAAATCTTTTTTTTATTTATTATAAGGAAATCTTCATTTTTAGGTGTAGAGTGATTTTTTTTTATTGGAAAAACTTATTATTTAGTATATTATATATTAATATAATCAAATATGTTTTAAATGAAATTCAAGGAAAAAAAAGTAACCTGGGGAATCAAACCCACGCCAACTCCTTAACTATAGAAAGCTAGGAATGACATGCAAACCACCACACCAAATCGCTACTTATGCAATTTTGTTTTCGCAATCACTACTTAACCAATATTTAGTATGTTGGGCTTGGAAAAAATATGAGGCCCCAAAATTCTGAGGCCCTGGGTTGTGGGCCTGCTTGCCCAGCCTCATGGCCGGCCTTGCATCCAGATTCTATTGGGATCCACATCGGCCCATTTGGTGCGCTACTCTATGAATTTTGCTTTTTAGGCTCCCTACATGTTCTTAAGCCTCCCATAAATCCCAAAATATCCCTACTTTTGGATTAGGTTAATTTGCTTTATAGGAAACAAAATCTATATTTTTTTGGTCAGTTTCAATATGTTGATCGGTTCCAATAAAACATCAATTGAGATGAAAGGGGCGAGTCATAGGGTTCGAAAGGGGACGATTTGAACAAGCATCATATCCAACCATTCGGTCCGTTTAATCAATCATACGGAAATCATTTTCTCCATTCTCAGTAACGCGGTAAGGGATTTCAGGTCGTAGGAAACGAAGTTGCAAGTAAGATTTCTCTCTATTTTCACACGTACATTACCTGTTCTATGCTTTCAAACGAGTGTGGGAACCCTATATGAGTGAAGAATCGTTGATTTTAAGCCTTCCAAACGTGATAAATAAGCTCTGATCACATATTTGGTGATTGAATATTAAAGGGTAAATGAAAGTACAATTAGGGCAGATGACAGATATATAAGAAACAAAATTTTAAAAAATGTAAATTTCTCCACCTACGAAATGAAATTTCAAAAAACGTAAATTTAACCACCTACGAAAAGAAATCATGAAAATTTGTGTCAGGCGTACTACTAAGACCAGGCTTACTATGCTTTCACAGGATTTCGTGTCCTGCATTACGAAACATGGTTATTTCGTTTCCTAGGAAGCGAAATCTGTTTTAAGGAGCATTTTGATCATGAAAGGGGGTCTGAGAGTAAAATAGAGGGGCCTAAAGAGCAAGATTCCTACTCTATTACTGGATCTCCTAACCCACTTAATGGTTACATATGGCAGTTGCTTTAGAGTGTCACCACCCTTTTTTGTGATTCTACCTCGGTAAACCGTAGGATAATCTTCATTCTAAATAGCCTTCACTACCAAATTAGCATCCATTTCGATGATTATGTTATGCTAAGGAAACAAGTGCAGATTTTGAAGAACTGATTCGAGCCCTAGAGCTTCCGATATTTACTAAAAGGTTATACTAAAAATAGTTGTAGTAAATAAATTTATAAGGAAAATAGATTTTGTTACTCTCACTACTATGTTTTGTCTTTAGGCACTACTAAGAAAATTTCATCATCTTAATTCAGTCAAACGATAGATAATTTATAAGATTACTACCAATAATAACATGAAGAAAAAAAAATTAGAAATGACAAAATCCACACTATCAATGCACTTTATTAGATAAAATATTGTCAATTAATTTTTTTTTTACAACTATATTGCCAAATAAATTTATTAATTAACTAAAAAGTGGAAATTTTTCTTATACAAAAAAAAAGAAAGGCGGACCTTTGGAGGCGTGGAGCCTATATCTCCTTTTCTTTTGATATCTCATTTTTGCCACTGCAAATTTTCTCGCACGTCCTATGATTTTATCAAAATACCATTGTCTGTTACTTAATTAAGTAGCGGATACTTACAAAAACACCCTACAATTATAACGTCTACACCTTAAGTAGCATAAAACAATTTCCAAAAATCACTACAAGAAATATGATTTTTGCATTTTGCCAGAAACTTATAACAACTTTTAACAAAAAAAATTGTTGGCAAAAATCATATTTTTTGTTGTGAATTACTCATTCTTATGCATCCGCGACTTAAGTAACGGAAGGATAAAATGAGAAATGTGTAAGGCGTGCAAGTAAGAACATATATACATTGAAAAATTAAAATGTAAAATTTGTAAAAAATAAAAAAAAGGTTTGGAATGTGTGAAAGTCAAACTCAAAAGAGTAGGGTCGATTTTATTTTTTGTCCCCATAAATTTTAGATTTTTCCCTATTAAAGAAAAAACGTACTTGTCCCATGAGTTTAGCTCAATTGGTAGGACATTGCATTATATATGCAAGGAACCGGAGTTCGAACCCCGATCATCTCACTTATCCACCTTAAAGTTAGAATTTCTAGCTACTAGACTACTTGACCAAAAAAGAAAAAGCACACATATTTTCATCCCCCAAATATTGTTTATTGAGTTTGCTATTTTTTTTATAATTTATAATAATATAGTTATTAGTTTTGCTACTTTTTTCAACTCGTTACCTAATTTTCTCCCCTTATTTATTGGGACGCCTTTCATTAATTTCGAGTATGATGATTTTTTATATTACAAAATTACATTTACTCAAAAATAATATTTGTTGGGTAAATAGATTTTTACCCCCTGTAAAGTAGAGGGTAAAAACAAAACTCGCCTACTTTACAGGGGGTAAAAACCTATTTACCCATTTTTTTTAGGCTTAAGTAGTCTATTGGTCCCTTAAAGATATTTTTGGTTTCATATTGGTGCCTTAAAGAAAAAAGTTTCATTTAAATCCCTTAAAGATGCACCCATTAGTCATAATAGTCATTTCCGTCAATTTTTTCAAAAAACCGTTAGTTTTGTGCAAGTCCACCCTTATTAATAGTGTACCACCAACATCGAATTTTGTTTTCTTTCCTTCATCTTCTCCCTTCATTTCTTCTTCATCTTTATCAATATTTTCATAAACTTCAACAAAATTTCATATCTTAAAACAAAATAAAAATTAGGCTAAATTAAATGGAAAACAAAAAGTATTCTCCGGAGCGATGCTGCCGGAACTTTTTTCCTTAAAGAATAGTTCTCGTTTCTTTTTCTTTCTGTTTTTTTTTTTTGCTTTGATTAGCCTTGTAACAAAAAAAAATGGAAAACAAAAACAACAAAACCCAAAAAAACTATGTGAATATAAACGAATAAATTTCCAAAAAAAGGTGTAAAACTATGTGAATAAAATTCTAGATCTTTTTCATCTTCACCAAATTACTACAAAAGTAAATCCAGAAAAAAAAAACTAAAACTCAAAACATAAACAACTACAGATCTTCTTTATCATTCGTCTTCGCGCCGCCTTTGCCTTCTGTTTGCTCCGCCGCCGACGAACAGCACACCAACGAGTTTCTCTATTCGTGTGTGTTTTTCCGACCGTGCTCCGATCTACAACACCTTTGACATCTTGATTGGTGTCTGTTCGTGTGCCTTTCTCTGTTCACGTTTTTTCGATCCATCTCTGATTGTGCTTTGATCCACAACGTTTCCACCGCTTCTACAGTGTTCTGTTCTTGTTTCTACTGTGTTCTAATCTTTTGAATGTTGTTTTGTTCAATGGAAAAGAGATATAGTAACACCAATTAGAGCTGTCAAAACGGGCGGCCTGGCCTGTTTCGGGTCGGCCCATTCGGGCTTCGGGCTTCGTCGGGCCGGGCTTAAAAAGCCCGGATAGAAAACGGGCTACAAAATCAAGGCCCGAGCCCAGACCGGTACGGGCTCTCGGGCTTTCGGGCCGGCCTAGTTTTTTTTAAAAAAAAAAAACATTTTTAAAGCAATAGATGAAGGGTAATGAAAAAGGAAGAAATTTAAGTGCCCAATAAATTTGACAAAGAGATCACAACATTAATTAATTACAAATAGGTTGAAATTTATTAATGTAAAGTTATTTAAGCTAGTTACAGTTTACGAGTAATTACGTAGAGAAATATTTCACGATCGTGGTTTTATTTTTTTAGCTTATTTATTTATTTTAATGACACGATAAGTTATTTTTACTTTTAGCTTCTTTTCATTTCTTTATGTATATAATTTGCGTTACTAGTGCATGTATATAATATGTGTTACTATTGCATATTTATTCTCTTGAATGCGCGTTTGATGGAATTGGAAGGTGTGTGTGACGTGTGTGTTGTGTTGCTGCCGTGTCGTTAACTTCTTATGTTTGTGTGGACTTTTAGATTGGTGGCCCAAATAAAAATATTATAAACATCCTTCCTTGTTTACTCAAATTTTTTATTTTTATTTTTTTATTATAATTTAATCGGGCTTGCGGGCGGCCCGCGGCCCATATTTTTTGCGGGCTATATCGGGCCGGGCTAAAAAGCCCAGATGCTCATTCGGGCTAGATTTTTAAGGCCCAAGTCCGGGAAAAAGTCGGGCTATTCGGGCCGGCCCATTTTAACAGCTCTAACACCAATACAGTGCAAAGGATTTGAGATTGTTTTAATTTTTTTTTTGGGTTTGTTGATTGATGAGACAATGAAGAAGAAGAGCGAAGATGATGAAGAAATGGTAAATAATATTAAGTGTTGATAGTTCACAATGAGATACAATGCACTTGAAAGATCCAACGGTGTAAACAAATCAAAAGGTTAAAATTAAAACAATTAATGAAAAAGTAACGGAAAGGACTAGTATGACTAACAGATATATCTTTAAGGGACTTAAATGAAATTTTTTTTCTTTAAGGGACTAATATGAAACTAAAAATATCTTTAAAGGACCGATAGACTAATTAAGCCTTTTTTTTATTATGGCTAATTAGACTGGTATTAATTAAAGTGAAAAACAAATTTTTATTGTTATATATTTTGAACAATTGGACCCATGCACGGGTCGAAATGAGTGTTATATATATATTTAGTTTTCACCGCCAATAGAATCTGATTCGGGGATCAGTTCTGGCATCAAGTGGTTTCAGCCTCTTTGATTTTCACCGCCAGTTGAATCTGGTTCGGGGGTCAGTTCTGACATCAAGTGGTTCCAGCCCCCTCCTGATCGCAGTTGCGGGAGATCGAACCATGGTTCTCCCTACCAAGTTCAGCGTCAATCATCACTGAACCAACTAACAATTGATTGAGTGTTATATTTTAGTTGAAGAAGTTAATGACTTAAAAATTTATTAATATTTTATTAACCCTAGTCGGCTTCTTAGTTACCAGTGTAGTTATTAATATTTAATGTAATATATTCATTACTATATTGATTGCTATCAAATTTCCAAATTCGTTCTTATCAATTTTAATAATAATCCAAATTTTCTACTCTGATTGTTATGGGTATTCTTATTTAGTTCAATTCCTATCTGCGCTGCTTAAATTGCATATATTTTTATTGTTTCTGTTCCATATATTGAGTTTTACTTAGAATGATAGAACTAAAAAAAGGTAAATTAGTGACGGAAATTAGAGAGGGATGGAAATCCCTCACTAATTATGACGGAATTAGTGAAGGAATGTTGCATTTTCCATAAAAATCTTTGGGACAAACATTAGTGACGGAATTAGTGAGAAGTTATTTTCCCTCCCTAAATTCCGTCATAAATTTCATTACAAATTTAATTAATTTGAATTTAGTTAGGAAATTTGGTACAAAATATTTCCCTCTCTAAACTTTCCATCACTGAAAATGAAATCAATCACTGATTAAATCATCCGTCATACATTAGCTAGGTAAATGAAATCCATCACTAATTAACGACGGAAATCCTTGATTAACTTTTGCATTTTTGGTCAATCATTAGTGACGGATGATTTCTCACTACAAGAAAAAAGGTGTTTAGCAACGGTTATGGGACGGTTTAGCAACGGTTTTTAACTGTTGCAGCATCTTTACCGGCGGTTACCAAACCGTTGCAGATTTGAGCGTTGGTAGCTCAAATAGCGGCGGTTTGGAAAACCGTTACACAAACGGCCACAATATGTGTTGCGGCGGTTTGAAACCGTTGCAATACATGAAACGGAAAAACAAAATTTTCAGCCAGTTCCGCCGCTATATTTTTTATAATTTTTTAGTATTTAACTTTTAGCAACGGTTTGAAACCGCCGCTATTTTTTTTAATTTTTTAGTATTTAAGTTTTAGCAACGGTTTGAAACCGCCGCTATTTTTTTTAAATTTTTTTATTTTTCAGTTTTAGCAGCGGTTGAAAACCGCCGCTGTATAATTTACTTTTTTTTTAATTTATTTTGGGGTTTCTTTGAGGTCCATTTTTGTAGGACAATTTTTTACCCTGTTTTTTTTATTCATCGATTAATATTCAAACGTAGTATTTTTAAATATTGAACTACTATAATAATTCATGCAATATAGACAAATTCATAAACAAAATATCATCCATTTGATTCAAAAATAAGGTGTTCGCAACCACACATGGAACTAAAGGTCACAATACATGTGCAATACATCCAAAGTTTGCATTGACACATGCAACCTAAATAGTACATAACAAAAAATAAAAACGAAGGTCACAACACATGCGCCTAGTACGTCAAAATTAAAACAAATGGAAAAGCGTGACATCAAAAGTTCAACACGCCTAAACAAAAATTATATATCTAAGTTTAATCGTCCGGAGTTGCTTGATCACCGTCAACATTATGACTAGACTCAGAAGAGCGTCGTACTTCAAACGGTGATCCTATGTTAGACCTCTGAAAACAAAATTTAAAGTATAGTTAAAAACAAAAGTATTGTAGTAGCAACATATTTATATATATCATTCATAAAAAACGCACTTCAAATTAATATCATGTGACTTTGAACATGAAATAAATTTTTAAAAAAACTTATTAAAAAAACTATAATATAACAATAACAACAAGTCAATGTCATTATCTTCACATTATATATATATATATATGTAAGGTACACAAATATTGTCTTACATGATTTTGCATATTAGCCATAATAAGAGCAAATTGTTCCTTCATTGCATCAAATTCAGCAACTTTAGCTTTAAGCTCATTAACTTCAGCAACTTCTTTAGTTAGCACATCAATTTCGCTTTGCATCTTAGCTATTTTGGCATCAGCAGTCGATAAAGAAGTTGATCCTGAAGGACGACAACTAGAACCATTAATTTGAGATGGTGTTGGACCAAGTCCCATTCCTCGAACATAATCATGATGCTCTTTCCCAAACACGGTCACAAAAGCCTCATTATCAGATGATGTCTGCCTTTCTTTTTGTAACTCTTCCTACAAATACAGTGTTATTTATCAAAATTGGAGTCCAACCACAAGGATCTGGATAGAATACAAAATACATAGAATCTAACTTTTTGTCCATAATTTTGTATTTTATATACAACATATTTCTTCAAATAATTGTATTAATAATTAACTAATATTGATTACAATCACTAAACATTAACAGGTGAATCTAGAACCATTCAAAAGGAAAAGAAGAAGAAGAAGAAGAATCACCAAATAAATTGGATACAATATGCTCTATTACTTAAGTCCAATAAACAAATAACTATACATGTTTGAAGAGACCAACAAGCTTCTGATGTTTTTTTTTTCTATTTTCATTTGAATTTGAACAAACCTGAATTCTTGGTGATAGTTTCACTTTCACAATATGAAAGAACATTTTGAAGATTTAATCAACTTTTTCTCTAAAGTTTGGAGGGCGTTTCTTCTATTCATACCATGGAAGTTAAGGCACAAAATAGATTTTGTTCACTATAGTTCTAGTAGTTCATAGTTAAATATTTAGAGTGTGTTTGGTTTGGCGTTTTATATTCTATTCTCGCACACAATGTGGTACCACCGTGATTTTAAGAAGCCAAAAATCCTAGTTTACGTTCAACTGCGCGACTCCACCGTCGAGATTAACAGAAGCTTGGTTGTCTTCTTTGACAGAAATTCTAACTATTTTGTACAAAAAAAATCTAATTATAAAAAGACTTACTATCATAATTGTAAAGGGGGCTCAGTTGTCAATAAATTTAATATACAAACCATATTATATAAGGAATTAATGTATTGATGAATGAATGAATGAAGGCTGAAGTATCAGTATTGTCACCAAGAGTTGCATATTTGGATTATCAGAGGTTACTTCTAAATGTTGATAACAGTGCTCTCAAGCAAAGAATCGCAGCACTTGCCCAAGACAAAATCTTCAAAGATGGTACTTATTCTCATTTCACTTTTTACTGTCATGATTCTAGTACAAGTTTTCTCATTAAATCATTCTTTAGAGTTTTTTTAATTAGTATGATTCTTATTATACTATCTAACTGTTGAATAACAAACAATTTTATTAAACCGCCACTCTATACACAAGAAGTGCTAAGAGGGGGACAGAAGAACAAGAAAACCAGGCACAAACAGCAGAAAAACAATAAACAGCAGCAGCAATACATAAGGGGCACAACAACACGAAAAGCCACAGGGAGTGAATAACATACCTCTTGGAGAACGAAACGCCGGTTTCGCGATGGAGAACGACGGCTGAAGGAGAACGACGGCTGAAGGAGACAAAAAATAAATAATTATTTTACTGAACAAAAATAAATTAATAATATTCTGAGAACAAAAAAAAAAGATAAAAATCAATGTCTATGTAAAAAACCAAATTATTATCCAAAAACAAACGGAACGTGTGTGTTTTGTGTAGCCGATGTAGTTAGAACATGAAGCAATAAACAGAAAATCAATAGAAGAAGCAATAACAATAACATGGTGATGATGATGAGTGTTCAATTTCAACTCTCATCATGTTTTGAGGATCGAATTTGCTGGGATGTTATTTGTGTTATTCAGGATGAGATTTCTGGAAACATTATTGCAACATGGAGATTTTTTTTGGAAAAGCAAATCAATTTATTAAAGTGTGATTTAGCACAAGGAATGCTAAAACCATAGCAACAAGAAATCTGATACATGTAATCAACACCAATGAAATAAGCACTTTAGACCTCCCTTTCTGCAAATAACTTAGCCAAAGCTATACAAAATTCAACACCTGACCTGCTTTTTTTTTAGGAAAAGGCTAAAATATTATTAATAACTACAAAAGTACAAGAAGTACTAATGCAAGGATACAAAGATACAGCAAGTAACACGCAAGGAAAACAAGGCAACACAGCCTGCCCTGGAACCAAACAGAAACAGCCAACAGAGGCAGAAACTGCAACACCTAGGCAAAAACAGCAACAGCAGTGTATCGAAAAAAATAAAAGCACACACCCCACACCAGAAAAACTACACAGCTGCTGCAGTTACTATTGCCTTAAACAAAGCCCGGGGTCCCAACACCATTCGTAAAAAAGACACACCGGAATCTTATGCTGACTCAAACCCCATCTCCACGAGGCAAATTTAATCCCATCCACTACTTCCCTCGGGTCGTTATTTTTTATTTTGCTGTTCAACAGAATCATAGAACTCATACACTACAAGAAAATTAGTTATTAATCATAAAAAAAACCGTCTGTAATCAACAAAAAGCCGTGGATAATATGAATTAGTGACGAATTACCCACGACCACAAAGTGGTGGGAAAAAGGCTCGTTGGTAATTTTTACCCACGGCCAAAAAGTCGTCGGTAACTTACCGTCGGCTATACCATGGGTTATTCGTGGGTAATTGTCAATAATGTTACCCATGGATAAGCCATCAATAATAGTAGTGTTTTAAAAGAGATTAATTTACCTGCATCTAACATTCTCTAACCAATATACATTTCAAAAACTAATAATTCAATCAATTGGATTATTACTTATCATGTTTGTTAAAGATTCAAAATAACATACATCAAAACAAACAATGGCATTGTAGAACTTGTTCTTTTTAATTACAAATAAGAATAGTTATTCAAACGGAAAATCCCTCAAACTAAACAATGATCCTATAAAGTGATTTACAAAATATTTAAGTACAAAACCATTCTTATATTCTCCAGAAATAATACAACATAAAATGTAGAATCTCTTTTTATAGGACTTCCAAAAACTCTTCTTGTCGCTGCTGTAATGAGTATTCTATAAAGGAGCCTGATGAAATTTCCAAGAATCAGCATTTCTTCCTCCACAACCTTGCTTGTTATGACTGAGCAATGCAAAGGTGCTCCAAAATCAATCAATTGTAAATGCTTCATTGTTCCGGTTACTATCATTCATTCTTCACATCCTATCCGAGCGAATCCAACACACTCGTATCTTTTGTGCAGGCTGCAAGGCAAGGTGGGATTGCTTGTTATGACTGAGCAATGCAAAGGTGCTCCAAAATCAATCAATTGTAAATGCTTCATTGTTCCGGCTACTATCATTCATTCTTCACATCCTATCCGAGCAAATCCAACACGCTCGTATCTTTTGTGCAGGCTGCAAGGCAAGGTGGGATTATGTATCAAATGTTTATGATCCTTAACTAGTGACCGGAAGGATTATGTAGATATGGACAAGGAAAATTACTTGCGGCAAAAAACTACACTTAATCAAGTGTTGCTATGTATAAAAACTACACAAAAATCCATATAATTGTCAAAGAAATTAATAACCTTTTGGATTAAATTGAACTATGTAAACCCAATAATGTTAACACAAAGATCAAAAGCAAAAAAATGTGGCTCACAAGAATTTGTGACAGCTAACTGTGCTAAGCACAAATACTATACTATATAGTTTATAATATCCTCATTAAGGAGTCATCTACACAAGAGCAATACTTGCATGTCTAAGTTTCTAATGTACTAAAACAACATAAATAAGTGTACATGCCCTGTAAATTAATCAAAGTCATATATAAAAGTTATCTCAACAAATGGAAGAAGATTGTTCCCTCAAACCTTTTAGCACAAAAAAATTGCTTCTCATGTTTATATATAGTGAATTAGTCCTTAGACAAAACACAGACCACATAGCCCTATATATACTTTGGTTTAGCATAAGTCTAATCCAAATGAAGGAGGGAATATTAATGGACAGATCATTAAGGCTAAAAAATGTCAACAAACTTGTACATACTTCCACGATGATATATAAAATGTAAGAGTCATATGGATTATGTCTGACACATTTGAAAGCATGAATCAATAGATGAAAGGTCCATCTGATCCCGTTGAGATATGAATGGTGCCAAAAGAACTTCTTAACCACAATAAGAATAACATACAATTTCCCAAAGTGTACACCATCAAATAGAAATATAAATAAAAATAAGAGGCGAGAGTACTATATACCAATATCCAGGGGATCATGAGTCTCTGACTGTTTGAAATTTAACTTCTGCAGATGCAAGAGTCAAAGCCCCTTTCTCAATATGCCTTCAACTAATTTTCTGATAGATTATAAACCTGCATCAATGGCTGAACTATACATATTTCTTAAGTCAGTAGTAGTTACTAGATTCATCAATCGACTGAGCAAAGAAAATACCAAAGTTACATAATGTAACTTAGATGGATTTAAACAAAAGATATGGTTCACCGATTAACTCATAACCTCAATTCTTTACAATAAACTTAAGGTCAAAATGACTACCACATAGGAATATGTGGTTATTTATCAAGAATGTTTGGTTATTTAATCAATGAACAAATAGTTTCCACCTTAGTTTATCCTTTCATGTATTGCTAATGACATTTTTCTATCATTATTAGAATGATGCCTACCTCGTATAGAAGATGGGATTGAGTGTGACCAATGTAGTTTTAAATTAATATATGTAACAGAATCCTAATTTAACTCCTCTAGAACCACCTATAAACTTATAAAGGTTATACATTTAGAAACCAAAGGCTTCTTCATGAAGAGGATAGATTCTTACTTATCTCTCTTAGCAGCTGCAAAACTTACCAATACTTTGCACATAGAACAAATTTGAAAAAATAACATTTAATTTCACAGTTAACAACAAATGCAAAATTTAAAACAATAAAACCATGATAAAGATGGGTATATCAAAAAGTTGCTATACAAAGATTAAGAGTTTAACATAAAATACCTTGAATCGAAGATTCTAGTTGTCCTGCCCTCCACTATTCTCAGAACTGGATCGACCTAGCTGTACAAAAAAAGAACAGACGATCCTATATCAGAGTCCGAGAAATTGAAGAATTGTAAGAGGGGAAACGGGAAGCTATTGAAAAAATCGTGATTTGGAAGAGAGATTGAAGGGAAAATTAGTTCAGGTTGAGGAATTGGAATGGTAGATAGCGAGGGTTTGTGAGAGAAGCTTGTTGAATAACAGAAATCTCTGAGAAATCAAATACTAAGGAACCGTGAGCCGAGTACGGCGAACCTAGGGTTCTAAGAGGGAGAAAGAAAACTGTTTCATGCGGTGTTTAGCAAAGAGAGGGAGAAACAGTGAGATAAACAATTTTTGTTTTTTTTGGATCGCGATGTTTTAAATAGAATGAACTTATTTTTATTTGACTATATATTTTAAAAAAATAGTTTAGCCATGAGTAAGTTTTTTCGTTTACTTAATCCAATTTTGTAAATTTATTATTATAATTATAAAATTATTATAAATATTGAACCGAGTATAAATATTATAATTTTATGTCGTCTATAGTTTTTGAGAGTTATGCCGTGGGTAACAATTTCAAATAATTCAAAACAAATTCTTAATTTTATCCACAGTCTAGTCGTGGGTAAATCGTCGATACTTTTAAAATTTCCCACCATTACCAAGCCATGGGTAATTGTTTGCGGGTAATAAAAGGATTTCTTGTAGTGATAAAAGGGAAAACTGGTGCTCCCGTCACAGTATAGTTCTGAGAAGGGCGTGCAAAAATGAGTGTAATAATAATGCACAGTGTATTAAAGAACAACATCTTAACAATTTGGCATTATGAGTATTAGAATTGGTGTGGAACATATCAAAATTGAACAACAAACACCGATCTAAGCTTAATAAATAAGGATAAACTTTACAAAGATACGGTATAGACGAACAAAACATCTTATTAGTCATCACAATGAATAGTCTAGAGTAGCAAGTGATTTTTTTTTTTTTGAATCAATAAAAGATTTTATTAGAAAGCAAGTGGAAAGCACTAGGTGTGCACAGCCACTGCAAAGGAAAGATACACAAGCAGGTCACTACAAAAAGCAACCAAGAGGAAAACTCAAGGGAGACAAAGAAAATAATATTAAATGGCTCCCTTGAGAGAATACATCGATTTGATCAAGAGTCAGAAATTTCAAATTTAAAAAATACAGTCTAATAATTGTTAAATGGCTGAAAAACCAAAATATTTCTGTCATATGTTGTTTAGCAGAAGGTACATGTTTAGGCTAAGTGTATATCTCTAATGTATCTTAATTGTAAGGATCCATATCATAAGTAAGATATAAAAAAAAAAAACTCAACTTTTTTTTTTTTTGAATTCGCAAAGAAAATAAAATTGAATTAAAAGGGCATGAGGCATGCCAAAGTTAACAAGATACAAGGGAGGGATAAATAGAAAATAACAAAGGTGTATGTTGGAGAAGTTGTTGCAAACTAACCTTCTTATCAGCATTCTCATTGTTGGAAAAGCACCTCTTATATTAAAAGATGACACGAGTAACCAACAACGATAAAGTATTGATCAGTTGTACATCAGCAAGGTGCTCACTGGAGCTTCTTTGCGCCAACTCTCTTCCTATAATCTGCCCTTCAATGCACACAGTGGTAAAAATGTTACAAAAAGAAACTATTATGGTTTTCATTGAAAAAAGTAGTGATATTTCACCCTACAAAATTGCAACTAATCAAGTACATGCTGATCAGTTATATCATTTAAGCACTGCACCAGAACTATAAATAAGATTGAAACAATAAGAGTAGTAGGTAATATTATGATAACACCAAGGCTTATGTAGGCCATTGAAATCCTTTGACTAAATGGATGCACAAGACTAATTGTGTTTTACTTAAAGTGTTGTCATATGAACTTATGATACTAAATTGCCTCAAATATAATTCTTAATTGCATAGTGTTCTAAGATTTTATGGAAAAGAAGTAATATTGGATACAAATCAAAGGTTCCCAATCAATATTACATATTTCCACATGAGAACCTTGATAACACATAGGATAGTAGAAAAATACTAAAAAGAGAACCTTATTGAACATGAATCAAGAAGTCATTGAATAATATGTTATGAACAACATGAAGAGAAGATGGAATGGCATAAGCATACCTATATCGATGACCAATGATACAAAATAGAATAAAAATTCAATCAAGTAGTTGACACTTGTGAGGCTAAGAAAGGATAGTTGAGATGCTTTTGTGAGTTCTAATGTGAGGCGACTCTTGCCAAAACCGACGACTCCAATAACTCAGCTTTGTGAGAAACCCCATTGAAAATTGACCTCCATTGCTCCAACAAGGCTATAGTTTCCGCAACATTGACGATTTCCTTTGCGTTCTCGACGCGGCAAGCGTTGGTCACCACCGCAGCCCTATTCCAAAGCTTATGAAGGCTACCAACCCTCTCCATACTATGGACAGCTCCATTTTATTGCCACTATTAGTGATGACCTCTGTCGATTCACTTTTCTATGCCTAATTATACATGTTACTACTAACCTAATATTTATTTATGAGAGCCTCTTAATGAAATCAATTTACATTCAAGTTCAATGTAGTAAAGCCAACTTAGTGAGTACTACTCAGCTAAACAAATATTTTAAGATGCAATAGTTATGATAGCAATTGTAGGACAAGTACTGCATCTTTAAATGTAATTTTTGTATACCTAGTATGTAAAATTAAAAGTATGCCATGCTCGAGTATTCAAACTGCTGCAATTCCAAACCAAAATAGGCAGCAAGAACGAGTATGCTCACATATCTTAAAGGTCTTCTTTGATATCGGAATAAATGTCTCCAATCATGCTCGACACCGATATGTATCGGACACCGGACACAATCAAAACCATAAACATGAGAGAAAATATGTTTCATCCTTGCAAATTCAAAAAACAAAAATAAATAAAATGATTCATCCTTAACAAATTGCAAATATATGATAAGAAACGATGAAAATTCAGTCGACAAAGAATTTTTCGACAAAGAATTTATAGCACAATTTTTCGATAAAGAATGAATATTTACACAAAACAAAATAAAATTCAGTCGCATTTTATTTTCTTGAACCTAAATTTTGATACTTTTCTTCCAATTTAGTTATCTGTAGTTGGAACCCAACATGTAAATGTTCCCACAAAATTTCACTGACTTGCTCAAAACTAATTAACTGCATACATATTTCTATCAAACATTTACAAAAGGCAATATCACTAAATACTAAATTTCCTTGGCTTGCTCAAAACTGCTAAAGTGCATACACAAAATTAATTATTTAATATTGATAGACTTTTTGTTAGCACACTTGAGAAAGTAAAGCCACAAACACTGAATGAAGAAAATAAAGCCTTGGTAGATAAAGATTAGGGATCAGAACAAGAAATAAATTAATCAATTAGAGAGTATTGAACGAATAGAGAAGATTACCTTAGGGTTTTGTCGAGACGGAGAGTACTACCTTTCTTTGAATGAATCAATTTCTGGATCGATTTTGCGAGTACCTTAGAGTGTTCGTCGCACAACCAACTGAACGGTTTAGAGATGAATCGATTTTGGGAACAATTTTGGCAGCATAATTAGATTTTGGGAAGAAGAAACATGGGTTCGACTGCGATTGGATATTGGTAGAGAATATGTTGCGATTTTGGTAGAGATGAATTAAGTTTCTGACGGTGATGAATTAAGTTTTTTTTTTTATATGGGGAAATATAATGCTTTTCAACTAAACCGCTGGTAAACCAAATTAAACCGCCGATTTATTTAAAAATTACCAGCGGTTCCCCAAAACCGTTGCTATTTTTAATTTTGTTTTAAAAATTACCAACGGTTCCCCAAAACCGTTGCTATTTTAATTTTGTTTTAAAATTATCGGCAGTTCTACAAAACTGTTGCTATCCATTTGTTGCAATTTCCAATTTCTTTTGTAGTGTCTGTTGCGACAAATTTGTTCCATCACTATTTGTGACGGATGAAAAATCCCCTCCCAAAAATTTTGCGACGTTGAAATTGCAACCGGATTTTTGATTGTCGCTAAATCCGTCACTAATTGTGTTTCTGACGGAAAATTGACACATTAGCGACATATTTTTTCCTTCGCTAAATTTGACTTTTCTAGTAGTGGAAAATTGGAAATATTCTTAAAAGTTGATGAGGAAAAATTAGTAAACTTGGTAGTAATTATTTTTAATATATTGTTATGTTAGTAGATTGATGAGGACACATTTGTTATTTGTAATCGCTTTTAATATATAAAAATTTTGCTTATATTTTTTTGTTCTTAATCTTTTATTGTAGACATAATATTTATTTGTTTATTTATTAAGTTTGGTTAATCTTTTTTTTTCTCACGTAACAAGTTACAGGGGGTAAAACAAAAAAAAATTACAGAGGGTAACACAAAACTCGTCTACTTTGCAGGGGGTAGAAGTTTACTTACCCAAAAAAACTTATTATATTTTTGAGGAAATGTAATTTTGTAATATAAAAAATCATCATACTCGAAATTATTGAAAGGCGTCGCAATAAATTAGGGGTGAAAATTAGGTAATGAGTTGAAAAAGTAATAAAACTAATAACTATATTATAAATTATAAAAAAATAGAAAACAAGTGCAGATTTTGAAGAACTGATTCGAGCCCTAGAGCTTCCGATATTTACTAAAAGGTTATACTAAAAATAGTTGTAGTAAATAAATTTATAAGGAAAATAGATTTTGTTACTCTCACTACTATGTTTTGTCTTTAGGCACTACTAAGAAAATTTCTTCATCTTAATTCAGTCAAACGATAGATAATTTATAAGATTACTACCAATAATAACATGAAGAAAAAAAAATTAGAAATGACAAAATCCACACTATCAATGCACTTTATTAGATAAAATATTGTCAATTAATTTTTTTTGTACAACTATATTGCCAAATAAATTTATTAATTAACTAAAAAGTGGAAATTTTTCTTATACAAAAAAAAGGCGGACCTTTGGAGGCGTGGAGCCTATATCTCCTTTTCTTTTGATATCTCATTTTTGCCACTGCAAATTTTCTCGCACGTCCTATGATTTTATCAAAATACCATTGTCTGTTACTTAATTAAGTAGCGGATACTTACAAAAACACCCTACAATTATAATGTCTACACCTTAAGTAGCATACAACAATTTCCAAAAATCACTACAAGCAATATGATTTTTGCATTTTGCCAGAAACTTGTAACAACTTTTAACAAAAAAAATTGTTGGCAAAAATCATATTTTTTGTTGTGAATTACTCATTCTTATGTATCCGCGACTTAAGTAACGAAAGGATAAAATGAGAAATGTGTAAGGCGTGCGAGTAAGAACATATATACATTGAAAAATTAAAAAGTAAAATTTGTAAAAAATAAAAAAAGGTTTGGAATGTGTGAAAGTCAAACTCAAAAGAGTAGGGTCGATTTTATTTTTTGTCCCCATAAATTTTAGATTTTTCCCTATTAAAGAAAAAACGTACTTGTCCAATGAGTTTAGCTCAATTGGTAGGACATTGCATTATATATGCAAGGAACCGGAGTTCGAACCCCGATCATCTCACTTATCCACCTTAAAGTTAGAATTTCTAGCTACTAGACTACTTGACCAAAAAAGAAAAAGCACACATATTTTCAACCCCCAAATATTGTTTATTGAGTTTGCTATTTTTTTTATAATTTATAATATAGTTATAAGTTTTGCTACTTTTTTCAACTCGTTACCTAATTTTCTCCCCTTATTTATTGGGACGCCTTTCATTAATTTCGAGTATGATGATTTTTTATATTACAAAATTACATTTACTCAAAAATAATATTTGTTGGGTAAATAGATTTTTACCCCCTGTAAAGTAGAGGGTAAAAACAAAACTCGCCTACTTTACAGGGGATAAAAACCTATTTACCCATTTTTTTTATGCTTAAGTAGTCTATTGGTCCCTTAAAGATATTTTTGGTTTCATATTGGTGCCTTAAAGAAAAAAAGTTTCATTTAAATCCCTTAAAGATGCACCCATTAGTCATAATAGTCATTTCCGTCAATTTTTTCAAAAAACCGTTAGTTTTGTGCAAGTCCACCCTTATTAATAGTGTACCACCAACATCGAATTTTGTTTTCTTTCCTTCATCTTCTCCCTTCATTTCTTCTTCATCTTTATATATATTTTCATAAACTTCAACAAAATTTCATATCTTAAAACAAAATAAAAATTAGGCTAAATTAAATGGAAAACAAAAAGTATTCTCCGGAGCGATGCTGCTGGAACTTTTTTCCTTAAAGAATAGTTCTCGTTTCTTTTTCTTTCTGTCTTTTTTTTTTGCTTTGATTAGCCTTGTAACAAAAAAAAATGGAAAACAAAAACAACAAAATCCAAAAAACTATGTGAATATAAACGAATAAATTTCCAAAAAAAGGTGTAAAACTATGTGAATAAAATTCTAGATCTTTTTCATCTTCACCAAATTACTACAAAAGTAAATCCAGAAAAAAAAAACTAAAACTCAAAACATAAACAACTACAGATCTTCTTTATCATTCGTCTTCGCGCCGCCTTTGCCTTCTGTTTGCTCAGCCGCCGACGAACAGCACACCAACGAGTTTCTCTATTCATGTGTGTTTTTCCGACCGTGCTCCGATCTACAACACCTTTGACATCTTGATTGGTGTCTGTTCGTGTGCCTTTCTCTGTTCACGTTTTTTCGATCCATCTCCGATTGTGCTTTGATCCACAACGTTTCCACCGCTTTTGCAGTGTTCTGTTCTTGTTTCTACTGTGTTCTAATCTTTTGAATGTTGTTTTGTTCAATGGAAAAGAGATATAGTAACACCAATTAGAGCTGTCAAAACGGGCGGCCCGGCCTGTTTCGGGTCGGCCCATTCGGGCTTCGGGCTTCGTCGGGCCGGGCTTAAAAAGCCCGAATAAAAAATGGGCTACAAAATCAAGGCCCGAGCCCAGACCGGTACGGGCTCTCGGTCTTTCGGGCCGGCCTAGTTTTTTAAAAAAAAAAACATTTTTAAAGCAATAGATGAAGGGTAATGAAAAAGGAAGAAATTTAAGTGTCCAATAAATTTGACAAAGAGATCACAACATTAATTAATTACAAATAGGTTGAAATTTATTAATGTAAAGTTATTTAAGCTAGTTACAGTTTACGAGTAATTACATAGAGAAATATTTCACGATCGTGGTTTTATTTTTTTAGCTTATTTATTTATTTTAATGACATGATAAGTTATTTTTACTTTTAGCTTCTTTTCATTTCTTTATGTATATAATTTGCGTTACTAGTGCATGTATATAATATGTGTTACTATTGCATATTTATTCTCTTGAATGCGCGTTTGATGGAATTGGAAGGTGTGTGTGACGTGTGTGTTGTGTTGCTGCCGTGTCGTTAACTTCTTATGTTTGTGTGGACTTTTAGATTGGTGGCCCAAATAAAAATATTATAAACATCCTTCCTTGTTTACTCAAATTTTTTATTTTTATTTTTTTATTATAATTTAATCGGGCTTGCAGGCGGCCCGCGGCCCATATTTTTTGCGGGCTATATCGGGCCGGGCTAAAAAGCCCAGATGCTCATTCGGGCTAGATTTTTAAGGCCCAAGCCCGGGAAAAAATCGGGCTATTCGGGCCGGCCCATTTTGACAGCTCTAACACCAATACAGTGCAAAGGATTTGAGATTGTTTTAATTTTTTTTCTGGGTTTGCTGATTGATGAGATAATGAAGAAGAAGAGCGAAGATGATGAAGAAATGGTAAATAATATTAAGTGTTGATAGTTCACAATGAGATACAATGCACTTGAAAGATCCAACGGTGTAAACAAATCAAAAGGTTAAAATTAAAACAATTAATGAAAAAGTAACGGAAAGGACTAGTATGACTAACAGATATATCTTTAAGGGACTTAAATGAAATTTTTTTTCTTTAAGGTGTTGGAACAAAATAGGTTCTGACATGATTCAATTAAGTTTTGATGATAACAAAGGTATTAATATACAATAGGGTATACTAATTAATTAATCCAAGTGTGCAGATATACAAGTTAATTCTTTAAATTTATTAGAAGCACATTGGAAGCTTTGATATGTCAAAGCAAATTCTGACCAGATTTTCAAGGCATCAGAAGATGCAAATTATGTTCGTCAGAAGCTAGTATCAGACTCTGATAAGAGCAGTGAGAGCCGTTTTGTCAGAAGAACATTCTCTGCAACAATGATTGGAAATCATCATCATCCTCTGACATTCCAAAAGCTGATGAAATCAATCTTATCCACAAGATAGTGACGTTAGTACTACTGTACGTACTCATTACCTGATTTGGCTAAAACGTTATCCCCAAGATTGATCGCATACAAGGTTACCTGATTTGGTTAAAAATGGTACTATCTACAGCTGGCGCTATCTCACCGCATCAAATTCAAATCAAACACGCTCCACCTTCGTCTATAAATTGGAGCAAGTTTGAAGTTCTAGGACACGACACTTGAACAATTTGAAAGAGTTGTTATTCTGCCAAAATCATCCTAGAGCACTAAGAACTTCAAATACAACTTGAACTCATATTCAAATCCAAGACTCCAGTTTCAGCTTCTGTTAATTCATTAGTTGAACCTTAGAATTTTTGTATTAAGATTCTATGTTAAGTCTTGTATCAAAAGTTGTATTTATTTGTAACTGAACATTGATCTTCATATCAATTGTTCAGACTCTGTTTTCTTATATTTGTTTTGGAAGTCTCTTGCCTGTGTGCTTGAGCATTAGGAAGTCTCTTGTTTGTATACTTGAGCATTGGAAGTCTCTTGCAAGGTTGCTTGAGCATTTGTAATCTTTTGTGATTATAGTGAACTCTCTTGGTAGTACAAGAGGACTGGACGTACTCTCGGTTTGTGAGGGGAACCAGTATAAAAACTCTGTCTCTACTTTTCTCTCCTTCCCTCTATCTTCAAAGTTCTGTTCAATTGTGTTTTGTTTTTCTAAACCGCTGCAAACTCTGATAAGTTTTTCATAACTTAGAAGAAATTTTTATCTACCCAAAACACAATTCAACCCCCCCCCCCTTCTTGTGTTTTTCACACCTTCAATTGGCATCAAGAGCCTGGTTCTGTTTTTTTAATCACCTAACAGTGAGACAGTTTTCCTGTTGAAAAACACTATGACTGAAACTCCAAGTGGTAGCATGAAAGCAGTTCCTTATGACTATGATGTTGAAGACAATAAGACAAGCAACAAAGCACCGAAGTTCAATGGAGATGCATCTAACTTTTCCTGGTGGAAAGATAGAATCTACAGTCATCTTATTGGTTTAGATGATGAGCTTTGGGACTTAGTTGAAGAAGGGGTAACCTTCCAAGGACTTAATGAAAAGGGAAGGTTATCTATTGAAGAAAGAAAGAAGTTCACTCCTACAGACAAGAAGCTTTACAAGAAACATCACAAGGTCAAGGATCTTCTCATTGGATGTATAACTCATGATGAATATCTCAAGATCACAGACAAATCTACTGCCAAGAGCATCTATGACTCCTTGTGTTCCACATATGAAGGAAATAAACAGGTTCAAGAGGCAAAGGCTACTCTTCTGATCCAACAGTATGAACTCTTTAGAATGAAGGATGATGAGAATATTGAATCCATGTATTCGAGGTTCAAAATTCTAGTGGCTGGTCTCCAAGTTCTAAAGAGAAGCTACACAACTTCTGATCATGTAAGAAAGATTTTGAGAAGCTTACCTTCAAGGTGGAGGCCTAAGGTAACAGCTATTCAAGAAGCTAAGGATTTGGACAAACTTGGCTTGGAGGAATTGATAAGTTCACTCATGAGTCATGAGATTGAACTATCTTCTGATGAGCCTCAGAAGAAACTAAAATCTTTGGCCTTGCCATCTATTTCAGTTTCATCTAAGGCTCTGAAAGCCAAAGTTGTAGAGTCTGAAGCAGAGGAATCTTTCGTAGATAATCAAGAAGAAGGATCAGATGATGATTTCTTTGCACTCTTGTCCAAAAAATTTCAAAAGTGGTCACTAAGGAAGGGCAAAAATTTTCAAGGCAGAGGATCTGGATCAAGAAACAACACCAGCAGAGAGAAGAAGGATGACACAAAAAATTGTTTCAATTGCCATAAGCCTGGACACTTCATGGCTGATTATCCTGAACTCAACTCCAAGGGTAAAGGAAGAAAGAGTACAATCAAGAACAAAGCCAAGAAGAGTCTGATGGCAACATGGGAGGATATCAATGAACTGTCTGAGGATGAAGACTCTGAGGAAGCAAACCTAGCGCTTATGGCCACTGGTGAATCAGACCATGACAGTGATTCAGAGTCTGACACGGACGATATTGATGAGGTAATATCTAAAATGTCTAGTACTCAAATGACCAAAGCTTTGAAAGATGTAATGGTGAAGTACATGGAAAAGTTGAGTGAGCTAGATTTTTGTAAACAAAAAATGAAGCTACTCAATGAAAATCTCACCCAAACTCAGGCAAACTATCAAAAATCTCTTAAAACAATTAAAGTGCTTGAGACTGGATGTAGAACATGTCACAAACCCTATGATGAGTATGAAATCTCTCTTCAAGAGTTTGTTCACCATAACATATACAAAACTAGGGTAACTTCCGTAATTCATGGTGGACTTAGCAACTATTACAAAAGACAAGGACTTGGTTCTCTTACATCTCCTAATGTGGGAAAATCAAATAAACCTGTCTTGTTGAGCAAGTCACCATCAGAATCTTATTCAAACTTTACTAAGGGTACATCAGAACCTCTGACTGTGTCTGGTACTCTTGTGAGCTTGGAACCACAAGATAAGGTATCAGAAGATGACTCATCTTCTGAACCTAAGTCTTCTAAAACCCAGGTTCCCCTCACATCAGTACCCATGTCTACTCAAGTTAAAGCTGTCAGAGTACCAAAGCCTGTTGATAAGCGGGGCACTAGTACTTCTAAAGTAAACTTGGTAACTGGTTCTCTGACACACTCAAGAGGAAAGTCTCAGAGACAACATAAGCTTAAACATTTTTCTAAAGGCTCTGTTGACTCCAGATCTTCTGAGTATTCTAACAAGCAAAATAAGATTCTCAAAACTAACCAAAAAGGACCCATCAGAGTATGGGTACCAAAATCTGAAATAGTGTATGCTGCAGGTATGCACCCAAAGAAGAAAAGAAAGCTCATGGTATCTGGACTCTGGCTGCTCACGTCACATGACAGGAGACAAGCTCTTATTCCACACCCTGAATCAGCAAGAGGGAGGAACAGTAGGGTTTGGTGGCAACCAGAAGGGAAAGATCATTGGTATAGGTACAGTTGGTAATTCTTCTTTGTCAATTTCTGATGTTTGGTTAGTAGATGGACTACATCATAACCTACTTAGCATAAGTCAATTGTGTGATAGTAATTATGATGTTATGTTTAATAAGGATTCATGTACTGTAATCAGAAACTTTGATCAATCTGTTGTCTTTAAGGGAAATAGAAAAGGCAATGTGTACAAAGTCAATTTTTCTGATTTAAAGGAACAACAAGTGCTTTGTCTCTTGACACTGAGTGATGAAAAATGGGTCTGGCACAAAAGATTGGGTCATGCTAACTGGAGATTAATCTCTAACCTTAGCAAGGATAATCTTGTCAGAGGCCTTCCAAAAATAAAATATCACTCAGACTCACTTTGTGATTCCTGTCAAAAAGGAAAAATTGTCAAAAGTTCCTTCAAAAACAAAAACATTGTCTCTTCTAACAGACCCTTAGAACTCTTACACATTGATTTATTTGGACCAGTTAGCACTGCTTCAATCAATGGTAAGAAATATGGATTAGTCATTGTAGATGATTATAGTAGATGGACTTGGGTTAAATTTCTGAGAACTAAAGATGACACATATGAAGTGTTTAGCATCTTCTGCACCCAAATTCAAAATGAAAAGTATTCCAAGATTTTAAAAGTAAGAAGTGATCATGGTGGTGAATTTGAAAACGAACCTTTTGAACAATTTTGTGAAGAACATGGAATTCTCCATGAATTCTCTTCTCCTAGAACTCCACAACAAAATGGAGTTGTAGAAAGAAAGAATAGATCTTTACAAGAAATGGCACGCACCATGATGCATGAAAATAATTTAGCAAAATTCTTTTGGGCAGAAGCTGTTAACACTGCTTGTTATATTCAGAATAGAATCTACATAAGACCTATTTTGAACAAAACAACATATGAACTCTTTAAGGGAAGAAAACCCAATATTTCTTATTTTCATCAATTTGGTTGTACATGTTACATTCTGAATAACAAAGTCCATCTTAAGAAATTTGACTCTAAAGCCTGTAAGGGTATCTTCATTGGATACTCTGAACGCTCTAAGTCATACAGAGTGTATAATTCTGAAACTAATACAGTGGAAGAATCAATGCACGTAAAGTTTGATGATAAGGAGTCTGATGATAAAAAGTCAGAGCCTGTTAAAGATTTGTCAGGATCTGATGAATCAGAAGATGAAGCTCCAGAGTATGACAACTACATAGAACCTGGAGAAGACTCTGAAGTGCAAGAAGCTACACCTTCTGATGCTGCTCAAGAACATCAAACAAATGAGGACAACTCTGAAGCAACAGAGATTCCAAGAAATACATTCAAATACAAATCATCACATCCTGAAGAGCTTATCCTAGGAAACAAGAATAGTCCAAGAAAAACAAGGTCAAACTTCAGAGATGAAGAATCATTGTTTGGATTAGTATCATTGATTGAACCAAAGACAACAAATGAAGCTCTCTATTGTGAATTCGACTAATAAACTCACACCAATAATAAACTGATGTGTGGGGCAAGCGAAAAAAGCAACCAAATATAAGGACAATAGAGATGATGATGCAATAACCCAAAGCAATAACGGCAGAAGATAAAGAACACAATAATATTGTTTACCCAGTTCGGTGTTAATGAACCTACATCTGGGGGAGAGAGCAACTCTCTGTTCCACTAGAATCAAATAAGCCACTTTACAAGAGTTCCCAATTGGGTTACAAGAATTAATCCTAATTCTACCCAAAATCCCGAATCTCTTCCCGTGGCCACGAGACTCAATTTGACCTAGTCTACCCAAGGTGTATCACAAACCCCTTACATGTTTGCTCTCTTTGCTCTCACTATTTTTCTATGAATAAACAACCTCTATTTATAGAAAAATATATGCCTATTATTTTAAAACAAATCTTTTAAAATAAAACCAAATCTCCTATTATTTTTAAATATATCTAATATTTAAAAACAAACACAATCTAAGTCAGATATTCTTCAAAACAAATTTTCCGCGAAAATTTCCAAACCAGCACGAGCTGCGCCTAGCGCCAGTCTATTCGCGCCCCGCGCCAGCCAACAGAATCCACAGGCCAAACGAGGCCTCTCCTGGCGCCGCGCGCTAGCTGTCAGGTTCTCCTAGGATTTTTCTGACTTCTTGTGACCGAGGTTTTAAGGCATATCCAACAATTCTCCACCTTGCTTTTAAATCGATGGTGATCCAATCAACCACCGTGTTGCTCTCTCCATCTTGAATCTTCTATTCAAGATCACCGGCCAAGTCCAAGTCCCACTTGAACCTCGACATAGGCACCATCCTCCACTTGCTTCCCGCAAGCTGTACCTCCCCTTCATCCCTCGGAATGCCTTCCGCCCTCATGAAGATCTTGTCTCCCACTACCATAGGATGTTTGGTAGCACCCACAAGATTCACCGCCTCCTCTTCAGACTCCGGAGTAGCTAATTTCGTACCCTCCTGAAGTAACGCTTGTGCCCCGCTATCACCGGTCTTTTTGGATAGCTCAACAAGCTTCACCACCCTTCGACCCCCGGAGTGCCCTCCATCCTCTCGAAGTATCGCTTGGCTCCGAACCAACCTTGAAATTTTAGGCGGTTCCACAAGCTGCAACATCAAACTCTCCTTGTATCCAACTACCTCCAGCAGTCTCACAAGTTACCAAGTCTGATCACTGTTGCTTTCAATTGCCTCCCTGAAGATCTTCCAAGTTTTGCACTTCTTCAGCCACAATTGAAACATAACCCACAAGGTCTTAATAGTCATACCACTTTGGTGCAACAATTCCACTCTCCTCCCTACCTCTCATTAGATAGCCAAGAGCCATTGTTGAATGTTTGTCTTCCTCTAGTCCAACTAGTAACAAACTCCACCTCAAACCGTGATTCCTTCACCAAAGTCACAAATCGGTATTTTTTCACTATGTTCCCACCTTGTAACCTGCAAAACTGTCAAACTGCTCTGAAACAAACTTCAGGCCATTGTTAGTATCCAACAATTCCAGTTTAGTTCCAACACCTAGTAAACCTCGTTTCACTAGTCCAACTAAATATATGTCACTAACAAGAATCAACCAAAGTTTCACAACTCAACCATATGAGAATCTCCACTAGTAACAAATGCATAACCAAAAGTAAACCAACTATCCATGTATCAAAGTTTAGGAACATACCTCACATAATGTAAAAGAAAACACATGATTTGTCAAACATCGTAAGACAAACCAAAAAAACCATACCTCAAACCTTTCAAGCTTTCCCGTCTTCAAGATGAAAAACTCCACCTTCAACTAGCTCTCAGATTTTTCACGGTATTCCTTCTTCAAACACATGTGATAGGAGCATTCAAAGTCCATGACTTAATACTCCACCGCTTCCCAACTTTCACTAGCATCTTCAGATTCTTATAACAAAGTTGTTCTTTCAACAGTCACCCGAGTATTATTCCACCGCCTCTCCAGGCCGTGCTTCTCCCTTCAACGCCTCAACACGTTTTGAATTAACACCGCACTCATCTTCACCTTCCACAACCCGTAGTCGATACTCCCGGTGAACTTCTCAATACCCCCTTCAAACCCATGGTACTTGAATCGACTGATCCCCTTGCCCCACGGTGGACGCCAATTATTGTGAATTCGACTAATAAACTCACCAATAATAAACTGATGTGTGGGGCAAGCGAAACAAGCAACCAAATATAAGGACAATAGAGATGATGATGATGATGCAATAACCCAAAGCAATAACGGCAGAAGATAAAGAACACAATAATATTGTTTACCCAGTTCGGTGTTAATGAACCTACATCTGGGGGAGAGAGCAACTCTCCGTTCCACTAGAATCAAATAAGCCACTTTACAAGAGTTCCCAATTGAGTTACAATAATTAATCCTAATTCTACCCAAAATCCCGAATCTCTTCCTGTGGCCAAGAGACTCAATTTGACCTAGTCTACCCAAGGTGTATCACAAACCCCTTACATGTTTGCTCTCTTTGCTCTCACTATTTTTCTATGAATAAACAACCTCTATTTATAGAAAAATATATGCCTATTATTTTAAAACAAATCTTTTAAAATAAAACCAAATCTCCTATTATTTTTAAATATATCTAATATTTAAAAACAAACACAATCTAAGTCAGATATTCTTCAAAACAAATTTTCCGCGAAAATCTCCAAACCACCACGAGCTGCGCCTAGCGCCAGCCCGTTCGTGCCCCGCGCCAGCCAACAGAATCCACAGGCCAAACGAGGCCTCTCCTGGCGCCGCGCGCTAGCTGTCAGGTTCTCCCAGGATTTTTCTGACTTCTTGTGACCGAGGTTTTAAGGCATATCCAACACTCTCTCAGATGATGCTTGGATAGTTGCTATGGAAGAAGAGTTAAATCAATTCAAGAGAAATGATGTATGGGATCTGGTACCCAAACCTGAGCACAAGAACATTATTTGAACAAAATGGGTATACAGAAACAAATTGAATGAGCAAGGTGAAGTTACAAGAAATAAAGCAAGACTTGTTGCACAAGGATATAGTCAACAAGAAGGAATTGACTTCACTGAAACCTATGCTCCAGTAGCAAGACTGGAAGCAATCAGGTTACTTTTATCTTATGCAGTTAATAATGATATCACTCTTTATCAAATGGATGTTAAAAGTGCATTTCTTAATGGTGTTATTTTTGAAGAAGTATATGTCAAACAACCTCCTGGATTTGAGGATTTAGCAAATCCAGATCATGTGTTTAGATTAAAGAAATCACTCTATGGACTCAAACAAGCTCCCAGAGCTTGGTATGAGAGACTGAGTACTTTCTTAGTCAACAATGGTTTTGAAAAAGGACAAGTTGACAATACATTATTTAGAAAAACACTAAAGAAAGACATTTTGATCATTCAAATCTATGTTGATGATATCATCTTTGGATCAACTAATGCCACTCTGTGCAAGAATTTTTCTAAGCTTATGCAGGATGAATTCGAGATGAACATGATGGGAGAATTGAAGTTCTTTCTCGGAATTCAGATAAATCAAACAAAGAAAGGAACATTCATTCATCAATCAAAATATATAAAAGATCTTCTGAAGAAATTCAATTTGGAAGATTGCAAACCCATGAACACTCCAATGCATCCTACATCAAGCTTAAGCAAAGAAGAATCTGAAGGCAAAGTTGATCAGAAGCTCTACCGAGGTATGATTGGATCTCTTCTTTATCTAACTGCATCAAGACCTAATATTTTATTCAGCGTATGCTTGTGTGCAAGATTTCAATCAGATCCTAGAGAAACTCATCTCACTGCTGTGAAGAGAATCTTTAGGTATTTGAAAGCTACCTGTAACATTGGATTACTGTATCAGAAATCCAATGACTACAAGCTGATTGGATTCTGTGATGCTGACTATGCTGGTGATAGAAATGAAAGAAAATCCACCAGTGGTAACTGTCAGTTCATTGGTGAGAATTTAATTTCATGGGCTAGTAAAAGGCAAACCACCATAGCTATGTCAACAGCAGAAGCTGAATACATATCAGCAGCTAAATGTTGTACACAACTACTTTGGATGAAATATCAACTGGAAGATTATCAAATAAGCAGTAACAATATTCCTTTATATTGTGATAATACTGCAGCTATTCACCTCTCTAAAACCCTATTTTACATTCAAGAGCTAAGCACATTGAGATTAAACATCATTTTATCAGAGACTATGTTCAAAAAGGAGTACTTGATCTCAAGTTCATTGAAACTGAAAATCAATGGGCTGATATCTTTACAAAACCTTTAGCTGTTGAACGTTTTGATTTTATCAAAAAGAATCTGAACATGATGGAAATCTCTGATTAACTTAGACTCTGATGAAAAATTTGTGTTTGAAAGAATCTAATAGTAATCAGAAGCTGAAGTCATCAGAACCTTCTGTATCAGAAGTTGTGATGAGGACATCTTCTGACAAACTATCAGAATCTGATTAGAAGGTAAATAGTTCTGGCGCGTAAGTTAATTTTTTTTTAAAAACCCTTTAGTTTCCCTCACTTACGTGTCAGTTATTCAATTAATCTTTTGGTACACGTGTCTTAGTGCAAGAGGATAAAGAAGTTGGTTGATGATGATTAGCATTTCTAATCCCCATTTGTGGTAAAATACTCTACTACCCCTACGTGTTTGTACTTGTTTTTTGCGCGAAACTTTCTATTTAAACACACTAACTGTTCACATTCACACTTTTGCACTCTCACAACCTACACTTTCATCTTCTAAAACTCAGAGCAATTTCTTTCTCCCTCATTAGAAACCCTAACCCCCAAACTCCATCAATGGCCTCAATCATTCCAAGAGATTGTATAGTCGACATTGCTAACTCCAAACCTACCAAGTTTGCTAAAGATCAACGTCCGTATAAGTATGATGACCTAAATCTTGTGATTGAAAATCCGGTTGATCTAGATGGGTTAAGAGTAAACGGATTCGCTAATGTAGTCAATCTGTTCAAAAGACAAGGTTTGGAATACTATTTTGATCTACTGAATGGTCCAGCATATACTGAAATGGTGAAAGAATTATGGATGAAAGCAACAGTTATCAACAAAGACGTGTACATTCAGAGAATAAAAAATATGGTTGAAGAAAATCCTGAACTTCAAGATAAAACTCCAGAACAAATGGGTTTAAAACCGTTCACAACAACTGAGATTGAATCGTTTGTGGCTGGATTCAGAATCTCCATCAGAGTATGTAATATTTGTGAGGCTCTGAAGATAGACCGTGAAGGCCTTGTCCTCAGAAACTCTGATGAGATTGGTCCTGATGTTGAGGAATTCATATTCAAACCTAAGGCTGATCCAAATGACAAGTTTGAATGGACCAACACCTGCAAAGTCATCTACAAGATTCTGACTGACAGTATTTTGTCCAAGTTGGGAGGCACTGATCAAATCTCAAATCTTCAGAAGCTGTTTACATTTCACGTTGGTAAAGGAAACTTTGTAGATATGGGTAAGCTTATCTTTGATCATCTTGCCAATTCTATTCTCTCTTCCAAATCTATTGTGCGACACTCAAGGCTACTTAGTCATATGTTTGCACAGTGTGGTTTATTGGATACAATGACTCCGTTTCTTCCAGGATATGGTTCCTTTCTGCTTAGTTCTAAATTCGTAAATAGCACTACGCTAAGGTACATGAAACTTGTAAGACCCAAGATTTCACTGTACAGTTTTCCTAAGGAACTTTATTGTTGGCTAAGTTTTTAGGGTTTTTGGTGAAGCGGTTTCGTGAGTATTGTCGCGATAATAGGATTTTTGCTGAAATGGAGTCTGTTTTGTGCTCGTGCGCCGGAAAGGCACAGACTTTTGGGTCGTAATCCTCTTTTGAGTATGAGAAGGTTTCTGTGAAGTCAGAAATCCGAGTTTTGGATTATTCTCGCTTTTGGAAAAAACGAGTAGGAATTTTACCCGCTGATGTTAAATTTTACGGTTTCTGTTTTCCGTCGAATTTTAATTGGAGACTTTATATATCGGCGTGAGTTGGAATCTAGTTTCAGAATATTTTTGGGAGCTAAGGAAATAAATCACAGTCGAGGAAAAAGTTTTAGCGATAATTTTTAGAAGCGGTTTACGACGGACGTTTATTCCGTAGTTTTTCTATTTTTGCGATTTTCGTCCGTTAGCGAGGTGCGACTCGTTTAAGCGCGAGCTAGTGGGAGGATAAGATCACATAAGAAATATCTAGATATTTTGTGAAGAGGTGGATGGCTAGGATTAAGTCTTAGAACTTTCACTATTTGATCCAATGGCCATAAACTAGCAAGACTTTTATAAGTGGTGGACTTGGAAAAATCACAAAGTCACTTCACTTTTCTTCTCTTTGGCCGTGAGCCATGTTCTTTTCCTTTCCATTCATAAAATTTCCATTCCTTCACCATAGCACTTGATCTTGAGCTTGTTGGAAAGCTTGGAGTTGTGAGATTCTTCTTCCTAAGGTAACTAAACCTATTCCCTATCCTTGTGTGGCTAAGATTCTTAGGGAGTTAGGATTTTTTATGATTATGTTCTTGGGAGAAATTTCATAAGAATTGGTTGTGAAAGGTTTTTGTTCTATGAAAGTTGTTCATCAGTGAATATCTAGGATGTTTAAGCTTAGTTATTTTGATTTCCATGGTTGGATGAGAATCTCATGAAAATTCTTGTTAGAGTTTGATAAGAAAAATTTATATTGATCAAGAACATGAATCTTTACTTGGTGTTTGTGTTAGTGAAGTTGTTTTTGAGCTTTTAAGTAAAATGGATGTGTGATAAATGATTTTGTTTTTGAGAAACAAGAAAAAAATATTTTGTGTTCATGAGAAATTAGGAAAAACTATTTTGAATTGTGGATTGTGTTATGAAAATGTTTTGTTCATTCCATTAAGTGATTTTGGTAACTAAAGGATTAATCCTATGCTTTTGAAATGAAAAAAAAATGGGAACTAGCCTTGTTTTTGGAATTTGGCCGTGGCATATTATGTATATGTCCATGAGATTTCTAAATTTTAAGCCCTAATTGGGAAGGCATGATCATGGTTTTCTTTGGAATAATTTAGAGGTTTTGTTTGGAAAGAAAACTAGTAGCTTGTGGCTTGATTGAACAAGTGAAATTTTTTGCAAAGTCTTGTAGAAAATTGGCATTTTTGATTCAAATGAAATTGGTGTGAGTGCTTGATCAATTTGAGAAAACTAGTGATGATTGGAGTGTTTTAAACTATGTTTGTTTTGTGAAAAACAATATTTTGGTTTGATTCCAATTCTGGTCGAAAATCTTGAAGGACATTTAGGTCATTTTAAAATTGTTTTGTGACCTGGAAACTTAAACATTTGATCCGTCGTTTCGAGACGATGATTTCGGCGTATGGCTCGTCTCGATCGGATAAAGAATGAGCGAGTTATGGCCATTTTATTTGAAAGGAAAAACTTGTAACTTGTGGCGCAAGTAAACTTTTATTTTTGTGAAAATTTTCAAAGAGTTTTTGGGTTGTTTTCAAATGGTTTTAGTATGTGAAAATTGATTGCCTTGGAGTTAGGAATCAAAGTGTTTCTTAGTTTGTTTTGAAACGAAAATATTTTCACGTAGCGAGAAATAGTACAATTAACTTCGTGAATTTTTAAATACTATGAGAATAACCTGAAATCATTGAGGGACAGCTTTAGAAAGTACTTTAGACCCCTCCGGAGCGTTGAGAGCAAGTTTCGTTTCGATAGGATAAACGAGGAATATTTTATTGATGTTACGCTACATATATTTTAGGTAGCGTGAATTGTAGAATTTCGCGGAAAAGAGTAACGGAAGCTTGCTGAGGTAAGGGCATCACTTTATTTCTGTCTTTTCACTGAGATACAACATGTTTGGTTATTTTTGGTGATGTGTGTTGGTGTGCTTGGCATGTATGTGTTATGTATTCTCGTGATGAGAAAGTGTTTAAAATACTTACGCAGTTTACATATGATTATGAGAATGTATGTATGAACAGGTTGTTGGAATACATATGGTTGGAAATGTATGTATGTCGTTGTGTTTGATTTACATATATCTGTGTGATATGTAATTGTTGCATGAGCATGGATGGAACGTGTATGTCAGTTGGGACTGCACGGGCGGATGTGTCTGTGTGACTCCGCCGGGGCTGTGTCTGTGTGACTGCCCTATGTATATGCGTTTCTTAGTTGGCGATAGCATCTGTGTGGCTATGTTCGCCTGGTGTTAGCATCTGTGTGGCTACACTTTTGAGGGGGGTGACAGCATCTGTGTGGCTGACAGCATCTGTGTGGCTGGTAGCATCTGTGTGGCTATTTTCACCCGGTGAGCGTCTGTGTGGCATCACCTGACCCTTGTGGCTTTTCTTTTGAGGGGGTGACAGCATCTGTGTGGCTGACAGCATCTGTGTGGCTGGTAGCATCTGTGTGGCTATTTTCACCCGGTGATAGCGTCTGTGTGGCATCACCTGATCCTTGTGGCTTTTCTTTACAGGGGGTGACAGCATCTGTGTGGCTGACAGCATCTGTGTGGCTGGTAGCATCTGTGTGGCTATTTTCACCCGGTGATAGCGTCTGTGTGGCATCACCTGCCCTCGTGGCTTTAGTGGGTTGGACCTACGACTCTCTGCGGAGAGGTTAAATTCCGGAATTCATGCATGTGGCGAACCAGTGATTGGTTGTCACGCTCATTGTAGAAGTCTGCATTAGGCTTTGTGTGCATTATTTATATAAGCCGTTGGTGGAAAGTACTTTGTGTTTAAAGAGCTTTCTCTGTTGGTATTTGTGGAAATTTGTTATGTGTACATCTTTCGCACCGGATATATATATATATACTTTTATTTTGTGGTGACCCTTTCTTTCATTTGCGGGCTCATCCCACCCAGATGATGGGTTAGGTCGTGGTGTCGACGGTGGCTGTTCCAGGCCCCATTGACATGTTGGAGCTTTGGCTTAGTTAGACTCTGTGCCGGTGTGGTTGTACATCGTGCCTTTTGTTTAGGCATAGGTTTCTAGCTTGGTCTGTTTGGGGTTGTAGTGCTTGGAGTACTTTGAAATACTTTGACTTGGATTGTAATTATTCAGGAACACACTTTGCTTGTCGAAGCACCTTATGGTAATGAGTTCTTTTGTATGTTTAATGCCGGCTCTCACAGTTTGTATGAGCGCTCTGTTTTGTTTTAAAATAAAAAAATAAAAAAAAAATAATGCCCCTTTTTAGTCTTTGAAAATCGGGGTGTTACAAAACTGGTGAAAAAAATCAGATTGTTCATCCAACACACCCACTGCTGATCAGAGATTCTGAGAAAGACATTGATGAATGTAGACTTGTGCATGTCAGTGATAGTGCTGCTAAGAGAGTTATAGAGGCACATGCTGATCTTTTGAAAAAGCTAGGTGCTGATGTAGGAGATGGACAACCTACAAAATTGACCATCAGACAAGCTAGAATTCTGGAGCAACCAACCAGAGTTCAACCTGCCAAAAGGAAAGCTGTTAAGAGTCCTGCTGAGAAGAAGGTTGCTAAGACTCAGAAGACTACAGCTCCTAGATCTTCAAAGAAACCTAGGGCTAGGAAAATGGTTTTGGAGGATCTTACAGAAGAAGAAAAGGATAATGCTGCGTTACAGGCAGCTTTGGAAAAGATTAATAAGTTCACCAAGAAGCAAGAAGAACTGAAGGATGGATATAAGTGTGGTATTGAGGAATCAGCATTTGATGAGATGCATCAAAAGCTTCCTAAAAGGAATTATCCTCATAATCTGCTGGAACAACAGACTCTGTATGGAAAAGAAACTGGTAAGTTTTCTAATTTTATTGGAGGCAGCAAAGCATTTAGTGATTATTTCAGAAGACTTCAATTCCCTTCTGAAATCAAAGTTAAACACACTCTGAATAAGATTTTAAAAGGAGTTAATTCTGAGAAAGACAACGTTCTTTCTGAGAATCAACCAACTTCAGAGCAGTTTAACCCCATCCTAACTAACCCATCAGAATCTCATGCTAATCCTATATGTAATGATGCAGCACAAGCTTCCACTAGTACTGCACCCCTCATTCAAAATCTGGATGAAGATTCTGATCGTACACCCTCACCACCACCTGAAAAATCCCCCACACACCATGATAACCAAATTCTCAAACCTACCCCAAACTCTGAGAATGTTGAACCAGAGTCAACCCAAGAAAAATCATTACCTCCACCAGAAAATGAACCACACCCACAATCACCTCCACCAAAACATACTCAACCAGAACATGAAAACCAAAAATCACCAGAACCTAAAGTGACTGAAATGGTTAATCCTGAAGCACATGCTGTTGATCAATCCCCACATCATGTGGATATGGACAACTCATGTACTCTACCCACACCACTCAAGCAACAATTCCAACAAATTGGTGAGTCTCTGAATCAAGAAGGAATTCAGAAAACCCCTCCTCACCAAACCAATCATCTCAAGACCCTAATGCAGGATCTATCTATGGACTGCATCTATGTTCCACCTCACTTACCTTCCAGAATTATCAATGAACCCCTAGAATAAACCCAAGATGATATCACTAATTTTCTGCAAGCTGTTGACAAGAACATTAGAAGACTGTCCAGCGCCATTCCTAACAGGTCTATTGAAACGGCACATATCAACAAAGAGTGTGACCTTATGGAACAGAATCTGGTGTATATGATCAGATCAGTGAGAGAAGCTTACACCAGGGATTTAAACGTCAGGAATGAGATTGCTAGAAAGGAAGAGGAAGAGAGGTTGTTAAGAGAAAAGTTAGAAGCTGAGGAAAGGGAAAGGAAGAGGTTGGAAGATGAGCGTATTGAAAAGGAAAGGCAAGAAGCTCAAGCTAGAGAGGAAGCTAGACTAGCAGAAGAGGCTAGAAGAGCTGCTGAACATGCAAGACTTGAGAACATTGCTCGAAATGCACCAGAATATGCTCAACACATCAGAGAAAATCAAGAGAATATTCAGAGAAGAATTGATGAGCATTCATCTATGCTGGCTGCAATTATGACTACTCTTCAGAGCATCAATGCCAGATTACCACCTCAACCTTAAAACCTAGAATTCTATGCACTTGTTACTTTTAATTCATTATTATGTTCTGTCTTTTTGTTTGTAACTGGCTGAATTCTATTCGTTTAAATACTATGTTTGTTGATCATTTCTTGTGTTTGGTTATAATTTATTTACTTTTTGAATCTATTTTATAATTTCATAAATATTTTGAGACAAATATCAACACAAAGATTTCAAAGCTAAATAAAGAGTTTATTCAATTGAAAATTGTTGATTACATAAGTTCTTATCCAACTTTTCACTTGGATTCTACATCAAAAACAGCTAGTTTTAAATCTTGCTTATTAGAATCAAAAGGAAATGGAAGAATTCGCAACATTCTCTTTGCTTCCATTTGAGAGGCCAATGAGAAGTGATCTCATTGATTATGAAGAGGGGTATTCTTCCCTAGGAGGAACATATGTACTCAAGAATTCCTTCCAATCAGAATCCCATTCAGATTCTGACTCGGATAAGGACTCTTGTTGTTTGGTCTTGGATCTTGTTTCTTCTCCTGCTCTTTCTTACTTTTGATCACTCTTCTATCCTTGTCAATTGTTGATTTTTCACAATGAAATGGAAGTGTTGAGTGAAATGACAAAGTGATGGTCCTTATATAGTAGATTCAAAGCAGACAAGTTCATGGTTTTACGACAAACCATTTAATTGGTATAGTTGTAACCATCTTGACTGCATTGAAACTCCACTCTTGACCATTTTTTTCAACCTTGTCATTTAATTTTTTTGTCAGTTTTATCTTTTTGCTTAATGACAAAAGGGGGAGTAAGAGTTGTAATTAATTTATGAAATGCTAAACTGAAACCAAAAATTCCATTTTTAGATTTATTAAAATTATGTCTTCGTATGATATGATTTTGAGGAAAGTATTAGTTGAAATTTGAACTTCTGATACATGGTACGCATAAAAGAAAAGTGCAATTTTCTTTCATGGGTATCAGACTTAGGGGGAGAGCTTGCAAACCTAGCCTCTGAGAGTCTAGTGTATAAGTTAAGTTCAAAATTCAAATAATTACTTTTAAACTGATTTAATTGATCATTGCTGAACTTAGGGGGAGCTTGCAAAACTCATCAACCTAAGAGATGCTTGATAAATTTTATCAACAACCATTGTAAATTAATACTTGGTTTGTCATCAATCAAAAAGGGGGAGATTGTTGGAACAAAATAGGTTCTAACATGATTCAATTAAGTTTTGATGATAACAAAGGTATTAATATACAATAGGGTATACTAATTAATTAATCCAAGTGTGCAGATATACAAGTTAATTCTTTAAATTTACTAGAAGCACATTGGAAGCTCTGATATGTCAAAACAAATTCTGACCAGATTTTCAAGGCATCAGAAGATGCAAATTATGTTCGTCAGAAGCTAGTATCAGACTCTGATAAGAGCAGTGAGAGCCGTTTTGTCAGAAGAACATTCTCTGCAACAATGATTGGAAATCATCATCATCCTCTGACATTCCAAAAGCTGATGAAATCAATCTTATCCACAAGATAGTGACGTTAGTACTACTGTACGAACTCATTACCTGATTTGGCTAAAACGTTATCCCCAAGATTGATCGCATACAAGGTTACCTGATTTGGTTAAAAATGGTACTATCTACAGCTGGCGCTATCTCACCGCATCAAATTCAAATCAAACACGCTCCACCTTCGTCTATAAATTGGAGCAAGTTTGAAGTTCTAGGACACGACACTTGAACAATTTGAAAGAGCTGTTATTCTGCCAAAATCATCCTAGAGCACTAAGAACTTCAAATACAACTTGAACTCATATTCAAATCCAAGACTCCAGTTTCAGCTTCTGTTAATTCATTAGTTGAACCTTAGAATTTTTGTATTAAGATTCTATGTTAAGTCTTGTATCAAAAGTTGTATTTATTTGTAACTGAACATTGATCTTCATATCAATTGTTCAGACTCTGTTTTCTTATATTTGTTTTGGAAGTCTCTTGCCTGTGTGCTTGAGCATTAGGAAGTCTCTTGTTTGTATACTTGATCATTGGAAGTCTCTTGCAAGGTTGCTTGAGCATTTGTAATCTTTTGTGATTATAGTGAACTCTCTTGGTAGTACAAGAGGACTGGACGTAATCTCGGTTTGTGAGGGGAACCAGTATAAAAACTCTGTCTCTACTTTTCTCTCCTTCCCTCTATCTTCAAAGTTCTGTTCAATTGTGTTTTGTTTTTCTAAACCGCTGCAAACTCTGATAAGTTTTTCATAACTTAGAAGAAATTTTTATCTACCCAAAACACAATTCAACCCCCCCCCCCCCCCCCCTTCTTGTGTTTTTCACACCTTCATAAGGGACTAATATGAAATTAAAATATCTTTAAAGGACCGATAGACTAATTAAGCCTTTTTTTTATTATGGCTAATTAGACCGGTATTAATTAAAGTGAAAAACAAATTTTTGTTGTTATATATTTTGGCCAATTGGACCCATGCACGGGTCGAAGTTCTAGTTAACCATGATTTTTCCTTGAGTGTTATATATATATTTAGTTTTCACCGCCAATTGAATCTGATTCGGGGATCAGTTCTGACATCAAGTGGTTTCAGCCTCTTTGGTTTTCACCGCCAGTTGAATCTGGTTCGGGGGTCAGTTCTGACATCAAGTGGTTACAGCCCCCTCCTGATCGCAGTTGCGGGAGATCGAACCGTGGTCCTGCCTACCAAGTTCAGCGTCAATCACCACTGAACCAACTAACAATTGGTTGAGTGTTATATTTTAGTTGAAGAAGTTAATGACTTAAAAATTTATTAATATTTTATTAACCCTAGTCGGCTTTTTAGTTACCAGTGTAGTTATTAATATTTATTGTAATATATTAATTACTATATTGATTGCTATCAAATTTCCAAATTCGTTCTTATCAATTTTAATAATAATCCAAATTTTCTACTCTGATTGTTATGGGTATTCTTATTTAGTTCAGTTCCTATCTGCGCTGCTTAAATTGCATATATTTTTATTGTTTCTGTTCCATATATTGAGTTTTACTTAGAATGATAGAACTAAAAAAAGGTAAATTAGTGACGGAAATTAGAGAGGGATGGAAATCCCTCACTAATTATGACGGAATTAGTGAAGGAATGTTGCATTTTCCATAAAAATCTTTGGGACAAACATTAGTGACGGAATTAGTGAGAAGTTATTTTCCCTCCCTAAATTCCGTCATAAATTTCATCACAAATTTAATTAATTTGAATTTAGTTAGGGAATTTGGTACAAAATATTTCCCTCTCTAAACTTTCCATCACTGAAAATGAAATCAATCACTAATTAAATCATCCGTCATACATTTTCTAGGTAAATGAAATCCATCACTAATTAACGACGGAAATCCTTGATTAACTTTTGCATTTTTGGTCAATCATTAGTGACGGATGATTTCTGTTGCGACAAATTTGTTCCATCACTATTTGTGACGGATGAAAAATCCCCTCACAAAAATTTTGCGACGTTGAAATTGCAACCGGATTTTTGATTGTCGCTAAATCCGTCACTAATTGTGTTTCTGACGGAAAATTGATACATTAGCGACATATTTCTTCCTTCGCTAAATTTGACTTTTCTAGTAGTGGAAAATTGGAAATATTCTTAAAAGTTGATGAGGAAAAATTAGTAAACTTGGTAGTAATTATTTTTAATATATTGTTATGTTAGTAGATTGATGAGGACACATTTGTTATTTGTAATCGCTTTTAATATATAAAATTTTTGCTTTTATTTTTTTGTTCTTAATCTTTTATTGTAGACATAATATTTATTTGTTTATTTATTAAGTTTGGTTAATCTTTTTTTTTTTCTCACGTAACAAGTTACAGGGGGTAAAACAAAAAAAAATTACAGAGGGTAACACAAAACTCGTCTACTTTGCAGGGGTAGAAGTTTACTTACCCAAAAAAACTTATTATATTTTTGAGGAAATGTAATTTTGTAATATAAAAAATCATCATACTCGAAATTATTGAAAGGCGTCGCAATAAATTAGGGGTGAAAATTAGGTAATGAGTTGAAAAAGTAATAAAACTAATAACTATATTATAAATTATAAAAAAATAGAAAACTCAATAAACAAATTTTCCCTTGATCGACGGAAAATATATAAACAAAAATTTTAAAATATGGAGAGATTAGTTAACTAAGATTTTTTTAATGTAGAATTTTTCAACATGTAAGGTGCAAAAGTTGTTTATTATAGGGACACATATTTTTTTCGGCAGCCAAATATTAATTGATACACATATATTTACGGTGATTGACACATATATACCAGTCTAAGAAGGTAATTATGTTTAGGTTCGCTAATGTAATAAGTTTATATAATTAAGGATATATAAGTAATAATATAGTAATTAAGGTTAGGTAAGTAATCAAGATGGATTAATAGATTTACATCACGTGGACCACATGAAAAAGATTCCCGTATTAATATTTAAGCAGAAATATTGTTTCCCGTTAAATTAAAAAAAGTCATTTATATTAATGTATATGTAGAAATATATGTTTCCTTAGAAATTACAATAAAAAAGAGGCTCTTTAACTACGGTCTGACAAGTGAATCAGTCAATCATCGAGTAATATATTAACTCAATATTCCTTTTTTATTTATTTTGTTCACATCATCCCTTTTAAGATAACTTTAAATATAATCATATATATATATATATATATATATATATATATATATATATATATATATATATGTTTGTGTTACATCCTACTATTCATATTTTAAATAATAATCTTTCTCTAGAAAGATCACATTATAAAAACTTTAATAATTTATTTATTTCAATCGATAAATCAACAATTCATGAATGGAAATCCCAAATAGTATTATCGTTATATAACCTTTCCATTTTTATTTGACAAATTTTGTGTATTGCGATCATATATAAATTAATCCGATATAGCTATGTTTAATGTGAACGGTAAGTCAAAACTGAAATTCCAATTTAAAAGTACAATTAATTAGAAAAAAATAGTGCATTCAGAATTATTCAATTATTATGTGATTTACATACTATTTATATTCGTAAATCATTCAAAACAATTAATCTAGTGTATTTTACCCTTGTGTTGAAAAAAATACCGATAGGGGGATAAAATACAGTAAAAAAAACATTATATAGGGTAATTAAAAAAAAAAAATTGAACAAGCTAAAATGGAATATATAGAATCACAAGAAAAAAATAGTCCCCTCAGCACAAGGTGTGTCAAGGACAGCTACACAAGTTTACAAAAAAATCCAAGTAAGCAACAACAAAAATGAATATTGATCAATGCCCAAACAAAGCAAGGGGATCGACCACCAAAGATAATAGTTGGTAGCTAAAGTGACATCTGTCGTCCGCATCCACCGGTATGAGAAAAGCATGACTTTGTCTAGGAGCTGCTGTACAGAAGTCGCTGAATTTTTAAAACCCGGAGATTTCTTTCCTTCTACACTACCCAAACACACGCGAGCCATACAAGCTGCAGGAAGGATCTCTGAGCACGGAGTCCGCCAACTGAATAAGTAAACTGTACGAAGTGATCTCTGAGGCTGTAAGCATCCACCGTTGAGAAGCCAATCCAGGACCGGACTAAGGCCCATAGAGAGCCGAAAGTGCTGCATGATAGAAATAAGTGTTGAACCGTCTCAATGCCACCGCATCCTGTCACGCAATAGTGGAAATCTGGAGCGAGAATGCCACGAGATACCAGGTTTGTCTTCATTGGCAAACGATCACGCAGAAGACGCCACGCAAAGATAGACACCTTCAAGGGAACCTGTCTGTGCCATAGAAGCTCTGTCGCATCCCCTATAATAACAGAATCCTGAGAGGTCAAAACCTGATACGCATCATGAACTGTGTAGCCCGAAGCTGGATCCGACCGCCACTGAGAAAGAAGTAAAGTCTGACACTCCCCCAACAACTCCTCCTCCCACGCCCACAGCTGTCTCCTCCACACCCACACCTCCCTACCTGCCTCCCACCCTAAACCACACATCTCGGCAACCGTGCGCGACTTCGAAGCCGCTAAATCAAACAGGCGCCCAAATCTCTCACCCAAAGGGACCCCGCCCACCCAAGGATCATTCCAGAAAAAGGTATCTGTCCCATCCCCCACCTTCCTCGTCACGCACTTCCCGAACCACCCGTCCCTAACCCCGCCTACTCCATCCATGATCCTCACAATCTCCCTCCAACAAGCTGACCTCATCCCCCCTCCCTCCCTCAACCTTCCATGCTCCATCCCATAGCGGGCCACCAACACTCTAAACCAAAGAGCCTCACGATCCACCAACGTCCGCCAACATCATTTGCCTAGCAGGGCAGTGTTGAACTCCCTAAGCTGCCTAACCCTCAAGCCTCCATACTCCTTACCCAAGCGAATAGTTTTCCAATTGATCCAAGAGGTTTTCCTAGATTCCTCACTTCCCCCCCAAAAAAATTTTATCAAAAGAGATTCAATAGACGAGATAGTACCTGAGGGGGCTTTGAAGAAAGAAAGAGCACATGCAAAGATGTCAAGACAGATTTGAGAAGAACAAGACGACCGCCAAAAGATAGAAAACGACTCCCCCACCCAGATAATCTGCTCCTAATGCGAGCTAACATCGGTTCCCAAAAATCCAAACGCCTCGGATCACCGCCAATAGAGAGGCCCAGATAAAGGAAAGGAATTTTCCCCACCCTACAATGCAACGCAGACGCAGCCTCGTGTAACCAAGAATCCGGTATATTTACCTCAACCAGCATACTCTTGTTAAAATTCACTTTCAAGCCTGACATTAACTCAAACAACGGGAGCACCGCGCGCAAAGCCCGAACGTTCACCCAGAGGGTAAAATAAAACTCGTCTACTTTGCAGAAGAGTAAAAGTTTATTTATCCAAAAATAATTATTATATTTTTGGGTAAATGTATTTTTGTAATATAAAAATCACGATACTCGAAATTATTGAAAGACATCCCAATAAATTAAGGGTGAAAATTAGGTAACGAGTTGAAAAAAATAGCAAAACTAATAACTATATTATAAATTCTAAAAAAATAGCAAACTCAATAAACGAATTTTCCTTTAATATAATCAACGAAAAATATATAAACGAAGTTTTTAAAATATGGATATATATAGATTAGTTAACTAATATTTTTTAATGTAGAATTTTTCAACATGTGCGGTGCAAAAATTGTTTATTATAGGCACACACTTTTTTTTCAACAGCCAAACATTAATTGATACACGTATATTAATGTTGATTGGCACATATATCAGTCAGAGAAGGTAATTAGATTTAGATTTGTTAATGTAATAAGCTTATATAATTAAGATATATATGTAATAATATAGTAATTAAGGTTAGGTAAGTAATAAAGGTTGATTAATTAATTAACATCATGTGGACCACATGAAAAAGATTCCCTTATTAATATTTAATCAGAAATATAGGTTCCTGTTAAAAGTTTAAAAAAAAAAAGTCATTTGTATTAATGCATATTTAGAAATTTATGTTCCCTTTGAAATTACAATAAAAAATAGCCCCGACTACGGTCTGGCAAGTGAACCACTCAGTCGTCGAGTAATAATTCACATTCTAGGTATCAAGAATGAGTTCGTATCCACAGGGATCGTGCCAAGTGCTACTAATTTTATTTAAGTTCGATAGTTTGCATTCGCTTTGGTTTTTGAAAAAGGTTTTGTTTGAAAATAATTGTAATGGTTGTGCATAAAAGTAAATATAGTGATTCAGGAGTGTGAGGTAGGTTAGATAGATCGATTCCCTCCCCTAATCCTATTTGATATCTGGCGAATACTATAACTATTTCAGTAACTTCCAATTCTTCGGCGATTAATGATCTTTAATGGTAATATTATTATACTACCCTAAATACATATAGGTTGCTATTGACTTTCTATAACTAACGCACCACGGCTGCCTAATTTCATTTTGTCACGTACCCTAATTAACGTATCGAGCCAACCTATAGTAGTCATGATCATGCAATTAACCAAAGCCATTGACATCCTAGTGTCGGCCGTTTCAATCTCTCCTAGATCATTCACTAACAGTGATGTTTCCGTCTCTCCTAGCTGATTCACTATAACAGTGTCGGATGTTGCCATCTTTCAGTTGCGAGCCATATTATTTATTGCTCGGGACTAGTCCTAACATTGTTTCCCCAATATATGGCCAGACGTTGGAAATACGGAATTAAAGTGTAAGTCATAGAAAACAATTCATTCCAAAATAAGAAAATACTATGACTTTTATTGGACCAGATATATGTCCCAAGCATTCATGGGGGAGTTCATCTCTCCACCTAACCTAAAGGTTTCTAGCTACTAATTTACATAATGAATATTATAAGAATAAAAACTATGCATACCAATGCCGTAGATGACTTGCTGAGGAAGTTACCTTTCCCGTTGAAGTTGGAAAGTTCTTCCCGTAGAGAACTCATCTGCCCTCCTTGCTCCTCCTCCTTGAATACTTAATAGTACTCTAGGTTGCTGATGACAGGAATTTCTATGGTATTTTTAGTGTTAGTATTAGTAGTAAAATGACCAAGACATGCCCAAATACGAAGGAAAACCTACAAAAGCAGAGAAAAACATCAAGACAAAGTCCAAGATGCCAAAAGACAAGAAAAAGCCCAAAAAGTGAAAAAAATTGAGCATTTCATTGTAGCACGATGGCTTCCATAGTGCCACGATGGAAGTTGCTTGCTGGCCAAGAAAACAGAGGAATATATCTGAAGAAAATTTGTTCATCGCAGTACGATGCACCACATCGCAGCACGATGACATAACTTGGCGCCCAAGCTGATGAAATGCACAGGATCATTTATAAAATTGAACAGAATCTTCACATCGTACTGCGATGGATCTATCGCAGTACGATGCCTTGCTGAGGCCCATTACGAAAACTATAAATAAAGCCTCTCATTCATTGATTAAATGATTCAGAAATAGTAGAACACTCTCTACTATAAGGAAAAGTTCAGAGGAGCTCTATTGGGCATAGTTTTCTCCCCTTACGGGAAAACTAACTCAGCAAGGTATGTTTTATTTAGGCTTTTGTATTTAGGTTATATTCTTGTAATTTAAATATGTAGTCTTTTGTAATTATGCCTTAGGTTGTGGTGGAGAAGATGAACTCCCCTATGAATATTTGGAGTCTGTGATTGAGTCAAAGTTATAATAAATGTTATTCAGTATTATGTTTGTTATTTACTTTCTTGCACTTAAACACGTATCTCATAATCTGGCCGGATAAGCGGGAGCGCCCTTAGAATTGATATTAGGTTCTTACTTAATATGGTCCGGAACTAGTAGTAAATAATGCTAGGTGTATAGAGACGGTAACATCCTGAACTAGTCGTGAACTGAGTGGTTAGAGGAGGAATCATGCACTAGGTGTGAACTGAGCACTTAGAAGATGAATAACCTGATACTAGGACCTAGAGGTTAATTGGTGAAGCTTATAATGGATGTGTAATAAACAACTCACTTAGTAATTAGGGTATATGACACAACGAGGTTAGGCTCTCGTAGGTACCTTAGTCATTAATGTAGGAAAACTTTAATAAACATAGTGTAACAGTAAGGTGTTACTACAACAAAGGAAATGTTCATGCAAATAATCTGATTAGCTATGTTATACACCGTTCATGTCAAATATGAAGAAGGAGGGAGTCCAACCACCATACATATCATCTATGTTTCTGAATCTATATTTATTTATTTATTTATTCATTTATTTATTTATGCAAGCATTACACTACTTTTTATAAAACCCTTTTCAAAATCCAAAGCGAATGCAAACTATACAAACTTAAATAATGCTAACGAAGCTTCGGCACGATCCCTGTGGATACGAACTCATTCTAGACACCTAGAGTGTGAATTATTACTCGACGACAGACTGGTGCACTTGTCAGACCGTAGTCAGTTGCTGAATTTTTGAATGAATAAAACTGAAGGATGAGAGCTCTATTTATAGTTTTCCAAAGTGCGCATCGCGTTCCATCGTGGCCACGATGGATCTCATCGTGCCACGATGGAGTAGATGTGTTTAAAAAAATCAGAAGATAAGTCGGTTCCCATTGTGGCATGATGGAAGTCATCGTGGCCACGATGGAAGTCATCGTGGCCACGATGGCAGCGCTGTACATATCCACTTTTTGCTCTCTTTTTGGCATTTTCTTGTATTCTTGTCTTCTTTTGCAAGTAGCTTCATATTTTCATGTTTTTGCTTAGTTTTGATCTTCAAAGTCCTAAACTATCTACTAAATAAATAATGAAAATACTATATAAATTCCTATCATCACTCCGGTAGTGATGTATGAGTTGAAATAGATTCCTGCATCACTTTTCAACAAATTGAGGGGGTTTTATAAAACTGCCTCAAAACAACCGCCGCTAAAAGACTCGTTTTTTGTAGTGTGTGGACCACATAAAAAAGAGAAGGAAAATATTAGATATATGTATTGATTATTATAATTAAAATTAAGGATAGCAAAATTAATAATGTGGGCCGCAAAAAAAGGAGGAAAAAATTTAGGTTAAGAAAATCAAGTTAAGGATTACGTGGTAAGTATATTATTGATAAATATATACAATAACAATTACATGTAAATATTTGTCATGTATATTTAAAACATCACGAGATAATTGTTGATCACTAATACATGTTAAATATTAAAAAATAGTTTTTTTTTTACCAAAAGAAATAATAGTTTTTTTTTAACAATAGAAAAATGAATTCTCATCAATAAGAAATATAAAAAAAAAACACAAGACAAAATATTTATCATTGATACATCAAAAGAATTGAATAAAAGAATCATACACGGGTCAATTGCTTTAATAAAAAAAAAAAGAAATTAAATAATTAAGATTAGTTATTATTAATTATAATTTATTACAAAAATCATACACGGGAAATGGCTTTAATCAAAAAAATTATTACTTTAAGAAGTTTTACAGGAAAGAGCACAGCAGTGTCACTTAATTTGAATACTATATTCTCAATAAATTGTTGTGTCTAGAGTTACATCGAAAAATGGTTTGAAGATTTTAGTCGTTGATGATGACGGCAACCTTACAAATACCATTTCATATGTAGTTTATAAAGAAATTTTTCGAATTTGGTAGGATCTCTTTCTCAATGTTCTCTATTCTCTTTCGACTGGATCTCTCTCTGCCATGTGCGAGCTCGCTCCCTCTCTCTCTCTCTCTCTCTCTCTCTCACACACACACACACACACACAAGCTCGAGCTCTCGTCGGGAACTGGAAAATGAAGCTCGGTGGTGGTGAGGGCGGTATTATGCTGTGGTGGCCAGTGATGGTGTTGGTGGGGACAATGTTGTGATGGTGGCAAGGATGGAGGCGTGATGGTGGTGACGACGGAGGACGGCACGGTGGTGGATTATGAGAAGCTTGTCCGTTGAGGAAGAAGGGAGAGTTTTTTTTCCGTAAGGGGAAGAAGAGAGATTTAATAAAATTGGAAAAAGAAATAAAATTATGAAAATTATATTGTTGTCAAAGAGAACGAATAAAAATGAAAAAATATAAAGAAGTAGTAGTATTTGTGTAAAAACAAATATGATAATAACATATCTATTATTAATAAAGGAGAAAAAGAAAATAAAAATAGTCTTATGAAATTGTTTGATCCGATGGTTAAAAATCATGATCCATGATAGACCTTATATTAGTCTGATCCACCGGAATTCTTGCCTAAAAATCTTATGTGGCATTGATCAAGTCAACATTGTTTCTTAATTGGTCAGATTAATGACTTCATATTAGAAAATTTGGGTCAAGGAATGCATGTATAAATAACAAATATATAGTTCCCAAGCAAGAACATAACTCTAAGCCAACTACCCGCTAAGAAATCAAAATGGCAGCAACCGAACTGGTAACCCCAAACACCACGACCCTTTCAAATGATCTCATTGATTTTGTGATGCTCAAAGGGAATGGAGTAAAGGGTCTCTCAGAAATGGGGCTAAAGAGCCTCCCTGAGCCATACATCCAACCATTGGAAGAGAGGACAAGCATGATCCAAGTTGATCCTCTACAGTTCTCCATTCCCATCATTGACATCTCTAATTTGGAAGATGATCCAAAAGTGGCAGACGCAATATGTGATGCAGCTGAGAAGTGGGGCTTCTTCCAAATCATCAACCATGGGGTTCCACTAAAAGTGCTGGACAATATCAAGGATGCAACTTATAGGTTCTTTGAGCAGCCTGTTGAGGAGAAAGTCAAGTACACGAAAGAGAATTCTCAATGCAAGGAAGTCAGGTATGGATCTAGCTTTACTCCTGCTGCAGAGAAAGCCCTAGAGTGGAAAGATTATCTCAGCATGTTCTTTGTTTCTGAAGCTGAGGCCCAAGCAACATGGCCAGCTGCATGCAGGTAATTAATATTAAATATATATATATATATATATATATATATATATAAAACTTATTTTTTTATTTTTGTTTAAATATAATTTTAGTTCTTGCAAATACGAGCCATTTGTGTTTTGGTTCCTGTAAAAAAATAATTTTGATTTATATCCTCGTAAATTTTTTTAAAAAAATTTCATCCTGGGGAAGGCCTAGTAGTCCAGAGTTCATGACGAGTTCTGACATCAAGTGATTTCAATCCCCTCTCAAAATTTAAAAACTTTTGAAAAAATCTTTGATGAGTTTTTTATAAATAAAAAATATTGAAGTGTCTAATTTTAGCTGACATGGCATATGTTGACTGTATAAATATTGATGACTGGACACTTTGTTGCAATTAAATTGTTAAAAAATTATAAATATTCATTTTTAAACAATATCTGCTTAAAAAGATCCCAAATACCTCAAACCCAAATCTAGACCTGTGAAAATTCTTTCAAGAATTGAAAAGTTTCAGAAAAAGAGAAGAGAAGATGATTGTTGTTTTGGGTATAGAGGAGTACGGCTACTCATCAATATTGTAGCTCTTTCTCATTCCTGGCCTGAATTCTTAAAAGATAGAACAAAATCTTTGAGGATGATTTTTGATTTGGGGGAGAGAGTGATTATGGTGATTGGTTAGGTTGTGAGTGAGTTGTGTACGTGATGAAGCAGCGTGACAGTGAATGTGTGAGGAAACAAAACCACAAGAAGAAAGATTTTAGGGAATCTTTATTGTCTAGTAGAAGAGTTTTAGAGTTTTGGATTGATTTTCTTTAATGCTAACTAGTGTGTCGGCCGGTATTAGTTAAAGAATTAAAAAAGAAATTTTTGTATTGAAAATATTACTATTTACATTTTTAAAAGTTAACTACACAAAATTCATATACTTATAACACGTTTGGATTAATTTATTTTTGATTTTATATAAAACAACTTATCCAAATAAATATATTTTTATGTATTATTATAAGTTTGTTAAGTTATACTTTATGATCAAATAACGTATAAAAATACAATTTTTGTTAGTAAAAACTTATAAAATAACATAAAATCTTATTTATTTATATAAGTTGTTTTGCATAAGTTTAAAAATAAGTTAATCCAAACAAGCCATTAGTTTCCTTAAATAATACCCAAGGAACTATTTGGCATTTTCCCCTTTTTTTTTTTTTTAATATTATAGAGATTTAATGTAAATGATTTGGATGAGTTTTTAGTGTTTTTTATTTACAGAAGAAGAGTTTTTAGTTAAATGATTTGGATGAATTTTTTAGTAAATGATTCCATAGAGTTTTTACAGAAAAATGCAGTTTTTAGTTAATTGAAACTATTTTAGTTTCAATTATAATTTAATTAGTAAAAAAGTGTCCAATCATCAATATTTGCACAACCAGCATATGTTGTGTCTTTTAAAATGGAGCACTTCAACATTTTTTATTATAAAAAATGAATCAAGAATCTTTTTCAAATATTTTTAAATTTGTAGGGTATAAATCAAAATAATTTTTTTACAGGGACCACAACACAAATGGCTCATATTTGCAGGAACTAAATAACTTTTGAGTCGTACATGACACTTATACATCCAAATAGTACATGATACCTTGTAGCTTGAAGGGTATTCATTACTCCCACTCCTCATGAAAGAATAAAAATCATTTTTGAATTTGTATCCTTTCGAGCTCTGGTTTTTATCCAGCAATCATATCTTAGGCATTAATTTTTACATTCAAAGGCTTAGATTAATCGATATTAAAAAATAATTTAAATAATTTATCGTAGACCAATTTAAAATATTACTGCACATATAGTCCATAGGAGATGATCCAAATTCATCATTTTCCTAATTAACTAATCCACAATGTCATAGATATTTATAGTTCAACAATATAATAAAAATCATATTCTTTAATTGAAACTTATATGCCATTTATAATAGAGAATTTTCAACTTGTATCTAAAGAAATAATTTACTTCTCCAATTTCCACATGTATAAAAACAACCCTAATTTGAATTGCACTTTGATTGTAGGGATGCAGTACTAGAATACTTGAAGAGCTCTGAAACTTTAATTAAACGACTTACAACTGTGCTGATGAAGGGGCTAAATGTAAGGGAAATTGATGAGACAACTAAGTCACTTTTAATGGGTTCAAAGAGGGTCAATCTTAACTACTACCCTAGTTGCCCTGACCCTGATCTAACAGTGGGTGTAGGCCGTCATTCAGATATCTCAACCCTAACTGTTCTCCTCCAGGACCAAACCGGAGGCCTTTATGTTCGGGCGCCAGACGGCCACAGCTGGATCCATATGCCGCCTATCTCAGGTGCCTTAGTGATCAACATAGGTGATGCATTGCAAATAATGAGCAATGGCAGGTACAAGAGCATTGAGCACCGAGTAGCAGCCAATGAAAGCAAGAATAGGATTTCGGTGCCAATTTTCACAAATCCTAAACCAACAGATATCATTGGTCCATTGCCTCAAGTGCTTGCTAGTGGGGAGAAGGCCATTTATAAAAATGTGTTGTGCTCAGATTATGCCAAGCATTTCTACAGGAAAGCTCACGATGGGAAGATGACCATCGAATATGCCAAGATATGAAGGATACTAATAATAATAATAATAATAATAATAATAATAATAATAATAATAATAAGTGGGAGTTTCATTCTTGCTAAATCTGGTGTTTCACAAATAATTCTGGTTTGCTAGTGTGTAGCTCGTCTTTCCTTTTTCATCTTCCTACTTGTTTCCTTTTTCCATCTCTTTTTGTATTAAGGGCTGTAATATCACTTATTCTCATTTTTAAACAAGAATACCATTATAATTGAATGAAACTAAATCGAGTCTTATATTATTGCATGTAGTTATATATGATAGGAATCCATTATAATGAAACTAATCTAAATCAAATAACTAAATGTTACATACAATAGATTCCATTTCAATTTGACAAAACAAAATATTGGGAAAGTTGCACCTACCTCACAACTGAATTCACCTTGGTCTGAAATCGAGCCCGCACTAGTTATTCCGTTCAATTTGTTTCTCTTTGTTTGAATCTAAACCAGAAAATGAATCAAAATTGCAAGCCAGAATAGTTTTTGAAAGTTGCACCTACCTCACAACATTTGAAGTAATAGCTATTGAATTGGACTAGCATTCCATTCATTCAATACAATAGAACATGATGAATAATAGATTTTAATTTACTAAATCATAAAAACACTCTTTAATTTATTATCAGCAAACAGGAACATAGGCAACTCAACTCAACATGCCTTATTAAGATGCAACATTTCTTATTTTGTCTCCCAAAATGATTTTGTGCTTAATATAGTTGTCTGTAGCCTAAAAAGATCAATGCCAAATATGCTATTGTTGAGATATTAGGCTCCAGACAACTAGCAAGTTTCAAATTTCTTATATTGAACAAAAATATACCGGTAGTATAAATAATAAGCAAAATATGAATTTTGCTAGTTGAAACTTGGAACATAAATACCACAAAACAATATGATTTTTAAGTAATTCAAACTTGTATATGAATGATTTACAAGGTCATGATGTATGTGTCTTTGACAAGTCATTCAAAATAATAGAAGAACAAAATTAGCATATTAAACTTCTAATGTTATGCAGGATGAGTAATCTGAAACTTTAGGGATGGAAAACAATAGTTTCGCTGAGTAAATAAACTACTAATAAATCTAGCTTCAAATTTAGAGATGGGAAACAATCAAGTAAATAATAAATAAGTTGTAGCAATCAAATGGAAATATGCACACAGGACAATAAAATGGCACAAAAGCCCATGATGAGATCCATACATTCAACTACTAGTGAATCTAGCATCAAATTTAGAATGAGAGTACCTCTAAGAAATTATATTCTCCCCAATGTTAATGAAAAAACCTGAAAAACTAAGAGCTTAATTATTAATTAAGTAATTACTCATCTTCATGTGTAGAGCTTCCTTTAACCTTCCCTGGAAGGGGAAAACACAATTGGATTATTTTGTCAGCGATTTGTAACAACTTTTAACAAAAAAAGTCGTTGGAAAAAATCATATTTCTTGTAGTGAATTACTCATTCTTATGTATCCGCGACTTAAGTAACAGAAGGAAAAAATGAGAAACGTGTAAGGCGTGCGAGTAATCGGTAAGATGGTAAAAGTAATTTTCTTTCTTTTTCTGAACCGCAAAATGAGAGCCCATTTTTTTATCTTCCATAACCTATGAATAATTGCAGTAAAAAGAAAAGAGTCATTCTTCTCGCACCCCTGAGTCTCACAACACCCTGCATTCCAATATTACCCCTCGACTTTTAAGAACATATACACATTGAAAAATTAAAATGTAAAATTTGTAAACAAAAAAAAGGTTTGCGATGTGTGAAAGTCAAATCTCAAAAGAATACGGGTCGATTATATTTTTTGTGCCCATAAATTTTAGTTTTTTCCCTATTAAAGAAAAAACACACTTGTTCCGTGAACTTAGCTCAACTGGTAGGACATTGCACTATATATGCCAGAAACTAGAGTTCGAACTCCGATCATCTCTCACTTATCCACTTTAAAGGTAGAATTTTTAGCCACTAAACTACTTGACAAAAAAAGAAAAAGCACACATATTTTCATCCCCCAAATTTTTTTATTTTGTTTTTAATCACCAATGGACAAAATGTTGACATTTTTTTGACTTTTTTAACATAATATAGACCACATCTTGAACATAAAAAAGTTATAACATTGAAATTAAAATGGACATAAATTATTCTAAAAAAAATAACATAAATTGATCATTATAGGGGTGTTAGCTATAAAATAAATTTAAAACATAAATTTATGCCCAAACAATAATAATCCTTGGCACCCTAAAAAAACAAAAATAAAATATAGGCAATATTACACGTTTGGTCTTTTATTTATTTTTTTGTAATATTTTGGTCCTTTAGCTTTTATTTGTAACACTTTGGTCATTTATGTTATATATTTGTAACACTTTGATCCTTCATCTTTTATTTGTAACAATTTAATCCTTTATCTTTTATAACATTCACATATAAACCCTTTTTTCATATTTGTTTTAATTAAAATATTGCTGAGTTTTATTTGTTAAGATATCTTTTTATTAAAATTAAATAAAACTCATAATTTTGATGAATATGTTCATCGTCTTCATCAAATCTTTCATATCTTCATGTTCTTTAAAGAACCATAGTATTACAAATAAAAGATAAAGGATCAAAGTGTTACAAAAAGATAAGATAAATGACCAAAATGTTACAAATGAAAGATAAAGGACCAAAGTGTTACAAAAAAATAAGATAAAGGACCAAACGTGTAATTTTGCCTAAAACGTATGTTGAGATATTTATGTCAAATTAAAAAAATTATTAAAACATATAAAATTAATTAAATTTTTGAATTTAGCATAACATTATATATGTGATATTTTTTTTTTTTTTGATGGAAAATGAATTTTATTAATGGAACAAATCTCTAATAAGAGAATTTACAAGCAGAGGTGGTTCGTCTTCTATCCATACCCTGTTGGGCTCCTCATGGGCCAAACTAGCCATTTGATGGGCTGCCCGATTGGCCTTACGGTGGACATGGTGAAAACTACAATACCTAAAGTGTTCTCTATTACAAAGAATACCCCAAATTATGTCCCCTAAATAGTTCCTAGGTCTACTACCCCCATCGTTGATCAGGGAGATTACCCGTTGGTTGTCGCTCTCGAACTGAACTCGAAGGAAGCAGCAGTCTTTGGCTAGGATGATTGCTTGGTATAGAGCGTAAGCTTCAGCCAGCGTTGGGTCATCAGTCCCCGGCCTTTCCCAGGTCGCAGCTGCTACCAGAGCTCCGTCATGGTCTCGACAAATAGCTCCCAGGCCCCATCTTCCAGATCTAGCAAGGTTAGCGTCGCAATTAATTTTTATGCATCCTGTATCTGGTTTATGCCAAACTCTGTTCTGGTTAGGTCTTGGGTTACAATTTTGTTGTCTGTTTGTCGATCTAGCTTCATTGCTGGGTTGATTCTGAATATTGTTTGTATTAGCTAGATTATAGTCTTGTATGCTGGAAGTAGCTTTGCTGATAGTCTCCGAGGCTTTAATCTCCTTTTGGTTAAAAACCTGTTGGTTACATGCGTACCATATGCTATAAGTGAGAGAGGCTAGATAGATGAGTTGATCTTCCTTTAGGGCTTGTAAGGCATAGATAAGCCAGTCCGAAAAACTGTTGTGGGAGTTATTGAATCTGATGTTAAGGTTAGATCCAAACCATACCCTAGATACTTGCTCACAATGCATAAAGGCATGGTCAATGGTTTCTTCATGCTGTAGGCATCTAGGACAGAGAATGTTGCAGTTAATTCCTCTTTTGGCAAGAGCTGATTTGACAGGTATAGCTTGTTGTATGATTCTCCATATCAAGGCCTTATGCCTTGGAATAGTGTTTAGATTCCAAAGTTTCTTCCAATGAGTGTTGTGGTTGTTGATGTTTGCTGGACTAGGAGACTCTGAATCTGCCCATAGTTTTAGTAAGTTATACCCTGATTTTACAGAGTAGACTCCCTCTTTGTTATGAGGCCACATAATTTGATCTTCCATAGGTTCTATAATGAGAGGGGTCTGTTTGATGAGAGATCCTTCAGAAGGGATAAAAATTTGATCAATTAGGTTGGTGTTCCAATGCTTAGCTGGGTTGTCTAAAATTAGATCTTTGACCTTGTAATAGTGGTTCTGATCAAGCCTTGGTGTTAGAACCTTATAACCATTCTGCCAGGCCACCCAATTATCTGTCCATATGTTGATGTTATTTCCATTACCAATCTTCCAGCAACTGCCTCTTTTAATGGTGGTGATGGACTGAAATATGCTCTGCCATGCATAGCTGGTGTGACTTCCTTGTTGAGCATGAAGAATGTCAGAGTTGGGATAGTATTTAACTTTAAGACATAAACCCAGCAGGGAGGTTGGATCAGTTTGCAGCCTCCATACTTGTTTAGCTAACATAGCTTTGTTAAACAAGTGCATGTCCCTAAATCCTAGGCCACCAGCTAGTTTGGTTTTAAAAATGTCCTTTTTTGCCTTCCAATGAATTCTTTGTTGGTTGTCTGTACTTCCCCACCAAAATTTACAAATAGCTTGTTCAATTTTGTCACACATAGTCTTAGGTAGAAGAAAGCAGCTCATAATGTAGGTAGGGAGAGCTTGAATTACAGCACTAATGAGGATACTCCTGCCTGCATATGAAAGGAACCTTTCCTTCCAACCCTTGAGTTTGTTTTTTAGTTTATCCATAAGAAAGTTGAAGCCAGCTTGTTTAGATTGACCAATCTGAGTAGGCATTCCTAAATATTTTGCTATAGTGGTAGTGATTGTAAAGGGTAGAACTTGTTGAAACTCATTTTTGATGTTGTTGTGGATGAGAGGGCTGAAAGTCATCTCAGATTTGTCCATGTTGATCTTTTGCCCAGATATTCTTTGGTATTCATCAAAGATTGCCTTTAGCTGTATTGCTTCATTAGTGTTGGCCTTGCAGAAGATTATGCTATCATCTGCAAAAAATAAATGAGATATCTTAGGAGCATTAGGGGCTATGGCTATACCATTAATATATGATAGATTCTGACTTCTAGATAACAGGCCTGAGAAAACATCAGCACAAAGGATGAAAAGGTAGGGAGAAAGAGGGTCCCCTTGTCTAATACCCCTATGGGGTTTGAAGCTCTGGGAAGGATGGCCATTTACTAAGATGGAGAAAGAGACAGAATTGACACAAGACATGATTGTTTTAACAAGTTTGTTGGGAAAGCCCATAGTAGTGAGGGTGTTTTCAATGAAACTCCATTCAAGCCTATCATAGGCTTTTGCCATGTCTAGTTTAATGCCCACATAGCCCTTTTTCTTATTCTTGTTGTGCTTAAGGTGGTGGAAGGATTCAAAGGCCAGTAAAGTGTTGTCAGTTATTAGCCTACCAGGCAAGAAAGCACTTTGCTGGGGACTAATAACATCAGGCAAAATTTGCTTAACTCTGTTAGCAATAGTTTTTGTGATAATCTTAAGAAAAACATTACACAGGGCTATTGGTCTAAAATCAGCTGGAGTGGAAGGGTTCTTAGTCTTAGGAATTAAGCAAATATAGGAGTCATTAAAGGGTTCAGGAGTACCACCATTATTTAGGATGTTAAGAATAGAATGAATGATATCAGCTCCAATGGTGTCCCAGTAGGTTTGATAGAATTTAGCATTAAGCCCATCAGGGCCAGGGGCAGCATTGCTCTTGAGTTGATGAACTGCAAAAGATACTTCTGCAGCAATGAAATCCTGACTTAAATACTCATACATCTGGGTGTGAACTCTGTTGGCCACTACTTGTAAGGCTTCCTGCATATCAATAGGGTTAGAGGATAGAAAAAGATTAGTGAAGTAATTCTGAAAGGCTGCCTGGATATCTCTGTTTTGAGTATGACTGTTGCCCTGGTTGTCAATGATGTAATTAATTCTATTTTTCCTCTGTCTCTGAGAGGCTCTATAGTGAAATTTTTTTGAATTCTTGTCTCCATGTAATAGCCAATTGATTTTGGCTCTCTGAGACCACCATTGTTCTTCTTTTTGAAGAAGACCATCTAACTTGACTTCCTGCTGTTGGATCTTGGTGAGATTTTCTCTGCCAGCACTGTTGGCTTTTAGAGCCTGAATGATATTCTGGGTCTTTTTGATCTCATTTGGTATATTGCCATGAGTGGTTCTGCCCCATTGATAAACCTTGTCCATCATATAGCTAAGCTTGTTGTGCATGTCCCCCTCCTGATCCTCCCAAATGGTCTTGATGAGTTGTAAACATTCTGGGTCTTGAGTCCAGATATTTTCAAATCTCTTAATTAAATACTTGTTGTGGCTATCATCTCTGAAATCAGTGTTAGTACCAAAAACAAGAAGAATGGGATTATGGTCAGAAGTATGGTTCATTAAATGATAATTTGTAAATCTAGGAAATCTAGAGATCCAGTTAGGGGTGGCAACAAATCTGTCCAATCTTTCTTTAATATGGTTATGATCAGCCTGGTTATTAGTCCAGGTATACATCTCCCCATGGTACCCTAGATCCTCTAAGTTGCAATTATTGAGAGTATCTTGAGCCCTATTAATGATATTGTAATTAGAGTTTCTGCCCCCATATTTCTCATAAGCATTAAAGATGAGATTAAAGTCCCCAAATAACAGCCACTTATCATTGAAATTAGTGTTATTAAGGCTGCTTATGAGTTCACAAGTAGCACCTTTGTTGTCATGGTGAGGGAACCCATAAAGGCCAGTGGCTCTCCAACTATAGCTATCCTCAAAACTCACAATATAACAATCAATCATATTATTATTATGGCCAACAATGGTGAGATTTACATTCTTAGACCAAAACATAGCAAGACCACCACTCATATTTCTATGACTTATCATACAATCAACAAAAAAATGATTAGGAAAGTTATTACCCAGGTTATTTTTTCTAAGTAAGAATTCTGAACCTTGGAGCTTTGTTTCAGTGAGAAAGACCATATCTGGCTGGTGGGTAAAGATGAGCTTTCTGAGGGCTCTACCTGCAGAGGCTTTCCCCAATCCTCTGCAGTTCCAAGATAGGAGCTTCATTGGCCCTGGTTAGCCTGCTCTGCATGGCTAACCTTAGAATAGTTTGATGAGTTAGGACTGCTGATTCCTGTGCAGTGTTGAGTAACTAGCTGAGTACTTTGCATAATCTTCTGAAATTTCCTTTTTATTTCTGTGGGGGATTGCTGATGCTTGCTGGCAGAGTGTGTTTGATCAGGACTTGAGGTGAATTTTTCTGCCTCTTCTTCTAGTTTCATTTTGGCCATCATGTCCAGCATTTCTTGTGGTATTGGACTGAATTGTCCTCCACTCATAGACTGCATAGGATTACTGTTGAATCTTCTATCCCTGTTTTCATGGATCCTTTTCCCATATATACTAGATCTTAGCCATGGGCCTCTTGTATTAGCTCCTCCCTCTGGTATAATCTGAGTAGGCATCTCACATTTATCTTCATTATGTCCTATTAATCCACAGTTAAAACAGAACATGGGTAGATTTTCATATCTAAAATCTACCCATTTGATTCCATCCCTAGGATTACCTATGAACATCCCAGGTTTAATAGCCTCCTCAATATTGATACAGACTTTGATTTTGATTATTATAGCCTTCTGGGGGTAGTCATAGATAGCAGCATCTTCAACCCTACCTAGCTGTGATCCTATGTGTTTGCCCATGGTGACAGTCTTACAATGTATGGGTAAGCCCCATATCTGAATCCATGCAGGGATGTGTTGAAAATCAATGTTGGAGGGATTAATTTGTTTATCCCATAGGTGTACCATGAACCAGTTGTTCCTTACCATCCATGGAATTCCTTTCAGAGCCCTTTGAACATCCTTCTCAAGATCCATAGTGATGTGAAAATAGCCTCCTTCAACCTCTGTAATGGCTAGCCCTTTTGGGTTGCCCCAAATTCCTTGTAGGGTACTGAACAGAACTGGCTTGAGTATAGTCTTGTTTGAGAGGATTTTCCCTATTAGGGAATTGCTGCAAGTAGAAAGACCCTCAGCCACGTGTTCCTCCTTATACATACAGAAAGAGGATTTACCCGGATTGGGAGGAGGGTTGTTGTTGGAGTTGGATGCTTGTTGCCTTCTTGGTGATTCTTGCTGGAACCTTGGTGTTCCTTGCTGATTGTATTCTTGACCATTGCTTGTTTCTTGACCATAATTGGTTTCTTGATCGTGATTTCCTTCATTTTGCAGGTTGGTGGAATTATATGATAAGAAATTGGTGTTTTGAGGGTGGTGGATTGTTGGTATTGGCCCCATGAAGGTGGGAATGTTGAGAGATGTGTTATTGGTTTTCTGAACTTTGTAAGGTCTTTGATTAACTGGATCAGTGACAGGGTTATTGTTATGGTTGCTGGATTGGGGGTTTGTTTGGTTATCTGGTAGGGAGTCCATCATCAAGCAGAGGTTGTTTGAATGAAGAAACCCAGAACACAACAGAAACAAAAACCAAGGGGAAGAAGATAGAGATCTAAGGGAAACCAGATTAGGGAAAGGTAAAGGAACCTGATGACAGATAATTCCACACAGGGATATAACAGAAACAACGTAACCAGTACGTTCAACAAGAAACTTCACAAACCTTAGGGGAAGGAGACTAAGGTGAGGAGAACAAGATGATTACGTGGAAGAAAACTTAGCACAGAGAGATGAATCTTGGAGCAATTTCTTGGAGCTTTCTTGGAGAGATCTTGATTCCTATCATGTTTTTTTTCGGATTAATGTTGATTCATTATATATGTGATATTGACAAAATATTGAAAATCCAAAAACAGTAAAATTTATTAAAAAATGATGATAAAATTAAATTATACATTAAATAAGAATATTGCAAATAATATGTAGTTTATTAGGAGATATGTATCTAAATAGAGAGAAAGGCAAAATACTTTCAAAACCCCTCAATAAAAATTAAATAAAAGTATATACACAAATGGGATTGTCCCCGAGTATGGTGGATCTTCTGCCATATTTGTGAATATGGACGAGAGTTTATATGCTCTGGTTTGGCCCAAAAAGTGGAAATTTGGCTCGCATCATCTTTTATGTCTTGAGAAAGATGTCTATGGTAGTACTAGACAATCCATTTATGGCATAATTTTATGTATTCTTTTAATTATTTTAATTTAAGTTTTTTGTTTAATGTTTAATGTAATTTTGCTTTAATATAATAAGAAAAAACATGGATTTTGAAACAATTTTTATTCGATTCGATTCAATTTGCTTCTGGTTAATACTTTAAATATGGTGACGGATTTGACTTCTTAGAGTTCGAAACACTTCATTTGACTTCTTGAGTTTGAACTATAAAATATACAAGACATATATTTGACATTTATAAACATAAAAAAATACATTGAAAACATTGTCATCGATACTTAAAAAAATGAGACAAATATTGACACTGATAAATATAAAAATAAATTGGACATATATTTAGACAGGAAAATACTTACCTATAGGCACAAATATAAAAGTGAGATGTTAGGCACACACATAAATAAATTAAAATAAAAATAATTAAAATTATATTAATTGATTTGACTATAACATTATTTTTATCAGGCGAAAATGGTTTTTATCACCTCACATATAACATCATTTTTTTCCCCAAAAGTAAAACGAAATACTGATTGATTATTCAAAGCATCAAGCGAAAATGGTTTTTATCAGGTCCTCTAATCAGTTCTTTTGATGGCTCTAACTTTGACACCATTGACGAAGCCTTGGGCGCAGCCATATGCAAGTTTCAAGGGGAATTCCATATCAGGTGAATGTCTAAACAAATATTTACTATATAAGTGAATCATAGAAAGCTTAATCTGTTGCAGGGCATATTTCTGACCAAGGCAAGCCCGAGGACCAATTCCAAATGGTACGAAAGCATAAGGATGCCTTTTTTCATTTCATCACAGTTGGGATCAAACCTCTCGGGTTTGAATTTCTCCGGCTCTGGAAAGTTTTTAGGATCTTGTGCTACAGCTATAAACGAAAACCACACCCAAGTTCCCTGCAGGTTATATAAAACTAGGTTAGTGCCTATAGCCACACCAGCCTAGCCCAAATTTTTTTAAAAAAACATAAATAAATATTTTATAAATAATTTTAAGTAATTTTGTATACATATTCGTACAAATATTAATGTAAATATTAGTTTAGAGTTTATTATTGATGATTGTAAATCTCTCCTATACTTATTAGTTTAAGTATTAGTACAAATATTAGTTCATAGTCTATTATTAATAATTTAAAGTCTTTTATTATACATAAAATATTATTTCAAATTATATACTTAAATTTTATAATAATCAACTTTGATTTTGTTTAGCAAAAAAAAGTAGAAAACTAATTGAGTTTGTAGTATTAGGTAAAATTACCAATTGAACTAGCATATAAATATGAAATGATATAAAAAATATGTTTAATTAGTACTCCTATTTAATTATTTGAAGTAAGATAATATAGATTAAATTGGAATAAAAAATAATAAGTTATAAACTAGTACAATTTTGGATTCTAGGAGTATATATTTTCGTTCAAAGTTGGATATTGTGAATCACCAAACAATAGTGATACGGATGATTTAAGATGAAGAAATTTCTTTTAATAATACATAAAATTTTTAGCCCAATATAGCAATTATTTGAGTTCAGATCCGTCCCTCGTTAGTGACCACCACACAAAGAGAAAAAGAAAAGAGGAGGAATTCCTCACTTTTATAATTTGGAAAATGATTCCTACCCATTCACACAGTAGTTTACATACCGCAAACAGATACACAAGGCGAGAAAATAGCATAATTTAGAGAAGTAATGAATGTGATAATCCATCTAGTATTAATCTAAGATAATAATATGTTGAGTCAATAACTTGATTGACCCGTAAACTTTTTTTGCTTTATTTTTGTTACTGAACAAAATCAAGGATAGAGTTGTCATAATTGTATGAAAAGTCTCACATTGCTCCTCGAAAGCCTTTTTAACGCTGAGTCAATTTTACTCTTGCTTTATTCAACTTCATTTTGTAAACCACAAACATAAAGTGGGGTCAATTTGGGTATAACACATTTTTTTACACAGTATCCAATAAAGTATATTCAAATTTCAAATGTCACATTCCCCCTCTTTTTCTCCCTTTATATTAAATTATTTGTTCTCTCTATTTATTCATGTTCTTTCTCTTATCTATCTGTTTATATTTTCTTTTTTCTTCACTATAAGGAAAAAGTCACTTTGCAACAGTTCAATTGCGACAATTCAGTCATAACCGTCGCAATGTGTTCATTTTATGATTTTTGCAACGGTTTATGCGACCATCAATCCAACCGTTGCAATAATTTGGCTTTTAGAAGCGCCAAACCTTTTTTTCCCCTCAGCGCCCAATTGAAAATTTAGGGTCCAACTCATTTTGGGGCTCTTTTGAAAAGAAAAAAAAAACTCATAGCAAAACACAAATACTCAGTGTTGAGAAATCCCTAAAACACTCACATCGACGCCACTCTCTTCGTTGTTCTCGTCGAGATTTCTTCCATCCTTCTCCAATCTCTTCACCTTAAATCCCTAAATCACTCGATCTATCAATTCCCTTTATCGTTCTCGTCGAGAGAAGTGAGAACCCTCGCCGACCCTGACCGCATCACTACCTTCGTACAAAACCTCCACCTCACTTCGACGCTTTGTCATTCTACTGGAAATCTATCCGTCTCTGCTTGTCGCATTGTTCCGTCATCTGCTTCCACCATTCGTTGTTGGTAAAGGCATGCATAAATCGAACTCCCAAGATATAGATTCTCCATACATTTTTCCAAATTTGTTATTTTAATGCTTAAGAGTTAGAGTTATCTTTTTTTGGTTTGTGTTAGCTGTAGTTGTTTGTTTCCTATTTATTTATTTTATTTGATTTATATTATTTTCAATATTATTGTCATAATTGACTTTGGTATTAAGAAATTTTGTTTGAATTGATTATTGGTGATTTGTGATTAAAGATATTTTGTATGAATTTTTTTTGTTACTACTAATGTTAATTTCATTTTTTTTTCTTCTACTAGGTATGAAACCTTTCCAAGATGCAAATTTAATATGTTCTTAAAATATAGTCTTCTTCTCCGGTAATTCAATATGGTACATTCTGCAAAATTTAATGAGTACCATCTTCATTATTTTATTTTTCGTTCAAAATTTCATTTTTCACTAACCAATGCAATAATATTTTTCCTTTTTAGATACACAAAGATTGAAGATACAAATAAATATGAGGAAAAACGAGAAACAAAGTTTGATTTAGGTAAAAACAACTGCTTAACATTTATTGATATTCAATTTTTTTTTTAGGGGGGTGTATTGAATTAAGATTTTGATGGACAATTTTAACAAAAAAAATCTTGAAGATTTTAAAAGATTTTATAGGATTGTATAGACTTTTACAACTTTTTTTAAAAAATAATTTACAATCAGGATTTTCCAATTTGGATTCTAAAAGACTTTAATGGATTTATAACACAGATTTTTAAGATTTCAAAAGACTTTATGGATTTTTAATATTTCAAAGAACTCCATTTTTGGTAAAAAAAAAAAAAAGAGAAGTGAATGAAAAAAAAAAGCAATATAAAACCTACAATGAAAAATAGTAATTCACTAATTTTTTTTTTAAAAAAAAAAAGAGAAGTGAATGAAAAAAAAAAGCAATATAAAACCTACAATGAAAAATAGTAATTCACTAATTTTTAATATATATTTTAACTATTTTTTTAAAAAAATACTGTATCATGAAGACCATTATGTGCAGCGTTCATTCTTTATTTTCTGTTGTGTTGTTATGACGTAGTTGTTTCTTTTGGCATCCAAAGCAATTTATCAATTCATCATCCTGTAGAGTTTCTTCTGCTACTACGTTTTGTGCTTTGATTAGAAGTGGCACTAATTAACATGTGTTGTGTTATTTTTATTTTAAACGATTTTGATAAAAATGAAGAAAAAGTGATACACGAAGAACATAAAAACAACACAACAATTTTTATAAAGAAAATGATTTTGATAAAACAAGAACCAGGGTATACAACACAACGATTTTTATGAAGAAAATGTCTTACACGAAATAAAGAATCTGGGCATTCACGATGAACAATTTTTATAAGAAAACGTCATATAGGATGACATGGAAAAAGTCTTTGGGATTATAAAAAAGTCTTTGGGGTTTTGGTGAGATTGTTAGCATTCATATTTTTAACTAAAAAGTCTCTCAAAATCCATTCCACATACAAATCCATCAAAATCCTAGTATTTTTGAATACCATGGGACAATTTATAAGTCATTAGAAATCTTAATTAAATACTAACTGATTTTGTTGCATTGAAAAAAAAATCTTAATTGTTTTGATTGAATACCACAAGATTCATTTATATTTTACAAAAGTCTTGATTCAATATCACAAGATTGTTTTTTCATCAAAAAGTCTTTTAAAATCCCTTGAAATCCCAATTCAATACACCCCCCTTAATTAAACTTACTTTTCTGGAGAATAAAAAAAACTACTAATAATTTTTTTTGAAAAAAAATATGTTGCAGAAGATAAAGAAGAGCATAGAAGATTTCAAACTTTGATGTATTATATTAAAGACCTTGTAGTAATAATTTAAATAAATAAAAATTAACAGATCTAGAAACAAATAGAAGAAAAGAACTATATAAGTTAAATTTGTGGAGAATGGATTCTCTCAATTGTTTTTTTCCTCAATTATTTCAATTGTTCAATCATCCCTATCAAATTTACCTTTTTACTTTTTTCTTTTTCTCTCTTCTCTCAAATCAATGGATTGAAAAAAAAAAATTACCCTAAAGTGACATGAGAGGACCCTCTCTCAAATTTGTGACTTTCATTATTGTTCGTCTTTTTCTATTTTTATTTTTTTTGCAAATTTATGACCAAATATTGAGAAACATTCAAGTGAGAAAGCGTGAAGTTGCATCTAAAAAGCTATTGCCAAAAAAATATAATGAGAAAAAACTTTACTAAAATTATTTGTGAGCTTTATCCTTTTTTTAGAAAAAGAAAATACTTTTGTATGAAATAAAAAAAGAAAAAATTGTAACATCAGAAAAATCACATAAAAAATAGGAAAAGCGGATCATCATAATTTTCATTGATGAAAAACAAAAATAGTATAATTTGCGGTCAATAAAAATCTATTTAAGCCTTATAATTTTATTATATTTTGACAAATAAAAGCCTTATAAATATTAAAAATATAAAAATCTCACCAAAACAGAAAGGCATGCAATCAAAAGGCAATATTTACCTTCGAAAGGACGTAACCTCCGATCTCTACTTCATTTGATGTTTCTCTTGGAATTAATGGGGCGATAACGAAAAACCTCATGGACTCTTTGATCACCTGCATTAATTAAATTAAATTAAATAGAGGATATATAGAAAAGTACAATAAATCTAAATATTTATATATATATATATATATATATATGTAAGGATGTCAATTTGTATTTGGTAACGGATTATCCGTGGGAATAATCTGTACGGAGATCGAAAGTCGCCGATATTTTTTTCTGCGGGGATGGGATGGAGGGAAAAATTCCCCCATGAATAATTCGGGACGGAGAACGGGAAAAGTCCCTCTGCCACCGCGGATTTTTCGACCCCGTCCATATTATTTACATTATATATATAATTATATAACTTTATTTTTTTTATAAAAAATAATGAACAATACATTATAAAGGCTTCAGATAGATACATTATAAAAAATATAATGATGAAAAAACTTTTTAACGCCAAAAGTATTACCTTTCACCTTCTATTGACCATTAGATAGATATTAGGCTTCATATATTTGCACCTTCTATTGACTATTAGATAGTTATTAGGCTTCAAATATTTGCACGTGTTTTTTCTTTAAAAAAAAAATAATTTTTTTTAATAGTATAAACCTTACAAATATATATATATATATATATATATATATTATAAAATAATTAATTACACTTTAATGGAAGAAAAACAAGCAACAAGTTGTGCCGATAACCCTTTTTAGATGGCAAAATCGATTATTTTTAAACATTATATCTAAAGACCTGGGAGATACCACATTGCTATGCACTATGAAGCACGGACTCTGACACGGACACTGCGACACGACACGGACACTCTGACATTGATAATGTAAAAAACATAGGACACTGACACCGCGATATATATGATAAAATTTGATTTTATTTATCGATTTATTATTAAAAAAAGTTAAAAATATTCTAATCAACATTAATATCTTTAAATTCTTCATTGATAACATTGTTTCAATACTTGTTTAATTTTTTTAGAGTGTTAAAGCAAAGAAAAAAATTATTTTTTGGTGAAACGACTATTTCGACTGGTATCGTACGGATGTCATACAAGTGTCGGACACCGACGCATGTCGGACATCGCGACACGCCACCTCTTAGAGGTGTCCGTGCTTTATAGGCTATGCATGACTTTGTCCATCGGCACCGCCATTAATTGAAAAAAAAAAAAACAACAAACAAGAAACACGTCACCGCTATCATCAAAGAAACGATAAGAACTCTGTCCACACCAACCTACCTGTGCCTCCCAACGACCACCAGAAAAAAGAAAGAAATTTGAGGGTGGTATCATAGTGACAATAACTGGCATGGCAACTGCGATGCTCGTCGGTGATGTTTGATGGCAAAGCTCAACGCCGTGTTGATGGTGAAGCTTGACGACATCAACATCGCAGTGGAGGTTAGAGCTTCCTTATCGGTGCGGCGGCAAGGCTAGTGACTGTTGCTAGAGCTATCAATTTAGGGGGCCTAGCAAAATTGGGTCCAACCCCAATATAAAGGGGACCTAAATATGGTAATCATAAATAGGCCCCCTATTATATAAGCCCCAAAATACCAAGTCCCCCAAATAAAACATAGACTCTTAAGGCCACAAAGCCCCTAATTTTTTTTGGAAACGAGAGTTTTTGGATAAATTTTTTTATAATTCATACATAAGTTATTAAAAACAAAAGAAACAATCCGAGAATTCTCGGAATCGAGAATTCCAAAAAATTTCAAAAATGAGTTTTTTGATAAAAATTCTTCGAATTGACACATAAGTTATTAAAAACAAAATAAACAATCCGAGAATTCTCAGAATGTTTTCGAAAAAAAATACTTGAAATGTTTTCAAGAAAAATGTTCGGAGAAAAAATACTCGAAAAGTTTTCAAGAAAATAGTTCCGGAAAAGTTTCCAAAAAAAATTCTCGAGAAAAATTACTCGAAAAGTTTTCGAGAAAAAATACTCGAAAAGTTTTCGAAAAAAAAGTTCCGGAAAAGTTTCCGAGAAAAAATTCTCGAGAAAAAAATACTCGAAAAGTTTTCGAGAAAAAAGTTTCGGAAAAGTTTCCGAGAAAAAATTCTCAAAAAGTTCTCGAGAAAAATTACTCGAAAGTTTTCGAGAAAAAATACTCGAAAAGTTTTCGAGAAAAAAGTTCCGGAAAAGTTTCGGAGAAAAAAATACGTGAAAAGTTTTCGAGAAAAATACTAAAAAAGCTTACGAGAAAAAATTCTGAAAATTTATTTGATATTTTGTGGACCAATATTAGGCCCCATAAGGGGGCCAAGAGTAAAATTAAAAAATAGGACACTGTGCCTAAAAACAAACAAAAACAAATCTATTTAAGTGGGACTTAATATTTTAGGGCTTAACATGAGCCCAAAAATAGAACCTTTCAATATGTAGCTTTTTTGACACCTCTAACTGTTGCTGCGTCGAGGCTGATTATTATTACCATAGCTTTAAAAAGTAAAAATTATTTCCGTCAAAGAAAAGAAAAAGAAAATAAAGATAACGACACATAACTTTATGTGGAACGCACAATTTATCCGACGGATTAAAATGGTTCAAAATTACCCCTTAACTTTCCCTCCAGAAAGTCAGAGGATATTGATTGATCCCTTACAAATAATTCATTTGTCTCACCAACTAATTGGAATCCCAACTAATTCATTTCTCGTGGTACTAGTGGCACAAGTGAAAGGAAATAGACATAGCCATAGCCATAGCCATAGCCATAACCATAACTCCATGGAAATGATAAAATACACAGAGCGTGTTCTCATCTTCCCTTCTCACCCTCCCTTCCTCCACGACCACTCTCTCCCTCTCTCCCACCTTGACACCGACCGCAACCTCCATGTCACCTTCCGCTACCTCCGCGCTTATGTCAATGCCACCGCGGTCACTACTTCCGACCCCTTCCACGTCATCTCTTCCTCCCTCTCCCAAGCTCTCATTCACTACTACCCACTCGCCGGCACGCTTCGCCACCGCCAGGACCAAGACCGCCGCCTCGAACTCCATTGCACCCCCGGCCAAGGCATCCCTCTCATCCGCGCCACCGCCGACTTCACACTCAATTCTGTCAACTACCTCGAAGACCCGAAAGCCCCCTTCATCGAGCAGCTGGTGCCTGACCCGGGAACCGAAGAGGGGTTGGAGCACCCGTTCATGCTTCAGCTGACGTTGTTCAAGTGCGGCGGGTACACTCTTGGGGTGGCCACGCACCACGCGCTCTGCGATGGGATGGGCGGTGGGCTGTTTTTCAACACAGCGGCTGAATTGGCTCGCGGGGCAACACGGATCACGGTGGAGCCGGTGTGGGAGCGGGAGAGGTTGTTAGGTCCCAGGGTTCCTCCCCGAGTGGATTCGCCTTTGATAGAGGAATTTCTGAGTTTGGATAAGAGTGTAATACCTTATGATGAGGACATTGGTGGGGTTGTGAGAGAGTGCTTTGATGTGAGGGATGATTGCTTGGATAAGTTTAAGAAGGACTTGTTTCAACAATCTGGCTTAAACTTCACTACTTTTGAGGCTCTTGGTGCTTACATTTGGAGATCCAAGTAAGTCATCTTCTATGTGCTTTAATTTGTCAAATATATTCTTTTATTCTTTTTATTTTATTCCATTGTGTTAGTGTGTGTTTTGTTGCTTTTGTGGAAACTTAAAATCAATTCTGAGAGACCAAAATTTATTTTGGATGACAATATACTATGTTCAGAACAAGATTCTTATTTATGAGTAATATTTTGAGTGTCATATCCAAATATGCTAGTAGAGGTTGTACGCAGTGTCATTTTGGAGAATTAATATGAGTCTCAATCAATTCTTGTAGATGTCTGAGAGTAGATATTTGCATAATAAATTATGAGATTTTACAATATATATATAATTAACAGGGTAAGGGCCTCAGGAGTGAAGGGTGATGAGAAGGTTAAGTTTGCATACTCAATCAATATAAGGAGACTGGTAAAGCCATCAACACCTGCTGGGTATTGGGGTAATGGTTGTGTTCCAATGTATGTGCAGCTGAGTGCTAAAGATTTGATAGAGAAACCCATTTGGGAAACAGCAAAGCTAATCAAAAAGAGTAAAAGCAATGTTACTGATGAGTATGTTCACTCCTTCATTGATTACCAGGAGCTTCATTTTGCAGATGGTATCACAGCAGGTAAAAGGATTAGTGGTTTCACAGATTGGAGACACTTAGGCCATGCTACTGTCGACTTTGGTTGGGGAGGGCCAGTTACTGTCTTGGCACTTGGAAAGAACTTGCTTGGAAGTGTTGACCCTTGCTACTTTTTGCCTTATTCAACTGCCAGTGCAGGGAAGAAAGAGGGATTCAAGGTTTTGATCACTTTGGCAGAGGCTGCTGTTCCTTCTGTTAGCAAAGATATGCTAGTTTTTGCCACTATCCAAGAACAAGTTGTTTGAGCCTGTGATTTCATTTCAGGGTAAAATGGAATTCTGTACGTGGTCAACAAGGACGAAAATAAATTTCATTAATGTTATGATTAGTGATATAAGGGACGAAAATAAATTACATTAATGTTGTGATTTCTGTTTTGTTTTTTTGGTACAATGTTATGATTTATGTTTTACTAATCTAGTATCCATGTAATGTAGGGGTCATGTAGAATATTATATGTATGATTTAATTTCTTATAATAAAAAAATAGCAAATAAAAAATTGAAGAAAATAAAATGAATTAAAAATATAGGTAAATTGAAACTGAAACTATGCAGTACAAATAGAACTACAACGGATAATTAAAATCATAAAAGTAATAATAAAATTATATACAGAAACAGATGAAGTGATTCCGACAATGATTCACTGTTAACTACTGAACATTATGTAATACTACGTTCTCAATTGTATTTGAATTTTCACCTTCAATTAATATCTTTATCATTTTCCTTGATGTAATCTAGTGCTTATGCGGAAAAGATACCAAAATGAGATTGCACTTTCATGTATTTCCGAAGTCATCAACCAAAACTTATAGCCATGATTAGTTTCGTGTATTTCCGCGGTCATCAACTAAACTTATGGCCATGGTTTTTTTTCGCAAATGCTTGTTCACCAAATTCATCATACGGCAACATCTATGAGACCAACAATGAAAACCATCAGAGCACACACATTGGGAGTGGTTTAACTCCCCAATGCCACCATGTGTCAGAAAACAATAGTATTAAAATTCAATTCATAAAGCACTGGTGCCATAAAAAGCCACGGTATCTTTGGTTCTTTTGCCCAATTATTTATTCTATACAATGTAAAGTTAATGTATATTGTGTAATTAGTGGAACCCATTTTAAATTTTTAGATGAGTGGTAAAGATATTTAAGAATTTTAGATGAGTGGTGTTGTGAATTCGACGATAAACTCACACCAATAATAAACTGATGTGTGGGGCAAGCGAAACAAGCAACCAAATAATAAGCGAGATAGAGATGATGATGCAATAATTCAAAGCAATAACAGCAGAAGAAAAAGAACATAATCAATTTGTTTACCCAGTTCGGTGTTAATTAACCTACGTCTGGAGGAGAGAGCAACTCTCCGTTCCACTAGAATCAAATAAGTCACTTTACAAGAGTTCTCAATTGGGTTACAAGAATTAATCATAATTCTACCCAAAATCCCGAATCTCTTCCCGTGGTCAAGAGACTCAATTTGACCTAGTCTACCCAAGGTGATCCCACAAGATGATCCCAAGAATAATTTGCCCAAACCCCTAGGATTCTAAGACCCTAGCCTTGTGTGGTGGCAAACCCCAATTCTCTACATCTTGTCTTTCTTTTGCTCTCTTATTTTTCTATGAATAAACAACCTCTATTTATAGAAAAATATATGCCTATTATTTTAAAACAAATCTTTTAAAATAAAATCAAATCTCCTATTATTTTTAAATATATCTAATATTTAAAAACAAACACAATCTATTTTAAAACAAAACAAATCCAAGTCAGAGTATTCTCCAAGAAAAGATATTTTCCATAAAAAAACTCCAAACCAACACGAGCCGCGCCCCGCGCCAGCCCGCCCGCGCCCCGCGCCAGACAACAGAACCCACAGGCCAAACGAGGTCTCTCCTGGCGCCGCGCGCAGCTGTCAGGTTCTCCCAGGATTTTTCTGACTTCTTGTGACCGAGATTTTAAGGCATATCCAACAAGTGGTTTAAATATTTGGGAAATGTAAAGTAATATATTATATTGAGTGGAACCCATTTATACCACCGAATTGAATATGTGGATGCTCTTACATTATAACTTATAAGTAGCAAGATATTTAATCGACAAACAAAACTTACCAAAAAGCCGGTGCTAATATGATAATAAGTTAAATCTTTCTCATAACTTAAAGGTTAAATATTTTCCTTCATGTGCATACGACAATAATTCCCTTGACTCGGGTAGATCGTCAATAAAAAATGGAGGAACATATAATTTGTGTATCTTAAAGTTGATAGGGGATACAAACGTAGATGGAGTTATTATTTGGTCAAATTTATATGTTAAAATAAGGTGTTAAGAATGTGAAACTCAAGTAACCAAGAAACTAAGATGAGAAAATTGAGAGTAAAATTGATCAAATTGATTAAGTTTCTTACATGACAAGCTATGGCTATATATAGCTAGGTGATGGTCTATGGTGGGTTTGTAACTAACTTCCATAGACAATCATAGCTCTAAGTGGAGTTAGTTACTCCATTCTAACAAACTAAACATACTAACTTCAATAACTTCCTTTACAAAGATGAGGAGGTAAACCATGCTTTTTGATCCCTTACGAAGATGAGGAGGTAAACCATGCTTTTTGAAACAATTATCAACAGTGTAATTATCACGACCACAAAAGGTACAAACCTTAGGAGGAGATTTGGATGGAGTAGCAAAACGAGATCTAGCAGCATTGATCAAGGCATTTGAATCATCAAGAGAAGCAAAATTACCTTGTCTTTCATGTTGGAGAACCATAGAGAAAACTTTGTTCAATGGAGGTAGAGAGGTTCCATTAACAATATTTGAGATTTCACAGTAGCAAATTCTCATTCAAACCAGTTAGAAAACGAATAGTGTGAAAAAGAAGATGATTTTGGCGCGCATATCGCATAGCCTCACAAACACAACGGTTACTACAGGTACAAGTAGGAATTGGCAAGTAGAGCTCCAATTGTTCCCAAAGAATCCTCAAAGTTGAGTAGAAATCAGTTACAGACCGAGATTCTTGCTTCAAAGCATAAATCTCTTGCTGCAATTCAGAAATTCGAACCAAATCACCTTGAGAAAAACGTTCACGAAGTTTCGTTCCATATGTCAATCGCATTTTCGAGGAACACAACGGATTGAGCTATGGAAGGAGAAACAGAGTTAAGAAGCCACAATGAAACGAGTTGATTACAACGGTTCCAAGCGCGAAATGTAGGATCAAATGCATCCACCGGAATCGGAATCGTGCCGTCGATGAAATCGAGCTTAGCTTTCGCGCCAAGAGCACGCTTCATAGATCGAGACCACGAATGATAATTTGATCCGGTGAGAAGAGGAGTAACGGTAACAGAAGAAGGTCCGTCGTCGGGATGGACGTAAAACGGAGAAGAAGTATCAGTTTGAGGCTCCGACGGAGCAACACGCGGCGGCATTGTGGCCGGAAAAGGTACATATGCAACAGAGAAGGATCTAGAAGGCTCGTGATGCCATGCTAAGAATGTGAAACTCAAGTAACAAAGAAACTAAGATGAGAAAATTGAGAGTAAAATTGATCAAATTGATTAAGTTTCTTACATGACAAGCTGTGGCTATATATAGCTAGGTGATGGTCTATGGTGGGTTTGTAACTAACTTCCATAGACAATCATAGCTCTAAGTGGAGTTAGTAACTCCATTCTAACAAACTAAACATACTAACTTCAATAACTTCCTTTACAAGTAACAATGAAAATGCAATTATAAAACTACAATTCTAACATAAGGCGAACTTGTCTCATACCAGTATATAAAAAGAATCACTCAAGCATCAACGCCAAAGCTATAAAAATTGTGTAAAGAACTGATATAATGTAGATCAAATAATTAATATATCTGATCTAATATAGACCAAATACATAAGTTATTAAAAAAATTGAAAAGTAAATTTTTGTTTATAATTAATGTAGGAAATAAACTAAATCTATATTGTCACAAATCAAAGCATGTGTCTGTGCCCTCAAGAACCCCTTTTGATTACTTATCTATGAACATCGGTAGGAAATAAACTCTATGTGCTTACGAATAACTTGTGAAAAACACACCACCAGTTTTACTTTTACACATGTGATCCTAATCATTTCAGCTTATAATTAAATTATGTTATTTATTAACTATCAAAATATACAATTAAGTCAATTTAAATGTTGTTAATCTTCATTCTCCTGCAAGCAAATATATCAAAATATCAAAGGGCTCCAATATCAAATGGTCATATGAATGATGAACAAACTCATACTTGCCAAGTGTGCCCAATACATATAGAAAATAGAAACCCTAGCAGGTATATCTTTAAAACTACACAAGTGAAAACCAACAAATAGCAAAAATTACATGATGTCAGAACTGACCCCCGAACCAGATTAAACTGGCGGTGTAAGCAAAGAAAAAATAAAATTGATGGCTATATATAATTGATAATTCTCATTTTTTACGATAGCAAAGTGTTTTCAATGGAGTCGTCCCCAATACATATATATAAGAGATCAAATTACACTGGTTTTTCATTTGAGTAATGTTAATCAATCATGAAATTCTCCTTATTTGAAAATTAGTGTTCCTAAATAGATAATGTTGCATGAGAGACTTGAATTTATTTATTTAACAATTGCAAAGAAGAAGAACTCAAAGCGGAATCAATGGAGATTTCGATATTAAGTTATTATTAGGTCATAACAACAAGGAAAATGCTATTTAGCAAGAATTTTTTGATGCAAGAAAGAGAAGAATAAATTTTCACCCTTAATTACATCCATAACCACCCATGTTTTCCACTAAAAAAGAAGATTAAATGACATCATCCTTTAAGATTTTGCCATGTGTTAATTCTTGCATTTCTTGTGTAAAAATTTCATGCTAAATAGCAATGCTCTAACAACAATCGTGGGAGAATTTTCCTAAAACAAAATCTTGACAGAATTGAATTGACTATTGAAAGTTTTTTTTTTTAATAAATTTAATATATTGATTTAATTCTCTAGTCTCTAGTCTATTTTAACAAAATATGATCTAACCGTTAATTTGAATTAATTATAATTAAATGATTGTAATGAATTGTTCTCATTTTTCATAATAGCATGAACATCTCTAGTGAGAACGCTTTGCTATTATGTGAAATGAGAACAAATAATTATAACCGTATGATCTTAATTAATTAATGAAAATTAGCGTACGATATTAGGATCGTAGTGATTGTTTGATCATGAACATTTGCATTCCATGGATATTAGGAAAAAAGAGAGAGGAGGGTAAATATGTGTATAAGTTCACAAAGATTATAACCAAAAATAAACCAACGAGATTCTCTATTGGTATAAGGATCCCAATTTAAATTTAATGCAGTTACGACGTAATCTCTCCAATATTTTTAAAATTGTTCAGACTGATTATCCATTTAATTGGTGGACCGGTCTGATTTTAAAATATTAAATATTACTATTGACTTTTATGTTTATTTTTATTTTATTCTATATATATGCTAACAAATATGTCATAAAATATAAATATAAACTAATATATATAAATTGACCATATGTTTTTTATACATTAAATTTTTATTTAAGTTTTATAGTTATTTTATTTTCCTTGCTTGCCATAGACTTGCACACTAGTAATTAGTAATGTTAAAACTGATCATGTCGATGAAGTAAATCAAGTGAATGACAATGATACAATTCTTGATAGTACGATACAAGGTAGTGTCTACCCAATATTCCTAAATTGTATTATTATTATTATTTAAAATATAAAAAATATTTTCTTTCTTTTTTGTTTACATTTTGGTGAATAATAAAACAAATTTTTACCAAGAAAAAGAATAATAAAACAAAATCAAACATAGAATTTATGTAACCTAATTTTCAAATACCTACACCAAAAAATATATCCCCATTTGTCAATATACATATAATCCCCAAAATTTATTTAAAATAACAAAATTATTTAAATACTAATTTTTATTATTGAACTTGAATTGACTTTTGATTCTTAAATTTAAGTTTATATTATTCGCTTTGATGTTCGATCAGATTTTAATTATCATGATCTTTATAATTAATTTTTTGTTTCTTTATCTCTTTTTTACGTTATTTTGTTCATTCACTTATTTGAAAGAAAAAAAAAAACAATCAAAGCTTCCTCCGTCCCATATTTTAAGCAAAAAAAAAATTCACAATTATTAAGAAAAGTTAAATGTTATAATTTGAAATATAACTTTTTTGTGTTTTCCTTGAAATATATTTAGGCTACTAAATTGTAATAAAATAAGGAAAACTATATTATGTATTAATTTTTTTTTTTTTTTTTTGTATTTTCCTTTACGCTTTACACATGATCAGTTTTTTCATAAGCATTTTAGAGTGTGTTTCTTTAAACTTTTAAAAAATGATTTTATTTTTAAAAAAAAATTAGAGATTCTCTTTTAGAGATTAAAAAAAAGTATAGCTACTTCCTGTTTGTTTATTATAATTTTTTTTTATGAAAAAAAGGAAGTTCTTAAATTTAGATTCTATAGTTTTTTTAAAAAATAGATTTTTGATAAGCAATTGGAAATATATTTTCACTTTGGATTTAAAAATAATTTTTTTAAAAAAATTTAAAATAAACATTATCAAAATTATAAAATTGATACAATCGGACCCTATATCATTTATTTGTAATTATTTAATATATTAATGAATTACCATGAGAACTCACCTAAATAAATACTAGTATGTCCTACAAAAATAAATACTAATTGGACTTTCTTTAAATAATTGTATAGTCTGAGCTGAGGACACGATACACAATTAACACCACACAAACAATAACAACAATAATCGACAGAGTCAATAAATTAGATCTGTTCTTCCGCCAGACACAATCGTCCTTTGTTACAATTACAATTGTTTTTGATAATATAAATATGGCTCTATTGGGTAAAAAATAATAAATAGTTGAAAAGATAACTCATAGCGGATGAGCGAGCTTATAACGGATAATTTATAAATTAGACTTTAGGTTATAGCAAATAAGTTAGCTAATTGAATTTGTAGTGTTTGGTAAAATTAGCGGTTGAACTAGCTTATAAATATGAAATGACATAAAAAAGATATAATAGAGGTAAAATTGGAAGAAAAGATGATAAACTAAAATCTATGAGCTCATAAGCTATAAACTAGTAAAATAAGCTAGAAACTAGTAAAATAAGCTATAAGCTATTTTTAAAAAATTGTTACCAAACAAAGCTTTTAGCTTAAAAGTTAAAAACTAATTTATTTGCCTTTCCAAAAAGAACCTATGAGAAATGATATTTTGAAATGTTTTTCTTACACAATATATATATACAAGGGCAGTTTTGTAATATTTTTTCTCTTCATCTCTTCTTTTTTCCTTTGGTTTCTCTCTTTGTGTATGTATTGTGTATGAAAAAATGTGTCAAAATATCACTTCTCTATAATTATATATACAAATTTTACAAAAAAATAATTAATTTTTTAGACAACTTTTAAATAACATTTATTATGAATTAACTAACATATTTTAATGTAATACAGTACTCATTTTGGTCACTATTGTAAACAAAAAATCACTTTTTAAATTCATTGAAAGATTAATTTATTTGGTCTATAATAGTGGCTAAATACATAAGTTTTCTAATGAGTTTAAGAAATTAATTTTTATTTATAATAGTGATCGAAAAAAATTGAATACATCGTATAATTAAAACATTTATACTACCTCTGTCCCAAAATATAAGAACTAGTTTGACTATTGCACGTATGTCAATGCACAATTTTGATCACTAATATATTTAATTCTCTATTAATAAATATTATAAAAACTTGATATTTTGAAAGTACTCATCAAAACAAATCAAACAAGATCTTATATGCATATATTTATAGACTAATTCTAATATGGAGTGGTGTTACAAATAGTCCATGATGGACAATGAATTTTTACCTTTGGATTGAATTGTAATCCACTATAATACCCTACACCCTCCACACATAATTTCTTTTCTCAATCACTCATCTCTCTTCTTTTTCTCTCTCTTCAGATTTTTCTCAATTCAAAATAAAGAAAAATTAAAAACCTCATCATGAATTAAATCCTCCTCAGAATTATCCTGCCAACAATAGTTTAGAAGGTTACTACTTTTTTTTAAAAATGTCAACATGTGCCTTAAAAAGATAAATATAGAAATATTTTTTTAAAACTAGTGTATTTAATTTTATAAATATTATATATCTTACATTATTAAATGCTAAATTTCCATTTTTAAGTACCTTAACATGTGTCTTTAAAGTACATGTTAACATGACTATTTTTTTTTAATCATGTAGATTAGTGGCTAAAAATTTCATCTTTAAATAAACTAATTTTGAGACTCGTGCTAGAGGTGTTCATGGTTCAGTTTAGTTCATAAAAACCATTTTAGTAAAAACCAGATTATTTCTCAAAGCAGTTTCAGTTCAATTTAGAACCAGTTTAGTTTCAAATAACTAGTTTCTAACCGATTTTCTAATAGAATCGATTTGTTTTTGAAAAACCAATTTTAAATAAGTTTTCCGCGTGTTTTAAAAAAATCAATTTTTGAATTTTTTTTTAAATAGGAATTAGATTTTAAACCATTTTTAATTTTATTTTATTTTAAAAAATGGATCATAATCTTATAAAATTCTAAATTCCTACCATTAATCTAAATAAATTCCTACAATATTTGAATTAGATCACAATCTTCATTTCTTTATTATAAGATGTTTTTGGATTCGTCTCAAAGAGTATTTTCAAAATATAATTTTTTTATAATTTTTATTATCATACAATTAAAGATATTAATCGTCAAAGTTATGCATTGATATGTGTGAAACACTCAATTTTTCTACAAATAAATAAAAATAAACATTAGTATATAAGATGATTTTGAATTCGTCTCAATTAGTATTTTCAAAATATAAATTTTTTATAATTTTGACTATCATAAATTAAAGATATTAAGCGTCAAAGTTAAACATGAGTGAAAAAGTCAATTTTTATACTAATTAATAAAAATAAACATTAGCATATAAGATGTTTTTGGATTCGTCTCGAAGAATATTTTCAAAAATATCATTTTTTATAATTTTTACTATCGTGCAATTAAAAATATTAATCGTCAAAGTTATGCATTGATTTGTGTGAAACAGTCAATTTTTTTACCAATAAATAAACATTAACATATAATATGTTTTTAGATTCGTCTCAAAAAGTATTTCTAAAATATCAACTTTGTATAACTTTTAATATCATACAATTAAAGATATTAATCGTCAAAGTTATGCATTGACATATGTGAAAAAACCGATATTTCTACTAATAAATATAAATAAATATATTTTTTTTATAATTAAAAATGAAAATATTGATAAAACATAAAAAATATTAAATATTCTTTTTTTAATAAAAACCAGTTCATAAATTCAAACTGGTTTTGAACCGGTTATAAACTGAATTGTAACTGTTTTTAAAAAGTGATTCAGTTCAAAACTGTATTAAATTGTTTATATTAAAATATGGTTAAGTGCAGTTCGAACTACAGTTTGGTTCAGTTAACTGAATTTTTGAACACTCCTCGGTGCATTCACACTGATTTATTGACTTTTATTTGATATTTAAGTTCCACATTATAAAAATTTATTTAGAATAAAATATTTGAAAATTTGTTACAAAATATTAGTTAGACTATTGTTCTATTTTGTTTTAATAAATATATTTTTTCACTTTATAAATTTGTTTCATTAAAGCTTTTGCCCGTGTGTATTTTTTAAATAAATTATAATTAATATAATCAAATTATTCAAATTTTAATTTAGAAGATATTAAAAAGTTAATAAATTTAGCTTATTGATTTATGTTAAATATATGTTACATGCATGATTTATTGTAATGAATTATAATTACCAATGACAAATATTTATCTAATTTTTTTTATGTACCCGTGATGAATATTTGTCGTGTATTTGTAATGAATTATAATATTTGTGAATGAACATGCTCATCTTTAATATTTAATTTTGATATTATACTAAAGTAGAAAATTTATTTAGAATAAAATATTTTTTAATTTGTTATAAATATTTTCAAAATGTAAGTGAAACTAGTAAAATTTATTAAATTAATAGTTTTATTTTATTAAAGTTATTTTCCCATGTATATTTTTAGAATAAATTACACGAGTCAATTCACTTTTATTCAATAATTAAATTCGTCAACATATTAAGGTAGAAAATTTATTTAAAATATTATATTTAAAAATTTGTTATAAAATATTGTTAAAATATAAGTGAAACCGTCTAGGGGTGATCGCGGTGCGGTTTGGTTCGGTTTTAAGCATAAAAGTCATCCTAACCGTGAGATAAAAATGTATGCGGTTCGGTTGGTTTTTAAAAGGTCATCCAAACCAAACCAAACCAAACCAATGCGGTTAGAATCGGTTCGGTGGTTGCGGTTTACAGCTTAACATTTTAGTACCAAACAATTTTAAACATAAAAAAAAACTTGAATTTCCTAAATAACATTAAAGTACCAATAAAAGTTGTTTATCCAAAATAACATCACAGTACCTTAAAATTTTAAATATTCAAAAATAATAATTTAAATTTTCAAAATAACATCATAGTACTAATAAAAGTTATTGATCTAAAATAATATTACAACACCAAAGTAACATTACAATACAAAAAATAAGAATAACTTAAAGTTCCATTAATTTGGTGGACTGACTTGGTAATTGAGCTATGTATATTGGAATATAATAAAAACTTAATGTGGTTTTAGTGGTATTGGAATATAATAGAAGTTTAATGCGGTTTTAGCGGTTAACCGCGGTCTTTGCGGTTCAATAGAAAAGTTTTCCAAATACATCCAAACCAAATGCGGTTTTTGCGGTTTTCGATTTGGATTAGTTCGATTTGCGGGTTTACTTTTGGATTGGTTCGGATATCATCACCCCTAAAATCATTGTGTTCTTTCATGTAAAATTTATTAAATTAATTTTTTTATTAAAGTTATTGTTATGTGTATAATTTTCGTAATAAATTATAATTATTAATAAAATATATTTATTCAATTCTTTTATTAAAGTGATAAATATTAATTTCAAAACATATTTTTAATTTTAAAAACATTTTTTAATATATTTTAGTTTTTTGACATGCCACATAAACAATTTTTAGTCAAAAAAGTCAATGGGAGACTAGCAAATGTAAAAGGGGGTAAACTTGGGGGTCCTAAATCGATTTTTATTTAATTTTAATTAAAGTTTTATTAAATAGATACAATAATATTCGATATTTATTTATCCACCTAATATAAAAAAAAAAAAACTAATTTTTTTATCAAGTCTTCAATCCCTCATTGATCGATGTTGTTGCTTCGACTCATTTTTAATTTTTGTGGACATGCATCTAATTTGTGTCTAAGAAGAGTAAAAGCAAAAGAAGAAATCTTTTGGGACACCTGTCCAACATGTGTTGCAGGTGTGTTTTACAAGTGTCGAACATCGATCAACGGAGTGTCGGGAAATGATTTTTTTTGACACTTGTCAGATATATGTTGCACTAGTGTTTTATCATGGTTTTTGTTTCTATTTTTGTGTGTAGATTTCTTTTAATTAATTTTTTAATTTTATGGTTTATATATATTTTTTTCCTTCCTATTTTTAGGCTTAGATTTTTTTTATGCTTCGAAAATATATCTTGAAAAAAAAAAATGTAAATGTGCCGGTCAAATTGTTGAAAAGTTGGAGAAAGGAAATATATGACAAATTGAGATTAGGTGTGGATGATCTCACGTAAGCTTATGTTAAAATGTCATGGTCCATCATGGAACATATTAAAGACCCGTCCATGGAAGCACTTGCCTATATTTATATCTATATATTAATAAAAAAGTATGGTTAAAATAAGATAAGTGAATAATGTCATTTATTCAAAGAAAAATGCTAGATGCAGCGAAGAATTGCATACGAATCCGTCGCGAATGACGTGTCGCTGATTTAATTTAATTATTAATTCAATTTGTTTCTCTTTTGCTGATTTTATTTAATTATTAATTTAATTTATTTCTCTTTCTCACCTTCTTTTTCTCCAAGAACACCACCATTCTTCTTCTTCTCTGCGATTTTCCCCTGTTTTTCTTTCAAATTAACCTCTTTCAAATTATAATCCCTATGCCTCTCTGTCTCTCTCACTCTTTCAAACTCTTATATCCAATTGAAGTCTATTTTTCTCGGAAGTGAGTTTCCACAAAATGGGGTTTTGAAAGTGAAGATTATGATGTCAAATTGGAATTACAAATTGGGTTTATAATCGATGCTAAAACCTCAATAAGTTGGTAAGGAATTGGTGGTTCTTATTCTTCTTCTATTGTTCAATGTTTGCACGGTGGTGTTCAAAAAATTGATCTCAAATGTACAAGTGTGATTGAGTGTTCTGTTCAAACATGAAAGCATTGCAAATCTTTGAAATCGATATTGATTTATGATGGTGGTAGGGTAGCAGAGAGAGGATTTGCTATCAGGCATATATGCGGTGGTTTTTATGTCGGTTAAGAAGAATGCAGTGGTTTTTAACAGCATATAAGAAGCAATTTTAAAAAAATAAAAAAATCTGATTTCGTGAGATTCGCGAAAACTGCTTTCGCTATATATAGCATTCCTCTTATTCAAAATAGCTCTTATAAAATGGAATGCAGCCATGCAGGTAGTATTTTTAAAAAAATTAATTGTCCAGCTCAATAATTAAAAGGGAAATGATAATGACTATGACATATCTTGTGGTCTCAATTGTACGATGCTACAATTATTATTTGATTTCTCCACTGTGATTTTTTGAAGGAAAATGATAATGAGTACGACAAATCGTACGATGCTACAATTATTATTTGATTTCTCTACTTTAAGTGATTTTTTGAATTACGCTTTTGTTTTTGCTCCAAGTCAAATTCTACCTATGAATCTATGATTTATTTTGCTAGCAAGCAATACTTTCACATTGAACTTTTTTTTTAAAACTAAGGTTTTGTCTAGGTGCACCTAAGGTGTAATTGAAACGGTTTGAATTAGTTTTTGATAAATTAATACTATAATAAATTTGGAATTTAATAACATTACAAAATAAAAAACTAACCGGTTTGATTTTGTATGAATCAATGAACTCTTGATTGGTTCGATTTAATTCGATTTTTGGTTTTTTTTTTTTAAATAAAATCAGATCAAACTTGCGGTGTTTTTTTTATACAAAATATGCCCTGCTGTTATTTTTTTTGATATATTTTCTACTATTATTTTTTTAATAATTAACACGATATAATCAATTATCACCGTATCAACAACTTATTGAAAAAAAAAGGCTCAACTAGTAACATAATAATATAAAATGAGCACGTGCCAGGTCGTGCAAAGAGAGTGTCGTGCTATATGCACCACTCAATTGTCGGTACATCTTCATCTTCAAAGAACAATAATAAACCTTCTAGCTTTTCTTTTGACAGAAATAAACCTTCTAGCTAGAAACTAAGCTTTGTCGCTAAGAAAAAACTTCTTCTATAAATCTCTGATCATTTCCATTATTATTAATTATTATTACAACCATGTCCATGGTGACCCCAAAAATTCATGCAGCCCTTCTAGCCAGTCCTGGCATGGGACACTTAATTCCAACCATGGAATTAGCCAAACGTCTCGCCATTCACCATGGTTTTGAAGTCACCGTCTTCATCGTCACCACTGATTCAGACACAACAAAAACATCAAAAGTACTTAACCAAACATCAAACCTTAATGGTATCAACATTGTTGTAACACCTCCGGTAGATGTCTCCCACAAACTTGATCCAAACAACCCATCGTTGGGTTTAAGAATTGTTTTAACTATGATTGAATCTCTTCCTTTTATTCAATCTCAAATATTATCCATGAAATTTCGTCCATCAGTTCTTATCGTGGATCTCTTTGGTAATGTGGCTTTACCTATGGCACGTGATCTCCACATGTCTAGTTATGTTTTCTTTGCTACCAATGCTTGGTTTTCTGCTCTTAATATTTATCTTCCTTTCATCACAAAGGAAGAGTTTTCAAGACATGCTTATAATCACGAACCGCTTTTGATTCCGGGTTGCAAACCCGTTCGGTTTGAGGATACGCTTGAACAGTTGGTTGCCCCGTTGGGACCTAGTCTTGAAAGTCATGTTGAAGCTGCAAAGAGGATATTGTCTGCTGATGGGATTCTGATGAACACATGGCATGATTTAGAGCCGAGTACTATTAAGGCTGTTACTGAAACTGGAATTTTAGGACAATTTATTAAAGGATCTGTTTATCCGATTGGACCGCTTGTGCGAACCGTTGAACTAGAGGAGAAGATTGAGGGTGACAAATTAATTTTAAGATGGCTTGACCAGCAACCGGATGAGTCGGTGATTTATTTATCGTTTGGGAGTGGTGGGACGATGTCAAAAGGTCAAATGAGGGAATTGGCGTACGGATTAGAATTGAGTCAGCAAAGGTTTATTTGGGTGGTGCGACAACCTATGGAGGACGATGTATCTGAGGCATTTGTCGACGCAGTGAAAGGTGGTGATGCATCGACAATGGTGGATTACTTACCAGAGGGATTTGTGAATAGGACAAAGGAGGTAGGGATTTGTGTTCCAATGTGGGCCCCACAGGCTGAGATTTTAAAACATCCAGCAATGGGTGGTTTTGTAACACATTGCGGTTGGAATTCTGTGTTGGAGAGTATTTTTAGCGGTGTTCCGATGGTTGCATGGCCGCTTTATATCGAGCAGAAAATGAATGCTACTTTCTTGTCAGAGGAGCTTGGGGTGGCGGTGAGGGTGAAGGCAACAGATGAAGGAATCATTTGTAGGGAACATATAGAAAAGTTGATTAGAAGAATAATGGTGGATGAAGATGATATAGGCATGAGGGTTAAGGTTAAGGAGTATAAGCTAAGCGGAGAGAAAGCTCTTTCTATGTTCGGTTCTTCTCATGAATCGCTTTGTCAGATGACGAAAGACTGTAAAGTTCATCTCCACATGAGTTCTGAGGCGAAAGCTCATGGTGCTTAAAAAATATAAGACATACGTTTTTTTACCAAACAAAATTATTTAGATAACTTTTTTTATTGTAATTTAGTTAGTAATCAATAAATTGTGGATTTCTTTTATGAATACATTTCTCTGGTTCATCGTTTTTTTTTGGGTAAATAGTTCATCTTGTTTCTTTAATCACAATATATGTCTAGCAAAAATGCTACTTAGAATTGCATTCTGGTGGTATGGACATTTTCCACGTATTAGTGAATTTTTTTTGCTCAAATTTCTTTACATGTGCAGAGTTACAAGGCTTATACAAATTCCTTTTACAATTAGTCATGTGTAAAGTTGAGTTGAGATCCTCTCCATTTTGTATTCTTTTCATTTCTTCTATTACATTTTGGAAATATAAATGTAAATGTATAACAATAAATAAGTCAAAATCTCTTTTATAACCCTAAAAATATTAAAAAACTTCAATAATGGAAGAAATAAAGATCATAGAAAATTGAGAAGATCTTTACTCGTGCAAAGTTATAAATAATGCTGACAGTGGCAGTTTGCGTGTCTGATATATGCTGGAGATGCAGTCTATTAATGTAACAAATTATATTGAAAAATATAAAACTTGAACAGCAAGTAGAAAGACAATTTGGTCTCATTAGTAAAAATTCTAAACACTATACATTGTTCTTCTCTTCTTTCATTTCCTTCACTGCTAGACAGCAAACTCCATGACCAATCTTAATTTCATTTTGCTTTGATATCTTGAGCCTGTAAATAGAAAATTTTCATTTGGTGGACTCCAGAGTTTTATTTTAGAGTTTAACGCTTGCCATACTCTTCCTGGTAGATTCCGGGAAACATATATACAAGGATTAGCGCTTGCTGATCCTTTCCGAACTTCCGACTGCGTCAGGTGGCATCAGAGCAGGTTTTCCCTGTTCTTTTCGTAACTTGAACAACCATGGGAGATGAACCATTAACCAGGGCAGATTTTAACGCGGCTCTAACTGCTTTAAAAGTACAAATAGCGGCGCTCGCAATTCAGTTGAACAACAATGCCAACAACAACAACATCGATGTCATCAACATCCTCTCAATAGGATCATATGCACCTGAAATTGATGCGGTTTCTTTGTCTATTGAAACCCTAGATGAAAAGGAACCATCTCTTCTAGAAAAGCTCAATGATTCTGCTGATCACTCCAAACCAAAAGAAGTTGAAGTAGTAGCTGAACAAGATACTTTGTTTGAAGATGACAAATCCAAAGATGAAAAGAAAGAGATCGAGAAACAAGATGATTCGGAGAAAGATGATGTTGATGAAGGTGGAGATGAAATTGAGAAAAAACAAAACGAAAGTTTTGTTAAGTTACCCACAAAATCTCATAAGAAGTCATACACCCTCAGTTGGAGTGAAAAGAAGCTTGATGGAATAGTTAAAGAAACTATCAACGCTAAGTTTGAGGCTACTTGGCAGAAGAAGAAAGCAGATGCTGATAAACTAAGAAGATATAAATATATAGTAGCTATTTCGAATTCCATGAATATATCTAATAGTTTTGATGTTCCTGACAGTCATGAGTATCAAGCCTTTAATCAAGATGAGAACTCGGGGTCGGGTTCTTTTGAGATTGAGGAGAAGGTAAAGACATCAAAAGCTGGCGCATCTACACGGCTATCAGATAGTTCTACACAAACTTTTGTATTCGATCCTGGTATTCATGTTCTTGAGTTCCGGATAGAGGCATCACTTTATTACAACAGAACTGGAGGTCGAGTTCTTCATAAGAAGAGGAGTCTGATGCAGGAGCAATTCAACGCAACTGCGCTTTATTTGATTTTATTATATTTTACCTAGATTTGATTTTACTATAGTTTAGTATTTTATAATTTTAGCTAGATTTATTATTTTTATTTAGCTACGTTGGTTATTTTCTTTTACTATCTTTTAGGAAGATTTGTTATAGTTTTATTTTAAAAAAAAAAACTTTTTCATTCAATTAAATTATAGAGAATTTTCTCAAATTTGGTGGATTCCAAATTATTTACCCTTTCTGGTGGATTCCAGAATTTTATTTTAGAGTTTAGCACTGGTGGATTCTGGGAAGCATATATACAAGGATTAGCGCTTGTTGATCCATTCCGAGCTTCCGAATGCGTCAGCTTACTGATCCGTCCCCGCTTCCGAACCTGATTTGACCATGGGAGAAGATAAACCTGTGACGAGAGCAGAACTCGATGGTTCATTCGCGGCTTTAACCGCGGCCATCACCGCTCTGACCACACAAGTTAACAACAACAACAGAAACAACAAAACCGCAACAACAGGGGAGGAGAACCAATTCTGGTTATCAGGGTTTGTAATAACAAACATATTGTTGTTATGTACAAAAAATCGGAACATACCCATGAATCTAATTTGGAATACTATGAGCGTAGATATTACAACAAATTGAATGATGATTACTACAATTTTAAAATCTCTGATTCGATATATCGTTGTCCGTTTTGTTACAACAGAGATTACTCCTTGACCGACCTTTTGAGACGTGCTTCCAAAATAGAAGGTAACTCGCGTAAGAAGATTAAAGATATTGCTAAACATTCTGTTTTGATAATGTATATTCAAATTTGTCTTAATGTTAAAGACGATGAAATATTTAGCATCATCAATAATGAAACAACTGAAATAAAAGATGCATTTGTAGTTGAAAAGAATCAAATTAATGAAGATTTGAGTTCTTCAGAGGTGGTGGAGACTGATGAGTCTCTCCTTTTGAAATTTGTCAACGTTGCATTCAATAATAAATCAAAATTCTGCGATGTGTTGCCGCCACCAGATGCGGAAGAAAAGTTGAATCTAGAATCAGAGGTCCAAATAGAGGTGAAGTCTAAAACAGTAGGAACTACAATCGACGAGGAAGGAGTGATCAATCTAGAATTAGATGGTAGTTTCAACGTGGACAACAATGATATGGATTACGACATCCAAACAAAGGCGACGCCGGAAATTGATGAAGAAACAAAGAAGAAAGCAGATGCTGATAAACCAAGAAGATATAAATATATAGTAGCTATCTCGAATTCCATGAATATATCTGATAGTTTTAATGTTGCTGACAGTCATGAGTATCAAGCCTTTAATCAAGATGAGAACTCGGGGTCGAGTTCTTTTGAGGTTGAGGAGAAGGTAAAGACATCAAAAGCACTTAGGTATGACGCATCTACACGACTATCAGATAGTTCTACACAAACTTTTGTATTCGATCCTGGTATTCGTGTTCCAGAGTTCCGGACAGAGGCATCTCTTTATTACAGTAGAACTCGAGGTCGAGTTCTTCATAAGAAGAGGAGTTCTTCGAGGTCGAGTTCTTCATAAATTTTATTATATTTTACCAAGATTTGATTTTACTATAGTTTAGTATTTTATAATTTTAGCTAGATTTATTATTTTTATTTAGCTAGGTTGGTTATTTTCTTTTACTATCTTTTAGGAAGATTTATTATAGTTTTATTTTAGCTAGATGTGTTATTTTCTTTTACTATCTTTTAGAAAAATTTGTTATATTTTTATTTTCCCTACTATTTAAGCTAAACTATTGTAGCCTTGAAAGAAAAAAAAACTTTTGATTGAATAAATTTTAGAGATTTTTCTCAAAGTTTGGTGGATTCCAAATTATTTACCCTTTCTGGTGGATTCCGGAAATCTGGTGTATTCCAGAGTTTTATTTTAGAGTTTAGCGCTGGCTATTCTCTTCCTGGTGGATTCTAGGAAAACTATATACTAGGATTAGCGCTTGCGGATCTGTCCCCGCTTCCGTACTGCGTCATCTTTGCTTTGCTTTGCATTGATTTCTTGATCCTGAAAATAGTAAGCTCGTTAGATATGTTTCATCCACAATCCATAGGTGAACTATTAATATATGAACAAAGCATGAGGTTATGAAATATTTCTCTCTATTATATTACTTTGTTTGAGACTAAGTCTGATTATAATTGTTCTCTGGTTTTTTGTAGGTCAGCCGCACCTTTTCAAAGATCTTGCTTGTGTTCAACAAAGGTAAAGAAATGTTTTTCTATCGAAGTATTTATTTTGGTTGGTAGTTTTCTACAAAGCATGTAATTATATATTACTTTTCTACAATCATAAGAAAAAGTTTGTTGTGTAATTTACTAATAATTACATCTCTCCAAAGAGACAATGAAAACATAGTATGATCTTACCTGTGATCAGAGTCGACCAACGTCCGTTGTACGGTACTCCGCCCCTTAGTTCCGGTAAGTGAAGGGGATTGTGTACCTGTTTACACTCCGACGCTCAAGTTAATATAGGTGTAGAGTGAAGGTTTTCAGAGAGTAGAATGTACCTGAGGTCCTTCAAATGAGGAGTATATATAGCCCCCAACGCTGGGCTAAGGCCAATGATGGCAATAAATGACCATCAATTGGCTGCCGGAAAACGGCTAAAAAGCCATGATGAGCCTTAAATGCTCATCATTCCGGTGTCGGCCGTTACGATATGCTTTGTATCTCTGACCGTTGGAATCTCCGAGGAAGTGGAGTGTTCGACAATAGTTATGTTGTTCGAACGTCAGCTTACGTTGCTCGAGCGTTATAGGGCTCGAAGGGCCAGTCTAGAACATAGTACTAACAACATATTATAATTACATATTATAGAAAGAAAAAAAAAACCTACAAGGTTTCATTGACATACACATAATCATACAATTCGTCAAAACAAATAAAATAAACATAATCATACAAAGTACATAGAAGTTTAGAGAAGCATTTTGTTTGAAATTTATGAACGTTATTAAAAGAAAAAGAAATCTTCCAAGGTTGGAGTAAAAGATGTTTAACTTGAATGATAGCATCTATGGCGGATAGTGAGTTTCGTTAGTAGGATTTGAAAAGAACATACACTACCAATGGCGGATAGTGAGTTTTAACAAAAGAGAGCAAATGTAAAGGCTACTTTAAGAGTTATATGGTGGCCAGGTTCTGTCCTTTTGATAATGTAACTCACAAGTTAAAAAGTTAAAGATAAATTCTCTTTGAAATTTATGTCCTTTTTTTTTAATTTATATCTTTCATATTGAAAAAAGTTCTTTTTAGAAATATTTTTATATGTATAATGTAACTCATAAGGTGCTCAAATTATTCCAAATATTCGATATATCTACTTACAATATATTAAAAGAAACTACTACTAAAATATCAAATTTGTCCAATCAAGTTTAATAATATTTCAGAGTTTATGACCTTAAATGTAATTTTAACTCTAAAATAAAATTAAAAAAAAAGATACAAAACAAAAATAGGAAGAATTAAAAAAGATAAGCATGAAAGAAAAATCTCCCCTTAAAAATAGCATCTGAAACTACCTCTAAAAAAATAATATTAATCCAATATATTTAACGAAAAAAATTTAATTAAAAAAATTACGCATAAAAATAGGAACAACAATAAATATTAAAGATACACATAAAAAATAGTACTAACCTTTTATGAATAAAAAAATAGTAACTTAAAAATAAAAGAACATTAGAATATAAAAAAAAACATAGTGAGTCTGTTTGGATTGACTTATTATAAGTTTTTAAGTTAGTTTATGAAAACAGTTATAAAAATTATTATAATTTTTATAACAGAAAATTTATGAATTAACATGCATAAAGAATCTCTATAAAAAAAAAACATGCATAAAGAAAAAACTTACGAATTAACACGGGACACTTGCCTTAGTAAAAAAATTAAATCTTACACGGGACAATTGTTTTAATAAACAAAGAAATTGAATAATAAATATTTATTAATATTAACTATAATTTATTGCACAAAAATCATGCACGGGACAATTGCTTTAATAAAAAAAAAATTAATTCAATAAATTTTACATTAAAGAACACAATGACGTCACTTATATTTAAAAAATATTTTTTCTGTCAAAAAAACTTCTTAAAAATATTCTCTAACATATTTCTAAATATTTTATTCTAAATAAATTTGATACTTTAGTATAATATCATTCTTAAATATAATAAAAATCAATGGATATGAGCTTTTACAAATAGTTTTTTTAAACAACAGAAGAATAAATTCTCATCAATAATAAATATAAAAAAAGATACAACACAAAATATTTATCACTAATACATAAAAAGAATTGAATAAAAAATCCATACCCGGGACAATTGCTTTAATCAAAAGAATTTAATCATACACGGGACAATTACTTTAATCAATTTTTTTTTTAATTTTATAAATTTTATAAAAAATAAAATAATAAATCACTTATATTTTAAAAATATTTTATAAATAAAAGTCAATAGACCCGTGCGAATGCACGGGTCTCAAAACTAGTGTATTATAGATGCAAAATAAAACAAAGATTTGATAATCCACAAGAAGCAATAATAACTTGTCATATGAAGAATCATAGGATCATAGTGTCATAGATCAAGTACATGGGAAAGAGAGAGAGCATAGTCGTACTCATTAAGTAAAAGATCATTTTTTTAAGCAAACAAAAATATATTAAATAAAAAGGAAGTACAAAGAAAGCTAGGGGGGCAAGAACCAAACCCAGCAATCACACAAAAAGCGTATATACAACCCGAAAAGGGTAAAGCAAATCCAACCGGACCAAATCCAGTGAAAGATCCAAATGTGTAGCAATCGAAGACACATCAAACACAATCTAGCAAATCCAACGTGGGACCCGAAACTAAATTGCAAAAAAGAGATGTGTAAACGATTCAACCATTACAAGTAAAGACAAAATTGAAAGATTTGATCCTTGCAAATCTCAACAGATCTGAAAACAAACCAGGAAACCAAAATCCAAAAAAGCAACAAACAGTTCTAGAAAATAGGAAAAAACCACGACAACATAACACAAAACCAGCAACAACACGAAGCTGGTATTAGCATAACCATAACCACCACAACCGCACGGAAGACGGAACCAATCAGCAGCAACCGAAAACTAACTCAAGGGAGGCGGTGCTAGAAAACCAAACCGCGGCCAAAGTTGAACCCATACCAGCAGATCGAAACTGAGAGATCAACAACCCCAATACGAACCACCAAGCCAAGGGAGAGCAACTTCAGCGCCGATCTGGACGGAGGAGGGAGAGAGTGTCGCCGCTCATCACACCAAAACCAAAACGTGACAGAAACGAAGCAGATCTGGAGTAACCAACAGCAACAAAAAACAAGAACCAAATCTGTCGATTTGAAACACCCAGCACCACCGCAAAACTCAAAAAGAGAGAATCACGCATAGCTGAGTTACTAACGCAGAGAGAAAAACTACCCAATGCCGGCGGCATGGGTTTTAGACTGCACCTATGGGACTCAAGCGCATCAGAGTGAAAGATGGCGCCACAGAGAAGCTACGGGCGAACCACCAAAGTAGCCGAGGCTACATCTTGCAAACGGAAGTTTGGATTTTAGGGAGAAGGAGGGGGTGATTGTACGGTGTGTGTTCTGTAGAGAGAGATGAGAGCGTATTTCAATAAAAAGAAATTTTTAAATAGAAATTTTTAAAATAGAGAGAGGTGATAAGAGATCATATTGAATTTGATAAAAGATAATAAAATGTGTACATTAGTGTTCTATTTATAGGACTCAATTAACTAACTAATTGAGTAACCAACTATAACTAATTTCTAACTAACTAACTAACACCAACAAATTCTAACTATCTTAACATGTCACTTGTTTAAATCAAATTCAGATAGGAACCCGACATGATCAATCAAGTTCAGAGGCATCTGATGCGAAGAGTAGTATCCCACACTAGAGTCACTTATTAACTTATTAAGCTTAACTAGTTTTCACAATTAGAACATGTTTATGTCGTAGACATGATTTTTCAGTTTAAGAACTGACTTTGAGTAAAGAGCCTTTGCTTTTAAAAAAAATGTGAATTCCATCCAACAAATCTCAGCCCTTGGGAATTAAAATTGATTGAAATCTTAAAAGATTTGTGGCAGCTTATCATCCACCTAATGGTAAAATAAGAACTCAAAATGAATTGCATCATTAGAGATGATGAACGTAGATTGAAGAATAAGAAATCTTAGCTGATTTTTTCCCACTTTGAAGTCCGGCATATTAGAAGGCATGTTCATTATTTTGGCTATTTTGTACTTCAGCGTTTGTCATTTGTTTTTTCTTCTTTTGAAAACAAACATAGTAATTAAAATTAGGCTTAAATAGTGTTTTAGTCCCTGCAATTGCCTTCATTTTGAAATGAGCCCCTGTTAATTTTTTATTTATTTTAGTCCTTGCAAAATGTAAAAGTTTTGAAAAGTGCCCCTGAAGAGGAATTTTTGATGCCATGTTACCATTTTATTGACGTGGCAGTTGTTGACTGTCCTGAGTAGTACACGTGTCAAAAAAATAGTGTTTTAGTCCTTGCAATTGTCCCTCGTTTTAAAAAGAACCCCTGTTATAATTTTTTTTATTTTAGTCACTGCAAAATTCCTTAAAATGGTGACACGGCATCAATGATTCCTGTTTATGGGCTATTTTCAAAAATTTTAAATTTTGAGAGACTAAAATCAATTTTTTTAAAGGAACTCTTTTCAAAATAAGATACAATTGCAGGGACTAAAATACTATTTTAGCTTTAAAATTATAATATCACGTAATCAAAGGATTAAAGTAAGGGCAACCAAATTCTTTATTCTCCCTTGCTGAATTAACTATCTAACAGGTCGTTTTTTATTTTTTTTAAAATAAAAGCCAAAAGAGCAATTTATTAAAAAAAGGCATAAGAATGCCTAAAAAACAAGCCCAGGTACATATGTGATTTCGTAGACCACACACTTTTACTTAGTGACTCATCAATCTATTCCACCCAAACACCAAGGATCTACTCCCAACTGTTGCTGCTTCACTTCCCTTTACATATGAATACAAACAATGACACAAAATGATGGAAACTACTTATTTAGGCACGGATACAAAATTGAGGTGTTAGACACATACCCATAATCAAATAAAAGTTAAAGAGAAAATGATTAAAATTATATTAATTGATGTGACTATTTTATTTTCATTTTAATTTTTTTGATTGATGTGTGTGTGCATAAATATTGTGCCTATATTGTTGTGTCTATGTAAGAATGTCTCCAAAATGATATATATTAAACCAAACGCACCGTTTTGTTGAAGCAACCGACCCACCGTTTGGAAAGCAGCTTTACATTTTGTATTTTTAAATCAAGTTTCTTCCTTTTCTTTTCTGCTATATCATATACAATATAAAAAAGTTGTTGTCTCCAGAGAGTACAACAATAACTTTGCTTAATATGCTGCCACTTGGCAATATTAAGGGCATTTGATGTCTAAAAATTTAGTAACTTAACTAAATGCAATCTGAACCAAGCCATTTTCCAACAAAACCAAGCCATATTTCAGAAGTTGTGAGAGAGTGTTTGTACTTCACATGAGCCATCATTGGATTTGGATCAAGCCGGTTTGGAAGAATTAATAAAAAATTGAATGATTTTGAACTTTTGTCTTTGGGCAAACAACCTTTTTGTTTGACAGCTACAGACTGACATATCAAAAGCAAGTGTACCTTTGTACCAAAACAACACTCCATCACACTTCCAACTCCATTTCATCTCTATTCAGTATACAACGAAAAACAAAAGGAGCTACACAGAAAAAGGTAATGCGGTCTTCTTCTTCATTCATCTTCAAACCATCTTCTTCATCTTCAATTTTTATTTTCAAAATCGAACGATCATCTTCATTTTAAACTGTAATGTTGTTTGTTTATTTTTAAGTTAACATATTATCACATTTTAAAGTGCAATTTTCTTCTTCATTTTTCTTTAGATCTTAAATCATACATGGTTGAATATAAACAAACATGTTTTTTAAGTTATAAGAAACTTATTGAAGTATTGTTTTATCTCATGAATATTTTCTCCTTATTTTTGCAGATTTGGTGGAAACCCCAAAATCAAAATCAAGAACAAGCTTTTTACAAATCAACATGAAAGGTAAATAATCCTCTAAAATCAACACTGTAAGGTAAAAGAACGATTTTTTGTTCTTCGCAAAAATGGGTTGAAGAACACTGTAATGTAAATCAACACTGTAGTTCTGATATTATTTTCCTTAAATTGACCTCATTTATGTGGGTGTTTTATAGATCTTGGAGTTGAAGAAGTTATTTTTCATGAATGTAGGAGTTGGTATATATGTGGGTTTGAGTTTTTGGGAGAATGAAGATGGATAATAGAGTAAATGACATTGGAAGGGTTTAGACTAAAAGAGTAAATGACTAGTTGGACTAGAGGAAGACAAACATTCAACAATGGCTCTTGGCTATCTAATGAGAGGTAGGGAGGAGAGTGGAATTGTTGCACCAAAGTGGTATGACTATGAAGACCTTGTGGGTTATGTTTTAATTGTGGCTGAAGAAGTGCAAAACTTGGAATAATCTTCAGGGAGACAATTGAAAGCAACAGTGATCAAACTTGGTAACTTGTGAGACTGCTGGAGGTAGTTGGATAGAAGGAGAGTTTGATGTTGCAGCTTGTGGAACCACCAAAAATTCCAAGGTTGGTTTGGAGTCAAGCAATACTTCGAGAGGACGGAGGGCATTCCAGGGGTCGAAGGGTGGTGAGGCTTGTAGGGCTATGCTAAAATTCCATGGATAGTCGGAGGCAAGCGATTATTCAGGAGGACGGAAAAGGCACAATCCGGGGGCTGAAGAGGGTGGTGGAGCTTGTTGAGCTATCTAAAAATCTGATGATAGTTGGGAGCAAGCATTTCTTCAGGAGGTACGGACTTGACCAGTTCGGAGGCTGAAGAGGGTGCGGTGAATCTTGTGGGTGCTACCAAAAATCCTATGGTAGTAGGATGCAAGATCTTCATGAGGGCAGAAGGCATTCCGAGGGATGAAGAGGAGGTAATACTTGTGGTTCTAGCAATGGTTGTTGGAAGCAAGTGGAAGAGGTCGAGGTTCAAGTGGGACTTGAACTTGACCGGTGATCTTGGATAGAAGATTCAAGATGGAGAGAGCAACACGGTGGATGATTGGATCACCATCGATTTAAAGGCAAGGTGGATAGTTGTTGGATATGCCTTGAAATCTCAGTTACAAGAAGTCGGAAAAAACCTGAAGAAACTACCATCTGCGCCGCGTGCCAGGAAGCTTCTGAAAAGGGCTGTTTGGTTCTGTTGACTGCACCGGGCGCGGACGGGCTGGCGCCGGGCGCGGGCTTGTGATGGTTTGGAGTTTTTTGTGGAAAATATATTTTCTTGGAGGATACTCTGACTTGGATTTGTTTTGTTTTAAAATAGATTGTGTTTGTTTTTAAATAGGATATATTTAAAAATAATAGGAGATTTGGTTTTATTTTAAAAGATTGCTTTTAAAATAATATGCATATATTTTTCTATAAATAGAGGTTGTTTATTCATAGAAAAAAGCGTGAGAGCAAAGAGAGCAGACATGTAAGGGGTTTGTGATACACCTTGGGTAGACTATGTCAAATTGAGTCTCTTGGGCACGGGAAGAGATTCGGGACTAGGGTAGAATTAGGATTAATTCTTGTAACCCTTGTTTGAGAATTTCTTGTGTAAAGTTTCTCTTTGATCATAGTGCAACAGAGAGTTGCTCTCTCCCCCAGACGTAGGTTCATTAACACCGAACTGGGTAAACAAATTGATCGTGTTCTTTTTCTTCCGCCGGTTATTGTTTAAATTATTGTATCATCGTTTCTATTCCGTCATTATTTGGTTGCTTGTTACGCTTGCCCCACACATCAGTTTATTATTGGTGTGAGTTATTAGTCGAATTCACAACAATATATATGCAGCATATGTGTGTATGTTATGCATTTTTACCAAGTTCAGTTTCAATTTAAAGACTATCTTTGAGTAAGGAGCCTTTGCTTAAAATAAATTATTTTAATCAATTAAATCGGAAACTTTTGGAGTAAAAAGTGATTGAAATCATAAAAGTGCCTTGGCATAATATTATCCATCTAATAGCAAGATAAGAAATCAAAATGAAATTTATGACTTTAACTGGAAAAAAGAATAAACTCAAATGTGTGCCAAAAATTTTCTTTTAGGATTGGAGTAAAAGATGTTGACCTGACAAGGAAGGAAGGAGTGGTATACACTAATGGAGCCTACACCACCAATAAAGGACAATGAGTTTATTGAAATATCTTTATTAATTAAACTTGAGTAAAAAATATATTCACCCACAAATTAAACTCCTACCATTCACTCAGTTGACACCCTCATACTTCTAAATTTCCTCATATTCTTCAATAGGTGAAAATTTACAAAGTTGTTGAGATACAAACCAAAAGTTCTAAGCTCAGGAATTGCAATTGAAAGGGACCTAAGCTCATGCTTCGAAACAACAATTTAAAATAGCCAAAAAACACCACATATTGGATGACATAGCAAAAGCTTGCAAAGCACCATGCAATTAAAAAAAGTTCCTCCCAAACCGTCCAAAGCATCAGAGCTACTCTGTCACATAACAAAACCACTCAGTGCAATCCTTTATGAGAGAACATAGGTCACATGAATGATGAATTTCCTTCACAATGCAGCATCAAGACAAAATTGAAAGGAAAAAAAAAAAGTTTTTGCTATACAAAGTTGATAAAAAATTCAGGTTGGGAATCATTAAAAGGAAATGGGTTTCATGTTGGGTCCCATGTCTGAAAATGAAATAGATACACACAAATTTGTATGAAATGAGATTCTTGGGGACTATGCACTTCCCTACCTTAACTCAAAGATATGAACCTAGAAATTTTACAATTCCACACTTAATTTTGGTCAATTTCATATAAATTAATATTTTTAAGAAGAACTATTATAGGCAGAAAGTGATTGAAATCTTAAGATAAGAGCTTAAAATAAATTGCATCATTAATATTCACATGAAAAATAAGCCTAAGCCATCTTACATGACTCTTTGCCACTTTGAAATCCTGGATATTCACAGGAGTGTTCAACTTTTACATCCTGGGCATCTTGGCTATTTGACTAGTATCTCTCTTCTTTTATTTTTCCTTCAGCTGAAAACAAGAATGGTAATCAACTTTTATTTTTCCTTCTTTTATTTCTCTCTTGATGAACTAACTATCTAATAGGAGGGTTACAGATCTGGTACTCAACTCAAAGGAATAGCTCGAATGTGGTCGAAAATGAAGCTTTTGACAGTGATGGTTCGGTAACAAAAAAGAATAGTCCTTTGGTGATTTTGTCCCTCCAGATAGATAGAGATAATTGAGTAATGAGGAGATGAAGAAACGAGGTTCTTTTGTTCAAGAGAGGAATACCTCATGGTGGGTGTCGACGAAAACCTTGGGCCGGAGTATGAAGATGGAGAGAATGGAGAGCGTTGCTTCAGTTAGATTACAAAATGAAGATAATTACTTTTGCCACCCTACAATTTTTGGGGCGCGCCCTACAAAATGACCAAAATACCCCCGTCCGTCACTTAGGTTACGGATAATGTCTATAACTTAAATTACGCATATGCAAAATTTCATAGTTTTTCCAACGCACCAGGTTTTGCCCCCTACAAAAACACCTACATTAAATGTGCCCGTCCGTTACTTAAGTTACGGAAACCTTAAATCCATCCGCGACATAAGTCACTGACACCTTGTTAGCTTGTATTTTCGACAGGCATTAATGAATTGGAATGAGATGATGAAATCTCATTTAATGTATATCATTGCCTTTTACTATTCTCTTGGGAATTGATTTTGGCAATAAATCAAGAGAGAATCAAAGCATTTGACATTTAAGATTTTTGATGTGTCAAATCCTGAAAATCTGTCGAGTTCGACAGAACCATGTTTACCCAAATAAACATGTTTGTTCGACATAGGCCTGATTGTCGAATATGATATATATATGTGTATATATGTATTTGTTTATTTGTCTAACGTATTATGCAGAAAGGAGACAGCATACTCTGGACTTAGTAAAATATTCAAAAAGTGAATAACGTTCAGAAGCCTCACCAGGTGTCAAAGGAATTCAAATTCAGAAGACACATGGAGCATAGTTAGACAATTTGTAGGTTTTAGCAGTTAGTCTGTTCGTCTATAAATATTAGTTTTTCATAGGAAAAACAGGTTCACAATTCACATGCAAATTCCTAAGATATTCAGAGTACCCATGTCAACGAGCGAAATGAATGACAGGAACATGTACGAATCTGTGTACCATCCTTTGTAAACACTTTTACAATCGTCAATGCAATTTACATTCTGCAGTATTGATTACTTGCCTTTCATTTAAGCTTTCTGCAATTTAAAGCTTTCCTGCACTTTAAACGTTCTGCAATTTATTTCATTGCATGCTTTTACTTTTCAAAGTTTCTCTTTAAACTTTATTTGCAATTCATTTACAAGTTTTCTGCAAATTTAACTTTGAAGCACTTTACTTTAAACAAACCATTTGACTGCGTCAAATGCTTTTACTTTTTATCAATTTATCCGATTTAACCTAAAAAGATATGAATATGTTTTCATCATCTTCTGCACAATCCATATGTCCCAGGGTTTACTAGTTGATCCTTCTTGTAATAATCAAACTAGCGGTTGTTTACTAAAAATCGGGGTAAACACACTTTAACCCTATTCGCGACATAAGTCGCGAACGGAACAACATATATAAACGCGAACAACCTACTTCCCCCTCATTCTGGCAGCTTCAAAACACGCATAAACCCCTCCAAAACCCCAGAAATTGAAAACAACTTCAAATCAACTCATTTCTTCACCATTCTACATAGATAACAAAACTTTTGAAGCTAAAAAAAACCAATAATTACCAAACAACTTTAGCTTTTTTCTAAAAACTCTTATTTTCACTTTTAACTTTTAGATAGTTTCTTAGAACTAAAAAAGTCAGGTCAAACGATACCTTAATAAGTCGAATTGAGTTTTCGTTAATTTAAAGCGAGTTGAGTTTGAGCTAAAAAATAGTTCGTAATAAACTCGAGTCTAATTTTAAACTGATCCAATTTTTAACGAGTCGAGCTAAAAAATCAACTTTTTTTTTCGGTATAAAGGAGGGTCGAAGCACAAAAGAAAAGAAACTACAAAGTTTTTTTTTTTTGTTTTCACCACCAGTTTAATCTGGTTCGGGCGTCAGTTTTGGCATCATGTGGTTTCAGCCCCCTCCCGATCGCAGTTGCGGGGATCGAACCGTGATCCTCCCTACCAAATTCAGCGCCAATCACCACTGAACCAACTAACGAACGATAAAAAAACTACAAAATTAGACAGATATTTCTAGGCATACAAGCCTCGAAGATATCATAAAAAAAAAAAAAAAAAACTCTGAACCTCAGTAGAGGCAGACTCAAGAAAATGAACATTGAAAGAATTTAAAATGCAACTGAAATTAACTTGTCAATTCAACGGCTGTGTCAATAATCGTAAATAAATATTGTTTCTCTTTACATTCGCTTTCCACTTTTTATCTGATTGGCTGCCTACATTTCCATAAAATTCCCTCTCAATTCAACTTTCCTCTACTCTTCTTTAATCACACTTCAAAATCACACCCCGCGATCACACACACTCCTTCATAATCACGTTTCACCAATCCAATTCCGCATCTCATTCACTTTATTTTCACTACATAGTAATAGTAATAATCACAATCGCTTAATTTCATAATCACGATTTCCACCAACAGTCAACGTCACACACGTTATCCTTATTTATTACTACTTCCTTTAACATCACTTTAATCGCTTTTCCTGCAATTCAATTTCAGTTACTTCAATTGATTTCGTTTCTAGCTGAATGAGACAATGGCGTCACGCAATTCCGAATTCCTGAAGAATTTTTGGATCCCGAATCACGTTCTTGTGCCGGATTCTAAGGTTGATGATGGTGAGATTGATGGTGATGGACCAAAGTGTCCGGTGCTTGTTTTTGTTAACTCTAAGAGTGGTGGTCAATTAGGTGGAGAACTCTTGAAAACCTACCGTTCACTTCTCAAAGAAAAACAGGTTTTTTATTTCGATTTTTCTAAATTTTTCGAGTTCGATTTGATGTTATTAATTATGTAGAACTGAATTGAGCTTGTGTATGTGTGTTTGTTTAGGTTTTTGATTTGGGGGAAGAGACTCCTGATAAGGTTTTGAGCAGAATTTATGCTAATTTGGAAAACTTGAAGGTTCAGGGTGATCAACTTGCTATATGGACTATGGAGAGATTGAGATTAATTGTAAGCTAAAATTCCTGTTTCTATTTGTTTTTGTGAAGTTTTGAATTGAAGGTTGTTGTTTGATTTATGTGGTTGCTGCTATCACTAGATCACAATGACTGCAACTGTAATTATTAACTCATTTTTCGGTTTATTTTTGTTGGATTTAATTTATATAATGTAAACTGTAAACATGTACTTTTTGTTGCAAAGCCATTATAAACTCACACACACAAGTGAGGGAGCCGGGGTTCGAACCCCGATCATAGCGTCCGTCCTAACAATTTCGGCAATATTTTGCCAGTTGAGCTAGGACTTGTAGACTGTAAACATGTATTTTTACTCATATGTTCAATTTTAAATGCAAATGGTTTTATTTTTCATTTGAGTTTTTGATGTGTATTTTGTCTCTAGGTTGCAGGGGGTGATGGAACAGCTGGCTGGTTGCTTGGAGTTGTTTGTGATCTCAAATTAGCTCATTCGCCTCCCATAGCTACGGTTCCCTTGGGCACAGGAAATAATCTACCATTTGCATTTGGTTGGGTAGGAGATCTCATCTCTATATTGTGTGCTTCTCATGAAACCTTCAAGTACATGTAAAACATATGCTGCCTCTGCCATGAGTCCTGACTTGATTGTTTAAACACCAAGAAGATTTAGTTTTCATGATTCTTGTTCCTTGTTTGACAGGATGCTCTTTAGGAGTGTGCATATTATGTCTGTGTATTCCTCAATTTTTCGCATGTTTGCATTAACTAGGTTGTTTTTTTCCATATAACTAACCATAGTTTTCCTATATCTAGAAAGAATTTGGTTCCCAGTATGCCTTTCAATTTGATGTTGAGGTCGAGGAAATACTCAGCAGTTATTGTGACTGATAATAAATATAATTTTTATTTACAAAATGTATAAAAGAATTATGGATCCTATAAATCATAAATGTTTTCTGCTGTATTGCAGGGGAAGAAGAACCCGGGAACAGATGAACAATCTGTTTTGTCATTTCTTGATAAAGTAATGAAGGCTAAGGAAATGAAAATTGATAAGTAATGAACTTTCCTCCTTTTCTTTCATCTTATAATTAAGTTTTATTTTGTTATTCTGCTAGTTAAATAGCTCATATATTAGTATATAGTTACATTTCCTTCCTACTCTTGGGAAAATTCTAATAAGGAATACTTGCCAGGTTACGGATAATATCCTGAATTGATTTTGTACAGAGTTAATTACAGTATAGCTGGAATAACTGCAGTACCCTTCAATATAAATTCAATAAAGTCATTTATCGTTATTGAAAAGCTATCATTTCTGCTTCAATTTAGTACTTTATTTCCACTATCTGTCTACCAGCTCAATATGATATCTTCTGTGGTGTCGTAGAATTATTAATCTCAAAGCATCATGCAGACTGTTGTTTAATATTATTATTTTTATTCAATCACTCTATTGTTATTATCATTAGTGTTCACTTATGGGGCAGTTTTGAGTGGTTCCAATAGTTTAAGCCTTAAGGAGTATTGTGTCTTCTTTGGTGTTTTGATTTTCTCCCTTACTGATTAACTACTCAAGTTCTTAATGATCCATTGCTCCTTAACCCAAAGCAAATTTGTGATGATGTTTTAAGGGCTACTTTTTGTTCAAGATCTTAAATAAATATTAATAGATTTCTTATATCAGTTGCTTGACTGATAATTTCTGTTTTTTTCCTAAACCCTCAGCTGGCACCTTCTCATGCGGATGAAGACTCCGAAACACGGTGCCTGTGATCCAATTGCTCCTCTTGAGTTACCTCATTCTCTGCATGCCTTCCATCGAGTATCTGAGACAGATGAACTTAATATAGTAAGCCACTATACCATTCACTATTTAGCAATTTCATACTACATCCAGTTCATGGTGACTGGGCGCTACATTTTGCAATTCTTTTTAGGATTAGTAGATGATTTAGGGTTTGTAACTACAACACACCTAGTTTGGCGTGAATTTTTTGTTATGATCTATTATGTGCTTGAGCCCTGTATTCCTCGAGTACAAACAGCAAAGTATGTGCATATTTTAATTTTTATCCTTGATTTTACTGATGAAATTTACACAGTAAACTATGTAGTGGTAGGAGTTCTTTGTAAATGTTTTATTACATATGTTTTGGCTTATTTTCTAATCAATATACTTCCTTTTGTGGTTGTTTCTTATCTCTCTTCAGGAAGGTTGCCATACATTTCGTGGGGGATTTTGGAATTACTTCAGCATGGGTAAGAATTAGTTGACATCCTTTGTGAGTAAACATCCTTTGACCTTGGTTAGTATTAACATTTGTGAGTAATTTCAAATTATGAGATTACAAAATTCAATTTAAATTATTTTTTGCAATAAAAGCTTTACTTTTTTACATAAAAGCTGTGAAAAGTATGAATATATGAAATGGTGGAAATATAATTTGTATATTGTTATGTTAGTTTGCTTATTCAGTAAAACTCATTGATTATCTTCATCAGTAGTACTAACTGTTTTTCTAACTTGACTATTTTTTCTTCTTCTGATTGTATTTTGTGTCATAGAATCTATTAGAGGGGATTTTCATTCCCAAATTCCATCAATTCATCTTGCTTAAGCAGTGGTTGTAAAATCTTTGACTCCTGATTGTAGGAATGGATGCTCAAGTGTCCTATGCATTTCATTCTGAACGTAAATTGCACCCTGAAAAATTCAAAAATCAGTTGGTTAATCAGGTATGTTGTTGCAACTTGTTTCTGCAAAATTATAACAAGTTATTTATTTTTTGAACAGCAAAAATTATAATTACATAAATGTATCGCACTGATGTTAATAACAACACGACTGTTGAGAGAAAAAGAGAAAAGCATATGGTGACACTGTGTTTACTTACAACTACACAGCGGGAACTCTTTATATAGGTTTAAAAGCAATTAATAGAATAATTACAAAATATTATATTTCTATGAACACGATATGATATGTTGTATGATACAATATACCAATCTTATACAATAAATATGAGATGGATCATAATCTTATTTTCTACAAGACAACAACCATGTTGACTTTCTCAGTCTTCATTAGAATATGTAGTTTCAGACCGCTGAAATGTACTTTCATTATCCACTTTTTTTGTTATTGATTATGTTTAACATTGTTTCAGAGCACTTATGCTAAGCTCGGATGCACACAAGGATGGTTTTTAGCTTCACTAACCCATCCTCCGAACAGGTTAGTTCATGTAGATCCCTCATTGATTGCACAAAGAATTTATGTTTTCCTTTTATGATTTTTAGGTTGTTGTTACCCAGCTGAGTGAACTCATGAACCATCTAATATAGGTCCTTGTTGTAAATTAATGAAAGTTAATTCTGGGGATATATGCTACACAAATAAATGGCAAACCTGGTGCTATAGAGCTCCTACCATAGTGTGGCCTAAGGAAGGGTTGGTCCCATTGTGGATCTTCTACTATAGACAGGCTTATCTTGCATATCAAGAGGCTGATTTCCATGGCTCAAACCCGTGACCTCTGGTCACACAGTAGCAACTCCAACCATCCCATTACATCTACTATATGATACACCAATGAATTTAGAAATCTTTTATTTTTTTTTTATAAATTAGTTGATATTAAAATCGGCAGCTTGCCGTTGGTCCTTTAACTAACTATGTGGTTATTTTGAATTCAATTTTTTTACTTGCTTATGAAACTTCAGAATGCTAAGTTCCCCATCCCACTATTGATTTGTTAAATTGTTAGTTAATAATAGGCTCGAGGAATAAGCTATCAAGTACCAGCATTCCCTTTGTTTAGAACTTTCTAAAACTAGACAAATAGCATTTTCTAATTCAATCTCAAAATTACGTAATATCCTTGTCGGTGATCTTATTGTGCTATATTCATAAGCTATGCTACTATGGTAGAAGAAACACTGAATTCTAAAATATACCATAGTCCTATCTTCGCTATCGGTCATGTGAAGTTCTAAATATAAATAAACCATTCAGGCAGCCATCTTTCATGTCGGAAGTTGGTGTGGGCTTAGGTAATGATGCCGGCCGATGATCAGAGCTAGGAAGCTGTAGCAACAATGCTATGTCAGTATGATTGCATTCTCTGGTTCTTCTAAACCCACAGAATCTAGTTGTAGCCTACAAAATCGTAATATAAACTTAGAGTGTGTTTGGATGGGGATATTTAAAATCAAGGGATTTTGAGAATGCATGGAATTCAAATGCTTGAATTTGAATTCCCTTTATTTCAAAATTTCTTGTTTGGATAAAAAAATTAAAATTCTTTCATTGTCAAAATTCATTGTTTGGATGAAGTAAATAATGACAAAGTAATTCATTCTCAATTTTTATTTTGATCCACAAAAGTTTTCTAAATTTTTCCGTTGCCGAGAAAAAAAAAAAGAATTTTTTTCAATTTCGAGAAAAAAGTTTTCGGAGTTTTTTCGATTTTTAGAAAAAAGTTTTCGATTTTTTTTGCGATTTCAGGAAAATGAATACTCTGCATTTTTTCCAATTTCTTGAAAAAAGTTTTCAAAATATTTTCGATTTTGAGAAAAAGTCGGCAACATTTTTTTAATTTTGGAGAAAATTGTTTTCGGAGTTTTTTCAATTTTAGGAAAACTAGTTCTCTGCATTTTTTCGATTACGAGAAAAAAGTCGTCGATTTTTTTCGATTTCGAAAAAAATATCTTCGAATTTTTTTCGATTTCGAGACAAAAAGTTTTCGGCATTTTTTTCGATCTCGAGAAAAAAGTCGTTGGATTTTTTTTCGATTTCGAAAAAAAGTTTTCGGCACTTTTTCGATTTCGAGAAAAAAAATCGTCGGAATTTTTTTCGATTTCGAGAAAAAAAGTTTTCGGCGTTTTTTCCCGATTTCGAGAAAAATTCGCCGGTTTTTTTTCGGTTTTGAGAAAAAAAGTTTTCGGCAATTTTTTTGATTTCGAGTAAAAGGTCATCGGAATTTCTTTCGATTTTGAGAAAATAAATTTCGGCGTTTTGTCCGATCTCGAGAAAAATTCGTCAGATTTTTTTCGATTTCGGAAAAAAGTTCTCGGCGTTTTTTTGATTTTGGGAAAAAAGTCGTCGGAATTTTTTTCGATTTCGAGAAAAAAGTTTTCGGAGTTTTTTTCGATTTCGAGAAAAAAGTCGTCGGATTTTTTTTCAATTTCGAGAAAAAAAGTTTTCGGTGTTTTTTCCGATTTTGAAAAAAAAGTTTTTGCCGTTTTTTTCGATTTCGGAAAAAAAGTTTTCGGCGCTTTTTTTCGATTTTGAGAAAAAAAGTTTTCGGCGTTTTTTTGATTTCGAGAAAAAAAGTTTTCTGCGTTTTTTCCGATTTTGACAAAAAAAGTTTTCGGCGTTTTTTCTGATTTCGAGAAAAAAAGTTTTCGTCGTTTTTTTTCAATTTCGAGAAAAAAGTCGTCGGAATTTTTTTCGACTTCGAGAATTTTTTTTTTTGGTATTTTTCCCGCTTTAGACAAAAAAAGTTTTCGGCATTTTTACCGATTTCGAAAAAAAAGTTCTTGGTCATTTTTCCTTTACGAGAAAAAAGAGTTCCAGCATTTTTCAATTTGGAGAAAAAAAATTCTTGGAGAACAACATGAAAAATTAATGGGCAAAGAATTTTAGAATTCTCACTAATTAGAGGGTATTTCAAATTCCCTCATTTTGGGAAGGGTAAAATGACTTACAAAATACTTGAAATTTTAAAATCCCTTAAATATTTTATCCAAACAATGGAATTTGGTGCAAGTCATTTGAATTCCCTCAAAAAATTACTTTCTCTCAAAAAATTACCCCATCCAAACACACTCTTAGTAATCATTGCTATTTTGCCACTTATTTGGCTTGTCATCTATGACAAGTCTTATTTAACCAAGTCCATAGTTTGTAAGTAATGGTCATAATTTCCTTCTGTTCAAATGTCAAATTATATAGGTTATACGCGACACGATACGGATACAATACCGATACGCCGATACGTGAAAATTTTAAAAAATCCATTTCTGATACTGGCGCGATACGTTATTTAAAAATTAATTTGAAAATTAAATATATAAATGCACAATATATAAACATGACTAAAATTAATAATATTAATGATGATAATTTTTTTTGAAAGACAAAAAATTATTATTATTATTATTATTATTATTATTATTATAAACGCCAATAGTTCATTGTAAAAGGAGTACACGCAACCAAATAAGCTTGCACAAGAGCAAAACAGTTTGAGGCTCAACATACAAGGGTTCCTCAGTCCTAACTAAAGACATATAATATCTCAAAAAACATATAATAGTCATGACATCACCAGTACATTTTAAGTTATACATCTTAAGTTAAGTATTATACAAAAAGAACATCATTAGTACTTCCCAAAAAACATCACCAATACTATCCAAAAAAAGACATAGTTAGTTACCCGTGTAACAACATAATAGTTTGACATTCACTAGGAAACACAGATTGTATCGGATATTATTTTTTTATTTAAAATAAAGATTTAACCGATACTTTTCCGATATGAGTATCGGGAAGTATCAGACGCGTATCAGATATTATTTTTTTATTTAAAAATAAAAATTTAATCGATACTCTTCCGATACGAGTATCGGGACGTATCGGACGAGTATCGGTATCGAGGACGTATCTGACACGATACTTCGCCATTTTTAGAGTATCGGGGCTTCATAGGTTATGTGGTTATAATTTGTAAAAACGATGCTTTCTTTTTCTTTTTTTGATAATAAAAAAAGATGCTTTCTATTGGAGATTAAGATCAGAGTTTTAATCATTTTTTTGAATGTTATATACTATGTAGTTCTTTCCATTCTTCATTACTTGTCTAGACTGGTGAATTGCACACACGAATGCACCAACTACATACGCAATATCATAGTATCTTTCTTCATATCTATCTTCAGCATTTTTTTTCTATATATATGTGTTGCCTGGAATAATTAAGTGAATTTAATTTGATGTTTGAATGCAGGAACGTAGCACATATGGGAAAAGTCAAAGTCATGAAAACACCTGGTCATTGGGAAGATCTAGAAATACCTTCCAGGTAAAACATTTTGTGAATTTGTATTGTTTTTGGTTATTTTGAATTTGTAAGAACTTGGGTAGCAGAGAGAAAAATAAAGTCTAGTGGAGGGTTGAAACTTCCACATTAACATCATACTGAAGTCTTACATCTAGGCAATGTCTATTAAGCTACAAGCTCATTGACATATATATTTAGCAAAAGAAATGTTCTGAAAATTTCAGGTTAATGCAAAAACTACATTTCGAATATATCAAAAATCCATAGCCATACATAACTATGCTTTATAGTTTTCTAAGTTCTGTTAGGATATATAATATTTTAGCCTTTCTCCATCTTTCAATAAAATTGTTTATTCTTTTCAATTCAATTCTTGGTTCCTAACAAGTTCACTTTCATGTGAATCATACCCATTTTCATTGCATTTATCATTGTATCAATTGTTGATTATTTGATGATTAATGTTTTTATCACAATGTCAACTTGAGTATGGATATTTTATTCTCGCATAACCGTTTATACCAACTTCCGTTTTTTCAATATCTGCTTTTCTTTCTGCTCCTGTTTACTGCTTGAATAACATCTGACGTGTTTGTTACCTGCTTTCCATTTTATGTGCAGCATCCGATCAATTGTGTGCCTTAACTTGCCTAGCTTTTCTGGTGGATTTAACCCATGGGGTACACCATGCAGTAGGAGGCGTCGTGATGTAAATTTCATAAACTAATTCTGATATAACTTATTTATTTAAGCCTTCTGCCCTGGAAGTTTTAAAGTCTGTGTTAGTAGTTGAAGTATGAATAATTATGCAATCAACAAACAAAACTCTAAATATGCTATCTTGATCAAATGCAGAAAGGTTTTACACCTCCATTTGTAGATGATGGTCTTATTGAAGTAGTTGGTTTTAGAGATGCGTGGCATGGACTTGTTTTACTTGCTCCAAATGGACATGGAACTCGCCTTGCTCAGGTAATGTGGATACGACGAAATATTGTACACATATTTGTTTCTTTTTTACTTAAAGTTCTCAGACCACAACGTTCTTATCTTAATCATATCTTTCTTTTGGAATTACTTTCCAACATTTTACTTTCTATCTGTACCAATTATTATTTTATCGATTTGAAAGTTTAAATGGCTTGAAATGATATTGTCATCAGGCAAAAAGAATCCGCTTTGAGTTTCATAAAGGTGCAGCAGATCATACATACATGAGGATTGATGGGGAACCTTGGAAGCAACCTCTCCCAGTTGATGACGATACTGTTTTGGTAGAGATATCTCACCATGGCCAGGTTAACATGCTTGCTACTCATGAGTCCAAGTCTAAAAGTGTGCGTGATCCATCATCACCTCATCATAATGATGCTGAGGAAGATGATGATGATGAAGACAGTTTAGCAGACGAATTTCGAAAATTTGGTGCAGCAGAAACTTTCAAAATCCCAGATGAGGTAGATATTGCTCATCTTAGTTAGGTTTCTCCCTATTACACCATTCTTTGATAATATGTGGTTGACATTGCCTACTTAATTGTTTAGACTTTATATGTATTTATGGTAGGCTCCATTGATTGTATCACCTGTTTGATCAATTCTAGCAGCTTTATGTCTGCAAACATGGTAATTGTAATTTAGAATTGAAATGCAGTAATGGATTTGTTCTGATCCCTCTTCCATTTGCTTTCTGCTCCACGTGTGGTAGGTTCTAGTTTCAGTGTTTATAAATTCTTTTGGAGCAACAAAAATGAGAGTACGTTTTAATAAAGTATTCGTTAAAAACCTTAAACGAAAATCAATCTGGAATGAACAGACTATATGAAAATCTTTCACAAAATTTTCAAATTCAGGGTTTTTTTTCCATTGAATTCACAAACCTTAAATAGTGTTCTTAGAGGCTAGGGCAATTACTCTCACTTGAGGAGAGGTGACCATGTAATCTTATCTTATTAATATGCACATTGTGGCGTTGCTAGGGAAGACCCCATACATAAGGCCCTGTGATAAAAGAACAGAGGACCATACCACTTTAAAATAAAAGGAGAAAAATGCAAATGCTGGTATAAATCAGTAACTGGGGATAGTAAGTTCTAACCATGAAATTGATGTCAAAGTGAATGCACACACCGAAATATAAAATTATTTACTCAGAATGTATGCCTTTAGGCTTGCTTTTTATTAGAACTGCAAAATACATTTATGACTGCAAAGTAAAAAATAAAAAATACATGCGAATGGTGTTAGAAGGGTGAACTAATTGTGGTTTTAGCCGAACAAATACCACAATTTAAACCAAGTACTGTATGAGAAATCACGCTGATTCTTGCTTATCCAACTCAGTAGATTAAGAAAAGGCATGTCAAGGAAATCTTCACTTGGAGATCGTTTCTGAAGACCCTAGCTACATAACAGACAATTGTTGTCCCAAACATTTTGAAACGGCCTCATTAGCCTTCTGTGGTTCCGCCGCCCTTTCTTCTTTTTTCTTCTTCTCCCTGGAGTAAAAAAACATTTCAATGAATCAAAATCTTGCTGAGAACAACCATCAAGCTGTAACTGTAAATTTGTCACAGCTATTAGACATTGACTTGTAATGGCATATTCAGATTTATAGATGGAATTTCAGATTGTGTCGGAGCTCAGCAGTACAATAGCCCCAATTCTCAGACATTCAACACTAGAATTATAAATTTATAAGCTTGAGACAAGTTCCCAGTTGGTTATACACAAGTTCTGCAATCACTTGTTTTATGAAAAGGACATAGGATAGAATGTTGGATCTGTCTCAAAAATAAGGATGTTTGTGTGTTTTTACTCATTGCAAATGTCGCTTTTTATCATGTCTAGTCAAATTTGAGGTTTAGAAGCAAAATCAACTTTACTTAATACTAACAAGATATGTACTTTTACTTAAAGTAAAATCGTGTTTGATAGAAGAGAAAATCAATTATGATGATCTCTACCATAAAACCCAACACACCCTTGGCAAAGTTATAAATAACCGTGGTTATATCAAATTCAAAATGGAAAGCCGTGACAACAAAGAGAATGTGAACAACTGAAGGGCAATGAAGTGTTTGGTGTCTACCTGTCAATGTATTCCTTTAGCAGCTCTTTCGCTTGAACCAGCTTGGAAAGAAGCATACGATACACATCCAAGTCCCGATCAACGCTTTTTTTGTTGATGTTCAAAGCCGCACAAAGCTGTTATTTTGACACCAAAGATTAACTATCATATGTCTTCCAAACATTCATTAACATGTAAGTAATAGATACTTCTACAATATTGCTATTGAGAGCAATCATGGAAGGAAAACATATCAGGTTAAGTCCATTTTTAATCACTTCAAACTATGTTGGAATTTCTAGACTTGTAGCTTGCAAGCTTGTTAACAGGAGAACTAGACCATACATAGGTTCAACTTAAAAAAATTCTAAAGCAGGAAACTGTGATAGATCATTTATTTGAATAATTCAAATTATAAGTCATGCATGATGTATTGAATGAATTGGGCTACCTTGTCTAAAATTGTTGGTTCTGTCGCATTTGCCAACTCAAGAAGGCGAAAAAGGCCTACCGCAAAGAAACGACTATAACTGAATTCACCCTTTCCTCCTGCTCTATGTGCTATATCCTTTAAAATCCCTTCAATTTCTCCTTCTTTGGATGAAAACTCAACCAGGGAAGTAGAGTTTTGAGTCCTAGCCCACTCTTCCAACTTCTGTGCATCTATTCTGTAGAGTGTAAAATAAAACGTCTGCAAATTAAAGTCAATACTCCTTTCGGTCCTTTTTATAAGGAACACTTTGGAAAAAAAATGGTCATTTTTATAGGAAACACTCTTTAAGTGGGCAGGTCGCAGCCCAAACGTCTGTGGGGCTGCAACTAGGGGACGTACGGGGTGAAGTCCCAGTGGTATGGTTCAGGAGTAATGTTGTAAATTGAACCGTAGCATTTAAACACAAGTTGTATTTTGTAACCCTTAAACTTCCAGTGATAATAGAAAGGAAGTTAATGTACTGCAGCTGCTGTGTAATTTGAGACAAAGGCGCAATTGGCCAAACTCCGTGTTCAAATATTGTGTTCTCTGTTTGCGCTGCAATTGTAACTTTTACTTTTGAACCAGGTTGCAGTTATAATCATCAAAGATATCAATAATACTATCATTGAAACTTAGATTCTGGTGAACATAGTCTGCAGTGGCTTTGCTTACAAGCATTATTAAATATTATTATTTTCAATCATTAAATCAAAGGTTTGGCTCAAGGATAGCAAAGGGAAATAAAGAACAATAAAGAAAGATAAATTAGTAAATCATATAACCTGTATTGTTCTGGATCTTCCTTCAACGCGTTAATATAAGCTTTGAAGATGACATCTCGTTCCTCGTCACTAGAATACCCTTCCATGAGTTTATCATAAACAGTGACAAAACCAAGAGCAAATACAGGATCATAACGGTATGATGTCTTGTATCTCATTAAATGATGCTGGACAATGAGCTCCTGCAGCACATTGTTATAGATACTAGGGATCGGTCGTTTATATGCCTTTAGGAAATTTAACTTTGTCTCGGAAACACTTGGAACATCTGCAGTAGATGATAAACCATGACCAACTATTGATAATAAGGTTCATTTTCTTCTTTTATTTATTTATTCTTCCCTTTTTTGCAATAGGTATTAGAAAAATAAACAAACTTAATGTAAAACTTTCCATGCCATGTCATACACTCTTACCTAAGTTAGGCAAATTTTAGTTAGATCGGTGGTTCACGGACCGTGGACTGGTACTTGAAAATTGTTGGAAATTTCAATGAAGATAGACATCATCAACTCTCGAAAATAGAAGCTCTCAATCCTCTCATCATCACGGTTAAGACAATGACTTGATCTGATCAGTGTTGGTTCAACAAAAATAGAGGAAAATGAATATGCACCTCAAAACTCAACTCATTCATTTTTCCTTATTTTTGTCAAACCAACACTGATATGGTCATTGTCTCCGTCGTAAGGACTGAAAGCTCTACTTCTGAGGGGCATTGTCCATTGTCGACGTTGAGTGATATTTGAATATTGGTCTATCTGCTGAAAATTTATGCTACCGACTTTTCCAGCTGAGGTGAAAAATAAGGTACAAATTCATCTTGCTTTGAAACCCTCTACGATACCGCCATTAAAGATGCTCTAATTAAACAAAAAGGATCCCAAAAGAGTATATATGATCTAATCAACTTAATTCCTAATCATGCATGCAAATGCATACTAAAAGAAACTAACCACAATAAGTAATTTTAAAGAAACTTTTCCTTAACAAAACCAAACGTGATACTGTTTCGGGGCTATAGAAACTCAAGAGTCTTGACAAAAAACAACTCTAAACATACTTGAAATTTATTAGATATATAAATAATCTCTTCTAATCTTTGGAGCCTAAGGCCTAAATAAGTGGACATTTTATTTGAATACATAGCTCAAAATAGGGTCTAAATTTTAAGGCATGAGAAAGTTCAACAACAGTGAGAGAAGAGAATAACAAAATTAACAAAGTCACAAACACAAACCTGTGACAGAAGACATGCATTGAATAACCATTTTAGATGCAGAATTGGAAGCTCTAACACCAACATGATGATAGTATGAGGAATCTATCCGAATTCCAAAGATATCAGAACTGGAAGCAAGGAAACGAGTAGAAGAAGGCAGAGTTGATTTTCTCTGTGAGCATTGAGTTGTTGCTGAGAATGACAGAGAAGTTAAAGCAGCCATAATTCAGAGGACAAAGAGAGAGAGAGTAGAGTATAAACGCAATGAGTTTCAGAAAAAATCCTTCATGGAATGGAAGGACAAAATTCAGAGGAAAGGTGCATTGGTTTCAAACCTTTGTGTTGTATAAGGAAAAAGAAGACAAAAAAGCTTATCCACACTGTGAAGTCGAAAAAAATGAAACCCAAATCTTTTTGTTGTCGACATTGTAAGGAGTCGCTGACATAATGACACGTTGAAATTTGTTAGTCACACTGATTTTCTAGCTTAAAACATCATGAAAATATTTACTACTATTACTTCCGTCCCAAAATGAATGAGTCAAGTTGACTATTTCACACATGTTAATTTATAACTTTGACAATTAATATTTTTTTATTGTATAATAGTAAAAATTATAAAAAATTGATAATTTGAAAATACACATTGAGACGAATTCAACATCTTATATGCTAATATTTATTTTTACATATTAGTAGAAAAATATGGTCAAGAATAATGCATAATAGTCGACTGGTTCACTCAATTTGGAACGGAAGGAGTATATTAGAAAAAGTCATACCAATATCAAGAGACTAGATTCCCTCATGTGCAGTTCCATCCAACGATTCATTTCTTAAATAAAAATATTAAAATTGCAATGAAAGTAAAATGTAGGGCTAGGATTTCACTGGAGGATAAAAAGTATCAGAGAGGATCCTCTCCTCTCTCCAATATCAATGTCAAATGTTGATTTTTCAAATCTCCTAGTATAATTTTGATGTTAGTTTTTTTTCCTTGTAAATTCAGAGTATCTAATCAAGTAAAAGTTTAATAAAGAACTCTTCAAATCAAATTACATAATAGTTGAAAAAAATTGAAAAAATTGAAGGAGATAAACCTAATCGAGTAAAAGTTGAAAAAAGAACTCTTCAAATCAAATTACATAATACTAGGTCTAAATTTTTTAGTATAATAAATAATCATTCTGTTATGAATATTATTAGTGAGTATTCGTATAGGTTTTTGGCCCATATTATTGGCTCATTACATTTGCCTATAAATAGAACTCGTGTATCATGTAAAGTGTACTCCTGATGAATAATACAGACTCTGTTATTCTTCTCTCTTTCTCTCATCCATCTTTATTCTTCCTAGTATTTAGAACTAGTTTCATAACACGAACTAGTTTCATAACACGTTATCAGCACGAGTCTCTACCAAATTATCATTGCAAAGGTATGTGTGTACACGAATCTTGATGAATCTAGATGAATTCAACATTAATGCATTCTCGAAGAATTGCTCAAATATTGCTCTTTGTTTTTGTTTATGAAGATCAACTGTAATATAGTTCCCGAAGGACTATCATTTCTATGTAATGTACATTCTAATTTCTAAATTTCAACAATTACTCATATTAGAAATTGTATTATCTTTGATAAAAAAAAAAGTATTATATTGAGTGACTCCATCTATTTAAAACTCTAACCGGATTTATTATTGTGAAGGTGTCTCCTTGATTTTAACATCAATTGTTACCACAATGGAACTATGTTTGACTTTATTAATCCCAATTTTAAAATAACCTCCTTCTCTCATTGGTAGTTTCTTATGTCACTTTTTGGGTTTGTGCCAAATCTTATATTGAAAGTCCAAAAATAATCAAATCTTAACTAACTTTCCATTGTTTTAGATTTCAATTTTTAGTGAAAATGAAAAAAAAAAAAAAAAAAAAGAGCCAGTTTTCTATTGTGTTTATTAGTTAGAAGTTCATTCTTCAAACCTTTACAGTACAAGGTTCGAAACCAACACAAAATAAATAAAATAAAATGAAAATGAAAAATATGTAGGTCAACAGCTAAAGTAAACAAGCCCTTAAATTCTTGATATTTGATAGCAGGTTTTAATTAGTTTTTGCTTTCATGTTTAGAAATTAAGTATAAATAAAAAAATTATACATATATGATGTTTGTTTTTATTTTTTGTTAAGTAGCCTAATGACTAAAAATTCAACCTTAAAGATGAATAAGTGAAGTGTTCGAGATTTGAACAACGGCTGTTGTATATATATAATATGATGTTACTACCAACTGAGTTAAGCTCTCGAGGACTATATGATGCTACTTTCTTTGGCCTATTTCATCCGGAAACAATACACATACACATCTTAAAAAGAAAATATTAAAAAGTGCCATTAATGCATTTGTTTACGGAAACAAGTATGGAAATTTTGAATTTTTATTAAACAAAAAATGGTGGATTCAAATTTTTTTAAGTTTTAGAAAAAACTTTTTAAAGTTTAAAAAGTTTAGTTGATAAAATATTGTATATAATATGTAGGAATTGACGAATTGTAGTTTAAAATCGGATTGATCCACTTATTTGTGAAATATTCATGATATCTTTCGTTGGTTATAACATGACTACTGTTTTTTATATTTTACTCTTAGCAGGTGTTTAGAGTCACTTTGTTAGTATCAACTCATTTTTAGATATTTTTTTATTAGGTAGCATAGTGATTAGACTTATTGAAAGGATTATGAACAGAAATGGAAATTATAAGTACTGAAAATTATGGAAAGCTATTCTAGGCTAAGCAATTTCTTAACTTTTCTGGATGATTTTATTCCATACCAAAGGTGGTTTATATAACCACTAGTACAAGCCACATAGGCATAAAAAGATAAGAGAGGGCCTGAGGCCGTTTCAAGCAAAATGAAAATTACGGAATTAAAAGATTCGTTTGTTAGGCACAATCTAACAAGAATTATTACAACAAAGTATCAAATTCATTTGGTCTTTCCTTTGCCACCTCTCTTCTTAGTGAGGTCAAAGCCATCAAATTTCTTGGGCTGCCGTGACTTTCGTTTGGGCCTTCATTGTGTACTTTGAATATCTATTGGCACCTCCTCATTTGTAATCAGCTCATCTTGGGTCATAACATTCCATTTCCCATCCAGAGACACCTTGTCCTCAAGGTGGAAATCAGGGAAAGTCTGGGGAATATCACCATAAGGTTCCCACATAGCATCCTCGGGATTAGGGCCATCCCACTGAATCAAAACCTGAGGATTTCCAGCATTATCACGCCAATTTATGACGGCTAAGGGCTGAACTGGTGTCTTGTCTTCCAAGGCTTCTGGTGGTATCTCAATGGTGTTTGGAACATCGCCATGGTGAGGTTTAAGTTGTGAAACGTGGAAGACCGGGTGTATCTTGCTAGAATCCGGCAGCTGTAGTTCAAAAGCAACCTCACCAATCTGTCGGATAATGAGGAATGATCCATAATACCTCTTGGCAAGTTTCTGAATCCGGGGGCCTGAGACAGATATTTGGCGATAAGGGCTCAGTTTCACAAAAGCATAGTCACCTACTTTGAAAGGATGGGGACTGCGATGCTTATCTACAAAGTACTTCATCGTGTTTTGAGCCTTTAGTAACTTGCTCTTGAGTTGTTGTAAAATCTCTTCTCTAGACGCAAGTATGGTGTCTTATGCTTCCACATGAGTAGAACCTACGATATATGCAGGTAGTGATGAGGGAGGTTTGCCAAAAACAACCTGATAAGGAGAAATACCCGTCGATGTGTGTACAGCCGTATTATAGTGCCATTCTGCCCATTGGATGAATTTGCCCCATGTTTTCGGATTTTCATGAACAAAGCATCGGAGATACTGTTGGATTACCTTATTTACCACCTCGGTTTGACCGTCACTTTGAGGGTGGTAGGCTGTAGACATTCTCAACTTCGTGCCAAAACTGACTGAGAAAAACAGGATCACGGTCCGAAACAATACTCTTGGGCATACCGTGTTGGGTGCAGATCATTTTCGCAAAAAGTTCTGCCACCTTGCTAGCATTGAAGTGAGTGGGTAATAGTCCCAAATGAACAGCCTTAGATAAACGGTCCACAATCACTAAGATGACGGTGTAAGTTTGGAACGAAGGGAGTCCTACCACAAAATCAAGGGAAATATCTTCCCAAATACCCTCAGGAATTGGCAAGGGATTGAGCAATCCGTAAGGGCTGTGAGTTGTGGACTTAACTTGTTGGCAGACAAGGCATGCTTTAACCATGTCAATCACATCTTGTTTCATTCCGGGCCAATAAACATTCTCTTTCAAATGGTTGTAGGTTCGTTGTATGCCAGCATGACCTCCCAACAAAGAATAGTGGAACTCTTCCAGCAGGGTTTATTTAATGGGGGATGAAACTGGGATGTAGAGCTTGCCTTTGTAAAATAGTAATTCGTTGCGAATCTGGAAATCAGAGTAATCTGCCGGTTGTTGTGCAATGTTGTTCATGAGTTCCACAATTTGTGGATCTGTTTTCAGCTGATCTTTTAGTTGTAACACAAAATCCCAATGAGGAATAGTAAGAATGAAACAACTCTGAGCAGGTTCGGGTGTTCGTGAAAGAGCATCTGCCACGCGATTTTGTGCCCCCGGTTTGTACACAATTTCGTAAGAAAATCCCAATAACTTGGCCAAATAGAATTGTTGCTCCGGTGTTTGGATCACTTGTGTCATTAGTTCCCTCAAACTACGTTGATCCGTGTGAATAATGAATTTCCGACCAAGAAGATAGGTACGCCATTTCTTTACAGCCGATGTGATGGCGCATAATTCCCTTACATAAGTTGATGCACTTAACATCTTAGGACAAAACTTACGACTATAATAGCAAATAGGGTGTTTTCCTTGAATAAGGACTGCCCCCATACCAATCTCAGATGCGTCGGTCTCTAAGATGAAATCTTCATTAAAATTTGGAAGTGCAAGCACATGAGCAGTAGACATTGCTGACTTCAATTGTTAAAACGCTGCAGTGACCGTGTCAGTCCACACAAAGGCTTCCTTTTTTAATAAGTCAGTGAGAGGACTAGCTATAGAGGCATAACCTTTAACGAATTTTCTGTAAAAACCCGTTAAACCCAAGAATCCTCGTAGATGTTTCACTGTGGTATGACAAGGCCAATTAATCATTGCCTGTACTTTCTCGTTGTCAGGACCAACCCCCTCAGCTGAAACAATGTGTCCCAAATAAGCAATGGAGTTTTGGCCAAATCAGCACTTGGAGAGTTTAAGGTAGAATGTGTTCTCTAACAAGCATTTGAACACCAACTCCAAGTGCTGGATATGATCTTCCAAATTCTTACTGTACACCAGTATATCGTCAAAAAAAACGATGACAAATCTGCGAAGAAAAGGTTGGAAAATCATATTCATGGTGGATTGAAATGTGGACGGGGCATTGCACAACCCAAAAGGCATGACTAAGAACTCGTAATGGCCTTGGTGTGTGCGGAAAGCTGTCTGCGGTATATCAGAAGGATGCATACGTATCTGATGATAACCCGATCGCAAATCAAGCTTTGAAAACCAATGAGTACCATAAAGTTCATCCAACAGCTCGTCGATAGCAGGAATCGGAAATCAATCCTTACAAGTAATTGCATTCAAACCCCGGTAGTCTACACAGAAACGCCAAGTACCATCCTTCTTTCGCACCAACATCACCGGCGAAGAAAAAGGACTGGAACTGGGTTAAATAGTACCATTATCCAACATATCTTGAATCTGGGTTTCTATCTCTTGTTTCTGGAAGTGAGGGTAACGATAAGGTCGTATGTTCACAGGATTAGAGCCTTCCAGAAGTGGAATGCGACGGTCAGTGACACGAACAGGCGGAAGAGTGGTTGGTGTGGTGAATATAGTAGAGTATTGGTCGAGCAGGGGTTGAATTTCGGTTGGATAAGATGGAGAGTCAGACAGAATAGATGTTGAAGGTTGGCAAAGGTGAAGTTCAACCGCCGTGTCGAGGGCATTAGTGTGAACCAATCGTTGCAGCTGATGCAGTGATGATTCAGAAGGAGCGGATTTGGGCTCACCAGAAAGTTGAATTACCTTACCCCCACTTTGAAAACGCATCGTTAATTTCTCATAATCCGTAACAACAGGCCCAAGTGTTTTTAACCATTGTACCCCCAACATAATCTCAGCACCACTATGGGGTAGGATAAAGAAATCAATGGTAAAAAAATGTGAGCCCAATTGCAATTTTACCTGTGAGCACATGAGAGAGCAGTCCAACTCTTCTCCATTTCCCACCAACACTTTGAACTCATGGGCCGCTGGTTCAGTAGGTAGGTTTAATTTCTTGGCCACACGGTCCTGAATAAAATTGTGAGTACTTCCACTATCCACCAAAACAACGATTGGGCTTTGTTGAATGTGGCCCATCACACAAAGAGTTTGAGGTATGGTGTGGCCCATAAGGGCGTGGAGGCTGATTTGGGCCGGGTCAGTGTTATGGGTTGGGTGAGGGTTATTTTCTGGTTGTGGGTCAGATTTAAGTAAGGAGCAGGTCAAGAGATCTATCGGGTTCCGGGTCTTCTCCAACTATGAGCAAATGAAAGGTTTGTTTGCAACGGTGACCGGGAACATATTGATCGTCGCAATTGTAACAAAGATTTTTCTCACGCCGGGCCTGTAATTCAGCGTGGGTTAAACGTTTGATGGGTAGATTGGGTTTTTTTGGGGGAGAAACGGTGAGGGTGGGACGAAAACTGTTGGAGGGTGGAGGAGCGGTGGGACTGGTGGAAGCAGAAGGTTTAGTACCTGAATAACGACGATCCAGAAGCTTCTCCTCCTGAAGCTTAGCTAGACTGATGGCATGAGCAAGAGACACCGGTTAAAAAGCTATCACCTCCCGGCGAATCTCTGGTTTCAACCCCGAAATAAAGCAGCTGAGGTAAAACGGAGATGGTAACCCCACGATTCGATTAGCCAAGGCCTCGAACTGAGATTGATAAGCCTTGATGATGGTGGTTTGAGTCAGCTTAAACAACGCACCTTTCGGATCTTCGTACAGCGACGGAGCAAAGCGTATTTCCAACGCGTGAAGGAAGAAAGGCCAAGAGAGCAATTGTCCGTTGTCATGCATCCACTGGAACCAAGTTAGTGCCTCACCTTCCATGTAAAAGGAAGCAATCCGGAGACGTTGATCGTCCGGTGTGTGATGAAAGTCGAAAAACTGGGTGATTTTGAAAATCCAACCCACAACATCAGTACCATCAAAACGAGGGATGTCGAGTTTGATGGTGGTGGCAGTAAACTGATGAGGATCTGGCGGTGGAGGCGGCGGGGAAAATCCCGGCGGTGGTTGACGTGCTCGGAGTTGAGCGAGCTCCGATGCAAATTGTTCTTGGTTCTGCAACATGCGGTGCATAGAATCAGCAATATCCTCAAGTGTGAGGGAGGATGAAGTCATGATGAAAGCACCAGTGAAAGGATTATGAAAGGAAATGGAAATTATAAGTACTGAAAATTATGGAAAGCTATTCTAGGCTAAGCAATTTCTTAACTTTTCTGGATGATTTTATTCCATACCAAAGGTGGTTTATATAACCACTAGTACAAGCCACGTAGGCATAAAAAGATAAGAGAGGGCCTCATGCCGTTTCAAGCAAAATGAAAATTACGGAATTAAAAGATTCGTTTGTTAGGCACAATCTAACAAAAATTATTACAACAAACTATCAAATTCATTTGGTCTTTCCTTTGCCACCTCTCTTCTTAGTGAGGTCAAAGCCATCAAATTTCTTGGGCTGCTGTGACTTTCGTTTGGGCCTTCCTTGTGTACTTTGAATATCTATTGGCACCTCCTCATTTGTAATCAACTCATCTTGGGTCATAACACTTATATTTTAAATATAAAAATAAGAAATCTTATGATTTAACTCCAACTCTTATAATAATATCTCTAATAACTCTCGATTGAATTACATTTACATGATACTCATTCTCAAATACTTAATTACATAAAAAAATTAATATTGAGATATGGTGAAAGATTTGTGTAAAAATAGAAAAAGAAATACTCCACTGTATGGTGAATAAAGAAAGAGGGAAAAAAGTCAATTGGTCAGAGTATTGTAGCTGGCATGGTTTGGAATGGATAAGAGCAAAGTTTCATTGCAGTGATCTTCTTCAGATAGGGAAGGGGCATAATATAGACACTCACCAGCACCGTGTTGGACCGCATGATCCAGGGACTGCATCAAATTCTGAAACAACATTAAGCACAAGGAGTTATTTTTAACTTTTAATGATTTTTTTATGCTAAATCGTGCATGCACTTATTAAATATGATAAAAAATAAAATTAATATTGATAATATAACTTTTTATACTTTTAAAATATTAAATATATAATTTTAAATAAAAAAAATTTATAATAATTTACTTAACTATTGCACTAAGTGTACTGTTTAGCATTTTATATAATACTAGTAAAAAGATACTACTATAGGATTGGATGGCTAAATTAATTTTAATCATGATGATTATTTTTAAAATTTAATCAGTCTTATAATAATATGCCAACATGGTCACTTACAGATTATTAAAATTAAACCATTTTTTTTATAATTTATGTCTAAACCAAAAAAAAAAATATATATATAGCTGTATCATTTCTATTTGTGTATATAATACAAGACAATACCTCACTTTAAATGACTAAGTGTAGTTGATGTCTCTTCCTCTCTCTTTTTTATGTTCTTTTAGAGCAAGTGTTGTTTTCTTTAATTAATCTTCTTGGTCCCAAATCTAATCTGTATCTAGCTAGCACTCATTCCAAAAAGTTTAGGAGTGAGCTAACATAATTGTGAAATTAGAAAAGATTTACTAATAAGAAATTGATCATGATTTTGAGCTGTTAGTTTCAAACATGGAGGAAGGAATCAAAGATGGATCACAAAGAAAAAACTTCATTAGTTCCCACAAAGGCTCCTCAAGAATACTACACTGTCCTTCCAAATCAAACAACCGTGATGCCAACAATAACAATGTTGATAGGTTTAAAAAAGCTGAAGAATCTCTTAGAACTGTGATGTACTTGAGTTGCTGGGGTCCAAATTAAAGGTGAAGGTTAAATTATATTATAGAAAATGTTTTATATATTGTACTTTAATTATATTTTGCCTTGTAGTGGTAGTGATTTTTGAAAATATATGTATGTAGTAGTAGTAGTTGAATGTTCATAGAGCTTTGTAAATGTCAAGCAAAACAATAAAAACTAGTTCATATTTTCCTTTTATGTGAGTGTTTTTGGAGTGCTTATAATATATGATACTTATTTGTGAAAATTTATAGAGACTTGGATTGAGTTGTATATGGTTAATATGTTATGGTTGAATATTATAGAGATGGTGAGATTGAAATACAAAAGACAAGTTGCTTGATATTTGTGTTGAGTATGATGTCCAATATCCATCTTTATCCAAAATAGTACATAATGACTCATGATGTGTTGATTAATTAGTAAGTAAAGTCCAAACATAATAATCGGAAAAGACTCATTATTTTCATTCATTGTGAGCTTCTAACTCACAACAACACTTTAACTGCAATATCTAATCAAACATGTGGAAATAAGTCTATCTCTATTAGATATTTGAAATTCTTTAACCATTTAGTCAAGAGTTTAATTTTTAACAGATGCATATGAGAAAAATATGTATTATAATTTCTGAGAAGTTAACTCTTTAAATAGATCTTAGGTACCTTGAGAGATTAATATTTGAAATTATGCACGAAAATACTAGTGTATCGAAAAGAATTTTTATCATCATCATATATGTAGTACACGTTTTAATTTTAAGTTGAGTTCTTCTCTATTTCTCAAGAAATGAAAGCCTCAATTTAGACAGGAATAGATTAAAAAAAAGTAGATAATAGATTTCACAGTCAAGTGAGTTCTACTACTACTACTATTATTATTATTATTATTATTATTATTATTATTATTATTATTATTATTATTATATTTTTAACAAATTTTAAAAGAAATTGTGTCTATCTCCAAATAAAATTTTCTATTTATTTTGAAAAGCATAATGCTTATTATTACGGATAGTAACTCAACGAAAACCAATGAATGCATCTCAACATTCCTTGCATCTTCAACCCTCCCGTGTATTCCACCACGTTCCATAATATTATTTGATTTATCTTTTAAAGAACAACTCTTGCGTTTCGTGGGGGCAAGTAAGAAATAATTAGAGAGGATGTCAACCTATTATTTTGGAAAATTACTTTTGTCATCCTATGGGTTCCTCGTGCGCCCTGCAAAATTACCAAAATACTTAAGTAGCGGAATCTACATTTAAAATCTCAAAAGTTTCATATTTGTAGGGTGTTTTATTCAAAATTCTTATTTTTATAACGTCCACTACTTAAGTAGTTGATGTTATAAAAATGAGAAATTTTCATGTTAGAAAGCTGTTTTTTACTCAAATTTCATATTTTTATAACTTTCGTTACTTAAGTAGCGAACGAATCCTCTACTTAAGTAGATGACAGGTAAAAATATTGAATTTTCATGCAGGATGATTTTCCTAAAAAAATTATTTATTTTTACAATGCCCGCTACTTAAGTAGCGGAAGGATAAAATTGAAAACGCATAGGGCGCGCGAGTAACAAGTGTCAAGTAGAGTAACAAAAGTAAAAATCATTATTTTGGACAAATCATTCTTGAGGCCAGATAAGTGGGCTTGGGCCAGGAAAAAACTCGGATAATATTTATGCTTATTTCTACCTACACCCTACAATATACAAACCACACTTTCCTTTACTTTTTTTGTCAACTCACCGCTCCATTCTCAAAGATGCATAAAATACAGCTATTCAAAAAATTGCCAAACACTCACTTTTTTAATTTTCCGAAAATTAAAATTTAATTTATGAAACAAATTTTTTATTTCACAATGTAATATTCAAAATTCGTTTCTAATGACTTTAACTTTATGCTTCAAAAAAAATAAACTTTAACTTCCAAAAACAATTTGAAATTTTGTTTCCATTAATATTTTTTTTGAAATACAAAAGAAAAGTATTGAGGAAAATAGTTTCTGAAGAAATGAAAAAAGAAGTATGGTAGAATTTGATGGTTTTCTGAAATATATTTTGAAAATGGCCCGGCATGGTATGGAGAATATAGAGATCAATAATCTTAACAAAAAAGAAACATAAAAAAGCTACTGTAGATTACATTGAGTCATGCCACGTTGGATTCAATTGTGTGGGCCAGGTTCTTGATGTAATAAAAAAATGTAGATTTAATTTAATCGGTTTGGTTAGGATACTTTAATCGATTTTTTTCGATGTATTTTATGCTATTTTTTTTCAATATATTTTTTTCCCATAAGCATATCAAATACAAACTACAATTCTTTTTCCATAAGTTCATCGAATACATATACATAATACAACCATATTGAAAACAAATATAAAATACAATTTTTTTCCGCTTATAATAAATTATTTTGATTCATTTTCTGGTATATGTAGTAAAAAAAATTGCAACCGAAGACAAAAAAAATAATCATCCGTGCGTTGCACGGGTTACAAAACTAGTGTATGTACAATTGTCATATTATAACTTTCATTGTCGATCATATTATGATAGTTTATTATTTTTTAATTTTTTTGTTTTTGACATAAGATAATTTATCGAATCTTCCAAGTTCAAAGTATTCGATCTTGTGCATTATTTAAAATGTCTCTTTCAAGCACCTTAATTTCTTGTAAGTGTGAGCCACCTCTTCAACATTATATTGTAGACTTTTTTCATTTGATTTGTGACATTTTCTGATTTTTAGTTTTGCATATCAGAAGTAATGTTCTTCTGTTCATAAAGTATATCTACCGGATATGAAATATTAGAAAATGTTACCATAAGGTGAACCGAGGTGTTCTAAAAGAGTTGTAATAAGAAAGTCTAAAATTTAAGCTTTAGAGACTAATATAATAATTAATTGCCATCATGTGTTTGTTGTTTGTTTTGTCTTTCTTTTTCTAAACAAAATTCATTATCCGGCATAATGACCGATTAATTCGTGCGATATTAATCTAATTATCTACTAATAGAAGCCCAATTGAAGCTAGAACTTTATTTTATATGAATTGATCCAACACATAAAATAATACCGAAAACATTCGAACTTCATCATATGTTTGTTTAATTGGTAAGGGTTCATGGTTCAATTTAAAGATCACAAGAATTTGGATTCAAATTCTACTATTAATACGCAGACTATTTTTTTGTCCGAATGTGTGAAGATCTTGTTAGTAGATAACATAAAAGTACATATGTTAATATTTTCTAAGTTTAAGACTTTCTATCTTGTCTTAGTGAACATCTGATACTCATGAATTTGCTTAAACTTTTGTCTATAAAAAATATATAATTATTTTTCTAATTAGAAAATAATAAATAATTATTAATAACAGTTGACACTAATTACCTTTTCACAAATTATAAATTATATTAAGAAAAATGCTAACATGTGTCCTAAAAATACATGTTAAAAAAGCAAATAAAAAACATTATCTTATAAATTATGCTTTCAATTTTTTAAAGGCGTAAATATTAACTCTTACAATAAATATTATTATTAATTTTTATTAATGAAATGCTAAGAGCACAAATATCGCTAGTGGCATTGCCACATGTTACTACCAATGTCAGAATGGCATGGATAATAGAGTGTATGTGTTGTGGTATATGTTAACCACAATATCCAAACTTGGAACTGTATCTTTTGCCTTTTTTTATTATATTTCAAAAGCAATTGATTTAATTTATTCCAATTGCACATGTTATATATTAATATCAAATATAAATTTCAAATATATTATGAATTTTGTGGGGTCTATGTTAAAGATTTGGATGAGTGGTATGGATATTTAGAAAATATGGTGGAGTGGTTTAAATTGTTGAAAAATATAAAATAATATAATATATTATGTGAGGTCCATTTATACCACCAATGTGAGTATCATGGATGTGGATGCTCTAAGTACCTTTTGTAAAAAAAAAAAATATTATTATTTTTAAATACTTAACATGTATTCTAAGATCACACATATATAACATAATCTTATTAAGAAAAATGCTACCATATGTTAAGAAATCAAAGAGAAAAATTATTTATACATAGAAATAGAATACCAAAAAATAAAGTTATTTGGGCCCCCAATAGATGAGATGCAAAAGGTTTTCAGCCCTCTCTGCTTTTTTGAATTTGCATTTCCCATCAGCTCCTACTCCTTCAATGTTTGTCTTCTTTTTATCGCCACTTTCCATCACAGGAATGGTGTCCCTTGAGGCCTGATCTTTCATGGCCAGCTTAAAACTAAAATTATTTTAATTAATTTCTGCTGTCCCTTGAGCTTCTTTTTTGTGTTTGGAATGGAAATATGATTCTATTTAAACAAGGTACAAGAATGATATTGGATTAAAATTAAGGTGGCTTTTAAGCTGATTTTATGGTTAAAATAAATAATTCATGCATGAATGGATAAACATGTGTAAATAAAAAAAAAAGGATAAACATGCATATACAATAAGTTAATTAGATGATAAGCATGTGATTATCTTCAATAAAGAATAAAAAAAAGCTATATAATCATTTTCACGCCATATTACACTTAAATGGATAGATTTTTATTTTTTTTGACTCATACTTAAATAGTTAAATGGATAGATATCAATAATCAAGGGGCAAAATGTATTTTAACATTCACAATTAAAAAAAAAAAAACGAATACCATTGTTTTTGTAATAGTTTACTATAAGTTTTGATTTTTATTCTATAAATTCATTTTAATATATCAAACATGTTCTTTTTCGTTGTTGTTAAATATCAACCAACAATATAAGGAACAAATCTTTCAAAATGTATTTGTGGTCTTGTAATAAAATGGTGTTGTAGTAGCACATATGATTATTTTTTTCTTGAACAAGTTATTTTTACTAAATAGCATTTTTTTTTTAATAGGGTTGGATATATGTGTAAAAAACAATCTAAAAAATTACACTTTTTTTAATCTAACTTCGATATCTATTAAATGTCGATATAATTTTTAGGTTCTATTAGACAAAAATTAAAGAACTTAACTACTCTTTTTTTGGACAAAAAAGATTCAAGGAATTTTTTTACACCTGATTGAATTCTCTACATTTTTCAATTGTGTCTCTATTTAGATAATTTTCTCTCTGTTTCTTTTTAAAACAAAATTCTCTCTTTTAAATAAATATACTAAAGTTGTCAAAATAACTAAATATGCAACATAGATAATTCATGCATAATAGAATATAAATTTCTTTTTTAAAATTTTTTTAGATTTAAAATTTTTTCTATATTAATTTTTTTTTTTGGGTAGGGTTTTTATATATTAAATAGCGACAACATTACTTCACCCTAAAAATTTTCTATATATATAGGAGGGATCCGTTGACTCCAGGAGTAAGTCCTCCATTGACTTACTCCGCTTAATAACTCGATAGCGGCATTATATTTCTTCGATCCAACCCGTTGAATTCAAAGATCTCATTGAGTAGATTAACTCCACAAATTTTTATAAAAATTCAAAAAATGTAGTTATGTATTTTAGACTATTGAAATTCAACGGTTTTTTCTAAAAGTTTTTCGTACGTTCAATTGAAGTGTTAATAAAAAGTATCAAACGATTTTAAATTTTTATAAAAATTTGTGGAATTGATCTACTCAATGAGATTTTTGAATTTAACGGTTGGATCGAAGAAATATAATTCCGATATCGAGTTATTAAGCGGAGTAAGTCAATGGAGACTTACTCCTGGAGTCAACGGATCCCTCCTTATATATAAATAGATAAAATAGAAAAATAAAATAAAAATAGGGGCTCCTAGCCAGCGGTTTTTGCACCATTACATTTTGAGGAATTTTGTCATCTTATATATCAAAATCCCCAAAACATCTCTAATATCATACTAGGTGAATAAGCAAAGACTGAAGTCATTTCGATTTCACTCCTTATCATCCAATAAAGGACAAATTGATATAGTACACTATTAGAACTAGAAGTGTATGTGACCGGAAATAGATTTGGTGTAATAATTGTGTGATATTGTTATTCATCTGAACCGTCTAATTTTAAATATATGATTATGATATTTATTTATTTTTGGTACAATAATCATGATAATTTTAAATTGATTTGATAATATATAATTTAACTGTTCAATCTATGATTAACGGTTCAGATTAGTTATTGGAAAACTCTATGCTTTTATAAATGCAGAGAATTCAAATTCGTATGTAACCTATCTTGAAATCAGATTTCCTGCTGTTACAGCAGGGTGCTGTAACAGATCTTGGCCGTCCGATCTTTGATCGACGACTGTGATCATTTTGCTGTATAAAACCGTATTTAAAATCTGAACTATCCAATCCGAAATCAACAATTAGGATTGACTACAACGTCAAATTGTGTTAATAATTGACAGCAGCAAATTCGGATCCGACCTATCCCATACATAGTACTTGTTTGTTTCACAATCATTTACCTTCAATTCTAAACTAACACGAGAGTTAAGGTGACCCCTCTTATATGCCCCCACCCTATCATCATTTATGTCTTTATTAAATAAATAATGGTATCACTCCAAAAACTACGGGTCCAAATTAGCTATATTATGGGCTTATTGCAAAACCACGTGCATATCTAGCCTATATAGTACAAAACCACTTAGTATTGTAACAAATAATATCAACAAAATATACATATAGTGTTTCCCTAAATTTATCTATATAAGCAATAATCATAACTCACCACTTGTCATAGTAAACCTTCAATTCAAGTTTCAACTATTGATATCATAAAACAGTGAAATTCTAGTTAGTTTCAAATATGTGTGCAACAAGAGGAGCTTTGGTAGTTGCAACAAGTGTTGGATTGGTGGAAACATTGAAGGATCAAGGTTATTGCAAATTGAACAACAGCATCATGAGATCAATGACACAACATGCTAAGAATCAAATGAGATCCTTAGCTGAGACCAAGAACCTGTCTCCTACTTCTTCTTCAACAATTTCAAAAAATTTGAGTGATGAGAAGCAGAGAAAAGCAGGGGATTCTATGAGAACAGTCATGTTCTTAAGCACATGGGGTCCAAATACTTAGAATGACCCATGCATGAATCAGCATCACAGAAAAATATGGTGTCACCGATATAAAGTCAGCCGTATATTTCTGTATAAAACTTGAGAGCTGAGTGTTCGAAAGTTAAAGCAGCACTATTGAAATTGGTGCGTGTGTATTAGAATTGATTAGATGCGAGTATTGTAAATTTGCTATCAATGAAAACTTGTCGTAGTTTAATTTGTTTGTGAAAAATTTTGTGATATTAATTTACTTTCCAAATTTTTCTTCAATTTTGAATTCTTCAAGTTGAATTTGGATTAGAAGCATGCACTAGCACTACCATGCAGTTAGGTGCAATCAGCACATTATAATCATCTAATCTCGATAGACGGTTCAAATTTTGTGGCAATTTTTAATTTTTGTTTAATAGCAAATTTAAATGTTAAAATTTAGACAGTTTGATCAAGATTTTGATCGAATGACAACAAAATTCATTGTTTGCGTGTAAACATCTAATAGCGACGGTACTCAAACCTAGTCTTCATGTTAGATAGTATTGAAGGTAAATATTTTTGAGACATGTAACAAAGGCAAGGGATTATCCAAACATTATCATATTCATGTGCTAAATAAAAACATATATGAAGAGATTAAAATGAGTTAGTTTGAACAAATATGTTAGGACTAAAAATATATGAAGAGAGCTCAACCCAAAATTAAAATTGAATGTTGAACCTTCATGATAATTTAGATTTATTCAGGCGAGTCTCTTGACTTTTTGGAGACTCTGTGTGATTATTAAAAATAGGCCTTAATTAAAAAAAATGCAAAATAAAAAAAAATTTATCATCGATTTGAATTACAAATAACATCAATAACACTAAAAAAATATGATAAACAAGACATTCTCCATTACACATCTCTCTATTTGATAAAACTATAATATCACAATTAGCTATAAAGCGCCTAAAAAATTTATTCACAATAGAAAATCTCTTTTAGGACATTTTGTAACTAATAAATATCTCATTTTAGAATAAAGAGAATTTAAGTATTTGAACTTTGTAATCTCTCATTCGGAAGTCTGCAATCCCTAGTTTTATACCTCTCATTTACTAATACTATTATCCTATAATTTTTTTTAGAGGCTTTTATTTTTATGAGGCCTTATACCACCACACATGTCGCACATGTGGAAAAAACGTCTCTGGATTTATTGCACATATAGATCTTGCATGTTGAACCGGCACCTCAATATATTAAATTAAATATATAGTATCTCATGAGTCTTTTATCATATATGAACTACACTTTACTGTACCACTTTTATTGATAGCAAATATGGATTCCGCTAACATAATGTAACTTGTGCAGTTTTCTTGACTTACATGGATAATTAGTAAACCGTCCTAGTCAATAAGAAGTTAACCAACATCACTGGAATTAGTTAAAAGAAAATATAACTTATACACAAGTTAATTATTCCATTCGTATAAGCATAATATAATGATATTTTTTTCAATATTTTATTCAGCTAATGACATCACAAGTTATTATTTCTCAAAAAAATATTTATACACATTAATCTTCCAATTAAATTTTCACACCTTCCTTATCATCCACAATTCCACATAGATCCAAGTACTGAATTTCCGCTGCACGTACCAATTGGTTTTCATTGTGTTCTTTACAATGGTTTTGCGCTTTTAGTTTTTGCTCCTAAATTCCAAACCGTGGTTCCGTTCAGTACTAATAGATTCTACTATCTTATAAGCAATTTGTTGGTGTGCGTTGAGGATAGATATGATGGAGCATTCCGAAAAACAAGTAAGGAACATTGTCACTTACATGAGCAATGGGCATTTGCAAATGCAAGTTATGGTCCTAGCTAGCTACAATTTCAATTCATGTTATGATTGTGACACCAATAGATTGATAATGAGTTGTTAGTAGCCGCCCCCTCTCATTCGCTATTACTACAAAGTCGCCCCTCTCTCTAAGGGGGCTTATGAACTCAACAACTTTTCATTTTAGTGCGTATGATATTATAGTGATTGTATTAGATATAAAATAGAATAATGATATGATATGATATGATATGATATAATATAAACAGAATATAACTATCCTCAGTTATTCTATCATATGTTTGATGCACACATAATAACAAACATGATAACAATCATATTATGTTTTTAATACATATATGGAGATTATAGTCATATATGGAGCACTCAAACAAACGTTTAACATCATCATACTATAATTTTGGCCTAAAACAAAATCATATAATTTTGTCGCTAGTGCAAGCTGTGTGGTCCTACAATTACAAATGAAGTCCAAATACTCTATTTTTTCAACTCATGTAAGTAACCCCACAAAACCATTGGCCTATTGTTTTTTTCCACCAACAATAATGTGGCCCACACACACAGCCTCTTGTTTTCATCCCAAATTAACTAAACTAAACTTTGTTTTTTCATTAATGTCACATACCAAACAAACACTATATATTAACAACAACCTGAATCTATTTTCTTCATCACTACCTCATCAACAATTATCAAAGACAAATAAACCTTTTCTTTTCAAAAACAGAATGAGTTCAAGAAGTAGAGCATGGACTTGGAGTGTGGCAACAAGTGTTGGAGTGGTTGAGGCTTTGAAGGATCAAGGAATATGCAGATGGAACAGTGTTATAAGATCAGCACAACAACATGCTAAACATAATATGAGATCTTTGTCTCATGCTAACAACAAGCTTTCTTCTTCTTCTTCATGTGCAACCAAATTGAAGGATGAGAAATCCAAGCAGGCAGAGGAGTCTTTGAGAACTGTCATGTTCTTGAGCTGCTGGGGTCCTAACTAAACAAATTAACATATTTCAATTATGCAATTTTCAATTGAATGCTCAAGGAAGATATAAGAAAGAAAGATTCAAACAAGATGAATTAAGTATGAAACAAGTGAATGAATTATCTTGGAAGAGAGATTGAATTTTTGGATGGATAGAAATGTATGTAGATATATCATATATGCTTTATTAGTTGGGACTAATGCTAAATTAGTGTAAGATGTTATGTAACTTTAATAGCCAAAAAAATTATTGACAAATTGTTTCTCAAAAAATTGTCTTTGTGTTATCTAAATTATTATCAAAATATTCAAAGAATGTTAATGCAAGAAAATAAAATTTGACGCTGTTTAAAATTAACAATCACCAAATCATAGTTTTAAATTGTGGTTGTAGTCGTGGATGCAGTAGCGGTTGTGTTTATTGCGATTTTGATCATTACAATTGTTGCGACGCACATTTCTGCTGTCAGCGTGAAATAATTTTAAGTTCTCACAGACTATATCAAGTGGCACTACTATGACACTATACTATTTACTCACTATAGTTGTTGTTCCATATATATTTATTGAAAGATGTTTAAAATGCATATGTTGTGAAATTGTTAAGGGTGAGATTATTTATTACATTTGCGTAAATTATGATTTGAGATTCATAAATATTAATTTTTAATGAGAAGATTTCAACAAATATGGTTGAAATCGACTAATATAGTTCTTGATGCGGTTACAATGAAGTCATAAACGCTATTGCAATAATATGTTGAATATGGCGCGAAGCGGTTGTACTCGCTGCCCGCATCAACAATACTGCGCGGAAACTGCCCCAGAATCTAAGCATGGTTCTAATATTATTGACATAAAGTATAGCAAAATGATATAATTGGACTTATATTTCTTTAAGAAATATCAATATTCAACATTCACTTTTTGAAACCTTTCTTGTGCATGAAACTTTCAAACTTGTACCACTTTCATGTAACTTGTTTCTGGCCATATATACAATATATTCTTGTTAGGACCCCTTGTATTAGCTAGTAGTTATCTTTGTATGTTAGCTTAGACTTGGTTTAGCGAGCAAGTTATGTGTTGAGCGCGTGTGTGTGCTATGCCAAGTAGTTAAACTCCAGGCGCGCCTATGTGTGTGCTTGTGCTAGACATATGTTAATTACTCTGTTGTATACCTTGCCTATATAAGGCCTTCACTAATGAATGAGAACACTAAGGAGTATTGTTTACTCTACAATTCTTTAGTCTGCACTCCTTATTCTTGTTCCATTTTTCATAGAAACCTTCAGATTGGTGCACAAGTATGTCCTCATTTAAATCTCAGTGAAAAATGTAGCCTTCACACATCCAACTGCACAAGAAAGAGCTCTTAATTAGAAATGATTCTTAACATTGACCTAATAATATTGAGCTTCACAATCGAAGCAAAAAATTTGATCATTCTAGTCAACTCTTCCTTTTGCTGGAATCCTTTGATTGGTAACCACTATCTTGACTCACATTTGACCAACACTATGTTTGTGTGTTGAATCCAATCTATTAAAATTAGTATCTAGTTATGTAACCTAATTCATCTAATAATTTATATTTACTGCACCATATTTTAAAGGATATCAATTTTGGATTCCACTTATATAATGTATTTATTTTGTCACTTAATCACAACATTGTTATAAATCATCAAATAAATAGTACAGTTATCTTGACTTAGATTGATAGATAATTAGTACTGTACATCCTAGTCCTAGTCAATAGGAAATTAATTAACCTTACTGGAATTATTTAAAAGAAAATAACTTATTCTACTTCTTTTTTTTATTATATTAAGTCAATGACATCACGAATTATTATGTCCCAAAAATTTATTTATATTTTTGTTTATATATTGAATTGTCACACTCACACCACACCTTATTATCCGATAATACCCATACATATTCACATAAGTCCAATCAGGTACTACGGAATTTCCACCGCACCAAATTATATGTATCTTGTTCTCTGCTGGTTTTCATTGTGTTAACAATGGTTTTGAGCTTTTGGCTCAAACATTCAAAACCATAGTTCCGTACAATACCAAACGATTATGTCCTATAACCAATCATGTGTGCGTTGATGTTATGAATCACTCAAAATAATCCATAAGCAACACTTTAATTTTGTCGTTTACATGACCAAATGAGCATTTGCCAAAGTGCAACTTGCATGGTCCTACTATTACAAGTTACTCCCTCCGGCCACAAATATAAGTAAAATTACACTTTTTAAATTCATTGAATAATTGATGTATCTGGACTATAATACAGACCAGATATATCTGTTATTCAATAAATCTAAAAAGTGTACTTTTGCTTATATTTGTGGCCGGAGGGGGTAAGTCTAAATACAGGATTAGGAAATTTTATTAGATACCTCTCTATTTCAATTCATGTAATGACAAAAATAAATAATCCCCACAAAATCAAAACCATGTGCTCTTTTATTTTTTTTCTTCCACCAACAGACTATCTACATAGCCTCTAGTTTTGCTTACCTCACCAAATATACTAAACTAAACATTTTTTTTTCTTTCATTAATGCACATTTTTCTATCACACACTATATATTCACAACAACCTTAGTCCATTTTCTTCATCACTACCTCATCAACAATTAATCATCAAACACATACCAAATTACTTAATATTACATATTCTTCTCAAGCAATTAATCTCAACAAAACAATTAATACAATGGGTTCAAGAAACCGTGCATGGATATGGAGTGTAGCAACAAGTGTTGGAGTAGTAGAGGCATTGAAGGATCAAGGAATATGTAGATGGAACAGTGTTATAAGATCAGCACAACAACATGCTAAACATAATATGAGATCTTTGTCTCATGCTAACAACAAGCTTTCTTCTTCTTCATGTGCAACCAAATTTAGGGATGAGAAATCCAAGCAGGCAGAGGAGTCTTTTAGAACTGTCATGTTCTTGAGCTGTTGGGGTCCCAACTAAACAAAGGGAAGGATCAATTTAAATCATTGAAGGAATATAAGAAAGGGAAGGATCAATTGATTGAGTCTTAATTAAACAAGTGAATGGATCATCATCCTATTTGTTGCTTTGGCATATGGATTGGTCTTTCCAAGTGATTGATCAATTATTGGATATAGATAGAAATTTTTCTATATGATCGATTATGATTATTAGTGAAGTTGGGAATTATGCTAAATTAATGTAACATTTAAATATATTGTAACTTAACTACTAACTTCTACTACCTCCGTCCCAAAATAAAAGAACTAGTTTGACTACTGCACGTATGCACGTATGACAATGCACGATTTTGATCATTAATATCTTTAATTCTCTATTAGTAAAAAATATAAAAATTGGGTAGTTTGAAAATATTCATCAAAACAAATCAAACAAGATCTTATATGTTTATATTTATATCTATATATTATTAAAAAAGTTTGGTCAAAGTATGATAAGCGAATAGTATCATTTAATCAAAATAGCTCTAATAAAATGGGACGGAGGTAGTATATCCAAACAAGTCTTTACAAATTGCTTCTCTCACAAATTTGTCCATTGCTCCGGAAAAAACAACTAATTATCAAAAGATTCTAATTAAGAAAATTATAAGTAAATAAAATTCGACATGTTCGAAATTAATTATCACCATACCTATAACTCGTAAACAAATAGTTGACAATGCATGTCGGAAAAACAATTCACATATTCAAATGTTGTAGAAGAGTACATTCATTATATTATTTAGGGTAAATAGTATTTTTGGTCCCTGTAAAGTTTTTTAATTTGGATTTTGATCCCTGTAAAAAAAATTCATCCAATTTGTTCCTGTAAAATTTAAACCATAGGTTTTAGTCTCTCATTTGATCTGTCAGCAAAAAAATATATTATGTGGTATGGGTTCAGTGACATGGCAGAATGGCAGATGCCATGTTGGATTCATGTGACACGTTAACAATTTTTTTTGGTGAAAAGTCAAATATGCCGAGGGACCAAAATCAAAATTCGGGAATTTTACAGGAACCAAAATTACAATTAAAATTAAAATTGCAATTTTTTTCCTTTTCTTCTTCTTCCATCGCACAAGAACAACAAAGTTACATTCTTCCACCATTTTTTTCAACTTTATCTCATTTCTTCCACCAGTTTTTCCACCTTTTTATATCCCCGTGTTTATTGTATTAATTGATAATCATAATTACATAAATACCAAAATAAGTGAATGAGCATAAGTATGAAATTACAAACATTTCGTTATAAACACTAATTTAGTGCATAAAATTACAAATTGGTACTTATGCACATTAGCAAACGTTTGTAATTTGGTACTTATGCACATAATGTGTGCATTTTGGAATTTTATGCACTGAAATTGTGCTTATTAGGAAATGTTTGTATTTGGTACTTATGCATGTAATGTGCTCATTTTGGAATTTTATGCACTAATATTGTACTTATTAGAAAATGTTTGTAATTTGGTACTTATGCACATAATGTGTGCATTTTGGAATTTTATGCACTAAAATTGTACTTATAAGGAAATGTTTGTAATTTGCTACTTATTGTTAATCACTCATTTTGATATTTATGTAATTATGATTATCAATTAATACAAGAAACGCATGAATATAAAAAAGTGGAAAAAATGGTGGAAGAAGTTGAAAAAATGGTGGAAGAATGTAACTTTTATGTTCTTGTGCGATGGAAGAAGAAAATGAAAAAAAATTGCAATTTTAATTTTGATCCCTGTAAAATTACTGAATTTTGACTTTGGTCCCCGTAAAATTCTCGAATCCTGATTTTGGTCCCTGGGCATTTTTATCTTTTCACCAAAAAAATAAAAAATTGCTAACGTGTCACAAGAATCCAACATGGCATGCATCTGCCATGTCACTGAACCCATGTCATGCAATGGTGTTTTTTGCTGACAAATCAAATGAGGGACTAAAACCTATGACTTTAAATTTTACAGGGGCAAATTGGGTGGATTTTTTTTTACATGGACCAAAATCCAAATTGGGGAATTTTACAGAGACTAAAAGCACATTTTACCCTATTATTTAACATATATTATCTCTCGGCTTTTTTATAAGAAACATAAATCAATAGCAGTTGACACTACAACATTTTGAAGATTATGCAGCGGTCAAAAACTGCTGCATAAAGCCAAAAAACCGTACCTAGTTTAAGGCAATGGTTCAACAACAGTTTTTTTAGCATACTCTATACGGCCGTTGCCTTTTCTATAGAAAACGGTTATTTGAGTTTCTTCCATACCGCTGCTTAAACCAGTAAGCAAAAACATAAATCAATAACAGTTGATATATTTAGTTAAGTTTAAACCTTAATGCTTCTGTGACCTACAAATATTGTTTTTACTACGTGCAATCATCAAATACTTGTCTACAATCCATATCAAAAGTTATATTTGGTAGATATTCCACTCTCTTCCTCTAAAACTTAAATCCAAATATACTCTAAAACACTACGTATAAGAGTTACTTCTATTATACATTCAACATTTATGAATAATAATTTCTTTTTTAAACAGGCAAAGTAATTAATTTTTAATGTTAATATATATTTTTCTCCTTCATCAAACTTGAACCTAATTTCTTTTATATCTTAATATCTATAACCTTTAGCTCAAATCAGTTGAGCTATTCATCTCACCCTATGAGCAATAATAATCTACGTGACACAAACCACTCATACTTGAATCCTTCATCTCAGTATATGTTATACTCTGTTTTTTATTTAACTATGTGTTACTCTGTTGATATTATTCTTTTTTTTTTGAATGGAAAATATAATTATATAAAACGAGAAAAGATGATACACCAAATAGAATTCAAAAAAAGGTGAGTACAAGAAGTACTACGTCCCCAAAAATATATATATATATAAAATCAAGGAGATAAAAACTTCTACTAGATCGACGCTAATCCCAAATCACCATTCGACCAAAAAGAGAGAAAGATGTCGATATTATACTGATATATGAATTGCCTCCTAAACCTCCTGATTAGTGATGTTGTAGTAACTCTCCTTCCTAGGGAGTAGAGCTGTCAAAACGGGCAGCCCAGCCCGTTTCGGGCCGGCACATTCGGGCTTCAGGCTTCGTCGGGCCGGGCTTAAAAAGCCCAGATAAAAAACAGGCTGCAAAATCAAGGCCCGAGCCCGGCCCGGTACGGGCTCTCGGGCTTTCGGGCCGGGCCGGTTTAAAAAAAACATTTTTAAAGCAATAGTTGAAGGGTAATGAAAATAGATGAAATTTAAGTGCCCAATAAATTTGACAAAGAGATCACAACATTAATTAATTACAAATAGGTTGAAATTTGGTTGAATTAATGTAAAGTTATTTAAGCTAGTTACAGTTTACGAGTAATTACGTAGAAAAATAATTCACGACCGTGGTTTTATATTTTTAGCTTATTTATTTATTTATTTTTACTTTTAGCTTATTTTCATTTTCGTATGTATATAATTTGTGTTACTAATGCATGTATATAATTTGCATTATTAGTGCATATTTATTCTATTAAATGCGCGTTTGATGGAATTAGAAGGTGTGTGTGACGTGTGTGTTGTGTTGTTGCCGTGTTGTTAACTTATTATGTTTGTGTGGACTTTTAGATTGGTTACCCAAGTAAAAATATTATAAACATCCTTCCTTATTTACTCATATTTTTTTTTATTATAATTTAAGCGAGCTTGCGGGCGGGCCGGCCCATATTTTTTGCGGACTTTATCGGGCCGGGCTAAAAAACCCAGATGCTAATTCGGGTTAGATTTTTCGAGCTTTCGGACCGGCCCATTTTGACAGCTCTACTAGGGAGTAGTCTTTGTTTTTCCTTCTTAAAGCATTTTTTAGTGGGAGTGCTATGTAGGTAAACTAAATTACTTTTTGGGGTCCAAATGATTTATAAAATTTAAAAAATTTATAATTGATTTGAGTAATTTTATTTTCAGAAATGTTATTTTGACACTCTCTTTTACACAATACTTACACCCATACTGTTACTATTTATTTATACATTCAATTTTTTATTTTTTTAATTTCTTCTCTCTCTCACGTTCTCTTTCACTCTCACCACCTCTACTTTTGCTCTCTCATCTCCGACGTCTGTTACCGACCGTTCTACCGCCGCCGACGTCTTTCTACCGGATATTTTTTCTCCGACCACCCTCTCTCTTGTCTGGCCACCACCTCTCGCTCCTCCGGGATCCCTCTTTTCCCTTCACTCTCTCTTCTCCGGTTGTCATCCCTTTCTCTACTGGATCTCTCTCTGCGCGGTGATGGCGGTGAAGACCGGTGGCGGTGAGGACTGGTGTGGAAGATCAGTCGTGGAGGTGATGTTGATGTTGCTCGTTGTTGAAGTTGGGAAGAAGATAGCTACAGTACTTCTTTTTCACAATAAAAAATAATAAATTAATTAAAGTTAACAAAAGCTGCTGTCAGAAGGAAAAAATGAAGGTGGGAAATTATAAAAATAACCCTGTGTATATTTTGTGTATAGAAAGCAGTGTCATATTATCATTACTGTTTTATTTTAATGATGGTTGGTTATAAAAAACCAAATCTTAACCTCGTATGTTTATTTTTTTTTTACTCGTAACCAAAAAATTACTCATATATAAATTGTATTTCATAATTTCATCTTTCATGTGACTTTGCATATCCCTATTCTTATTCCGGTAAAAATATAGACAAAGAGTCTCATAAGTCCTAGCTTAACTGGCAAAATATGCTGAAATTGTTAGGTCGGACGTTGTGACCCGGGTTCGAACCCGGGATCTCACAATTATGTGAGTTTAATTTCTAGTGGATTACCACTTCGATTAAGACAAAAAAAATATAGACAAAGAAAATTCATCACACTTTTTTTTTCAGTTTAGTTTTCCAATTAATTATATCTTATATAAAAAAAAAAACTAATGAGATCAAGTTAAAATTAAATCTCAGAATATAAAAAAATAAATCATTAATACTTTTTTCACTCAAAAATATCTTTTATGTAAAAATGAGTTGGATAAGGGTGACCACAAAGTGGTCCAACTCCAAGGTAGAGTATATCCTTCAAAAAAAAAAATACACATTCTTTTATTCTATTTTCTAAACCACTAGACATAACCATTGTTTTCTCCAAACCAAGTGTAGCTAGCTCCTGGTATCTTATTCTACTCTTCCATATAAATAAGATAAGTCATCACTCCTTTATCTTCAACAAATCAACAATCTCACTTTCTTATTTCCCAAAAAAAACTATCTACAACTTAATTTGTTCTGTGATAATTATTCATCAAGTCAACATGAGTCGTGCAACAACATTAAGCAAAGGTTGGATGGTGGCTGCCAGTGTTGGAGCTGTTGAGGCTTTGAAGGATCAAGTTGGTATCTGCAGATGGAATTATGCTTTAAGACAAGCTCATCAGCATCTTAAAAACCGTGTTAGAACTATGTCTCAAGCAAAGAATTTCTCTTCTTCTTCACTTTTTGTAAGCAAATTTAAAGATGAGAAGAAGGCAAAACAAGCAGAGGAGTCTTTGAGGACTGTCATGTACTTGAGCTGCTGGGGTCCTAATTGATTCATTTCTAAATTAAATTATTATTAGATTGTATATTGATGATAGATTAGATTAATTATGTAGGATTTGTAATACTATTCAATGAAAAAGTTTCGTCTACGCATCTTTGTTTCCTACTACTACATGAGTTTTAAGGAGAAGGTCCTGTTTGATATTTATTAGAATTTGTGAGGCCTATACTCAACCACAAAAGCTAGCTTGAGAGTTGAGGTTTACACTACACTTATAAAGGTTATCTTTGTCATATCTCTAGCCAATGTGGGACTTCTAACAATATTTGGGAGAACACCGAGAGGTGAACCTTAGTAATTTACTCCGAACGAGACAAATTTAATAGACTTTCACGGTGAAGTTATTAACAGATGAATTAAGTTAGAATGAGAATGAGATTAAAGTTAAGTGAAAGTAGAAAGTGATTGAATTTACCTTGGTGCGAACTGTGTCCGCACTTAAATAGACGAAGTAGTTGTAATTGCCTTTACAATGCCCAACGAGATATGTGGAGGCCGTTGAGATCAATCTAATAGTTTCGAGTACAGAGAGCAGTGGCTGTGCAAGCAATTACAAATAAAGAAGAAATAAATGTTGGAAAGCTTATTAGTGATAATTTGGTGAAAATGGCGAATGAGAAAAAGAGTACATGGATGTTTGGTCATTGTTGTATAATTAATGAATTATGTAAGAATGCTGGAGTTGTGATCGATTCGAGTGACGTGGATTTGATTCCTAAAGCGGTTATTGATCACGGATGGATGGATAAATGCCGAGATACGCCGGTTGATGATAGTAAATTAGTAATGACGGAGGGAGGACGAGGCGGCGACAACCATCGTCATTACAGGAGCATGACATGCAGCAATATGTCATGGCGCGAAACCTGAATTTGAGTGAGCCAATTATGGATAAGCAATCAACATTATGGCAAGCTGCTCAGAAACATCGAAAAGAGCATGCTCCTTCGATGTATGAGCGGTTTGAGGGAAGTCGGGAACGTTTAGAGCAGCATCACAAAGCGGAAATGCGCGAACTTAAACATCGACAGGCTCGAGAACTTGCGCATTTCAAATTCCAAGAGTCACAACATCATCAGAAAGAAGCATAGGATTTTGGCCTTATGTTTGCTGACCTTGGCATCCCATATGTATATACCTATGCACCACAACCATCCTGACCAGTAGTGATTCGGGCGTCTCACACTTGATTTTCTGTTTTCTCTTTTAGGATTAGTTATTACTAGTATTTATGTTTTAACTGTAATTTTCTTATAATTTAGTTTTAGATGTACCTGTTATTAACTAATGAATTAATTGACTAGTAATTATGCTGTACAAATGTTTTTGCATGTGAAATTGTATTCAGTTAGATCTCTAATTACTATTTTCAACTAAGCTAATCTGAAAGTATCTCTAAACATGAAAGATTGAAAGTTTATGTTGTCTTGAAAGATCAAAAAGATATGATTGAGGTACATGTAAAGAGAGCAACATGGTTTTGGTTCCTGCTTGGTATATATCCACCTCAAAATGTAGACTTATTTCATTGGCTTCTAAAGGTTTTTCTTGTCGGGAGGGGGCTGGCGCTGGAATGTCAGAACTGATCCCCAAACCAGATTAACCCAATAGAGATTTCATCTGCGGCAAGCCTTTTTATGTCCACGACCTTAATACTCACTCGCCAATTTCAGAAGATGGGCCTGAGGTGTAGCAATCTGCTGCAAAAATATGTTTCCTATGTTAGGGGATAAAACCTATAAAAATTTGTTGATGCAGGACGTTTTCTTGATGGTACAACTGGTTGGAGTATGGTTGTGTATAACCAACCCGGTTCTGTTTCTTTTTCTGCGTGCAAGAAGGAAATAATTGTCGTGCAACCAGCCCTTGTTGAGGCGTTAGGTGTCGGATGGTGTTTACAAATGGCCAAGGAAGCAAACATACTTGAAGCCACCATTTGTTCTGATGTTAAGGTAGTCGTGTTAGATACACCGGCCTATTTCCTAGCCACACTATTTCACCCTTTAAAATTCAATGTCAGCCACCAAAAGTATAGTAACTTTGAATTTGGAACATTGGTTTCAGAAAGTGTGAAAATCACAAGTTGTTTTTTGTTGACAATGGTTACTATGCATGCACATGGAGTATACACATATGAATCCTATAAATACTCATTGAAGCTGAAGGAAAATTAATTCCAAGATAGTGAATGCATTTGCATCAGAGAGTTAGAGAAATTTTCTAGTGTGAGAAAATTATATGTGAGAGATACTCTTGGGTGTAATTGGGTAATTGGGTTTGTGAGAGAAAGTGTGAGTGTTTGTAAACACAGTGTATATTTTTCTTTTCAGTAAAAGGTCTGCAGCAGCCCGGAGACGTAGGCATATTTGGCCGAATTCCGTTATCAATCTTTGTGTTTTATTATTCCGCGTTTTATTGCTTTCACGAATCTGACAACGGGGAAATTTTGCGTAATTTCCTAACAACTGGCATCAGAGCCTGGTTGGTTCTTTCTGCTAAAATTTGACGGAGTACTGTTCACGTGAATAGTATTTCGTGAATAGTGCAAATTGGCCGGCGGTACCAATTTGTCCACGGTGGTGTGCAGAAGTAATCAGAAGCGGTCCAAGAAGTCAGAATCAAGTGGGAGCTATGGCGGCAGACGAAGGAAAGATGAAAATTGAGAAGTTCGATGGTGCGGACTTCGGCTTTTGGAAGATGCAAATAGAGGATTATTTGTATCAGAAAGGCATGCATGAACCTCTCACCGGCATGAAACCAGAATCCATGAAGGAAGAAGATTGGAAGCTCTTGGATAGAAAAGCTCTTGGAGTCATCCGGTTAACATTATCCCGTAATGTTGCTTTCAACATCGCAAAAGAAAAGACCACAGCGGATCTTATGAAGGCCCTTGAAAGCATGTACGAAAAGCCGTCTGCCTCAAACAAAGTTCATTTGATGAGGCGTTTGTTCAACTTACGAATGACAGAAGGCACATCAACGGCACAACATCTGAACGAACTCAACACCGTTACAACCCAATTGAGTTCAGTTGGAATCGATTTCGATGAAGAAGTACGGGCTTTGATTCTCTTATCTTCCCTGCCAGAGAGTTGGAATGCTACTGTCACAGCTGTGAGTAGCTCATCGGGAAGCAGCAAGTTGAAATTTAATGATGTTCGTGATCTAGTTCTCAGTGAAGAGATCCGACGGCGAGATTCTGGTGAATCATCAACCTCTTCAGTATTGCATACAGAGTCAAGAGGAAGGAGTTCAGCCAGAGGAAACGGACGTGGCAAATCAAAGGAGAGGCGGTCCAAGTCCAGAAATCGTCAAAGTTCTAACGGCTCGAAGACCATCGAGTGTTGGAATTGTGGGAAGACAGGGCACTACAAAAACCAATGCAAGAATACATCGAAGAGACAAGAGGCGAAAGACGAGGCAAACGTTGCTTCAACCTCAGGAGGAGGTGATGCGTTGATATGCTCTTTGGAAGACAAGGAAGAGTCTTGGGTGTTAGACTCTGGAGCATCTTTTCACGCAACCTCGAAGAAAGATCTCTTCGAGAATTATGTTTCTGGAAACCTCGGTAAAGTTTACCTTGGTAATGAACAATCTTGTGAGATTGTAGGAAAAGGCATGGTGAAGATCAAGTTGAACGGGTCTGTTTGGGAGCTGAAGAATGTCAGACACATCCCCGACCTGACAAAGAACTTAATCTCAGTAGGCCAGTTGGCTAGTGAAGGCTACACAACAATATTTCACGGGGATCAATGGAAAATTTCAAAAGGTGCAATGACGATAGCTCGCGGCAAAAAGAGTGGTACTCTTTACAAGACGGCAGGAGAATGTCATCTTATTGCAGTTGCAGCAAATGATAATCCGAATCTATGGCACCAAAGACTTGGCCATATGAGTGAGAAAGGGATGAAAGTCATGCACTCGAAGGGCAAACTTCCAGGTCTTCAGTCAGTAGAAATTGACATGTGTGAAGACTGTATCTTTGGAAAGCAGAAGAGAGTCAGCTTTCAGAAGAGTGGAAAGAAGCCAAAGAAAGAGAGACTGGAGCTCGTTCACTCTGATGTTTGGGGCCCAACGACAGTCTCATCCATTGGTGGGAAAAGGTACTTTGTTACTTTTATTGATGACCACTCCAGAAAGGTATGGGTATACTTTCTGAAACATAAATCTGAAGCATTTGAAGCTTTCAAGTTGTGGAAAGCTATGGTGGAAACTGAGACAGGGTTGAAGATCAAAAAGCTCAGAACCGACAATGGTGGTGAATATGAAGACACCAGATTCAAGAAGTTCTGCTACGAGCACGGGATTAGAATGGAGAGGACCGTGCCAGGTACGCCTCAACAAAATGGTATAGCCGAGCGTATGAACCGAACGTTGACTGAAAGAGCCAGAAGCATGCGTGTGCAGTCAGGCCTTCCAAAGCAGTTTTGGGCAGAAGCAGTGAACACAGCAGCTTACTTGATCAACCGAGGTCCATCGGTGCCATTGGAGCATAGACTACCGGAAGAAGTATGGAGCGGAAAAGAGGTAAAACTCTCACATCTTAGAGTTTTCGGTTGTGCAGCATATGTACACATCAGCGATCAAGGACGGAACAAGCTTGATCCAAAATCAAAGAAGTGCACTTTCATTGGTTATGGTGGAGATGAGTTTGGTTACCGTCTTTGGGATGACGAGAATAGAAAGATGATCCGCAGCAGAGATGTGATTTTTAATGAGAGAATGATGTACAAGGACAAGCATGATGCAGGTGCCAGCAACTCAAAAACGAGTGGGCCAGTTTATGCAGATGTGGATGATGTCCTAGAAAGTCCTATAGTTGAGATTCCTCAACCAGAAGAATCAAATGAACCGGGCAATGAGCAGCAGTCTGACATAACAGAGCATCCTACTCCAGCTCCGGAGTTAAGAAGGTCGTCTCGAGCTCCTGTACCTAACAGGAAATACATGAGCTGCATGTTGCTTACAGAAGGAGGAGAGCCAGAAGACTATGCAGAAGCATGTCAGACCACAGATGCGAGCAAGTGGGAGCTTGCCATGAAAGACGAGATGAAGTCTTTAATCTCTAATCAAACATGGGAACTAGTTGAATTACCTATGGGAAAGAAAGCACTTCACAACAAATGGGTGTATCGAGTGAAGGAGGACCATGATGGCTCTAAGAGATATAAAGCTCGACTAGTTGTAAAAGGATTCCAGCAAAAGGAAGGAGTCGATTACACTGAGATTTTTGCTCCAGTTGTGAAGCTCAATACTATCAGGTCTGTGTTAAGTATTGTTGCTAGTGAAGAGCTTTACCTTGAGCAGTTGGACGTGAAGACTGCATTTCTTCACGGAGACCTAAATGAGGAGATCTACATGCATCAACCTGAAGGCTTCTCAGAGAAAGGGAAGGACCATATGGTGTGCAAATTAAAGAAGAGTTTGTATGGCCTAAAACAAGCTCCAAGGCAGTGGTATATAAAGTTTGAGAGCTTCATGCACATGGAAGGTTTCAAGAAGTGCAATGCTGACCACTGTTGTTTCTTCAAGAGATATAACTCCAGTTATATCATTTTGCTACTTTATGTTGATGATATGTTAGTAGCAGGTCCAGACATGGCCGAGATCAGAAACTTGAAGATGCAGCTGTCAAAAGAGTTTGACATGAAAGACTTGGGCCCAGCAAGGAAGATCCTTGGAATGCAAATCACAAGAGATAAGCAAAAGGGAACTTTGCAGTTATCTCAGGCGGAGTACATCAACCGTGTTTTGCAGAGATTCAACATGGACAACGCCAAACCAGTTAGCACACCTTTGGCCAGTCATTTTCGTCTATCAAAGGATCAATCCCCTAAGACAGAAGAAGAAAAGGAATCAATGGCTAATATTCCATATGCTTCAGCCATTGGAAGTTTGATGTACGCAATGGTTTGCACAAGGCCAGATATTGGTCATGCAGTGGGAGTTGTAAGCAGGTTTATGTCAAATCCAGGTAAAGCCCATTGGGAAGCTGTTAAATGGATTTTGAGGTATCTACGGGGCACTAAGGAGAAGTGCTTATGCTTTGGCAAAGGTGAGCTAAAAGTACAAGGCTACGTAGATGCAGACTTTGCAGGTGAAGTTGATCATCGGAGAAGCACTACCGGTTACATATTTACTGTTGGTACTACAGCTGTCAGTTGGATGTCGCGGTTACAAAAGATTGTTGCTCTATCCACTACAGAGGCTGAGTATGTTGCAGTGACAGAAGCTAGCAAAGAATTGATCTGGCTTCAAGGATTGTTGACAGAGCTTGGATTCATCCAAGAAAAGAGTGTTTTGCATAGTGACAGTCAGAGTGCAATACATCTGGCGAAGAATTCAGCATTTCACTCAAGAACAAAGCATATTGATCTTCGTTATCACTTCATCAGATCTCTGCTTGAGGATGAGGTACTGACGTTGAAGAAGATATTAGGAAGCAAGAATCCAGCAGACATGTTAACAAAGGTGGTGACTATTGACAAACTGAAGTTGTGTTCAACTTCAGTTGGCCTGCTAGAGTAACAAACCAGAAAGGTTGCTGCACGATCGAGGTGTGAAGACCGACTGAAGTCAATCTTCAAGTGGGAGATTGTTAGATACACCGGCCTATTTCCTAGCCACACTATTTCACCCTTTAAAATTCAATGTCAGCCACCAAAAGTATAGTAACTTTGAATTTGGAACATTGGTTTCAGAAAGTGTGAAAATCACAAGTTGTTTTTTGTTGACAATGGTTACTATGCATGCACATGGAGTATACACATATGAATCCTATAAATACTCATTGAAGCTGAAGGAAAATTAATTCCAAGATAGTGAATGCATTTGCATCAGAGAGTTAGAGAAATTTTCTAGTGTGAGAAAATTATATGTGAGAGATACTCTTGGGTGTAATTGGGTAATTGGGTTTGTGAGAGAAAGTGTGAGTGTTTGTAAACACAGTGTATATTTTTCTTTTCAGTAAAAGGTCTGCAGCAGCCCGGAGACGTAGGCATATTTCGCCGAACTCCGTTATCAATCTTTGTGTTTTATTATTCCGCGTTTTATTGCTTTCACGAATCTGACAACGGGGAAATTTTGCGTAATTTCCTAACAAGTCGTAGGGGCGGTGCTACATAGTCATGAGGGGGTGCACATGCACACCCTGACTTTTGATAATTATTCCTACTATCCTATTGAAATGTAAGTTTGCACACCCTGACGTAATGCTGTTGCACCCTGCACTTACAGTTTGGAACAATTGCTCAACTTTCAATTTTGCCATTTAATACTAGTACTCAATTTTGTCATGCAACCAATCTTGAAACAACACCAATATAATCAATAAAAAAAAATCAATAGCTTTGGGTCTTAAAATTTTAGATTTATTTTATGGGTCATGCTAACTAGTGACCCGGGCACTAGTTAAGGATAATAAAACAAGTAATTTTTGCATTGAAAATGGTGTTATCTATATTTTTAAAAGGCCAATTACTCAAGTTCCAAAAATATTTTACCACATTTCTTTTATTAACTAGTGCCCCAGAGACACTAGTTAGCATTTTCCTTATTTTATATAATTTCAATGATGATAAATTGGTTGATTGATTATTCAATAGGGAGTTCTAATAATATATTTGTGTGATTCGTTGGTTGATTTTTTATAATTTGGTCGAAATGCATCTTTGGATATTTGTTCTACGGTTTCTAACTAAGCCATCCACAAATTTGTTTCAATTTTAGGCATGTGAAAATTAGTGTTTTCATGAAGCTAATATTTGGTTATTGATTTGTATATACTCAGGTGATAGATAGAAAAACTAATCACTTGATTGTCTACTTGTGTTGTTACCATATCAATACTTATACACCAGTTCAATTGTTTTTTTATTTGATATATTCCTAATGTAATCAATATTTATGTCGAAAAACATAGATAATAAGTTCATTATTCGAAATTTAAAAATATGAAACCACGTAGCGAACAATCGTCAAACATATAAATGTAATTTGTTTAATACAATTTAATTATATATATATATATATTAAATTATCGATTAAAAATTTGCACCCCTGGGCCAGGGTCCGAGCACCGCCACTGAACTGTATTAATACTACTAGTTTTGTGGCAACTACAAGATTGTAAAACTCTCATAGCAGAGATGTCAAAAGTTAATGTTTTATTTGTTAATCGTTCTTTAAATTCCGCAGCTCATAGTCTAGTAGGGTTGTCAAAAACCGTTGGATTTAGAATTTGGTTTGTGGCATGTCCCAACTAAGTCTAACTCTTCTTGTAATGTTGTGGTTTCAGCTTCTGTTGATTTATATAGCAGCATGTTTCTGTCAAAAAGGGACAGAAACTTTCAATTAATATCAAGTTAAATAATCTCTTAATATAATATCATTAATACTTTTTCAGTCAAAAAACAAAAAAAAAAAACTTCTATGGGAAAAATTTGTCACCTATTTTATTTAATCTTAGGCTTAATCATCATTTTCATACCTGTAAGTTCGCGATTTTTTTGTTTTAGTTCCTGTATCTTTTTTTGTTGCGAATTAGTCCTTGTATGTTCAAATCTTTTGGCTTTGGTCCCTTAAAACTAAAATCCACAGGAAAATCCGCATGAAACCAGCGAATTTTCCTGCGGATTTTAGCTTTATGGACTAAAATAAAAAAGATTTGCACATGCAGGAACTAATTTGTAACAAAAAAAATATACAAGGATAAAAACAAAAAATTTATGAATTTACCGGGACAAAAATGATGTTTAAGCGGTAATCTTATTTGACTAGATGAATTGCACAAGGGATATTGATATCATAAAAGATCAGACTGAACAAAAAAATTGATACTTTTAGGATAAGATATGCTTGAATATTTTATTATCTAGCTGTAAACATATGAACAATGTGGTCCAATTCCATGATAATGCCACATTGTTTTGTTTTTTGTGTTATTTTATTTCCAAAACCACTAGACATAGCCACTGTTTTCTCCAAAACTAAGTGTGTTTCCAATTATCTAGCAGCTACATAGCTCATGGTATCTTATTCTACTGTTTTCTGATAACCATATAAATAAGACAAACCATAACTCATTTTTCTTCATCAATCAACAATCTCACTTTCTTATTTACACAAACATCTCTAGCTACTACATCTTAATTTCTTATCTGAAAATTAACTGAGATATATATCATAAAATCATCATGAGTCGTGCAACAACATTAAGCAAAGGCTGGATGGTGGCTGCCAGTGTTGGAGCTGTTGAGGCTTTGAAGGATCAAGTTGGTATCTGCAGATGGAATTATGCTTTAAGACAAGCTCATCAGCATCTTAAAAACCGTGTTAGAACTATGTCTCAAGCAAAGAATTTCTCTTCTTCTTCACTTTTTGTAAGCAAATTTAAAGATGAGAAGAAGGCAAAACAAGCAGAGGAGTCTTTGAGGACTGTCATGTACTTGAGCTGTTGGGGTCCTAATTGATTCATTTCTATAATAAATTACTGTATTAGATTGTATAGTGATGATAGATTAGATTAATTATGTAATATCTTTAATACTATTCAATGAAGAAAGTTTAACCATTTTCCTTGCAACTTATAGCTTAACCATTTTATTTAGCAATCAAACACAGTATTCTAACTCAAGTTAGACCTATTGACAGGTAACTATTGTGATAATATGCATCATAAGATCATGTTAGACCTCACTTTTGTTTTTTCTTCTTGTTAACAAGAAGCCTTGCATCGAAATTCGCTTTAGATATGTTGGTTATGCCGGCTTTTCATTTACTTTTCTTTATTCTGAATAATTCGTCGTAGAGAAAACTCATCAACCACTTAAGTCATATTTTGGTTGAAAAATACTTTGATTTACCCTCATGTCATGATAGCTAAATATACTTTTAATTAATTCTTTAAATTACCTTGATGTTAGAATTAGAGATACAAAATAGAAAAATAAACAATGGATGCTAGGGTTCATAGCTATGAAGTCCTGATACTCTAAAAATGGCGATGTAACGTGTCTGATACGTACTCGATATCGATACTCGTTCGATACGTCTCGATACTCGTATCGGAAAAGTATCGATTAAATCTTTATTTTTAAATAAAATATAATATTCGATACTCGTCCGATACATTCCGATACTCGTCCGATACATTCCGATACTCGTATCGGAAAAATATCGGTTAAATCTTTATTTTTAAATTAAAAATAAAAACAATATCTGATACAATCTGTGTTTCCTCGTGAATGTCAAACTATTATGTTGGTATACGGCTAACTAACTATGTCTTTTTTTGGATAGTACTGGTGTTGTTTTTTGATATAGTATTAATGGTGTTCTTTTTGTATAATACTTAACTTAAGATGTACTATTGATCATTATTTTTTAGGACAATATTAATGATGTTAATTTATTATCATTAATGTTTTTTTGTCTTTGTCACTGTTCTGAAGTCACTATGGTGTCCTACTATATAACAGGTTGTTAAGAATTGATGCTTTATGTTTTTAATTGATCAGCTGCAAAAGCTATATAATTGTCTGCTATTGCTACAAGATGAGCTTGTTGAAGAGGTTTGTTGTCATGAATATTATGTGTTTTTTGAGCTATTATGTGTATTAGGACTGAGGAGTCCTTGTATATTGAGTCTCAAACTGTTTTGATCTTGTGCAAGCATATTGGCTTGTTTGTATTCCTTGTACAATGAACTATTGCCGTTTATAATAATAATAATAATAACAATAATAATAATAATAATAATAATAATAATAATAAAATTGTCTTTCAAAAAAAATTATCATTATTAATTTTAGTCATGTTTATATATTGTGCATTTATATATTTAATTTTAAATATAATTTTTAAATAACGTATCGCGACAGTATCAGATATAGATTTTTAAAAAAATTTATGTATCAATATCGTATCGTATCCGTATTGTATCGCGTATCGGGGCTTCCTAGGTTCACAGAATACCAATAGCTTAAATACATAATCTTACAATAAGAATATATATATTAGGGAAATGGAAAAATGGAAAAGTCTAAATTATCCTTTCTGGTGATGAGGTTAAGTTGCTAACCTGGTGTGCCAAATGGTCAATGTCTTCAATATTAATCATTAGACAAATGAAAAATATATCAATAACATATGATTTTTTTTATTTATACTACTATAAGATAAGATTCAAAAAGAATTGGGAAAATTTGTATATTTAATTATATTCACATATATGTCACACAAAAACCATATTCTAGACTAGAAAACAACTAGCAGTAGCTTTCAGCAGCCCCTTGTTTGTTTTCAATTCTTTGGGCGTTTCAAGCTTCCTATATATAACAACCTCCTTCACTCTTCTTTCTCCACCAAAACACAAGATACACTAACAATAATCGATTTTCTCAGTCATCTAAATAGCCACAAAATCACTTATTTTTCAACAATCATTAATTATACTCAAGATGAATTCAACAGCAAGCAGATCATGGACAGCTGCAGCAAGTGTTGGAGTTGTGGAAGCTTTGAAGGATCAAGGAATATGCAGATGGAATCATACACTAAAATCTGTTCATAATCATTTGAAAAACAATGTCAGATCATTTTATCAAGCAAAGAAGCTTTCATCATCTTCTTCTTCTGCCATGGTTTCTAATTCAAGCAAACAAAAAGAGAATGTAAAGCAATCAGAGGAATCTTTAAGGACAGTCATGTACTTAAGTTGTTGGGGTCCCAATTAAGATCAATGTACAATAGTTTTTAATCAAGCATTTTTCAATTGAATCATTATAAAGGAAGATAAGATTTTAATCAAGATTAATTGAGTCTTTGAAATGATTCAATTTTTGGATGAATAGAAATTTGTGTATATATATGATTACTAGTGGAGTTGGGAGTTATGCTAAATTGTTGTAACATGTAACTTACTAACTTTTATGGTCAAGTAAGTTTTGACAAATTGTTTTTCATATATATATATATATATATATATATATATATATATATATATATATATATATATATATATATATAAGATAATTACACATCAATAAAAGGAAGACGGACAACAAGCTACGCCGCTAAATCTTTTTGTATCGCAAAACTCAATCTTTGAAATACTACATTCATAGACCTAGGCGACATAATATTACTATGCATAACTTTTTGAATCCTTTTTAGAAGGTTTACCGCCACTGGTGCTAAAAAGCCAAAAGTGTCAAATGCAAATGGTATAAACACGTGTTGATTGTCATAACACGTTTTCTCATGTTTAACCATTTTGCTTGAAGCAGCTTTGAGGGCTGCCCGTCCCACTGTAAAATCTCCAACCCCCAATCCCACAAGTGGAGAAACTCCAGTCAAATCTACACAACCATGTTTCTCGCCTACCCATCCATATATCAGAACATCCGCAGGACGAAGTGTCGATCTCCCTTCTTGTGGGTCCGTCAAGAAGTTTATTGGTGCTTCTTTCTTCACATAAATTCCCGCACGCCTAAAAATTTCAAGAAACACATCTCTGACCAAGTCATGCCTATATTTGAAATCTGGAAGTTCCCTACAATGGACTGCATACTCCCCAAAGGTGTCAAGGCATGCTTTACGACAAATAGGGCAAACTTCATCCTTAGGAAATAGCGGAATCATAAGGCGGTACCTAAGGATAGTACGATGCTCTAATGGGGACATGTGTTGGCCTAACCCGTCAATGGGGATAGCTAGGAGGAAATCTTGAGCATGTGCTGCTTTCAAGCACCCAAAAACAGCTTTTTGCCTGTTGGTCATTTCAAAATCAATTTCTATGTCTTGAACAATTTTACCAAAAAGAGCACTCGCCAAAACATGTTGGGCTTTAGGGGGGACGGTGTCCTTGCTAGCAAAATTTGCCAATTATTTGTGACATCCAATTATTTCTCTCAATTATCAAAGTCTAAGAAAGTAAGTTAAATGAAATAAAATGTAATGAGGTTCAAAATTAAATATTACCAAACCTTAATAAGATGTTATTATTAATGTCAGATTCAATTGTTGCAATTTGCAAGAGTAACTCCATTATAGTATTGCTCAATATGTAATTGACTGAAAAAAAGAAAGTACCTTCACAACACAATTTGGAGACAAATTTTAGAGCTGATTGTAATATTTGAAATTTGTGTATGTTCTTAATTATACAAAATGTTCTTGAATATTTGAAGAATTTTTTACTCTGTTGATATTATATTACGTATATTATAGTTTTTGATATAATAATAATTTCAAAGTTTTTGGGACTTTGCAGATCGATCCCAATTCCTTTTTTTTAGATGAAGTATCGATCCCAATTCCTATCATAATAAAAAATAGGAAAAGAAAATTCAACACACTTTTATTTCATAGTTTTTCTAAAAAGATAAAAATAAATAAAAAGTAAAGAGACTTTTTTGCAAAAGAAAATTAAAGAGATGAAGATTGAATCAAAATTCAACACTTTTTATTTCATAGTTTTCCTAAAAAAATAAAAGTTGAGTGATTAAATATTAAAAACAAGAATTTAAACAACATTTCAATTAGATGATAAAAGTTATTTGTTAAGTGGTTAATGAAGTTCAAATTATGATAAATTATTCGAAGGAAGATTCAAATTCGACTAAAATAATCGTTGACTAAAGTGTCTTACGATTTGTTATCAAAAATTGTTCCACCTATAATGTCTGCTCATAAATTGATTGATCCTTTGAAGATTCCGTTATTTGTTTGGAGGATGATTAACAATATAGGTTCCTGACAAAGGAGAACTTGGCAAGACGGGACATGGCTATTGCGGATAATGAAATTTGTAGTTGTGGGGTATTTAAACCTCAAATCACTTATTCTTAGGTTGTGATTTCTCTCTATCTTTGTGGAGTTAAATTCACTTGTAGTTGGGTGTTTATGGTCCGTTAGCAAATGTGGTTGAGAATCACACTTTGTAATTTTGTAATTCTTTTGGGTTTGGGAAAGATGTGTGGTTTGGTATTCAAATTGTGTGGTTAACTCATTGTTGGACTATCCAAAAAGAAAGAAACAATAACTTATTTGAAGAAAAGGAAGTAAGTGCTTCTCGACAGAGTGAAAATAATTTTGTGGTGGTGGTTGAAGTCTCGCAAAAAAAAACTTTAGTTTTTGCTTGAATTTATGGTGGTTTAATCTTTTGATTTGTTTAGGTGATCGTGCTGATCTTTAAGTAAGCGTGTTGTTTATCGTTTTGTATTGATAGTTTTTCATTTGCTGTAAATTGTAGTACAAATTCTAGTTTTTTTTTTTTACTAACATAAACTCATATCATTTCATTATGCAAGAAAGTAGCAATACAAAGTGGTAAACTATCAAAGATACAGCGACGAGGTCAAGAAATAGCCGCCCTAGCTAAGGAATGAGCAACTATGTTCGCTTGCCGCTTAACAAACCTAACCATAAAGTTTTGATTCAACAACAAAATATTTTTGAGTTGGCAAACAATAACACTAAATTCAAAACTTCCCACTTGGATATGTTGGATTGCATTCACTAAGATTTGCGAGTCTGTCTCAATAATAACCTGTGAAATGCCTCGTTCTTCCAACTCACGTAAGGCTGCAAGTAAAGCCATAGATTCACCTTCAATTACAGAACAAATTCCTTCCCACCACGACGTTCCAGCCAGTACAAATATACCATGATGATCACGCAAACACCAGCCGCCGCTTGTTCTATTTTGTCCCGAATGAAAACCCGCATCTATATTACATTTGTACCAACCATCCGGAGGTTTTTTCCATAGCAAAACATGTTGTTGCTGAGTTGGTGCATGCTGGCCGAGTTGTATATGCTGAACTGAATGTCATTCCTCCCATAAATGCTTAGCCTTGTATCCTAGACTCCTTCCCTGCTCCTTTGTGTTATTCCAAATGTTATTGTTACGGTTACTCCACAAAATAAGAGTAGCAAACAGCCCTGCTGCATCTTTATCATTTGAGAAACAGATATTATGTATAGTATCACGCAAATTCTGGCCTTGCTGAAGCCAAGGCGCGAGAAGCTAGTCCAGGCTAGCACTAATTCTACTATGGGCACTAAATTCACAATGAAACAACACATGCCAATCATCTTCAATATCGTGATCACAAAGAGGACAAGATGAAGAACACAGTACACACCTTTCTTGAAGACGGATGCGCGTTGGTAAGCACCCTCTACAAATCCGCCATAAGAGATGCTTAGCTTTTGGAGGAGCATGAATTTTCCATAGACTATTCCAATCTTCATGACATGCTGAATATTGAATTTTTCCTGAAAGATTCATCCACAAATTATATCCACTTCTAACACTATATTTACCATACATGCTATCCACCCAAATCAATTTATCTTCCTCAATCATGCCAAATAACGGTATATAAAGAATACGCTTAGCAACATGTGTGTTAAAAAGGGATTCTATTTTTTCTTTATCCCATGATTTCTCATTTGAATGCATGAGATCATGTACTGTAATATTATATACACCTGTTGTTGCGGCGAAGGAACCCAAGCATCCTCTTTATCTCTTAACCAAGGCTCTCCCATAATATTAATGCTAGAACCAATCTCAATGCTCCACCTACAACCATGCATTAAAATTTGCCGAGCTTTCCAAATGCCTCTCCAAGCGTAGCTCGGGTTATGACCAAGTTTAGAAGTAAAAAGGGAGGAGTTTGGAAAATACCTTGCTTTATATAATTTAGCTACTAGTGAGTGTGGCCTTGTGATGATGTTCCACCCTTGATTTGCTATCATTGCCAAATTAAAGGTATGTAAGTCTCTAAAACCCATGCCACCTACTGCCTTCGGACAAGTCATTTGATCCCAAGCAAGCCACCTTATTCCTTTCCGGTTAGATCCTCCACCCCACCAAAAAGAATTCATCATCCTCTCTATGTCTTTGATAGTAGATTCCGACAAGAGATACACGCCCATGACATAAGAAGGAATAGTGTTGAGTCTTTGGTGTTGGCTGCATTTTTGGTAAAATAAACTCTGAAGCAGGATGCTGGATCCGATGCCTCAAGCATTGCGTAGAGCATTGTAGCGTCTCACTGGAAGTATTACTTGCGCGCCAAGCATGCACGTTTCCTATTTATGAAATTTATATTTCTCTCTCATGAATCATATCTTGTGCGAAAAGAAAGGCTTTATTTTCTAAACAAATCTTTTGTTTAGAGATTGGTTCAGAAATTATTGTGAAGATTTATTTTCAAAACATATCTAATCTTTTAAAGATATGGTTCAATTTTATTTTGTGAGTTGGATGTTATTTTGGTTCAGATCTTCTTTAGCCCATGTCACCAGCTATATATATGAGGAAGGAGCTAAACCTAATTTATGTGTGTTGTTCACACCGTCTTGTGTTTTGTCTAAGAAATTAGGTTTTGCGTGTGTGTTATTTTTGTGAGCCTTTCTTGTGTCACCTTGATGCAAGCTTAGGACGTGTTCTTGAGTTGTAATTGTGTGATCCTTCTTCTAAGCTTTGAAGTACGGAGTTAGGACTTTTGGTGTTTTACACTCTAAGGCTTAGGTACGAGTGTGTAGTTTTATGAGTGTGTCTCCAAATCTTTGTGTAACTGAGTTATTGAAATCCTTGCTGTTTGTAAGGTTGTTAGGGAGTGAGATGGGATCTCATATCTAGGAGTTCCTAGGTAGAAGAGTCATTGGTAGTGCCTAGGTTATAAGTTGTAAACGGGTGGTTTGCTGTAGACTTAGAACTAGGACTATTATAGTGATATTCCTTCCTGGATTGGTATCCCCCAGACGTAGGTTGCTGTTTGCGCCGAACTGGGTTAACAAATAACTTGTCTCTTTTATTTGTTTTCTTTTATACTTGTTTTAAATTATTACGCGCTAGGCCGGACACAGTGTTAGAGCATCGGGTAGAGCATCGTGCATAGCGTGCCAGGAATTTCAATTGGCATCAGAGCAGGCACCCTACCTGTTTTCTAGGGTGAGATTCAGGACCTGAAATCTCTGGCATTATGGAAAAAGAAGGAGGATACAGGAACAGACCACCTTTGCTCAATGGATCCGCTAACTATGATTCTTGGAAATCCAAAATGACTGCTTTCCTGAGATATATTGATAGCAAAGTTTGGAAGGTTGTTTTGACTGGATGGGAACATCCCACATATGCTAACAAGGAAGGTACCTCAACGGGGGTGCTGAAACCTGAAGTAGAATGGACTACAGAAGAGGAAGTTGCTGCCCACCATAACCATAAGGCTATCTATGCCCTATGATTCAACAATTGTGTGTCAGCCAAAGATGCGTGGGAAATATTGCAAAAGTGTTATGAAGGGACTACCAAAGTGAAACAGTCTAAGATTCAACACCTCACATCCAAGTTTGAAGCCCTAAGAATGAAAGATGATGAGAGTATTCAAGATTTTCACTTGAGCCTTTTGGACATTGCTAATTCCTTTGAAGCCCTGGGGGAAAAAATGTCTGATGAGAAATTGTCAAGGAAACTCCTTAGATCCCTTCCCAAAAGGTTTGACATGAAGGTAACGGCAATTGAGGAAGCACATGACATCTCCACTATGAAGATGGATGAACTTGTTGGGTCTCTCCAAACTTTTGAAATTGTTTTGGATGAACGTGGTGACAAGAAAAACAAAAGCAGTGCCTTTGTTTCAAACACTGATGAGGGTAATGATCAAACTGAGGATGAAGAGGAAGATAGCATAGCAGATGCAATTGCCATGCTTGGTAAACAATTCAACAAAGTCCTGAAAAGAGTTGATCGCAAGAATCGACAGAATGGGCAGAGCATCCGATTCGACATCAACAAACAACAGAATAATCTGAAGAAGACCAAGCCTGAAGAAAAGAGCAATCAAAGTAAGGGTGTTCAGTGTCATGAGTGTGAAGGTTATGGACACATAAGGTCAGAATGTAGAACATATCAGAAAAGACAGAAGAAAGGACTGACTGTTTCTTGGTCAGATGAAGACACTGATGGAGAAAGTGAATCAACAAGACATGCGACTGCCTTTACTGGAACATGTGTTAGTATTGCTGATTGGGAATCTGATGAAGATGAGGATGTATCTTATGAGGAACTTGCCAGTACCTATAAAGAATTGGTCACCAGATATGAGATGTGTAGGATTCTTGAGAAGCAAAAGAAGACCATCAACAAACTTCAAGCTGAAGTAAATATCCAGGTTCGAAAAGCTACTCAAGCTGAAGAAAATGTCATCCAAGTAAATGCTCAAATGGATGATCTAAGGAAACGTGTAAGTTAGCTGAACTCAGGAGCAGATCTTCTTGAAGAAATTCTGGATAATGTGCCAAGTGGGAAGCTTAGGTCTGTTGGATACAATTACTCAAGTCTGAATCAGTACCAACAGGACCCTGAAACCAAGTTCACAACAGGAGAAAATGCCATTGATCCTTGTACTGGAAAGGTAATGCTGGAGCATCAGACTCGACATTCTAAAGCCTACCCAGTTCCAAAGTTCGCTCTTGATTCCAAACCTCCGGTTCATCAAAGACCAAGAACTTTTGTTCATCAAAGGTCTAAAAACCAAAGGAGATATCGTAGGTGGGTGTGTCACCATTGTGGAAAAAGAGGATACATTAGACCTTTCTGGTACAAGTTGTATGGATACCCCAACCAGGAGCCTAAACCAAATGTGGTACAGGAAGAGAATGTTATTAAGAAGGAATGGAGACCTAAAGAAGAGAATGCTGAACTGCATAAAGAAGAAAATGTTGGGTTAATTGCTCACACATCCCTAAGAGCTTCTTCTAGGGAAGATTGGTATTTTGATAGCGGGTGTTCTAGACATATGACTGGTGAAGAGAAGTATCTCATAAATGTAAGATCATACAAGGCTAGCTTTGTAACCTTTGGGGATGGTGCAAAAGGAGAAATAGTGGGAATTGGGGATCTGATCAGCCATGGATTGCCCAACCTAGAGAATGTGCTCTTAGTTAAAGGACTCACGGCAAATCTGATTAGCATCAGCCAGCTGTGTGATCAAGGCATGAAAGTTAACTTCACTAAATCTGAATGTCTTGTCAATAATGAAGAAGGACAACTGATGCTGAGAGGCACTAGATCTAAAGACAACTGTTACTTGTGGATGCCTCAGGAAGAAGCTCTAACATCCACTTGTCTTGTTTCCAAAGAAGATGAAGTGCAACTGTGGCACCAGAAGTTAGGTCATCTAAATCTGAAAGGGATGAAGAAAGCAATGACAGCTGAAGCTATTAGAGGACTACCCAAGCTCCAGATTGGTGAAGGGAATGTATGTGGAGAATGTCAAATTGGGAAACAAACCAGAATGTCGCATCCAATGTTGGAGCATCAGACAACATCCAAGGTGCTTGAACTGTTACACATGGATCTCATGGGACCCATGCAGGTGGAAAGCTTGGGAGGTAAGAGGTATGCTTTCGTGGATGTTGATGACTATTCCAGATACACATGGGTAAATTTTGTCAGGAAAAAGTCAGATACTTTTGATGTGTTAAAGGAGCTGTGCATTCAACTTCAAAGAGAGAAAGGAAGTAATGTTGTTAGAATCAGAAGTGACCATGGAAGAGAATTTGAGAACTCGAAATTCAATGCACAGCTGAAGCTATTAGAGGACTACCCAAGCTATTACTGCTATCGAGGAAGCACACATACCAGAACAGACACAGTTCTCAGTCACAACACATATCAGAAGCACATACCAGAAACAAGAGCAGGTAACCAAACCAACAAATTAATCAACACATTTACTCCCCCTTTTTGGCCATAAATTTGACAAATACGCACCAGCAGAGAGTACAGAAGTACATGACTTTAATGCACACCAACAGACGGGATACATAACTCACCAGCTCCCCCTCACTACCATCATACAGAGAAAAATAGATTCTCGCACATAAGGAGCACATACAAGAATAGTAATAATCACCACTAACTACCACAAGAGTTACTCATCCCTTCACTACTCAATCTCATGCACATAGGCCAAACAGGCTATATGCAACCATACCACAACTGCAAATGCACATGGGGCAGACAAGCCATGTGTAACCATCATAACATACGCATGCTTCTATAGGCAAACATGCTACAACTGATCTACAACTACCAACATCAGAACGATCAGGAATCAGTAGACAAATGCAAACATACAGATAACACACACCTGAGGATAGGACATATGATAGCATATACCACATGTAATGAGAAGAAAGAATTTGATCTGATTCTCCTAGGATAGCGTGCAAACATAGGTTGGAAAAGAAAAAACTGACAGTTGCACGCCTCAAGCTCATTAACTGCTATAACTCTTCATAGAGGCAAATTCCTAACTTGCCCCTCAACTTCTCAAATTGAACTGCATCTAGTGCCTTAGTGAAAATATCTGCAACTTGTTCCTTTGTGCCTACATGTTCCAGAGTTACAACCTTATTCTCAACAAGATCTCTTATGTAGTGATGGCGGATGTCAATATGCTTTGTCTTGCTATGCTGAACCGGATTCTTTGAGATGTTTATGGCGCTCATGTTGTCACAGTACAATGGTTGAGCATTCTGTTCAACATTGTATTCCTTCAGCATTTGTTTCATCCACACCAGTTATGAGCAGCTACTCCCAGCTGCTATGTATTCTGCCTCAGCAGTAGATAGTGCCACACAATTCTGCTTTTTACTAAACCAAGATATTATATTAGTGCCCAAAAAGAAACATCCTCCTGAAGTACTTTTTCTATCATCTGCACTTCCAGCCCAATCAGCATCACAATATCCATATAGAGTAGAATCTTCACAGTGGGAATACATTATCCCATAATCACTAGTTCCATTCACATATTTCAAGATTCTCTTAACTTGAGTCATATGACTTACCTTCGGATCTGCCTGATAACTAGCACACACTCCCACAGCATAAGTGATGTCAGGTCTACTTGCAGTCAAGTACAACAAGCTTCCAATCATACTTCTGTAGAGACTTTGATCCACACTTATTCCCTTCTCATCTTTGGTGAGTTTCAAATGAGTAGGTGCTGGTGTTCTCTTGTGTGCAACATTGTCCATCCCAAATTTCTTGATGATGTTTCTAGCATACTTGCTCTGGGATATAAAGATGGTGTCTTCCATTTGTTTGATTTGAAGACCAAGAAAGTAAGTCAATTCTCCAACAAGACTCATCTCAAACTCTGACTGCATTTGCTGGACGAAATGTTGGACCATTGTGTTCGACATTCCACCAAACACGATGTCATCACCATAGATTTGAGCTATTATAAACTTTCCTCTTTCTTCTTTCACAAACAGAGTTTTGTCTGATCCTCCCTTTCTGTATCCTTGCTCTTCCAAGAATTGAGTCAACCTTTCATACCATGCCCTAGGTGCCTGTTTTAGACCATACAAGGCTTTCTTCAACTTGTAGACATAGTTAGGATGTTCTGGGTCCATAAACCCTTTAGGTTGCTCAACATACACCTCTTCCTGTAGGTATCCATTTAGAAATGCACTCTTCACGTCCATTTGGTATAGTTTGAACTTGAGAATGCAAGCCACTCCTAGAAGCAATCTGATGGATTCTAGTCTGGCCACAGGTGCAAAAGTCTCATCAAAGTCAAGCCCTTCAATCTGGGTATACCCTTGTGCCACAAGCCTTGCTTTATTTCTGGTAATGGTACCATTCTCATCTGACTTGTTTTTATACACCCATTTGGTTCCAATTACATTCACATCTTCAGGCCTTGGAACTAAGTCCCACACTTCACTTCTCTCGAATTGGTTCAGTTCCTCTTGCATAGCCTCAATCCAAGCTTCATCAGTGAGAGCTTCTTTGACATTCTTTGGCTCGAACATAGATACAAAGCAAGAGTTTGCAATTACATCATTTGTCCTCCTAGTGGTTGTTCCTTGTTCAGGATTCCCAATAATGAGATCTTTGGGATGATTTTTCTGAACACGAACTGAGGGACCTTTGTTTTGGACTTGAGGTTCATTACTTGTCTCAGCATCTTCTTCAAGAGTCTTTTCATCAGATTTTTCTTTGCTGGGATGTTCTAATGCTCCAACATCTTGTTCAACATTGTCAATAACGGGTGCACCTTGATCAATGTCATCATTCTTCTCAAAGGGAGTGTCTTTTACAACAACATTCACAGATTCCATCACAACTTGAGTCTTGGAGTTGTAAACTCTGTATGCTCTACTGTTTGTAGAGTATCCAAGGAAGATTCCCTCATCACTTTTAGGGTCAAGTTTCCTTCTTTGTTCTCTATCAGCTAGAATGTAGCACTTACTCCCAAAAACATGAAAGTGTTTGACAGTTGGCTTCCTTTCTTTCCATAGTTCATATAAATTAGTAGAATTACCTTTTCTTAGAGTAACTCTGTTGTGTATGTAGCAAGCAGTGTTCATGGCTTCAGCCCAGAAGTGATATGGAATGCTTTTGGCATGAAGCATGACTCTAGCTGATTCTTGGATGGTTCTGTTCTTCCTTTCAACCACACCATTCTGTTGTGGGGTTATAAGAGACGAGTACTCATGCTTGATCCCTTCAGCGGAGCAGAAGTCTACATTTTGATACATTGGTTTTGGTGAGGAAACTAGGTTTAGCTCTTTCCTTTAAATAGCCACGAGTTAGCATGGGCTTGATTTCTTTGACCCAAGCAATAACTCCACATTAATTAAAATAGATTCTCTACAAAAATACTCATCAAGGAGATTCTCTACAAAAATATTCTTCAAGAAGATCTTCTACAAAAACATTCTTGAGAAGGATCTGAAGCATTAAATAATATTCCTCATAATTGGCATCAGAGCAGGCACCCTGCCTGTTTTCTTGGGTGAGATTCAGGACCTAAAATCTCTGGCATTATGGAAAAAGAAGGAGGCTACATGAACAGGCCACCTCTGCTCAATGGATCTGCCAACTATGACTCTTGGAAATCCAAAATGACGGCTTTCCTGAGATCTATTGATAGCAAAGTTTGGAAGGTTGTTTTGACTGGATGGGAACATCCCACATATGCTAGCAAGGAAGGTACCTCAACGGGGGTGCTGAAACCTGAAGTAGAATGGACTACAAAAGAGGAAGCTGCTGCCCACCATAACCACAAGGCTATCTATGCCCTATTTAATGGAGTAGACACTAGTGTTTTCAAACTCATCAAAAATTGTGTGTCAGCCAAAGATGCGTGGGAAATATTGCAAAAGTGCTATGAAGGGACTACCAAAGTGAAACAGTCTAAGATTCAACACCTCACATCCAAGTTTGAAGCCCTAAGAATGAAAGATGATGAGAGTATTCAAGATTTTCATTTGAGTCTCTTAGACATTGCTAACTCCTTTGAAGCCTTGGGAGAAAAAATATCTGATGAGAAACTGTCAAGAAAGCTCCTTAGATCTCTTCCCAAGAGATTTGATATGAAGGTTACTGCTATCGAGGAAGCACACGATATCTCCACCATGAAAATGGATGAATTGGTTGGATCTCTTCAAACCTTTGAAATTGTTCTCAATGACCGAGGTGACAAAAAGAACAAAAGCATTGCATTTGTCACAAACACTGAAGATGATGTTGCTGAAAGTGATGATGAAGAGGAAGATAGCATAGCAGATGCAATTGCCATGCTTGGTAAACAATTCAACAAAGTTCTGAAAAGAGTTGATCGCAAGAATCGACAGAATGGGCAGAGCATCCGATTCGACATCAACAAACAACAGAATAATCTGAAGAAGACCAAGCCTGAAGAAAAGAGCAATCAAAGTAAGGGTGTTCAGTGTCATGAGTGTGAAGGTTATGGACACATAAGGTCAGAATGTGGAACATATCAGAAAAGACAGAAGAAATGACTGACCGTTTCTTGGTCTGATGAAGACACTGATGGAGAAAGTGAATCAGCAAGACATGCGACTACCTTTACAGGAACATGTGTTAGTGTTGCTGATTGGGAATCTGATGAAGATGAGGATGTATCTTATGAGGAACTTGCCAGTACCTATAAAGAATTGGTCACCAGATATGAGGAGATGTGTAGGATTCTTGAGAAGCAAAAGAAGACCATCAACAAACTTCAAGCTGAAGTAAATATCCAGGTTCAAAAAGCTACTCAAGCTGAAGAAAATGTCATCCAAGTAAATGCTCAAATGGATGATCTAAGGAAACGTGTAAGTTAGCTGAACTCAGGAGCAGATCTTCTTGAAGAAATTCTGGATAATGTGCCAAGTGGGAAGCTTAGGTCTGTTGGATACAATTACTCAAGTCTGAATCAGTACCAACAGGACCCTGAAACCAAGTTCACAACAGGAGAAAATGCCATTGATCCTTGTACTGGAAAGGTAATGCTGGAGCATCAGACTCGACATTCTAAAGCCTACCCAGTTCCAAAGTTCGCTCTTGATTCCAAACCTCCGGTTCATCAAAGACCAAGAACTTTTGTTCATCAAAGGTTTAAAAACCAAAGGAGATATCGTAGGTGGGTGTGTCACCATTGTGGAAAAAGAGGATACATTAGACCTTTCTGCTACAAGTTGTATGGATACCCCAACCAGGAGCCTAAACCAAATGTGGTACAGGAAGAGAATGTTATTAAGAAGGAATGGAGACCTAAAGAAGAGAATGTTGAACTGCATAAAGAAGAAAATGTTGGGTTAATTGCTCACACATCCCTAAGAGCTTCTTCTAGGGAAGATTGGTATTTTGATAGCGGGTGTTCTAGACATATGACTGGTGAAGAGAAGTATCTCATAAATGTAAGATCCTACAAGGCTAGCTTTGTAACCTTTGGGGATGGTGCAAAAGGAGAAATAGTGGGAATTGGGGATCTGATCAGCCATGGATTGCCCAACCTAGAGAATGTGCTCTTAGTTAAAGGACTCACGGCAAATCTGATTAGCATCAGCCAGCTGTGTGATCAAGGCATGAAAGTTAACTTCACAAAATATGAATGCCTTGTCAATAATGAAGAAGGACAACTGATGCTGAGAGACACTAGATCTAAAGACAACTGTTACTTGTGGATGCCTCAGGAAGAAGCTCTAACATCCACTTGTCTTGTTTCCAAAGAAGATGAAGTGCAACTGTGGCACCAGAAGTTAGGTCATCTTAATCTGAAAGGGGTGAAGAAAGCAATGACAGCTGAAGCTATTAGAGGACTACCCAAGCTCAAGATTGGTGAAGGGAATGTATGTGGAGAATGTCAAATTGGGAAACAAACCAGGATGTCGCATCCAATGTTGGAGCATCAGACAACATCTAAGGTTCTTGAATTGTTACACATGGATCTCATGGGACCCATGCAGGTGGAAAGCTTGGGAGGTAAGAGGTATGCTTTCGTGGTTGTTGATGACTATTCCAGATACACATGGGTAAATTTTGTCAGGAAAAAGTCAGATACTTTTGATGTGTTCAAGGAGCTGTGCATTCAACTTCAAAGAGAGAAAGGAAGTAATGTTGTTAGAATCAGAAGTGACCATGGAAGAGAATTTGAGAACTCAAAATTCAACGAATTTTGCTCCACTGAAGGGATCAAGCATGAGTACTCGTCTCCTATAACCCCACAACAAAATGGTGTGGTTGAAAGGAAGAACAGAACCATCCAAGAATCAGCTAGAGTTATGCTTCATGCCAAAAGCATTCCATGTCACTTCTGGGCTGAAGCCATGAACACTGCTTGCTACATACACAACAGAGTTACTCTAAGAAAAGGTACTTCTTCTACTTTATATGAATTATGGAAAGAAAGGAAGCCAACTGTTAAACACTTTCATGTTTTTGGGAGTAAGTGCTACATTCTAGCTGATAGATAACAAAGAAGGAAACTTGACCCTAAAAGTGATGAGGGAATCTTCCTTGGATACTCTACAAACAGTAGAGCATACAGAGTTTACAACTCCAAGACTCAAGTTGTGATGGAATCTGTGAATGTTGTTGTAAAAGACACTCCCATTGAGAAGAATGATGACATTGATCAAGGTGCACCCGTTATTGACAATGTTGAACAAGATGTTGGAGCATTAGAACATCCCAGCAAAGAAAAATCTGATGAAAAGACTCTTGAAGAAGATGCTGAGACAAGTAATGAACCTCAAGTCCAAAACAAAGGTCCCTCAGTTCGTGTTCAGAAAAATCATCCCAAAGATCTCATTATTGGGAATCCTGAACAAGGAATAACCACTAGGAGGACAAATGATGTAATTGCAAACTCTTGCTTTGTATCTATGTTCGAGCCAAAGAATGTCAAAGAAGCTCTCACTGATGAAGCATGGATTGAGGCTATGCAAGAGGAACTGAACCAATTCGAGAGAAGTGAAGTGTGGGACTTAGTTCCAAGGCCTGAAGATGTGAATGTAATTGGAACCAAATGGGTGTATAAAAACAAGTCAGATGAGAATGGTACCATTACCAGAAATAAAGCAAGGCTTGTGGCACAAGGGTATACCCAGATTGAAGGGCTTGACTTTGATGAGACTTTTGCACCTGTGGCCAGACTAGAATCCATCAGATTGCTTCTAGGAGTGGCTTGCATTCTCAAGTTCAAACTATACCAAATGGACGTGAAGAGTGCATTTCTAAATGGATACCTACAGGAAGAGGTGTATGTTGAGCAACCTAAAGGGTTTGTGGACCCAGAACATCCTAACTATGTCTACAAGTTGAAGAAAGCCTTGTATGGTCTAAAACAGGCACCTAGGGCATGGTATGAAAGGTTGACTCAATTCTTGGAAGAGCAAGGATACAGAAAGGGAGGATCAGACAAAACTCTGTTTGTGAAAGAAGAAAGAGGAAAGTTTATAATAGTTCAAATCTATGTTGATGACATCGTGTTTGGTGGAATGTCGAACACAATGGTCCAACATTTCGTCCAGCAAATGCAGTCAGAGTTTGAAATGAGTCTTGTTGGAGAATTGACTTATTTTCTTGGACTTCAGATTAAACAAATGGAGGACACTATTTTTATATCTCAAAGCAAGTATGCAAGAAACATAGTCAAGAAATTTGGAATGGAGAATGCTACTCACAAGAGAACACCAGCACCTACTCATTTGAAACTCACCAAAGATGAGAAGGGAATAAGTGTTGATCAAAGTCTCTATAGAAGCATGATTGGTAGCTTGCTGTACTTAACTGCAAGTAGACCTGACATCACATATGCTGTTGGAGTGTGTGCTAGATATTAGGCAGATCCTAAGGTAAGTCATATGACTCAAGTTAAGAGAATCTTGAAATATGTGAATGGAACTAGTGATTATGGGATAATGTATTCCCATTGTGAAGATTCTACTCTATATAGATATTGTGATGCTGATTGGGCTGGAAGTGCAGATGATAGAAAAAGTACTTCAGGAGGATGTTTCTTTTTGGGCACTAATCTAATATCTTGGTTTAGTAAAAAGCAGAATTGTGTAGCACTATCTACTGCTGAGGCAGAATACATAGCAGCTGGGAGTAGCTGCTCACAACTGGTGTGGATGAAACAAATGCTGAAGGAATACAATGTTGAACAGAATGCTCTACCATTGTACTGTGACAACATGAGCGCCATAAACATCTCAAAGAATCCGGTTCAGCATAGCAAGACAAAGCATATTGACATCCGTCATCACTACATAAGAGATCTTGTTGAGAATAAGGTTGTAACTCTGGAACATGTAGGCACAAAGGAACAAGTTGCAGATATTTTCACTAAGGCACTAGATGCAGTTCAATTTGAGAAGTTGAGGGGCAAGTTAGGAATTTGCCTCTATGAAGAGTTATAGCAGTTAATGAGCTTGAGGCGTGCAACTGTCAGTTTTTTTCTTCTCCAACCTATGTTTGCACGTTATCCTAGGAGAATCAGATCAAATTCTTTCTTCTCATTACATGTGGTATATGCTATCATATGTCTTATCCTCAGGTGTGTGTTATCTGTATGTTTGCATTTGTCTACTGATTCCTGATCGTTCTGATGTTGGTAGTTGTAGATCAGTTGTAGCATGTTTGCCTATAGAAGCATGTGTATGTTATGATGGTTACACATGGCTTGTCTGCCCCATATGCATTTGCAGTTGTGGTATGGTTGCATATAGCCTGTCTGGCCTATGTGCATGAGATTGAGTAGTGAGGGGATGAGTAACTCTTGTGGTAGTTGGTGGTGATTATTACTATTCTTGTATGTGCTCCTTATGTGCGAGAATCTATTTTTCTCTGTATGATGGCAATGAGGGGGAGCTGGTGAGTTATGTATCCCGTCTGTTGGTGTGCATTAAAGTCATGTACTTCTTTACTCTCTGCTGGTGCGTATTTGTCAAATTTGTGGCAAAAAGGGGGAGTAAATGTGTTGATTAATTTGTTGGTTTGGTTACCTGCTCTTGTTTCTGGTATGTGCTTCTGATATGTGTTGTGACTGAGAACTGTGTCTGTTCTGGTATGTGTGCTTCGGTGTGTGGTTGTGTGTGTTCTGAGATATGCAGGTATTTAGGAGGAGCTGAGTTGTATTATGCAGGGGGAGATGCTGGATACGATGTTCCAACATCCTATGTATGTGTGCAGGGGGAGTAGTTGTGTGAAAGAGTAGTTGTGTGAAATGTTGAAGCATTCTATTCCACATCCTATCAATGTTTATTTTCCTGACCATTTAAGGCGAAGTAGTTATTTTGTGTTCCGCTGTTGCATACCTTTCTGATAATCTTAAAAGATACATCTTATTCGTCTCTACTGTTCTCCATGAAGGAGTAGTATGGTAACTGTTTTGAAGGAAAGCTAGTGCTATTGATCTTTATGCTTGTGTGCTTATGTTGAGAAAAAGATATGTAGTTGAAGTATCTGTTTAAGTAGTATCTGTATGGTCTTAATTTGTTTAGCCAAAAATTTGCCAAAGGGGGAGTTTGTTGAGTCTTTGGTGTTGGCTGCATTTTTGGTAAAATAAACTCTGAAGCAGGATGCTGGATCCGATGCCTCAAGCATTGTGTAGAGCATTGTAGCGTCTCACTGGAAGTATTACTTGCGCGCCAAGCATGCGCGTTTCCTATTTATGAAATTTATATTTCTCTCTCATGAATCATATCTTGTGCGAAAAGAAAGGCTTTATTTTCTAAACAAATCTTTTGTTTAGAGATTGGTTCAGAAATTATTGTGAAGATTTATTTTCAAAACATATCTAATCTTTTAAAGATATGGTTCAATTTTATTTTGTGAGTTGGATGTTATTTTGGTTCAGATCTTCTTTAGCCCATGTCACCAGCTATATATATGAGGAAGGAGCTAAACCTAATTTATGTGTGTTGTTCACGCCGTCTTGTGTTTTGTCTAAGAAATTAGGTTTTGCGTGTGTGTTATTTTTGTGAGCCTTTCTTGTGTCACCTTGATGCAAGCTTAGGACGTGTTCTTGAGTTGTAATTGTGTGATCCTTCTTCTAAGCTTTGAAGTACGGAGTTAGGACTTTTGGTGTTTTACACTCTAAGCCTTTAGGTACGAGTGTATTGTTTTAGGAGTGTGTCTCCAAATCTTTGTGTAACTGAGTTATTGAAATCCTTGCTGTTTGTAAGGTTGTTAGGGAGTGAGATGGGATCTCATATCTAGGAGTTCCTAGGTAGAAGAGTCATTGGTAGTGCCTAGGTTATAAGTTGTAAACGGGTGGTTTGCTGTAGACTTAGAACTAGGACTATTATAGTGATATTCCTTCCTGGATTGGTATCCCCCAGACGTAGGTTGCTGTTTGCGCCAAACTGGGTTAACAAATAACTTGTCTCTTTTATTTGTTTTCTTTTATACTTGTTTTAAATTATTACGCGCTAGGCCGGACACAGTGTTAGAGCATCGGGTAGAGCATCGTGCATAGCGTGCCAGGAATTTCAAATAGCTTGAAGAACGGATTTGATCACTATTTCTTTGCCGGCTCTTGATAAAGCTCTCCCCCGCCAATAATTAATTCGCCTCCATATTGTCTCTTTGATGTAAGCAAAAATATCATTCTTTTTTCTACCGATCATTGATGGAAGTCCAAGATAATTACTCGTCACAAGCACGTACCTAACTCCCATAATTCTTGAAAGATCCTCTTGGGCTGCTATACTCAAATTTCTGTTAAAAAACACCTCCGATTTGGTCAAGTTAATTTCTTGACCGATTGCTTCTTCATAAGTTTTAAGAATTCGCATCAACTGATTTGTTTTATCTAAAGTAGACCTGCAGAACAAAAAACAGAGTGTTATGTACATCTTATGCTTAACATATTTTTAATATATTTACATGATCAAAAAGATGAAGATTTATCATTAAATTTAAAATTAATGATACAAAGTCTCGGCATAAAGTTAAAATTAATAATATAAAGTTCTTGACTAAAAAATAAATAAATCTCAGCATATAATATCAGCATATAAAATTTAAAGAAAAAAAATTACCACCACTTAATCTTGTTTTACTAAACTTGCTATATTTAATCTAGTAGTAAGAAATTTAACTAGTATGCATGAAATAATTCTATTGTAAATAAAAAAATCTCATTTTACTAGATTGGCTGCACAAATGATATTCAAATCATAAAAATCAACTTAAAAACAATTTTTTTAGGCACGTTGAAGATAAGGAACCATTGAGGTGAGTTGAATGGGGTATGCTAGAATATTTTACAGTATCATCTATCTACCTTATCTGTGAACATAACGACAAAGTGGTCCAAAGTAGAGTGAATATGTATTATGTAATCCCATAATTATGTCACATTCTTTTGTTTTTTCTGTACAATATTATTTTGTTTCCAAAACCACTAGATTTGGCCTCTGTTTTCTCCAAAAAAGGAGGGAAAATAAACCTCTCCAAATAAAAAAATAATCACCAAAGAAAAGAATTTAGCATAGTAAAAAGAAAAGATAAACCATACCACTGACTAAAAAAAAATCTGATTACCGCACATTTAAATATATGATATCCTCTATTGTATATTGAATTGCACCCTTTTATTATTTACCCATTTTATATTTCTTATACTTCATATATGTTTTGATTAATCCATATTTTATGGTTGGATATAGACTAAAATTACTCTATTATATTGACCGGCCAAATTATCTTGAAAATTGATATAATACTTATATACTTTGTTCTTATTTTCTTTTCTCTTATTGCCTACGAAATTCAATTAAAAGAGTTACTTCTACTATGTTGTGGAGTGAAATAAGAAAGAGAGACAAAAACTATTTATATTGATTCAAATATTATTAAAAAAAGAGACTAAAATAAACAATAAATCTCAACAAGAAAAAGGAAAATATAAACAAAAAAAGATGAATTAAGTAAATAAAAAAAATGTAAGCCAATTAACAATGGAATAAAAAAATCTAGACCAATAAATGAGACTTTACTTAGAGGAGAGTAAGAAATTGTGTTATTTAATACCTAATTTTCGAAACAAGATCAATTGATTTTTTTAACACAACAAGATCAATTAATGAAAAACACAAAACCACCATATATATTAACCACAAGTATTTGATATGAAACTCCAAAGAAATCAATATTATAACAAGATCGATTGATTTTGTTTTTTAACACAACAAAATCGATTGATGAAAAACACAAAACCACGATATATATTAACCACATTATATAATTAACCAGAGCTTCACTTCAACTAATTTTAGTATAAATGTTCATCTATGTTTCAAAAGAATTTTGCAAGCATGATTGTCTTTGCTCCTATTAAATAGAATAAAAGATACACCAAAATAAAATAAACTATGATACATATCATCAAACATGTGAAATCTTATATATAAAGTATCTGCTTAGCTTTTATTAACTGTTCTCAAAATAATTATTATTTTGTTTTATAAAAATATTTTAAATATACATTTTAATCGAATCCGTCAGAACAATATCCATTAACTAATTTGTAATTTGTAACAATGAATTATTTTACTAATTACAATTTTTTAAGAGAGACAAAAACTAACTATAAATTTCAAGGAACACAAACCTCAAAAAAAAAACAAACCCCAAAAAAAAGCACCAAGCAAAAAAAATGTACTAAGTACAATAGACTAAAAAATCGGGACTAATAAAGTCAAGATAAAATTCCACCAAGTGACATGTGACTATACAATTGCAACTCATATAAAGAAAACTAAGATCTTATGCAATTACACTATAAAAATAAAATATAATGCATCCCTTCAAACTTAAAAATATTAAAAGAGATCTATTATATTAAAATATAAACAAAATCATGTTATAAATCAATAAAAATCACATATTTCTAAGCAAATTTTTATTTTTATACATATACTAATATTAAATATATTCATATTTTAAATGAATATCTATATATAATTATACTTATCACAATAATTATTTTTCATTTATAAAAATATTTTAATCGAACCCGTGGAACTAGGGATGGCAACCAAACCCAAACCCGCGGGGCCCACCCGCACCCGAACCCGAGTCAACGGGTGAAACCCGAGTTGACTGGGTTTGGGTTCGGGTTCGGGTGCCACCCGATATTTCGGGTGCGGGTTTGGGATTACTCAAACCCGCACCCGAAACCCGAAACCACACCCGCTTATACATGAAATTACATAAATACCCCTAAGTATATATAAGTGTAAATAAGCACCCGAAAATGTTATTTTTGGAAAGTTGTAATTTAATTGTACTATTGTAGAACTTAATTTTAATTCTAATGTTAACATGTTGAAGACCTTAATTTTAATTGTAATGTTACCAAACTAGATGAAAAATTGTAATTTAATTTCTTTGAGAGACCTTGCTGGAATGCTTGTGGAAATTTGTGTTTCAATATTAATTAATGTTGTTGAATTTTGTGTGTTCATGCTTTGGGTGAAAAAATCCGAACTCAACGGGTGTGGGTCTGAGTGTTAATTATGTTGAATTTTGTGTTTTTGTTGCGGGTTTGAGTTTGGGTGGAAAAACCCGAACCCAACGGGTGTGGGCGTGGGTGTCAATTTGCCACCCAAATAGACTTTGGGTTCGGGTTCGGGTGCCACCCGATATTTCGGGTGTGGGTTTGGGTTGTGTCAAACCCGCACCCGTGGGCACCCGTTGCCATCCCTACGTGGAACGCATGGGTTTATCCCTAGTACTATATAACAACCTCCTTCACTCTTCTTTCTCCACCAAACCACAAGATACACTAACAATAATCGATTTTCTCAGTCATCTAAATAGCCACAAAATCACTTATTTTTCAACAATCATTAATTAATACTCAAGATGAGTTCAACAGTAAGCAGAGCATGGGCAGCTGCAGCAAGTGCTGGAGTTGTGGAAGCTTTGAAGGATCAAGGAATATGCAGATGGAATCATACACTAAAATCTGTTCATAATCATTTGAAAAATAATGTCAGATCATTTTCTCAAGCAAAGAAGCTTTCATCATCTTCTTCTTCTGCTATGGTTTCTAATTCAAGCAAACAAAAAGAGAATGTAAAGCAATCAGAGGAATCTTTAAGGACAGTCATGTACTTAAGTTGTTGGGGTCCCAAATAAGATCAATGTACACTAGTTTTTAATCAAGCATTTTTCAATTGAATCAATATAAAGGAAGATAAGATTTTAATCGAGATTAATTGAGTCTTTGAAATGATTCTATTTTTGAGATGAATAAAAACTTGTATATATATATATATATATATATATATGAATAGAAAATTCCTTGATATACAACTTGATTGATAAAATATGAGTTCATAATGAATTGTACTAATTAATCGAGAAATAAACTTCTAATTAACTCTATTTTTAAAGTCGATTTTGAAAAAACATATTTATAATTCTGTTGATTGGATTTATTTGGATGCAGTAAATGAGTAAAATGCAATTCACCGTTAACCGTTGAATGGCGTCAGTGGATGAAGGAATGTGTTACCATTGTATTAGATTTAATAGACCTTTTCAATGGAATTTGGAATAAACACTACAATGGGTTGTGAAATTTTATTCGCGATAAATTAGATATTGTTAATGGTTTTATTGATCTATTTTTCCAATTGCTTGAACTTTTATCTTAACACAATTTACACATATTTGCTATGACTATGTGGTGCATTTGAAAATAACGAAATGAGAAACTATGGAATGATGTGGATACTAGACTAGATGTATCAGTCAGGCTGGCGCGCGATTAATCGTTGGTGCAATGGCAGTAGGTTCGCTACAAACAACAATAAATGCAAGCAGTTTCTGTTTACAACAGTGTTGCCTTAGTGCAAAACAGTAGCAACACTATTAGAAGGAAAAACTAGCTCAGGGAGAAGTCAAATGCAATATAGACGCAACAATTTTTAAACGTCAAGGATGTTACGGCGTCAATAGAACTTGATTATAAGCAAGTAGTTGACAGCATTTCTAACAACAATGGTATCAATTTAGAATTAAGCTATTTTAAATTTTTGTAAAACTTTACTCTATTTTGTTCCAAACTTCATTAAGATAATTTATAAAAAATGGTTTATAAAAAAAAATATTTCATTAATAAAAATTTATAAATTAACGTAAAAAGGTATTTATTTACATAAATTATTTTTCCTAATAAAAATATATCAATTTAAACGGATAAATATTTCTAATAATATAAGTCTCTTATAATTTAATGCTATAAAGTTAAAATTAAAACTCAGCATATAATATTATTAAAATTTAAATAAATAAAAAATTAGCACCGCTTAATCCCATTTTACCGGATTGGTTGCACTTATGATATTCAAATCATAAAAATCAACTTAAAAACAAATTGTTTGGGCACGTTGAAGATAAGGAACTATTGAGGTGAGTTGGATGGTGTATGCTAGAATATTTTACCTTAATTGTGAACGTAACGACAAAGTGGTCCAAAGTAAAGTGAATGTATTATGTAATCCCATAATTATGCCACATTCTTTTGTTTTTTCTGTACAATATTATTTTATTTCCAAAACCACTAGATTTGGCCTCTGTTTTCTCCAAAACCAAGTGTGTTTCCAATAATCTAGCAGCTACTTAGCTCATAGTATCTTATTCTAATAATGATTTCTGATATAAATAAGACCAACCATAACTCATTTCTCTTCATCAATCAACAACAACCTCACTTTCTTCCCAAAAATCTCTAGTAACATCTTAATTTGTTATCCAAAAATTAACTTTGATATACACATATCATCATCAAATCAACATGAGTCGTGCAACAACATTAAGCAAAGGTTGGATGGTAGCTGCTAGTGTTGGAGCTGTTGAGGCTTTGAAGGATCAAGTTGGTATCTGCAGATGGAATTATGCTTTAAGACAAGCTCATCAGCACCTTAAAAACCGTGTTAGAACTATGTCTCAAGCAAAGAATTTCTCATCTTCTTCACTTTTTGTTAGCAAATTTAAGGATGAGAAGAAGGCCAAACAGGCAGAGGAGTCTTTGAGGACTGTCATGTACTTGAGCTGCTGGGGTCCCAATTGATTCATTTCTAAATTAAATTATTAGTATTAGATTGTATAGTGATGATAGATTAGATTAATTATGTAAAATTTGTAATGGAATATTATGGCAATAGTACTACTCAATGAAAAAAGTTTCTTCTTGAGATTTTGTGCACGACTCAATCTGCATATCCGGCACACTAACCCAATTAGGCTTAGCCCAAACCTTACATAGCACGACAACTATACAGAACCCTAACCTACTTGCTATATGCAGAACCTCCTATATATTATATGTGACTTGGCAATATTAGTTCACAGCAACTATATAAACAATGTGAACTATCCATTTTAAAAGATAAAAATTAAACTGTTTACATCAATCAATTTCTTACTAATCACCAAGACACCAACTATCATATATTCATTTTAATTTTATAATACTACCTCCGATCCTATATATAATAAAAAAATTTACTTTTTGGTTCATTGTAAAATTGATGTATATCTAGACGACAAAATTTTGTTAAGATACATCCATTTTACAATGAATCTAAAAAGTAAAAAAAATTTATATAAATGATCGAAGGGAGTATATTTAAACATATGAGGTCAAGTTTTAGTTTTTTATAAATCAACTGTGAAATTCTTAAATCCTATAAATCACTTTGGACACACCAAAAGTAACTTAGTTTATCTATTTAATTTATTCCCACTAAAGGTGCTCTAAAGTGGATAAGTGAGATGACCGGCTATATAAGAGAAATCGAGTCCAATTCAAAAAAAGTAAGGAGTATCAGAAATTCTCTTAAAAAGACACATAAAATAAAGGTGAAGTGAATAATAACACAAACTCAAACAACCAAAGCAAGCACACCAAAAACTTCCGCACACCACCAAAATCCACCACACCGAGCTCCAACTAGCATAGAAGGAAGCCCCAACTCTAACAAAAAGACAATTGTCCCAATCCAAAGCTGAGCATGGTAGGGAAGTCTCAATCCACCCCCTCTATCTAATCCAACACAGGGAGGGTTCCAACCCCCACTCATATAAGGAGCAAAGATGACCCGGAATCTTCTTAGAGTACCAAATTCAAGAGGAGCATTTAGCCATATCCACCATATTTGCCACCCAGAAGGACATCCCAAAAAAATTCATATCATTGCAGGACTTCTAAATGGACCATACAACAACATGTCAAACAAAGATAAAATACTCTGGGCTCTCCTATCCACCTCCAACCCCACAAAAGCCTCGAAATGACCCAAAAGGTCCCTCATAAACCCAAACTTCCAACCTAGCCAGTAGGACACACTATACCAAACCGAAGACACCACATGACATGAAATAAAAAGGTGGACGGACGACTCCCCTGATAAACCACATAACACACAGATACCACATCAATAGTTAACATGGGCAATTGGATAAAATCATCATCAATCTGTGTGAAGTGGTCAACTGTGACACTTATTTTAGAGCGAATGAAATGAAGTATATAGACTCGTTAGTGATAATTGGTTTTAGAGTTCCGATTTTGAAAGTCCAAAAGACAAAAAAATTAAAATTTTGGTTAGAGATTTTTTTTTTGACGAAAAAAACAATGATATTCATTCATTCAAATTGGTAGATTACATCAATCAAAATCATTACATATTCAAATTCGCTAAAAATTAAAAAGGATGAATCTGCGAACAAGCTCACAGCACCCGAGTTAATAGCATAAAACGGTTCAATGTTTACAAATATGACAAAGCCTACAATTGATATAACAAGATTCAAGTGTCTGAAATAACCATGTCTTCAGATCTGCAACGTTGACGACTCTAAAATCATTGAATCTGCACTGAATTTGGATTGAAACAAATCTGCAAACCTGAACAAAACAAACACCGTACGAAGACGGGAAATCAAAATAAACACCGTACGAAGACGAGATAACAAACAACTCGGCACTAAGGCGGGAATAAAACAACACTAGACTAAAAAATCACAAAAGAAAAAACTCAATTGAAACCTAAAATTATGTGTAAATCACTTATTTAATTGAAAAAGAAATTAAAAACAATCAGGGGGTGATTTCGGATCAAAATTGATCCTAAATCACACCCTCTCTAATGGATAAACCAAGAAAAAAGCAAAAAAAAGAATTAGGGTTGCTAAGGTGTGGCGGAAAAGAGAGGAGAAGGCTAGATTCGGTTAGAGATATTTTTATTCACAATAAAGTTAACGAATTTTAGTTTTTATCCCTATAAAATAAATCATATTTTTTCATCCCAAAAAACTATCTATTTTATTTTTAGTCTTTTATGGACAAAATTTCGCCATGTCTTTTATATTTTTGTAAAAAATAATATGAACTTATATAGATTTTGTTAACAAGAGACAAATATAAATAGAGAAGACAAAGAAAGACTAACGTTTCATTTGACTGAAGTACAATGCTTACTCTTATAATATATAATAAACACAAAAGGCTAAACTATCGTAAGCTAAATTATAACAAAAGGTCCAGTGATATAAGCTTAAATTCTTTTTTGAAATATTCTCTTAAACTCACGATGCAACAATAAGAAATATCGACAGTTTGTCAATGAATTCGAAAAATAAAATTTTCTTTATAATTAAAGATGGAGGAAGAATGTTAAACTTATCATCAAAATAAATAAGCATTTTCACTGAAGTTAAACAATTTTGTAGAACAATTTGATACTTTGGAGTATATTGAGTTCCAAAATTTTAACCACATGCAATTTCAACACTCAAAATGGTAGGTTTGAAAAAAGTTCTCATTTTAATTGGGTAACAAAAAACTCTCGTATCAAAATTTACTTTAGGCCTAAGTATCTATTGGACCGATCCTAGACTAAATTGCATAATTGTTAGAATTCATATATACAAATTAAGAGAAAGATAAAGACGGCTAGGGTTCCAATAAAATCTAAACAGCATTGTATAATAAAACAAGAATTATAAGAGAATTTATAATTTATAATAATACCTAATAAACTATTAGACTATTAGATGGAAGTAACATATAAAGCCTAATATTTACTTCATTCTATATACTTCATTCATTTTAAAATAAGCGTCACAGTTGACCATTTCACATAGATCGATGATAATTGGTTTTAGATGGAAGTACCATAGGCAGTGGCCTTTATATGGTCATTGTCTTCTATATTAATCAGAGACATGTTATTATGACACATATATTCATATAAAAATAAAGGAATAGTAAAGTATAAATAATAATAAAGTGTATGTGTCAATGTTATGTAGAAAAAATGTGTCATAATAACATTAGTATATTAATCATTAGATGAATGAAAATATATAAATAAGATAAGACTCCAAAAAATTGGAAATTTATTATGTATTTAATTGAGCTAGAGGTATATAAAGGTATAGTCTAGAAAACCACTAGCTTTCAGCCCCTGGTTTCATCCCATTCTTTGGGCGTTTTATCATCCTATATAACAACCTCTTTCACTCTTCTTGTTCCACCAAAACATAAACACAAGATACACTTACCACTAATCAATTTTCTCTGTCATCAAAATAGCCACAAAATCACTTTATTAGATTTCAAGAATCATTAATTAATACTCAAGATGAGTTCAACAAGCAGAACATGGGCAGCAGCAGCCAGTGTTGCAGTTGTTGAAGCATTGAAAGATCAAGGAATATGCAGATGGAATCATACTCTAAAGTCTGTTCAAAATCATCTCAAAAACAATGTCAGATCATTTTCTCAAGCAAAGAAGCTTTCATCAGCATCATCCTCTTCTACTATTGTTTCTAATTCTATCAGACAAAAAAGGAATGCAAGGCAATCAGAAGAATCTTTGAGGACTGTTATGTACTTGAGTTGTTGGGGTCCTAATTAAGGGTAGATTAAGTTGTAAATTAAGTATTTGATTATATACTTGGAGAGGTATTAGATGTTGTATCATTCACTTCTAAAAAAGTTTGGGATTGTAAGAGATTGATGTAAATTATGATGAATTAATGAAGATAGCAACATTGAATTTATCTCCAAATTATATGCAAGATCATTCTAACTATGTTAACAGAAAAATAAACTGGTTTATACCATTTACTAAGACTTGATGGCTTTTCCAAAGTGCTACAACAAAACTACATAAGCATACCAAAATAGTACTAGAAATTTTTAGCAGTTATAATTTCTTGAAGCATATGGCAAATAAGTCACTACTAATCTAAGCCACAAACGTCCCTATAATTCAATTTCTTTAAATCCATTATTATCAGTCATCACCCACCAAATTGGATTAATTATTCTCAGAATTGCATTAAATCCCATAACTAAAATGAAAATGATGTTTAATATTTGATGGCTTCCCCAAAGTAATTGCACTGCAAAGTTTTTTATTTCATTGGGGAAAAAATATCAAACATTTTAAAAGTACAATAACAATTAGGCTCTGTTTGGTAAAAAATAGTGGATGACTAATAAGTTAGTTTATAGCTGATGAACTTATAATTTATAGCGGATAAGCTAGCTTATAGCTGATTGAGTTTGTAATGTTTTAGTTGTTGAACTAGCTTATAAATATAAAATGACAAAAAAAAAAATATTTAATTTTTCCATGTATGATGATAGGGATAAAATTGAAAGAAAATATGATAAGCTATAAGTTATAAGCTCAAAAGCTAATTGAAATAGCATCTATAAAATAAGTTATAAACTAGTCAAATAATTAACTATAAGCTCATAGTAAAAAACAGTTACCAAACAGAACTTTTTTTGTTATATGACCTTGTAAGCTATAAGCGGCCCCGTTTGGCCCGACTTATTTTCTACTTTTTTTCTTCTCCTTAAAAATAATAAAGAAGGAAAAAATTGTGTTTGAATTCATTTTTCTTTATTTTTTACTTCTTTACTTTATTTCTCTAATAATTTTAAGGAAAAATGATGTTAAATATAATTTTATATTTCTCAATTTCATTTAAGCAGAAATAAAAAAGTAAAAAAAAAAAAAAAAAACGGACCAAACGGGTATAGGCTTAATAGAACTCAATTGTACCAGTAATTGAATAAGTAATTAGTAATTGACTAACTTAAACATGTTTGATACGTATGAAATTTGGTTATTGTATATAAATTTGGACAAGTCACAGCTGTATGAAATCTACACTGTACCAATACGTTTTTTTGACTAAATAAAAGATATTCATTCATTCAAATTGATAAGAGTACATCGATGCAATACAAATTCAAAATCGCTAAAAACAAAAAGGATGAATCTGCGAACAAACTCACAGCATCCGTGTTAATAGCATAAAACGGCACATTGCATAAGCCTACATATTTGACTATATTGAAGTTTCCGGAGTATCCATGCCTCCGGATCTGTAGCGTTGATGGCACAAAAGTCATTGATTCGATCTGCACTGGATCAACCGTAATCTTTCAAACTGAAACAAATGAACACCGCACCAAGACGGGACAACAATACTCCGCACTAAGACGGGACAACAATACTATCAAAACAAAGGATGAAATCAAAAAAACAAACGAAAGAAATACTAAATATATGTGAAAATCACACTTATTTAATTAAAATAGAAATAAAACGATTTGGAGGGGTGATTTTAGGCCTAAATTGACCCTAAATCACCCCTCTCTAATATATCAAGAAGAAAAGAAAAAGTGACACTGTACCAATACGTATTCCACAAACAATTGCACATACTGAAAGTGTGACACATCTGTGATATAGATATGTACCGTGGTCCAAAAATTTGTGACATATACACTGAACTTGATTGAAACACTTATATTTATCATAAATAAACAAAACCATGGTTTTCACCAAAACCAATAGCTAGCTACCTCTTCATGCCGGTGGTTTTCCCAAACTTTGTATATATATAAAACATCTTCACTCAATTGTATTCTCAATCAAAACAAAATCAATTAAGCTATAGAAACTTCTATATTTTTCATACTAATTATTTGATAATGGGCTCAACAAGCAGAATTTGGACAGTTGCAGCAAGTGTTGGAGTTGTAGAAGCCTTGAAGGACCAAGGCTTATGTAGGTGGAATTATGGTTTAAGATTAGCACAACATCATGTTAAAAATAATTTGAGATCTTTGTCTCAAACAAAGAAGCTTTCTTCTTCTAATTCTTATGCTATGGTTTGTAGTAGATTAGAGAAAGTAGAAGAGGCAAAGCAATCAGTGGAATCTTTGAGGACAGTCATGTATTTGAATTGTTGGGGTCCTAATAATTAGAGCCATTAATATTGTAACATATATTATGTAAATTTTGATAAATGGAAAATGGAAGTGTTAAGAAAATTCAAAATTTTATGTGTGATCTTTTGCATTATTGTGTTTGCCAATTGCCATGCCTCTAAGGTGAAAATGAAACATTTTTATACTAACGTTGTTGCCTGCCCAAATAAAAAATCAACTTCAGAGTTTGGATAAGCTAAAAAATACTTGCGTCATCTCATTTAAGCGCTTTTGAATTAAAACTGAAACATTTATTTATACATTTAGAATAATGGATAAATAGGCTGATACTCCCCTGTAATGTGTGCGAGTTTTGTTTTTTCCCCTGTAATTTTTTTTTTGGATTCGCCCTTTGCAAACTAAATTTTTTTGGTTTCCCCCCTTGGGTGCAAGAAATTTGCACTTTTTAAATCAGTTGAACAGATTAACCGTTTTAAAAAATAACACTTTTTAAATCGGTTTGAACAAAATAACTGCTTTAAAAAGTGCACCCAAGGGGCGAGTCCAAAAAATTTAACATTGCAAAGGGCGAGTCAAAAGAGAAAAAAAATTACAAGGGGGAAAAACAAAACTCGCCCACATTACAGGAGTATCAACTTATTTACCCTAAAATAATACATGATAAATATTGGAGTCAACATCTACCTGCTTCTTATAGAATAACAAATGTATAAAACCTTAAAAATTTGTCATATATTGTTCTTTCGTGTGTTATTTTTTCCGATATTCATCTTGAGACAGTTGGAATCGGGAATGATTAGCAAGCGTTAATCCTATAACAAGAACAAAAGTTTGCAAGTGACAAACCTGAAAGATAAAGCTCTGGAATCCACCAGAAAGAGAGAAAATCTCTATAATTTTATTGAACGAAAAAAGTGCCCCTCAAGGCTACAATAGTTTAGCTTAAATAACAGGGGAAAAAAATAAGGGTTAAAAGATAGTAAAAAAAATAACAAATCTAGTTAAAATACAGTAAAATCAAATTTAGCTAAAATATAATAAAATTCGGTTTTGGGCTTTCAGATGAATCTGGATGCCAAATCTACACCATTTCTGTTTAGATGAATATGTGTGCCAAATTTGCACTATTTCCATTTACGCGCAACTTCGTCTTCAATACGCGCGGCTAGCCTTCCTACATCGGTATTGATGTAGCAAGGCCGATTGTGCTTATCGAGGAAGTTTGTCATCGTCAGAAGAAGATTAACTTGAGTCCCGATTAGTTGTTATTTTTTTACTATCTAGATTTGTTACTTTATTTTTACTATATTTTAGCTAGATTTGTTATTTTTCTACTATCTAGATTTGTTATTTTATTTTACTATATTATAGCCCGATTTGTTTTTTTTTTTCTTACTATTTAAGCTAAACTATTGTACCCTCGTGCACCATTTTCATTCAATAAAATTATAGAGATTTTTCTCAAAGTTTGGTGGATTTCAAATTATTTACTCTTGTGGATTTTCATAGTTTTATCTGAAAGTTTGTCGTTTGCAAACCTTACTATTTTAGCTAGATTTGTTATTTTTCTACTATCTAGATTTGTTATTTTATTTTACTATATTTTAGCCCAATTTGTTATTTTTTAGTTTCCTTAATATTTAAGCTACACTATTGTACCTTAGGCACCATTTTCATTCAATAAAATTATATAGATTTTTCTCAAAGTTTGGTGGATTTCAAATTTTTTATTCTTGTGGATTCCATAGTTTTATCTGACAGGATTGTCGCTTGCAAACCTGTGTTCTTGTTATAGGATTAGCGCTTGCTAATCCTTCCCGCTTCTGGCTGCGTCAGGCAAGAACACGGGTTTGCAAACGACCAAATATATTAGTCAGGCTGGCACCCAAATCGTTGGTGAATGGCTGCTAGTTCGCTGCAAACCGCATCAAATGCAAGCAGTTTCTGCTCATAGTGGTGTTGCCTTAGCACTATTAGATGGCAAAAAATAGCTCCAAGTGAAGTCAAATGCAATGTGGACACAAATGCAATGTCGACACGGCAAATTTTTAGGATCAAGGAGGTTACTGCGTCGGTACGTGTCTAAAAGATGAAAATGGTCATTTTATAGCAATGAGGACAACATGGTTTCATGGCTTAGCACAACCTCAAGAAATGGAAGCAAGGGGGTTCAAAGAGGCGATAATTTAGCTTGGTAATCGAGGCTTGACGGAAGTGTCCATAGAACTTGATTGTAAGCAAGTAGTTGACGGCATTTCCAACAACATAGGTATCAACTCAGAATTAGGAGCTATTTTAAATTCTTGTAAATCTTCACTCTCTTTTTTTTTCAAACTTTAAAATAAGTTATATTCAGCGACAAGAAAACAATGTGGCTCATTCATTAGTAAGGACATCATTGTCATATGTTAGTTCCCATTAAAGTGAGTTAATTTGATTTCCGTAAAAAAAATAAAAAGACGTAAACGAAATAACAATCATCACTAAAAGGAATATGAGAAAAAATGTTCTAGCTAACATGGGCGGACCTGTTCAAGGCATGGTGTATAGCCACACCAGCCTAGCCCAATTTTTTTAAAAAAAAATAAATAAATATTTTATAAATAATTTTAAGTAATTTTGTACATATATTTATACAAATATTAATGTGAATATTATTTTATAGTTTATTATTGATGATTGTAAGTCTCTCATACACTTATTAATTTAAACGTTGGTGCAAATGTTAATTCATAGTCTATTATTAATAATTTAAAGTCATTCGCTATACATAAAATATTATTTTAAGTTATAGGATGCATTTGATCTGTTAAAAAATAAGGGAATGGACAAAACAACTTCAGTTGTCCTGTGTTTGATTTTAAAATTGTTCCTGGGACTGTACAAACTGGGTGTCAAAAAAAGTAGAAAACTAATAAGTGTGTCATATTGGGTAAAATTACCAATTGAACTAACAATGACAAAAAAATATGTTTAATTAATATTTAATTTTTTGAAGTAAGATAACATAGACAAATTGGAATAAAAATTAATAAGTTATAAGCTAGTATAATTTTGGGTTCTATATATTTTGGTTCAAAGTAGGATATTGTGAAGCATCAAACAATAGTGATATGCATGATTTAATAGTTCTAGTCCTTTTTTTTAATAGAAATTTTGTGATTTTTTTGATATAGTTTGTTGGTTTCTTTTTTTTTAATAGATTTGTTGGTTTTCTTAATATACATATTGTATTAGTAGGAATTTCATATATTATTTGTTGCTTAACTGAACTATCAAGATGAAGAATTTTTTTTAGTAATACTTAAGATTTTTAGCCCCACTAATTATTTGAGGTCAGGTCCGCCCCAGCTATCTAATGATATCAATATTTACCAATTCAGCTGGATTTACGCATTACATATTGCACTATTAACTTAGGTAAAATTTAAATTTTGTCTATACTCTGTAGTTAATATTTTGTGCCTTTTATATTAATCATCAGATGAATGAAAAATATATAAATAAGATAGGATTCAAAATAAATTGGAAAATTTGATATATTTAAGTTAGAGATATTACTATATCTGTCACACAAAAACCATAGTCTAGACAAGAAAACCACTAGAAGTAGCTTTCAGCAGCCCCTTGTTTGTTCTCTATTCTTTGGGCGTTTTAAGCTTCCCATACTATATAACAACCTCCTTCACTCTTCTTTCTCCACCAAACCACAAGATACACTAACAATAATCGATTTTCTCAGTCATCTAAATAGCCACAAAATCACTTATTTTTCAACAATCATTAATTATACTCAAGATGAATTCAAAAGTAAGCAGAGCAGCATGGACAGCTGCAGCAAGTGTTGGAGTTGTGGAAGCATTGAAAGATCAAGGAATATGCAGATGGAATCATACTCTAAAGTCTGTTAATAATCATTTGAAAAACAATGTCAGATCATTTTCTCAAGCAAATAAGCTTTCATCATCTTCTTCTTCTGCCATGGTTTCTAATTCAAGCAAACAAAAAGAAAATGCAAAGCAATCCGAGGAATCTCTGAGGACAGTCATGTACTTGAGTTGTTGGGGTCCTAATTAACTCTATTCTTTGTTACTTAATTCCCTGTTCTAAGTTAGATTAAGGTGTAATTAATATTAATTAATTATATGCTTGGAGAAGTATTATGTTGTTCTGTATCTTTCTCTTCTAAACAATATTGAGATTTCTTCTTGTATTGTCAAACATTGAAAGAGATTGATGTAAATTATGATGAATTAATCAATGAAGATAGCAACGTTGAATTTTTCTCCAAATTCAGAATATTTTGCTCACATGTGTTGTGACTTGATTTTATATTTTTTTTTTTTTACACAAACAAAATGATATTCATTCATTCAAATCGACAGATACATCAAATACAACCACATATTCAACTTCGCTAAAAACGTAACGGATGAATCTGCGAACAAACTCACAGCATCCGAGTTAATAGCATACAACGGCATAATGCCTACAACAAATAATATGATAAAATTAAAATCACCGGAATATCCATGCTTCCGGATCTGCAACGTTAATGCCCAAATCATAGATTGAATCTGTAATTGACCGTAAATAATCTTTCGAGAAGAATCAAAAGAATACCGCAACAATACTGGAAATCAAATAACGCCGCACAAAACGACGACCAACACAACGCCGCACTTAGACAACGAAATCATAAAAAAACACAAAAGAAAAATTTAATCTATGTGAAAATCACTTTTTTTTTTAAAAAAAGGTGTAGAGGGGGTGATTCTAGGCCAAAAGTGACCCAAAATCACCCCTCTATAATGAACAAAGAGAGGTTGAAGACAAGAAATTTTTTGTAGACTTGATTTTATATTTAAGATTATTTAATTTGAATGTTATAATATACATTAATTTCATTGTATATCTTATAATTGTTGGATTGTATTTTGTGGATTAACCTTAATCAACGATTAAATTAATAAATAATTATATCAACTATTAAATTATAATTATTATTATGCACTAATATCTTAAATAAATGGATATTTGTCTATTAGGCTGTATTCGAGAATAATTCATATTGGGTTGGATGTTCTCACATGTAAGCTTGTTGAGAGGTCCTGTCTCCAATAATGAATATATATTAATCATCCATTAGTGAGAGGTTCACATACATTCATATAAAAATATGTATCTCATTCATTAGTGAGAGTATGAAAAACCCTGATAGAAATATGTATCTCATTCATTAGTGAGAGGATGAAAAACTCTAAACTCTAACTCTTCTTTAAGGATCAAAATCTTTTCATACAAGATACACAATTTCTTTCTTTGATCTATTTAATTAAAGTAGATATGCTAATGTTGTGTCTATGATTTATAAAATCTTTCAATAATTCTCCATAACCTTGCATTGAAGATCTCTAAATCTAATCTATTTGGCTCTTAGAGCATCTCCAATGGTGATACCACTTTGGATATCATACATCGCTAAAAAGTGGTTCCTATAATGTCATGTAATAATTATGCAACTCATACATAATTTGCTTCAATGGTGATACCACTTTTGGTATCATACATTATTAGCAAGTGATCCAGTCTATTTAATTTTATATACAAAAAAAAAAGGTAACATTAAATTGATGATACCATACCTTAAATAAGGTACCGTATCATCAATTTTGATACCCTCCGTGCCACGTCATGGAACTCCAATGATACAAAAAAGTTAGATACGGATCATAAGTCTATAAAACTCTCTATGATACCCTTATTGGAGATGTTTTTATGTGTGTAGGTTGTGTGTAATGAAAGAAATCAGCGACTTGTCAAAAACTCAAAATGTACCCTTCCATAATTATTGGACAAGGTCAAACTATACTTGTTCTGGATACACCAAAATAGTCCCACATCGCTTGGTACTCGAGACAAAGAGTAGTTTATATACAACACCCACACCTTTCAAACAAACTGAGGCGCTTTTTCTACAAAGGACAAAACCGTGACGAGTTAACTCCAAAGCGGACAATCTCTCGGAGATGTGGACTTGAGTTCGAATATGAACAGTGGCGCCGTCTGTGGGAAGCTTGTAGCTCTTGCTCGACACTAGGGACTGGGAGCTCCTCCTCGACATAAGGAGCTTATATCTTCTGCTCGGCATAAGGAGCTTATAGCCTCTGCTCGACAGTTGACGAGCCCCCCTGCTCGGATCTATACACCGCCACACTTCTCATGTGTTCCTATTTACTAGGACACGATACGCATGAGGTAACCGTCTCTCCGCGCGATGAGGACAGCTCATCACCAGGATAAGGGCTAAATGTCGGTTCCTTGCTCCAACAACGGAGAAATCATGGCAGTCTCTCTTATTGGGCCACTTTACACAGCCCATTAGGGAGACCTTGGCCCAGCGCTGGGGGATCTATAAATACTCTCCTTCACTGGAGGGTCAGGTATTCTATTATGATTCCTAACTTTCACTCTCGTACTTGTATACTTTTCTGACTTAAGCATCGGAGCGCCTGCAGGTACAACCCCCCTCCACCCCTCCGGTGGTGATACTGCTCAACAATCAACAGGAATTCATCAAGTGGAAGATTCAATGGCCCATCAACCTTTCTGATCAACAGGTTAGATCAGTGGCGCCGTCTGTGGGAACGATCAAATTCGTTCTCGAACCCTTTAGCCCCTTAGCCTCGACTGGGGGGCTTCTGTTCTGGATACACCAAAATAGTCCCACATCACTTGGTACTCGAGGCAAAGGGTAGTTTATATACAACACCCACACCTTTCAAACAAACTGAGGCGCCTTTTCTACAAAGGACAAAACCGTGACGGGTTAACTCCAAAGCGGACAATCTCTCGGAGATGTGGACTTGAGTTCGAATCTGAACAATACTCATATGCATGAATGAAGATAATGAACATTAATCTAATTTGAAACTACCATAGTTCGTGGTCGAGCCCAACACACTCTATTGCTTGGGCATTGTTTAATTTTATGTTACTTTATTTGTGTTGACGTTTTATAATCTTTTTGCAGTCTTCCATAGATTTCTAAAAAATAAATAAAAAATAAACATATTTTAACAAATATTTTAGTGATTAATGTTTTTTAAAATATATAAATATTAATCAACAAATTTGATATCTTTATAAGATTTTATTTATCCTTGTTAACAAATATTTTATTTGTAGCTAGATTTTTTTTTATAAATATGACCATTATTTTTTGGATGGAATGACCATTAGGTTATACATGGGCGGGTTTGATCGGTTTTAGTTAAAAAAGGTTTCTTGCTCCACCCCCGTGTCTCTTTTTCACCTCTTGGGTTTCCCTTTTTATCCTTAAAAAAAAATTCGGTACACATTTATCAAAGTTTTAAACGGTTGAAAACACATGTTTATACCCTTAAAATAAGTTCGGTAAATGAAAACCGAACTTTTGGGGGTAAAATTGGATTTTTGGGGGGTGAAAAAGAGACACGGGGGGTGGGGAAAGAAATCTTCTTAGTTAAAACCGTAAATTGGATCATGTAGAGAGAACACCAATTTAGAAGATTTCTCATTCCACCCCATGTTTCTTTTTCACTCCTTTGAAGGCAAAAAAAGTTTGGTAAACATAAACTAAACCTTTTTTTAATGCAAATTTGAGTAAAATTTACACTAAAAAAAAGTTTGGTTTACATTTACCGAATATTTTCGAGGTGAAAAAGATATATGGGAGGTGGGAAAAGTTCTCATCACCATTTTAGGTCTAGTTTAAAAATTGTTTGTGCAATATTTAGTTAAGTAAGTTGGTTCAAAATTGAAATTTTTCGAGTTGAGTTGTGCATTGGGTTTCCTTTATATTCTTTTCTTATGATTTCCTAAAAAATTTGAGATTGATTTTCTTAATGACAGCCTAATATATTCTTTCGAAAAAAATAACCAAACATTATTTTCTTATTCCTAAAATATAGTGTTGTGAATTCGTAAATAACACACCAGCAACCACAAACGATGAGAAAATAATAATAATCACAAACATAAATTAAACAGCGAGAATAAAGAACACAAAATATTGTTTAACTAGATCGGTCAAAAATGACATACTCTAGAGGAGAGATCAGCTCTTTGTTCCACTATCAAACAAAGTATTTGAATTACAAGAGATCTCAATTGAGTTACAAGAATTAGATTGAAATCCTAACTCTACCAAATTCTCAAATATCTTCTCATGGTCAAGAAATTTAATTTAATAAGTATTTCCCAAGGTGATGAATCAATCATCAATCCCTAGAATTATTGTCAATATAGTTCTCTGAAAACCTTAACTTTTGATTGGCTTCACAATCCTAATTTCCTTGTTGCCAAAGTCAGAATACACATAACATATATATAGGGACACGCGCGCCTTGCGTGCATATGCCTGCGCCTCGCGCAGTTCAGTCAAGTCCTAGGAAGGACGCGCATATTGCGTACCTCGTGCACGAGGCCAGGGATAATCCAGCTAAAGAGCACGTTATGCGCCTAGCGTGAGCCCTGTTGCGCCTAGCGCAGAGACCAGATTCTCCGGACCAGATTTTCTGAATTTTTCAAGGCAATTCGCAACATATAGTGTTATTTTCACTATATTAATTTTTAGCATTATTAGGTATATAAACATATAATAAATGAGAATACAAAAAAATTATAAAGTTCATTATAAAATACTTGCAACTACCCTTACAAGCATTGAAATAGTCAAAGTAGGTCTAAACTTGCATAAAATGCTTTGGTGCAAACGTCAAAACAAAGTAGGCTAAGTGCAAAACCTTAAATTAACTGCAGTTATGATTCAGAATAATAAGTTACAAAATTGGAATATATTAACGTAAAAAGTGAAGAAGAAAAAATGATTGGATTTGGTTTGAAAAATTGGAATGAACATGGACAAACTTTTTGTGGCATTTTTTTATCCGAGTTGAATGGTTTTTGTGGTTGGGTTCGGGTAAACTCGTTACCTGAATTTGATCACCAATTTCCTATATTACAAACTATTAGTACCATTCGTCCGACCCAAATCGTCAAATTGGATATAATGTTGGTTGATTTACCCCAACTCATGTACACCACTACACCTTCTGACTATTAAAGATTAGATTAATTTACATTCACACAAAGTAACCAAAAAAAAATTACATTCACACAAAAAAGATAGAGTAGATTACACTCTTCTTTTTTAAAAGAAATTTGAATTATATTTTTCTTCTCTTATATTAAAATATACATTCGCCTCTGATTTTCTTTAAAGTATTGTATAGAAAATTATAATTTCTTAACCCTACCCCTGATAATCATTTCCAGCCCAGTTAAATAAAATTAAACCAGAAATAACTAAATGTATCTGCAAAAATGTTTTACATTTTGTATTCCAATTTGTGAAAAAGTTTAGTTAGGCCGGCAGACACATTTAAGTGGACTATTTTACCCTTCTTTTTGAACTAATGGTTTATTTACCCCACCTAACAGAACAACATCATACAACAACTATAAAAATAAAAATAAAAACCAGGACAGGACTATATACAACTGTTTAAAATCTATTACACGATATTTACACAGTCACAACACAACAATTGCACTTGCACATATAGATGAACACAATGTTAGTGTCACATATCTGTGACATAGACATATGGTCCCACAAATTGATGATACACTGAACTTTTGTTTATCATAATAACAAAACCATTGGTTTTCACCAAAACCATTACCTTAGCTACCTCTTCATGCCATTGGTTTTCCTAAACATTTGGCACTTTCCTAACTTTAGAATCCTTGTCACACACAATCACTTCTCAGTATATATAAATAAATAAAAACTTCACTTAATTATACCATCAATCAAAGCAAAATCAAGCTAGAATAAAAACTTCTTGAATTTCCTACTAAACCACATTATATACAAGCAAGATTTTTAATTAATTCATTATGAGTTCAACAAGCAGAATTTGGACAGTTGCAGCAAGTGTTGGAGTTGTGGAAGCCTTGAAGGACCAAGGCTTATGTAGGTTGAATTATGGTTTAAGATTAGCACAACATCATGTTAAAAATCATTTGAGATCTTTGTCTCAAACAAAGAAGCTATATTCTTCTTCTAATTCTTATGCTATGGTTTGTAGTAGATTAGAGAAAGAAGAAGTAAAGCAATCAGAGGAATCTTTGAGGACAGTTATGTACTTAAGTTGTTGGGGTCCCAACAATTAGAGCCATTAATTTAAGGGATGTTAGAAAATGAAAAAAAAAAATATTGTATTTGGGAGATCATGGTGATCAATATATAGTGTGGTGATCAATATATAGTGGTGCTTTTTAAGTATCCAAAAATTGATTTTTCAATGTTGTTACTTGTGACATATATTGATGTAAATTTTGATAAATGGAAGTGTTAACAATTCAAAATTTTATGTGTGTATTCTTTTGCATTGGTGTGTTTGCTGCCTCTAATAATGAAATCTAATATGAAACAATGGTTTGATTTGAGTTATAATTCTGCAAGATTCGAGCTAGGCTCAATGTGGAGGAAATAGGCCTTTTTTTTATTAATATCAATTATAATATTGATCCTAATTATTTTTTTGGTATTATCCATGTGGTTTTTAGGAGAAGGGTTCCGATAATTCAGAATTCGGCTACAAAGTAAATAAAATTTGATTAAAAATTATTTCTATCAGAAATCGAATTTAAGTTCTTTCGAACGATTCGTCTTAAAAGAAAATTATTAACAACTTCAGTTTAATATCTTGATATATTGATCTTAATTTAATTCTTCTCACTTGATCCTATTTTCATTATGTGGTCATTAATAAAACAAAAATAATTTTAGCTAGTCCTCAGCTTTGGATAATTATTATGAGATTTTGTTGGACAAATAAATTGAAAAGAGAGATGAAAGTAGTGGATCTATCTCATGTTTTTTTTTGCTTTCTCTCCTAATCTAATTGGGAAGAATTATCAAGAAACAAAGCACTAGCGATTATTGGGGTCCATTTTAAGGTGGATCTATAGAAATTAGAAAGATTTGAAAAATGAACTTTTACTATATTGTTAGTAAATTTTAATAATATTTTTATTACGATACATTTTGTGACTTTTTAGTGATGTCTATATATTAGACTACTCGCTTATGCAATTGTGGTTTTTTAAAACGTGGGTGACTATACTTTCATTATGTTTTAAAAAGATGGGGCTGAGTCTAGTGACCAACTGATTTAATTAGGTACATTGTAAAAATAAATAAAAAAACTGATTTAGGAGTAGAATAATTATCCACTTGGATGTGTTTTTTATTAGGAGTTTTTAGAAGAAAAAAATTGGTCATATTATTGGAAGGATCCGAATTCGAAACGTAAATTTCTCAGTTCTCACTTTTAAAAGAGTTCGAGTTCTGAATTTTTTATTTCTTCACACTTAAATTGTTAGAGTCTAGTCGTTATTATAACTACGTTTGTGTAATCAATATTCTTTTTTTTCTCCGTGTGTGATCGATATTCTGTATTGTGCAAATATAAATAATTACTTAATCTCCTTTTTATTAGACTTTGTTAATTGATAACTATGTAACCACCTTTTTTTGTTATGGTTAGTTATTAAGAAGAAAAAATATATTTTATTTTTACTATAAAAAACTGAAAACCTACTTTTATGTAGAAGTTGTGCTTAGTTATTAAGAAGAAAAAAAAAATTATTTACTAAAAAAAACTGAAAATCTATTTTTATCTGAAAGTTATTTTTTAAGGGTAAAATTGGAATAACAAAAAAGCCATCCCAAAAATTTGAATCCCCTTTATATATTAGTATAGATAATTAACAAAGACAATGGTCATTAATTTTTGTCAATAAAAGAGGATAATGATATAGTGGATCAATGCTTAAAAGTGGTCTACCGAAGTGCTTAAAAGTGTAAAAAACCACAATTCTCATAATTTTTACGGTTAAAATAATCACATAATTTGCATCAGTTCAATACAAGTTAAATTTTTATTTTTTGTTGTTTTAATTAAACTGATATTGATTAAGTCATTATTTCAATCGTAAAAATAAGAATAATCATTAATATATAATTTCAAACAACAACATATATCATCCTTAATATTAAATTTTAAATGTTTTTTTAACGGCTAATCCACAATGTACGATTTATATAGTAATGACCCATATTAAAATTGTACTACCTTCCTTTAATGTCAAATTTATTTTACCTAGAAACCCTAGGAGTATTAAGTATGCAAGTGAATTTTATTTAATGAAAGATATGAGTATTTTACCAATCGTTAGTTGGTTCAGTGGTGGTTGGTGCTGAACTTGGTAGGGAGGATCACGGTTCGATCCCCTGCAACTGTGATCGGGAGGGGCTGGAACCACTTGATGTCAGAACTGACGCCCGAACCAGATTCAACTGGTGGTGAAAGCCAAAAAAAAATATGAGTATTTTTGGAGAAAAAATATTATTATTAATTTGTTTGAATGTGTTCATAATATTGTAATTTTGTATTTTGTTTCTTAAAAATAGGAAGTATTACGAGCCCCGCTAGTGCCTTTGGAGGGAGATAAATGTAATTATATTTGTAAGTGTTCTTTGAGCCTTAGGGTCTGTTTGGTTCGAGAGTTTTGAAGAGGAGAGAAGGTGAGGTAAGGTGATATTTTAATTTTTTATGTTTGGTTCAACTTTTTAACGAGGGGAGAGGAGGGAAGGAGAGAAGTAATTTATTTTTTTACCTTTAACCCTATAAACTCAAAATAAGGATGAAATTATAATGTATATATTACGTCAAAAAAAAATCTAATGAATATATAACCAAAAAAAAATATCTAATGAGAAAACCTAAATTTTTTTTGTTGTAAAAAAAAAATAAAACATAGAATTTTAATATTCCAACAAAGATAATTTAGAATTTTAATAAAAAAGTGAGAGTAATTTTGTCAACATAATAAATTATGTTTTACCTTACCTCCCCTCCTCCTCGGTTGAACCAAACAAGCCTTTAAGATTTTCTCTACCGTGGACTGGGGCATCATTCCCTCATTTTAAATTTTTTTTCATAAAAAAAAAATAGGAAGTATTATGCATATTAAAAAAAAATGTAATAGTGAATTGCCCTTTTGCGTGAAGAGATGAGAGGGAGGGAAAGTGGGTTTTCCCGTGTTGTCATTCTTAACAACACCACTAGTAGCTAGGTATAATATAATCAACCATTATAGCATAGCATGTCATCACTAATAATAATATTGGATAGGAGACTTAGCTAAAAGAAACTTTTTCGATCACACAATGTGAATCTAACAAAAGTTAAGAAGAAAAAAATGATGATATAAACGTCAAGTTAGTAAAAAGCATAAATCAACGGCTTTTTCATACATCGTGTTGTTGTTAATCTTTACCTTTTTGTGGCCAACTTGATATTAGATGCTGATTTTACTTTTGTTCTTATCTTGATTGATTATTTTTGCTTCAAAGAGTCGACATCATAACTCTAACATCTTTTTTCTTGTGTTGCTGTTTACCACTAATTATGGGTTTTTTTGTTATTATCAAATAAATAAATTAAGAAAAAATAAAATATAATACTCTATAAAATAAAAATGGCATACATTATGGATGCAATGCAACCATGTGCTGCAGCCAAATCATTTAGCAGACAATTACAGGTCAATTCGGGTAATGGGAAATTAGGAATATAATAATATTAAAAAAAAGAGTGGATATCACTCCAATAATATAAAACATTTTTATTTCAATCAATTATTTTAGAAATAATATAAAATTATTAATGTGACTTTATCATAACAGCTTAAATTTTTGGGATAATTGGTTATTTGATATAGTATTAGAGCCTTTTTGATTAAGTGATCTAGAGTTCGATCCCCGCTCCCTTCACTTTCTAATTAAAAAGTGGAATTTAAGCATACGATAAGTGGACATATGCATTATCCACGTTTCAAGCGCAAGTGGGTTCTGGCGTGAGGGGGCGTGTTAGAAATAATATAAAATCATTGATGTGACTCTATCCTAACAGGTTAAATTTTTGGGATAATCGATTATTTGACAAATTATTAAAATGTTTAAGTATTTTACTATTTTACTATTTCAATACTTATACATATCTAAAAATTTAAAGTATATGTAAAAAATCAAATATATAGCACATCATCAAAATGTTGACGCCTAATTATAAGTAATAACCATTTTCTGTTGTCATAGGCATTGATTATAGATTTTTTACCGTCTGGACAATTTATCTCCAAGTATTTTACCCATAGACGTTGGACCATCATAAAATATTTGGTACTCCTAGATAGTAGTAATAGATACTGTTTAAATCCGACCTCAAGTCCACATTTTCGAGAGACTATCCGCTTTGGGGTTGACTGATCACGGTTTTGTTCTTTGTAGAAAAGGCGCTCGTTTGATTTTAAAGGTGTGGGTGTTGTATATAAACTACCACAGACGGCGCCATTGTTCATATCCGACATCAAGTCCACATCTCCGAGAGATTGTCCGCTTTGGGGTTGACCCGTCACGGTTTTGTCCTTTATAAAAAATGCGCTTCGGTTGGTTTGAAAGGTGTGAGTGTTGTATATAAATTACCCTTTGCCTCGAGTACCAAGCGATGTGGAACTATTTTGGTGTACCCAGAACAAAAGCCCCCCGCGCCACTGTTCATATCCGACCTCAAGTCCACATCTCCGAGAGATTGTCCGTTTTGGGGTTGACTCGTCACGGTTTTGTCCTTTGTAGAAAAGACGTCTCGGTTGGTTTGAAAAGTGTGGGTGTTGTATATAAACTACTCTTTGCCTCGAGTACCAAGCGATGTGGGACTATTTTTGTCTATCCAAAACAGATACAATTCTCGTTCCTTCTATTAGAATTTTTCTCTAAGTGGTAAGGGACTTGGTTTCTTTAAGTATGTGGTCAGGGATTTGACTTCTGACTCATACGTATGGAAAAAATTCAGTTGGGAGAGAAAAACTCACCTTGTGTATTCCACAGGTTCTCAAACAGAGATTAGTCATCATTAACGGCGGTAGAAACATCGTACCAATATCATAAAACCCAAAAAAAAAATCTCTCAATTTTTGTTATCTCGACCATCCAACATAAAAGATAAAATAAGTGTTAAGTTATAATAATAATAATAATAATAATAATTTATTATTAATAAATTGTAAAGAAAAGTAGATGATATGTTTTAGTGGTGGAGATTATTAACAATGAAAAAAAAATTGAGAGGATTTTCAATGAAGACTATTCAAATTCAATTTTACTAGATATGCATATTACTAATCTCACTTGAATTATGGCTCAATTATTAAAAAAAAATTTAAAAAAAATCTTAGTATGTTTTCATAAGTACTTCACTCATAAGCATAAGACCGTTAAAATATTCGGAATAATTAATCGAACTAACTAAATACATATGACATATAGGTCTCGTAATGAGCATATTTGGCCCATGATTTGTATATTTGACCTGTCATTTTATGGAATGAATATGAGAGAAAGATGTCAATCTTTACATTTAACTCGACATTCTGCTGCTAAGAAATATACAATGTCAATGTTACACAATTTTCTATTGAGTTATGCGCTTTATGTGTTTAAAATGTGATCCCATAATGTTACAATTTGACTATGCAATATTCGCATAATTTATTTTGACTTTATTTTTCCACTAATATATAAAGACAAATATCAAATCCACCATTCATAAAAATAAGTATGATATCATGTTTTTAATACATATCTCATTTATAATAATATGATGAAGTTATTTTATCACGTAGAGCTCTTGTCTTAAACTTGAAAGCACACAAAGCAGTATCAAATCTTAAACATGAATGAAATCTAATAAAAGTAGTATCTTATGATTATAGAGACTAGAGAGTAAAAGAGACAGTTGAATGAATGAAAAATTCAAAAACCAACTGTAAAAAAGAAAGAACCAATAAATAAACATCCGGATCTCAAACAAAAACAATCAAATTCACAAAATTAGCTAAATTGAGATCCGAATTGTTCATTCCATTCCATCATCATCATCACAACAGTAAAATCCACGAGAACCAATCAATCCACCATTCCCCACTGTCACCAAATTGTCTCACTCATAAAGGCACTAACCTGTTACAACAACAAAAAAACACCGTTTTGTAACAATAAACTTGTGAATCAAACAAATACAACGTTGGTGTTTTCTTTTCTATAACATTTTTTCTACAAATGACCCATCACTTTTTTTTACAAAAAGCTTAAAACTTTTCAACTAATTCGGTCACCCATTTGCCGGAAGATTCGTTTTCCGGTGAGATTCCGGCGATTAAATGGAAGTGGAGAGTGAAAAGCCAGGATCTGATGGAAAAGTTTGGAACTTTTGTAGAATGCCATTTTGGCAATCAAGTCATAATCCTTCATCATCTTCAACTACAACTACTACTACTACTTCTTCTTCTTCTTCATACATGCACAATGTTCATCATCAAAACCAGAGTCTTCATTCTATTGATAGATCTGTTCCTCAATCTTCAGCTACAGTTTCATCTGTTGCTAAGTCTTTGCTTCCTACTAGGAGAAGACTTCGTCTTGATCCTCCTAACAAGCTCTACTTTCCTTGTATGTTGTTCTTCAAACTTGTTTTTCTTGTTCCTTTTTAGTGGATCTTTTTTTGTGTTGATTTATTTGTAGAGTAATGTTTTGTTTTAATTTCTTGGTATGAAGTGTGGTGAATAAGGTTGTTTTGTTCATGATTATGTTACATTAAGATTAGTTTTTTTTTATGAGTAGAGTTTAGAATATGATTTGTTCACAAATCCTAACTTAAGTGGTAGAAATGCCGAAATTGCTAGTATCAGACGCTAAGACCGGGGCTACACACAAACAAAAAAAAAAATGAATCTAGGATATGATTTGAGTTTCATGTAGATGTTATGTTTAGCCTTGCCAAGTTTGGATTATCTTGTTTTTCATTTACAGAGAAGTTTATTGATGATTGTAGAAAATTAAATAGGAGGATTTGTGAAAAGTTAAGAGATATAGGCCAATTTCAACTTATTGAGAAGTTTTTATTGAAAAGTGTCTTAGTTATTGATTGATTTTTTTTTTTTTGTATAGGGAGATTTATCTAAACTGATTCTGATTAATTAATGTGTGGCTTTGTTTTGAAGATGAACCTGGTAAGCAAGTTAGGAGTGCAATCACAATTAAAAACACTTGCAAGTCTCATGTAGCTTTCAAGGTGTGGTTTATGTCTCCATTTATTTATTTATTCATTTTTTGCCATTTTTAACTTGTGTTCAGAATTGAATCATTGATGTTTGAAAATAGAACATTATGATGTTATTCATAGGATTAGTCAGTGACTATTTTGGCTGTGTTTCAACCAAAATAAATTGAAAATTAGAAATGTTTCTTAACTAGAATAGACTAAGTATACTGCTTTAACAACAATGGCAAACTAGAGAAACTTTCCATTTGAATATTGATAGAGAAACTTTCCATTTGAATATTGAGAAAGTTTTCATTTTTGGAGTTTTCCTTCAAAAGTTTCAAAATCTTGAGAATGTTTCTTGTAGTGATAGCGACTACATAATAGGAAGTTTATTTGTTGATATTTATCATCTACATATCAGGTTTCACATCATATTCATATAGGGCAATATGAACACTTATATTCTTGTATACTACCTAGCTATATACTAATGCCTTTTTTGTTGTTTTATCTATTAATCCACTCTTGAGATTACTACTAAGGGCTTGTTTAGATTGGCTAATTTGAGCTTATCTACTTGTATATAAGCACTTATAAGATTGTTTGTGAGAACTTATGTAAACAACTTATGACATTCTATAAGCTATTTTCAGATTATTTCCATAAGCTCTCCATGATAGCTTATGAAAACAATTTGACTTTTCTGTGATAAAAATAGCTTATACATAAACACTTATATAATAAGCTCTTATGCTATAAGCTTTGAATTTAACTAGTTATCCAACCAGGGCCTAAATACTGATGGTGATGTTTTCTTTTGTCTCAGTTTCAAACAACTGCACCTAAAAGTTGTTACATGCGCCCTCCTGGGGGTATACTTTCACCTGGTGAAAGTATAATTGCAACTGGTAATATCTACTAAACTTTTGTAAGCCAAAAAATATCAAATGCTTAGAATTTGGTGAATCCTCTTACAATTGTCTCGCACATTTGGCAGTATTCAAGTTTGTTGAGCCACCAGAGAACAATGAGAAACCAACTGATCAAAAAAGTAAGGTTAAGTTCAAAATCATGAGCCTAAAAGTGCAAGGTGAAATGGACTATGTACCAGAACTGGTAATTTGATATTGCATCAACTTTCATTATTTCTTTATAAAAGCTTCTGTCGAAACATTTCTCTGTAGTGTCGCGCTGATCACAATTATTATGTACCACTTTGTTCACATAAACTGTGATTTTTCCTGCAGTTCGATGAGCAAAGAGATCAAGTAGCTGTTGAGCAAATTCTTCGAGTTGTTTTTCTGGACCCTGACCGAAACAGTCCTGTAAGATTATACATCTCTAATATATTTTGTGGCCTAAAAAGTGTAGTCTAGGGTCATAATTGAAAGCTTTTGTTTCTGGTGAAGGCCATGGATAAGTTGAAACGTCAGTTAGCTGAGGCAGAGGCTGCATTGGAAGCTCGAAAGAAACCGCCAGAGGAGACCGGAGGTCCACGAGTAGCTGGAGAGGGACTTGTTATAGATGAATGGGTTAGACATTGCATTTCTATCTTTTGGTTTACACACTTTTTCTCATCGTTTTTTGCACAAGTGTCATTTAAGATTATGCACAATTCTATAAAAAAAAAAAACATTGAATGTAGTTAGATGGATTGAGATACTACTAATATGGACATTCATTAGTGAAAAAATGTAACCAATGCTCCGTTAATATTTTAAAATGACAACTAATACGAGACATAAATATTTCAAACGTGACAGTTAGGGCCTGTTTGAATTTACTTATTTGAGTATATCTACTTATATAATATAAGTACTTGTGAAATGTTTGGGAGAGCTTATGGAAAGAACTTATGACATATTCATAAGTTTTTTTTCAGCTCATTTTCATAAGCTCTCCAAGATGGCTTGTGAAAATTATTATAGTTTATATGAAAACAGTATAACTTTGTATATTAACACTTGTTTAGTAAGTGCTTATGTAGTTAAGTTGTTCCTTGTGTAGAAAGAGAGAAGGGAAAGATACTTGGCCAAGCAGCAGGTTGAAGGTGTTGTTGTTGATTCAGTGTAACCTGTAAAGTACTTATTTCTTTCTTCTTCTTCTGACCTTATGTCAAAGATTTACATGTTCATCTTTTGTATGTTCTGAAATTGAATTCTTTGGAGGCACTGATCTGTCAATTATGGTTGAGTGACCTAAAAAAGTGTTATGAAGAGATATTGTGAAGACACTTGTTTCTTTCATTTCCAATAATCTTTGTGGTGTTAAATGTGAGTGAAATTAATACTATGATCGGCTTTACTTAAGTATATTTTTTACATAATCTCTTATAACTTGTAGATAGCTTGTTTGTTTTAATTGAAATTGTGACTGGATTATTATCATTGTTGAATTTTGTTTAGATTGCATACTTTTGTAGCCATGTATATTTAGGTTGGAAAACCATTTTCAACAACTTTATGGTTATATGAAGGGATTTGGTTTCTTAAAAAGTTTTGATTCACTTTAGAGTTGAAAATGAAGTCACATTCATTGAAAAGAAAATAAAGGAAATTAGTTTAACTTGTTTTTTCAATGCAATTTAACTTGTTTGTTACTCCTTCATGTATCACAATTTTTTCAAGGTCAACAGTCTAGTATCCCAGAGTTTAGTTGGATAAGTAAAATTTAATGTCATGTCATATTTTTATATTCATTTATATTAAAATAAATTTAAATTTTAAATGAATTTTGTCTTGATGATACCGGTGTTCAACAATGTAAATTGGGTATTTAAGAATTTATCCGTTTTTAATTGGGGGAAAAGTTATATAATTGAAATTGTGATAAATGAATTCTTGAATTGGGAAAATGAAATGTGATAATTCTGGAACTTTTTTTCAATTCTTTCATTTATCACAATTTTAACTTATAACTTCTTTTTCCCAACTGAGTTCCTTGAATTGGATACTATTAGAAACTTGTTGAAGGAAAAAATATATAGTTAAGTTTAAACTATTGATTGGTGAGTAAACTTCAACTTTGTCCTTCACTTTGCTAAGGTGTGTTAATTTGGTCCTGCACTTTCATTAAATGTTACTCTCTTCGTTCCTTTTTAAATGTCGTTTCAGCATATAGCTCTTCGATCAAGGTAGTAGAGTGATTTGAAAAGCACATTTCTTGTAGGCTGGTTTTTAGGGGGCGGATTGACAAATTGTCGTTGAGGAAAGCTGTCTCAATTGGACCTTTTCAATGGGTTTGCATACATCTTTACTTGTAGCATCTGTAATAGTAAAAATCATTTTGTTAACGGCACATCTTGTTATCAGTTTGTTTTTTATTCATGTATAATTATTCTATATGTATCCGATATAGGGAGTATTTCCAATATACGTCGTTGATATGCAAATCGTATTCAATAGTGCTTATAGGAGTATTTCGAATGTATTTCCAATTGGAAATGAAATCTGCAGATGGAATTTGTCCATCAAGCTTTGTTAGATTATTGTTATTCGTAAAAATAAGCACTGATCATATGAATTATACTCTAATGCAATATGTAAAACTTTGCCCTTAAGGTGATATGTACATTTATCATGTTCGTATTGAGATGACTCCATTTTTGGAAGTAATATATTATCAAGTGAATCGTAGTATTTAAGATCAGTTCGATAAATCTTTAAGTTTTTAGTGATGAAAATAATATACTCACATATTCTACGAGCAGAGATGCAAGTATATTTAGTCAAATTTTGAAGTAGAGTTGTTAAATAGCGCAAATTCCCTAATTTTTTTTTTGTTGTATATTTTACCTTGAACTGAGTTGTTATTATGAGAAATACTTAGTTAGGCACAATTATAAATATGACATGTTAGACACACATACAACAAGTAAAAAAAATTAAAGAGAAAAGAAATAAAGTGGTATTAATTGATGTGACACATTTATTTTTCTTTTAATTTTTTTCATTCTTGTGTGTGTGACTAAATTGTGTGCCTAAATCTATGTGCCTATGTAAGACTTCCTCTGTTATTATTGTATCAATTGTTAGTTGGTTCATTGGTGATTGACGCTGAACTTGGTAGAGAGGACCACGGTTCGATCCCCCGCAACTGCGATCGGGAAGGGGCTGGAACCACTTAATGCCAGAACTGACCCCTGAACCAGATTAAACTGGTGGTAAAAACCAAAAAAAAAAGAGTTGTTATTATCGTCGTCCAGAAGTCCTAGCTCAACTGGTAAATGCCGAAATTGCTAGGCCGGACGTCATGATCCGGTTCGAATCCGAAACCTCACAGTTGTGTGTGAGTTTAATTTCAGTGGACTACCATTTCATCTATTAAAAAAAAAGAGTTGTTTTTATTGTCATAACTCATAAACACCATCTAATATTTGATCGGAAGATTCACATGTCCTAACTCCTAACTCCTAACTGCAACTGCATGCAATCAAATTACACATAATCTGATTACTATCTTAGTGGAGTGTCTATTACTATTTTGCATGTTTGGAATGGTCTATTTTAATGGTGCAACAAATAGGCCAGACCTTTTTAAGCGAAAAGCCCTCTTGCTTTATAACATTTTCTAGATTGATGATGGCAAATCAAACTTGGAGTATTCTATTTTTTTGTCCCTTAATTTATTTTAAAAGAAAGATAATTGTTTGAATAATTTTTTTGAAATTGATGTATCAAACTTGATCACTTGAAGATCTTGTGAAGCTATACAACTTATCATCTACTATTTTTTATTCTAATAATATAATGACTTTAATAGTTGGAATTAGACGGAAAGTGAACCAATAATAGATAATTTGGTTAGCATCACTATTGTTAAGATGTTGATTTAACTAAATCCATAACAAAAAGTAATCTCTATTATTTATAAGGAAAAAACAAAGATTAAAGTAATAATCTTTCAAGATCAACAAGTGGGTAGGTCCACATACATATATAAAAGGTAAGCATATGAGCTTATCTCCATTACAAAAGCAATAATTTAAGTGCTTATTATGATGGGGAATCTTGAAAATAGTCCTAATGTTACTATCGTTAATGATTCAGCTACAGGTGTGCCGTGTCAAGTAGTAGTGTTCATTTTCTTTTTTTGAGTATAGATTTTGACATATAATCATAAATTATATGAATTGTTTAAAATAAAATGTTATCATAAAAACCAATGCTCTATCCCTTTATAATATATATGACTTGTTCGTTTGACACCGTTTTACTTAGGTTAAAAAAAGTGCACAAACAAAATTGATAGAATAATATTTTTACTATGTGGTTCATATTAAGTATCGATCTATATATAGAATAACTTAAGATCTAGGATTTATGGTCTAACCACAAATCAATACTTAATTAAATTGTCGTGATTATTAGAATTAGAATGAAAACTAGTTGGTACATAGTATAAAATAATAGACAACTTTTTCAACTTAAAGAATTTTAGACGGTTTTCTAAACGTTTTTGAGCAATATTTTTAAGAGTGTAGAAGAATAAATGGAATCATATCTAGATAGCAATTTGCACTAAGCCGTGTTTTGAGGAGATAATGTATGTGTAGATAGGGATGGTAAAATGGTCCAACCCGCCATGCCCCTTACTAACCCGCATAAGAAGAAGCGGAGTGGGACAGGTTAACTAGTAGTGGACTAGTGGTGGGTTGAAAATCTCATCCCATCTCTAATTAGTAATTATCATAAAAATTATTAAATTTGAAAAAATATTGTAAAAATTTGTTGAAAAATAAAATTAAAAATTATTCAAGGAAATTAAAATATAAACCAACATGATAACCAAAAAATAAAATTATCATTTAAAACTTCAAACATCCATAATTTATAAAATCAAATAAAGTAATCCGTTTATATACAAGGATATGTTTATTTTCACAAAGAATTCTATCACAAATAATGTTAAAAATTATATATATTACTTTGTTTTTATATATTTGCATTATTTTAATTAAACCATGAACTATAGATTTAGTAGTTAAGTTTTATTTTTTAAATGGGGTAAAAATAAAAGATTCATATATAATAATTGGAGATTTATTTTAAAAAATAAAACTTGGTTAAACTTGGTGTCAACCACTTTGAAGACAAACCAAAAAAGTTAAAGCACCAAATTAGAAAATTAATACAAGAATAATTTTTTCAATTAAAATATAAGTATGTATACTTTAATTGACTTCATGAAATTAAAAAGGTTTTGCTAAATAGTGCTTCTGAAGCAGCACTAGTTGAGGATGTAAAAATATTAATTTTTGCATTGAAAATAATAATTTATCTGCTTTTCAAAGATTAAATATGCAAATTTTGATAAAAAATTTCAAGTATTGATAAAGATTTTACCATTTTCCAAATTAGAATTAACTAATTCAGTTAGTTTTAGCTTTTTCTTGTGAGCTACCCAAAATTTGACAAGTGCAGTCATGCTCACACACGTGATGCCATACTTTGCCCATGAATCGAGGCTCACCTCTGCATAAACAACAGAACAAAGCCCCATCCATCATCCATAACGTGTCACTTTACTACAGTTCAACGTGTGAGAGACCAATGACTAGATACATACATTACATGTACATGTACCCCAAAAAAGGAAAAACAAATTAATTCGTTCAGAAATTGTCCTAGACCCAATGTTTTAAAAACCGGACCGGACCGGCCGGTTCAACCGGTTGGACCGGAAATCGAATCAGACTCCGGTCCGATCTGCATAACAAAACCGCTAGTTGCAAGAACCGGATAAAAAACCGGAAAACCGGAATTGAACCGCCATGAACCGAGCGAACCGTTGAACCGGAGACGGTTTCTAAAAACCGTTCGGTTGAGTAAAAGACACAGTTTTTTGCTTTTTTATTTTTAAATATCTTTCCAAACAACACATGAAATTTGAAATCCAATTTCTTTCTTCAATTCATAGCGTAGATGCAAAAAAGAAAAAGAAGAAGAAGAAGAAGAAGAGAACATAGGATAATGTATTTAGAGTAACAATCTTTCTTTTGAGTAGAATTGAAGCTGCCTATGGTGTTGAAATGAGAACCTGACGGCGCTAGTGCTGCTGGAAGAAAGAAAGAGAAAGTAATTTTGTGGGTAATTGATTACTAGGGTTGTTTATTCATAGTAAATGTATGTATTGGGCTAATTTTTTATACTAGTAAATATTGGGCTTGTTTATGCAGCCCAGTATCCAAATTATGGTACAAACTGCAATTTTTTTCTTTATTTTGATAGAATAATGCAATTTCTTTTTGTTTTTATGAACTTATTTATTTTGTATTTCTTTTATCTATTTAATACTTATAAATTTCACTTTTGACTAGAGTAGTTTGTAATATGGTATTTTTGCATATTTGGTAAGAATTTATTTATTTTTAATTTATTAGTTATGACATTAAATGAATTACTTGTAAAAATTAATATTAAATATATTATTTATTTAGAATCCGGTTCAAACGGTCTAATAACGGTTGAACCGGTTGAACCGATTGAACCATAAACCAGAGATCACACCAGTTTGATCTCCAGTCCGGTTTTTAAAACATTGCCTAGACCATAACACCCCTACATAAAATGATGTTACCTGGGCCAGAGTCCATCGAAATAAACAGATTACTTTTATTAAATGGGACCCAACAAAAAGCTATGAAGAATTGAAGAGAGATAAAGCATGAGAGAAAAACAAATTAGGAAAAAACAGAAACAAAGAAAATGACGAAATTGAAATGTCAGAATATGAATGGGGTTGTTGGATTACAATTGGATGAGTCATCAAATGAAAATGTTCCATTTGTATAAGTCCGCCACCTGTTTCCTCAAATCCCCTCTTCTCATATGAATTTGGATTGCATGCCGCAGAAAAAGCATGTAGTTTCATTCTGTATTACATCTCATTCGTTAATTTAGAATTGAACGTTCCAAATTAAATAAAGAAAAAGTAATATAAAAAAATATCATCCATCAAATTCAATCGGACGGCTTAGATGCGCTATTGTATGATGCAGTGACTACGTCAAATTTGATTCCCTTCTTGTACACTAATCGCACCCAATCAATAATCTTCAAAAATTGTATAAAAAAATAATCATAATGTTGAATTTATATTAAAATAAGGTTAATATTACAGTAGACCACTTTCATAAATGATTTACCTTGAACAAGTGATTAATAATATTATAATAAATACGAATTTTATTAAAATATTAAATAATTTTCAATTTTTTTAAAAAAATTATGAATAACTTAGATAATATAAATTTTTAATCTAACAATTAATTTTATAAAATTTATATTATAAAAGAAGTTCTCCATATTAAAATTCTCCTTAAAATAAAGTATGCTTATAAAAACAAAGTCATAAATGGTTATCATATTTTTCCTTTATAAATAGCTAATTCCTCTTATCTAGCTACTCACTCACACGTTCCTAAGTTCAAACAGCATTTGAAGCGTAAAAAGAAAAAAGCTTAAACGAAGATGAGTTACTTGAACCGTGTTTGGATGGCAGCAACCGTGGCGGTGGCACAAAGCCACGCTGATCCAGGCCACAAGTGCAAAACAGTTCTCAAATCTATTAACCAAAACAGAACTCGCCTTTTCTCCGTCGGTGCTTTGTTGGTACTCCGGCCTTTGTCCGGCGTCCTTGCATCAGACGTAACGGCGAGTTCTGAGAAAGAAGAGAAGTTGAAAAGAACCAACGACTCTCTCCAAAAAGTTATGTATATCAATTGTTGGGGCCAAGGCTAAACCTTCATATTCTAGTCTTTCTAATTAGACAAATTCTCGTAGTTTTTGTTCTCTCTTTGAAGCCTAAAAAAGATATGAATGATAAGAACACTTGCCCCGTCTTACCGCGGCTTCCGGCATAGAGTTAGCTGGGGATTCTTCTTTGAGGTTTATAAAGAGAAGACACTCCTCACTTTACAAGCCGGTTTATAAGGATGAATTAGGTCTCGATATTCGTGACAGAGTTCTCTCATGATCGTGCACTCGACGAAAGAGCTTTACAAGCATAATTGCCTACAACTTATTTTCAAAGAAACATTGCAATGCTTTGAAATACGTTGATGAACCGCTATATTTGAGCTAAAAAGGTAGAATTTGCAAGGGTTTGAGATTTGGAGAGGAAACAACTACAGTACTAAGCAAGTTAGAACTCAAGAACATAAGATTCAAGCTAGGAATTAATGGGAGTTAGAGCCACATGCAATTGATCAACTTGATGTGTAATTCATATATCTCTTATTATTATCTTTACTCGGAAATTATGAATAGCTAAACTCTCAAATGTTATAAGGATGAGTTTAATTGGATATGAAAATCTTTGTATTATGATTTCAGATTAGCCATATGAATGAATTCAATCTTTGTATTATGATTTGATCTTAGCTATATGAATGAATTCAATTGTTTTGTTTATCATTTAGAGATTAAAATAAAATAGAAATTTTAATATTAAATAATTTAGAGATTAATTTTTAGTGATTTTATAGAAAAGTAGAATATATTAATACAAATCTGACCAAAATGATAGAGAAAGAAGATAGTTACACAATACCCACACATATAAAACACCTAAAGTCAAACATCTGAAAAAACTCCTAACAAAATGACAAAGAGACGCTAAAGAAAATTCCCAAGAACAAAATCACCACAACGCCTTAGAATAGAAGGAGAACGTCTGAAAATCACTTATAAATAAAATTTAATCAAAGAACAATTATTTATAACGTTTTGGGGTAGTTTTTCCTTTGTGTGGATTTATTATTGCGTCGTTTAAGTCATCGTGGTAGTTTAGATAGATTTTGAAGAACTTTATCCTACAATTTTACGTATGGCCATGGGGCGTCATGCTTACCCATCTTTCAAAGTTATCCTTGCTTCTTGGAGGTCTTTGTTAGAGTTCTCTCAACAACTTCCAAATTATGCCCTTTTTTCTGATTTAAATCTTTCTCGAAATAATCTCCAATTGAACTATCACAAAGACTTACTTGAGATCTTCCTTTATCTGCATAAGAAGGGTGATTTGGTGAGGTCGGGACTAAAGAATTGAATCAGGGTGTTTGGAAGAGCTCGTTTCTGCTTTAAGGAAATCTCAAATTATTGAAACTCCATTGTAGCGTGCCTCTCTAATTCCTCAATCCTAGATGGAATGTGTTGACTGCGATCAAGAGCATTTAAATTCCCAAATTTGCTGCGAATTTACGGTCATGTTTCCCCATTAATCTATATATAGAATCTTCTTATAGCCATTTAGAGTAGGCTTCACTTACTCCAAATTATTATGTTTTGATTTTTCTTAATAAATACAATTTATATACTATTTTTTATTTGCTATGTTATAACATAAAACTATTACTGATAATAATTTATTTTTGCTTTTAATTTATTTTTCTTATAATTCTAATCCTGCAGTTTCTTTTTTCTAAAAAGTAATTTTTTATTTTATTTTGTAATACTCCGTGGACCGTCCAATCGTTTAACTTGTAGTTTTATGCTAATTGGACTCAAAGGTTGTATCATGATGTTCACAAAAAAAAAGGTAACATGTCATAATTCATTTTTATTTACAGACGGACTTGCCGCCTCATTTAACATACGAGTTTATGTTGATCGATTAAATGAAATGGACCAACCTGCACACTTAGAACATCTCTGATCTAACCTGATGATCAGAAAGGTTCTGGGCCAATGAATCTTCCACTTGATGAATTCCTGTTGACGCTGAGCAGCTTTACCACCGGAGGGGGGTTGTACCTGCAGGCGCTCTGATGCTTAAGTCAGAAGAGTGAACAAGTACGAGAGTAAAAGTATAGAATGAGAATAGAATATCTGACCCTCCAGTGAAGGAGGGTATTTATAGATCACCTAGTGCTGGGCCAAGGTCCTCTTAATGGGCTGTGTAGAACGGCCCAATAGGAGAGACTGCCAGGATTTCTCCTTTGTTGGAGTAATGAACCGTCATTTGGCCCTTATCCTGGTGATGAGTTGTTGCCCATCGTGCGGAGAGGTGGTTACCTCAAATGTATCGCGCCCTAGTAAATAGGAACACGTGGGAAATGTGGCGGTGTATAGATCCGAGCAGGGGAGCTCGCCATAAGTCGAGCAGAGACTTTAAGCTCCATAAGTCGAGCAGAGGCTTTAAACTCCTTATGTCGAGCAGAATATGGATTGGGTCATGCTCTAGGCCCAGTCCAAAAGAATCTCCAATACAATGTTCCTTATTTTAGGTTTCTTAAAGTTTCCTCCCTCATGACATATCATTTGTAAGAAAGATAAACTTATTTCACTCTGATGTAATAGTTTATAATGAATCTCTAAATTCTACTGCACATCTCATACTTTCAGTACATTCACCTTTTGATAATTTTTTTTTTGACAACTTTATAATATTTTATTTAGAATATGGAAAAATGGAGTAATATTTTATACCAATTTTTCAATATGTAAAACAAATTTTTGATTGAACGGCTTCTATGCGAGCAGTTAGGTTTTAGATTATTTAATTTATACATTTATTTTAATCGCACGGTCAAAAATAATTACTCTCTTCGATCTTATATATAAATAAATTTACAAAAAAAATTCTTTAACAAAAGTGTCTAAATGCATTTATATCATATACTTTTCTAATTTTACACATATCTTTTGCCTTGAAAACCGTTAAAAACAAAAACACGAGATTGTGAAAAAAATAGGGATATATTTAGAAAAGTGACATTTATTGTAATGATTAGAGGTTATTTTTGTTTATATTTAAAACTTTCAATTTTTTTGTTTTGTTGTTTATATATGAGACTATTGAGAGTACTAAGCGTTAAACTTAATGAAATATGTATATTATAATAGAATAGTATGAGTACAATTGTTGAAGAGTTTAAATAGACTATGGTATATCTAATGGGCCTAACTAATAGGCTAAGTAAACTAGAATAAAATCAATAATAATAATTATACAATATTTACAACACTCCCCCTCAAGCTGATGAATGGATATCAATCATTCGAAGCTTGCAATTAAGTTGGCTGAATTGTACTTTTAGTAATTCCGTCTTCACCACTTCTGTCAGTAAAGACCGGTTGATTATCATAACATAACTTCATAGCATCTTCATATTGTGGTGAAAGTTGTTTAGAATAGACAAAATTAGAACACTACAAGAAAACCTTAATTTTTTGACGAAATTAATCTATCAATTAGTGACGGCCTGAGCCGTCTGTAAATTAGTGACGGCCAGGTCCGTCAATAAACACAAAAAGTCGTCACAAACTTTTAAAAAAAAACAAAAATTAAAAAAAATCCGTCAAAGAGTTACTGACGGAAATTTCCGTCACAAAATATTAAGCTACTGACGGAATAATCCGTCACAAACTGGGGACGAAATTACTGACGGACTATTCCGTCACAAAATGTGGACGAAAGTAAAAAAAAATAGCCATTCAGGCTTTGGACAGCGCGCTGTATTTTTGCAGATTCCAAAACATTTAGTGACGGACGAGGCCGTCAGTAAATGTTCGGTAAGTTTCAAAAACAAATTTCTCCCACGGTAATGTCATTTATGGTTTGCTTCTTCACTATCAATATATTCTTTCATTCCCATTTCATTTCCACAACTCCACCACTACATTTCTTTCTCTACTTCTTCATCCTATATACAATTTCTCCAACATCCAATAAATTATTTTGCCTTTCAAAAAAAAAAAATTCTCCAACATCTCACTAGAAATTTTCAAGTTTTTTTTCTCTAGTTCTTCATCATATATATGATAATTATTTAGTAATCTAGTTCTTCACTGTCAATATATTCTTCCATTCCCATTTCATTTCCACAACTCCACCACTACATTTCTTTCTCTACTTCTTCATCCTATATACAATTTCTCCAACATCTCACTAGAAATTTTCAAGTTTTTTTTCTCTAGTTCTTCATCATATAAATGAAATTATTTATATGATAATTAAACAAGTATATGATAATAGTTAGTAATCTGCCATATTTATTCTAAACTACCATATTGTAAAAAAAAATATTACCATATAGTAAAAAAAATATCTACTGAATTATTTAATAAAATATGTTAGTAAATTATTTATTTTAATTTTCGAAGATATTTACTTGTAGGTGAATTAATTTTCGAAAATACCATATTATAAAAATAATATCTAGTGAATTAGTTAAAACTTTGTATGTAATAAAAACTTTGTATGTCACATAGTTAAATTGAAGATATTTTAATTTTTACTTTATTCTAGACTTTAATTTTTGGTCGTCAATAAATCCTGTTTTTCTTGTAGTGGAAGTAGGACGTCTATATATGGAGGGACATGATCTTTTTTGTCTTCCAAAGCAAGAGGTACATCATTCGAGTTAGTATCACAAATATGAGAATTATCATTAGGATGGTCATTTTCAGTGCTTACCACTGGTTCAGATGATTGAGTTTGTTGTTGAAGCGGGACGAGTTTACTTCTTCTCTGATACTCCTGAATTGGTGCTGAAGGTGTTGATTCCTCTAAAATAGAAGTGGGTGCATGGACATGTGTTCTAGGGAGGCTAGGACCCAAGACTAGAAACTCGGACTCAGACTCTAAGTCATTTACGTTCTTCCCCTGAGACCGAGGACGAGTAAAATATGACACATTCTCATGAAAAGTGACATCTTTGGAAGACGCGCATGAGGGCGCGTGCGGCGTTGTTTGGTGTTGGTTTTGAAGGCTTTGGACTCGAAATTGAGATACGGTTACGATGGTGTTGTTAAAGTTTTGATATGTTCAATGGAATTATGAAAAAAGAACACGGCCATATGTATGTTGTGAAAAGTTTCAAGGAAAAAAAGAAATTGCAAATAGGGTTTATGCGGAAGCTTATCCAAAAAATCGGGAGCTCATGATACCTTGTTAAACTTAATGAAATATATATGTATATTATAATAGAATAGTATGAGTACAATTGTTGAAGAGTTTAAATAGACTATGATATATCTAATGGGCCTAACTAACTAATAGGCTAAGTAAACTAGAATAAAATCAATAATAATAATTATACAATATTTACAACAGTAAGTAACCATGTTAAATCGGAAAATGCTAACTAGTGCCCCTGGATACTAGTTAAAGAACTAAATAAAATATAAAAATATTGAAACTTATACAATCTATCTTTTAAAATATAAAAAATGCATTTTTCAATATAAAAACTTTTTCTTTTAGTATTCTTATCTTTCTCTTTTAGCATGACCCTAAATCTAAACCCAATGCCAACCATCTTTAGCCCATTCAGGATCAGTTCAGCGGACATGTACTGACGTATAAAAGGACATGCCCCTCTATCCACTATTCAAAACGTGTCACATTACTACAGTTCAACGTGTGAGTGAACAATGACTACTGCATACTCCAATTACAAGCGCATGCATGTACCCAAAAATAGAAGAAAAACTAAATTTATTCAGAAGAATTGTACTGTAGTAGAAAGACAAAAACACACCTACACAAAATGAGGAATAATTGAGTGAGTAATGAATTGATTCTTGCATTACATTTGGGTGAGTCATCGAATGAAAATGCCACATATGTAGTGTAAGCTCGACACCTGTTTCCTAGATCACCCCTCCTAATAATGGTACACTGCACTCATTTTAACATTTTTGATTAAAAAAAACATGATTTTAACTTTTAAAAATATGCTTATAAAAAAGTCATAAATGGTCAGGGGCGAAGCTATGTACATGCAAGGGGTAGCTTTGGCTACCCCAAACAATATTGTTTTCTTTATATAAGTTAGTATATGTAATATTTAGCTACCTCAAAAATTTATAATTAGCTACCTCAAATAAAATTTAATTGTCAAAAGTTAGGAGAAACAAGTGTATCAAAAAATTATTACTTGTTTCGTAAATTTATTTAATCTTATTTTATCATTTTCAGTCTCTTTAACAATTATAAAGAGAGTTTTATCGGCAAATGTATTAATTGCTTATATAAAAAAAGACAATATAAGTCAATTTGACTCTTTGAAGTGTCATTAAACTCAAAATTTTATGTTATTAAAAATATTGTGAATTTTTTGTTTATAAATTAAATTTAATATATTAGTTTTAGAAAATATTTTATTTGTATATATATTTGACCCCCTCATAAATAATGTGCTAGCTTCGCCACTGTAAATGGTTCTCATATTTCCTTTATAAATAGCATGTTCTCTTATCTAGCTACTCACTCACATTTCTAAGTTCTAAATACTAATAGCTTTTGAGGCGAAAAAAGCTCAAACAAATATGAGTTATTTCAACCGTGTTTGGATGGCAGCAACCGTTGCAATGGCACAAAGCCACACAGATCCAGGCCACAAGTGCAAATTAGTTCTCAAATCTATTCATCAAAACAGAACTCACCTTTTCTCGGCCGGTGCTTTGTTGGCACTCCGGCCGTTGTCTGATGCTATTGCATCAGAGGTAAAGGTGAGTTCTGAGACAGAAGAGAGGTTGAAAAGAACTAATGATTCTCTCCAGAAAGTCATGTATATTAATTGTTGGGGACAAGGCTAAATTACCTTCATCACAACCTTGTAGACATAACTATTCGAGTGTGTGGATGAAGAATATAATGCTTGTAGTACTACCGAAGATGTGTTTGGTATCTGACATATGAGTGGCATGACACATATAATTACATTGTATAATTTTGTGTCAATATCGTTTCGGTTATATGTTGGAAGTGCACCAAGTATTGGAGCCATTGATCATGGGATATTTGAATTTTGGGCCACAGCAGAAAATCTTGAAGAATGTTGAGAAAACCAATGGTGACATCAAGGCAATATTGATTTAAAGGGTGTGGAAGCAACTTGAGAGAGATTGAAGAAGGGCAACATAATAGAATTTCCAAGGACAATTTGATATGTCTTTGGGAACAAGATCTTCTTCATTCAAACAATTGGACACAAGATACTTAAACCTTGGTTCGGTTGCAAATATGTACTTTTAATGGGAGAGGAATGTTATGATTCAATAAAGTAGTGCAACGATCATCAATAATTGATGTGCTGAAAAATAAATGAAAAATATTTCTTTCTTTAATATTCTCTACTCTCCTATCAGTTTAGTAAGATCCACACTTGCACACTCATTATCGATTCTAACACAAAATATAGGTGCACAAAATTATTAAGAGTATAGATCAAATACATTTGAAATTCAATAAATCTAAAAAATAAATTATATTAAAAATCGGAAGTAGTTATGCTCTTATTATTTTCCTTTCCAATATTATTTCCTTTCCATTAATCGATAATATACTAAGAGTGTATATCCATTGCAGTGATCAATATAACTAGAGCAGTGCTATCTAGTGCGACAGATTATCTCACGAATACTTCATTAATTAATAATTATTCCATCTATTTTCTGTCCAAAAAAAAGTTATTCCATATATTATTATTAATACAAAAGTTTTGTTTTTATTATCAATTATTTTAATCAATTGATATGATTAAGTCATTATCTCAATCATAAAAATAAGAAGGGTTTATGAGAAATCTTAACATGTGTCCTTGTTAAGAATACAAATATAGTAATATTCTCTTGTAACTTGTAAATTGTACCTTTTAAACATTAAACTCTCTTATGCTATTAAATGTAAATTTCTACTTTAAGATAGCTTAACATGTGCCTTAAGGGCACAAGTTAACATGACATACTTTTAAATAATAACATATGTTATTGTTAATTAAAATTTTAATTAGTTTTTTAATACTTTGTAAATGTGATTTATATTAGAATTTTTCTATGTGCAATTAATAATTTAAACAATTGCTTAAATTTAACGTGCAATATTTAAATTTTAAGTTTGAGCTTCAAAGAAAAAATTAAGATTAAAGTTTTTAAAAAGAAAAAGTAAATCTGCAATTGTATTAAGAATTACTTCTTTCAGTTTTAATTATAAACAAATATCACTTTTTGTATACATTAAATAACTAATGTACTAAAAAGTGAATTGAATACGTTAATTATTTAATGTATCTAAAAAGTGACATTTACTTTTAATTAAAATCTATTATTCTTAGAATAAATGCTCAATTTAATAAGTGTAGCATGCATATATGTTTCATGAACTTGGAGTTGGCCTACTCCTGGTGCAGTCACGAGCAAGCACGTGATGCAATCCTTTAGCCCATGAGAACAAGGCCCATCTATCATCCATAACGTGTCACTTTACTACAGTTCAACGTGTGAGAGACCAATGACTACTCTACACATACATGCACCCAAAATAAAGGAAAGGTAACTCTCATTCAGAATTGTCGACATGCAGTAGAAGGACATTAATACCCCTACACAAAATTATACCGACTAGGCCAAAGTTCATCGAAACAAACAACTTATGAAACGGGACCCAACCATAACCAAACAAACCAACCATGAAGAATTGAAGAGAGAGAGAGAGAGAGAGGAGATGGAGAAAAAACAAAAGAGGAAAAAACAAAGATAGAAAATGTCCATTTTGGTTTTGGATAAGCCCGCCACCTGTTTGGGTGTTTCCTCGAACCCGCACACTTCTCTCTCATCTCATACGTATAGTATAGTACAGTATACTCTTTTTTCTAATGAAATGAAATACTATTAGTATTGGAGTAGGATGAGTATAAAATACTAGTAGTATCATATATACTGTAATATTCATCATAATAACATACTACAATACTTGGTCAAAAAATCATAATAATATTATAGTAGCTTACCTAGTGCCGTATTAATCACTTTAGTATTTAAAAACATTTTAAGAAGATTCAGCAAATCTCTTAAAATACTAAAATAATCGATACGCTAATAGGTATGATTTTGTTAATCCTCTTTCAAAGGATTTTGTTAATCCCTTTCAAAAAAAAGATGTTAATTAAATAAATCAAACTAATATTAATATGGGTTGCATATATTTGCATTCACCTAAAAAATAAAGGTGTAAATTGACAATGCACATATTTTCCATTTGAATCAAACCAACTTTTATCTAAATATAGAATATGTGTGCATTGTCAAGAAGGTTTAATGGTATAATTTATTGTCTGTTTATTTTTTTGCAGGTATAATTATTTTATTTATAATAAAAAAATTAAATTAATTATTTTTCGTATAGTAATGGGCAAGTATTAAGACACCTATGTAAGACATTTATCAAAGTTTAAATTAGGAAAATATAAAAGTTTAATTTTAAATTAGCAACATACACATATTAAAGACGATTATAACTATTCTCTAATTTTTTTTTTTAAAAAGGAACGACATAACTGTATTTTCAAGGCTAAGGTATCAACAATTTTTCACTTGTTAGAAAAGGTTAAGGTTCATTTTTTTTTTGTGATTGACAGCAGCATATAATGCGACTATATGTATCAATTCTCATTTGTGGTGATCGACTCCTCTCATTTGTTTGAGTATTGGGTAATTGGTATTTAAATATGAGCATTGTTATTTGTTACGGGAGAATTTAAGCAAGAAAGACAAGAATGCTTACATGTAATGTTATTAATGGTGGGTTAAAGTGTAAACTCCTTGTTTTAAGGAAATAATTGGAGGTTTTTTGTGGAAGTCTATAGCATAATTTAATCTTCTCTTTCTTGCTCTGTTTTATCCATAAAAAATAGCATTTTCCTTTAAATATAATAACTATTGAATATTTTTATTGTTCTGTTTAACACACCTTATACTGATCAAGACTTATTCATTATCCCTTGTTAAAAAAAAATGTGTGCTCTTTGAGAAATTTATTTATTTAAAGTGACTCTAACAAACAATTAATTTACTTTAAAAATCCCATTTGTTTGTAGTTTGAGTTGGAAGTGGATCCCACTAACCACTAAAAAAAAGCAGCATTATTGAGCTTATCCATTAAAAAATTCACATAAATGGTTCTCATTTCTTCTATAAATACCACCTTCCTCTTATCTTCTCATACGTTTCATACATATTTTAAAGCATAAAAAAAGAAAAGGAAAAACTCAAAGAAAAGATAAAAATCAAAGATGAGTTACTTGAACCGTGTTTGGATGGCGGCAACCGTGGCGGTGGCACAAGGCCACACAGATCCCGGCCACAAGTGCAAATCAGCCATCGGATCTATTCACCAAAACCGATCTCGTCTCTTCACCGCCGGAAGTTTGTCAGATCTCCGACCTTTGTCCGGCGTGGTTGTTTCGGACGTATCCGTGAGTTCTGAGGCGGATGAGAGGTTGAGCAGAACCGATGATTCTCTCCGGAAAGTGATGTACATGAACTGCTGGGGTCAAGGCTAAAAAACTGGCCTGAAACTCGGTGGAAATCGTCGCAGTCGCCGGAGAATTGACTTGAATAGACTGAGTTGAATCGGATGATGGCGAGTTGACTCTATCGGAGAGAAAGCCGTGTTGGTTTTTTCTTTCGATATTGTAAATTGTAATTAACTGTATAGTGAATGAATGGATCTTACTTTCTTCTATCATAATTCGTAGTGTTACTTTAATATTTTTGAAACAATTTAACAAAATATCTTTCAATTATAAAAGGAAATCAGGCTGGAAATCCCAATTTCTTGGTCAAGGGTTACATGATTTTAATTTTGAACATAGATTAACCTAAAAATCTTATGGAACTGCTAAAATCTGATATTCTGATGCATCACAAGGTTCATACATATCCTGAGTTTAATTCAATAATCAGAAGCATGTAGTTATGTTATCTTTTTCTAAAACAGTTAAAAATTATTTATCCGTCTATGTCTCCAGAATCGGGACTTAAATCCGGATCTGTTTATATTTTAATCTCCATAATTATTTAATTTTAATCTCTGTTTATCACTATCAATGTATTGAACAGATTTAAGAGCCTTCACAATTTGACTGCAAAAAACATAGTATATCCTTTAAAGAAGGGTGAGTATAAATATTTAACGACCAAACTCATACGAGATTAAGTTTGATGTATGGGCTGGTTTGTACGGAATTTTGTGTCTACAAGTGACAAATAACTGATAAAAATAGTTAAAATATGGTTGAATTTGATTTTGAAAATTTAAATATACCCTATTGCCGTTAATCGAATCCGATTGAAGTTGGAAGATCACAAGTTTTTCTTTGTCTTATCTTAAATATTGAAATATTGTTGGTTTTTTTTACAAATGAAATAATATTGTTGGTTTAAAAAACAATATTGCAAGTCATTTAGACAAAGTTCAAGATGGTCTGTATAATTGCAATTATAAATTATGTCTCTATCATTGGTTCAATATCTCGATGGTGTTTCTACCAACAAATAATTTTATAATTTTTACAATTCTTTTATACTATTATTTATATTTACATGTTTGTTTACGCGCCTTTTTCTTTATCAACTATCTCATCATGAATAAACTAAATCAACTAACCTATGATCCATGTAAACCAACACCTAATAAAACCGAAGTTTGAAACAATCGGAGATAGATCAAAATTTTACTCTCAATTTTTCTCGAGAAAACTGTTTTGGACACGAATTCGACCGAACCGTCCGACTGCTGTACCCTACCTTAAAGCCACATAGCAAGGGAAAAAAACTAAGAAATAGTAAAACCTCCTCCACATACTAAGAAATAGTAAAGCCTCCTCCACACAAATAAGCCGACATGACTTATGAAACAAAAGCCACAACAAAATAAAAAATTTGACCCTACATCTAAAATAAGACCAAAATTTTACAATGCTATCTGCCTACGCCACCACATGTAGCTCTTCCTCCATGACCACCACCGTTCCGTTGCAATTAATTCTAACTTAATGTCCAAAAGAAGAAAGGTCCGTCACCAACTAAGGAATTTAGGCTCTTAAGAGCTTTGTTATTCATAACAACACTAACCTCCTCAGCTTGCAGCCTATAGCTCTTTAAATCACAATATCTACTAAATAAGACATACATGAAACACCAATTCCAACATCAATCTAGGGCAGTAAATTTTGGCAATGGTTAATGTAGTTCACAATTGATTAATTATAAGTAGAGATGACAATAAAACCTATACCCGCGGGTATCCGCCCAACCATACCCGCTTTAACGGGAAAAACCCGAATTGACTGAGTTTGGATTCGGGTTTTCTCCTATTTCAAAAGACGGGGTTGGGGCGGGTAATGAGGACATTGATACCCGCCCCGTTTATATTAAAATTATATTTTACCTCTTTTAAATTAAAAATCCTTTAACAATCTCTTAAATTACATTCATATGTTTATATTTTATATTTAATTTGAGTATTAAACAGACTATTTTCTCTAATTTTTTTTTATTTTAAAAAATATCATTGAAATAAAATAATTTTGGCCTTTGAACTCCTTTTTTTTAATAAAAAAATACTAAAATGCAATTCAAATTCATGTAGGAAGAGGCGTAACGTGGGATACCCGATCCCCATTGGGTTTGGGGTTATACTTTTTGTCCCCGCTCGAAATTGAGATGAGTTTGGGAAAACCCGAACTATATAAGTTTAGGGAGGACAAAATCCGTCCCCGCCCCGCCCTGTTGCCATGCCTAATTATAAGTTAATTTTAATTGATGGATGTTTTAAGTGTCATTTTTAAGCCAGAAGAAATAAATAGAAAATTCATTCAAGTATAAGGTGTACCTAAAATAGAACAATGTACAAGAATGTCTCAAAAATAAAGAAAAATATGGACTACCAAGCCAAATCAACAACAAAATCACAAAGGCAAAATAACCAATATAAGCAAGAGAAGTTGCTATAGAGCTCAAATTATGACATACTACGTATTTTATAATCTATATAATATAAACAACGTTCCAATTCCAAAGTCAAATCCATGGATCCAAACAGCATTTTTGTGTTCAAGTATTGTATATTTGTGTCATATTATTAATCAACTTAATGCAGCAAAGAAACCCTCCCAAATTATCTAAATCTTTATATTAACAGCAAGACATAGGATCAGTTTTCCCTTTCAACTTATTTACACATCTATAACATTGCACAGTTCATTGGTTTCTTTATTTCGAATAAACACGGGATCGGTTTTCCCTTTCAACTTAGTTCCATTGGCACACTTGTATATTCAACTTGTCTGTAACATTGTGCAGTTCATTAGTCTCTTTATTTCGAATAAAGCCTCTCACTGATTTTGGTCAACAAAGTTAAAGGTACTAATGAGAACAATGAACTTTCAGGTAGAATACGCGAGAGATAGTCATAAAAAGATGTCATGAAAATAGAAGAAGCAATTTGTATACTCACATGGATGGGTTTCAACTGTACAATGAGTCACATGAGTAATAAGGCATTGTCAACTACTGCCTTTGTAAAAGTTTCATTGTAGTTGTTTCATCCAATACATCCTTGTTATCACTGAGAAAAGCGCGAAACTCTTTAATAATTGATTGGTGCTATGAGTTGCTATTCTCCAAAGCAGAGTCATTATCTAAAGATCAATATATGAAACTCAAATTAATGAACATACATATTAACATAAAATATCTCAACTAAAGGATCCAAAATACGACTAATCTAGTATTGTAATTTCGCAAAGCCAGTTTATCTTCTGTTTTCAGAGCTGTTCAGAATGGTTCTTGTGTACACTAACCCTTACCCCCCCGACGCAACAATTCCAAACAAAGTAAACAATAGGAAGTTAAAAAAGCTTCACAGAAAATATATGGAATTTCAGGACGCATACAGAAGACTAAGCACCCTTCTATTTCAACTTGAGAAGTGTAGACTAGATTTTATCAGATTCATGCAATTGATTTTTGCATATCATGGTAAACAGTTTTTACTATCAAGTGTCAAGCACACAGTAGCACCTTGTCCAGATATAATTCAGTTTTCCAGGAGAAACCTGAAAGTCCTCAAAGCATCCTGCAAAAAATAAGAGAAACTAGTGAATTTACATATGAATGAGCCAAACGTTAATTCCAGAAAATTTTAAAAGCAAAGTTTACCAATTCAAAACAATTTGTATATGCCAGCATTAGCAATAAAAATTAAATGTGCATATGAAATCATATGAATTTCCTCTTATCAAAATAGTTGTGGCATCACTACACAATCCAATAATACCCTTTAATGCTGAATCATAAGTTTGATCAAACTGAAGTTCTTCTATGATGTTCTCTAATTCTATTTAAAAAACCTTCAACTCCTTCAGACAACTTGGAATAGTTCAAAAGAGCCTTGTTTTCAATAAAACCCAAGATTAATATTTATTAATGTGATAGAATAAGACAATACTATATTTTAGCACAAACACACAATATAACATTAACCACCTGTTCACAAATACTATGTAACATTTAATAATTTTTAAAATGGGGAAACAAATGACGAAGGTACATAAAGAACTTTAAAAATGGGTGAACGTCCGTGTATGTTAGATTAAATTATAAAGTAATATATACACATAAAATGTGTGTACTAAAATACATAACAATATGTTGCGAACCCGAAATTCCGCAACTTACAGAATATAGAAGAAACCTATATTCTTTATTTAGAAATAATAGCACTTTTTATTATATCTCTCATACTCGGGTCTCTATCACAATATGCACTAAAAAGGGTATTGTAGCAATTTTCAACTGCTTCTTTAGTTGTTTATTGATCGCCAAATTACATGTTGGCGATAATTGAGAAAATGTGAATGGAAGTGCACAATAGAAATGAAACCGGAAAGAAAAATGGAACACAAAAATTGGTGCGATGGAGAAAAACGAGTAAACATAGCACACAAAGAACATGGCCATAGACCATAGTAGCATGGTTAACCCTATAATCAGGGGTTAAGTTCCCCGGCAGAGGAGTAAACGGATTTCACTCTGATCTTGTGGATTGCAAATGAAATTTAGTGAAGAACATTCACTATGCTCAATAATGGAGCTTTAGAATGCATAGTCTAGTGTTTAGAAAACTTCTCATGTTAACATGTTATTGAATTCAAACTAAAGACCTCCTTATATAGGAGCACCAATACACTAAATAGAGCACATGCAAAGGTGTCACGCTTAGAATAACTAACAACCAATGACCTTCAGATATTTGCTTCCGCCTTAGTAGACGCTTGCCTTATTAGTATTAGATTATACAACGATACACACCACATGATGCTTCAACTAGTACATGGCCCCATAAGACCTAACAAATGAGACGGTGGTAAAAACAAACCCAAATGGAATATACAGATGGATAACACAATGAAGGCACACAAACATAAGGCATAGTTCAAGCCAAATTCAACATTATAAAAAACAAAAAGTTATTTTGTGACTCACATGTTTATTCTATGTTATTATGCTAATATTGTGCCTTGATTTGCATGAAACACACCCAAGGAGAAAAAAGGAAAACCAGAAATTTGCAAATTTATAGCAATTGACTTACTTCTAGTGACCCAAAGCCGGTGAAAGAGTAAAGCTGAGTTGGAGTAACTGCCATCACATAATATCTAGCCTAATTAATAATTAATTACACTAGTTGTTTCCATCTGAGCAGAAAGGACAAGAATCAGAAATTGAACGCTTCATCAAGACCTTAAGCAGGAAATGAATATGCGGAGCGGAGGTCGTTATGAGGCGAATAACCAACTACCTTCATTATCTATTGCTTTTTCCACACAGCATTCACAACAATACCTTAAAGCTTGCTCAAAACCTGTGACTAGATCCATTTTGCATGAGTATAGAAAGTTTTTGCTCCCCCCGGCCAACAATAGCAGACCCTCATAGATTAACAAAAACTTTGTGGATTAACAGTCCCCCGGTATGATCTGCAGATAAACCAAACTCTGTACTCCAACATAGAATAATATATCAGACTCTCATCGACCCAATTGAACATCAAAGAACAAATGTGCCCGAAGGTGTAGCTCATTGGTATGGATTGAGACACTAAAGTAATATTAGGAAAGAGGTTCATAGCTCAATTTTTTTTGTTCTTAGGGAAACAGGACCATGGTAATCCAGAATTAGGCTGTGACATATATAAAACCTGATCAAGAATTGTTCTCACTATAAGAATAGGAATCTATAGCTCCATATTTGCAGCTAACAAATACTCATCTTCCTAGCAAATTAAACATTAACATTTACCTATAAAAAACTCTAAATTCCGGCATAAACTCAAGCAAAGCATTGTCAAATGTCAATCAATAAAACTATCATTGAAAATTTGAAATAGTGAACCCTACTCTATATATATCACCTTTCAATAACAAATAAATTGCCAATTTAGACACCCAAAATGTTAATTAAAGTTACTAAATTTGATGCCCCATATCAAAAGGGGGTCAAATGTCAATTCATTTCCACAATAGAAACCATACATCAATATTGAAAATCAATAGAAAGTATCAATACAAAAAATTTAAACTTTACCATGTGAATCACCAACCCCAAAAGCATGCTTGATAACCCATCCTCCGCTACTGCTAGTTCCAATAACAATGACGTTATTTCAAGCTGTCGTGCATGCAATTCCATGCCTCTTTGCAGTTCAAGAAGCTCCACGGTGAAAACTTGCCTCTCTTGACCCATCTATCAATTTCAAATATTTTCTTGTACTTATTGAGTACTCCATTAGTTGGAGTGTGCTACTTCAACCAATTTTTCTTTCCAACGGGGTTAATTTATTTAGATACGGCTCTGTTTGGTAAGACCCCAATTTGAGTTTATAATTTATAAGCTTATACTATGTTAAAAAAACTCTGTTTGATAATTTTTTTATTATGAGTTTATATTTTATTTTACTAGGTTTTAAAGTTATAGCTTATCGTATTTTCTTTCAATTACTCCCTCCGGTCCTATATATAAGAAAACTTTTACTTTTTAGGTTGATTGTAAAATGGATGTATGTAGACTATATCAATGTTTAAATTCATCCATTTTATAATGAATCTAAAAAGTAAAAGTTTTGTTATATATAGGATCGGCGGGAGTACTCTTCTATCATTCTACATTAAAATATTAAATATCAATTAAATATTTTATTTTTATGTCATTTTATATTTATAGCTATATCAACGGCTAATTTTATCGAACATTACAAACTCAATAATTTAGTTTATCAGCTATAAGATACTCTCTCCATCCTTAATTATAAAGCAAAAGTTAACTTTTCAAATTCATTGAAAAAGTGATGTATCTGGACGGACTATAATACATCACTTTTTCAATGAATCTTAGGCTCCGTTTGGTCCGGCTTATTTTTTACTTTTTATTTTAGTTTAAACGAAATAAAGAAGTATAAAATTATATTTGACACTATTTCTCCTTAAAAATATTAGGGTCTGTTTGGTTCTGGAGTTTTGGATGGGAGGGGAGGGAAGGTGAGATGATATTTTAAATTTTTATGTTTGGTTCAACTTTTTAACGAGGGGAGGGGAGGGAAGGGGAGAAGTAATTTATTTTTTTACCCTTAACCTTATAAACTCAAAATAAGGATTAAATTATAATGAATATAATACGTCAAAAAAAAAAATCTAATGAGTAAAAAACCTAAATTTTTTTTGTTGAAAAAAAAAACTAGAATTTAATATTCCAACCAGGATAATTTAGAATTTTAATAAAAACGTGAGGGTAATTTTGTCAACATAATAAATTATGTTTTACCTCGTCCCCCTCCTTAAAAATCCCTCCCCTCCCCTCACCTCTCCTCCCCTCGGTTGAACCAAACAAACTCTTAGAGAAATAAAGTAAGGAAGTAAAAAATAAAATAAAAAATAAAGTCAAACACAATTTTTTCCTTCTTTACTATTTTTAAGGAGAAAAAAAAAAGAGAAAAATAAGCCGGGTCAAACGGAACCTTAAAAAGTGAACTTTTGCTTAATAATCAATGATGGAGGGAGTAGCTAGTTTATCTATAAACTCATATGCTATAAGCTAATTTATCGGTCAAAAAGAAAAAAAAACCTTATTTAGCTCGCCGGAACAACAAAAACAACGGAACCTCACACAAGCACCACGGCGACTCCGTCAGAATTGACGTCTTGGTGGCCGTCAATAGAAGCAGGCTCGTATCGCAGGTGAGTCCCAATCCAACTAGTTACTCTTCCATAAACAAATTCCTTTTTCTTTTTTTTAGTAATTTGATAGCAGAAAGACTTTCATTCTCAATTTTCTGTTCTGTTTTTCAATAATTCACTTCCATTTTTTTTATTCCTTTTTTCTTTACAGCTTCACTGACCAAACCATAGGAGAAATATAGCAGCTAAAAAATGTGATTGATGATGTTAGGTGCTGCTACAGTAACAAGATTTCTCTCCCGTTTTCACTTCAATTTCTACTCTCCTCCTCTTCTAACAACCACACGGTATGTCTCTCCTCTCTTCCTAAATTATTAATTTCGATTTATTTTTACTAATTCTTTAGATAAATAGCTTATTAGATCAAATAACTTATAATTTGATGATATTTATGTTATTTAGGATTTTATTATCTTTGGGTTATAATTTATAAATACCATTCAGCGCAACTGTGAAGACTAATCTCTCTGAGGTAAATGTAAGTGAGATTCATTTAAGTGGTTGACTTTTCCAAACAAATGTTTTTCCATACGAACCTGCCAAAGATCGAACTCAATACCAAATGGTTAAATAACCCAAGCATTTACCACTTTTGTCATATGTTGTTGGTGGCAAGAGGTTATTTTTCTTCAAGAGAGTGTCATACCATCAAGTGAACATCCTGCCAAGTGGTGCTCTCTTTGATTATCTTGTATCAATCTTGATGGCATGACATAAATCCTAACGAATTAGAGTTCGATCGAACTGGGTCACTGAGCTATCTTAAGTAGAATAGTAGTGAGTGTGCGATTATTAGTTATAGCTTTAGGCCTAGTGGAAAATGTTTGATCCTATAAGGTTAATGTAACTTCAAAATGGCATTTTGCTAGAGTTTTGGAAAGTTATGTGTAGATCTAATGGTGTTTACTAAGCCTTACTATCAGGTGCTAGTGTGCTTGGCTAATTCTTAATATTTCCACGCACACATAGGTATGGAGGGGATCAAGTTACTTTAAGGATGACTTTCTAGATTTTCTTGAAGAACTTAGATTTGGGGATGTTATGTAGATGACTCTCATTTGTGATAATCAGATCGTCTTGTTTATTGTCTCAAGTCCAGTGTTTCATGAGAGAATATAGGGACAGGGACATGTAAATGTCAGTTTCAACCTAAAACTATGAAGTTGAAACCCAGTAGTAATTGAAGCGGACAGCTATTGTTCGGAGTGAATACTGCCCATAGTTTTATTTCAAAGAGGTTGGTACAGGCATTGAATTTGGATTGCTAAGATACAAGAGCTGTTAGCATTAGATTTGGTGATAGAAATAGGAAATGGACACAATGAAGGTGTGAACAGTTGTTGATAGAGCTGGAAGAACTTCATATATAACTATAACTATACACTATGGAATATTTTGAGCTTATTGCTATTTTTATTTGGTTTTATATTTAGCACCTAAGTACTTATTCATATCTATTTTATTCGTGACTTTGTTGCAGTTTTAGATTGTATGATATTTGGCTTGAAAACTGTAGAAATTCCCAAATACAAGCAGTTAGTACAAGTTAGTTGTGTAGAATATGGATAGTTAGAGAGGTGGAAAGGAAATGGGTGTTTTGGTTTAATGCAGAGTAAGAGTAGAAGCTTTCATGTGAAAGGAGAAATCCTTTGTGAAGGGGAAACCCTTAGAGGAGAGGTCGATCTTACTCTATAGTTTTTTATGAATTTTCCATTTCTTTGCAGACTTCCTATCAGAAACATCAGTTGACAACTTTTGGATGTTTATTTTTGCACGTAGCCTATTGGATTATCACTAACTTAAACTTCTTAATGAAGAATGTACATTAATTAAAAATTCGTCTTTTGCTCAAAATATTGATGTCTGATTACAGATATTTGACTTTATCATTCTCATCCCAACCAATCTCTTTCGATTTGGGCTGTTTTTAACCAGTAAAAGTTAATCCATTGGCAGTTTACGGGATTTTTCAACCGAGTCATTTCTTGACAAAGAGAGTGTTACGAGCAAAGTCTTGAAGGAATTTCGTGCCACCATTGAAAATGCTCCAGCACCCCGTGCTGAAGTCTATTATGCATATATTGATAGGATGTGTAAGTCAGGAAATCTTTCAGCTGCAACTCAAATGCTACAAATTTTAAATGATAAGAACATCGTCGTTTCGCCTAATTTGTATAATCTCATATTAGTGGAAGCAATTCAAAAGAATGACATTGACCTTTCATGTCAAGTGCTCAAGAAATTGTTATTGTCAGGCGAATCCCCAAGTGCAACTTCGTGCATTAAGTTTGCTCAGGCTTTCAGAAAAGAAATCCATTTGTTGGCGCTCCTTAATTTTTTTAAAGAAATAGCATCAGAAACAAGTTGTTCAAGTATATCATCATTCATAAACAAGATGGTATTTGCCTTTGCCAAAAGCGGACAGAAGGATAGAGCCTTGATGATATTTGAGCATCTTAAAAGACAGAACGATAGTTGTTTCGACTTAATCACATATAATATTGTTCTCTATATCTTGGGTTGTACGGGCCGTGTGGATGAAATGCTTGATGTGTTTGCATCTTTGAAAGAAGCAGGTTTTGTCCCGGATACTATTTCTTACAATACTCTAATAAATGGATTGCGAAAGGTTGGAAGATCAGATATGTGCGTTGAATATTTTAAGGAAATGAAGGAGAATGGAAATGAACCAGATTTGCTTACATATACCGCTTTAATTGATATATCCGGCCGAGTAGGTAATATCAAGGAATCATTGAAATTCTTCAGGGAGATGAAGCTTAAGGGGATTCTTCCTTCAATTCAAATCTACAGATCACTAATCCATAATTTAAATAAAATAGAGAAGATTGAGTTGGCAACAGAACTTTTAGAAGAGATGAATTCATCATCAACTTGTCTAGCAGGTCCTAGTGATTTCAAGACAAAAAGAAGGCAAAGAAAGAGTTAAAGATAGAATGGAATGCACTATTCTATGAAGACACTCTTTGACTTTGTTGCAATGTGATGTTGATCTCATCAGTGGCTGCCATAGTGATGTTAGAGACATGCAACTGGAGAGCTTACTATATGGGTTATGTTATGAGCATGATCCACTAATTTGTTAAGGCACATGCCTTGAATTTTGTCATGAAAATAGACAGTACAATTTGTGTAATTTTTTATATAAAGAATTTATTGTGTTGAAAGGACACGTAACGATAAACTTATTTTAATTAGTCCATATGTTTAGTATCATGGTGGATTTGTCAAAATAACAATAGTTCATCATAGTTTCGATGAACCCGCTATAATACTATCAAACATGTGTGGAATACTCTTTCTTGGAATCGCCTACTTTTTCAAATTTGTTTTGTTTGGATAGGTTGTAAATTGTAATTCTGCTGAAAGATAAATAAAATCAAATTTAAGTACTTAAAACCTTATAACCAAATTGACATTAATTTCAAATGATAATGTTTTATAAAAGGGTGTGACCTTTTGCACCTCCATTGTGAAAGAGAGACTATGATTCCTCTTCATGATCTTATTGTAACTTTAGCATATCAAATTTTTTTCCAAATTTTGTTTTTAAAAAATCAAAATAGTTTTACAATTTACACTGCCATCTAGTTGAACTCATCATCTTATCATAACCCATAACCCATAACCCATAACCCATAGCCATTTTTAAAAATAATTCGGATATATTTTATTTTTATTAAATGTTAGTGTGAAATTAATTTATAGCCAAATGAGATTAACGAATATGCACACTGTATATTTTTTAGTTAATTTGTATGAAATCAATAATATTAATTTTATTATATTAATTTTATTATAAAATCAATAATTTGTATGAAATCAATAATATTAATTTTATTATATTTCAATATTTGAAAATAGAAAAATATAACATGGTAAAAAAATTAAGTTAAACAATTTTATTTAGCATTAATTATCTAGTTGTTGGGAGAAGGAGACCTCAAAGTAAATAAAGTCTAATAAATAATATTTTTTTATTAAAAATTAAACTTAAATTCTTCCAAACAACCAATTAGTGATTAGTCTTAAAAAACTCATTAAATACCAATGATATTTTGGTCGATACATATTTTATTTGGATATGTACCGGGATTGGTATACCGCTAATGTATATAATTTTGATAGGTACTGAAATAATATTTAATAAATAAAAATGGTGAGGCCTACTCTACCCCTTCATAATTAGGGGATATTTACTCATTAAGGGTCTGTTTGGTTCGGGAGTTTTGGAGGGGAGGAAGGTGAGATGATATTTTAAATTTTTATGTTTGGTTCAATTTTTTAACAAGGGGAGGGAAGAGGAGAAGTAATTTATTTTTTTACCCTTAATCTTATAAACTCAAAATAAGGATTAAATTATAATGGATATATTAGGTAAAAAACAAAACTAATAGATATATAACCAAAAAAAAATCTAATGAGTAGAAAATCTAAAATAAAACTGTTATAAAAAAAATAAAACCTAGAATTTTAATATTTCAACAAGGATAATTTAGAATTTTTATAATAAAAGTTAGGATAGTTTTGTTAACATAATAAATTACTAGACGCCTTGCCCGTGCGTTCGCACGGGTCGTATGTAGTATTCTAATATTTTATCGATAAGTTGCATGGTTCGATATCCTAATATTTAATTGGACTCAAGCATTAGTAACGAAATATCATATCAATGTGTTAGAAACCCCAATTTGTGGTACAAATTGAACATAAATAACCTTGTTGTCTAATACTCTAGTAGGAGTAGCTATATTTTTAGTTTCATTCCTTGTTATTTTCTATAAGTGCAATTTAATTGTTAATTCAACAGCTGTGTATCAGTTGTTTTTTTTTTATACAATATTTTTTCGTTATAATTCTTTAATAAGAAACTTAATACATAAAATAATATTTTAGAACTTTGTTGCTAAATATTTAAATATATAACATAACTCCATTAAAAGGAGTACATTGAAAATGGTATCTGTTAAGTTGTTGTTGTGGTCGACTAACAAAATTTTCAACTCATTTTTCGACATGACTTTTGATATAGCAACATATAATTAATCATACGAAAAACCAATTTTTGGAAGATATACCCCAACATGTCTTAGGGTCTGTTTGGTTCAATTGAGAAGGAGGGGAGGGGAGGGGAGGTGAGGGGAGGGATTTATTATGTTGACAAAATTACCCTCATTTTTTTATTAAAATTCAAAATTATCCTTGTTGGAATATTAAAATTCTAGGTTTTTTTTTTTTACAACAAAAAAAATTTAGATTTTCTACTCATTAGATTTTTTTTTTGTTATATATCCATTAAATTTTTTTTTTGACGTAATATATCCATTATAATTTAATCCTTATTTTGAGTTTATAAGGTTAAGAGTAAAAAAGTAAATTACTTCTCCAAAATTTAAAATATTCCCTCACCTCCCCTCCCCTCCAAAAATTTCGAACCAAACGGACCCTTAGTGATTGTCTCTAACTCTTGTTAATGGTCATGGCAAATGACACATGAAGAGGAAATTGCCGATGTTGAAATTTGAAAGGAATTTTTATATCAAATGGTGTCAATGATAATCTAGGAATTATATGTTGCTATTATATATGTTCTATTATAGCTACATATAATCCATCAAATATTTTCTTTCGGAAAATCCTTTCAGATTCTTTCAAAAAAAAAAAAAAAACACTACTGTATATCCTTTATGCAAATTTTTAGGTATTTATACTAATATATAAAGAGGATACAAATTTTTGGGATGATTTTTTTTAATATTCCTATTTTACCCTTAACAAAAAATACAAAAAAAACTAAACACAACTTCCACATAAAAGCTATCAATCACAAAAAAAAATATCGATCACACAAACAGGCACGAAACGTGCCCGTTTGACGGCTAGTTAATTAATAATATTTGTTAAAGATTTTATTTATTGTGTACAACAATATCGAAATTTCCCTCTAATTAAGCATAAATTGAGACTTGCTATAAGAAGCAAATTTTTAGGGATTAATTAATTAAAAATAAAATTTCTCTTAACATGAGTTAGATAAAATAATGTTGTGGTACACAATGGATAATTACTATAATGCAAGCACATTCTTAAACTGCTTTTTTAACATTTGGTCAAATACTTTTTCATAGAGTGTTATATTATAGTTTTGTAACATTTTTTTTTATGGAATATAGTTTTGTAACATTTGTTGAGATAAGAACATGTGATACAATATGAGATATATGAATGTGCTTGCATTTGTTGCTATATTTTAGGAGATATTCACATACCAATTTAGGGTCCACTGTTTTTTTGAGCTTTTCCCTCAACCATTTTGGAAAACATCGTAATGCTTGCTATAATTTAGGAGGTTTTCAAACTTCTCATTTAGGGTCCACGCTTTTTTTTTAGATTTTTCATAAACAATTTTGGAAAATAATTATATAATCTCATTACTATAATTTAGGAGATATTAAAACTTCTAATTTAGAGTCAACGATCTATTTTGATTTTCCTAAACAAATTTTGAAAAATCACAATTAAATTATATATTTTTAAAATCATATAATTAAGGCGATTTTATTATACAGAAACTTAAATTTTATGATCAATAGTACAATATAACACACGATTTCATAGAGATCCAGTATGATTTGAGTAGAGAAAAGAAAAATTGCTACATAACAATCTTGAAAACAATATATTTAATTAGAACTCAGAATTCTAAGGAAGAGAGTAACAAACTTGTTAACAGTTATGAAAATTGCACCTCGAATTAACAATATATAACAGAATAAATGGTATATAGAAAGCTCTCAGTATATTAAGAGCTGGCAAGGTTGATGAAAGTGTTAATATTTGCCATTTGATGATTTGCATAGATGAAACAAAATTTTCTGATTAATGAAGGGCGTGGGGAGAGATTAGTGAAAAAGGAAATTAATCAGGCCTTATAAAGAATTTGATTTGTCTTACTAACTGCCTATTTAATGCTATGCTATGCCATACAGAAACATTTTGGAGACATCAGGAATGAAAAAACGTAACTATTTAGTGGTGTAGTACATGGGAAAGCCAAAAAGAAAGAATAGGGCGTATTAAATGGCAAATATATTTGGTTTTGGTAACTGCCTAATTAATGATACAAAATAACCATCAAAAAACACTAATGAAACAACTGTATTATAAAAAACCGTATAATTTACTTTGCAAACATGGGAAAAGGAAGAGTTTTACCAAACAATTAATTAGAAGTAGTTAGTTAGCAGATATGGAGTTAATTAATGAGAATTTGGCGCCCTTAATCACCTAAGATTAGGGTTAATTAGTTGCATCTTTATTCCTATTAGATTAGATTAGATTAGATTAGATTAGATATAATAAAGAATATAATAAAGATAAAGATAAAGATAAAGATAAAGATAAAGATAAAGATAATAAAGATAAAGATAAAGATAAAGATAAAAATAAAGATAAAGATAAAGATAAATATAAAGATAAAGATAAAGATAAAGATATTTTACCTCACCTCACCTTATTAAAAATCTCTCCCCTCCTCCTCGGTTGAACCAAGCAAGCCTTAATTAACTAAAATAAACCACATAAGTAGATTTGTACGTAGTTCCAACAACTAACTTATAAATTATAATAAACTTGTTGTGACCACATACAAATGTACCTACATGGACTTGAAATTGTTGGAACATTGACTAGTTGTTTCTACACTCATTGAGGTTAAACCTTTGTGTTTTGTGTCGGTTCATATTTACCGAAGTTTTATATTCGTAAATGGATAAATCTGAATTTTTTTTTTTTGACAAATAAATCTGAATTTTTGGGGTTTAAAAAGAAACATAGGGTGGGAAGAGAAATTTTCAAATATTATTGCAAATCAATTCCAACCCAGCTCATAACATTTGGGTTTTAGAGTTTTAGGGTTTTGGTGCAGTTCTATAAATTCATAGGCACCGTCTCTTCTATCTTCATTCACAACCTTCATAACCAACCATAGCATAATAGGGTTATACAATAGCCGCTGTAGATCTAGAACCAGCATTTCATATGTTATCACGAAACTTGCATCCAGCATTTGTGATATCATCTAGCTTAAATCATAAGATCTAGGATTTAATTTTTTCTCTTTCGTTAAATTCTCTTAGCACGATGCTTCTCTGATAATTTTCATTACGTTAAAGCCCTGATGCACGTGTTAGATCGCCGCCATTTGTGTTGCAGTTCATCTTATTTTTCATGGCAGATGGAAAAATCTCAAATTTTTCAATTTTCTTATTTGTTTGTTGAATTTGCCTCACTACACCTTTAGCTTGTATTCAAATATTTGCAATGAATTTCAAAGCTAGTCATAGAGGCACACATTGATTGTTTTTCGCGGTTTTCACGTGGTGGTTTTAACCTTTCAATGTTTATGCCTCTAAAAAAATCTGCCACATTATTTTTACACTTCTAAAATTTTTCTTTTTTTTTTTTGTAAAACTTTAAATTTTGGCTATGATTATATATTATCCGCGCTTCTGAGTTTTTCCATGAAGTAATAGGAATAAATGGTTGAATTTCTTAATATGAGCCAAATCTAAATTTTTTTTTTTATTAGTTTATGTTTTAGTTACCTAGTATTTGGCTGTGATGATAATTTGGTCAGCTTTAAATGCCAGTTCTGCTTCTGAAAAATCTTGATTGATAAAGCTGTAATAATATTCTGAGCCTTTAACATTGACTGATGCAATTCTTCTTGTTATTTATCTTTGTGTTTTGTCATTTGTGTATTGCTTTTGATTTGATTATAATTGCATTTTTATTTCTTATGTTAAAGTGATGCTTTAGATTAGCCTATGATTATATGATATCCGAATTGTTGTTTTTTTTGTGTGTACTGCCAATGATGTTTTTTAACAATCCAACTTGTCTGAGGTTGTAGTATACCCAAGATCCTGTTTGTCAGGGTGAACCTACTTGGTGTTGCTACATTTCCAATGACATAAAGAGATTAAACTGAGGTTCACTGGTTTTATTATTGGTTGTTAATAGTGAATTCTTCGGTACACATTATGTAATATGTATTGGTACATTTGTTGAGGCAGATGATTTTGATTGGTTTTCAAATAGTATTTATTAATTTTTCTATACTAAATATTATTTGTGGACCAATCACAATCATCCTTTTAAGTTGTGTACCGATACATAACGACATAAAATGTGTACTGGAGTGTTCACCTCTGTTAATTTTGAATTTAGCATTACAGTATTGAACCATTTAGATATGATCTTGAGTATCATTGAGTTTCAACTATACTCTTTTCCATTTTAATTTGGTTTAGAGTCTGAAAAAACTCATAGATTTAGTGTTGTCTATCAGCTTCATCTCTTGATACCACGAGAATGGAGACAAATATCAGCACAACATTACTTTATAAATTAAGGTATTGATTGAATATAGGGGTTGCTGTGATGATTATAAACAATTCCTCGTACTGAATGCTATTGCCATGGCATGACAGACACCTTACACCCATAGAATATGAGCATCACCCCCTTTTATCTAATCTTAATATTAGGAGTTAATTTTTGTTCTTTTTGTATAACTATTTTTGTGTAAATAAAAACTGAATTGGAGTAACAATGCTGTTTTGCAGAGCATGATTTACATGAATGTTTTCTCTCCATCTAACTCCTTATATAGATTGAGTGGTGTTTAAAGCCCTGTCCAAAATTTATTGAGATTGGGGTTACGCACACCTCCATATTCTAACAAGTTAGTATTTCTTTTAACATTTCGATGATTATTATTACATATGGAGTTGCCTTTTTACATCATTCTTGTTTTCTGGTATAGCCTTTTAACACAAAGACATGAATAAATTTTTGTGTATACTACCTTGTAGGAATTCATATCTAGCATATGTTACATCATTGTATTGTTATTTTTGGGATGATTATTGATCCTATTCGTGGGTGTATGTTCATGGTATTTGAAGTTCCTTTAAAATGCTAACTTTGTTGGGCTTATTGTAACACTATTAATACTTGAACTTGAGTGTAGCAACAAATATAAGGTGTTGTTTATTGTGTTGGATTGACTTTCATAAACTATGAATTATTGTGTTTGTTTGTTGTTTTTAAAATCTCAATTACGTTTCAATTATGGTGTGCCTATGATGGTGTTATTAAATATACTTTGAGATTTGTTTCTATGAATACAATTTAACTCTGAGGCACCAATTTAGTTTTTTTTTACACTTTTTTGATGATTCTTAATTATACATGTTTTGTTTATCCTAATTGAAATCCCATGTTTTTTGTTGTTTAACTTGTTATTGTTTTGTATTATGATTGTACAATTTGCAAATGATGACAATCTAGACAGGGACATCCGATCTCCTAATCCTAATTAGAGGGAATGATGATTTGTCGTGGGAATCTCTCTGATGCATATATTTTTCCAAAATTGATTGTCCTTAAAAAATTTGGTGTTTGATTTGGAAATTTTAACATTGATTAACTTGCATCTATAGTATTTTCAGAAAGAAACTAATTATGCGCAGATGACGATAAGCTAGACAGGGACTCAGCACTCTGAAAAGAGAATGTTGATTTGTCTAATGGGAAAACTCTCTGATGCGTTTTCATAAGCACTATGATTTTCTCATTCCTTTGAATGATTGATCTTTGTTTTTTTTTATTGGTTGTCTATGCTTAACATGATTATACGATTTGCAAGTGATGACAAACTAGACAGGGACATCCGATCTCCTAAATAGAGAAAATGATGATTTGTCGTGGGAATCTCTCTGATGCATATATTTTTTTCAAAATTGATGGCTTAGGAATATTATTTTTTTTGTTTACATCACTTTAGTTTTACTCTTTTAAAGTTTGTTGTGTTTTGATTTTCCAATTTTAATCCTATTGAGAATTTTTCAGAAAATTTAGTAATAATGTGGCCAGTGATGTAATTATTCATTGCACGTATTACCAGAAGTGTACTTGATGATATATGCTCTAATTGTCACTACCTCTGAGGCCATTTGTTGCTGTTATAGTTTTTGCTTTGACATTTTCTCTACATGTCCCCTTGTTCATCATGTATCTTTTGTTCAAATTTATTCGTCCATTTTTCTTTATATAGATAACTTTTTTACTGCGGAATTAATTTGATGTGGCTTTTTTGTACAAAATTTATATACATTGACAATTTATGTCTTGAAGTTGGTTGGGTGTATGTAGTTGGATATCACAACATCAGAATGTATGAGCCTGATGATTGTCACAAAGAACGGAGATTTGAAAGTTGCTTTTGTTGAAGCCTCTGATAATCTCTGGGCTCCAAAAGCATCTTATGAAATAAATTGTTCTATTTTGGTATTAATGAAGGCTTGAATAAATTTTTGTAATACATGTAAATTAGATTGAAAACTTTTTTCATTATGCCTTGTAGGAATTCATATCTAGCAATATGTGACATCATTGGATTGTTAATTTTTGGATGATTATTGATCCTAGTCTTTTTAGTGAATGTCCATGCTATTTGAAGTTCCTTTTGAAATGCTGCCTTTGTTGGGCTTATTGTGACACAATCCTTACTTGAACTTGAATGTAGCAACAAATTTAAGGTGTTGTTTGTTGTGTTGGATCTACTTTCAGAATGAATTGCTGTTGGAATTTTTCAACCTTGTAGAGAAGCAGGACATCTATTGTGGAGACATATTGTACATTTGTAATGTATATGATCTATTTGAAGCCATTTTATATATACATTTCTGAATACAATAACTTACGTGTTTAACATTTTCTCACATAAAGGTATCTAAAACTAGAAATTTACATTTGATAATACATAGAATTTAATGTTTAAAAAGTATTGTACAAGTTTCAAGATAATATTCTTATATTTGCATCATTAACAAGTATCCTTAGGTCATATGTTAACATTTTTCTTATGAAAAATTTTAACATGTGCCCTAAGGGTACATGTTATAGAGTCTAATATAAAAATATTTTTTTTGTTACTTATGCTCATCAATCTTTTGAACCTTAAATTTCTATTATTATGTAAATTTAAGTTTCTTTATTTTGATATTTTAAAATGTGTCATAATGTTACATGTAATAGCAAAAAATTATAATAGAAATCTTTCCGGTGAAGTTCTTCTCAAAGCTACTAATGCTCTTCATATTAGAATTGTTACTTTTTTACTAACTACAATTCACTACCTAAGACACAAACTACTCTTGGATGCTGGAACAAAGTCAGAATCGTAATCACTGTCTTTATTTTTATGTTAAGTATGAAATACATAGTTTATTATTATTGGTTAAATAAAAATTAGTACTCATTCTTGAAAATATATATTGCAACAAAATTAAGCGGATTCAAAAGAAGAAAATGTGTATTGTTGTCGTTTGAAAACTCACCTGCAAACATAGTTATAGAGTTTCCAAAAGCTAATTTACCCGATAACCACCAATTAGTTGTCCCAAATATTTACAATTCAACATAGGTGATACCTCATTTATCCGAGAATCATCAACATTAACTAGGCCACGGAAGAATTTTGTATTTGCATCACCTTATTTTAGTCATAAAGCTCGTTAACTTTGCCATTAAAGAATGCAGTTCTTATCGGACATAGAAAATTTTTATGCGTCAATTCTTTTTGTTTGATCTTGACCTATGAATTATGATAAATGGACACTCCGCTTGTTTAACGTCCATAATATATGAATTATGATTTATTTTTTTACATAATATATTAAATTTATTGGAAAGAGAAAGTGTGTGCAAAAAAATAGAAATTTATTGGTGGATTAAAACGAGAGTATAATAGGAAAATAACGTGTAAAAATACAATTTCTTAATTTGGTGTTACTATTCGAAAAAGACAAATAAAAAGAAACGGAAAAAGTATTAAAAAATTAAATGTTATGATATATTATTTGTGATTGCAACATTTCTTTAATTAAAATTTTCAACATTAAAATGTTTAATTAAGAGTAAATTATCTAACTTGAGCAATACTTTGAGTAATTATTTTTTGCTATATGATGCTAAAAGATAAGGAATTAACAAATAATTTAAGCAATTTTAAATTTTGGTTTTTTTTTTCTGGACACATCAAAATAGTTTCACATTGCTTGGTAATTGAGACAAAGTGTAGTTTATATATAGGCAAAATGTATTCATAGGTCTTTTAAGTTTTACTTTTACGACAAATTGATCTTTTAAATTTTTTAAGTAACAAATAAGTCTTTTAAGTTTTTTAAGCAATAAATAGGTTCTTTAAGTTAGTAAATTGTAACATTTAAGTCCCTCAATTACTTAAAAAATAAGATTTAGATGTTACAAATTATAGACTTAAAGGACCTATTTGTTACATAAAAAAGGGTCATGCTAACTAGTGCCCCCGGGGCATTAGTTAAGGATACCAAAACAAGAAACTTTTACATTGGAAATAGTGTTATTTATATTTGTAAAATGTCTATTACACAAGTTCCAAGATTATTTTACCACATTTGGCTCCTTAACTAGTGCCTCTGGGCAGTAGTTAGCATTTTCCAAAAACTTAAAGGTTTTATCTGTCACAAACGTAAAACTTAAAGACATATGGATGTATTTTGCCTTATATATAACACCCTCACCTTTCAAACCACTGAGACACTTTTTTTACAAAGAACAAAACCGTGACGGGTTAATCCCAAACCGGACAATCTCTCAGAGATGTGGACTTGAGATCAGATTGGAACATTGGTGCCGTTTGTGGGAAACAACTCGTGGGTCGACAGTCACCCTTTGGCCCTTTAGCCTCGACTAGCAGGACTCTGTTATGGATACACTAAAAATAGGCTTAATTGCACTTTTGATCTCTAATTTTATAAAACCCACAAAAATAGTCTCTCTATTTTAAAATCAAACTTTTTGCACCCCTATTTTCACGTGAGCAATGTTATATGTTAGGGGAGAAAAAGTACAAGAAATACAAGAATTGTACTATTTTATTTTTAAAAAACTAAAATTGCTATAAAATAGGAAGTTTATAGGAAATCATGGGAAGGTTATGATGGAATTGTAGGGCTAGGATTCATTTTCCTCTTTCTTGTTTGTTAGTTTCTTGCAAAGTAGGCATTTTCCTTTTCATATTTGTTACAATTTTAGTCTAACTCGTTTTTTTTTTTACTTTAAAAGTGGTGACTATGTCAAAAAAGATTAATTTCTGTCTCAAATTTGATATTTTATCTTTAGATTCAATGTATGGCAAAAAAAAAATCTTTAAATTCAACGTTGGAGACAATAAATCATATTTTATAATACCAAAATTCCTAATTTTTAGAGTAAAAATATGGATTGAGCAGGTGTTACAACTAGTATGAAAGTAAAGACAAACAAATTCAATTTTAAAATAAAAGAACTATTTTTGTAAATTTCATAAAATAACCGACCAAAAGTTTAATTAAAAAAATAAATAAAATAGAAAACCTTTTTTGGTTTGTGAAAATGCCACCGCCTCCGATAAGTGTCCTCAAAATTCGAGATCCTTCCACAGATACGGCAACGCTTCTGAATATACAGTTACAATACGTACAAACAACTACTCCAAAAAGATCAAAGAAATGGTGAAAATATAAAAAAGAAGAAAAAAAAGAAAAGAATAACAAAAAGGGTTGAGACGGAAGAGTGAGAGACGATGGCCGGTCAATTAGCCGCTGCAGCAACAACCGTAACCAACTCTTATCTTCTCCGCCTTCCTTCTCTCCGGTAATTCACCATAACAATTTCTTTCCCTTCTCCATACCAATTTTCGATAATTCGTGTTTTACAATTCTTATATACAACCTAATTTCATATTTAACATGCCTTGATAACCTTGTTTTGATTTCGTTGTTAGAAATTCCTAGGGTTAATGATTTTTAGCATTCAATTTTAAAATATTTGTTATCTTATCATATTAATCAAATTGTGAATGTTATTTTTCAACTCTGGATTATATTTTAACTAATTATGTATTATCATTGCTTGTTGTTTTTTAATTTGGAATTAATTAAGCTGGGTGGTTTTATAGGAAGATATGTTATCTCTGTTTATTAGATCTTATGGCAAAGTTCAAGTAGAACTTGTATAAATTTTAAAATAAATGTTAAATCGACACGCAAAATTGACAAAGATACGATGAACCTTGGTGTTTTTGTGTATTTTCGGAGTCTAAAATTTTCTGTTTGGATAATATAGCTCAAATTTTGAATGTTAGAATTTACAATTTAGGTGCTTCATATATGAGATTATTATATAAGGGACTTTGTGATAGTGCTGAGGAATTTGAAAATCAGGCACACATGTTTATGTTCTTACCGAAAGGTGTAGAGATGAAAAGATTTGTTGTTGATGATGCATAGATGCTTTGTGATTGATACTTTGTTGTTGTGGTCATGACTCATGAGTTATGCGTTTTTTTTTTTTTTTTTTTGCTTTATGGGTTATCATTTATTTGTATTTTGAAACTCATAATTTATGTGTATTTGGTTTTCAATTAGGAATAAAGATTTGATTCGAGAAAGATGTGTTACATTCCATAGGAAAAAGATTCCTACCATCAAAGCTCTTGCAAGCAGTTCTTTGGGTAAGTATGCATCATGATTCACAACATTTCTTGTTTATGGATTTATCTGTGATTTTTAGGTTTTAGCCAGTGCCCAATTGCATTAAATATGATTATAATGAAATATTAGATCTTGTTAAGAATAAATAGGAGGATTTGTAAAAATGTATGTTATCTTAGCTTATTTCATCGTAATGTTTCTGTTTACTTTGAAGCTAAAACTTGAAGGTATGTATACACTATGTCATCTAAATGCAACACTTTTGAATTTGCATGTGTTATTTCGTTACAGTGCCTAAAAAATGTTTCTAGTTTCATATTCTCCAATTTTTTTATTTCAGGAAAATCAGCTACACAACTCACAGCTGTTTCATCTCCACTATCTACTGATAACCATGGTCCCCTCTCACTCAGTGTTCCCAAATCTCGAAGAACCGGTTCTAGTACCCGTCCCCAAGCTTATATATATCATTGGTCTGGCTTTCGAATCCCTGCGAATGCTGAGAAGCCAGAATGGTGGTGGAGGACTTTATCATGTGTACCCTATCTAATAGCACTGCAGATGTCTGCAACTGGGTACTATCTAGAACCTTTACTTGATAAATTCAAATTATTTGAAAATGTGATATTTTATATCCCAGGAGCTGTCAACCGATTGCCAACCTGGTTCCCTATACTATACTGCTATTTGGCTATCGTGGTAGTGGTAAAAAATAAGGACTTCCCCCTTATCTTCAGATTCCATTTAATGATGGGAATGCTACTAGAAATTGCTTTACAGATAGTATGGGTTGTAAGTAATTTCATGCCGCTGATACACTTCAAGGGAACACTTGGGATGTATTACTGGGCTGCTGTGGGGTTGACATATATTATCATAACCATGCATTCCATTAGGTGTGCTCTTCTTGGTACATTTTCAAACATCCCTGTTATTAGTGAATCAGCTTTCCTCCATTCTCTATTTAGTTTAGGAGGGTTCCAGCGGCCGTTTTAAGAAGTAGTCAAGAGCATATTTGTAATCTTTATGTGGTTTTGCAGTGAAAGGAATGATTGTCATTGTTTGTAGACTGTAGTTGACATTTTATTCTATTATATAAAGAGATAAGGGATATTGAAATTCTGATACGGATTCCAATAATTGCGCTGTTGTATTTCTTGTCTCTATCTACCATGCTAAAAAGCTTGTTTATGTTTATACGTATTTTTCATAAAAACTGCCTTTAAGTTGTCAGACCAAAAACTCTACTAGATTCTGATACTCAATATCACAGCGGTGTTTAAATCCTGCTGGCTGTTTTGGCTTGATATAGTAGTAAAGGAGCAAGTGATTAAACCTCATTCGTTGTTAGTGTAGTTGCATTTTGTTAATTTAGCTCAGTGGAGATGTTTGAGAAATAGCCGATAATATTGCCGTTATATGCACCTAGATATAATGGATGGTAATCTTATGATAGGTGCAATGATTAAATTGTGGAAACGAATGGGTAGTTTATCTTGTTTAAAGTGTTATGGACTTATGCTTGGTTGCCTTGGTTATTGTAGTTTCTTCAATTGCCTAGTATTGAAAGTAAATCATATAAATGGCATAATTGCTAAAGTTTGGGGGATGGGATCCCTTGTTAATATAATGGGTAATAAAACAATAGTGATTATATTATGCTTTGTATGTGTAAGTGTATTTTGTATGAGTTGCAAGCCATCTGATGTAGAATATGGAGTCATGATTTTCACTGTTCTGTTAGTAATACTGTCAAGAAGAGGTAAAACTATTTAAAGGATGGCCTTGTAATTATTGAACCATTGGTTTTGGTAGTACTTGGCCCTCTTGTGCCTCCCTCACCATAGTTAATTAATATCATTTTCCCTCTTATCTTTTGGTAACATACATCATTTTCTTTTTCAAAAACTGATAAATATAACATTTGATGAAGTGATTTTATCATGAATTTGAGTTAAATGGGAGCTTAGGATTTCTTAATGGAAACTTGTAATTTTAGACACCTTTGGCCATGTTTCTCAAGTTCTCAACAGTAGTAAATTATCATAATCGAGAGAGACAAATACATTCATATTTTATCACATAAGAATAGCTTAATTGATTTGAGGAATTCTAATAATTATGTGCAAATATTTGTCTTTGTTTTCTCCTCCTAGTAGGCAGTATGTTGTTTTCAAATTGACAGAAAATTCAAAGATGAAATACCAACATTTAGTACAAAGACTCTGTTTGGTAAACCAAATAAGCTAGCTTATAGCTTAGAGCTTTTAGCTTATAAGCTAAAAGCTCTGTTTGGTAACAGTTTTTAAAAAAGAGCTTATAGCTTATTTTACTAGCTTATAGCTTATTTTTCAAATGCTATTTCAAGTAGCTTATGAGCTTATAGCTTATAGCTTATTATCTTTTCTTCAAATTTTACCCCTATCATCTTACTTGAAAAGAATTAAATATTAATTAAACATATTCTTTTTATGTCATTTCATACTTATAAGCTAGTCCAACCGCTAATTTTACCAAACATTACAAATTCAATCAGCTAGCTTATTCGCTATAAGCTAAAAGCTAGCTTATCAGCTATTCGCTATTTTTTACCAAACAAAGTCAAACAAAAAATTGACCAAAGATAAAAACTGTAGCCAATCCTTTAGGCTAACTGGTGGTACTAACCATGTTTATAACAAAGAGGCATTTGCCGTTAATTAATAATCACGTCGGTAATTCACATCAAAGGCATGGCTTTGAGGAGAAAACAACAGAAAAAAAGAATAAGCCGGCAGAACTTGAGTGGAAGAATTTGGCAATATGTGAATAGAGTTTGGAATAAGTCTGATCTTTATCTGATATTGCAGACAACTTAATTTGAAATATGGAGTAGTTTAGTTATATAGTTAGAGTTTGTCGGTAGTAGTTAATTTTGTTGATTCTCTACTATCTTTTATAAAGAGAACATTTCATATATTCATTTATCATATTTTTTCTATCGGTCAATGTGAAGATTTTTTCTTGTAACAAGTGTCAAGATTATTTTGTTACAAGATGAATCTTCTTTCTGACCCTGGGATTTGCAACACAACTCTTAGCAATTTACTAATTATTTGATTCACCCTTTTTTTGTTGGTATTGCTTGAGCCGTCTACTGAAGTTAATTGGTTGCTTTGAACATGTATAAGTATAACTACAAGATAAGTAGTTATGCATATTGATTACTCAATGGGAACTATACTTCAATGGAGCTCCCTAACTTTGGTTGAAAATTGGGATTGTAAAGTACAATCCCATGTGGGAAAAACATATGAATTTCTGTTTAAACCTAATTAGTGGAAGATTTGGATTCAGAAACATTAGTCCTAGTTGTTGTGTATATAATCATTGACTATTCCAATCCTCTATTGCAACATTGAAACCATTATTGACTTGTGAAGCAGAGAGGCTTAGTTATCCTTAGAAGCAAAAGTCAATTGAGGTGTTAATTCTGTAGTTAGAAATGCTTGTACAATTTCAAAAGGTCAAGCTTGTTTGGTGGCTATAAAATTGATACCGAGTAATGATATTTGTACAATTAATTTAGAACATTTTTTGAGACAACCTTCTTCTTTCATTTTAGAGAGTACAATGAGAGTATGAGAGAGTTGTTCCGAAGATGGTCCCAAATTAGTTATTTCTCTTGATACTGAGTCTTCGGTTGTAGCATTGTGATGTTTATCTTACTATTAGATCTTGCTGTTTCATAGTTTCTTCTTACTATTCATTGCAAGAACAAATGCATTTTTAGTGAAGAATTTTACATTGGATAAATAATGTATGAACATAAGTTTATAATCATAGGACAATTCTCATCTTACAAATTAATTTTGTAAGGTTATGTTGGGTCAAATTTAAATTTTAGTATAGTATCATAGTCTATTCAAAATTCATTAAGTCACATGCTAACAAGTCACTGCCATTAGACTGCTCATATTACACTTGTGATGTTGAATCTCGGGCATGAGAAGGTGTTTTAAGGGTATGATAGAGTTTTAGAGCCATTTGATAGTCATACTATAATAGAGCAAAAAATAGGATAAGAGTGTTGACAAGCAAAATTGAATAACATTTCTAATAAAAAAAGGTTAAATGCATCCGGGGGGTCAAAGTTTAAAGTTTGCAATAGATTGGTTATTTTTATGACCATTCGTTACGAAAATGGTCTTTGTGAATGTTTATTGAGTGATATGACATTGTGCACGCTTATGTGACAATTACAAAAATGTTTATATGACCATTAACCGAGATAATCTATGTGCCTTGAAGGTTGTGAAGAAAGTTTTCTAAAATGAAAACCATTAATTCAACTTGATTGATGCTTTTTAAATGAGTATATGGTGGTACAGTATTTGTAACTGTACGTTGGTACTAGTGATCCAAGTGATCAAATTTTGGTAGTAGCAATAACAATTGTTCAAGGGTAACAACCACATAAACATTTTTGTATCGAAATGTCATTAACAGAGTAACGGTGTAATCTGTTATAAATTAAAAGATCAATTTGATACTTAATGTTAAACATGAATGACTCATTATGTGCATTTAACCTAAAAAATAAGATAATTGAATTTGATGCTTTCTTTATTTTATTTTACTTCTCAGAGACTTTTATATGATTAAGAAAACAAATTTATGAAGAAGAGTAGAAACTTGTATGGTAGTAAGTATGAACTATTAACTAGCAACGAAGGAACAACATCAACGCAAATTGTTTTGTGGCTGGCTTACAAATTATACGTTATCAAATAGAGAAAATATTTTCCTCTATGCATATTTTAGCTCAAACCAAAGGTTGCTTGCTCAACCTCAAGGTCATTTTTTTATTTTTAAACCAAGTTTTCACCATCCACCATACATAGGTAAGCAATTAAGCCTTACAACAGGATTTACCCTTTCAAATCAAACTTTCATCCAATGGTAAAAATCCATGAGATATTACCAATAGTAAAAAAAGTGGTACATATATAAGGTCAGTTTGTTTTGACTTTTTTTAAAAATGAATTTTATAGTGTTATACAATTTTGTATAAAAATAATTTATAAAGAAATTCTTTATAAAAGCTTCAAATGAAAATTTAGTTTGAATGATTATTCTTAAAATGTTATTTTAGGTATTTCATCACTTTATTAAAAAAAATTGGATATCAAAATTTCAAAAACTCACTTAAGTTTGAAGCTATTTCAAATAAATTTTCATAAAAATCATTTTTAAAATACATCTTTTTTGAAGAAATTACAATTTCGACTATATTTTGATATTCAATAATGTATGTTTATATTATATATTGTCAAAAATAGTGTTTTAATTTAGAAAAAATGAATATAAAAAACTTGTAATATTATTAAAATGATTTTACAAAATTTATTTTAAAAAGTACAAAGAATTTTTTTTTATTTTTTTTTTTTAAATCTGAAACAAACAGACCTATAGTTTAGTTGATAATTATAGAAATATGGAGGGGACAAAGGTTCTTTTTTTGTAAAAAATGTTTGGGAGCCGAGGTTAAAACCTATGAACCACAAACACTTCTCGGATTAGGTGTGTCGGTGTCCGACACGTGTCTGTGTCCGACACGTGTCTGTGTAAGTGTCCGACACCGACACAACACTTATAATTACACTGAATTATGTAATTTTTTCAAATTATTATCGGTGTCGCCGTATCAGTATCTGTATCGTGTCCGTGTAGGTGTCCGTGTTTCATAGATTAAAACTATAAATTTCTCACTTCTTCCTTTAAATGTCGGCAATATATTATTTGATAAAAAAAAAAAATCAAAATATAGTTAGTAAATATATTGTGTAATTAAACTTAAATAATATATTAGGCTTATACTACCTATAGATTATTTTACTACTCTATATAAAATCTATTTCTAATTCTAACCCTTGTTTTCTTGACGACTGAAACCCTGATCTCAATGCAAATCTCTATCAACAATTTTAACTTCAGAAATTTCAAACAAATGGCAAGTAGACATTGAACAAGTTTCACCCCTCAAATCAGAGAAAACCAAATGCTTCCATTTGTATTGCACACTCCACAATAATAAATAACACAAAAATGGCACTATCATAATTTCATTCAATGCCGGCTAAATTATTCTTTATTCATATTTATGCATAAATTTTACCGCTTCAACTCTCAACTGTTACATAACAGCAACACAAACAAACACACTCTTACAATTCCAATACTGCAGCTGTAGAGGATCCAAACACGTCTCCGATGAAGTCGCAAAACACTTCACCGGTGAAACATCGTCATCAGAGAAACCGCGAAGTCATTACTTCGCGGTTTCTTCCTTCTCCTTCAACCTCCATAGAATCTACTGAATTTCATTCCCCTTCCTCCGTCATACGGAAATCGTCCATTCGGAGTTTGGATGAAGACAACAACAATAGAAGACATAGAATAACTGAAGAGAAAGAGAAAGATTCTGTTTTACGCCATCAACTTTGGCCTTCTTCGGCGAAAAATAATAACTCTGGTACACTTGCTGATCACATCACAGAAGACAGAATCATAGAACAAAATGAGAAAAACAAACATAAACACAACAATAACAACAAAACTAGTTTCAATATATCACAAAAGAGTTATAGAAGATTTGAAAATAATGAAACTAGAGAAATTGGTGGTTCTGCAAGATACACTGGAAAACTTAGTTCTCCTTCTTCTTCTATGAAGAAACTAAATTCTAATAATGGTTCTGTCATTGTTCCGGGAAGATTTTCGTTAGATGAAAATGCTAAACTATTTAAGAGAAATTCAAGCTTAACTAGCTCTGTTGATACTGAATCGAACGATGAGGGTTTGGTTTCTCCGGCAAGAAAGGTAGTTGTGGAAGTTCCTTCAAGGTTGATAAATGATGCAACATTGAGAAGGGCTAGAAGAGGAACTTCGGATTCGAACATAGGGAATTTAAGCGGTGATTCATTGAAAACGATGATGAAGAGGACTAATTCGATTACGGGGTATAAGAATTCGAAATCTCAATGGGCAATGTCGCCTGGTAGGTCAGAGTTTTCGAGCCCTGTGAAGGCAAAAGGAGTTGAAAAACTTCTCAATTTTGGTTTTGATCTTTTCAAGAGTAAGAAATCATCTCTTGGACTTGATTCGCCGGTTGGTTTTGGAAACAATGAAGATGTTCATAAGCTTCGTTTGTTTAATAATCGTTTGATTCAATGGCGATATGCAAATGCTAAATCACAAGTTGTGAATGCAAACATTTCTCACCAAGCTCAGGTACATATAAGTTATAAGTTGTTTTCATAAGTTATCTCGAGAGTTTATTGAAATAAAATAAAACTAGTTTATACAAAATGTCATAAATTATATATGCTACAAGACAAGATAATATGTAAATAAGCTAATTACAAATGCATCTTTAAGTCTATTTTCTTTCTATGATAATGAGAAATTGAATTAACATATTCTTGGTTTATGAGTACTTTTAGAGAAATTTGATATATGTCTGGGATGGTCTCACCAAGTTCAGAAATTCTGTTATGAAAAAGAAAATACAACTTGCCAAAGAAAAGCTTGAAATGAAGATAGCTTTCATATTGTATTATCAAGTAAGTAGTAAACTTAATTTAATTAAGATCTACCAAATTTGTTATTATTGTAATGAATTCATTCTTAACTTATGTATTGTTGTTTTTGGTAGTTGAAGTTATTGGAAGCTTGGGGAAGCATGGAAAGACAGCATGTATCAACAATTACTGCCACCAAAGAGTGTTTGCTTTCTGCTGTGTGCAGAGTTCCTCTTTTGGAAGGTGCTAAGGTACATTGACACAAAGAATAACTAAGCCTTTTAGTTATTAAGACCGAGTAAACCACCAAATTCGTCTATGATTTTATAAAGCGCTTTCAAACATGTTCATGAGATTATGGATATTTCAAATTTTACCTAAGTGATCATGATAGGGATGGTGCTTTGACAGAACATTTATGCTTAACTTACAGGTTGATGTACAATTTACTTCGATTGCAATTCGTCTGGCCTCTGATCTCACAGCTTCCATTAAGCCAATATTAACTTCTTTTTCGCCTGCAGTAAGTTTGGTTACACACAATACACACTATGTGCTACTTATTTTATTATCTACAGTTGTATTATTTCGACTAGACAATTTTCGCGACAACTTTTAAGTGGTTAATGTAGTTCAAAATAGATGACTAATTATGTTTAGTAAATAGTTAATGGATATATAGATGTCAAAACTCATTAATCAATACTGTAACTTAACTTCATTACTTAAGAACTTAGATGGGATTAACATTAACCTCAATTTTTAGGTATTCAAATCTACATTTAGTTGAACACCTACAAATAAAAGTTATGATTAACCACATCTAAATTTGTGCTTACTAAAGTTAGTGGTTAATAAGTTTAGCACCTGGTATATCTATTAACTATCTATTGAACGTGATTAACTAATAACTACCTATTTGAAATGCTTTAAGTTGCCGCGAAAATTGTCTAAATATCGTGATACAAAAATCTAGAATCTACGAGGACTGCATTCATATTAAAAAATTTCTCTGTCAACAGGTTGATAAGACTACTGCAATAGTATCAGAATTGGCAAAAGTTGTTGCACAAGAGAAGCAACTCTTAGAAGAGTTTTATGATCTCTTACATACTATATCTGTCTTTGAGGTATAGTATACTAATATCTCCAATCCTTTTTATAAGACACGGTTGACTTTTTAGGTTTATTGAATATTTGATGTATTATAGATCAGATATATCATTTATTTAAAGAATCTAAAAAGTGAGTTGTTTCTTATAAAATGGGAGTACTTGTTAATAATTATTGCTTGTATTCTTATTAGACATAACTACTAGAGAAAGGAAATATCATTATATATTGATTTTTATGATTATATATGTTGGCAGCTTCAAGAAAGAAGTATAAAGTGCAACCTGATTCAATTTGAAGGCTGGCAAAGGAAATATCAACAGAAGCAATAACTACTAGAGATTACTGCTTCATCATAGGTTCCTATGTAGATTATATCAACGAAACTGACATATATGATATATCTTCATATAAAAATTACTAGTAGATGTTTAGACAAACAGAATATAGATTGACATATGTTGCTAATATTGCAAGTTTGCTATTAGAAGTAGAACTATAACATGTAGGATTTTGGTATTTTAATGTGCATTCCTTAGTTTTATAATTTATTCATTTTTCTGACAAATATTTATTAAATATCAATACAAGTGGTGACGTCTTATTTGTTAGAATTGATTGGTCACATAAAAGGAATGAAGCTGGCTTGTCAGCTCTTTTTATTGCACTAATATCCGAGTCTTTTATCTCATTTTGTTTGGTTTTTTTAATTTGTATCAAACATTAAAAATTAAAATCTTTTACTTTGTTTGGTTTTTTTTTTTGTTACCATAATATTGATACATGATATTAGGTTACCATGATAATTTGTTATACCATAAACATTTTTAACATTGCAAAATATTAGTGAGGGAATTTCATATCACAAACACAAACTTGTTAAATTCCATTGCTAAATTGCAAACATGAAACAAACGATAGCTTGTATTTCCGACAAAATCTCATCCCCTCACTAATTGTGAGGGTTCATTCTATCACAAGTGACGGAATATCCAAAAATTTTAGTCTTGTGGTGGCACTACTCCACTACTTCAGCATAATCTAATATTGAGCAAACTACACATCTTTCCACATCTAGTACAACTACAGATACCGAACTTCCCCACTCTACTCTTAGCCCACCTAGTATGTCACATGTCGCATCAGCTGTTGCATCAGGTGACAATCCACATGTTGATTCACTTCCACAAATTGGAGTAAGAACCCTAGTGATGGACGTATTTGAATTCGTTCGGGACCAACAAAAATATAATTTTTTAATAACTTTCTTCCATTTAATTCTAAAATAACTCATGTTGTGTCTTATAATTTATTTAAATTGTTTTTATTTTTTTTTTATAGATTTGACCCTTGTGTTAAGCCCAGACGTGAGATTACAAAAAATATTAAACGCAAGTAATAACTCATCTTCTTATGTATAGGTTTTTTTAATGGCAGTAATATTACAGTGAAAAAACGGGAGGAGAGGTTAATTTATTTCGTTATACATTTAAAATTGATTAAAATAAATAATTTAGAAATAACAAAAAATTCATATGCATTATAGCCGTGTGACTGTGGATAAAATGCACCATATGCATAAGACAAAAAGATTAATGAATCCATGAAGAATAAAATAAATTTATATAATAAATACCCGTAAATAGTCCTATGAGGTTAACTCAGTTGGTAAGTCATTGCATTATATATGCAGGGGGTCGAGGTTCGAACCCCAGACATCTCACTTATCCACCTTAAGGATGAAGTTTCTAGCCACTATGCTATTTGACAAAAAAAAAATAACATAACTTTATTTTTATTTTATTGTAAATAGTTTAAGGATATATATTTTTCCTTTTGTAGTAGAGTATTTCACAAGTTAGTACAATTGTCTTTTATTTTAATAAATTTATGCAAAAAAGATTAAATGAAAGGAAAGAAAAGTGAAGAACAAAAGAAAATATAAAAAAAGAGATGAAATAAATGATAATGCATATAATATTACATAAAAATTAAGGAGAATTAATTCTAATATTTTGATGGTGTTATGCATATAATAATTGGTTGTAGGTGTTTTTTGTGATTGATATGTATGACTCTAATAGTCATAGTTAATACATGAGAATGAGAGAATTGTGAATCCTTTTTTTAATATTAAAATTTATTTTATTTTAATTTAAACTTCGTATAATTGGTTAGTGGTGTATGCATGTAATTGATTAGTGTTGTTCTTGGGGAATGATAAGTATAACTTCATGAAGAGTCATTAACACATGAAAATGAGGGAAAATAAATTGTGTATTATTTTATCTAATATTAAAAATTAAATATTATGATATATTACTTGTGTTTTCAACATTTCTTAAATAAAAATTTACAACATTTAAATTTTTAAATTAAGAGTAAATTCTCTAACTTGAGCAATACTTGAGTAATGTTTTTTTGTTATATGACGCTAAAAGATAAAGAAGTAACAAATAATTTAAGCAATTTTAAAATTTTGGTTTTAAAGATAAGATGTAATTCAAACCAAAAAAGATAAAGATATAATAAATTTAGTTTATTGAGATATTTATACTACATAAAAAGTAATGATATATTGAAAATTCAACATGTATTGAAAAATAATAAATTTATTTTATTAAATTAAGTTAAATCAAATTAAACAAAATTATAAAAAAAAAAGTAGAAATAGAAATAAAATGTATGTTGATATATTTATAAAAAATTAAAATAAATATTTTTGAAAAAAAGAAAATTATTCATAATAAATGTGAAAACGGAAACTAATATTGAATTTGAAAAAAAAAAATAGATTTATTGAAATACATTATGATAAAATTGTGAAGTTGGCTTGTCCATAAGTGGGGTTTGTAAAATTATACTTTAATTAAGTATACCAAAAAATTATTATAAATTGATCAGAAAATAAATTACAATATTTTATGAAAAGTGTCAAAGTAATACTCCCTTCGATCCTTTTTATATGAGACAATTCACTTTTTAGATTCATTAAGTAGTTGATATATTTGGTCTATATTATAGACCAAATATATTAATTATTGAAAGAATCTAAAAAGTCAATTGTGTCTATTAAAAAGGACCCAAGGGAGTATATATATATATATATATATATATATATATATATATATATATATATATATATATATATATGTCTGAAAAGAAACAAAAAACTTATTTTAAAGTTAAATATGTTTTTGTCCCCTATAAAATTATCAAATTTTGATTTTGATCCCAATAAAAAATTGGCATACTTTGATCTTATAAAAAGTGGCATATATAGAGATTAAAAATAAAATTTAATAATTTTATCATTTAAAAATAAATAATAAATAAATAATTGAGAATAAGGTGTTGGGACAGTGCATAAAATAGCTTCCTTTATATACAAATTTTACTAATGTATTCAAATAAAATAAAATTATAATTAGTGACGTAGAAAAAGTTACTACATGTGAACTCAGATATATCAACAGTTTATTTGCCAATAATAGTTATTTAAAAAAATATATTTTCTAACAATTATATAATAACCGTAAAAGAAAAACAATTATATAATAACTATACACTTTTTGTGGTTTTTAATATTTTTTGTATATCTTAAATTCCATACTGTGAGTAGATTCTTAGGTGATGAACCACTTTTTATGTTTTGGAGAGATAAATGGTTAGATGATGAACCACTTAATATTAAATTTAGTAGATTGTTTGAGTTGTCAGTTGAGAAAAATACTCCCTCCGTCCTTATATGTAAGCAAAAAATAAAAAATCACGCTTATTAAGAAACTCTAAATTTTACCAAAATAAACAATTAAATTTCCAAAATTACCCTTGATCATTTTAAAAACAAGATACTCATAGAGTTATTGGAAACCGAAAAGTTGCATTGAGAAAAAAAAAGTAGTACTCCAAACACTAATTACAAGAAGGGTATTTTTGTAACAATACAAATAAAAATGATGTTTTTTGTTTACATTTTGGGACAAAAAAATGAGAGAATTTTTGCTTACATATAGGGACGGGGGGAGTATTTCGGTGGTAGATATGTATAGAAGGGGCTGGGGAGTGAGGGAAGCGGGACGAAGATGGCGGCGACGTCTCTTTGTGTGGGAGGAGGAGTTGCATATGGAGTGTTGTGCAATATTGGATTTTATTTTCTTGCAGGAAGCTATACCAGATAGGTTACTCAGTCAGCAGAGCTTATCATTTGCTAGTTCACATCGTCCCGTTAGCGGTGGCTGCCCATAACAACATTATATGGAACAAAATTGCTCCTCTGAAAGTGTCGCTCTTTGCTTGGAGGTTATTAAATAACAGGCTCCCAACAAAAGATAACTTGATTCGTCGAGGAATGACTCATTTGGACTCAATATTGTGTACAGGTGGTTGTGGAGTCTCTGAAACTTCCAACCATTTGTTTTTGGGTTGCAACTTTTCTCAATTTCTCTAGTATAAAATTCTTCATTTGTTAGGTGTGTATGATCCTTTATCAAATGGTGTCAGTGACCACGCTTCACAATTTTGTAATACTTATGTTGTTCGTAAAGAAGTTCGATCAGGTTTACAAATGGTTTGGTTGACATTTGACGTGTTGTTGGATTTTCTGGAAGAAAGAAACAACATGATTTTTACTTATAAAGTTTCTTCGGGGGAGATGTTGTTCGACAAGGTGAAAAGAATATCGTGGTGGTGGCTAAAGTCAAGAAAGAAAAAATTTAGTTATGATTTGAATATGTGGTGGTTAAATCGTTTGTTTTGTTTAGGTTCTTGATTAATTTCTAAATGTTGACTTTGTTATATTTCTTTGATCTCGCGTAAACTCGTGTAAACTCTTTGGTTAAGCACACTTTGTGCTTAACTTTTTTAATATTATAGCATTTTTCTTTGGCTTCTTCAAAAAGTATAAAGAAACAGTTTTATACGATGTATTGTACTAATAGTATTTTTGTAAAAAAAAATTATTTCCTTAATATATCTCCTTTTTTTAGTCAAATAACCTAATCACTAAAATTTTCACTCTCAAAGTGGATGTGTATAATTGGAATAACCGGAATTTGAGAATGCACGAGAAAGCTCGATGGGAATCTCGTAATGTATATAATAAAGATTTGGCGAGTTATTAAAAATGTGCCTCAAAAAAATGTTATTAAAGATGTGAGTTGTGACACTGACACATGATATCAGAATTGTGTGAGATGAATTGTTTCTTCTCCCAATATCAACTCAACAAGCTATTTTTTTATTTATTTATTTATTTACTGCAACCCTGATATGTTTTTTTTAGATTTGAAACTCTGCACTCTAATATATATATGATTCATACGATTTCAGATTCAAAGACGCAGAAGATGAAGACATTGGTCGTATGAAAATGAAATTATCGTTGATTCTCAATCAAATGTTTCCGTGTTATTGAATGATTTTACCCACTTGATCCAATGGTTGTAAAACTTGCTCCATTGTGGACCACCTAGGTTCATACTCCACCATTGCTTTCACCTAGATAAGGTTTTCTTTGTTCATAATTTTGTGGTGTAAAAGGGATTAAGGAACATGTTTTATGGTACTTTTATTGTCTGATTCCACAATACTGAACATTTTCATTGTATAATTACAAAGTGAAAAAAAAAAATGATGAAATCCATTGTAGGTTGCTGCAAAGTATATATATCAGAAAGCAGAAGCAAGAGTGCATTGGAATCAATTGAAAAAGCTGCTAAAATTTTTCCATTAGCACCAATAATTAACAAGTTTGAAGATGTGACTTACAATAGAGTTGGTTACACACTTGTTTCTGAGTTTGTTTCAGTGCCTAATAATGAAGAATCATGTCACTTGACAAATGCTGTTTTGGCTATGGTGAAAGCTGCATTTGATACTATTGATTTTGAGGTTCATAGTGGAACTCATCCTAGACTTGGAGTTGTTGATCATATATGTTTTCATCCTTTGGTTGATGCTTCATTGGGTCATGCTGCTAGTACTGCAAGGAGTTTAGCCACTCACATGGGTTCTAATCTGCAAGGTTAGTATAAGCATGATTTTGTGTTAGTTGATTTTGGTTAAAAGTGGATTGAATGTGAATTTATTTATGTTTAGATGAACTTAGGGGAAAATATAATTTTAAGAGGATTGGTTTTTGCCATTCAAAAAGGGTTAGTGGTGCAGCTTGTTGTATGTTTGTCTTTCATTCATGTGTAATTGTCCTGTAATTAGTAAATACATATTATATGGATCTCTATTGTTTTTGTGTCTATATATGGCTGCCACTTCCTTCAATATTAGCACTGTTGAAAATAATTACTGATATTCAATGATGAAGAATTATGCTGCTGCAGAACTGAAAACATACACAGCAGTCCTTGCTTGTACATATTTGAGTGAATATAAGTTTATGAGTGTTAAGGAGTCTCACATCGGATGTGAGATGGCCCGTGTATGGGTTTATAAAGTAGAGGCAATCCTGACCTTAAAAGCCGATTTTGTGGGGTTGAGTTAGGCCAAACTCCCAATTTTAAGAATGAGTATATGTATACTCTTAATGTTTTGTTAATTGTCAGACTTTGAACGAACCAGCAGAAAGACACATCTTAATGCAGAATTTTACATGCTATAAGTACATACCAGGGAAATTTGATAAGGTCATCCAAATTCTTTTTGGTAGTGGCAAATTTGCGTTATGTATTTTCTTTTATAAGCTAAGAAATATATTAATTGGTGGCTCACATTTAGCACAAAAGGTGCCAAATATTAAAGTTTGTGTTATGTATTAACTTTTAGCATTAGCAGTGAACTCTTTCATCAAAACTCTAGGCCTTTTGTTGTGTTTCAACTGATATATCTAATGAATAAAGTCATCAATCACAAGCCTAATAGGAACCTTCACCACTATTAACAAGGGCATATGTCCTAGCTTTTGATCCTGCATTAGTTGATTTTGCTTTTCAGGACCAAAATCACTATCTCCCTTAATTTCACATTAAAATCTGCCCTGTCATTCCCCGGCCGCAAGAAAGAAAGAAGGGAATTGCCTAATCAAAGTATGAACCCTGAATCCATTATGCTAACAGGATGATGTTAGAAGTTGAACAATATTATATCTTAATGAGTTCATCATATCGTAGATTACTATACAAGGAAAATAAACTCTTCGCTTTTATCAGTTTATGAAGTAATAGAGCTTTTGAACCTTGTTATTCTATTTGATTGTTGGATTTTTATTATGTCTTCATGTTAAATTCTTCTTAACTCCAAGGTTTATTTTGGTTGTTATTTCCATGTTTGCACGTGATTATTTTCATGATTACCATTTTGTATAAAATTGATTATGAAACCGTCTATTAGTACATGTTGATCATATTTCTAAATAGTTCAAATGCACATCATGCAGTTCCTACTTTCTTATACGGAGCAGCACACGAAGAAGGGATGAAACTTGATTCAATCAGAAGAACATTTGGTTATTTCAAACCAAATTCTAACGAAAACCAATGGATTGGTATGCCAAAATCAGACACTTTGCCACTGAAACCATATAGTGGTCCATCTCAAGTGACTCCAGCAAAAGGTGTTGTGGTCATTGGAGCAACCAATTGGGTTGATAACTATAATATCCCTCTATTATCTTCCGATATTAACGCCGTTCGTAGAATCGCAAAGCGTATTAGTGGAAGAGGCGGTGGACTCGCTTCAGTACAGGCCATGGCACTTACACATGGTGAAGGTATCATTGAAGTAGCTTGTAATTTGTTGGATCCAAAGAATGTTGGTGGTGAAAGAGTACAACAAGAAGTTGAGAACCTTGCAAGGGAAGAAGGTATTTCTGTGGAGAAGGGATACTACACAGATTTTTCACAAGAAGAAATTGTTAAAAGTTACTTGAAGCTGTTTCAAGAGAGAATTTGATGTGGAAAAATTATGTTTTCATGCCCAGAGAAGGTTTTTGCCAGCTGGTGAATTTTCATTCCAAATGTCAAATTGGCCTTCTTTACTTTTATATACACCGTCAGAGTAAAAAATTTTACACTATCTGATCATCAGATATATTTGACTTTTATCATAGCCACTTTTAAAATCACAGTTGATTGTGCTTAGGAGAGTTTCTGGTTTGGCAATTGATTTTTGGTTTTTGTTTATCAAAGATGGATTAGTCCAGTGGTTGGTTTAAGTTTGTACTTTTATAGGTTTAATTTGTGTTGATTAGAATAAACATAATCAACTTAGAAGATCCAATTCAGTGGATTAACTTTTTCAATTCTATGGGCTTTATGTGTTGGGTAAGTAATAAAAAAATGAGGCAAAAAGCAAGGTGGAACTGAACTTTGTTGAAAAGAACAAAATGATCTTTGTTGAGAGATGTGTTTAGAGTGAAGAATAACACACCAATCTAAGTATGAGAAAACTTATAAATTGAGTGAACACTAAAATTTTGTATTTTCCTAGCTCCAGGTTAAGTGAGTTGGGTTTCAAAGGTTTATAACAGTTTTACGGTTCAAAGAGTTTGAGTGAGTAATGTTTTAGGAGCTCACCAGAGCCTCAAAGTTCAAAGAATTTAGGTGAGTTAGGTTTCAAGAGCTCACAAGAGCCTCAAGGCTCAAAGAACACTTATAGATCACTCACTAAAGAGATCTTTACGCCAGAAGCAAGAGTTGAATCAACATTCTTGTAGGATATAAATCAACTTCTTATCAATTGAATCGACCTTCATTAATATTGTTTTTTGGATTTTTTCCGATAATCTTATTGAACAAGTCTTCGAAAACTATTGTTATACTAGACCAATCTTTTTCATGATCAAATTGTTAGGTAACCAGACTTTTAAAATGCAACATACAATTCATGTTTTCTTTTATATAGTATATAATATAATAATGCAATTCATACTTTTGGAAGCAACTTCTTGTTTTCTTCTTGTTAATAATGGTGTGACGTGGCGCCACGTGGGGACCTGACCAAGTTGATATTGATATATTTAATTGGACTGTACCATATAATAAAACTGAAAATGATATATAGTTCCATTTATTAAGTAACTTGTGAACACAGAGATTGCAGTTGGAGTGGAGGATCATCATCATCAATTCATCATGGCTTTCAATTATACTACTCAGGTCAGAAAATCTCTTTCATTATCTTTTTCTTTATCTCTAATTAGTGATGTTAATTAACATTAGATCATAGTATAATATTATGTATATATAGATAAAACTAATTAGTTACTGCTATGGTGACAATTTTATTGATTATTAAGTGCATATATATATATATGGTAACATCTACATAATGTTCTCCTAATTCTTCCACTTTCTTAATTAACTCTCTTGTTAATTTTGTTTATTTTTCTTTAAATTCACTATCTATGAACTTCTTTCATGTTCTTGTTTCAGCTGGTTAAGAAATTTTATATTTTCTTTTCAACAATAGACCTGCAAGTTTTTTACTTCAATCATGTTCTTGTTTGAATAATGTATATTTTCTTTTTATTTTTAATAGTTTATCTTCTAGGAACTACTTCAATATCTGCCTAAACAAGTCACGTGTTAGAAATTGTGGATAAGATTAAGTTCTCAATTATATTAGTGGTACAACTTTTATTATTTGTAACTTTTATTATTTGTAAATAATAAATATAAATAATAGCAATTGACAATGACTCACATGGTGTAAGGTATACTATACCCCTTCAAGTAGGGTATACCCCTTCTTGTATAAGGATCATAAAGGAAATTGCATAGATATTATGCAGTGGCAAGTTATTTTCATAGTGACTTAACTTAATTTCAAGTAACAATTTAGTCATTTATCTTTTTTAACGTCATTTTAATCCTTTTTTCATGTTTAGATGTGAATTTTAAGCTTCGAGTCTATAGTTTTCTTTCGAACAAAATATCACTCTCTTACTATTTTGTGTAGGAGCAAAAGAAAACGGTTGACCAATCCATGTTACTGTGCTGCAAGTTCTTTATCTCGGAAGGACGTAACATTGCTACTCTTGATGCAGTTGAACGAGCTGCTAGGTCGAATCCAGAAACTGTCATTGTGAACAAATTTCATGATAGAACTTACAACAGGGCAAGGTACAGTCTTGTATCGTATGTTTTGCATGACTGCACCGGAAATGCCATATACAGCCCACTGCAACAAACTGTTGTGGCCATGGCTGAGGCTGCATTCAATGCCATCAATCTTGAATTTCATGACGGGGCTCACCCCCGCTTAGGAGCAGTTGATGACATTGTTTTCCACCCAGTTGCTTGTGCATCATTGGACGATGCAGCGTGGTTGGCAAAATCTGTGGCGGCGGACATTGGCAACCAATTCAATGGTAAGTCTTAGAGGACTTAATTCATGAAATGCTATACTTCGATGCATCAATGTTTTACACTTACACTGAATTTTTTGTTATATGTGAAAATGCAGTACCGGTATTTCTTTATGCTGCTGCACACCCAACAGGGAAACAACTCGATGCAATAAGGCGAGAGCTCGGATATTACCGGCCTAATTCCATGGGAAACCAATGGGCAGGGTGGACTATGCCCGATATCCTACCTCAAACACCAGATGAAGGGCCTATTGTTGTTTCAAGAGCCAAAGGCATCTCAATGATCGGTGCGCGCCCTTGGGTCGGGCTCTACAACATACCAATCCTATCGACCGATGTATCAGCAGCAAGAAGGATTGCAAGGAAGGTTAGTGCTCGTGGTGGAGGGCTTCCTGCGGTGCAAACGCTCGGGATTGTTTGCGAGGATTCCGTTGAAATAGCTTGCATGTTGCTGGAGCCTAATCAAGTTGGTGCTGATAGGGTTCAGAATTTGGTCGAGATGTTGGCAGCACAAGAAGGATTGGATGTAGAAAAAGGATATTTCACTGACTTATCTCCAGAAATGATAGTAGAACAGTACATGAACCTAATCTCTGCTAAAAAATCATCACCATAACTAGTTATACTTGTTGATGAACAATCAAAATCCAACTACCGATAGATATCTCCCAATAAGATTTGCACTACCAAAAGATATCTTCTGGTTGATAGAGGGGACACGAGGGATTCTGATCAATTTAAGAGGAGTGAAGAACAGTCATCATTTCTGTATTATACTAGCCCGTGAAAACAATTTTCTTTTCTGATTTGTGAAAGTCGAGGTTCTTTGTTTCTTCTCCCAATATCAACTAAATCAGCTATTTTATTTTACTTATTGCAATCCAGATTTTTATTGTTATCCTTTGGTTCTCCTACTATAAAGATTTGAAACTCTGCACTCTCATATATGATTCATACGATTTCTGATTCAAATACTTAGGAGACGATGAAGACATTGGACGTAGATTCTCGGTCAAATGTTTCTGTGTGAGATTATGAGACTTGTTGATTGAGAGATAGTGAAAATAATAATATCCATTGATCCAATGGTTGTAAAACGTGCTCCATTGCGAACCACCTAGGTTGATACTCCACCATTGCTTTCACCTAGATAAGGTTTTGTTGGCTGATGAGGTTTTCTTATGCTACAATGTACCTACTTAGAAATTAGGAGTATTTTAGCATCATACACCTTTTTAGCTGGAGGGTTAAGTCAGTATAGTAAAATTTTGTTCCGGCCATCCAGGAAGGTTAAGTCATTGATTCTACCACCAATTATCAAGAGCCGCTTCCTTCAATATTGCCACTGTTGAAGAATTACAGATGATTGATGATGAAGAATTAAGCTGCTGCAGAATTAAATACATTAACAGCAGTCCTTGTGTGTACTTGTACATATTTGTGTCTATATAACTTTGTTAATAGTCAGACTTTGAAAGGACCAGCAGAAGGACATTTTGATGCTAAAAATTTAAATGCTATAAGCACATACGAGTGAAGTTTGTTAAGGTCATCCATGACCATGCATATTCTTTCTGGTAGTGGCTACTTTGTGTTATACGTATTTTCTTTTATAAGCTAAGAAATATATTAAAGGCGCCAAATATTAAAGTTTGTGTTATGTAATAACTTAGCTTTAGCAGTACTGTTAGATTGTTGAATTTGAATTATGCCTTCATGTTAAATTCTTCTGGACACCATCATTTTGTTGGATATTGCAATGTTTGCACATGATTAATTTATGAATACCATATTATAAATTATAAAAAATATTATTTATATGAAACTGTCTATTCCGATATGATCATCATATTTCTAAATTAGTTCAATTGCACATCAATGATCATCCTGCAGTTCCTATTTTCTCATACGGGGCAGCACACGGAGAGGGGATGAAACTTGATTCAATCAGAACATTTGGTTATTTCAAGCCAAATTCTAGTGAATACGAGTGGACTGGTGTGACAAAATCAAACATTTTACCACTGAAACAATATAGTGTTCCATTTCTGATATTAGTGCCGTTCGCAGAATTGCAAAACAGATTAGCGGAAGAGGTGGCAGCCTCGCTTCTGTACAGGCCATGGCATTTACACACCGCGAAGGTATCATTTGAAGCAACTTGTATTTTGTTGGATCCGAAGAATGTTGACGGCGAAAGAGTACAACAAGAAGTTGAGAACCTTGCAAGGGAAGAAGGTATTTCTGTGAAGAAGGTACACATATTTTTCACAGGAAGAGATTGTTAAAAGCTACTTGAACTGTTTGAACTTGAAGAGAGAATTTGATTTGAAAAAATAACTTTTTCATGCCTTGAGTGAGAGGGTTTTTGACATATGGTGGATTTTCATTCCAATGTAAAATTGCCCTTCCTTAATTTATATGCACTGTCAGTGTAAAAGTTTTTACACTCAATCAGTCATACATGTTTCATCTAGAATATTTGACTTTTATGATAATAATTAATTACTTTTTAAACCACATACATGATTGGTTGTAATGTGCTGACGGTGTAAATGTCACAAACAACCATTGATATATTAGGCATATTGTTTAACATTTTTTGTCTATTATATATAAACTAATCAAACATCATCTATTTAATTGTGTATTGTTTTCCCTATTGATCATCTTTATCCAGCTTAACATGGAAAACTTTATCCTATAAACAAAATTAGGTCTGCTATGCAAAACCAAATCAATCAACCATCATCAATAAAAAAACAAAAATCTTCTGATCTTATTTAGCAGTTTAGGTGATTGTACCTAGGAGAATTGCTGGTTTGGCTATTGATTTCTGTTTTTTGTTGGTTTATCAAAGATGGAATAGTGCAGTGGTTGGTTTAAGTTTGTATTGTTATAAGTTTAATTTGTGTTAATTAAAATAAGCATAACCAGCTAAAAAAATCCAATTCAGTGGATTAACACCTTCAATTCTGTGGGCTTACGTGTTCAGTAAGTAATAAAAAAAATATGAAAAAGGTAAAATGAAAACTAACTTTTTTAAGCCTTTATTGATCAAGACATTATTAAATTTTGTTGTTCCACACGTTATGAAAAAGTTATAGTTTTGTAAGAAGCTTTAAATGATGGATGACAGGTGAATTTAAGAAATGGAAAACTTTTATAGTAGTAATTGTTACCATAGTCTTTGTAAGAGCTTAGACCCCTTTTTTTAATGTATTTAGTAGGCAATCCCGGCGTTGTACCTCACGATCTTCTCCACCCCATCTCTAGTGAAGTTTTTGCCTTCCGTGGGAATCCAACCATGAACCATCGATGAATTGATTAAGTAGTAAGTGTTTTGGACTCCTTAATCAGGTAGTCAGAGGTTCGATTCTTAGCTTCTGTATAAAAAGAATTTAGATGAGAGAAGAAAACAAACTTTATGTACTCCAAAAGTTTTTGGACAGAGATTAATCATCGCTATCGGCAGTGGAAATTTCGTATATGTATAGTTTAAGGTAAAGGTGAACTGTGACTGTGAAGACATTTGATAAACTACATAGTAACTTGTTGTTTTGTTGTATGATAATGGAGTGACGTGGCACCACATGGAGACAAAATTGGGTGCATGATAGTAATGTACTATAAAAATGAAATTTCCATATAACATACTCCCCACCTTGGACACGAGTTCTAACAAATTTTCAGCTGGAGTGAAGGATCATCATCATGGCTTTCAATTATACTACTACCAAGGTCACAAAATTTCTTTCCTTAATCTTTCTCTTACTCTGATTAGTGTGATATTTTACATTAGACCATAGTTTATATGTAAATGATACTAGAGAGTTAGTTGTTGGTGGCAATTTTGTTGATTAATTAACTGATTAAGTACATATATATGTAGTAAAATCTTCATAATGTTCTCTTTAATTGTTCCACTTCCTGAAAAATGTTTACTAAATACAAAGGGAAAAGGGAAATGAACTAGGTAGCAGCAATTGGTATTAGACTATTAGTGCTCTTGTTTTAGATTAAGAATATAATGTTAAAACTATTAATTGGTTAAGTTTCTAGTGTTAGAAGTGTATAAGTTGAAGTAAAATTAACTATTGATCCTAAATATTTATCATCTAGAAACTAGTACTTGAAACAAAATTTCACTCTCTTACTATTCTGTGTAGGAGCAAAAGAAAACGGTAGACCAATCCATGTTACTGTGTTGTAAGTTCTTTATCTCGGAAGGACGCAACATTGCTACTCTTGATGCAGTTGAACGAGCCGCAAGGTCGAATCCAGAAACTGTCATTGTGAACAAATTTCATGATAGAACTTACAATCGAGCAAGGTATAGCCTTGTGTCGTATGTTTTGCATGACTGCACAGAAAATTCCATGTACAGCCCCTTGCAACAAACAGTGGTGGCCATGGCTGAGGCTGCATTCAATGCCATCAACCTTGAATTGCATGATGGATCTCACCCTCGCTTAGGCGCAGTTGATGACATTGTTTTCCACCCACTTGCACGTGCATCGCTGGATGACGCAGCCTGGTTGGCAAAAGCTGTGGCGGCAGACTTTGCCATCCGATTCAATGGTAATCACAAAGGACTAATTAATTCATAGAATGTAATACATCGGTGCATCATCAATGTTTGTGTCGCATATATGTAGGTAGTTCTTCCTACATAGGGTAAGGGAGATAGTCTTACGCGAAACTCCGTACCTATAACATGGTAACCTAAATAGAACAATCAAATCAAACAAATTTAAGGACATCATAATCGACGAAATGCAAGATAATTTCATCTGTTTTTTTTTTTACGCTTAACAGCACTTTTGTATATGTGAAAATGCAGTACCTGTATTTCTTTATGCTGCTGCACACCCAACAGGGAAACAACTCGACACAATAAGGCGCGAGCTTGGATTCTATCGGCCTAACTTCATGGGAAACCAATGTGCAGGGCGGACTATGCCTGATACCCTACCTCAAACACCAGACAAAGGACCTATTGTTGTTTCAAGAGCCAAAGGCATCTCAATGATCGGTGCACGCCCTTGGGTTGGACTCTACAACATACCAATCTTGTCAACCGATGTATCAGCAGCAAGAAGGATTGCAAGGAAGGTTAGCGCTCGTGGTGGCGGGCTTCCTGCAGTGCAAACGCTCGGGATTGTTTGCGAGGATTCCACTGAAATAGCTTGCATGTTGCTGGAGCCTAATCGAGTTGGAGCTGATAGGGTGCAGAATTTGGTCGAGATGTTGGCAGCACAAGAAGGATTGGATGTAGAAAAAGGATACTTCACTGACTTATCTCCAGGAATGATAGTAGAACAGTACATGAACCTAATCTCTACTAAAAAATCATCACCATAGCTAGTTATACTTGTTGATGAACAATCAAAATGCAACTAATTTTATTTACTGGCATTGCAATAATAGAGTAAATAAAAATAAGTTGTAATTGCCTAAGTGGTTGGATGGAAAATTGAATCAAGTACTTCAAAATTGTTGTTGTGTGTTCACCTAACTTTGAAAATGGAGTATAAACTTAGTGCAGATCATTAATGTATTATTTTACCATAAGCACACTTATGTACAATGCTTGAGCTAAAAGATAAGAAAATGGAATCATTACAATTATATATTTGTGATGGTATGGTACTATAACAGTTTGAGACACAAACAAAAGTGCAAGCACATTAATAATTTCCACCATTAGATTAAGATCAGACGGTCAAAATCAACTACTGTACACACTTCTACAACGTGTAGTTCGAATACTCTCACTATGGGTGCCCAAATTGCACCTGCAGACCAATACATAGTTGAGAATTGAGAATTAAAGTGCTACTGCTACAATGATATTGATTGAATAACACTATGTATAGTTGAGACTAATAGAGACCAAACATGTTGCTGAGTGAAATAATTGCTAGATAAGTAGTATTATGTAGTACATGTGAGATTTGTTACAGTACAAAAAATAATATAAAAATTTATGATTTAAGATTTGTTACAGTACAAAAAATTTATTTAAGACTTGTTTTATAATTTTAGGATATTTTTTTGAATTTAAAATATCACCTTCTATTGTTTTTCCTCTCCTCCAAAACCTCCGAACCAAACATAAAAACAAATGTTGATTTTAACTGTAAACTACGAGCATAAAGTATAAACTATCGATAAGTTTACTATAAGTGGCCAAGGCTACGGTAGATGACCACATCAGGTCTCCTACCGTGGGAGATATAGAAAAACTGGTTTTTTTTATTAAAAAAAAAGTTGGATATTTAGGGAATAGCTTTTGAAACATCTATTTGAAAATATAATTAATAATTTTGATAGTTCTATTATTGAGTGGTGAGATTGGAATTTTGGATCAATTAAAATACTTGCAGTATTGTATGTTGAAAAACAGTGATTAAAATTATCATAAATTCTAACGATTGTCGGTAATATTTTTTAAAAGTAAAAATTATGACTTTTCTCATTTTTACGGCTAAAAAAGTGGCATTATTAATGTCAAATCAGTACGAATTACATATTTTTTATATATTGTTTTAATTAAATCGATGTCAATTAAGTCATTATTTTAATAAAAAAAATTAAAAATAACCATTAAATTACACTTTCAAACATAAACACTTTCAAACATAAACATATATTATCGATAATATTTTAAATATTTTTTAGATAATGTTCTACCATTGACAATTTGAATAAGCGGTCCGTATCAGAATTTGCCAAGCTTTTAACACTTATATTTGGACGAACAAACAAATGAGATAAATAATTTTGATACTCGAACTCCGAATGGATAGACAGATTGTAATAATAGTCACATAAAAAATCTAGTTTTTTATGAAAGTGTCATGAAGTTTGAATAAAACTATCGATTTTGACTGAATATTTCAAATTTAATCAATCCGACCGTTCAATATCATCTAATTCGACTAACAAACGAATTAGAAAAAGAATTTTGATGATCGGACCTCGAATGGATAGACAGATTGAAATAACAATCACATCGGAAACCTAGTTTTGATGAAAGTGTGATGAAGTTTGAATAAAACTATTGATTTTGACTGAAAATTTTGAATGTAATCAATCTGACCGTTTAATATCACATAATTGGACTTACAAACGAATGAGAAAAAGAATTTTGATGAAAATGTTTACGTTTGAAAGTCTAATTTAATGGTTATTTTTATTTTTTTATTAAATAATGACTTAATTTACATCGATTTAATTAAAACAACATATAATAAATATGTAACTTGTACTGAATTGACATTAATAATGTCATTTTTTAGCCGTAAAAATGAGAAGAGTCATAATTTTTACTTTTAAAAAATATTTTGAACGTCGTTAGAATTTATGACAATTTTAAGCATTGTTCCACGATCGACCACTTCTTAATCTGATTAGCCAACATACTTTAAACTAAAAACTAATACCGCAAGTATTTTAATTGAGCCAAAATTCAATCTCACCCCTCAATAGTAGAACTATCAAAATTATTAATTAAATTTTTAAATACATATTTCAAAAGCTATTGCTAAATTATATTGTCAATGCAGAGATATTATTCTATGGACAAAACCCTAAATTATATTGTCACATCAATCAATATTATTTTGATTTTTTTATTTTTATTTTTTTCTTTTTTATGTGTGTGCCCCTAGGGCATCTCCAATGGGAAGAACTTAGGTAGTTGCTTAAGTTGTTTTTTGTGGGCCTAAATTGCCACATTGTATTTAAGCAATTCATAAGCAATTTTAACCAATTTCACTCCAATGGCAGTTATAATAAGTAATCCATATTTGAACTCATCAATTAATATTTTTTATTTACATTTGACCCCACCAATTAAGATTGGGTGTTTTTTTTTTTCACAAAAATTAAGATTGAATGTTAAAATATTATTTTTAATTGCTAAGCTTTAGGAGAGAGAGAGTTGCTTGAGGAAGCTCCATATCTTATTTTTAAGCAATCTCATCTGCCTAGTCATCACACTCCAATAGTAAAAATAAATAAGGGAACTCATAAAAACCTTGCATTGGAGATACCCAAGAATCAACTGTTAGGTTTGTGCCTATAATAAACTTTCTCGCCAATACAACTCTCGTGATGTAACTCTCACGATTTGGGAAAGAATTTGTACTACAAAGTGAAAGAAAAAAAAAAAACAACATTGTAACAGTAACTACAAAGTGGTGGTACTAATACACCTCCCCCATCAATCAATAATCAATCGTATAAAAAACTACTGAATCACTGTTTCTAATGTGATAGGAAATCAAACTCATTTTCCAAAAGAATCTTTTCTCCTCTATCTCTTCTTTTTACTCTCTCAATTCCTAATTACACAATAATTTTTATATATTCTAGCCGTCAAACGGACAGATTCCCGTTCTCGTTTGTGTGACACGTCTCCATTCTCGTTTGTGTGATTGATATTTTTTTTTTGTTTTTGTGATTGATATTCTCTATTGTGCAAATATAAATAACTTCTTAATCTTTTTTATTGGACTTAGTTAATTGATACAGTAACTATGTAACATCTTTTTTTGTTGTGGTTAGTTATTAAGAAGAAAAATATTTTTTTTTTTACTATAAAAAACTGAAAACTTACTTTTATGTGGAAGTTGTGCTTAGTTATTAAGAAGAAAAAATATATTAATTAATTACTAAAAAAAACTGAAAATCTATTTTGATGTGGAAGTTATTTTTTAAGGGTAAAATAGGAATAATGAAAAATTCATCCCAAAAATTTGTATCATTTTTATATAATAGTAATAGATATACTAGCCGCCAAACGGACCCGTTCCCGTTCTCGTTTGTGTGATTGATATTTTTTTTTTTTTTTGTGATTGATATTCTCTATTGTGCAAATATAAATAATTACTTAATCTCTTTTATTGTCCTTAGTTAATTGATAACTAAAAAATTGAAAACCTACTTTTATGTGGAAGTTGTGTTTAGTTATTAAGAAGAAAAAATATATTATTTACTATAAATTTATATGAAAATGCTAACTAGTGTACTTAAGATATTAATTAACTATTGTCCTTGGGGGTACTAGTTAAGAAGTTAAATAAAATATGAATACATTGTAACTTGTGTAATTTACTTTTTATAAGCATAAAGAATGTTGTTTTCAATACAAAAATTATTAATTTTAGTATCCTTAACTTAACTAATACCCAGGACACTAGTTAACATGACCAAATTTATAAATACATTAATTATTCCTTTTATTTTATTTTTTGACTTTTTATACTACTTTTATACCGTCAACCAATCACAACATATATTTAACCACATAGTCCCTACCCAAAAAAAAAAACCCACATAGTCCCATTTAACTCCATTTTATTTTATTACCAAAATATTGGTACAAAGTTTCCATCGCCTTTAGCGAGGACTAATATCCGACGGAGAACCATCAAAGTATCAAGCACATATGGTGGATTCTCTCATTCCAACCAAATTTTCTATATACATATAAGTCAGGAATCGAATTTCTAACCAAGACCCTTAAACTCCAATTTTTATTAGATTAATATTGAATTGAATTCTTACAAATTTATAACTTCAACTACACTATTGTTCTCGCAATTTGGGGTAACCTCTTTCCCGAGAACAGTGGCACGGTCCAAGTTCAAGTTCAACTTCCTAGTAAAATAAAATAAAAAGACAAATTTTAAATAGTGCCGCAGAGGCACTTGTTAAGGTTTCAAATTTAGTAAGTTTTTCTTAAAAATAGTGTAATTAATACAATAAAAGTTTAATATTGATGTTTTTAATGCAAAAATTTTTATTTATTTTTTAATTATTTAACTAATGCTCGAAGCACCCGTTAGCAAGACCAGAATTAAAAAACAACTACTATCTCCTAAAACTTCGACCTCTCCCATGATGATGAGTGAGACTTTGAGAACGTATTCCTCTTCCTATAATAAACAAACAAACAAAAACAACCCACTCATCTCTCTCTCTCTCTCTCTCTACTGTCATCATGCAAATAGCACCTCCCCTACGCCTTTAACCACTCTTCACTTCACAATCACTTCATATCTCTCTCTCTCTCTCTCTATATGCCAGATCTCTCAGAAAAATCCTTGGGGGAACCGTGTTGTTTTGGATTTCCTCATCACTTCCCTAGTGGCTAGACTTTTTTCAAAATCTCCATCATTTCAAGGATATCCTCTGTAGTACTTTTATTTCAGATTTTTTTCGCCGCGTATCTTGCTGACCCATTACCTAATTTTCCTTCTTTTTGCTAAAAAAAGTGTCTTTTTGTTACAAAATGGCGAACGGATTGGAAAAAGAAAGTGGGTTCACAATGTTCAGTGATGATGAGTTAAAAGATGTTAATGGGGTGAAGAAAGTTGGAGAATTTGTTGAAGTAATGTGTGGTTGTACTAGTCATAGATATGGTGATGCTGTTGGAAAGCTTAAGATTTTTGTTAATGGTTATCTTGAAATCACTTGTGAATGTACACCTGGTTGTGAAGAAGGTCTTTTTCTATCTCTTTAATAAAAATGAAGTCTTTTATGTTTTTTCCTATGTTGGTGTCTTTGTTTTGTTTCATTTTTACCTTAGACACGTGTCATTGTGTGTTTTCTTTGTTTTATGGAGACTATGTACTCTTTTGTGATGTTGTTTTGTTTCATATGGTTAAAGTGTATGTTGATTTGTCTCAGTGAAAATTTTGATTCCATGTTCTTAGACTAGTATGAAGTGGTTGATATATTTGTTTGAAAATTGTGTTTAAATAACATTTTTCATAAAGTTATGTATGCAAAATGCAAATGTATGTTGATATGTTAATTAATCTTTAGAATAGTTAGAGTGGAATCTTATTTTTGAGTTTTTTTGGTTACAATCTTATTGGAGTTTAAACATGACTTGTTTCTCCATCAACAAGAATTTTTTAGTTATTGAATAAAATAAGCTTTTTTCTTTTTGATTTGTTAAAAGTCAATGAAATCTATTTGGCAAAGTAAGATGAATGGGAGTTCTAACTTCTAAGATTAGTTCTCTTCTTTGACTTTACTAGTGCATGTGTTTGTGAAATGAGATATTTCATATTTGTGATTGCATTTAATTTGAGATTACTCTTCTTAAATATATACCATGCATGCTAAACTTGTTTCATGCATACATTATCTATGTGTGTAGTTATGCTTCAATTGTAGTTTAGTTTGCAATTTTATGTTCAATCAAATAAAGTTTCATTGGAAATCTTTTGTCTTATATCTCTAATTGTTACAATGTGATTACATATTCCATATAATTCCGTTTATATGTTGTTTTGTTTTGTTCTGTTTATTTTTGCTTTAGTTCAAGTTCAACTCTTTTGCCAATATTCCATATAATTCCATATAATTTTTAACCTTCACTTTTGTTTTGTTTGGAATCGAAATGCTTTATTTTATACCAATACTCTAAGTTACAAAATGCATAATCTGAGTCTTACCTTATTTAATGATGTTTAACCGATAGACAAATTGACTCCTGCTGCGTTCGAGAAACACTCTGGACGAGAGACAGCTAGGAAATGGAAGAACAATATATGGGTAATAGTTAATGGTGAGAAGGTTCCATTGTATAAAACAGTTCTGCTCAAATACTACAACCAAGCATTAAAAACAACCAATGGATCCCATAAATCCCAAAATGGGCAGGTATGCCACCGTGACGAGTTTATCCGCTGTACTAGATGTAATAAAGAGCGTAGGTTCCGTTTAAGAACCAAAGAGGATTGTCGTCTTCACCATGATGCTTTGGCTGATCCAAATTGGAAATGTTCTGATCTTCCATATGACAAGTATGTTCTGAATTAATTAATTTTTGTTTGAGCCATTAACATTTTTTTATCTATACATTTATGTAATTTTGAAGGCTATGGTTTATGGCCACTTTCAAAGTTATTTTAGTATCTTACACCACACTGTAGTAACATTGACTATAATTATAGTACTATTATAGCAGTACATTTATATCACTATATCATTTGAAATTTACATTTCTGAGGTGAATTCATGTCTACATACATTACATATGCCGAGAATTTAGTGTTTTGACAATGCCGAGTAATTGGTTGCGGCATAAATGGCGTTCCAATCTTGGTCCTGGCTTTTAATAAGGTAGTAGTTGAAGAGTTTATTTAATTACATTATGTCGTCTCGCTATGCATGGCTGATTTAAATAGGCATGGTAGTTTCGGTCCTGAAAAAACTGCCACAGATATTTTGCCTATTTTGTTGTCCAAGTCGGGTCTAGGTGTTTCACTTTACATAGTTATTGCTGTGGCGATTAGTCGTATAGAAAACCTTGTGTGTATGGTTCATTACATTTTGAGTTCTAAATGGTAAAAATCGATTCAATATATTTTTTGCGTAAAAGATTCAACTTGTAGACATAATACATTGCTCCTTGATAGATTCAGTTTTATTTATGTAACATCAATAGATTTAGATTTTGCACTTTCAATTTCTTTTACTATAGTCATTGTGGTTTGTGCATTTCATAATTGATAGTAACTGTTTCGTATATCTCAGAATTACATGTGACGATGAAGAAGAAAGAGGTAGTCGCAGAGTTTACAGAGGATGCACTCGTTCTCCGGCATGCAAAGGTTGCACTTCTTGTGTCTGCTTCGGGTGTGACATATGCCGTTTTTCGGACTGCACTTGCCAGACTTGTACTGACTTTACAAGGAATGCCAATGCCAAAGCTTGAGTTCAAATCATGTTACTAAATGTTGATTTTTTTTGGTACCCTTTTATTCATATGGACTGAATTGCCAGTCCTAAAAGTTTTAAGTTTTCTAATGTATTGGATTATTAATTTATTTCAATTAAATGATTAGCTCCATATGATTCTTCTATGTTTTATTAATATGGATGCTGCATGGTTGGATGTTCTGAATCTTACATGCCCGATTATAAAGTTAATACTCCATGACCATGAAATTGATTTCTTATCGAGTAAGCTATCAAATTCTTCTCTTAAGAACAAATGAATAAAATTTGATAAAGTCAAAGATATTTTTAAAATATTCATGATCTCGTAGGCCTATTTAAGAGAGATGTTTTTTTATTAATTTATTTTTTAAAGGATGTTTTTTTATTAATTATTACTGTAATTATTGAGTATGTCCAATGACCAATAGGGTATTTATTTATAGACCAAAACTGAGTAACTTTGAGGTGGCAATAGATTTGTTGAAGTTACTAGCAGTCAAAAGAAAAATATGTTTCATGCAAATAATAGAAGGTAGAAGTGATGTATTTTTTAAATTGTTGGTTGCTTAAAAGTTGCATTTTTATTATATCATTGTAGTAAAATGTATACAAATTTTATAATATATAATGACATAGCATTTGTAATAGTGTATGAAACTTAAAATATATATTTTTTAATTTTAAATCAAAAACATTGAAGCTGCACTAAGGTAACTTGAATGTTAAGGGTATGTTAATTTTAACAAATGATGTATCATCACCATTATGAGCTAACACTATTACTACTTTTTTATGTTTTGAAAGATAAGACTTTCAAGAATGAATATTTCACTGCCTTATGTGTTCAGTCATCTCTTTTTGTGCTTCATCTTACAGCTGAAACTTCATAACAAATAACTAAATTAGAAGAAACAAATTTGGAGAGAAAAAACTTTGATAAATTGCTGAAATCTCTTTTATGTACTTCATCTTACAGCAGAAAATGACAAAGTTGTTATTCTTGGTGTCATGAATGATATACAATCTATAACAATGACATATCGATGATTCTCATTACTATCCGAGCTTAAGAATTAATGCTGATTTTTTCAAAAAATTAAATGCCTATTCATAAGCAGGTTTCATCAATGGAACAGTAAAGACTTGTTCATACAAATACCAAGTGTTATTAATCCTCCATAACCATAGCCAATAAACCTACTTACTTATCAAGTAGGTGAAACATGCAAATCAAAACTTTGAAAAGCTTGTACCAATAAAATGGCAAACTGTTTTGCATAAATAATTTCTTTCATAAGTTTCCTTTTCACAATTCATCCCCAGTGAAGGTATTTTTGGCAAACCAAGCCACCAAGGAAGAAATCTTCAGTACAAGACTATATACAAGTCAAAGTTTAATGTAAACAAATGACTTGTGGTAACTAAAAGCTGTGAATTAATCTTTTATTACAGGAATAGCACAACAAAATGGCGCACACAATACATTGTATCGATGTGCATTATAGTACACAATAACCTTTATCTGGCAGGTCGCCAACCTCTGCCCCCTCGATGGAATGGTTTTCTCCCACGGCCAAATGTTCTTCCACGGCCATCATAAGCACCCGGATTGAATTGATGGTGAAATTGTGGAGTATGTTGATTGCCTGGAAAAGAATTAGAATGAACATTTGTATGTGGATTGAATTGATTTGGAGGACCACCTTGATTGCCTGAAATAGAGCTAGAATGAAAATTTGTTGGTGGATTGCATTGATTTGGAAGACCACCTTGATTGCCTGGAAAAGAATTAGAATGAAAATTTGTTGGCGGATTGAATTGATTTGGAGGACCACCTTGATTGCCTGAAATAGAGCTGGGATGAAAATTTGTAGGTGCCTGAAACTGGGGAAAGGGTGACTGTTGGTTTTGGTTCATTGGCCCCTGTGCATACATATTGGGTTGTCCGCTAGGATATACATTTGGTGGAGGAAACCTGTGGCTAGGATTGAACTGTTGTTGAAATGGAATTCCTTGTGTGGGCAACTGATGAGAAAAATGAATATTTTCGGGGTGCCATGATACACCGTTTGTAGGAAATCCATTAGTAGGCACCGCAGGCTGTTGAGGCGGAAGTGGCGCCCCATTTGCCACACCGGTTGTAAACAAGTTCGGACCACCATTCACAGGTGGAAATGGTGGAGTTAAACTAGGTGTACCAGAAAAGCCTTGGCCGGTAACTGGAATTGATGAAGAATGACCATGGGCAGCACCAAAAAAGTCTTGTCTAGTGCCTGACATAGGTGGACGACAATGACCATGAGCAACCAATGGTGCGGCAGGTGCAACATGCATAGGGATGGAAACATTATTTGGTGGAACTTTCTTCCTGTTGTTATCCCTTGTCTCGAGATTTCGATTGGTTGGGCCTCTTTTATTTTGTTTCTGCATTCTATTGTATTCAGCCTCTTTTTCATCATCTGAAAATTCTGCTTCATCAGAAGTCCCCTCGTCGTATCCTTTCTCGTAGAGATCTTTGTCATCTAGCACATGATTTACAAATTCCGCAACAAAAGAAACCAAAGTTCCCTCACGGATCCCTTTCGGAACTTCATTTTCGGAATTGTATCTCACAACATAATATGGACTTGTAACTTGTCCAAAGATCTCATCAATTAAACCAAGTGGGGTTTTCCTTTCAGTAATCCAGAGAATGGAACCCTCATTAAGAGGGGCATGCTTCTCCACCCCTTCCACAATGACTTTAGCATCAACAATCTGTAAAATAAGATACTTGATTAAGCCGATTGCAATGCTAATTGGCATTAATATTATTAAATATTAATGCAACTAAGTAACTTTAAATTCCTTTATCAGAGACGAGGTTTGTTTCAGCTGGCTTACCGATGTAACAACTCCCACTGGCAGCATTTTATGATGTGGTCCCAAGTTCACATTCACAGGAGGGACCCTATGAAGATTCTGCAAAGTCCGCACAACCATAGAATCCGAAATCAAAACAAATTTAAACAATATCTAATCACAAAAGTAAACAAATTAAAAAGCAGTGAGATTTTGACGTTTTCTCCTACGCCGAAACATAAGAACTTATACGTTGATTCTAACTTTCTTCAATCCTCCAAACGAAGCTTCAAAGTAAAATATTGAAGATTCAACAGATCAAAAGCCCGTCTTCAACGGTTCAAGCAGTGAAAGTATAATCAATTCAGAATCATCTGTCGGCACAGAAGCATAGTGGGATTGGAACCACAAGATTCAAACCCACCAAGCGCATGTCTTTAACTGAATATAAGCAAAACAGCATTACCATGTCAATCAACCAGTTATACTTATACCATCCAAAAGATTAACAAAAAAAAAAATCAGATTAATCTAATCAATACAAATCAAAAAGGTTTCCATGTAACCTGCATTACAATTTAGAATAAAACATACAAATTTCTAACACGGTATTTATCAAATGAACGAAAATTTAACTAAAAATTTATAAGAAAAAGAAAGAAAGAAAAAATACCTCAAGGTCATTTCTTGACCTATAAAATCTTCCTTGAGATTGATTATCATCAGCATCATGAATGCCCCAGCTAGTAATCTCCTCGGAACCATCTTCACTATCATCAACACCAGAATCTACTATCTCACCTTCTTCCAATTCATAATCTTCACTTTCACTACTACTACTAGAACTTTCACTTTCACTCTCAGTAGTACTTTCAATTTCAATTTCATCAATATCATCATCATCATTTTCAATTTCAATTTCACTAATATCATCACCATTAATGATAATCTCGGTCTGGCCTCTAATTTCACCGTCATTAGCCATAATCTCAATTGTAATTTCACCAGCATTATCATCATTATCAATAATAATTTCATTAACATCATCAATGATAATCTCACTCTCGCCTCTAATTTCACCGTCATTAGTGATAATCTCAACAGCATTATCATCATTACCGGTAATATTTTCACCATTTTGAATTCCATTAACCTCATTCTCAACTAAAGAGAAACTCTGAAACCTTTCCTGAACACCGGAATTTCGAACGGTAAGATCAGGATGAGTAGGTAGGTGAGAGGTGGTGGTGGGGGAATATGCGGCGGCATAATCGAAATTGATGAATGAATCGGCGAGAGCGAAATCATCGTCGTCGTCCATGTTAAAGGCGGAGGAAGTTGGGAATTAGGGTTAGAAAAAGAGAGAGAAACAAATGGAATTAATAGGATGAAGAAGTTGTTCTTAGTTTCCATATCGGTGCAGCGAGGGTTTCGGTTTCTTTTGGAAACGTTTTTCGACTCACTCTAAAACCCTAGAGCCGCGCCAATTCTTAAAACTTTTCATGCGGACATCATTTTATTGCCACCTGACCAAACGCTGTCGTTTTCTTCTTATTTGTACTTTTATTGTACATTGAGTAAATTATATTTCTAAGTTATGAACCATGGACACAAACACGGACACTGATATGTCGCTGATATATCGGTACCATAATAATTTAAGAAAATGACATATTTCAATGTAAATATAAATGTCGGTTCGTGTTGGTGTCCAACACCGACACATCTAACACGAGGAGTGTTCGTGCTTCGTAGCTTCTAAGCAAAAAATTGGTGTTTTTTATTGTCTAGGTTGAAGTGATAATTTGCTGGAAATTAAACTCACATAATAGTGAGATTTCGGGTTCGAATCCGGGTCACGATGTCTGGCCTAACAGTTTCGGCATATTTTACTAGTTGAGATAAGATTTATGGGACAAGAATTGGTGTTTTAAAACTTACAGTTCAACCATTTATTTATTTATCTCATTTCCTTATTAACAAAAAAAATTAAGATGAAGAATGGATTAACTCTAATCCAAGTTCATCCATCGATTTTTTTTTTAAAAAAAAAAATAGTTTGAAGGATGGATTAACTCTACTCCAATATATCATGAAAAAAGATATATTAATTAGAAAAATAGAGTTAAAATAAAATTTCAGCATATATAGTTTTTTTTTAATAATTTTATATTACATTGTTAAATTTAATTATTAATTAAGAATGTCCTTTTATATTATTTTATATTTATCAATTAGTTTAATTAAGGTGGACTGATGATATGGATCAAATATTATTGAGTGCTTTGTTGGAAGAGGCCAATAAAGAGAGGATAGACATGATGGTTCATGGACAACAGAAGCATACTCTCATGTAGTAGATGTTTTACGGTCTCAACTTGCTCCAACCATGACAAAGCAACATATTAAAAATAGAATAAAAATCATGAAAGATCATTTTGTTGAATCATATGAGTTATTTGGTAGTTTAATTGGATTTTCATGGAATTCAATAACTAGGAGGTTTGAGGCTGAGGAGGAAGTCTGGAAAGATCTTATAAGAGTGAGTATTTTTTTTGTTTCATTTATTAATTTTGTTGACCTTTATTGTATTTGCTACGAAGTATTTTATGTTGAGTTGCTAACTCATAGTGTGATTAATGATAGGAAAAACCACATGCTGCTAAGTGGAAAACAATGCAAATTAAGCATTATGATGTTTTGAGGGAGCTTCTTGGGATAGATCGAGCTGTGCGCAACAAATTTGCTACTAACACAGAAGCATTCAATTGGAAAAGGAAAGGGAAAAAGGAAAGAGAAAAGAAAAAGAACAATGTTGATTTGAATACCCGGTTGCTGATACTTATATGGGTGACCAACAGATTGGTACATTTGATGAAGAACAAGAAAAACCTCCCATTGTTGACTCATATAGTCCAGCAAACAGGCAATCACATCAATCTACTATTACATATGGTTCTCGCGGAACAAAGTGTAAGGCTCCAATGAAAATCCTATATAATTATATTGATATAAGTTGATACAATACATGAATAATAGAAGTTGGGGTACAATAAAAATTCTATATAATTCTATTGATATAAGTTGATACAATACATGAATAATAGAAGTTGAGGTACAATGAAAATTCTATATAATTCTCTCTGTGGAGAATTTGCCCTTTGAAGAAGCAATCTCAAGCTCATAGCCTTCCATTAGTTTCCACTAATTTCATCCATAAAACAATTGCCTTCTTTGTAGGTGGTCCTCCTGAGTGACATTGTACTCTTCAACAATGTTGTTGCATAATGCATATACCATAAACAATAATTCAATGACATTAACTTAGGCTTCGTTTGGATTGACAGAATGTAATGAAATGGAGCGGAGCGGAATAGAGTGGAGCGGACTGAGATGGAGCAGAATGAAATAAATATTCCGTTCCATTGTTTGGATATTTTAAAAAGGAGAGGAACAAAATTGATGGTAAGTGGTGGTATTATATTAAATTCATTCCATCTTATTCCATTCTGTTACGCTCCATTCCATTATTATTTTTCAAATCCAAACAATGGAATATTATTATATTTTATTCCGTTCCGCTCCATTCCATTATATTCCATCAATCCAAATGGAGCCTTAAGGAATCCCACAATAAAAGAATAGTCCCCGCTTGAATTACACACAAGACACAAATTTAATTGCTCCCTAACACAAAGGATTAAGATTCAACACCACAAACCAAAAACCAATCCTTTATTGAACTCAGACACAAAAAATCTTAGTAGAAATAATTTGCTGCCAAATAGATAATCACATTTGACATACCAAACAATAACAAATGCTCACTTTGTTCCAAAAGACAAAATTTGATTACATGAACAAGAGTAACATGAGTAAAGTTATCTCAGAATTTTATATTAAACAAAAAAAAAGAGAAAATTGTCATCTCTAAGAGATATGTTAGTAATTTAAAAAAATAAATATTTTATTTTAATTTTGTATATCTGAAAAAAAAAAAAAAAAGAGAATATTTCATAAAATTAAGAATTTGATCGATAAAAAATTGACTAACTATATATGGATAAAAGTGATTATAAGCTCAACATAAATCAAGGCCCATCATAATGGGATAAGAATGACCACGTGGTGTTTGAGCTGTTTATCGATGTCTTAATAAAAAAATGTAGGCTTAAATGCAGTTTTACCCCCCCTACTTTGATTAAATCGGAATTTTACCCCCTCTATTTTAAAATCCGGAATTTTAACCCTCCTATTTTGTAATTCTTTAAATTTTGCCCCCCTGTAATATTTTACTCATACTTTATTATATGTAACTGATTTGGAAGCACACTTAGTAAAAGGCATACTATGGAGGCTAAATGGTTTACATAATACACAACATAAACCACAAAAAAATGGAGGTTAAATTACATAACTCCACAAAAATAAGACTCTGCAATAGCATAGCTACATGCCAAAGTAGGAGGACAGCAGTAGCATAAATAAATAATAGACAGAAGCAACAATTTGTGGTGTTCACAAGTGAATACTAATACTTGGCTTAGATGAGTCTTTGAAGCTGGCCATTATCATTTGCTTAGGAGTATAGCTTTTGTTTACTGTTTAGAGCCTAGGAGTTTCATTTGGGTTCTTTGCAATTTTGAAGGCCTGCATTTTTTTACTTGTGCAGTGCAATTAGTTTAACTGATGTGCTGCTGCTTAGTTGTTTAAACCTGCTTAGTTGTTTAAACCAGTTCCAATTGTCATTGTTATAGGGACTTTAATTTTGTTGTGGTTGGTTTTTTAATTTTTTAAACCAGTTCCAATTTTCAGTTGTACATATTAGGCATTATAGGGGGCAAATATGAGTCAAATAGGGACTTTATAAGAACTTCTGCTGTACATATTAGGCATTATAGGGATCATTGTGATTGGTTTTTTAAGCAAATATGAGTCAAATATTTAGGGGGGCAAAGTTCAAAGAATTATAAAATAGGAGGGTTAAAATTCCGAATTTTAAAATAGGGGGGGTAAAATTCCGATTCAATCAAAATAGAGGGAAGTATTTTTGTACAAGTGATGTTTTACTAATTAATTTTATTAATAGTGTTTTAATAAAGAATGTAATACTTTGAACCAATATTTTATCTTTGACTTTGAGTTGTGAAATTTTATTAATTATTGCTGCGAGTTTTGAAAAAGCATTTCTAAAGTTAGAATAATATGCACATTGAGTTAGGGTGATTAAAATTTGGTATCAGAGTCTGGTTGGTCCAATCAAATTGTGTGGGTTATGTGTCAATCATAGCAAGTTTGTACACTTTCATCTTAGTCACTATTTAAATATGGGTTAAGTTATTATGCATAAGGGGAAATCCTTATGCATGGTGCATAAGCTAATCAAAACACAACAACTTTACTCACGCGCCCCCCAATCTACTCCCGCGCCCCCCATTTTACTCGTGTGCCCCCCAACTTTCCCACATTTCTAGTGCACCCTCCAAATTACTCACGCGTCCCCTAAATTACTCGTGCGCCCCCCAACTGTCTAGCGCGCTCCCCAGTAGTGCGCCCCCCAAATCATGCTGAAACCATTTTTCATTGAGAATGGTTTCAGATATTCGCACTCTAAAATCATTAAGTGTATAAAATGGTTTCGGCTAAAATTATGAAAGTAGTTATAATTTATGAGTTGAGTTATGACCAAATCATAGAAGACAATCAACAATTCTTACTCCAATGCACTTAATGGTTTGTGTTTGGAAATTTGGGGGAGGGAAAAAGAATTTTAAGCGCATAATTATAGCGAAACTATTTTAAGCACTTAATGGTTTTGCAGTACAACTCTTGGAAATCATTCCAATAGCAAAATGGTTTCAGCATGAAATCTGGGGGACGAAGGAAAAAAAAATTGGGGGCCGCATGACATTTGGGGGGCGCGCGAGAAACTTGGGGGGCGCGTAAATAAGCGGGGGCACATGGAGTAATGGCTAGACTTATGCACCATGCATAAGGATTCCTAATATATAATAACTTATCCCTTGAAATATCTTGCAAAAGTGTGATTAATTTCATGAATTTTGTTTCGAGTTCTTTGTTAGCATGCTGCTTTAGTTAAATCTCGAGACTTGTGTTTTAATAAATATAAATATTGACTTTAGTGTTTATAATTCTTACTTCAAACCAAATATTAAATTGATGATCGTTTAAGTGTTTTTTTGTTTATAAGCGATGATAGTTTAAGTGTTAATTGTTAATACTTGAATGATAGATGGTGTTTTGTTCCAATTGCTTGAGAATAAGATTTCTTATCTTCCTTATGTTTTCTCGTGATTAAATTAAATGTGAAAATAGTAACTATTTTTTTGTTAATTGTTGTTAATGATATATCATTAAAATAAGTCATTTTGAACATTAAATGAAGACTTTTGTAGAAAAATATAAATTGAAATTAAAAATTAAGATTTTATTTTTTGTTTTCGCACTGGTTCCGACCCACCAAAGATGTGCGACTAATCCGGCTAGTGTGTAGAAGCATGCACACTGGCCAAACGTTGTTCCTCCTGAGAATCGAACTCAGTATTCCTCGGGCACGTCCTTGGAAGGAGCTCCTTGTCACTGGAGCCCAAACAACTTTGTTAAAAATTAAGATATTTAGAGGAACTAAGTTTTAAACAAATTTAAAACTAAAAATAACTAAACGACTAACGTATATCCTTAGAGCATATTTTGTATAGAAAATTGTATATTTATAAGTCAAAAGTTGCTCGTCTCAAGAAACAATTGGTTTTTAACTTTTTATAGAATTCTTTCTCCCTCCGTCCCAACTCCCAATTAATACGTAACAAAACATTTTTTTTTCTAAATTATAAGGGAAAAAGAAACAACTTTTATCATTTTTAAGAATTTTTTATATTTATTATCATAAAATTAAATGTAAATAATATTTAAGTTTTTCTCTCTCTTTTTTTTTTTCATAATCAATCACCATTAATTTTAGGGAGCTTCTACGATACATTAGTAAAATTCTAATGTACCGGTACACTAAATTTTTAAAATATAAATAAACAATAATTTTTATAAATTAAAAAGTTATTTATTGACCATTATATTTTAGAAAACATAATTTCATAAGAAAAATCACATTTTCATTTTTTATAAACATGATACTAATTTTTTTAATAAAAAATTCAATATTCACTATTATGAATAATAAAAGTTCAAACAAAAATTAAAAAAATTAAATTTTATTTTTTTGACAACTTTGATGAATAATATTAGTTATTATAATATTTTATAAGATAGGGAAACAAAAATCTTCTAAAATATACTCATTTTTCTATTAATTTGAAAACCTATTGTACCGGTACATAAGGATTAGTCTATTGTACCGTAGAATTTGCCTTAATTTTATTTTCTTTCTGTACTTTTTCATGAAATTAATTTCAGAAAATAATAAAAAAATTCTTACGTCATATTTTATTTTTCATGCCTATTGATTCTTCACTAATGGTGAATATCATGGGTTGGTGGTGAGAGCGTACGGGATTCCCCAGCAGGAAGGGTATTGCATTAAGGTGCCTTTGTCTGTTTTAGTTTTGACAGACAAACAACAACGCGCCTTTGTCAACTTCAACTTGGAGATGCACAAAAAAAACTTCAACTTGGGTTCAGTATTTAATGGGAGACCCCCTTTTGTTATAGCTGTATAAAGCTTGTGCGATTATTCCCTTCCCTTCCTTTTTTAAGTATAAGACTTTTTTATTAAAAATAAATTTGTCCTTGTACTATATAAAAAATCAATTCTACTTTTGAGAAACCAAACAAATTAGAATCAATTATACACGTCCATAATCAATTATGGTTGTCCAGAATTAAAACCAAACATATACTTAATGTGTACCGGTATATCTGCTGACGTGGACAATTGTGTATGCATGGCTTCATAATTGATTCTAACTTGAATAGTGTGTGCATCGGTTAGGAGGATCAAATGTTCCATTGCAAATTCGCAGCTTTATTTGGTTGGTTAAGCATGATAGATTGTTAACCAACAAGAGAAAAAGCTCTATGCATTTAGGTGAGCCATGGTGTAGACATTGTGTTACAGAGGTTGAAGATATCTTGCACACTTTGCGAACTTGAGTGGTCAAGTGTGGACTACTTGCTACTCATGGGTGCGGGTTGTGGTGGGCTAATTCGAGACAGGGCTTTTTTAAGAATTTGGGTAGGCGCAATGCTTATGTGGCTTTGGGGAGTTGTTGAAGGGCTACAACTTACGTGGACTTGCGGCTATAGAAAAGTAGAACTTAACATTGATTCGAAAGATTAGAGATCTTTTGGAGTTAGATTGAGAATGAGGTGTGAGTCATACGTAAAAGCAAATGTTCGTGCCTGTGCGCATGTGATGACTAACTTAGGATGTGACCACATGTCGACTTTGATGATTTACGAGCAGTGTCATGCTATTATTAGCTTTTTTAATTTGAGCTGATGTTTGGGGAGTGACTACCCCACATATGATAGTTGTTTAGTTGATTTTTGTTTGGGGGCTTAGCCCCTCATCTTTTCAAAAAAAAAAAAAAAAAAAAAAAGAGAGAGAGAGGAAACTAGTGCTGGTTTTTTTAATTAGTTTAACATTTTAAACAAGTATTTTTTTAATATTAAAGGAGTTTAAGAAGTTCATGTGCATTCAAAGTCAATATAGATGACACTCTTACAATAGTCTTTCTTCTTTTTTTTGTCGAATTCGAACCTCAGTCCCTGTATATATAATGCAATGTTCTGACAATTGAGCTAAGCTCACGGAACTCTCTCACAAATCAAAAGACTAATAGTGGTCATTGTAATACAATTTGTGCTAAAATGTGAACTGTCTTTTATGACGTCAAATTAAATTGTGACTTGAATCTCTATCACATTATTTTTTAAATTAATTATGCTTTAATAGTGTCAAGTATCAACTATCTTTAGAATATCTAACTTCTATATCCTATCTAAAACCTCTCCGTTGTGACCTTTTTATCAATTCTTGGTTGAGATCATATCCCCTCATGGGCTAGTTACTGTGTGGATTTGGTAACTCATTGGGTCATTATGGGAATCAAATTTGGTGCAATAACTGCGTGACGTAGTAATACATCTAAACTATTCGATCAGGATCTAACGGATGAGATTATTCCGTGTTACTTTTTATGTACTTAATTTGGAACGTTCAGTCATAAATTAACGGGAGATGCGAAACAACGTAAAACCGTGTGTTTTATCTACAGCAGGCGATCCAAATCCGTCATTATCCTCGGTTTCTTTTTTAGATTCTTTTTCTATTGCTATTAGTTTATGAAACATTCATTTACATTTACAATATGATTGCAACGTTCTTACTATATTTTTAGTTGTGTATCTTACTTATTCAGGCCACCACAAAAATCATACATTTTTATTTTAATCAGAGAAGGAGAACATAATTATCAAAATATACTAATGTTCATTTTACAATTTATTTATTTTTTGCAATGGATTTGAACTCTATCAAGTTACAAACTCAATCTCTTATTGCCATTTGATGAGAAGCATAAGAAAAACATATTTAATGAAGAAATTATAGACACAATAAGAATAGGTTATTTGGATTAATATACCAAAACAAAGTACATAGGACTAGGAGCTAAAATTGTTGAAACTTGAAAACAAGTTCCAACTTCCAACATAAAGAACAAGGGGAAAAAAATAAAATAATAATTAAGAGTTAGAAGTTGAAACTTCAAGATCTTTATGATCATGGATCATTCAATATCCATGTGTTAGCTACTACACTTATCTACTAAACATATAATCAACTACTAATGATAATTAATCTTATTAATCCAGTACTAATACCTACTTATAGCATCTTAGTGATGGTAAGAACGAAGAACAGCTCCACAAAAAGTGCAAACAATGGCTTTCCAAGATTTGCAATGAAATGGAACATAGCAAAACCTTGTAGCCGTCTTCATATCGGCCACGCTAGCACAACCGCCGCACCGTGAGCAGATTCCCGCCACTGGCTTGCTCCTCTGCATCTCCTTTGTCTGGTCTACAAGAAAACAAAAGAACACCATTTTTCTCTTCTTTCTTGCTGATGTGGCTTAGTTTTCTAGTTTTGAAATGTGATAGTAGATAAGAGGTGTTGATGTGTGTATAAATATAAGAAAATAAATATGAAAATGAAGCTGGCAAGAAGTTAGTTGAGGCTCATAATGTTTATGAGCGTTATTAGTAATGATGTGAATTTTATGATCTTTTCTTTTAGCATCATAATAAAGTGTGTTTAAAGTTTGATTTTTATTTTTTTTATATGAAAAAATTTAATGTAAGCAAGTTGGATCTACAAATTCTCCCGGCAAACCTTAAAATTCAGATAATTATATATGTATTTACAAATAATCCGCACCGATCGTTAATTGGTTTAGTGGTGATTGACGTTGAAGTTTGTAGAGAGGACCATAGTTCAATTCCCGCAACTGCGATCAGGAGGTGTCTGGGACCACTTATTGCCAAAGGTCGAAAACTGATCCCTGAACCAAATTAAACCGATAGTGAAAACCTTACATGGACTGAGCAAGTCAATTACTACCTGTCTGAATTAAACTGTCTGAATTGTGGGTATGAGCAAGTCAATTACTACCAACTCAGCCAAGTTGGCAAAGTTTGATTTCTATAAGGTTTTTTATTTTTATTTTTTTTTCTGGGATGGTCAAGATGTTTGGCAAGGGTGGATGAAAACAGAGTTTGCAACATGTGGAGGTTTAATAAATGTGGTAAGGGCGTGTAGGACCTGATTAATAAAGTTTGGTGGCAGTTGGTTAGGTCAGGTTGCTATTTTTGCCTTAATATGTCCCAGTGTGTCATGTATAGTACAGTATATTCTTATCAAATAACCAGTACTGTATACTGCACTACAGTAATGTAAGTATCCTTTATTTCTTACTACTCTTTTCCACTTTTGTTTGGTTGAGACAATAAATTTTAAAGAAAACAAAGAAAAAAGAAGATAATGAAAAATGAGATAATAAAGGGGTTGAAGTGGTTAATGAACTTCGTTTAAGTTCGATAGTTTGTTTGGCAAAATCTGAATTTAATTCTTCGTTGAAATCATCATGTATAGTTATTAGTACTTGATTTTGTCAACAATATACACTGTTTTTTTTTTTCTTCTAATTGTCATCAATTATACAACCATATACCTAAGTACCTAACTAACAAGTGCATCTAAGTGTTTTGACTCCGCTTTCCCTGCTGCAGTCATGCATTCACACATTCACGCATTTGAGGTATTAGTGATTGTTCAATTAAGATTAGACTTCAAATTTAAGTTCAGTATTTTAAATTATAAAACAAAATGTAAATCTAGAATTTCTGAACCAGTCAATCTAGAGATCGACCAAGGATATATATTCCGATCGTATGAATGAGGGAAATTTCTAAACACATGAATGTAATTTCCAAAGGGTCTTTGCAGATAAGCCAACTCCTGATACTTATTGGCCATAACATTTCTGCTGTAACATTTAAAATCAGAACTGTAATTGTCAATATTAATATAAACAATATTCTATGAAACTAGTTATACATCAAGGAAGCATATCCTATGTATGAACAACTACAGTTTCTATCTTAATCTTCCAGTTTGACTCAAATCAAAGGCCAAAAAAACCTAGGGAATAACAACCAACGCAAAAGGTACAAAGAAATGATAACCGAGGGGAATAAAAGGTGTGTATAACCATAATAGGGAAGACATTTGCAAATGCCACTTTCCACATTTTATCACCCCAGTATGTCATTTCTCATAGAGCATGCATCATGGCCCCCATTGTAGCTTCGCGTTTCATTTGCGCAGCTTTCCCACTGCCGCGGAAGTACATGTATACTTGCTGCAAATATAAACCAACCATCAAACCAGAAAGTAGGAGTAGATTCAAGAGAATACTTATGTTATGTTCTATTATTAAGAATACCTGAATAACCCATATGCTCAGCAGTGATTCAATGCTGAAAAAACCACATCCAACAAGGTAGAGTATCTGCCATTCAGAACAAATATTACAGTTACTATATCATTTAAAAATATAACCATTACTTTACAAGACATGGAAATAAAACTTGCTTTTGGGATAAAATGATATCAAACTTTTTATTATGACTCCATATCAAGAAGCCGGTGTCTTAGAATTGAGTATTGGCCCTAAATCAAACCTACAAAATCGGCTTGTAAGGTGAGGATTACCCTCACTTATAAACATATATTCAAGCCATCTCGCAACCGATATGGGACTCTTGACACACACCGTCGTGACTAGTACTATAGGGTTTGGTGCACAGACATAAATGGTGTGTGGCACGATCAGAAACCTGATAACATGTGACCTAACTCGACTCTACAAAACCGGCTTGTAAGGTGAGGGTTGCCTTCTTCTCGCAACCAATGTGAGACTCTGGTGCAATTTTAGAAGCAAACAAAACAATAACTCAACTAGAAGTTGGAACATACCCCAACCAATGGATTGTAGGTGAGGATCTCAAGTGCAGGCAGTACACCACTGTTAACAACATAACCATTAATTTGATTGACAAGCAAAATTAGAAAGAAAAATTATTGTCATAATATAAAGATCAAGTACATCAGGTGTCATGTTAAATAAAAGGAATGAAAGATTAGAAAGAAACTGACGTGAGAGATTTTCCTTTGAAGACAAGTGGAGGTGCAACTGCAGCCAAAACGCAAAACAGAATGTGGAACTGCTTGGAGAAAAAGGGGGGAAAAAATTAAATAAGAACACTTAGTAAAATAAGCACAGAACCAATAGTTACTGCTAGGAATATAAAACTTGCCGAGTAACATATGAAAAACCAGCCAAACTTCAGCGCGCTGTCCGTCCTGTAACAGGAGATGACACATTATAAAACAAAAACATGTCAAACCAGTTAAATTGGATACAATCATATGGAAATATACCTCGTAGCACGATAAAGAGGACGATACCACATCACGTAGGATGCAGGAACACCGGAAATAAAGTATATGATAGCAAGAAACCAAATTGACAGTCCTACAAGGTAAAACAAATTTATGTGAATAACAACATGGCTGCATGCCTACTATAATTGATTGCAAGATATAACACAAACCTTCTCCTTTGAGCCAAGCTACTGTAACAGCCGCAATATTAAATGAAAGACAAAAAATCAAACCTGCAGATTGTTGCAAAGTTCAAAACTAAGACACGCGTAATTACAGTAAGATAAATTCTCATAAAATGATGTTTAAAATTATAAGCAAGAAACTTCAAACATACCCAACCATGTTGTAAAGGCAACATACTGGATCGCTTGAAGATGTATCGGTATTTCCTTTGCAATATCATGATGAATGAGAGGGAAAAAAGGCGGCCAATTTTTTTCCTCTATAACTATTCCAGCTGCAAAATAAAAATGTAAACCACTGAATTGAAGGCATTATTCATGTTGAATTCTATAAGCATAGATGAACTTAAAATACCTCGCGCTATAGCATCTTCCTTTCTTTTTAGCTCCTGCAAAACATCACTAGATCATGAGTTACCTAATTACAATATAAAAGTCTAAATATACAAATCAATAGCAGAGAAAACACAAATAGAAGAGAATTGATAGAACCATTAATAAATATAATCAGCTACTTAGTCTTAAAATAACAAGATATTATATCGAATCTTACTAAACAAGTTACTAACTTAATAAAACAAAATTAGCGTTCAAACAAGAGATCAACATGAATTACCTGTTCTCTTCTTTTCAATTCAGCCTCTCTAGCTTGAAGTTCTTTTTCCTTTGCTTTGATGTCCTAAAGTTAAAAAAAGATGTAATTAAATTTTTATCAGCAACAAACACTATAACATCATAATTTTGACATTTACAATTCTAACATTTTGATAATTCAGTTTCTACCTTTGGTATATCAAGAGCAATGTCAACAGTCGCCCCACGATCATGTGGCTCATGAGGAAGGGGTGAGAGCTTTGCACTTCCTGGGTTCTGTAAAATTAAGTAAGGGGTAAAAAAAATGTAGAAAGGTAATAATTAATGATTGAAAAACGTGATACCATGATTTAGTATATGATTGAATTTACAGTGAGACTAACAATTACACTGAGATACCATCATTTTGGCAAAAACTACACTTTAAAGCTTTTCACCAAAATCACGTTGTAACCGTAAATTTGTCAAACTTACCACTCATCCAAACATACACTAAGTGTAAACAAATAAAAATTTCGATTTTAAAATTACATAAGCTATGCAATACTCATTCTTAGAATTTTATATTGGGCCTAACTCAACCTTATAAAATCGGCTTGTACTTATAAACACGCATTCAAGCCATCTGGCAACCGATGTGAGATAATGTTTCCTTTTTTATGATGCGATTAAATAAAGTATTGTAAGGTTATTTATATACGCAATGATAGAAGTGAGATGAACAGGAGAGCTCACAGTAGTGTAGAATGCACCTCCACCATAATTTTGTTGCCCTGAAGCTTTTCCTTTAGGACCTCCATCCTAATATTATTATTATTATTATTATTATTAATCAAAATGCAAATCTTATATTTCTATGATCCATTTCAATTGATTTCATGTCATTAATCATGTTCAAAAAATACACATAACAATGGCTGTATTTGATTGATATCATTTCTCGATAAATAATTAAACATATATATAATGGATGAATCAGAGAATAACGAACGAGAGCTCAATCTGGAAAGATACATTTAATTTGTTCTAGATGGAAGCACATTTGTATCTATTTTGGTTGATTAATTGATGAATGTTGTGAATAAAATGTGATGTGAATTAAAAAGAAGAAACTTACGGCGAAAGGATTAACCTCTTCTTCAGCGAAGGGATTGGTTTCGAAGTTACTCATGGTCATTCGATGGATAGATTACTACTACGAGAATTTTGATGAGAATGAATGGTATTATTGATAATGATAATCTGAAAAAGAAGAGAATAAGAGAGAGAGAGAGAGAGAATGAAAACTAACTAACTGAAAGAGAAGAGAGGAGAATCATAGATTGATGGATGAGAGCAAAATTTTCATGCATGTTGTTATGTATGTATGTATGTTAGTTATCATTCAATTCACGGTGATGCTCAGTTTCTAGTATTATTTTCTTTTTATTTTATTTTTTTTGTTTCTCTTATATATATCAATTTCATTTTATTATTATAATTAAAATATTTTCAATCATAGATTTTTCGTTATGGAGGTTATAGTGGAGATGTAATCGTCTCGAGTGGAATGAGTTGATTAATTTGGTACAACTTTTTGGAACAATAAAAAAGATACAATTAAAACAAGTTCATAAACTACAATAAAATATATAATATATAATAATTTACAAAATAATTAAAAATAAGTAAATAACATAATTTTTAAGATAACACTTACAATACTAATGTAATATTATGAAATAAAACAAAATAATAAAATATAATAGTTTAGTTCAAGTCTCTGATGATCAAATTTTAAAGAAATTATTTTATTTTATTTTGGTTTTCACCGCTAGTTGAATCTAGTTCGGGGGTCAGTTATGACATCAAGTGGTTTCAGCCCCCTCCCGATCGCAGTTGCGGGGGATCGAACCGTGGTCCTCCCTACCAAATTCAGCTAGGGATGTCAACGGGGCGGGGATTGACCGGAGGATACTTTTCCACTCCTTGCTCCATTCCCGTTTCGGGGACATTTCTTCCTCCATCCCCATCCCCGCGGGGAGATTTCTTCCTCCATCCCCATCCCCACAGATCCCCACAGTATCCACAGAGCTCCACGGATATAAAAAATTAACAAAATTGTTATACATTTTAATCAAAGCACGACACTAATATCTTGTTTTTTCTTCATTTTTTTCTAAAAAATACATATTTCGTATCTTTTATTTTTTTTAAATAAAAGTACATTTTGCATCAATAACAAAAAACTGAAAAAACACTTTTTAATATTTGTTTTTGTAAAAAAAATAATATTCAATTGAACTTGTTGCCACTACACATAATCATTATCTTTATAACGTATTAATTATTTTTTTTTATTAAAAAACATATAAAGTTATATAATTATATATTATATATATATATAATTTAAATAATATGGTCGGGGTCGGGGAATCCGTGGTGGCGGAGGGACCTTCCCCATTCCCCGCCCCAAAATATCCACGGGGGAATTTCTCCCTCCATCCCCGTCTCCACGGGGAAAAAAATCCGTGACTTCGGATCTCCGTACAGATAATCCCCACGGATAATCTATTATCAGATACAAATTGACATCCCTAAATTCAGCGCCAATCACCACTGAACCAACTAGTGTTTTAAAGGAGTTAAGATCACCTCCAGTTCTTTATGCTCCATTTTTTCCAGTCTATTGCTCAGATCTATGACACGTGGAAAAAATTATTTCAATGGTTCAGATTTAAAAGAAACAGTGAACATAAAGTGTAAACGATCTCTCTTCTGCAGGCGAGATACTGTTCATCTTCTCCCTGGCTACACAGCTCTGCTCTCTTCTTATCTTCCTGCCTACATAGCTCTGCTCTCTTATTATAACAACAAGGTACTACTATTACAAGACAAGATTTTATTTTTGCATAAAAAATGCATAATCTTTCAACATAACCAAAAGGGAGTGAAAGAGTACAAGTTAAAAGTGAAACTTAAAATTACAGCTAAAATTGATTATTACAGCCAAACAATCCTAAAGTTGAAACCTAATCACTCATAGCACTGTTTGTTCTAAAACCGAAATTGGTAAAAATGGAGTCATGGAGAAAATGACGGCGAGCGGCGGTGGAGAGAAATAGTGAGCGCTAATGGTGCGAAGAAGAGAAACAGTGAACAAACTATTGGTATCAAAACTTTGGTGGTTGTGGTGGTCTTACATTCTGTTCACCGTCGTTTGGTTGTTGTAGTGGTTTTAGTCTCTGTTCACACCTCCGCTTATGGGGTTATCCGTTGATAAGGAAGAAGAAAAAGAATCCTGATTTTTCAATCTAAACCGTTGATCAGTTTATATCCACGTGTCGCTGATCTAATAAGGGAACCGGAAAAACTGGAGGATAAATAAATGGAGCAGATCTGGACTCGTTTTAAAGATTCTAGCTAATTAGTGTCTTAAAGATTCATGTTAATATAGCAATTAGCTTTTTAATAAAGGTTCATGTTAACTAGTGTTTTGAAGATTCTAGTTAATTAGTGTCTTTACCAGGAAATATATTCCAATTGTATAAAATTTATTGGGAGATATTTTCGGTAGAATTTTTTTAGAGTGAGTAATTTAGGAGGACAGAGCAACCATAAAAAAAAATTGAATTATATTTGGCAATTTTTTCTTCTCACCTCCACGTTTCTTTTTACTCCCCTAATTTCCATTTATGCCCTTAAACCATTATTTCAGTAAATACGAACCATATTTTTATGGGTTTTTTCCAAGAAATAGAATCCGAAAAACATTATTTTTTTTTTTTTAAATAGACGGTTGAAACACCTGTTTTTATATCACAAATCTTCGGTAAATGTTTTCCGAATTTTTAAAAATTCGATTTGTATTTACCGAAGTTTTGCTTCGTAAATTAAGGGTAAAATTAGATTTTTTGGGATTAAAAAGAAACATGGGGGTGGGAAGAGAAATTTTCTTATTTTGTCTCCCAAGGACCCAATGAGTAGCCCAATGCTTGAAAGTGAATTGAGAAACCCAAAATCAAATCACAATGCTTGAAAGTTGAAAGTGAATTGATACAAGAATTATCAAAATTTCATTTCACACAAAGAATGGACATAATAAAATAACTAAGATGCACTACAGAATCATATTCCATCATCAGCTTTTTATGGAACAATCATCATCAAATAAACAAATGGGTCAATTTGCAGGGTAACGTGGCATGGTTTAATCAACCATGAAAATTATCACACATTAAATTATAAATAAATACAAGGGTGTTGGTGCATATAATTCTCTGAAGCTGATTGGATAAAGCACCTTGCATAACTTGGCATGTGAATATTGGATGATGGTTAGTATTTCATTGGAATTTGGAAGTAACAAACCCTCCTTAGGATGTGATGAAATGCATGCATGTCTTCAATAGCAGAGGTAAATTCTTCTTGCAATTCATTCATATATCCAAATATCATTATTATTGTTATTACCAATCATCATCTTTCATTTGATTCATTTTGTTGAGACTCCCTCCTTATCATATTTAGCAGGTACAAGACAACCTCAGACATTGCTGGCCTAAATTCCGGCTCGGACTGCATTAGATTATAGCCAAGAAAAGAAAAGAAAAGAAAATCAGATACATGACATAAATCAGTAAACTATGCAATACTTGGAAACATATTCATGTTGCAACTGTCTCACGCAGTTTTTAATCTGGATCGTTCGAATATTTAAAAGTGATCTAGCAATTGAGTAATTTGAGCCTTCTGATCTCAAATTAACGGCCGAGATCGTTTATTGTGTGAAAATGTGTTGTTCACCTACATCATGGAATCCAGATCCTTCGAACTGAATAGCTTACCTGAACACATCTAGAAATAATGTCTGCGAAATTTGACAAAGATTTGGCCGGGTAAGCTCCATTTAGAGAAGGATCGACCATCCTTGCTAATGCATCAATATCATGAAGTTGAGTAATAGCCCATCTTACAAGAAACTGCTCACCACGAGGTCGTTTCCTATACAAGATGCACACAATACATGAATTAGAGTCCATGAAAAGCCGAAAATAGATACTAAACTATTTTTGTTAAAGGGTCTCACTCTCACCTGTCATAGGACTGACGACCAGTCAAAAGTTCTAACATAACCACTCCAAAGCTGTACACGTCACTCTGGTAGGTGTATATTCCCGACTCAAATTCTGGAGCCCCGTAGCCATAAGCTGCTAGCAGCTGTCCTGAGAGCTGAAAATGTATGAATGTTATTAGATTGCTGTAGTGAAAAATTCCTTTGCAAAACACAGGTGCAGGAAGGGATCTTTAACATTCCACCACAGCACATCTAAGTTTTTTCATGAAAAACTTTTTGTACCATTTCCCTCGTAATGCAGACACTTTTTTTTTTTTTTACAATATCTCATACTATCTTACCTGACGTACAGAGCCTTTAGTTATTAATGGAGCCAAACCACAGTCAGATACACGCACGGATAGATCTTCATCAAGGAGAATGTTAGCAGACTTGAAATTTCTGTGTATAACAGGTGGCTGACATTGCTCATGCAAGTACCTAGAATTAGAAAGTGGTCAACGCCAAGTATTAGACTCGTAAGTTCGATATAAAGATGCATTATTGGCAAATATTATTTCTATTATTTTAGCAATTCAAATTTGCAGAAAGTTATAGTATGTACTTATTACAAGTTTTTAATCCACCGAGGCATACTCCAAAATTCAGGCAGGATAAGTTTGAAAATGAAAATAATTGAATGCACTATAAGCTACAAATCGACAACCTAGGGAAAATAATTTTTCTTAGTGTCAATAGTTGCTAGGACTTACTCTAAGGCTCTGGCTGCTCCAAGTGCTATCCGAATGCGAGCATTCCAAGACAATGTTGTTTTGTATTCGTCATCTGAATGAAGTGCTTCGTACATCGACCCATTACTGCAGTATTCATAGATCAGAAGCCTTTGTCCATGCTCTACGCAGTAGCCGATAAGCTCAACAATGTTTGCATGCCGAATTCTGTCAATATTGTTTACCAATTCAAGAAACTCATCATCTTCTTGGTGGTCGGAAACTCTCTTGTCTAGTTTCTTCACAGCGAGTATCTAACAAATTCATACAGAAAGAGCAAGTGTCAAGATTTGAATCAATTACGGTAAATTGAATTAGACAGAAAACAAACATAATGCCATTTTGTCATATAATATAAATCAAGATCAAATGATAAGCAACAACATTACCTTCCCATTAGGAAGCTCGGCTCTATATACACTCCCCAACATGCCTAATCCTATAAGATTGTCTTGAGAAAAGCTATTTGTATACTGTTGAAGCGATGCAATGGTGAAAGATTTTGCAAAGGTCGGCGGAAAAGAACTTCTTTTGGAAGGATCCCCTCCAGTGGATGTGGTTGGCTCGACAATCAACTTCTCAGCGGCAAGTGGTGGAGCAGGAGGTGGAGGAGGTGGGGGTGAAGGTGGCATTGAATCTAAATCTAGTCCACTCATATCTATCTCATGATTTAATAGCTTCGGCAGTGTTTCCATTTTTGGTTCATCTTGCACTACTCGAGGATTCTCTTTTGGCCGTGCAACAGCCACTTTTGGTACTGTTGAAAAATTAAAATTTAGTTAGAAAGTTAAATTATTAAAATGGATAGGGAAAATTAAATGTTAGAAAATGAATTATGAAACAAAAAACACAAGTAAATTTACCTTTCTGAGTTTGACTAGGTGGTTGGACTAGTGCCCCATTATTCCAAGGATTCGTTCTTTCGCCTCCATATGCTCCAATCTGATGTTGTTTGGAGGTTCTTCCGCCCCGTTCCCTTTTGCTACATCTTGGAAGAAAGAGAACAAGTGCCAGTGCCAAAATTATAAATCCCAATACACCAGAAATAGTTATCCAAATCACTCTTTTGGTATTTTTTTTCGATTTTCCGGAACTTGATTCTTTTGATGCAGTTGGTTCATCAGCCGGTTTAGTAGGTACACGTCCACTAGGTACACGTCCAGAAGATGGCGTCCCAGGAACCACAGTTCCTGATGGTGAGGTTGTTACTGGAGAATGAGGTGGACGAGCTGGAGCTATAGTATCATTACCACTAAGGTCAAATTGGTTTCCATCTTTTCTGCATATAAATATCACATAATGAGTTATTGAAGCACGAAAAATACAAATGATATCGGGATTAATTGCTTTTTTTGAACTGCAAGTGCTAGAGAAATTGTGCAGAAAATAAAGCTTAATGCCAAAATAGTTTACAGATATTTTCATTGAAACATGGTCTGAAAAGCCGAGTTCCATTTCCATCTTCCCAATCATCTGATTCAGGAAATTGTCTCATATAAGGATAAAGAAACAAATACTTTATGTTTTAAGATTTTCACCTGAAGTTGGTGATGCTTAACAACTTCGGAGGTATTCTTCCAGAAAACTGGTTGTTCTCAACATTCCTGTTCAAATAAGATAGAACCAAAACGTATTAAGAAAAAGAATGACCGTACCCCATATGAAATATAGTCCAATAGTTGGATAACGGAGGAGAATAAGAAACATGGTCAAGAGAAGTACAAATCTGTCAGTGAAAGATCTTGTAAAACATCGAGTGTCCCAGACAGGTTGTTGTTCTGTAAATCTCTGTCAAAAACGAAGGAAAAGATTAGAATCGTTAACAGATAAAAAAGATACAAACCACCTTAACAAGAGACGTTACTCACAAGGTCGTCACAGCTGACAAACTTTCTACAGATGGAGGCAATTCTCCACTCAAATTATTATGAGATAAATCTCTGCATAACAGTTTGTGGCACATCAAATAAATTTGTATGTACAATGAAGCTGAAAGAGTTTCATTTCAGCAATTCGTGTGTTTGTGCGAAAAATTAATTGAAATTAGGCCTTACAGATTGGTCAATTGCGTAAGAGACTGAAAGGCATCTGGTATTTCCCCAGTTAACTGATTATCATTAAGAGACCTGAAATGCGATGATTCAAATTTAGTCACTTGTATCACAGTTAACATCCGCTACTGTTAGATTTTAATATAAAATTATAATTATAGAAGATACGACAAACTCACAAAGCGGTAAGTTCTGTCAATGTGGATAAAGTGGGTGGAATACTTCCAGTGAGATTGTTACCCGAAAGAAAACTGTGAAAGTACAAACCATTTTGTCATTATGCATAATTTGTTGGAAGATACTCCCTCCGTCCCAAAATATAAGGGAAAATTGGTCAAAGAAAGTTAATGTATTTGGTTAAAAATTTGGACTAAATACATCAACTTTGTTTGACCAATTTTCCCTTATATTTTGGGACAGAGGGAGTATAATATTACACAAGTAGGTAACACCACATACAGCGTTTGCAAGGTAGCTGGCAAACTTGTTGGAATAATTCCTCCAATGTGGTTGTTGCTTAGCGATCTGCCGCAAAAACATGAAGCAAACAACAAAGGTTAAGCAGAAGAAATTCATGAACCGGCGAATGCAACAAACATACACTAACACATGGACTTGCTCGTGCCAAGCATATATGTTGAGGGACACAAAAAGGTGACAGAATACAAGCCAGCAAGAGTGGAAAAGAGAGTTTTATTTACATTGATTTGATAGAAACAAACGTTCCCAAGCTATCGCCAAGTTCTCCTCCCAAATTTGCACCAATCAGAGTTCTGTCATAAATTAAAAGATACGTGTTCTAACGGTCATTTACTTTGTAAGATATAATCAAAATTAAGCAAGAAAAAAGAGACAACATACATTTCTTGTATGAGTGAATCATTACATTGAACACCTTGCCACGCTTCTCCGCACGGATCTCCCGCACTAGCAACCCACCCAGGAAGAACAGGGTTGCCCAATGCAGCATATAATCTATTAATAGCAGCAACTGATACAATTACAAAATTTCAGAACTATCATATATTATAATAAACCACATACAACTCCAGTCTCATATATAAGCAAATTTCTACTTTTTAGGTTCATTCAATTATTAATGTATTTATCTTAAAATATGAATCAGATACATTAATAATTGAATGAACCTAAAAAGTGGAAATTTGCTTATATTTGAGAGTAGCAATTCATAAAGGAAAATGTTGAACATTACAAAAAAGTATTTGAAAGCACAAATTTATAAACCTAGCTTAATTGAAAGAGGCACAAAAGCACAAATTGAATACTTAAATTTTGCAAGGGAAGTAGATTAACAATTATGAACCAAAAGCATTACTGTAGATATAGAAAATCAAAAAGACATGAAAAGATTAGAATCATTACCATCAGAGGGATTAGTAGCAGCAAGTGAAAACTGTACTATATAGATCAACATCAATCCAAAAAGAGCTTGTATATGGATTTTCAATTTCATTCTCTTGTACAGTGAAGTAGATCTCATCTCACTCATTGATCCCCAAATCAACCTTAATCATCAACTGCAAAAAGCAGCAGCAACAACTAATCTGAATTAAAAGTTCAACCAAACAAAAACAAAAGTAAGAAAACCAAAAGCAAAAAAAAAAAAGATTTTTTTTTTATTTTTAAATTAAACCCATTATTCCAAATAAGCAAAAAAAAAAATGCATAAACATATCATACATGATAATTGATAACATGAAGAAAGAAGGAACAAATCTGAGAAAATGAATGAACTTACTTAGAAAGTGAGGAATTTTAGAGATAATGCTGAAAGTATAACTTTTCAGAAAACTAAGGTTGAAAAAAAGATATAAAAGGAAAGTAAGAAAAAGGTATGTGGAGTGTGTAAATAAACTTAACGGCTAAGATTTTAAGTAAAATCAGTGGTGCGAATGTATGGAAGTTGAGAAAGTAAGCACATAGACATTGAATTTCAAAGCTTTTATCATATTGTTAAATTAAATAATCGGAAATCAGATATTCCTTCGGTACTAAAATATAAGGAAAAATAAGTCAACAAAAGTTAATGTATTTGGACTAAATTAAATATATTAACTTTTGTTGACTCATTTTTACTTATATTTTGAAACAAAAAGAGTACATCAGTTATTTATAATTGCGGCCGAAAAAAATACTATAGTATGATATATTTAATTTAATAATAATAATAATAATTAGTGTGATGAAAACACTGACGGACCAGTGGCGGAGACAGGGGTGGCCAGGCTGGGCCATGGCCCACCCCAGAAGTTTTGTAAATTACTAATAGTATTGTGAGCGTAATATTATAGAATTTTGCAGATAGCCTAGTGGCTATGAGGTTCCTATGTTGCGGAAAGGTTGCAGGATCAACTCCTGGTGCCACTATTTTTGCATTATTTTGTCTGGTTTCATTTTGCATTAAGACCTCTACACCCAAAGCATGATATTTCATATCATTTCTTTTCATACCTATATAATTCTAAATTATATTTGAAAATTTAATTATATTGACACACTTGATCTTCAATTTGATATACACCTTTTTTATGAATCAAAAATTTGTTTGCCAACGATTTTATTTAAGAAAAAATAATTTAATAATGATAAACATAATTTTATTATTTATAAACATTATAATAGTTTTTTACATTAAAAAAAAATCAATATTCCCCATTATGATAGTTTTGGTAAATAATGGTTAGTTATTATAATTTATTAAACTATAGAAAAATAAATTTCTTTTAAAGAATACTCATTTATCTATTAAATTAAAGACCTAATGTAAAGATGAATTCAAAAGCCCTTTTTTTGTGTCAACAAAACAATTTTTTTTAAAAAAATAAACATAATTTTTGGTGTAAAAAAAAACATAATTTTTTTATCAATAAAAAATTAACAGTTTCTATTTTTTTTTTTAAAAGTCATAATTGTTTTCAATTAAGAACAATCTTTCTCCTTTTAGTATACATGTAATATAATAATATATGTAATTTTTATCCTCAATTTTGTGCAAATATTATAATTAAAATTTTTATATGCAATATAGTTTTTTAGTGGCCCATCCGAAAAAATTTTTTTGGCTCCGCCACTGCACTGACCTTAAGAAAAAGTGAAGAAAGTAATGGAAAAAGCTGCAAAGGAGATTCTATTCTGAGACACAGTTTTTTTTTTTTTTTCCCTATTTGTGTGTGTGTGATGACACTGATATGAAAGTGCAAAACATTACATGCTTATCTGTTGTTGTTGATGTTAGAATGGGTTGTTGTCACGCTCTTACGTCGGCGCGTACGGTAACTTACTATACCCCATGTTGTAATGTGCTTTGCTGCCCATGTTTGTTTGTTGATGTTTAATCATAGGGATGGACTGTGTTTCCTTGTCTTCTGCAATACAACGGGCCAATTACTCCCTCCAATAACACTTGTTTTAATTGTTTTTTTTTTATTTTTCATCAATAATTGTTTATGATTGTGTGCAAAAATTTAGTTAATAAAAAATCTTTGTATACAAAAATTAAGAATAATGCTAATAAATACTAGTAGTTGGCCGACTCAAAATACTTTTGATTATTTTTTAAACAAAGTAGTAATAGTAAGCACTATCACACTTAAACTTAGAACTTGGATCATCTCTGGGACTAGCCACACCACTGCATTTATGTGATTTTAAAAATCTTATAAAATGAGACAACAAAATTTTAAAATTGTCTTATATACTAGGACTGTGGTAGTAATAAAACAAAATCACACTCAATTATTAATATAGTGTGATACAAGTATTAGATATTTTGAACTCTTGACTATTTAATCTTGTGTTTGATTCTCAACCAATGTGTATGGAGAAGTGTTTGTTAGAAGAAATCAACCTCAAATGAATATCAATTATTTTTAGAGGGTTAGTTTTCTGCAATTGTGCGAAACTTTTTTAAAAAAAAATAACACTCAATTTGAATGTTTTGAAAAAATAATTATTAAGTGATGGTGACTTAAAAATTGAGGGAATATATATGTCAAATTTGATTGCATTAAGAACAGTGACTCATCATGTTAGTGAAGTTTAATGAAAAGGAATTTTATTTTTTTTTGAAAAGGAAATTGACTAAAGGCAAATTTGTTTATGTTTGGATGGATTTTTTTTTATCTAGTTGAGTTAGTTGACCATGTGTACTTAATTTTCATCGGTCAAAATAACTTTCTAATACGAGAGGAGTTAAAAAGAAAAAAAAAGAACTTTCAACAATGAAAGAGAAGATTAGACTTTTTAATAATTATTATTTTTAGACTCACCAACAGTTTTAATATTTAACTCCACTTTGTGATTTTTGTCAAAAGGTGGATTTAACCATCAATTTTTTTTTAGAACAATACATTTCTCTTTTTTTTTTCTTTGACAGTAACAATACATTTCTTGTGATTTTTATCAAAATTGTTTGTAATATTTAGCCACATTAATTTTTCTGATTGATTCCTTGAGGTTTTAATTAGTTTTTTGAAAGGGTTTTCAGTGTCTAGGCATATATTTTGAAATATAGTTAATATTTTAAAGTAATTGTAAGAAAAACATGATAAATGATCAAATTGTGGTACTTCAATCACATTTAAATTATTTTAAAAATTATGGTATTGTGTTTTCAATTTAAAATAAAAAAGCAAATACTACCCTCCCGTTCAAAAGTCAAATCACAAAGTCTAAAATTCACACTTCTATATATGTCATTTAGACTAGTAATACATCTCCATGCCGTTTTTTATTTTTGAAATTGAATTTATGTTTTTTAGTGAAAAGTTAGATAGAAATACCTTTACCATAAAAGAGAGTTATGTATGTCACGCATTGTTTACTCTGAAATTTGGTAAATAAACACTAATTTAGATTTTATTATTTGAAGGATTAACTAGTAAATCTTGGGATATATTTGTGCGCACTACAAAAAAATAAAAAGCATACTCAATCCAATTGCCGCCGCTTTCTACTTTTGTTGTAGTGTGTATTGTTTTCCAGAAAAGTAAGAATGTGCATCATGATTCTTAAGAATTAATTGTAAGAAATGTATTAAATGAAATCAAAGTGAATTCGACAGAGTCAAATGATTAATTGTTTAACATGTAAAAGTAATCGATTAAAAGGCTTTCAAAGTAAAATTTGTAGAAACTTTAAAAGAAAGACATATAAATAATTTGAATTTGTAAATTACATTTGAATACAAAAGATTTACAGTATATAGTTCACAGTATCATACATCTAGCCTTTTTACAAAGGATTTTCGGTATGAGATATTGTGACCCTTTTCCATATGAAAACCTACTATATATAGCCTAAATTAAAAATAACTAGCACCAACATCCTAATACTAATTAAGACTTCGACGGATACATTTTGTCGAAGCTGGAGTTTCCTTGAAAATTTGGAAAATATTCTAAGTCCACGAGGGTGTCGAAGCACAAAAGAGAAGTGAAAACCCTTCTCCAAGAGCAAAGGTAACTAACAATAGTTTGACAACATTTATTTAGAAAATAGTTGACAACATTTATTTAGAAAATAATTAAATAGATGTGTACAATATTTAGAAAATTGATAATTGTTTGTTACGAGAGAAAGAGTTATATAGCAGTAATTAACAATAGTTTGTTACGAAAGAAAGATACAGTAACATATTAAAAAAAAAATTTATAATAATAAATTAATTGGAAGGAGTGCAAAAAAATAAGAATTTATTGGTGAATTAAGATGGGAGTATAATAGGAAGATAATATGTAAAAATACACTTTCTTAATTTGATGTTACTATTCTAAAATGACGCTTAAAAAGAAACGAAATGAGTAGTTTCCAAGGATATTATCACAAGTAATTTTCACATTAGGTAGATGTAATGAGCGTCGAATTATAATCTAAAATTTTTAACTCATGTCAAATATTCTTTATTGCATTTTAAAAATGTATAATTGTTATGAATATTATTATTGGATGTCCATATAAGTCATCGGCCCATATAATTGGCCCATTATGTTTGCATATATATAAGACAAATGTATCATTGTAATGTAACTCTAATCCTAGTGGTGAATAATACTGACTATTCTTTCTCTCATTTCTCTCTTCTTCATATATAGTATTGCTCTTGTATAGATCAGTTTATAACATGTTATCAACACGAGACACTACCATATCGATGGAGCATCGAGAACCTTAAATCTGGAGCATGTGATTAGGTAAAGAAAGACCAAGTAAGTATGTTCTAATTTTATATTCAATAAAAATAAATAAATAAAAGTCTTGTTATTATATGATATAATTTAGAACCCTAGTTTAAATTGTCAATTATCAAGCCAATCATTTTTTTTCCGTCGATTTGGCTTATGCACCTTTAATCGTTATAAGGTGTTTTCTAATTTAATCACCAAATATATAAACACCACTTTGTGCAACTGATTTGATCGTATGATGAGTTGCTTAGAGCATCCACAATGGAGAATTCCATTTTTTGGTACTTAACCGGATCCCACATGTACACATAATTTATTTATAATTTTTTAATAATAGTACATAATAAGCACTCAATCTCTCCAACCCAACATCCCTTAAAAAGTTCTAAATTGGTCCCACCAATAACACATTCCACCAATAACTCTATATCATTATTTATGGGTCCCACAAAAATGAAATAGGTATCAATGCTTAATGTAGAACCAGTACCTATTAGGTACTAATTTCTGTTTTGCTCTAATGAAAGTACCTATTAGGTACCGATTCTTAAAAAATAAGTACCCACCATTGGAGTTGGTCTTATATTCACAAGTTTTTTATGTTAGTAGCTTTTACACAAATTGATGTGGCATGTAAAAGGAAATATATTTTTATTTTTCCCTTTATTTAAGATGTTCATATGTCTATGACATTCCTGACACTTGATTTATTGGAATTATATATAGTCTCATTGTGAATTCTTTTGTATGGATCAAAGATTCATTATTTGTTTTGAAAATATATAATTCATGCATGTAAAACAATAAATGGGTGTGTATACCCTAACCCGTCTAATCATGCCTCAGTTGGATAAATTCTCCTCGTGCCTTAATGGCTTGACAACCACGTGTTGTACCTAAATTCAATTAGGGTGCAAACTTTTCAAATTTCTCGAAGCCAATTAGTTACCTCGAGGGTGATAATGTCACACTTAAGTAACCACATTAAGTGTTTTCAGTTTCCAGTTAAGTTATTATTAACAGAAATCTATCTGTAGAAGTTAACTATTCTTGAGAAGGTCAAAAATATTTTCAGTTCATTTTCGACTCGCTAGGTTGATCCGTCAAACAATATGCTTTAAACCACCCCGGTAAAACTTATCTAGCTCAGTATCAGCAAATCAGTTAAACTTCGTGCACTCACAACCAGTAATCTGTTATTCCATAAAGTTAGTTATCTATCTTTCGTAGCCTTATCAGTCGAACTTAGAATTAAGTTTGGACCAGCCCCTAAATCAGTGGAATTAAGTTATACCAGTGAAAGCAGTATGAGGGATCAAGACCTGCTAACTCCGTGCTCCTAACCATGTAAGATCAGTGTGTTAACCTTGAGTGTCTCTGCCCGAATATTCCAACTTTCTAAAATTCAATTCCTATAATCTCGTGAGATCAAGTACAGAAGCCTGAACGCCTGAACTAGAGCTTTCCAATTCCAAGTCTAGTTGCCAGTAATTAGTTAGTGTAAGTGTAAGAGTTAATTACTCGATTGGAGTAATGTGCCATCCTCATTTGGAAACCCTTTCCTAACCGATGGATCTGTTAAGATAATTCAGTTAACCGTTCTAAGCCAAACCATTCGATCCATCCTTAGCGTTACAAATTCAGACCTTACGCTTCCAGCAAGCCAAGTTCCATACATTAGTTACCAGTGAAGAACTTCAAACAAGTTTGACCTGTAACCCAAGAAATGATCTGAACCTAAGTGCATCCACATGTTAAATGTATAACTCGATCATCGTGTCGTGACGGGATAGATAGAGATTGTAGGTGGGATTTTATCGGATAACTATAAGTTCGTCTGCGGATGAGTCTAACTCGTTGGCAGGGGAACCAGTAGTGTTTAGACAATTTTCCACTCGTTTTATATTTCGATCGATTCCGGAGTAAATACACAACACGTGATACAGAGGTACATCTAACATGGCAAGCATGGTGGTGCTCAGAAAGGAGAACGACGATAGGATTGAGAGAATTTGGATATGACAATATCCATACCAGGCCAGATACCGACCCTCTAAACCAGTTGGAACTGGAACTAATTCCATTGGAAATGGAAGAAGTGTAATGGTAGTAAAAAGTTGAATCAGAGTGCGCAACACTGCAACTTTTGGCAATGTGAGAATAACCTTTAACCAGCAACTCTTAGGAGGGGAAAGTTTTATTCCAAGGGATTGCGTCCTACTAACTGGAGATTAGACGAAGTGTAGAACTGGATGCAGACATAAACAACCTACACTGATGTGGAATAGAGAAGTTTGAATTTCGAGGACGAAATTTCTTTAAGGGGGGTAGATTGTAACATCCCTAAATTTTAATTAATAAAAGAATATTAATTAGAAGCAATTTTGGAACTTAAATTGGGATTAAGTGAACAAGTTTAGAGGAGGAATTATAGAACACAAATGCATTAAGTGGCAATTAGTGAGAATTGAATAGGGCAAATTGGTAATTAAGTATTATTTTGCCTATAAGACCAAACCAAGGCCCTTGTTTTCATTCTTTTCCATTTCAGCAAATGAAAAGTTCCACCCACTCCTCTTCTCTTCTCTCTGTCCGCGAACCAGCCACCATGGCTAGGATCAATTTTCCAACTTTTTCATTTTCAGTTGCATGCAACAAAATCATACAAGTCTTGATCTCCCAAGCTTCTAGTAAACCTTTTCAAACATAGAATCCTCCTCATTCTTTCTTAATCCAAGTTAATCAAGCTACAGCAAGGGTTCCATGGTAGAGTAGCTAAGCAGCATCTACCCAAAATTCATGAAAGAGCAAGGTAAGAACATCACTCTCCATGAACTCTTGAATGTCCTCTTTCACGTCGAATCTCCCACTCTTGACCCCATGCTTGAAATTCTTGTTGCATGTGTGTGTAATTCACTGGAATACGAGTTTGGAGATGATTGGAAAGTATGGGTATCATAGAGAAGTGGAAATTGGAAGAATTGTGCAAACCCATATTCTATGACAGGGTCTCACTAAAACGGTAATTACTCTGTCCTCGTAACTCCGTTTGAAACGATTCCTTTTTCTATGGATAGATAACAAAATTCCCTTCGTTTTGAGTACAAATTTCGCAGGTTTTGGCTTAAAATTGAAGTCTGTAGAGCATTTTGAAGTTGGAGATCTGATGCTGAGTTGTGCTGAAAATTCTGGTGTACTCGCTGTAGCGAGTAAGAACTCGCCCGACGAGTTTCTCAGGGCTGAAATGCTCCATAAGTGTGAAAATTTGATGTTAGGGTGTTGGAGGCATTATTGGGGACTCCTTGAAACAACCGGAATTGATTTCAAAGCCGTAGGGAAACACGCAGAGTCAGAATTAAGCTTTTTTTACAGGTGGGTTCTTTAGGCTAGTTTAGCTAGATTCCCCATTAATCTAAATTTGCATGATAGCTTAGGAAAATTAGGAATTGTTGTGTGAGGGGAATTAAATCCCAAATTTCCCTCCATTCTGTTTTAATATTATGTATGTTATCTTGCTGCACTGGTTAAATGAGGATTGTAGGTGTTGTTTCTGAAAAACTATGATTTTAGCAAAACAGGGTAATTTCTGTATGAACTCGCTACAACGAGTAGCTGGCGAGCATTCATGGCGAGCTGGGTTCTGGGCTGATGAAACTCGCCATGGCGAGCTTCTGTTCGCCACAGCGAGTTGATTTAGGTCAGGACCTATAATCTCGCCATGGCGAGCTGGTAACACGCCATAGCGAGCTTGTACAGAATTGATCTATATTTTTAATTTCTAAACAAATTCACATGCACTCGTTTTATATCATCATCAGAGTCAGATAGTTTGCAGTAATATAATTAATATAATATCGAACAGAATGTTAATCACAGATCATTACTAGGGCATAACTTATCATTTGATTAGGTTTTATGCTCCCCGGGTTTTGGGAAATTATGGTAGTAATAACTAAATTAGTATCAGTCAATCATGAGCGATCTGTGATGTCGCACTATGGACTCCCAATGGGATAATCCATTAGGATAAGTTATTGTGAGCTGCATGCCGTGACCGAATCGGTTGACGGATATGGCAGGCCTCTGAGACATGCTCACCTCAGAGTGTCCTTGTGTTTAAAATGAATAAGAGTTTGTTTATCTGTGTGACACTTTTAAATTCTATTATTAGGATATTATATATATATATATATATATATATATATATATATATGTTAGTATGTTGTGACTGATTAGGACTCCCCCGGTGTAGTCACCTCTAGGAGGGTAGTAGGACTCACTGAGGCTTAGTAGTCTCACCCCACTCCAAACCAATTTTTTTTTAGGTAGACAGGTTAACTGGAGCAAGGACCAGGATGGAGCTGATGATTGGAGCTGAGCTTGGATCATCGCATTAGACGATTTAGTCTTCCCTTGTTTTAGTTTATCTGTATACCTTGGATTCTATTCTATTTCCGCTGTATTGTTTAAGTTCATCAACTGTTGCAAAGAATTATTTTGTAATTCATTTGTTTATCTCGTTAAATTTAATGTACTCCGAACCATTTATTTATGTCTCAACTAAATATTTTAGATATTTTAGTTGGGGCGTTATATTTTTAGAGTGAATAATTTTGTTTTTTTAATTATTATATAATATATGTTTAATTAAAAAAAGAAAATAAACAAATCATGAAAAACAATTCAGACTAAATTTGTTTTCTTCCATAAATATGTATTTTTAATATAAATTTAAACTTAGTTATAATTTTTAAAATATTTTAAAAAATTCGATTACTTATTTCAATTAAATTTAATTTGTGTTAATTATGCATGAAATGTAATATATAATATTTCATTAATATAATTTATTTATTATTGTTATATATTTATGATTTATTATTTCGATTATATTATAATAATTATAATTATATGTTTGAAATTTTAATATTTGAATTGAATTTGAAATATTTCCGTTTTAGACTATGCATTTAATACAATTGTGTGAGGATCAATGTGAGGAAAGCATTTGGAAAATTTCATTAAATGAGAGCTTAGAAAATAAGCCTCAAATGTATATTATTAAGATTTCCAATTAAAATTGAGCATTAAAATTTATTATTGTATTAAATGTCAAATGAACCACGGAGAAGAATGCATGAAAGACAAGTATTTTAGAGGAGAGAGATTATAAATCGTTCTCGCTTATTACATATAATAGATGCATTAGATTTCTTTAGATTTAATTTAATCAACTAAAAGAGATAATATTAAGGTTTTAATAAAAATTTAGAAACTTTTTCTTAGAGTGCCACATAGTTAAAATGCTTGCATATGAGCTATTATAAGATTCTTTGTACTTTTTTGTTGTTTTTCTTTTTTTTTGGTGAAGTTTGTATCCCTTCAAATTTATTGTTAGTTTTTGACTTTATTATTTAATAATATTTGCTTGAATATTTAGTTTTTGACATAGCGTAACAATTGTTTTCATGTATGAAATTGAAGTTGTAATTTGACCTTTTAATTATTACTTTTGTTTTCATGTGGATGCATCTTTCAAATCCCGTAAATAAATTGAGAGGTACAAAAAACAATGGCTATCAAAGATTTCAAATGCATGTTTGGTTTTAGTGTCAAACTAAACAGTATTTTATGTTGCCATTGAAAAAAAAATAGTGCCATAGACAATGGTTAAGGAAAGAAAAAGAAAAATAAAAGCAAAAGTTGTAGGAAAGTATTTAATGAATGTCTTAATTTTAAGATTATAATATGATTTTTGTTTAGTGGTTAGAAATTTCATCCTTAAGATGGTCAAATCTCGACCCCCTGTATATATAATGCAATGTCTCTGCCAACCGAGCTAAGCTAACGGGACGAACAATATTCATTTCTAATGACCTAATCTTGTAAAATTTATTTTAGTTAAAAGTGAGTTGAATATAAAGTGATTTATTTTGGAAACATTTATGTAAAAGTGAGTTTTACAATAAATTTTAGTATAAATATTACGTTTAAACTTTAAACTAAAAAACTACAAATTGTATCTTCAAGTTGAAATTAATTTTTAGACAAAATCAATTTTACTTGAAAGCATTTAAAATGTGGAAATCAATTTTACATTTTCAAAATCATCAATTTTAGAGTTTGTTCCAGACTTGAAATCAGACATTTATTTTTATGCAAAAATCAAACATAATCAAAGCTAAAAAATGTAATCAAAACAGTTTACTACATGCAATTCAACACAATGCACTATTATCAAGAGTTCAAGATTTTGTAAAATATAAATAAAAATATTCAAGACGTATAGCGTAATGAAAATTTCACGTCATGTGTGTAACCCCCTTAAGACAACACATACAAATTACAGTACATGGTTCATGCAATGAGAATGGATTATTTCTATTGGAAAAACAATTGAGGAAATAATGTGTGAATCTAAGTCATTGGATCTAAAATATATGATAATATTTTAATTAGAAAAAAATGAAGAAAAGTACATGAATGACTAAAATATAACAATTGAGAAAAATTAAGAGAAGAAAAATTAAGAGAATTCTTTTTCAGATGCAATAGTCAAAATCATATTAATTGGAAGTATGTGTCCTCCTTAGTAAGACTTTTTACTTTTTTCTTAAGGGAGATATTGAGTGTGAGCGAAAATATAAAATTAGAGTGTATTTTTTGTTGGTAACCCAAAAGTGTTCGTCATGCACAATTATATAGACTAATACTCTAAAAATAACAGAGATTCGTTTGAACTTTTTTTCCATTAAAGTGTATCTTTTAAAAAAGATACTAATGGTGAGGAACTATAATTAGAGTGGATTTAATTTAATAAAAAATAAATGATCAAATAAAACAAATTTTTTCATTACCATAATATTTTTTGAACAAGCCAAAATGAGATATATATATATATATATATATAAATAAGGGGCAACCCCCCTAGCACAAGGTGTGCCAGAGCGGGCTATCAAAGTTTACAAAGAGTCACAAGAAGTCAAAAACAAGGTTCAAACAAGGCCTAAGCAGAGCATGGGACTAGACCACCAGCTATGATATTTTGTGGCTAAAGTAAAACTCGTCGCCTTCAACCACCGAAACGAGAAGAGCTTGATCTTGTCCAACAACTGATGAAGAGTGCTTGCTGAGCCGCGAAATAGCCTATGATTTCGCTCCGTCCAAACCACCCAAGCGCACGCGAGCCAAATGAGCTGCAGAAATGAACGTCGAGCTCGAGATCCACCTGTCGAAGAAATGAACTCTACAAGATGATCACGAACAGAAGTGTAGTCCACCATCGGAATGCCTATCCACGCTCGCACTAGGTCCCAGAGAGGAGCGAAAGTACCACATGAGAGAAATAAATGATGAACCGTCTCCACCTCATCACAACCAGACACGCACAACTGAGCTGTAGTAGGTAAAATGCCTCGAGTGACCAGGTTTGCTTTTGTGGGTAACCTGTCACGCAAAAGACGCCAAGCAAAGACAGAGACCTTCAGCGGAACCTGAGGGTGCCAGATGAGTTTCGCCGCGTGTAAGACCCAAGATTTCATTGTATAGTTGGTTTAAGGAATATTAGGGTTTCGATGTGTTCGTGTGATGAAACATCGTGTAATTATTAGCTTTTGCTGTAATTGAGCCGGTTTTGTGCTCATGCACTGTAATTGTACAGACTTTTGTCTTGTGATCCTGTTTCTTGTTTAAGAAGTTATTTGTGGTTTCAGAATAACGAGTTTTGGATTATTCTTGTTTTTGGAAAAACGAGTAGGATTTTACCCGCGGATGGAAATTTTACTGCGTCTGTTTTAAGTGAGGTTTCGGATGGGAGTTTTATATATCTGCACGAGTTAGGATATATTCTGAGATTAACTTTCTGAGGTATGGAAGAAAATTACAGTCGCGGAAAAAGATTCGGCGATAAGTTTTAGAAATGTTAAACGTTAGACGTTCTTTCCGTAAGTTTTACGTTTTTGTGATTTACGTTCGTCGCGGCGCGCGAGAACTGAACGTGTGAGTGTTTCCAAGAGGTGTTGAGTTTTATCTCAAGTGGATTTGGTTTGGTTTGATCCAATGGCTAGGGTTTAAGCTTGGACTTTTGACTTTGATCCAATGGTGGATTGGCTATCAAGAGCTTTGTAAATAGTAAGGAGGTTTGATGACTTTGGCACTTAGAAAAACATCACCAAACATCTCATTCTTTCTCTCTTTCACGTAGACTCCATTACTTTCATTTCCAACCTTCACAAATTTCATTTCTTCACCATTTCACTCCATTTCAAGCTTGGAAGCTTTGAGGAAAGTTGTAGAGAATCACTTTCTTGAGGTAACCCTCTCTTCTTATCTCCTAGGTTGGTAGATTTTTAGAGTTGTGAGGTTTTTGGGTTTATGTTCTTAAGAGGGTTTGGTGAGAAAGGTTGTTCTTGCTAGTTCTTGTTTCATGAAAGTTGTTCATGAGAGTTTAGTAAGCATGCTAGGCTTTGTTGTTTCAATTTTTCCATGAGTTTGTGAGAATCTCATGAGAAAAGTTAGGGTTTTGGTTGATTTATGTATTGATCAATTACATGAGGTTATGTTGTAGGGTTTTGAAAAGAAAAGTTGTCTTGGAACCTTTGGACGAAAGGGAAATGCGTTGTATGGTTTTGTTTTAGAAAATCCGATGAAAAATATTTTGTGGTTTATGAAAATATTTTCTAAGAGTTTTTGGGTAGTGTTTTGGGGTCAAAATGGTTTAAAACTATGGTGACATGTGGTGTCGCTTTTTACCTTGAAAACACGTTTGAAAATGATTACCGGACGGTTAAGGCCCGTAATAAAACTTGTGCTTGGATTTGGTTTTGATTTTGGAAATGAAAATCAAATAACTTGCACTCGAAGCAACCAACATGCTTTCGGAAATGTGTTGCTTAATTTATGAAAATGGTTTGCTTTTATGCCTTGAAAAGGTGTTGGGAACTAATAGAATCAAACTAGGCTTGGGGTGGAATAAGGAAGTGTGAGTTGCTGTCTTGTGCTGTCATGACAGGTGCAACTCGCTGAGCGAGTTGTTACTCGCCAGGGCGAGTGTCACAGGTCCTGACAACACGCCAGGGCGAGCTCCAGAGCGAGTAAGACCAGTACTCTCTGCCTCCACTCGCTGCCAACTCGCCAGGGCGAGCTCTGGGACCTAAAATTTTGGATTCTGATTTCTAAACTTGGTTTTTAGCTTTCTAATCCCTTTTTATTAATTTATGGAAGTGTCGGGGATTGGAAACGAGTTTTTCGGGTACTCGGAAAGTACGTAGCTTATAACGCAAGAAAACGACCATTTTGCATTTCAAATTATTTAAGACTTTTGACAATTGTTTTGGGTCCTAAAAATGGTACATATAACTCATGGGGGTTGATCAATACGGTAGTTTTCGGTATGGTACCCGAAAGAGGGTTTTTACCTTATAGAACCTTTGGTTTTTGGGGTTTTTGGTTTAGTTTCAATACGATTGGTTGGGAAACAATGTATTGATGGTACTTTGCTTGTTTTAGGAAGCAAGTAAGTGTTGTGCGATCGTGTGCTAGTTTGAGTGCTTGACGAGGTAAGGGCTCCACTTTATTTCCGTCTTTTAAAACGGTTACGACATGCTTGAATTTGCTGTTTATGCATTTGCTGTGTGTTTTGGCATGTTTGTATTTATGTATTCTCGTTGATGAGAACGTGGTTATAAATATGTGTGCAATTTACATATGATTGAGAAAATGTATGTATGTTGTGATGCTTTGTACATAGACTTTAGGCTATGTGTTTGTTTGCATGAGCATATGTGAATGCGTGCGTCAGATAGGACTACGCGAGGATTGTGTCTTGTGTGACTATCCCGTATATGCCGAAGAGAATATATGCCATGCATTTCATAGTTGCGTGCCTAGGTGTATGTCTTGTGTGACTTGCCTTCGTACCAGGCGGTTGTCTGTGCGACTTCGCCAAATCCCACTGGATTTTATTGAGTTGGTGGTTGTCTTGTGTGACTCACCCGGTGTTATCCCACCGTGATTGTTTTGGTATTGTCTTGTGTGACTCTACCTGGTGTTATCCCACCAATAGTAGGAGGTGTTATCCCACCAGAGACCTACGCCTTCTATAGAGAGGTTGAATTCCGGAATTAAAGTTCATGCATGTGGCAGCCAGTGATTGGTGTCACGATCATGTAGAGTCTGCATTGGTAGGCTATGTGTGCATTATATATATATGCCCGTTGGTGGGAATTACTCTTGAGATTAAGTGCTTTCTCTTGTGTTTGTGGAAATATTTGTTATGTGTACAATCTTTCGCACCGTTATATGTATATATACTTGTATTTTGTGGTGACCCTTTCTTTCATTTGCGGGCTCATCCCACCCAGATGATGGGTTAGGTCGTGGCGACGACGGTGGCTGTTCCAGGCCCCAGTGAGCGGTTGGAGCTGTAGCCTAGAATAGTTAGACTATGCGCCGGTGTGTTTTGTGCACCGTGCTTTTTGGTTAGCATAGGATTTCTAACTTGTTTTGATACTCAGACATGAACTGTAACTATTCAGGAGTACACTTTGCTTGTCGAAGCACCTTTTAGTAATGAGTTCTTTTGCATATTTGAATGCCGGTTCATTTAAAAACTATTATGCGCACTCTGAGTGTTAGTTGAAAAAGAAAAAAAAAAAAAAATAATGCCCTTTTTGGCTTATGAAAAACGGGGTGTTACATTTTTGGTATCAGAGCACGGCTTTAAATCTTCAAAGGGAAAGTGTATACTTGAGTCGTTAGTCCAGAGTCGGTTAGAACGTAACTAGTGTGGAGTTAGTTCTAGTGTTTGTTCTGTGTCGGGTTTCGAGTTAGTAATCCGTGGAGTGAGATATTCTGTTAGGATTCAGAATTGTATGACTAAGGATCTAATCAGAATTGGTATTGTGCAGAAATCGAATGCCTCCAAGAAGGGCACCTACTGTACCTATGGCGGACAATGTGGATGTGAATCAGATGGCTTATGCCATGCATACAATGGCAGCGGCTGTGACTGCTCAGAGCCATGCTAAGGCGCAGAGAGATCTGGAAAAGCGCGAAAGGGAAATACTTGCTGCTGGTTCTAGACTTCTTTCAAATTTCAACCACCAGACTCCTCCAAAGTTTAATGGGGAGGGAGGTCCGGACACTGCTGATTTGTGGCTCCAATCTGTGGAGAGGATATTCGGGGCAATTCATTGTCCAGAAGGAGAGAAGGTGGTCTTAGCTACCTATCAATTACTCGGGGGTTCTGAGTATTGGTGGAGGAACACCCGACTGATCATGGAGAATGGCCATGAGGAATTGAATTGGGAGAACTTCAAGAGGAGGTTTTTGGCCAAGTACTTTCCCGAGACTGCAAGGGAAAGGTATGGGGAGGAATTTCTGAGGTTGCGTCAGGGGGGCATGAATGTTGAATCATATGCCAAGAAGTTTGAATCACTATCCCGTTTCTTCCGCTTCTTTAGGGATGGGATAGATGAGGTTTATATGTGCCGTCGTTTCCAAGATGGGCTGAGGTACGAACTGCAGGATGCGGTTGTGCCATTGGGTATCCGACAGTTCCAGGTCTTGGTAGAGAAGTGCCAAGAGGTAGAGGACATGAGGAATAAGCGGGTGGACCGCCAAGGAGGGTCTAGTGCCGGAGGACCGAGCCGCACCAATGATCGTGGTTCGACCCAGAATAGTGGGAGGCAAGGGAGTAAGCCTTATAACCGTCCTCAGCACAGTAAAGGACCGGGCCGATCGGTGAATCAGGGAACCCGGGGAAAATCAGAGGGTAGTAAGGGGGCTTGCTACAACTGTGGAGAAGCGGGGCATTTTTCTAATGAATGCACGCAACCGAAAGGGGGAAGCGCTTGCTTCAACTGCAAGAAGCCGGGACACTTTGCTAGAGATTGCAGAGCCCCGAAGACTGGGCCGTCGGCAAATGTGGCACAAGGCTCACAGGGTGCCAGACCTGCGGCAAAGGCACGTGCTTACTGTATGGGCACTGAACTGAGTGGGCAGGCTAGCAATGCCATCCACGAGAGCTGTCACATCGCAGGTAATTCTTTAACTGCTTTGATTGACACGGGGGCAACCCACTCATTCATATCTTTGGCATGTGCAAATCGTTTAAACTTGAATGTTTCTGTTCTTCCGTTTGATTTGAATGTCTTGACTCCTGCTAAGGATTTGGTAGTAAATACTGCATGCTTGCATTGTTTGGTAGTAATTCAGAATAGAGATTTTCTGGTCAATTTGGTGTGTTTACCGCTTACATCTCTCGAGATCATTCTCGGGATGGATTGGCTATCTTATCATTATGTTATACTAGATTGTGCTCGGAAATTGGTTTTCTTTCCCGAGCCAGGTGTGCGAAGGTACTTGTCTGCGAATCGGCTTTCTGTGGTTATGTGTAATGGGGAACCGGAGATAGTTTCACTTGCTAGCTTAGGAGTGATGTCGGAGATTCGAATTGAGGAAATTCGTGTGGTTCAGGATTTCCAAGATATGTTTCCATCAGAGATTCCAGCTTTTCCTCCGTGTAGAGAGGTGGAATTCTTCATTGATTTGCAACCGGGTACGGGTCCGATTTCAGAATCAGCTTATCGGATGGCTCCAGCCGAGTTGGTAGAGTTGAAAGGTCAGATTGAGGACTTGTTGGAGAAGGGTTTCATAAGGCCTAGTGTATCGCCTTGGGGAGCACCGGTCTTACTGGTTAAAAAGAAGGATGGGAAATCTCGTCTGTGTGTGGATTATCGGAAGCTTAATAAGGTGACTATCAAGAACCGATATCCATTGCCACGAATTGATGATTTGATGGATCAGTTGAGGGGAGCCTCAGTGTTTTCCAAGATTGACTTGAAATCTGGTTATCACCAGATAAGAGTACGAGATGAGGATATTCAGAAAACGGCGTTTAGGACGCGGTATGGGCATTATGAGTACTTGGTGATGCCGTTTGGAGTGACGAATGCACCTGCGATCTTCATGGCCTACATGAATCGGATATTCCATTCGTTTTTGGACAAGTTCGTGGTTGTGTTCATTGATGATATTCTCGTGTATTCGAAGAGCGAAGAGGAGCATGAAGAGCATCTTCGTATGGTTTTGCAAGTGTTGCGGGAAAGAAAGTTGTATGCGAATCCGTCAAAGTGTGATTTTTGGTTGGAAGAGGTGAATTTCCTTGGCCATGTTATATCAAAAGAGGGAATAGCCGTGGATCCAGCCAAGATTGATACGGTACTTTCATGGAAGCAACCTCAAACAGTGACTGATGTAAGGAGTTTTGTTGGTTTGGCCGGTTATTACCGGAGATTCATTGAAGGTTTCGCTAAGATTGTGGCGCCAATGACGCAACTTACGCGAAAAGATCAACCGTTTGCGTGGACTGAGCAGTGTGAACTTAGTTTTAAATTGTTGAAGGAGCGGTTGACGACTTCACCGGTGTTGGTGTTACCTCAGTCAGATGAACCTTATGAGGTTTATTGTGATGCGTCTCATCAGGGTTTGGGTTGTGTGTTGATGCAGCACAAGAGAGCAGTGGCTTATGCATCACGGCAGTTGAAGGTGCATGAAAAGAATTATCCTACGCACGATTTGGAGCTTGCGGCCGTGGTTTTTGCATTGAAGATTTGGAGACACTATCTTTATGGTTGCACTTTCGTTGTGTTTAGTGACCATAAAAGCCTCAAGTATCTGTTCGACCAGAAGGAGTTGAATATGAGACAAAGGAGGTGGATGGAAACTTTGAAGGATTTTGATTTCGCGTTAGAATACCATCCGGGAAAGGCTAATGTGGTAGCCGATGCTTTGAGTAGGAAGAGTGTGTCGGTTTGTTCGGCACAAATGGCTAGTCAACAAGAGTTGTTGAGAGAGTTTCGTGATTTGCACCTAGAGGTAGAGTTTGCTTTAGGGAATATGAGACTGGGTATGATTACCATCTCAAGCGGTTTATTGGAGGATATTGCAAATTGTCAAGATGACAAGTTTCTCATGGAGAAAAGAGCTTTGATTGTTCGAGGAACCAACCGAGATTTCAAGGTGGGATCGGACAATATCTTGAGGTGTCAAGGTAGGGTGTGTGTACCCGATGCTATGAACTTGAGAAACATCATTCTAGGGGAGGCACACAAGAGTAAACTTAGTATACATCCCGGAGCAACAAAGATGTATCAAGACCTGAGGCATGATTTCTGGTGGCCAGGTATGAAAAAGGATGTGGCCGAGTATGTGGCGTCGTGTCTGACTTGTCAGAAGGCGAAGATTGAACATCAGAGACCAGCAGGGATGCTGCAGTCATTAGATATCCCCGAGTGGAAGTGGGATAGCATTTCTATGGATTTCATCACTGGTTTACCTAAGACCAGGAGGAAGCATGATTCCATTTGGGTGATAGTGGATCGTTTGACTAAATCCGCTCATTTTCTACCGGTAAGGATTACGGATACGGCGGCAAAGTTGACCGATGTGTATATTGCTGAGATTGTGAGGTTACATGGGATTCCGTCAAGTATAGTGTCGGATAGAGACCCAAAGTTCACTTCACATTTTTGGAAGACTTTGCATGAGGCGTTGGGGACGAAACTGAGATTGAGTTCCGCCTATCATCCCCAGACCGATGGGCAAACTGAGAGAACAAATCAGTCACTAGAGGATTTATTGAGAGCATGTGTGCTGGATGATCGTGGGAGTTGGGACGACGTGTTGCCATTGATAGAGTTCACGTACAACAATAGTTACCATTCGACTATCGGAATGGCACCATATGAGGCTTTGTATGGGAGGAGATGTCAGACTCCTTTGTGTTGGTACCAAGATGGGGAAAGTTTGATAGTAGGACCGGAAATGGTACAACAGACGACGGACAAGGTCCGAAAGATAAGGGCAATGATGAAGGTTGCTCAAGATCGACAAAAGAGTTATGCGGATAGGCGTCGGAGGCCTTTAGAGTTTGAGGAGGGAGATCACGTATTTCTCCGTGTTACTCCAACAACGGGTGTTGGAAGGGCTTTGAAAGCAAGGAAGTTGACTCCGAAATTTATAGGGCCTTATCAGATTACAGAGCGGATTGGGAAGGTAGCATACCGGATCGCGTTGCCACCGGTACTATCTTTGATTCATGACGTGTTCCATGTGTCGCAATTGCGGAAGTATACACCGGATCCATCGCATGTGATTACACCAGATGATATCCAGTTGAGGGATAATTTGTCATTCGAGGTTCCGCCGATCAAGATTGCGGATAGGAAGATGAAACGTCTGAGGACGAAAGAGATACCTTTGGTGAAGGTGATATGGAACGAAGCTACAGGAGATACCACCTGGGAGCTCGAGAGTAAGATGAAAGAGTTATACCCCAGTTTGTTCGACGACGTCTAAGTTTCGAGGACGAAACTTCTTTTAGGGGGGTAGTATTGTAAGACCCAAGATTTCATTGTATAGTTGGTTTAAGGAATATTAGGGTTTCGATGTGTTCGTGTGATGAAACATCGTGTAATTATTAGCTTTTGCTGTAATTGAGCCGGTTTTGTGCTCATGCACTGTAATTGTACAGACTTTTGTCTTGTGATCCTGTTTCTTGTTTAAGAAGTTATTTGTGGTTTCAGAATAACGAGTTTTGGATTATTCTTGTTTTTGGAAAAACGAGTAGGATTTTACCCGCGGATGGAAATTTTACTGCGTCTGTTTTAAGTGAGGTTTCGGATGGGAGTTTTATATATCTGCACGAGTTAGGATATATTCTGAGATTAACTTTCTGAGGTATGGAAGAAAATTACAGTCGCGGAAAAAGATTCGGCGATAAGTTTTAGAAATGTTAAACGTTAGACGTTCTTTCCGTAAGTTTTACGTTTTTGTGATTTACGTTCGTCGCGGCGCGCGAGAACTGAACGTGTGAGTGTTTCCAAGAGGTGTTGAGTTTTATCTCAAGTGGATTTGGTTTGGTTTGATCCAATGGCTAGGGTTTAAGCTTGGACTTTTGACTTTGATCCAATGGTGGATTGGCTATCAAGAGCTTTGTAAATAGTAAGGAGGTTTGATGACTTTGGCACTTAGAAAAACATCACCAAACATCTCATTCTTTCTCTCTTTCACGTAGACTCCATTACTTTCATTTCCAACCTTCACAAATTTCATTTCTTCACCATTTCACTCCATTTCAAGCTTGGAAGCTTTGAGGAAAGTTGTAGAGAATCACTTTCTTGAGGTAACCCTCTCTTCTTATCTCCTAGGTTGGTAGATTTTTAGAGTTGTGAGGTTTTTGGGTTTATGTTCTTAAGAGGGTTTGGTGAGAAAGGTTGTTCTTGCTAGTTCTTGTTTCATGAAAGTTGTTCATGAGAGTTTAGTAAGCATGCTAGGCTTTGTTGTTTCAATTTTTCCATGAGTTTGTGAGAATCTCATGAGAAAAGTTAGGGTTTTGGTTGATTTATGTATTGATCAATTACATGAGGTTATGTTGTAGGGTTTTGAAAAGAAAAGTTGTCTTGGAACCTTTGGACGAAAGGGAAATGCGTTGTATGGTTTTGTTTTAGAAAATCCGATGAAAAATATTTTGTGGTTTATGAAAATATTTTCTAAGAGTTTTTGGGTAGTGTTTTGGGGTCAAAATGGTTTAAAACTATGGTGACATGTGGTGTCGCTTTTTACCTTGAAAACACGTTTGAAAATGATTACCGGACGGTTAAGGCCCGTAATAAAACTTGTGCTTGGATTTGGTTTTGATTTTGGAAATGAAAATCAAATAACTTGCACTCGAAGCAACCAACATGCTTTCGGAAATGTGTTGCTTAATTTATGAAAATGGTTTGCTTTTATGCCTTGAAAAGGTGTTGGGAACTAATAGAATCAAACTAGGCTTGGGGTGGAATAAGGAAGTGTGAGTTGCTGTCTTGTGCTGTCATGACAGGTGCAACTCGCTGAGCGAGTTGTTACTCGCCAGGGCGAGTGTCACAGGTCCTGACAACACGCCAGGGCGAGCTCCAGAGCGAGTAAGACCAGTACTCTCTGCCTCCACTCGCTGCCAACTCGCCAGGGCGAGCTCTGGGACCTAAAATTTTGGATTCTGATTTCTAAACTTGGTTTTTAGCTTTCTAATCCCTTTTTATTAATTTATGGAAGTGTCGGGGATTGGAAACGAGTTTTTCGGGTACTCGGAAAGTACGTAGCTTATAACGCAAGAAAACGACCATTTTGCATTTCAAATTATTTAAGACTTTTGACAATTGTTTTGGGTCCTAAAAATGGTACATATAACTCATGGGGGTTGATCAATACGGTAGTTTTCGGTATGGTACCCGAAAGAGGGTTTTTACCTTATAGAACCTTTGGTTTTTGGGGTTTTTGGTTTAGTTTCAATACGATTGGTTGGGAAACAATGTATTGATGGTACTTTGCTTGTTTTAGGAAGCAAGTAAGTGTTGTGCGATCGTGTGCTAGTTTGAGTGCTTGACGAGGTAAGGGCTCCACTTTATTTCCGTCTTTTAAAACGGTTACGACATGCTTGAATTTGCTGTTTATGCATTTGCTGTGTGTTTTGGCATGTTTGTATTTATGTATTCTCGTTGATGAGAACGTGGTTATAAATATGTGTGCAATTTACATATGATTGAGAAAATGTATGTATGTTGTGATGCTTTGTACATAGGCTTTAGGCTATGTGTTTGTTTGCATGAGCATATGTGAATGCGTGCGTCAGATAGGACTACGCGAGGATTGTGTCTTGTGTGACTATCCCGTATATGCCGAAGAGAATATATGCCATGCATTTCATAGTTGCGTGCCTAGGTGTATGTCTTGTGTGACTTGCCTTCGTACCAGGCGGTTGTCTGTGCGACTTCGCCAAATCCCACTGGATTTTATTGAGTTGGTGGTTGTCTTGTGTGACTCACCCGGTGTTATCCCACCGTGATTGTTTTGGTATTGTCTTGTGTGACTCTACCTGGTGTTATCCCACCAATAGTAGGAGGTGTTATCCCACCAGAGACCTACGCCTTCTATAGAGAGGTTGAATTCCGGAATTAAAGTTCATGCATGTGGCAGCCAGTGATTGGTGTCACGATCATGTAGAGTCTGCATTGGTAGGCTATGTGTGCATTATATATATATGCCCGTTGGTGGGAATTACTCTTGAGATTAAGTGCTTTCTCTTGTGTTTGTGGAAATATTTGTTATGTGTACAATCTTTCGCACCGTTATATGTATATATACTTGTATTTTGTGGTGACCCTTTCTTTCATTTGCGGGCTCATCCCACCCAGATGATGGGTTAGGTCGTGGCGACGACGGTGGCTGTTCCAGGCCCCAGTGAGCGGTTGGAGCTGTAGCCTAGAATAGTTAGACTATGCGCCGGTGTGTTTTGTGCACCGTGCTTTTTGGTTAGCATAGGATTTCTAACTTGTTTTGATACTCAGACATGAACTGTAACTATTCAGGAGTACACTTTGCTTGTCGAAGCACCTTTTAGTAATGAGTTCTTTTGCATATTTGAATGCCGGTTCATTTAAAAACTATTATGCGCACTCTGAGTGTTAGTTGAAAAAGAAAAAAAAATAAAAAAAAATAATGCCCTTTTTGGCTTATGAAAAACGGGGTGTTACACCGCGGCATCCACATGAGTCAGAACCTGAGAAGTCAGAAGCTGATACGCACCACGGACTGTGTAGGCTGCTTCCGGGTCAGGCTGCCACAGCCACCGGTCTAAAGACTGAACCTGCAATAAACGGGTTAGAAGCAAAGACTGACACTCCCTCAACTCCTCCTCCTCCCACCCCCTCAACTGCCTCCGCCACACCCAAGCCTCCCCACCTGATCCCCACCCTAACTGAGACATCTCTGCCACCGTGCACTGTTTGGTCTCCGCCAAATCATACAGGCGACCAAACTGCTCACACAAAGGTCCACCAACCACCCAAGGATCAGTCCAGAAAAAAGTATCAGAACCGTCCCCCACCCTCCGCTCTACGTGCTCCTCAAACCGACTGCCCCCGAACTCACCTCCCTCCCGGATGCGCACTACCTCCTTCCACCACGACGACCCTCTCCGCCCTCCATCTCGCAACCTACCCCCCTCCACCCCATACCGAGCTGCCAACACTCGATACCACAACCCCTCTCTGTCCACTAGCATCCTCCAACACCATTTTCCTAGAAGAGCCACGTTAAACTCCTTCAACCGTCTGACCCCCAAGCCCCCGTACTCCTCGCGTAAGCAAATAGTTTTCCAAGTAACCCAAGCAATTTTCCTAGACTCCTCACCCCCCCCCCCCCCCCCCCCCCCCAAAAAATTTAATCAAAAGAGACTCAATAGAGGAAATGATACCTGAGGGAGCTCTGAAGAAGGAAAGTGCATAGACAGGAAGCGAAGTCAAGACAGATTTAAGCAGAACCAGACGACCACCAAAAGATAGGAAGCGATTCTTCCACCCAGATAACCGGGTCTTCAATCGAGTCACCACTGGGTCCCAAAAAGCCAAGCGGCGCGGATCGCCCCCAATAGGAAGTCCCAGATAAAGGAAAGGAATCTTTCCCACCCTACAGTGCAGAACAGAAGCCGCTTCGCCCAACCAGGAATCAGAAATATTGACCCCAACCAGCATACTCTTGTTAAAGTTAACCTTCAGACCCGACATAGTCTCAAACAACACAAGAACAGCCCGTAGGGCACAAACATTCGCCCAACTTTTCACTCCAAGCAAGAGGGTATCATCAGCAAACTGGAGATGCGATACCACCACAGGATCCTGAACACCCACTCTATACCCCGTGAACAGGTTCTGAGCAACCACAGCCTCCATCAAAACATTCAGACCCTCAGCTGCCAAAAGAAATAGAAACGGGGATAACGGATCCCCCTGTCTAAGACCCCGCTCAAGGGCAAATTCCTCCGTCGGGCTGCCGTTCACTAAGACAGACGCTGTGGCCGTGCACACGCACTCTCGGATCCACTTCCTCCACAGAACCGGGAACGACATCTTCCCCATAACCTCGTCCAGGTAACCCCAATCCACTGAATCATAAGCTTTCTCGAAGTCCACCTTGAAAAGCATAAGTTCCTTCTTGGACCTCCTCGCCTCATCCACCACCTCATTAGCAATAAGGACGCCATCAAGGATCTGCCTATTCTTCACAAAGGCAGTTTGAGACTCAGAGATCACACTACCGATCACAAGACGCAACCTATCCGCTAAGACTTTAGCTAGGATCTTGTAGAGACTGCCCACGAGGGAAATAGGTCGGAAATCATTGAGCTGCTGAGGGCTAGCTATCTTAGGAATCAAGGCAATGAAGGTTGAATTGAGTCCCTTGGTCAGCTTACCATTCCGGTGAAACTCTGAGATAAATCGCATAACATCACCCCGCATATCCTCCCAAAAGTCTTTGTAAAAACCAAAGTTAACCCCGTCTGGACCCGGGCTTTTGAAGCTGTCGCAGTCCCACACAGCAGCCTTCACTTCAGCCTCGGAGAAAGGTCTGGTTAGGCTGCCGATCTCATGCTGGTTCAACTGCCTGAAGTGAAGGTTGTCAGTCCCAGGTCGCTCCACATTCAAGGCCTTGAAATGAGACGCGAAATGCGAGAAAACGGCATGCCGAATTGGAGTCACCCCTTCCAGGGTAACCCCGTCCACATGGATAACAGAGATAGCATTCCCACGGCGACAAGTTTCCACTATCATTAGCAATAACTACTTTTAATTTTAAAGTTGTTAATCAAATGGAACAAATTCAAAAAGAGTAAGAGCAAAATTTACTAGGTTAACCCGCTCATGATCCGACACATAGTCACACCACCACACACAGTCGTTACACTGTATCATGATACTCTTTTTTGTCTTATCTTAAAAACTATTCATTCTCTTTAAGGCATTTTCGAACTACAAACGTAGTCAACTATATTCTGGGAATACTATGTACTCCACATTTAACTTTTTTATCTTACGTGGCAACATACCCTCATATGCTTTTTTGCCACGAAATCAAAATGTTCTTCTACACCTTGTGTGGTCCAAATTTCGAGAAATACTTCTATGGGCACAATCACAAACTATTTAAATTTGGGCACACATACAAAACTCAAATAAAATTAAAACATAAATAAAATAGTCAATATCAATTGATGTGACTAAATTACTTTTGATTTACTTTTTGTCATTTATATATGTATGCCTATAGAAAAATAATTTGGTGTTGTGCCTATAGTAGAAATCCTCCCAAATTTCTCTAATTTATCCCTTCCCATACAAAAGTACATGCGTATGGTTTCAACTTCAATTTTAGAAGTCCGAATTACTGTCAAAAAGAAGAAAAAAAAATTTAGAAGTCCGAATTGATATTAAATATTCTTGTTTGTTTGATTTTTTAAAAGTAAAACTAGTTTTGAGTCGCACGGGTCTATTGATTTTTATTTATAAAATATTTTTAAAATATAAGTGATATTATTATGTTATTTTTTGTAAAATTTATAAAATTAATAATTTTTTGATTAAAATAATTATCCCGTGTATGATTAAATTTTTTTGATTAAAGCAATAGTCCCGTGTATAAATATTTTATTCAATTCTTTTTATGTATTAGTGATAAATGTTTTGTCTTAATTTTTTTATATTTATTATTAATGAGAATTTATTCTTCTATTGTTTAAAAAAAACTATTTGTAAAAGCTCATATCCATTGATTTTTATTGTATTTAAGACTGATATTAATATATTATATTAAAGTATCAAATTTATTTAAAATAAAATATTTAGAAATATGTTAGAAAATATTTTTAAAAAGTTTTTTTGACAGAAAAATTATTTTTTAAATATAAGTGATGTCATTGTGTTCTTTATTGTAAAATTTATTGAATTAATATTTTTTTGATTAAAGCAATTGTCCCGTGCATGATTTTTGTGTAATAAATTATAATTAATATTATTGAATATTTATTATTCAATTCCTTTGTTTATTAAAGCAATTGTCGCGTGTAAGATTTAATTTTTTTATTAAAGCAATTGTCCCGTGTTAATTCGTAAGTTTTTTCTTTATGCATGTTTTATTTTTTTTTTATAGAGATTCTTTATGCATGTTAATTCATAAATTTTCAGTTACAAAAATTATATCTTTATAACCTGTTTGTTTTCATAAACTACCTTATAAAACTTATAATAAGTCAATTCAAACAGACTCACTATGTTTTTGTTTCTATTTTAATGTTCTTTTATTTTTAAGTTGCTATTTTTTTTATTCAAAAAAAGTTTGTACTATTTTTTATGCGTATCTTTTATATTTACTTTTGTTCCTATTTTTATGCGTCAATTTTTTTTTAATTAAATTTTTTTCGTTAAATATATTGGATTAATATCATTTTTTAGAGGTAGTTTCATATACTATTTTTAAGGGAAGATTTTTCTTTCATGCTTATCTTTTTTTATTCTTCCTATTTTTGCTTTATATGTTTTTTTTTTATTTTAAAGTTAAAATTACATTTAAGGGCATAAACCTTGAAATATTATTAAACTTGATTGGACAAATTTGATATTTTAGTAGTAGCTTCTTTTAATATATTGTAAGTAGATTTATGAATTAATTTGATAGTAAGTTGAAAATATCAGAGACTATTTCGATAGAAAGTGAATAAGACAAGAACTTATTCGAGTGAAACAAATTTTTATAGAGAGACCAAATAGAAAAATATTTGAAAAAAACACATGAACTAGTTTGAGATATTTGAGCATTGCTATTTAGCATAAAATTTTCACACATGAAATGCAAGAATTAACACATGACAAAATTTTAATAGATGATGTTATTTAATCTCATTTTTTGGTGGAAAACATGAGTGGTTATGGATGTAATCAAGGGTGGAGATTTATTCTTGCAATTCTTCTACTTAAATTTTCTTACCAAAAAACATTTCTCTTAAAAAAGCCAGATACCTATTGAAGGGCGAATTATATAGATAAAGACCAATTTAATAGTTTACTCTTAATATGCAACACTAGTAGTCCTATCACTTCAATGTTTGATTTCAAAATCAACCTCAACTTCCGAATATTAAGAATGGAATACTTAATAAAAAATAGAAAAAATTGAAAAGAATATTTCTCATTTAAATTTAAATAACATTAACAAAATCAAATTGTCATCTTTATAATCCTTAATTCACTAACCAGTGTCATTGGGACAATTAAAAAACATTTATCTTTCATTAGTTAGACATGAATGAAAAGACAAATGAACAATAAGTTGCATAGTTAATAATTTTTGAATGACAAAACTAATTCTCTTAAAAACAATATCTATGGATTTAGAAGATACAATATTATTATGCATGATTTTTTGCAGAAGACGCATGACCTTTGATGCTAGGAAGCCAAAAGTGTCGAATGTTCATATTTTGTTGATGAGTCCAGAGGAACGCGGCAGAGAAACTACTTGTCACATGTTCTAGGATCTCAAGAGAGAGAAAGACACCACATCTCTACCCAAATCCTTAAGACTTTAAATTCATGGGTCGTTTGTCAATATGAGGTAGATCTCACGGTTTCAACGTTGATGATTGTCATATTGAATGAAAAACCATCATTGACACTAAATATAAGCCGCTAAAGAAAGTGTCAATTTCCATAATCATTGAGCAGAGAAACGTGACCTTGAACCATCGTGTAATTGGATTGAATTCAATGCCTAGGTAAACCTTGCTCAACTCCGAGTTGGGCTTAGTCTCGGTGTAGAACAATTTCCAATATTTACATATGTGAAATGGAAATGGAATAATTTAGATCCAACCTCATCTTACTAGTGGCCATACGTAACAATGTGAGTGAGATTTGCCTATTTGGTAGTGGGAGAATCAAATCAAGCTATATAAATAATTAAATAAATACATTAATATTTACTACTTTCGTACCAAAATATAAGCTCATTTCCAATGGGAAGAACTTAAATGAGTGGCTTAAGTTACTTTTTGTGACCCAAATTATCATGTAGGATTTAAGCAATTGATAAACAATTTTACTCCAATGACATTAAAATAAGAAACTCATATTTGACTCCAACAATTTATATATATTTTTAATTTTCACTTTAAGAACTCATTAAGCCATTTGCATTGGAGATGTCCTAAGTCACTTTGAGAAATTGTTTTTCTACCAAATTATATGTCACTATACATTACCAATGAAGCATTTAATGATACTTTTACTATTATATCTTTAATTATTTATTTCCCTTTTTTCTTTTAATTCTTTAATTTATCTTTTTCATACCATTAATGATGGACAATTTTGTAAACTAACTCATAATTTCTCTTTTTGATACAACAATGATTACTTTTCTTAATTTGTGTAAAATGATCAAAGAGATTTACATTTTGGTACAAAGAGAATAGTTGATTTAGTAGTGATTGACGCTGAACTTGGTAGAAAGGATCACGCACAACTGCGATCACAGGAGCTGTAACTGTAACCACTTGATGCATAACTGATCTCCGAACTAAATTAAATAAATGGTAAAAGAAAAAAAAATTCTCTAAACTAATTAAACGGACGGCAAAAAGAAAAAAATAATTAAATAAACACATTATAAATACAAGGATACAAACGAAACAAACTTCATCACTTCAGTTCAGTTCCATTCTCAAGAATCCCAAACAAACAACAAAAGACAAAAAAAAAAAAAAAAGAGTGTCTGCGCCTTGTAACATCGGGCGTTGTTCGTTCATTTTCTTGCCAAACACAAACACTTTTTGTTTTATTAATTTATGTCCATATTCTGACCCTACATCTTTGGTACGCAATCTTTCTTCTCATTTCAATTTCAATCTTTCTTCTTCTTATTATTACTATTACTGTTACTAATGCAACTGCTATTTTTTTTAGACTGCATGTTGTTCATTCATCTTAATCATAGAAACAAATAGTACATTTTTACATACGAATCTACTCAATTTTTTAGCCTGCATGTTGAAGGTTCTTTTTTATTGCACCCCACTTGTTTGATTTTGGTTCACTGAAAGATTTTTATTGAGTGTTTGCTGCAGAAAGGGAAAAAAAAAAAGAAAGAGAATATGGCTGTCTCAGGTTCTTCTGGTTCTGGGCAGCCACAATTCATTTCAAGCACTGGAAACCAAAACTCCTCCAATGCGCCGCTCATTGACAGTGACACCACAAATACTGATCAAATTGTTGTCCCTGATGTGAGTTTTTTCTTTTCATTCAATCTCTTTTCTTAATTTTTTATTTTTATTTTGGTAGTTGGTTGGTACAATTGTAACATTTTGTTTTAATTAGAGTTTAATAATTCTACAATTTAAGTGCTTTGATTGAAGATTACACTGCAGTAATGCACATACTTCATCCAATGTGAAAAGTTGTTTTAATTTATTTATTTTTAATATCTACCATTTATATGTGTTTTATGTTTTGCAGAGGACAAGCTGGAAAAACTTATTTGCATATATGGGGCCTGGATTTCTTGTTTCCATTGCATATATAGACCCAGGAAACTGTAAGATCACACTTTTCATGTTTTCCTTCTCTAATAAAAGGAAATAAATTGACATAATATGCTTATAGCATTCTTATAATCGCTTGCAGTTGAGACGGATCTACAATCTGGGGCACAATATAGATATGAGGTCTTATGATGTATTCTTATAGTACTTATGGTTAGGACTTAGGAGTCAAGACCTCTGCTCAAGTCTTCATCTCTTTTTCTATTTTTTCAGTTACTTTGGATCATATTGGTGGCATCTTGTGTTGCTCTTGTAATTCAATCGATGGCAGCCAATCTTGGGGTGGTTACGGGTACTTTATTATATAATCAGTCTTAGTTTTAATGAACAAATTTGATATGTGTGTTGTGGGTAGTAAACTTCATTTTTCTTTTCCTGATTGTTTCAGTCTTATATGCTGCCTGCAGGAAAGCACTTAGCAGAGCATTGTAGAGCTGAATATTCGCGGGTGTCCAACTTTATTCTTTGGATTATTGCTGAAATTGCCATAGTGGCCTGTGACATCCCAGAAGGTATTGAGATTATTTTATTTACATATGTAAATAACACACTACTTTTTGGCTATTTCAAAAAAAAACACACTACTTTTTGGAAGAGATTTATTTTTTGCTTAGGATTTTTATTTGAGTCGACTGAATAAACATATAATTATCAATTGAATACATTCAAATTGTCAATACATTCTTTGCTACCTAACTCAATCAAGATCCATTTGAAGTTTAATAGTTTAAGGAAACAATATTATTTCACCTTCCATCTTTTTTGTACATTCATTTGAGCTGCATATCGTACTCTCAAATAGAACTTTTTATCAGGGTTATTCTTATAAGAAGACAAAATGAAACTCAGATGGCCAAATTATTAAGCTTTAAGAACACAAGCCATAGTTTTCCATTTTTCTTTTGGCTTCTCTTTCATTATGTTTATTTTTATCTTTATCTTGATTTTTACGGTACATTTTCAGTGATCGGGACAGCCTTTGCGTTAAATATGCTCTTCAACATACCTGTTTGGATTGGTGTGCTACTGACCGGACTCAGCACATTGATGCTCTTAGCATTACAACAATATGGGGTATTTTACTGTAGCCCATTTTAAGGATTGATTTTGATATCATAAAGAGAATTTTTCTTGTCATGAGCAGTTTGAGTCATTTTTGTATTGTTGTTGAACAGGTTAGGAAACTTGAATTCTTGATTGCATTTCTTGTGTTTACTATTGCTGCGTGTTTTTGGGCTGAGCTTGGATATGCAAAGCCTGATGCTAAAGAAGTTGTGAAGGGTCTTTTTGTGCCACAACTTAAAGGGAGTGGTGCTACTGGCCTTGCAATTTCACTCCTCGGTGCTATGGTTATGCCGTTAGTTGTTCATGCCTTTTTTTTCTTTCTTTTCTGTTCTCTTAAAGCATATTGTCACACCCTGATACTATATGTATTTTCCTCAGGCACAATCTCTTCCTGCACTCGGCACTGGTACTCTCTAGGAAAATACCATGATCAGTTCGTGGAATCAAAGTAATCATTTAAACTTTTATACACTCTTAATTTTTTTTCCTTTCAACAGTTGTATCATTTTCATTTCTTTGGTCATGATTTTTGTTAAAAGTAAATCTTATTGGACTTTCTTTATTTTTTGGAAGGCCTCATTGTTAATTAGGAATTGGTCTTATCCTTTATTGTAAATAACTTTCTTTCCTATAATTAGTTAGATAAATTAGGGAATAAAATATTTGTTATTATCCTTTGTAATTATCTGTAACTACTAATACTATTATATATAGTATGAAATACAATAGAGAAAGGCATCAAGCCAATTTTTCTGACATGGTATCGGTAGGTTCGATCACACCTGTGAGAATCTAACTGTTCTTGGCTTTGCTCAGCGACATCCCACTGGGTCACTCTAGAAAATTGTTTCTTGATCTCTGTTCTTGATCGCCGTTCGTGATCGTATTCTCGTTTGTGTTCTTGGTCGGTGGTAATCTCTGTTGCCACTCTTGTTCTCCGCCGTCGTCGTAGAATCCCATCCCGGTGTGATTCGTTTTGTTCACAATTTCTCGGATTTGATTTGAGATTCTTGTCCGTGCACTATAATCGTACGCTCCTTGTTATGTTTGTTGCTGTTGCTACAGTGCCCGTTTGCTACAGTGCCCGTTTGCTACAGTGCCCGTTTTGCTACAGTACCGTTGCTACAGTACCGCTGTTTCCATGGCTTCGGAAAAAGGAATTTCTTGTGTCCGTTTTACCGGCAAAAATTATCCTGCTTGGGAATTTTAGTTTAGGATGTATGTTAAAGGGAAGGGTTTATGGAGTCACTTGGATGGTGTCTCTATGGCACCATTAGAGACCACTAACTTAGATGAATGGGAACAAAAAGATGCTAAAATTATTACTTGGATTCTCGGTACTGTTGAACCTCATATGATTAATAATTTGCGATCTTTTTCCACGGCTCAAGAAATGTGGAACTACTTGAAACGTATCTATGACCTAGATAATGCGGCCAAGCGTTTTCAGTTGGAGGTAGAGATAGCCAATTACAAATAAGGTAATCTGTCTGTTCAAGAATATTATTCTGGCTTTCTGAATTTGTGGACAGAACACTCTGCAATTATACATGCTAATGTTCCCAAGAGTTCTCTTGCGGTTGTCCAAGAGGTCTACAATACTAGTAGGCGAGATCAATTTCTCATGAAGCTCCGTCCAGAATTTGAGGTTGTTAGAGGTGCTTTGCTGAATAGGAACCCTGTTCCTTCTCTCGATACATGTGTTGGTGAACTTCTCCGAGAGGAACAACGTCTTGCTACTCAAGGAACCATGTCTCATGATGTTGAGCCTGTTACTATTGCATATGCTGCTGAGAGTGGAGGTAAAAGTAGTGATGTTCGAAAAATTCAATGCTTCTCTTGCAAACAATTTGGACATTATGCTAATAGTTGCGGTGGTAAGAAGTTTTGTAATTATTGCAAGCAGCGGGACCATATTATATCTGATTGCCCAATTCGTCCTCCACGACGAACACAACGTCCGGTGCAAGCTTTTCATGCCTCTACAAGCTCTACAGTTGGTCCTTCCACATCTAATGGTGGTGCTTTACAGCCTGAAATTATCCAACAAATGGTACTTTCCGCTCTTTCAGCCTTGGAAATTCAGGGTAAGTCTTCTAATGTTTCTCGCCCATGGTTTCTCGATTCTGGTGCATCCAATCACATGACAGGATCTTCTGAATACTTGCGCAATTTACATTCTTATCATGGTAATCAGAATATTCAAATTGCTGATGGCAATGCCTTGCCTATCACTGATGTTGGTGACCTCAACTCTGATTTTCGAGATGTTCTTGTATCACCTGGACTTGCTTCCAATTTATTATCTGTTGGTCAATTGGTGGATGACAATTGTAATGTTAATTTTTCTCGTGATGGTTGTCTTGTGCAAGAACAGGTGTCGGGAAAGGTGATCGCGAAGGGGCCTAAAGTAGGAAGATTGTTTCCAATCCAGTTTATTTCTAGTCATTTATCTTTTGCTTGTAATAATGTTTTGAATTCTTATGAGGATTGGCATAGGAAATTGGGTCATCCAAACTCTGTTGTTTTATCTCATTTATTTAAAAATGGTTTGTTGGGAAATAAAAGTGTTGTTTCTAATGCCCCTCTTTCATGTTCTGTTTGCAAATTGGCTAAAAGTAAAACACTACCTTTTCCGTCTGGTGCTTATCGTGCTTCCACTTGTTTTGAGATGATTCATAGTGATGTATGGGGTATGTCTCCGGTAGTTTCTCATGCTCGCTATAAATATTTTGTCACCTTTATTGATGATTATAGTCGTTTTACTTGGATATATTTTCTTCGCGCTAAATCTGAAGTGTTCTCTATGTTTAAGAAATTTCTAACATATGTTGAAACTCAATTTCATGCAAATATTCAAATTTTTCGATCTGACTCTGGTGGTGAGTACATGTCTAATGAGTTTCAGGAGTTCCTTCAACAAAAAGGCATTTTGTCTCAACGCTCTTGTCCTAATACCCCGCAACAAAATGGGATGGCAGAACGCAAGAATCGTCATTTGCTTGATGTAACACGCACGTTACTTCTTCAAGCTTCAGTGCCATCTCAATTTTGGGTGGAGGCTCTTTCCACAACTGTCTTCTTGATCAACCGACTTCCCTCTACGGTTATTGATCTTGATTCTCCTTTTTTCCGTCTTTTTAAAACTCAGCCTGATTATAATGATTTACATACTTTCGGGTGTGCGTGTTTTGTTCATTTACCTCCGTTTGTGTAAGACCCAAGATTTCTTTGTATAGTTGGTTTAAGGGATATTAGGGTTTCGATGTGTTCGTGTGACGAAACATCGTGTAATTATTAAGTTTTGCTGTAATCGAGTCTGTTTTGTGCTCGTGCACTGTAATTGTACAGACTTTTGTCTTGTGATCCTGTTGCTTGAATAAGAAGTTACTAGTGGTTTCAGAATAATAAGTTTTGGATTATCCTTGTTTTTGGAAAAACGAGTAGGATTTTACCCGTCGTTGTAAAATCGTACTGTGTCTGTTTTAAGTGAGGTTTCGGATGGAAGTTTTATATATCTGCGTGAGTGAGGTTATGTTCTGAGAATAATTTTCTAAGGTATGGAAGAAAATTACAGTCGCGGAAAAAGATTCGGCGATAAGTTTTGGAAATGTTAGATGTTAGACATTCTTTCCGTAGGTTTTATGTTTTTGTGGTTTTCGTTCGTCGCGTCGCGCGAGAGCTGAGTACGAGACTTGTTATGGGAGAGTTGTTTTAATCTTGTGACTTTCTCATAAAGTAAAGTGATCCAATGGCTAGGGTTTAAGCTTGGACTTTTGACTTTGATCCAATGGTGGTTTGGCTATCAAGAGCTTATAATAGTAAGGAGGTTTATGACTTTGTAAGACTTAGAAAAATTTCATCATAACTCACTCTCTTCTTCTTCCATCGTGCCATCACTTTCTCATACCCTAACCTTCACTAAATTTTCCATTTCTCACCATTTCACTCCATTTCAAGCTTGGAAGCTTAGTAGAAAGTTGTAGAGAATCACTTTCTTAAGGTAACCCTCTCTTCTCATCTCCTAGGTTGGTAGATTTTTAGAGTTGTGAGGTTTTTGGGTTTATGTTCTTAAGAGGGTTTGGTGAGAAAGGTGGTTTTTGCTAGTTCTTGTTTCATGAAAGTTGTTCATGAGAGTTTAGTAAGCATGCTAGGCTTTGTTGTTTTGTTTTCCATGAGTTGGTGAAAAATCTCATGAGAAAAGTTAGGGTTTTGGTTGGTTTATGTATTGATCAATTACATGAGGTTATGTTGTAAGGTTTTGAAAAGAAAAGTTGTCTTTGAACCTTTGGGCAAAAGGGAAATGCGTTGTATGGTTTTGTTTTAGAAAATCCGATGAAAAATATTTTGGGGTTTATGAAAATATTTTCCTAAGTGTTTTGAGTAGTGTTTTTGGGGTCAAAGTGGTTTAAAACTCTTGTGACAGGTGGTGTTACTTTTTACCTTGAAAACATGTTTGAAAATGATTATCGGACGGTTAAGGCCCGTAATAAAACTTGTGCTTGGATTTGGTTTTGATTTTGGAAATGAAAATCAAATAACTTGCACTCGAAGCAACCAACAAGCTTTCGGAAACGAATTGCTTGCTTATGAAAATGGTTTGCTTTTGTGCCTTGAAAAAGTGTTGGGAACTAATAGAATCAAACTAGGCTTGGGTGGAAAAAGGTGGTGTGAGTTGCTGTCTTTTGCTGTCATGACAGGTGCAACTCGCTGGGCGAGTGGTTACTCGCCAGGGCGAGTGTCACAGGTCATGACAACACGCCAGGGCGAGCTCCAGGGCGAGTAAGACCAGTACTCCCTGCCTTCACTCGCCACCAACTCGCCAGGGCGAGCTCTGGGAGTTGAGATTTTGGATTCTGATTTCTAAAACTTGGTTTTTAACTTCTAATCCCTTTTTATTAATTTATGGAAGTGGTTGGGATTGGAAACGAGTTTCTCGGGTACTCGGAAAGTGCGTAGCTTATAACGCAAGAAAACGGCCATTTTGCATTTCAAATTATTTAAGACTTTTGACAATTGTTTTGGGTCCTAAAAATAGTACAAATAACTCATGGTGGTTGATCAATACGGTAGTTTTTGGTTCGATGTCCGAAAGAGTGGTTTTTCCTTAGGAACCTTTAGGTTTTTGGGGTTTTGGTGTAGTTTCAATACGATTGGTTAGAGAACAATGTATTGATTGTTACGCTGCTTGTTTTAGGAAGCGCGTTGTGTTGTCTAAGCGTGTGTTGTTGACGGGAGCTTGCCGAGGTAAGGGCTCCACTTTATTTCTGTCTTTTCACTGAGTTATAACATGTTTGTTGGTTATCTTCGGTGATGCGTGTTTGTGTGTTTGGCATGTATGTGTTATGTATTCTCGTGATGAGAAAGTGTTTACAATGCTTGCGCTGTTTACATATGATTATGAGAATATATGTATGAACAGGTGTTTGGAATACATATGATGAGAAATGTATGTATGAATTGCTATGATTTAGTTACATATGCTTGAGAGGTATGTATGTGTGGCATTAGCATATGTAGGGAATCGTATGCTTATGCATTCATTGTGCGTAGTTGCGTGAGTGGACTACGGGGTGTTGGTTGCGTGAGTGGACCCACCCAAAATCCTACGGGATCTTATTGAGTACGATAAGTGGTTGCGTGAGTGGACCACGGGGTGTGATTGCGTGAGTGGATCCACCTTAACCCTTTGCGGTTTTATTGGTTATGATTAGTAATTCCGGAATTCATTTGCATGTGGTAGCTCTGGCAGTACCACACCCATTGTAGAAGTCTGCATTAGGCTTGTTGTGCATATATATATAAGCCCGTTGGAGGGAATTGTTGAATGTTTTAAGAGCTTTCTCTTGTGTTTTGTGGAAAGTTTGTTAAGTGTACAATCTTTCGCACCGGTTATATATATATCTACTTTTATTTTGTGGTGACCCTTTCTTTCATTTGCGGGCTCATCCCACCCCAGATGACGATGTAGGTCGAGAGGATGGTGTTGGCAGCTCTAGGCCTTAGTGAGCTCGTGTTGGAGCTGGAGTGGTAGTTTTAGTTAGACTATGCGCCGGTGTGTTTGTGCACTGTGCTTTTTGATTAGCATAGGACATTCTAACTTCTTTTGGTTAGTTAGTGCTTGTAAGCACATAGACTTATGGATTGTAATTATTCAGGTTTACGCTTAGCTTTTTCGAATACAATATATATATGGTGTGATATATATATGGTTCGTTTGTAATATTTAATGTCGGCTCAATTAAAAATGTTTTGCGCACTCTGAGTGTTTGTTAAAAAAAAAAAAATAATGCCCTTTTTTGCGTTATGAAAACGGGGTGTTACATTTGTGGTATCAGAGCACGACTTTAAATCTTCAAAGGGAAAGTGTATACTTGAGTCGTTAGTCCAGAGTCGGTTAGAACTTAGCTAGAGTAGTGTCAGTTCTAGTATTGTTCTGTGTCGGGTTATGGGTTAGTAATCCGTTGAGTGAGGTTTTCTGTTGGAATTCAGAAATGTTTGGATAAGGGTCTAATCGAAGAGAATTGGTATGTGCAGGAAACGATGCCTCCAAGAAGGGCACCTGCTAGAGATGATGATGATGTGGACATCCATCAGATGGCTTATGCCATGAATACAATGGCAGCAGCGGTAACTGCGCAAACTCATGCTAAGGCGCAGAGAGACCTTGAAAAGCGCGACAGGGAGATCCTGGCCGCTGGGTCTAGGGTTCTCACAAGTTTTAATCAGCAGGCCCCTCCAAAGTTTAATGGGGAGGGAGGTCCAGAAACAGCGGATCTATGGCTCCATGCTATGGAGAGGATATTTGGGGCAATTCATTGTCCGGAGGGGGAGAAGGTAGTTCTAGCTACCTATCAGCTGCTTGGGGGTTCCGAATTTTGGTGGAGGAACACCCGTCTGATTATGGAAAATGCATATGAGGAGATTAACTGGGAGAACTTCAAGAGGAGGTTCCTGGCTAAGTATTTCCCTGAGACTGCAAGGGAAAGGTATGGTGAGGAGTTTCTGAGACTACGTCAGGGGAGTATGAATGTGGAGGCATATTCCAAGAAGTTTGAATCATTATCCCGTTTCTTCCGCTTCTTTAGGGATGGGATAGATGAGGTCTATATGTGTCGTCGCTTCCAAGATGGGCTTAGGTACGAACTGCAGGATGTGGTTGTGCCATTGGGTATTCGGCAATTTCAGGTCTTGGTTGAAAAGTGCCAAGAGGTTGAAGATATGAGAAACAAAAGGGTGAACCGTCAGGGTGGTGTTAGTGCTGGGGGACCTAGTCGTTCTGGTGGCCCGAATCAAAGTCAGAACCGTGGAAAACAAGGCAGTAAGCCATATGACCGTCCACAGTATAACAAGGGACAGGGTCGATCGGTGAATCAGGACAGTCAGAATACCGGGAAGCAGGGCTGTTTTAAGTGTGGTGAAGTGGGCCACTATGCGAATGAATGCCGGAATCAGGGACATGTTTGTTTTAATTGCAAGAAGCCGGGACACTTTGCTAGAGATTGCAAAGCCCCGAAGGCCGGGCCGTCGGCTAATGTGGCACAAGGCTCACAAGGTACCAGACCTGCGGCAAAGGCACGTGCTTACTGTATGGGCACAGAAGTGAGTGGGCAGGCTAGCAATGCCATTCACGAGAGCTGTCACATTGCAGGTAATTCTTTAACTGCTTTGATTGACACGGGGGCAACCCACTCATTCATTTCTTTGGCTTGTGCAAATCGGTTGAGTTTGAATGTTTCTGTTCTTCCATTTGATTTGAATGTTTTGACTCCTGCTAAGGATTTGGTAGTGAATACTGCATGTTTGCATTGTTTAGTAGTAATTCAGAATAGGGAGTTTCTGGTCAACTTGGTGTGTTTACCGCTTACATCTCTCGAGATCATTCTCGGGATGGATTGGCTATCTTATCATTATGTTATACTAGATTGTGCTCGGAAATTGGTTTTCTTTCCCGAGCCAGGTGTGCGGAGATACCTATCGGCCAATCAGCTTACAATGATTATGTGTAACGGAGAGCCAGAGATTGTTTCACTTGCTAGTTTGGGAGTGATATCAGAGGTCCGAATGGAGGAGATTCGGGTAGTTCAGAATTTCCAAGACGTGTTTCCGTCGGAGATTCCAGCTTTTCCTCCGTGTAGAGAGGTAGAATTCTTCATAGAATTGCATCCGGGTACGGGTCCGATTTCGGAATCGCCCTATCGGATGGCTCCAGCCGAGTTGGTAGAGTTGAAAAGTCAAATTGAGGACTTGTTAGAGAAGGGTTTCATAAGGCCTAGTGTGTCGCCGTGGGGAGCACCGGTCTTATTGGTGAAAAAGAAGGATGGTAGATCCCGTTTGTGTGTGGATTATCGGAAGCTTAATAAGGCGACTATCAAGAACCGGTATCCATTGCCGCGTATTGATGATCTGATGGATCAGTTGAAAGGAGCGTCAGTATTCTCCAAGATTGACTTGAAATCTGGATATCATCAGATAAGAGTAAGGGAAGAGGATGTCCAGAAGACAGCATTTCGGTCACGTTATGGACACTACGAGTATCTAGTGATGCCATTTGGAGTGACGAATGCACCAACGATTTTTATGGACTACATGAATCGGATATTCCATTCATTTCTGGACAAGTTCGTGGTTGTGTTCATTGATGATATCCTCGTGTATTCGAAGAGCGAAGAGGAGCATGAAGAGCATCTTCGTATGGTTTTGCAAGTGTTGCGGGAAAGAAAGTTGTATGCGAATCCGTCGAAGTGTGATTTTTGGTTGGAAGAGGTGAATTTCCTTGGCCATATAATATCAAAAGAGGGAATTGCCGTGGATCCAGCCAAGATTGACACAGTACTTGCATGGAAGCAACCGCAGACGGTGACGGACGTGAGGAGTTTTGTTGGTTTGGCCGGTTATTACCGGAGGTTCATAGAAGGATTCGCTAAGATTGTGGCACCAATGACGCAACTTACGAGAAAAGATCAACCGTTTGCGTGGACTGAGCAGTGTGAACTTAGTTTTCAATTGTTGAAGGAGCGGTTGACGACTTCACCGGTGTTGGTGTTACCTCAGTCAGATGAACCTTATGAGGTTTATTGTGATGCGTCTCATCAGGGTTTGGGTTGTGTGTTGATGCAGCACAAGAGAGCAGTGGCTTATGCATCACGGCAGTTGAAGGTGCATGAGAGGAATTATCCGACGCACGATTTGGAGCTTGCGGCCGTGGTTTTTGCATTGAAGATTTGGAGACACTATCTTTATGGTTGCACTTTCGTTGTGTTTAGTGACCATAAAAGCCTCAAGTATCTGTTCGACCAGAAGGAGTTGAATATGAGGCAAAAGAGGTGGATGGAAACATTGAAAGACTTTGACTTTACCTTAGAATACCATCCGGGGAAGGCTAATGTGGTAGCCGATGCTTTGAGTAGAAAGAGTGTGTCAGCGTGTTCGGCACAAATGGCTAGTCAACAAGAGTTGTTGAAAGAATTTCGAGACTTGCACCTGGAAGTGGAGTTTGCGTTAGGGAATATGAGATTGGGTATGATCACCATCTCGAATGGCTTGTTAGAGGACATTGCTAATTGTCAAGGTGACGAGTTTCTCATGGAGAAAAGGGCTTTGATTGTTCGAGGAACCAACCGAGATTTCAAGGTGGGACCGGACAACATTTTGAGATGTAATGGTAGGGTGTGTGTGCCCGATGCGATGGACTTGAGAAACACCATTCTAGGGGAGGCACACAAGAGTAAGCTTAGTATGCATCCCGGGGCAACAAAAATGTATCAGGACCTGAGGCAAGATTTCTGGTGGCCGGGTATGAAGAGGGATGTGGCCGAGTTTGTGGCGTCGTGTTTGACTTGTCAGAAGGCGAAGATTGAACATCAGAGACCAGCAGGGATGCTGCAGTCATTAGATATCCCCGAGTGGAAGTGGGATAGCATTTCTATGGATTTCATCACTGGTTTACCAAAGACCAGGAGGAAGCATGATTCCATTTGGGTGATAGTGGATCGTTTGACGAAGTCCGCTCATTTTCTACCGGTAAGGATTACGGATACGGCGGCAAAGTTGACCGATGTGTATATTGCTGAGATTGTGAGGTTACATGGGATTCCGTCAACTATAGTGTCGGATAGAGATCCAAAGTTCACCTCACATTTTTGGAAGACTTTGCATGAGGCGTTGGGGACGAAACTGAGGTTGAGTTCTGCCTATCATCCCCAGACCGATGGGCAAACTGAGAGAACAAATCAGTCACTAGAGGATTTATTGAGAGCATGTGTGCTGGATGATCGTGGGAGTTGGGACGACGTGTTGCCATTGATAGAGTTCACGTACAACAATAGTTACCATTCGACTATCGGAATGGCACCATATGAGGCTTTGTATGGGAGGAGATGTCAGACTCCTTTGTGTTGGTACCAAGATGGGGAAAGTTTGATAGTAGGACCGGAAATGGTACAACAGACGACGGACAAGGTCCGAAAGATAAGGGCAATGATGAAGGTTGCTCAAGATCGACAAAAGAGTTATGCGGATAGGCGTCGGAGGCCTTTAGAGTTTGAGGAGGGAGACCATGTATTTCTCCGTGTTACCCCAACAACTGGTGTTGGAAGGGCTTTGAAAGCAAATAAGTTGACTCCGAAGTTTATAGGGCCTTATCAGATTTTGGAACGGGTTGGGAAGGTAGCATATCGGATCGCGTTGCCACCGGTACTATCTTTGATTCATGATGTGTTCCATGTGTCGCAATTGCGGAAGTATACACCGGATCCGTCACATGTGATCACGCCAGATGACATCCAGTTGAGGGATAACTTGTCATTTGAAGTTCCGCCGATCAAGATTGCGGATAGGAAGATGAAGCGTCTGAGAACGAAAGAGATACCTTTGGTGAGGGTAATATGGAACGAAGCTACAGGAGATACCACCTGGGAGCTCGAGAGTAAGATGAAAGAATTATACCCCAGTTTGTTTGACGATGTCTAAGTTTCGAGGACGAAACTTCTTTTAGGGGGGTAGTATTGTAAGACCCAAGATTTCTTTGTATAGTTGGTTTAAGGGATATTAGGGTTTCGATGTGTTCGTGTGACGAAACATCGTGTAATTATTAAGTTTTGCTGTAATCGAGTCTGTTTTGTGCTCGTGCACTGTAATTGTACAGACTTTTGTCTTGTGATCCTGTTGCTTGAATAGGAAGTTACTAGTGGTTTCAGAATAATAAGTTTTGGATTATCCTTGTTTTTGGAAAAACGAGTAGGATTTTACCCGTCGTTGTAAAATCGTACTGTGTCTGTTTTAAGTGAGGTTTCAGATGGAAGTTTTATATATCTGTGTGAGTGAGGTTATGTTCTGAGAATAATTTTCTAAGGTATGGAAGAAAATTACAGTCGCGGAAAAAGATTCGGCGATAAGTTTTGGAAATGTTAGACGTTAGACATTCTTTCCGTAGGTTTTATGTTTTTGTGGTTTTCGTTCGTCGCGTCGCGCGAGAGCTGAGTACGAGACTTGTTATGGGAGAGTTGTTTTAATCTTGTGACTTTCTCATAAAGTAAAGTGATCCAATGGCTAGGGTTTAAGCTTGGACTTTTGACTTTGATCCAATGGTGGTTTGGCTATCAAGAGCTTATAATAGTAAGGAGGTTTATGACTTTGTAAGACTTAGAAAAATTTCATCATAACTCACTCTCTTCTTCTTCCATCGTGCCATCACTTTCTCATACCCTAACCTTCACTAAATTTTCCATTTCTCACCATTTCACTCCATTTCAAGCTTGGAAGCTTAGTGGAAAGTTGTAGAGAATCACTTTCTTAAGGTAACCCTCTCTTCTCATCTCCTAGGTTGGTAGATTTTTAGAGTTGTGAGGTTTTTGGGTTTATGTTCTTAAGAGGGTTTGGTGAGAAAGGTGGTTTTTGCTAGTTCTTGTTTCATGAAAGTTGTTCATGAGAGTTTAGTAAGCATGCTAGGCTTTGTTGTTTTGTTTTCCATGAGTTGGTGAAAAATCTCATGAGAAAAGTTAGGGTTTTGGTTGGTTTATGTATTGATCAATTACATGAGGTTATGTTGTAAGGTTTTGAAAAGAAAAGTTGTCTTTGAACCTTTGGGCAAAAGGGAAATGCGTTGTATGGTTTTGTTTTAGAAAATCCGATGAAAAATATTTTGGGGTTTATGAAAATATTTTCCTAAGTGTTTTGAGTAGTGTTTTTGGGGTCAAAGTGGTTTAAAACTCTTGTGACAGGTGGTGTTACTTTTTACCTTGAAAACATGTTTGAAAATGATTATCGGACGGTTAAGGCCCGTAATAAAACTTGTGCTTGGATTTGGTTTTGATTTTGGAAATGAAAATCAAATAACTTGCACTCGAAGCAACCAACAAGCTTTCGGAAACGAATTGCTTGCTTATGAAAATGGTTTGCTTTTGTGCCTTGAAAAAGTGTTGGGAACTAATAGAATCAAACTAGGCTTGGGTGGAAAAAGGTGGTGTGAGTTGCTGTCTTTTGCTGTCATGACAGGTGCAACTCGCTGGGCGAGTGGTTACTCGCCAGGGCGAGTGTCACAGGTCATGACAACACGCCAGGGCGAGCTCCAGGGCGAGTAAGACCAGTACTCCCTGCCTTCACTCGCCACCAACTCGCCAGGGCGAGCTCTGGGAGTTGAGATTTTGGATTCTGATTTCTAAAACTTGGTTTTTAACTTCTAATCCCTTTTTATTAATTTATGGAAGTGGTTGGGATTGGAAACGAGTTTCTCGGGTACTCGGAAAGTGCGTAGCTTATAACGCAAGAAAACGGCCATTTTGCATTTCAAATTATTTAAGACTTTTGACAATTGTTTTGGGTCCTAAAAATAGTACAAATAACTCATGGTGGTTGATCAATACGGTAGTTTTTGGTTCGATGTCCGAAAGAGTGGTTTTTCCTTAGGAACCTTTAGGTTTTTGGGGTTTTGGTGTAGTTTCAATACGATTGGTTAGAGAACAATGTATTGATTGTTACGCTGCTTGTTTTAGGAAGCGCGTTGTGTTGTCTAAGCGTGTGTTGTTGACGGGAGCTTGCCGAGGTAAGGGCTCCACTTTATTTCTGTCTTTTCACTGAGTTATAACATGTTTGTTGGTTATCTTCGGTGATGCGTGTTTGTGTGTTTGGCATGTATGTGTTATGTATTCTCGTGATGAGAAAGTGTTTACAATGCTTGCGCTGTTTACATATGATTATGAGAATATATGTATGAACAGGTGTTTGGAATACATATGATGAGAAATGTATGTATGAATTGCTATGATTTAGTTACATATGCTTGAGAGGTATGTATGTGTGGCATTAGCATATGTAGGGAATCGTATGCTCATGCATTCATTGTGCGTAGTTGCGTGAGTGGACTACGGGGTGTTGGTTGCGTGAGTGGACCCACCCAAAATCCTACGGGATCTTATTGAGTACGATAAGTGGTTGCGTGAGTGGACCACGGGGTGTGATTGCGTGAGTGGATCCACCTTAACCCTTTGCGGTTTTATTGGTTATGATTAGTAATTCCGGAATTCATTTGCATGTGGTAGCTCTGGCAGTACCACACCCATTGTAGAAGTCTGCATTAGGCTTGTTGTGCATATATATATAAGCCCGTTGGAGGGAATTGTTGAATGTTTTAAGAGCTTTCTCTTGTGTTTTGTGGAAAGTTTGTTAAGTGTACAATCTTTCGCACCGGTTATATATATATATATCTACTTTTATTTTGTGGTGACCCTTTCTTTCATTTGCGGGCTCATCCCACCCCAGATGACGATGTAGGTCGAGAGGATGGTGTTGGCAGCTCTAGGCCTTAGTGAGCTCGTGTTGGAGCTGGAGTGGTAGTTTTAGTTAGACTATGCGCCGGTGTGTTTGTGCACTGTGCTTTTTGATTAGCATAGGACATTCTAACTTCTTTTGGTTAGTTAGTGCTTGTAAGCACATAGACTTATGGATTGTAATTATTCAGGTTTACGCTTAGCTTTTTCGAATACAATATATATATGGTGTGATATATATATGGTTCGTTTGTAATATTTAATGTCGGCTCAATTAAAAATGTTTTGCGCACTCTGAGTGTTTGTTAAAAAAAAAAAAAATAATGCCCTTTTTTGCGTTATGAAAACGGGGTGTTACAGTTTGAAAGACATAAACTTGGAGCACAGTCTGTTCAATGTGCATTTTTGGGGTATAGTCATTGTCATAAGGGTTTTGTTTGTTACGATGTATCTAATCGTCGCTTCCGCATTTCTCGCAATGTGACATTTTTTGAGGATCAATTTATGTTTCATCGTGTTTCTCCAGCCATGGATGATGTTGTTACTCTTCCTAATTTTTCCATTATGTCTCAATCTATCGAACGTTATAAACCAGGATATGTATATGTCAGAAAATCCAGACAGCAAGTTCCCACGCCCCTTCCAGACACTGATCCGCCACCTGATCCTGTAACAGTTGAACCACGACGTTCTGGTCGAATATCCCGACCACCGGATCGATATTCACCAGACAGGTATGATTCTTCACATACTTCTTTGACTGCCTCACTCTCTAGTGTATCTGTTCCTACTTGTTACTCACAGGCTGTTAAAGATGTGCGTTGGATAAAAGCAATGAATGAAGAGTGTAACACCCCGTTTTTCATAAAGCCAGAAAAGGCATTATATATTTTTTTTTTATACACATCAGAGTTACACATAAAAGATTTTAAATGAGCCGACATTCAAATATACAAAGACTCATTACCAAAAGGTGCTTCGACAAGCAAAGTGTATTCAGGAATAATTACAATCCAAGTCAAAGTATTCAAATACTTACAACAAAACTAGCTAGAATCCTATGCCTAACCCAAAAAGCACAGTGTACAACCCACACTGGCGCATAGTCTAACTAAGCTAAACTCCAACCTCTCACTGGGACCCGGAACAGCCACCGTCGTCACCACGACCTAGCCCAACATCTAGGTGGGATGAGCCCGCAAATGAAAGAAATGGGTCACCACAAAATACAAGTATGTATATATATAATCGGTGCGAAAGATGTACACATAGCAAATTTCCACATACACAAGAGAAAGCTCTTAAACTCAAAAGTAGTTCCCATCAACGGGTATATATAAATAAATCACCAATCCTAATGCAGACCTCTACAATGGGTGTGACGACCGTCACTGGTTCGCCACATGCATGATTTTCCGGAAAATTAACCTCTCCTCGAAGAGTCGTGGGGTAGGCAAAGCCACACAGTCATATACGTACCCGCACTAAAATGCCACACAAGGCGGGTGAAGTCACACAGACAAACACCAGGTGAAGTCGCACAGACAAACACCAACTCAATAAAATCCAGTCGGATTTGGCGAAGCCACACAGTCAACGCCCGGTACGTAGGCAAAGTCACACAGACATACACCTAGGCACGCAACTATGAAATGCATGACATATATTCTCTTTGGCATATACAGGATAGTCACACAGACAAAATCCCCGCGTAGTCCTATCCGACGCACGCATTAATATATGCTCATGCAACCAATCACATAGCCTAAAGCCTATGTACAACTATCACAACCTACATACATTTTCCTAATCATATGCAAATTGTACACGTAATCATAACCACGTTCTCATCAACGAGAATACATAAGTACAAACATGTCAAAGCACACAGCAAATGCATAACAGCAAAACAAAACATGTCGTAACCATTTTAAAAGACGGAAATAAAGTGGAGCCCCTACCTCGGCAAGCTTCCGTTAACTACACACGATCAAAACCACACGACGCGCTTCCTAAAACAAGCAACGTACGATCAATACATTGTTTCTAAACCAAACGTATTGAAACTACACCAAAATCCCAAAAACCCTCAAGGTTTCTAAGGAAAACCACTCTTTCGGATACCACCCCTAATCCTACTATATTGATCAATCCCCATGAGTTATTTGTACTATTTTTAGGACTCAAAACCATAGTCAAAAGTCTTAAATAATTTGAAATGCAAAATGGCCATTTTCTTGCGTTATAAGCTACACACTTTCCGAGTACTCGAAAAACCCGTTTCCAATCCCAACCACTTCCAAAAATTAATAAAAAGGGATAGGAAAGCTAAAGACCAAGTTAGGACATCAGAATCCAAAATTTTAGGTCCCAGGGGTCGCTAGAGGTCGCTGGGCGACCACCTGGCGATGGCAAGTCAGAACTTTCCACGCCCAGGGCGAAGGTTGGCGACCAACTCGTCGCTGAGCGACCATCTGGTCGCTGAGCGACCACACCAGCACAGAACTGGTTTTCATCATGACAGCAACAGCAAAACTTGGTTTACTCAATTTTCACCCAAAACAGCTTTTCACGCAACACACTACATACGCATAGTATTGGTTCCCAAAAACCGTTTTCACAACAAAGCATTACATTTCCGAAAGTATGTTGGTTGCTTCGAGTGCAAGTTAATTGGTTTTTCATTTCCAAAATCAAAACCAAACCCAAGCACAAGTTTTATTACGGGCCTCAACCGACCGGTAACCATTTTCAAACATGTTTTCAAGGTAAAAGCAAGGCCACATAACTCAAGAGTTTTAAACCACTTGAAATACCAAAAACACCACACAAAACACTTAGTAAATATTTTCATAAACACCAAAATATTTTTCATCGGATTTTCTAAAACAAAACCATACAACACGAATCCCTTTCGCCTGAAGGTTCAAAAACAACGTTTCTTTTTAAAACCTTACAACTTAACCTCATGTTATTGATCAATACACTAAACTTTCAAAACCCTAACTTTTTTCATGAGATTTTCACCAACTCATGGAAAATTGAAATAACAAAGCCTAGCATGCTTACTAAACTCTCATGAACAACTTTCATGAAACAAGAATCAATTCCTAACAATTTCATCTCATGAACATAATCTAAAATTCAACACCCTAAGAGTTCTAGCCAACTAAAATGAATAGAAAAAGGATGGTTACCTTAAGCAATTGATTCTCTACAACAAATCCACAAAGCTCCCAAGCTTGAAATGGAGTGAAATGGTGAAGAATGGAAATTTTAGTGAAGGTTTAAGAGAAAGTAATGGAGTCACGTGAAAGAAAGAAAGAAGAAGAGAATTGTGATAATTTCCTAAGTCCACCAAGTGACCAAACCTCCTTACTATGTAAAAGCTCTTGGTAACTCACCACCCTTGGATCAAAAACAAAAGTTCAAGCTTAAACTCTAGCCATTGGATCAAATGCTTTAAGGATAATCACAAGATTAAATCAAATCTTCCAAAACAAGATACGTACTCAGCTCTCGCGCGTCGCGACGAACGTAAATCTCAAAAACGTAAAAACTACGGAAAGAACGTCCAACGTTAAACATTTCCAAAACTTATCGCCGAATCTTTTTCCGCGACTGTAATTTTCTTCCATGCCTTAGAAAATTATTCTCAGAACATAACCTCACTCACGCAGATATATAAAACTCTCATCCGAAACCTCACTTAAAACAGACACAGTACGATTTTACATCCGCGGGTAAAATCCTACTCGTTTTTCCAAAAACAAGAATAATCCAAAACTCGTTATTCTAAATCCACAGCACCCTCCTCATTCACAAAAGAGGATTACAAGACAAAAGCCTGTGCCTTTACAGCGCACGAGTCCAAAACAGATTCAATTACAGCAAAACCTACTAATTACACGATGTTTCACAACACGAACACATCGGAACCCTAATAATCCTTAAACCAACTATACAATGAAATCTTGGGTCTTACAATACTACCCCCCTAAAAGAAGTTTCGTCCTCGAAACTTAGACGTCGTCAAACAAACTGGGGTACAACTCTTTCATCTTACTCTCGAGCTCCCAAGTGGTATCTCCTGTAGCTTCGTTCCATATTACCTTCACCAAAGGTATCTCTTCCGTTCTCAGACGCTTCATCTTCCTATCCGCAATCTTGATCGGCGGAACTTCAAATGACAAGTTATCCCTCAACTGGATGTCATCTGGTGTGATCACATGTGACGGATCCGGTGTGTATTTCCGCAATTGCGACACATGGAATACGTCATGTATCAAAGATAGTGCCGGTGGCAACGCGATCCGGTATGCTACCTTCCCAATCCGTTCCAAAATCTGATAAGGCCCTATAAACTTTGGAGTCAACTTCTTCGCTTTCAAAGCCCTTCCAACGCCAGTCGTCGGTGTGACTCGGAGAAATACATGATCTCTCTCTTCAAACTCTAGAGGCCTCCGTCGCCTATCCGCATAACTCTTCTGGCGGTCTTGAGCAACCTTCAACATTGCCCTTATCTTTCGGACCTTGTCCGTCGTCTGTTGTACCATTTCCGGTCCTACTAACATACTCTCCCCATCTTGGTACCAACACAAAGGAGTCTGACATCTCCTCCCATACAAAGCCTCGTATGGTGCCATTCCAATACTCGCGTGGAAACTGTTGTTGTATGTGAATTCTATCAATGGTAACACATCATCCCAACTTCCACGATCATCCAATACTCATGCTCTCAACAAATCTTCCAATGATTGATTTGTTCTCTCAGTCTGCCCATCTGTCTGAGGATGATAGGCGGAACTCAATCTCAGTTTCGTCCCCAATGCCTCATGCAAAGTCTTCCAAAAGTGTGAAGTAAACTTTGGATCTCGATCTGACACTATACTTGACGGAATCCCATGTAACCTCACAATCTCAGCAATGTAAATATCGGTCCACTTTGCTGCTGTATCCGTAATCCTTACCGGTAGAAAATGAGCGAACTTTGTCAAACGATCCACTATCACCCAAATGGAATCATGCTTCCTCCTGGTCTTAGGTAACCCAGTGATGAAATCCATAGAAATGCTATCCCACTTCCACTCGGGGATATCTAACGACTGCAGCATCCCTGCTGGTCTCTGATGCTCAATCTTCGCCTTCTGATAAGTCAGACACGACGCCACATACTCAGCCACGTCCTTCTTCATACCCGGCCACCAGAAATCATGCCTCAGGTCTTGATACATCTTTGTTGCTCCAGGATGCATACTAAGTTTACTCTTGTGTGTCTCCCCTAGAATGGTGTTTCTCAAGTCCATAGCTTCGGGCACACATACTCTACCTCGACACCTCAAAATGTTGTCCGATCCCACCTTGAAATCTCGGTTGGTTTCTCGAACAATCAAAGCTCTCTTCTCCATGAGGAACCTGTCATCTTGACAATTTGCAATGTCCTCCAATAATCCGCTTGAGATGGTAATCATATCCAGCCTCATATTCCCTAAAGCAAATTCTACCTCGAGGTGCAAGTCACGAAATTCTCTCAATAACTCCTGTTGACTAGCCACTTGTGCCGAACAAATCGTCACACTCTTCCTACTCAAAGCATCGGCTACCACATTAGCCTTCCCCGGATGGTATTCCAACGTAAAGTCGAAGTCTTTCAAAGTTTCCATCCACCTCTGTTGCCTCATATTAAGCTCTTTCTGATCAAACAAGTACTTGAGACTTTTATGGTCACTAAACACGACAAAAGTGCAACCATAAAGATGATGTCTCCAAATCTTCAATGCAAAAACAACGGCCGCAAGCTCTAAATCGTGCGTAGGGTAATTCTTTTCATGCACTTTCAGCTGTCTCGACGCATAAGCTACTGCTCTCTTGTGTTGCATCAACACACAACCCAACCCTTGATGAGAAGCATCACAGTAAACCTCATACGGTTCATCCGATTGTGGTAACACCAAGACTGGTGACGTCGTCAACCGTTCTTTCAACAACTGGAAACTCGACTCACACTTCTCCGTCCAAGCAAAAGGTTGATCTTTTCGTGTAAGTTGCGTCATTGGCGCCACAATCTTAGCGAAACCTTCAATGAATCTCCGGTAATAACCGGCCAAACCCACAAAACTCCTCACATCAGTCACTGTTTGAGGCTGCTTCAATGAAAGTACCGTATCAATCTTGGCTGGATCCACGGCTATTCCCTCTCTTGATATGACATGGCCAAGAAAATTCACTTCTTCCAACCAAAATTCACACTTTGACGGGTTTGCGTACAGCTTACTTTCCCGCAAAACTTGCAATACTAGACGAAGATGCTCTACATGTTCCTCTTCATTCCTCGAATACACTAGGATGTCATCAATAAATACCACCACAAACTTGTCCAAGAATGAGTGGAATATCCGATTCATGTAGGCCATAAAGATAGTAGGTGCATTCGTCACTCCGAACGGCATCACTAAGAATTCATAATGCCCATAACGCGTCCTAAACGCCGTTTTCTGAATATCCTCATCTCGTACCCTTTGATGAGTTTTAACATGTGTGCATGATAGTGTATGTATGTGTGTGTATCCGTTCGTATAGCTTCTAATGCCTTCCATCTTTTGATGATATAACCATAGTCACACGGTTCGCAATTCGCTTCGGTACGCGGTACGGGTTCGGGTACGCGGGGGTATAGAGAGTCGGTACGCCGATTAGGTTCGTGGTACGTTCAAATATAATACTCGGTTCGTTACAAATAAAAAAAAATGTTAATTGAGAAAGAAAAAAATAGATAATAGAAAAATATTAAAACCATCAATAAAAAGAGAAGATAATAGCAACATCAGATGTTGTTTGTCAAACATAAAACTCTGAAAGTAACAAGTCCCACATCGGTTACTTGGCAAACATGGAGAGGAAAATTAAGTTATAAATATAGGTAGCTTGCAGGGTGTTTCTATTCAGTAACAAAGAGCCACTACAAGTGGGTCCAATGTTATTTCATTGCCACCGAAGTGATATTCACTTTTTGGGGAATGATAATTAGTATTAATATTTGTTTTTATTGTGGTTCGCAAGTTTGTTGGATTGTGCGAATTCTCAGCGAATTTTGCTGAACCAAATTCGTAAACGTATTACGATTTGGTACGTACGAATTGGTACGTGGTTCGTCATCAATGCAGCGAATTCTATGACTATGGATATAACAGCTTTTTCAAGGTCAGAAGATGATTCTGACGAGATTAAATCTTCCGGCTTGACAAGCCAACAGATTCCCAATTTTAAAGAGGTTAGTGCATAGTAAATGTCATCATCTATTCTCTTCTCAGTTGTCACCAACAATTAGCAATTCGGCATAAAAAAAACAAACTTTATTATACAGTCTTCATCTATTAACTTGTTCAGTTTCCCAACATGGTTTGGCTTAATTTCTATTGACTCGGATTGGTGATTCTTGTTCTGAAATTTTACAACATATATTACTTCAATCTCTTTGCAGGTTGAATTCTTGCTCACTAACTTATGTGACACTGATTCAATTGCGGAGCTAGAATTAAAAGTAAGCTATATTTCATGCTGACCTATTAATTTTTATTCTCTTCATAAGCACAATATTTAATTATCTACTCTTTTAAACTTTGCTTCTTTTTGTTATTTCTTCTTCATTGCCATACCAGCTCGAAGGGTTTCACCTGCGCGTAGTGAGAGATTTGACTGAAAAAACTAAAACTCTTCCTCCTCCATCTCTTGCTACTGTAAGTATAAATACAACTGCAGAAGCACCTAAACCAAATGGATCGGTTTCTACACACTGGCCATCTCAAAGCCAGCACCTTATTCAGTGTCTACAGATGGATTCCTGGACAAAGCTGCAGATGAAGGGTTGGTGATAATTAAATCTCCAAGGGTAAGTATCTAAAGAAAATAGTATTTTACATTCCTTTCAATAATGTACTCTAAAACCGTAGAGCAGGTGGGTTTCTTCAGAAGATCTCGAACAATAAAGGGAAAATGTGCTCGTCCTTCATGTGAAGAGGTACACTTCAAAGCCTTTCGTTCTCCTTTTTTTTCTTTTCGGACAGTAAACTGAAAGCTTGTTATCTAATTAGAACCTTACACATTCACCCTCTATGGATGTGGAGAAATCTACAATTTCCAAAAATAGTTTTTGATAGTATCAATTTTTTGACAGATGCAAATAGTTAAGGAGGGGCAAGTGATTTGTTACATTGAACAGCTTGGTGGGCAGCTTCCAATTGAGGTTTGTGTTTTAAAAACGTCGCCAACTATTCCATATTTCCATCATCATACATACACAATTTACTATAGTTACTATCACAATGCCAATCATAGTTTTCTTTTTCCTTCAAATTTCTTTCCAGTCTGACGTGTCCGGAGAGGTCATCAAGATTCTAAGAGAGGATGGCGGTTAGTTATTTTTTGTCTTCTATCGTTTAAACTTGATGGAGAGTCTTATGTTGAATTTGTTCATCACTTTCTGTGTGTGTTTGTGTCGTCTTGACAGATCCTGTTGGTTATGGTGACACACTTATAGCAATATTGCCTTCATTTCCCGGAATAAAGAAGCTTCAATAGATAGATCTTTTCGAGGTTTTTTCATTGAAAAAATGCATAAATTCCTTGTAATTATCTCATACTTTGAGAACAAGTTATATGGTAGTCCAATAGATTATATTTCCTGCAGTATCTCACTCATTGAATACCAACATTCTTTCTCTCGGATTTGCTATTTGCTAATGTTATCTTCACTCTTTGCATTTGCATTTGCAATTAGCCCTCCTACTCAAGACAAATATATGTGTAAAATTTTTCCTTTCTTCTAATAATTACATTTTTTTATGTGTAAAAACTTTAACCTACATGCCATTTAAGCACACATACAAAACAGAAAAAAATGTAGAAGAAGAAATAATTAAATAATTTTATTTTTGTGTGCGCGCCCATACAATTTTTATTTGGTGTTGCAATCAGCAAGTATTTTTTGTTAAGAGTGAACATTATTAGTACATTTTTGGATTAAAATAAGATAATGAGTGTTCTGTGTAGTACTTGGAAGGTCTATTTGATTTGTAAAAGGTAAATACTTGACAGAACAACATAAGACATTGCAACACATGATAAATTTTTAAGGTATTGAGCAACTTTTTGTACTGTACGACGTTTGATGGATAATAAGTTATTTTAGTATTTTAAACAACTTATATTTGAGGTAAAAAATTGTCTTGTGGTTTAGTTCAATCTTTTGCTCCCTAATTTTAAAAATAATTTTAAAATCAAACACGATACTAGAGTTTTTCTGTTTAGGCTTTTATTTTACGACAACTCAATATTTTACGACAACTCAAACTCACCCCAAGTTTGTGACATCTAGTTTGACAATGTCTATTAGAATATGAATTGTACAATCTTAACATAAAAATAACTACTCGCTCCGATCTCATATATATAAATAAAAAAGGTTAAATGTATTTAGTTGAAATTTAAATCAAAAGATCTAAATCGCAAAAAAAAAAAAAAAAACAAAAGATTTAATTTCTATGCAACAACAATAATGTAATTATTTTTTACACATGCAATCAAATCATGTCATATAAATAATTAATTAATCTCTAAATCAAATAATTTAACTTTGTGTGTATATTTTTTTTAAGCAACTATCTTCGGCCCAACAATATAAGTTATTTTAGCCAAAAAAAAGCTTTTATTTTATAGGCTGGTTAATAATATTAATGAAGATTTAAATTTTGGTAAAAAAATATCCACTGGGTTTGATCTAGTGGTAAACATTTTTTTATTTTCACCACCAATTGAATCTGATTCGGGGGTCAGTTCTGACATCAAGTGGTTTCAGCCATCAAGTGGTCATTTTTTTCTTTCTATTATACCTAAATATTGTTATTCTCTATTTTATCATTTCTTTTAATGTTCCTATCATATTTTTAATAAAAGATAATTTGGTAAAGTAAATCATAATTTTCAAGAAATGGTTTACTTAAAATATAAGCAAAAATAATTAAAAAAATTCAAATGTATTTAGTCTATAATTTAGACCAAAAACATTTAACCTTTTTACTTAATATTTTTTAATGAAATAACATTTATTAACCTAAGTGCTTGTTTGGCATTACAATCAATTTGGCAAAATATATAGCAAGTGACCATAATTCTACAAAAACTACACTATACAATTTCAACAAAATCGCGTTACCAACGCGATTTTCTCCAACTAACCGCAATACCAAACACACGCAAAGTATATTTGGAAAACCGATATATTTTATTCAGTCAATTTTATATTTTTGACTAAAATTAATTCGGTCAATTTTATATTTTGTGACGAAACACTATTTCGGTCAAATATTTTTGGTCAAAGATATTAAATGGGCCTTAAAATGAAATCCCAAAGCCCATTATATAAGACATTCTCCATCCACCACCTTGTGTTGTGTCTCTGCAACTTCAAAATTCAATTGTTGCATAAGCTTCATTTTCATTGATTCAGTGATTGCTGTTTTAGAATCTGAAGGGTCATTGAAGATGGAAATCAATGGCAATGTGAAGCTCAAAACTCAGCTATGCAGAAAATTCATGATGCAAGGAACTTGTAATCTTGGAACCAAATGCAACTATGCACATGGCTACTCTGAACTCAGAGAATCACCAAAACTCTGCAGAATGTTCTCATCCAACAGACAATGCAGCTTTGGAAACAACTGTCGTTTCCTCCATTCAGCTCCTCATCATGAGTCTGCTGCAATCAACCTGACTCCACAACCACGTAAGTTTTTCTATCCTATATCAAGACTTGATTTTTACTGCACTAACACCACTATTTGATGTTGTTTATTCATTTATTCATATTAGAATGAAAAGGGTTTTCCATAATCTCGTGAAATATGAAGCACAAACACTCCTTAGATTAGGTGTGTGTCGACACTGACATATGATTACCCTGAATTAAATCAGTTTTTCTCAAATTATTATCAGTGTTGTTAACGTGTCAGTGTCTGTGTTTGATATCTGGTGAATGAATTTTGTGCTTGTTTAATAATGGGTTTTTTTTGTTGAAATAAAATGTTTTTTTTTTATTATTATTTTATTTTTATTTTGATCATTATTACTTGGACTGTGAAATTGTGTTATTATGTTATCTAGTTATGTAACAACCTTAATCAAGGATCATGGTTCCATGCATTCAAGCATTCACACATCCGGGACATCGATGATCGTTCGATTAAGATCTGATGGTTCAATTTAAGCTTTATATTTTAAACTATAAAATATAAGTAAATTTTGTTTTTATTTGAACCATTTGATTAAGATCGGACAGTCACTGATGTTCTGAATGTGTGAAAAGCAATTGACTGCAGAGGATTCGATTTCCTTAATGGGATTGGGATGTGAATAAATTTAGCTATGCAATGCTTTTAAAATATTTCAAAATGACAAACACATGAAGTTGGTTCTATTGTAGAGTAGGTTGCTTCGTTGTTAAGTAAGATCTCAGATTTGAGTCTTATAAACGGAGAAATAATACATATCGTGAAATTTTTATCCTTGTATGAGTTAGAGTCGGTTTGAATTGATTTATTGGAGCATATCTACTAGTATAAGTACTTGTGAGACGTTTTCATAAGCTGTTTTCAACTTATTTATATAAGGTCTCCATGATAGCTTATGAAAACAGATTATAACTTATGTTAAAATAGTCTGACTTAATTTTATGTTTTGCTATGAAAATAGCTTATATATAAACACTTATACCAATGTTGTCAATTGTAGATGGCAAAAAATAGGGAATTGGATTTCCTGCAGTAACTGCGTCGAACCGTTTGATCTGATCTGACGGCTGAGTTACTGCTCTGAACCGTTCGATCTGATCTGACGGCTGAGATTTTTGAACAATATTAATATTAATATATAATCTGGATTGTCTGATGACAGATCAACAACTGTGATCATTACTGTGTGAAACTATGTACTTTAAGTACAACAGCATATTCTGATCCAAAAAATAGCGGATTGTTAATATTATGCTATGCAATAGTGCTATTGCGCCGCTATTTGACAAATTTTGTACCAAATAGCTTATCGCGGAACAATAGCAGTTCATCCAAATTCCGCCACACAATAACGGTATAGCGCTGCTTTAGCTGCTATTTAACAACATTGACTTATTTGATAAGTGTTTATGCTATAAAGGACGCTTAATTAAGTTGTTTGAACAAGACTTTAATTTAGGTCCAACATCTTTTTGTGATTCAATAGAATATAGAGCTGTGTTTATGTAAATAACTATTGACTTCAGACTTTGTGAATGCAGAACAAGGGACAGTGCAGAATGCAGGATGGAGGACCATGGAAACTGCTGCAATTAACGATGGTTCGTCTTCTGAACAAAACAAGAGGCTTAAAACTTCTACTGATCATGCTACAAATGACCCAGCCAGCGGTAGCACGGTGGCCACAACCAAGTTGCATGTAAGGGGACCCTATGCTGGTAAAAGTAGGTTCGACAAAGAGGCCATGAAAGGGGTCATTGGCAAATATGGTGATTGGCTTTAAGAAGATGGATCGCTGCAGCATAGCGCTGAGCAAACTGGACTGGTGGAGACTTTTGTTATTTGTTTTGAGGAATATGCTACCGTTTTACTTTTCTGCATTTTTTCTTTTTTTTCCGGTTATGGTATATGCTACAGTTTGTTTTTGTGCAGATATATGTACACAGACTTGTATACCTGTTACTCTGAAATGTTTTGGCACTATGTGCATCCTATGGAATAAATTTGATTTGATTTAATTTCTAGTATGCGCGTTTAATAGAACTAACAGTAACCAATGCCTCGCCCAAACACGATAAACCTGTTTTATAATCTGGTGATGCGGACGAGTTAATAGAACTAACAGTAACCAATGCATATTTGGTTTGTTACAGTATTGATGAATTCAAAAATGCAGGATATCAATGAAATCAGAAGAATATTGATTGATACGTAACGAAATACAACTGTTGCTTTCTATTGTTTTTCATGTATTATCACCGGACGATCTTACCCATTTGATAGTTGACCGGGCTAAGGCATCCATTGGGTCGATACATTTCTTGAGAAGAGGATCGTCATGAGGCAAGACGTCCCGCATTTCATCAGAAGCAAGGATAACAAAATTAACTGCCCTAACCAAAAGAACTTGTAGCGCAATTCTCAATAGATTGCATGCCCCTTCCATGTCCTTTCGGCTCAAAGCTTCAATCGCAGGTATCACTGTATGCTCCATAGTTGCTCTATCAGGCAGAATAACCTCAAAGCCCTGAATATATAAGATAAACACATTTACATCTCCATTGCTTGTCAAAACAATTCAACATAATCTTACTTTTAAGTACTGCAATGTTTGCAGAAAAACCAGAAAACAACTAGTACATATGAAGAACATATAGGACTTAGGAAGGTGAAAAACTAGTCATATATACACACATTTGACAGTCAACTCCATGTTCACAATAAAAAAATTAGAAGAACATTATTCAAATATAGGTTTACTTTCAAAGGTCATTTAGAGAATAACATTCAGGTTTTCGGCACCAGCGTACTTTCAAAGGTCACTTAGAGAATAACATTCAGGTTTTTGGCACCAGCGGTAACTCATAACCAAGTCCCCAATAAAGCATTGTTGTCAAACAATGACTATAACAGCACTATAACGCTATAGTGTAGCGGAATTTGAACAAAATGATATTGTTCAGTGATACGCTATTTAGTATAAAGTGTCGTCAAATAGGGTGAAATTTGAACAAACCACTATTTTCTGCTATCTGTCATTGACAATACTGAAACAAAGTACAGTCCTTGACAATCACTTTTACGCAAAGTCTCAGCTAATCACTTCCGTCTATCCTATTTACCATTATAAAGGGTAGGTTCCAATGGTCCATGCAAATAAAAATGAATTGCTAATATACTATTGTCACACAAAAAATTATATGCAAATCTGTTGAAACTCTAGCATGTTGCAGTTATTATTCAATTCTGATAGCCATAAGGAACCAAGAAAATAGCAACTAACGTCCAAAACACCAAATATAGTTTATAAAGCAACTCTAGCAAGTTGTAGTATATAAATGAGATTAGTGTATGTTTGGTATCACGGTGAATATGCCAAAATCACGATGATCCGCCGTGATTTTGCAGAAGCTACAGAGTGTAGCTTTTGGAAAATCACGGCGAACCACCTTGATTCTGACATATTCACTGTGATACCAAACATACCCTAAGGATATCACAAGCTATATAAAACCGAAATAAAAGTACGGGAATTACTTCATTCTGAAGCTTCTCCTTATAAAAACCAGCTGCTAAAGTTGCATTTGTTGCAAGAACACCAATCCTCAAAGGACTACCAGCTTCAAGTGGCTTTAACTTAGGTTCCTTAAGCTCCTTAGCAACACAATCAGCCATATGAAGAAAAGGGACAGAACAACCTTTGGATACTTGTTCATACCAAGAATGTGAGACATTACAAGGAATCACTATACATCGAGCACCCGAATTCTCGAGAAAAACCCTCTTATTTCTAAGACTTTGCACAATCTGAGAAGAATCAAGTTTAAAACTTTCTAAACTTCTTTCATAGGAAAGAAGCTCCTTATTCAAAATTGGATCAGAACAAAGTAAAAATGGAATTGGTTTTTGTTCATCTTGTGAACTTAACAAGTTTTCTTAGAAAATTGAGAGTTGCATCAACAGACATGCCACCAATTATTCCAACAGTTGTTCCTTGATAACCAAAAGGAGTAACAGAAACAGAATCATTCTTTCTAGAATCAACATGGTTTTTTGAGGAATCAAACTTGTTTGAAAATTTACCACTTTCATCTGCATTCAATAAAACTGATGATGGGGGTGTAGATAGAACTTTCAATGATCTTGACTTACACAAGTACCTAGTATGATTAAGGTTGTTAGGATTAAGAATACTTACACAACCCAATAATGTTTGAGATTGGTAACACAAAGACATTGAAAACATCACATCAAATCAAACACTTGAAATGGTTAATGATTCTTGATCCTTTTCTTGTATATGAATTTTACAACCCCATTTGAATTGAGTGTTCAAAAGTAAGAGATTCAATGAAAAAGAATCAATCTTTAGAAAACCCTTTCTGCTGCAGACATGTGAAAAGCCAGAATCAGCTTGGTTCTTTTCCTCAAATAAGCCAGTGTCACCATATGATATATTAATTAATAACCATTCTTTTTTGGTCAAAAATTAATACCATATTCATAAATACTTTTTTTTTTATTATTGTTGAGAAAATTCATAAATACTTATAATAGTCAAAATCAATAATCAATAACAACAATAGGATTACCTCTCGTTAGTTGTTTCAGTGTTAATTGACGCTGAATTTGGTAGGGAACTTTACGATTCGATCCCGCAACTGCAATCGGGAGGGGCTGGAACAACTTGATACCGGACCTAATCCTCAAATTAGGTTAAACTGGTGATGAAAAAAAAAGAATTAAATATGTTTTTGATTTCTCATATACCAACTTTTATTTATAGTTTTTTTTAAAAAAGATTTCGAACTTTCATTCCTCTAAATTTTTTGTTTGAATTTTAGTCTATATTTTATTTTTATATAAAAGTTCACTCGTATCGATAAGACGATAAATTATCATTATTTTTATTTTTATTAGTTTATTTACAATTTTAAATTAATAATTTAATTGTTAAACTGAAATTAAATAGTCAAATTATTTCTTACAAAAAAAAAAAAAAATAGTCAAATTATTAAACTAATAATATTTAAAAGTTTTAATCATAATATATCGTCTAAAATTTGTTTAAATATAGAGATCAAAGTTTGAAGATTTTTTTTAGTAATATATAGAGAGATTATAATAATAATAATATTATTCAAAAAAAAAAAAACTCATAATAATAATAATATAAATACTATTTTCTTTAAAAGTTTATGTGAAGTATATTAGTGTAATCATAAAAATATTTAAAATGAAACTGATTACAGAAAAGTGTAGAATCTTCTAACATGGTTGATAAGGGTGAAAAAGTTTTAAGGAAGTAAAAAGTACAAATGATGATATTCTAATCTTAACAACAGACAAGATTTCATCAGATACCAAAAATTCATTTTTTCTGTAATTTCATCAAAATACAAATTATTCAGAAATGGACTATTATAGCAAGTGGTAAGCATTGAAGAATGTTCTTGCCATGTGCATCGTTAATGTCACGTTTCATATCTCATATTGGTTGTGTCATTTTCTTTTTATTTGATAATATGGGTTGTGTCATTTTCAACTAGGCTCCACCACATGTGAAATCATCAACCAATTGAATCAAAGTTTCTTTGTCAAATTTTGATTACATTTTCTTTGTATGAATGCATTTGCCTTTTATTGTTTCTACATCAAGAAATAATAGTCCCTCTCAATAAATAAAAAAATAAGAAATAATAGTTCTAAAATCATGAAAATTTCTTTTTCCATCCTCATTTTTCGTTTTCACCTCTGGTTTTTATTAATGCACCTAAAACCGTTTCTTTTGAAAAATTTGGAAACTTTTAACAATTTTTTTGTGTTTTCTGAAAAATAAACGGTTGAAACACCTGTTTCTATATCGCAAACTTTGATAAATAAAAACCGAAATTTTGGGGATAAAATTAGGCTAAGAATTGAATTTTTGGGGGGTGAAAAAGAAGCATGAGAGTGAAAAAAGAAATTTTCTAAAATCATTACATGGCGGTTGTGTCACATATTTGGGCCAAGGCCCATTAAGTGTTTTTTGGGTAATGGGCCCGAATTTATATCACTATTCATAAAAATATTTATGTTTGTAAAAAAATAATATTAGAACCACATAAATTGTTCAAAAAACACGCATTTAGATCATTAAATTTGGTGGTTTTTCTGCATGCATACATTTGAGATGATGTTAAGGGTGCAACATACCTCCCGTCCTTGGACATTATATGTTTCATTTGCATGTGATTATAACCAAAAAGTTTAAAAGATATGTAATATCAATGTAAATTGACTTAAAAATTGTATAAATTAAAAAACAGTTGAGAGTTATCGTATCCTCATAGAATTTATATTAGTTGAATAAGTGAAATTTTCTTAACGAATCAGCTTTCTTCAACGTGAAGTAATTGTTAATACTTATTAGTGCAAATCATTTTTAGACTTGGTCAAATTCGCTTTGTCAAATCACCATTTTCTTAATACTTGCTTCCTGCAAAATCCATCGATCTTTATGTTTTGCATTCGCTTAGTGAATTCATCAATATCTAGAAGTGAAGTTTTTGATTTGATTTGCCTCAGCAAAATTCAAATTGGCTTAGCAAAATTTTTATCCGTTATGGTTCTTCACTTCTAGTTTCAATTGATTTTGATTGCTTTCCTCTTTGATTGTTTTCTCTTCATTATCGTACAAAACAAGGAAAGATGCATAAATCACTATTCTTATTATACAAAAATTAGGAGGGAATTGCACGTTTTCTATCAAATTGAATTAATAAGTACTTATGAAGTATATCACAAACTAGGTAAATTTGACACTTATCACCCAAGGAAAAAAAATGTATTTTACATGTTAGATGGACAACCCCATGTTGGTCCAAATAATAAGGATGTTAGTTCTCTTAAGTATATGTTAGGAGTTTGATTCCTGATTCATACGTATGCAGAAAATTTAGTTAGATCAAGAAAAATCACTTTGTGTGTCTCACATATCCTCCGATAAAAATTAATTGTTGCTAACTGCGGTAAAACCTTTGTAATACCAACATCATGGAAAAAAAAAGGGAGAAGGTTATAAATTATAATTGTGGACCGAATCAATTATTAATCGGTGATCTTTCAGTGAAGCAAAGGAATTGGTGAATTACATTCCTCGCACCTTTGGTTCTTCCTTGAAGTCATTAAGATTTTAGAAGACAAACAATTTATATCATTTTTAAATTAATTAATTGTTATGGCATGTGTAAAGACATATTTAAGCTAATATTTTAAAATCAAACTAAAACAAATTGAACGGTTGAGCAATGAATCCATTTTAAGCCTAATTTGAAAATGATGTATATATTTTTTTATTATAATCTAATTTGAAAATGATATAATTTAGTCATAATATTTATAATTCAATTATGTTTGACAAAAATATCATGATTTTTCAATTGCAAATTTAAAGGATTAAACTATTGGAAAAACCCATCTTGACCATACAAATCAAATAAAATTACTAATACATTTGTATATATGTGTAATCTATAACTGATATTACAATATAAAAGTTTCAATTACTTTTGTATATATGTCCTCATAAACATAATTCAATTGGTAGATCAAATAGTATTGTTTTGATTTCAATTCTTTTTTTTTTATTTTAAGAAATTTGATTATGAATGATTATTAATAATTTTTCAAACAAAATAAAATATAAGAAGAATAATATTCAAAATGATTATTAATAATTTTTAATAGTAAGTGAGACATAAAATAAATTTTAATATATGAGGCTTATTTTCCCGACATATGAGACCTTATTAATCAAATTTATTATAAAATAATTTTTTATTAGTGGACCTATAGTAAGGACTTTAATAATCTTACATTCTTACCCTTAAGAGTTGGCTCTATATGAGGCATTCACTTAATTACTAAGAAATTAATAACTCACATGATTTCATAGGATATGACAAAAAGTCACTAAATTATAATAAAATATTAAAAAGTGTATAGTGTATTGTTAATTAGCATTTTAATGGATCAATATTATGTGTTGTAGTAAAATCACGCAGTAGTAGATCTTAGCCATTCATTACATATCGATCGGCTCACATTGTATTTAGATAAAATCAGTACAAACGTTCCTGATTGAAAATAACGTAAAAACTGTGCGAAAAATTCCATTTTGATGGTGTACATAAATATTGCCCCTGGCCTTTCTAATGCTATAATAGAAGCAAGCAATATCTAAACCAGTTGTGTGATCTTCTCTTGTGAAGCACAAAAAAAGGTCACAAGTAGATACTAAACCATGAAAACCCTTACCTTAATCCTCATATTCTCCATCATTGTTTTCTTCTCACATGCAACACCAATATTAGTCACTGAGCCTCAACCTCAATTGAACCAATCAGTTTCCACCCAGCAACAAGTAAATAACTTTACACTCTTTTATATTTCTTTTTCCAAAATAGAAATTCTGTAATTGTATAATTTTACATTGAAGTTGCATCGCGATCTTCAATAAATATATTGCAAAAAATTGAAGTTGAGTGTGGCTAACGCACACTCAAATTATGGTTGTACTGCAAATTATGTCACATAAAAACAAATTATGTCGCGGTTCAAATTGCAGTCTAAGAACTTTATTTAATTATAATTGTTATTAATCTAAATATTTTTTTTTGTTATAATAGAGAAATACCAACCTTTTAATTCAAATCATAATCGTGATAAGATATATAGTAACTTTTTTCATAATAATAATAGTGTTCATTTTCTATTAAAGTTTAGTAACACAATGTATACATGAATGTATTATACACATACTAAAATTCTCCATGTTTAGAATGAGACTAAACTGAGTGGAAGCTGCAATTACAAGGTGAACATAAAGACAAGTTGTAATTCTCCATCATATACAAAAGATGAAATTAGTCTTTTATTCGGAGATGCTCATAACTCTCAGGTAATTACTATATCTATTTGTTGCCCAAATAAAATTAACTCAATTTCAAAATTTGTAACTTTGTCGCTAGCTACTTGATTACACTTACATCCTTCGTTTCTAAAGTGTCTGCAACTTTAGAAACGGGAGGAATTATATTTGTCTATCAATTTTTTCTTATTAAATGTACAATTGTAGGTTTATGTTCCAAGATTGGATGATCCAGATTCAGGGACATTTGAGCAGTGCATAACAAATGAATTGGAAATATTAGGACCATGTATTAAGAAAATATGCAAACTATACTTATTTAGGAATGGAACAGATGGTTGGATTCCAGAGACTGTTACAGCATATGATTATGACAATCCACCGGTCAAATTTTACTACAACATTGGTATTCCTGAGGATGCTGGCTATGGCTATAACTATTGTGATAATAAAGCTTAATTAGTGTTAATTTTCCTTAAATATATTATTATTATTATGGTTATTCTATAATTTCGTCAAGATCAAATGGTCAAGAAATATAGAAGCAATTTATTAATACCTATCAAATAAAGTTGCTTCAAAATTTGTACGAAAAAAAAAAGTTGCTTCAAATAAGTATATATAAGTATGAACCTGAGAAAATGAATACATTTTTGGTGGATTAAAAATCGGTGCGAAAAGAAAAAAAACAAAGAATACAATAAATTTTAACCATTTTATTTTCATGTTTCATAAAGAAAATATCTTTTTTAATGAATACTTTGGATTGAAGTTTAATATTTATTTTTGGTTGTTTGGTGCATCAAATTTATTGAAAAATGGAAACTTTGAAGAAGGGCCATATGTATTTCCAAATGCATCATGGGGGGTACTAATCCCACCCCACATAGAGGATGCTCATGGTCCATTACCAGGATGGATAGTTGAATCACTCAAAGCAGTAAAATACATTGATTCAAAACACTTCACAGTACCTGAAGGAACAAGAGCAATTGAACTTGTAGCAGGAAAAGAAAGTGCATTAGCACAAGTTGTTTTCACTACAATTGGTAGAGTTTATGACCTTACTTTTGCTGTTGGTGATGCTAATAATGCATGTGAAGGTTCAATGACAGTAGAAGCATTTGCTGGTAGAGACACTGTTCAAGTTCCTTATCAATCTAAGGGTAAAGGTGGTTTTGTTAAAGGGAAACTTCGTTTTAAGGCTGTTACATCACGTACTAGGATTAGGTTCCTAAGTACTTTTTATACCATGAAGAATGATAACTCTGGTTCTCTTTGTGGTCCTGTTATTGATGATGTTAAATTGCTTAGTGTTCGTTATCCTAACAAACACATCTAATGCAATGATGTAAATTTGTTGGAGAGTCGGGGAATTTCGTGAGAAATAAAAAGTCAATGCTACAGATCGATGAGAGCAGGAGACACTTCATCTCCGCCCGCACTAAGTTAAAATGCGTACCCATCATCCATTTGGTTGAGTATTTTTATTATATTATAGAATTATTTCTTGTAATAATATAGCTATAGGAGGATGTATTATTGAGTGATTTTACCAAGTCTTATATATTTGTTTCAAATTTCAATGCTTGACAATATTTTAGCACCCTTTTATAATATGATTTTCGAATGTCATATTAATTACTTACATTTCATTTGCTATTACTATTTTTTTTTCTTTTCAAATTTGCTTATTTCAACAAATTAAATTTCAATTAACCCGAAAGACATAACTCAACTGATAATCTCAAGATTGTTAACTTCATCCCCAATTATAAAAAAGTGGTCTCCTTAATTTTGACCCCCTCAACACTTAGGTAGACATGTCTTTTTAAGTATAATAATAGGCAAACTACGTACCATTATTAATATAAATAAACATCAATTAAATTGAAAAATAATAATCCCAGCAGCAAGAAAGTAATTAATTTTTCTTAAACAAAAAATAGGTTTTATTGATAGAGAGAATCCAATTGGACTTGATTAACAAATTACATATGGGGTGTCTTCAACTAAGAGTCATTTTGTCACCCTATGTTTTTTCTCGTGCGCCATACAATTTTACCAAAATACATATATCCGCTACTTAAGTAACAAACAACATTTTTCAAAATTTCTCATTTTTATAATGCTCGTTACTTAAGTAGCGGATGAAATTTTTCAAAATTTCTTATTTTTATAATGTCCGCTACTTAAGTAGCGGAAGGGTAAAATGGAAAACATACAGGACGCGTGGGTAATCTGTAAGGCGGTAAAAGTAATTTTCATCTTCAACCCACACCATATTGTTACAGATCCAAGCATGTTGGGCCACTAAATGGGCTGCATTACTATCATCCCTCCCAATATGAGAAAAACCAAGATTTCTAAAATAACCAACACTTTTCCTAATCTTTTCTATGAGTTTTCTAGTATAGTTGCAACGCTTCACATTATTCTTCTGGTCTGTACCAGGGCCGTCTCCGACTATTTGGAGGCTCCGAGCTAATAATAAAAATAGACCCCGAATAAAAAAAATACAATTTTTTTGAAAAAAGAACTTCATATATTTCAAATAGTCAATATTGAAGTTGAAATAATAACTAAAAAAATTAAGAGATAACTAACAAATAAAACTAATATTTAAACGACAAATAAAATTATCAATTAAAAAACTTTTTTTTTTACATAAATTTTAAAAACTTTTACAAATTGTTATAATAATGAAGCAATAATAATAAAATTGTGATATGAGATTAACGTTACACTTATTTCTCTTATGTGGTATTTTTGGATCTCTCTGGCCTTTAGTTCGAGCTTGGATCGGTTTCTCGGCGGTGGATGCTTATAGCCTCTCGGATCATTTTCTTCAGTTCACTTATTCAGCTGGTGGTCTCCGAGCTCGGCGGTCCTTTTTGCAGCTTGTATGGCTCGCTTGTGCTTGGGTGATCTGGAATGAAAGAAATCGTCGGGTCTTCAGCAATTCGGAGAACACTACGCACCAACTCCTGGACAGAGTCAAGTTATTCTCCTATCGATGGTTGCGGACGGCAGACGTTACTTTAGCTACTAGTTTCCATTGTTGGTGGTCGGACCCATTGCTTTGTTTGGGGATCGACTAGTTGTGTTGTATTTTATGTTACATGTCTGGATACTTTTGTAAACTTTTGTACCGCTCGTTGGTACGCCTTGTGCTGAGGAGACTGCTTGTTTCTCGTCACCTTATATAATATATTTCATTTTAGCCTCTTAAAAAAAAAATAGTAACTACATGAATGAATGGATCTTAAAATAAAATTAAAAAAAAAAAATGCCACAGGTGGGTTTCAAACACACAACCTGCAACTCCCCTTAATGACATCAGAAGATAATTTTTGGCCTTAATGTTGGAGTGCTCAAAAGAGTGTATGAAAATTTGTCGTAAGCATTTTTCTATTGTTTAATAATATTGTAAAAATTAACGAAAATGCTAGCATTTAATCAATAAAAAAATGCTTACGGACAAAAACTCCAATAGTGAAGGGGAATGGAGAAGATCGTAGTGCCGGGATCGCCGAAGGCTCGGACTGTTACAACACACACATCCTAAAGTATAAGGGAAATTAATCGGTCAAAAAAAGTTGATGTATTTAGTTAGAAATTTGGACTAAATACATCTACTTTACTTCTCCTCACCTAGATAAAAAAAAAATCACCATGTGGCGGAGACTCTTCACTTCTCCTCACCTCAAAACCCTATCTCCTCTCTCTCATTCTCATCCCCGATCCGCCGCCGTCGCTGGACTCCGATCCCTCGACCTCACCCGCCACGTCGCCACACAATCAGGTATCATCTCGTTCATTTCTCCTTTTTCTCAATTGCATCGTTCGTATTTCGATTCATTTCGATTCATTTCTATTTTGTTGTAATTGTAGCTGGTTCGATCAAAAAGAGAGTTGAGGATGTAGTTCCAATTGCTACCGGTCATGAACGTGAGGAGATTCAGGCTGACCTTGAGGTATTTTCTCGATTGTGATTAATTTGGTTTTCAATTTTGATTTTAATTGGACGCAATTCAAATGCTAGTAATGCTTAATTGTATGAGTGAATCGAATTGAATTTTTGTGATTATATTCATTTTTTATTATGTGTATGTTTGGTACTGGTTTTTGAGATGCCGGAATTGATACTAGAGGTGTTGAAATGATTTTTATATATTTGGATGTGTTTTTTTTTTTGGGTAGAATTGATTCTAACTTGAAGCTATGATTTGTAGTTTTTGACTCTGGACGAGATTGTTACACTCAAGTTTATCGTTCAACTCACTTTTACGGAGAAATATATACATTTTATATTCAACTCACTTTTAACTAAATCAATTTTACAATATTAATTCATTCAAAATCAATTTTTATCAGCCTAGAACTAAACACACTATGAATCAAATTGAATTCTGTTGATAATATCCACTTTTATTTTTCCATTTTGCCATTTTCTTTTGGGTTAAATCAGAACTGCTCTTGTTTTTCCATTTTTAACTTTAATTTGAACTATGAGAATTCTTTCTGCTGTATTATATAAGTTAATTTTGGAAATTGAAGAACATTTGTGATTTTGTAATTTTTGTTTGTTTGTTTAGGGAAGGAATATTCTTGAAATAGATCATCCTGAAGGTCCTTTTGGCACAAAGGTTAGTGTTCTTGTTTCTTCATACTATTATATACATCCCAATGTTTGACTTGTTTTAAGCTGTATTGTACTGTTGTGTGATTTGTTGCTGCTTCTCTATGCGTGTGAATTAGATCTTTCTAGATTTGAGTTTGATGTGGGTTTGTAGTGTAATGACTTATGTTTGTTGACCTTTATTCAGAAAAGTGATCTTGACAAAACTAATGTTGTTTAGAGTGTGTTTTTAAAAATTCCATTGGATATTTATACTCTAATTGCTTAAAGGGTATGAGTCCCTATTTCCTTCTTCATTTTATTTTTTCTTTTCATTGTCTCTGAGATGCACTGTAGCAAATGTCATGAAAGTTGTTGTAGGCTGTAGCCATACTCCATTAAAAGATAGAATATGAACATTATTTAATTGTTTTGAAATTGGGTTCATGTATATTTAGTGTCTATACATGTCAGATAACATGGTCACTAGTCTCCCTACACTTCACTGAGTTATACCCAAGTCTCCAAGGATGGTATTATAACTGCAATAGACAATGAGGATTAAATTGGAAGTGAGTTTAACATAAAAGGACCAAACATATTTGTATAAACCTTAAAATTGCCATGCTTTAAAAAATTCATAGTTTGAATATAAGATTTTAAGAAACATCGACCAAAATCCATAAAATTAACATAAGCACCGCATATCAGGGTAATCAATCAATTATTAGTAAGTACTTTCAAATTGCAAAAAATTACAGAAGGCTAGAACGACTAAACTGATTCTTAGGATTTGGAACTAACTACTGTCGATCCACAATACCTATAGAATTCAATGCAGAAGAAGCAATTGCCAGTCACCATTTAAAAAATTGTCTAGAATGTTGATATTAGTAATTTGTTGGTCTATTTGACAAATTGTTCTCCTCAATTACTTCACCGTACTTGGTTGTTAGAGGTGAAGACTGGAGAGTAATCGCGAGGCTGGAAAATCAAGGGTTTTGGTAGCTTCTAGAGCTTTAAGTTAACACAATTACAGTTTTGAAGTTTCTAAAGATTATGAAAAAATGTACTTGAAGATGTTTTATGCTGGTTCTGAAGTATGCTTCACATATGTTTTGTGAATAATTTCTGTAGATTCACATTATCTAATTTATATAGTGGTTTTGCAGTATGCTTGATATATGTCTGCTTTGTTTATTCTGGTTTTTAGGAAACACCTGCTGTTGTTAGGTCTTACTATGACAGAAGGATAGTTGGATGCCCGGGTGGTGAAGGCGGTAAGTGTTCCTTGTCTTTATGAGTCTTTGTGCAAGCCTTTTCACAATCTGGTGTTAAGTACTGGAAGAATTTGGTTTATGTTATTATAGGTGAAATATATTATATTTTTTCTTTCTTTTTTTCTGCAGAGGATGTAGTTCCAATTGCTACCTCTTTCCACCAGCCATCGGTATATACTCTGGCTTACTAGGTTTTTCCAAATGACACTCCTCCCGTTAGTATCGAAGGTATTATGGTTAAACCGACTGGGTTCCCATAGTCTGCAGAATAATAAGCAGATGCAGCGTGGCCACTCTCGTGTATGGAAACTGAGACGGGGAGACATAAATTTGAAGCAAACAAAATGTTATTATAGGTGAAATATATTTTTTCTTTCTTTTTTCTGCAGAGGATGTAGTTCCAATTGCTACGGTTGATTATCACACAAACAAAGATGATGACAAAGAAAAAACAGAGGCGAAAGATCAAGAAAAGTTGGATGTATCATACGAACATATTTTCAAATCTAAACAAAAGGAGTTGGAACAAACTCGCCGGTTTTTTCTCCCAAGGTTCAAAGCCCTTGGGGAGAATTTTACAACAAACGATCTGAAGACTTTGTTTGCTTCAAATTTATGTCTCCCCGTCTCAGTTTCCATACACGAGAGTGGCCACGCTGCATCTGCTTATTATTCTGCAGACTATGGGAACCCAGTCGGTTTAACCATAATACCTTCGATACTAACGGGAGGAGTGTCATTTGGAAAAACCTCTTTCCACCAGCCATCGGTATATACTCTGGCTTACTACAAGGCATCACTATTAGTTTCTATGGCTGGACGCTCCGCCGAGGAGTTCGTTTTAGGTAACAAGAACGTAATGATAAGTGGAGCATCGCTTGATATACATGATGCAACCCATACTGCAACTGCAATGGTCACTAGGTGGGGGGTATCAAATTTCCTCCCACCTATGAAAATCTATTATGGAACTAAACTAGCTTTTCCGTATTCCAAAAAGCTAATTTCTCTAGTCGATGATGCTATTATTTCATTGTTGAGAGAAGCTAAGGCCTCGGCTGATCAGATGATTGTCGATCATGAAGATGTTGTTCTAACAATTTCTTCTGCGCTTCTCATGCACCTAGAGTTTGGGCAAGAAGTTCTAAATTGTTTATTCACGGGCGTTGAACTCAAGGGTTCCCCCTTGAGTTTCAAAGAAATTGAAACAATTTGGTTTTCTTGTAAACAAAAGGCAAAGGCAGATGGTGTCAAAGAGGATTCTGAAAAACATTAGAGAATCGATTTACACAATTCTGAAAAGGTACACATATTGTTTTATTTTGTTGATACGCCTCTAAAAATGCAGGCATTGGTTCTCCCACTTTACAGTGGATCACTATTGAATTCTAAGAGCAATCTGATTAGGGATCAACTGTGATAGGACCCATGATCATATAGAGAGGGAAGGGATCAACTGCAATGGTCTTAGTCTTTTATATATAAATGTATACATATATTAGGGTTAGTGTTAATTAAAATGATTCTATAGTGATACAAATATGCTATCTTTTGTTGTTACATATAAAGTGTCCATTAGGTTGCCTGTATTCTTTGTTTATTTGATGGAAATATCTTCGATGCAGAAAAATTTGCCGAGAATATTTGATGGAAATATCTTCGATTCAGAAAAAGTTGGAAGCAGCTAGAGAGATGTTGGAGGATGACGAGGTTGAAGTTTCAAAATATATTTTCCATAGAGATATGTAGCTACCTATAGTATAGTCTTAGTCTAGGCACTACATGGGTTTACAAATCAATAACTACAAAACAAAGAGTTACACTTCTTACAGATAAGACGATGCTTGTACAAAAACCATTTCACATGGTTATGGGACCTATAGCACCCTTCATTAGCTATTTTCTCACAAATTAATTCTATCTCTCATCTCAATCTTTCTTTCATATCAGTACTTCTTATGCTCTTCATGTTTACCCCACTTTAATTATATTTGTCTCCATTTTTTTCTTCTTTTCATTAAGGTTTATTTCTATCCTCAATTAGTCATTTCAATTGACTAATATTCTACAAACTCCTTCAAGTATTAATTTCTACAAAGTTTATAGTTTCTGTTTAAAATATTTTTTTGAAGAAAATTATGAATTAAAATAACACTAATAACCCTTTTTATGGCTCTTACTATCACTTTAAATTCCTTTCTAAATATTTTGAAACACTTAAAAAAATTGGAGACCAGGGTAAGTAGCTCTATCATCGACCTAACTCAACTGAGAAATTGATATTACTAGACGCCGACCCGTGCGTTGCACGGGTTCGACGGTATAACATCAATATATCAATCATGGCTATGATCAATCATGGCTATTGCTTGAAAAAAGAAGTTTAATTATAGATAAAATCAAAAGGATTCAAACCAAGATAACATTAACAAAATATAATGATTCAAGTAAGGAGAGTGCTTTATGCGCACGTCTAATTTTGTAAAATGATAATATCCTTTGTGTGCGCCTCTAGCTAGACTGATTGCATAATGGGAATATGTAAAATAGATTGAAACAAAACGTACACCCCTTTTAACTATGATATGATTGTCATTAACATCGAGCAACAATCACAATTTGCCCATAAAATATAAAATCGAGAAAATTGAAAAGTTAGAAGTACGAAATTAAAATTTAAGAAATCAAAAAATATACGAGGCGGTCGTTAGTTATGGAGATGAGATCCATTGAAGATGTGATATGTGTATGGATGAACAATGACTAACTAACATGCATTGGTCACATTTATTTTCATACTGCGTACATTAGAAGCATTTTATGGTAAAAATATATTTATCAATTATGATACAAAACACAATCCGCCGAGACCACAATCATTGTATCCATTGCCTGCAATACTCCAACACATTGACTTTGATTGCTCCAAATATTACATCCAATTAGAAGAGAAAATTGCTTTCTGAAGACACTTTTTCTCAATGACATGCCTCATGGAAAACAAAATTAGCTATTTTTCCAAACGGAATATTGGTGTAATCCGAACAACCCGAAGATGAGCACTCCACCCGGAAAAAATATTAACGAATAAGAATGGGAATGAAGAAAGCATGAAATTAGAATAACTATTTTGAAATATAATAAAGTAAACACAACCATTCAAGTAATTTAGAGATAATAAAATCGGTATACAATTTGATGAATCATTCTTCTTTTACATTGTAACAGTAAGAAAGAGTACAAATCAATCTGGCAAGGTATTCAAGCATAAAACAAAAGAAGAATATTGGAATATGTAAAATAGATTGAAACAAAACTTACGCCTTAGAAGAGGATTTCATCTAAATTTTCTTTTTAACTCTACTCTAAATCACCACTTCTAATGTGAGATGAAAACCCTCTTTAACTTTAATATGCTTATAGAATTTCCTAAGTTATTTCTTCACCTCATAGACATCAATGTGCCAACTCTTTGCACTCTTTCAACTATCTTAGCACTTGGTGTCCTTTTTGAGTTTCACCAATTTTTATGCAAGAGCCTTCTCAATGGTATCAATAAAATTCAGATGCAACTTCTTTGAAGTAAGAAACTCAGATTCTACATCTTTCTGCGAAATATTTGTAATGTCAATAGAATCAAAATGCTGCAAACACGGTCAGTATCTTAGTATCAGTGACAGATATGAAAGATCAAAACAACTTCAGCTAAAGAACATCATGTAAAAACATGGACATAAGTAGCATTATTCGACCAATTCAAATTCATAAAAAAAAAAACTTTTATTTTTATCATCATTTTTTTTGTTTTGCAGCATCACCAACTAACAATCAACCTAAAAATCAACTAAAAAAACCAAATCTAAAAAGAAAACCTCAAAGAATCAACTAAACATCATAATACAAAACCTCATGAATCGGCATATATAGTACTGCATGTGTTTGTTAGAAGGCTAAACATAACTTTGGGAAAAACTCAAGGTAGCTTTTTGGAAAAAAATAGTAGCCACTGATAGCTGCCTCAATGGTGTCCTCAATCTTCTTCTTGTCCTATGAATCAAGTTTGCCGGCAATTTTATCATCCTTAATGGTTACTAATTCCACGCAACAAACTGATGACTTCAAGGTCAGCTGTGATTATATAATGCATAAGTAACAGATCAGTATCATTTTAAATTATAAACATAGTGAAAACAAAATTTATCGAACAACATAGGGGACAAAAGTGAAGATTTCATTTAGTAGAGGGAGAATATAAGAGTGAATAGTGAATTTGATCATGCTCATAGTAACCAATACACTAATTAGCTAGGCTGCTCAATTATAATATGCTCATTTCCTTTAACCACTATTCATATTACAATATGTGACTATGGAAGAATCTGATGTTTTCATGTAATTAGCACTTGCTACTACTACACATGTCAAAATTCAACCATAAGGCTTGGTTTTATTACAACAATTTAGGAGAGTAATCTATTGTTCAAGCTTTGTTGAGACAGACAATAATTATCAAAAGGATAAATGATGTGTGCTACGCAATTTAGTTTCATTCTTTTGAAATGTGTCACCGAAAGAATGCGCTAGAAATCTTCAAGGTAAGCTAAAGCTTCTGAGTTGCTGTTACAAACCTTCCATAATGATGCAAACTCTCCTTTAGAGACAGTTCCCCAATTCTCACAATCATCTAAAAAGTCTAGCAGTTTTGAATAAAACGAATCGTTGTTCGACAACATGAAGGGAATAGGAAGCTTTGATCCGATCCGTTCTAGCTGAATTAATGCCAGCATCTCGAACACCTCATCTAGAGTACCAACCCTACCAGGAAGAGCAGCAACAACAACAGTTTTATCAAATGAATTGTTCCCCACTACAACATCGACCAGCCGGTGCTTCCTTGCAAATAAAAACCTGAATTTAAACACAGCGTAAGCAGTCAAATTTATTTTGAATCTCCAATTTGAATGTAATAACGATATGACCATGGGTACGGGTTGGGTCAGGTTTGACGAAAAAACATGTGAAACCGAAACCATAAAGCAAGGGTGGTGGATCACCTGCAAGGTAAGGTAATTTTCTGATGGTAAGTATGGATGAAAGTTGGATGCTGTCCATTCTCCGGCTTCTTTTCCTATCTTGATTCCACCAACCGGTTTCCTTGCTAGCAAAACGCCTTGAGTAACAGTGTCCATTAGTCTTGGTCCAGCCCCTGACCATGTAGCACAGTCCAAAAGATTTGCTATCTGCGGAGAAACTTCAGCAGAAAAAAAAAAGAATAACTTATAAAGAATCTTTTCACTGATCGAATTGTTTGTGCCAAAAAAACCATTATTGGTTATAAAAGAATGGGAATATATAATACTCATCAGCAAGTAACCAAGAAAAGATGCAAGAAGCTATTGTAAGAATTTACTTGCCTCTTTAGCCAATTCTTGTGCTTGCACATAATGTGAATGGCTCGAGCCCATCCTAGAAGAACCTAGATATACAACTCCTCTCCCTAGCTAATCTGTTTATGAGTTCATAACATTGTTTGATCTCTTCTTTAACCTGTAATAAAAAAAAACACTGAGAACTACACAAATTATTTGTATATAGTCAGATCAGCAGTCAAACACGGGGCAACGCCTTTTGACAAAACCCATAAATACAAACCAAAATACCGAGTTTAGCCGAATATTCAGATTCGACAGTATTCTTTGTTAATTGAAATCTGAAGGGAGGAGTGAAGTGACAATACTTCATCCCAATGTGTGTCATGAACTGTAATCATGAACAGGGTAGGGAAAACAAAGCGATTAGTGAAAATCTGAAATAAAAATTGTTGGAAAGAAACTCAAAATAAAATTGAAAACCTGAACAAATTTAGAAAATAAAACCATCAAGATCTTATTGTAGTGTTTCTAACTGAGGAATGGTTAGATAACATAAATATCATCAAACAAACCCTCAATAGTTACAATGGCAAGAGATTGGGCAAGACAAAAAATCTCACATGAGGCATATGTATTTAGTTAAGTGCAACTAATCTTGATTTGACTTGAATGATTATGTTTCTTTTGATCTATTTCACTATTACTATGATAATTTGGATGATCACATGTTTTACTTTTTTTGATTCGCAAATATTTGGTGTTTCGTAAAAACCGTAATTGCTAAAACGTTGAAGACGCAATAATCCAGGGATTAATAAGACAAATTTCATGAATAGACTTTCACATGGGATTAATAAGACAAAAATGAAAAACAAAATCAAGGGATTGATAAAACATAAAAATCATTCAGTGTTAGAGGATTCAATTCTCATTTATTTTCACTCAGGACCAGAAAAGCTTGGAAAGTGAAAAAATTGAAAAACAATAAATAGAAATTAACGATAACCTCTATGTATCTTGTAAGATAAATCTTAAGAGGATCAATAAATCCCAATATATTTTAATTTTTACCTTTAGGAGCAACTCATAGAATTACAAATAAAAGTAAATTACAAATGCACTTAATGGATCTAATAATGCTTATATTGCAAGAAGCAACCTTCTTAATTCTCATTTTTAACCAAAAAAGCTACAGTTGCCAGTTATAACAGCCATAAAGTGTAACCTCAATAACTATCTCATCCCAAAGCTGGAATTCCAAGCCTAGAAGAAAGTAAATGATGTTTGGCAAAAAAGAAAGAAATAGGAAAATGAAATAATTCAAACCTTGCATTCTTGGATTACTTCCTCTTCATGTAGAAGCTCGTCTAAAGTGAAATTATCCTTGTCTAATATAGCCTCCACCTGCACAACACAAACAATGTAAAAATGCACTTGAACAGTAACAAAAAGAGGAAATAATGAAATAAGAAAATTAAGCTATGCAAGTTTTGAGCTACTCGAAAGTTAAGACTTTTAGACATTAATTTCAAAGCAATCAATCACAAAATTTCATTTAATGAGAAGCTTAAAAAACAAAAAATATAATCTTAAAAGTGAAACAATCAGTTTTTTTTTTATAAATCAAATTTTGGGAAAAAACTACACAAAACCAGCTTTAGTCCAAAAGTGATTTCAGAATATTCAGATGGAAATCCAAACACCACTTAAAAGATAATGAAAATTTCACTTACAAAAGCACCACCCAATTTGTCAAGCATCCGATGCTTGGGAGCTTTGAGCCTCTTCAAATGCTTCTTTAATCCTCTTGCTTGTGACAGTCAAAAAAATCATCAAAATTCATAGTTAAAAAGTCCTATTGAAAGTAATTTAAACATTAAATTCAATTAAGAAGCAATACATTTTATTGAGCTCCCTTGAATCCAGCATGCACACCTTCTGCAGTTCTCATTCAGAGATTGATTTGTAGGTGGTGGTGGAATCTACATTCCAAGCTCAAAGAAGAGAATTACCATATATCACAAAATTAAAACCCAAAATAAAACAAAAATCATATATCACAAAAACATAAAGCAAACATCATTAATAATTATCATACATTATTAGAATAAAATCCAACAAAAATCATATATCCATAAACATTATCATATATCATAAGACAAACACGAAATAAAACAAAAATAAAATTCACAATTTGTTAATCAGTATCATTATCATAAACCAGATTCAATCGAAGTAATTAAAATTCGAGGATTGATGAAACAAATTACCAACATTCAATTCGCCAAGCTCTCTTGTCAAACCTTCATTCAATTCGGCGAAAGAAAAACCTGTTTGCGACGAACCGAAACATAAACAAATCAAATCAAATTGAGAATCAATGATTTTCCAAAAACAAAACATCAACATCGACAACAACAACAGAGGTGTTCCTTGTTCTTCATCTAATCTAAAAGTAACATCAACATCAACAACAAAACACAATAACAGAACATCAACAACATCAAATTCAGCACCACAAACAACTATAATAAAGAAAAACAAAACACAGACAGGCTACGTAAATATAACCAAAGAGAAAGAAGGAGGAGGAATAATCGATCGGAGCTTGTGAAGCTTCAAACCACTATAACCCACATAGGTCACCATTCCTAAATAAAACCCAATGTACCAAACAAAAATAGAAGAACGAAACAGAGGAATAAAAGAGAAGATGAAACAGAACCATTACCGAACACCGCCGTCGCCGAACCCGAACAAATCGTCCCCTCCGGCTGCCGAGCAATCACATCCCTTCCACTGTCGCAGCCACGAGCATCGCCGGACCTCCATCTCGCAGCAACTCCTTCCTCTCCGGCGCGCCACCAACTCTCTCCCTCTCACGCGGCCGTACTCCTTCTCTCTCTTGCGCTTCTGTTTTGTTTGTGTTGCTCTTTTTCTTTTGTCTGTGTTTATATTTATTTATTCATTAGCCTTTGAAAGAGGTACATGTGTGTTTAGGCTCTCCAATTAAATTTCATGCAGGCTGAACCAACATACACAAGTCATTTGGTTATTGGAACATGTATCAATTAGTATTTAGCTTACAACTTAAACATGACATCATTGATGACATAGGGTGCGTTTGTTTGGGATTTTTTTAAGAAAAAATCTATTTTTTCCTTAAAAAAATCCATTTTGTAATGTTGATAGTGTTTGTTATGGATTTTTTTAAAAATCATTTTCTTAAAAAAATCATTTTTAGCCCCAAAATGAAAAGCTATTTCTAATAGCTTTTCAAAAATCTATTTTTTTTAAACTAAGGAATCTAAGTGTATGAACTTCTTTTTTAAAAAAAATAGATTTTTATGATTTTAAACAAACACAAAGTAGCTTTAGATTTTCTTTAAAATCTCTACAAAAAAATCTCTAAATTTTTTTTTAAAAAAATCATTTTTTTTAAAGTTTAAACAAACGCACCCATAGTGGAGTAGGGTTTCACCAAGTGCATTAGGGTTTAGCACTATGAACCTTTACTATATTAATTAATTAATTAATTAAAAAGATTAAAGAGATTAACCTAAATATTTTATTCAAATTCAAAATCTTAAGGTTGTATATATAGATTTTATATAGTAATCAGAATCTTCATTGAATAGAATACTAATTAAATTCCGGTCTTCAATTTTAAATATCATATATCATTTCTTGAAATCATCATATATATATATATATATATTTATATAAACAAGATACATGGTATTTTACCTACATACCCTCCAATTAAAAATTGACACATCACTCATTTATGGGCAATTCTTGTCTTTTCACTATATATTTTTTTTGTTTCATATGTGAACAGTCTATTACATGTTGTGTTATCATATTATCCAATTTGAACTTCAAAATTTGTGAATGATTTTGCACTTTTATTGTATGTTGTGTATTGTCCACCGGACATTTTCAACTTGACAGCTACAATGTAAACTTTTCCTTCTTAACTTTCATTTTCCCACTTTTCACTAAATTCAAATTCCACTTTATTTCTTCATTTCATTTCAAATCTCATTATCTTTCATCTTTTTTCTTTCATTTCTCTCCTCATCTTCAACTCCACATTTATAACTACTCTTTTTTGTTTTTGCAGGCAAACTTAAAAAATTCTTCTCACGCGGAAAAAACTAAGCTCAAGGCTACATAAATGCAATTTCTTCCATCTCAACCATACTCATTTTCTTCTTTTATTTACACCAAGTTGTTATGAATCAAAGTTGAACCTTAAAATAACAATCAGTGATTGCTGGACTTTTTTGGATAATATCACTATTTTGAGGTGTCATTGTAATCTATAAGAACCTCTGAGCATTCAGAATCTGACTCTTAAGAGCTACTGAAAACATTAGCTTCTGAAACCATGAGCTTCTGAAAAAATTAGCTTTTTCAAAACCTTATGTTTTCAGAAGCTAATGTTTTCAGAAGCTCGTGTTTTCAAAAAATAATGTTTTCATAAGCTGATGTTTCCAAAGGTTCGAAACCTTTGAAGAGTCAGGTTCTGAATTCTCAAAGTTCCTGATAGAGTCAGAAGCTCTGAAAAGTCAGCTTCTGATCCAGATACATTGTTTTCAGAACCTTTGTTTTCAGAAGTGCATGTTCTCAGAAGCTCTTAAGAGTCAGGTTCTGAATACTCCGACGTTCTGAAAAAAGTAATCTATAAAAACCTCTGAGCATTCAGAACCTGACTCTTCAGAGCTACTGAAAACATTAGCTCCTGAAAAAAGTAGCTTCTTCAAAACCTCATGTTTTCAGAAGCTAATGTTTTCAGAAACTCCTATTTTCAGAAAGATAAGAGTGTCCTCCAGAAAGGGAGGGAAACCCATGAAACTTGAATGATGCCATTTCCAAAACTCATTCTGTGATATGAAAGCAAAAATGACCCATCCAATGACCAATCAGTGATTGCTGGACTTTTTTGGATAATATGACTATTTTGAGGTGTCATTGTAACATATTATGCTTCAACATCATTTTATAACTATCATCTGCTTCTGTTTTGTATTAAAATCTAAGCTCCGACACACTATGACTCTTTTGTTACCGGAGACAGTGCCTTCTCACAAACACTTGCTATAATATATAAGATTGTGCAATTGAGTTCCTTTTCATTATACTGTTATTGAGTTAAGAATTTTAACCATTCATTGAATACATCCTTATACTTGAAAATAATATAATTTATCTCATTCTATTAAAAAAATTCAAACAATATTAAAATCGAATTTAAGTTCTTATAGTATTCAGAACCTTTGTTTTCAGAAGCTCATGTTTTTCAGAAGCGCATGTTTTCAGAAACTCCAAAGGTTCAGAAGCGCATGCTCAGAGCTTCTGATAGATTCAGAAGCTCTTAAAAGTCAGCTTCTGAATACTCCGACGTTCTGACAAAATTAATCTATAAGAACCTCTGAGCATTTAGAATCTGACTCTTCAGAGCTTAGCTTCTGAAAACATGAGCTTCTGAAAAAATTAGCTTCTTCAAAACCTCATGTTTTCAGAAGCTCATGTTTTCAAAAAATAATGTTTTCAGAAGCGAATGTTTTCAGAAGCTAATGTTTCCAAAGGTTCAGAACCTCTGAAGAGTCAGGTTCTGAATTCTCAGAGGTCATGATAGAGTCAGAAGCTCTGAAAAGTCAGATTCTGATCCAGATACATTGTTTTCAGAACCTTTGTTTTCAGAAGTGCATGTTCTCAGAAGCTTCAAAGGTTCAGAAGCTCTTAAGAGTCAGGTTCTGAATACTCTGACGTTCTGAAAAAATTTACTTATTATAAGAACCAAACAATTATCATAATTATTTTTTGGATAATTCCATAATTTTTGTCTACATAATATCACTAAAATCAAAAAGTGACCATGTTATATGTAATGAAAGCAGAAATTATCTTTATCTTATTTCAGACAAAATCATTATACTTTTGACTCAACTGATTTATTAATTTTTTGTTTTTATTTCTGCTATTTTATAACATATTGTGAGTGATTTGTGAATGGTTGTTATTTGAGAAGTAAGGAACCACTCCTTTAAGCACTTGCTTCCATATTAACATTAATATTATTAATTAGGAAAACGTCAAATCTACATTTTCAAAGTTCCTTATAGGAAAATTATACACACATCAAACATGTACATAATTAAAATTGATGATAATTTGTGGTCATCATGTATTAGTAGTATTATTAAGTAGGCCAACATAAATTTTTTCCTTTTGTTGGTGTTCTTGCTTTCTATCCCACATCCATTTTTTCTCCCTTACACCACAAATCATCATTGAAGTTTGAAACATAATCAGAAAGTCACTCATCTTAATACTGCTCTCGGCCAAATACGTTTAACTGCAACGCTTTTATGAAAAAAATCATTGAAGTTTGAAGCATATATAGCAACTTTGAAGGTAAGGGATTATATTTTGATTCTATGAAACTGAAAATTTTATGGATTCAAAACTTTTGAGAATGATGATGGAACAAGTTCAGAAGCCATGTGAAAAACAGCACACATTGGAACCAAAAACTTTTCCTTACAATGATTTAGATTCTCATCACTTTTTCTCTTGCCATTTCTAGAAAAAAAAGATAAACTTTTTAATCATTTTATTATAAAGTTTGCAGTTTCATAAACAAGAACTACAAGCAGAATATACATCACAAAGTTCCACAGCAGAGTACTCATCAGCTTGAGGTATTTTAACTTCTAGCATAATATTTTTTTGTTTATATTCTGCCATATTTAATTAGATTCTTTATAAAATAAAATATATAATCACCTAGCTGAATAGTGAATATAAGTTTTGTATGAATTCCATTCTATGATTGCTTTGTGTCAATCATCTTCACTTTCATTGTCCTACAGTAAGAAACATTCTTTATTCTAATTCTAATTATTACAGGAAAAAAAATTATTCTAATTATTATTACAGAAAATTTTCTTCTTACATGTTAGTTCTATTTGGAGTAATTAATTTGCATGGGCCTGAAATAGCCTTCACACAACTGGAATTGTTTGCATTAATTAAAAATGTTAATTGATTTTTTTTGACGGGAAAAATGTTAATTGATGTCTACCCAAGGTCCCAACTCTCAAAAATAATAATAAAATAAAAAATTGAAGATCCTCACTTCAATTATTTTATCAAACATCATTATCATTTGACAAATCACCCTAAAAATGTCAGGCTCTGAATATGTTGCACTAATCCAATTGATAAATAAGGAACGCAAATTAGCCAAAATAACCATATTTGAAATTAATGACATAATAAACTAGACACAGCTCCATATATCACTTTTTGCGGAAATATTTTACAATATACCAATATCAAATTTATTTTGATTTGATTTAACAACCACAATAATTTAAGAATTTCGTTCAATTGGTCCAATGTATTTTAAAAATTGTTTAATTTTCACATTTTTCACTATTGTAAGCCTAGTCTGCAGAAATGCAAAATTGTTAGGTCAAAATCGAACATGTCATGACCTGAGATTTAAACTCTGGTCACTTTACTTTATGTGTGTTAGTTTTCAATAACTTATCATTTCATCTGTCAAAATCTTCGACTGCGACGTTAACTGCAACCACTATTTAAACATTGTCAAATGGTAAATGCTGCATTTTATATTGACAACAGAGAATCTAATTCCAACAAATTTATAACAACAATAACTAACTCTCATATATTTCATTGTGTTAGTTATGAGTCTTCTAAAGAAATCTCCACCATCATCGTCAACAACATCATCATCATCAACGACGAGACCATCATTTCCGAGGGATCTCGCGGATCCCTCGAAGTATTCAATCCAACAAGCAACTCAAACTCACCGGTACGTTCTCCGGCAAACCTGAAAACATGGACGGAAACAGAAGAGGTAGCAAGCAATGAAATCTCCGATGAAGTCGCCACCAACACTTCATGGATGGCAATTAAGGAAGAAGAAACTGGAACCGCCGCACAGAGAGCAGCGAAATGGGGTTTGGTACTCACAACAGACGCTGAGACTGGGAAACCACAAGGAGTGGCAGTTCGAAACTCCGGCGATGATGAACCGGGTGGAAAATTTGCTTCTAAATGAAACTCCGGTAGAGCTTCCGGTGACTCTTCCGACGGACGGAGGTGATGCACGCGGAGGGATACCGAGAGTTTCAGAGGATTTGAAAGATGCTTTATCACATTTTCAACAAACTTTTGTGGTTTCGGATGCTACCAAACCCGATTACCCGATTATGTATGCAAATGCGGGTTTCTTCAAAATGACGGGTTATACTTCAAAAGAAGTCATAGGAAGAAACTGATATGCATCTTAATTAGAATAATAATTAATAATTACTATTTTAACTTATTTTATTATATCATTAAAGAGATAAATTAATTCATATAATACTCCTATTTAAAATTGTGAAAGTGTAATTAATCATCATATACACTAATGGTTGAATTTAGCTACAATTTTGAATGAGCTCTTCTCCTCTCTTAGCGCCGACCCTATTTTTTCTTTCTTTGAAGTCTCATCATCCTCCAAAGTGAGGGGGTGATTTTAGGTCTTTTTTGGCCTAAAATCACCCCTCTGCATATTTTCTTTTTTTGCTTTTAATCTAAATAAGTGATTTTCACATAGATCGAGTTTTTTAATTGTTTTTTGTTGTTGTGATTTCGTCGTCTAAGTGCGACGTTGTGTTGTTCGTCGTCTTGGTGCGGCGTTGTGTTGTTTGCCGTCTTGATACGGCGTTGTTTGATTTTCCGTCTTGTTGCGGTATTCCTTTAGTTCATATCGACAGATCATCTTCAAACAATTGCAGATTCAATTCAATCAATGTTTTGGGCATCAACGTTGCAGATCCGGAAGCTTGGACATTCCGGTAACTTTAATTTTATCATATTATTTGTAGGCATTTTGCCGTTTTATGCTATTAACTTGGATGCTGTGAGTTTGTTCGCAGATTCATCCTTTTTGTTTTTAGCGATGTTGAATTTGTATTTGATTATGATGTACTCTATCGATTATTGAAATGAATGATATTTTTATTTTTAGTCAAAAAAAAAAAAAAAAGCTACAATTTTGAATGTGAATTGAATTGATCGTCAATTTAGTTGAATTAACCACATTTTTAAACATAATGATTCAAGTGTAAATAATTTTATTGCAATGGTCTAACGGATTATTTATTGCGAGTTGGGTGTGGTTTAGTCGATATTTACAAGGTGCGGATACGGATCCAAATGACGTGGCAAAAATAAGGGAAGCATTGGAATCTGGAAATAGTTATTGTGGAAGATTACTGAATTACAAGAAGGATGAGACTCCCTTTTGGAACCTTCTTACTATTTCACCAATCAAGGATAATGATGGCAATGTGCTCAAGTTAATTGGGTAATTAGTAACTAATTTTTTACTCTTATACATATATGTATTTGATTTAAATATAGTATATTTTTTTAAACTAATAAAGTCAATAATTCAATGAATGTATTGTGAATGTAAATTAATTTTGTAACAAAAATCAATAAGAATCTATCAACCTTTCATATTGTATTAAGAATATGAGATTAAGTGAGATGACGTGACGGAAAACATAATTATAATTGATTGTCAGTACAAAATTATTTTATACTGTCTGTACATATTTTTTACTTAGAATATTTTTACACATTAACTTCTTTTATTTACTCAATGGAGATGGTTGGGGGACCAAAATGGACCTTTTATAGTAGTATGGTCATGTCACACGAGGTGTGTGTAAGTGTGTTTGTCTGTTGCAAAATTAAGATAGAAAGTGTGGAGGCATATGGCAAAGAGAGATAGATATGCATGTATTTCACTGTGATAAGGACCACACTCTTATGTATGTATCATCATTTTCTTTAAATTTAGAAAGTGCCAAAGACGGCTATGTTTAACTGTTTATGTCAATTCTAATTTTGTTTTCAAACTTGTGATTCTTGCTTTTGGTTGGTGAGTTAAGGTGCTTCTTACCATTGCCAAGTGTACATAATTTTTCAACTAAAAAATTTGAAATTACGTGTTTAATATCACATTAAATTTGTTAGAATATTAGAATACAATAATGATTCATCGTGATTCTGCAAATTCATTGTGATACTAAATATGTGTGTAATTCAAGATATTAAGTTTAAATGGTTAATTAGCTTTTTTTTGGAATGAATCATTCCGAAGAATCTGAATTTAGTTTATAGTGAAAATAATTTTGAACAAATTTTGTTTACCTTGTATCCAAATTTTAGATTAACGGACCTCTTTCCATACAAATCAGAGGATTAATACCAAAATAAAACATGTGATTCTTGCTTTCGGTTGGTGAGTTAAGGTGCTTCTTACCATTGCCAAGTGTGCATAATTTTTCAACTAAAAATAAATATTTGAGATTACGTGTTTAATATCACATTAAATTTGTTAGAATACGATGATGATTCATTGTGATTTTATAAATTCATCGTGATACTAAATATATGCGTAATTTAAGATGTTTGATTAAAGTGGTTAATAAGTTTTTTTAGAAAAAATCAAGCAGAAGAATCTAAATTCGGTTTTTGAAGAGAACAATTTTCGAACAGACTTTATTTATTTTGTAATCGAACTCTAGATTAATAAATCCACTTTCCTAAAAATTAGAGTATTAATATCAAAATAAAACACGCGCATAGTGGCAAACACTGATGTGAAAGTAGAAAATATAATTTGAGTAGTGAATATGAGATGTTTTGATATTTTGGAACAAATGGACCTCCTTACTTTTTAAATATATTTGTATAGTGTATGCTTTTGGGTGTGGATTAAGATTCGAACCATTGAATTGATTGCATGTATGTGGACCTTGATGCGTAATGAAAAGAGAGAATTTCTTTTCGCACCTTCCATGATTCTTTTTCATTCTCTGACTTTTCCATTTTTCCCCCACGCTACTTGTGAAGCGAATGTGTAATTTGAAAAAATATGTGCACCGCCGTTCGCTGACTAAGTAGAGAAATCTGTAGTGGTTCGCTTCCCAAGTAGCGACACTGTCCGCAGTGAAAAATTTTAGTCCTCATGCAGTCAAACGTTTTTGCCACGTGGCGCAACGTGATTGGCCACGTGGCTGCGGTAAATAGTGATCAACCAATAGGCAGTGGCGGAGCCAGGATTTTAAATGAGCCTGGACAAAAAATTTAACCGCAAATTCACATGTAACATAATATATAATTAGTCATAAACCAAAATACATTAAATAGGCTCGTCATTTTGTCAACAAAAGTACAATTTAAATTCAGAGATATGAAACATAACATACCAATATTGTGCTAAATAAAATCTTGAGGTAAATGCCCTCTCCTAGGCCCTCATTTAGATTAAACTCACTGGCCACATTAGGCGGTGGTTCTTCTGCTTCGACGGCTTCCGTTGCACAACATTCTCAATACTTCTTCTATCAACCAAAAACCTCCTCATCTGAAAAAGCAAAATGAATTTATTATAATAAGCAAAAGCCCAATGTACAAGTAGTACTTGCTATGTTTTTTTTTTAGCAACAAAATGAATTTTATTAAGGTACCCAACAATGTACAAGGCAATTACAAAGAAGTTGTGCAATACAATACCTTTACAAGCAACAGGTATCACCCAACAAAAGCAGCCTAGCAACTAGAATAAAATAGGGGTAATAATCCAAACATTACAACATGACCACAACATCCAAAACAAACAAAAACCAGTAACAGCAACATCAAAACCAGTCCCAATACAGCAATAGAAAACACAAATTTTAAGGTTTCATGTAGCAATTTTAACATACATAAAAGTAGCAATTTTACACCAGTTCCACACCAAATTAACAACTCAAGTAGCAATTTTACACCAGAAAAATACCTAAATTTTAAGGTTTCAACTTCTTAGGGTTTCATCAATACAAAAACAAAATCAGAAAACAACAGAAGAATCATGCTCAGAAAACAATACAGTATGATATGAGAATGAGAAGAAATTTCAATTTCAATTCAACTTCAATTCAGAACTCAGATTGAGAATGAGAAGAAAAATTACCAGAGAAAAGCAGGAAGATCTGAAGGAGGAGTGTTAAACTGAAAGCGAACGGAGACATTGAGGAGTGGAGGAGCATCGGCCGCCGGAGATAGGTTGAGGAAGATGAAGGGTTCGAGGTCGCCGTTGGTCTTTCTCTCTCGTGTTGTGTTGTTCGCAGAACTGAAGTGGTGAACAGTGAATTGTTTTGCCCTTTTTCATTTTTATTATTTGCCCTCGCTATTCCCATTGATGGGTTAGGGCAACATATGTCACCCGTTGAGTATCGTATCATCCTTAGATATCGCCTCATGATTCCGTTATTTCCAAAGGATGGGGTTTGTCCTGTTTGTCGTAAAGCATGTCTCGACACTTTCGGGGAGCATGCAGCTCATTGTAGGGAGCTCCCTGGCTTCAAATATAGGCATGACCTTGTCAGAGATGTGCTTTTTGATATTTTTAGGCGTGCAGGAATTTCTGTGAAGAAAGAGGCACCAGTGAACTTCTTGACTGACCCACAAGAAGGAAGATCAACACTTCGTCCAGCTGATGTTCTGGTGTATGGATGGGTAGGTGGGAAACATGCTTGCGTGGATTTGACTGGAGATTCCCCTCTTGTGGGGCTAGGGGTCGGAGATTTTACTGTAGGACGGGCAGCTCTCAAAGCCGCTTCAAACAAAATGACAAAACATGAGAAAGCGTCTTCTGACAATCAACACGTTTTTATACCATTTGCATTTGACACTTTTGGGTTTTTAGCACCAGAAGCTGTAAATCTTTTGAAAAGAATTCAAAAGGTCATGCATAGTAATGTTGTGTCGCCTAAGTCTATGAATGTAGTTTTTCAAAGATTAGGTTTTGCTATTCAAAAAGGTTTAGCGGCGCAGCTTGTTGCCCGTCTACCTTTTATTCATGTGTAATTATTTAACAATATATATATATATATATATATATATATATATATATATATATATATATATATTGCCGTTCTTCTTTTATTTGACAATAAAAAATTATTTGCCCTTTTACTCAGAAAAAATAAATTGGATTGGATCAAGCCCGGGCAAGTGCCCAGCCTTGCTGGGCCTTGCATCCGCCACTGCCAATAGGAATGGAGGAGAAATTGCTATAAATGGAAGTGTTCTGTGTGAAAAATTTTCACACCACTTCTCTTCTTTCTTCCTCCGTATTACCTTCTTTGTCATATTTTCTTTATAGTTTTTTTTATTTATCATTTTAGTTAGTTAGTCCCACCATTGTGATTTTTTTCACAACGGTTGGGACCGATACGGTAATCTACAGAACACTTTTTGCATCCTCTTTAGGATTAATATGATTAGCCCAATGGGATAATGCCAATCTCATAAGCTCACTTTCGGAAAAGCTTGACAGGAGGGAGAAATTGTATAAAAAGAAATACAATTTCACCACTTCCTCCACTGCAAAATTGTATAGGTATGACAATTTTTTATATTTTCTTCTAACAGAAGTCCAAAACCATAACGGTTTCAAGACGAGGAGGAAACAAAGAGTTGTCTGCATCTCCGAGAGGGAACTAAAAAATGGCAAGAGGCGCACCCGAGGCGCACCAGAGCTGCCTGCACCTCTTTTATCGCTTTTAACGCATTTACAATTATGTTTATATAATTGTATTTTAATTTTCAATGTAATTTATATTTGCCATCAAATTAATTATGATGTAATTTTTTTGTGTAATAATGGTTTGCGATGTAATCTCCAATGTCACTTGCAATAAAAAAAAAAATTTAGTTGTTAATTTGTTGTAACGTATTATGTTTCCATGGGACTCGCCTTCCAGGCAGCGAACACCCATTAGGTTCGCTTTACAGGTAGCGAACACCCCCTTGTGTTCGCTTCCTAAGTGGCGAACTGCAACGGTAGAATAATTGCTTGGTAACAATAGAATAACAACCGACAACAACAAACTAAAGTTTTTATTAAATTTAAAAACAACAAATAAATAAACAAATACACTAGAATTCAGACAAATTAATCGGTTCAACCTCGTCCTCCTCTCCGGGTTGAATCATGCAAGCCGCAATTTCGTTGAATGTTCTTGGACGGATCAAATTGGAACATATAGATTCGACTAACCTAACCAATTTTGCCTATAGTTCGATGGGTCCCTTCGTCATGAATTGAGAGAAAATAGAGAACATTGTTCTCACGTCACCGTCGGTTTGTAGTTTCATGCTTGTGAATAATATGGTTCCGTCCGAACAAACCGACGGACGACGGTACTCCACCTCGGTCACCTTTCTTTGATCCTGATGGTTGACACGACCGTTGAGTTGGGTTAGCTGATGCTTTAGATCACCCAGAGTAACATCGACGTGGATCCTGAAAAGATTGGCATTTCCCCCGTTGTAGTACATCGCATCTATGTGGGTGTTCGACTTAAATTCTAAATTTCCATCTTGATAATTTGAGTTGCTACCGAGTCAAACACACTTATTTATACAAGTTTTGACACATTTTGGACCACACAATGGTCTGTTGCATTCCTGACCATAAGTTGCATTCAGAAATATTCTGGTTCGCTATATAAGGTGTGAACTCAAAGGTAGTTCGCAGCATAGGAAGCGAACTTAGGGGGTGTTCGCTCCCTAATGAGCGAAATTATGCAGGAAGCAGAACAAAAGCTATGAAAAAATGTAGTGCTTCCTGTTTTGGCTTTCGAACCATGTCACGCAACATTTTTTCGTCAAAATTAACTATGCACCAAACAACCAAGCAAATCATACATATTTCGATAACATAATATAAAAACCAAAATATAAATCCATACATAACCAAAATATGTTATACATAATTCCAACCAAAGCTATACATAACCAAAATATCCATAAGAATATACAAAACCAAAATATAAAATGGTGTTCATAAAATAAAAACAAGCTAACTAGCACCACCAGAGCCACCCCTCCTAACATAGGTCATTCCTTTGCACTACAAGAAAACCAAGATTTAATGACGAATTTGCAAAATATTTTCTGGCGGCCAAAGCCCTCTATAAGTTTCCGACGGCCTAAGCCGTCGCAAATGCTTGGAAATCCGTCAAAAAAATAAAAAAATAATATTTTCCTTTGAAAAATCCGTCCAACACTTTGCGACGGCCTGAGCCGTCACTAAATGATGAATTTCTGGCGGCTTTGACCCTCTATAATGTCTGACAAATTTTGTGACGGATTGGGCCGTCGCAAATGACCTCAGTAACAAAAAAAAAAAAAAAACCCAAACTAGGCTTGCACTTCCCACTATATATATATTCATAAACACTTTCTTCTTCATTTCTCTAACACATTCACACTCATCTCTCTACATTTCTCTAACACATTCACACCCATCTCTCTACATTTCTCTAACACACTCACACCCATCTCTCTACATTTCTCTAACACATTCCCTCTATATCTTCATAAACACTTTTTCTTTAAATTTCTCAATACACACTACTAGAAAAACAGCATTTAGCCACCAAATTAGCAACCGATTTTGATGAAAATCGGTCGCTAAATGTGTTAGCAACCGAAATGGCAACCGATGAAAATTGGTAACAAATACCTTGGTCGCTGATATGTTGTTACCAAATTAGCAACCGATTTGCTAGCGACCAAATGAACAACCGAATTTAGAGACCGAAATAGCAACTGAATTAGCGACCGAATCAACAACCAGTTTAGAAACTGACTTTGCGACACATATTTCCACGCTATGAGCGACGCTATTAGCGACTAATATAGTGACCGATTTGTCATTAATTTCTCTATTCATTGTTACTGATTTTGCGACCGATTTGAAAATGTTTTGTGGTAAATTCAGTTTCTATTCCGGTCTCTACGTCAGTCTCTATTTGAGTTTCTATTTCGGTTTCTATGTCGGTCACTATTTGAGTCTCTATTTCGGTCTCTTTTTCAGTTTCTATTTGAGTCTCTATTTCGGTCTCTATTTGAATCTCTATTTCGGTATATAATGATTTTTTATTATTATTATTATTATTATTATTAATTTACATTCCCATAAAAGCAATTTTTTAAATCGAATTTATGATTCTCACACAAAAATATAAGCATAATATATTTAAGTATTACCAAATACTTATAAAATAAATTTGTTCAAAAAAAATACTTATAAAATATCAATTCAAAAGATGGAATAAATTTTTTTCAATTCTTGAATACAAAAAGTCAATATCCTAACTCAAATAAAAACTACTAAAGTAAACCACAAAGTCAATATCCTAACTCAAATAAAAACTACTAAAATAAACCACACTACTAAACTTGTCATTCGTACTCTGATTCGTCATCATCAGACATGTCATCATTATTATCAACCACATCCTCATTATCATCAACCACATCATCTTCATCAACTTGATCTCTAGTATATTGCATGGGTTGAAAGTTCAAGCTTACCATTAATTGTTTTACCATATCACGAAGTTCTTCCCTTTCAAACTTCAACTAGTCCGATGCCCGTGCGTTGCACGGTTCGCTGGAACACTAAGCCATATAAATCAAAGCCATATAAATTAAAGTTGCGTATATCAAAATTATCCAATTTAAGATATATGGAATTAAGACAACAAAGTCAATAATTAAAAGTAAAATGTATAGAATTAGATATAATAACATAATTGAATAATAAAGTTGATAGTAAAACCAAATGCTAGGATAAGAGAGTCCAAATGCATACAAAGAGAGACCAAAATAAATATTATAACATAAAATATTGCTCTGCTGGATAGAATATGTCATCTCTCCGTAAATTAACATTTGTAACAATAATTGTTTGTAATAGTGATTTTAAATTTTTTATAGGCAATGAAATTTGTCATAGTGATTTTAAAGTTCTTATTGACGATAATAAATAGTCATCTGCCACCCATGAATTAAAATTTCTTTAGTAATTACTTATAATAATTATTTTAAATTTTTTACCAGAGTTTAAAAATGTCATCTCTCCGTAAATTAAAATTTTGTATCAATAATAGTTTAGAATAATGATTTAAATTTTTTATAGGCAATAAAAATTATCATTTCCCCGTGAATTTTAAAAAAATTTAGTAATAACTTATAATAGTGATTTTAAAAGTTTTATTGGCGATAAAAAATGGTCATCTGCCCGTGAATTAAAATTTTATTAATAATACATAAATTAAAATTTTGTATCAATAATAGTTTGTAGTAGTGATTTTAATTTTTTTATCAGCAACAAAAAATTGTCATCTCCCCGTGAATTTTTAAAAAATTTAGTAATAACTTATAATAGTGATTTTAAATTTTTATTGCTGATAAAAAATAGTCATCTACCCGTGAATTAAAATTTTATTAGTAATAACTTATAATAGTTATTTTAAGGTTGAACGTGAAACTTTCTTGCATTAGAGATAACACCGAGTTAAAATAATAAAGATTATTACTTATAATTGAGGGCAACATTCAATAGTCGCTTCTAATTTGCGGAACACCATATATATTTCGGACAAACTTTTATCAGCGATAAAAATTACCATCTCCCGGTTAATTATAAATTTTTATTAGTATTTACTTGTAGTAGTGAGTTAAAAACTTTTATTAAATTTAAATTTTGTATCAATAATAGTTTGTAATAGTGATTTTAATTTTTTTGCCAGCAACAAAAAATTGTCATCTCCCCGTGAATTTTTAAAAAATTTAGTAATAACTTATAATAGTGATTTTAAATTTTTATTGCTGATAAAAAATAGTCATCTATCCGTGAATTAAAATTTTATTAGTAATAACTTATAATAGTTATTTTAAGGTTGAACGTGAAACTTTCTTGCATTAGAGATAACACCGAGTTAAAATAATAAAGATTATTACTTATAATTGAGGGCAACATTCAATAGTCGCTTCTAATTTGCGGAACACCATATATATTTCGGACAAACTTTTATCAGCGATAAAAATTATCATCTCCCGGTTAATTATAAATTTTTATTAGTATTAACTTGTAGTAGTGATTTAAAAACTTTTATTAGTGATAAAATTGTCATCTCCCCGTGAATTATAATCTTTTATTAGCAATAACTTGTTAAAGTAATTTTAAAACTTTTATCACCGATAAAATAGTTATCTCTCTGTCAATTATAAATTGTCATCAGCGATAACTTAAAATAGTCATTTCAAAACTTTTATTAACGCTAAAATTGTCATTTTCCCGTGAATTGTAATATTTTATCAATGAAAACTTGTAATATTGATTTTAAAACCTTGTGAATTAAAACTTTGTTGGATGACGCAATCACGTCGAATTTTATAGTGGAGCTGTTTCAGACTCGTGACATGAATTAAATTAAATTTTTACCATTTTTTTGCGCAAATAATATGATTCACAAATTTGTCAATAGCTTGGTCTGTACTTATATATTTTTATCAATGATAACTTATAATCATTTAGAAAAAGCATACCATAAGTCCTCGATTATTCGATTGATGATGTCAATTTTTTGATCAAGCAATGAACAAATGATTTTGATTTGGAAACACTAAACACTAAATCCTATCTTATTAAAATAATTTGCATTAATTTTGATCTCTTACAAAAATATTAAAAGCACAATTTGATAACAAAAACATATTATAAGCAAAACATAAATCAAGTGGATTCTACACAATTCAAGAAAAGAGATAATATATGGATGAAATTAGCATTGCTTCTTAGCAAAAAGCTCTCATGCAATTCCAAGGTTTCTTGTTTCAAATATGAGATATGTTCCTTGTCTAAATTTATTTGCTGCAAAAAAAAAAAAAATCGTAAGTTAAGAAGAAAATTAGTGAAATATAAACATGACATTTTTATTAGTAATAACTTATAATAGTTATTTTAATTTCTCCGTAAGTTAAAATTTTGTATCAATAATAGTTTGTAACAATGATTTTAAAACTTTTATTGGTTATAAAATTTTCATCTCCCCGTGAATTATAAGATTTTAAAACTTTTATTAGTAATAACATATAATAAGGATTTTAAAATATGTCATCTCCCTGTCAATTATAAGGATTTTAATCCACATTATTAAAAGAATTATTTAATGTCAATTGATTTAAAAGAAACAAAATTAGATTTGATATTTTTATGTTTTATTATTTATTATTTTTTCTTTATATTAGGTGCAGATTGAATATTAAAATATATTAATTAAAATAAATAATAATAATAATAATAATAATAATAATAATAATAATAATAGGACCAGAGGGGGTGCATGTGAAAATAAGGAGGGTGGAAATGACAAAAATAGGGCCCAAAGATTAAAAATGTCAACTCTCCGTAAATTAAAGTTTCGTATCAATAATAATTTGTAAGAGTGATTTTAAATTTTTTATCAGCAATAAAATTGTCATCTCCCCGTGAATTTTTTAAGAAAATCTAGTAATAACTTATAATAATGATTTTAAAATAGTCATTTGTCTGTAAATTATAATTTTATTAGTAATAATTTATAATAGTTATTTAAATTTTTTATCAAAGATTAAAAATATCATCTCTCTGTAAATTAAATTTTTTTATCAATAATATTTTGTAATAATGATTTTAAATTTTTTATCAGCGATAACAATTGTCATCTCCATGTGAATTTTAAAAAGAGTATTGATTAATAGATTCATAATTTTTATGCACTACTTATAGAAAGGTTTATAATTTCTTACTTCAATATCCAAAATCATTATTTATAAGCGTATTATCACTATTATATTTTTATCATTAATAGTGATTTTAAAACTTTTATTCGCGGAAAAAATTGTCATCTGCTCGTGAATTATAAATAAATTCCCTGTCAAAATTTTTATAGGCAATAAAATTTGTCATAGTGATTTTAAAGTTTTTATTGACGATAATAAAGAGTCATCTGCCACCCATGAATTAAAATTTCTTTAGTAATTACTTATAATAATTATTTTAAATTTTTTAACAGAGTTTAAAAATGTCATCTCTCCGTAAATTAAAATTTTGTATCAATAATAGTTTATAATAATGATTTAAATTTTTTATAGGCAATAAAAATTATCATTTCCCCGTGAATTTTTAAAAAATTTAGTAATAACTTATAATAGTGATTTTAAAAGTTTTATTACCGATAAAAAATGTCATCTCCACATAAATTATAAATTTTTATCAGTAATAACCTGTAATTGTGATTTTAAAATTTTTATTAGTGATAAAATTTTCATCTCATCGTGAATTATAAGTTTTTATCAGTAATAACATATAATAGTGATTTCAAAACTTTTATTAGCGATAAGATATGTCATCTCCCCGTCATTATAAATTTTTATTAGTAGTAACTTGTAATAGTAATTTTAAAACTTTTATTAGCTGAAAAATTTGTCATCTACCCGTGAATTATAAATAAATTCCGCGTCAATTAAATAAATTCCTCGGTAATAATTTGTAATAATAAATTTATAACTTTTATCAGCAACAAAATATGTCATCTTCCCGTCAATTATAAATTTTTATCAGTAATTTAATTTTAGGAAAGAGAGTCTTACTATCTTTTCCATTTATGTATCACTTATAATTTTTTCCTTATGTGATATGTACCATATATGTAAAATTTATTTAGTACATTATATTTAAATGTTTGGCGTATTAGTGCATTATTATTTATATGATAGTTATTTTTATAAATTGTATGGCTTAGAATTTTTTCCGTATGTGATAGTATATTTTATCCAGTGTATAATTTATTTAGTACATTATATAGTTAAATATTACTATTAGTATAAAATAAGTTTTCAAAAATTTGTTATTGGGTCTTGAGATTTTTCTCACTATTAAAAGTTTGAAATTTCTAATTGATTTGAGACTTTTTAATAGTTATAACTTGTCTCACTAATAAAATTATGAAATTTTAATATGCAATAATTTTTTGAAATTCTTATTCAATAGAACTTCTCTTATATGATATATGTTAATTGTTTCAAAATTTCTATGAATTAATAATTTTTTGATTACGCAATTTAAGGGGAAGTGATTGATGAATTCAATACAATTCGTGAGTGAGGCTCTTAGAGATAAATTTTTAATTAAATATTCAAGACAATTACTACTAATTACAAATAAAATCTCCACTAATTAATTACAAATAAAATCTCCACTAATTACTACTACATTCTTCTAATAGAATAATAATTTATCATGAATCCAATACAATTCGTGAGTGAGGCTCTTAGAGATAAATTTTTAATTAAATATTCAAGACAATTACTACTAATTACAAATAAAATCTCCACTAATTAATTACAAATAAAATCTCCACTAATTACTACTACATTCTTCTAATAGAATCACAATTGACATTGTACTCATTAAGATTTCACGTTGTAAATTAATTACCATATGCACATTTCCATATTTTTATATATTTAAAACCCTTTTGCAACCTCTTGCATCAAGAAAAAAAAAATTGGACTGATAAATGAGGGCATGTGCTTATTTGGGCTTAATGGCCCAACCCATAAATAAAAATCTAATAACACCACAACATATCAACTCAGTTTTCTCTGTAACCCTAGCCGCCGCCCAAAAAATTCTCCTTCACTCTGTCTGCGTTATTTTGTTCCTGATCATCAACAACAACCACCACCACCAACTTTCCTCTAAATTTTCAGCAGGTCTGTAAGACCCAAGATTTCTTTGTTTAGTTGGTTTAAGGAATATTAGGGTTTCGAGGTGTTCGTGTGACGAAACATCGTGTAATTATGAGGTTTTGCTGTAATTGAGTCTGTTTTGTGCTCGTGCACTGTAACTGTACAGACTTTTGTCTTGTGATCCTGTTGCTTGAATAAGAAGTTAGTTGTGGTTTCAGAATAATAAGTTTTGGATTATTCTTGTTTTTGGAAAAACGAGTAGGATTTTACCCGTCGTTGTAAAATCTTATTGCGTCTGTTTTGAGTGAGATTTCGGATGGAAGTTTTATATATCTGCGCGGGTTAGGATATATTCTGAGATTAATTTTCTAAGGTATGGAAGAAAATTACAGTCGCGGAAAAAGATTCGGCGATAAGTTTTGGAATGGAAAAACGTTAGACGTTCTTTCCGTAAGTTTTATGTTTTTGTGTTTTACGTTCGTCGCGTCGCGCGAGAGCTGAACGTGTGAGTGTTTCTATGAGGTTTTGAGTGTTATCTCAAGTGAGTTTGTTTTGGTTTGATCCAATGGCTATGGTTTGGTCTTGGCATTGTGTTTTTGATCCAATGGCCATGAGTTAGCAAGAGCTTTGTCATAGTAAGGAGGTTTGATGACCTTGGCACTTAGAAAAACATCACAAAACATCTCCATTCTTTCTCTCTTGTACGTGGAACTCCATTACTCAACCTTAACCTTCACAAATTTCATTTCTTCACCATTTCACTCCATTTCAAGCTTGGAAGCTTTGAGGAAAGTTGTAGAGAATCACTTTCTTAAGGTAACCCTCTCTTCTCATCTCTTAGGTTGGTAGACTTGTGAAGTTTATGAGTTTTTGGGTTTATGTTCTTAAGAGGGCTTGGTGAGAAATGTTGTTCTTGTTAGTTTTTGTTTCATGAAAGTTGTTCATGAGAGCTTAGGAAGCATGCTAGGCTTTGTTGTTGTTGTTTTCCATGAGTTGGTGAGAAATCTCATGAGAAAAGTTAGGGTTTTGGTTTGTTTATGTATTGATCAATTACATGAGGTTATGTTGTAAGGTTTTGAAAAGAAAAGTTGTCTTTGAACCTTTGGGCGAAAGGGAAATGCGTTGTATGGTTTTGTTTTAGAAAATCCGATGAAAAATATTTTGAGGTTTATGAAAATATTTCCTAAGTGTTTTTGGGTAGTGTTTTGGGGTCAAAATGGTTTAAAACTATTGTGACATGTGGTGTCGCTTTTTACTTTGAAAACATGTTTGAAAATGATTACCGGACGGTTAAGGGCCGTAATAAAACTTGTGCTTGGATTTGGTTTTGATTTTGGAAGTGAAAACCAAATAACTTGCACTCGAAGCAACCTACAAGCTTTCGGAAATGAATTGCTTGCTTATGAAAATGGTTTGCTTTTATGACTTGAAAAAGTGTTGGGAACTAATAGAATCAAACTAGGCTTGGGTGGAAAAAGGTGGTGTGAGTTGCTGTCCTTTGCTGTCATGACAGTTGAAACTCGCTGGGCGAGTGGTTACTCGCCAGGGCGAGTGTCACAGGTCCTGACAACACGCCAGGGCGAGCTCCAGAGCGAGTAAGACCAGTACTCTCTGCCTTCACTCGCCACCAACTCGCCAGGGCGAGTTCTGGAAACCTAAATTTTGGATTTTGATTTCTAAACTTGGTTTTTAACATTCTAATCCCTTTTTATTAATTTATGGAAGTGGTGGGGATTGGAAACGAGTTTTTCGGGTACTCGGAAAGTACGTAGCTTAGAACGCAAGAAAACGGTCTTTTTACATTTCAAATTATTTAAGACTTTTGACGATTGTTTTGGGTCCTAAAAATAGTACATATAACTCATGGGGGTTGATCAATACGATAGATTTCGGTATGGTATCCGAAAGAGGGTTTTTACCTTAGAGAACCTTTGGTTTTTGGGGTTTTAGAGTCCAAATCATTGAGGATTGATTGGTTATGGTTTTGATTGTATACTTTGCTTGTTTTAGGAAGCAAGTAAGTGTTGTGCGATCGTGTGCTAGTTTGAGTGCTTGACGAGGTAAGGGCTCCACTTTATTTCCGTCTTTCAAATGGTTACGACATGCTTGTTTTGCTGTGTATGCATTTGATGTGTGTTTTGGCATGTTGTATTTATGTATTCTCGTTGATGAGAACGTGGTTATAAATACGTGTGCAATTTACATATGATTGAGAAAATGTATGTATGTTGTGATGCTTTGTATATAGGCTTTAGGCTATGTGATTGTTTGCATGAGCATATATGAATGCGTGCGTCAGATAGGACTACGCGAGGATTTTGTCTTGTGTGACTATCCCGTATATGCCGAAGAGAATTTATGCCATGCATTTCATAGTTGCGTGCCTAGGTGTATGTCTTGTGTGACTTGCCTTCGTACCGGGCGGTTGTCTGTGCGACTTCGCCAAATCCTACTGGATTTTTTGAGTTGGTGTTGTCTTGTGTGACTCACCCGGTGTTATCCCACCGTGATTGTTTTGGTATTGTCTTGTGTGACTTTACCTGGTGTTATCCCACCAATAGTAGGAGGTGTTATCCCACCCGAGACCTACGCCTTCTATAGAGAGGTTGAATTCCGGAATTAAATCATGCATGTGGCGTACTAGAGATCGGTTGTCACACCCATTGTAGAAGTCTGCATTAGGATTGGTGATTTATTTATATAAACCCGTTGGTGGGAATTACTTGTAAGTTAAAGAGCTTTCTCTTGTGTTTCGTGGAAATTTGTTATGTGTACATCTTTCGCACCGGTTATATATATACATATCCTATATTTTGTGGTGACCCTTTCTTTCATTTGCGGGCTCATCCCACCCAGATGATGCGTTAGGTCGTGGTGACGACGGTGGCTGTTCCAGGCCCTAGTGAGCGGCTGGAGCCTTAGTTTAGTTAGACTATGCGCTGGTGTGTTTTGTGCACCGTGCTTTTTGGTTAGCATAGGGTTTCTAACTTTGTTTTGTTGTAAGTATTTGTATACTTAGACTTGGATTGTAATTATTCAGGAATACACTTTGCTTGTCGAAGCACCTTATGGTAATGAGTCTTTTTGTATATTTGAATGTCGGCTCATTGAAAAATATTCTATGCGCACTCTGAGTGTTAGTTGAAAAAGAAAAAAAAAAAAAAGTGCCTACTTTTGGGCCATGAAAAACGGGCTGTTACAAGGTCCGACCATCACCACAAAAAAATAAAGACACAATTTTTTTCTCTCATCCCCTTCTCTTCAAAACCCATATTTCTGTCAAGTTTTGTTTTTAATCTATGCCAAGAAAAACAAATGTTTTGGAAGCATCTTTTTCAGCCGCCAAGTGAAATTGCTGATCCAGAAATTGTTGACATCGTGCTTAAAACACCGTGGGACTTCATCTTCTCCATTTTCTCTTTTACATGCAAGAACAACAACAAATTCAAAGACATCAGAAGGGGAAAAAAGTCATCTGGTTTGAATCTGGTTGTTTTGTTTTTTAATATTAATATTGTTTTTCCTGTCTTTTGCTGGTAAAAATCATGTCTATCTCGTGGATCTATTAACCCCACATTTTATATGAAAAATCATGTATTATTAAAAACTGGTTTCTTCTTGTTTTTGTTTGATGAAATGGGTTTTAGTATACAGTTTAGAGGTGTTTGTGGTTGTGTTGTTTCGTTTCTACTCTGCTTCTTCTGCTGTTTCTATTCTTGTCATTTTCTATTTTGATGAAATGATATTTTTTTAGTTGTTAGAGCGGTGGTTCTAATTTTTTGAAGTGTTTATATCTCCTTGTATGTTTGATTTATTAATTTATGGCTTTAATTTGATTTTTTGTGAATCTGTTATTTTTATCCAAACAAATATTTTATGAAGACTTATTTGATTTGTCTATTATTTTCTGGATATGGTATATTTATATGTAAACAATCCTTTTTGAAGACTTAAACGAAGTTTTCTTTTTTTCTTTTTTTACAAAATAAGTTCATGAATAAAAAGAATTGACTTTCTTTTTACATGTGTCTGATTTCCAATTTAAGTATCTCACAATATACACTAACTTTTTTTTCTTTTCTTTTCTTTTCAATTTTGCAGGTTTTAAAGTTAATAGAAGTGAAAGATAAGAGTAGATATAAGGATAAAAAAAATACAGTGATGTATAATACTCTTTATGTTCTTTGTAGTATCTTCTTCTATACTTCTTTTTTGTAACAACTTCTCTACTCATCTTTTGTTCTTTCTTTTTTGAGAGAGTTCTTTATTTTCTTGGTTACACAGAGTTTTTAATTGTCTGTTCTTTATACAAATGAGTCTAATAAGCAATATTCAAAATCTGATTTTTTTTTTTTTATACAAATGGGTTCTAAGCCAAAAATAAAATACCAAACTACTTAGCAATATTCAAGATCTGATTTTTCTCTTTTATAGATATATCATTTTTTTTTATACAACTGGGGTCTAAAGAAAAAAAACTAAATAACAATAACTCCAATTTTATTTTTTTTCCTTCATTCATCCTTACCTGCAAAATTAAAAGTAAAAGATAGTAATGTTATTTATGAAGAAATTGAATGGATACAATATTATATAATAATATTAAATGTAACATTTCTTTTATGTTTATTTTCGTTTTTTTTCCCTCTTTTGGCTCTTATTTCTCTTTTTATTTTTGCAAGGTGATGATGAATGATAAATGCTAAGATTTGTTCTAGATTTATTTTTGCACTTGACTGTATATATATATTTTTTTCTTCATAATTTCTTTGTGTCCTTTTTTGCTCCATGCTTATGCTCCTCATTCTTTTCATATTCTCATTGATGTCACTGATTTTCACTCTAATACTTGGGAAGCTAATCTTTCAGTTTTATTGCTTGAGGATATTGTGAGTAAGAAGTTGCTTTTTGTTTCAAGTTGTTGATTTGGTGCTTAATTGCAAAAACTGAAACATTTATGTAATGGATCACTAAGTTTATGATTCTGAATTTAATTATTATTTTTTATGTTTGTGAAGTTGTACTATTATGTGGAAGATAATGATTTTTGTTCACAATGACTGTCATCTTCTTTATTTTCTCACTGCAATTCTAATATTTTTGTATATTATTTCCATCTTTGTTGTGTGTTATATTTAGAAATTAAAAATATGAGATTGACATGAAAGAAAAAGTAATGATATTTCTTCCTTTATATAAATATTCTCTAAGAATTTTTTTTTGTTTCCATATCTAATTTTTTTTCCCTTATTATATTCCTTTCTAATTTTTTTATACCAAAGCGGAATTCTTTGTTTCTAGATCACTTTTTTTTAGAAAAATTTGTTGTATCCAAATATTTTTTTATGAAGATATAAATAACAAAAAAAGAAAATAATGTTATTTATGAAGAGAGAGAGAGAGAGAGAGAGAGAGAGAGGAAAGAAAGAAAAAAGAGGAAAATGTGAGTTCAAGTAAAAAGGAAAGTTAAGTGAATGTGGCATAAAGAGAATGAGAGAGAGAGGCGTGAGTTGAGGAAGAGAGAAGTGGGTGAAAATGTTGTGTGAAAATGTTGTGAGGAGAGTTTATATAGGAAGAATGAGCCAATGCATGTCCAATAGATATACAATATGTAATGATGATAAATAGTGGAAGTAGAGGTAATCATGATAGGAATAGCTAGTAATAGGGATAATCATTATAGAAAGCAATGATGGCATCATGTGATTATGAAATAGTGGAAGTAGAGGTAATCATGATAGGAATAGCTAGTAATAGGGATAATCATTATAGAAAGCAATGATGACATCATGTGATTATGAAAAGAAAGTTGCATGTGATGAGAGATAAATGTGATATAGAGCTTAGGGTTACATGTGGATTGAGTGAGAATTGATGTGGATTATAAATTAATTACATGTGACTTAATCATTGGTCAAAGCTAAAATAGGGCTTAGTTGGAATCCATGTGTGCCCTAATTAAACACATGCTTGCATATGATTGGCCAATTGATTAGGGTTGGATTCTTTGGAAACCCTAAACCACACATGGTTGCATATGATTGGCCAATTGATTAGGGTTTTTTGGTTGGAATAGGAAAAAGCAACTCATCTTTTAGTATTATAAAGAGATTCTTCAAATTCATGTCTTTGCACCCATTCAGTTGTAGAGGAACTTGAACAACGGTAATTTCGCCGGCATGCAAATAAAGAAGATTCACTCAGAAGACCATATGCCACCTTAAATCGTTTTTTTAGTCTTATATATGCCCTTTCCTTATTCCTGCAACCTCAGTCCACACATCTAATGTCAATTGAAAAGGAGGTCCAAAGATGAAAAGGACAAATTGAAAAGCCAACTAATCAATTTGTCAATTAAATCATTTAATTTCCAGAAAGGAAAAAATAAAATAAAATTGTCCACTCTAATATAATATTATGCAATTTGCAAAAATAAAACACACAAATTAGCCTAATAAACCGCTTCAAGTCATCAAACAATTGAAAGACAAAGCTTCTCGATCCACATAAAACTTCAGCAAATAATTGTACCAGTTATATTAAAATCTTAACGCGACACCAAACTCAAAACAGTAAAAAACACATATAGATATTTATAATTATTTTTCCAACGACGCGCTAACAAAATAGAGGCTCCAAAATCATTAGCAGGGTTCAAACAAAGTACTTAGTATCTATGTACAAAATACCTTCGTGTCTTTATGCAGAATTTCTCAACATCTTCACACACACATGGGATGTATCTAGTAGAGAACTTTTCTTATACTAGAGCGAGAGGGATAAGACTTGGCCAATCACCCATATATACATGGATAATTGAGATTAAACATTATTTAAGGGTCGCATAACATAACCACTTAACAAACGCTGCCTTTTAATAGGATGATGATGAAAATTGAACCTTGTGATTTGATTTTGTTTTAATATCACTAACTTCATTTTAGAATACTTTCAACTAAGTCAAAAGATATATTCAAATCTAGTTCAAAGTTTGTTTGTTTTAAAAACTTTTTTTTTTCCAAAAAAAAAGTTTTTTTTTTAAACAAAGTTTTTTTTTTTTTTTTTTTGTGTATAATATTTGATGTTTGTTTAACAAAGTTTGTTTTTTTATTGCATATAATATTTGATGTGGAGGAAGTAATTACTACTCCCTCCGTTCCTTTTTATTTGTTGTTTTAGAAAAGCAAATTTGTTTCAAATTGTTTGTTGTTTTGATAATTTGAGGTTATGTGTTGCATGTTATACTCTCCTTCCTAAATTTTTTTTATTGACTAAATTTTATATAATTTTTTCATATAATATTTTTATTGTATCTTTTTTTTTACTAAACTTCTTCATATAATCTTTTTTCGGTGGTTTTAATTTTTTGGAAAGAGAAAGTGTGTGCAAAAAAATAGGAATTTTTTGGTGGATTAAAATTAGAGTATAATATATATAAAAAAAAGGGTATAATAGGAAACTAAAGTACAAAAATACACTTTCTTAATTTGAACTATTTTTTCTCAAACACCAAACAAAAAGGAACGGAGGGAGTATAAACTAATCACTATATAGACAATGTTATCCCATGATGCCAAATATTCATCAATAAACTTCTACACTAATTAATCATCTAATTTTAAAGTGATAGTTTACAATAGCATGTTTTGAAAAAAATTCAGGGCTTCTAAATATCCACTTACACGTAAATGAAACTATCTAATTTTTGCCTCAATTTAAAACTATCATAGGTAAAGAAAAAAGGCTATTACCCAAATCCAAGAAAGACACTGAGAGATGTACCACCAATAGAGTATACGAGAAGAACAACAATAGTGGAGGATATATTCCATACAAGATGTCATTGAATGGGATCAACTCTATGGCGGCATTAAAGAGTGCCAAAGAGAAAGAAAGAGTTGTTCCGGTGAAAGAACTTAGATTATCAACAATTCGCTGGTCTGGATTACCAATAATTGACTGTGATTGAATTTTATAGAATGTCTGATTCTTCAAGTAGCGATCCATGTAATACCTCGTCATCCAAGACTTCCATTTTAATGAAAGAGTTTCTCTCGCATAGTCTCTCAATGCAAAAAATTGATGATGAACAAGGTTAGAAAACATAGGCTAAAAAAAATAATTCAAAGGCCAATGCTAGAAACATAAAATCAAAACAAGAATAAGACAGAGATAAAAGGTTAAAGGTTGAATGATGAAAAAATTGTAATTAATTTATAAGAATCTGAACCTGGATTTGAAGGTTGAATGAAGGGCGAAGATTGAAGTTCAATGTTAAACGAACTTGAAATTTGAATGATTCTGACTGCGAGATTGAAGACGAGGAACGAATCGCTGGCTCAATGATAAACGAAGCTGAAATTTGAAAGAATCTAGCTGAGAGATTGAAGAGAAAGAACAAATCTCTGAAGTTTCAAGCTCAATGTTAAACTGAGTTGAAATTTGAACGAATCTGACCGTGAGATTGAAGACAACGAAAAGTTTGAAGGTTGAATGAAGAGCTTGATTAAAAAACAGAGGAAAATGTTATTGCTTTTTTTAAAAAAAAAATTTCAAGTGATTTGTAGAAAAAAAAATAAGAGTTTGCGTCGGGTATTTTGGTCTCTATTTATCGGTCTCCAATTCAGTCTCTATAGTTAGGTAGCGACTGATATAGCAACCGATAAATTTTTCACTTTGAAGCTCGAAATATTGGTCTCTAATTCGGTCTCTAAAAGCGACTGATTTTTTGGTCACTAATTATTGGTCTCTAATTCGGTCTCAATAATTATGTAGCAACCGATATAGAAACCAATTTTTTTTTAAGTTTACATTCAAAATATCAGTCTCTAATTCGGTCTCTATAGTGACCAAATTTTTTTGGATTCTAAATTGGTTGCTAAAAGCGAGTTTTCTAGTAGTAACATTTCGCCAACACATTTCAATACATCTTCTTCAAAAATCTTTGTAATTTCAATATATCTTCTCTATTTTAATTATTATGTAATTTCAATACATCTTCTTCAATACATGTTCTCTATTTTAATTTTAATTTTGACCGTTTAAAATATTTAATTTTATGTGTTAATATATGTATTAAAATAATGTTATGTTGATTTTTATTTTACAAAATAATAAATAAATTTGTTTTTAAGAAATAATAAGTAAGTTTGTTTTTTTAAAAAAAAATTAAAGATTTAATTTTTAAAAAATTTAGTTTTTTTTTGAATTTTTTTTTTTAAATTCGCCCAGATTTAGCGACGGCCTAAGCCGTCGCAAAATCCATTGTTACCTGTGCAGACTTGAATTGACCGTTGCCCATTAGTGACGGCCACAGGCCGTCGCAAAATCCGTCCTGGCCATTACTGACGGCCTGGGCCGTCGTACAACTTACCGGCGCCTATTTTAGCGACGCCTAGAGGTCGCCAGCTGGCCGCCAATAACATAGCCATTAGCGACGACTTTTAGCCATTAGCGAGGGCTTTTGGCCGTCGCAAAATGGCGTTTTTCTTGTAGTGTTGGTCAACTCCTCGGCATCCTTAAGACGTTGGTATACACGGGAATCGTTTGCAATTTCATCACTCGACATCAGCTCCGTCAATATGTTGCGAATGTGAACCAACCAATCTGACAAAAGGGATGATAGCTGAGTCTGACTCTGGCCCGGGGCCTCCTACACAACAGCACCTATCTGAACCGGCCTAACTCCGTAGCCCTCCGGGATAGGAATGATGTACGAATGTGATATCTGCAAATATCAATCCATATAGCCTGGCACGATGTCTGTCGGAAGGACAACTCTGGAGCCCAACAACTCAGCAGTTAGCACACGCTGCTGGTAATCCACCCATTCCTGTTTCTCATTCAAAAACACTAAGAGATTCTTTCTCTCTCTATCCGTCTCCCAAAACTTTGTAGTGACTCCATCAACAAAAAGTAATTGTAAATTCTATACTATTTTTCAATTGAATATTAACATACTTTGAACGAAGGTATAGAAAGTTTAAAGTTTAAATTATTAAAAAAATTCCAGAGATTTTATTAAATAAAAAATTATATTAATTTATTTTAGAGTTTCCATTGATTTCATCAATAGGAGGTAATTACAATAATGAAAGCATGATGAACACAAAATATGACTACTTTCACAGTCGGAATTCAAATTTTAATTAGTCAATGTGTATTTTTAATAGTGGTTGGTGGAAAGTGTTTTATATTTCTCATTCTACACCACTAAAAGATTTCATATTATTAATTTATATAAATATTAGAGTTTCTACAAAAAAAAAAATATAATATTAGAGAAGCTCTTATTGAGTGCTTCTTAAAAAAAATTGACATACAAACAATCTCTTGGTTGATAAAAATATACACTTTTGATCGTTAATGGAAGTAATAATAAGGTAGTTTTTATTATAAAAAATAAAATAAAATTTTTTTTCTACAAAAAAGAATAGTAGAGATTTCCATAAAATAAAAATATTATAAAAATTAGATTATTGTTGTCAATGAGATTCGAACAACAGACCTTATACTAATAATAACGTAGTTTTCTAAAAAAAAAAGTTGAATTCCATATAATATTATAAAAATTGAATTATTGTTATCAATGAGATTTGAACCACATACATTGTGCTAAAAGCTCCGCATAAGTAGAAGATTTATAATAATGACACGAATGATTTTTTCTTAAAAATGCACGAGAGAGCTCCTTGAAAATCTCCTAATGTATATAAAAGAGATAATACTTGAAAACAAATATTTGTTGTTTTACAAAAAAAAAAAAAACAAGTCTTCTCTATTAGTGTCACTCTTCTCCCCATTCCCTTTTATCTCTTTAATGTTTCAATAGACTCACCAATCCGCAGTCACACCGTCAAAAAGATTGAAACAAAACCCCTCTTTCTTTGTGACCCAAAATACAAATAGCTCTGCTCACTCGTTGTGTCGTCAAGCCTCGTCGTTTTGCTGTTGTCGCAGAGGAGAACAACGATTCTTTAACAATGATGTAATTTTTTTCTGTAATCTTTAATGAAAAATATAAGATACAGATGGTCATTTGTATTATACGAGGATGGATATTAAGATGTAATTTTAAAAATAATGTAATTTTTATGTGTAACCTTTAATGAAAAAATTATTATGTCAAATTAATTTTTATTTGATTCATGTTATTGCTGTTTTAATGTTTAGGGAAAAAAAAAGAATAACGTAAAAAATTAAAAGTTCAACGAAAACAAATTTGGTGCATGATGAATGAAGTGTTCAACATTGGTTTTTGAAGGCTATTTTTCGTAATGATGTAAGATGATTTAGATCAAGATTTCAACATGAAAGTTGTAGTATTTCTTGCCATGTTTCTAATGAGACTAATATCATGCGTTTTTGTTACATGACCAACAAGATACGAGTGTTCAAAGTACCCATGAAAAACTGCTGAATTTGATGTCAGATTTCAACTCGTTTCATTTTTTTGGGTATTAGATTTCAACTCATTTTAATATTAATGTTTTTGTGTCAAAAAAAAAAACTAACTTTTAATAATTAAAACTTTGGAAATTTTATTTTAATATGCATGTAAAAATGCCTTTATTTTCACCTTAAAATTTATGCATTTTAAATTTTATAATATTAGTTTCACACAACCAATTATTCAACTAACAATCAATATTTTCAACCATTTATTCACGTAACTTTAATTACCTTTGAATGGCAAGATTTCCAATATTATTCACATATGCATGTAGTGGGAAGCAAAAAAACGTGGACACCTATACTGTTCATTTGCATGCATGCAAACACATGCCATAGTGGAAAGCAAAGTTCACATGGGAATCACGCGCGTCAGTCAGCTTTTGCAGGTGTAGCCGGTTTGACTGGCGCCATTGACGCTTAAAAAACGTGCAGGCATATGGCAATGTGTTGGTCGGCACGGTTTATGGGGTAGCGCCAGTGTCTTCTGTTCCTCTATATTAAAGTTTGATTTTCATTTGTTAAATCACACAGTTTTATTTATTTCTTTTGTTCAACAAAAGATAACACTGAATTTATTTTACAAGTGTAAATCCAATTTTATTCCGTACTTTCTCCGGCCATTATTATAAGCAAATTTCACTTTTTTGATACATTGTAAAAGTGATGTATGTGGTCCATATTATGAACCAAGTACATCACTTTTTCAATGTACCAAAAAAGTCAAATTTGCTTATAATAGTGGCCGGAGGGAGTATCACGGAACATATTAACATCACAGGACATATTTTCAAAGTGGCGCCACTGTCAGTGTGTGCAGGTACAACGCAAATGGCAGTGTGCTGGTCGGTTTTGCTGTTGATTCACGCGTAAACATGTATGGGAATCACGCGTGTCAAATGCTTTTGTATGTGTAGCCTCTTTGACTGGCGCCACTTGACTAATGTTGTTGCCAGTCAAAGTGGCGCCATTGACTCTTTTAAGAGGTGTAGCGCAAATGGCAATGTGTTGGTCGCCCAATTGATGGAGCAGCGCAGATACTCATAAACACTATACTGTTCTTCTCTATTAAAGTCTGCTTTTCATCTGTTAAATCACACTGTGAATTGATTTCTTCTGTTCAAAAAAAGATAACACTGAGATATAATTTCTTCTGTTCACGAAAAGATAACACTGAGAATTTATTTCTTCTATTAAAAAAAAGATGGAAGCTGGTTATCTTGCATGTGTTCACTCGGACGGGAAAAAATCAATGACTGAATTTGGTGTTTATTATACAAGTGGAAACCCAATTTTATTCCGTATCACAGAAGATATTAAAATCACAGATTTGAAGGAAAAAATTCGTCAAGTAACGATGAATCGAAGAATTATTAACAAAGTTTGCTATCGAAGTCCTTTTTTAAACGAAAATGGAGTAGTTTCGTATGAAGAAAAAAACTTTGTCTTGATGATGATGTACGGCGAATGGTTGAAATTTTTTTAAAATATCAAGCTTTTACCGGACCAATTGAGTTGTATGTAAAATTTCTTCGATCGACAGACGAAATATTAGAACTATGTCAAACACTGTGTTATGATAATTGTATGCAACAATTTTAATTTCAATATTTATCTTTTTATGTAATCGATGATTATGTGTTAACAAGAAGTTAATGTTATGTTGAATTGTCTCCTGCTAGTTAATCTATTGTGTTAGTTCCAAACACCCTCACACACTCATTCTCAATCACCTACATATTCTACCCCCTCTATCCCCATACTACTATAAATATGACCTTAACTAACAAAATTTTTCACGTTAAAACTTCTACTTCCTACTATCTTCCATAGCTTCTACTTCTTACTATCTTCAATTTTTTTCACAGTAAAACTTCTACTTCATACTATCTTTAATAACTTCTACTTCCTACTATCTTCAATCTCTTCTCCAAATTTCCTCACAATTACATCCATATTTACTATATTCCTTGACTAATACATCCACCACCAAATTTCTTCACAAAATGGAACGTTTATATCATAAGGCCAAACATATGGCATCAAAATTGACAGTAAGTAACACCTAATTTTTAAGTTATAATTTTTTTGTGTCATTTTTGCATGTTAGACTATCTCTGTTATGTGAAATATTTAAAAAAAAAATTTAAGTGATATGTAATTAATTTTATGTTATAATTTTTAAGTTATATATAATTTAAGAGATATATAGTTAATTTAATGTTATATTTGCTATATTTTATATTTATTGCGTTTATTTTTTGTCAATTCATTTTAATAAAAAACTTAAGTCATAGTAAAAATAATTAATTTTAAGTTATATTTTTTATATTTTTATTTTGTTTTCGTTATTTTTTAATATTTAATTAAAAAAATAAGTGATATATATTTAATTTTATGTTATATTTGCTATATTTTATATTTATTGCGTTTTTTTTTGTCAATTCATTTTATTAAAAAACTTAAATGATAGTAAAAATAATTAATTTTAAGTTATATTTTTTATATTTTTATTTTATTTTCGTTTTTTTAATATTTAATTAAAAAAATAAGTGATATATATTTAATTTTATGTTATATTTGCTATATTTTATATTTATTGCGTTTATTTTTTGTCAATTCATTTTAATAAAAAACTTAAGTCATAGTAAAAATAATTAATTTTAAGTTATATTTTTGATATTTTTATTTTATTTTAAGTATTAATTTTGTCTCCAATTTGATTGTTTAATATATAGGGAAACGAAAACAAGATGTCTCACAGAACGCGGTGTCACACCCAATTTAAACCACCACATAAAAGAATAAGACCACTCTTGCGGGAATGTGGTTTTGAAGGAATCGCGAACTTAAGTGGATTATGTCATGTAGATTGTCACATAATCACAGCTCTCGCACTTAGATGGAGACCTGAGACTCATACGTTTCATTTACCATGCGGAGAAACCACATTTACTCTCCAAGATGTCTCCATGTTACTTGACCTGTCTAATTCTGGACGGCCGGTTGTTGGTAATGCCAATATTGGACACGATTATATTCCACGATTGTTTGGTTTCCGAAGTCCACCGAAAATTCATGGACTTTGTGTCCAATTAACATGGATAGAATCATTATTTGATTTAATGCCAGCTGATCCGACACAGGAACAACTCATTCAACATCTAAGGATATATTTGTTCTATTTATTTGGGAAAATTTTATTTCTCGACACATCCGGTGATCGTGTACATACGATGTATCTTCCACTATTGGAAGATGTCCAAACAATAAAAAGTTATAGTTGGGGTGCGGCAGTATTGGCTTCGTTGTACAGAGGTTTGTGTGATGTCACACTTTCTCAGAAACCCAACCCAACTATTCCTGGATGTGCAGTACTTCTCCATGCATGGGCACGTTGTCGTATTGTTCACGCTGAACGTAACAGACATAAACTTCCACCATACCCACGCTCATTGGCACTTTTGTACGTATATTCTAATTATTAATAATAAATATGAATATTTATATTTATAATACTATTAATTGTGATTGAAAAACATTTATTTCAGGTACATTGCTCCGGGGACAAAGTATGATGGTGATGTAGCACATAATGTAAAGGTTGCTACAGTGTTCATCGATCAGATGATACATCAAGATGTAATATATACTCTCTCTCTCTCAATAGTGTATTTTTTACCTAAATGCATATATTAACAAATATATAAATGTTTTTTTTGACTCATTGACAGTTTAATTGGACTCCTTACAATATTGGTGAATGCATATATCCTGCGGACATTGCTTGTTGGTCATCAAGCACGTTTCTCATAAATTTTTATATTTGTGAGTTCCATCAGGCTAACAGAGTCCCACGCCGGTTTGGATTTTCACTGCCGGTATCGGAGCACGCACAATTTATGGAACGTTACCATAAATTAAGCTTGCGGAGTCGTGTTCCTGGTTTAGCAGGTGCTCTTTTTTTGGTTTGCATGCTGCTATTGCATAGTCTGCTGCTTGCTGCTACTGGTTTTTTGGTTTAGCAACTTTTTTTGGTTTGCATGTTGTGCTGCATGCTGCTATTGCATGGTCTACTACTGGTTTTTTCTTTTGGGGTTGGTTAGGTGCTTTAGTGTTGTTTGTTCCAACTAGTTCTCTTTTATCTTGCACTATGCAAGTTTTTGTCTTTTTGGAACTAACACATGTAATGTTAAATATTTAGCTCTTGAAACTTCTATGTAATGTTAAATATTTTATGTGGAATGACATTTATCTATATTAGTACTTATTTAAATTTGTCATATTATTATTTTTATGTTTAAAGTTTTAATTATTTAAATATTTATTTAATCAATATTAATATTGAATTGATATTAAATCAGAAAGAAATAAAAATTGGGTTTGATTCAAGAATAAAGAATAATATTAATATTGAATTAATATTAAATCAGAAACAAATAAATAATAATATTAAAATAAAATTGAAATACTTATTGGCGGAATATTCAGCCACAAAAGTAAAGAATCTTGTTAAAAAGTTTCTGGCGGATTATTCCGCCACAAAGTGAAGAAAACTGTCTCAGAAGTTTCTGGCGGAAAATTTACTGGCATATGATTTCTTGACAGAACGATTCCGCCAATAAATTATTACTTTTTGGCGGAAATAAGCACTTTGTGAGGGAAAAGTGCTGCCACTAAAAATCATATAGGCACAATGGAGACATAAGAATAACATAGGAGCTCCCTTTTATTAGTAAAAGATTTTTTGAATTTATGTGTGTGGGGCTAAATACTTGTGTTTCTGTAACATTATCTCACTAACAATATATTTATTGTAAAAACAAAGAGAAAGCTTAACATGAAAAACAAAGATATTTTAAACACTCTTTTACTCGCCCCACAAATAAGCTAACTCAAATTATTTCTTAGTAATTGATTCAATAGCTTGCATATCAATTAATTGTCATATAATAAATAAGATTGCAAATTCTTCAAAAACATATGCACCAAACTACTTCAATGGCTCCAAAGACTTCATCGCCTTCATCTCCAAAGCGCGTCAGCTTCATCCATCATAACACATGCACCAAACTACTTCAAGAAGTCGTTGCAACTGGAGAAACACAAGTTAATGTATGATATAATGGTGAGCGTGAGGTACGCAGTGGTTGAAAAATATGATTACATTAACATCATGTGTGAGCAATGTGGGTTCGGTGACCAACCGAAGGAGCTGCTGTTGTGCGATAAATGTGACAATGGTTTTCACTTGAAATGTGTGAAGCCAATCGTTGGTGGAACAATTGGTCTCGCACATTTCATGTGAAAACCATTGTCACATTTATCACACAACAGTCGCTCCTTCGATTGGTCATCGATCTCACCTTGCTCACAATTATGTTAACGTCCACCACTCCATAACTCAACCTCACCATTATATCGGACATCAGCGTTTACTTCTTAAGTCGCAACGACTTCTTTAGATGGTGGGGTATGGTGGATGAAGTTGATGAGCTTCATAGCCGGAGGAGATGATGTCGCTGAAGCCATTGAATATGAAAATTCGAGAAGATTTGAACGCTATAATTGATATTTGGAAGAAACATTTTTGAAGAACTTTCTCTCTATAAAATAATATAAAGGTATGATTTTAATTGGTTTATCATCATGAGTTATAGATACATATACAACACATATGTTATTGTGACCAATGAAGCAAATATGTAAATCCAAATTATTACACAAAATATCATAGCAAACTAGAAATATGTAAGCTATACAATTATGAATAGCAATCTCAAATACGAGTGGACAAACATCCGATTCTTAGTCAGTGCCGGACCAAAAACGCCAATCCAAACGAAACCGCGTATGTCATTATAAGTCCAAATTTTAGCCATGTATAAATAACTATCTACGAATTGCAGTTTCTCCGTTTAGACGGTTGGATCAGTCAAATTTTAATGGCTTAAGATTTTTCAAAAAATAAAAACCAAGATTCATGAGAAGAAACATAGCATAAAAGATATAGAAACATAAAATATCAAAACTTTAATATTATAAACAAACAGATATAACTTAATAATTGCAAAAGGACAATAGTAACATAGATGAACCATATATCATATCTTAGAATACTCGTGAGAAGGGTAACACTTCAATACACTACCTCGCTTGTAATTTGCAACTACGACCTTCAAAAAAGAATTTATCATGAGAGATATGAAAAGTAAGAGAGATGTAAATTGAGTTAAAAAAATGATATGTTGGGGCGACGGCCGCCACTAATTTAGGTTAAGGAAAGAGAAGAACATGAACCATTACCGCACAATAATATAAATAAATACTAATGAGAGAGATTTGGAAGAATCTATAATTAGGGTAGTGACTACGGTCTGGCAAGTGAACCAGTCAGTCGTCGCCGAACAATTGGAAGTTACTGAAATAATTCTAGCTATGTGCCAGATATCAAGCAGGATTAGGGGAGGGAATCGCTCTACCTAACCTCCTTCACGCTTTTGAATCACTATCTTTACTTTTCTGCACAAGCATATCGCTGTTTTTTAAACCAAAACCTTTTTCAAAAAACCAAAGTGAATGCAATTATCGAACTTAAATAAAACTAGTCGTACGTGGCACAATCCCTGTGGATACGAACTCATTCTAGACACCTAAAAATACAAAATTAAAGCCTAAATAATAGAAAACAATGCACTTCCTCGATGGACATCCAAGGGGGAGTGTTATAAATAATTAAGCCTTATTGGATGTCCATCCATCTCTCCCCACTAGTAAGTGACCTCAAAATTATCTTTGTCCATTCAGTTGCTTATTTGTGTCCTATAAATTGAACTCTTGTTATGATGTAAAGACACGCATATGGTAAGTTGAACACAAACCTTTCATTCTCTCTATATTTATGCTTTAGTTTTAATAGTTTATTTCTAACATGATTAAAGTATTATAAATTACAATATGATCATTTATCATGTTTTTCTTACGATTACTTTAAATATTAACTATATTTCAAAATATATGCCTAGACACTGAAAACCCTTTCAAAAAACCTAATTAAATCCCTAATAAACCCTCAAGGAATCTATCAAAAAAATGTGGCTAAATATTACAAACAATTTTGATACAAATCACAAGAAATGTATTGTTCTAAAAATAAACTGGATGGTTAAATCCACCTTTTGACAAAAATCACAAAGTGGAGTCAAATATTAAAACTGTTGGTGAGATTTACCATACTTTTTTCTAACGGTCAACATTTCTACTATTTTAGTCAGAAAATAATAATTATTAAAAAGTCTAATTTTCTCTTTCATTGTTGAAAGTTATTTTATTTTATTTTATTTTCTTTTCTTTTCTTTTTAACTCCTCTCGTATTAGAACGAAAGTTATTTTGACCGATGAAAATTAAGTACACATGGTCAACTAACTCAACTAGATAAAAAAAAAATTTCCTTTTCATTAAACTTCACTAACATGATGGGTCACTGTTCTTAATGCAGTCAAATTTGACATATATATTCCCTCAATTTTTAAGTCACCATCACTTTACAATTATAGAAAACTAACCACTTAAAATTAATTAATATTCATTTGAGGATTGACTTCTTTTAACAACTTCTCCATACGGATTGGTTGAAAATCAAACACGAAATTAAATAGTTAAGAGTCCAAAATATCTATCATTTACGTTACACTATATTGATAATTGAGTGTGATTTTGTTTTATCACTACCCCAGTTCTAGTATAAGACCATTTTAAAATTTCGTTATCTCATTTTATAAGACTTTTTTCAAAGTTCAAGATTTTTATTAATTAACTTTTTACAAAAAGATTTATAATTAAATAAAAAAAATAAAGGATCATCATTTCTATCTCTTAATTGAAAGATATTTTTAGAAAGAGAATCATTGAAAAATTTAATACATAAATTATTTTATTTATTTCTTGTGTTTTTTTTAAAAAGATCTTATATTTTGAAACATATGTCGTAGTGTAGCATGTATCTGCTACTCACAAGTATCACACTAACTATATTAATTGGCAATATCAAATTACAATTTTTTTCAAAAACAACATAACCATCAAAACACAAATCAATTTATATTTTAATTACAATCCTAAAACCAAATTAAAAACACCACTAAACAACAAATCTTTTTCTTTTTAATAATTCTATTAAAATCAGAAAACAAACATTCAAAATCAATTTTTTTTCTATCTTTCTAAGTAAAAATAAAATAAAATAAAATAGATCCTTGTAATTATCACATAGATTTCAAACTTGCAAAACAAAACGAAAAATATTGTGTCATATTATAATCATTTAACCCCCAATTTATACCCTAAATCATGCATTTCAAATAACCACACACAAAAGTGAAATTAGAATCACAATCTTTTCAACAATAAGGAGAAGAACAAAATCAAAAGGGAAAGTAAACTAACCTTGAACTGGTTGAATGAGGAGAGCGTCGAAGAGAAGGAAAATGGAGAAGGCGTTTTGCAGCTGAGAGGGAGAATCACTTGCAGCTGAGAGGGAGAAGGCGTTTTGCAGAGAAGTGATCGATGATTAATGATATGTGAGAGAGAGAGAGAGAGAGATAGAGATAGAGAGAGAGAGAGAGAGAGAATAAGTTGCTTCTTGAATGTGTTTGCCTTTGGTGCTGATGAAAGAGAGAAGAAAGAAAATAGAAACAAAATAGGGAAAAAAGAAAATTTCTCTTCCGACCCCCCATGGTTCTTTTATACCCCCCTAAAATCCAATTTTGGCCCTCAAAATGGTATACTTTTTGCAACAATTGTCGTGGTTTCTGCGAACCATGACATTTGTATATTACGGTTTCGCGGTTTATACAAACCATGACATATGTTTGTTTGTCATGGTTTCTGCGAACCACGACGAGAGTTTACTGAAAATTTAACAAGGGGGTATAAAAAGAGATCTGAGGGGGAAAAAAAGAAAGGTAGTTATTCAATGCATATTCTTAATATATCGGCAATACACCGACAATTTTTTTTTCTTCAGATGTTGCACCGACACTTTTTTTTTGTGGTCGAGATTGCATCGAAACTCACATGTGGTTTAAATTGCACCATCTACCTTTTAAATTGCAATTTCTGAAATTTAATAAACTTTGTTCTTTTTTTATGTGAGTGATTGTTTTTTAATACGTTTTCACCTAACGCATTTATAACGGATAAACATCCAACAACCTAATTAAATTTCATCTACCACAATTTTATTGTTTCAATCAAGGAAGATGCTTCCAACTTTCACCATGTTTAATGTATGATGTTTCTAAATTAGCAAGGTACATCTTCCAGAGTCATGGTTTCTGAGAACCATGACAAATAAAAGACTACCATGGTTTCTACAAACCGCGACGTCTTTAACATAAGAGAAGCAGTGTATTACTATATTAACCCGTCGCGGTTTCTACGAACCGCGGAAACCTTAAATCGTGGTTTCTATATTTTTTATGTTCTTTAAAGGACCAAAATGTTACAAATAAATGACAAAGGACCAAAATGTTACAAAAAGATAAGATAAATGACCAAAATGTTACAAATGAAAGATAAAGGACCAAAGTGTTACAAAAAAATAAGATAAAGGACCAAATGTGTAATTTTGCCAAAATTAAAAAACCAACTACCTCTTTTACTTTTAAACATTATTCTACTTCAAATTTTTCCTTAACAGCCTAATTATTTCCTTCAAATTCTAACTTAAATATAATTTTTTTCAATGAATATTGAAAATGAAATTTAAATAAGTTTAAATAACACATTTAAATAAGTCTAAAATAGGAGGTGGAAACATTATTTTATGGATGTGGCTTTAACATTTATGAAGACTATGTATTGGCCCAGGCCCATATTGGTGAATGGGGTTGGTGTGCGTGCGTCTTCTTTTCGCTCGTGCATCTCTCTATCTATCTTGCCATGCGATCTATGATTGTCACGAAACGAGCGAGATAATGTATTCGCGGTTCAGAGCCGTCGCCGGAAACCTAAAATGCACCACCAAACACTTCTATTCATCTTCCACCACCACCACCACCACAACAACCACCGCAGCTCCGTCTGAATTCCCGCAGAATCTGGCCGGACTTCGTGCTCGGCTGGCAACGGAGTCGCCGTCGCTGTCGGACTTCATTTCCATGAAATCGGACCACGCGTACTCTGTTGAGGTTGGTACGAAGAAGAAACCACTTCCGAAACCGAAATGGATGAAGGAATCGATTCCTGGTGGTGAGAAGTATGTGCAGATTAAGAAAAAGCTTCGTGAATTGAAGCTTCATACGGTTTGTGAAGAGGCGAAGTGCCCTAATTTGGGAGAGTGTTGGTCTGGTGGTGAAACTGGTACTGCCACTGCTACTATCATGATTCTTGGAGATACTTGTACTCGAGGTTGCAGGTTATACACCAATCAATTTTTAATCTTTTATGTTTTTGAGTGCAGTTTTAGCAATTTAATGGTTTTTCAGTATTCAATGTGGTGATTATTTGTGAATTAAGGAGATTAGTCTACTAAATTTCGTAGTGTAGTTTTATTATACTAGAAATTAAACTATGAGGCATGGATGCACCACACTGGCATGTAGATACTGATAATGATTTGAGAAAATGAAAGTGATTGAGTGTAATGACATGTGTTGGTGTCAAACTCGAACAAGTGTCGAACATATGATATGTTTTCAATATGAAGTATTGGTGTTGCATTAAATATATTTGAATTGACTCAGAGGGGAATTGCAAATATGACATGAAGTCTGGAAGTGTGTAAGCATATCCTGGGAAATGCAGAAATTGTTATAAGCAAGTTGTGATACTTTGGTTGTTTACTGGCTTTTTGTATTGAAATAATGCTAGTTCAAAATTTTGTAATGATGAGTTGAATTGAGCGGCTCCATTTTTCTTCTAGCTGCTAAGTATGTGTAGTAGATATGATGAAATTCCCATGTTTGTTACAAGTTTAAACGGAATTATTCCTATGTATAAAAAAGATTCCCAAAAGAGGAAGTCCGTGTAATTACTCCTAAAGGCTGTTGAAGTTGTATGTGGATATATTTTTGTTAATTTAGAACACCTCAATATAATGTACTTATGTTATTTTTCAGATTTTGCAATGTTAAGACATCAAGGACTCCTCCACCACCTGACCCCGATGAGCCCACCAATGTGGCTGAGGCAATTGCATCGTGGGGTTTGGACTATGTGGTTATAACAAGTGTTGACCGTGATGATTTACCTGATCAAGGGAGTGGTCATTTTACTGAAACAGTGCAGAAGCTGAAGGTATTGAAGCCTAGCATGCTGATAGAAGCCTTAGGTATGCATTTTAAATATTTGTAGTTCCTGAAAATAGATTAACACGGTCATTTGTGTGAGAATCTTCTTCAATGATATCCAATACTAATTGTAAACAACAACCAAGCCTTATTTTTGTTAGGTCGGCATGAGTTATTTTTAAAATAAATGAGCATCTGTATGGTTTTAAGTTAGAGCCACTGGATCATGAATGTGAAAGGGGGGACTATCTTTTGTGAGTTTCTATTTCAACTAGAGCTATTTGATAGAGAGGTCAATTAACTGGTACCTAAAATACAAATTCCCTATGCAGTTTCTGTGGATGGATTTCTCATACATTTGCTGTTTATTATTGAACCGGTACTGTTTAATAGTATTGCTTTTAATCAGAATTAAAGAAGAAATTGTGTTTATTGGGATTGACTGATTGAGCGTAGGGTAAAAATCTGAAGTTTTGGTTTGGTTTTACATATTTTCATTATAGGGTTGAGTGGTGGCAAGTTATATATCATTAAGGGGACTTTACATATAATTTCTCCATTTGACACATGTTGAACTAATTTTGTTGCAACAGTTCCTGATTTTCGAGGAAATGCTGAATGTGTAGAGAAGGTTTCCAAATCAGGATTAGATGTCTTTGCACATAATATTGAGACAGTTGAAGAGCTTCAGAGTGCTGTCCGGGATCACCGGGCTAATTTTAAGCAGTCTTTGGATGTTCTGATGATGGCCAAGGATTATGCCCCTGCCGGAACCCTCACTAAGACTTCGATAATGTTAGGTTGTGGGGAAACACCGGACCAGATTGTGAAGACAATGGAGAAGGTGAGAGCAGCTGGTGTTGATGTGATGACATTTGGTCAGTATATGAGACCCTCAAAGCGCCATATGCCAGTATCAGAATATATTACGCCTGAGGCCTTTGAGAAGTATCAGACTCTTGGCATGGAAATGGTATGTCTATAGCATTTATTCCCATGATTTAGATTATTTGTACTTTATTTACTGTAGATGAAAGGGATGTATTTTGCTGGATGAGAAATAATTACTATTAGGCATTAGCATCCAAAGCCGATATCATAGTTTTGTCGTAAGCATAATTTCAGTCAGCATTTACTAAAATCTTGTGGTGGTGGTGGTGGTGGTTTACAATATTTGGTCCACTGACCACTGTACATAGATAGAACATAAAACTTGCGCTTCTTGCTGGTATTTATAATTTTATGTATGTTCCTCAAAAGTTGATGCAGATAAAGTCATTTCCAGCATCATTCTTGCATATTCAGTCAGTGTAAAATAATGTCTTTCTAATCCCTAGTAAATTTAGCCTTGTTTATCCCTTACTTTGTTGTTACTTGTTAGCACACCCTGGCGACCCTTCCTATAGAAATTTAATATTAGCACTGTAAATGACATTCTATACCTCACCATGCAAGTGTAATCATGGCACATGTCTCTCTTTTTAATTGTTGCATCATGTTAAATTTTGGAAAAGCTCCAATATATTAAAAGCTTCTTGTAGCAGTAATCATAACTTGATCATGTGGTATGAATGATGTATTAATTCTACTTTGTATATGATAGGGATTTCGATATGTGGCATCTGGGCCCATGGTAAGGTCATCATACAAGGCAGGTGAATACTATATTAAATCCATGATTGACTCAGATCGGGCTGCATCTTCTCAAAGCTGAGTACCTGTTGATCATTTTTCCCCTTTCATTTTTTGTTATTTACACATTACTAATGTGCATTATGTATAAGAAGAGGCACATGCTTACTTCATTCTGTTGATGCCCATACCACTTGTAATCTATCATTAAAATGGTATTAAACGGGCTTATGCTGTCTACAACATCCCCCTCCCTACCACCAACACACAAGCATCAATGAGTGGGAAATTTATTTGGAAAATTCAATTTAAAGGTTATGAAATCTATGTTCTCATCTACCTGTCCTGAACTTTTGCTCTTTTTAATCTGTGCAATTTTGACTTACTGTTATACTTATGGAAATTATTAGTTTGAAACTATTATTTGAGAAAACATGTACAAACTGTGATTTTTACTTACTGTTATACCTACCGAATTTGTGTTTATTAGTTTGAGACTATTATTTGGGACTACTATCGATGTGGCAGCAAGAGCATGTATATGATTATGGTGCCAACTTGTCCCAAAGTCATGTTTAGTGTTACCGTTACAATCATTATATTGTAACCTTGTAGAGCTGTGAAGTATTCTTTTTTGGGGTGGGACTTATATTAGGCTGGTTAGTATCTGTCATTCAACAAACTGTGGGGGCTGGAGATGCTGAGACATACTCGAAAGCTTGAAAGCTTGAATACTTGAGTGATTCTTTTTAGGCTTTGATAATTGATACATTCCTCAAGTATAATATTTGATAAAATGTGGAAAGTTTGGTTTTGGTGGTCCATTTGTACTATGGGTCTGCCGTGTGAATATTAGGACATTGTATGTTATGGTAGAATCCTACGTGGGGTAAATTTTGGTGAGGCTGTAGTCTTGCATGCGAATCATAATTCAACTTACTGCTGGTCCTGTGCATTCGGGTTGAGATACTCACTCGGTTTATGTTCAGTTCTCGTTGATGATATGCTCAATAATAAGATTTTAGCCATCGATGCATATACTACTACATACTAAATTTATAAGGAAAATGCTTAACATTGCAAACAATGGAGGCAAGAATGAATGACGGCAAACTTTGATTTGCTATTCCATCGGCTCCACACATACTGAACAGTTTTATTTTATGGAAAACTGACATATAACTATTCTTGCATTTCGCACGCAAAATCCATCGTAGCATAGCTCAATTTATAATTATGTTTGTCAAATAATAAAAATAAAACGTGTAACATAAGTGCTTATGATAGGTCAATCTGTTTATTTCTTATTTATTTTTTTATTTTATAAACCATCAGGTTAACCTTTTATAATGGACAATTCAAAAGGTATTGAATCTTTTTAATTTTTTATTTTCCTCTGCTTTACACTGTTAATTTCTTTAGCATGACATTGACAACCTTGTCCAACATGTTTAACTTTTGAATCTTCTTTTCCCATTTCTTGCATAAACTTTTCAGAATTCCCTTTTGAATTCTTTTCCATTTCTTGCATAAAATTTAAAAATTCTCTTTTGAATTCATCTTTTCCATCTTTTGTTAAATATCAGAATGATGAAGGGTAATAGAACTTTTCGGAAGATATGTTTTCGTGAGCTTGTATCAGCGTAGAATATCATATTTTATATGCAGAAATTAGAATTCAAACTTTAGACACTCTCCTTATCTACTTTAAAAAAGATGAAATATAATCACTAAACTAAATGACAAAAGAAAAGGACTACTAAGAGGAAATCTTTAATAGATTTTAGCCATCGATGCATATACTACCGCATAATAAATTTATAAGAAAAAAAATGCTTAACACTGCGAACAATGGGGGCGAGAATGAATGACGGCAAACTTTGAAATATTGTTGTATATAGTTTAAAGATCAGGATCAAATGACACCAACTAGTTTGACATCAAATGTTACACCGTTCAATAACGCTTTAACGAATTTAAATTTTACAAAATCTACCGTTAGATTTGAAGATTATATCATATAGATCATCTATGTTAAGTTTTATAAAAATCTAAAATCATTTGATATGTTATTGGGACTCATCAAGATTAACTATTTATGCGTTTTTATTGAATACCGTTATTCTTGACGAGTCTCAATAACATACTAAACGGTTTTAGATTTTTATAAAATTTAACATGGATGATCAATATGACATAATCTTCCAATCCAACGGTGGATTTTGTAAAATTTGAATTCGTTAAAGCGTTATTGAGTGGTGTAACATTTGATGTTAAATCAGTTGGTGTCATTTGATCCTGACCATATATCAATGTTTCAATGAATTTAAAAAAATTACTTTTTTCTTATATGGAGTATTAACTACTAAAGTAGATGGAGTATAACTTGAGTTCTTTTTTGGGTACATAGACGAAATGGCAAAATCACTATAAACTCACACACGCATAAGTGAGGGAGTCGGGATTCGAACTCTGGTCATAGCGTCCGACCTAACAGTTTCGGCAATTTTTTGCCAGTTGAGTTCAAATCTTGCAAATGATGTGAGGATATAGTTGTTGAGTAAAATATGATCACCTAGTGTTATTTGAATTCAAATCCATGTGTTAATGAGCAAAATCTTTAACTAATCTTCATTAATTAAAATTTATCTACCAAAATATTATGTACTTTTGAACGTTATCAACTCATTTCTTTTCTATGACAGCCTTGAAACTTTCTTGTGAGTCCCATTACCCAACTTAACTTTTTTATTTTTTAGAGAAAATTTAAGTTCAATGCATTATCAAATGAATTTATGTTACAATTTGCATACACAAACGTAAGATTGTATTTGTATATACAGATTGTATTTCTTGATTTTCTTCATTAATAGCAATATGAAATCAAAGCTATTTAAACAGATCCAACATAATCTTGGTTCATGCTCCCTCAATCAATATTTATATTCACCTCATTAGTTATCTCTCTATCTACGTTGCTCCTTTTTACTCTTCACTTTCACTTCTATAGCTTAACACTTTTCATTTTCCATCAACAATAATTTCAAAACAAAGTTAACCAAATTAGCCATGCTATTTCCAACACAAGCTTCTTTCAATTACCACTAAACCATTGCCACCTAAAATTAATCTCTAATCTCTTCAACCTTCATAACTTCCTCCAAATGGGTTGTTGTATCACCACCCCAAAAAAAGATGACCAAAATACCCTCAAAACCCAACAAAATGCCACCCAAGAACCAAAATGCAAAGTTCCACCACCACAACCAAAATCACCACCACTTATTGTTGAAGAGGAATTTGTGAAAGAGATTTTATTTGAAACAGAAACACCCATTTCTTCTAAACCTCAACAAGTTCCAATTTTGACACAAGAAACAAATACCCAAATGCAAAATATGGAAATTACAAAAGACCCCATCATGAAAAAACCATTGGAGGAACCTTCAGAAGAAGTTTCTATCATTTCAGAAACATGCAGTGTAGGGGAGAGCTACTCCACCACCACCACCACCGCCACCGTGCCGGAAACAAGAGAAGATGAAGTTACAAGTAAGAGAAGAATCAGAGAGGCAAATCGAAACCAGAATGGACGTCGGAATCACTCCGGTGGATCAAGGAATCGTTCTTATGCCGGTGAGAGAAGTAGAATTGGAGGGAGAGAGCAACGGCGGTCCAAATCTCCGGCGAAGTTACCAGAAATTCCACCGGAGAAAAAAGTGGTGGTGGGTTCACGGTTAGATCGTCGGAGGGAATTTTCCGAGAAGGTCCGCCGTGACTCCGGCGAGGGTGTCCGCCGGCGATCGAGGTCGCCGTCGTGCCAGAGGACGGTTGGCAGCAGTACTTGTCGGAGTGAGCTCAGGCAGATGGATAGGGCTGGCCGGCAGTTTCCTCCGCCGGGTAAGTGTGAGAATGAGGAGGTTGTTGTGGAGAGAAACGACGGCGTTTTAATGGAGGAGTCACTTATGAATCCGCATGTTTCTTTGGAGTGTTTTATTTTTCTGTAGATTTCAGAAGCACGTTTAGAAGCAATTTTCACATGCACATTTTTTCTGTACTTGCAGTTTTACTTTTACATGTTATGTTTGGATGAGAGGTTTGCCAAATTTACATTGTTTTGAGTGTTCATCTTGTGTTGTGAGTCTTCCTCACTAAATTGCTTGTGTAAGTACTTGTGTTAATCTTGAAAAATTATGTTAATTTTTCCTCCTTTTTTGTGTGTTTTGAATTTAAGCACTTGCTTGTCTTGTTTACCTCCAAGACTTATGGTTTTTTTTAGAAGCCTAAGACCTATGCTTCTTTGAGAGTTGAAATTCTATCTATTTAATTGGGATATGGATTGGGTGCACTTCAATTTGGAGAAATATACACAAAATAAAATAGATAAATAGAGATGAGTGTGTTTGGGACACAAGTTTTAGAATTTAATTTATTTACATATATCCAATAATATATTGACGTGACATATCACATTTATTAAATGACGTGGCAGTATATTATTAGTTGCATGTGTAAAATAATTTTACACTGACTGCATACAAAAAAATTAAACTCTAAATTTTAACTCAATTGATAAATACTAAATTTTTAGATTCAATATATATATGGTGTCTCGAGTTCATAATTTATTAGTGATATGTACCATTTCATCTTAAAAAGATGAAAGAAAGCTATAAATATATAAATTTTGTATTGGAAAATTATGCATTCAAGTTTAAAAGTTATTGTTTCCAACACAAAATTTCTACTTGTTACTTCCTTCATACACAAGTTAACATGGTTCTTTATTTTATGAGTCTATATTTTTCATATTAAAGGCTTTATTGGTTTCATCCTTGGTTTAAGCATGCAACACATTAAAACTTTTAAGAAAAAATTGTCACTTTGGATAGTTGCTGATTCTAGGCACTTATGTTATGTGTTTGTTTGTGATATATTGGTGCTTCTTACGTTGGATCTCTTTGGTTCTTTATGTCTCATGACATGACAGTAGAGTTGCTATGACAGTATAGGCGTTGTGCTTAGAACGTTTGTTTTATTTTTAGAAAAGAATCCTATCTTTGTTTCAAGATTTGGGGTTAAGCTGAACTGTTTTGTATTGTTTGTGGCAATGGCATGTCTTATGCCTTATTTTAAAGCATTTCTCTTTTGCCTTTGCAAAAAAAAAACTTTTATAAATTCCACAAAACTTGAGGGATTATCTCAGTTGCGAATAAAGAATATCCGAGTTTTTTTTAAAAAAAGTGTCTATTAAATATAGAAGAGCCATTTAAGACGTGTGTGTCATATGAAGAGATATCATGAGAGATCAATGCAATTCTCCGTAAAAAAATCATATATCGACATACCATTTATGTTATTCCTTGATTACCAAGTAGAGTGAGTAGTCAAATATTCCTCTGAAATTGCAAAAATCGTCAAATACTCTCATGGAATTTTGAAATGTCAAATATCCCTACGAAATTGTGTTCTGTCTGTCAAATTGTCCTTATCTCCATTTATTCTGCCAATGATGACGTGGACGTTAACTGCATACATGGCACTAAGAGGTAAGTGACTGAAATCTTTTATTTACTAATATGAAGTTTATGTTAGCTCCTATGCCTTCATTGTGATGATGTGACTCCTCTAAGAAAACTCCACATCCCTATTGAAACTTTAGCGACTTCTCTTAATTATTAGAGAAAGAAACCACCCATAAAAAGCTTTTCAATTTCTAAATAATTAATTAAAATCTAAAAAAACTATTAATTAATGTACCATGCATAAAAAGCTTTTCAATTTCTAAATAATTAATTAAATCAGTTTGATGTGGTCAATTTTGTATTCTTTGATTTAGTTCATCAATTTTATATATAAACTAGCCGCCAAACGGTCGTGCCCGTTTGTGTAATCGATATTTTTTTTTGTGTGTGATCGATATTTTGTATTATGCAAATATAAATAACTACTTAATCTCCTTTTTTATTGGACTTTGATAATTGATAACTACTAACCTCCTTTTTTGTTGTGGTTAGTTATTAACAAGAAAAAAAATATTTTTTTTACTAAAAAAAGCTGAAAATCTATTTTTATGTGGAAGTTATTTTTTAAGGGTAAAATTGGAATAACAAAAAAGTCATCCCAAAAATTTGTATCCCATTTATATATTAGTATAGATATTTATAAAAATTAGCAAGTTCTATCTCTTTTAAAAAATAATAACTTTATCCTTACATCTCAATTCTCAAACACCAATATTGTAAGGCCATGCTAATTTTTTTTTCATTACCCTTTTTAATTATATCATGTAGGTAATTTGAACAATTATAAATTTTTTGGTTTTTATTTTTTCAGGTTTGAATCACATTGAAGTACAGTGAAAGGTAGATTACTGGTCATTGATCAATTAATGCAGTCATTTTATGTATGTACTTATTTTTGTGAAAATTATGTTTAACTCTGTCACAAGTTGATGTAAACATATAATATATAGAGATAAACTATAGTTCTTATTTTTCGCATTTATTTATTAATTTTAGTTTTTTTTTTATTATCAGAAATATATAACCAATGAAATTTTTTAAGATGCATCGGTCTAACTATAACATGGTTTGTGTTTTGTATCTATGTTTTAAATAATTCACTTTTAAGTTTAACTTTTAGTTTTTTTTTCTTCATATGCATTTTCTTTGCAGCACCAATATTAATAATTATTATCTAAAGGGACAAGCTTACTTGAAACGCGAAATTATTTGACCAACAAAAAATATGTCAACTTCTATTTTTATTATATGGTAGTGAGATCACAAACAATATCAGTCACTTACTATATTTAATTATTTATAAAAAAATATATATTTAACTGAAATATTACAAAAAAAAATTATAAAAAAGTATTATTTAAAGTTTTAATTATCAGTCACTTATTATATTTAATTATGTCTAATTTACTAAAGTTTTAATTTTATATTGACTTTATGATATTTCATCTTTTAAATGTGTGAAACTAGGAAATATAAAGTCATTATTTATTTATTTATTTATTTATTTTTATTTAAATATTAATTAAAATATATATTTAATTAAAAACGGTTGGACCCGGTCCGACCCCGGTCCAACCACTTGAACCTTAAACCGGTAAGTTTACCGCTTCGATGACCGGTTCGGTTCTGACAACGTTGCTAATTATATCTATTATTTTTACAACTCCACTAGAGAGAACTCGAAAGTTGATATGGACAACAAATCATTAATATGAATTTAAATATATTACTAAATAAGTGTGACAAAAACAAACAAGAAATCACACCAAGATAAAAGTACCATCGGCATCCCGAATACACATAGCTTATTATTTTTCTTTCAATTTTACTTCTATCATCTTACTTGAAAAAATAAAATATTAATTAAACATATCTTTTTTATGTCATTTCATACTTATAAGCTAGTTCAAACGCTAATTTTACCAAACACTACAAATTCAATCAACTAGCTTATTCGCTATAAGCTAAAAGCTAGCTTATAAGCTATCCACTATAAGTTAGCTTATCAGCTATCCGCTATCTTTTACCAAACAGAGGCTTAGTTAATTTTCATGGGGTCTTAAATATATAGAATAGAAATTTTCTTAAAATTATATAATATATAATAATATTATTAAGTTATTTTTTCTTTTCATGCGGGGGTTTGAGCACCCAATGCCATGGCCTTGCAACTACCCCTGCTCACGAGCAATATATTTAGCAAGCATGATTGTATCTTATTCTTATTTAAAAAATTTCTTTTTAGGCCTCTCAATATGCTCTATGACTCTCTAAATTTTTAAAGCATATTGAGGGGCCTTAGAGCATATTAAGAGGCCTAAAGAAAATTAAGTTGTTTGACCTAATGTGGCTTCATTAGTTGATTTTTATGGCAAATGCTAAATAGTGTCACAGGGACATTAGTTAAGAATTTAAATTTAATTATTTTTTTTTGAGTATTGTATAAGCAGTAAATCTAATTCGCGATGGAGTCTCTGCTCACCACCGTTTCGCTAATGAGATACATAATATTCGTACCATGCTTGCCAAAGACTGGGATGTGATGATTAATCATACTCTCCGGGAAGGAAACGCGTGCGCGGATGTTATGGCAAAGATGAGAGCTCTCTCTACCTCTCATTTGGTAAAGATCGATACACATCCCCAGGAGCTGCTCAGGCCCCTTTCTGCTGATGCGCAGGGAGTTGTGTTCATTAGGGAGTGATTTCTTTTGTCGTTTTTCTTTTTAGCTTTTCTCTCATGTAACAAAAAAAAATACATAAAAAGTCTAAATTTTGATTATTTCAATGTATATTTTTTCTTGAGAAAAATGTATATGCATCGACAATGTAAAATAATTTTACACAGTTAACCAATACCAACTATGTTTTCCGCCACGTCACCCCACATTCTTAATATGACATGGCAAAATGATGGTTTTTTATTGGCTGATCGGGTAAAACTATTTTACACCGTCAGTACATCTCCATTAAACTCTTTTTTCCTTTGTTTTTTTCTTTTTCTCTTTAACTAATACATGAAGGTACTAGTTAGGGAGACCCGATTTTTATTAACAATTTTCCAAGTGACGTAAACTTATTCTCTTCTTCCTCAATGAACACATGAAATCACCACGGTCCACGTTGGCCACCCTACTTCCAGTTGATAGTTGAGACTTGAGACAGAGTTGAGAGTTCCCACTTAAAGATGTTATTTGTACCTCCCATTTACACACACACACACACCGATTTACACCAAAATTTTGATTGATTTCGCGAACCCATAAATTCTCTACTGTGGAACCTTCTTCCTCTGTACAATAAAACAGAAAAACGACACAAACAACGTTTTCCTCGAAACATTTACCATAATTTCTGTCATGTCAGTTGCTTCTCTTTGCACACTCTTCCTTCCTTTCTCCAAACTTAACAACTCCGTACCTTCCTTTTCTTCTTCCCAAACCAAAAAACGATGTCGTCTGATAACATCCGTTGCAGAGGATAGGGAAACAGTTCCTGTTGTGTCAAAAGACACAAATGTCCTTCACAGTTCTTCGCCTTCCAAGGATGATAACACACAAGTTGTTCCTGATGATATCCTCACCAGTCGTGCCATCAATGCCACCATTGTTCTTGGATTTGGGGCTTTTGCTGTCACCAAATTGCTCACTATTGATCATGATTATTGGCATGTCAGTATCTTCGATTTTATATTCAAAGTTCTATTCTTTTTTCATTTCTAGGCAAAATGGCTAACTAGTTTTTTAAATTGAAAAACGTATTATTTGGACCCTTTATTTATTAATTGTGCAGTTGTGCCCAATCAGATTTAGGGTATGTTTGAATTGATTTATTTGAGCTTATCTAGTGAAAATAAGCACCTCTGAGATTCTTTCGAAGAACTTGTTAGAAATAATATAAAATCATTGATGTAGCTAATTCTAACAGCTTAAACTTTTGGGATAATCAGTTATTTGACATGGTATCAAGAGCCTCTATGACTAAGTGGTCTAGAGTTCGATCCCTGCTCCCCTCACTTTCTAATTAAAAAGTGGAATTTAAGCATATGATAGGTGCGCCTATGCATTATCCACGCTTTAAGCCCAAGTGAGCTATTGCGTGAGGGGACGTGTTAGAAATAATATAAAACCATTGATGTAGCTAATCCTACCAGCTTAAGCTTTTGGGATAATCGGTTATTTGACATAACTTATACATACAACTTTTTTTTTTGGTCAAATAGTCTAGTGGTCAGAATTTCACTCTTTAAGGTGAATAGGTGGAGAATCCCGACCAACTAAGCTATGCTGATGGGAGTTAGGACACCTTATAGAGACAACTTATGACATGTCTATAGATTGTTTTTGACGTATTTTCAATCTCTTCCAGTTATTTTATGAAAACAACTTATAGCTTATATGAAAACAATTCAACTTTATTTCATCTTTTGTCATAGAAATAGTTTATACATAAGCACTTCTATGATAAATGATTATTATACAAGCACTTAATTGAGTTGTCTATCCAAACAAGACCAGGATATGTGATGATATGATCTTATTCTACCTATAGAAAATGAAGTTTTTTCTTAACTTGTTGCTAGATTTTTAGTTCGTGGCTTTGTGTTTCTTAATTTGGCTTTAACCTGACATGATCTTTATAGTTAAACATGATACCTCCTAGCTTTTCAATTTGTTGGTTAAACAAGTCACCTTAAAAACAATATAATAGTAGAGACAAAGGGGAAGATAATTGAAATGAATCTAGTACATTCTCTGCATCAAATATGGAAGAAGTTTAAAACTGATTAAGGTCTTGTAATTCAGGGTTGGACACTTTACGAGATACTGAAGTATGTGCCTGAACACAACTGGATTGCCTATGAGCAATCTCTGAAAGCAAATCCAGTTTTAGCTAAAATGGCCATAAGTGGTGTTGTCTACTCAATTGGAGATTGGATTGCTCAGGTATGTTTTTGAATTTGACTTGCAAAATTTATGAAGTGCTTATGTTGTTTAGGGTTCTTATAAACTCTTCTTCTTACCAAAATATACAGTGTTACGAAGGAAAGCCTATTTTTGAGTTTGATCGGGCGCGGCTATTCAGATCAGGTCTTGTTGGTTTTACTCTCCATGGATCACTTTCTCACTATTACTACCAACTGTGTGAGGTGATTATTGTACATCTTTGGTTTGAAACTATTAGATTAGATTTCTGTCAATGGCTAAAATTGTTTGCATTGTTTCACAGACTCTTTTTCCTTTCCAACAATGGTGGGTTGTCCCTGCTAAAGTTGCTTTTGATCAAACTGTGTGGTCAGCTATTTGGAACAGCATCTACTTTGTGGTTTTGGGCTTGTTGCGTTTCGACTCTTTGCCTAACATATATGGTGAACTCAAGTCAACATTTGTGCCCATGCTTACCGTAAGAACCTATTTGTTTCTTACACCTCGTTTGAATTGACTTATTTAGACTTAACTATTGACATAAGAACTTGTAAGACTGTTTGCCAAAGCTTAATGGAAACAACTGAATGACATGTCTCTAAGGCCTAAGCTGTTTTCAGCTTATTTCCATAAGCACTCCAAGTTAGTTTAAAAACATCTTATATGAAAATAGTTTAATTTGAGCTTAAATTGTTTGACTAAAATTTAGCTCTAATATGCTTCACAGGCAGGTTGGAAGCTTTGGCCTTTTGCACATCTGATTACTTACGGTGTGGTTCCTGTTGAACAAAGGCTTCTTTGGGTGGACTGTATCGAGCTCATTTGGGTCACAATACTTTCAACGTAAGTTCTCTATGCTTATTCATCATATTATATTGAACTATTGCACAACACTTTTTCCCGGTCAGAAGAAATTTTTTTCATGCCCTTTTGGATGCTAAGTATCTCATACTTCCTTGTGAGGGTTCAATAAGATCGCAACGGACTAGAATAATTGGTACAAAACAATCCTTAACTAGAGGAAACGAAAACGTTTTACAGATTGTGTTGAACCCGAACATGGAAAAAATGAAACCAATTCAATTGGTTTGAAATGGATTTTTGAGTTCATCGAGTCATTAGTTTGGTTCTTACACTTAATATGGATGAACAATTGCACACTATATAAATAGCATAAAATTGGCTTACATATAATCCTTAAAAAATTGGAAACAAGATTCTATTCTTTACACAATCTTGTTTTGTTTTTAGATATTCAAATGAGAAATCAGAATCGCGAAATTCTGAGGAAGTGTCAGAAACAGGGTCATCTACTTCAAGCCAGAAGGTAAGAAGACTGTTGTATTATTTTTCTCGCATGTTAAGGTTCCATAGGGTCCTCATGATACTCATGAAATGAATTAGAGAAAACACTGGTCCACACATTTTAACAGTAGTGGTAATTCAGACTCTATGCTACATCTATAAAGCACTGATACAGACACAAACATCAGACACAAAACTAGCACACCGACACCTACAAAAATTTGAGAAAATGATTAATTGAATGTAACCACATGTGTCAGTATTCGACAAAGACACATGAGACATAGGACACATATTCGTTAAGAAGTGTCAGGGCTGCATAGTTATATGTATACATACCTATTTATCAATCATCCAAATTGAAACACACGTCAAAAAATTCTTATGCTCTAGTTAGATGAGTCTTCCATCAATTTTGACATATATTGATTATTGAGCTAACGATTTCTGTTTTTTTTTTTCCGTCTATTATATGTTTGTACTACCAGGAATAATGCGAGTGAAAATATGGGGAAAAAACTATATAGGTTCATGGAAGTTACAAGAGTCATCATCAACCTTGGAAAAGCATTTGATGCCTTGGCTTAAAATTTGAAGAATCTCCATTGAAGGTCCAAATACTAAATAACCATAGAAAACAATGATGACAATTATACAGATATAAAATTATACTGGTTGAAGTGATATGATATGAGGCATAGATTATTGTGTATATATGCAAACACATTAAAGAAAGTTAAATTCTGTTTTACTTCTTCTTTGAGGGTTTATTCAATTAGCTTATTATATGTAATTGTGTATAAAAAAACTCATGTAATTAATATAAACTTACACATTAGTATCTTTATAGTTTTAATTCTCTTTTTATGATTTTTTTTTATAGTTAGACTCTCGTATACGATTTTGTTTTGTAAGTACTTTTTCTGGTTGAGTTGAGATTTAAATTTTAGTTCGTTTCGTTATGTCTAACTTATTCTATTAGATTTAATCTCTATAAGTAAATATTGAAAATGAGTTTTATGTTGAGAAATTTTGATATCAATTTAGATGATTAAAATGTTTTGAAAAACAAATTATGGTTGAATAATTATAATATTTAAAATTACTTAATTGTGTTCAACTAGTGATAGTACCCGTGCAATGCACGGTGACATTAAAAATATATTTTATTTTTTAATTATGTTTAAGTCCTTTAAAAAAGGAAGTGAATCAATGATATTTTATTTTGTTACATAAAAATAAAAAATATGTTGAGAATGAAGAAAAAAATAATGAAATTTTCAATCCATAAATATGTGTGTTTTGGCAAACATATAGCAAGAAAAACGGTGCAAAGAATAATTATATAGACGAATTTGGATGCACACGTACTCCATTTGAGGGAGAGTACCGGTACCGAGTACGTACTCATATCAGTATCGGGTATATATCCGTACCTTAATTTATAACCATACACGTTTATTAGTTTTTCAAAAAATGTCGTACCCCGTATTAGTACCCGTATCAGATACCGGTACCGTACCCGCACCTAGGCAACATAGATTTGGGGTAACAATAAAAGTTTGAACATTATTAATTTAGAAATAAAAAAGTAACAAAAATTCCCAAAAAAATTTGATTTTTTTTTTTTTAGTTTATAAAGTAGACACTATAATGAATATCAGATGATACTTTTACGTAAATTATATACACTAAAAGCTTATAGTCTCAAAAATAAATTGAATGTCACTAGTGTGAGTGTGAAGACCCATGCGATGCATGGTGCTTTAAATTTTTTTTAATTTACTTTTTATTTTGATGTTGTTAGTTTGGATATTTGACTACCAAGATAAGTATGATTACTGAATCAAAACATTTACCATATTTTATTTATTTAAGAATATCAAGATCCTTACTACTTTAACCAATATTCATTGTTTATCGGTTCAAGTAAATTTTATTACACAAATAAATAACTTATCTTTTAATTTACATGGTATATGCATTATTAAAATATAACAAAACAATAACATAACCATAAAGGAATTTTTTGTTTAATAATAATGATAGAGAACTTACAAACAAAATAGTGAACTTGGAAAATATTGGTTGTATACAAAGACCATAGTAATTTAATAAAATTTAAATAAAACTAAGAAATTAAAGCTTCATTTCCTCCATTTGTGTATTTTTTATATTTATCAATAATAAATTTGTGTTCAGTATTTTTATATATTTATTCTTTGTTTTTTTGGTCATCAATTGCAAATATCTACCTCATATTTTTTAAATCGACCCAATTGAGACTATTCAAGGTTATCAAAGAACAAAATGAGTTTTAACTCAATAAAACTCTTTTTTTTTGTACAAATAAAACTCTCATTTTAAAGAAAAAAAATACTCTATTTTTTTTCCTTAAAAAATGCATTCTTATCCTATTTGTATTAAATTTTTTATAAAAATGAGTTATTTTCAATCTAATTAAATTATATAATTCCCCGTGAACATAACTCAATTGGTAGTCCTTGTCAAAAAAAAAAAAAAACTAAATTGGTAGTCATTACCCTACTTGACAAAAAAATGCAATTAAATTATTTGTATTTGTTATACTTAAAATAAATTTAAATATCTACACTATTTTTATTAATTTGATTAATTTAAGATCATTTGATTTTTGCATATGAAGGATAAATAAATGACAATGCATATTTTTTATATTTGATATAATGCAAACGCAATATATAATATGGAAATAATGTGCAGGTAAATAAATTAAATGACATCGCATAAAGCATAAATAAATTAGCAAGTAAGAATAAGATAAAAAAAAAAACACAAACAGTAGGGGGTGTGAGCAGCAACAGGGGGTGCGCTTTGTAAAACAGATTGAAGAGCGAAGGAAATCTGGGCTGAAGATCTTAGGCCCAAAGGGCCAACCAATTAATTTTTAAAAAATAAAAAAAATAAACGTAAGAGAGGGCATATAAAGATTTTTTACAATAAAAAAATTCATTTTAAAAAAAACCAAACATCTCTCTTCTCTTTAACGCTCTCTCTCTGTCTCAAAGCTCTCTCATTCTCTCATTATCCGTCGCGGTGGTCGCCAGAGCCAGGCGGCCGCGCCACTGCGTCGGAGTTCCCAAACCACCCAAAATCCAAACTTTTTACAGCAAACCCCTATATTTTTACATGCTCTTTTCAATTCCGGACTCTAAATTTCAAAAAGGCTCACCGATCGACCGGATCGGAGGAAAAAAGTGTGTCGGAATCTCCTCTCTCTTGCCTCTGTTTCGATCCTCTCCTCTTCCTCTTCTTCTTTTCTTTTTATCTTTTCGTTTTTTGATTTCGTTTGGCTTTGTTTCGATTTTGACTTTGAAATTGTTTTTTTTGGCTGATGAATTCTGGATTGCAATTATGTTATGTTGCCGTTAGATTCTGGATTGCAATTAGCATGTGAGAGAAAGTAGATCAGTGAATTAAAGTAATAGACTAATAGGGTTTAAAGGTGGGACACCCCCTATAAAAGACTTTTTGAAACAATTTGGAAGTAAGCTGACTTGGCATATTCTTAGAGCAATCTATAGAGAAATGGGAGGCATGAACAGTGCTTTGAAGTGCAAATGAGAATTGCCGCAATATATAAGGGTGTTGATTTATTTAGTTTATATGATAATTATTTTAAAAATCTTATCGATTACTCCATAATTTATCTCGCATATAAATTTTTATCTCATACTCCCTCCGACCACAATTATAAGCAAAATTACACTTTTTAGATTCATCGAATAATTAATGTATTTGGACTATCAAATATATTTGTTATTCAATAAATCTAGGAAGTACATTTTTGTTTATATTTATGCCCGGAGAGAATATTTGAATAGAGTATTTTATCACTTCTATAAATCAATAGCATACTATGTACTTTCAAAAAAAAAAAACCATACTATGTCTCATGTATGATTTATTTACAAAAGATTGTGTACTTACTCATAAGTTGTTTTTTTTAATATTATATATATATATATATATAACTTGAAAATAAAAACTATATATAATTTACTATCTCAAAAAATATTATCCATATAAAACTCTTTTATATAAAGAGAAACAAAATTCTAAAAAAATAAAAGAAGAGAATATGTGTTAATTTGGGCTTAATGGCCCAACCCATAAACAAATTAAAACCTAACATTGATCTCCCTAACATTGATCTTCAATACATATAAGTTAGGAATCGGCCAGCTCAAGTGAATTATATTACACAAATTAAATAATTTATATTCAAAGGCAATTATGTCAATTTTTCCTTGTTCAAAAAAAAATGTCAATTTATTTTTAAATACAATTAAATAATTCGATATTAATTTTAAATTTTTTTAAAATTGTTTAATTATCCTTAAACTTCTTTAGAATTTTAAAATGAAAAGAATTTAGTATGATAGAGATTTTTTTTAACAAAATGATAGAGATTTTTTTTAAAATAATAATTTACAAACGAAATAAAGAACTTTTTTTTTAAAGAACGAAATAAAGAACTTGAAGGGTTGGTTTAGTGGTATTGGCTTGTGACGTGGGAGTGTGCTCCTCTTAAGGTCTCATGTTCGATTACTCCATATGGTTATAATTTATAAATAAACTTTTATGTTAATTCATAAGTTTTTTTTACGCATGTTAATTCATAAGTTTTCACTAACAAAAATTATATCTTTATAAATTGTTTTCATGAACTACCTTAAAAAACTTATAATAATACATAAAAATTATTTATTTGCATAAGTTATTTCGCATAAACTCATAAATAAATCAATCCAAACGGGTCGATTGTGTTTTTGTTTCTATTTTTCTGTTCTTTTATTTTTAAGCTCATAAATAAGTATCTTTTTTTATTGGGTTATTCAATTTTTATTTTTTATATATAAGTTTTTATGTGTTAGATTGAGTTACTATTTTTTCATTAACAAAAAAGTTACTATTTTTGAAGCGTATCTTTCATAGTGATTTTTGTTCATATTTTTATGTGTAAATTTATTTTAATTAAATTTTTATGGGAAGATTTATTTGATGGTTATCTTCTTTTTTTCCTATTTTTTTTTTGTGTTTTTTTTTTGTTTTGTCTAGAGATTTAGTTTCTGATGCTATTCTTATGGGAAGATTTTTTTTATGCTTATCTTTCTTTCCTATTTTTTTTTTTGTATTTTTTTATTAGTTTAGAGTTACAATTACATTTAAGGGCATAAAACTCGGAACACCATTAAAAGTAATAATGACAAACTTGTATTTTTAATAGTAGTTTCTTTTAATATATTGTAAGTAGATAACTTGAAAATAAAAACTATATAGTATAATTTACTATCTCAAAAAATATTATCCATATAAAACTCTTTTATATAAAGAGAAACAAAATTCTAAGAAAAAAGAAAAAGAAGGGAATATGTGTTAATTTGGGCTTATGGCCCAATCCATAAACAAATAAAATCCTAAGATGATCTCCCTTTCTAACCTAGCCGCCGCACATCACTCACAAACCCCTCCTGCTCCCCCCTCTCTCTCTCTCTCATTTTGTTTTTCTGCGATTTTTGTTCTTGCTGTTCAACAACCATCTTTCCTCTTTTTCTAAGGGGAGAAAATAAACAGCAACTCAGCAAGAGTAGTAGTTGGAGTATGGTTATTTCTTGTGTTGGTTCTAACCTCAAGCTACACTCCAGATCTTTCATCAAAAGCTTACAACAACAACAACAAAATCATTTTACTTGTAACAACAACAACAAAATCAAAGAATCAAAAGAAGTAAAAAAAAATCATATCTGGTTTGGATCTGTTTATTTTTTAATCATAGTAAATAGTTTTTTTTTTTTTTTAATTTCCTCTCATCTTTTTAATCTGTCTTGTTTTATTTTGAATCTCAGGTTTTCTTGAATCGAAATTCTGACTGAGTTTTTTTTTTTTTAAACCACAAGGTTAAATCTTTCAAATTTTTCTTGAACATGCAAAGCTGCAATTTTTTTCTATTTTGAATGAAAGTAGCTTCACAGTCTTCAGAAACTCAAATTCGATTTTATCCAAACAACTCAAAAAATGGCAAACTCACGATTGGTGCGGCAAACTCGCGTTTGGAGAGTCAAAAATTAACTCGCAATTGGTGCGGCAAACAGAAGCTTGTTAATGTCTGAGTTTGAGTTTTTTAACAAAAGCCATAAGTTTAAACCTTGTTGTGAGCATGAGAGAGAAAGCAGAACAGGGAAAAAATTCGAAAAAGACAAAAATATAGATCCTATTAAAGTAACTAGGTGTTTAAGTGGGACACCCCCTATAAAAAACTTATCTTAAGCAAATGTAAAAATAAGCTTCTGTGGTGCATCCTTGTGCCTTCTACAGTACTTTGAAGGCTTTATAGAATATCTCTTATTAATAAGGTTATTGATACACTATTTCATTTTTATTTGAATTTGAATCACAATACACTTTTTCATATTCATTAATAATTTAATAAATGTAATTAATTAATGGAAAATGCTTATTTGTCCGATGATATCTAGCAAAAAAAAAGCAAAAAAGGTTCTTGACCATTTGAATGAATGAATATGGTTTATTTTGTAAAAAATAAAATAAAATAGTTTGGAGTTATTTAAATTGATCCATTTATCTATCCTTATCTTTCGTTTTTACCTTCTTTCGAACTATGCTCTTAATTAATTATGGTCGAATTTTATGTGAAAATATAAATTCTGTTGGTTAAATGAACTAAACTAATATAAAAAAATCACAAGTTTATTTATTGTTGACTAAAATCACAAGTTTATTATTATAATCCAAAGCATAATCTGGAATCTAAAAAAAGCGCGTTGGAGATAATCTCCTATAAATAAATTCCAAAACAACGTTCTAATGTTCCGTTGGTTGTTGTTTTGGATTTTCTTTGGCGCCCGTAGGCATAGCTATTGCAATTCCCACGGGTGACCGCATCGGTGAAGATCAAATCGGAACCCTCCTTCGTTCTCTACAATGGTGAAGATCGAAGAGCTCAACGAATCCGCAGTCACCAAAATAAATAGAAAAAGGAATCATGGATCAACCGAATTCTTTGTCTTCGTTGATTACTTTTTCATCTTCATGTTCTTGGGATTTCTCTGTTTCATCATTTTTGAGATTCTTGGAGTTTGATTCATCAATTTCAACAACATTTTCTTTGCTGAATTAGGTATTGTGCCCGTTCATTTTTTATTTTTATTTTAACTTAATCGCGCTTAATAAGATTTTTTTCCCCAATGCATGCTTCTAATTGTTGTTATTAACCAGCAAGATGAAATTTTTTGTGTTAGTTTAGTGTAATTGGAAAGAGATCAACCTCATTAATCATTATGATGTTGTGTTAATGTGAGGATTATGTCCCTTTGGGGAATTGTTTATCTGCTGTGAAGCATGGTCAATGTACACGACGCACACCGATAATAATTTAGAAAATGATATAATTCAAAATAATCACGTCGGTGTTAAACACCGGCGGTCCGACGCGTATCCAATACGCCTAATTCGGGGAGTGTCTGTGCTTCATAGTATATCTTAGTTTAAATGTTTAACTCTAATTTTAATTTTTATGTTGTTGTTGGCAAGAACCACTTTATATTTTTTGACAAAGTTATTGGCAGTTGGCACATATTTTTCCTATAGCGGGCCTAAGCCACAGGGATATCTTACGATTTAGTCCTATAGGGGGCCTAAAGGTCTAAGTCGAACACGGATTCTCCTGAACGATGAGACTTTTGATGGAGCTCATTAACCACTTGAGCGTTAGTTTATAAACTATAACCTTTTAGTATGTTTGCTTGCAATTTGATTTTACATTGTAATATTTTGTTCATATGGTCTATACCATTAAAAAATTTCTTGATTGGCAATCAACAACCATCTCAGTTTCCATTAGTTTGTTGAATGTATACTTTGATAATTGAAATTGACTTCCACAATCTTATGTTTATATTTTTGTACCATGTAATCACATTCGAAGGCTTACATACGGCTAAATTAAATGGGTGGTGAAAAATGTATTAGCATTTGACAGGCCAAGTATTGAATATCCATGTTTAGAAACATGGTAGTGCCATTGAGGAAAATAAGAAAAAAATTCTCAGTACTTTTTAATTCTTTTAAGTTTCTGGAAGACACTGTTTTCTTGTAGTATGGTACGCACCACAGGTCTGATACGTTCACAGCCTAATAGTAAGAGTTAGTCAGTTAGGTAATTAGAACATAAGGGATGTTGAATATAAATAGAGAGTTGAAATTAGAGGATGCTGATCTTACTATTTGTGCAATTGTGCAGATTTGGGGCCTTTTGGTGTTGGGAGAGTCTAGAGTCTCAAATTATTTGTACTAATTATCAGTCAATAATTACAATTTCGAACAGTTCGGTTTTTTGTATAGCTAATTCCAGTTCAGTTTGAAATCAACTGAATCTTTATAGCAGTTCGGTTCGCGACGAACCATATAACAGTTTGGTTTCCTTCCTAAACCGAACAATGAACAATGCTATATTTGAGAGACTCTAGACTCTCCTAATGTCAAAAAGCCCCAATTCTACACAAATAATAAGATCATCATTCTCTAATTTCTACTTTCTATGTATTTACTATTTATAGGTAACATGCCTTATTTACTAATTAACTAACTCTTATTAGGCTATGAACATAGCATAGGCTCCTCAGACATGTACCTATCGATATTAAAAGAAAATAAAATCTGTTACATACTACTCAAGGACTTTTACTGTAATTCTGGGATTTTCCCTATTTTCTCTAGTAAGACCAGTTGGTTTCTATCAAGTACTTTATTCAATATGACATTAACAGCTTTAGGAGTTAGTAAGTAGGTGTCTTTGCTGGTACTTTTGCTTTATATAAGCTTGTAATATCTTTTGTCACAAGTTATATATTTTTTCTTCTTTGTCTACAATTTTCCTCAACTTAAAACTAGCATTTATTTTAATTTGCCTTTTTTTCTTACATCCTTTTCTTGTGGCAGGATACTTCTGCGACATAGCTAGGCTTCCATTACAGATTTAATTCAAAGCTTGAAGGTAGTGGCAACCGGCAAGTGTCATATTTGATCAGACCCTAAATGTAATACTTGAATTTATCAACTTTCTGTATTGAGAAACTTTTGCTCAGGAATCCCATAATTTTCACCATTCATCTTGTGTGTTACATTTGATCTTTTGTTAACATAACCATTTCCTACTTTAATAATTGACTTAACTACACATTTGGTTCCGTAAATTTATTTTAGGTTTCAATTTGATCCCTTACGTTAATTAGTCATTTTCGTCAGTTTTGTTACATGTGGCAGACGGTTTGCATATGTGGACAGACACGTGGACACATTTGCAGTTGAAACGATGTTAGTGACAAAACTAACAGAAAGGACTAACTAATGCAAATAGTAGAAATGTAAGGGACCAAATTGAAACCTAAAATAAATCTAAGGTACCAAATGTGTAGTTAAGCCTTAATAATTTCATTACATTTATACTTGACAATGATAAAAAGGGTAACAGATAAAATCAAGATCAAAATACATTGCTGAAACTAAATTGACAGTGTTAGCAGAGAAAATTTCCTTTGTTTTTCGTTAATTGTTTTGTTACTCAACTCGAAATACCTTTTTATCGAAATGGACTTGGGAGATGAAAACTGTATGTGTTTTTATTTACTGTTTTTGTTTCTGGTTGGTTGTTTGGGGTGGGGTAGAGAAGATGAACCATAAATTAACAACTATGTTGCATGTGAAACTTGTAGTAGTTTGGTGTGGTTGCATATTGATGGCACACCAACTTTGCATTTATGTGCAGCACTTCTTTTGTTCATTATGATATGTGAAGGAGAGGGGAATGTTTGGATCTTTCATTTGTTCATATGTGAATTAAGGAAATGTTGATTTAATGAGTTATAAAGTGTGATATTCAAGAGTTACTTTCTCTACAATACTGAAATCTCAACCTCATGGTTGACATACACTCTTAAACACACTCTTTATTATGGTGGTTCATTTCTTAACATGTCAACATATATCACTTAAAATGTGATAAATTTAGGATACAATTAAATTAACCTTTTAAAAACAAATCAATTATGAACAAAAAAACTAAGTAGTTGGCCTTTTAAAAATAAGTGGTAAATGAACTTCAATTAAGATTGAATTGATTAGGAGCATCTAAGTTCGAACTCTGATTGAAACAATTTATTTATCTAAATTTTAGATTATAAGAGTCCATTTTCCCATAAATGTTAAGTTTTTTTTTAATTTTAAATTTTATGAAAAATGCACTTGAGAGTGTGTAAAAAAAATAAATTAGTTAATTGATATTTTTCTAGAATGACAATTTTGTGCTAATAAAACCAACCATAGGAAAGTCCATGAAAGAGTTAGATCTATATTGCTATATTGGGTGTATTGACTATTGCAAATGCACCCAAAAACATGTGACCTCTTAGTCAAAAGGCAGTATTTACAGCTGTTTGTACCAAGACTTTCCTTGTACAGGATAAGAACCATTGTAGGTCATCTCTCATTTCCAAAAAATATATTTCATTACTCAAACTTGTGACCTAATGTTCACATGGTAGTAGCTACTAGCTAGCAACTCCATTAATTGTTGCACCAACAAAACTCTATTTGATTTAATTTATTACAAGTCAAATATTACATTTATGCCGTTTTAAACCTTATCCCTACATTGACTTGTAGGACACTGTGGAAAACAATCAAACAGTACCTTAACAATTTGAGTAACATTAGTGCAGCTAGAAAATATTCAGTATGAGTCAATGATCATAATTTTAAACACATACTTTTACATGGAGGTACTATCAATTGAACTTGTAAGAGTAAATTTAATTATGAGTGTAGAGCTTACAGCATACATAATAATCTTGTAATTGGAAATAACAAAATGGCTCTGCATATCATGTAACTGATAGTATACACTGAGCGCTTATTCATGGATGCAAAGTAAAGTTTATAGGTACTTAAATTAGTCAAAAGTATAACAAGGCTTCATTAGAAACTAGGCTTAATTAGTATAATAGTTCATGATGGTTTATAATTGAGCAAATTCAAGGATGAACTGTTGCTGGAATCGGAACTGCGCCACCACTGTCAGGATTTGGAACCTCGACACCAGGATTTGGCACAAAGGTGTCGTCATCACCTGGAACATAGCTGGGACCAGCTGGTGCTAATCATGATCCTGCACCTTCTCCTGTGCCGGCGCCATTTGATGGATTTTGAGGTGTATAACCAAACCAAGGTGGAAACATTCGCCCGAAGTCTGGAATCCCGTCAAAATGGAAAAACCACTGAGGCTCTTTCTTATCATCGGTGTTTGAGTTTTTCGGAACAATATCGCGTGCTTGGCAAGTAGTGTTAAGCAGTATATTGTTGATGAGAATAAGTGCAATGAAAAAGGAAGCTTTGTAAGCCATTTCATCACAAGTCTTTTGAATATTGAAATAGGTTTTTGTGTTTGAAACTATAACCGAGTGGCCGAGTATTATATAGTTCCATGTTCAGTTGATTTTGGTGTCAAATTTTACGGTGAGTTAATAGTGTCTTGCACAATGGAACTAACATAGCATTGAGCCTCTCATTTGTTGGTTGATATTTTGTTACTCAGTAAAAATTGCAGTACACTGCATTCTTTAAATGGTAAGTGTCATTTTGGCCTCACTTTTATTACATTCTATCTGTGGAAGAATGTTACCAATGTTATAGCGGCCACTAAATGAAGCTTTCACATGGCTCAGTCATGTTCAACTATCTGAAGAAAACTATGAATTGCTTCTAGCTTTATTCTTAATATTTGAAGAAAACGACGAGTAAAAATGCGACCGACACTTTTATTACTTCTTTCACTGGTAAGTGTCGGTTGCATTTTTTGCAGCTGAATGTTACTAATGCATGGCAGATTGGCAGGCATATTTATTGTTTAGTTGACCTTAATTAATCGTCGTTTACTACAAGTAATTAACCAAATAAAAAAAATAATCCTTCATGAATTCATTGTGTTGCTATAAGCATTACAACAGAGAGTTTCAACTGAATAAACAAATTTCAAGAGTTAGGCTTTTCTTCAGAAAATCTAGGAAGTTGTACCAGTGAGTTTACTCGGGTGACACCTTCTAGACCTAACCAGTTTTGATCTTCAGCTGTTGATGTTCCATCTTCAACATCAGCAGATTCTTCAGCAGATCTCTGAATTTCTTTGGAGGATCTCACAGTGAAGTTCCTTCGCAAAGATGGTTCGGACTTTTGACCTTCGTCTGACTCAACTGGATTACCTAAATCGTTGTTGCTCTGGATGGTTGCGGAAGAATAGCAATGTTCATCACAATCAGATTCTTCCGAGTTCATTTTTCCGTCCAAAAATAGGCACACAACGGCACAGTCGTCCATTTTTGAAGTCGGATATTTAAGTTTCCACTCTCGTGCGGCAGATTCCACTATAACCCTGGCTGCTGATGATCGATTCGGTGCTGATGATACTATCTGCACCACCTCTTCATTGCTCAAAACATCCCAGACCTGCAGAAACACCAAAAGACGATACGAGGTTTGAGACCTAACATTAAACTTCTAAAAGGTGTAATTGTTCATTACATGTCTTATTTCACTCTTCCACAACATGACTTAATTTATGAAATAATTTCTTACCCCGTCCGAGGCAAGAACAATGAACTGGTCTTTGTCTGTAAGAAGCCGGTGCGTAAATTCAGGTATAGAAATCACACCATACTCCTTCAAGCAAAAATCTCCAAATGCTCTAGCCATTGCTAATCCAGGTGCATCATCAAAAGGTAACCACACCCTAGGAACTTCTGGTTCATCTTCCAATGCAAATACCCTACCCTTACACTTCTTAATTCTCTCTGCTTCTCCTATAAGAGTATTCACATCAAAATTTGCATAAGTTAACAACAAGCTATAAAACATGAACAGAAAGGATCAATGATGTTTTCATTAGACTTACTTGGCAAATCAGGTTTCAAATCAACAGTCAGCTGAATCGCCACCATCGAGTCATTTCTATCCTTAGATCCCATGATTGCTCTTGAATCACCAATATTTCCCATGAACAAATTTGAACCCTGAAAAGCGAAGAAGTTAATGGTTCAGGAATAATCTTGTAAACTGGACCGTATTATTTATATACAATTTGTACTCTCTAAATCTTGAGCTTGATTAATCGAAAGATACTGCAACGGCACAACAAGAAACAAAATCACGAGGACGATAGAAGCTGATCTTTAAGGTACCTGTTTCACTACAGTCACAGATGTGCTTCCACTGCAGAAACAGTCCAAATTTGCATGAGACTTCAGCTCTTTATCCATAGCCTTGTATGCCTTCATGAAAGCTTCTCTCCACATCGTACTCACGTCCTCCTCGGCAGAGAAATCCTTCTCCGCCTCCCCACTTTCAGGCTTTATTTCCTTTTTGAAACTAGCTTTACTTCGTCTCGACTCAGATGAATCCAAAAATGAAAGCAATTTTATCGGTAAGTTATCCCTAACTTTACGTGCGACAAGGTGACCATACGGACCATGACCATCAAATACGCCACAAAAGATCGCATCTTCTGATGTGAAATCCTAAAGAAAACAAAGATCAAAACTAGTATGTCAATTTCAAAAATTAACCAAGATTTAAGATCCTTTTCTTCATTCAATGAGAATCAAATATCATCAAATCAACCATAACATGAACATACTTACTTCCCATACAATCATAGCATCCTGATTAACACCCTTTCGACCCTGCTGCGTAAATATACAAGAAGACCGACTCTTCCCGTTACTGAATATTCTGTTTGGCAAGGATGTTAACTTTTGCAAAGAGACAACATGATCAGAGAACATTCTCCTCGCTTTCTTTTGACCACACAATCCGATTTCTAAACAAGATGAAGACCCCGCGTCATCAGTACTTCTATTGCTCGTCGATAAACAGCACCCCATTTTCTCAGCTCCAAAATGAAGAACACACTAAATGAATATCATGCTATCTTTTTCTTATTTTTTGTACTATAGATCTCAGTTGAAACTCGAAGATTCCAAGTTTAGTCAATTGAGTAAACAATCTTGATTCCAAAGATCCTCTCACTACAGAAAGTATTAATCAATTCACACCACCTTGTTGCTGTTGGAAACTACTAGCATCTTTTTTACTCGGTCAAATGCGCAATTTTGCCGGAAGCTATATAAATGGATTACGAAAACCGGCTGAACAGAAAAAGACACATAAATTTAATATTTAATATATATGATCTGCAAGAATCAAACCTTTGTTAAAATGTAAACTAATACAAGATAATGAAAACTCAATTATTATATGAATATAAAAATCTTAACATGTGAACATGAAATAGAATATACTAAAAATTTGTCTGATTATTTGTCCTTCCCTAGAATTCACATTGACCTCATCGAAATTAAGAGTTTGAAGATAATTAAATAAATCAAATCCGGTAACTGTGCAGTAAAACATCGAAGAAAACAAAGTTAGAATACAAAACTATAGATCTTTATGGAATCCAATATGAAATAAACTTGACTGTGTTTTTTTTTTTTTGTAAGCATTTTTCATGGCTTAATCTTTGTAGCAACAAGGTAGCAAAAAATAATGAAAATTCATGAGAAAAATAGAGAAGAAATAAAGTGAAAAACTCAAAAGTAGAAAAAAAGACAGAAAAGAGTGATATGATATGATATGATCAAGTGAGAATCAAAGAGGTATCAGACAAACAGCATTTGTAAGATCAATCAAGTATATGTTACGTAATGATCATATTCTTAAGAAAACAACAAAATTTGCAATAGTACAATAATAAATGAGTGACATATATAAATAAGATAAGGATCAAAATCAAGAAAAAAAAAACAAAAAAAATAATAATAATAACATATAAGATAAAAATAAGATCAAGTCATCATTCAAGTGAAAAATATTGAAGGAAATGTGTGATCATGTCAAAAGAATGAAAATCTTTATGAAACTATTCAAGTAAGTAAATGAAAATTTTAATACATTGAGAAGAAAATGAATAGAATATACCAACAACAAAAAATAAGGAAAAAAATGGAGACATATGATGATTCAACATGGAGATCTTGTTCTTGGACAATATGGTCTCATATTAAGCATGTTATGTACTATGTTGAATGATGGTTCAAAAGTGGAAAAATTAAGGTGAAGATGGAGTAGTAGAAGTAGAAGTACATTGATTCATCACCTTTAGCAGAGAGACAGAAAAGTGATAGAAAAAAAAGAGTTAATGAGGTGTTTTTGTGTGGAAGAAGAAGAAGAAGAAAATGGTGTGAAATTATTAATTGCAAAAGCAGAGGAGACAGCAGAGAATGAGAAAGACAGGAGTAAAGGCTAAAAATAAAATAAGAGAAAGCTAATTAATATATTATGTGTGATATGGTTTTGTACCGCGGAATTTGGTAGAATATATTTTTACGTACAGAAAACATAGCTATATGGCTCTATATATATATACACTGTGTATAGTTAGATAAAAACAAATCATATCTCTAAATAAAAATTTTATTTAGAGATATGATTTGTTTTTATCTAACTATACACAGTGTATATATATAGAGAGCCATATAGCTATGTTTTCTGTACATATCCTAAAAATTTTAAACAAATCTTAAATCATAAATTCTAATAATATCAATTTTAAATATAAATCTAAAATATATTTAAATCTAAAATCTTCAAAAAAGATATTTAGGCATTATTCTCGACAATCCGACGAATATATCTTACGGTACTTTAAATTAGGCAATGTTTGAAATAAGTTAGTCATTAAAAATTTTATTTAGTAAATTGGTTGTTTAAGTTATAAAACATTTGCATTAGTACATTTTTTTCTAACCAACTTGGTTCCTTGGCTAAAAGGTACTTATGTAGCTATTAATACTAATGTGAGTCTGTGACATATCCAAATTCAGTGTTTTCAAAATTTGGGCTCATAGATGTATTATCTAATCTTAATTTGAAATTAAATTGATTGATTACTTAATTATAATGTTGTTGATGTTTTTTATGTCAAATTACATTTGAATTTGGAAATGAGAAGAATTGAAGAAGGAAAAGAAAATAGTCCTAATTAATCATATATTTATGTCCTAAACACTTTTTAGACATGTCACCTTAGTATTGATAAAAATGGACATGTCGCAGTATTAAGGGGTCACATAAACACTTTTTAACGATGTTTTGATCGAAAAAAAAGTACTAGTACAAAGTTTTTATGATTTAGAAGACTAATTTGTTAAAAATTTGAATATATAGCTTGTTACAAACATTTAATATATTTGACCTATATTATCACATGATGATATTTTGGATCCTCCATTTTATTTAGCAAAAATTATTTTTCAAATGTGGAAAGTTTGATCTTAAGCAATGTAGATAGGTCCAATTGTTAATGCTTTGAAATTTTAGTTAACATAACTCTCTAGTTATGTAAGTGTTTTATAAACTTAAGATTTTCTTTAAGATTTTGATCAACCTCCATAACCCATTTCACCTGAGTTTTTCTAAAAAAAAAGTTTGATCTCAAATACAGTGATTTTTTTTAAGGCAAATGCAAGTGTTCTAGATTTAGTAATTTTTTTTTTTAAATAGTGTAGTCAATACAACAAAAATTTAAATTTTGGTATTTTTAATGCACAAATTTTATTTTATTTCTCTTTTTAGTTCCTTAATAGGACACTAGTTAGCAATACTTTTTTTTTTGTAATGAAAACCTTTTTTTTTAATTATGTGTAATATGTATCTATTTTAATGTTTAAATAACAGAGGTGTTGATTAGGGTGTATTTTATTTTACACATATTGTGAAATTATAGTGATTAAATTTTTTATAGTTATAACCTATAATATATGGAAACTTTTTTTTATGGAAACAAGCTTAATTTATTTCATCCATAACAATAATTTCAATACAAGGTAAACAAGACTTTAAAATTTGGAGACTAATATATAAATGAACTGCTTGAGCTAATTCATGAGCCACTCAATTAGCCTATATCTCTTCACGTAACTGACCTTACAGTTTTAAAAATGTAAAAGAGAATTGTTAGAATCAGAGATACAAAATAGAGAAACACAGAGTGACGGCTAGGTTTTCAATAATATCAGAATATCATTGTTTAACAAAATAAGGATTACAAGAGAATATATAATAATACTTAATGAACTACTATACTACTAAAATATAAAGCCCAATCCTTAAAGTCCTAATATATCTAACAAGAATGACATAATTTTTTTTTACATTTATCAATAATGACTCCAACTCCATATTGCTTCTAACCTTTCCTTCAACACCTTGGACTACTTGCATACAATCTGTTTCAATTTATGAATAATCAATCTCTCATATATGGAAAAGTAAAGTAGGATGAGAAAGAAAGTGAATGTGTTTATGAATTATGATAGTATCAAATAATCAAAATACTCTTTGAAACAGCATTATGATGTAGAGCTGTCAGATTAAGAGAGTCACACATTTAACCGTCCTCCATTTGAGTTGAGTCACTTTTTTTCCTTATCATGAGATGATTTTGTTTCTGTTTTTCTTCTTATTTTAATATTTGTATGCTTTCCATTTCACACTATAATTGCTTTCATTATTATAATTCCATTTGATACTATAATTGCTTTTCATTATTATAATGTATGTAAGTGTCTTTCTATTTAAACTCGATAGAAATGTAGTCATTTGTTAGTCCATTTCCTTAGTGTAGATAATTTATGGTGTACAAGTTAGATAAGTTTTATATTATGTATAAATTTATTTTTATTATTAAATGAAATGTAATATGATAGAACTTATGATCAAATAATAAAAAACAAATTTGTGTATAATACAAGACAAAATTTTATATTTTTATCATAAATTTTTCATCTGTAAATTACATGTACCCTCTGCTAATTAATTGTCTAAAAAAGTTGATCATGTATTGTTGTGGCTTCTCTAATGTGCACAAATAAATTTGTCCTGCACTATAATAAATGATTTTTTTACAATTAGATAAATAAATTACATAATTTTTATTTTGGACAATTATTACATTATATTTTATTTGATATAATAGTATAATTTATTAATCAAACAATATAAATCAACTTGTATATAACACAAAACATATATCATTGTAGATATTATAAATATGGAAATCGCTAAACATTACGAAAGATGGGAGCAAAAATGAATGGTGTCGGGATTTAATTGGCTGCCCACCCATAATCTCCGCCAAACACCTGCTGAGCCTTTTCAAGCTTTGCTATAAAATTGCCACGTACACATTCTTGCATTTCGTATTTACATTTGTTGTAAGATTTAGCATAGCTCTATAAATATAATTAATTGTGCTAGTTAATAGTTAGTTAGTCTAGTTAGTTAATCTATAAATAAACTTTATACTAGTTATTTATACCCAACTTCCTCATTTTATAATTCTATTCATCTTTTATCTTTTTCTTTTACTTAAAAGGAAGCTCCACATTATCTCATATGCAAGTATTGTGATGATGTGGCACCTCTAAAACAATTGCATGCAACTTCTTAAACTAAGTATAAGTAAATAAATAAATAAATAAATAAATAAATAAATGTAAATAATAATGATGATGGTCATAATCTTTTACTAATAAAAACTAATAAAAGGAAACTTCAAGATAGCTCCTAGGCCTCCATATTTCCTATGTGGCATGCTTTAGAGATCTTCTTATATCTATTAAAAAAAATATCTCAATTTAAAAAATTATTATCTCACAATTTATTTTATGTGACCATTTATCTTCCATAATAATTATCTATATGTTACAATAACCTATAACATTTTGTGAAAATAAATCGGCTGCTTTTTTATTTATGCATTTTGGTTGTTCATATTCATATGCATTTTGGATGTTACCAAATTATTAATTATGCTATTAAAAAGAGAACAAATTCACCAATTTATGAATGTCTCTCACTATAACCTACCGTATAAAATTAGCAAACCAAACATCTTTCACATTTTGTCTTCATTTTCAATTTGTGACAATCAAAATTATCAACCAAACATGATATGTGTATAGCTATATATTCTCATTCTCATGTAAGGAAGACTTTTGTTTGTACTATAAATGCATCTTTGCTACTTGAAAAGCCTACGAAAAATGGTGGTTCATGTAAGTATTTGTCATTAATCCTTATATGTGCATCAATTAAATTAAAAATTTGTGAATTTGTATGATGCTGATTTATATAATGATATAGGTAAATTTTAATAGTTTTTTATTTTTAAAGATTATTTAAATTTGAAATAAGTTTATATTATAGTAAAGTTTATATTTTTATTTTCACTATCTTTTATATGATATCTAATTGGTTTATACTTTTTGACTTTTCTTTTTTCTTTTATATGTTTCCAAGTTACTCAATAAAGGAAAGTAAAATTAATCTAGGACGTGTGTGGAAATTGGTAATATATTTACTTGGATTTGTTTTCTACTTGCTTAAATCGAAAGAATAAAAAGGTATGTAATTTTATAATATTTTTTAAGTCTTTCTCTCCATTTCTCATTTTAATTATATCACATAGATAATTTGAACAATTATAATTTTTCTAATTTTTTTTTATGTTTTTAGATTTGAATCACATATATTCTTTCCGATAAATAGGTTGAATCACATATAATTGGAAGTTAGACTTTTGAATTGACAAAGCATCATTGTGAATTTGGGTGTGTGAAAATACCTTAGTCTTGAGAATATCAACTATTGAACAATGCATATTATATGCAACTTCTATGTATGTATAAAAAAGAAGTGATTAAAAAATTAGTATATATTTTGTCAAAAAAAAAATTAGTATATATGTTTGTCTTTTATTGTTTATAAATTATAATCTTTTTATATTTTCTCATAATCTTTCAATACATCAATTCTAATAATTTTCCTGCAAGTTTTTTTTTTTTTTTTTGACAAACATTTTCCTGCAACTTTTTAAGGTTACTAAAATTGTAAATTGTAATCGTTCGATTGCTCTCATGATTTTACAAGACTACAATTCAGGAACTAATAAAGTCCGGATAAATTCCACGAGAGGAGAATAAGTAGATAAGCGATATATATGATTTTACAAGACTACAATTTCAATAATTTTTTGTGCATAATTTTCTAGGCTAAAATAACCTAGGACAACTTTTAAGTTAAAAAACTTATTATCTATTTAATTTTGTTAAAATAGATAGTCATATAATAAATTAAAAATTGATTACATAAAATAACTCATCTATAAAAAAGAGCACCACACTCTAATAAGCACTACTAAACTAAATTGAAAACCCAGATAAAAATTATTAAATAAAAAAAGACAAGAAATGAGGGGAGAAAAACCTCATAAAAAAAGAGAAAGATGAAAAATAAAAAATTAAAGAGAACATGAATTAAGCATAGTAAAAATAAGATAAATAAAACCGCCGCCTAAAACTATTTTGACCAATAAAATATGGGATATAATTCTATCAAGTAAATGTTCGAGAAGAAACTTCAAAATAAATCAATTTATTATCAGAACAAGAATCGTCTTTTTTTTTTATAAATATGAGAGACCTTAAATTGTATGGAGGAGTATTGTAAATAATATTATATCATGTAATGTATACTTTTCCAAGAATAAGATGAAAGGATAAAAAGACAAAATCATCAATTGTTGATGCTCATTTGTCAAAATAAACTTTAGAAATAATTATTGAAATTGTAGATATTAAAACAAATTTACATATATTTATAAAATATAATCACATGTATATTTAAACATATTTACACGCAATTAAAATTTTCTAAAAATTCCAAAATTATTAATTTGATTTAAATAATAATATTGTAACTATTTGGATAAAATAAGTACATATTCTAAAAGAATGTGTAAAGTTACGGCTCAAAATAAAATAGTGAGATATTTATAAAAATAAGATGACAATTTTGTAAGCACATAAGAAGATGACATGTTCAATGTTAAATTCATCTGTAATAATAAATAAACTTTCTTTACCTGAGTAAAATAACTAAACCTAAATTCAAATATATAAAATCTTCGTCCAAACTTATATACGGAGAACAACAAATATTCAAGTTTATATAATAACAAAAATAAAATAAATGTTCAAGCAAATATTATTAAATAACAAGGATAAAAACTAAATATAAATTTGAAGAGACACAAACCTTACCTAGAAAAAGAAAAACAAACCAAAAATAAAAGGACCAAACAAAAAAAAAATGTAAGCTAAACAATAGACTAAAAATATCGGGACTAATAAAGTTGGGATAAAATTTCACTAAGTGAATATAAGTGAAAAGAAACTTAAAGAGAACGACAGGGGAGTAAGTAGATAAGCTATTTGATATCTTAAATTGCATAAAAGGTAGTAAGCAGTTACACTAACGTAATTTAAAAAAAAAAAAGAGATAACATGATAAAAAAGTTAAAGCCACACCATATATGAATCATATTATATAACCAAAGTTTATTTTAACATTTCACATAAATAATATTGTCCGCAAGTATAAATATGTATGCCTTCAACTCTTATTGAAAACAATAAAATAAAGGATATATCAAAAATAAAACGCAAAGTAACATGTGACTATAAAATTACAACTCTTATAAAGAAAATGAAGATATTATACGGTTATACTATTAAAATAAAATAAGATACATCTTTTCAAACTTATGAAATATTATAAAAGATTACATTAAAATATATAAAAAAAAACTATGATATAAATCAATAAAAAAATCACATATTTCTAAACAATTTTTAATTTTATTTTTATTCATATATTAATATTAAATATAATCATATTTTAATATAGTATCTACCATTTAATTATATATATGATTATACTTATTACAATTATTATTTTTCAATTATAAAGATATTTTAATTATATTACCCCTAGTTACTATTAATACAAGAGTTTTCTCTCCACTTTTCTATGAATGTCGTTGAATTGACCATAGTAATAAGACCGTTGTGTACAATAGCCAAGTTGTTGTTTAATGTCATATTTATTTCTATTGTGCCCGCAAATCAAAAGTTATTTTTGAAAACCCACTAATTAACAAACAAATGGTTCATGCGTCTCTTCTCAACCAAGATGAGATACACCTTTGATAATGTATTTTAATATGCTACTTTTTTTGGCAAGAGCACGAACCATATCAAGTAATAAAGTGGAGAGTAAAATATTATTCCAACTTTCCACAAGGATTGTGGTTCAATGATCAACTACTAGAAAAGTAGTGCTAATTAATTGTATGTGGTAACAAATTATTCTGGGGTTTTTAATTGATTGAAAAGAAACAACAACAACACAAATACAATATTTTTAATATTTTCTCATAAAAATAAATTGACAAACACTTGGACACAAATAATATAAGATTAAAATGGTTGAAGATTGAATCATATCTTTATTTCTCTTTTCTTGTGCAAACAAACATAACCTCAATTCAAACTAAATTCATGCAATTGAAGTTCATGTTAGAAGTAATTTATATTTAAGGGTATTTTAGTATTTTACTATGTTGTCTTTATGACCTAGTCTTTGTGTATAAATAGGAGTAGTGATATCATTATAGAAGTTAGTGCCTTTATTCTTCTTGTAGCCGTCATTTTAACAAGTTCATTAATACATTCTCTTTTCTATTCATTTATCATCTTTGTGCACCAACAATTGGTATCTAGAGCTCCGGTTCGAATCCACGGGAAACACGAGTGAAACGTGAGGCGTTGTGTGATTGATTTCGTTTCTTGAATTCGAGTTGAATCTTGAACGAAGTTGTAACAGAATCACATTTTCTGATTCTGCGGGATTGGGAAACACGAGTGTTAGTGAGATTTAAGTGAACGCACAAAGATTGAAGATGAACGGAAACAGTGGTATGAGTACCAAGCTTCCAGTGTTTGATGGCAAAAACTGGAATCGTTGGATGAAACAGATGACTGTTCTGTTTGGTGCTCAAGATGTGCTTGAACTTGTTACTGAAGGTTATGTTCCAGTAGCAACTGATGCAACAGATGCACAAAAGCTTGCTCAGAAGGATACAAAGAAGAAGGATCAGAAGGTGTTGTTCTACATCCATCAGTGTGTGGATGAGAACGTGTTTGAGAAGATTGCTGACTCAGAAACGGCAAAGGCCGCGTGGGACACACTGATCAGATGCTATGGTGGTGATGCATCAGTGAAGAAGGTGAAACTTCAGTCCTTACGAAAGCAATATGAGAACCTCAACATGAAGAACAATGAGAAGGTCTCTGATTACATCTCAAGAATGATTTTGATCACTAATGAGATGAAGGCGTGTGGAGAAACACTCTCAGAACAAGTAATCATTGAGAAGGTATTGAGATCACTTACCCCTCAGTTTGATTACATTGTGGTAGCTATTGAACATTCCAAGGACTTGAGTTCCATGAGAATTGAAGAGCTACAAAGCAGCCTAGAAGCACAAGAGTTGCGCTTGACTGAGAGAACCTCTGAAAGAGAAGTAGAGCAGCAGGCTCTCAAAGCAGACTCTGGTAAGAACCATCAGAAGAAGTCTTGGTCAGAAGCCAAGAGAAGGTCTGATGGAGGTCAGAAGCTAGAAACCTCAACATCTGATAAGCAGAAATATCAGAAAGGAAAGGAGAGGTTTGACAAGAAGAAGATTCAATGCTACTGTTGTCAGAAGTTTGGTCATTTTGCTTCAGAGTGTCGGGCAAACAAAGAAAGGAAGTCCGAAGAAGCAAATATAGCCAGAAGCTCTGATGACTCTGATGGTGAATCTGTGTTGCTAATGGCTTCTGAGACTGATGATATGAAGTCATCAGAGTGGTGGTATATGGACACAGGGTGTTCAAATCATCTTACTGGAAACAAGAAGTGGTTGTTTGACTTTGACTCGAGTAAGAGTACAAGGATTAGATGTGCTGATGATAAATACCTTAATGCTGAAGGTATGGGAAATGTCAGAGTCACTCTGAACAATGGCAAATCAGCATTGATTCAGAATGTATGGTATGTACCTGGCATGAAAAGCAATCTGATGAGTGTAGGGCAATTGAATGAGAAAGGTTTTTCAGTTACCATGAAGGACAATCTTCTGAAGCTGTATGATCGTAATCAGAAGCTGATTATGGAGTCAGAACAGGGAAGGAACAGGACAATCAAAGTGAATGTTAAAACTGTAGACTCTGAATGCCTTAGTGCAACAAGTGTTGAGAAGGATAGTGAGCTGTGGCATAGAAGATTTGGTCATTTAAATTTCAGAAGCCTAGGGCATTTGAAATCAAAGAATCTGGTAAATGGAATTCCTACAATCAAGAAACCTGAGAAGTCATGCAAGGTGTGCATGGAAGGAAAGCAACCAAGACTGTCTTTTGCATCAGGAGTAGCTCCAAGAGCAAAACATGCCTTGGGAGTAGTACATTCTGATGTGTGTGGTCCATTTCAGGTAGAATCAATTGGAGGGAACAAATACTTTGTGTCATTTGTAGATGAATTTACTAGAATGACATGGGTATCCCTGATAAAGTACAAACACGAGGTGTTTGCTGAGTTTAAGAAGTTCAAAGTGAAGGCTGAGAAGCAGAGTGGTCAGAAGCTGAAGATTCTCAGAACGGATGGTGGTGGTGAGTTTAATTCCAATGAGTTTAAAACTTTCTGTGAGGAGAATGGAATTGAGCATGAGGTTACTGCTCCTTACACTCCTCAACACAATGGTCTTGCTGAAAGAAGAAATCGTACTTTGCTTGATATGGTGAGAAGCATGCTGAAAGAGAAGAAGCTTCCTCATAATTTATGGGGAGAAGCTGTTGCAACAGCATGTTATGTGCTCAACAGATGTCCAACAAAGAAGCTGAAGGAAATAGTTCCTATTCAGAAGTGGACTGGAGATAAGCAAAGTGTTAGTCATTTGAAGGTGTTTGGTTCTGTTTGTTACAAACATGTTCCAGAAGCTAGAAGAAAGAAGCTGGATGATAGAAGCAAAATTATGTTATTGGTAGGATACCACAGTACAGGTGCGTACAAGCTCTATTGTCCAGAGACTAATAAAATTGAATTCAGCAGAGATGTCATTGTGAAGGAATTAGAAACTTGGGATTGGAACAAAACTCAATCCAACTCTGATGTGATAATCCAGGAAGGAGGTTCTGATGACGAATCAGGTTCTGATGACGAATCAGGTTCTGATGACGAATCAGGTTCTGATGACGATTCAGGTTCTGATGGCGATTCAGACTCTGAAGGTCAAGGAGGTTCTGAAAGTCAAGGCTCTGATGTTGAAGCTTCTGAAGATAGTACTTCTGAACCTCCAACCTCTGAAGGAAATCATGTGGAACAAGATCAAAGACCACAGAGAATCAGAAGCATTCCAAGAAGGTTTGCAGGGTTTGATATGCTGCAAGACACTGAAGTAGACTCTGAGGGAGAAGTTATTCAGTGTGCTATGTTAGTAGACTCTGAACCCGTGAGTATAGAAGAGGCTCTTAAGCAACAAGTCTGGGTGCAGGCCATGAATGAAGAACTTGATGCTATCAAGAGAAACAAAACTTGGAAGCTATCAGAACTTCCAAAAGGCAAGAAAGCCATCAGTGTCAGATGGGTTTTCAAGCAGAAGCTAAAGCCAGATGGATCAATTGGCAAATACAAAGCAAGGTTAGTAGCAAGAGGATTCCTGCAGAAACCTGGGCTAGATTATTTTGAAATGTTTGCACCTGTAGCAAGACATGAAACAATTAGACTGGTAATTGCAATAGCTGCTAACAGGAATTGGCCTCTGATGCATTTAGATGTGAAATCTGCATTTCTGAATGGTCCATTACAAGAGGAGGTATATGTGTCACAACCTCCTGGTTTTGAGAAAAAGAATCAGGAAGGGATGGTGTATAGATTACATAAAGCCTTGTATGGATTGAAACAGGCACCCAGAGCCTGGAATATGAAGATTGATTCTTTCTTCAAGAAGCATGGGTTTCAGAAATGTGAATTGGAGTATGGTGTTTATGTTCAACACACTTCAGACGGCAATATGATTCTGGTATGTTTATATGTTGATGACATATTGCTGACAGGAAGCTCTGAACAAGAGATAGCTAAGTTCAAGAAGGCTCTGATGAATGAATTTGAGATAACAGACCTTGGTAAAATGAGTTACTTTCTAGGGATGGAATTTATGTACTCTGAGAAAGGAATCATTTTACATCAAATGAAGTATGAACTTGAGCTTCTGAAGAGATTTAAGCTTGAAAATTGCAAAATTGCAATTACACCTTCTGATACCAATCAGAAGCTGGACTCAGATTCTGATGGAGAGGATGTGGATGCTACAACCTTCAAACAGTTGGTTGGTTCTCTAAGGTATTTGTGCAATACCAGACCTGATATTTGCTATGCAGTTGGAATGGTTAGCAGATTTATGAGCAAACCAAAATGGTCCCATTACCAAGCTGCTGTCAGGATTTTGAGGTATATAAAGGGAACTCTGAAGCATGGTGTGCTATTCCCTTCTGAAGGAAAAACCGAATCAGAGCTTCTGAGCTACTCAGACTCTGATTGGTGCGGAGACAGGGTTGATAGAAGAAGTACTTCTGGGTACTTGTTTAAATTCCTGGGAGGTCCTATTTCTTGGTGCTCGAAGAAGCAACCTGTTGTGGCTCTATCAACCTGTGAAGCTGAATATATTGCAGGCGCTCTGACTGCATGCCAAGCTGTGTGGATTCTGAACTTGCTACAGGATCTGAAGATTAAGGTAAACAAGCCTCTGAAGCTGATGATTGATAACAAGTCTGCAATCAATCTTGCCAAGAACCCAGTGCTGCATGGGAGAAGCAAGCACATTGAGACCAAGTATCACTTCTTAAGGAATCAGGTTCAGAATGGAGTGTTAGAAGTTGTGCACTGTAGCACTCAGAAGCAGCTGGCAGATCTGATGACAAAGGCAATAAAGACCGACCAATTTCTTCGTTTAAGGGATGGAATTGGTGTTGTTAGTTTTGTGTAAATATAAATTAAGGGATGGTGTTAGAAGTAATTTATATTTAAGGGTATTTTAGTATTTTACTATGTTGTCTTTATGACCTAGTCTTTGTGTATAAATAGGAGTAGTGATATCATTATAGAAGTTAGTGCCTTTATTCTTCTTGTAGCCGTCATTTTAACAAGTTCATTAATACATTCTCTTTTCTATTCATTTATCATCTTTGTGCACCAACAGTTCAAACTTACATAATTAGACTAATCTCAATTCCTTGAGTACAAGTCTCTTTAAGGTAAATCAAGAGCCATCATACCTTAGATCTTTTTAATTAGGGGCAAATATAATCTTTTGTAGTGGGGGAAAAGAGAAAATATAATATCTATTAATATAAGTAGTACCAATTTTATAAAAAAATAGGGAAGAGGAAAATATTATTTAACTGATCTTACCTGAACAAGAAATTATGGCCCGTGGTGAAATATCGCATCTGTTAAGTTGACGTCCAAGTAAAAAAAAACATAAAGTGAGAGATAAGATATTTAAATTCTTTGCAAAAAAGGAGTATATATAAACCTCCAGTGTGGAGCTAGGATCGTCTAAAGGGAAGGTAAGTGAGATAGCCTCCTTAAACCTCATATTTTTTTATACCTCAAATTTATACTATTAATTGAATTAGTAGTATAATTTTATTAATATTAATTATTTTAGGTCACATGGTATAAATTTTACTCATTAATATTACTACTAATTGATTTATAAAAATAAGAGAAACAATTTCACGAGTGTATTTCATATTTATGTTTGTATTATTTAATATTGTAAGATCTAATTATAAAAAGATCTCTAATTTATTGTTGTTTGTTTTAGAATGTACATTTTAAATCTTACTTTAGGTCTCTAAGTTTGTTGGGCTGGCTTTGCATGGAGCTATAATCATCAATGGTAGGGCAAAAGAGTCGGGCCTGTCATTGATGATGAAATCATGGCCTTCAATATGATGATTGTCATTGAAATGCCATGACTCGGCCGTTATAGAAATGAAGATTATGTGGTCGTTTAAGGATGTGCTTTAGGATTGAGCTTGTATGTGTCTAGACCGAGCATGTCAGATTGACCTTGACTCAGTCCATAACAATAATATTAATGGATAGTTTACAACAATTTTTAAGGAAATTTTAACTTCGTATTGGTTTCAATTTTTTTATTTTTTTAACTTCGTTGTTTGAGTTTACAACAATCTACATCAGTGTTCCCGGGGCACTGTTTAAGATAATAAATTTAGTAATTTAGCATTGGAGTATGTATAGTCAATTTCTTGAAAGTATAAAAAGTGTTATATTCAATTTAAAAGTTTCTTTTTTTTTGTTTTCTTAACCAGTGTACCGGGACACCGGTTAACATGACCTATCTACAATTAAGTGATATTTAAAAATCGTTTGCTCTCCATATGTTGAAGTTTGTGATACTACGATTAATTGATATTACGGAAAATTCTAACATGGACCACTTCTTCAAGTGGTCCATGGTGGACCATTCATGAAAAACCCTATAACGAATACGAATTTTACAAAATCCACCGTTGGATTGAAAGTTTATATCATATAGATCATCTATAGAAAATTTTAGAAAAATTGAAAATCATTTGATATGTTACTGAGACCCATCAAGATTAACGGTTTATTAAATACTGTAAATCTTGATAAATCCCAATAAAATATCAAATGATTTTTCAATTTTTCTAAAAATTTTTATGGATGCTCTATATGATACAAACTTTCAATCTACCAATAAATTTTGTAAAATTCGTATTCGGTAGATCACTTGTCCACGGTGGACCACTTATGAAGGTGGTGCACCGTAGCATTAGCCTTGATATTACTTGTCCTCACAATTGAAATAGTGACCTAATTAATATAAGTTCAACAAAAATATAAGGAAAACAAATAGTATTAGTGTATGTGTATGTATGAAAACACAACATATATTTATTTTCCCTATTTTGTCAAATCAACACCAATCAAATCAAATTTAACATTGATTGTGGTCAAAATTTTGAACTAATTTTTTTTTTTTTTATCATCAATGATGATTGACGTTGAATTTAGTAGGGAGAATCACGGTTCGATCCTCCGCAACTGCGATCGGGAGAAGGCTGGAACTGGAATCACTTGATGCCAAAACTGACTCCCGACCAGATTCAACTGGTGGTAAAAACAAAAAATAAAATAAAAATAACCAATCGTTAGTTGGTTCAGTGGTGATTGACGCTGAACTTGGTAGGGAGAACCACGGTTCGATCCCCCGAAACTGCGATCGGGAGGGGGCTCGAACCATTTGATGCCAGAACTGACCCCCGAACCAGATTTAACTGATGGTGAAAACAAAAAAATAAAAATAAAATAATAATACTTTAAAATTTTGGTTCACCGTAAATGTAAAAGACACTTCACCAATCACCACCCTAACTTTTTTCAAAAAAAATAACTTCACCAATCATTTTTTTTTGGGTGGGGGGAATGCTATCGTCTATTTTTATACCAATCATGCACTTCATTTTATGATCATATCCATCAATATCTTTGTTCTTTTTTCACATAGTAATCAACTTATCTTACATATTTTTCTTTGATGACTTTTTTTGATAGTGCCTCATTACATTGCACCTAATTCAAACCTTCCTAGTCTTAGCCTTGCCTAGATCGGTCACAGATTAATTTCTTTTGGTCAAATAACACATTATGATTGAGATTATATTAACTAACACGACGTATGGTCTTAATCTCTTTTATTTAAAAATGGACCAAATAAAATTCGGATTGAACCAACAATTGGGAAAGATTTCTTTCCCCACTCTCCGTGTCTCTTTTTCACTCCCCAAAAATTCAATTTTACTCCTAATTTTATCCCCTAAAAGTTCGGTTTTCATTTACCGAACTTTTTTTAAGGATATAAACATGTGTTTTCAACCGTTTAAAACTTCGGTACTCATTTACCGAAGTTTTTTTTCAGGGGCAAAAAGAGAAATATAGGAGGTGAAAAAGAGACACGGGGAAAGAAATCTTCACAATTGGGCCTTTTATCTATCTACATAGATGAGCCCATTATTTGAAAAGAGAAAAACAGCTTGCCCATTGATCAAAACTTAATGAGAATTTCTTTTTGTCACCTCATAAACTTCTTTCGCGCCTCTTGAATTTTATTTTTTTTAAATTATTCAAATTCGAAAACTCAAACTATATTTTAGACTTTAAATTTTAGACTTTAAATTTTAGAACTTGAGCACCTTCGATACATATTTTAAAAATTCAAGATTTTATATATGTTCAAATTTTAGAACTCAAACACCTCCAATAAAAAAAGTTGAACAAAATCTCTAGAACCTTAAAAAATTAATATATTAATTGAGGAAAATGACATTAGGAATTGACATTTAACTAACATTACCATTAATATTCTTGTAAAAAAAAACATTATCATTAATATTTTCCTCCTAAACTACTAAAAAAAATTAGGATGAGAGTAGAATGCTTAAGTTCATGTTAAGAGTCTCACATCAGATGTAAGATAATCTTAACATATATTTATAAGTAGATACAATCATCACTTTACAAGTCAATTTTATAAAATTGAGTTATACTTAACACCTTATTCTAAGAGTTATTGGCATAAAAGATCTTTAGACTTAATAAACACTTACAAATAAATTTAGATTTATCTTTTTTCAAAAATAATAACAAAACTGAAATAAAAATTTCCAAATTCAATATATATCTTTATACCATTAAAACAATTTTTTTTATTATTATTTCTAATTGATCTATGTTTCATTCTTACACCACATCACATTACTCTTTGCAACCCACTTTAATTCTTTTATTTTTTTATTGGTCTTATTAACAAGCATCATTTAACCGAGAACACTATTTAAAAATTCTATTTAAGAAGATTATTTGCTCAAAAAATAAACATTTTAATTTTCAATACATTAATTCTATACATTTTCATAAAAATTTCCAATTTAAAATGTCATTATTATTTTTCCTTCATTCATTTTATCAATGGAATACATTGATGACACGTTTTGACATAGATCTATACCTTACAAACCATTGGTTGCTTTCTCATCCAAAAACCAAAACAAAAGATAAGAAGATAAGGACACGTGGCAAAAACCCAATACATCTCTCTCTATTAACAAACACAACACAAAAATCTCCCATTTTCTTTCTCTCCCAACACAACCATGGCTTCACCAACACTCATAACTCCCACAACCACACCCAAATCACTTCCACCAATCAAAACCAAACCAACCACCATCTCCTCCACCTTAACACCAACCACCACTTCCACCACCGTACACTCACGCCGCCGTCAAATCCTCTCCACCACAGCCACCATCATCACCACCACATTTCTTGCACATGTTACCCCTGCTGCATTTGCTGCTACAGATGAAGAGTATATTAAAGAAACAGAGGAGGTTATTAACAAGGTTAGAACAACTATAACACTTGATAAAAATGACCCAAATGTGGCTAATGCAGTTTCTGATTTAAGAGATAGTTCAAATTCTTGGGTTGCTAAGTATAGAAGAGAAAAAGCACTTCTTGCAAGAGCTTCTTTTAGAGATATGTACTCTGCTCTTAATGCTGTTTCAGGACATTATATTAGTTTTGGACCAACTGCTCCTATTCCTGCAAAACGAAGAGTCAGGATTTTGGAAGAAATTGAAGTTGCTGAGAAATCACTTAAGAGGGGAAGATAAGAAAGAAGAAGAAAAAACAAAAAAAAAGCACTTCTGTATTTAGAGGAAATGAATTTTGGTTTTCATTCCTCTGTTTCTGTTATTAGATTCTTATTGTTTTTTCTTTGTTGTTGATGTTTTGTTTTTGCATTATTGTATGTATCGAAACTTAAATTACATTAAGAGACTCACTTAATAAAAGGATTAATTATGCATAGTTTCATATATATTAGAGTCAAAGGAAGGTTTTTGTTTTTTTTTTTTTATTTAATTTTTTTATGTTTGAATGGACTAATGAAGGTTAAGTCATTAAGTGCTTATTTTTAGGATTAAGTTGATTTTTGTTTTTAGATTTATGAGATAGGAGAAACAGCTTATCCAACCATAGGCTTGAGGCCCAAGTTTATTTTGAATAGGATAACATCCTTTGAGTGGTTTGGTGACCAGTGTACTCTCTTTGTCTTTGGAGTTGCTTATAAGGCGGAAAAGTGTCTCATATGGTGTTCGATTTATATAGGATCGTTGGAAACCTAACTCTGACAATTGATGTCGCTCTGTGTAAGTATAAGTTCGTGATATTACTCGTCCTCACAATTGAGACAGTGATCCAATTAGTGTTGGATCGACGAAAATTAAAGAAAATGGATATTCATAGTTGAACTTAACTCGCAAGTTTTCTCTTTTTTTTTTTATATTTATTTATTGAATGACATTGGTCAAGTTATGTTTTAGTGTTAAGAACGAAAGGATCCTTGATTTCTATTTAAAGGTGGCAACGTTAGTCATGTTAAAGTTTTAAATGATTTTCAAGCATAGATCTCCTATAGATCATGTTGGTATTCAAGGGTGAATGGTAGTCTTATATTGACTATGCAAATGTTTAATGTTGGATATCTAAGAGAGACGATCCATATTCCAAATTTTCTAAAATATCGGATGGAGAAGATCCAATCTCTTGTTGGTTATGGATAATTATCATGATGTTGTTTCCAGTCTCCTTCGAACTCTCCAATAAGCGGTGTTATCAGAGTCTTGATTAGGCTTAGAAGGGGAGCAAGAGTGGAATCCTAGTGTTTGGATCAAGTATAGCGATATGAACTCATGAAAGTTTAGTAAAATTAGAGTTTCCATTCAAGTTAACTCATTTTCATGACCTAATTGTAAGCTAGTAAGAGTTTAAGAGTTAACACGAGAGATTAACAATCTTAGATACAAATGCCAAGTTTGTTTCTGACAAATTTGATGGCAGAATCGATTTTTGTCTATGGAGAACTCAAGTTTACAATGTGTTGATATAATAAAAATTTGAGTGATGTTATTTGAACATCCAAAAGTGAACAACTTTTGGGACAACTTTTTTTTTTCTTTAGCAACAAAAAAAAAGTGAGAGGAAGAGAGAGAGAGTAAAAATACAATGAGAGTATGAGAGAGAGGGCTGTCCACTTTTTAGTTGTACAAATATCATTATTGTAAAAATTTACCTTGATATTAAACATGCATTTAATTTGCTTCCTATACACATGGTTCCAACTGGGCCTCTTTTTAATGGACTGGGCTTGTTATAATCTATACACTAAAAACATCAACAAGTTAGCAGTCCCATTTTATGATAAAAGAGATTTTCTTTTGGCACCCTACCAATTTTCTCACACACTCTGTAAAATTATTAAAATATTCATGTATGCTATCTAAGTATCGGATACAGTTTGTTACTTACGTAATAGACATGTACAATCTTGAAAATTTCATGTTAGGGGTGGTTTTTTTTTCTTTCTCAAATTTTCAATTTTTATAATGTCTGAGGGTGTTTTCTAAGTAGCGGAATTGTAAAATCTTAAAATGTTTATGCTAGAGGGTGTTTTTTTCCTCAAATTTCTCATTTCCATAACGTCCGCAACTTAAGTTTCATAAGGATAAAATAGAAAACTAGAAGGAAGCGTGAGAAGTTGGTAGAATGCCAAAAGCTCTAAAAAAAAGATTGTTTGACAAAAAAAAAATAGTAGCCACTACATAGGAGTTGGATCAAGATACAATTTTTTATTTTAAAAAAAGGCCTTATATCAAATCCTGTTGAATTTCAATTTTACATTTATAAATAGTTTTCAAAAAATAGTTTTCAATTTTAATATTTTTTTAATATATTTTCCAAAATTGACTTAAATGTAATTTTTAGATTTATTTTTCCCGTTCATATTCCTGTATTTTGAATTCTATTTTTCAAAAAGTTAACTTTTTTGGAAAACGTTTTTCGAAAATTCAAATATTTCGAAATGTAGAATCCGAAATTGCTTTGGAAAGTTTTTTTAAAGTGATTTTGTAAAACGTTTTTCGAAATTCTGTTATATGTGACCAGAATCGTAAATTTGTTGTCTTAACCTAATTTTTCATCAGTCTCAATCATTTTTACCATGTTTTTAACACTAATCAGTATCCAAACATAATCCAAAATATTTTTACCAGATTTTGCATAGCAATTGAAATATTATTTAAGCAAAACTTTTTAGAATATTAAAATTAAAAATATATTATAAATTATATGGAGTCATCGTGAGATGTTTATATCTCACATCTATCAATACAATCATTGACTGCTTCTTAAAAAAAATACAATAATTGACTTAAAATTAATATTAATTGTTCTTCTCTGTATTGCTCAAACATACAAAATCATTTTACAATGCCCTTTTTATAAATCACATTTTAAAATAGCTTTTACTTCAACATAATTATACATAAATTATTGGCAAAATTACACGTTTAATCATTTTTTTTGTAACACTTTGATCTTTTATCTCTCATTTGTAACATTTTGGTCATTTATCTTATCTTTTTGTAACACTCTGACTCTTTATCTTTTATTTGTAACACTTTGGTCATTTAAAGAACATGAAGATATGAAACAATTAATGAAGATGATGAACATATTCATCAAAATTATGAGTTTTATTTAATTTTAATAAAAATGTATCTTAACAAATAAAATTCGGCATTTTTATAATAAAAATAATATGAAAGAAGGGTTTATATGTGAATGTTATAAAAGATAAAGGACTAAAGTGTTACAAATAAAAGATAAAGGACCAAAGTGTTACAAATATATAAGATAAAAGATCAAAGTGTTACAAATAAAAGATAAAAGACCAAAATGTTACAAAAAATAAGATAAAGGAACAAACGTGTAATTTTGCCTAAAGTATTTGATAATCAAATCACTTTTAACTACAGTCAACTTTTTGGCCAAATTTTATTTACCTGGGTTTAACTCAAAATTATCTAGAGTCTCATTCCTTTAAAAAATAGAGATTAATACTGACCTACCTGTGATTAGAGTCGATCTTGTCCGGTGTTCAGCGGTTGCTCCGCCCAATTCCGGTGAATGGAAGGGGGTTGTATACCTGCATGTGCTCCGGCGCTCAAGTCAGTTTAGAGTGTGAAGCAAGATTTTCAGAGAGAAATAATGTTTTACCTGACTCCTCTGAATGAGGAGTGTATATATTTCCCCCAACGCTGCGCCAAGATCTTTGATGGCCATTAACGCCATCAAGTGGCTGTCGAAAAACAGCTGAAAAACCATGATGAAGGTTAATGTCCATCATTCTGATGGTCAACCATTACAATATACAGAGATATTGTAACCGTTCATGGGCTGCTGCTATATTGGGCCTTACTCCACAATCCAAACATAGACAAAACTGCATTAATTCTTAATCTAGACTCCTAATCATTTTGTCCATTTCGATGGGTTAGATTAGTCCTTTTTAGTTTTTCTGCCATATTGTTGAGGCTGCTTGTCGTTATTGACAAAGAATATTAAAACTACCAAATTACCGCCGAGAAACACGGACAAAATAGACCAAATTCTTCATAGAAAATTTATAGGCTGCTCTTGTATGGTTTTGAGTACATCCAATCCAATATAATTAATTTCCTGGCTGCGAACCTTATTTACAAGTTACTATTGACTTTCCCATTCCAACACTATGGGCAGTTGGAAATTTTGGAGATAGCTATTGTCATCGTTGCCTTGTCAGCTATACTAATCTTCAATTTATGATATTTGTATCTATGGACATTTTATTTAGTATATTAATTTCGAAGATATAAAGTAAAGCTATACAATCATAGGAAGAATGTTTGGATCAAATATAATGATGATACATATATTTTTTTAGTTTTTAAATGGTCTAGGTGGATACTTCAAATATGTGAGTGATTTTTATTTTTTTTATAATGTGAGTGGGAGTTTTGTTGTCGACATATATAATTCAATGAATTTGATAGTTTATGCAAATATGCGTGAAATATTTTATGGTCGTACTAAGAATTGTCAAAGGTTTTAAATTTTTAAAGAAACAAAAATATGCATATATAATGTGAAATAATTCTACACTTTCAATTCATCACAATTATATTTTTCTTCATATCACTCTACTTAATTCCACTTTCTTAATATAACATGAAAGATTAAAGCATTCTTATTGGTTGTCAGTGTAAAGTTAATTTACACGGACATTGCATATCTTTTAAACTCATTTTAAAATCTTATTTATTAAATTTGTTAATTGAGTCATATTAAGTGCGTGCTTGGTTATATTGTGGAGTGAATTGATTTAAGTGGAATTGATTTTGGTTAAATGTGAGTTGAATGTGAATTGATTTACGTTTCGATACATTAACAGGGATTTTTATAAACTCATGATGTTTGCATAATTGATGAATACGATGAGAATGCTTAGGTGTGTCAACTTAGTTGAGATATCTATTCAATCCTTAATGTCTAGATGGTCTTAATTTATCTAAAAAAAATGAATTACTGAAATGAGTATTAATATCTATTTAAAATTATATTTCATTTATATTTTATAAAATTACTTTAGTTTATGTTGCTTTATTAATTTAATTATTTTTATAAAAGAGTTGTTAATTTATTATTTTTGGTGAAATAAAGGAGTATTAATTTATTATTTATAGATTGGTAAAAAAAGAATTGCCCCAGACACATTTTTTAGTCAAAAAAATAGCTTTTTTTTAAATAAAAAATTTAAAAATAATATGTCAAAAAACAAAATAAAAACTATCAAATGTATTTTTTTTTCTTTAATTTTTTTATTTATCTTCATATAAATAAGCTTGTTTAGGAAAATGAAATGTGGACTTTCAGAGCCCAATTAAAACTTCTTCTCGAACCTAAAGGAAGAGAGAGAATGTTCTAAATTTGCAGTTCTGTAACATAAAACCCTAAAACAAGGATTTAGAAAAAAATTTGAGGAAAGGGAAAATCATCATCGTTGTCGCCATTTCATCGAAAAGGAGAAAATATTGGTTTAAAATTACAGGAAAATGTAAAAGAATGCATGGATAATTAGCGGAAGTTTTCCTATCATACAAGTGAAATCCTCAAATCACTTTAAGTTGCCGCAAAAGCTCTAATTTGTACCTTTAAAAATACCCACGTTTGGGTAGAAAATCACGTCACATAGATTCATGTTTGCTTTTAGCCAAACAATCTAAAAATTGACGGAATCGCGTTTGGAGACACAAAACTCACATTTGGTGTTGTCCAACGTGAAACCAAATAGATGCTAAGAGAGTTTTTTTTTCATTACATCATTATTATTCTATGAGCTTAATTAAGAGGCTTCAAGACCCCATATTTTGGAATTAGCTTTTTCTAAAATTATATTTTTTAAAATCAACTTTGAATTTTTTATGAAAAAATTCTTCTGGATAAAAAAATTAGGACTTGTTGGGCGATTTTTTATTTTTGGGCTCTTTTATCGTAGGAACTTACTTAAACAAGACTCTTTAGCATTGAGTACTTCTTGACCTCTCGAGTATGTGAGTCCAGAACAAGCTTTTAGGGCCATATCAATTGACAATTATAATTAATAGTAATCATATCATGTGAGAATTAAGTACCAAATTTTGCTAATATGAAAGTAGAAATATTAGTTTTAAAAATATCAATTTTATTGATGATTAATCTTTATATATATATAATTTTTTTAACTAGTCTTCTAATCATATTAATTGAATCTCATCCTTCCAATCATGTTTCTTCTATCCACAAAACTCAAATATGAAACTTTTTTTAAGATCACATAAGCTCTTTTTGGATTTGACTTATTTTTGAGTTATGAAAATAACTTATGCAAATAAATAAAGTATTATGTTAATTTATAAAATTTTACAAACAAAAATTATATTTTTATAAGTTTTTTTTCATAAACTAGTTTTAAAAGTTTATAATTATTATATATAAAAGTTTAGTTATTTGCATAAGCTGATTCACATTAGCTCAAAAATAAGTCAATTCAAACGAATCCTTAAGGCTCCGTTTGGCCCGGCTTATTTTTTGCTTTTTTATTTTAGCTTAAACGAAATAAAGAAGTATAAAATTATATTTGACACAATTTCTCCATTTATTAAAATAAGGCTAGTGTAAAGTTGGTAATATCCATTTATTAAAATAATAATAATAAAATTAACAATGATCGTACATTTTAATGCATAGGCCAATTATATTAATATACCATAATTTTGTCACCCACACCGTTGAATGGACATACATCATCAAACACAAAAACTTGTACAACTTGGCTTGACAAGTGCTAAAACATATCAATCTAGGAACATACCTGTACTCTCCAAACTCCACATAACTAGCTAGTGAGAAGATTAATTAATAATATCGGAAGATTATGGCTTTAAAATTTTGGTTGGGAGAGGTTAGGGGAAGGTTGGACTAAAGCAACACGTTTATTAATGATAATAATAAGTCAACCTCTTTCAAATATTTACCTAACATATCTAAAGCAAATCTAGCTAATTAAAATTGAATTCTTGACCAAAATTAACGGAACATATTAGGCTTTAGTTTTCTATCTTCAATCAAATTCTATGCACAACTTAATTTCCTTTTATAATTATGGTATGGTATGGTATATGACCCATTCCTTTGATTGCGTCCATTTTTAAATGCTTCATCCCAAATCATGGTGCGTTAGTTTGTTGGATGCTCATACATATTAACTTTGCGTAAGTTAAAACAATGTTAAATGAATTGGTCTAAGTAGTAAGGGACTTGGTCCCCTTAAGCATGTGATTAGAAGTTTGATTCCTAACTCATGTGTAAGGAGAAAATTCAGTTGGGAGGAGAGAATTCACTTTTAATTTTTATTCAAAACGAGGAGACATATTTTTGGAGGTGTGTTATTTAAACACCCGCAAAAAGTTATCCCGGTCGAATAACTACTTTTTCATGTCTTGCACGTAATCTGAGGCCATCCTAAAATAATTAAAAACAGAAAAAAGACGGTGAAACCTATACACAATAGTTGTCCGACAACTATAAAGTTATCCGTATAACATTTCTGTATTTTTGGAACCTTCGAATAATTGTTGGATTAATTGTTTATTTTCTTAAACCATTTGCCTCTAGGAAGAGCAATTGCAGATAAACTTCACATCACATTCTTAAAAAGTGGGATGATTGTGTTGATTATCCGCGTATCCAACCACTGTTTGTTCCCCACATTAGCTTATCAATAATTTAATTTTAATGAATACTATAATACTGACATTTAACTATATATTTTCTGAGCTTGCCTAGCTAGCAATTATGTTTAGTTTTTATTTCACATATGTTGTGTTTGCATGTCATTTATCTCCTAGACTTGGATATTTTTTATTGGTCCCACCTACCCTATGGTAAGTGGCTTCAAATTTTAATCAAATACATACCATATCTTAAATGGGTTATGTGATGTAATATGTCATATGGGTAGTACTAGTGTCATCACCCAATTTGAACACTCGAACTCTAGATTTGTACAAAACTACTTAGAACATGTGAAGTTATCCGTAACAAGGTCACTAATTCTTTACCTAATTGTAGTAGAATTTTACCAAGATAGAACATGTGAAGTTCTATTTTAAAGTTGTAGAAATTTTGGAAGGTTGGCGAACTCCAAATTATCATATTCTCTTTTTAAAAAAAAAATTAGAAAGTTGACAAAAAAAAGGTGTATAGTGAGTATTCCCTTTGTTACAAAATATAAGCAAAATTGAGTTAAAGAAAGTTGATGTATTTGGTTCAAAATTTAGACCAAATACATTCACTTTTGTTGACAAACTTTTGCTTATATATTGTAACAGAGGAAGTATATTTTATGTTCTCTCATAGTTTTTGATTGGGCATCAACTCATTTCAATGGTCCAATCAAGCGAGGCACATTCATCACAAGGCCCACTCAACGCAATGGACCAGGAGGCATACTCGGTGTGCATCACCAAACCAGATCACATCTCCTTCGTCAAGGACAATTGGAGAAATTAACTGTCAATTGTCTTATGCGTTTCACGTCGAATAAACCAGAGACGATTAGGACGACTCCATCCATATAAGCATGATTCTACATCTCAGTTAGAGACTAACTTGAGCGCAGAGTGCTAATTTTTTTACATTTGCCTTCTTTATGGTCATAGCGCAACTCCTTCATCATGCTTTCGAGCTTCTTCCACTGTAACCGGAATCTATTCATAGCAGTCGGATTATTTTAGTTCTGATCCACTTCAAGATATTAACATATATATTCGGATCTGGGTTTGATACAGTAAATAGTACACGCAGTTTAACGCAGTTTTTAATCTCGAATATCTAATTTAGATCAGTTAGATTAAATACTACATTTTCCTAATTAAATTAATCTCAACCGTTAAAATCAAATCAGATGGTTTAGAATCAAAACAACGTGGTACTGTGTTGTCGCTTTACAGCAGCATATCCAAACGCTATATACTCTACTGGATATAAATGAATATGCATATAAAAAAGACCACGTGATATTGTAACAAATAGCCAAAATCACACATAAGAGAAGACCGACTGTTCAAACAAAATGGCCCACACAATGTATTTTTTTGTAATTTCATCATCAATCAACTTTGTTTGGTTATGACATTTTCTTTGGCGTATTTTAACTTTTGTTCTTTTATATTCCTCCTGAAATTATGAACTAAGTTGGAATTGCATGTAACAAAATTACAAATTATATATTCAACCAAGTCAAAAATAAAATGTGAATGTGATGTAATAAATAAATTAATTTGATTTGAATAGTAGTATTAGTTTTCTTGATTGCCCATAAGGTTATATCTGGTTGAATTGGCATGACCATATTTATCAATGCAATGCCGTGCTGTCTAATTCAAATTCAAAGGAATGAACGAATTCAGTTTCGTTTGCGTATTAAGACCATGTCAAAATTGTGGCTTTGCTTCTTCATGTTGTACCGTGCTTCTTTTTCATTTCTCTATCTCTAATCTAAGTACGTCGTGTTAATTAAGTTTACGATTAGGTTTATTTTATGTGTATGTATAGGTACATGAATGAGTACATCACAAAACAATGGTTTCACAAAATTGATTTTATTAAATGATATTTTTATTAAAGCTACTTACTATCATAAAACTATTTAAAAGTGTAGCTAGTATAGATTTAGTTCTTAAAGTAGCATAGTGTAATTCAATATCTCTTATGGGAATTTATATCATTTTTCTATATATATATATATATATATATATATATATATATATATATATATATATATTTATTTGACTAAATTACATTTTTTATTCCTTAATTTTTATAAACTTGCGATTTTGACCATTATTTTTCATTATAACACTTTTGTCTCTTTAATTTTAGTCTTTTTTTATGCAAAAGCTAACCGCCTAACCCATTAACTTTGATCAAGTCAAAGCACACGTGGACATTGAGTGAATTGAAATAACATGTTGACTTGGCACGTGACACATGTGTATTAAATTGGTCAAAATTAGTGGAGTTAACATTTTGCAAAATGAATAAAAATTACAAGGCCAAGGGTGTTACTATGAATGTAAATAGGCTAAAATTGCAAATTTATGAAAGTTAAATGGTCAAAAGTGCAATTTAAACTTTTTTGTTTGTAATATATCTCTCTTTTTTAGTCCATGTACCCAAAAATAATAATATCTCTAATTAAGGAGAGAGAAGTGTAACTAATAATATTTTCTTGTCAAACCAAAATTTGTTGGAATCACAATTTTAAATATTACCCCTCTCTAAATAATTGAGATTAATTTTTTTAATCAATAATTGAGATTCATTTAAAGAATTAATGTTTTACAATAATTTTTTTTTTTCATTTCATAGTACTAGGTAGAGATCGGATTCTGAATAAATAATTAAGAGACTTGAATACATCTATCGATTATATTAAACTCCGTTTAGAGATGTCAACAGAACTGAGAATGTGCGGAGGATACTTCCCCACTTCCCACCCCGACCTCAAATTTGTTCCCTGTCTCTGTCCTCGTTCCCTTTCCGGGGGAATATCCCCACAGATTCTCACGGTATCTACGAAGATTCACATAGATCGAAAATTAACATAATTAATACACTTTTTTTTTATCAAAAGCATAACACTAATAACTTTTTATATTTCTTCGTTTAAAAAAACATATATTTTGCGCTTTTCATTTTTTTTAAAATAAAAATACATTTTGCAAATAATCCCCATAGAAAACTCTATTAACAAATGCAAATTGACATAGCTAATTCCGTTAGGTGAATTCTTGTAATTATTTAGCCTTAACTAAACGTTGATGATACAATCTAAGTATTAGTATCCTTGCACCTACGTTCACGCGGTTTCCCCAACTTCCATTGATCTCTCGCTTTATGGAATGGATGTAGAATAATAAGTACAAAATTAGAAGCAAAACAACAAAGAGACTACTATTATTATAAGATTCGTAAATTACATTATTGTAAGTATACTTTTTCTTTTGCTCTAAGCAAATTTTATATCAGTAATAGTTTTTTTAAGACAATTGACTTGAATTTAGTCGTGAATGGGAGAGTACGAGATATTTGTAATTGCATGCTTTCGGACAAGGATTTCGCTTTCATACAAAAATACAAAAATAATTAAATGAATGTTTCATTTGTTTTCAATACTACTAATATAGTATTATAAAATAAACATTAATTTATTTTTTTTCAATAATATTAACATTAATCATTCTACTATTCGAATTCAACCAAAAATATTGTAATGTAATTTTTTTTTACCATAGACAAAAGTAACAAATACCACATAAATATGAAACATATAATTACAAGGTTTTGAGTTCGAGTTCATATTAAAATAAAGCACAATTAGGCTATTTTATTTATATCACAAGTCAACCTCTTCGCCTGCTACATCACAATCTTTTATGGTAATTTTTTTCTAATATAACCTGTGGTGAGCATAAGTTTTCTTAGTTAATACTTGTTGAAATTGTGATTTAAAAAATGAGTAGCAACTAGCAAACACGAGAGGACATCAATAATTGAAATGTCAAAGGGAGATTTGATAGAATCCGTAAAAAAGATACGTAAAAAAATAGATCGATCAGAGTATTCATTTAGTCATTGCAATTAGTCGGTTTAAGTTATTGATCAATTAAGCGACAAAGAATAAAGTATATGCGGAAGTTTTAGGTCAGGTTCAAAACCTTAAAACTATCATAACCACCGACTTACTAATATTTGTCGGCCGGACTTTGGGAAAAGAACCCCTTCTCCCCTTGGATGTAGTCTTTATTAGTCTTACCTTTTGTCGAAGACGAACCTATAAAACAATTTGTTAAATAGAGGGTCTTGCATCATAATTTCTTCAAGTAGAGAATCTCAAATTTCATTAATTTTTATTTTTATTTTTAATGAAGAGGACATAATTGACTATGATAACGACCAAATTCATTAAAATATTTTCAAATTAACACATAATTTTTTTTTGTTACTAACATGAAATCGTTTATATATAAGATTGTGGTGTATTATTTTTTAGTAAAAAAAAAAGATTGTGATGTACTCCATTGATTCAGTATATTATTTTCATTGTATGTTATTAATAACTTTCTAGTCACATAACACTTTCATTGAAGTTAACGGGTGAAGAAAGAGTGGAACTTTTTACGTTAAAACTTACAACCTGGAACCAATCAGTTTTACTCACAAAGATTGATAAAACATAGGGTCATGTAGGACAGAATTAGATTTTCTGCAGTAATTGAGCGAGTAATTACTGTTTTTATGTTCAATTCAATTTATATTGACGGCTGAAATTGTTAAAGTAGTAATAAAATTGATATGTAATTGGAACCGTCTGATTCAAATCAACGGTTGTGATCAATTATTATATATTAAACTGTGTAGTTTTGCTACAACAACGAATTTGGATCCCATACACGACACTAATTAAGAATGTAAAAAATAGAAATTTTATATTGAAAATGGAAAATTTTCAAATTTAAAAAAGTTAGAATAAACATTTGTTTGAACTCAAATTTTTTATATCTATCTATTTGTCGTTAAGAGTTAAATACATTTTTTGTTTCTATACGTATCTCAAAATTTATTTTTGGAATGTATAAAAACTTTAACAACAGATAGATTAAATATGATTTTTAAACTTTTTGGCTTAAACATACATATTTAATTATTTTTTGTTTAAAAATCTAAATTTTTTGTGAGAGAAATTTTTATAATATTATAAACACGATCGAATACAAAAACTTCTTAAAAAACTCAAGAGTATAATGAGTTGACTTAAAAGTATGGATCAAAATATTTTTCTTTTTTGATGCAGAAATCAAAATATTTGCAAGACTAACCCACTTGAGTTGATCTGGTGGTATTTCTTTAGGATCTGAGAGCGTTCCCCTCCTTAAAATCTCAAGTTTGATTCTTTCTAGTTCCAATTTAGGTGGAAGTGGAACCTTCTTCAAAAAAAAAATTTGCAAGACTAAAGCTTGACAAATTTTTTATAGAATTTAAAAATTTATTTAACACTTCATTTAACAAGTGTCCTAAAAGTACTCTTTTGAATTTCTTAAAACAAAATAGAGCGGTGTTGGGTACTTCAACACAATTGGATTCCTTGTGGTCGATATTTCCGAACAATCACATAGTTAAGATGTCGATTGCCCTCACATTTAATCGGACGATAAAAAAAATACATATTTTAAACTTTAATTTATAATTTGGAAATGTCGCTAAAGCTTGAATTTACATCTCGATCAAATGGCCACAAAAACACGATTAAGCTAAACATCGAAAAGGTATTTTAAAAGTCACATATATTTTTGGTTCTCCATTAGATTTTTGTACTTAAAAATAGCAATTTATCATGTTTTAAATGATGTGACATACAAAATTGTAACATTGAATGATAAAAAATCATGAAGTTACAAGAAAAATCGTTAAAAATTACGGTTTCAATTTCAGAAATAATTTATTTTTTTTAATTTAATAAATAAATAGTAAATAATTAATTCATCTGAATGAATCTTTATCATCACGTCATATTCTATATCATTTAAAATATATTAAATCACCATTTTTAAGTATAAATATTTTATTGAGAGATCGAAATTGAATGATTTTAAAACAGAGACTAATTTCGTAAATGAAGGAAAATAGATCTAAGATTGTAACTAAGTATTTTTTTTCCTTTCCAAATGTGATTACATTTTCTTTTCTTTTTTTTGATAAAAGAAGAATACAACTTCGATTACTGTCGCCTGTTGCTCACTGTTTTGGTCTCATGAACTTAGTTTAGTTGGCAGAGATTTGCATTATATATGTAGGGGTTGAGGTTCGAACATCGATCATTCTACTTATTCACCTTAATGATGTAACTTTTAGACATTAAGTTACTTGAAATTTTTTTTTTTTCATTTTTTTATATGAAAGAAAAATAAAAAATCCGCTTTGTTTCTCCAACGAAAGCTGTTAAATTTAAATCTATGAACGAAGCCAACATAATTTGAAAGGTGATAGCTACGGGGTTCTGGTATAACAACAAACCTTGTCCTATGATAAAATTGTTATTTTTATTATATCAAACAAAAATATAATACTTCATCCGATCCTTTTTATAAGAGACAATTTACGTTTTAAATTTATTCAATAATTAATGTATTTGGTCATATTATACTAACTTAAATACATTCATTACTGAATGAATATAAAAAGTCAACTGTCTCTTATAAAAAGGACCGAAGGGAGTATTATACTATTTTATATTATACTCCCTCTGTCCCAAAATAAATGACTTGTTTGATTACTGACACATTTGCCAATGCATAACTTTAATCGTTAATATCTCTAATTTTATATTATTAAAAATTATAAAAATTGTATATTTTGAAAGTGTTTGTCGAGACAAATCAAACAACATCTCATATGCTAATATTTGCATGTATATATTAGTAGAAAAATAAGGTCAAAGCAGGTCAAATGAATAGTATACTAAGTCAAAAACAGGTCATTTAAAATGGGACGGAGGGAGTATATTATATAGTTAATTATATTATTTATTTATTTATCAAATATTTGATTAGTCTAAGTGGTAAGAGATTCAAACACTCAAATTTCATGAATAACATTACAATAGAGATCTAAATTCTCTACGGTTTGTTGTCTCTTATTTTATCTTCCGTAAATTTCAGTCTATCAATTAATTTATGATCGAGAATTATGTTTAACCATTTTCGTCAATCAACAATTGGATCAAATTCAATGATTGAGAATTGCACTTGATTCTTTTACAACCTAATTTTATAAGGTCGACTCAGATCAAAACCAAAATTCTAAAATAATATAAGAACTTCACCAAAATGAGCTAACATAGTAATCCAAGTTCTTCGTGTATAGAAAAAACTCAAATATTAGAGAAAAAAAATCTTATTTTGTGTCCAATAAATCGAGTTAGTCATTATCATTATTAATTAGCAATGATAATTGTTCTTCTTCTTCGTGCTTTGCTTTGAATCCCTCAATTTAATATCGGATGATAATTTCAGATATTATATTTTTACTTTTGCGATCATTGGCAACCGATATCATACGCATTTAAGTACCCAAATACATCAACATTTATTCACTCATCACGACGTCTTTAATAAAAAAATCGTATAAAATGTCAAAAAAATTAATAATATAATTGAATAATATAGGAGAGACAGATGGAAGACATAAATGGGAGTATAAATAAATGTAAGGAGTGATACAATAATTAATGGTGTGTGTATCCATCCAATCTTATAACTAACCCCTCATCTTCTCTGTTTTCTCATATCTCATCATAATCAGTTACAATCACAAATCACAATTATCATCTCTCTCTCTCTCGGTTTCATCTAGCTACACACAAAACACACACACACACCTTCTCAATTCTCATCTCATAACAATAACAATAACATTAACAACTCCGTTTTCTTTTCAGTTTCCGTGTCCACTTTCTCAGGAAAAAAGCCACGCTTCTTTTCTGTTAAATTAAACACCGTCTCTCTTCCTTCAACGCCAATATCTATATAATAAAAAAAAAACCATATTTTTCTTTTGAGTTTTCTTCAAGGAAAAAACCCATAAATTACATTGTTTCCATAACAATCTTTTCCAACATTTAGACATAGCGTTGAATTCACAACATTGCAGGCAAAGACTCAGAAAAAAAAAAAACAGAGAGATATAATTAGCGAATGACACATAGATTTTGCGGGTAATTCGGTGTCTAAACATCAAAAAATAGAAAATTTTTATACTTTTCAAACACAAAATTGAAATCCCAAATTAATCTCTATACCCCTTTTCAATTCTCTCTCTCTCTCTCTCTGGTTTTTTTTTTCTTCTTATCTGGGTTGTCTCTGTTTTCAGGGTTGGGAGAGAAGCTGAAAAACAACCTCTTTTCCTCTTCCCTCCCTTCTCTCTCTCTCTCAATATCTTTCATTTCTCTCTCTAAAAGTCATGATTTTTAATAAAGGGTCAATGCATTCTAACCTTGATTGCTTCGTTCGTTGTACAACACCTGTTGTTCAATCTCAGTTTCTTCCTAAGGTCTTGTCTTATTCTCAATTTTATTATTTATTTATTTAAGAATCTAAGAATATTTTCATGTTTTTAATGTTTATGTTTTTAATGTTGTTGCAGTCGGAGATTACAAACCTTAACCGTTTATGGCAACCATGGGAAAGAGAAAGAGTTGAATATTTCACCTTAGGTGATCTTTGGAATTGTTATGATGAATGGAGTGCTTATGGAACTGGTGTTCCAATCACCTTAACTAGTGGTGAAACACTTGTACAGTACTATGTACCTTATCTTTCTGCTATTCAGATTTTCACTAGCAATACTTTCAGGTAATATTCATTTTTCAGATTCATTGAATAACTGATATATCTGGTTTTTTTTATATCAGTATAGTTGGAAATTGGATTTGATCATTATAGTTTTGACTATATTGAATTTCTATTTGTGAAATTCAGCTATTGTTGCTTTCATTGGTGTTTCCAACATTTCTAACAATTAGACATTTTTGATATTGAAACCCCACTATAGAAGATGTGTTTCTTATAGTCAAACTTTCACACTAATTTCATATTGATGCTTTTGAAATTATGGGTTTTTGGATTTTAACTATTATTGAAACCCCACCATAATAAGTGTATGTTTAGAATTACGATGAAATAATGGTAGCACACTAAATTTTGTTAAAACTTTAAATTAGTTTTTCGTGATTCTGACAAATTCAATGTCAATCCTAAGATGTAGTTGTTTTGGGTTGGTGTGATTTTGTGGCATAATTGATATATGATTAATTAAATTATAATGAAAAACTAATGGATAAATTTGAAATTGGTATTTTAGGGAAGAAACAGAATCAGGTGATTGTGAGACAAGGGATTCATATAGTGATTCTTATAGTGATGAGAGTGAGTGTGATAAATTATGGAGATGGGATGGAACATCATCAGAAGAAGGAGGATATGAACAAGATTGTCTTTGGCATTTGAATGATAGATTGGGTCATCTCTATTGTCAATATTTTGAAAGATCAAATCCATATGGAAGAGTTCCTCTAATGGATAAGGTGTGTGTATATTAATTGACTTTTTTTCTTCTTTCCTTTTTCTTAATATTTGTTGTTAATTTATGAATTTCATTAGAACCTCATCTATATCCATGTTATGCTTTTCAGTTTTCTTAAATTGATTAGGTATAAAAAGAAATTGTGGAATTTGGATTCCTACTTTAACGATTTGTTGTTTTCTACACATTCACGCATGCAGTGTATTAGTGATTGTTGAATAGAATTTAAACGGTTGAGATTTCAATCAAATATAAAGTATCAAGTTTAAAATTTGAACCGTTCAATCTTGATCCAATGATTGCGTGAATGTGTGGAAATCGGAATAAAGAATTTGGTGAATAGTGATATAGGCATCCATAACAAGATAGATTCTAGCTTCTGACCTTTGAATAAGTAGAGACTAATTTTCATCTAAACTTATCAAGATGGAAATTAGGAATATTCTTTTTTCTTTACTTCATATCAAAGTACTTGTCATGGGCTTATAGCATAAGTTCTTCTTCCACAACTAAAAATAGTGATTGTTACAAAAAGAACTTAAATTACATCAATCATAATTCATAAATAAATGGTAATGTGTAAAAGTATATAGATTCTATTGTTTAATTTGTGGCATATATGATTTTGTGAATTTCAGATATCTGGATTAGCTCAAAGATACCCAGGATTGATGTCATTAAGAAGTGTGGATCTTTCACCAGCAAGTTGGATGGCTGTTGCTTGGTAACCAATTTTGTCTCCTCCTATAATTAGCATATATTTAGTATCACAGTGAATCCATCAGAATTGCGGTGATCCACCATAATTTTACAGGAGCTACATTTTATAACTTTTAAAGAATTATGATGGGTCATCGTGATTCTGATATATCCATTGTGATACCAAATATGCAATTCTATCTATGTATCTTTGTAACAAACAAAATTATTGACAAGTATACTTTTTGTTTTTCAGGTACCCAATATATCACATTCCTATGGGAAGAACAATTAAAGATCTTTCCACATGCTTCCTCACTTACCACACACTATCATCTTCATTTCAAGGTATATTTGTTTTCTATTTATGTTTTTTGTTTTTTTGTTTTGTTTTGTGGGGCACTGGGGTGTGTTAAATTTGAAGGGAAAAACTTATATAGTATAATAAGAGTTGTAGATGTCATTTTTAACTAAAAATGTCCATAATTACTTTTTATGATATCTTAGTTGGACAGAAGATATTAATCAATGAAATTAGAAGTGTCTAAGCTTATTGATGGGTCTTCAATTCATCTCTCCAATTGTGTCATTGTCCAACTACTATAGAGCAGTCCAACCCAACTATTGCCTTTGCACAATTGCTTTAATAATCTCAACTTTTATGATATTTTTTGTAGGAAAAATGTACGTACCTTTAATATTGTAGTTAAATTTTATCCTAAATTAAACTCGAATTCTTTGCAAAATGCTACTTTTCTAGCTCAATCTTGACATTTAGACTAATCTCTAGGCCATTAGATTAATCTGACGATAGATAATATTAATCTTAGCGTTTATTTGATCTATTGAAAAATAAGTGTAGTGTATTTAATCTTTGGATTGGACAAACTGAAAGGTAAAAGACTGAATAAAAACAAAAAAATTTATCACTCGCTAAACCACATGACAACTTTTTTATCCAAATAAAAGTTGCTTATTATACTAAAATAATCGTTTGTACACAATACATACTTACATGATAAAATATTATTTAATACTTTAGATTTTATTTTGTAAAGTCTATGCGAGTTTAGACGAGTATGAAAAACATGATTTTTTTACAAAATACCAAACCCTATGAAACACCCTAGCTGGACCAAACTGCTTATAGGACCCAAATGTGTCGCATTAATTAATTAATTACCTTTTCAAGCCATAATTAATTACTTGTATGACTATTTAATTTTCCCATATACTAATTATAGAAAGTTGTTTGTACTTTGTATAGGGATGGACCTTGATGATGATATTGAGGGTGGGCAAGAGAAGAAAAAAGAAGGAGAAAGCATCTCATTGCCAGCATTTGGATTAGCAACATACAAAATGCAAGGTGGGAATGTGTGGGTTGCAGGTAATCGTGGTCGGGACCAAGAAAGATTAATGTCACTATTAAGTGTGGCTGATTCATGGTTGAAGCAACTAAGGGTTCAGCATCATGACTTTAATTACTTCATGGGTATTCGTCATGGCTAAATTAAAGAGAAAAAAAAGGGATTAATATTCCCACTACTCTAAAAATATCTAGTTTTTTTTTTTCTATGCACTTTCTTGGACCATTAATTGCTCCTTTTGTATTATATTATATTGAGGGGGTGTGAAAAAGAATATTGAGGATATGTATGTAGTAGTAGTAGTTGATTTGAGATATACTTGTTAACCCTTGAGAGTATTTTTAGGACCAACTTTGAAACCCTTCCAATGAAAAGGGTGATTGATGAATTGACTCCTTTTTAGTACTATAGCTTTTATATTTTCCAAGAGGGAATTGGGAGAGATGGGTAAGGGAGGGAGGGGTCATGAGAGGGACAAAGGTGAGAGACTATATAACTTTGAGCTTTAATTGTGTATAATATTAAAGATGTTATTTCAATGTTAAAATACACATATTGTATGTGACATTTCTATTTTTTTTTTTCACTTTTTATATTTTATAACATATATGTATTGCAAAATTATAAAAATCCAAATTTTGATGCAAAAATACATTTTCTCTAATAATAATTGTTTTGCTATTGATAGAGTTGGTCTAAGAGTAAGACTATTGAAACACTAACTTTAGAAAAAATATTTAATTATTTGTTTCAAATAACATAGTATTTCGCATCGAGCTGGGGTTCGAATCCTAGTCATTTCACTTATCCATCGAAAAAGAAGAGAGAGTGAACGATGCATGTCCAAAAGTAAACCAATCCATTGGACTGCTACGAAAAACTCCATCTGATTTCAAAGTAGCACGATCTAATTCAATTGAGCACGTCTAGCATATTTTTTTTTTATAGAAGTAGGATTACTATAAGTGACTCATTGAGTTTGCCACCATAGAATTCAATTGTGACACGGATTTGTATGACACTATACTTCGATTTCGCCATTTGAAGGATCATCGGCTCTAACAATTCCGTCCACCAAAACAACCGGAAATATTTTTTTAAAAAAAGTGTAGGCATACGATGTAAGAAAAACCGAAACATAGTTTATTTTTTTTCTAAAGTACACTAGTCTAAGATAACGAAGAGGTACCAGAAGTACACTCAATCAAAATTCAAACCAAACTCTAAGATAAAAGAAAATAGATAAAAACCTACAACAAAATAAGAAGATACAAAAACAACAAACTATAAAGCACCTATCAGCACCCACAAGATGTAACCCCAGAGAGAGAGGTAAAATAAGCAACAAGAGGACCTCCAATCCACCATATCCATCGAGACACAAGACCACACTCGACCAAACTCTATTTGTTCCATAGTGTTTGACATAAAATTTTGATGCCAAAAAATTATATCTTTGATATTAATCACTTGTTGCTGTAAATGTATTTTTTTTATCAATATTGCCATTGGATTTGATGAATGATGTGAAAGCATGTTGCAAATTTTCCAAGTTCATCTCATTTCCCTTTGCACTAATGGGATTCATTGTTTCTGTTTTGATGCCCACTCATTTAACAAAGAAAAAGAAGGAAAAAAATGCAAGTATCTAGGGATGTTTCATGGAAAAGGAATGGACAGTTGGCTCTTATTGATCTTGCAGTATTTCCATGTTCATCCATAGATATATGGTTATGAAAATTGGCAAAAAGTAAAATTAAAAATCTTAACTCAAATTTTGAGGACACTAATATATTTTTTTTACAGTAAATAAGTATTTCCTCCATCTCAAATTCAATTCATATTGAATTATGTGCGATTCCTAAATAAATACAGTAATTCATTACATTGATTTTAAAGGTACAAAAATAAATAAATATTATATTAATATTTTAAATTGACGATTATTTTGAGGGAGAAAAAGTATTACAAAAATAACAATTTTATAAGATGGAGGAGTACAAATTTACAAGCTACAATTTATTTATTTTTTAAAAAGAAACAAACTGACTTAAGTGATATAGCAACCTTCACACATGCATTTTCATTTTGTCCCACCACTATTAATGCTCTATTTTCATATAAAAAAATAGCTTCTCTTGCTATTTAGGGGTCATCAGGGAGAGTTGGGAAACAGAAACAAAGTGGATATTTATAAAAATAAATCAAAAGTGTGGCTTGTAACATCATTAAAAGTGTGTTGCTCTAACATGATTAAGAAAAAAAAAATTATGTGCATTTTTTGTCTATTCGATAAATTTAGTATTGTTCACTTTTGCTAAAAGGTGAGCGATTGTTTAACTTTTAATCAGTATTTAGCAACATTTCTAAAGAAAAATAAACGTGTATGTTGAGTAAACAAATTAAAAACAAACTTGGAATTTGTTATCTATATACAAAGTTTTTGTGAGTAAGAAAAATAATAAGGTGAGGTGGATAGTTCAATTGGATATGAGGTGGATAGTTCAAGATGCCTTAAAGCCTATTTCACTTTTATATTTTTATAATTTCTACAACATTAAGAAAAAACTAATAAAATGATTAGCACAAGAATTAAAAGCTAATAAAATAACAAATATGATTACGACAAAGTCTATTAAGTATGCCATAATACAAATTTTTTGTTAAACACTAATTAATGTTAATCGATGTAGTTAGCAACAACAAAAATATACACTATAATGTGTATTCGTAAAAAAAAACAAATATATTTTGTTTATTAAATATTTTGTATTTATATAAATAATATTTATTTTTTATACAACCAAGATAATATAAGTAATATTTATTATATAAATAATAATTATAAGGCCGGCCTATCAGGCTTTTTTAAAAGTCTGAGCCTGACATATTTATGTAAATAGACTTTTTTCAAAGCCTAAGCCTGACATTTTTATAAACAGGTTAGACTAAGCTTAAAACAGGCCAGACCGAAGGTCCCTGGAGGCCGCCTGGCCTATTTCCAACCCTAGATATGAGTTAACTGTTAAGGATTAAGCTTTTTTTTTTTTTTGACTTCTTCAATGTTACAACTCTATTACAACTAGTTACACTTTCAAGAATGAGAAATCTTCGACTATTAATGACCTTCGCATGAAATTCAACGTCTGATACAATAATTACAGGGTTGAAGCATAAATCACTAATCAAATCAATCGACAACAACACTCTCATAGCCTTCACCGCAGTAGAGTCCTTAAAATCGTAACAAATAAAATAATTAAGAACTTAATGGTTAACAAATTTTTATTTTAGCTTTAAAATGTAATAAGTAATTTTTCTTCAAAATAGTCAATGAAGGACTAGCAAATGCAAAATAAGGCAAATACAATGAGCCAAAATTGAACAATTGAAATTTACAAAATCCTATAAATAAGTTAATTTGAATATATATATATATATATATATATATATATATATAATATTGTATTTTTAATAACCCTTTTTTTAAAAAAATATACAAAATGACCCACTTTAAAAAAATAACTAAAATACCCTACTTTTGAGTATGAAGAATGGTAGTGTCATTCCACATATGGCGTAACTAAGGTTGGATTTATTTTATTTTTCTTCATTCTTTTATTAATTTAAATGGTTAAAAATAAATAACAATAACAATATTTTTGCATTTGAGGTCAAAATTCACCACACCTTCATACACGTCCCATATGTAGTACATATAGATTTTTTTTTTTTTTACATTTGTAATTTTCCATTAATTAAAAAAAATACAGCATTAATCGTATCATCTGAGATGGCGCCTCCATCCTTCATACCAAAAAATAAGACATTTTATTATATTGTTATTGTTATAAGTGAGGCATTTTTATATTCTTTATTTTATTTTTGACGGAAAAAAACAACAATATTCATTCATTCAAATTGGTAGATTACATCAATCAAATTTGCTAAAAACTAAAAATGATGAATCTGGACCAAGCTCACAGCACCCGAGTTAATAGCATAAAACGGCTCAATGTCTACAAATATGACAAAGCCTACAATTGATATAACAAGATTCAAGTATCCGAAATAATCATGCCTTCGGATCTGCAACGTTGACGACTCTAAAATCTTTGAATCTGCACTGAATTTGGATCGAAACAAATCTGCAAACCTGAACAAAACAAACATCGTACGAAGACGGGATAATAAACAACTCCGCAATAAGACGGGAATAAAACGACACCAGACAAAAAAATCACAAAAGAAAAAACTCAATTGAAACATAAAATTTTGTGTAAATTGAAAAGAAATTAAAAATTCTTTATTAAAAAGGGGGTCATTGTAACCTTACCAAAAAAAAAGGGGTCACTTAAACAATTCATTAAAATCTCTTATACAAATTTATAAATTTGTACAAAAATCAAACTTTTCATTTAAGTTTATTGAAATATAACTTCCATTTTTATACAAGTAAGCGTGTATAGTTGATAAAGAAACACCAATCTCATACTGTTGTTTTTGGAAAGAACTTTCTTGAAGTCAAAAGGAAAGAGCTATAACCTGTACGTTACTGTGTTTGAATTTTCTATTTTTTTTTTTTCATTTCCATTAATTTTAATTTACCTTTTGAACAATAGACAAATTCACTTTAATTTTAGCTATTCTATTGAGAGAAAGGACAAGAAAATTTTGAGCCAATTACTAAGATATTTTCTATGTATTTTAAGAGCATAGAAAATGACCTGAGCAAACAAAGATTAATAGTCTAATACAGTAGTGTCCACTCTCCACCATAGTTTTCTTTAATAAATGTAACAAAATGAGTAGGCCACACTCCCACGAATGAATTATTTAATTAAAGATACTTTTTTGCATTTCACTTGAACAAAACATTTTTCACGAGCTATAAATCCACTTACAATAAAAAGTAAAAACCTAGAGCAAAAAAACTTGAAGATTCCACATAACATGTGTTATTTCAATAAGTATACCGGCACATTTAGTCATTAAAAAAATAGTTTCGAGTGAGTTTTGAGCTTTGGAGATGGTTAAAAATTTAATATATGACTCCTACGTATGTAAAGAATTAATTTAATTTGTAGGAGAACAGAAAACCCATCATCACATGTATGTCTCACAAGTTTACAATTACAGATATACTAAAACAATTAAGTTTGAGTGCCGTCTTTAACCCGTGCAAGGAGGTCTATAGCACGGGGCCACCAAAAAAATGGGGCCTCAAAAAAAATATAATAATTAAGTAATAGGTAGTTATATTGGGGGTTTAAGTATCAGTAATAATGGTCTAGCAATAATAATGGTCCGGCAGAGCAAAATTATATCAATTAAATTATATTAGTTAAATTATATTAATAATGGTCTAGTAGAGTAAAATTATACTAATAATAGCCTCCGTGCTTATGTCTTGTTGTTGTTCTACTACTTTTGAGTTTTTTTCTTATTAATATTTGTTTATTCACAAAAATAAATATTAAGTTCTTTTGAAAAGACATATTTATTTTTATTAAGGGGTTCATTTTTATTATTAGCTAGGGACCTCTAAATACTCAGAGACGGCCCTGTTAAGTTTATCAACATATGGTAGAAACAACTGAGTTTTAAATAAAGGTCCACGACCGCGAAAACGATCGCGACAAAACGCTTTTGGCAGGTGTCGATACCGTTACCGTTATCACCGTTTTTTATATTAAAGAACAAATTGTGATTAATTCACACCGCGATGACCGCATTTAGTGTCGTAACACCTATACCAACCGAAATCGCAAAAACCTTTACGTAACTGAGACGCGACCGCAACCTTTTTTAAAACCTTGGAAACAACCAAAAAAATGTAGGTGTACAACACTTGTATACACTTTCATTAAAAAAAAATAAAAATAAGAGTTGTTTTTGGGTCTTTCTTAATCTGACATTTTTAAAAAAAGAAAGAAAAAAAAGAGTGGCTTTCGATCTTGACTTTAAATCACTCATGTATCTTTTTTACTTTCTTATAAGTAGTTTCTATATAATTTAAGTTTTTCTTTTGTATATTTTTTCATGATATTATTCTCTCAGTTGCGATATTGTTTGATTTTTCGCCTTGGTGCATTGTTTGTTTGATTTATTATCCTTATGCGGTGTTTGTTTGATTTTTCGTCTTATATGATGTTCATTTGATTCAAATTGGCAGATCCACTTCGATCAACTACTGATTCAATTAGTGACGAAGTCTGTCAGCGGTACAAATTTGGAGGCATATGTATTCTAGTGACTTTGATTTTATCACACTATTTGTAGGCATGGTTATTTCATTTTATGTTATTAACTTAGATTCTGTGAATTTGTTCAGAGATTCATCCTTCTTCAATTTTATAAATGTTGAATTTGTACTTAAATCTGATGTGATCTACCAAGTTGAATGAACCATATATTTTTATTTTATTAAAAAAAAAATGTTGTTCAAGGTGGATGTGGATTTTGTGTTGAATAAAAACTACCAAATTAGTCCATAACTTTGTATATTATTCTTAAATAGATATATGAGATTATAAATATTTTAAAAAAATGTCTTTGAATCTAATAACCTGTCAATTTAATTCCTATATTTAACTTTTTATTATTAATTAAGTCTTTACATTTTAACAATTTGATATTGAATTTTCATAATATGAAACATTAACAATTCTAATAATTGAAGCATTGAAGAAAGGCAACACTTGTAATTTTCATCGTGCCAAAAACCATTTTCATTGCTAGGAAATCATTTCTACCATGTTGGACAACAGATAGAAAATTAAAAAGAAAATAAAAATAAGGAAAATGGGCACTATATATATTACACCGGGTTACAAAAATTGAAATTCTCTAATAATTATTCATTCTATGGGACAGGATAGGACTTGTTATGGCACATGCATTTGTAAGCCATTGGACATGATTCAGCCTCTGCAAGGGATGCACAAACTAAGCTCACCATCACTAACCGGCACGGCGTACATGACCCGCATGCATGTGAACAATCCGGCAACCGCGACCCAGCTACTTGCATTGTGTCCGGCCGCCGTGCATGTTTTAATCTTCCTTCCCAATGCAGATTTTGTTTTGCTCCTTTGGTTCCATCTATTTTATTTCCCACTTCTAGATTTGAATGTCCATGTTCTACTAATCATCATGAAAATTAACACGTTGTCAAAAATCAAAAGACATTTTTATTGAAAACAGATAAGGCCCAATAGGGCCCATGTCAGCAAAAATACTAAGAGTTCAAAAAGGGTGGGATTTCTTCTATCCACACCCCTTCTAATTAGATACATGTATTTCATATTTCTTGTTTCTAACTTTTTTTTCTTTATACTGTATATCACAAAATATAAAAACATATATAATGAAGTTAATATATGGATGGTTAAGTATATGTATGGACCTAAAAAAAGTCCACTTTGTACCCTTATAATTTTTAGTAAATTTTAATAAAATAATATATCTTTGAACTTTTATGAGACCATATTAAAAAGAATAACCATGTGTTTGAATGTTGTTAAAGAATATTACAATGTTCCAATCTAATAAGAAAATAGCACTAAAGTTACATAATAGTTATGTGCATTAAAAAACATGATTAATTTCAACTATCTAATAATAATCATAATAGATTTTATGATCTTAACTATAAGAATTGGAGACTTACCCGAATTTGAGTAGCTTATTATGTGCCTTGAAGAGGTCATCATTGGAACATAAAGTAAAACAAGGAAAAATGAAGCAACATACACCAAGTTCCTCTTCATTATGGTTATTTTCTCTTGAAATTTCAAATGTATTGTTCTTGTGAGATTTTATCCTTAGTATATGGTGAATGGTGTGAAGAAAAGAAAAATATATATAGGTAAAAAATAAAGGGGGTGTAAAAAAGAAAAAAAACATGGAATTGAAAATGTTCACAGGCAAGAGGAGAGTGTCACATGAAAGAGGGTGCGAATGAGGATTATTCATACTTAGATCACAAGATTGTTTAAGCTTTTTTTGTTTGAGAGAAAGAAGAGAAAACAGTAAGAATTTAAAACAAGAGAGTTAAAAGTGTTTGTTTTACGTGATTGCTTTACCTTGTATTGTAGGCACAAGTATTTGTTAGGTAGAATAAATGCAGCCTCATTTTGCACTTATATTTGTGTGCTAGGATCACATTTTTTTATTACTATATATTTATCTAATTAAATTAATGTTCATGTGCTATTGAGTTCGTATAATAAATTTGGCAAGCAAGGCTTTGAATGTGACTACCATCAATACCTTCTCTTGTATATATCGATAGCTTAATTAATATTTTTGTAAAGAGATGCATTACATACCTAGATAGTATATACTTTAACATCATAGGGCAGATTTTTTATTTCTCAACCAAAGTCTCATATATTTGAGTATTTTTAGGTGAAAAAAATGTGGGTAGAGAATAGGCTAAATTGTAATTTTGAACCTCTGCATATATCATTTTCGGTACTCTAACTTTAGTCTATTTCACAAAAAAAATTGGTATTCCCACTGATTTTGATCAAGTCAACACATATATGGACAACGACTTGTATATCACGTCAACAAATCAGTGCACACATGAACAATGACTCACATGACATGCTGACGTGACATGTGAGTCGTCGTTCATTGTATGTGTTTATTAGATCAAAATCAGTGGAGACCAACATTTTGCAAAAGAGACTAATGTTAGGGGTCAAAAAATTTATTATAAAAGTTGGAGGGCGAAAATCACAATTTTGTAAGCAAGTTAGCATGACACTTTATATATTTTTAGTATCCATCATTATCCAATTTTTTATCTGCATCTTAACATAATTTAAGATCATCAGCAACCGAACTCAACCATAATAAGCAAGTGCCTAAATTAAGAGAGGCAAAAAAAATGTAGAAACTATTTTTAGCATGGTTATAGAGAAACCTTGTCCATACATACATAACAAAAACCTTAACCAATGAAAGGTTCTCTAAACAAAAAGAGAAAAATACATCATGTAAAATCTCAAAGGATTAATCAATAATGTTAATAAACCATTGAACTATATCACCTTCAACATATTTACAATGACATCTAATTATTATGTTCCCAAACAATATGCCTCAATAATAAATAATCCTAAAAGGCACCATCCTAACGAAGGTACATGTTGTGGATTCCTAAGGTGTTGTTGTTATTGCTTAACTTGTTTTCAATGTTGTATTTGCTACTTCTTTGTAATTATTTTCATCTTAGTGGCAATTATTATAGCTTTATATTATTATCTTGAACCACACATGCCTACCTACAATCTTGAAAATATTAATGTAAGGGATTTTGCTCTACAAAATAACAATAAGCTACACACTGAAATTTTTATTGTTATGAAAGCAGAGAATCCAAATGAGAACATTGGTTTTGATTATTTAGAAAATCAAGTTAGCATAATGTATTCGGGGTCCGAATTTTGTGCGGGGCAATTCGATCCTTTCGTGCAACTAGGAAATGAGACAACAATTTTTAATATGACATTGAAGGGAGATAGTGATTTTGGTCCTGAATTGCAAAATCAACTATTGCAAGATCAAAATTCAGGACAAATTCCTTTGTTAATAGTGGTGAAAGTTCCTATTAGGCTTGTGATTGATGACTTTATTCATCTTAGGAAAATTGCTGTTAATGTGAATTGTTCATTGGTTATAGATAAGTTGCAACCCAACAAAAGTCCCAAAATTTTGAAGAAAGAGTTTACTTATGATGGACATTTATGAAGAGTTGTTTCTTAATGTATAAATTTGTATATATTTTCTTTCAAGTATTCTATTGAATAATTTCCAATTTATTTGTGATATTGATTTACATCTCATAAGTCATATACTACCGGCATCAAACTGGCCTAAGTACGTTTTTAGTATTTACGAGTCTGGCAGAATCATATTATGTCACCAAAATTTTTACCAAAAGTTACACTTTGAAGTTTCAATGGTTTTAGGGTCGATTTAAGAGCAAAACAACTCAATCAGGAATTTTAGGCTTCAAAATTTTTTACTGAAAAAATCCTCAAAAAAGTTCTATTTAGTTATTTAATATATAATATAACATTTAAATTTTTAGTTTTTTTTAGTTAAGTTGAAAGCATCTAATCCTTAAGACTCAAGTTCAACCTTTAAACTTAATAATATTTAGATTTTTTTAATTTTTTTTTATAAGGTCTCATTGTAAAACGACACTAAATAAATATTTAGAACCTACTTTAAGCCTCTAATTATATTGGAACGACACTAAATAAATCATTGTAATTTTGTCAAATTCAGCGTGATTTCAAACATGCATTAAAATGGTTTTAAATTAAGGATGCTAATATTAGAACTTTTGTTGGGGGTCCGCTGCATATTCTGGAACAAAAGAAGATGATGAAGAACATGATGATCATTGCACATAAATTCCAAAGTGTGTCACCAAGATCATATACTAGCCACATCAAACTGGCCTAAGTACGTTTTTAGTATTTACGAGTCTGGCAGAATCATATTATGTCACCAAGATTTTTACCAAAAGTTACACTTTGAAGTTTGAATGGTTTTAGGGTCGATTTAATAGCAAAACAACTCAATCAGGAATTTTAGGCTTCAAAATATTTTACTGAAAAAATCCTCAAAAAAGTTCTATTTAGTTATTTAATATATAATATGACATTTAAATTTTTTGTTTTTTTAGTTAAGTTGAAAGCATCTAATCCTTAAGACTCAAGTTCAACCTTTAAACTTAATAATATTTAGATTTTTTTTATAAGGTCTCATTGTAACGACACTAAATAAATATTTAGAACCTACTTTAAGCCTCTAATTATATTGGAACGACACTAAATAAATCATTGTAATTTTGTCAAATTCAGCGTGATTTCAAACATTCATTAAAATGGTTTTAAATTAAGGATGCTAATCATATATAACTTGAACATAGAGGTAAAGTGTTTTGCATTATTTTGAAGGAAGCATGTTTAATAGTATTCAACTCTACTTTTCCATAAACATTTTATCTGATTATTGAATTTTACTGTCTCGTACTGTGTCATGTACTTGGCATTGATCATATAAACAATCTATGCATAATGAAAAAGGTTTCTGCCAAAGTTAGTGAAGAAGCACTAACATTTGTTTTTGAAAAATGAAGAAAGCACTAAATTGAGCTTGAGGAAGTTGTTAATTAACTTTGTTCTGTTTTTATATAAGCATATTTCTAATAAATTAAAGATATTGTCCAGAAGCATGCACTCTGCTAATATTAATAAATAACACATTTATTTTTTAACACCTTTTGTGCTAAATGTTAGCTAATACAGTATATTAGTATTTTTCTTAGCTTATAAAAGAAAATACATGACACAAAGTTGTCACTACAAAAAGAATATGGATGACATTAGCAAAGAGAGTATGCATGTACTATACTGATAATAAATAAATATACACACAAATATGTACAAACAAGGACAATGTTGTGCAAAATCAGGCATGCCTGTGTTAAAACTTAAAAAGCATAATCAGGCATGCTTATATTAAAACTTAAAATATTGCATCAAATTGATCTCAGATGAGTCACTTCTCTGTCGTTTCCCAATAATTTGTCTATGCTAGCTACGTGTATGTCTTAAAAAATCTTTTTTTTTTTTTTACATAAAAATCATATTTATTTATTCAATCATATTTGATGTTTCCACATTAATTTTTCTATTTATAGGATCATGTTAAACAGTCCACATGATGTACTTGCTACCCCCTGTAATTTTTTTTACTACCCCTTGTAATGTTTTTTTTCTAGTTCATTTTACTCCCCGCCGATTTTTTTTTAACATAGTGAGGTAAACTACACAACGAAAAAAAAAACATTACAAGAGAGTAATCTCAAAAAACAAAATTACAGAGGAATAAAACAAAACTCGCTTACTTTGCAGGGTCTATGTATCCATAAAATTATATACTCCCTGGGTTGAGAGAGTGAGAATGTAACTTTTAATTTTAATTTTGTTTGGTTAAAAATTAAAGCTTTTATTTAATTATTCTTAGAAGATATTGATGACTTATTACGTTAGAAGTCCCACGTTAGCTAGAGATATGATAAAGATAGTTTTTATAAGTGTAGTGCAAACTTCAACTCTTAAGTTAGCTTTTATGATTGAATATAAGCCTCCCAAATTCTAATATATTAAGAGTCTTGTAATAGTAATAGTTAGAGAGTATAGTTATAAATTATTGTATTGAAAATAGAGTAAAAAAAAAAAATTGGAACAAATTTTTATTTTATTTACATCATCTATTTTAGAACGGGGAGTGATATTGCTATGTAGAGAATTGCATCCGGATCAAAGAAGAGAGTAACGTGATTTCTTTTCATATAAAAAGTGATGGTCAACAATAAAAGGTTGAGGAATTGTAATAAATTGTAAATTTAATTTAGTTCAAATCAGCTCTACCTACTATCAAAGAAAAGCTTCTTACATTGTTATTTTTCAAAGCTCAATGGGACTAACTCCATTTTGATCCAGCGTATTTAGAACTTCATCAACATGGTAAATTCAATTTAAGCACACGTGTCGGAAAGATAACAGAAGTGTATATTGATTAACCATTGTTAATTTTACTCAGAGCTCTTTTGGTGCTATGACTCTAAAAATTATTCCTACAAAAAAGCTTTAAAGTATATTTTTTTAATGACATTTCTTACACTTGCATGTTTAAAAATGTGTGCATAGTCGTTGTTTTTTTTTTTTTCTTTCTTGAGTTTTGCCCTTTGCGAATAAAAAAGATATATTAAAACAATTATTTACAATATTTATATATTTATCCTGCCAAGCCTATGCACCCTAGTTTTCCATGAGTTGGTGAACCATTAACGACACAGAATTTTGGTATAACAGGCAATTAAGAATTTTGGTACTAATTGGTTAACAAATTTGAGTTTTTTTCTTTTGTTAAGACAAATTTGAGTGGATAAGTGAAATGACCAGGGTTCGAACTCCGATATGTATATATAATGCAGGGCGCAGGCTAATGTTACGGTGGACCACCTTCACAAGTGGTCCACCGTGGACAAGTGATCTACCGAATATGAATTTTACAAAATTTATTGGTAGATTGAAAATTTATATCATATAGATCATTCAAAAAAAAAATTGAAAAATCATTTGATATTTTATTGGGATTTATCAAGATTTATAGTATTTAATAAACCATTAATCTTGATGTGTCTCAATAACATATCAAATGATTTTCAATTTTTCTAAAATTTTCTATAGATGATCTATATGATATAAACTTTCAATCCAACGGTGGATTTTGTAAAATTTGTATTCGTTGTAATATTATTCGTAACGGATCCATCATGGACCACTTGGTGAGGTGGTCCGTATTAAAATTCACCATATAATGCATTGTCCCTGCCAATTGAGTTAATGAACGACAAATTTGAGTTCTTATGCTTTACATAAACGCTAACAATTATTCCGCATATTTCTTTGAACTCATTTTTATATTTACATTTTAAAAAATACAATAAAATAAAAGACATAGATGGCTTTTAAACTTAATTAAAAGAAAAATAAAAGAAATTATAACTATTGACAGATTAGATTAAAACTCAATATAAACAACTAAGGGTATAAATATCATTTGTCTCGTTAAAAATTTTACCAGAAAAATTCAATGGACTAAGATCATGTGAGGAAAAAAGAGTGTAGAGCAAACAAAGTGAACTCTGTAAATACATCAACAAAAACAATAATCAAAAAGCTCTAATCTAAACTAATGCAGTTAGATAAAAATCATAAACACCAAGAGGGATATAATTCGACCAAACAAAATCATATCTCTAGCTCAAGGAAAGTAATTTTGTCTGCACAACAATTGTCTTTTCAAAATATACAAGAAATAATGAAATACATGTAGTTAGTTAACCAATACGGTTCAACCACCTATTTCTTAATCTCCAAAGAAAAACTATGATCTTTAAAAGCAAGAGTAACAAATTGAGATATAAATTTAAATTTACCAATCAAAAAGATTATATCTGCATGACAAATTGAATGTATAAAATTTGTTGGTAAGTCTCTGTCGTCTGCTACCGTTACAAAAAACGATGATTTGTCAAACATTTGCACACGTGGCCACTATGTTATGCCAAGTTAAGCTGATCCGGTCATAAATGAAGGACCAAAATCACACTTAGGATAGAAAGAAAATACATGCTTACACCATAATTTTGTTTCAATTTTCACCAAGATTTGATTTTGGTCATTCATTTATGACCGGATCAGGTTAACTTGACGCATCATAGTGGTCACGTGTGCAAATGGTTGACAAATTATCGATTTTTGTAACGGTAGCAGACGTCATAAAATAAAACCAATAAATTTTATATATTCAGGAATTTATTTGCAACAAAATAAAAATACAGGAACTAAAACAAAAATTTTACAAACAGACAAAACGAAAATAATATTTAAGCTTAAAAACAAAATAGGAACATCAATGTATTAGTGCGTATTTGTTACGGTTCAGTACAATCAACAATGATATCATCAGTCCCTCAATCCCTTTGTCCCAGCGTGTTAGCTGAGTGTGCATGCTTATTTTTTTTAATTTTTTTTTGACAAATTTTTTTTTTTATTTTTTTTAAGTGAGGAATGTGTGTTGTTTTCATTTCATCAATGAGAACTAATTACTGTAATTTTAACTAATGAATTGAAACCAACAACATGTAGCACAATACTTAATTGGGTTCAACCCGTAAGTTAATTACTTTGAGAAATTAGTCTAGGCAATTATAGATAAAGAAAATTCAAATTAAAAATTGTTGGATTACGAGGGGTAGTTGGGGAATCATCTATATTTAGTTTAAGTATAACTTAATAAGTAAGTTGAACATCATACTCTTACCCAAAATTTTAAGGCGTTAGGTCTTTGAATCCTCTCATTTATAAAGTATTCAACCTCCACTTTTTTAAGTAATGTGATATTTTTCACCTCACACTTGCCACAATAATCTCCCCCTCAAGTGTGAGTCATTTAATTCATCATGCTCCCCTTCAAGCGGAAGCTAGGGGTGGACAACGGTCGGTTTCGGTCGAATTCGAACCGAAAATTGTTCATCCTATACAATCCACGGTTTGAATATCTCAACCCACTTCCGTCCACTTAGAGCTTCGGTTTGGTCGGATTATGGTTTGATTGTGTAACGGTTTGGATTGGGTGGGTTTTATGGTTGTAAATTTAGACCAAGAAGTTATGAATAGTTCAACCTTCTGTGCGTCACGACTTCCTTCCAAACCCAGAAATCAAACAATACACCATTAAATTTAAAGAAAGAATGCAGAAAAAAAAAAGTATAGATGTGAGTTGGACCATCGGCTCTGATACCATTATTGGGTCACAAGAGGGCTGCCGTGAGATCATCCACATTGGGCTCAAGAACAACTTCAGAAGTGAGTTGGACACCACACTCTTACCCAAAACTTTAAGGCGTTAGGTTTATGTGTCATCTCACTTATAAAGTGTTCAACTTAATTTCACTTTTCTAAATAATATGAGACTTTTCACCTCACACTTGCCACAACAAAAATAGTGATTTCAAACATGCCCGGTAAATTATTCGAGTGTGAAGTGTGGTACCGGTCGGTCAAGGCAGACATTTTTCTTTTTTGTTTTTTTTGGGACATGGACATGTTGAGTTGAATTGGATTTTTCAGAAATAGAAAGTAGATAGATGTGTTATAAAATAGGGGAAGCATAGTGATCGGTGAAAGCGGTAGATTGATATAGTAAAGTGAGGTGAAGCTAGGAAAGCAAAATGTGAAACGGTGGATGATGATATAGAAGTAATTAACAACTAAGGTGAAATGTACCATGACGAAGATGTTGGTACTAAGTTTTTACCGTCAGAACTAAAATCCTTACTATTTGAAGTAATTTATTGTTGATACTTTTTTTTCCCTTCATATGTTCATCAACATGTATTAGTCACTTAATGATAAATATAATATTATAAACATCTTTTTATTTAGAAAAATAGTTCTCCTTTCATCGATATGTATACAGGATGTGTTTGATGACAAACTTCTCTAATTAGTTTATAATAGTATTTTTTGAGATATTATTTAAGTAATGTTTGTGCTTATAGTTTATATCTTTTTGATTCTATACCATTTTTATTTTTATAATTCCACATTTAAAGTGGATAAGTGAGGTCAGAGTTCGAACTCCAACCCCTACATAAAATATAATTTTCTACCAACTGAATTAAGTTCACGAAATATCTATACAAAACCTATAAATGAAATGCTAAAAACATCATTTTATATATATATATATATATATATATATATATATATATATATATATAGTTCACCTTTTGTCCTATAATAACAGCCACATTTGCACACACAAAATTGTCTAAAAATAATATTACTTTTAATTAACAATGCAATTTAAGTTATTTTTTTATGTATCTATTCAGTATAAATTCAATTGTCATCTCTATTTTATCGGTAGTCTATCAAAAGTAATACTTTTTTTTAATTAATATTACCTCTTTTCTTCTTTCTCATTCTTTTCTTAAGATTCATAAATTTTTTAAGGTTTATATAAATTCTATTGTTAACATCTAAGACATTATATGTATTTGAGAAAAAAATATTGTACCGTGAATTTAGTTCAATTGGCTGAAATATTATATTATATATATAGAGATCAAGTTCAAACCTCATCATCCTACTTATCCACTAAAGATAAAAAAAAAATTTGGTCAAAGTAGTCTAATGGCTTGAAATTCCACCCTTGAGTTGAGATGAATAAGTGGGATGACCGGAGTTCGAACTCCGATCCCCTGCATAATAATGCAAATGTCCACCAATTGAGCTAAACTCATGGGACCAAAAATAAAAATTTTACCTATTAGACTACTTAAAAAAAATACGATGCTATAAAATAGTTTTACTACTAATATGGCCATCGTGGACACAAACACGAAGAATTTGATGTCCAATATGATGCTTTTTCCACGGGGCATAGTTATAAAACCAAAGTGCAACATTGACAAGTGTCCTTAATTTTTGCGACTAATAAGTATGTGTGTGTGTGGAGCAGTTATTTGAACAAGAAAATGAGACCACAAATTACCTGTTCAATTTAATTTAACCCACTCTCTCTTCTAATCTAACTCTATTATTCTTCGTGGTGGTTCATCAGTTATTCTAATTAATTCCATCTTCTTCCTCCAACTTTTTCTCACCACAATAATTCTTCTTCTTCTTCTTCTTCTTCTTTATAGATTTCTTATATTCCAACATTAAATCCTTGTATTCATTTTTAGACATGTTTGACATATTGTTTGGTTGGTCCAAAGCTTCAAAATGGTAACTATATACTATATGTAAATTTAAATCTTGGAATCTTGATATAATCATGTTGGTTAATAATTACTATTACTTGTGCATGTATTAACTTGTTTTACAGTAAAAAGGCTATTAAGAGAGCACGGTACAAAATCAGGCTTCTCAAGAACAAGAGACAAGCAATTGTGAATCAACTAAGAAAAGATTTGGCTGAGCTATTACAAAATGGTTATGAAGAAGCTGCTCTTAACCGGGTAATTTGTTAATAACGCGTAACACTTCTGATAGAAGGCGTATCTGTGTCAGTGATAACATGATGTTAATATTTTTTACTTTGTTGAAATTGCAAGGAATTATGAATCACTAGTGTAAACTTCAATATAATTTAAATATTGTTCATTATGATTGATGAATGATGTAAAATAGAACCGTTTCAGAATTATTGCAAGGACTTTCACCATGCTTTCATTTAATCCATAATAATTAATATAGTAATTAATTCATAGATTCACAAGTCACAATCATATCATAATACTATGTTCATGTTCTTAATCTTACCTTGTTTGTCCAAGCATTACAATACATGAAACAGATACTAAGAACAAAATCACACAAGATTTTAAACTAAAATAAAATCAATTTTAAGTGGAAATCTGAAACTCTATATAGGAATCATTGCAAGGTATTGTTCTTCAATTCCAAAGTTAGTCAAAATTCATTTAAGTAATCCTTTTTATCAAAATTTCAGGTTGAGCAGCTAATGAAAGATGAAAGATTGGCAGCTGCATATGAATTGTTAGACCAATTCTGTGAATTTATTCTAACTCAAATCTCCTACATCCGAAAGCACAAGTACAGATTACTTCCAACCTATCTAATATATCTGCGCATGTTTGGAATGACGGCGAGTTTCACAAAATCACAATAGTATACTGTGATTCTGCCAAACTCACCACCGATTCAAACACGCACTAAATGAAATGCATTTCCCAAAAAATTCTGATGATTCGACTTTCAAAAACCAGGGACTGTCCAAATGATATAAAAGAAGCAATTTCAAGTCTTATATTTGCATCTGCAAGATGTGGAGATATTCCTGAGCTTTTTGTCATCAGGAAGCTATTTGGAAAACGTTATGGTGAGAAATTTGCAACTACAGCTGTGGAACTATTTCCTGGAAATCTTGTAAACAAACAGGTACTTTTTAATTTCTCTTCTTTCACTGTAGTACTATCTAGCACCGAAAATTTTCGATAAAAGGCATGTCCAGTTTATAGCATGTGTCAGTATCTGACAGAATACTAACACATGTGGTTACATTCAATCACTTTTATTTTCTTAAATTGTAAAAAGGGTAGGGTCTATGTGTTAGAGTCGTGTCCGTGTTTGTGTCAGTGCTTAGAAATAACTTAGCAATTGATGCAATTTGACATTTGTTAATGATGTATACATACTCATGAAAGTTAAAAATTACAGTTAACAGAGAATTTATCAGGGAAATATGTGACTGAGGATCTGAAGTACAGAATGATGGATGAAATAGCTAGAGATAATAATTGCCTCCAACAAAATGTTTTAGCCATAGAATACTACTCTGATTGGCAACAAGTACAGGTACATTTTTCTATACTATGGTCAATGTAATGTAATAGTATTTATGAACTTTATCGTATAGTAGCAAATTATGTTGAATTTATTTGTGCAGGTGAAAGAAAACAAAGGGTATAAGCTAGTGGAAAGTGATTTTCAAATAAATGACTCAATTTCAGAATCGAAAGTCCATCCTTCAGATATTGCTGATTCTTCTGCTATTGTATCTATTGTTCAGAAATATCCTCAATATATTATGAGCTATCCTATGCAAAAGAAAGTAGAGAAAGTGGTAGAGGTTGATCTTCCTAAGCTACTTTCTTCTGTAAATTCTAGTTTGCAAAACAAGGACGAAATATCGGCATTAGTATCTTCAGCAGAAATGATCAATTATGTTGATGAAATCGAGGAATGTCGATTTTCCTTACCAAAAGATGGTGTCTGTCAGGACGAAATGCTATTGCAGTTCAATTCGTCATGTCTTTCAAGGAGAACAAAAACTCAATTTGGTTGCGACGAAATTCATATCAATCAAGATGAACCGCCGAGTGAGACTTTAAGCTCAAGAAAGAATAAAAGGGCATCTATGAAAAGATCAAGAAGGAGATCAACCTCCATAGAAAGTCAAGGCATTGTTGATATTGGATACATGATTTATTATCAAAAGCCATGCAAAAGTCCCTCTACACATAAGTATGTTAGTGCGCATGACAGGAGAAAGGATACGAAGAATCGGATGCTACAAAGTTTCGCAGAAAAGGAAAAAAGTGTACAATCATGCGAGACTAAAGATAGCAACCGGCCAGGGTTGTTTCTTGCAGAAGAAGCTAGTCACTCACAACATAGCGAACAAAAGTTCGAACCCCGGCTGAAAGAAGTGTCTAAATTTAGTGTCCAACCGTGCCTCGAACAGGAATTCGTGGGAAACCAAATAAGAAGTGAAGATAGCACAAGGAGAAAAAAATACAACCAAAACATTAGAGAATGCAGCTTGAACCAGCCTTGTTATTTTTGCATTTATGATGAGAAAGACTTTTTGGAAACTCAGTTTATGAATCCAAAGAGAGTGATAGAAGAAACTACACATATTGAACAAGATTATATGCATGATGAAACAAAAGAAGAGAACATTTCTACCTTTAATGTTTCAAATCCAAGGACTAATGGTTCCTTAACAAGAATAGAAACAGAAGTTCCTTATTTAAGGGCCATGACAATGCCACAAGAGAGGCATAGAAAGGGAAAAGACAAGATGTTAAGGACATTTTCATGTCCTTATCAACATCCAAATCATGTTCATCCTAAGTTGCCGGATTATGATGATATAGCTGCAAAGTTCAGTGCTCTCAAGAGAGAGCACCTACAAAACAAAGACTATAGTGGAAAGTAGAAAGTAGAGAGGCTTATACATATAATTAATTAGTACAGCATAGCATAGGCATATTAAATTTTGAATTACTCATTTAATAGCTTTCAGTGAGATTTTTTTAGGTACTACTAATTAATATTCTTTGGCATTCATCTATGTAAGATTATATATGATTGATGATTGATTCTTGTAGCATGAATTAAAGGGGAGAGATATGATTCTCCTTCTTTAACGTGACCTTATTCACTTTTTTTTGTTTACAATGAATTTGAGCATCAAACATATAACCTCTAACATACTATTGATACTATTCAAACATCTCACCACTAGACCAAATCTAGTGGTTTATGTGACCGATTCACTTTAGAGTACAAAATGATTAATCATTAATTAAGAAATGAATTTTACGAGTTTACCTTAAATGAATAAAAAATTTTGATTCCACCACTACTCACGTGTACAAAATAACATTTATTTTCAAACAAAGAAATGTTACGATTGAGTTCATACATCAATCGAGAGTTTACATTATGTATTAAGAAGTGTATCCTTGTGTTGTTTTTGTGTGTTAGCGTGCGGATGTGTTTCTATTTTAAAGAGTGTATATATTTCTCTTTCAGAAATGAACTCCCTTCGCTACTTAAGTAGTAAACTCAGTGGGTGTCAAAGCTGGAGAAAAATAGTCCAGAATGCGAACCTTAAAAAATAGTGGGTGAATGAAGGAGAAAATACAAAAATATCAGATTTTATAAAGTTCGCATTCTATATAGCGAATTATTTTCCGAGCTTTGGCACCCCCTGAGTTTGCATTTTAGATAGCGAATTGTTTTTTTTTTTCTTTCAATTTTTGCTATTTACACACTCGCATCCTGCATTGTGAGAGGGGTAAAATTGAAAATTCGAAGGGTGCATGTGAGACTCAGAGGGTGCAAGAAGAAGAACTCTTACAAATCAATCCCAGTTCTAGCGAAGTGGGCCGACCCAAAAGTTGGTCATGAAATTGAAAGCCCAGTGCTATGGCCATGTTAGTTATTCTGATTGGATTTGTTTTTGCGCCCCCTAAGAAGAAGAAGTCTTTTCCTTGTGTGAAAAACTTTGTAATAATAAAGGAAAAAGATATACATAATCGTAGTGATAATGCATATTAAAGACTCACTTAAGAGTGTAGTATATAAGAACTCCACTAATAACAGAGTGTAGTATATAAGAATAAGTAAGAACTCCAATAATAACATATACTCCACATATATGTTAAGTAAATTGTGCGATATCTGACACCTATATATATACTTTCCTCCGATTTTATATATAAACAAATTTTCATTTTTTAGATTCATTCTGTTGAAAGAATAATTCAAATAGTTATGTTAGTTAAACTACTTGTGTGACAAGTAACTATTTTGTTAGTTACTAGTGGTTATGGTTAGTTGCTTATGGTTAAAGTAGCCAAAGTTAGTTAGAGTTGCTTACTCATATGTTTGTATATAATCACATGTTAGTCCTTGTAATCATAACACTTCATCGATAAGAATTTTTCTCTTTCCTCAAACTTGTTCATTACTCAATCACTTTCATTTTCCACTTTAGTTTCCAACACATTCAATAACAAATATATCTAACCTATAATATTAATTAGATACATCAATTATTGAATGAACCTAAAAAGTGAAAAATTATTTATATATAAGACATGGTAGTATATCTTTACTAAGCTCACAGACAAAGGTAGAATAAGGGGTGGCTCAGGTGGACCACGACTCAACCCCACTCAAAAAAAAATGATTTTTTATAGGTAATTGTTTTTTCTTGTTTGTTCTAGTATTTTACTTCCCCAATTCCCCTTGTATATTTTGTTCTTGTGTTGTTTTATTTGGTAACTGAATTTCTATATAAAAATAATATTGGAATATGGACTTTTGTTTGCAATTATATATAGCGTTGAGTATGCCAAAAAGAGGTCTAGGTTCTGCTTATTAGAACTTAAATTTAGTTTTTTAGTGGTTATCCCAAAACAATGGTTTCACCACTGACAAATACAAATAACATTTATTTTCATACAGAGCAATGTTACAAATGAAAAAACAATTAAATTAAACGAGTGAGATAAATAGAGCATGTTTTTTCTGTACATCTCAATCGATAACCACATGAATATTGACATGTAAATATTGAGTTCAAATCTAAAGTTCTCCCTTTTTCATATTAATTTAAGGCATGTATAAATTATTTTTAAAAAAAAACACTTCTTTTTTTAAATTCCTCTTTCATTTGTTTTATATATGCTATATAAATTATAATACTATACAATAGTACATCAAATATACCTTAATAATTTATCACTGTTTTATCTCTTTCCACAATCTTTTTCTTATATATTTCTCACTTTTCTTCTCACAATGAAACAGATTTTTAATGTCATTAAGTTCAAAAGCTTTTTCCCAAAATCAGACAAAAATTTATAAACAAAGATATCTTTAATACCAAACTAGTGTAACAAGCCAAAAGTTTGTACCAAAGTTAAATTAAAAATAACAAGCCAAAAGGTTCTTAGCCCTTAGGACTTCACAAATAATCAAATACCAACATTAACATCTAAGTAATTAATCAGTAGACCGTTCATAAAATAATTAAAATAAAAGGGGTAGTCCATGATTAAGTGTCAAGTTATTATGATTGTATATTTGTATATATATTCCAAGAGCAATTGATGTTCGAACCATTATACTTATGGGATAGTACGCAATGATTATAATGACAAAACTTAAGGTATTAAGTACATAAACAAACTTCTAAATTGATATTTTATTATAGTCCTCTAATATTTTACTACATTATAAAATTGTTGTTCGACGATAACTATGTCTTACCAATGTCATTGTGCCAATGACAACATGACACATCGATAGCATAATTTTTGGTTACTCCCTTAATGTGCTAAGCCACACTTGATTAAATAATCAGAGCAGTTGATTATAGATTTTGATTACTAGTTGATTATTGATTAATTATGTTATAATATAATCCCTTGACAACCTCCACCCTGCATAGGTCAAAATGAGATAATCTTTTCTTTGGCAATTCCTAATTGTAATTAGTTGGAAGAGAACAATGGTGCTCCAAAAATGGCCCAGTTCCTATGTTTGAGAGTGCCAGCCACTTGATTTTTATATTTATCATTTTGGGCGTCAATCATGTATCATCTACGTGCAACTGTAAAAACTAATTTCTCGAGTTTCGTAAGATCCAAACCAGTGTCAATTTTCTTAAGAATTTTTACAATGATGCATGTTCAAATTATAAATCAAATTCAAAACTTTCAATTCAGTTAAAAGAGATTCGCATTATCTTATCTAAACATTATTGAATTACTTAATTTTTATATTACTAATCATAAATATCACAATAACAAAGTATACGCCGAAATGTGAAGTAGATGGATAATTTTATATATTACTAATAATTTGTGATAGATTAACATAAGATGATAGTATAACATAGATAACATTATAATGCCAAATTCTTGGTAAACACGGAATCTATTGTTTCAGTTTTCATTATGCGCCATGTTTTGAGCACTTCCATCCACTCCATAAACGAGTTGACTTGATTTTTTTAATTTATTCTGTTCCCACTATTGGGTTTGGGATGACTTTGCCTTTAGATTGAATTGAAAAGCATGAACAAATTGTAAGATGTGACCTCCATCCAATATTTGATTCAAATTCCACTTTGTTTTCCCTTTTATTGCCCTTCTAAGGAAAAGTCAATTAACATTGAACTCTTCTTCTTAGGAACATAATTACATAAGTGTATATCCATATATGAGCTCATTCAAGGTTTTAAATAAAAGTCTACGATCGCGAAAACAGCCGCGACGAAACAGTTTTGGCAGGTGACAATATCGTTACCGTTATCACCGTTTTTTATATTAAAGAACACATTGTGATTAATTCACACCTGTACCGACCGAAATCGCGAAAATTTTTACCTAACCGAGACGCGACCGCAACCGTTTTTTAAAATCTTGAGTTCATTATGAGGAGACTCCACATTTAATACTACATCCGTCCTATTTTATTAGATCTCTTTTAGGCTCCGTTTGGATTGATGGAATGTAATGGAATGGAGCAGGGCGGAATGACATATAATAATGTTCTATTGTTTGGATTTGAAATATAAAAATGGAATGGAGCGGAATGGAATGGAATAGAATGGAATGAATTTAATATCATACCACCACTTATCTTCAATTTTGTTCATCTCCTTTTTAAAATATCCTAACAATGGAACAACATATTTATTCCATTCCGCTTCATCCTATTCCACTCCACTCTATCTCGCTCCGCTCCATTCCATTACATTACATCAATCCAAACGGAGCATTAATTAAATAACACTATTCATTTATCATGTTTTGACCATATTTTCTTAATAATATATAAATATAAACATATCAGTATCCAATTTTTTCTTTGTATTTACAACTAGCCGCCAAACGGGTTTGTGTGATCGATATATTTTCTTTTTTGTGATCGATATTCTCTATTGTGCAAATATGAATAACTACTTAATCTCCATTTTTATTGGACTTAGTTAATTGATAACTGCTAACCTCATTTTTTTGTTGTGGCTAGTTATTATGAAGAAAAAATATATATATATATATATATATATATATATATATATTTTTTTTACTATAAAAAAACTGAAAATCTACTTTTATGTGAATGTTCTGCTTAATTATTAAGAAAATAAAAATATATATTTACTAAAAAAACTGAAAATCTATTTTTACCTTGAAGTTATTTTTTAAGGGTAAAATAGGAATAATGAAAAAGTTAACTAAAAAATTTGTATGATTTTTATATATAGTAATAGATGTTAGTGAGAATCCAACCTGACATATACATAATATTTAAATCTCTTGTCATTATCATTGGACTATACTTAATTGATTTCAATCCAATTAATTTCCGATAACTCTCACAACATTGTTCACCTAAAAAATACTCATTGGTGCGGCTGCAAATGGAGCCGTCTCCACATATATTACTATTCACATGCTAAAATTAATATTTTCAACTCTAGATATTTATGTGAACCCACGGTGTAGGAGTTTGTGCCACGTGCCCATGAAATGAAAATAATTAAGTTTCGTTTCCACAAACTTGGTCCTTCATATTTCTCCTTTCAGGAACATTTTGTTTTTCATAGGAATCTATCAACGTTTGTTGTTCTTGTAATAATCACTTTTATGAGTTATATATTCCCTTAACTTTTACATCCATTATTCTTTTCAAACGAATTTAAATGATTAAATCCACATCACTGAGTGTATAGTATATATCAGAATTAGAACCACTAAAAACATTTAACATATCTAACATGTCACCTTCATTAAATAATAAAATTTAATTATATTATATATCAATATATTATTAAATGTATGTGTAAAACAATTTTACATTAATTGTGCATATAAATTAATATTTTTTGAGAGAATCGGAGTTTAATTTCTATTAAAAGCAATTTTTAGTTATACTACTTTACTTATTTTGCAACTGAACTTTAGGATCCGTTTGATCGGTCTTTTTGAAATTGAGAGTTGGTTTTAAAATCAACTTGTAACGTGAAATTATCTCTTATAAATCTTATTCAGACCAATTTATATCTAATGTGAGACTTCTTAATAATTGGAACGAAAGAAACTAAAAATAAAAATACAAAAATCGATGAGTAGCCATAGACTAAAATTTATGTATTTTTCTTCAACCAAAGGGATCTTGAAAAATTAGAACAAAAACTTGTGCGATTAACTTTAGTTCGTGTTTCAAGTAGTAGTATGTTTTTGGGGTGGCTACTCATGTTGTGTTTATTACCCTCTTCGTTTTAATTTAATCGATACAGTTGACTGTTTCACGCACGTCAATGCATAATTTTATGATTAATATTTTTAATTGCATAATACTAAAAAATATAAAAATTTGATATTTTGAAAATACTCCTCGAGACGAATCAAACAACATTTTATATGTTAATATTTATTTTTGTTTATTAGTAGAAAAATAAGGTCAAAACAACATGTATAAATAGTACACAACAGTCAACTGTGTAAATTAAATTGAGACGGAAAGAGTAATTCATTAGACTTGTTTAAGAAGACTTTGACATAAACGACAAAGTCTAAAAACAAAATGATGAAAGTTTAAGGTGGACCAACGACACGTGTCCATTTTCACCGACTTTGTTGTGCTAAAATAATGTATGGTGTTGACTTTGCAATGTTTATCACATTGGAAAGTTGTTTTAATGTTTGAATTTGAAATCCTTAGCCTTGTTACACCGAAAGTGAAAGTGAGAGGAAGCAAACGTGGATATTTTGCCTCACACAAACTTAATTCCATTTTTCCAATTGGTTTATTAGTCTTTGCTTACTCACCCATTTGTTGTTTGTTACATTAGCCAGGTACGAATGAGTATTAGAATGAGTATTGAGCGTAACACATCTTTATAAAATCGGTATGTAAGATGAGAGTTACTTCTTATGTATTAAATACATGTTCAGGTTAATTCATATTTAATGTAGGATTTCTTAACACACATTTTCATATCCAGCACTATTAGACTTGATGCATGGATATAAATGGTATGTGACCTAATAGATTTTTGAGAAACTTAGATATCATCTTAAAATGATTATTGAGTCTAATTTATCCTTACAAAACCAACTTATAAGATAAAATTTGTACTTTACTTATAAACATATCTTCATACCGATTCACATCCGATATAAAACTTCTTAATAGAAGTCGATTCTGATAATAAGAGTTGACTCATACACCACAATATTATACTTTGGTTGTTCACATAATTAAAAAAATTGTTTGAGGTGATTTGTAAGTAATAATATCATGCTTATATGATTTTGGTGAAGTCTTAAGATCCAACTTACATAAATTTTTGTGTCAATAATTTTTTTTTTATTATATTATTTAATCTATTTGTTTAATATATAAATTGACAGTATTAAACCTTCTTATACATGCGTATAATCATATTACATGATAGTGTCCTTACCAAAAAAAAATTACATGATAGTGTCATTGTTTTAGAGTAGTTTCTAAATATATATCTCAGATATATTTACACAATGTGATTGAATTTTAATAAATATATATCATCTTCATTAGATTTTCATCCTTCATTATCACGAAGAATATCATCACAATCTTCATATGCTATAATGAATGTGCCTTCTTCATCCTCATTGGATCTCCATCCTTCAATATAATGAAGAATTATATTTCCATAAATCAAGAGAAATTTATACTCCCTCTATAACACTTTACAAGTAAAAATACACTTTTTAGATTTATTAAATATACAATAAATTTAGAAAGTGCATTTATTTATAAAATGTTACGGAAGGAGTACAATAAAGGGAAATTCATTGATAATATTCAATTAAGATTCTAGTCAAAAACAAAGAGAAGTCACAATCTCTCACAATTTCACTAAAAGATATTTCTATTTTATTTTAAAGTTGTCGCAAATTAAATGAGGTTACAAGTAGGGGTGGCAAAACGGGCATGCCCGCCCCGTTTAGGCCCACCCCATTTAAGCCCGCCCAAAAACGGAGTGGGGCGGGGCGGGCCAACTTAGATGTGCGGGCTCAAAATTCAAGCCCGCCCGTTTATTGGTGGGGTTGCGGGTTGGCGGGCATGCCCGCCAAATACTTTTTATGTTTTTTTTTACAATTTGAATTACAACTTCACAATTCAATGTTAAAAAAATATTAAATATGTTGAATTATAATAACTTAACAATTCCTTACAAGTCTTACCTCATATTTAAACTAACAATAATACTATAATAGGGATAATTAAGAGAAAATTGCAGCAGAGAATAGATGATAATTAAACTAAAAGAAACATTAACCAAGTTAACAAACAATTTTTTATAATTACGCTTAATTAAACTAACAAATCATCAACTAAGTTAATAAGTACTCCTTACAATATAAGATAAAATGATAAATACTAGAACGGGGTGGAAAAACGGGCATGCCCACCCCCGTTTAGGCCCGCACCATTTAAGCCCGCTAAAAAACGGGGTGGGGCGGGGCGGGCCAACTTAAGGTAGCGGGCCGAAAACCTCACCCCAGCCCGTCAAAAAATGCGGGTCAAACGGGTCGGCCCGGCGGGCTCGGCCCGTTTTGCCACCCCTAGTTACAAGTGTGTAATACTCTTGACACCTCATCATTATGTATTTGCGGTCCTTTGAGTAGTACTCTTATATTAGTTTAGTCTTTTGAGTTTTCTCTCTTGTATCGGTCATTTATGATATATTTTATTTTCACTTTTAGTTTTTAAGTTATATACTCTTCTTGCATTGCTGTCATTTATGTTATATTTAGGTGTCGATTAATCATAATCACACTAGCAAAGAGTTATTCATTTTTTTTGGGTTTGTGAATTTGAATCATTGTTCCCGAATTAAAATATTAGAACAAAAAATTAGTTAATCTCATTTTAAAGTTTTTTTGTTTAAAAATTTTTATTAAAGGAGAAGTGAAAGGAGTAAAGAAATGGACGAATCTGACATGGTTCCGTGAATTATCTCAATTTAAAATATAATTTTCTATTTTTTTAAATTCATTCTAATTCACTATCAATTAGCCTATGATTGAGCATACTTTTCTCGAACTCTCCTTGGCAAAGTCAAGAGCAACTTCGAACTCTCCTTTAGTAATTATGACAGAACCTCCTTTTGAGCTTATCAGTTTGCTTCAGGCTAATGTTAGGAGTGTGTCTGTTGTAAGGATGTAGTCCCTGTCGTTTTTGTTTTTCATTTTTTCTCTTCTAAAAAAAAAAAAAATAGCCTAGCCACATCTGCATGCTAAATCAATTCCCTATCATTAAAATGTCACATAATTTATATTCCATTAAGGAAAGTTAACAATAGAGACCAAATTTAAAGATGGGAAAAAAATTTATGGTAACTATTATTTGGTGAAAAATTTTAATAAAGTGAATTTTTCGATACACATTTTACTAAACTATATTTCTTTGTTTTATGTTTTATTCTGCGGTTTCGCCACCAAGGCATTTTGATTAGGAAGAAGACAATGGCACCACCATTAAATATAGGAGTACCTTTGTGGTGCAGACATTTTCATTGACAATGAGATACTAGAGAAAATATCTAGTCAATGATCATGCCACCAATCCCTGCACAACACATCATAATAGGAGCAAACATAACAGTTAAATAACTGTTTTCCTTCCAACCAGCTCACAAATAGAGCCATGTAATTGCGACATGTGTAAAGGATACAGACAAACAACATGTATGTCTCGCTCAAAGTCAGTGACCGAAATGCTATCATAGGCGGTTGCGGATGAAACAAAAGTCTAAAAGATAGTGTCATGTTAAATAGTATTTCAAGAATATTAAAAATAAAAATATTAAAAATAAAGTTAAGAATAATGCTATTTTGTACGGAAAAGAAACACACGATAGACTAAATTATCATTTAAGTGAATATAAAATTAGCAGTTAATAGCAATTTAGCAAACATGGGGCGGTGTTATTGATATTCTTGCATTTTGTTAACTTATGTTCCGTAACAAATATCATTTTCCTAAATTTAATATTAAAAAAATAACTTTTTATATTTTTAAAGTATTGAATCAACAAATATTAAGATAAAACTTCTTTATTAGTATGTTTGGAGGCATTATTTAGTATTTTCTGTAAAAATATAGAAATGTATTTACAAATTTAAATTTTGTCCATATAGTCATGATTTCTTGGTTGTTCGATCTCGATCAAACACTCTAAAATTTAAAAATTGGAGAAAGAAAATATTCCTTTATTATAGTCCGCACGACAACATGCAGTCAGTGAGTGCACAAAACTCAAATCCATGAATTAACACACGCAATAATAAAGTGGAGAATTTGGACGAAGTAGGATTGAATAAAGAGGAAGCGAAAGAAAATATCTTTTTTAGCTTTAGGGAAGAAGAAGCGAAAGTGGTTATTGTTAGGTTATCGAATGTATGAAAAAGATGGAGATGAATGAGAGGAAGAAAATGAAGAAATAAAAGGAAAAAATAGTATTGTCATTTTAGTCTCTAACCCATTATCCATCCACTTGTCTCACAAATGTGTTAACATTGCGTGTCATGCGTTCTTAAAAAATGGCACATCAACTTTTTTATAAAGTTAACGTTCATTTTTAACGTTAGGGACCAAAGTAACTAACAGATTGCAGGATCAATGACTATTTTGTATTTTTTTTACAGGGATCATAATGACAGCGAGTTGTATATTCATGGACCAAAATGGTTGTTTCTTCGTCCCTCATGCCAACTCAACAAGTTGATACGTGTCCAAAAAAATGTGAGGTCAACTTTTTTGTTAAGTTAACGGTCAAACTTAACAGCAAGACTAAACTAACTCACATAATGCAGATTCAGGAACTATTTAGTCGTTTTTCATCAATGAGAACCAGAATGACATTGAATTGCATATTGAGAGATCAAAATAGTTATTTCCCCTGTAAGTAGGGGTGTAAGTGGACCAAAAAAATCTAATCCAATTAAACCGACAATCCAAACGGAAAAAATGATTTTTATGGTTCAGATCCAAAATCGAACCGAACCAATTAAAAACCAACGTGATTTGGTTCGGTTCTTGGATTCAATTTTTAAGAACCGATGAACTGAACCAATAGGTATATTATATATATAATGTTCTAAATTTTACCTATGCATTATACCCTTTTAATGTTCAAATTAAAAATAAATTCAATGTTCTATATTCTAACTGTGTATATATATTTTAATTTATTATTTCATGATGGTACATTGACGATTTAAATGGGAAAAAATTTGAAATTTTATTTTATTTTAGTTTACTTTTTTACTTGTTGTTGAACTTATGAACTTAATTTTATATATGGTTGTATTTTGTATTTGATGGTGAAAACAATTTATGGATTGTATTTTGTCAACTTTGTTTTAATTGAAATATGTGTTTGAAAATCATTGTATTTTCTTTTATATATGGTGTATGATGATAATTGAATACATAAGTGTTATGTGTGATTGAAAAAGTTATAGTAGAGAATATATCAGATAAAAAAATAGCAGGAATACATCGAGAAAAAAAGCACTGCAAACCGATCAAAACATTTGAACCAAACCGAACCGGTTCAGATTCATTTTTGAAAAATACCAAAAATAAAACCAAACCGAACCAATCGAGACGAGAGTTCATTGGTTTGGTTATTGAATTCATCAAAAATCGATCCAAACCTTCAATTACACTTTTAGCCGTAAGTGTCTTTTCCTTTGAAATTTGCCTCCACGGTTTTAAAAAAAAAAAAACTTTCATTTATTTATTTTAAATAAAAAAAGAAAGGGATTGGTTTTGAAGCAAAGAAAGAACCGTGTAGGCCCCATTCAGCCAGCCATTGATGAAACTTCTACACAATTTCTCACATTCTTTGCTTCTTCAATCAGAAAAACCAAAAATAATAAAAAATTAAGATTTAACTTTTAAACCCTTTCCCTTTCAACTTCCTCATATATAAATCACTCTCTCAACACATTTTCATTTCTCACAAACAAAATAATCTCCCTGGCTTTCACCACACAATCAAAAATCTCAGCTCACAAATTCACACACCAACTTTCAAGCATCATCAAAGTATAGCATTGAAAATCCATTGGACTCTTATTCCGCTCGCTCTCTCCCTTTTCATTTTCTTCTTTTTCATTTCATACAAACATTTTTCTGAAATGGGTAGCTTTAAATTTAATCGCTTTATAATCTGATTCTGCTTTTTATTTGATTCGGATTTTAAGCTTTTTTCAACAACCCAGAAGCAAAAATTTGATCTTTCTTTTATAATTTGATCAAATTTGAATCTGGGTCTTTTTTTTTTTTTTTTTACATATAGCCATTTCAAAAAAATCACTTTTTTTGTGCTTTTTTTACTCTTTGTGTTGTGCTTGAGAGAGCGAGCGGAGAAGGTAATGGCTGCAGCTAAGAACAGTGGAAAATTCAATAAAGATTTTGGTGATGAAACTCACAACAATCACAACAAGGTTATACAAATAGGTGAAAGCCAAGTTAATTGGGAGATTGAAAAAGGTAAAAATGCTGAATTAAGCTCTTCTCAAAAGTATCATTGGAAGCCCGTTTTTGATGAAGCTTCTATTTCACATAATAGACCTTTCAAGAAAAGTAAAAGCCCTGAACGTGAAAATCAAAATCATAATCAAAATCAATTTTCACCTTTCTCTGTTCCTTCTTCAGCTTCTTCATCTTCTTCATGTTCATCTTCAAGACTTGTTTTTCCTTTTGCTTTTGATAATACTTCACAACAATTTGGTACCAACAACAATTTACCCTTTTACCCTTATCCACCACCTACACAAAACCAAAACCAAAACCAACAGCAACAACAACAAATGATATCTTTTGGGTCACAATCACAACAACAACAAAACAATGTTGTTTCATATCCACAAATTTTGTCTCAACAACAACAGCAGCAACATCATCAACAGCTACTTCAATATTGGAGTGATGCATTGAATCTAAGTCCAAGAGGAAGAATGTTAATGATGATGAACAACAATAATAATAGGTATTTGGGGCAATATGGTAATAATAATGGACCAATGTTTAGGCCTCAAGTTCAACCTATAAGTACTACAAAACTCTATAGAGGAGTTAGACAAAGACATTGGGGAAAATGGGTTGCTGAAATTCGTCTACCTCGAAATAGAACTCGTCTTTGGTTAGGCACATTTGATACCGCCGAAGATGCTGCTTTAGCCTATGATCGCGAGGCGTTCAAGTTAAGAGGAGAAAATGCAAGACTCAATTTTCCCGAACTTTTTCTCAACAAAGATAAAGATAAAGATAAAGATAAAGAAAAATCACCATCTCCATCACCACCTCCAACAACAACAGATTCGTCTGTTACTTCTCCGTCAAGTAACACCGTGACAAAGCAGCCGGAGCCTCCACCGATGCAGACCCTTCCAATAGAAGAGTCTAATGAGAATGACTCCGGAATTGGATCGTGTGATGCTACGGTGAGTGATGGTTTAGAAGGAGTTTCACAGTCACAAGAATTGGTTTGGAGTGAAATGTCAGCATGGTTTAATGCTATTCCAGCTGCTTGGGGTCCAGGAAGTCCTGTTTGGGATGATAATCTTTTTCCACAATCACAAACTCCTTTTTCCAATCTCAACCAACATGAAGAATTCAATGATTTTGATCCTCAGATAGGGTCAGGTTCTTCTTCCATTAGACCTTTCTTTTGGAATCATGATCAAACTTAAACTTTAAGTTTTCTTTTGTCCTTAATCAATTGTTGCTGATATTTTTACCAGACAACTTTTGAATCTTTGGATAATTTTCTTGACCATCTTTGAAGTAATGGATTCATTTCCTTCAATTAGGCTCAATGCATTTTTGAGCCTTTTAGCTTCAAGGTCATACACCTTATAGTCTTACCTTTGTTCATTTAACTTTTTTTTTCCCCTTAACCCTTTTGATTTATTTAGTTGGTATGTAGTATAGGTAGCTTAATTAGCATGACTAAGGAAGAAGGAAACTTTTTTGTGATTTCTTTCCTTCTTGGTTCCATCTGTTATGAGCTATGTTTTTGAGCTTCAAGGATGGATTTATTAATATATATATATGTATTATTATTGTTGTATTACATAATTTGTAGTTTGTTCATTGTGAAGTTTGTTTGTGCATATGTTATGGCATATTACTATAAGTCTTTGATTATGTTTCTACCTTTAATTATTTATTTTTATTGTTTTGTCCAATTAACATGTTTTGTTCAACCAAAGCTTTTTATGAATAAAATAAGAAAAAAAGAATGAGATATTTATTTATAGGAGTACATGTCTTCCAATTTCCAATATAAGTCAAATATATAAATATTATAAAGCTAGTTCTTAACCTACTAAACCTTTTCAAAGTTGTTAGTGTTACCGTCTTTGGATAGCACTAGGAATTTATAGTTCCTACATGTTTGACTTATATACAATGATTTTTATGTCAAAATAACGATGAAAATTATAATTTATTTTGGTAAAAATTATATTTGATTGTGATTTTATCAAATTTACTACAGATTCAAAAGTAATTAGCATAATTTCACTTTGAGTAAAAAGGTTAGCATAACTTCTTTTCATCGGAACCGCAATCAAGAATACAATGTTGAACATCAATATTTAAAATACTCTTTTTAAAGAGATTATCACGAGTAAGAATCCGATTCTCCATGAAACGCTAAATAAACACCGATACTTTAATCGGTACCACTTTATTCCAAACCAACTCGGTAGAATTCAATACAGGTTCCACTTCTCCTCAAACGCGTTAAAGATTGATAAGCACCCTTAACAGTAAAAACATTTGAGAGTAAAGACCTCCAAAGCCACCTGTCGATTTTATTAGGTTGCAAAACAACATTATTTAACATACCGCAACACCCTATTAACATTAACACTTCCCACACAAACAGAGGATGACTACAACTCCACCCGCAGCCACCCACATCCCGACCCCTGCTACACATCTCACCCACCGACACTCTCTGATCTGTAAAGAGATATACTAATCTAGGAAACCGATCCAGCAACGACATCCATTCTTCCAACCAATGATCATTCCAAAATAACGAATCCTCTCCATTACCCGCCTGTATAAAAATGAAATTGGCGAACCAACAATCAATTTCATCGAAAGACCTATTTTTAATACTATTAATGTTCTTCCACCATCCCGAAACCTTCCGGCCACCCGCACCAACTACCCCATCTGCTCTCTCCATCAATATGGGGTGGAATATTTAGCAATCCCTAAATGGTCTCTTCCTCTTGGTGACAACAAGGACAAAAATTAACACAGCATTTCCGGTTTCCGCATTAACTAGTGCAACTAATATTTTATGTTCAAAATAATAATTAATTAAAGTGGGCATATATGTGGACCCAATCACCGGCCCAAGAGATTATATAAACATTTCTTACTTGTGACGGCACGACAATGATAAGTTTTAACAGCATTATTAATGATTTTAATCATGCTATCAAACATGATTCCAATGGTAAGCATGTTGAATGAAACATTAAAAAATTGGTCACAAAATATCTAATAGAAGATGCTATGCTACATAGTGACGTCCATATTTAAGCTTTTTTCTTATGGTTGAATAATCTATAAACCAAACCCTATCTTCCAATGTCACATTGATGCAATAGGCTGCCATCAATCATTTTTCATTTAAAAGCCAAAGCAAATACGAAATTTACATTGTATTCTTCTTTCAATTGATATCCTAAGTTTATGATTAAAAAACGTTTTTTTTGTACCTTATACATTATTATATTGAAGAACAATTTTAATATAAAAATATTGTTTTAATTTATTATTTTAATAGGTTTCTTTCAAATAAGATAATTTTATTTGAGACATCGAACATTGACACCGATGGCTTGTTTGGATTTAACTTATTTTAAATTTTATAAAAATAATTTATGCAAATAAATAAAGTTTAATGTTGATTAATAAGTTTTTATTGATAAAAATTGTATTTTTATAAACTAGCTTGGATCCCGCGCCAAGCACGAGAAATTTTCCGTGCATGGGTGTCATACCCTAATTTTGCCCCATACTTATTTTTACCATTTCGCCCTTGCATTACTTTTATTTATTTTTTTTTATTTTATTATTTATTAACTAGTTACTTGTATTACAAGAAACCTTTTAAAAATTAATTTCTCAATTCTTTTTCTTTCCATTTTTAATGCATAAACATTTCACATAATCATGTTTCATCATGCATATTTTTATTATTGCATTTTTTTTTATTATTGTTATTATGTATTATTTCTATCTTTTGTTTTATTTCAAAAATGATCAAAAAAAATCAAAGGAGAGGTACCAAAAATTTCTCATCCCCATTACACCTCACCATGGACTTAGAGCCTTCTATTTTTCAGCCCAATCACCACCAATTTTTGGAACAAAAGAGAATAAAAAAATAGTACAAATATCTTAATGATAAAATTCCATTATGCCCTCAATCCTTCTCACAAATCACCACTCACTTAACCTAATCTTTCCCTATATATAGAACCTTGATTTCAGTGCCCTAGGGAGGCAGGGGAGAGACTGAAAAACGGCGCAGAGATAAGGACCAAAAAACCACCATTTGTTCTTCACTTTTCATTTTTTGAAATCACAGAATTCTTGCTCAAACTCCTTCCTTTCTTGTTCAAACACCTTTATCCAAGTTCCAGAAGTAAGAAACACTCGTTTATCAAGCAAAAAGGTGAAGGAATTGGAGCAGAGAGCACCACGGCACCAAGAAGAAAATCAAGTTCGAACCGGACGATTCAGAGGCCTATTCAGGTAGATTCTTATACCATTCGTCTCCTTTTTGTACTCTGACGCTTACTGCTGAGCTGGGTTGTGTAAATTTGGCTTGAATCGTGTGTTTGAGTTTTGATTTCAAATTTGTTTCCTCTTCGTTTTCGCGTTTTTACACTGATTTGTTAAAAACCATTTGTACTTTTGGAATCCTTGTAAAAATACGAACAAAACTGTGTAAAAATCGCGTGATTTGGTGGAGTTTTGAAAACTCCGGCGACCAGAGTTGTCGCCGGAGACGGCGAGGCTCGACGGAGAAGACGACCTAGCCGTGGTCCATCTTCTTCGCTGAGTTTAAATCTCAGCCGTTGGATCTGGTTCGTTTTTTCTGTGCGTTGATTTTCTTTTTAAAACGGAGCCGTCAGATCTCATTTAAAGGAGATCTGACGGCGTTGATGATCTTGGCGCACGTTTTGTTTGATAGAGCGCCACACCATATCACTGTTTGGGCCGGTAAGCTTGTGGCCGTTTGATTTTGATCATACGGCCCAGATCCTTCGCGCTCACGACGCGCCTTGTTTTCCTTGCTGCACAGAATCTTTTTTTGGTTGACTGCGGTTTTTGTTGTTGACCGGACTGGGCTTGGGCCTTGGGTGCAGACCCTGCTTTCTGCACCCCCAGTTTTTACTTCTCTTCATATTTTACACCCCCCAGAATGACTTAAATGTTTTTTTTAGCTTATTTGTAAAAGCACTTAAGTGACTTCTTAGCTTATTTAAGCTCAGTAAGTCACTGTTTATGCTTATATCATATTTCCATGTGTGATTTCTTTTTTAACTTATTTTTATAAGTGTTTTTTATATTAAGCTATTTTGTGCACAAGTGTTTATTTAGGGTTTCAAGAAGCTCTTTAGCTTATTTGACCCTAATTTTTACACAACATTCATTATGATACAGTAGCTTTCATATGTGAATATTATTTTGCTTTTCCAACTTATTTTCATAAGTCATTTTAGTTTAAGTTGCTTTTAGTTTATTTTTTAATAAGTGCTTAAGTGATCCAAATTACTTCTTTAAGTACTTTTGGATCACTTTCTTTTGCACATATTTTTGTCTAACCCTAATTAGCTTAGGTCAATCATGTTTGCTTATGTTTGTTTATTTATCTCATACTTACATGTATTTATTTAATTGCTCGCAATTTAATTTTCGTACTATATTTAATTTATTCCTTCATACATGTTTACTTAGCATTGCATATTTGCATCAATCATTTGTATCATTTCAATCTATACATGTGCATTTATGATTTGCATATTTCATGATTTTACTTTATTATTATTATCTGTTTTGCTATTGTGTCTGCTCTGGTTCTCTTGATCTTTTCTTTTGGACTTTGCTTTTTCGTAATAAATTAATCAAACTTTTTGCAATAATTAATGGATGAAAAAGGGAGAACCTGGCAGTTGCTTCGTTCTTCCCCGAGTTGTCTTGGTGACCGGACAGTTGACTAGTCACTCAAGCTGCTCTCATTCTAGAATGAATTCTAAAATAAACCAACAATCGTTTTTCTTTCGAACATTATTCCTTAATAATTAATCAAAGGCTTTTCATAAGAACTAAAGAATGAAAAGGAGAGAATCTGGCAGTTGCTTCTTTCTTCTCTGGGTTGTCTTGGTGGCCGGACAGTTGACTAGTCACTCAAGCTGCTCTCATTCTAGAATGAACTCTAAAATAAACCAACCCTCGTACTTCTTTCAAACATTATTTCTGAATAAACTTAATCAAAGGATTTCACAATAATGAATGAAAAAGGGAGAACCTGGCAGTTGCTTCGTTCTTCCCCGAGTTGTCTTGGTGGCCGGACAGTTGACTAGTCACTCAAGCTACTCTCATTCCAAAAAAACAAGCGTTAAAAGTTAACCTTCACACACTTAAACTTCTTTTCAGAAAACATGGATATACGCTTTATCCATTCCTCTGACACATACACAGCTTAAGCCTCCAAGTGGAGCATACAAGCGTCGTTGTATCAGCGGAATGCGAGTTAAGCCACATCCGTTAATCAAACTCTCTTTTTAACAATGGATACGCGTTTTATCTATTCCTCTGACACACACACACAGCTTAAGCCTCTAAGTGGAGCATACAAGCGTCGTTGTATCAGCGGAATACGAAATAAACGATATCCATTTAAAATCAACCAACCACACAAACATTTTTTACCAGAACTACGTGAGTTTTGAGTTTCCCATTGCACCGGGGAATACGTAGGAGCGGGCTCCTACAACCGTCAAACTCAATTAATAAAAACCCTTATTTTCTTTTAATTTATTTTGGAAACGAAGTAGAAATTAGAGAAGAGATAAAAGGCAATTTATTTCAAACCTACGCAAACAAACCCCAAACCACCTAAACGGTTCCCATCGAGTACGATGGATGCGAGGGGTGCTAACACCTTCCTCTCGCATAACCAACTCCCGAACCTAAACCAAAGGTTTTCGTGATATTTTCCTTTCCCCCCACGGGATAAATAAACGTCAATGGCGACTTCATTGCATGAAAAATGGAAGTGATTTTCCAGCCCGCTACAGCTGGCGACTTCACTGGGGATGCTTGAGAGTTAAGCCCAGTTTAGTTGGTTTGTTCGTTTGTTTGCTTTTTCAGGTTTGCAGTATCTTGCTTTATCTTTTATTTTTCTGTCAATTATATCTGCTTGGATTGGCTGTTTCTCTTCTTCTACTCCTTCTTTTATTTTTCTTTTTGCCCTTGTGGCGTGGATACTGTGAGAAGCTCTACACCCGAGCTTGAGAAAAGCTTAGGCTAAGCTAGGGGTCTTTATGTTGGGTCACCGGACAGTTGACTAGTGACTCCGGCATAATCACCTCGCCTAGAGTAGATTCTCTTGAGAATGTCAGGACACGGGACAGTTGACTAGTGTCTCTGATGTTTTCTTGGAGAGTCCGTGACTCTAGGGACCTTTATTACCCGGTCTAGAACCAAACCTTGTTACTAGGAACCTCTGTTTAGAACCCGTGTCAAGGTTGCTCAACGGCCTTACCTAGATGAGATTTCCTTTTGGGCACGTATGTCGTGAGCTTTGCAATAGCGACGTCGTATCCAAAGGGGTAATCCGTGATTTTAGGCACTTTGTCAAACTTAGAACAACATGTGAGGGGAATGGGTTACAGGTAACTTTGAGCCTTTTTGACCCCAAAATGATAAATTAAACCTCTGCTACGTTGTGACTTTGAATGCTCCAAATGACATATTCATGCATCATGCACTCATGCATATTCATCCATCATTAAAATCATAAGGAAATTTTGATTCTTTCAGGGAATTAGGAGATTTTTGTAAACATCAAGGATATGGCTTTTGAAAGAAAGGGCTGTCATCATTTTGTTTTCAAAGTCCCAAAGGTGGAGAGTCTTTTGGCCATGGAAAAAAAATTGACAGCTATTAGTAGGACCAACTTCGAAGCTAATTTTGGGTCTATTTTGAGTCTCTTGCATGTGGAGGTGGACACTTCGGTATTGATTACTTTGGCACAATTCTTTGACTATCCTCTTCGTTGCTTCACGTTCCGAGACTTTCAGCTATCTCCAACCATTGAAGAGTTTGAGAAGATTTTGGGTTCGAGCATTGAAGGGAAGTTGTGTTATATGAGAGAGACTCCCATTGAGGCAGAGATTGTGAAGGCCTTGCACCTAGATCAAGAGGGGATTTCATCACTTCGAGCACCGAAAGGGATTGAAGGGTTTTTCAAGACCACTTTGGAAGCTAAGGCTCAGGAAGAACTTGCCAAGGGTAATTGGAGGGCTCATAATGCCATTCTGGCTTTGTTGGTGTACGGACTGGTTTTGTTTCCTAGCCGAGATAATGTGATCAGCATGTCAGCAGTCGGGGTTTTCTTAACAAGGAACCCAGTTCCTACCTTACTTGCAGATTGTCTTTACTCCCTTTGTGACCGGCGTAGTGCGAAGAAAGGAGGTCAAGTTCAGTGTTGTATTCCTTTGCTCATGAGTTGGTTTTGGTTGCATATGCCTGAGAAGGGTCCCTTTGTGGAAGATGCGTCAACCAATTGGTCTGAAAAGTTAAGTTCTCTGTCAGCTAGTGATATCCGTTGGTACTCTCGTAGTTTGGACACTCCCAAGATGCTCCTTAGATGTGAAGGGTTTCCAAATGTCCCTCTTATTGGAACCCTAGGTTGTGTGAACTACAACCCGGTCTTGGCTACTCGTCAGTTAGGTTACCCTATTGAGGGTGAACCTGAAAAAGTGTTGTTGACTGAGTTCGTCTTGAAGCCTGAAGATAGTAACTTGGAATTGTGGGAAAAGGTTAAGAGAGCATGGAGAAAGGTGGATAAGACCTTAATGGGGAAAAAGAATTGCTTAGCCAAGGAAGCCTACACTCGATGGGTAAAGGGCCGTGTTCAAGAGATTCGAATGCCTTTCGCCATCACTACTCCAGTAACTTATGCCTCTCAAGAGCCTGAGCCCATCATCACCGTCTCAAAGGAAGAAGCCGACGCTTTGAAAGATCAAGTTGCAAAGCTAAAGAAAGAAAATGAAGATTTGCAATTCAAGTGCTTTAGCTTTCAAGGAGAGGCAAAGAGTTTCAAAAGGGAAAGGGATGCAAAAGATGAAGAGATTCAAGGGTGCAAGAAGAGAGTGAAAGAAGCTCAAGAAAGGGAAGAGAAGTACAAGGATGGTCTTGCCAGCTCAAACTTAAGCATCAAGGCATTGAAAGAGGAAATCAAGGGCTTGAAGCGTTCCAATGATGAAATGTATGCCACAGGAAACAAGGCCATGATCGCCCAAGGGGATTGGAGGAAAAAGTTTGAAGAAAAGACTCAAGAGTTGAAGAAAGTCCAACAAGAGTTCAAGAAGCTTAAACAAGAGAAAGAATTGGAGTTGCTAAGGAAAGAAAAACTTCATTCTCAAGAAAGGCGGAAGGATAAAGAGTCCATGCAAAGATATGAAGAGAGTCTCGCTCAGATCACAAGAGCCCATGAAGATCAAATGATTCAAGTGGCGGAGCAAATTGAACGTCTAGAGAAAGATTTGAAGTACCACAAGTTGGTCATCGAGATGTCTCTGCAGGAGATGGCTAGGTGGAGGATAGCTTTCCGTGAAATGCTGTTGGTGTCTACTTCAGTGTTGGATGAGATGCCTCGGATGTTGAGGATGGCTGAGGCGGAGGTCCCTTTTCTTAATGTCTCAGGAGCGGTCAAAGAGTTCGTGTGCTATTGCCGAGCAGTGGTGACAGCATACAAGAATGTCGTCAAGAAGGCCAAGAAGGGACTTTAGTATTGTATCTAGGATATGTTATGTATTGAGCTTTTGGGACTTTGAATCTTTGTATTTTTGTTTTCAATGACTATGTAAAGACTTGGTTTAAAAAGTTGAATGATATTTTGATCTTTCTATCCATATCCTGAAATGTTTACATTAATTATATATTTGCAATTCCCTGAAGAATCAAAAAGTAACAAAAACAAAAAATAAAAACATACATGCATTTGCACTTGCATACATAATAAAAGCATCATCTCATTACCGCTCCCCCATCTCAACAGCGTTATCCTCGACACCTACATTGGACAAGAAGTGCTTCCAGTCTGGTAATGGAGAATTGGCAAGAACAGCATAGCGAACTAAAGGGGGAGGTTTCCCAGTTGGCAGCTAAGATGGATCGCGTGTTGGAAATGTTGGCTGCGCAGAATCAGCCATCAGCTCCAGCAGTAAACGCAGAGACAGCAACAAATGAACCGGCCAGCATGGTGTGGCCTGTGTACGGTTTACCTCCGGGTTATACCCCACCGGGGTATGTACCTCTTGGGGACGGGGCTACTTCAGTTCCCCCTCCTATCAACAACTCAGGAATTCCAGCCGGGGCAACCCCAACTCAGCCCCAACCTACCATTGTTCAGCAGGTCCAAGAGGATCCTCATGATGTGTACCATAGCTCAGATGCTCAGAATAGTGGGTCGAAGTTTGATGGAACTCTTCCTCAGCTGGAGGAGGCAAAACTGAAATTCAAGGCTATTGAGGATCGTTTGAAGACGATGGAAGGAGGAAGTGACTCTTTGGATTTTTCAGACATGTGTCTAGTGCCCGATCTGGTGATCCCAGCCAAGTTCAAAGTACCGGAGTTTGAGAAGTACAAGGGCTTGAGCTGCCCCAGAAACCACCTTGTGATGTACAGCAGGAAAATGGCATCCTATGCCAACAACGACAAGCTGATGATACACTGTTTCCAAGATAGCTTGGCAGGGGCATCTTTAAATTGGTATATGCAGCTAGAGGGAAATCACATCCGGTCATGGAGAGATCTAGCCAATGCTTTCATTAAGCAGTACCAGTACAACTTAGACATGGCTCCTAGTCGTACCCAGCTGCAAAACATGACTCAGAAGGAGGGGGAGTCATTCAAGGTCTATGCTCAAAGATGGAGGGAGCTAGCGGCGCAGGTCCGTCCTCCACTTCTAGAGACTGAGCTGGTAGATATGTTCACTAATACCTTGCAAGGGGTTTATTTTGAGAGGATGATCGGTAGTGTATCCTCTGGCTTCTCTGATCTAGTCAGGATTGGTGAGAGAATTGAAAGCGGCGTCAAAACCGGCAAAATCCAAACTAACGCAAGTTCACCAAACAACACAAAGAAGCCCACCAATAACTTTGCGAGAAAGAAAGAAGGAAACACCAATGCTGTGGCTCACCACCAGTCAGTGATGCCAGTTCAATACATTCCCTACACAGCTCCGGCTCATCAACAACAGCCACAATATCAAGTGCCTCAGTATTCACCACCACCCCAAGGTTACCCATATCAACCACAGTCACAACAAGCTTCTCCACCTCAGCAACAAGTTAGAAAAGTGTTTGATCCTATTCCTGTGTCATACAAAGAACTGTTGCCATATCTTGTTCACAGTAAGATGGTAACACTCAAGACTTTGAAACAGATGAATCCACCTTTCCCCGCGTGGTACAAGCAGGGTGCCACCTGTGAATATCATTCTGGAGCTGAGGGGCACTCCATTGAGAATTGTAGGGTCTTCAAAAATGAGGTACAAAAGTTGATCGATCAGAAGTTGTTATCATTCAAGGAAGCGGGCCCCAATGTCAAGGGAAATCCTCTGCCCAACCACTCAGGGGGAGGAATCAACATGATTGAGGGCGCCGAAGGTTTGATTAAGGATGTGTCGGATATACGAACTCCTTTGAGCTTAGTAAAGGAGATTTTGCTCAGCTTTGACCAGTTCTCAAGCATGCATGCAGATTGCATAGAATGCGAGGAGAATCCAAATCATTGCGCAAGGATGAAGGAATGTCTTCAGGAGTTAATGGACCAAGGGTGGGTACAAATTGGTTATTCTCAGAGAAAGGGCATGGTGGCTATGATGGAACCACATGAGCATGAGAAGGTCATGAAGCCAATAGAGATAGTTTACCAAAGAGCCGAGGCAAAGTTGCAGCCCTTGGTGATTCAAACACCAGCACCATTTCCTTTTACCAACACTAAAGCTACACCTTGGATATACAATACATCAGCTTCAATACAAGGAAAACCTGTGACCCTGCCAGAGCCAGGGGTAGTTAGCATTGATGGGACCGGGGGTATGACTCGGAGTGGCAGGGTGTTTGCTCAGAAACCAGTGCAAGACAGTGCAAGAGGGCCAGTTACAACGGTCAATGAGAATGTCTTAAGCAAGACTCTTGAGGGGGGAGCACCCAAAGAAACAACCCCTCAGAGTGATTCAGATGAGTTCCTCAAGATAATCAAAAGAAGCGACTATCGAGTGATAGATCAGCTCGGTCAAACTCCGTCAAAGATTTCTATGCTCTCCCTGTTGATGAGTTCGGAGGCACATAGGAATGCTTTATTGAAACTTCTGCAAAAGGCCCATGTGGATCAGGATATTACGGTTGCCCAGTTTGATGGGGTGTGCAATAATATAACCGAAAGCCGTTGTCTAGGATTTTTAGACGCAGAATTGCCAGTTGAGGGGCATGCACACAACAAAGCTCTCCATATCTCTATGAAGTGTCAAGACAACACTATTGCAAGGGTGTTAGTGGACACGGGTTCCTCCCTCAATGTCATGCCCAAATCAACTTTGTTGAAGTTATCTCTTGTTGGACCGGTTCTCAAGCCTAGCAGTATGATCGTCAAAGCCTTTGACGGATCACAGAGAGAGGTTATTGGGGAAATTGAATTGCCAATGGTAATCGGGCCGCATTTATTCAACATCTCTTTTCAGGTCATGGACATAAATCCTTCCTACAGTTGCTTGTTGGGGCGTCCGTGGATTCACGCTGCCGGCGCTGTAACATCAACTTTGCACCAAAAACTCAAGTTCATAGTTGACGACAAATTGGTAATTGTCTCGGGGGAAGAAGATGCTTTAGTGAGCCACTTGTCTTCGTTCAGGTATATTGAAACGGAAGAGGGGGTACTTGAAACCCAATTCCAAGCTCTTGAAATTGCCACCGTCACTGTGGTAGACCAAGAAGAGGAAGACGTGCTAACCGCACAGTTTAAGACTATGAAGATTGCTACCACTTCTCAGGCGGATCAGAAGCCAAGGGCCTCCATCACATCTTGGAAGGATTTGAAGAAAGCCATGGAGGAAGGTGCTCTTAAAGGGTGGGGGCAACTGGTATATCCCCATGAGAAGAAAGATTTGCTAGGTGTGGGTTATCAGCCATCAAAGGGGAAGCAGAAGGTTTTCGACTTTAACACTCCCCTCGAAGAGGTCTTTGTGAGCGCTGGGCTCAGGTCAGCTGAACAGATCAACATGCTAGAGAATGAAGAAAAGGCCAGTCAAGGAACCAACAATTGGGTGAATCAATGCCCTGCAAGCACCGTTCTATCAAACTGGAAGGCTGTTGAGATTCCCCAAGTTTTTGTTATTTCAAAGTAATTTTTCTTTATTTTCAAAATTCCCCTTGCCGCGCCCGAGGCATGTGGATGATTTTGTAAGGGCTTATCTTTGTTTTTAACGAATGATTATCAATGAATGAAAGTATTTTATGTGCATATTTTGTCCTATTTTTTATTCTTTATTTTTTCAGTTTTAAAAAGATAAAAACAATAAAAATGGCAATAACTTCTTGCATATCATGACCACTTTGCATTCATCTAAAAATCAAAAAATATATCATGCAGAAATGAACCTTTGGACCATAACAATGCTGTAAATCTTCATGATTTCGGATTCCCGATCAATCTTGCTGAAGAGGATGAAGAGGAAGATTATGAACTTCCAGCAGAGTTAGCTCGGTTATTGGATCAAGAACAGAGGATGATTCAACCTCATCAGGAACCAGTGGATGTGATCAATCTGGGGAATGAAGAGGATAAAAGAGAAGTCAAGATAGGTGCAACCCTGCAGTCAGAGGTGAAAGAGGGTTTGGTCAAGCTGCTCAGAGAGTATGTGGATGTCTTTGCATGGTCATATCAGGATATGCCGGGGTTAGACACAAGCATAGTTGAACACAAGCTTCCGCTCAAGCCCGAATGTGCACCTGTCAAACAAAAGTTGAGAAGAACTAGGCCGGACATGGCTCTCAAGATTCAGGAGGAAGTCAAGAAACAGTTTGACGCGGGATTCCTCGCAGTGGCCAAGTACCCCGAATGGATTGCTAACATCGTGCCAGTGCCAAAGAAGGATGGAAAGGTCCGAATGTGTGTAGACTACCGGGATTTGAACAGAGCAAGCCCAAAAGATGATTTTCCACTTCCTCACATTGACGTGTTAGTGGACAATACTGCCCGATTCCCAGTCTTCTCTTTCATGGATGGATTCTCGGGTTATAATCAGATCAAAATGGCGCCCGAAGACATGGAGAAAACAACTTTCATAACACCATGGGGCACTTTCTGCTACAAAGTAATGCCTTTTGGATTGAAGAACGCCGGGGCAACATATCAGCGGGCTATGGTCACTTTGTTCCACGACATGATGCACAAGGAAATTGAGGTGTATGTGGATGACATGATCGCCAAGTCCTCATCTGAAGAAGAGCACCTTGTACATCTCCAGAAATTGTTTGAGAGATTGAGGAAGTATCAACTGCGTTTGAATCCAAACAAATGCACCTTTGGTGTCAAGTCAGGAAAGTTGTTAGGTTTCATTGTCAGTCAAAAGGGAATAGAAGTGGACCCTGATAAAGTCAAAGCAATCCAGAACATGCCCGCACCAAAGACAGAAAAAGAAGTGCGAGGGTTTCTAGGCAGGCTGAATTACATTTCCAGGTTCATCTCTCATCTCACAGCAACTTGTGAACCGATCTTCAAACTATTAAGAAAAGATCAAGCCATTGAATGGAATGAGGATTGCCAAGGGGCATTTGATAAGATCAAGCAGTACTTGCAAGAGCCACCAATTTTAATACCCCCAGTTGCGGGAAGGCCTCTTATCCTATACCTACATGTGCTTGAGGAATCCATGGGCTGTGTATTGGGCCAACAAGATGAAACTGGTAGAAAAGAACACGCAGTGTACTACTGGAGCAAGAAGTTTACCAGCTGTGAAACCAGATACTCACTCCTCGAGAAAACTTGTTGTGCTTTGACGTGGGCAGCTCGCCGGTTGAGACAATATATGATTTGTCACACTACCATGTTGATTTCCAAAATGGACCCCATCAAGTACATCTTTGAAAAGCCTGCCTTGAGTGGAAGAATCGCCCGTTGGCAAATGTTGCTGTCTGAATATGACATTCAGTATGTATCTCAAAAGGCCATCAAAGGTAGTGTGCTAGCAGAACACTTGGCACACCAACCTTTAGAAGATTATCAGCCTGTGCGCTTTGACTTTCCAGATGAGGACATCATGGTTGTGAGTGAGAAACCTCCTATGGATGAGAATGAAGGACCCGAGCCAGGATCCCGATGGAAGCTTGTGTTTGATGGTGCTTCAAATGCTTTGGGGCATGGTGTAGGGGCAGTTATCATATCTCCTAAAGATACCTACACACCTCTTACGGCAAGACTATTGTTTGATTGCACCAACAACGTCGCAGAATATGAGGCATGTATCATGGGTCTAGAAGGAGCCATCAACTTGAGAATCAAAATCTTAGAAGTATATGGGGATTCGGCATTAGTTATCTATCAAGTCCGAGGAGAATGGGAGACTCGTCACCCCAACTTAATCCCGTACAAGGATCATGTTTTGAAATTGGCGGAGTACTTTGATGAGATCACTTTCCATCACATCCCAAGAGAGGAAAATCAGTTGGCCGATGCTCTGGCCACTCTTTCATCAATGTACAAGGTCACTTGGCCTAATCATGTGCCTTTGATAGAAATCAACCGCCGTGAGACGCCGGCATATTGCTTGGCAGCCGAAGTGGGGCAAGATGAGAAACCATGGTATTATGATATCAAGAACTTTCTTCAAAAGCAAGAATATCCCTTGGGGGCATCTAATGGAGACAAGAAAACTCTTAGAAGGCTAGCATCTGGCTTCTTCTTAGATGGGGAGTTGTTGTACAAAAGAAACCATGACTTGGTTCTCCTCCGCTGTGTGGATAGAAAAGAGGCTGATACACTCATCGAAGAAATCCATGAAGGGTCCTTTGGCACGCACATGAATGGACACGCTTTGGCAAGAAAAATTCTTCGGGCCGGGTACTATTGGCTGACCATGGAAACAGACTGTTTGAACCATGTCAGAAAGTGCCATAAATGCCAGATTTATGCTGATAGGATACACGTCTCTCCAACTCCTCTGAATGTTTTGACATCCCCATGGCCATTCTCTATGTGGGGTATAGACATGATTGGTATGATTGAACCAAAAGCCTCTAATGGACATCGTTTCATCTTAGTGGCTATTGATTACTTCACCAAGTGGGTCGAAGCAGTATCATACGCCAACGTCACAAGACAAGTGGTGGCTCAGTTCATCAAGAAGGAAATAATCTGCCGTTATGGAATTCCCAACAAGATCATCACTGATAATGGTAGTAACTTGAACAATCAGACCATGAGAGAGTTGTGCAAAAGTTTCAAGATTGAGCACCATAACTCCTCACCATATAGACCCAAGATGAATGGCGCTGTAGAAGCAGCAAATAAAAACATCAAAAAGATTCTGCAGAAAATGGTGAAGACTTACAAAGACTGGCATGAGATGCTCCCATTTGCGCTCCACGGATACAGGACGGCAGTTCGTACCTCGACTGGGGCAACTCCTTTCTCTCTTGTATATGGCATGGAAGCAGTGCTACCAGTGGAGGTGGAGATCCCCTCATTAAGAGTTCTGATGGAAACCAAGTTAGAGGAAGCGGAATGGGTCCGATCCCGGTTTGATCAGCTCAACCTCATTGAGGAAAAAAGGATGACGGCCGTGTGTCACGGAGAGTTGTATCAGCAAAGGCTCAAGAGAGCATTTGACAAGAAAGTTCGTCCAAGACAATTCAAAGAAGGGGACTTGGTGTTAAAGGCTATATTACCAATTCACAAAGACGTCCGTGGAAAGTGGACTCCCAATTATGAAGGACCATATGTAGTGAAGAAGGCCTTCTCAGGTGGAGCCTTGATACTAGCTACAATGGATGGTGAAGAGTTTCCACTCCCCGTGAACTCAGATGCAGTCAAAAAGTACTATGCCTAAAGAAAAGAAAATAAATAAAAGCTCGCTAAGTTGAAAACCCGAAAGGGCGGCTTAGGCAATAGAGAGCGTCCCGGTGGGCTGAAAACCTGAAAAGGCGGTCCAGGCAAAAATTAGGGACATTAAAAAAGGAAAATAGAACCCGCTAAGTTGAAAACCCGAAAGGGCGGCTTAGGCAAAAATGGGTATCCCGGTGGATTAGTAGTTCATACTGAACAATCCAGGCAAAAGTTAGGGAAACAAATAAAAGAAGGCATGAGACTGCAAGATCAAGGTGAGTACGGGGCAAACTTCAGAAATATCTGAGACTTCGCACTCAACAACAAGATGATTTGAAGATTGAAATCATGGAGAAGGATGGCATTGTTATGTTTCCATAGAATTCATTTATTTTCATTGCCATTTATCTTAGCTCAACTATGCGGTCACCTCTTTGAGGGATTTGCTTCCGTTGTAAAAACTCCGCACGCTTTGTGCTATCAATAAAATTCTCCTTTTACTCATTGTGTCTCTCTTTATCTTCTTGCACATTTCATACTTTTATTTTTCTAATAAACAAATGTTAAAACTTTAAAAAAGTAAAAAGGGCATTTTGAAAATCAAGCGAAAATATTTTGAAATAAGAAAGATTAAAGAAAATCAACAGCATACAGTAAGGTGCCCACCTTGTTAACATGCAACAGACTGACCCAGCGTTCCGAGCTGACTAGGCAAGAGGCCTTTCCCACACAAATGAAGAATGTTTGGTATACAACGCCCAACTGGGATCCCTTTCCCCAGGGAAAGAACTTCTAATGTCTCGGTGTCGAGATGAAACCCAACTTCATGCATCTTCATGCATCCATGCATACACGTTCATGCATCACCATGCATCCATGAATAAACACTCAAAGAGCCATATGTCAAATCATGGGCATAATTAAACACTGCATTAGTCTTGCATTTTTAGGCAATCAACAAGCATTCATTGCAGACATGCATTCATAGAAGCAGGTCCAAAATTCCAATTCAAGGAATAGTAGAGTTTGGTCGCTTAGTTTTCAGAAGAAGCAGCTTGACTTTCCCCAACAATTTGGCTGGTGTGTTATTTCTTCAGCAGATCAGTGGCAAAATCTCCTCCCCAGTGAATCGCAGATTTCCCAGAAAAATTCTCCTACGGGGATAACAAGTTTGATCACTTAATTACAAGAAAGTCAGATTGACCTTTTTCCAACAAGTTGGTTGGATAACCACGACAGGATGCATAAGCACATCATTTCAACACAGATAGATCTTCAGTGAGAGCTGGATGTAATCGACCTTCAGAAGAATCCAAGTACCCGTCGAGGCGACGATTCAACCTTCATCAGTCCAAGTACCCGTCGAGGTGACGACTTATTCAGAAGAATCCAAGTACCCGTCGAGGCGACGATTCAACCTTCATCAGTCCAAGTACCCGTCGAGGTGACGACTTATTCAGAGGAATCCAAGTACCCGTCGAGGCGACGATTCAACCTTCATCAGTCCAAGTACCCGTCGAGGTGACGACTTATTCAGAAGAATCCAAGTACCCGTCGAGGCGACGATTCAACATTCATCAGTCCAAGTACCCGTCGAGGTGACGACTTATTCAGAAGAATCCAAGTACCCGTCGAGGTGACGATTCAACCTTCATTAGTCCAAGTACCCGTCGAGGTGACGACTTATTCAGAGGAATTCAAGTACCCATCGAGGCGACGATTCAACCTTCATCAGTCCAAGTACCCGTCGAGGTGACGACTTATTCAGAGGAATCCAAGTACCCGTCGAGGCGACGATTCAACCTTCATCAGTCCAAGTACCCGTCGAGGTGACGACTTATTCAGAGGAATCCCAGTACCCGTCGAGGCGACGATTCAATCTCCACCAGTCCAAGAACCCGTCGAGGTGACGACTTACTCTCAAGAATCTAAGTACCTGTGAGGCGATGGTTCACGTTCGAGAAAAAACCTGAGATAAGAGTACCAAAGATACCGGACAGGTTTACTCTTTCCTCTCATCATTCATGCTGCTGCAAAATTAGGGCATTTTGTATTTAATTATCTTCCACCAAAAGAATACGAATACCAGGGTTATTCGCATTCTTATGGTTTAAGCTAATTAAATAGGGGCAGCTGTCATACCCTAATTTTGCCCCATACTTATTTTTACCATTTCGCCCTTGCATTACTTTTATTTATTTTTTTTATTTTATTATTTATTAACTAGTTACTTGTATTACAAGAAACCTTTTAAAAATTAATTTCTCAATTCTTTTTCTTTCCATTTTTAATGCATAAACATTTCACATAATCATGTTTCATCATGCATATTTTTATTATTGCATTTTTTTTATTATTGTTATTATGTATTATTTCTATCTTTTGTTTTATTTCAAAAATGATCAAAAAAAATCAAAGGAGAGGTACCAAAAATTTCTCATCCCCATTACACCTCACCATGGACTTAGAGCCTTCTATTTTTCAGCCCAATCACCACCAATTTTTGGAACAAAAGAGAATAAAAAAATAGTACAAATATCTTAATGATAAAATTCCATTATGCCCTCAATCCTTCTCACAAATCACCACTCACTTAACCTAATCTTTCCCTATATATAGAACCTTGATTTCAGTGCCCTAGGGAGGCAGGGGAGAGACTAAAAAACGGCGCAGAGATAAGGACCAAAAAACCACCATTTGTTCTTCACTTTTCATTTTTTGAAATCACAGAATTCTTGCTCAAACTCCTTCCTTTCTTGTTCAAACACCTTTATCCAAGTTCCAGAAGTAAGAAACACTCGTTTATCAAGCAAAAAGGTGAAGGAATTGGAGCAGAGAGCACCACGGCACCAAGAAGAAAATCAAGTTCGAACCGGACGATTCAGAGGCCTATTCAGGTAGATTCTTATACCATTCGTCTCCTTTTTGTACTCTGACGCTTACTGCTGAGCTGGGTTGTGTAAATTTGGCTTGAATCGTGTGTTTGAGTTTTGATTTCAAATTTGTTTCCTCTTCGTTTTCGCGTTTTTACACTGATTTGTTAAAAACCATTTGTACTTTTGGAATCCTTGTAAAAATACGAACAAAACTGTGTAAAAATCGCGTGATTTGGTGGAGTTTTGAAAACTCCGGCGACCAGAGTTGTCGCCGGAGACGGCGAGGCTCGACGGAGAAGACGACCTAGCCGTGGTCCATCTTCTTCGCTGAGTTTAAATCTCAGCCGTTGGATCTGGTTCGTTTTTTCTGTGCGTTGATTTTCTTTTTAAAACGGAGCCGTCAGATCTCATTTAAAGGAGATCTGACGGCGTTGATGATCTTGGCGCACGTTTTGTTTGATAGAGCGCCACACCATATCACTGTTTGGGCCGGTAAGCTTGTGGCCGTTTGATTTTGATCATACGGCCCAGATCCTTCGCGCTCACGACGCGCCTTGTTTTCCTTGCTGCACAGAATCTTTTTTTGGTTGACTGCGGTTTTTGTTGTTGACCGGACTGGGCTTGGGCCTTGGGTGCAGACCCTGCTTTCTGCACCCCCAGTTTTTACTTCTCTTCATATTTTACACCCCCCAGAATGACTTAAATGTTTTTTTTAGCTTATTTGTAAAAGCACTTAAGTGACTTCTTAGCTTATTTAAGCTCAGTAAGTCACTGTTTATGCTTATATCATATTTCCATGTGTGATTTCTTTTTTAACTTATTTTTATAAGTGTTTTTTATATTAAGCTATTTTGTGCACAAGTGTTTATTTAGGGTTTCAAGAAGCTCTTTAGCTTATTTGACCCTAATTTTTACACAACATTCATTATGATACAGTAGCTTTCATATGTGAATATTATTTTGCTTTTCCAACTTATTTTCATAAGTCATTTTAGTTTAAGTTGCTTTTAGTTTATTTTTTAATAAGTGCTTAAGTGATCCAAATTACTTCTTTAAGTACTTTTGGATCACTTTCTTTTGCACATATTTTTGTCTAACCCTAATTAGCTTAGGTCAATCATGTTTGCTTATGTTTGTTTATTTATCTCATACTTACATGTATTTATTTAATTGCTCGCAATTTAATTTTCGTACTATATTTAATTTATTCCTTCATACATGTTTACTTAGCATTGCATATTTGCATCAATCATTTGTATCATTTCAATCTATACATGTGCATTTATGATTTGCATATTTCATGATTTTACTTTATTATTATTATCTGTTTTGCTATTGTGTCTGCTCTGGTTCTCTTGATCTTTTCTTTTGGACTTTGCTTTTTCGTAATAAATTAATCAAACTTTTTGCAATAATTAATGGATGAAAAAGGGAGAACCTGGCAGTTGCTTCGTTCTTCCCCGAGTTGTCTTGGTGACCGGACAGTTGACTAGTCACTCAAGCTGCTCTCATTCTAGAATGAATTCTAAAATAAACCAACAATCGTTTTTCTTTCGAACATTATTCCTTAATAATTAATCAAAGGCTTTTCATAAGAACTAAAGAATGAAAAGGAGAGAATCTGGCAGTTGCTTCTTTCTTCTCTGGGTTGTCTTGGTGGCCGGACAGTTGACTAGTCACTCAAGCTGCTCTCATTCTAGAATGAACTCTAAAATAAACCAACCCTCGTACTTCTTTCAAACATTATTTCTGAATAAACTTAATCAAAGGATTTCACAATAATGAATGAAAAAGGGAGAACCTGGCAGTTGCTTCGTTCTTCCCCGAGTTGTCTTGGTGGCCGGACAGTTGACTAGTCACTCAAGCTACTCTCATTCCAAAAAAACAAGCGTTAAAAGTTAACCTTCACACACTTAAACTTCTTTTCAGAAAACATGGATATACGCTTTATCCATTCCTCTGACACATACACAGCTTAAGCCTCCAAGTGGAGCATACAAGCGTCGTTGTATCAGCGGAATGCGAGTTAAGCCACATCCGTTAATCAAACTCTCTTTTTAACAATGGATACGCGTTTTATCTATTCTTCTGACACACACACACAGCTTAAGCCTCTAAGTGGAGCATACAAGCGTCGTTGTATCAGCGGAATACGAAATAAACGATATCCATTTAAAATCAACCAACCACACAAACATTTTTTACCAGAACTACGTGAGTTTTGAGTTTCCCATTGCACCGGGGAATACGTAGGAGCGGGCTCCTACAACCGTCAAACTCAATTAATAAAAACCCTTATTTTCTTTTAATTTATTTTGGAAACGAAGTAGAAATTAGAGAAGAGATAAAAGGCAATTTATTTCAAACCTACGCAAACAAACCCCAAACCACCTAAACGGTTCCCATCGAGTACGATGGATGCGAGGGGTGCTAACACCTTCCTCTCGCATAACCAACTCCCGAACCTAAACCAAAGGTTTTCGTGATATTTTCCTTTCCCCCCACGGGATAAATAAACGTCAATGGCGACTTCATTGCATGAAAAATGGAAGTGATTTTCCAGCCCGCTACAATGGGGAGATATACACTACAAGAAATATGATTTTTTGTAACAATTTTTTTTGTTAAAAGTTGTTACAAGTCGCTGGCAAAACTACCCAACGTAGTTTTTCCAGCGACTTGTAACAAAAAAAGTTGTTGCAAAAAATCAGATTTCTTGTAGTGATATTTATGTAATTAACATTTCTTTCAATTTTAAATTAACACATAAGAATATTGGACACTGACACATACACTAACATGTTGAAATTGATATAATAATTTAAAAAAATTAATATAATTAAGTGTAATCATAAGTGTTGTTGTCCGACACGGGACACAATTAATCTGAGTAGTGTCAGTGCTTCAAATATCCTGACTCATATCCACGTGTATAACAATATTTGTACCCGTATCATACACGTACTATTTGGGTATCAGAGTTCTCATACTCGCACTCATTACCTTCAATTTTACAAAGAATAAATTGATCAATTAAAAAATAAGATAACATTTTAATATAAATAATTTTTTTTAAAAAATTTAATGTTGACTATTGATAATTATAGAAAAAATTATTATTAATCCACTACAAGAAAAAAAGGGTATAGCGACAGGCACAAAGAGGCGGTTTAATCTGAACCGCCGCCGCTCATGCATGTGCCGACCGTTATTGCGGCGGTTTCAACCGCCGCCGCTAATAAGCAAATACCGACAGGCCATTCTCAGCGGTTTTAGTGTGGTCCGCGGCGGTTTCAATCAACAGGTCGCTTGTTTAAAATTTGGAGGATTGTGGCCCGTGGAATCTTCACTAGCATTCCCTATTCTTTTTTCCATAACCCGCTGATTTTTCACGAATCAACAAGTTCGACATACCCTAAGCTATTCAATCACAAGTTTTCACAAGTTCAGATTCAGATTTGTAAGTAAGCTTCCAATTCAATATCCTCAGATTCTCCGTTCTTCCAATCTTCGTTTGTTCGTTAAACACAAGCTGCAATTTTCGTTCAGATTCAATCTTCATCTTCCACTAAGCTATTCAATCTTCGTCTTCACCTAAGATTCAGATTTTCAAACTCGTTCGTTATTTGTTCGTTCAACCTAAGCTTCAGATTCAAACTCGTTTGTTCAACGTAAGCTTCAGATTCTCCTCAAATTCTTCAAACAACCTTCAAAATCACCTTCAGGTTCAGTTACTCACTTCGTTACTGTTGAATTTTTTATTTATTGTTCCAATTTTTCATCACATGGTAGATTAGGTAATTGGTAATTAGGTATATGAAATTTATGAAAAATTAGGTATTTCAAACTTTCCGACAGTCGCAAATGTCGAGACAAAACTAATATGAACAGAGCTAATATGAAGAATTAGATTTTGAGGAAGGTAGTGGGAGAAAGAATCATGTTGTTTGACATAGATCCAAGCTCGGACTTTACACAAAGGTTTACATTCTAAATTAAAGCTTATTTTCTTGTTTAGAATTTTGTTTTTTCTATGTGTGTATTTTGATGGTTTTGATTGTTCTAATTGTATTTGTGGCAAATAGTTACTTAGGTAGTATTAAGATTAACATAGATGGAAAATACTACATGTTATTCCTATTAATTAATAGTCAAAATTAATGGTTTAACTTTGTGATTTCTGATTAGTCATAGTCACTACTTAACCATTAGTTGTTGTGGAGTTTGGTAAACCTGCCTGAGGCTCAGTAGCCTTAGCAGCAGGAGAAGGTTCAACAGGCTTTCCAAGTAAATCCGCAATTAACCTTATAAGAAAAAAGTGTAGAATAGCTTAAATGGGAACACAAGTTGTTGAAGTTTAACTTGTCCATAAACACCTTTCCAGAACCTCTGTAACAACTAGATATGTATCTTGGTATGTTAAATAAGGTCCTTGAATTATTATATGATCATAGTCACCAAATTTGAAGCTGTAAATAGCTTCATATCTGTCACCCTTTGTCTCAGCTTCATGTTGGATCAGTATTCATAAGCCTGAAGTTATTCCTAACCTTTTCCCTAAGTTTCCTGTGCACAGTTTGTTGCTTAATGGTACTAAATCTCCAAGAGAGTTTGTTAATTTTTGACTTAGTCTAAGGTATGCAGGACTTCCTCTGTCACGTTCATTGATCTCATAAACAAAAATTTCTTGAACTTTAGCTACAAAAATTAACAAATAAATTAATTATTCAATTCTAGACATATTTTTAACTGGCCTACAAACATGTAAATGGTTTATTATTAGCTTAGACTCAAATCTCAATACATAATCATGCTAGTTGAATTCCATGAAACCATCAAAGGGTCACACTCAACTCCAACAAAGTCTTTCTTTTTGCTTTAGTGAGTGCTTCACTTCAAACACTGACCTTATGATTCAAAACCATGTTAGTAAGAAAAAATATTGAATTAGGCACAATTTACATGATTCTTTCATTAATAATATGTTATAATATAAAGATGATACATGTTCCTGATAAATGTGCTAGATAGTTTCCTAATAGCATTCATCTTTGAATAAAAAAGATGATCTAGGTTTGAATGTTGCTAGGAAAATAAGAATATTAGCTAATGAGAATGTAAGACTTTTGAAAAAAAAGTGAGAAGATCCCCATTCGGCCGTAACTGATTATAAACTAATTGAATGAGTAACACTGTCCAAATAAATACACTTCCTAAAATGATTTTGTTTTATAAGAGATTATAGCAAATAGATATTCTGATACTCTTTACATTTTGAATGTAGAATATTATTATAATGTGCATTTCATTAGTATTAGAGTAGTTCATTCTCACCAAAGGCTTGAAAGGTGTTTAAGAAAATGTGATATGAAATTTAGAAGAATGTGAGAAACTAAATTACTTTTTTCTTTGATTAGTGCACATAGTAGATATGGAATATGGAAGTTAAAATGAATTATACCTTCTAAGTTCCATCTCATGTTACAGCATTAAGATGAATGAGGGTGCATGTAAAGATTGTAATTAATTATAACTCTAGTTCTTTCTGTCTCATTTCAACCAATTATGATTTGAAGTCTAAATGAAACTGTTAATCTTGAGCATTGCATACTAATGCCAATAAATAGTTGAGATTTGGCTAGAACTGGTTTGACCAATTTTATGAGCTACACAGAAACAGTTCCTGTCATATAGTAAGCAGCATACATACTAAAGACTCTTGCAATTTCACAAAATTTATATAAATGCGCTTGTAACACTTTAATATCACATTGATTGAATTGGTGTCCTTTAACACTGTAAGTTGGTTTGTTTCATTGACTATTTATTTCCACTTTGATTTTTTAAAGAATACAGTCGTTGCTTTAATTGTTGCAACTTCTCTCATGATTTATTTATGGGTGCGTCATAAACACTTAAAAACAGTCCAGTATGATTTTTCTCATTAATGGCATTGTGTAATGAGGTTAAATGTGTTGAATAACAATAAGATCTGTTCAACAATTGTCCTGATGAATTTGGTCATTGATAGTTTATTTTGACTTAATTGGACTTGTACCTTTTTTATTATTATTTGGTGGATCAAATTTAGTTACCATCTTGCTTATAGTCTTTTAGTGTCGATGGTTTCATTGCCTCTTCAGCTGTGTAGTAAACTTATCAAATATTTTGAGAAAATTAGAATGTTAATAAGCCACATATATTTTTGGTCTCCGGTTAAGTCTTTCTTTTGAGTATCATAATGCTCTCGACATTTATCAAGAGTTTTCTTTTATTATTATGTTTTGGCATGTGGACTACTATATGTTTTTGCTTCACTCTTTGCCTCTTTGGATATTTTGTTTTATTAAGCCCTGTTTATGAGCCTGCTGAAACTTGAAGCTGCTTATGCTAAAATGTATTTTGAAGGAATGTAGTCCAAGCTTTATAAAATTCTTGTATTTTTGTATCATATTCTTGCATTGTTTTTGTATCATGACTTTGCCCCTGTTTTTTTCTCACAGATTTACTTACTATGTGTAGGCTGTTGTTTTGCAATGATGGTCATTAGCAACTCTATGCAATTCCATGCTATTGGCCCGACAAATGAGCAGGCTGAAAAGAATGTCTGGTAAATTTTCATTTTGAATTTGTCCTTGGTTAGTTTTATATTTAGTTACTCTTTCTATTCACTTGCTTAGTATATGTTATATATTTGTAATGACTTACTGTACTTGTCTTAGAGGGTGGTTGAGATGATCTGCAATCTAGTAAAAAACCTGCCTCTGAATTCCTATGGTGCTGTGCTTATGGCAATGGGCGTAAAGATTTTGTGGGTATCATATTGATTTGGTAATTGAACTTATTCTTTTAAAGAAGTTAACAATTTTTGCTAATCAAGTATTTAATCTGTATTTGTATCTCTAAAGAGTAAAATACTTATATTTTGAGGACTGTTTTAGGCTTTCTCCTTCTTGGATCGTCATCTGTTTTGGAATTAATTATATTGTCAATCTGCTTGTATTTATTATTCAAAGCTATATTTACAATGGTTTAAAAATACTACTTTGGAATCAAATATAATCAAGGAATGGGTTTTTTCAATACTCTGAAAGAAATTGTTCTTTCTATTCAAAGTACTTAATAGTTTTATCATTTTGCATTATGCCATCATCTAAACTTGAGGATAATTGTTAGTCTTGTTTTGGCTAAAAACATTTGTGTTTTCTCAGAGAATGAGTTGAAAATTAAGATAGTAGAATTGAATGAGGCTATATCGAATTTGAGAATGACGATTTCCTCTTTAGAAGAGAAGATTGCAAAGGAAGAATCATATAAATTGGTATTGTTGTTAGCCACAATGTTATGATTGGATATTCTGGGTGACGTTTTATTTTGCCATATGACCTTATTTCTTTTGTTTTTGACTACTAGGAAGCGATTGAATGTTGTAGAAAAGAAAAACAAGCCAGAAATGAAGCAGAGCGGATGAACGTTTCGCTTACAACTGAACTTGAGAAAGTTTCCAATGTGAAATCAGCTGTTGAGCAGAAGGTAATTCTATGTTATTACGGTTACTTTTTAAATTTGTAAGTCCACAAGTCCCGTAGGAAGGTAGGATCTTGCTTTTGATACCATCAGGCAGCAGATTGACTCATTTCTCTTTCCCCCCTCCCTTTGAATTTGTTGATTTTTGCAGGCCATTGCAAACGAGGAAATGTACAAGACATCGCAAGAGTTCAATAATAGGTTGCTGCCGCACAATAGTTGTCTTCAGTCAAATCTTGAAACCACTAATCAGGCGCATAATCGACTGGAAACAGAGAAATCAAGTATTGTTGAACAGCTTAGCACTGTAAGAGGCCACAATAAGGCATTGCAAGAGCAGTTGGCATCTCTTAAAGTAAGTTATCTAAGTTTTGTTAATGCCATCAAGTCATCATTTATTTTCCTTCGATGACTTCAATTTATTCATTTCATTATTTTTGTAATGGCAGTGACTGTGAGGCCAATGGTTGGTTGGTGAGAACTTCCTTAGGATTTGATGCATGTGTTTGGACATGAAAACATTAGAGGGATGATTACTTATTTGTGTACTAGCTAGAGTTAAGGTTCCATTGTTTCATTTTTCTCTGTTTCTTGTTAATTGGCCATACTTTCCCCATAGAGGAAAAGAAAAACTCGAATTGTGGTATATTATGTTTTTATTTGTGTGGTGTCTTGAAATAGCCTGTTTCACTCCTAGTCACTTCCTTGTGTCTGTTGGAGATTGATTTGATGAGGATTGTTCTTGGTGTATTTGTTGTTCAAATGAAATATATTACAAGCTCGAATGTATATAGAAGATTATTTTTATCCAAACAAAGTCTTACTGAAAATATTACAAGCTCACTTGGAGTATCATAATTTCATTGCCGTTTATTGTTTCTTTATAGTAAATGTGATTGCAGATGGATGCAGAAGTTATATCTGCTGGAATATTGAGAGAGGTGCTGGAAGTAGGCGAGTTAAGTCTACATGAAATTCGAAGTCAGATAGGTTCTACGACTGCTCATTTGGTTCACGAGAGTTTGCATGTTAAGAACTTTGCATCTAGAGTTGATGTTCTGGATGATCATAACGCTGCTGCTTTGAGAAAGTTCTATCTAACTTACTATGACATCAGGGCTTTGATTTTGGACTTGGCTTTAAAGCTTGACATGATGAGGCATCTCGGTCATCTTCCAAGGTATCAGCAGCAGATCATTTCTCTGCAAGTTATGAAAATATATGCTCCTCTTGCTCATGCTGTAGGAACTAACTACATATCACTTGAATTGGAAGATCTCTCATTTCAGTATTTGTTTCCTTATTCGTATCTTTATGTGGATACATGGTTGAGAAGTCAAGAGTCAGGAGGTATATCTCTTATTGATGTATACAAGGACAACCTCCTTCTTGGTGTATTTGTTGTTCAAATGAAATGCTCCACCTTTATATGGAGATATTGTTATATTACAGATTGACCACTCCACTATTATGATTTAGATTCATCACTAATAATTGATAACTGTGAAAGTAGCTTTCACTTGTATTTTTACTCTATAATAATAATAGCTGCAAGTTAGAGTGTCTTTTGATCAATATAGCTACTATTGAATAGCAATTGTTTGTAATATGATCAAAATTTCATGTATAAACTTCCTCATTTTTCTTTGTAAAAAAATATAAAAAAACGGAAAAAGAATTGAGTAAATACCCAATTTATTATTGGGATTTTTTAAAAAAAACATTTTTAAGTTTTGCGGCGGTTTCAAACTGCCGCTATTATTTCAATATTTTTTTTAAAATTTTCTGTATAAACCGCCGCTAAACATACAAAACCGCCGCAAAATACCGTACTGGCGGTTCTTCCAGCGGTTGCCAAAACCGCCGCTAAATGACCTAGCGACGCCGAAAACAGGGACGCTTGGAAACCGCCGCAACAAGCAATTAGCGGCAGTTCAAAACCGCCGCCGCTTGTCAAAATCAACTGCCGCTGCTTTACCTTTTCCTTGTAGTGATCATACAAATATTCATATATATCTTTGTTTACATATTCATATTGTGTTTCCATTATGTTATAAATAAATATACATTTTTTTAATTGCAAAAGTGTTACATTTTAGTAGTGTTGTATTTTTTAAAATTAATATACATATATATTTTTATATGATAATATAAATAAGAAACGTAAATATATATTTTTAAAATATATATTTTTAGTATCCACCTCTCCCATACTCGCATATTATATATATATGAGGAGGGATCAAATTACACCGGTGTAACATTGTAACATTTGAGTAATGTTACACCCTTAATAACGCTTTAAAAAATACAAATTTTACAAAATTCACCGTTAGATTGAAAGTTTATATCATATAGATCATCTATATTAGGTTTTACAAAAATTTAAATTCGTTTGACATGTTTTTAACGGTATTCAATAAAAATGGATAAACCGTTAATCTTGATGTGTCTCAAAAACATATCAAACGATTTTAGATTTTTGTAAAACTTGATATAGATGATCTATATGATATAAACTTTCAATTCAACGATGGATTTTGTAAAATTTGTATTTGTTAAAGCGTTTTTTAACGGTGTAACATTACTCAAATGTTACACCGGTGTAATTTGATCCCTCCCCATATATATTGAGTCAGTATATATATTTTATAGGACACACAACATATTTAACTCTAAACTAAAATTAGTGTGGTCATTGAGTCAGTTCGCCAATTGTGAATTTTTGCATTGTTTTATCCCTTTGTAATCTAGCTATTTATGTTATTCGTTTTTCAGTCATAACTCAGTAATAGTTTTTATCCATTTTTAAATGTTTGGATATGATGTTTCTAAGAGATGGTAGTGAAGTTTTTGGCTCGGCCAATTTTAACAGATTCAGAGTTGTCAAAATGGGTTAGACCATATGCACCGGTCCGCTGAGCACGAATAAATATAGGGTTGGGCCTTAAAACATTAGTCCGAATATTTTTAGAATTTTTTAGCATGGCAAAAAAAAACCCGTATTTATATATTATTTTTGGCCCGGATCGATAAGGCTCGAAGCCCAACCGGGTCGGCCCATTGAGGGCCGGATACTGTTTGGATAGCTCTAGTTTTGTCCAACAATTAAATGAAAATAAAAAATAAGAGTTAATTTATGAACTGAATTTCATTGCTTTTGTTATTCTAATGATTTTTTATGACAAAAGAAGTATTTTTATGGAGCTCGTGTCAAGCTCGGGTAATTAAGACTCATTTCAGTTTTAAATAACTTTGTATTATAACTCATACATGTGTGGGTAACAATATTTGCACTTGTACTTGTACATGAACTTTTGAGGTATCATAATACTCATACCCGCACTTATTTCCCACAATTTTACTAAGAATAAACTGATCAATTAAAAAAATATGATACCATTTTAGTAAAACATAAAATTTGTCAAAAAATTTAGGCTTAAATAGACGGTTCTTCCCTTTAAGTTTGCGTTTTTTTAGTTTTTGTCTTTGTATATTTTTTTTGTAGGAAATAGCCATTGAAATATGACAACAAAATAACCCAAAAAGTTTAACATGATTTTTTAATCCAATTTTTTTTAAGCAAAATATGAGTTCCATCGAAGTTTCTATTATACAACATTAAACCTAGAACGTTGTTTCTTTAAATCCTTCCTCTTTAATTTGATCACAACAAATACCCCCATCACCCATGACAACAAAATAACCTGAGAAAATTAATTTTGAGGGGGTTATGATTTTAATTGGGGTAAATGAAAGAGTGAAAAAAGAGTTCATTTTTGAATTGTTGTTGTTCTAATAAAATTGTTATGGTCATTTGGATTGATTTTTGTAACAAAGCCACCAAGAGGTAGATTTGAATGTTCGTGTGGCGGCAATTGGGACGGAGATTAATTGGACAGTTGATATGAAACAATTCGTCAGATATTTGAGTTTAATGATGAAGTGATTTGGATGATTCAAGGATGATTGTGTTGTGTGTGTGCTGCATATGAAGAGAGGGATGACTTTTTTTTTTTATTTTGAATGTGTATTATGGGTTGAAAAATATATAAGTTTCATGCTATGAACTTTAGAATAATCTTCACGTGTGTTTCTGGATTTGACTTGATTTTTTTAAAAAAATAATTAAGAAAATGAATTGGCACTATAAGAAATATGATTTTTGCCAACAACTTTTTTTGATACAGGTCGCTGGCAAAACTATTTTGGGTAGTTTTGCCAGCGACTTGTAACAACTTTTAACAAAAAAAATTGTTGCAAAAAATCATATTTCTTGTAGTGTGGTATGCCATGTAAACAAAAAACACACATCATCATTGCCAAGTGTGACTTTGGTAATCACCTCATATTTATTTAGCAATCAATTGACCTCAGAGACTAAAATCGGACAATTATGATCTTTCAAGGACTATTTCAAAAAAAAGAAGAAGAGGGAAATCAAAAAGCGCAAATTTACACGGACAAACTGCATATTTAAGCCAAAATTTAAAGTTGACTTTTAAAATTAAAAACAAATTTATTATTTATTATCCTAAAGTTCATATATATCTTAGTTGATATATTCACATTGTGTTTGAATCATGTTATAAATAAATATATTTTTATTGAAAAAGTGTAATAGTTTAGTAGTGTTATATATTATGTAAATTGATATACATATAGCTTTACATAATTACATAAATAATATATATATATATATATATATATATATATATATATATATATATATATATATATATATAATGTTATGCATGTATATGAGGTGAGGTGGGTACTACAATATTCATACCCGCTCATTTTTACCGAAACTACCAATGTCCGTGCTCACTTTTAATTTGCGGATACTTACTGTGTATGAGTCCATTTGTCATCCTTGAGCAAAAACAACTCTTTAGATTAATTCAGAGTCACTTTGAGCACTTAATATGAAATTTATAAAAAAGAAATATAAAATTAAAATTGAAAATATAAAATTTAGAGGGACCAATATTGTTCAAAGAAAATTTACTAAGAGATTAAAAATAAAAGTTGGTATACTTTATGGGACAAAAAATATGTTTAACTCCAAACTAAAATGATTTATGTGACATTGAAGTTTAGAAATACAATTTACATAAAATATTATTATATAATAAAGTTACAAACATCGATAGATTATAAGATACATTGACAACATTATCATTCTCGAAACCAATTATATTTGAAGTTCCAACACACCGAATATCAATTTCATCAACCACAACATTATAAGAACCACCATTAGAGCCAATATCAAATCCAGATATCCTATAAACCATACCCCTTAGAGTTGGTCTTTAAACTTGCGGATCAATGTTCTTTGCACAAAAACTCTAATTCGATCTCTATACATAACAAAAAATATATCATCATAATTTGAATTTTCTTGGCAACAAATGGAAGCTTTTTATTTTTGTAATCTTGAACCCCACACAGTGGCGGATCCAGAAATTTTTGCCGGTGGGGGCTAAAAAATAATGCATATATTTTAACTAAAGAAATGTGCTACGAGTTTTAACTAAATACACAAATATAATGACAAAAAAAATTAAAATACATAAAAAGTAACAATTTGATCCCTTATGTTTTCACCATTTACATTAGTTACTCATTTCCGTTAGTTTTGTCACTAACACCGTATCAATTGTACATGAGTATAAGTGTCCACGTGTCTGTCCACATATGCAAATCGTCTGTCACATGTGACAAAACTGACAAAAATGAGTAACTAATTCAAACGGTGGAAACGTAAGGGACCAAATTGATATTTTTTAAACGCAAAAGACTAAATGGAAACTTAAAATAAATATAAGGAACCAAATGTATAATTAACCCTAAATTTATTGAGTGGATAATAAGCCTAGTGATGACTCATGTGGGCTTAAATATTATATTAATACTATTATTAATGTAAAAATATTATTTTTGGTGGGGGCTTGAGCCCCCAATGCATTGTACATGGATCTGCCCCTGACCCCACAAATACGCATAACCGCTTACAACAAATATCAATAATTTTATCCTTTGTAAAATGAAATTATCCTTAAGAAACATTGCCTTCACAAAATAAAATGAGAGAAACAACACAATACAAATTGTCAAATGCAGATAAAAATGAAATGACTTTGTGAATTTGTTGTAGCAAAGTCACTTTATATTTATGATAATTAATTTAATCTTGAGACGTTTCATTTTAGTATTTTTTAAATAATATAACTGTTACAACTTCACTATATTGAAACGTTTATTTTATCAAGGGTTTGTCTAACATGTGAAAAACTCTTTTATTAATTATGACTTGCATGTAATCGATTTATTTTATGTTGCATTTAAAAATATATGTAAACATTTATTTTAATAATTAAGATTTGCATGTAACCGACACATTTTTTATTTCACATTTATATATATCATATCATTTATTTTATTAATTATAATTTGTTTGTAACGACTAAGTTATTATGTCACATTTATTATTATTGAAACAATTAAATTATAAATTAATATTTTCTTATAACCGACAGAAATATAATGTAAAATATAAACTTAGAATACTTTTATTTAATATTTTGTGGAAGTATTTCACTTGTGATTAAATATTATATTTTAATGTTTTTTCTCTATATAAATGAATTAATTGTCGAATGCACACAAAGGAAAATGCATGAGAGACCATCGTTAGAGAAAATAGAAAGGTAAAGAGACCATAATTTTAATGCTTTGACACAGGCTCTGTATGAAGGAACAATATTTTTTTTATCAATGAATACTTATTTCATTTTATATGAATTTATATAGAAGAAAATAATATAGGTATATTGACAGATAATCTCGTAAATAATAATATTTGAAAATACAAATTTGTATTAAATTGAAATTCTAATCAAGAAACATTCAACAAAAACTCAAAAAAAACATATTCATGTTCAACAACTATTTCTCTATTTTAATAATCTTTTTGCCCACTTGAACAGTTGCATTGGATGTTATGTTACTCATGTCTCGTCTAATGAAAATATTGTCTTCTTAATAAAAATAGTGAAGACACACTCCAAGTCAACAACCTCTCCCCCTTTCACAACTTTTACGTTTTTTTTCTTTACATCTTATCATCAAAAACTTAGTAGACACGCACACACAAAGTATGAATTTTTTGTTTTATTTTTTCTTTCGAGTGTGAAGTATGAAATTTAATAACATTACAAACATACCAACATCTAATGAGGATATCCTGTAAACCATACCCCTTGAAGTTGATCTTTGAACTTGTAGATCAATGCTCTTTGCACAAAACTCCAATTCAATCTCCTTACATATATAACAAAGAATAAATCACCATAATCTAAACTTTTTAACAAAAATATAGAAGTTTATTATTTTTCCAATATTAAATCTCTCAAACATGCACAACTCTTACAACCAATATCCATGATTGTTTTCTTAATTATATGTCAATAATAAAATCGTGCATGAGAGACATTGCTTTCACAAAAAAAATGAGATAAACAACACAATACACATTTTTAAGTATGGATGGAAATGAAATGACTTTGTGCATTTTATTGTGACAAATGACTTATATTTATAGTGAGTTATGGAAACACAAAATTAATGATTTTATGACAATTAATAAAATATTGAGACGTTTATTTTATTAATTATGACTTACATGTAACGGGCGAAATTACATTAATTTGCAACGTAATAATGTAAATGTTTTTTATTTTAGTGTTTAATATAAAATGTAACGTTATCAATTATTAATTAAAATGTAATGTTTTGAAATAAAATTATAAATATTATTTATGTTAGTATTTAATTAAAAATATAACGTTATAAAATATTAAATAAAAATTAATGCAATAAATAATTGTAATGTAAAATGACACGTGTCACGTTCTTATGAGTAAGGTTGCATTTGTTTATAATATAGATTGTTTTATCATAAATTTACCTTAAAAAGTTTGTAATAATACATAAAAGCTTATTTATTTGCATAAATTTTCTTATATAAGTTCAAAAATAAGTTAATAATCGAAAGAGACCCTAAATGTGAGTACCTCTTTTTGCGTTGTTGATAGTATTTAATTTAGTTGGTTTCTTATTTTTGTTTATCACAGTTGTTGTTGGAGTTGTGACAGAAAAAAATACATAAATTGTACTCCTACCTCTATCCTTGAATAGAAGATATTTTATAAATAAAAAATCACTTTAATAAGCTATTTTTAAAATTACTATTAGGGGCCCGTTTGGATTAGCTTATTTTTGAGCTCATGTAAACAGCTTATGCAATTTTTATGTATTATTATAAGTTTGTTAAAGTAGTTATGATAAAATAGCTTATAAAAGTACAATTTTCACTAATTTGAACTCATAAAATAACATAAAATCTTATTTATATTGCATAAGCTGTTTGCATAAACTTAAAAATAAGCTAATTCAAATGGACCTTAAATATACTGCTAACATTCTTAAAAAATATTTTAATTAATTACTTAAAACCCCCCACAGAAATAATTGATTAGGTAAAATAATGAGTCGTGATAATTGAAGAAAAAGTTTGAAAAATCAATACAGATTATTAGTCAAAAAAATATATCAATGTTTGGAATCTGTAAGAACATCATGCAATTAACCACATCAAATATCACTAATCTAGAACGATTCTCTATAGCTAAGGGTGATATCTCAACCTGAAAATCAAACAAACCATGAATCATGCTTTGATTACACGATTGTGGTTCATCCTCCAAATTTATGTTTTTGTCTCTTAGAAATCAATGATACAGAGAAGCATAAAAAAAAAATATAAATATAAAAAAAATGTAATACTCAATTCTCTTAATTTTTATAAATTGGTGAAAAAATCCTTTATATTTTGAAATAGATATGATCGATACTATAACATAATATCCGGAGCAATTGGTGAAAATATCATGAGAAGTTAACCTTAATTTTTTTTTGGCAAAATTGGTGTAGATGGTGAACCAACTACAACGCCATAGATAAATAACTAAAAAGAAAGAAACAAATACAAAAAAGAAGGGGGGCATGAACCAAAACCTTCTCCATAAAAAAAAAGAAAAAAAAAGCAACACAAAACAAAGAAAAAAAATAAAAGGGACAAAAGGAAAGCAAAGAGGAACTCGGACTACCTCCCCCTGGAACAGGTATTATGCACATGAATTCCCCTCTGCGAGTTCTTTTTTTTTAGCCTTTGAAACCACTTCAATAAAAGGCTCTTCTATCGCGGCAGAGCGATTTTTCAAATAATTAATAGCTGCTGCATTCTCTTCCTCATCTGTATATGTCTTATGACCAATGTTGCCAGCCTCATTATCCTTCCAAACTCTTAAAATCTCGAAGTCATGAGCAATATGAGGATTCATAACGACATCAGAAGCAATTATGTTTGAAGAAGTCGTACCACACCAAGAAGGGGGATCTTGGATGTACGTAGTCTGCGTCTGTCGCCGCGTCACTCCAAGAACCAACAATTTGCAAGTCCGGAGTGGTATAATGTGCGTCCACACTTGGTTTCTTAGCTAGCACAATAGCATTAACCTCCTCAACCTGCATTGGCTCATTATCTCTACAACGATCAACAAGAATTGGATCTTTCGATGCCATAACTCAATTGCTTGCAATTACAACCAGCTTTGATAAAAAAGGCGAGCCGGCTTGCATTTGCATTTCGCTATCACCACTAGAATCACTCCTAACAGAAGAAGTGACCTTCTCAACATTGTCTAAAAACCTACCTGACTTAGACACGGGTGAGATGACAATATTATTAGTATCAATGTTTCCTACCATTGGATTTGACACTTCAAGATCCACGATTTCAGTGTTTGAATTTCCTGCCACAGGAACATAAATTTGCTTTAGCTCTTGTCTAGATTTCTTCCTAGCTAAGTCCTCTTTATCTATTGAAAAAGTAAAATCCCTCTTCTTGCAATTATCAAAGTTATGACCTATATTCTTAAAATATGAACAATAATCCGGAAGATTTTCACATACTAGTTCCACAAAAAACACAAATTCCTTTCTCTCAACAAGAAGCTCATAACTCAATTCATTGAAAATATCCAAATCAACCAAAACCCTAACAAAGTGACCAAAAGTACGATCAAATTTGGGCTTATTGGTGACAACATCAGTACACAAAGGGGTTCCAACACTACTAGCTATGGTAAAGAGTATCTTTGGACGCCAATACTCTTGAGAAAGACCATAAATTCGCACCCAAACTTGGGCAGAAGTTTGCTTTTGAACACTTGGATTAAAATCTTTTGTCCAAGGAAAACCTTAATTATTAGTCACAACTTTTGATTATTTTGTTCTAAAAAAATAAACACTCTTGATTATCTCATATTATACTTTATTTTTTTAAGTAGTCTAGTGACTAGAATTCTACCATTAAAATGAATAAGTGGAGTGTTCGTGGTTCAAACCCTGAATCTTCCATATATAGTGCAATCTCTTACCAACTGAGTTATTAAGTGTCCGAAATTCAAATATGTGCTTCTGCATTTAAAATGACAATGTCTCTATTAACTGAGTTATACTCACGAGAATCACATAGACAAATTCTATTCACTTTAAATGATTTAAATGATGACAATATACTTATTTTTGCAAATTAAAATTTAAACTGGTGACTTCGTGTCATTTTTATGTTTCTAACCACTTTTCAGGGCACTTTTACTAGTTTTATGGCATTTTTCGTACTCAATAAAGAGAAGATAGCATCATTACTAAGATTTCTTGGAGCACAAGAAAGAAAGAAAAAGAGAAAATTCACCAACAGCGTGCGCAATGGCGCAGGGAATCTGCGTTGTGGCGCAGAACTCTCAGATCGCTGCGCAGTGGCGCAAGGATCTGGCGCCATGGCGCAGGCGCGAGAAAAAACCCTATATATTTAAATTTAATTCAAAAAAAAAGGGTTACAGTTTTTGACGGCAAAGAATACTTCTCTGAGGCGATTTCTGAAGAACATCAAGTGGATTTCAAGTGTGAAAACACCTTCAATCTTCTTTGTAATGAATTCTATTACTCTATTTTGTTTTGTTAATTCAATTATGAGTAGCTAAATTCCTTTAATTGGATCTTAGGGGATTCTAATTGCTATTACTCTTGAACCATGTAGTTTCATATGATATTTTAATGAATTACGAAGTTAGTTTCAGTTAATTATTCCTTGTGTTTAATGCTTTACATAAATTGATCACTTATGTGATGATCCCAATTGTTTGTTTGACTATGAGAGTAGGAATAAATTTATCGATCAAGGAATAATTATTCAATTAACCGTTACTTAAGAGATTTCAAATTGTTAATTGAGAATTCAAAGATTAAAGTGTCAAAACCTCAATTGATCATAAATCACATAAGAGATTAGGGAGTTATGATCAAGGGAGAGGATTATGTTATCAAGAGATTGAGCATAATTACTTTTTTTTAATCGAATCGTGAAATTGAATTTGTAATTTGTTAACATGCATGAGCTACCAAGAATGATAGTAATTAGATGAACCGTAAAGGTCCAATCGCCGTCTTTTCCTGAAATCAAATCATATTTTCTTGCCGTTTATTACTAAGAAACCTGAATTCTAAACAAATTCCCCATTTTAATTAATGCAATTTTACTATCGTGTGATTTCAATTATTTTCGTTTGATTCGGAACAATCCCTGCGGAATCGATAATTTTTATACTTTGACACTTCGTCATAAACCATAATTGAAGACGACTGAAAAATTAATAGCTATCATTTTGTGATCAGATCTCTTTACAAATTCACCCCGCTGTTTTTAAAGCTAAAATCCGAGTGCAAAAAAAATAGAGAATTATTTTTGCTGTCTAACCGTTTTTGGGGCGCGCTCTACAAAATTACAAAAATACCCCTGTCCGTGACTTAAGTCACGGATACCCCTTAAAACACCCTACCGGCTTTTATTTTTATAACGTCCGCTATTTAAGTCACGGATGACATTTTTCAAAATTTCTCATTTTTTCTACATCCATGATTAAATCATAGAAGAGTATTTTTGTCATTTCGTAGGACGCGCGACTAACCATAGATCGGCAAATGTAATTTTCAAAAAATATTCTTAAAAGACAACTTTATACAATGAGAAATACAAAAAGGCCCATATATGAATTGGGCCTACTCCAATTTAATAAGGAATCACTTCAATGATTGACTACTTTTATTTGGGATTGTGATTTTGTAGTTTTACGTCAAGTCTTTCTCATATAAAATATGTATTCAAAATTATTTTAAGTGATTTTATAATTGTATTAATCTGAACTATTCAATTTATAATTAACGGTTCAGATATAAAACTGTGTGCATTTCCACTTTAAGGAATCTCAAATATCTGGGTAGGATTTAACACAACAATTTCATTAACATAGTTATTCATATTATTTGTCTATCCAAAATTGATAATTGAAATTGTGTACAATTGATTTTACTAATACATCGTCTTATATATAAACACATTTATTTTTTAGATTTATTAAATAACTATAAATTAGATATATCAATTATGAAAAATAAAATAAAATAAAGACAACGAAAGTAATATGAACAGCTTGATCTATGTTTTTTTTACAGACATAATGTCAAAACCACATACATAACTGAGAGAGTCGGGGTTCGAATCCCTGATTTGAAGCAGTAAAAAAAATATCAACAAAAAAATTAGAGGGTCGGTCAAGTAATTAACTCAACATATTTTTTTCTTTGATTAGTAGTTGATAGTTGATTAGTAGTTGAAGTTGATAGTTGACTAACAGCATCTAAATATCTACTTCAATTTGTCTTCATCTGAACATTTAGGAAATGAGCTAGATGCTTCATTTGTCTTATACCTCTGTTTCTTGTTCTCCTTATGCCATCACTCTCCCTCACAAACTCTCACAACCACACTTCACTCTGCTTTCAAGATGGAAAACATCAAACACAGTCATGTAGAAGTGAAGGGACTAAAGCTACATGTAGCTGAGATTGGAACTGGTACATCAAAACTCTTATATCACATTTTTTTTTTCTTGATTGATTCATTTCCAAAGTATTATAACACTATTTTTGTTTTCTCAGGTGAAAAGGCAGTGGTTTTCTTACATGGATTCCCAGAAATATGGTATACATGGAGACACCAAATGATTGCTGTTGCAAATGCTGGTTACCGTGCTATTGCCTTTGATTTTAGAGGCTATGGACTTTCTGATCATCCAGCTGAGCCAGAGAAAGCAACTTTAATGGACCTTGTTCATGAAGTCAAGGATCTTTTAGATTCATTAGGTATCAACAAGGTAAGAGTCAAAATTTTCCATACAATAAATTTCTATTTTGTCCATGTTTATCTTTTGTATATTTTAGGACCCATTTACTTTCTGAAAATATTTTTTATTTTCATTTTCTAAAATATGTGTTCAATTTAACTTGCTAATAAAAAGATTTAGACTTTGTCCATAAGTCTTGGTTCAACTGGACAATGTCGATATTGTTAGGTTAGACATGTTCACCCAGATCTAAATTTGGGACTTTGCAGTTGTGTGTGTGAGTTTCAGTATTGTTATCCACTTCGTTTAAAGTGGCTCGTTGTGATGGAGAGAAAATGAAATGTTTACTAGAAATTATGCATTTTTGGAAATAACTTTTTTTGAAGACTCGATATCCGTGTTAAGAAGTCTCACATTGGTTGTGAGATGACCTGAATCTATGTTTATAAGTGAGGGCAATCCTCACCTCACGAGTCGGTTTTGTTGGGATGAGTTAAGTCCAATTCTAAATTCTAAGAACCCGTGCCTAATGACCAACTAATCCGAGGGACACAAGCACACCGTCCATTCTCGAAGACCTTAAGAGGAGCACATTAGAAATAATGAAAACCATTCTTTTGTATTTTTATTGTTTCTAATGCAGACAACTATTCATTTCATAAGTGTATTATCTCTTTATTAGCAAATAATATTAACACAAATTTTAAAAAGTATCTTCACAAACTGAGTTTTGTTGAAATGAGAGTTTGTGTAATAGAAGGAAAAAAGTGTGAGGAAAGGGTGGAGAACAAGACCCTTTTGATTAAGGTGAAATACAAGTCTAATAGCTTTTTTATTGTGCAATTTCAATTGCTTCTATCTATCAGGCTTTCCTTATTGGTAAGGACTTTGGAGCCCTCCCAGCATATCTTGTAGCTGCTGTCTATCCAGAAAAAGTAGCTTCTGTCATTACTTTATGTCTTCCTTTCATGCTTCCCGGTCCTTCTGCTGTCCAGAACCATCTTCTCCCAAAAGGCTTCTACATTACTAGGTGGCAGGTGCAAATTCTCTTCCATAATCACTTTTATCTTTCTCTATATTCCTTCTGGACTTAAATATAAACAAAAAACACATACATCTGGTTCACGTTTAACCAGATACCTGTACTTATTTTTGCTTTATATTTAAGTACAGAGTAGTCTATGACAATAATGAACTATCGAGTATAAACTAATTCAGGAACCTGGGATAGCAGAAGCAGATTTTGGCCGTTTCGATGTTAAGTCGGTTATAAGGAACATTTATATTCTGTTTTCTAAAAGTGAGATTCCAGTAGCGGGTGATGATCAAGAAATCATGGACTTGTTTAACCCATCTACTCCCCTCCCATCATGGTTCTCTGAGAAAGACTTGACAACTTATGCATCACTATATGAAAAATCTGGCTTCAGATTTGCATTGCAGGTTCCATACAGGTAATCAAAACCTCACAATTAAACTTATATATTTTCAATATTTATACATTTCTAGTATGAAGCACGAACACACACACAGACGCTGACACGCCGACACCAAAAATAATTTGAGAAAATGACACAATTCAATGTAATTTATGATCCACGCAGATCTCTGACAAAGGAAAGTGGCATAACTGATCCTAAAGTCAATGTTCCTGCACTGCTGATAATGGGTGAACAAGACTATTGCTTCAAGTTTCCTGGCATGGAAGACTACATCAGAAGTGGGGCGGCGAAAAATTTTGTGCCAGACTTGGAAACTATATATATTCCAGAAGGAAGCCATTTTGTTCATGAACAATTCCCAGAGAAAGTGAACAAGCTCATCATTGAATTTCTCGACAAACAAACCATCTGATTATGATTGTGATAATGGAGTCTAAGAGTCTTATGCTTAATGTTCCACTTCCTTGGTTCTTTATTACTTGTCGTTTTTCAGAAGAAAAAAAGTAGGATTTGAACCTACGACCAGTCAGTTAACAGCCGACCGCTCTACCACTGAGCTGCCGAGGAACAACGGGCTTAAGTAATTTGTTTCTATTTACTTGTACGTTTTAAAGTCCAATACAATATTTATTATTATTTTGTCAATAATATCCGTAAGTATTTATTGCATCGAAAAAAATAAATGAAATGAGACAATAAATGATTAAGGATATATTATACGAAAAAGAGAAATAATGCTATAATATGTAACAAAATTTATCAATTGTCCGTTTTAAAGCCCTAAAGAAAGGATTACAACACAATAAGACGAGGAGTACCTACTCTGGACAAATCAAACAGGAACCGATCCTTAATATGATTGGGACAAGAATCATATAAAACTATATATGTGGCCAAGCCAAATGACATCTCAGCCAACCCATCAGCACATATATTCACTTCTCGGTGAACATGAGATACCTTGACCTCCCATTGCAGCGCCATCATTTGCCTAATGCACTGTATCAATCTGTCTGTCTCCTGCAGCATGGCCCCTTTTACTATTGTTTAAGCTTTGCCAAACTGCTTTGGAATCAACACGGACTTCAACTTTTTGAAATCCGCGATTCTGAGCTACCTTGAAACCTTCGTCCACAACTATGCAACATACGCCAAACACGAGCCAATGTACTTTGAGAATCCTACCAGCTATTCACGGTCAACACCTTCCAACAAACGCTCTACCATCGTCTTTACATGCCCAATCTGAATTGAGTTTGACCCAGCGCCAGCTTCCGGTGGCAACCATTGAATCATAACCAAAGATTTTGTTGCTGGTTGTATCATCTGCGTTTCAATGACTGCAGATTTATAATCCTTTGCCATTTTCTCCACCGACAGCCACTGGTACGGCGGTCTAGAAACTCGACTGTCATGCACTTCTTTGTTTTGCAATGTCCATAGTAAATGACAAGCCAAATCCCAGTTTGCAATCAATTAAGTTAAAGAAGGAGTCTCACATTCCAATTGGAACCAAATGATATCCAAACTACTCGACCTAGTGGACAGTCGCGCAACACGTGTAATTCAGTTTCAATTTGCATGCTGCACCTTTTACAATCATAAACATATAGTCTACAAAGACTACAATGAGATTTTTTTTAATATGTTACAAGAGTATACAATGAGATTTTTTTAATATAAAATTAGTATAGTTAATATTCCCTTGTAGGTGAGGATTGCACTCTCTTAACCACCTTATTCCTTAACTAGGTTATTATTAGATCAATCTTTTGTTGGTCATTAAGGACATAAACATATACATATCGTTTTAATTTTTAGCGAAATTTGTGATAATTTTTTTGAGGACATTATTGAGTATACTTTATCCAAACATGACTTAATCTCTCACCATTGACCTTTTTTTTCTTCGCAAAACAGCATCTAATTATTCACTTCAATTTGTCTTCATCTGAAAATTTAAGAAATGAGTTAGGTGCTTCCTTTGTTTTATACTTTTGTTTTTCATTCTCCTTTTGCCATCATAAGTTCATAACTCCCTCTCTCACAAACACACTTCACTCTACATCCAAGATGGAGAACATCAAACACAGTCATGTAGAAGTGAAGGGACTAAAGCTCCATGTAGCTGAGATTGGAACTGGTATATTCAACACCCTCATATCAGAAACACTCTTAATTGATTCATTTCATTTCCACAGTTTAACAATGCTTTTGTTTATGTATTTGTGCAGGTGAAAAGGTAGTTCTTTTCTTACATGGATTTCCAGAAATATGGTATACATGGAGATACCAAATGATTGCTGTTGCAAATGCCGGTTACCGCGCTATTGCCTTTGATTCTAGAGGCTATGGACTTTCTGATCATCCAGCTGAACCAGAAAAAGCAACTTCAATGGATCTTGTTCATGAAACCAAAGATCTTTTAGATTCATTAGGCATCAGCAAGGTAAGCATCAAGATCTTACGTGGTAGCGCTTATGCGGCCACACTTCATGACAATTAATATTCAGTGTGGCCAAATAAGCGATGCCACGTTATTAGTAGAAAAAATTTGAGATGAAAGGATAAAGAATAAGACCCTTTTGAATTTTGATTAAGATGAAAAACTTATCTAATAGTTTATGGATGTGCAATTTAAATTGGTTTTTTCAGGCTTTCCTTATTGGTAAGGACTCTGGTGCCATCATAGCAAATCTTGTACCTGTTGTCTATCCAGAAACAGTGATTTCTCTCATTACTTTAGGCATTCCTTTCATGAATCCTGGTCCTTCTGCTATCCAAAATGATCTTCTCCCAAAAGGCTTTTACATTACTAGGTGGCAGGTGCTAATTCTCTTTCATAATCATTTTTATTTTCCTCTATACTCCGTTCGGACTTAAATATAAGCAAAAAAGTACATATATTGAGTACATATATACTATTTTGCTTATATTTAAGTTCGGAATAGCTTACGAGAAAGATGAACTATTGAGTATATTAATTCAGGAACCTGGGAGAGCAGAAGCAGATTTTGGCCGCTTCGATGTTAAGTCGGTTATAAGGAACATATATATTCTCTTTTCGAAAAGCGAGGTGCCAGTAGCAAATGATGATCAAGAAATCATGGACTTGTTTAATCCTTCTACTCCCCTTCCACCATGGTTCTCTGAGGAAGATTTGACAGTTTATGCATCACTATATGAAAAATCTGGCTTCAGATTTGCATTGCAGGTTCCATACAGGTAATCAAAATCTTACAATTAAATATTCACAAATTCCTACATTGCGTAATAGAGAAACATAGTTGGACCGATAGACTACACCAAATATTAGTCATCGGTGAAGGCTATTTCTTGCAAATGAGACTATTGCATTTTCAGTATGTAGTCAGTTTGATCGATCAAATTACTAACAAAATAGAAATTCGAGGATGTATTTGTAATTTTGATACATTTAGGTACTATAGTCACAGTGACACAACCTCGCACATTTAGTGACCAAAACGACTGTTTACTCGATGCATTTTGTATCAAGTCTAATTTATTTTCCAATGCTCTTAAATTGTTTCTAACTTTAAGGTGCATACTTGTATGATCCACGCAGGTCTCTGACGGTGGAAAGTGGCCTAATCGATCCTAAAGTCAATGTTCCTGCACTGCTGATCATGGGTGAGGAAGATTATTGCTTCAAATTTCCCGGCATGGAAGACTACATCAGAAGTGGGGTGGTAAAAAATTTTGTGCCAAACTTGGAAACTATATATATTCCAGAAGGAAGCCATTTTGTTCATGAACAATTCCCAGAAAAAGTGAACAAGCTCATCATTGAATTCCTTGACAAACAAACTATCTGAATGACAGATAATTCTCTTGTGCTTGTGTGGTGTGAGAGTGATTTCTATTATGTGCATTGTACCTCCCATTCCAATAAGTAATTTGAGCAAGAACTCTGTAGGATTTTATTCTACAATCATAATCATAAACATAATCTGCAATGAGATTCTCTTTAATTTGGCAAATATTAGTTAATATTCTGTTGTAGGCGAGGACCGCACTATCTTTCTCGTTCCTAATCACATTACTTTGTAACTCTCCGAATCCAATCACCAAACCAATCTTATATCTTCCTATCTACAGTGAGATAAAACGGATTACGATCATAATTTCAGAAGGACTTTTTGAAGAATGAAGTTTAATGATCTATCTATAAAAAACTTTCTAATCTCTGTTTACTTTCATAAGTTTCAAAGAGAAATGCTAATAATAGACACTTTTGTTGAGAATCAATTATAATGTCCAATAGAAGTGGTGCTTAAAGTAAAATAAAGAACACCTTCTAGATTTCATCCCTCAGATAATTACAGTCAAACCTAAATAGAAACAGTATAAGGGTTGCATTGAAAACTAACTAAAACAAAAGTCTTAACTCATAAGCTGCCAAATTAGTATACCATGTTTGAATTAATGGATTGACTTATAAACTCATGTGGTTGTAATTCACTCTCTATTTGTCAAACAAGTATATACTATAGCATTCTTTAGCAACCACTCATTCCCTTATCATAGCATCTATTATAGTTCATTCATTTAGTCATGTAAGTGTAACATCACTATTAAATCTAAATCTAATATTTAGTTTTTTAGATAAACTCAATTTGGTAACAGTTTCTTTTTCATTCTCAGTCCTTTCCAAATGCCTCAACTTAAGCTACTTTTCATTCTTCTTCACACTTTAACCATAATTATATCTTGTATTTCCACTACTGAATTTGTCTATAATACAAACTTCAACTCAACAAACATTATCCTATATGGAAATGTCACCATTAACAAATCCATTCTAACTCTCCTTAATGATACTTCCACTTCCTTCTCGATAGCTCGTGCTTTTTACCCTCACAAAGTACCTACAAAACCACCAAACTCTTCCACTCTTCTCCCCTTTGCTACTTCCTTCATTTTCTCAGTTTCACCTATCAAACACTTTATCCCAGGACATGGCTTTGCCTTCATATTTACACCTTCAAGACATCTAAATGGAACAACACCGGCCGAGTATTCGACCGAGTATATTGGTTTATTCAATTTCAAGAATGATAATAAATCTAACAACCATGTTTTAGCAGTTGAATTTGATATTGTTAAAAACGAACAATTCAACGATACAAATGATAATCATGTTGGTATCGACGTAAACTCGCTTACTTCCTTAACTTCACATGAGGCTGGCTACTGGAGTGGAAAACATGACAATGAATTTAAGGTGTTGAAGATAAAAAGTGGAGAAAACTATCAGGTATGGATTGAGTTTAACCATTCTCATATAAACGTTACAATGGCTCGGGCAGGACGAAAGAGGCCTCATGTGCCTCTTATCAGTATGAATCTTAACCTTTCTGGTGTTCTTATGGATGAAACTTATGTTGGATTCAGTGCAGCCAATGGGTTGAAAAAAGATAGTGTTAAGATTCTTGCTTGGAGCTATAGTAATAAGAATTTTTCAATTGGTGATGCTTTAGTTACACACAACTTGCCTTCATTTGTCCCTCATAAAGGATGGTTTTCTGGAGAAAAAGCTATAGCTGTAGAAATAACCGGTGTTGTCTGTGTCTTAATCATTGGCTGCGCTGCGTTATTCATTCTCTATAGGGGAAATAGAGAAGAAGAGATTGAAGATTGGGAAATAGAGTATTGGCCACACAGGATTAGTTTCCAAGAGATTCATGCCGCAACCGGAGGGTTCTCTGAAGAGAATGTGGTTTTTGTAGGAAGGAACAAAAGTGTACATAAAGGGATGTTGCAAGGAGTTGAAGTCGCGGTCAAGAGAATCCCTCACCAAAGAGAAGTGATGAGAGAGTTTTTGGCCGAGGTTTCAAGCTTAGGAAGATTGAAACACAGAAATTTAGTAGGGTTTCGAGGTTGGTGCAAAGAAGACAAAGAAAACTTGATTCTAGTTTATGATTTCATGAATAATGGAAGTTTAGACAAATGGATCTTTGAGTGCGAAGAAGGAAAAATGCTAACATGGGAAGAGAGGATTAAAGTTTTGAAAAATGTAGCCGTGGGGATTCTATACATGCATGAAGATTGGGAAGTTAAGGTCTTACATAGGGACATCAAAGCAAGCAATGTTCTACTTGACAAGGACATGAATGCTAGATTGGGAGATTTTGGTTTGGCTCTTATGCATGAGCATCATGGAGAAGTGGCTAGTACAACGAAAGTACTAGGGACATTAGGATACATTGCTCCGGAAGTGATTCAAATAGGACGAGCATCGACTATGTCTGATGTGTTTGGCTTTGGAATATTGGTATTGGAAGTAATTTGCGGACGAAGACCTATTGAAGAACATAAGCCAGGGATAATCGAATGGGTGGAGTCCTTAATGGTGCTTGATCAATTGCACAATGCTGTTGATGAAAGGTTAAAAGACAAAGGAGGATACCCTATTGAGGAAGCTGAGAGATTGCTTCATTTGGGTTTGTTGTGTTCAAATTTCGACCCTAGTGTTAGACCAATAATGAGACAGGTTGTCAAAATGTTGGAGGGAGAAACGGACAACATCGAATCTGATGAAGAAAATATAGAAACAAGTTTGCTTCGAAGAATACAATCAGCTGCAATGTGGCCTAGAACCGAAAGCGGACTTCAACACAGAGATCACCCTACTTTAGAAGATATTCGATTGTTCAGTTATAAATCTAAGACGTCAACAAGCGGTTCAAGTACCATTCCGCAAGCACCACAATCGGATTCAGATATCATTGAAGAAGGCCGGTAATGTTATAGATTTTAATTTATCCTTAAATTTGCGCTAAGTGAAGAATATTCGAGGTCTTAAGCGCATTTGAAGTTGGTTTGTGTACACTACCAAATCATGCAAGTTGCACTATCCCCTGAGGTAATTGCTTTCTGCTATAAGTTTTTTACATATTTTATAAAATGTTGTATATTTATAATGCCAAAATTCTGTGCAAAATTGCATAATGTCATCAAAATATGTATGAAATTGAAACATAGAAAAGAAAAATAATACTGATGTAAACACCACTTTGATGCATTGAAATATTTGTTTGTGTCCATATGTCTGATTCTAAAGGAAAATATTCTTGAAATGACAATGGTAATTCAAATTGAAGTCTCATGTTAGATGAAAAGTTTTGTAGTCTCCACAACGGCATTGAAACCGCATTGAACGCATTTGAACGCATTTTGTCGAAATATAAAGATTTGCAGCGTAGCGTAACAAAAACGACACTTTAAAACATAAATGCTTGCCTATTTCTATAACAAAAGATACAATCAAATCAAATTGTTTTCATATAAGCAATAAAATGTTTTATAAGCTACCTAGGAGAGCTTATGGAAATAAGCTAAAAACAGCTTATGGACATGTCATAACTCATAAGGTGTTTTCATAAGCTCTCACAAACAATCTCGTAAGTGTATATTATTAGATAAGCTCAAATAATTCAATCCAAACAAACAAACCTTATAAATCAATTTGTCTCATTAAAACAATCTTTATTGAACTGGAACTATATCAGAGTTTCTCTTGAAAATTTTAGCAAATGCAGCTTCTGACATCTCAAAATGTTCCTCCTAAGGAAATTTGCAGCAATGGATTGAGTTTAATATGGGGAATACGAGTGGCAAAAGCTTGGTTTTATATTTACCGTCTTTATTTCATTTTTTTTTAACAAATAACATCATTGGATCCAAATTCAATAACTGACTTAAAGAAGTACATCAATCACTATTAGATCAAATATCGAACTTATTAGGTTGAGTTTCACCTTGGTGACGTAAGTATACCTATTATTTCAAATGAATGTATTTGGGCATTTCACATCGGTAAAGATTTAACACTTTTATTGATTTATTAGGTCGCAGTCATTGTTGGGAATAATGCCTAAATATCTTTTTTTGGAAGATTTTATATTTAAATATATTTTAGATTTATATTTGAAATAAAATAATATTAGGGTTTATGATTTATATTTATGTTTAGAATCTTAAGGATTTCTTTAGAATTTATAGGATTAGTTTGTTATTTAAAGATATTATTTGTTTTTATGTAGCTCTATATAAAGAGCCATATACCTATTATTTTAATGAGAACAAAAATTGGAGTTTCTCCACATAAAAATATATCCCACCAAATTCCGCAATACCAAAAACACAAAAAACCATATCAGTCATGTTACCAAAAATGTTCGCATCTTATTTTCGTGACAACATAAATCATTATGCTACATTTATCGATCCAAAGAGAAATCAATTTGAAGTTTTAATTAAAAAAATTAATGGCAATATATATTTAACACATGGATAGTCTACATTGAGTGATTTACCTTTTATAATATCTGGTATGGTGTTTGGGTGATTTTGTTATACATCGAGATGAGTCAGTTTGAACTGATTTTAAAGGATAGATTTGATTGTGTTTATAGTGAAGTGGTTTTCCATAATATTTAGTAGTTAATTTGTAAATTATTTTTGTACCAAAAAAATTGTAAATTATTTATCTAAATCGGTCTTCATATTGAATATTATATATCATTTTTATTACCACTATATTTTTAATTCTTTTTATTTTTTTAATTTTTATTTTGAAATTATTATTATAATTCTTTTAATATCATAAATGATCGTCTACAAAACTCGTGCGATAGAACCGGTCAAATGAAATTATAAAATTAAAAAGGTTGAATGTAGCAATTTTTTTAATTGAATGCAAAATAATATACATTAAATGTACAATTTACATTCAATGAACCTTTTACGCTTCCATAACTTAAAATTTGAAAGGCATAACTAATTGTTAATTGGTCCACTGGTGATTGGCGCTAAACTTAGTAGAGAGCATCACAGTTTGATCCCGCGCAACTACAATTGGAAGGGGGTTGGAACTACTTGATGGTAGAACTGACCCCCTTACCATATTAAGCGGTCCAGTGGGCCGAATATTAATGGTGAAAAAAAAAATGAAAGGTATGAAATTGTACTCTCTCTGCCTCAAAATAAATGTCGCGGTTGACCACTACACACTTACCAATTAACAACTTTGATCATTAATATTTTTAATTATATATTATTAAAAATTATATAAAAAAATTGATATTTAGAAAATACTAATATGAGACAAATTATCCAACATCTTATATATTAGTAAAAATAAAAGGGGAGGGATCAAATTATATGACATATCAAGCAATTTTAGATTTTTATAAAACTCAACATAAATGATCTATATGATATAAACTTTCAATCCAATGGTGAATTTTGAAAAATTTTGATTCGTTAAAATGTTATTCAGTGGTGTAACATGAATAATGTTACTCCGGTATAATTTGATTCCTCCCAAAAATAAAATATAGTCAAAGGTTATGTATACATATAGTCAAAATGTGATAATTATTATTTGAATTTTTTGACGGAATTAATTATTTGAATTTGATGACCAAAAATTGTCATAAATGCTTTGACAACAGCTGAGTGGCCAAAAATTAATTAAAACCAAAGAAAAATTAATTAAAAGTCAATACATTACAATAAATAGGTTTCTCACCTCAGTGAAGTTTCAAACCAAAGAAGAAAATTAAAAACTTGACAAGGAATTGTTGTTTAATGGCAATCCACACTCCAAACTCTTTCTTTTTCTTTGTCATCTTAATTTTAGTTTCTTCAAGTAAGTCTCTAACAATATGATGTTATTTAGTAAACTATAAACTCTTTTAGCACCAACATTTCATATAGAAAACATACATATAATTACGTTCAATCAATTCATTTCTTCATATTTTTATTAGTTATAATGTTGTATCGGGTGTACGTGTCTGCATTCGTACATAGACCTATAAATGATAAATCTATTTTACTTATTAGTTTTTTTTTTGTACCTTCAATTTTTGCTAATTAATTTGTTGATTTACAGTGCAATTGATCATAGGAGAAGCTGAACCAAGCTCAATAATTGTGGATAGATCAAGATATAATGATGAGAATGATATTTATATTGGTGATCACTATGATGACCTACCAGTTACAAAAGATCGAATATGCTCAAAAATTGCAGGTAGATGTGGTCTTGATATCCCTAATTGTGTTGCACATTGTAAGAAATTCCACAAAAATGTATTTGCGGCATTTTGTAAGGCTTTCGATCTATGCATATGTTATTTCAAAGGAGATTATGATCTACAAAAATGCACCGTTACGTTAGGAACGTGCACTGAATCTGATGAATGCAAGGATAGTTGTTGCAATGCAAGGTGTCAACATATGTATGGTGACTATAGCCGTGGAAATTGTGTAGACCTATTAGGTGTTATACCTTGTGTTTGTCATTATTAATTAATGATGAATTATTACACCTTAATAAAAGTCAAAGTTATTGTGAATTACATTTATTCTTATTACCATTGTGGCTATAAGGGTTATTCTTTTACTAAGATATAGGAGAAATGACAAACGATTTTAATGTGTTGGGTGCGTTTATGAAAGATAGAGGTGAGAATAGGTCAGATCGGCTTACGAGGCTTTAAGGTCTAGCTTATATTGGCTTAGGCCAGGTCAGCCTATTTTTTAAATAGGGCAGACCAAGGCTTTTTCATAAGCCTATTTAGTTAAATAGGCTAGGATGCAGGCTATTAAAAAAGCCTTTTAGCCTACTAGGCCGACCTATTTAAATTAATATGAATAATATTTTTAATACTATTATTATTTATATATTAAAATTTGTACTTTAATTAAATTATATATTTATTAACTTTTTCATTAATTTAAGTTTATTAATCTACATTAGTTTTTCACATATATAAATGTATTATTATAAACTAGAATTGAAATATAATGACATATATAATCAAATTCTGTAAAATATCACATTAAATAACAAAAGGACGTTGGTTTATTAGTTTATAAGTAATTTTAAAAATAAATATAATTTTTTATTTAAATATGTTCATGAAAAATAGGCTTTTAAACAGGCTAATAGGCCACAATAGGCTTTCAAAAGGTCAGACTCAGGCCTAAAAGATAAACCTATGATAGGCCACAGGCCAGGCTTAGGCCTTCGATTTTTATGACAGGCCAGACTCAGGCTTGGCAAAGCCTAGCTCAGCCTAGCCTATTCCCACCTCTAATTAAAGACCAAGTTGCGAGTAATTTGAGTGCATAATATATTGGATTTGGTTCGGAACGAGCAACACCCATATCATAAATTAACTAACGCAACTAAACTATTTCAGAAATAGTGGATGTCATAGCACGATACACAGTTTCTCCATGAATGTAAGAACAAAATACAAGGTTATTAGTTTTTTTTTTTGACAAACTAAAATACAAGGTTATTGGTTAAACTTATAAAATATATAAATTTTATATAAAAAACAACGATTTTAAACTTTAAAAAGATTGAATACATCATTTCTTAAGTCAAAAATTTTATATTTACTTCTTTAACACAAGACATTCTTTAGCGTTTTCCAATAAAATATTTGCATAATATCTTAGCAATCAGATCGGTCCTAATTATTTGGAGACCATGTTCAAAGTTGAATTGATAAATAAAAATAAGAAATAATTAGTAATTGCCACATAAAAACACAAATTAAAGAAGGAAAAAAAATTGAGCAATTAACAAATTAACCTTGCTTCGAAAAAAAAAACCTTAAATTTAGTTTCTCTTTTGTTTTTCTTTCCATTTTTTCTTTCCATTTTTTTTTCTTTCTTTCCAATTAACAAAAAAACTGATTAAAGGTGTTTTTGTTTCTTGTCATTAAAAACAATATCAAACTATCAACTGTTATAAGCTGATGTAGGGGAGATTGCTGCTCTTGTTGCTATATTGTTGTTAGCTTGGATAAAGCCTGAACAAGAAGAGTGAAAGAATGAAAAATGATGCATAGATAATTACTATTAATTAGTACATTTCTCACTGTCCAGAAGAAAGATATATCAGCTATAGGTAATTACGAGAATGAAAAAATGCATTCTTACTAACTACATTTACAAAAGAGATTCGATATTTTGACATCAAATTTATTTAAATTGTTAATGCAATTTAAATATATGGTTAATTACGTTCAATGGATGGTTAATAAATAAATACAATAAGATATCGCAACTCATTAATCATCTACTAAACACAATCAATGAAGATTTTAAATGTCACTAGCTCTACCACCATTCTATAAGGTGTTCAAATATAGATATACTAATATCAATTAATCATTTAAAAAAAACTTATCATCATGTTCATCATTTTGTTCATCATCATATATTTTTATCAATGTATGTACCCAAAAAAAAATGTCACATCAAATTAATAGTCACCGGTGGACATTATGATCAATGATTCAATAGTCATAATAGATGGGTGGCTACATAAATAAGGGTGGCTACAATACGTTGGAAATCGATTTGATGCTGTCAAATTACACACAGTTTTCACATTGTTTTGCATCGTGACCGTTCAATCCGAAATCAACGTCTGATATTATTCATAATTAATTTTTATTAACATGTAATCTGGGTTATCCGATTAGAAATGAACAATCAGAATTCAAAACAACATCTAACACTGTGATTTTATTACATCAGGCAATCATGATCCAAAAAATTTCATAAATACTAGTACTACCTATAAAGTCTTCTGCTGGCAAATTAGAATACGTATATAGTCATGTGTATAAATAGTTAAATACTACCATTCATCTAACATAATAAATCACATACTAGTATTTAAATAAAGAAAACTCAATTTGGCAACATTTCTATTTCTTTCCTAATGTCTTTTCCAATATCTCAACTTAAGCTACTTTTCATTCTTCTTCACACTTTAACCATAATTATATCTTGTGTTTCCACTACTGAATTTGTCTATAATACAAACTTCAACTCAACAAACATTGATCTATATGGAAATGCAACTATTCAGAAATCAATTCTCACTCTCACTAATGGCACTTATTTATCTACTGGTCGTGCATTTTACCCTCAAAAAGTGCCAACCAAACCACCAAACTTTTCCACTACTCTCCCCTTTGCTACTTCCTTCATTTTCTCAGTTGCTCCCATCAAAAACATCAACATAGGACATGGTTTTGCCTTCATATTCACACCTTCAAGAGATCTAAATGGAACGGTATCAAACGAGTATCTCGGTCTATTAAACTTGACCAATGAAGGTAATCCTAACAACCATGTTTTTGGAGTTGAATTTGATATCGTTAGAAACGAAGAGTTCAACGATATAAATGGTAATCATGTTGGTATCGACGTAAACTCGCTTGAATCTTTAACTTCTCACGAGGCTGGCTACTGGGGTGGAAAAGATGACAATGAATTTAAGGTGTTGAAGATAAAAAGCGGACAAAATTATCAAGTATGGATTGAATTTATTCATTCCCAACTAAACGTTACAATGGCTCGGGCTGGACAAACAAGGCCCCGTGTTCCTCTCATCAGTATAAAAGTTAACCTTTCTAAGGTCCTTATGGATGAAACATATGTCGGGTTTTGCGCAGCCACAGGGCGATTAATAGAGAGTACTAAGATTCTTGCTTGGAGCTTTAGTAATACAAATTTTTCAATTGGTGATGCTTTAGTGACAAACAACTTGCCTTCATTTGTTCCTCATAAGGGATGGTTTTTTGGAGTGAAGGCTATAGTTGTAGGAGTCATTGGTGTTGTCGGTGTTTTAATCATCGGTTGCGGTTGTGCAGTCTTTTTCATCCTATATAGAGAGGAAAAGGAAAAAGAAGAAATTGAAGAGTGGGAACTAGAGTATTGGCCACATAAAATTAGTTTCCAAGAGATTCATACAGCAACTAGAGGGTTCTCTGAAGAGAATGTGGTTGTTGTAGGAGGTAACAAAAGTGTATATAAAGGTGTTTTGCAAGGAGTTGAAGTTGCAGTCAAGAGAATCCCTCAAGAAAGAGAAGGGATGAGAGAGTTTCTGGCAGAGGTTTCAAGCCTAGGAAGATTGAAACACAAAAATTTAGTAGGACTTATAGGTTGGTGCAAAAAAGATAAGGGAAACTTGATTCTTGTTTATGACTTCATGAATAATGGAAGTTTAGACAAATGGATTTTTGAGTGTGAAGAAGGAAAGATGCTAACATGGGAAGAGAGGATTCAAGTTTTGAAAAATGTAGCCGCGGGGATTCTTTACCTGCATGAGGGTTGGGAAGTTAAGGTCTTGCATAGGGATATCAAAGCAAATAATGTTCTACTTGACAAGGAAATGAATGCTAGATTGGGGGATTTTGGTTTGGCTCTTATGCATGAGCATCATGGAGAAATTGCCACCACAACAAAAGTATTGGGAACATTAGGATACATTGCTCCGGAAGTGATTCGGACAGGAAGAGCATCGACTATGTCCGATGTGTTTGGCTTTGGAATATTGTTGTTGGAAGTAATATGCGGACGAAGACCAATTGAAGAACATAAACCAGGACTAATTGAATGGGTGGAGTCCCTAATGGTGCTTGGCCAATTACACAATGCTGTTGATGAAAGGTTGAAGGACAAAGGAGGATACACTATTGAAGAAGCTGAGAGATTTCTTCATTTGGGTTTGTTGTGTTCAAATTCAGACCCTAGTGTTAGACCAAGAATGAGGCAGGTTGTGAAAATGTTGGAGGGAGAAATGTATAACACTGAATCTGATGAAGAAAATATGGAGAAAGGTTTACTTCGAAGAATAAAATCAGCCGCAATGTGGACTAAATCTGAAAGTGGACTTCGAAACATAGATCACCCTACTTTCGAAGATATTAAAATATTTAGTTATAACTCTGAGAGTACTACAAGTGGCTCAAGTTCCATTCCTCAAGGATCACAATCAGAATCAGATTCAAATATCATTCGGGAAGGCTGGCAATGTTGTAGATTTTAACTTATTCATTATGTTGCACCGAGTGAAGATTATTCGAGATCTTAGCTTATTTGGAGTTGGTTTGTTTAAACTACCAAACCATAGTTACTGCACTTATACTGCACTTATTTGAAGATTATTGATTGCACTTAATATTATACCGACGATTATCATCTAAGATGCTTGTAATAGCTGCTCATTCTTATTTCCTCTTGTACCAATTTTCATCATAGTTACTGCATGTGTTTTTTTCTTTCTTCTTCAGGATTATGTTTGTTTATCATCAAAATTGATTCCAAGTGAAAGCAACCTGTTGGTTTTGGATTTTCAAACCGTTGTATTTTGGTTCTCCAAATTCTATTTTAAAAAAGAATATCTACCAAAGTTGTTACTAGGTTGAGTCACGACCAGGTCGCTCTCTTTAAGACATTTCGTGGCACTGCCCAAAATTGTGCAAGGTAGACTATCAACCACGCCGCCTCCAGGATAAAACAAGCTCAGTTACAACTGTGCGATTAACTACTACACTGTAGAAAACCGTTCGAGAGTTACACCTTTAATATGGTACATAGACCACTCTTTTAATACTGAAACCACTTTCATATGATATTGTTACCACTCGGTTATGGTGTTGAGACCACTCAAATATGATGTTACCACCATTCTAACTTTAAATTCTCCAAACTATCAATATGGTACTACGACCATTCAAATATGGTGATACCACCGTTTCGACTTTTTAATTTCTCCTCAAATACAAAATTATTAAAGAATATTTATATACTATTTAAATTTGTGTTTTTATGTGACAAAAAAATAGATGATAGATTGAAGAATTAACCCTTACAATCTGAATAATAATTCATAGCCTTTCATTTGAAACCACTCTAAAAAAATTTATAGCTGGAGTAAAAGTAGTAGGATAAATGATAAAAATGGTATATTAATAAATATATGTGTTGTTTTTTTATTATAATAATATAATGAATGACATGTTTTTTTATTATAAGCCCTTCATTATCGCAAGGACTTCGAAAAGACACTAGAATTGGTAATCAAAGAGAGGCATATAGTCGTGACCATTGCAAGGGATGGCCGAAGGTGTGTAACTATGGGGGATATGTGTCATTTCTACATTTCAAGGGATGGCCTTGATTTAGGAATCCTCCTCTTGTTCATTTTGAAGCGGCTGCAATTAATAACAATAAGTGTATGTCTGCTGAAGCTTCAGGATTAATAAGAGAAGGATCAGAAGCTTCAGCAGAAGTACTTCTCCAAATATATTTTTAGTGATACCTATAATATGTATAAATATTGGATGAACATAATTTATTTTAGTTTAAAATATCATTTTCGTCTATGTTTGTTCGCAAGTTTTTTGGTATTGTCCTTGTATGTTTTTTGTTGCAAATACATTCCTGAATGTGCAAATCTTGTTGGTTTTAGTCCCTTCCATTATAAAACGACTGCATTTGTAGCTACAAACGCAGTCGGAAGGGACTAAAACCAACAAAATTTGCGCATTCAGGGATGTATTTGCAACAAAAAAACATACAGGGACTAAACCAAAAATTCACGAACATACAAGGACGAAAATGATATTTAAACCTTTATTTTAATAATATTTAAAATATTTAGAGGATATATAATTTTGTATTTTTTTGTAGCAATATACTTTGTAAGTTTGCACACTTGCTTTATTATTTTTAGGGTAAATAGGTTGTTACCCCCCTGTAATATGGGCGAGTTTTGTTTTTCCCCTCTGTAATTTTTTTTCTTTTGATTCGCCCATTGCAATGTTGAATTTTTTGGTTTCCCCCCCTTGGGTGCAAGAAATTTGCACTTTATAAATCGGTTGAATAGATTAACCGTTTTAAAAAACAACGCTTTTTAAATCGGTTCGAACAAAATAACCGATTTAAAAAGTTCACCCAATGGGCGAGTCCGAAAAATTCAACATTGCAAGGGGCGAGTCAAAAGAAAAAAAAATTACAAAGGGGAAAAACAAAACACGTCCACATTACAGGAGAGTATCAACCTATTTACCCTTATTTTTACGAATGTAAGCAAAAAAAATGTAAGGAAAGACAGGAGAAAAATAAAAAAGAAAATACTGAAAGATAAAAAGATATCAAAGAAATAATGGTGCAGGTAGTATTACATTTAAAAATTAAGGAGGGTGAATTCTAATATATTTATGGTATTGTGCATGTAATAATTGGTTGTGGGTTGGTGCATTGATATGCATGATTCCAATAGTCATATTTAATACATGAGAATGAGAGAATTGTGTATGATTTCTTAATATTAAATTTTAATTTAAACTTCATAATTAGTTGGTGGTGTCATGCATGTAATTGGTTATCGGTGCTTTGGTGATCAAGAGTCATATTTAACGTATGAAAATAAAGGAAAACAAATTGTGTGTTTGTTAGTTACCTAATATTAAAAATAATTAAAACCTAATGGTATATTATTTATGTTTTTATCATTATATATACTAGCGGGCCAAACGGGCACGGGGTTTGTGAGATATGTATTTTCTATTATGCTAATTTATATAGTAAAAATTATTATAAATTATTTGCACATCTATTTTTTTATGAATAAATGACTTTTAAAAAACAACAAATTAAATCACATAGAGACGTTGAATTAAATATAAAAATACAATTAAGTGAAAATGCGGACATTTTTTCATATGAGTTTGTAATGCCCTAAACTCATATAAACTAAATTATTAAACTGTTACGCCTTAAATCTAATTTCTAATATAAACTCATATTTACCAAAAAATTATTAACCGTATGAAAACTATTTTCTAGGTTTTAATTTTCCAAATGTCTACACATCATTAACAAAAACACAAATTTAGTCATTTTTTAACAATATAAAGTGACTCTTAATTATAAAATTTTTGCGCTTCAATTTTTTTTACGAATAGTTGGCTTTTGGAAAACAACAAATTAAGTCACAAAAAAAACGTTGAAATATATGTAAGAAATCATTAAATAAAAATGCGCGCAACTCAGTGAAGGGACTATCGGATATATACACTTTAGCAAGATACTAAATGGGACAAAATGTAGTAACTTGTACAAAATAAATAAGCACATGAGAAGCATGGTATCTATTAAAAAAAATGTCATTGATTCTATTCACTCCCTCCTTCTCTAGCGTCCAGACAGGCTAATGCATATAATTTACAAAGATTGTGTGTGTGTAAATTTGATGTTTATTTAAACTTAATTTTGTGTACTTATAGTTTTGCATAATACGCATATTGCCAAATAATATTTTGTTATCGATTGCCAGATAAGTTAACATTTAAATTCATTATGAAAAAAAAAAAAAAAGAGAAATTAACATCTAAACTAAGATTTGAAAAGTATTTTAAAAAAATCCTATTAGATCTGTAGAACACGGGAATAGCAGAAAACATAGTGAAGTAAATTTTACTAATGGAGAATGTCAATGAATATACAACCTTCAATAGAAAATGAAAATCGGTTTTTAAAACTACAAATATTGATGCAACCAAGATAATTAGATAAGAATATATGATAGAGAAAACAACCGATCCATTTATATATATGTTATTGCCAATCTAATATGTTATTGTATAAACAAAAGTAACATTCATGATAAGAACAAAATTTATGAATTTGATAACGTGTGCTAAGATATTATGGTAATATATATTTTGACAAAAAAATAGATGATAGATTGAAGAATTAACCCTTACAATCTGAATAATAATTCATAGCCTTTCATTTGAAACCACTCTAAAAAAATTTATAGCTGGAGTAAAAGTAGTAGGATAAATGATAAAAATGGTATATTAATAAATATATGTGATGTTTTTTTATTATAATAATATAATGAATGACATGTTTTTTTATTATAAGCCCTTCATTATCGCAAGGACTTCGAAAAGACACTAGAATTGGTAATCAAAGAGAGGCATATAGTCGTGACCATTGCAAGGGATGGCCGAAGGTGTGTAACTATGGGGGATATGTGTCATTTCTACATTTCAAGGGATGGCCTTGATTTAGGAATCCTCCTCTTGTTCATTTTGAAGCGGCTGCAATTAATAACAATATGTGTATGTCCGCTGAAGCTTCAGGATTAATAAGAGAAGGATCAGAAGCTTCAGCAGAAGTACTTCTCCAAATATATTTTTAGTGATACATATAATATGTATAAATATTGAATGAACATAATTTATTTTAGTTTAAAATATCATTTTCGTCTATGTTTGTTCGCAAGTTTTTTGGTATTTTACTTGTATGTTTTTTGTTGCAAATACATTCCTGGATGTGCAAATCTTATTGGTTTTAGTCTCTTCCATTATAAAACGACTGCATTGGTAGCTACAAACGCAGTCGGAAGGGACTAAAACCAACAAAATTTGCGCATTCAGGGATGTATTTGCAACAAAAAAACATACAGGGACTAAACCAAAAATTCACGAACATACAATGACGAAAATGATATCCAAACCTTTATTTTAATAATATTTAAAATATTTAGAGGATATATAATTTTGTATTTTTTGTAGCAATATACTTCGTAAGTTTGCACACTTGCTTTATTATTTTTAGGGTAAATAAGTTGTTACCCCCTTGTAATATGGGCGAGTTTTGTTTTTCCCCCCTGTAATTTTTTTCTTTTGATTCGCCCCTTGCAATGTTGAATTTTTTTGTTTCCCCCCTTGGGTGCAAGAAATTTGCACTTTTTAAATCGGTTGAATAGATTAACCATTTTAAAAAACAACACTTTTTAAATCGGTTTGAACAAAATAACCGATTTAAAAAGTTCACCCAATGGGCGAGTCCGAAAAATTCAACATTGCAAGGGGCGAGTCAAAAGAAAAAAAAATTACAGAGGGGAAAAACAAAACACGTCCACATTACAGGAGTGTATCAACCTATTTATCCTAATTTTTATGAATGTAACTTATGTAAGCAAAAAAGATGTAAGGAAAGACAAGAGAAAAATAAAAAAGAAAATACTGAAAGATAAAAAGATATCAAAGAAATAATGGTGCAGGTAGTATTACATTGAAAAATTAAGGAGGGTGAATTCTAATATATTTATGGTATTGTGCATGTAATAATTGGTTGTGGGTTGGTGCATTGATATGCATGATTCCAATAGTCATATTTAATACACGAGAATGAGAGAATTGTGTATGATTTCTTAATATTAAATTTTAATTTAAACTTCATAATTAGTTGGTGGTGTCATGCATGTAATTGGTTATCGGTGCTTTGGTGATCAAGAGTCATATTTAACGTATGAAAATAAAGGAAAACAAGGCAAACAAAAATAAATTCTTCTAACCAAGACATTGAACTTAAGTGGTTAATGAGCTCCCCTAAAACAAATTGTTCGAAAAACCCAAGATCAATTTTCGAAGGAAACAATTATTGACCAGACTTTACTTATCTCGCGATCGAACTCTAGATTAGCAGAGCTCCTTCCCTTGGGAACCAGAGGTATGGGGCAATTTGTATGATATTCGTTCTTGTTCTTTTATATAAATGTAATATCTGTGTGTCTGCCCCGTATATGATGAACTGGTATCCGCTAAAACTGATTATTGAAAGATTATCTTCTTTTAAAGACATAAAAATATTAACACATAATATTCATACATTTGCTAAATAGAATATTTACCGAATATGAAAAGTTGCTTCAACCGAAGAATCTGAAAAGTTTTGTCTCCAAAGATTCAAAAAGAAATATGAAAAGTTTTCGGATTTTATTCACTTGCATTTAATTTATTTTTAAAGTCAAATTTGTCATTACCATCTATTATACTATCTCTCATCATTATCTCTTCTAAAAACATATTTGCACTAAGTGAAATGATATCCTCAAACTCTATGTCATACACTTTTGGACACTCGCTCAACCATTGAGCCATGTCATCTCACTTTTTTTTTTTTGATGAAAGGGAAAGAAAAAACAACAAAAACAAACTAACGAGAACGCTGTCTCGAGACACCCGTTGCATCCGCAAGCAACACAAGCGCTATTTGCGGAGGGGGGGAGGCCCACAACTTAAAATTAACATCTGACTGAGCACCATGTTTAGCCAACCAATCGGCACATTCATTTCCTTCTCTAAGAGTATGAGAGAACGATAAAGACCAATTTCGCGCTCGGAAGATGCGAATCTGACCAAGAACAATTGCGTGAGGGTGAAAATTATTGTCATCTTCAAGGATGAGATCAATAGCTGATTTGGAATCAGATTCCAAAGTAATGGTACGGTAGCCTAAGTCCCAAGCCAATTGAAGCCCTTTGAGGATAGCATAAAGCTCTGCCACAAGGTTAGAAGCACGACCACACGATCCAGAGAAACCATGCATCCATTTGCCAATATCATTGCGGATAAGACCGCCAAAACCAGCACGACCCGGATTGCCGAAAGAGCTACCATCCACGTTCAACTTCAAACACGGAGCCGTTGGTGGAATCCATGCCACTTGCCGAGTGATGTTCGTCCTATTGGCAGTGTTCAAAACCTGCAAAAGAAAATTATGAGAATTAGAAATGCAATTTACTATCAACCAAGTAGGCTTCCTATTAGATTGAAAAATTTCCTCATTTCTAGCTTTCCAAATTTCCCAACAAGTGGTGACAAAAAGGGACCCAGTCGGTCCAGTAGCATGAAGGCGAAACCAATCACAAACATCAGTGATAAGGAAATTGGTCGAATTGGGAAAATGGCTAGTTATCCACACAGCCCAAGAGAGAGGGCAATCCCGAAGAGTATGAAGAGCAGTTTCATGCAAATGGTTGCACCTATAACAAGACGAGTCCGAAGTTAAGTGACGAAACATACGAACAGAGTTAGTGGGAAGAGAATTGTGAGCAATAAACCAAGCAAAAAGTCTCATATTCTCAGGCACTTGAAGCTTCCATATCCAACTCCAGGAACCAACAGGGTCATCTTGATGCACTAAATGAGTGTCGAGCCACTCATAACCACTAGACGCCGTATAAACACCGTTTGAAGAACCATTCCAAATCAGAACATCATCATGATTATTGTCCAAAGAGATACTTCTAATGTTTTCCTTGACCAAACTAGGAAGAATAGTGTAGAGTTTCTGGAAAATCCATTGACCATCTTCCACAACATCTTTGACTTTGAGGGAAGTGTCACTAATATGGACATAAGGAACCAAGTTACAAAGGTAATCATCATCGATCCACTTATCATACCAAAAGGAAACCTCTCCACGACCAACCCTACAAATAAAACCATCTTTAAGGACATCCTTTGCTTTGACAATAGCTCTCCAAACACAAGAAGAAAACTGAGAAACTTTAGCGTACAATAGGTGAGTATCACCAAGATATTTACTAGTAAGCATTTGGACCCATAATTTTTGAGGACTATTGAGAATGTCCCAAACATGTTTCCCCAACATCGCTGTATTAGCCTTTCTCGTTGTCCTAATCCCAAGACCACCCTTAAGTCTAGGCTTGGTTAAAGTAGACCAACCAACCCAATGACAAGCATTACGACCCCAAACAAAATTACGAATAATAGCGTCAACATTATTGCAAACAGAACTTGGGAGCCAAAGATTTTGCATACTGTAAATAGGCATAGCAGTTATCACACTTCGAGCAAGAGTCACACGACCAGCCCTACTAAGCAAGTTGCTCTTCCAACCAGCAAGACGACCATTTAATTTATCCAAAATGTAATTAAAATCAGAAATCCTCACCCTACCCGTAAGCATAGGGAAACCAAGGTACTTACCTAGATTGTGCGTATGATGGAACTCAACAATGGATTCAAACTTTAAAACTTTGGATCTAGGAATATTAAATGAAGGGAAAAACCTAGATTTTTGGATGTTGACCTTCAGACCTGAAGCCCTGCAAAAATTGTTAATAACATTTTGAACTAACCTTACCTGGGAGGCTTTAGCTTCGGTAAATAAGAGACAATCGTCAGCAAAAAAAAGATGAGAAAAGGGAGGACCATTTCTCGAAATCTTAACAGGTAACCACTCTCTTGTGTCAACCTTCTCTTGAATAAGAAGGGACAGCTTCTCCATACAGAGGATGAAAAGATAAGGTGACAAGGGATCCCCTTGCCTCAGACCTCTTTTAGGAGCAAAAGTATCTAATTTTTCGCCATTCCACTTCAAAGAAAGAGAAGAAGAGGTGATGCAACACATAATAAGATTAATAATAATAACAGGGAAACCAAATTCTTCAAGAGTTAGTTTAAGAAACTGCCAGTCCACCCGATCATAAGCTTTCTCAAAATCAATCTTAAAAAGCAAGCAACCTTTTTTACCTTTTTTCTTATACATATAATGCACAATCTCTTGTGCAATAATAGCATTATCTGCAGTACCTCTTTTAGGAATAAAACTGCTTTGAAGGGGGCCAACAAATTTATCTAAGAATGGGCGAATGCGACTAACCAAAACCTTAGAGATTGTTTTAAGAAGAACATTGCAAAGGCTGATGGGGCGAAAATCTTTAAGAGTGGATGGGACATCAACCTTTGGGATGGGGACAATCAAAGTCTCTGCTAACTTAGGATCAATCACACCAGTACTAAAAGCCTCAGAAACAAGATGCCACACGTCTTTACCAACAATATTCCAATAAGTCTTGAAGAAGATAGGTTGAAACCCATCAGGGCCTGGCGACTTGTAAGACTCCATGGAAAAAATGGCTACTTTAACCTCCTCGAGCAAGACCGGTTGAAGAAGAATATCATAAAGTTCTTGGCCAATTTGAGGAATCTGAACCAAATTGAGACCATGCGGATGACAAGGGTCATTAGATTGAAAGAGATGCTTGAAGAATTTGGAGGCTTCTCTTTTCAACGTTTCAGCATCAGTACACCAAACTCCCTCAATATTAAGCCCAGAGATCTTATTCCTTCTTCTCCTAATCACCGACTGGGTATGGAAGAACTTAGTATTACGGTTACCATACTTAACCCAATTCTCTCTAGACTTTTGATACCACAACATTTCTTCCTGAGCAAGAAGGACATTATAGTCTTGTTGAAGTTGACGCTCGAAAAGAATTAAATCTGACGTCTGGTATATGTCAAGTTGTTGATGAACACCTTTCAACCTAGCTTCAATTGCACGCTTATTCCTGAAAATATTGCCAAAGACTTCTTTATTAAAAACAATAGAATGATCTTGGACCTTCTTTAATTTGTGTAAAGCAGAACCAGGAGAGAAGGTCCAAGAGTTAAGCACAACTCTCTCATACTCAGGATGAGAGATCCAAGCAGCCTGAAAATGAAAAAGGTTAGACTTAATAGAACGAAATTTAGAACAACTCAAAAGAATAGGGTTATGGTCAGAGTCGTGGGGTGCAAGAAGCTCAACTAGAGCATGGGGAAAGGACATGCGCCAATCCACATCCACCATACATCTGTCAAGCCTTTTACGCATATGAACACCATGAATAGTGCTCCTTCTCCACGTAAAAATACCACCTTCAGTATCGAGGTCCATCATATTACAATGAGTCGACATGTCCCTGAAAATGTTAGCTCTAGAATAATTAAAACTACAACCAGAAACCTCAACAATACTCTTAACCTCATTGAAGTCACCTATCATGAGCCAAGGGATAAAGATATTGTTGTGTAAATTTTGAAGGTGCGTCCATAACTCAATACGAGCAGTATAAGTAGGAGATGCATATATGGCAGAGCAAGCCCACTTCGCCATTCCCTTAGAAATGGAAAAGGTGATAGACTGAACCATGCTGCTAATGAGAGTAAAAGTTAAATCTTGTCTGCAAGAAAGCACCCATATACCACCAGAATGACCTCTAGCTTCTTGAATAAAAATAGCAGAGTAACCTAAAGACGTCCATAACCTTTCAACTTTAGAAAAAAGACCATGAGTTTCAAAGAGGCAAAAAATAGAGGGATGATGAATGTTCACAAGATCCCGAACATGACGCCGAGAGCTTCTACTCAGAGCGCCTCTAATATTCCAAGAAAGAATAGAAATATCTTCCAACAAATCCATTAAAAAAAAAGAAAATGGTAGATAAAAAAAGACCCAAGACTAAGTCTTCATATTTTGAGCTAAAGGTTGTGTTTCAGGGACCATTTCTTGGTCGACATGCTGAATACTGTGGTCACCAACACCTACTTCCATGTTGGTAATGTCTTCCAACTCTCCATTCTGAGGTAGTGAATTAAAACGAGACCCATAGACTTGCAATTTATTCATATTATTATTGTCATCACCAATATCATATATAATGGGACCCTTTCCATTATTCACACGAATTGCAACAACTTCTTTTTTTTTATTTATTGCATTTTTTACCAAAGAGTGAGTATGTGGCAAAGCCAAATTAAGAGTCTCATCATTACGTTGCCTTTTTGGTTGAATCCTATTTATGTCATTGTTGGTAGCTTTTGCCATGCCATTATTGGAAGGAAACTTTGTAACTTTATGGGAATTCAAAGCACGTTGATTTTGTGTGGACACAATATTACCCAAAGCATGATTCTTTCCATTCTTGAATTGATCATTTAATTTTTTCTTCCCGTTAGAAGGAGCTGCAGTTTTGTTGTTGATGTTTGGCCTTAATGTCCGCGATTTACGTTTCACTATTAACCAATCACCATAAATGCTCTCCTGATTTTGCTCCGAAACCTTTGCTGAACCGTTGTTCGGATTATGATCGGTTACACTGTCTGTTACGCCGTTTGCTGATGGACGAGTTTTTTCGGCCGCCGTTCTAGCAATGATTGCCTGCGAATCTTGTGATTCTTGTGATGAACTTGAAGTTGAAGGAGATTGCACTGCTGCTACCTTACACTCACGAGTTAGATGACCATAACAACCACATGTGGTGCAGATTCGGTGAAGACCTTCGTACTCGACATGATACCAATGCCCACGCAACCACACTTTTCCTATCACCGGCTTGTTAAGATTAATCTCAACACAAACTCTAGCAAATCTTCCTCTTTTGACATCCAACGTGTTGCTATCCACCTTAATCGGTTTCCCTACCGCCGCAGCTAATGCCATGAGAATACTTTCATCATAATAGAATAGGTTCAAACCCGGAAAACGAATCCAAACCATCGTTTTATCAATCTTAGCTACAGGTGATGTAAATTCATCTGACCATTGTTGCACGGTGAGATAATGATCAAAAATCATCCATGGCCCTCCGTCCATCACTGTTTCACGATCTGCAGCACGATCGAATTTAACCATAAAAAAACCATTCCCAATATCCATTAATTGAAACCCAGCAATGAGTTTCCACAGCTTAGTTAATCTTTCCCTCATGGTGTTGAAACCAATGGATTTGCCTAATAGTTTAACTACTAGAGCATCCTTCCAAGGCTCACTCAAACCCACAAAAACTGACTCATCAATATGAACCATTGGTTTTTGAGGATTATCATCTTCAAAAATAATCTTTGCAAGATTCTCTTTAAACAAATCTTTCTTCTCTCTTGGTGCACTAGGAGTCTTATCCCCCATGACCATGTCTCTAAAGGAGACACGATTATTTTTGCTTGAGCCATCATCAGGAGGTTTGCTAGGATCACCACCGTTAGGCTCCCTGGTAGTAGAGAAAACAAAAGTCGCCATGAAAGAATAATACAGTCGTGTATATTCTATGTGTTTGTGCTCTTGTGGAGATGCTCAATAACTAACTTGTCCAAAAGTGTGTAGCGGTTAACTTGTCCAAAAGTGTTTGAGAGAGAGTTTGAGGATAACATTTCTCTTCTCATTATAATAAGTGTTTAATTAAATGCAAATATTTCATTCCTTTTATTTTTCTTCAAAACATATTACTTATTCCTCACCGAAGGAAAGATAAACAATACTCTAGCCTCTAGGGTCTAGAATCTTTATTTATTTTTTGCTAATTCTCTTATTTAATTTTCTTAAAAACAATAAATTGTATAATTATAAGGAAAATACTAACTAGTGTCCCCGGGGCACTAGTTAAAGATATTTCAAATAGTAAAAGTATATTAAAATGCGTACATTCAATGTTTAAAAAGTAAAAAAAGTATTTTTTTTTTTTAAATAATACATCAATCATAAACTAATTTTTATTTAAGCCGAATGGGCCCATTAGCGAAAATTCAACAAAACATCAATCATATATTCATACTACAAGCTCTCTCTCCACTTTGGAGGGGGCTACATGACTTCTTCATACAAATTACAAATAATTGCACACCAAAAATCAACTATCTAAACATAACAATATTAGACACAACGGCTACTTTTCTCAATAAAAACTAGGGAGAAAAAATATTAGACACAATTGCACGTATTAATTGATTCTGGATGTCTATGTCGACTTACATCACACACATGACTAAATCTTCTTTAAATAATCTTCGCCGTTGATTTTAGATCTGTAGTCAAAATTACTGGCTTGATTTTGTCTCGCGAAACTTCAATAAGTATAGCTTTATCTTGGTAAAAAATGCTTATATTATCTGCTTACTCCCTTTGGGAGTGAGCTTATTTAGTTAAGGAGAGAAATTTAAGCGAGAGGTATAAGTTGATTTTGGAGACCAATTAGATGGAATAACATCTTTAGCAGTAAGGCCTCTCCCAGTAGATGTACTTAGTCTAACAGAAAAAGGTCCTTTCAAAGGTCCTGCAATAATGCACCAATTTGCACCCCATAGATGATTCATTTGTAGCCACTCACTAGACCCAGCCTGCATGTCAAATTACCAAAAATATCCAAACACAATTAAAAAATAATAATTTCCTTTTTAAAATTTTCATATAAATATAATTAAAGGTTTGATATTCTTTTTTCTTTTTTGGTTTGCACCACTAGCTAGTTTAATCTGGTTCGGGGGTCAGTTCTGGCATCAAGTGGTTTCAGTCCCCTCCGATCGCAGTTGCGGGGGATCGAACCGTGGTCCTCTCTACCAAATTCAGCGCCAATCACCACTGAACCAACTAACGATTATTAAAGGTTTGATATTCTACTAACCAAAAATAATTAAAGGGTTGATATTCTCATTCTGACCCACCTAACAAATATTATATATTATAGGGAAGAAATTAAATGTGTAACATAATTTAAGTTATAAGGTCCCATATGATCACATGCTGTTGAGTTCACAAGATTCAGGAAAAGGAATTCCACCACCAAAGAGGAATATTGATTACCAATAGGCACCATTATATGAGGATAACACTCTGGATATGGCATATGGTAGATAAAATGATATTTCAAAAGTGGGCACTGCACGTGATAACTAGAGACATAATCCACAACATTTGGAATTGTACACACTGGCCATGGCCATATGCTATAGTGTACTTGTTAATATACAATAATTGACACTAAAAAGGTAAATGACCACAATGCTTTAGTGCACGTTTAGGCATTCCTTTTCCTTTTTGCCATAACAAAATCTTACTTTGGTATAATATATCATATCAAAAAACTTTTTCGGTAAATCCATTTAGGTTAATCTTGTGGTATTGACCTGCGACTTGAGAGTGTACTAATTCTTAAAGTTTTAGGTTCGATTCTCTTTATGCTAATTTTGATAGGCTAATTTAGTGGACATCTATTTTTTGGATATCACAATTGAATGAATTTTTCTATAGGAACAAAAATTTAATTAATTATGATTGATTGATAATATTGGGAGGAGTTTAGATTTTTTTTAGGAATAAACACATGGTGAAAATTATATGTAAATAATTAGTTAATAATAATATCAACAAATTAAGAGAAGAAGGGTGCATACTTCTTGTATGTGCATGGAGCCTATGTCCCCATCTCCATCTTCAAACTCCACTAAAAGTGACAACCAATATGGTGTGGAGCCTTCATTAACTTGGAAAGCAATATTTTTGCCAGTGTATACACATGTTGTTCTGCAAAATACAATCATAAAGAACACAAAGGTGTTAGTAAAAAAATTCCCTTCCTTTTAAATCCACTTACTAAGCTTATGAGTAGCTTTAAGCTTTTAACATGCATGCCTTTTCATAAATTTATTTAATACAAAGAAACCTTCAAGTAAAATAACATACCAAAAGGGATTCTATGCAAACAACAAAACAACACATTCGGGCAGTCAACATGTTTGACGCACGCATATTGACTGCGTGAATGCATGTTTTTTTTAACGGCGTGAAATCTTGTCTGTTACTAACTTACTATAGTTAGTAAGAATTTAATTTGATATCATATGATGAGAATGTACCTTCGGTAAACAATTGGGATTTCACCTTTATTTCTAAGTTGACCATTCTCGCCGGCAACAGCCATGTGACCAAAAGCAGCACCACTAAGGTCGAAGTGTGTTCGATCAGACGGACAGCCAGGACACTCGTCTGTTATTATAACTGTCACTGCCCGCTTCGCACATATGCTATGGTCCAAACACTTCACCTTATAACACTCCCCACACCCTCCTCCCTTCTTGTACAACACTGGCCCCACTGCCCCTACTCTTGCCTTTAACGGCTTCACATCCACCAAACTACCATACCCACACGCCCCTCCTTAACAAAGTACAAATCATCATAAAACAAAACAAATTAATAAACAATTAATAATGATGTTTTGTTACATCATTTAGATTTTGATAAATATAACAGATAAAAAGATAAACTAGTTGATAGCAGATAAATAACTGAAAAGTAGATAAATGACTTATATCATATATATATATATATATATATAAAAGATGGGCTAGTTAGTAAAATTATTGATTCAGCTAACTAATAAATATGGAAAGACGTAAAAACAAATTAACTAATATTTAATATTTTTCCAATAAGATGCCAAGAATGAAATTAATGAGAGTGAAAAAATTATACACTTTAACCTCAAATGTTTGAAATTAAAGCTTGTAAAAAAATGCTAAAAACTACTAGTAAAAAAGTTATAAATTTGTGAATTATTTTTTATTTAATATATAGGTCATATTTGATCTTGACAACTTATAACATCACTATAAGTTATTCCGTGTAAGTTGATAAATTAACATAATTTTCAAACATAGTCAACACTCCACTTGTATAAATAAAAAGTTTATCGTAAATTTAATTCAATTGATATGAACATTGTTATATGTAAAGATTGCGGAGAGTTTGAACTTCACACAGTCGACACTCCACTTATTAATTTAAAGGTGAAATTCTAGCCACTCGGCTTGACAAAAAAAAAAGTATATAAATAAAACATAATTTAAATTCATATAACTCTAGCTACTATTATTGTTTAGAACTTGTTAGTTACCTGTGCTACCGTCTCCCTCAGCTTCACCATACCAAGTTGCAGTACCAGGATACCAATGTGTATCAAGGTGGGCACTGTGCTGACTCAGTCCCTGCGCAAGTATGAAACAGAGGCTTAAAAGAAACAAGGCGGCGGAGACACGGTGGTGCTGCTTCATTTTGAGTGAAGACAGCGGCGGAAGAAAACAGTTGGAATTTGGAAAACAAAAAACGGTTAAATGTTTTGCCGACACTTGCAGAGGTGTGGAAGTTTTGGTTATGAGACCGTTAAAGGATTTTTGGTTATTTTATAGGCTAAATTGTAATGCAAAAGGGTCCACTCCAACGATTATTTTTTGACGTTATTATCCATTTTTAGGAATGTATTTACGAATGGTGCCACTGTGTTGGGTCCCACTGGCGGTTGAAGCGTTAATTCGCATGTGCGCTACGCAAATGTGTTTTTGAGTGTGAATCGTTATGCAAACGCATATGCAACAGAAAAATGGTTTTGTTCTTATTACAAAAAATAAAAAGTTTTTTTTTTTCTTTTTGTTTGATACCGTTAATCTTTTATAGTTTTTGAGGAGATGGAAACGGTTGAATAAACGAGAGGGAAAGTGAGGCAATAATGCTTTCACAATTTTTGCAGTTTTAGATAGTAATTGATCTTAATCATCTATTTGAGATTAATTGGTTGGTTCTTGGTTCATACCATACTCAACAATCTTTGTTATTTGATTCAACATTGGGCATGGATGATTGAAATTAATTAGAACATCCAATCCTTGAATTCATAATCACATAATTAATAAGATTATTTTAAGCAGTTGGTGTGGAAATTGTAACTTGAGTGGATAGATTATATCTTAGCTTATTTGCTTGGTGAGATTGTGGATAATTTCTTTAATATTCAATAATGCTCTGGTTTATAGGAAAATAGCTGGGCTCTGATAATTTTGTAAATCAACTTATAATTTTTTTTTTATATAATATTAATTACATTTTTTATTATGTATAAAAGTGTCAAAGTGACTTATATTGTGTACGGAGCGAGTAATTTCTTTTATTTTGATTATTGAATATTAAGATTTTATAATTTAGTGCATTATTGGTGGGGTTTTTTGGTCAATGAGCATTATTGGTTTTATTGAAAGAAATTAGACAAAAGCCAATTAGCCAATCAATGACGATAATAAAACATGCAGATTCTTTAAAAAAAAGTCAGTTAGGCAATAAACCAATTAGATGCTAATTTTATTTTTAGAGTCATGTTAACTAGTACCCTGGGGCACTAGTTAAGAATACAAAAGTAGTAATTTTTACATTGAAAACAACAATTTTCTTACTTTTCAAATATTGATTACATGCACTTTAATGTATTATTACTATTTTAAGTATCTTTAACTAGTGCCCCGGAGGCACTAGTTAGCATTTTCCTTATTTTTAACAACTTAATATGCACGGTCCACTGTTTTTATTGTTCAAATTGCTAGAGACTAGAGTACTTATAATCGTACTCCCTCCGGCCATTATTATAAGCAAATTTCAATTTTTTGATACATTGTAAAAGTGATGTATGTGGTCCATATTATGAACCAAGTACATCACTTTTTCAATGTACCAAAAAAGTCAAATTTGCTTATAATAGTGGCCGGAGGGAGTAGATGCCATGTCTCTATAGTTGAGAAAATTGGGAGCAGGTTTGAGAATGAGTATATGACCATTAAAGTCTAATAATTCTCTTAAGTTGATTTTAGTTTATTTAATGTATCCGTAATGGTGGAGTGGTGGTAATTAATTAAAGTCACTTTCAATAATTAATGTTGCTTATGTAAGTGTGGGTTATTATGGAGTGTAATTATGATAGAAAAATGTTAAATAGTGCTCCAGTGCACTAGTTAAGGTAGCTAAGTATAGTAAGGTTCTTTTGAAACTTGTGCAATCAATTTTTTAAAAGTATAAAATATGATAATTTCAATGCAAAAACTTCTTTTTTTGGTTCCTTAATTAGTGTCATGGGGCACTAGTTAGCATGACTCTTGTGATAATAAAATTATAGTAGTAATAGTAGTTAAGATCATCTTTTACTAATAAAAGAAAGCTCCTATATAGCTCCTAGGCCTCCATTGTGATGATGTGGCACTCTAAGAAAATGTTTATAATCTCTATTAAAATTTTGATATTACCTCCTTTAATTTATTATTATTAAATCTTAAAAAAAAACTAATGCATTATTATTATAAAGTTATAGGTTAAGTTGAAAAGTTTCTTTCAAAAATTCAATTATCATAACCTTACCATGGAAAAGTTTTCTACTATCACACTTCCCTAACCTTACAACTTCATGAAAATGTAACCAACTTAATTAATAATTTTTAGTTTCACTATAACCTTTATATACACCCCTTATCACATTTGTTTTCATCTTTATTTTACACATTTGACACTTACAATAGTACTCATGAGATCATATACATCTTCAAGTTGTGTACTATATATACTATTGATACCATACCAATCTCATCAAGATAAGTAGATATTTTTCAATACTTTTGTAATACTGTTCATTTTTTCTTTTATAGTCAACTTAATTATTGTACATTCTTTTGTTTTTTTATATTGATTTGTTCTTTTTTTTTACTGAATTATTGTATATTCTTTGATGTCATGAAAGAAAAACATAATTGATTGTTCATGTTCAGAAGGTGAGGAAGATTTGAAAGAGAACTTAGATGAGTTTTGTCTCTCCCTTGAAATTTCAGTTTAAAAAATTATTTTTCTACAATTTTGTACTCTACACACATACACACACGAAGTGTAATCACTAATATTATGAGATTTGGATCTCTCCTTCCGAAGCTTCTACATGAGCTTCTCAATCGTACGTATAGACCTATAATGTAAGTCACATGAGAAATTTTACAACAAACAACTAATTTCATAAAAAAGAACAGTGAATAAATACGACAACTGAAATCATCAATTAAAAAGAATGTACAAAGGTCAAAAAATATAAAGCACTAAAGGGACAAATAACCTAAACCATATATATACATATATACCTAACATTTGGACTTGTCTCATGTGCCATGATAGTTAAGTACTTTAAGTAGGCAAATAAATTAAAGTTCTTTCCTATCCCCACCCTAACCATGATGATTTCCTATCATTTTTTTTCTTCTTTGTTTCAATGACATGTTTGATTCATTAGGTAGTGTCATTTTAAGTTTTAATTTGATTTTTTATGTTTATAAATTTTTAAATTAGTTATTTTACTCAAATTTTTGTGTAAAATCGTCCATGTTGCATAGGGTGTCAAACTATTGTATTTTATAACAATTTAGAAGGGTGCCATCTGAAAGTTTTAAATGAAATTAGGAGGATGTTAAATTTTTGTAAAATAACAAAATTCTCTAACATCAAATATAGTAAAAATTAATCCGGAATGGGATTGAAATATTTTTTATGTGGCATGCTTTAGAGAAGAGAAACTTCCAATTCTATTTAAAACTATTTTCTTATTATTTATTTAAATTAAACCTCTTTTCTTATTATTTATTTATATCTTTCATATGAAAAGTCAATTAAGATTAAGCAATTATTTGGCTTCCAAAGTGTTGAAAAAACGAGTAGAATTAAACCACAAATTAATTAATATTATGAGTAGAATTTGTTTGTGTGGTCGAATTAATATAAGGCATTGATCTCCGTTTGATCTCAATTAAGTGGATTTATATAACCCATATGTTAGAAAGAAAAATAATAATTAGATAGCCATTGATCTCAATTAAGTGGACTTAAAATTTTATTTGACGTTATATATAAAAGTGATCTAACTAAGTGGAATAAGTTATATTTAATTGGTTATGAAGTTGAAAGATTTAACTCATGATCTATCTATTCAAATTCATACTTCTTATCTTATATAATGGTAGCAAACTTGAATGGGATTCTTCATATTCAATTCATGTAACCTTTTGTATATAAATTTTTTGCTTTTGGTGCATTATCTCTCGCTCTAAAGAACTTTGAGGTTATATTTTTCATTTTTGTATTAAAATTTGTGTTTCTCTCTTTTACCCTTCACGTATGTCTTGATATTCATTTGTGTTTGCAGCAAGGAAAAGACTGAAGTTACTACTATTTTATATAAATTGACCATATCATATGCCGGGTCTTTGTTTTTTTTATCAGAGGTTATTGAGTCTTGGTTATAGGTTTTGTTTTAGATTTGTGCAATTGGCATATATTAATTATTTCAGTTTACTTTCTCTATGCTATAATCAAATGAAGAAAAAAGTTTGTATTTTTGAGTTTGTTTAATATGGACTTTTGAGTTTGTTAATAAAATGAAAAATAAAAGAATAGTAGTATTTTATAACCATCTATGATTTTTATAAGCAATACTCACTAACCACAACTTTTTATTCATACTCTCATTTTTTTAGTTTTGTTCTTTTACATGTTTTAGCAAATCATGTTTCTCAACAAGCAAGTCAATTACTATCTTATCTTTTCGAGTATAAATATTTGTCTTATTTCAATGTCTTTTTTTCTTACTTTTTAGGGATCAAAAGTCCAAAGATGACAAAGGAACATATGTTGGAACATGTTGAGTTAGCAATATGTCATTTTAATTATATGTAAGTTTTATTTATACTTAATTTATGGATTTGTATGTTATGTAAAAAAAATATCGTATGTTTTTTATTTAGCAACATAACTTTTTATTCATACTCTCATTTTCATAGTTTTGTTCTTTTGCATGTTTTAGCAAATCATGTTTCTCAACAAGTAAGTCAACTACTATCTTATCTTTTCGAGTATAAATATTTATCTCATTTCAATGTCTATTTTTCTTACTTTTTAGGGATCAAAAGTCCAAAGATGACAAAGGAACATATGTTGGAACATGTTGAGTTAGCAATATGTCATTTTAATTATATGTAAGTTTTATTTATACTTAATTTATGGATTTGTATGTTATGTAAAAAAAATATCGTATGTTTTTTATTTAGCAACATGACTTTTTATTCATACTCTCATTTTCATAGTTTTGTTCTTTTACATGTTTTAGCAAATCATGTTTCTCAACAAGTAAGTCAACTACTATCTTATCTTTTCGAGTATAAATATTTGTCCCATTTCAATGTCTATTTTTCTTACTTTTTAGGGATCAAAAGTCCAAAGATGACAAAGGAACATATGTTGGAACATGTTGACTTAGCAATATATCATTTTAATTATATGCAAGTTTTATTTATACTTAATTTATGGATTTGTATGTTATGTAAAAAAAATATCGTATGTTTTTGATTTAGCAACATATTATTTGGTTCTAATTTTCTTTCAAAATATTGTATGTCTTTCAAAATTCTAATTTTCTATAATTATATATATGATACTTTGATTAATGGTGAATTTGCTAAAGAATGAGAGGTAGGGGAATTGTTGCAGAATCATTCTTTGCAAGGAAGGAGTTGCTGACGACTATGATAGTGTATTGGCAAAGAAGGCAAAGTTGTGTGAAAATCTTCATGTCATATTGAAATAGGTGAAGAGTAAAAAATTCTTCAAAATAAAACGTTATCACATTAAGGGAATGAATTTGATAATTTTGATTCCAATAGCTCCTAGACAAGCATTATGCTTATATGACACTCTAAAAAAAAGTTTATAATCTAACTACTTCTCTTAATTATTATTTAATCTAAAAAAATATAATAGTTAATATTTGTGGCTCTTCTATAAATTTAGAGAGATTATAATCAACAAATTAAATTTGATCAACAAATATAATAATTATATTTTATAGAAATAATGATTGTTGATTATATTCATCCTTATTTTCATTAATTTGCACGGGAATATAGAAAATTTATCCTCCCCAAATTAAATTTAATATTTAATGATTAATACATGAATATAGAAAGACAATCAATAATATTAGTGTTAATTCTAAAGAAAGAAAAGTGACATGTTAGATGTTGATATGATAAAGGTGAAAGTTCAATGACAAAATAATTAATAGGAAGCAACACACATAACATAAATTAATAGTGTTAATAATAATGGAAAAAAAATTATAAAAGGAAAATGAATAGATGTATGTGCTCCTTCATCTTATCCTCCCAAAATGTGTTAAATTATGACATGGTAATTGTAATAATACATTTATTAGGTTTATATAGTTGATTGAAATTTCATGACTCAAAGAATTCCAACTAACAGACATATATATATATATATATTGAGCTGGCATGTGAATTTTATCATATATATTGAGACTTTTGCAAGTAGCTAGAATCATACATGCAATTGTTCATATAGTAGATTTTATTTTGTGTGTTTGACAATTGAAAATATAATTTCTTTCAATTCATTTTCTCCCTACTAAAATATATTTTCTTTCAATTCACTTTCTCCCTACTAAAAGGTATGTAATTTTTGGGAGTTTTCTTTTGAGTCTTTCTTTTTGCTACACAAAAAACATTATCTTTTCTTTTCAAGCCTAAATGTTATTCTATTTTCAATTTCCATATCCATTTTTCTTACTTTAAGGATCAAAATTGATCAAAGATAACAATAGAGCAGATTTTGAGAATGTGTTGATTTAGCAAGCCGTCAATTTATGTGTAAGTTTTAGTTATACTTTTTCTTATTGACTAAAAGTTTTAGCTATACTTAAACTATGGATATTGTATGTTATATAAAAAAAAAACATGTTATTGATTTAGCAACACGTCAATTTATATATTGCATGCGAAAAACTCATAATTCGTGTAATTTTTGCAAGGATATATCACTACATTTGGTTGTCACTACTACTATCGTGAGTTACTACTTTGTGTCCATACATCTTCCCCTACTCATACCAGCATAATGCTTATTATTTTGAACCCTTTGGCATTTCAATGTGAGTATGTGACAGTATGGAAGAATGGAAGTTGATTCTGTAAAATAATTTTTTGTAAAATAAAACTTTCAAGACATTCTTGAACTAATCATCTATTCTAAATTTAATTAAAATAGATAGTTATATAATTAAATTAACAATTGAGAAGATATTGTTTAGTAGCAGGTGCATTTATTGAACCAAAAGGCATAACAAGATAATCATAATGTCCCAAATAATCAATTTGAGTGCATCCAAACTTACATTTGTTCTAATTTGCAGGAAAGCAATTAGAGAGTAGCGCCTCTTAAGCGATACGTACTAAACTAAACTGAAAACCCGAATCAAAATTATTAAATAAAAAAGACAAAATAAATGAAGGGACCAAAAACTAAATAAAAAAAAGAGAATGATATAAGAAAAATACTTGAGCATAGTAAAAGGAAGATTAATAAAACCGCTAGCTAAAAACATTTTGAATTTCTGATCAATAAAATATGGAATATAATTCTGCCAAGTGAATGTTTGAGAAGAAACTTCAATAGAAATTAATTTATTATCATAACAAGAATTGTCTTTTTTGTAAATATGAGAGACCTTAAATTATATGAAGGAGTAAATTAAATAGTTATATTTTTTCAAGAATAAGAAAAATCGTCAATTGTAAAATTTGTTGATGTTCATATACGTCAAAATAAATTTTAGAAATTGTTGAAACTGTAGATATTAAAACATATTTACATATATTTGTAAAATATAATCACACATATATTTAAACATATTTACATGCAATATAATAAGATGATTTAAATAATCTTATTGTTTAAAGATAGTGTGTGTATATGTGTTATGAAATTCGTTAAAAGTTCCAAAATTATCAATTTGATTTTAATATTAATAATGTAACTATTTAAATAAAATAAGTACATACTCCAAAGTGTTTTAAAATAATAAATTCTCTTTATCTGAGCTAATTAACTAAACCTAAAGTTCGATTTTTATTTACCGAACTTTTTTTTAAGGGTATAAACATGTGTTTTCAACTGTTTAAATGTTTGGTTCGCATTTACCAAACTTTTTTTAAGGGTATAAACGGAAACTCAGGGGATGAAGGGGTGGGAAGAGAAATCTTCAAATCTTTTAACATATCTTTTAACACTTTGAGGAAGTGTTTGATCATCTTAGAGAGGCAGGACCTATGATCTGCGAAATGGAATGGACGCCGGGGTTAGAATACTTGAGAAAGATAAAATTTATATTATTTACATATATTGGATTTTTATTGTTTTTACTTATTTTTTTAAAATTGTATGTAGGGTTTCGTATACAGGGAGGGGGATGAAATACCCCACGGTGACTAATGAATATGGCATGGTTCAAACAAACATACACTTTTTGGTGATAGTAGGTTATGGCACAAAATGGATACATAATGAGTTGGTTACTTACTACTACACCGTAAGAAATTCCACAGGAATTGAATGGTCGGACAATGGCTATGGGAAAATTGAAGCTAAAGAAGACTTATTCTCATGTTGTTTGGGATCACAAAAATTACAGTAATGTCTGGTAATGAACACAATAACAACATCGTAGGAGGAGTTTCAAAGGTAACAACTTTGTAACTTTCATTAAGTTTTACTGCAATTATCTTTTCTGAACATTCTGCAAAAATGTGAAAACTTATCACTGAAAACCATGTTTATTTCAACTTATTTATTAGATAATATGGGACAAAGTTGGCGAGGCTGAGCCTGACAGAGACATAATGATGTTTGAGCTTGAACAAGAGTGTCTTGAAGTGTACATAATGTTGTTTAAATTGTTAGAATTATTGTTAAAATTAAGTAACAATAACGACTTAGTAACTATAACGACTTTATAGTTGTTATAGTTACTCCGAGTATGGTTCAATTATTCAAGACCGTAGAACCTTACTTAGTAACTATAACGACTTTATAGTGATCTGAAACAGGATCAAGACAAATCAGTTTTGTTATTAAAATGTTTTCTTTCTTCTTTTCATTCCTCGCTTTCCTTTTGTAACATACAAAACTATGGCCCTTTTGTCTGATCTGAAACAACCTCTTCCCCATGATCCTCGTATGGCTTCTCTTCATTATCTTCATCTGGATTCTCTTCTTCCTCCTCTTCTGAATCCTCCTCATCATTATCTTCATCTGGATTCTCTTCTTCCTCCTCTTCTGAATCCTCCTCATCTCCAAAGTTGATAGTTTTTGTAGTAGCTTTACGAGTAGTAAAGTCAATATAATCTTTTAGTAGTTCCTGCCAAGGAATGTAGAAATGACACATATCCCCCATAGTTACACACCTTCGGCCATCCCTTGCAATGTTCACGTCTCTACTCAAATTTTACCATAATCATTTTTAATAATTAATGTAATAATAATATACTATTAAACAAAAAAAAACAACACTATAAAGCATATAGAGAGCCATATAATAATATATTTGCGTGACCCACTCATAAGAAATATTTCTCTAATAAAAGAGATCCAGTGAATAGTCATACTAAACAATATAACAATCCTAATGTAACTCCCAATTTATTTGTGACCCACTCATTAACAATGATAATAAATATTGATATATATGTTACTTTATGTGTAACCCCTAATTCTCTATAGTCTTACCTTTGTATTTTGCCTCTTGCAATACCTCTTACACAAATCGATTAAACAATGCATTAACAATGGTAGTATATGTTGGTCCATATGTTACAATAGTATTATTGCCTATAATAGTGCAATAATGATTGGATGAATCTCAATATACATTAGTTTATAATAATAATGCATTAGTTTTTTTTTAAGATTTAATAATAATAAATTAAAGGAGGTAATATCAAAATTTTAATAGAGATTATAAACATTTTCTTAGAGTGTCACATCATCACAATGAAGGCCTAGGAGCTATATAGGAGCTTCCTTTTATTAGTTAATTTTATAATTATTTTTATTCATTGCTAGCAACATCTCAGAATTTTGATTATGTCAAAGCAAGCATAATCAAATTGCTCCATCACTCATTCCACAAATTTTGAACAATTAATATTTTTTGGATTTAATTTCATTTACATAATTACATTGTTGTTACATAAAAATATTTTATGACGAAGGTTGTTACATAATTGTTTTATTAAATTTGGCCAAATTCATGATATTCGATATGCCAAGACATTGCTACAATGAAAAATATATATATTAACCTGTTTTTTTATTGATGCTTGCTTTTATCATATCTATGAAGAAGAGACCAGAGATGAAATTGGAATATTCCATGGAATTAATTGTATAAGAGCCAAACATGTTAGAATTTACGTGATACAAAATGTTTTAATATTATTGAAGGAACAATTAAGAGATAAAGCAGCGGAATATAAAATTTTTCCTTCTAATTGATCCTTACGAATGATTATGAATCGTGTTTAGGATTTTACCTCTTAACGAAAATCCCTTCTTTCACGAACAGTTGGTGATTAGTGCTTTGAATCACGAGCAAGATCACGAACAAGTCACCACCACGTTGATCACAAGTGTTAATAGTATAACGCCTCTAGCTAGTCCACACGAATAGATCCCTCCAAAAGAGTGCTAGCTCCAAGAATGAAGGTTTCTAGTGAGAGGTGGGAAAATAAGGATTAGGGTTTTAGCAATTGATTTTCAACAACAACTTTTTCTTTATCACAAGTGTTCTATTTATAGAACCACTTGTCTTGTGCACCAAGACAAACTATTTGTCATTGGGCCACAATTATACTAAAACCTTTTAATTAAATAAATCTTTTAAGAAACGCACCCCCATGTGTCATGTACACATGAGTGCTTTCTTTTCATAACAAATTATGATACGCTTATTTAATTACCATGATACCCTTATCATATTTCCTTAATTCTCTGAGGTGCACCGTACCTTACGGTGTTCCAATTTCACACTAGCCTGTTCTTATGTGTGTGACCCTTGTAGGTTTCCATAACGTTGGCAATTATATTAAATCCTCTATTTAATATAATATACAATGAGCGGTATCTAGCAACACATCATTGCTACCCAAGTTATGAGAAATTAACATGTGATCTAAAACACAACCTCTAGTGATAATATCAGTGTGTATAATTACCCCTTTGCCCTTTATGTCTATATTGAACACAAAGCATACTTGGTGTCACCTTTGTCCAGTTCAATATTGGGCCCATGACATTTTATCCTGTTATGCAGGATTGGCAAATTCCATCTAGGTCACTATTGTCCCTCAGCATGCTTTGTGAAGTACCCATCAACTGCCTTTATGATCATCCTGTTACGGACAACGTTAGATCAGCAACAAAGTACTTGACTCTACATCTAGGGTACATAGTGGTTTCAGGTCTAAGGGCGGTTTACACCATTATCACCATGAGAGTAACTTATGACACTTTGCATAACTTTGCATGTAGTACTCTCATAGTGGGTCAATCCGGTATAAATATTACTCTTAATATTTATACCTATGTCAAGACTTGATAACTCCTTATCCTATGATCCATGAGATGCGATCATCAGTCTCTCTTCATAATAGTCTCTATGTTTTATCATTATCCCAATTCATGATAAAACTTGACTATGGATGCTTTAAGAATAGCGTCTTTATGTTTAATGTAATCTCATGACTAAGTCACACTTAAATATTAAACAGACTTTCTATTCTAGGGACTTCATTATTTTGAACGTTACAAACATAATAAAGAGAATGCCTTTTATTATTAATAAAGAAACAATATATTATTAATAATTAATTCGATACAAGTACTAAAGTCATTGGCCTCTAGGGCTTACACCAACAATCTCCCACTAGCACTAGAGCCAATCCGGCATTACTTTAATACCCATAGACCTAGTGTGCCCATCATGCTTCAACTGCGCAAGAGGCTTTGTTAGTGGATCAGCTATGTTGTCAAGTGTAGGTACTTTGCATATTTTCACATCTCCTCTATCTATTATCTCTCGAATAAGATGGAATCGCCTAAGTATGTGTTTGGATCGTTGGTGAGATCTAGGTTCCTTAGCTTGTGCAATTGCACCATTGTTGTCACAATACAGACTAATGGGATCAACAATGCTAGGGACCACTTCAAGTTCAGATATGAACTTCTTGATCCAAACAGCTTCCTTTGCAGCACATGAGGCAGCAATATACTCGGCTTCAGTTGTAGAATCAGCCACTGTCTCTTGCTTTGAACTTTTCCAGCTTACAGCGCCACCATTTAGGCAAAACACAAAACCAGATTGTGATCTAAAATCATCCTTGTCGGTTTGGAAGCTAGCATCGGTGTACCCTACAACCGCAAGTTCTTCCTCACCTCCATATACCAAGAATGTTTCCTTAGTTCTTCTCAAGTACTTAAGGATATTCTTGACGGCTATCCAGTGACTCTCACCGGGATCAGATTGGTACCTGCTCATTGCACTCAAAGCATACGAGACATCTGGACGAGTACACAACATGGCATACATAATGGATCCGATTGCTGATGCATACGGTATCTCATTCATGCGTTCCCTTTCTTCTTTAGATGAAGGGGATTGTGTCTTCGAAAGACATATTCCATGTTGCATTGGTATGAATCCTTTATTGGAATCATGCATATTAAAGCGCCTTAGCACTTTATCTATGTATGTACTCTGACTTAGGCCAAGCAGTCTTTGTGATCTATCTCTATAGATTCTTATTCCCAATATATAGGCTTCTTCACCAAGGTCCTTTATAGAAAAGCAATTCCCTAACCAAGTCTTTACTTGTTGTAAGGTAGGGACATCGTTTCCTATTAGTAATATGTCATCTACATATAACACTAGGAAAACGATCTTGCTCCCACTAACCTTCTTGTAGACACAAGGTTCATCTTCATTTTTAATGAATCCATATTTTGTTACGGTTTCATCAAAACGAAGATTCCAGCTTCTGGAAGCTTGCTTCAATCCATAGATTGATCGCTGTAACTTGCATATCTTATGAGCTTCATTTGGTATGTCAAATCCTTCGGGCTGTGTCATGTACACATCCTCAAGGAGATTTCCATTAAGGAAAACAATTTTGACATCCATTTGCCATATTTCATAATCATGATATGCTGCGATAGCAAGTACAATCCGAACAGATTTAAGCATTGCAACGGGTGAAAAGGTTTCATCATAGTCAACACCATGAATTTGTTTATATCCTTTAGCAACCAGTCTTGCTTTGTAGGTATGTACTTTACCATCCATGTCAGTCTTCTTTTTGAAGACTCACTTGCATCCTATAGGACGAATTCCTACAGGAGGTTCTACCAAGATCCAAACTTGGTTTGTGTACATGGAATCCATTTCAGATTTCATGGCTTCTAGCCACTTCTCAGATTCAGGACCAGTTATGGCCTCTTGGTAGGTTACAGGCTCATCTTGATCCATGAGTAATACGTCACCTTGTTCAGTTATGAGATATCCATATCTCTCAGGTTCGTGACGTATCCTGTTTGACCTACGCTGGACTTGTTCTACTTGAGCAGGTTGTTCTTCCACAACATCTTGTGGTTGCTGCTCATGTTCCTCCATAGTTTGCCTAATAATTGGTGGTTCTTGAATTTCTTCAAGTTCCACACTCCTCCCACTGATTCCTTTGGAAATAAATTCTTTTTCCAAGAAGACACCAGTTCGAGCAACAAACACTTTGCCCTCGGAAGGATTATAAAAGTAGTATCCTCTTGTTTCTTTAGGATATCCTACAAATAGGCATTTGTCAGATTTGGGTTCAAGTTTAGTTGTTATTAGTCGCTTTACATAGACTTCACAACCCCAAACCTTCATGAAAGACAAATGTGGTTTCTTTTCACTCCATATCTCATATGGTGTCTTTTCAACCCTTTTGGATGGAACGTGGTTAAGTGTATAAGCTGCTGTCAATAGGGCATGTCCCCAAAAGGAGTTTGGAAGATCCGCATGACTCATCATGGATCGCACCATGTCTAACAAGGTTCGATTTCTTCTCTCAGATACACCATTCCATTGTGGTGTTCCGGGAGGAGTTAGTTGTGATACTATACCACATTCTTTAAGATGGTCATTAAATTCTAGGCTTAAATATTCACCACCTCGATCTGATCGAAGAGTTTTAATATTCTTACCTAATTGGTTTTGTACTTCATTTTTAAATTCCTTGAACTTTTCAAAGGATTCGGATTTGTGTTTCATTAGATACACATATCCATATCTACTGAAGTCATCAGTAAATGTTATGAAGTATGTAAAACCCCCTCTAGCAGGTATGTTCAATGGTCCACATACATCAGTATGTATGAGTGCCAAAAGATCATTAGCCCTTTCACCTTTTCCTTTGAATGGGGCTTTTGTCATCTTTCCAATTAAACAAGATCTACATGTATCATATGATTCATAATCAAAAGAGTCCAAAAGTCCATCTTTATGGAGTTTGGAGATGCGTCTCTCATTTATATGGCCTAAACGACAGTGCCAAAGGTAACTTGGATTCAACTCATTTGGTTTCATCCTTTTAGTATTAATGTTATAGACTGGCGTTTCAAGATCAAGGACTTATAGTCCATTATACATTTGAGCATTAGCATAGAATATATCATTTAAATAAATAGAGCAACAATTGTTCTTTATCATAAATGAAAACCCAAACTTGTCCAAACAAGAAACGGAAATAATATTCCTGCTAATGGCAGGTACATAATAGCAGTTCTTTAACTGAATTATTAAACCACTAGGTAAAGATAAATTATAAGTCCCTACGGCTAAAGCAGCAACTCTTGCTCCATTCCCAACTCGTAGGTCCACTTCACCTTTCGCCAATTCTCTACTCTCCTTTAGTTCCTGCACATTAGTACAAATGTGAGAACCACATCCAGTATCTAATACCCATGATGTAGAAGTAGATAAATTAATTTCTATAACAAAAATACCTAAAGTTGTAGGAGCTACTCCTTTCTTCTTATCTTCCAGGTACTTTGGGCAATTCCTCTTCCAATGTCCGGTCTTACCGCAATAGAAACAATTGCCTTCTTTTGCTATGCTCCCACTAGGCTTTAAAGCAGGGGGAGTTTCTTTTGGTTTGGCAACTCCCTTGCCTTTCCATTTACCACCTTGCTTTTTGGGCTTCTTGTGATGCTTATTTCCATTACTAACCATTAGAATGGATTTCCCTTTAGACTTCAGATTTTGCTCGGCAGTTCTTAACATGCTTAGCAATTCAGGAAGAGTCTTATCCAAATCATTCATATTGAAGTTTAGGATAAACTGATTGAAACTATCCGGCAACGATTGCAAAATGAGATCAGTTGCAAGTTCTTTCTCAAGAGGGAATCCTAGCCTTTCAAGGTTTCCCACATACCCAATCATCTTGAGCACATGAGGACCTACCGGAGATCCCTCACTTAACTTGCATTGAAAAAGGGATTTTGAAACTTCGAACCTCTCATGACGGGCTTGCTCCGCATATAGAGTTTTCAAGTGTTCGATCATTTCAACAGCATTCATGTTTTCATGTTGCTTCTGAAGCTCAGAATTCATGGTAGCCAACATGAGGCATGCAACCTCATTAGCATCATCAACATGCTTCTTGTAAGCATCCTTTTCAGCCCTTGGAGCATTATTAGCTGGCTCATTTTCAGGAACAGGTTCCTCTAAGGCATACAGCTTATTGTCATGCTTGAGGACAATCCTCAGATTTCGGTGCCAATCAAGAAAATTTGAACCATTCAACTTTTCTTTGTCTAGGATTGATCGCAAAATGTTGTTTGATGTGTTTGATGACATGGTTATCTACATAAAGAAATGAAAATATAAGTATCAAGTTATTTAATTAGGTCTTTAATTAAATATGCTCCCACTATTTTACTCAAACCAAATGACCCTCATCATTTGATTCGGAAAATCCCGTTGGAAGATTTTCTAGTGGGTCAAGATCCATATTTCACTTTGTCTTAAGTCCGCGGTGGGCGGATTACACAAGACTTAGTTTATTTAGGTAGGAACTCCTTCCAATTGTATCTTATACAACTCTTGAATATATCAATCGGGTGAATAACTCCTTATTCGAATTCATCTTATGAATTATTCCCAATCATTGCTTCTTAAACTCATATAATCTCATTATATTTGTTAAGTTAAGTTTGACCCTTACTTTAAAAGTTGGATATTACAATTATCTCATCGCACCTTACCAATATAGAGTATGCACTTCGCGGTGGGCGAACCTACATAGCTCGATACTAGTCTTGATGAGTTCTAAAGCTTGGAAAGCGTAAACTTAATATTCACATATTTTATTAATAAACAAAATGCACTCCGCGGTGGGCGAACCCACATTTTCTTTATTAACCTCTTATGTGTCTCTTGAGGGATATTTAATTAATTTGATCTCACCGGCTTGTTAAACACATTAAACGCTCTCACATGCATCAACATACATACATACAATAATATAACATGATATGATTATGGCCTCCTAACACAAGTGTTCTCTCAAGCCAATGAGAGAACCCTAAACTACCCTAACGATGATCTACTTCTCCAAGCATCATCTTCATGGTTGTCCTCCTTTCTTCCTATTGTAATTCTATTATAACATTACATCAAAGAATACTCGTTTTACATACGAGGGAGTAAGATGATAAGAGAAATTACATCAAGAATTTTTAGAGAGAGGCACGACACGCAGGCCGTATTTAAAAATCCAAATTAAAAACAAAGGAGTAAACTAAGGCCATAATCAATCATCACAAAACATAACAATAAACATATTTATTATTATTATCAATTCAGGTCGAGTAGATTAATTAAAACTAAAATTTTGGCGAACGGTCAAAATCGGAGCTGTCACCTGCGCCCCGCGCAGATGCCCTGCGCCCCGCTCAATTTCACCAAAAAGGTGATTTTGGTTCTGCCATCTGAGCCCCGCGCAGATGCCCTGCGCAGGCCCGTGCGAAAAACCTAGTTTTTCGCGAATCCTAATGCAGAATTTCGTGCCGTCAAAACCTTTTATGACTGAAATTCGATATGATTGATTAACATGTCATTGTTTCACCATACTAATGTCGGATTCCAAAGCAAATGATCATGAATCAATTCAATATCAAATAACTTTCATAATTTGTTTTATTGAACGAAATTATGAATGATGTATCTAATACACCGTTTTGCATCACGATCACTTATATCATATATAAGCATTGATCAATCTTATTTGTATAAACCTATGACAATTAACATATCGCTGCTTCACCATACAATTGTCGGATTCCGAAGCCGTTTCAATGTTAACCATCAATTTTCATACAAATAGATGCCAAATTTTAATTGCTCGATTTTAATCTTTATTAGATGTTTTAATCATATTAAAACTGAATTCATGAAATAAACAATTATCAATTCATGGATTCGTAAGTGGCTCTGATACCAATTGAAGGAACAATTAAGAGATAATGCAGCGGAATATAAAATTATTCCTTCTAATTGATCCTTACGAATGATCATGAATCGTGTTTAGGATTTTACCTCTTAACGAAAATCCCTTCTTTCACGAACAGTTGGTGATTAGTGCTTTGAATCACGAGCAAGATCACGAACAAGTCACCACCACGTTGATCACAAGCGTTAATAGTATAACGCCTCTAGCTAGTCCACACGAACAGATCCCTCCAAAAGAGTGCTACCTCCAAGAATGAAGGTTTCTAGTGAGAGGTGGGAAAATAAGGATTAGGGTTTTAGCAATTGATTTTCAACAACAACTTTTTCTTTATCACAAGTGTTCTATTTATAGAACCACTTGTCTTGTGCACCAAGACAAACTATTTGTCATTGGGCCACAATTATACTAAAACCTTTTAATTAAATAAATCTTTTAAGAAACGCACCCCCATGTGTCATGTACACATGAGTGCTTTCTTTTCATAACAAATTATGATACGCTTATTTAATTACCATGATACCCTTATCATATTTCCTTAATTCTCTGAGGTGCACCGTACCTTACGGTGTTCCAATTTCACACTAGTCTGTTCTTATGTGTGTGACCCTTGTAGGTTTCCATAACGTTGGCAATTATATTAAATCCTCTATTTAATATAATATACAATGAGCGGTATCTAGCAACACATCATTGCTACCCAAGTTATGAGAAATTAACATGTGATCTAAAACACAACCTCTAGTGATAATATCAGTGTGTATAATTACCCCTTTGCCCTTTATGTCTATATTGAACACAAAGCATACTTGGTGTCACCTTTGTCCAGTTCAATATTGGGCCCATGACATTTTATCCTGTTATGCAGGATTGGCAAATTCCATCTAGGTCACTACTGTCCCTCAGCATGCTTTGTGAAGTACACATCAACTGCCTTTATGATCATCCTGTTACGGACAACGTTAGATCAGCAACAAAGTACTTGACTCTACATCTAAGGTACATAGTGGTTTCAGGTCTAAGGGCGGTTTACACCATTATCACCATGAGAGTAACTTATGACACTTTGCATAACTTTGCATGTAGTACTCTCATAGTGGGTCAATCCGGTATAAATATTACTCTTAATATTTATACCTATGTCATGACTTGATAACTCCTTATCCTATGATCCATGAGATGCGATCATCAGTCTCTCTTCATAATAGTCTCTATGTTTTATCATTATCCCAATTCATGATAAAACTTGACTATGGATGCTTTAAGAATAGCGTCTTTATGTTTAATGTAATCTCATGACTAAGTCACACTTAAATATTAAACAGACTTTCTATTATAGGGACTTCATTATTTTGAACGTTACAAACATAATAAAGAGAATGGCTTTTATTATTAATAAAGAAACAATATATTATTAATAATTAATTCGATATAAGTACTAAAGTCATTGGCCTCTAGGGCTTACACCAACAATTATAATATTAAAACTCACCAAAAAGTGAAACTTCAAACTAAAAGTTTGCAATGGTATTTAGAAATTTGAGAAAATAAATTTTTAATAATTATGATTTTAATTGTGAACAGAGATACTCATATAACTCACAAGGAAAAAAGGAAGTGAGTTAGACAACAAGGGAAGAAACTTGAGAACCAAAAATTATGGATACATGTAAAGTAACCTAATTGAGCTTTTGAACGAGAATTCTTCTAAATTATCAAAATATTTAATCTTTTTTTTCTTTTATGAATAATTTAAATTTGTAGCCCATGAGTTGTGAATTGGAACACAAAAGGTTTCATAACCAATGAATAGCTTCACCAAAAAATAATAAATCAACAATGAAAAATATTAATTGTAAAGGGATCAAGTAAATACTACAAGTTAATGTTATGTCTTATCGGCTCATAAAACAACTAAAATCAAAATAAAAATACTACTATTTTATTGCATAAAAAACCCCTTAACTTCTACTCCTTAACTATTATGATTCATTTGTAAGGAAAAAAAAACTATGACCATTCACTCACTCATGATATTAATACAAAAAATAAATTAATATTTTATTTGACCTTTCAATTTTTTTAATAAATTAGTTAGTTGTAATTTTTATTTATTACTAAATAAAAACACAGTCTCAAAGCTGAAAAAACTATATGAAAATATTCTTAAATAATTAAGAGAAATAAAATAAATAAAAAATTATGGAGGAACATAAGCCTTATAGAGCAAGCATGACTACCTCTAACATACCAAAGCATGACAATCTCTAACATACCAAAGTAAAAAGAAAACAAAGCAAGTTCCATTTTTTGTTTTTTAAAAAAAAAAAGCAAGTTGTGACTATACCATTACGACACATGAAAAGAAAATTAAGTTCTTATATGATTACATTATTAGAAACAAATATGATACATCTCTTCAAATTTATGAATATTATACGAGATCCACTAAAATATTATATATATAAATTAATATTAAACATAATCATGTTACTATATTTAAAATATTATCATTCATTTAATTATATATCATTATATTTATCATAAGTATTATTATTTAATTAATTTTTAAGTTACAAAACTCATCATCTATTTTTCATTTTTTTAAATAGATAATCATATAATTAAATTAACGATTGCTTGTAATAAACGGAAAATATGATTTAAGAGTACTTCTCTATATTATATAAAAAAAGGTGCAGTACTCTTCTATAAAAATGAGTATTGTATTCTTTCTTTTTTATGCAATAAGTGCAATGCATTCTAATAAGCAATACTAAACTAAACTGAAAACTCGAATTAAAATATTTAATAAAAAATACAAAAAAAAATTAGGGAACAAAAACCTCAAAGAGAGAGAGAGAGAGAGAGAGAGAGAGAGAGAGAGAGAGAGAGAGAGAGAGAGAGAGAGAGAGAGAGCATAAGAATTAAGCATAGAAAAATGAAGATAAAAATCTGACCAATAAAATATGGGATATAATTTTACTAAATGAATGTTTGAGAAGAAACTTAAAAAAAAAACAATTTATTATCAAATTTTAGAAATTGTTGGAACAGTAAATATTAAAACATATTTACATATATTTAAACATATTTACACACAATTAAAATTCACTAAAAATTCAAATATATGAAATCATCTTTCAAAATTATGTATTGGCAAAAAAAATATTTAAGTTTATATAATAATAAAAATAAACAAAATATTCAAGCAAATATTATTAATTAAGAGAGACAAAAACTAACAATAAATTTGAAGGGACACAAACCTCACCAAGAAAAAGAAAAACAAATGAAAAAAGGACCAATCGAAAAAAATGTAAACCAACCAATAGTCTAAAAAAATCAAGACTAATAAAGTCGGGATAAATTCCACCAAATAAATATGTGAGAAGAAACTTAAAAAGAACGAGAGGGGAGTAAGTCAAGCCCACCATATATGAATCATATTCTATAACCAAAACTTATTTCAACATTTTTCATGAGCAGTATTGTCAGCGTATGCCTCCAACTATTATTGAAAAAAAATAAAAATGAGGGATACATAAAAAATAAAAAACAAAGTGACATGTGACTACACAATTGCAATTCATACAAAGAAAATTAAAATCTTATACGATTACACTATTAAAATAAAATATGAGATCTATTACATTAAAATATAAACAAAACTAAGATATAAATCAATAAAAAATCTCATATTCTAAACATATACTAATATTAAATATAATATTATTTTAAAATAAAGTATATCATTTTTAATGTGATTATACTTATAACAATTATTATTTCTCATCTATAAAAATAATTTAATTCAAGTTATTACCAAAAAAATTAATTATATAGTTTAATCGAACCCGTGCAACGCACGGGTTGCACGGGTTTATTTCTAGTTGATATAACTTGTGTGGCAATTCATTTTTCTTGATCCTTGAAGGTAAAGCAATGGAAGAGGGAGTTCTGTTCGTTGGCACTAACCCAAAAATGATTGTGTTTTGTATTTGTTTTTTTTTAGTAACTTATTCAATACCTATTGAAAATTAATAACATAAATAAATTTATAGAAGAATAAAAATTACTAGTTTGTAGGTACTATTTATAAATTTACACATGCGGTAAAAATAAAATATTTTAATATTTTTTTTTTTTATCACCAGTTTAATCTGGTTCGAACATTGGTTTTGGTATTAAGCGGTTTCAGCCCCCTCATGATCGCAGTTACAGGGGATCGAACTGTTGTCTTCCCTACTAAGTTCATCGTTAATCACCTCTGAACCAACTAACATGGTATTTTTATGAATAATTACTCTAAAAGACAATCTAGATATGTCACATTCTCTAGTTCTTAATTAAGTTTGACCAATAATTATTTTCACCGTAATTGAATCAGGGTTTGATAGAACTATACGTTCTAAAAATAATTAACCACTTAAGTTCAATCTTTAAATTGTGTTTATGCTTCCTAATAAATTGTGGAGCATTCGCCCGTTTCACATACGTTGTAATTAATACTTCTAGGGGGTGTTTGTTTCATGGTTGAAAAAATTATTCCTTGGAATGTAGAAGTTATACAAATATAGATTTTTATGTTTGTTACAAGGTTAGAAAATTAAGTCCGACGAGTAAAATATTCCAAGAATTTTAGATTAAATACAAGGTTAGAAAATTCTTATCCTATCATGCTGGTAACCTAGCTCAAATTCAGGATAAGAATTATTACTAGCTAGAGAGACAAGATATGATAAGTTTTCGAATTAAATTAGCATATATATATTGTTGTCTCACCAAACACTTAATTGAATTAGGATATGATACAATTGTCTTATCATATCTATTATACTATACGCACCAAACAGTCCCTTACTTATTGGAAAACTTATTCCTAGAAGTGAAATTCTCAAGGGTGAAACAAAAGCCCCCTAGTAAGTGTATCTCAACTCTTATTATAAAACTTTTAGAATCTACAGTTATTTAAAAATGTAATTGTTGTTCAGAAAAAGAAATAATTCAGCAATACTTTTTTAAAGATGGTTTTTCATATTTATTCTTATAATTATTTATATTATTGAGATAAAATATTGAATTTACACATTTAAATTAAAGGGAGAAAATGGTTTTAGTGTGTTTTAGATGAGGTTTTCAAATAATCTTTGTCGAAAAATTTATTGAAGATACAAGCTATATTGAAAATATTATCTCCTCTCAATCAAACTTTCTCTATTAATAAGAGACAGAAATCAAATCACTTACTCAAAGGGTCTATATCTTACATTTAAACGAATATATTATTGATTAAAATAAAAATATTTTGAAACACGAGAAGTTGTGGATCTTATGAAGAAAGTCAAAAATATCATGCAAGACAATATGCTGTCCTCTAGCTCTATGAAATAGTTATTCAAATGATTAATTTTGTCATTTAAAAGGACTAACGATGCAGTTTGTTTTTCAAATTAATGATATATATAATATTCTCTTTATTCCTATTTATAAAAGATAGTTTGACAAAACACGGGTATTAAAAAAGGGAAAATGCTTCAATCACCAACCACTCATGTATTGTGCCACATTCCACTAATTTATTTCTTTTCCAACTTTATAGAGCATTTCTTGCTTTTCGTGGTACCAAGTTTCGTAAAAAATAGCACTTAAAAAAGTAAATTTTAGTATTAAATTAATTGACAAATTATATTGATTTTACATGTTTACTCTTACAATTAATTGTAGTGCTTTGTATCAAACAAAAGAAAATTTAATGCTATTAAAAAAACTATGTAAAGTAAATAATGGTAAGTTCGGGAAAAAAAAATTAATGTTATTGATAATTGTAAAAGGATCTTATAAAAAGGAACAAATAATTTGTCAAACTAACTCTTATAAAAAGGGACGGAGGGAGCATAGGCGAAGCTTCTCAAGGGCAACGCGAAAATATTTTGGTATTTTTAGGGGTTAGTTTAGGGTAAAATTGAGATTTTTAAGGGTTAGTTTAGGACAAAATTGAAATTTTTTATTAAATACTGAGATAAATTTAAATTTTTAGGGATTAGTTTAGGTCAAAATTGAGATTTTTTGGAGTTAGTTTAGAACAAAACTAAGATTTTTATTCAACACTGAGATAAACTGAAATTTTTAGGGATTAATTTAACGAAAAACTGAGATTTTTTTGTAGACAAAATTTTTGCCCGGACTTAATATAGTTGCTGGCTCCGCCACCGGGAGGGAGCATTTATTTAAAATCAAAGAATGATCTAAGCACATCATGTAAAGCTGTTAAAAAAATTGTTTATAAAATTATATCAATGAACAAAAAAAACAAATCTAAAAAGTGGGTTTTATTTCTTTTGGTGACTAATATGGAGTTGAGGGATTGATTTATCTAAAATCAGCAATTCTGGAAGCCAGTGCCGACTATTACTAGCAGACTAAGCAGTGTGATATTATTATGGAAAATGATCAAGTATTAAACAAGTGATATAGATATGACTAATTGAAAATAATATCTACTAAATTGCGGATCTATAATATAGTTCTATTCTATTACTTTTTTTGTTTTACTTGCTTAATTTTTCTTATGACAAAAACCAACATTTGTCCTAAAGACATATGATAAACAACTTACAAATATTTTTTTAAAAAAATTGTACATTATCAATTTTTCAAAGATCAGACATATTATATTTTTCAATGTAATAATTTGATTTTTAAGTTTCTTAAAATGTATGTGCCCTTAACAAACAAGACTTTTTTTATTTGCACATTGATGCATGCAAAGACATATGCATTCTCTTCTTTGATTGTACACCCTACACTACATGCTTGATCGATTAATTATTGAACAATTTCAAATATATGCATTATTTATGATTTATGAAATTGCATATAGATGGTGTTTTATAAAATATATTTCTAATATATTACTAAACTTTTGAAGTCAAATATATTTCAAATCCACTGTGAGAGAGTTTTCATGGACTCATTGTATACGGCATAATTTTCATCCATGATGACTTTAGATGTTATTATAGTAATTGTTACGTTGAAAAGCTAACATCAAAGTTGCTGTGGTGTAGTGGTTATCACGTTAGTCTTACACACTAAAGGTCTCCGGTTCGATCCTGGGCAGCAACAATGTTAATATTTTTTTCTTTTTTTTTCTGTGCTCTGGCAATTGACTTGATCTTCTTGCAATTATTAATTCACTCACAAATCTTTCTTTTGTATGTGGTTTACGTCTTTATTGTGAAAGTTAATTGGTGACCATCTTTGCATTAATTGGTGACAATTTTATATTGATTAACATTTGAGTTTTTCATAAACATTATGAAAAAAGATAAATAATTCAGTGTATGGAATTAGTTTTTTTTTGTCAAAAATAATTAGTTTTTTAAATTGTTAATAATAAAAATGAGCATAGCTCAGTTGTCTTGATTCCTTATGTTTTAGTCATTCACAAAATTGGTTTCTCATTTTAAAATTAAGATTAAATATAGTTTTTTTTTACGGGATTAAATATAGTTTTTATCCCTCTAAATATATAAATTTTATTTTTAGTCTCTCTTACTTTCCTTCAAACTTTGGTCCTCTAAATTTTCAGTTTTTATTTAATCCCAATTTTTTTTCAAAAATTTCATGTATCATGGTTGAAATGATTTTTTTAAAAAAAATATATATCATCATTAAGTCTTTATAGTACTATTGTTTCAATAATTTAACCATTTAATCTTTATTTTTTGTTAATTTATCTATAATTCCAAATTAAAGACTAAATTTTAAAATTAAATATTAAATAGGTAAATAATTAAACTTATGATATAGTTTAAGGTCTTAATAATGATATATTTTCAAAAAGTCATATTTATAACACGATACATGAACTTTTGATGAAAAAAAATAGGAACTAAAATTGAAAACTGAAAATTTAGAAGGATTACAATTTGAAGAAATTTTTTAGAGGGGCAAGAAATGAAATTTTATATATTTAGAAGAAATAAAAACATGTTTAACTCTTAAAATTATAAAGTATCGATCCCTCATTCAAATTTATGGGCTTCAAAGAGATTGTGAAATATTTTAAATGATGTGACATATGGCTGGATATTGCAAAATCATCCAAGGTATTTAATTATTTTATTTTAGGTGAGACTTACTTCATTCTTTCAAAATTTGAAACTATTTATCCATCAACCAATCAATTGATAGTTTAGAAACAAAAATATTTTATTAGTCAAATCATAAATTTGAATAATTCATAAAAAAATTATTTACCAAAAATATGTTTTAAAGTTGAATCGAAATTTTTCTTGTAATTTTATGGATGTTGGTAATTTTATATCATCGAACTGTATGGTACATCATTTCAAATATAAGTACATCACTATTTTTTAGTTCAAAATTTATTAAAGACACTAAAATTCAAAATTTTTAAAATAAAGATATCAATCTTTCAGCCATATATGCAGTACGTATATACTACTACATTTCAATTGACAAAAGAACAATACATTGTTCTCTCAGTATATATATGGTGACTAGTCCAATGAGGTTGAGTCTAATGGAATAAGTCATATTTCTATAATTTGATGAACTATATGGTTCGAGTTTTAACAAAGAGATTTCATGCTTAGTGTGTGTCATATGTTTTGAATGAGATTACCTCATGTCATTGGTGGAGCTTCTTTATACACTTTGGTACGGATGAAATTGTAAAACTACCCATATTTAACTTTAAAAAAAAATTAGATTATAGTATTGACCCTTAAGTTATTTTTAGATTTTAGTTTTTTTATTTTTTGTTCATTTTTAGCCTTTTAATTTATAAGTGTTAGACACTTTAATCTTTAAAAAATTTATCTGTAATTTTGGCTCTTAAGTTACAATTATTATATATTTTAGTTCCTTAATTTATAAATATTATACACTTTGGTAACAAGTTACAATATAGATAGATTTAAGATACTAAAATTAAACCGTAAAAAATCTTAAGAATTAAAGTTTCTAATATTTGTAAAAATTTAAGGGACTAAGGTGAAAACTAAAAATATATATTTGAAAGGTAATTATTTATCCATTTACCTTTTTTATGTGTAATTATTTAACAATACATTTATATAAAAAAATTATGCACTATAAAGAAGAAAAAAAAATTAAAAGACTAAAAGTATAATTTAGCTATTAAAAATTAAAACTCATTTCACTAATTTTGAAATTTATGGTTTGTTTCATAACATTTACAGAAACATGTATAATTTAATCCAATTATAAAATTTCTTAAAACTCTGCCACCTTCTGATAGAAAACCAAAAAAAAGGTTTGCATCATAAAAAAAAAAAAACTTAAGAAAATGAAAAAGAGAACGAAACTCAAATTGCCAAGTTTAAATCTTAGTAAAATAAAGAAAATGGTTGGTGAAGAAGAAAGATACCTTTCAACTTCAGGAAAGGGATGTGTTTGTTAGTTGCCTTTCACGTCTTTGCCTCAAAAGAGCCTTTACTTGACTTGTTAAACATATTCACATATGTTTCTATAAAAATAAAAAATCACATGTTTCTAGTTAGAGGTGGGAATAGGCCAGGCCGACCTACGAGGCCTTAAGGTCTAGCTTACATAGGTTCAGGCCAGGCCGGCCTATTTCTTTAAATAGAGTAGGCCAATGTTTTTTATAAGCCTATTTAAATAAATAGTTCAGGCCGCAGGCCATTAAAAATGTCTTTTAACCTATTAGACCGGCCTACTTAAGTTAATATGAATAATATCTTTAATACTATTATGATTTATATATTAAAATTCGTACTTTGGTTAAATTATAAATTTATTAACTTTTTCAGTAGTTTAAGTTTATTAATCTACATTAGTTTTTCACATATATAAATGTGTTATTATAAACTAGAATTAAAATATGATGACATATATAGTCAAATTCTCTAAAGTACCATGTTAAATATGAAAAGCATGTCGATTTACTAGCTCATAAATATTTTTAAAAATAAATATAGTTATTTAAATATCTTCATGTGAAGTAGGCTTTTAACCAGGCTAACAGGCCACATAGGCTTTCAAAAGGTCAAACTCAGGCTTAAAAGATAAGCCTATGATAGGCCACAGACCAGACTCAGACCTTCGATTTTTTTGATAGGTCAGACTCAGGCTTGTCAAAGCCTAGCTCACCTAACCTATTCCCACCTTTATTTCTAGTGATAAATCTCTTATTCTTACTTCTGAAAAAAATATTGGATTCATTTCAAATTGATAAAAAATAATGTAAGAAAAAAAATGGAACAACTAAAAAAAAAAATTCATCTATCAACTTAATCCCTAACAAAATGTGATCTATTATTTTTCTAAAAAAACTTTATTTATATGGTAACCAAAACTTCTAAATTATCAAAAGTCATAGAAATGAGAGGATTAATACTAAAAATAAAATAAAAAATTTCATCTATTAAATATGTTTATTACACCGAGTATCTAACAAATAAAATGATATCTTTCAAATATAATGATTCCAAATCAAATATAAAATTATAAATATATTTAGAAAAATATTGTATACAGTTGGAAACAAATGGAGTAAAACAACAAAATAAGAAATTATCTTTTAAAAAAAATTAAAAAAATTTGTACCAAAAAAAAAAATGAAAACACAAGAGTCAAGAGGAATATACACAAAATAAATTCGAATCTACCCCTACCCATCCTTATCCTAATAATAACTACCTAATTAATAATCACCGTTGATAATAATAAATAATCAAGGGTCACCATTTAATTCAGATACTCCTCTCGCATTCATCATTGCTGAAAAACACTGCAACAAAATAAAATTACTCAGAACTTGAAAAACACTCTCAAATTTCTGAATCAGTTTTTTCACCTCTCTCTCGCGAACACTTTTTCTCATCTTCTCATTTTCCCTCACTTTCTCGCACTTTCTCGGTGCTACAAACCCTAGCGCTTTTCTTCCTTACCGGCGACACATGGAGATGTCAATGGAAGATTTGCGCTCGTTCGAAATCCTTTCTATGATTCTTTCCGCGTTTTTCGGTTTCGCTCGATCTCCTCGAATACCGAAGAATTCTATACAAATTACGCCTACAAAACCTAGTTTCACGCTTGCTTGTTAAGGTTTCTTCTTCAAATATCTATTTATAGCTTTTCGTTTAATTTTCCCCCTTTTATGTTCGAAATTGAAAAAATATTAGGTTCGTTGAATCAGTGATTTCTTGCATTTGTCAAATATTTGCTGTTAGTGTGAAGTTGTATGTCCATATTTTGGTCTATGGTATGCTTCTAGGGTTTGAAATTGGTGTATGGTATATTTCTAGGGTTTGAAATCGTGATCTGGAAATAGGTTAGGAGATTATTGTTTTTAGAATTTCAGAGAAAAATCTTGTTCTATTTGGTATTTTTTGGGGGAAAAATCGTGATATTGAAGTTTGTGTGGTGTTGAATTTTGCATTTGGTATTTTTGGTGGAAAAATTTAAATGGGTGGAAAGTTGGAATTGGGGCATCCGAATGGTGGTCCTTGCAATCCAAGAGAGAAAGGTGCGAGGATTATACTTCGACACATTAGAGCTCAAGGGCATCCTTATATTGAGTTACGCGAAAATGGAAAGAAATTCATATATTTCTGTGTTTTATGCCTTGCTCGATGCTACAGTGATAGTGTTGTGTTTGAACACTTGAATGGGAAGCTTCATAGGAAGAGACTGGCTTCTGCTAGAAGTACGCTGATGAAGCCAAATCCATGGCCTTTCAATGACGGTCTTATATTCTTTCATGCTTCGGCCGAAAATGATGAAGTACAAGAAACTACAAATGCTAACCAAAATAGATTGTTAGAGCGAATTGAAAGTGGCAATGACAATAGTCGTGCTATTGTGACGTTTGGTGAAGAGGCTCAGTCAGATGTTGAACCAATTGCGATGGATGATACACAAGCTGATGGTTCTATGTTGGTGATTCCATGTTTGAAGATTGCATCTGAAACTGTTGATGTAAAAGTTAAGAAAGTTGGCTGGGGAAAGATTTCTGCCAGGTTTGCTGAGAACCATGGCTCCTCAAATAGGAAAGAAATTAGAAGGATTTGGTGTGAATGGTTAGGTAAAGAGAATAGTCAACAAGATGACACCGAGGTTCAAGAGCATGATTTTGCTGTTGTAATTTTCCCTTATAGTTATGATTTGGGTCGGGACAAAGTGCTTGAGGATACTAAGTCATTACTCCCATCTGGCTCTATATTAGAACTGGAAAACGGGAGGGAAAGTGGTAGAAAGAGAAAAGCACCATCGTCTGACGTTGAAGATGATGGTGAATTTATCCGCAATCAGTACATTGCATCTGCGGAAGAGTCTTCACCTTTGAGGAATGCCCCAACAACATCAACACTTGATCGATCCAACAGTCCAGTTCTTCACACCAAGGTTGTTTCAAACAGGGCTATGAGGAAGGCAATCAGACGCCGAGAGCGCTTAGCAGCAGAGAAAGTATGCAACATCTGTCAACTAAACATGATTCCTGGTAAAGATGTAGCAACATTTATGAATTTGAAGACTGGAAGAGTAGCTTGCTGCAGTCGAAATCCAACTGGGGTAAGATCATATCATTACTCCTCTGTTCTTGTTTTGCTATATTTATTTATTTATTAGTTATAAATCTAGCATGTGTAAAAATTGAGATATTGAAAGCTGAAACTTCATTTTATTCACAATACAAGAAACTCTTAGGTGAGTAAGCACTCACCCAACAATTAATGCTTAGCCACAATCAATCAAATAATTATTAATTAATAAAGTAATAATTAAAACCAAATCTATAGTAAAAATTAGGGAAAAGAAAAAACATGCACGAGCTAGTTTGTTATTAATACCAGTTTTATTCCCTCTCAATTATGTGTTGTACCGTCTTATTCCATAACACCAACACAAGGAAAAGGCTCCTGCATTACCAACATAGTAATTCAATACATATATTATTGTTTCTATCTAAAAACAATGGTGGTATTTTCTTGTGCTATTTTATTCAATTCCGGATAAAAAAAGAACAAAGAAATGAGTGTGATTGAAACCTGCTAAGAAATATATGAATAATGATTTAGAAAAATAATTGGAACAAAAAAATTAAAACAGAGAGCTTAGACCTTCGTTGAAACAAAGAATAATAAAATAAGAGTGATTGAAACAAAAAAATATAGAGCAATTTAGAACAGAGCGGTTGGATAGCGATGAGAGAGAAAAAAGTGCATTTATGTCTATTGCCTTTTCTAACATATTTGTTTATTATCTTTTTATTACTTGTAATTATCTTATTGGACGTGTCTAACCATTGATTGTTAGATGACTGTTCACCTAAGAATTTCTCTCACAATACATGTATTCAAAACCTTGGAGAAGAGTTACATTCATTTTTCAATTATCAAAACAGAAAAGTTATATTTGCATTTATATGCAGGCGTTTCATGTGTTTCATACGGCCTGTGTGATACACTGGATACTCTTGTGTGAGTATGAAATAATGACAAATGGTTTAGTTAATCAAAATGCTAGTCGAGAAGGGAAGAAAAAGATTGTAACAGGTTCTGGTAAAGAAGACAGGGATATAAAACATGTTTTCTGTCCAGAGTGTCAAGGTGCGGGTCTGATCAGTGCAGATCAACTGGAGCATCCAAAATTCTGTTCATTGTCCCAGGTTTTTGTTCATTACATGGAGAATCCTTTCCTAATTCTTTGTCTTATATAATCTCTTTTCCCTTTTGGTTTTCTTTGATCATTTATATCTTAATTTTAGGTGAATATTGCCTTGTGTATAAAAAAAAAGTTTATTTGGAATAAAAAATTTTGTGCAGATGTTCAGATTGAAATTAAAGATAATTCTACAGCGCAAAGAATGGATCAAGAGTTCTGAAGATACGCCGAATTGCTCAATTGGATTTCACTTCCCTTCGAAATCTGAAGAGATAGCTGAGGTTTTTTACATTTCTACAATTTATTTTCATCTAAACTTACACAATGATGAGTTTTTGATCTTTTAACATACGTTGTGATGGCTTTGATTACAGGAAAAAGTGGAGCCAATAAAAATGTTGCAGTTCTATCGTGCTGATGATGAATAAGAATTGTCCGAATGTTACACAGTTTGTAGACTGCTGTATATCCGAGTACATACGTTGGCTTTGCATTTCTAACATCTGTGTAGCTTTTTAGGTAAATGTAGATTGAAAAAGACGAGTTATATAGCCTCGCAGACAGTCTCAAGATTTAACAATGTGTACATGTTCTTATGGCATATGGCGTATGTGTACATGGTAAAGGAATATCAAATACTACTATTGTTCTAGGGTTGCATTCTTGCTCCCTCACTACTTATTTCTGCTCTATTTATTTTCCAATTATGTAGTTAATCATTGTTATTCTTATCCACAAGCATGGATTCAATGGTAGAGTTATGTATATTCTCATAGTTATCTCGATAGTTAAGACTCTAGGATGAACGTTGAACCTTGTGTATGCCTTATAATGACGAGTTATTTTCATAGTAATGTTAATGCTAACTTTCACACGAAGTCCATCAGAATGGATTTCCTGCTGTACCAAAATACTGCAGTAACACTTTTTGTGAGAGAAAATATTTTTTTGACCGAAGAGGAAAAGATATTATTTCAACAAAAATAATAAACAGGGAGTCCATCCACCACCCATTATTTAATTATTTTACCTCTAGTAGTATCTTGTAGTTCATTCCCATGGACATAAAATTCCCTGTTTGTCACGAGTTTCTCACAGGTCATGTTTTCATTCACGCTACTGAGGTTAATGGTTACGTGAAATCTTTAATTCTAGCTTCTTTTTTGTGTTTTTCGATTTATCTCTTGCATTGAAGATAAAACATAACACAATACAGTTTGTTAACTAATAATAGGCTTTAGTGGTTAATGAAGCAAAAAGTCACATGATCCTATTTGTAAGATCATTGTAATCCATATGGGTCCTCTCCTTTCATATATTTTTTCCATCTCTCTCCTTCCACATTTTGTTCCTATCTCTCACTTGATATTCCCTCTCTCTTTTGATTTTTTTTAATATTTTTTCTCTCTTAATCTTCTCTCTAAAATTTAGAGAGAGATAGAAACAAAATTGGAAGGAGAGAGATGGAGAAAATACATGGGAGGAGAGGATTCAAGTCCTTTGACTTCATATCAGAGATGGCAACATTCTCGAAGGTATTGTGGGATTCTCTGCAAACACTCAAACGCTCAAATCAGTGAAAATATGAGAGAGAATTTTGTTTCTTCTTCTAGAAAGACAATAGTGGTAGAAATGATTAGTGTACACATCTTGTCATTGATTAAGCAGAAATAATAATAATTAAGTCAATATGATTGTCCTTAATCTTTTTCTTTTTTCTTTTTTATAATTCAAGATATCATCCGCACACAAATACGATTACTAATCCTCACAAAATACAAAGATCAATTTAAGAGTGATATCTTCCAACAAATATTTTTTCATACGCACCAGTCATAAATTAAGTCTTTAACAAATGATTAAGAGACTCAAATATCTATGTACCGCACTATATATGATGGAATGATCTTTAATCTTAATTTCAATCAAATTACAAATGACAGAGCCGGCAAGGCTGAATTCTTTTTCAAGTGAATACATTGACTTGTGAACATATGAGAGCTGCCAATGAAACATGTGCCGGCCTGCAATATGAACAAAAAATTAGCTGGACAAAATCCCACTTCACTAATTAATCCAAAGCTTCATTATATAACCAACATTGACATTGCCAAAAATTAAGGTAATTGGCACGACACAATTACACAATAATTAAAATGGCATATTATTATTATTATTGGCACCAATTGCAAAAGTTGATATCCTTCTTAATGTTTGTGTCTATGATTGCTCTTGTACAAACTTCATTGACACAAGGAAGGAAACTTTATGACACGAAAGAGAGACTTGGTACTCTTGCATTGATGCTTCCAAAAGGCTTTGTGCGACCTTCAGGGCCAAGTCCGAATATAGACATCCATGTCTGAAATTGCATTCCATTGCATGTACATGTCTTTCTATTGTTGGCTTTTACAATTTTTGTTACATTTTACTTCGTACATGTGACACAAATTTCCTGTGTGTTTATTACTTTGTATCTTCATTAAGTAAAAGAAAATACATACATGACTTTTGTTAAGAAATTCCCGGGTAAAAGTATAACGGCAGTAAAAAAAAAGTACTTCAGCAATCAGCACAATTGATAGGATGAAGTAGTTGTATGTTTAGTTAGCATTTTTTTTATTTTTTTTTTCTTTGACTGTATTGGTTTCTTATAAGTGTTTTTAGTTAAAAAAGCTCAAGTTTGATACATATATAATTATATATTCATAAAAGTGAGTTGGATAATAAATTTAAGTGTAAAAGTCATGTATTGAGTTAAGAGTTGTATATTTTAGATTCATGTTAAAATCAATTATTAAGTCATAATCGTTACTACCGAAAATATCTAAAGATATTAAAATTAATTCTATAACTATAGTATTTTTGATATTTCGAAAAGTGAAACCAAACATATTAAATAATTTGAGACATTTCTCAGTAATCAAATTCAACTCTCTCATCAACAAAATAACAGGTAACATTTCTCAAAATTAGTTCAACTCTGTCGTAGTTTTGAACAAATTTTGACTTGAATAATACTTTATATATCGAGGTAATTTCTCTAAATACCCTCCAACTCATCCAAAAATATTTTTTAGTAGTGTGTTAAATCTGAATGAGCAATGTGGGGAAAGAATAATCACCATATACTGTACCGTAAAAATTGCTCTTATGATTCCCTGACTTGCTTGCAGGCCTCCCAAATACCTCAAAATGCTCTCAATTATTAGGATTGTAGGACCCGAAAACATTTTTTCAATAACTAAAACGTTCCAAAGTGGTTTTTTTTACAGATTATTTTTCGATTTTGAACCTATGTTCCGAAATGGTTGAAGGAGCCACAACACAGCGGATATGAACAATACAAAAAATCTCACTTCAGAACCTACATTCCGAAGTTAACTATATTCGGATCCTAGGTTTCGAAATACCCTAAAGTAATTTCGTCAATTTGAGAGGTCTAGTGAACAATAGATGTGCCTAAAGAAGCAATTTTCTTGCACCTTTCAATTCTAACATGTTTTTGGGCCTCCAGCCCAGGTCTTCATCCCACAAAAAAAGGATTTTTTTTTCTAATAAAAAAAAACAGAGAAAAAATGGATTAAGCATATATGAAATGAAAATGAAAATCCTTGAGGTTTGAGTTTGACTCTTCTTCCTTGAAGCATTGAACAAGAAAAAATGATGTTAATTCGGTCAATAAAAAAAACCTTAAACACCACATATTCTGTTCCTAGGTATCTTCAAATGTACACAACAGAAACCTCAATTGGGTTCTCAGCATTGGAAAATCGTATATTTAAGAATGGTGACCCTAGAACTTCCATAACTCCTATTCTGAACCAATGGGTTGAACAAGGTAGGGAAGTTACTCAACCTGTACTTCATCGAATCATCACTCGTCTCGCCAATTATCGTCGTTTTTCACATGCCCTTCAGGTAAAATCCTCAAAGTTTCAATCTTTATTGTGTTTTAGTGAACTTCATTTAGAGCATGTAATCAATGTATGTATATATTTTGTTGGGAAGGTTATGTAAAAAGCTATTGTTTTTTATAAACTATCCTGTAGAGCTTATGGAAATTAGCTGAGAATAGCTTATGAACATGTCATAAGTTGTTTTAGTAAGTTATACCAAACAGTCTTATAGGTGCTTATGTTAGTAGATAAGCTCAAATAAGTCAATCCAAACAAGCCCAATAAATCTCATTATATACTTGGATCATTGTTTTGCTTCATTTCTGCAAGTAGAAAATCAAGTTATAGTCTATTGTATTCTATGTTAGAGATAGTAAGGATACTCTAGGTCATGTAGCTAGAAAATTCTAGATTCTAGAGATATTAAGGTTGTCCCAGTTATTGTTTTTATTTAGTAGTATTCTTAAAAGTTCTATAATGTTCTTCATTTCTTGAAAGTTCCATAATATTCTCTACTATCCTTTATCATTTTCCATCACTTTTGGTCCCTCTATTTTACCTGAAACAGAATTTTTGTCTTACTCATTTCAAAATCCGGGGTTTTGGACACCCATCTTTCACACATTGGTGCAATTTTGGTCCAAATGCAGATTTTGGACTCAAAACATGGTGATTTTTAGCCCAAAATTGGCAAGTTTTGGCTACAATTTTGAATCTGAAGAGAGCTTACCAAAATCCCTCATCCAAACATACCCTTAGATACATTTATTTATTCAAATATGTCCCTAATTAAATACAAAGGCTCATAATGAATGTGTGTGTTTGAAGGCTACTTGCTATTCATATGCAGATACTAATTTGATTGTGAAATCATACTAAAGGACTATATATGTCATTTCCAACGTTCAACCACTAATTTTAATCATGCTATATCTTCCATGGACTATTTACTTTTGACTATATCATTGTCAAATTACTACTCTCTTAGGTATCAGAATGGATGAGCAATAACAGTAAAAATGATTTATCTCCCGGAGACATTGCTAAACGGCTCAACCTGATATCTAAAGTTCATGGTCTAGAACAAGCAGAGAAATTTTTCAAAGGCATCCCTGAACCTAAAATTGGATTCAAGATCTATGCTGCTCTTTTAAACTGTTATGCAGAACATAAATCTTTGGAGGAAGCAGAAGACACCATGGAGAAAATAAAGAAGTTGCGTCCCGTGCACGTGACAGTTTGTTATAATATGATGTTAAAACTATATGCTCAGAAAGGTAAACATGAAAAATTAGATAGGTTGTTTCAAGAAATGAAAGAGAAGGATATCTGCAACGGCGCTTCGTATACCATTAGGTTGAATGCTTATGTAAATTCTAGAGACATAGAAGGGATGGAGAAGCTATTAATGCAAATGGAAACTGATCCCATGGCAACTGTGGACTGGTATACATATTCTACTGCAGCAAATGGTTATATGAAAGTCGGCATTGTTGAGAAGGCCTTGGCAATGATGAAGAAATCAGAACATTCAGTTAATGATCAGACGAGAAGGACTGCGTATGAATCTCTTCTAACCATGTATGCTGCAATTGGAAAAAAGGACGAGGTTTATCGACTTTGGAATAGGTGTAAAAATATTAGAAATTCTTTCAACTCAAGTTACTTATGTATGCTAAGCTCATTAGTGAAACTGGATGACATTGAAGGCGCAGAGAAGATTTTGCAAGAATGGGAATCTCGAAATACAATATTCGACATTAGAATTCCAAATATGATGATCACCGCTTACTGTAAACGGGGTCTGTTTGATAAGGCTGAGTCATATATCAAGAGGCTTTTGGATGATGGCAAGAAATTAGACGGAAGTACATGGGACCGTTTATCGTCTGCGTATCACACGGATAATGCTATGGAAAAAGCAGTTCAATCATTGAAGAAAGTAGCGTTGGGAAGTCGACGAGGATGGAAGCCTAACCTCGTGACTTTGCGTGCTTGTATCAAGTATCTGAAAGAAAAATTTGATGTGGAACAAGCCCTTGAGATTCTTAAATTATTTAAAGAAAATGGTCATATCTCAGCAACTACCTATGATAGACTTGTAAGTTATGTTCATGGTGAAATACCTGATGCAGAAGCCATGGATCTTATTAAACCAAATTTAATGATTGAAAAGGTTCAACTTGATGATGAAGAAAACTAAATGTTTTAATGTAAAAGATATTTGCAATTGCAAATGATGTGTTCAATTATTTTCAACTTTTGCCTTGGCTGTTAGCTCTAGTTATTTATTTTCCTTCTGTTTAGAGACTTTGTTGCCTTGGCTGTTATCTCTGATTTAATGACATCCTAATTTATTCACTCTGGTTTTTCTAAGACAAGATGATCTTTTATGTCACTAAAAATTATTGATGGAAAAAAAAAAAGCAGAATGAAATCATGGAGAACCAAAATCCATGTAAAAGAAAGACTTGATTAGGTTTTTTATCACTTATTTTAAGTTTCATTTTACCAATATTTAGAGAGGGAATAGGATAGGCCTTACCTGACTTTGTTGTAAATAAATAGATAGAATTAGAGGCATTTTATATGCATATTTAGTTAAAAATGTAAAGTTATATAGCCTACTATAAAAACATATTAAATCTATCAACTTAAATAATATTTTTCAAAAAAAGATTTTGTGTACTTTGTATTAAACTTAAATAAAAAATTTACTAATCTTTTATGTAATTTCTACATCAAATTTCGACATATTTAAAGACATTATTATGAAATATAATTTAACCTCATCATCTATTAACTGGTTTTATATTTAAAGATAGCATGTAAAGTTAGATTATCTAACAATACATGTTTGACATCAAAATAGAATTTTACCTCATCATCTATTAACTTGTTTTATATTTATGAGATAAAATGCATCTGAAGATCCTTTTAAGTTTTGTATTTGTAATAATTAGATTTTTTAAGTTTTTTAAGTAACAGGTAACGGTTAGTATTTTAAGGACCTTTGAATGTATTTAGCCTATTTATGAAAGTCTATTAAAGTGTTAGCTTAGTGGTAAAAGAGAAAGACCACATCTCCATCTTAAATATAAAGACATTAAGTACATCGGTCATCTCTCTTATATATCAATCTCTTCGTCCCAAAATAAATGATCTAACTTTGACTTTATGTATTATTCATATGATTTGCTTTGACTATATTTATCTACTAATATGTACATGTAAATATAAGCATATATGAGATGTTTGATTTGTCTCGACGAATATTTTTCAAATATTCAAATTTTATAATTTTTAATAATAGATAATTAAATATATTAATGATTAAAGTTGTACATTGACAAACGTGGAGTTGGTCAAATTTATCATTTATTTTGAGATAGAAGGAGTAGTATTAAAGCATTAATGCATTAGTCATTAGGAATTGAGGGTAGTAATTGATGTTATTATTTTACACTAAAAAATAAATTATTCATTTTAGAAGTTTCAGATAAGAGTCAAATCCCGGTTAGGTTTCGTCAGAATAGATGACATTAATGTTGAGTTGGCACTTAGGACAATAAAAAAGTATGTTTTCTTTATGTGTTTAAAGGACGTACACTATCGATAAATTAATTTTACATTAACAACTAATAAGAATAATTTAATCTATATGATTGTGATTTTATATATATAATTTATAATACTAAATTTGAACTATCCTAAATAAAGAGATCAAATAGTCACTAATGTTTCGAAGAAAAAAAAAATACACACAACCATGTTTTCCCAACATTATCATATTTAACTTCACTTTCTTAATATGATATAAAAGATTAAAGAATTTTTAGTTGTTAGTTTAAAATTAATTTACACCGTCAATATTCTTTAAACTCAATGTCAGATCAACGAATGCAGTATAGTGGCAAACCCTTCTTAGATGAACCACACCAAGGCACCGACCCGATAAGGTTACTGTTAATACTGGTGGCCCACGGGGGTGGCCACATTAGTACAAAAAATATGTAGAAAAACGAAAATGAAAGCTTAAGAAACACAGAAAAAGCCAGAAAGAGTGATCCACTTGCTCACCAATTATTGGTTGAATATCATAATCAAAAGTGGGGCTTAGAAGTTGGAAAAGAATGCAAGCAATTTACGTAATACTACTAAAATCAAAATTGATCAAGCAAGGATAGGCACACTATCCTATCCAAGTATCTACGTGGAAATTAATGCTATAATAATCCACAATTTCTTTTGGTTGTGACTTGTGAGCAACAAGCCAATAAACAAAACTTTGAAAAGGATGTCTTGACAACTTGTACCCACATTTGAACAAAGGTTATCTTAATAACTTGTTAAAAGAATTTTAAAAAATTATTAAAATATAAATTTTGTATTAAAAAGATAATTTTATTTCTTTATATTTAACTCCTTTAACATGTATCATAAGAATACATATTAGCATTTCGTTTAAAACTTTCTTAGAATATTAGAATACTGCTAGTGCCAAGTCACGCGCCAAGTAGCACTCCCGCGGATATGATGCCACATCTCGCTTTTCATTAAAGGGCATACTTGGCGACCGGCTCGACAAACATGTTTCATGACATGATCTTTGTGATGAGTGATGTAGGCTTTCATAATCTTTGTGATGGTCTTAAGTTTAGGGGAGGTCACTATTTAGGGAAACAAACAAAGTTAGTCATGATTCCTCTCCACTCCCTCCACCTAACAACTCCCAAATTGGAATTTTACGGACCTAGATTCCTTGCAGTCAGGGAATCCTGCAGTCATGAAGTGACACTACTTTGATGGTCCAGATACAAAGTTTGCCAATGCCAAATAAATAAAAGACATAAATAAAATGGGTGGTTGAGATTTACCTGCAGTCACTATTTGACTGCAAGGAATCCAGGTCGGAATTTCACTTATGAGTTTATAACAAGCTGAATGCCAAACATGAATTATACAATTGCAAACTAATAATGCAAACATGTATAGTTTAGTTTATAACAATCTGAAATCCAAAGTAAAACAGATGCAAATTTTTATTCAAACATCCATTTCAAGTAACTCGAGAAAGACAGGTAATTATACCAATAACCTATCTCAGCAGTACCAAATATGCAACTTCTCTGATGATATATATGATACATCTAACTAAACCAGCATACAGCTTGTTTTCTATACAGGGATGTATTGCACAACAAATATGGAATACCATTCAAAACAAGAGAAGACACAAAACTGCGCAACAAAAAAGGAAGAAACAGATTCTACCAAGCGACCTATCAGCTCGCATCAAATGCCTTCTCATCCTTGGATTACTAATTCCTGAAAGATTATACGAATTCGGGTATGTATATATGTTTGTCACTTGGTTACCAAAGATCCTTGCATATATCATCTCACCAAAGACACCATATGTTGTATCCAATGGATTGGTCATTAAACCGCCTGTGTTGAGCATCGGTGAAGCGTATCTTTGAGTATGGTTAAGATAATGAGGATGATAAACCTGAGATGTATGCTGCGAAACAGATGCGGAATCAAGTGATCTTGGTAAGTTAGTCATCCACGATGATGGACCAAGCGGTCTCGGTGGTATCACACTCGCTACTTGTTGAGCATTGCCTTTGGAAGGCGGTGTAGTTTGGCCGCGGCCATAGAGCGGAACAAGAGAAGACTTTGAAATTTCTGATTTGCATACCGGACATTGTGGCTTCTCCATTCGCTTATCTTCAATTTCTCCATGGAAATTAAGCCATTTGTAAATGCAGGGCCAGCAATAGAGATGACCACAAAGAGTGACCACCGGATCTTGCACACACTCAAGACATATGTTGCAGTCAAAGCCGCTAGAACCCGAAATTGCTTCAGCACTCGCACATTTCCACATTTCCTGAGATGGTTTATCTTCCAAGGACTCAATTTGGTTCACACCCTCCTCAAAATACTGATTGAAGGCCATCTCCTTTTGTCTTACAACGTGTTCTTCGACCGGTAGTACCTGAATCTTAAAAGAAAAATAGTATAAATGCAAAAATCATAAGTGACTAAAATTTAACTAAGATCAAGAAATTCAAGTTTCTTATAAATCTTAAACACCAAAACAAGCCAATTTTTAAGTGACTGAGAGAAATTAGAACTTTCTAGCAGTTTACATTAAAGTGATTGAGAGAACACAACAAATTTTGGTAGGTGAAATGTAGGTAAGCAGCAACAGCTCAACTAACCAAAACTATAGTATGTAATTTCAGCTCTCATAGATAAGGCCCACCCAACAACAAAAATATCTAATCTATTCATAGCAATTAGAAAAATAAAGTACATTTTTAATCTCTTAAAAAAATATAAAACTAAGGACTTAAGATAAACCATTGACACTTGAATAGAACACAATGAAACATTATGTTTTGTATTCATTAATTCCACTTTCACATGCTATGTCCCTACCTACCTAACAGTTTCTTTAACTTAATCATAATCAAGTAGGAAGGTAACAAAAGTAGATATAGCAAATTCCATATTATAATAATCAAACCCCAATAATTAAATTATTACATGTGAGAAATCACAAGAGAAATAAGTAAAAAAATTAAAAAAAAGTCACAATCATGCTTAACTATCAGATAAGCTTAAATCAATAGTAAAACAATTTCAAATATTAAAACCATTGACTAAAACAATCTGTGGGAATTTTTTATATGAATCTCAAAGTTAATCAAATCTCTCTCTCTCTCTAGATCACATGAGAGAGAGAGAGAGAGAACAAGATTGATCATGGGGGCCAATACTGAAAATCAGACCAAAGTGTTTTTATAAGCTATTGCTCCAAAATATCTTATTAAAACAGCTTACACAAAAAAAAAATTAAGGTTGTTTCAATGTTTGTTATAGAAATGGCTTATACATAAGTGCTTATCAATAAGCTACAAATTCAAAACAAGATTGACCTATACTGAAAGACCAAGAAATTAAGCACCAAATCCTAAGGAACAAAAAGACCCAGAAATTTTTAAGTTAAAAAATTTAATTTTGCAACTTCAATTGCATAATTTTGATTAAACCGGGTCAAAAATATAATTAAGAAAAAAAATAAAAAAGGGATTTTTTTTATAGACAAACAAAGACAAAGGAAAGTAAACAGTAAATACTAGGTTTAATTTTCAACATAAACCTCGTAAACCTCGGAAAACAAACCATGATTGAAAGAATCTGGTTGTAAAACAAAGGATCGAAGGTTTTTGGTAGCAAAAAGTAAAGTATCAAATAAACCCATGATAGTGACAGTAAAAGAGAGATAGAGAGAAGGGTATTTTAGTACTTACAGAGATTAGAAATGATGGTGTGTGTTGAAGGGAGAAGAGATGCTTGTGAAAAATATAAAACCGTTGGCGGAGGAACGGAATGAATGAAAGGAAGAAGAAAGAAGATGATAAAGAGAATATATAGGAGGAGTGAAAAAGTGTTGTTGTTTCTATCAAGTTTCCACTGTTTTTTTTTGTTTTTTTTTATATTTTAATTATTATTTGTCTTTTGTGATGAATGGTATCTATATATATATTATTTAGGAGCCTTTCCTCAAAGCATAACGTACACGTGGCAATACCACAATGATTCTACTCTCACATTGTTTTGGCAATTAATGAATTAAATGATTTAGTTAAAAAAAAAAAACAAGGATCAAAGTACAAGCATAATAAAAACGTGGTGTGCTCAAATTATGCAATTATTTCTCTAAGACAATCAATAAGCAATTAATTAATGAATTAAATGATTTAGTTAAAAAAAAATATAAAAAAACAATCTCTAAGCAATTAATTAATACATTTTTTTTTTGAACAAATCAGACCACATAAGCAAAGACAATATAAAAAAAATATTTCAAGCAAATCCTTAAAAAATAGCTATTTTGAATTTTGATCAAAACCTTAAAAAAATAGCTATTTTGAATTATGAATTATGATCAAAACCTTAAAAAAAGTAGCTATTTTGAATTTTGATAAAAGCTTTAAAAATGCTATTCTTAGAATTATTTCCATATAGCTATTTTGAATTTTGATATGCTAACTATTTTGAATTTTGATCCGCAATTCTTAGAATTAAATGCTATTTATTTACTGTTCAAAGTCATTATACCTAAGCAATTGACTTATGTTCATGTGTTGTCATTATACCTGCAAAAGGAAAGGCAATATTCATTTTTTTTCCACATAATCTCCCTATTAAAATCTGTGAATCCGTATTAATGGCCCGAATATCTCCCCACGAAAAATATATTCTACCTAATTTGACTTTCACACATTTAATAATTAATAGAATATTCCTTAGGTTTATGCTTTATTTTGACCTATTTTACATCTATAAATAGTCTACACAATGTTATTTTCTATTCATCACACCCAATCTCAATACCAATTCACTTATTTACAAATAACAAATTCTAATGGCTCCAAAGTACGATTCAATTGCTTATTTGAATGCCTCAAAAGAAAACTGGAATGTGATGGTTAGGTTTGTGCTTAAAAAGAAACAATTCAAATAGTTACCTATTTTAGAATTTGAGAATTAATTCATATATACTATATATATAGTCCACCATATGCAAAACTTCAGAGATACTCCCTTAATTGTTGCTAGCCTCACAATTCTATATATACATGTGCGTTTCCATTTCAAAAAATATGGTAATGATACTATTATTTTATATTGGTTAAATAAAATTTTATTTCTTGAGTAGTTTTTCCTTTTTATTTCACTCTCACTATTTCCTTTAATTTGTCATTTTTTCTTAGTTTTGCAGGTTTAGTCTATTTTTATTTTTTTAATTGTTGGATATTTGCAGATTTTGCAGGTCTCTTGCTATTTTGTAATGCATTTCTAAAATATTAGTATCAAAGTTATTCTTGAATTTGTGAGTGTGAGTTTTATTCGTTACGGTATGTATTTACAAACTTTTGTTTGTTCTGAGCTATGAGTCTATTTTTTATATATTGGACATGTCCTGTTTACATTTTTTGTTTATTCTCATACTTCAATCTTCAAACTTATATTTATACTTTTTATTTGATTGTACAGGTCAACTAAAGGGGCAAGTGACAAAGTAAACATTGATGCGGTTTGATTTTATTATGTTTGCTATATAGACCAATTTGTAGTTTTAGATTTAAAGATTGTATTTTATAATTTATATAATTTGAATGCAATATTGTAATATAGTTATATGGGGATTTATTTCAACCAACAAAAAACGAATATTGGTCTTTTTTCTATACTATAAAGTTGGTCTCTTAGTAATAGAAAATATATAGAATATGTTTTTTAGCAATAAAATCACGGGATAGTTCTTAATTATCAGCTAATGCGTTTTTAGGTAGGCAATACAATTCGATACATTAATTTATGAAATATTAGTCAAGAATTAGTTTAATAAATTAAATTTACGCATAATATTTTTGCACTATTATTTTTTTTGTTCAACATATATACGTTAATTTGATTTTATGTTTTTACAGATTATTGGTGGGAAAGATAGTGGGAGATATGATAAAAGTCATCACATTTTTACAAATTTGTTCGATCGCGCTCAATACTAAAATTTCTTTTTACATGGGAGGATTAATTCTTTATAAAATTTATCTAGATGATTTTCTATTGACGGGAAAGAAAGTGGGAGATATGATAAAAATGTCTTTTTATATGGGAGAGTTAATTCTTTATAAAATTCATATAAATGATTTTAAGATTTTATGGATTATTATTGACGGGAAAGAGAGTGGGAGATATCATAAAAGTCATCACATTTTATAACTTTGTTCAATTGTGCTCAAAACTAAAGTGTTTTTTTTTTTTAGATATAAACAAAGTACTCTTTATATAATACCCTTTTCCAAGATGTTTAACATAAAAATAAATTAATTAATATATAAACAACGGGAATATGTAAAATTAAAAGTTAAAAAATTATTAAATTTGTTATTGTGGACTACACATATGAACACACAATTAAGTACTTGATTTCACAAAATACAATAATAAATTACTGTTAAAAAAAATTGGTATATTAGTACATTAATAATATATCATGAATCTCTCCATTTTCATTTATACCTAAAAATGAATCACTCAACATGTTTAAATTCTCTTGCTTGAAATGGAAAGTTTATATTATCAAATAATACATATAATTAAATTAAATGAATTATTAATGGATGGCAATGAAACTTGATGAATTAGTCCATATATAAAATTAAAAAACTTGATGAATTAAATTAAATGGAAAATAACCAATCAAATAATAATATGTACATGTTTTATTAATATAATAATAATTATAATATGCACGGTAGGCAAATTTTTACTATTTTAAATTATACAAGAGGACTAAAACTTTCAACAGTATTTGAGATCATCTTAAGAATGACGCAATGAAAAATTTCTTTTTAAAATATTAGTTTCTATTATTAGTTAATTTTAGTCTTTATTTACCTTTTTGTAACAAAAAAAAAGGACCAAAGTTCCAATTCAAACCTTCTCCGGCGGAAATTAACAATAATTTTTGTAACATTATATTTTTTACATGAGGCATTTTTATATAACATTTATACGAGATATTATATTTTTACTCATATATTAATATACAAAACTATTTTTTTGTAAATTATACAGGGTATTTTTTTTATTTATATGAGAACTATATTTATATTTATATTCATATATCAGTATGGAGAAATATTTTTGTTTATTTTGAAATTTATATTTCTCTTTTTTATTTATAATCTATAAGGGACTTATGTATTTATTTATATATTAATATGGGAACTTTATTGTTTATTTTTTATATATTAATACAAGGACTTTTTATATATAAATTATGAGAGGTTCATATTTATTTAATTTTTGAAGGAAATTATATGAGCTTTTATATTTGTTTTATTTGAAGGTATTGATGTGGAAATGAAATAATAAAAGATATATTGGAATAATTTCTTTAGGTTCTCTGTTTTGTAATTGTTTTCTTTAGATATAGTGTCATTTTAATTATTTAAATTATATAAGATTGTAAATATTTATTTCATAATATAAATCATTTTTCATATGCAATTAAAAAAAAATTAAATTTTCAGTTTAAAGTAAAACATATTTTTTATAAGTCAATAAATCTACAACATATTTTTTATAGCCATTTATTAATACGGGGTCTTATTTGTAATTTAGAAGGGACTTATATCTACTATATTCATATATTAATTTGAGATATTTTTTCTAATTTTTACGGGGCATATATTTATTCCCACATTTTAATACGGGGCCTTTTTTGTTTTGTAATTTCTATAGGTACCTATATTTATAATCATATGTTAATATACATGGTCTATTTTTCTTCTTTTTCTTTTGTAATCTATAAGAGACCTATATTTATACTCACAAATTAATATATGTGGCCTATTTCTTTCTTATTTATGAGTCCGTGAGTCTATATTCTTACTCATTTATATGAGGACTTATATTTATATGGGATTTATATTTTTAGTTATATATTAATACAAGACTTTTTTATTTTGTTGTAGTTTATATTAGATCTATATTTATAGTTATATATTAGTAATCCGCTGTTCAAAAAAAAAAAAAGTTATATATTAATAAGAGGTCCTATTTATACACATATGTTAATACAAGACCTATTTATTTGTAATTTTTATGGGACCTAACTTATATTCATATATTATTACAGAGGTCTTCATTTTTAACAAAAAATATACGAGATCTCTATTTATAGTGATATATTAATATGGGGTCTTTTTTTTTATATAATTTAGACGAGACTTATATCTATACTCATAAATTAATTTGAGATATTTTTTTTCTTCTATTTATACGGGGTTTATATTTATTTTCATATTTTATTATGGGGCCTTTTTCATTTTGTAATTGCTACAGGGACCTATATTTATAATCATATGTTAATATATGGGGTCTATTTTTTTTGTTTTTATTTTGTAATCTATAAGAGACCAACATTTGTACTCACAAATTAATATGTGGCCTATTTCTTTCTAATTTAAGAGTCTGTGAGTATATATTCCTACTAATTAATATGGGGAATGTCTTTTGTAATTTATATGAGACATATATTGCTATATTAATAGAGGAGTCTATTTTTTTATTTTTTTTTATGATTTATATGTGACCTATATTTATACTTATATATTAATATAAGAATCTATTTTATTGTAACTTATATGAGGGTCTTATATTGTAATTTATAAGAACCAATATTTTTTCTCATATATTTATACAATTTTATTTTTATTCAGAAATTAATATTTTTTGTCAAATATATAGTGTTTTCATAAATTAATAATAAATTTAAGTTTTCACTCTAAAGTAAAATATATTAAAATATATTTTTTTATAAGTCAATAAATCTAAAAACGCATTTTTACCCGTGCTTGGCACGGGTCTGGATACTAGTTCTTTTATGATGATGAAGATTTGATTTGTCAAAGAAAAAAATTATGCTTAAATTTATTTATTATTAATAAGATAAAGAAAGATAAGATTCTTTTTTTTGTTATGAAAGAAAGATAAGTTTGATATTAAAGAATTTCAATGAAGGATATAATTGAAGAAAAAAATTGTTATTGTGGTCAAAAGATTTATTTATTTCTTTCTTTTTTTTTTTTTTGGTAATGAAAGATTTATTTATTTCTAAGTAAGTCAAAATAAGTTTTTTTGTCGAATAATTTAGTGGTTAGAAATTTCATTCTTAAAGTAGATAACTGGGATGACCAAAGTTCGAATCTTGATCTCATATATATATTTATAATGCAACGTCATACTACAACTAAAATATACAATGTGTAATGCAATAGTATAAAATACTCCATAAAATTATTTTAGTATGAGGAGTGTGAAAAATTAATTAATAAAATACCACAACTAAAATATATATATTCCCTCCATCCCAAAATGTAAGCAAAAATGAGTCAAAAAAATGTGATGTATTTGGTTAAAAATTTGGACCAAATACATTCACTTTTGTTAACCAACTTTTATTTATATTTTGGGACGGAGAGGTATATATATATATATATATATATATATATATATATATATATATATATATATATATATATAAAACATATCACAGTAGTAGACGTTTCAAAATAAGTAAGAAATTATACCACCTTAAAAGATAAATATTGTAAAAAAAAATTCTTTTAACCATCAAATAAACGTAAACTTTCGCTTTATCTAATCAAAACGGTAAATATAACTTCTTATTATGGTCTAAACACAAGTCAATCAAATCAAATGCTGACATGATTGAATTTATTTAGAACACAATCTCCACATAAGTCAACATATGGTATACTCTTTTCATCGAATATCCTTTGTCATGATTAAGTTTTTAATTCTATTTAGTGTATGTTTGATTCTGCGGTGATAAGAATTGATTTTGATAAAATTGATTCTGGTCAAAATTGAAAACTCCTCCCATGCATTTTGCAAAAAAAATATTATACATCAAGAACAACACTATTTTACATTCACCTCCTCTCACGCATGAAAACTCCTACGCCACCTCAACTCTTCAAGTTCAAAAAGCTTTAAAATTTATTACATAAGACTCCACTCAAATTGCAGATCAAACCAAAAACTCAAATTAGCTCATACACATTATTATTAACTTGATTTGTAATATATTAAATGAAGTCTTTGCGGTGTGGGTGATAAAATCTCGTTCTCATTCCCAAACTTTTCTAGGAGAAACTTTCTCCTTTATCCTCATCCCTACAAAAAAAATTTTACCTATCTTCGTGACCTCAAACGGAACACTCCTTGCAAGAATCTTCCTTTACGAATGAAATTAACATTCATAATCATGTAAGATTTTAATATTTTAAAATTTGTTAAAATATTTGAATTTAAACACATAAATTTTTGTTGCATGTATCACAAATTGTTCCTGTGTGGAACGTAGGGTATTTTTAATCTGCTTCGTATGTTGTTTTTTGTCGTAATAGGTTGAGAAAAAATGAATCACCTCTTTAATGGAAATGACACATATATATAGGGCATCAGGGAGATGTTTCCCTCTTTTGTAACCGTTCCACGATCCTTAGAAATGGGAGCTCTCATTTTCTCCCGCCAAACTCCCATGATCTAAAGCCTGGCAGTTCTCGTGATCGTGTGTGTACCTATGGCCACGTGGAGAAGGAAGGTGAGTCATGGGTGGATTGAAGGCGTTGTGGACCTTATGGTGCCCCGAGGGCGCGACCCGGCTACGGAAATGGATTGGGCCTCTCATGACTTGGGCCTAAATTCCCTTGCCCGCTACACAAATATACTCTTAAATAATACCTTCGTGAAGAAAAATTTATCACTATTATCTTATAAATTTTATTTATGATATTAATATTATTATCAATGAGATCACATTAATGTGGATTAACTTAAATATTTAACGGTTATTATAAGTTTAACTCAATTAATAGGACATATTGTATTTTATATATAGAAGTTGGAGTTTGAATCTCAGATAGACAGACACTTCATTTATCAATTTTAAGGATAACATTTTTAAATAAAAAAAAAAATAGTCTCTTTAGTAACGTGTGGTATCACTCGCCCTTTGGGTGCAACAAAACGAAAAACGCCCCGGTTTGGCTACAGTACATAATAAACAATTTCTTATTTTCTTTAGAAAATATCTTCAACCAAAAAAGAAAATAAATGCTCTTAATAAATAAAGGGTCATGCTAACTAGTGCCCCGAAACACTAGTTAAGAAGACAAAAGTAGTAAGTTTTGCATTGAAAACATCATTACTCTTATTTCAAATGTGTTGACTACACAAATTCCTAAATTACTATACTATATATAATTAGTATTATTAATTAGTGTCCCGAAGGCACTAGTGTCCCGGAGGTATTAGCTAGCATTTTCCATAAATAAATAAATACCACGAAAAAATTTAACCGATTAAATAAAATCAAATAAATACCACGAAATGTGTGTATTCCATATTGCATATCCAGTCTACGCTCCATAACACGTGGACCACTAAGGAATGCTGTATACGTGGTCATAGGCATCACAACCAATGATTTTCATAATTTTAAAATCGATGGTCAATATTTAACAGCCATAAAAGGTTAAAATGTGCTAGAAGAAAGTTAAGATGTGCTCTTGAATGTGTGTATTTTAACTTTCTAATTATTTTGGGAGCTTCTATGTTATGATATTAGAATAAGACTCTGTTTGGTAAAAATTAGCGGATAGCTGATAAACTAGCTTATAGTAGATGAACTTATAGCGGATAGCTTATAAACTAGTTTTTAGCTTATAGCGAATAAGCTAGCTGATTGAATTTGTAGTGTTTAGTAAAATTAGCGGTTGAACTAGCTTATAAGTATGAAATAGCATAAAAAATATTTATTTAATTAATATTTAATTCTTTTCAAGTAAGATGATAGAGGTAAAATTGGAAGAAAAGATAATAAGCTATAAGCTCATAAGCTACTTGAAATAGCATTTGGAAAATAACTATTAGTCCATATTTATATTTTTGAATTAATAAATTTATTTTTATGAATTAAATAACTATTAGTTCATTATTATATTTTAGAGTTAATAATATCACAAGAAAAAACATAATTTCATTGTTTATAAGCATTACACTAATTTTTTAATATTTTTTCCAAAAAAAAATCAATATTGACTCTTATGGGAAATAAAAATTCAAAAAATATCAAATTTTATATTTTTGACAGTATTGATAAATAATATTTGGTCATTATAATATTTTTAATGATATGAAAAATGATTTATTTTAAAAAACATTCATTTAGCCATTAATTTAATGTCGTAATGTAGCGGTACATTAGAAATTATCAAATGTACCATAGAATTTCCCTATTTTATATTTATAATGAAAATCTACTTTTCAAGTATTAAATTTCTTATATTATTAAATAATAAATTTCGATAGTATGATATGTTAACACGTGCTCTAATTACAGATGTTAATAAGACTCAATGAACAATTAGGACATGAGAAGAGAGAACACTAGCTAATGTGAGAAGTGATGTTTGTAATACATGTTTCATGGTTCTGATCGATGTACACGTTCTCAGAACATTCTCTTGTTATGCCAATGTTGAATGTTAGTGTTCAAGCTATGAGCTGTGTTTGACAGTTATGTAGTTAGGTTGTTTCTGTTATTAGTTTTTGGTAGTTAATAGATAGTTAGTTAGTTTTGTTTGTACTAGGTAGTTACTTAGTGGATAAGTTTGTTAAATGTTATTGCTTGCATTGAAAGCAACCTCCACTTGTATAAATAGTTTTTTGCCCATAGTGGATGAATGCAATTTCTATTTTTCCCTATTCTCAATCTTTCAATTCATTCATTCACTCTCAATTACTCCAACAAATTGGTATAGCAGAACCCGGTTCATATTCATAGTTTTGATTGATTCCTTGATCAAGAATCATGACAAACCAGAGTACAACCTTCTCACAATTCCTAGCAAATCTTCCAGTTTTCAAAGGTGATAACCATGATCGTTGGTGTGCACAGATGAAAATGATTTTCAGATTTCAAGATGTTCTTGAAACAGTGACTGATGGAGTAAGAGATTTGGCTGCAAGAACTGAAAAAGAAAGATGTTCTTGAATCATGACAAACAGTGATTAGTGAAGCAGCAAGAACTCAAAACAAATAATTGAAAAAGAAAGATGTTAATCAATGTGTGGATTCTAATATCTTTGAGAAAATAATAGAAGAAGAAACCTCAAAGGGAGCTTGGGATACACTGAAGAAGATCTATGATGGTGATGAGAAATTGAACGGTATCAAGCTACAAGCTTTGAGAAGGCAATACCAGATGATGCAAATGAGTGAATAAGAAACCATCTCTGAGTACTTGGCAATCTTAACAAATCCGATGAAGTCATGTGGTGAAGCCATGACTGACAGGTCCAAGATTGAGAAAATCTTGAAGACCTTAACTGAGAAATTTGATCAGATAGTGGTTGCCTTTGAAAAATCAAAGGATCTATCAACCATGAAGATTGAAGAGCTGCAAGCATCCTTAGAAACTCATGAGCTAAGGGTATATATATATATGTATTACACAAAATCAAACATAAGATGCACCTAATAATAAAAAATATAAGAATTTAAAAAGAATCAAATAAAAGCACATATTCTCCAATATCCAATTTTGCGGTCTAAACAAGCCAGATACTAGACTATTTAAAAAAAAAAAGTTTACAATTGCATCCAATAATGAGATGTTATCATTTTTACAATGTCACATAATCAGTTTGAAAATAACCAAATAGTACATTCTCATTGGATTTAGTGCAAAAGCATTTTGGGTCCGTTTGAATTTGACGTATTTTTGAATTTATGTAAATAAATTAAGCAATCAAATAAATTTCTATATTAATTATCAATTTTTTAACCAACAAAAATATATTTTATAAATGTTTTTATCATAAACTATCTTAAAAAACTTATACTGATACATAAAAAGTTTATTTATTTAGATAAGCTATTTCGAATAAACTAAAAAATAAGTCAATCCAAACGAACTTTTTATATCGACAGTGCATGTTTTTTTTGTTAAGTAATCTATTATTTTGACTCAAATACATTAAAATTATTTACACATACACAAAAACTAATAAATCCATTTATATACTATCTCTTTTCTTTTGACAGTGATTTGACGGTTATTTACACATAATAGAAAAAATTAATAATTTTCCTACCTTTGATGTAATTATTTGTTCTTTTTTCCTTCTAAATTTTTTGAAGTAAGTAGTCTGGTGTACAAGTGCAAAGACTACACTACTATTTCGGATGATAAACATCTCATCCAAAAAAGATATTCGAGACCCAAAATCACTAATAAAAAAACACTTGCAGATGCACTTAATTTTAATATATCTAGTGATCAATTATATAAGTCTATAACGAGTTACACTTTCGAGTACCAAAATATTGTCAAACAATAAATTAACTATAAAATTTAAATAGAGTGTAAATAAAATCATGGAGAATTAAATAAATAATTTGTACTAATTCAATAGAATTTCCTCAAATCAAGCCTATGTGGACCAAATGTTAAGAAAATGTGCAACCAAACATTCTCTGGTATTTGTTCTTGTTGAGGTTGTTCTGAAACATTTGCAGTACTATCAAATGATCTAGGACCAGATGGTCTTGGTGGTATAACACTTCCATCTTGTTGAACCTCACCTTAAGAAGTTGGTGATGTTTGGCCACGACCATATAATGGAACAAGTGTTGATTCTGAAATTTCTTTTTTGCATATTGGACATTCTGGTTTCTCATTATGTTCCCTTGATGTGCTATTCATCCATTTGTATATACATGACCAACAATAGAGATGACCACAAAATGTTACCACTGGATCTTTCACTTGCTCCAAGCATATGTCACAATCAAGATCATTAGAACATTTTTTGTGTGAAATTGCTTTAGTATCACCCCGGTTCGACATAATGATCCTATAGAGTTCTAATAAAGATCACTAATATTAATCCCTATTTATAGATACAAAGACTCAATTATATATAAATCAAGATCAAAATCATAATAATTATACCTAATATAAAATAGAAAGAAAAGGAGCGAAAATCATGGCAATTACTCTCTTAGTTTTGGTATAAGAAATAATTTACTTTTTTATGTTTTATAGAATGTTTGATGTATATGATTTATAATATTAATCAGATATGTCAAGCATTTCGTAAACCCTAATTTTTTTTATAGTACCAACAAGAGAGTATTCGAATCCTCTCCAGGCACAGGACCGTGTTGTGTGATCTCGACCGTTGCTTACCATTACACTGTAGCAGTCAGCATTTTAATATTATTGATGGACGGTTTAGATCTGCACAGGAGAGAAAACTGGAGAGAGCAGACTGGAGACGATCCAGTTCCAGTTATAAACTTTGAAAATTAGGTAAAATCATGTTATATTGTGAAACATATGATCAACAATATAAGAAAGTGGCAGAGAGATAGAGATTTGAATACTTACATGGTTAAGAAGTGGTGAAGTAGAATGGAATAAATATTTCGTTCCATTGTTTGGATATTTTAAAAAGGAGATGAACAAATTTGAAGGTAAGTGGTGGTATTATATTAAATTCATTACATTCCGCTCCGCTCCATTCCATTGTTATTTTTCAAATTCAAACAATGGAACATTATTATATTTAATTCCGTTCCGCTCCATTCCATTGTATTCTATCAAACGGAGCCTTAACAAATTTATTTATTTGATAATTTGGGCCACAATATCTTACAACTTGGCCCATGTCCTAACTGAGTGCAAAAGAAAACAATTCATAACAACTAAATTATCGAAGGAACAATGGCTACTACGTTGTTGTCATCAAATCCTTGGACAAGAAGAGCCTTTTTCCTATTCCCCAAAAACAAAACCCAAATCCTCACAACACACATTTTTTGTAATAATTCAATGAACAGCGACACTGCCGTTGTCTCCTTACAAGAATGGCAAGGTTGGGGCACCACTTCACCAGTCCCAGCTATGGTTACTCAAATCGCTGAGGATTTGAAACTTCTAGAGAAAGATTCCGATTCTCAGATGAAATTTGGTCGCGCTGGTGGAAAGTTACAAGTGGGTTTTCTCTCTTTCTCTCTAATTTAGTAGTAATGTTGATGATGATGTTGTTGTTGTTGTTTTGTGTGTGATGTGATGTGATTGATTTTATGGATTTTTAGGGGAACATTGGACAGCAAGAAGATAAGAAACACCGTGCAACTTATAAAGCTTTACCTGATTCTGAAGAAAAGCTCAAATTTTTTTCAGCTAGACAAATAGCTTGTCGTGTAATTGGTAGCAAAGGTTATCTTTGTCAAAAGGTTTAATCTTCTTTCATTTTCGCATTAATGTTGTTGTTGTTGTTGTTGTTGTTGTTGTTGTTGTTGTTGTTGTTGTTGTTGTTGTTGTTGTTGTTGTTGTTGTTGTCTATAGAGCACAAAGATACGCAGAGACACCGAACATGACACTGATAAGTTGATGCCTAGAAACATTTAATAACTTAAGAAAATGATTACATGTATGTTTGGTTCTGCGGCGAGAAAAAATGATTTTAGCAGAATTGATTCTGTAAAATTGATTATGGCCAAAATTGAGTTGAAGATAAAGTGATCTATGTTTGGATATATTCATATAAAAGTGAGTTGAACAACAAATTTTGAGTGTAAAAACCAATTCTAGAATCAGAAGCTACAATTTCTAGCTTCAAGTAGAATCAATTTTGGAGGCAGAATCAATTATATACTTTTTAGAAAACCCAACAAGCTAGAATCAATTCTACACCTCTAAAGAATCAATTTTGGCGACTCTAGAAGTGGAACCAAACATACACTGTATCTGCATGTGTCATTGTTGTGTTTGTGTCTGATATGTCTTCGATATGAAGTGTTAATGCTACTTAAGTTGTTGTTACTGAATAATGACTGTGGTGATGATGAATTGATGATAATGTTTATGACAATTTTTTGTTTTAATCTTGCTTTCATTTTTATTTTTGCAGTGCTGGCTTCCTATGGAAGATTGCATGTGTTCACAAATCAAATCCTGCTTGCTGTTTCCTGGAATAAGGTTTTGGTTGTATATGCATCCCAAGGTTTAGATATATATAATATATATGATAATACGATACGATCACTTGTGAATTAGGATTAGGTTATGGTGCTCTATGTTTTGTCTTCTGTTTATTTGTCATACAAATTTACTTTTTAGTCTTAATATGCAGGATTTTTTACGACAGAACAACACCGGAAAGCTTTTGTGGCAAATTTTTGGTGTTGATGCTGCAACTTTGTGCCTTTTTGGTATTCCTGAACACGAACAAATCATGTGGAATTCTCTTAAACTGGCAGGTCTCTCAATTTATGACAATTTTTTCAGTCACTACTATACTATGGTTTCTGTTTATTGAAGTAGTCTGATTTCAATCTTGGAATTCTTAAGCTTGCATACTTTCTACTATTTCTATAACTTCTACTATCTATGTTTCATGTGAAATATAATATTCTATCATTGAAAGAAAATATGGATTGGAAAAAATGTACATATTCCTTCAATTCTATTATTTTCAAGATCATCGTAGTATAGTTAAATTAAACTCCTTTTATCAATTTAGATGTATTGTATACTTGAACTTAATACACTATCTTTGTTAAGTTGTATGATCATTTCAAATTCCATTACTTATGTTGTGGATTTTACCTTAATTCAGGAAGAAGTAACGTGTGGTGCCTCTATCCCAATAAGAATGCCGTTTTGGAGTCGGTTGAAAATGTGTTTGGTCAGGAACCAGATGGAAATAATGAAGTAACATCAGAAAAGGTTTATTTTATCATTATATTGATCATAGTATTTCCTATTGTTGATATACAAATAATGGTAGTGATCATGTCTGTAGTGGAGAGTTGGGTGTGTGAATGTACCTTGAAGCAATCTACATTATTTGAGCCTTGTCGATTACTTTCCATTTTCATGTATTTAATTTAATTTTAGTGGTTAAATGTTAATTTGCCGGTTGTTGTTTGACATATAGAGTTAAGGCCCTGTTTGGATAATAATTAACTTAATGAAGAACTTATAGCATAAGTGATTATGTATAAGCTATATAAAATAAAGTCAAACTGTTTCCATATAAGCTGTTTGCATAAGTTTATTTCAGAGATCTTATAGAAATAAGTTAAAAACAACTTATGGACATTTATAAGTTGTTTTCATAAGGTCTTCTAAACAGTCTCACAAGTGCTTATGTTAGAATAAGCTCAACAAAGTCAATCCAAACAGGTCATAAGTTTTGTAAATGAGAAGAAATTAAATAGCACTACTGGTATGCTAGCTGCTTTATGTGTTTGGATGCAGCAATCGATACTAGGATTTTGACTACTTTTGAGAAGTTATTAAATCATATGATCTGAACTGCTTGTTTTTGGATTTACCGGTTGATGTTTGACTAGGTAACCTGGTAGCTTTGAACTGAAAAATATGGAGTAAACACTGAAAATTAATTCTGTATTAACTGAAAACAGATGATATGTCCTCTTACAATGTTTAGGAATTAAGAAATTGATAAAGTAAACTGTAATGGATGGAGTTCAGTTCCTTGCACTAGGGAATTACAGAAAACGAAAAGGAAACGAAGAGCTTTAAATAACAGCTACAAATTTGAATGAATTTATTGACATTGAACTAAAGCGACAACTTGCAACTTGTCCGACAGTGTCAATAACAAGCACGCGCGCGCACGTGTGCGCACACATGTGTGTGCGTGCACATATACATATGCAATTATGCATGTTTTTGTACACACAAGCACACGCAGACATGTATATACATATATGTTGTTTTATCTTTCGTGAAGTCAGCGCTCTTGTGAACCAAATTTCATTTATTATTGCTTCTTTTAACATTTTCATATATAGATTTCTCTATCTTCAATTTGGTGCTACCATGTAAGTAATAATTTTTTCTTAATTATAAAGCAGTTAAAAGAAGATACAACTCAGCATTTTATTTTGATTGATGGGACGTGGAGCAATTCAGCAGCAATGTTTAGGCGCCTTCAGGTAACTTTTGGGTGGATTTCTTCTGCATTTTCATCAGTTGTTGAGCCTAAAAAAATTAACCTACTCTATGATTGGTGATTTAGGTGCCAAGGTAGAATAAAATTTATTGAACTGCATATTTTTATGTATAGGTTCTAGTTCCAACTCCTCTTGCAAATATAAGTTTACTTAATACAGAAATCATGTTTAAAACATCTAGCTTAGGATCTAAATACGACTTGATACTATATACACAGTACATATTAAACATTCTAACTTGGTAATAAAGCAAATCACAATCACAAAATATAAATATTACCAACTTATAAATTAACCTATGGGTTCATCCGAGTTGGGTTCATTCATCTTATGGGAAAATTGAATTCATTGTAAGCTTGGAAAGATAAGTTTGTTCATATTTTCTGGACTGTAAGTTCGACTATGTTGGGAGCTATGGGGTTGAGAATACAACGTCGTTCTTCTCTTTTTACTGATGGGTTCATATGGGATGTTAAATGCTCATCTGTGTAGTTGAAGTGTTAAACAGCTATGTGGTTGATCTTTTGTGCACTATGGAGTTTTGACATTTAGTTGTTGCATTTGAGGTTTTTTGAAAAAACACTGAACCATTCATTTTAGGCATATCTGGGGGAAATGACCATTATGTTGTAGACTGGTTATGTTGTCCCCCGACTCGTGCGCGTTTCTATGCGAATGCGAGTGTACTCAAATTTACACCGAAACAATTTTGTATGCAAATTAACTCTATTTTCATGCCAAGAGTCATAGACTCGCATGATTCTATGTGTTGACTTGAGAATTTGAAAATACTGTTAGACCTATGCCATTAAGTTGAAATGAAAATTTTCCACCCTTTTCCCAAAGAAAATTAAGAAGATCCTCCTTCCTTTATTATAAGACTCACTTCAAAATTCATGAGTATTAAGAAAAGTTGTTGTACTATTAAATTATTCAAATATGTCACTTTTCCATAATTACCCTTACCACTATTGATAAGAGAGAGAGAGAGAGAGAGAGAGAGAGAATAATAATTTACTTTCCCCTATGGTAAATTAAATAGTATTTTTGTTCAGATTGATTTAATCCATGTGGAGTTTTGTAAAGGGTCTTATATTAATTGACAAAGAAGTCTCAATAATAAGAGATGGATGGAGTATCAAGTAGAGGAATGCCCTAGAGATTATAATCGTCTTCACTTCTATTAGATGAAGCATTAAACAGTAACACAACGATTTTTATTCCCAATTGATCCATTGGACCATTATGTTTGAACTTTAAGATATTTTTTGCATGAATTTTTCTACAAAGTATGAATTTATTTGCCAAAAATGTTTCCATTATAAACAAACTGTTGCCAATTGCTGTTGATTAAATAAATAAACAGTACTACTACTACTAACAGAAGCTTGCACAATTTATGATTAGATAATTGTGATTCTGCCGAGAAATGCAAAATGTGAAATTTTGTTTGTAACAGGATCATGCAAAGTCAATTTGGGGAGACGAAGACCTTTCTTGTATATCCCTAAATCCCGGTACTTCTGCCATGCATAAACTTAGGCGAGTATCTGTTGCTGCTTTTCCCCTTCTTGATCTTATCTTAACCATAGGATTTATGATGTGTGTTCGTGTTGATATGAAGTCTAATACACATTTATGTTTTTTCAAGGGCAGGCCTCAACCATCTTGGGATCGTACATGTACAGCAGCAGCAGCCGCCGGCCTGCTCTCGGAGCTTGAACTACTCCCAAGGTTTAGCTCCATCGGATTGGATACACAGTCAGAAGCAGTAGAACATGCTTTAACAGTCCTATTAGATGCCCTCACAAAGAGACGACTTCGAATGGGAAGGTCCATAACACGAAAAGTAAGGCCAAATAATATTTGTTAGAGATCTAACCAAGTTTTTTCTGACAACTTAGTAAGCCACTCAATTTTTTAAATGAGGAAGTTACCAACCCCAATGAGATATAGTGGCTGCGGTTATTGCAGACTAGAATATACTTCATGTTTACTTTTTACAAAGGTTTCAAGTCTCAAAGTTCAGTTGAAACTTGAAACAATGACTTTACATTCTTCCTTTCATTTACGACGTGATTGATGTTATATCCTCCTACACAATCTTCTTTAATAATCACTTAGTATACTTTATTTAGGAAGAAAATGGATTTAATATGTTGTAGCTTGTGTAAGAGAATATTAGAAAACAGTGTATAATTTTTGTTGCAACTTTTTGATAGTAGTAAATACACTTCTAATGTAATTCAATACTCCATGGAATTTTGGAGTACATCAGGCATTGAAAACAAACAATTTTAGGATTTCTATTTCTTGTGATTTTCTTCTTAGGACCACTGCTAGTTTTCTGTGCTTATTCCTTTTGTTTTGAAAGAGTGAAAATTTGAAATCTATGTTTCTAGTTATAGAATTGTTATTCCTCAGCATGCTTGAGTGAGATCTAATTAACCCCTACCACCTAATACCTCGAATAAATTTACCAAATGGACCTTGCAAATTACTTCACATCCAATTATAGCTCATCAATACTTAATAGTTAATAGATCTTCGCATTTCAAAGGAGATAAAAGGTACTCCGCATGCTCTCCAAATTGGTACTCTTTCATAGATTTGGATACACTGCAGTACAAAAAATACGCGCATTTATTAATCTTGACTACTGATTTGAGATTGTCTGGCACATAGTACACATTTTCCAAATAATGTTTTACACTGATTTGAGATCGGATGACCAAGATCAATAATTGTATCACGCATTCAGTGTGTCAAAGCTGAATCTCTCTTCCACATAGGTACCTTGCTTAAGTACCGTCAACTTAAAAACTTTTCTTTTACATGTATTTTTTTCTGGTATGGCTCATAGCCATCCGGGCGGGGAGATAAGTGAATAAGGAAAACATTATTTACACGCTTAGACGGCTTCATCACGTCTTAGTCCATCCAGTATGGCCCGAATGACTCGTACTTCATATGGGTAGGGTCGAAACCTCAACCATATTTAGCCTCTACCAGAGTCACAAGCATTCATGCTTCTTAAAGTTTATAGTTTTCTCTAACTACTCTAGTCACCTAACATTTATTCAACCTCAACCATTTTGTGAGAAAGGATCTTGCCTCATTATTACTTTGTAGGGCACATTTGTCCAATGGCCAGCCACATCTCCTGGTTAATGTTAGAGCACATCATCTGCTTCTAGTACCACTTGCATATTGTCTCAACAGCTTTGAGACCATATGTTTCTCTCTTAGCCTCTGTTTGGGAGTTGGGGAAAGAGAGAAAAAGGGTGGAAAGAAAATGTATAGAAGTCTCTTATTTCTTTTGTATGAAAATATTTATGAATGTTATTTTTTGAAAGTGTTACAAAAAGAGGAGCTATGAATTTGAAAATTTATTTGAAATCCTCCCAAGTCCTTCTCCATTGCTCTTTTTTGAATTCCCCGGTATTATATAGTTTACTCTAATGAAAATAATGCTACAATATCATACCAGATGAGGGACTATTCAACGTTTTTTTTTTCTCTCTACTCCTGTTATCCTTAAAAGTTATGTATCATTAAGATTCGGGAATGGATTTAATGCAGTTACTGTGTGTTAACGCAATAACTGCTAGCAAATATTCGGTAAAAAATTAATGGTTGAGATTGAAACTGTAAAATATTAATTAAATTATACTAGATTAATCAGGACCGTCTGATCATGTTTCAACGGCTGCGATTGTTAACTGCATGAAACTGTGTGAAAGCAATACAGCAGAGAATCTAGATCCTTAAGAGTCTCACATTTTATAAGATAATATTTGAATATGGCTTTATAAGTGGAGTAGTCTTTACATTATAAGCTATTTTTGTTAGATGAGCTATAATCTAATATGAAAACCTTATATAGGGCTAGTTTGTTTTGCCTTTTTTTAAAAATAGATTTTATAGTGTTATATAATTGTGTAAAAAACATTTACAAAGAAACTTTTTATAAAAGCTTCAAATAAAAATTTGGTTTGAATAGTTATTCTTAAAATGTTATTTTAAGTATTTAATCATTTTATCAAAAAAAATGGATGTCAAAATTTCAAAAAATCACTTAATTTTGAAGTTATTTCAAATAGATTTTCATAAAAATCATTTTTGAAATACAACTTTTTGAAAAAATTGCGATTTCGATTATATTTTGATCTTCAATAATGTATGTTTATGTTATATGATGTCAAAATTAGTGTTTCAATTTAAAAAAAACAAATATACAAAAACTTGTATTATTTTAAAAACGGTTTTATATAATCTATTTTAAAAAATACAAAAAAAAATATATTTTTTTAAAGCTGAAATAAACAGGTCCATAATATCATAGTCTATTGATTCTAGTCACCTAACACTTATTTTTACACATCAAGTCTAATAATATTTTACCTTAGAAGATGTATTATATAAACCAAAATTCCACGTAGAATAAAGATAAAGCTTAAAATGAGTATATAAAGAGTGACACCTCTCAAATGAAAATATGATTTTATAAGGGTTGAGTTAGAGTAAACTCAAATTTTAAGTGTGTATTAGAGTCTATTTAAGATATGATGAGCTACTTGCTATGAGCTCACCACTATCAAACCATTCAACTCGTGCTCTCAATATTCAAGTGTGTTAAAAGTTCAATATTAGAGGAGATAAGCTCTAGATATGAGGTGAAGACAATTATCACCTTACAAATCAATTTTATAACTATAATTTCAACCCGGTATAAAAAAATATAAGACCCTTTTCATTTAAACTTTCAAAGAAACTTTTTACAATAAACAAAAATGTAGAAGACTGCACTTAACAACATTTTTCTTTTGGACAAAAATACAGCTGCTTATTTCCACACGCCCCACACGTTTACATTTTTTTATTTATTAATCAATGCTAATAATTGTCCTAACAAAAATCAAACACTTGTCAATATCACACATTTTTTATATATAAAAAAATCTCTTTAAATTTCTTAAACATTTTTCTTATTGTTACCATTTTTCTTATTCTGAAGCTCCAAATTTGATTAGTATGAGAATCTCACATCAATCTTTTTAGATAATGATGATGATGATAATTTGTGGTGTGGGTTCCGCTTTGACAATTGCTCATATATCATACCACCGACTCCAAATGTAACTAAATTAACAGTGGGCTTGGCACGTTCAATGGTATGCAATATTTCATGTCACTCATGTTTATCTTATTCCAATTTGACCAAAAATACCATACTATTGAATTTCCTCCAATATCATAGGTGTGTGAAGAAGATCAAGTCATAACTACAAATAATTTAATCATTGACTAAACCTAAATAAATATATAAATAAATAAAATGATTGACCCAATATAAAAATTCAAGAAGAAACAAACAAATTAGTACAATTTAATAAGCTTGAAAATTTTCATAATCAAACTTTTCGGTTAATGTCAGAGATGATTGCAGAAATTGGCTATAAAATTCAAAAAATAAAATAAAACAATTGATATGTTCTAAAGAAATTTCTGAGATTACAAAACAGCATATATATATATATATTTTAGAAATTTCTTTCTTACTCTTCAATTTTATATATAAGCAAAATTTAATTTTCTAAATTCATTCAAATAGTAATATATTTAGTCTATATATTATTGATTAAATACATTATTTTTTGAATTAATCTAAAAAACAAAATTTTATCTATTTAAAAGAATTTGGTCTACTGACAAGTGTTACTCATAAGTTGAAGCATATAACTTTCTAACAACTTCAGTATACTGTATAATTTTTTAACTGTTGTATATATCTATATACCTAACTATTTTGTCTATATATAAATATTAATATTGATACATGACTGTTCAATTGGCCATTTGTTCTAAGAATGACCTCTTATAATTATTCCCTCAACTTCAAAGTAGTTGTTGTTTAAGGTTTTGGATAACGATTACAAAAGTTGTAACTTATCGAAATATAAGTTCATTTGAGTTGTGTCAAATAAAAAGTTCATTTAATTATAGTACTCTTTTATGTCTTAATCTTCTTGTTTCCATGGAAATGAATTCGGTCCAACAATAATACATTCAACTTTTTAAGTTCAAATAATTTTGAATTTATAGAGATAAGTGTGATCATTGATAATTTTGATCAAAATTTAAGACAGCATCTGCATAGATCATGATTCAACTTGTTAGGCAAGTTAAATAAATCTGATATATTGGATCATTGTATCAAAAATCTTTCATTGATAAGACTCACACTAATATAAAAATTGTTGTGTTCAAGTGTAAATGGTTAGTCATACATAAATTTTATATATCCAATATTAATAGGAAAATACTATATATCACGACATTTTTTATCACGAATATATTACGAACTTGGGTAATAGGCTATTTTATAACACGCCGCCCACATGTTTTCCGCTAAACAAGGAAGTGAACCACTTTTTTGTTTCTTGTAAGTCCAACATGTACATTTGATCTACTAAAAAAAATAAGAGTTAGGACATGACAACTTCAGCTGTAATGTGTTTGATTTTAAAATTGTTTCGAGTATTGGATAAAATGAGGGCTAAAGGACAGGACAAAGTCGAACATGTGCATTTGATCTACTAAAAAATAAGAGATTGGACAGGATAACTTCAATTATATTGTGTTTGATTTTTAAATTGTTTCTAGTATTGGACAAACTGAGGGCTAAAGAACAGGACAAAAACTGATATTCTTGTCCCTACTAATACACGGGATAATTTTAATTTTAGGGGGGTGTATTCAATTAAGATTTCAATGGATTTTAAATTTTTTTTTATGATGACAAAATCATGTGGTATTCAATTAGGATTTTAAAAGACTTTAAAAAAGTCTAGTGGTATTCAATTAGGATTTTAAAAGACTTTAAAAAAGTCTAGTGGTATTCAATCAAGACTTTTTACAACTTATAAAAAGTCTTGTGGTATTCAAAAGTATTCTAATTTTGATGGATTGTTTAAAAAATAGGATTTTAATGGATTTTGATGGACTTTTTAGTGAATTTTGAGCTAAAAAAAGTCTTTCCCCATATCATGAGATTTCCATGGATTCTCATTTTTTTTTCACCTTCCCTCTTGTTTCTATTTCATGTTTCATAATTATCTCATGTTTTTATAATTGCTTATTTTCTCCCTACATCTCTTTCACGTTCCATCTTCATGGCCTGCCCGGTTGTTCAGCAATCTCACAGACTTTTCCAAATTCTCAAAAACCTTTTACTTTCATCATCACTATATCAGTTTCTTCTTCTTCTTCTTCTTCTTCTTCTTCTTCTTCTTCTTCTTCTTCTTCTTCTTCTTCTATTCTGCTTCATATACGTAAAAACATAAAAAGGGAACCTAGAGTTTTTTTTTTTTAATATTTGGATTCCCAAATTATTGATTCGTTTAAAATTTTCCTAATATACAAAAGTTTCCTAATATATAAAGTATTATGAAATCTTAATTGTAAAAAGTCTTTTGAAAAAAATCTCTCAAAATCCTTTCAAATCATTTGTTAAAAATCTGGATTGTAAAAAAGTCTTGTAAAAAAGTCTCAGAAAATCAATATAGTTCAACAAAATCTCATAAAATCATCAAGATTTTTTTTGTCAAAATTGTCTCATGCACAAATTATCTAAAATACCAAAATATTCATTTGTCCATCAAATATTATATAATATAAAATTTATTTAATACCTTAAACGTTTATCTTATGTTGTTCTATATTATATTATCCTTATGTTCATTACATACATAGCATTGCTCATTACTGTTTTGTGTATAGATGTTGTGAAAATCTTCTCCAATCAATTTTTTTCTAATGACTTATTCATAATGGTCCAACAACTTAAATTGATATATATATGGAGCTAAATTATTGATACAACTACTTTTGCCCAATAAATAATTGAAATTTATCCAAAAATAAATAAAATTAGGATCATACTAAACAGTGTCTCCGGAGTATATGTTAAACATATCAAAAATTAAAATAAAATATAAAATTAATATTAATAAAAATGATTTTTAATATTTTTAATATATTGAATGTATAAATTTCAAAACATAATTTTTTTATTTATATGCTAACTACCGCCTCTGAAGCACTATTTTCATAAAATTATTGAGTCAACCATGCCATCTTCATGTAGACCTACTTAAAGTGGCTGTTTAGTTTCCTGGCCAGAAAAATTATTTATATTTGTCTGCCGATTATTCTTTGTCCAAACTTTAACCTACTCGCTTGTTTCATTATGTAAGGAAATATCACATGACATGTTTGATTGTGTGATGTGATATCAGACTTTTTTGGAGGTTACAGTTGATAATTGGAAGCATTTCATTTGCCTCCTTTATAGTATCACAAATAGAAAGAAGAAAAAATGAATGACTATAGAAAGCTTAATAATAATATTTAGTTTAAAAAAAAAAAGCTTGCTTAATAATATTGAAATAGGCTAATTAAGAATGTCTACATTCATGATTCTTCAATATATAAATATAAGCTCATTTTAAAAGAAATGTTCGTTTTCATAAGTCATTTTTAAAATTATAATATGCATTAATTAATTTTTACAAAACTACAAAATTATCTTTAAAAAAAATATGAAAAAATATCTTTAACCCTTTAAAAATCGATAAATACATTCATTAATTATTTTTATGCACATGAAAAAATAGTATGTCTCGATATGGAAAAAATAATTGGAAAATCTAATATAAAAAATTAAATTGCATAATTTGTTAATTCTTGTGAGTTTTTGGGAAAACAATTTTGTGAAACAAACAAATATTAAATTTCCGAAGTTTCGAGTTTAAGTGTGATAGTATCGTTGGAAATGGAGAGATTAAAATATAGTAAATATTTTTGTAAGATGAGGCTTGGGTCAGTTCAAGCCATGGTATAATCTTTGGAAAGCGGTAAGTGTAAATACTTTTGTAAGTGGGGAGGTTTGAAGCACATTAATATCTTTTTGAGAGGGTAAATGTAAATAATGAGGTTCTCGATTCAAAACCATAGTATCTTTGGAGAAGATAAATATATAATATACTTTTAGGAAAATGTTAAAAACATGCTGTGTAAGCATTTACCTTTTAGGGTCTTGCTAACGAGTGCTCCCGGTGCACTCTTTAAGCATTCCATTTATAAAAAAAAAATTCAAAAAATTAAATATTACAATTTTCAATGCGTTGACTTTACGCATTCCCGTAAAAATTCTATAAAAAACTTTCTATTTAAGGTCTTAAAGAGTGCCCCGGAGGCACCCGTTAGCATTTACCTTTTATTTAAAGAAAGTATTTGTTTAAAAATTTAAATATTTCAATTTTCAATGCATTGATTTCACACATTTTCATAAAAAATTATTATTTATGATAATTAATGAGTGTCCCAAAGACGCTTGTTAGCTCAATCGTATCTTTATAAATAAGTATTTGAATCGGTTTTTTTTGTCCTAAACCGAGACATCATATTTTTCACTTGGGATATGTTAACATGTGCTTAAAAATAGAAATTTAGCATTTGATGATAAAATATATTTAATGCTTAAGAAATTGAATGTACAAGCTTTAATAAAATATTATCATATTTATCTTCTTAATATGTGTACTAAAGGCACATGTTCCCCCGCAACTGCTATTAGGAGGAGGCTGAAACCACTTGATGCCAGAACTGACCCCCGAACCAGATTCAACTGGGGTGAAAACCAAAAAAAAGGCACATGTTAACATTCTTCTTTTTACTTTAACATATTTTAGCAACAAAAAAAAAAAGAGTAAAACAATTGAAATTTGTCTGAAAAAGGGAAGAGTAATTTACTCGTGTTAATTGCAAAAATTATGAAAGTTTATGTGGGAAATTCCCACGCCAAGTGACAGAAAACTGAAAAAGTGTAACACAAGTACACAACAACAAGGTAATTGAATGCATGAAATTTTCAAAAGTTTGAAACATCAACTTTCGGTGACTTCACGGATCACGCATTTGTTTGTGGAGATAGGAATATGTATAAGCTTCCTTAAGCTCCCAACTCATGTGATAAGGTCAAGTTGTGTACTTGGTCCATAAAAGCCTAGTGGTAAATGATGTCTATTCCAAAATTTAATTATATAGTATACTTTTTGCTAGTGGAGAATTTGCATTTAGCAATACTTTGGAAGAAGGCACTAGCTATGACTTGAAACTTGAAATTCTATTCATCCACTAAATGGCTTGGTGCTTATTGATAAATCTTGAAAGCTATGAATCTATGCTGAATGAGTCAAGAATTTATGCTTTGAGAAAATGAAAAATAAAATATATAAAAATTTGGAATAGAGTACTACTTATGAGATTCAAGTCTCTTAACACTTGGATCAATTCATCATTAGCATCCAACTTTTATTTATGGGTCATGTTAATCGGTGTCCTCAGGACATTAGTTAAGGATACTAAAAAAAGAAAATTTTAAATTGAAAATAACACTTTTTAGATTTTTGAGACGTTGATTGCACAACCTCCAATGTAATATTACTATATTTACTTCCTTAAACAGTGACCTGAGGGCATCGTTTAGCAATTTCCTTTATTTATCGTATACTAGGTGTATTTATAGTTAAACTTATCCAAATTTAAATTCTAAATTGATCTAAAAAAAATTGAAAATTGTACAAAATTGGACATTGTTGATTGTGTTTTGATGTTCTTTTGTAAAAATTACACATATCATATGAAATTTCATATTTATATTTTTCCAAAACTGAACCAAACCACATACATAAATTTTAAATACTTGTTTTTTTTATCAATATAATTTATTGCATTAATGTATTATTTGTTAGTTTTTAATTTTTTTTTATTTTTAAACAAAAGAGACTTGCTTAGGAAGCAAGCCCTCAGAATAAATTAACAAAGAAGAGGAAGAAATTTTTTCCAGTATTATTTTTTATTTTTTAATTTATTTTAATAATACTTATTTGTTTAAATTAATTTATTTACTTTTACTACTATATAAGTTTTAGGTACTGTTTGTCCTGACTTTTTAGGTTTTAGAAGCTATCTGAAAGCTAAAAGTGAAAATAAGAGTGTGTAGAAAAAAGTTAAAGTTATTTGCTAATTTTTTTTTACTTTAAATATCTTTTATCTATATATTTTATTCAAAAAAATTAAGCAATTTTTTTCTACCAAAAACTTATTGAAAATCTATTTGACCTAGCTTTTCATTTTATTAAGTAAAAAAGTTTAAAATAAATTAGGACAAATGGTTTATTAATTTTAAACGTAATCAATTATTATCATTTCATAATGTTAATTTTTAGTCAAAAGATTTGTGGTTTAAAATGTTAGAAAAAAAATGTGTGATTAGAAAAATGGCCATTAGTGAAATATGGGTTATTTAGAAGAAGTGGTTCTTTATTTTATTTTTTGTAGCGTTGTTGGTTGAGGTAGAGATTCGGTGTGATGGGAGAAGGTCTTTGAAATGACGAAGTTAATTGGTGTTCAAAATACTTGGAAAAGGTATTTGGCATTATTACAATTTATTTTTTAAAATAAAACTATCATTACACAGTGTTACATAAAATAAAAAACCAAATGTATTGATATGGTTATGGTCTCAAATGATCGATCAACTTTGAATGACTTTAAATCATGTTGGGTTCATGTGTGAAATGTGAATAGTTAAGACTCGCGTCTATTATAAATAAAATAAAAAGATATATATATATATATATATATATATATATATATATATATATATATAAGTGACATGTATTATGGAGTAATACTTTAATATTTTGAGAGAAGATGTAATGTTTCTTTCTTTTATAGTCCCGAGCATTCACACATTATTGTTCTCGGCGCTATTTCAAACTCTCCAGCAAATTATTACCCAAAACAATAGAGATTGAATTTGATTTATTTAATTCATTGGTCATTTGACTGAATAATCAAGTTCATAAGCAGTAAGAGAATCAAAATATGATTTTGATTTTGCATTACTTAACTTCTAGTTTACTCCTTACTTTGCACTTCTTTTTTCATGTAACAACCATAAACCTAACATCGTTGTTTAAAAAGCTCATACCGCACCTATGGACTCAATTCATGACAACAATGCTCAATCGAATAGGGGCTTTTTAGTCTTTCATGAAAACATAGTCATCAAAATTCCTTTCATGAAATAAAGCAAAATAATAGAAATTTCACAAATTGGGTTGATTCTTATTTGATTCATTAATTATATTTTAGAATCAGATTCAGAAATTTGTCACACCAAAGAATATACTAGACAATTAGCTGCTTGCCCAACACGCACAGTAGCAAAATAGTACTAAAAAATTGTTTCATCATCACAAACAACAAAATTTACTTGGTAGAGAATATTCCATTTCCTATAGGAGGTTTATACCAAGCAACCATCACCATCATTCTTGCAAAACAAACAATCAATTGCAAAAGCAATATTGTACACTACCTAGATTACTTTAATTTCATGTACCAATTATCTAATCAAACATTTACATGAGGATCTCACCATCAAATTGTAAATAATAAAATCAAAGAGAATTAAAATAGCATGGAAAACTTTTAGTTTATTTCTTTTATCTTCAATTTTCTCTACTTTTTATTAAACTCGGTATCCAACAACTCAAAAGACCAAAAATCGACTAATTTAAAAGACATCAATTCCACCACCATCATCCATTAGCAGAACATTTTACTCTTTGAGTCAAATTGATCCGCAAAATATAAATACTTGACAGAATAGTACAAAACAAAACAAAACAAGAAATAATGTTAAAATCGAACATAATTCGACGCACCCTTTATGAACTACCCCAAACACTAAGTAGTACTTTTTTTTGGTAGTTGACTATAATAAGATTTAGTACATGTTGATACATACTATACTATGATAAAATTGACAACCAAGCATAGTACAATAACTATTTTATGTACAAACTAGCAAGAGCAATTGACAACCAAGCAATTATGTACTTTGTTTGGACCTACATGTGGACGGTGCACCAATTTATTAAAATCAACATAAGAAGAAAGAATTGTAAAGTAAAGACAACAAGAAAAAATTAGAATTAAAAAAAAAAAAAACTGCTCTAGTTCAATAAATAATTAGATAAATAAAAATGTAACCACAAACCCAAAATCTTATACTTTTATTTTTCATTACCCATTAATAGGTCACAAAAAAGAAAAGCACCAAATAATTTCGTAACAATACAATTTTTTTTTCAATATTTCTCCTATTAATTAATCCTAAAGAAAAAGATAAAAAAAAAAACTAAAAAGAAATATTTCCAACAAGTGAAATCTTCTTCTCTAAACCACACAAAGGCTAACAAGACGAAGAAACAAATTCATTGAAAATTCCAAAACCAAATTAATCGAAAATTCGAAAACTCCTTTCATCTATGAGCAGTTATAAGCGTTTCAATGAACCGTAAACCGTCGAATCTCGGCGCAAATTTCTCCGACGAAGAACTCACATCACGATTTCTTCTCTCAGCCGTAGTTTCCTGAAAAACACAAATTACAAAAAAAATCAAAAACAAAATCAAAAACTATTCAAGAAAATATCAGATCCAGTGTTTAAAGGTAAAGAAAAAAAAAAGAAAAAAAAAGTAGTAAAGTAAGTACCTGATGGTGAGAGTTGTTAGCGGAAGATGAAACGGTTACAGCGGTGGCAGATGCAGCGGCGATAGAAGCGGCTAAGATACCGGACTTCTTCATGGTTTGTGTGGTTGAGAAAAGAGATGAAGATTTGAGTTGAGTTTTGTAGAAAATCTAGAAACTGAATTTGTGGAGAAGATGAAGAGAGAGAGAGAGAGAGAGAGAGAGAGAGATGTGAAAATTTGTTTGCGGAAATTTGAAGAGGGTTTGAGTGTTTGACGGCATATATATATAGGGGAGAAGATGTTGTTTATGTAGGTTTAAAAATAATAAAGTGAATATTAATTTATGCGGAAAAAACACATTGTTTTTCCATTATTTTACGAAATTACCAATTTGCCTACATAAATAATTACGTCACCGCTTAACTTTTTTCTCCAACCAATTTTTTCCTTGTAACTTCTATAAAATAATGGCCCATAGGCCCGACAGCCCAGCCCAATAAGGCCCAATGATATTTTTGGGAAGCCCGGCCCGGCCCAGCCCATATAAAGCTATAGGGCTACTGGGCCGGCCCGATAGCCCGGCCCATTTTTACAGCTCTAGTTGTGATTGATTTTTTCAATTTCAATTTTTTTCTTTTAGACTTGGCCCACCTATTGTAAAAAAAAAAACTCTAATAAAAAAAGGTAAAAGTGATTTATCTTATTTATTAATATTAGATTTGTTCTTTATTTTATTTTTTAAAACTAAATCTTTATCTTCATAAAAATGCACAAGTTAATCTTTTGTTTTTCTGTTAAAAAAATCTTTCATCTTATTTTTTTCCATGCATATCTTTATATATATAAATATACACATGTTAATTATTTATCTTATTTATTTATTTATAACAAAAAGAGTTTAAAATAATATATGTGATCAATGGATCGAGACATTTCGTAAAACCAAAAAAAAATTGATGACAATCATCTTGTTCATTCTCATCTTAATCGTGTTAATTATCTTTTCATAATTAATTTATAGTGAAGTACACTCAAACATTGACTACCCGTAATTTTGTCGGAATAATGGAAACTCCAATAGTACAGGGAGTTTGATTGCAAATAAAATTATTCTTTCTAATCCAAAGAGTATCAATCACCATTCAATACTAAAGCATCATTTACCAAGTACAATTTGAGAAAACTTTGAGAATGTCATCCATTAGTCACTCATTTAAATTATGGTAGTACTAGGTAAAGAAAGTGGGATATATAGAATTACTCATTCGACACCAAACAAATTTAATATGAACACAATCTTGAATGATATGAAGCAACAAAGCATGTCAATATAGATGTTTTTTTATGACTAATCTTATATCTCAAAAGAGACCTCGCGCCATATGCTAAAGAAGTAACCTTAACCTCTCTAGACCCTGCCAAAACCAAATTTGCTTAAAGATTTCCGAAGAAGGAAAGAAGATTAGCCTAAAAAGGCTAATATAAGCATATTTTTAGAAAACTATCATCAATGTGATGAAAACTAAGCTAGTTCATTAGATACTTCAAAATATGAAGAAGGGGTGTGAGTAGCTAAGAAATCATACATATTTTAGAAGATAACCACTAACATAACAATTCAAAGTTTCAATTAATTATTTAAATGGAGGTGCATAAAAAAGAATTCACCCACAAACATTTATCAAAAGTAGGGATCCTTTCAATTTCTTAAAAGTTAGAATAAATAGACATTACAATTACTAAAGTTTTGATGTATTAATATTGAGATAATGTCAATAAGTCTCAAAAGACATGCATTTCTATCATTAATTTATTTTAACTGTAATCACCACACTTATAATCTATGCATGTAAAGCGTATGTGACACCTTGATGTTTAGCAAAACTAACCAATGTTGCCGCCGAACAATCACAAAAGATCCCTCCACAAGCAGCCACGTCAGGACACTCAAAGGCGGCGCCATCAATATTGCATTTGATCCCACATGCTTTAGGAGGATACCAATAAATTTCTTTAATCACCGGAGTTTTGGGTGGACGGACCTAAACCAATAAACTTTGACAATTTGAAATTCTTGTATAGAAACCAAACTCATAGCACCAGTGCAATTTCCGGTAATGGTAACACCAGTATAAATACGGTTGATAATATCAAGATAACTTACATTGAGATGTCCAATTCATCAATTTGCTTACACCATTCGTGTATTCTTCTTTTAATTTAAATTCTCAAATTCAAAACATTTAGAATTAGATTACCTAATTTTTTGCTTTGTATTCATTTAGACACGGTAGTTTGAATTGAAGAATCTAAGATAATAAGTTGTTTATTTCTTTTTTTTGTCATGTAACCTAGTTGCTAGAAATTCCATCTCTTAACGTGGATAAGTGACATAACCGAGATTTCGATATTCGACCCCTTACATCTATAATGTACGTCCCTACCACCTGACCTAAGCTTGCAGGTATAAGTCGTTTATTTCTAGTATAAAATATGATCAATGCCAATCAACTTATTCAATACTACTAATTTATTAGCTAGCTTATTCACAATCAGTTTTCCTTATTCAATATCAACCAGAGTTGTCTTAAGGGTAAGACAAACCAAACAAGGATTTTAGACCTCTAAAAAAGAAAAAAAAAATATACAAAAGAAAAAATATCTCTCATAATTCTACAGTAAGAAAAAGGCATTGGAAAAAAAATATAAGAATCAAAGTGTTACAAATAAAAGATAAATGACTAAAGTGTTACAAAAAAAACATATTTTGTCTTATTTTGTCTTATTTTAATTGAATAAATGATTTAATTTAAAATTAAAATTTAAATAAAAATAAATAATTTCAATAAAATATAATTTTTTAAGCAAAAAAGATTCATTAGTTCACTTTAATCTTGATATGGTGTTGAGCCGGCTATAATATCAACTTGTAATGTATAACCATTAATATTATCAAATACAATGCACACGATGCTTTATCCACAGCAAGTTACAATGTACTCACTCCGTTTTTTAAGTGTTTGTTTAAAATAGTAATATCAATTAAGAAAATATATTTGTATCTTATCTTTCTATTATACTCTAATTTTAATTCACTAATAAATCTTTATTTTTTTTATACATTTTCTTTTTTCAATAAATTTTATCTATTATATAAAAAAAACAAAATTTAATATTTTATGTACCAAAAATATATATTTAGTTTTCTAAATAAATAGTATTAAATAGTTTTATTGAAAAAATAGTATACTTAACAAATCATACTCTTAAAACATCAAATAAATTAGTTAAACAAAAACGCTAAATCCAATATTTTTTGACACTTAACCAAATCATATAGCACTTGACGACCTCCTGGAGGATGATATGGTAAATGACATACTAGTAGAATAATTTAGAGGTTACGCGGCTCATCGACGTTCATAGTTACTCCATCATGATTGGACGATATTTTCAAGAAAAGGCCAATTAGAAATCGACGTGTGTATGGTATGTGTTATATGAACGAGGCATCACAGTTGTCACAGCTTAATTTAATAATTTTGAGGTGCTTGCTGTTATATTGTATCTTCCTTTCATATTTGTGTGGTATTGACTGACCTTTGTGGAGTGAGTGGTACACACCATATAGAGAATAAGAGAGTGCAGGTTGGAGTAGAAAGCTGTACATTTACCATATATCTACAAGTGTGACAAAGTTTATAAATATGACGAACTTGAAGTGTTCGGAATATCTATGTCGCCGAGTCTTGAACGTTGATGACGCCAAAGTCATTGATTGTGTGAATATGCACTGAGTCGAATCTAATATGTCAATTTGAATTGAACAAACACTGCATCAAGACGGCACAACAAACTAACGCCACAACAAGACGACGACCAACACAACGTCACATGACGAAATCAGAAAAAGAAAAACTAAATATTTGTGAAAAATTTAGAGGGATGATTTTGGGTCAAAAATTAACCCAAAAATCACTCCTCCTTAATGGATGAACAAAAAAAAAACTAGGTTTAGGGGGAGAAGGGTGGCGGCTAGTAGCATGTTATTTGTAGTAGTAATTGTCATCTAAATAAGTAATTAAGAACATACTAATTTATTGTAAAAAATAAAAAAATTATTAATTTTCAAGATTGTCAAAATCGGACAGTAATTATTCTGTCAAAACTGCTTATCGTCTCTGTTTAATTCTTGTGTTGCATGATAGCTCCCTCCGTGTGAATGGTGAATGGTGCAAAATATGGGATATGCGACTTCCTCCAAAATTAAAACACTTTTGTTGGAGATTGTTCCGGGGTTGTCTTCCCACTAGATTTAATCTTCATAGCCGCGATGTTCATTGTCAAACTGTTTGCGCTCTCTGCAATGGCGCAGTTGAAGATGAACTGCACCTATTTACGGATTGTGCCTACGCTATTGATGACATTCGTCATTACATTAAAATAAGACCAATTTCAAGTGTTTTTAGAAGTATTGTAACCTAATTCATGGAGGAATAATGCACTAGTTTGAAGATATTTGCAAAGGAAGAAAGTAGAGCTACTTTTCCTGTTTCACGCCTCAGGCGAAAATTTCTGTGCCTGAGGCGATTTTCATTCTGTTTTCACGCCTGAGGCGCAACATCCTGCGCCTGAGGCGGAAAGTCTGCAGCCTGGAGCGGAAATCCTGTGCCTGGGGCGAAATTCGCATTTATTGACCCCAGTTATAAAAGGAAGTGACAGATATGAGATCAGGACTGGTTTTTGGACATTGGAAACCTAAAAATTGGAGAATTCTTTGAGATCTAGGAGCTTTGAGGCAAGGATTGAAGTGTGGAAACACATCAAGATCATATTGTAAACATGCTTTCTTTCATTTCTTTGATTGTAATGTCTTTTTATACTATGTGTAACTAAATTACCATGATTGATCCTTAGGGGATTCTGATTTTTATTTCTCTTGAACCATGTGATTATCATATGTCATGATCAATGAATTACGAAGTTAGTTTCTTCAATTATTCCTTGTGCTTAATGCTTTATATGATTTGGCCAATTATATAATGATTTCAATTGTTTGTTTTACTATGACGATAGGAATGAATGATCGATCTAGGAATGATTGATCAATTAACTTTCACTTAAGACATTTCAGATCGTTAATTGAGATTAAAAGGTTAAAGTTTGTAAACCTCAATTGATCATAGATGACCTAAGACATTAGGAATCGATGATCAAAGGAGAGGATTATGTTACCAAGACATTGGGCATAATCATTTGAGATTTAATCTAATCATGAAACTAAATTGAGTAATTTGTAATCATACATGAAATTACCGAGAGAAATAGTAATTAGATGAACCAAAAGGATCAATCGCTTTTCTTCTATTAATTTCAATCTTAAGTTATTTCCAAAGTTTATGATCGAAATTTGAACCAAACAAATTCCCCCCCTTTTTTATATGTCAATTTATGTGTTTAAGTATGAATCAAATTTGTGTTTGAATTACAACAATCCCTGAGGATCGATAATTTTACTACTTGACGGCTATAATTGTATACTTGCAAAATATTCATCAATATCTCGTGTTGGAATGAGGTAAATATTTGGCAAAGTCTTGAGCACCAATTTCATCAAAGTGGTAGTTTCTCCTCTATTATTTTTTCCATTATTTCGAGTATGGAAGAGACTAAACAACATCTCTTTGTTGCTGTACTTTGGAGTATTTGGCGTGCGCGTAATGAATGTATTTGGGAGAATAAACAAGCAAACCCAGTGACCTCTTGTAGGCTTGCTTTAGGCATGATCCGAGACTTTAATTGGTGCCGCAATATGCTTAATACAGATCCTACACCTTCTCCTGTGCTTACTTGGGATAAACCTTCCGCAAATTGGCTGAAGTGTAATGTTGATGGTGCTATTTTCATGACAGAAGGGAAATTCGAAATTGGTATATGCTTTCGGGATAGCATGGGATCCTTTGTCCAAGCACATACTATGATATTTCTATTTGTAGTTACTCCTGCTGAATGTGAAGCTACTACAATGATGCATGCTCTTAAGCTCGCTTTGTTCAATGACTTTGAGAGAGTTATCTTCGAAAGTGACTGTCAACAAGTTGTGAATGCTCTGCGTAATGATTGCTTGTATGCGAATGAACTTGGTACCCTGCTCTCAACTTGTAGTTCCTTTCTTATTTCTAATGCTAATTACAACATAGCTTATGTTAGGAGGCAAGCCAATAGAATTGCTCACAATCTTGCTAGAGCATCTTTATTTCAGTCTAGCCCCAGTGTTCGACATTTTTATCCGCCTGGCTGTATCTCTTCTATTATATTAAATGAAATGCAATGAGTTTATTTTGCTTCAAAAAAAAAAAAATTCGGACAGGACCGGCCGATTAGACTGGTTGGAACGTGAACCAAATCTGAATCCGGTTCAAGTCGACCCCAAAATCGGTCCACGAGTGAACCGGTCATTAAATCGGAAAATCGGCCGCGAACCAGTAAAAACCGACGGTTCAATAATTGAAACCGATTTAAAATTTTAATTTAATTTTTTAATCGAAAACATTTAAAAAAATCCAAAAATTGAGTGGGGCAATCTCATACCACCAAAAGTCACATTAAATGATGATCAATCAAGTGAGAGACTTCAAATGCACTAAAAAACATGCTAACAAAAGCTTAATTATAATAAAATTGGGGACTTCAAGTGTGAGATTTCTCCAATGTGGAACTTAATATACAAAGACACTTTCATTTTATTTACAAAACATACTTAACTTTATTTTTTATTAATAATTTGTAATGAGATTAAAAAAAAAAGCATACTTTATTTTATTTTACAAAAGAGACTTAAATTTATATTTGTTGTAAATTACCAACAAATATAAAATAAATATACGAATAAATATAAAGAAAAAAAACCACTAACTTTCCCAATAACTATTTTTTTAATTTAAATTATACAATTATAAAATTTTATATGGACTTCAATTTTTAATAGTGTAAAATTATCTATATTGTCTAACTTTTAATTTATTACTACTATTATTATTATATATTATTTAAAATATCAAAATTATATATTTAATAAAAAACGATCTGACCCGGTCATGCTTATATATATAAGACTTTTTTTTTTACAAGACCTATATATATAAAACTTAGTGTAATTATTTACGAGCCATATAATAATTTTATTTATAGTAAAACTCATATCACTTGTTGAAGGTAAATATCCAATTCAAGAAAGAGTTTGTATCTAAAAATTAATACCCCATTTGTTACAATATATAAACAAAAATCTGCTTTCTAGATTCATTGTATAATTACTGTATTTGGACAATAAATTGTCCAAATACATTAATTATTCAATAAACCTAGAAATGCATTTTTGCTTATATATTGTAACGGATGGTGTACTTTTTAATATATTTAATTGTATTTTGTTATTAACGGGTCAACTCCTCAGCCGCCAATCCATAAAATAGTGAATGTTTCATCATACCTATTTAAGTTGGCCGATCCCACTCCATTTTAAATGGAGTGTCGAGTCAAAGCGAAAAGAGTTGACCTATTTTTTGGGTTACTATGATATTGGTACAAAGTTACCACCGCCATTAGCAATGGTTAATTTTCGTTGGGGAATCTATGGACATAGAAAGTGAGTTCTCCACTCCCAACCGAATTTTCTCCATATGCATTAGCCATAAATCGAATCCTTAACCACATGTTTAAAATGACCAAATTCCTTACGACTTAAATGAATTCATTGTTAGTAGAGTTGACCTATTTTACTACCCCTATTGTGGCTAAGCAATTTTTTTTGACAAAATGGCCAAGCATATTAATTGTCGACTATTCAACATCTGTTATTAAAAAATGTCACAAATTCTAATTGACTTTTCCCCCCACTAGCTCAAATATGGTCTGGATACTTCCACTCTACTTCTAAAGATATTCAGTAAATCAAGAAAATTGATCCCTTCAAATATCTCCAAAATTTCCCATTAAAAAAAACAAAAGGAAAAAGCCCAATTTCAAAGCTCTTGTGCAATCGTAGTTTTTTTTTTATTAATCCTATATGAAAAAGTGAAGAGAATCTCATTAATAAAAAATTCAGTCGTGAGGTAAGTAAAATCTGATAAAAAAAAAATTTTACTAAGAATTATTCTCATCAGATATCAAATTTAAATTCTCCCGAATAATTTATTTTAGAAAGAGCTCATTAACCACTTGAGCTCAATATTTTGATTTGCAATCATCTAATTTTCAAAGAGGAAGCTCCCATCAGTCAATAAAAAATAAGTGATATATCCTTGAACATTTATTAAATCAATACAACAAATAAAATTTCCAAAACATTTTATTTTTCCATTTCTGAACAAACCATTTTCCTTACTTGGAACAATCCATGTTATCAGAGATAGGAAAACTAAGAGTGGTGTTACACATAAGAGGAAGATCTTGTATTCTAGAAGTGTCCAATGATATCGTTGTCCCCTTCACCATCTCTTGAATGCACCAACAAATGAACATGGGACTGGTCCTATGTTGGACTAATATGTTTAGTTTGTCTATGTGTTGGCAACATCTTCTCAAGGGTCTACCATAATTGTAAATTGAATTTGAATCCCCCACCAAGAATCCCAAACAATTTGTGAAGTATTCAAATATACGTTCACAAGCATAGAAATTGGCTATAGGGTACAATTCTTTTGCATGGGCATTGTTTGATACAAAAACTAGAGACAATACTAGTAGTAGTACTATGATGCATACAATGTGAGCATTAGTCATTTTGTGTGAGATGGTTGATGCTTAGATGCATGTCTTTATGTTTTATTTATAAAAACCAGACCACAATTATGTTCCTTAAATTCATCAAAACCTTTGAATTATACACTTTCCTTAGTTTGTAAGGTAAAGCAACCTAAATATATAGTAGTAACAAAGTATCTCGTCGTTAAACCCAATAACATTTAGATAAGATGACGCCACTACAACACTTTAAACTTTTAGTAACATTAACCGGTTACATTTTTTAAAAATGTTACTAATGACCTTACGTAACAGTGAATTAGTAACACTTTTCAAAATGTGTCACACTTTAGATTTTTTTTTTTTTTTAACAAAACGCAGTTAACGCACAGCTCTCTCACATAACACAAACACAGCTAAGCGCAAAGCAATTCCACGAACACGAACACGCCCTCTCACATCTTCATCTCAGAAATTCCATAAACTCAAATCCGATTCCAACACGTTCAATCTCAGATTCGCATTCCGATTCAATTCCATAAACTCCAGTCCGATTCAACAGGTTCAATTCGATTCCATAAACATGTTCAATCTCTGATTCACATTTCGATTCCGATTTCATCTTTCCGACTTCGATTCCAACTTGTCAACCCCGATTCCGATTCCGATTCAAATCTCTCTCAGAAATTTCAGCATTCTGAATCAGAAATTGCATTTGATTTCTCTACCGGCTAAGGATTTTCACCGTCTTCGCATGGCTCGTGAATCATAATTGACGGCGAATCCCTTAAAATCACTCTGAATCTTGCGAATCTTCGGTATGTAGTTTGCATCTCTTTTGCATAGATTTTGATTTGATTTTCCGATAAACTTGCTTAGCATTTGATTTTATGATAACCTAGCTTAGCATTGGATTTTCGATTAACCTTGCATTTGATTCATTTCAAGTCAATTTGCTAGTTTAAAAATTTATAGTTCAAATGATTTTATCCTCGAGTGATTTAGCAGTAGAGATTCGATAATTTTTTAGATTAGTTTTTTTTTCTTCATTTATTTGTCATTATTATCTTAATTTGATATTGTTATTTGTTAATGCCATATCATAGGGAGTTTATTGGAATCAATAGAAAATGGTAACATCGACTACCTTCTCAACATATCGACGATCAAAGCCTTGTTCTGTCTCTTGATTTTCATCTTGGTGAAGCATTCCGCCGGTCGTTAAATCTCCTGCCATTGTGGCGCCGATGCTGCTCAGTTTCGCTTCATCGAAGGTGGAATCTGTAATGTTCTCTTGTGCGTTGCGACGCTCGCCCTTGTTGTTTTGCTTCTGCTTAATCTCCACGCCTGAACCGTCGTATTGGGAGATCAATTCTCCAAGACAACCATCAATGACATACCTAAAGGTTCGCCTCAGCTTATGATTAATTTCCTTTTTGCTGTTGTTATAGTTTTATTTGTTCATTTCAAAATTTCTGCCACCGAACAACATTTGAGAATCACTAGGTTTAGGGATGGTCATGGTAGTGCGATATTCACTATAATGGTTCAGGGGTTATCCAAAATTATAGGAGCTGATAGGGTTGTGTTGCAGAAGCATTTTCATTATAGGTATCCTGGTAAAGTTTATACGGTTATTGTGCCAATGATTTGTGTGTTTTAGATGGTTTGGCTACTGAGTTGCTGTGTGTGAGGGACGATATTTCATGGTTGGTGGCCAGGACTAATTCTCGCCTGTTAAGAAATGTCAATCCGTAAGAAATGCCTAGACCTGAATTTCATTTCATGTGTTATTGAACTTCTAACTTCAGCTTTTTTTCATGTGTTTGGCTTCTGATAGGTTCTGCCTGCCAAAGGAGAAGTTATCTTCGTGTAAAAGATAAGAATCTCTCAGAACAAAGTATCCGAGTAGTTCTCTCGTTGTGGACTAATGTGAGGGATCTAGACTTATCGAATAACAATATCAGAATTCTGCCTGATTGCCTTAATCGATGCCAAATTGAGGTCCTTAGATTGGTTGGCTGCAAGTATCTTGAGGAAATTAGAGGGATTCCATCGAATCTAAAAGGGTTTTTTTGGAGAAGGATGCAAATCATTGACTTCCTCATGGACAAGAATGTTATTGAGTCAGGTTTGTTGTTTCTTCTTTTACTAGAGTATCAACTATATATAATCAATAACCAAATAACAATTTAGTTTTCATCTTTCTATAAAACTTTTGTTGTTCTCTTGTTATATTGTATTTCAGAGAGTAATATATCTTATATTACATTTAAACTAACAGGAACACCCCATTCAAATGTGTTTGCCAAGTAGATTGAAGATGATTCCAGATTGGTTCGAGCATCAGATCAGAGGAACGTCAATTTTGTTTTGGTTTCGTAAACAAATCCCTTTTATAAGTTTTATTATCCTCTTACTTGATTCTAAACCTTGTCATATTACCTTTGAAATAAAGGTCAGTGTGTTTTTTAATGGCAATAAACATTGTTTGATCCTAAACCTTCTCACAACTTGCTTTGGAGAATCGCAAACAGATGAATTGAAAATAGTGTGACCTGATGTGTTATTCACAAATAATGAAAGAAGTGGACCAAGCAACTTTAACAAACGAATGGAGCCATGTGGAGGTTGAGTTGATACATAATATATCTGATGATCCTATTAGAATGTCTTTGTTGACATTGTTAATTCCACAATTTTATATAACAAAACTGCTAGCATAAATTGAAAATAGTGACTAAAAAACCATGATCGCACATATCTTGTCTTGAGTAACAATTGAAACTCCTCTATAATGCTTCTCTGTTCTAGTTCTAGACATTAGCAGCCACCACTACACAACTATTTCATCTTGCATTAGTGTTGCTTATTTTACTATTGTTACTTAGTTTGGTTATAAAAAATGTTTCTTAGAATGTGTATGTGAGCATATTAATTTAAATTCAGCTATATCTCTCTAACTTGTATGTGTATGTGAGCATATTTGAGTTTGTTTAGAATGTCTATATATCATTACTATATAGTGCAGCAGCAAGGTACGCGTAGCAATTTTTCACATTGTTGATGGAGCCGACCAAGGTAAGCTTGTTCTCTAGTTAAAAATAATATTTCAACTTGTTTTTTTTTTTAATTTCAGAACATTTTTATCATAGATTATGTTCATTTTGTGTTTGGGTTGAAGCCACTATGCTACTTGGTATTAGTAACATACAAAGAACATTAGTCTTGACAAGTGACAAGCAAACATCAGTATGTGCTGGATACAATTTATAACTCTTTCAATTTATTGAATCAGGTATGAAGATGATGCACCACCAAAAGAGGAAGCTTGCAAATAGTGGATTTTTGTTGATAAATAAATACAGTTACCAGCTAATGAACTTGGTGTTGAAAGAATGGAAAGGTTGTGATTCATTTATGACAGGTATGTTTTTTGGTGATAAGTATATTCTAGATCATTTTAATATGGTGCTTCTTCTATCTTTAGTTTATATCAGGGCATATAAGTTACCTCATACCTTTCAGTAACATTTGATGGCAAGACTTTTTTTTATATGTAGAATCTAGATTGGCTATTCTTTCTATTTCATCTGGTTCTTTCCATTTGATGACAACACTTTTAGTAACATGCACTGATGGATGGGTGTCTAGCTTTTGTAACTCATCCTGCAACACCTCATTGTGTTCTTAATTCAAGGTTAGCTATGAATTAGCTAGGAAGTTAGCTATGAGTTAGCTAGGAAAATATTTCATAGCCAATTTGTCCTCAATCTATGCATAACTTTTAGCTTAACTTATTTACTAGGAATTAGCTAGGAATTAGCTACTAAAGAGGTAACATTTATAAAATGTTACTAATGATACTCTAAGATGTTACTAAAACCCTTTAGTAACATAGGCTTTATGTAACACTTGATAAAATGATACTAAAACCCTTTAGTAACATTTTTTAAGATTTAGTAACATTTTTCAAATGTTACTAAATCCCAAACTTGTTGTAGTGCGCGAGTCTCTTCTAACTTAATCAAGGTCCCAAGTTTGATTCATAGCTTGGATATGCAGCAGTGTTAAAACTCTTAGTCACAATCTGCCACATATTTGAATTCCATAAAGTTCGAGAGATTAATCTTTACAGTTGCGCGCATAAGATAACGTAAAAAAAATGTATCCCATGACTAAAGAATCAAAGACAAAAATTTTACTAAACACAAGAATTGTATAGAGTTTGGCAACAAAGTATCGAAAATCTGATAAAAAATTGTTTCATACTAATTTTTTTTATTAACTACTTAAGGTCATTACTTAATTAAGATCAGAATAGGTTTCATCAAACCATTTTTGGGTCAATATTTTGGAGTCGAGTAAAACTCAAACCGAAATTCATTAAGATAGACCCAAATTAGAATTTATGTTAATTTTACTTTCAATTAAATTCTATAAGATGATGGTTTTATGTAAAAGGAATGAGGAAAATAAAATAAAATGAAGGATAAGTATTATTTACGAAAAGAATTTATTTGGCTTGCAGATTTTGATGAACCAACTAATTAAAACACCTCCCATAATTTTCCTGGACGTTGTTGTGTTGTGGGCATAAAAAGGGGACAGAGAAATCACAAACTTGGGCCACACGGCAAAGGTATGTGCCAAACATGGTGAGGGCATAATAAGGAAAGGGACAATTAAGTCATTATTTTGCTTCACACATGGCATAGGCATGTGCCAAATGTATGTGGATCTATCTATCTCATATTCTCATCACAATATTCAAGGGATTTACTATCTTGGATCACAAATTGTATCAATAATTCAACATTCATACCCAATTTGGTCTTAGCCTTTTTATTTGATAATTGGCATCCTTTGCAAATTTCCAAGGTGAAGTGTATATTGAATGATTACAACAATGTTGTTATAATCGGACGAGATGGTTCAATCTATTAAACCGGTTAGTATGTCGGTTGGTTCAACTACAACTGATTTGTAATTTATCAGAATATGATTGAATCATGTCCGTTGTTGATTTAACCAGTTCACTTTTTTTTCCTCATTTTTTCAATACTTATTTATTTGCTATTAGTCATTCAATTGAATTATAGTTCAAATACTAAACTAATGGAATCATGGTTAGAAATTTAGAGTTTCGATTTTAGGTCCGATTTTTAGCGCACGAGTAATATTTATCTTTTTCTTTGATTGCTTCCTTCAACCTCAATTATTGGTTGCTTTGTAATTACATTTCAAAGAGGAACGTGACAATAACACCTTAACAACTGTATTATGTGTTATTATAGTCCTAAATGTAAGTTCCATTGATGGTTGGTATACCGAGTTTAGGGTACAAGCAATAATTTGTGATCATTTTCTATACTGAAACAAAAACACAAAATTGCACCCAAGTGTTTAAAATTAACAATCAAGCTGGAAATGAATATCGTATTACACACTTTAACATGGCTAATTTGTCAACTTAAAATAAGAAACTAGTCTAATAATAACTTAATATTTTGGTTTCGTATTAATATGATTTGGTTTCGTGTATACTTTTTAAAAACTGAGTTGAATCTAATTCAACTCTATGCATTCAAAACTTATAAAGTGGAAATTGTTTTTATTTATAAACGGATATCTAAATCATATATAAAACTCTTTAACAAATTTGACTATAAGCTAATTATATCAACAAAATTTGAACTCTAGCTAACCATTACATGAGGAAGTAAAACTAAACAAGGCATAAGCATGGGGTCATTATTGGTATAATTTTGCTCTGATGGGTTATTATTGGTATAATTTGAGAGAATTACTTTTGCCGTCCTATGGGTTGCTCGCGCGCTCTACTAAATGACCAAAATATTCTTCCGTGACTTAAGTCATGGATGTAGGAAAAATGAGAAATTTTGAAAAATGTCATCCGTAACTTAAGTAACGGACGTTATAAAAATAAAATCTGGTAGGGTGTTTTAAGGGGTGTCCGTGACTTAAATCACAAACAAAGGGTATTTTTGTAATTTCGCAGGGTGCGCCCCAAAAAAAGTAGGACAGCAAAAGTAATTCCCTAATTTGATTGGTATAATTTTGCTCTGCTGGGCCATTATTATTGTTGGACCATTATTATTGTTACTTAAACCCTGCAATAGAACTATAGAAAATTTCTTTTCGCACCCTCCAACACTTTTTTTCACCCTCTGACTTTCTTATTTTGCCCCCCCGCTACTTGTGCATACCTACTTAGGAAGCATAGAGGACCTACTTTTGCACTGTTAAAGTTGAACCAAATAGACAATATTAAAGTTAAACCGAAAAATATAATTTCATAGATAATTAGCAAATTAAATTTTAAAAAAATTATATTTTATACCTCCATTTACAATATTATTGGGCAAAGATCAATGTCACCGGTGAATTCAGAAACAAGGGGTGCAACACCAGTTGCAGGAGTACATTTAACAAGTGTCAATTATTATTGGCATCACCAAATCTTAGGCCCGAAGCATAATACAGGTTCAACTTTTTTAGTCCCACCTTTCGAGAATGAAAGTTTCTCTTCCCATCCTTGATATTTCTTTTTCACCTATCTAGCGCATAAAAAAGTTTGGTGAATGTTTACCCATTTTTTGTAGTGTAAATGTGCCCTAGAGGGGTCAAAAAGAAATGTAGGAGGTGGGAAGAGTAACCGTCTTTGAAAATATTTATAGGCCATTGGTGTTTTAGTTTATCTGATGCGAGAGCGATATCAATCTAGAACACCTTAAATTGTCGTTCTATATTGTAAGTTTCTCGTATACTCAATTGTGTCTATATTTTACAAAAATCTAAAATCGTTTGAGACGTTTTTGAGAGACATAAAGATTAACAGTATTCAATAAAAACACTTAAACTGTTAATCTTGATGTGTCTAAATAACTTATCAAACGGTGGATTTTGTAAAAACGGTTTTGTAAAACTCAACATAGATGATTTATATGATACAAACTTTCAATCCAACAGTAATTTTGTATTCGTAAAGCATTATTGAGCGGTGTAACATTATTCAAATGTTACACCGGCGTAATTTAATCCCCTATATATATATATATTGTCTGTGGATAAAGATTCTCTGTGATCACCTATTTCGGACCATTCAATTAAAATCAGACAAATTTATGATAAAATTAGATTTTAAATTTTATATTGTTTGATTGAAATCAAATCGTTAAAACTGCTTGACCGTGTAATTGTAGAATTTGGATCTTCAGCAGCAAGGCCTCTGCTGCCATCCCTGCTGCATAACTTTAGCTGTTGGATTAGTTTCAATTTTCATTAGGCGCATATTCACTTTGGCTGTAGCTGTACATAATCACGTACTCACAGTCACATGACATCACATGAACTCTAATTCTTTTTTCAATATATATAATATTAGATTTTTTTTCTCGTGACAAGATAATCATATTTTTTCTCATAAATAAATAAATTAAGTTGTATGGATTATAATATTCTTTTTTCAAATACAATAAAAAATTTAAAATACATATTTTTAAATTATTTTAAAAATATAACAAAAATTAAATATAATCTTATCCACTATAAGTTAATCTCTCCGGTCTTAAAAATTTTAAAAATTATTTGTTAAATTCATTGAATAATTAATGTATTTAATGTACATTTAGACGATATATATATATGGGTCAGGATCAAATGACACCAAGGTGTCAAATTTAGTAACATGACACCTCTGATAAATTTTTATCGGATAATCGTATTACAAAATCAACCGTTGGATTCAAAGCTATTATTATATAGATCATGTCTATAAAATTTAACATCAATCGGAAACCATTTGATGGGTTAAAGAGAAGGATAAAAATTAACGGTTTTGACGAAGTTTTGTAAGACGTTGGTTTTTATGCATCTCATTGACATATCAAATGATTTCCGATTGTTGTTAAATTTTATAGACATGATCTATATAATAATAGCTTTGAATCCAACGGTTGATTTTGTAATACGATTATCCGGTAAAGAATTATCGGAGGTGTCATGTTACTAAGTTTGACACCTTGGTGTCATTTGATCCTAACCCTATATATATATATATATATATCAGTTACTCTATAATTTAGAAAAAGAATATTTATTTATATTTGAGACCGAAAAAAATACTTTATAAGCTCTAAACTCATCCGTCAGCTATTTACTATTTTTTATAAAATAAAATTTAAATATGATGATAAAAAGATGAGTTTATTAATTATGTTCTCAAACATAATAAATTAATTGTTCCTAAAACCTCTTATCACCTTTTTTTTATAATCCTGAATATAAAACATACCACTATGCACCGCCAAAGTGATGCAAAATATTAAAATGCACAGCCACAATGATTTTTTGTCAAGAGAAAAGAAAAATATGATTCTAATATTAATGAATATATTGAAAAAAGAATTAGAGTCCATGTGATGTCATATGAGTAGGTTATTATGTACAGCTACAATTAAAGTGAATATGCGTTCAATGAAAATCGGAACTAATCCAACGGCTTAAGTTATGCAGCAGGGATGGCAGCAGAGGCCTTGCTGCTGACGATCCGGATCCGTAATTGTATGCACTCAATGACCATATAAAACAAATATCCATCTATGGAATTAAGCCAGCCAGGTGTGTGAATATGATGCTACGAGCTCAATCAATTCATATGACAATTATATATGATGTTGATGTAGTAATCCACCACACATGCAACACGTATATAATTTTGTATTCTAATCTGAATATATAATATTTATATTTTATCAATTACAATGGTTTTTACTTTTTTGCAGAATCAATATTAATTGCTAAGTTGTCAACCAACTTTATATTGATACAAGTGTAACTAAACTTACCTTAAATAAGAGATTAGATGAAAAATGTGATTGAAAGAGCATAGTTCATAAAAGGTGGTTAGTCAAATTCTCAACAAAGATTAGCCATAAACAAAACTAGCAAATATTTCTCTTCAATTATATAGTTAATTTTTTGTTGTTTACCTTATCAATCACTCTGCATTCCTTTTAAAAAAATGTAATGCATAAGTATTAATAAAACGGGCTAATATAAAATTAGTAGGCAACTACCCTCTATCTTTTATCTCATAATAAAGGGTGGGAAAAAATCAAAAAACTAAATTAAACTAAATCAAATTGAACAAAAAATGAAACCATAACAAACAATTTTAAATCAAAGTGAAACAAAACCATGTCCATCCCTCGTAACATAACTCAGGTTGCAAAAATGTTGTGATATACAATAGTTTGAGCTTTCAACAAATTTGCATTTCTCTAATGTGTGAGCTATCTATTAAAATACTATAGAAGAAAAGTTCTACATATCTTTATAAAAAGAAAAATCAACAAGGCTATAAAAAGCATGGTCGGTTATGGTTTATCTTATTCTTGTTCTTTACTCAAACTCAATACGTCACAAAATAAATTTATTCAAAAAAATAATTTAATATTTTTAAACTGTCCACATCTAAACGTTTAATTTAAACTAAAAATATGTGGTGGGTGGAGCTTATAATTTATAAACAATAAATAGCAAAAAGTTTATATATAATTCAAAGCCAATATTGTTAGAATTTTTTTTAATTAAATTTAAACTTAAAACATTACAATGTGTGAATTTCTGCAACCATCACCAATTTATTTACCCCCTTTATCCAAAATTGTAATAAAAAAAATCACAATTATAGGAAAAATAAAACATAAATAATCTTGTAAAAAAAACATAAATAATTTATAGTGTAACTTTTTATGTGTTCTTAAACTAAATTTTATGTGAAGATCATTAAATATAATTTGCATTTAATTTTATGAGATAAGTAAATATAAATTTTTAAAATAATAAAAGTTTTTTTTATTTATAATTTAAGACAAATTTTTTTTTTTGTTTTTAAAATTAAATAAATTAAATACGAAATTAATTTTACTACGGTTGACCATGAAAAAACACGTGTGAAAGTTATTAAATTGTCACCTTCAATTTTTAAAACGTGTTATTATCTTTATTTTATTTTTCTTTTATGTCCTTTGTTTCTTCTTAAACGAAAGTTCATATTTTTGCACACAAACTAAGCAACATATCTGCCACAAATTCTCTTCTTTATATTATTTCTGCATCAAACTTCAACCTCAAGCTCTCAAGCTACAACCATGGCTTCAGGACCATCAATTCACGGTAACTACAATTCTGAAGGCAATCATTTGGGTTCCGATGATGTTTTTTGTTCATACGATGATTATACCAACGAGGATTCTTCTTGTGCCACTCACATAGATTCTAGTAAGGTAATATACCCATCAAGGTTCTTGATCTTTTTTGTTGTTGATTTTATGTGTTTTATCCTTTTTGGGTAATTTCAGAATTTGGGTCTTGTTCTTTGGATGAAGAAGTTGATAGGTTTTAGGAAAGTTTGAATTTTTATTAGCAATATAATTTGATAGTTGGTAAAGGAATTTGATAATTTTTATGAGATGATTCCATGGCTTCAATTATAGATTCCAATCATTGTGCTGCTCTTGTTTTGAGGATATTTTGAATTGGAATTTAATTTACTATGAACTTTTTGTGGAAACTGTTTGATTTTACTTAATAGTGATTTATCAATCATTTCAACTATGGAAAAGCTTGAAAATGTAAATTTGTTTTGGTAACCATGTTATTGGTGCAAAGTATCACTCGGCTTTGCTGACGATGACTAATCTCCGCTTGAGAACCTGGTTGACCGTTGTTCCAATCACATTTTTTCCATCCACAAGGTTAAAAAAATGTGGTTTATTTGAATGTGATCTCCTTGTGGTTTATTTGATTATTATATCAAGTGAAGTTATTGAACAAGATCAGGGTAAAAATGAAGAAACTATTGAGTTCATACTTAATTTAATGTACTTTAAGACCAAGTAGATCGTTGGTTTTCATTAAGATAAGCAAAGTGTGAATAGCTCATTGTGTTTAAATGATTTTTTTTCTGAATTATCTTTTCCAATTTCAAGCTTATAATTTTTATGTGGGTGTGAATACTTGTGATGATATGGAAGATTAACATAACTTCGAACCTTCCAACTGACGAATGCTTGCGATGATTATGGATCGCATGTACTTTATATGCCTGTTAAGTGACTGTGAATCTTATATTGACAAAATTTACCTTTTCTACAGGATTTTCACATATCAAGGATGACAAAAACATCAACATTTCCTGCTACTGTCATTAATTCACCTGAAGTTTCTTTAAGCCAAGATGTTATTGCAACAACTGTTGAGAAGAGTATGAAAGCATGTACCGACAACCTTATGCGGTTTCTTGAGGGAATTAGTTCAAGGTTATCGCAATTGGAATTATACTGTTACAATGTTGATAAATCAATTGGAGAAATGAGATCTGAGTTAACTAGTGACCACGAGGAGGCAGATTTAAAACTCAAATCTCTTGACAAACACATGCAGGAAGTAAGTATTGTCTTTAGTTGATAGATTCTCCAATGTTCTCCAAGTTACCTTTATATTTCTTTCTTTGTTGCTGTGTTTATTTTTCTGTGTTGCTCGTGTAGGTACACAGGTCACTACAAATTTTAAGAGACAAACAAGAGCTAGTTGAGACTCAGAAAGAATTAGCCAAACTTCAACTTGCTCGGAAAGGATCACCTTCCTCAAGCCACTCGCAGTCGAATGAGGAGAAATTTTCCCCTCCTGCTTCCATAGAACAGAAAAGAACTGATAATGCATCTCCTACATCATCTGATCCACATAACCAGCAGCTAGCTCTTGCCCTTTTTCATCAAGTTGCCTTCCAGCAACCGCCTATACCCCCGTCATCTCAAGCTCCACCCCCAACTGTGACCCAAACCACACAACAACCTCATTATTACATGCTGCCTGCGCCTTCACCCAACCCGCCAGCCACATCACAACTTCCTCAGAATCAGTATTTTCCTACTGATCCACAGTATCAATATCATCATCCACCAACATCGTCTCAAGTAACCCAGTCCCCGACTGTGCAACAATTTTCTCAGTATCAGCAGCCACAACAGCAATGGCTTCAACAGTTACCTCAGCAGGTACAACCTCTGCAACCACCCTCTATGCACTCTCAAATGAGACCTCCATCAGTGAATTCTTACGCTCCGTACCTTACAAGCCAAGCTTCAAGTCCACTTCCTACCGACACATTGCCGAACAGCATGCCAATGCAAAAGCCATATTCAGGGATTCCAACCCAACTCAAGGGCCATTATCCATCTCAGCCAGGTAATCCGTATGGAACTAGTGGGGTCCACGCCACACCTCCTCCTGCGAGTGCATACATGATGCATGAAGGTGAGGGTGGCAGAGCAAATTATGCTCCGCAACCTTCTCAATTTGCTCACGGTGTATATCCTCCTCAAAGTGCTTCTGCTTCCGTGCAGAATCCTGCACCGCATAATCCAACAGTCAGAAATCCTAGCCAGCCACAACTTGTCCGCAGCCATCCTTACAGTGAGTTGATTGAGAATTTGGTTAGTATGGGAGTTAGAGGCGATCTTGTGGTAAGCATTATTCAGAGGATGGAGGAAACTGGGCAGCCTGTAAATTTTAACTCTGTAGTTGAAAGGTTGAATGTACATAGTTCATTGGGTCCACAGAGGGGATGGTCAGGGTGAAGAATTTATAGTGCATATTCTGTTTAATAATGTCCGGCGATAATGTTCTATAGCATGTCATGTATGACAATGAGCAATGTTGTCTAGCAATGTGCATTGTACTTTTTTTGGCAATGTACACTAAACTATAGTGTATACTACGTTTGTAATATATGACAGTTACTAATATATGATTTAATGTTTCTTTTTCTTAAAAAAAAACTATTTAATGTTGATTCAAATGATAATGTAAGAATTAATCTTGATTCTGCTAGTTCATCGAACATTTCAAAAATGTTGATTCAGTTAGGGGAATCATAAGTTGTCACATAAATCCACATGACAATTTGTAGAATTCAGCAAAGTTCATGTAGTAATAGATTGCATTTAAATCAATCTCAATAGGGAAGTGGTGGTCACCAAATACAACAAAATGATATGATGATCAATCATTAATAGCTCCTAAAGTTATTCTCATTAGGGAAGTTTGTCCATTTTTACTCTTTTATCATTTCTTCACACAGTAGGTCCAAACATAAAGCCAAATATGCCCTTACTTTAGGATCCAACCCACCCTACTAATTTCTACATAGCTCATTAATTGGTCATCTCATTTCTACTTTAATATCTGCAAAGTCTCACCTAATATTTGAATCAGATATCAAATCAGGAGGTTATTGAGTTACAGTTCAAATTAGTTCTAAATGTTCTGACTACTGGTTAACATGGAAGTTGCATACCCTTATGTTATGACTTCTGATAATTGTTTTTGTTGATTTGACATCATGACATGTGTTTCTTCATTCTTGGTACCATGGTTTGATTTATAATTTATTCATATTGTGTTCTGCATGTCTTTAATATGAATGGATTATCATCTTTGCAGTTTTGTATTGTTAACAACCTACTCTTACTGTGTACCAGACATTACCACCAAGTTCACTGTTGTCAAATAGAAGTTCTATATATGTAGCCCTACAGTGTAGCAACATTTGAACAAAAATCACCATCGTTTCTCGATATGCTATTTATTACAAAGTCTTGTCAAATAGTGTCATTAGAGCACATTAGCATCACATAATTTAAACAAAATGCTAATTTTCGCAATTTCCTACTCTTACTATATCTTTTAATAACTGTCTCTGCATCAAACTCAATTTCATAAGGTTCAGAGTAACTGTTACTCTATTAGGAGTCTCACATTGAGTAGATCAAAGTGCTCAATGTGATACTTATGCCATGAGTCTCTTCCACATATTAGATTAGTCTTTTGGGTTGGGTTCTTCTCATGTGCTCAAGTTCTAACAGTAATTTTACCAAATTCCAATGTCTTTGATTCTCGCTCCGATGACTTCCTTTGTTCAATTGTTCATAAGATATGAGGGTTATATTGAGCAGGATACAAACCCATGAGAGTACTCACTTCTTTTAGCAATATATATTTATAGATCATTGGTAAACAAATTAGACAGTCATATATTGGGTTTTCACAAGAGGTTACGTAGTCGATGGAATGTAGTAGAATGTAGCGGCCGAACATCAAAATGCTATAGTAGTATAACAGATAGTTGTATGATTGCTACGCCGAAGTTTAGTGAAACACTACAGGAAATTTATGTCATTCACTTAAAAGCTAAAAATGTAGAAGAATACACAACATTAAGACATAGTTTTATAACTAATATTTATATTATTCAAGTTCATTGTCCCAATATTATTCAAACCTTATCAACAAAATAAGTTATAGAAAAAAAAAAACTCTCTTGTAGGTGAAAGTGAAAGTTAATAAATTGTATTTAAATTAACAGAAATATTTCTCTAACGCACAATTTGACATAACACTATAGAGAACTGGATCGGATCTGAACTCAAATAACACACCACATGTCAATAAATAAGTTTCAGAGAATCATTCTCCAAAAAATAAGGTTGGAGAATCAGATTGTATATATTGAAATATTCATATTTTTTTTTTCTTTTCTAAAAAAAGAAAAATACAAAGGTAAGATTTTAAAAAAAAAAAACAGAAAATGCCACGTGTCAAGTAACGCGCCTTTTCTTCTTCGTTTGTCTCTGATTTCCCGCGGTGAACGTTACACTCATCTCTTCCAATTCCAACACAAGACCACTTCTCTCTCTCTCTCTCTCTCTCTCTCTCTGTAACCGTAAAGTGTCACTGTGTAACTAACCAAACCAGCATTCAGCAACAGAATCCTAACTTCTACACTCTCTTCCCAAATCCCAATGATATGCCAACCACTCACCACAACGACGAACACCAACCCTACAACATCATCCCACTCCACAACGACCTCAACTCCGACCACCCTTCCCTCCGTTTCCCCGAAGTCCGCGCCGCATTCTCCGCCCTCCGCACAGTCGGCGACCTCCGCCGTCCACCTCAATGGCAACCTCACATGGACCTCCTCGATTGGCTCGCTCTCTTCTTCGGCTTCCAAAACGGCAACGTTCGCAATCAACGCGAACACCTTCTCCTTCATCTCGCCAATGCTCAGATGCGTCTCAATCCTTCACCAGACAACATCGATTCTCTCGATTCCACCGTCCTCCGCTCCTTCCGAAAAAATCTCCTCAGAAATTACACCAAATGGTGCTCTTACCTTGCTGTTAAACCTAGCGTCTGGCTCTCCAATCGCTCCGGTTCTAACTCCGATCACCGAAGAGAACTCCTCTATGTTTCTCTATTTCTTCTGATTTGGGGAGAATCCGCAAATCTAAGATTCATTCCTGAATGTATTTGCTATATTTTCCATCACATGGCAATTGACCTTAACAAACTATTGCAGAATCAGCACGACAGTTACGATTACGAGCTGCCGTTTTGTTTGCAAAACGGTTTCCTAGACAGTGTTGTGAAGCCTATTTACGAAATGGTGAGATTCGAGGCTGAGATTAGTAGTGGCAATGGAACAGAACCGCATTCGAAATGGAGAAATTATGATGATATAAATGAGTATTTTTGGACTAAGAGGTGTTTTCATAGGCTTAAATGGCCTATTGATGTTGGAAGTAGTTTCTTCGTTGGAAAGCGTGTTGGGAAAACCGGTTATGTTGAACGGAGATCGTTTTGGAACTTGTTTAGGAGTTTTGATAGGCTTTGGGTGATGCTGATTTTGTTTCTTCAAGCTGCTGTTATTGTTGGTTGGAAAGATAGGAATTATCCTTGGCATGTGGTGATGGAGGATCGCGATGTGCAGGTTCGGCTTTTAACTGGTTTCTTCACTTGGAGTGGTTTAAGGTATTTTCAATCTGTGCTTGATATAGTTATGCAGTGGAGGTTGGTTTCGAGGGAAACAAAGATGCTTGGGTTTAGGATGGTGTTGAAAAGTATCGTTGCTGCGGCATGGATAGTTGTTTTTTCTTACTTTTATGCTAGGACATTGATGCGGAGAAACCATGACCATGAATGGTCTGTTGAAGCAAATAAGAGGTTGATGCTTTTTCTTGAGGTTGCCTTTGCTTTTGTTATTCCAGAGCTTCTTGCATTGGCCCTTTTCATACTTCCTTGGGTTAGAAATTTTATGGAGAATAGGAATTGGAGGCTTTTTTATATGCTATCGTGGTGGTTTCAGGGTAGGATTTATGTTGGTCGTGGATTGAGTCAGGGTCTTGTTGATAATGTTAAGTATACTTTATTTTGGGTTGTGGTGTTGGCCTCAAAATTTAGTTTCAGTTACTTTTTACAGATTCTACCCATGATGGCTCCATCAAGGGCAGTGTTGGATCTTAAGGATGTTGATTATCATTGGCACGAGTTTTTTAAAAATGGTAATGTTTTTGCTCTTGGGATACTGTGGATTCCGGTTGTTTTGATTTATCTAATGGATATTCAGATATGGTATTCGATATATTCGTCTTTGGTTGGGGCGACGGTGGGTTTGTTTGCACATTTGGGTGAGATTCGAAGTATGCAACAGCTGAAGTTGAGGTTTCAGTTTTTTGCCACTGCAGTTCTTTTTAATTTAATGCCAGAGGAGCAGCTGTTGAATGCAAGGGTAACCTTGAGTAGCAAGTTTAGGGATGCAGTCCGTAGGATGAAGCTCAGGTATGGACTTGGTACGCCTTTTAAGAAGCTTGAGTCAAACCTGGCTGAGGCCAAGAAATTTGCTATGTTATGGAACGAGATAATTTTGTCGTTCAGAGAGGAGGATATCATTTCTGATAAAGAGGTTGAGCTGCTGGAGCTGCCAAACAATGCTTGGAATGTCAGGGTTATTCGTTGGCCGTGTTTTCTTCTCTGCAATGAGTTGCTACTGGCATTAAGTCAGGCCAAAGAACTTGTTGATTCTCCCGATAGGAGGCTATGGAGAAAGATATGTAAGTATGAGTTCAGACGATGTGCTGTGATTGAAGCATATGACTGTATCAGATACCTGCTTCGAGAGATTATCAGACCTGATAGTGAAGAGCATTCGATTGTGACTGCTCTGTTTCAAGAAATTGATCATTCACTTGAGATAGGGAAATTCACTAAAGTATTCAAAACTACCGCACTTCCCCAGATCCACAGCAAGCTGATAAAACTAGTTGAATTGTTAAACAAGGAAAAAAAAGATACAAACCAATTGGTGAACACCCTTCAGGCCCTTTATGAGATTTCTATCCGAGATTTTTTCAAGGAGAAAAGGAATAATGAACAGCTAAAGGAGGATGGTTTGGCTCCACAAAATCCATCTTCTGAGGTTCTACTTTTTGAAAATGCCATTCAGTTTCCTGACACTATGAATGAGAACTTTTATCACCAGATTCGACGCTTGCATACTATTCTTACCTCCAGGGATTCAATGCAAAACATTCCAATTAATCTTGAAGCTAGACGGAGAATTGCTTTCTTCAGTAACTCACTCTTTATGAACATGCCCCATGCTCCTCAAGTTGAGAAAATGATGGCTTTTAGTGTCCTAACCCCTTACTATAGTGAAGAAGTAGTTTACAGCAAAGAACAGCTCAGAACTGGGAATGAAGATGGGATCTCAATTCTATACTATTTGCAGACTATATATGACGATGAGTGGAAGAATTTTATGGAGAGAATGCGGCGAGAGGGGATGATGAAAGACAGTGATATATGGACAGATAAGCTAACAGAATTAAGGTCCTGGGCATCCTACAGAGGCCAGACACTATCGCGGACGGTTAGAGGAATGATGTACTACTATAAGGCCCTCAAGCTTTTGGCTTTTCTAGATTCTGCATCAGAAGTAGAGATCAAAGAAGGCTCACATGAACTTGTTTCGTCGAATCAAGATAGTTCAGAGGGTTTCAACTTGCAAAGGTCACCATCTTCTGGAGCAAGTAGTTCATCAAATCTGTTCAAAGGCCATGACTACGGAACTGCTTTAATGAAATTCACATATGTGATTGCTTGCCAGATATATGGAACTCAGAAGGCAAGAAAGGATCCTCATGCCGATGAAATTTTGTATCTAATGAAAAACAATGAAGCTTTAAGAGTTGCCTATGTTGATGAGGTTCGCACTGGGAGGGATGGGAAGGAGTATTATTCTGTTCTTGTCAAGTACGATCAACAATTGGAGAGGGAGGTGGAAATTTACCGTGTAAAATTGCCAGGTCCCTTAAAACTAGGAGAAGGAAAGCCAGAAAATCAAAATCATGCCATCATCTTCACACGTGGGGATGCAATTCAAACTATTGATATGAACCAAGACAACTACTTCGAGGAGGCACTTAAAATGAGAAATCTCTTGGAAGAATTCAAGCATTACTATGGTATTCGAAAACCAACTATTTTGGGAGTAAGGGAACATATTTTTACAGGTTTCGTTTCTTCTCTTGCTTGGTTCATGTCATCTCAGGAATCAAGTTTTGTAACCTTAGGACAGAGGGTTTTGGCAAACCCATTGAAAATTCGAATGCATTATGGCCATCCTGATGTGTTCGACAGGTTTTGGTTCATAACTAGAGGTGGTATCAGTAAAGCTTCCAGAGTGATCAACATAAGCGAAGACATTTTTGCAGGTTTTAACTGTACTCTTCGTGGAGGTAATATCACACATCATGAATACATTCAGGTTGGAAAAGGAAGGGATGTTGGGTTGAATCAAATATCAATGTTTGAAGCGAAAGTTGCCAGTGGAAACGGGGAGCAAGTACTGAGCAGAGATGTATATAGATTGGGTCATAGACTGGATTTTTTCAGGATGCTGTCATTCTTCTACACCACAGTGGGATTCTTTTTCAACACAATGATGGTGGTTCTTACTGTTTATGCATTTCTATGGGGTCGATTAATGCTTGCTCTTAGTGGTGTCGAAGCTGCTATGGAAAGTAATAGCAATAGTAATAAAGCACTTGGTATAATATTGAATCAGCAGTTCATAGTCCAAATTGGACTTTTCACGGCCCTTCCGATGATTGTGGAGAATTCCCTTGAAAATGGGTTCCTTCAAGCTGTCTGGGACTTTTTGACAATGCAGCTCCAACTTGCATCAGTTTTCTACACTTTCTCCATGGGTACACGCACCCATTTCTTTGGCCGGACTATCCTACATGGCGGTGCAAAATACCGAGCAACTGGTCGCGGTTTTGTTGTAGAGCACAAGAGTTTTGCAGAAAATTATAGACTCTATGCTCGTAGCCATTTTGTGAAAGCAATTGAGTTGGGGTTAATATTACTAATTTATGCATCACACAGTGTTGTATCAACTAACACATTTGTCTATCTAGCCATGACCATCTCTAGTTGGTTCTTGGTTGCATCATGGATTATGGCACCCTTTGTGTTCAATCCTTCTGGTTTTGACTGGTTAAAAACTGTATATGATTTCGACGAATTTATGAACTGGATTTGGTACCGTGGAAGGGTGTTTTCTAAAGCTGAAGAGAGCTGGGAAAAGTGGTGGTACGAAGAGCAAGATCATCTAAAGACAACTGGGTTTTGGGGAAAGGTTACGGAGATTGTTTTAGACCTTCGTTTCTTTGTCTTCCAGTATGGTATTGTCTATCAGCTAGACATAGCTGCAGGAAGTACCAGTATTGTAGTTTACTTGCTATCATGGATTTACGTATTCGCCGTGTTTGGGATTTATGTGGTGGTAGCATATGCCAGAAATAAATATGAGGCCAAAAATCATGTCTATTATAGGTTGATCCAGTCAATTGTCATAGTTCTTGCCATTGTTGTGATAGTTGCTCTGTTGGAATTCACTGAATTCAAATCCATGGACCTTTTTACTAGCTTGTTAGCATTCATTCCTACAGGCTGGGGTATGTTATTGATTGCTCAAGTATTTAGGCCAATTCTGCAGCACACTATAATTTGGTACGGTGTTGTTTCATTAGCTCGTCTATACGATATATTATTTGGAATCATTGTTATGACTCCTGTTGCAATACTATCATGGTTGCCTGGGTTTCAAGCTATGCAAACCAGAATTCTCTTCAACGAAGCATTCAGTAGAGGCCTCCGGATAACCCAGATGGTTACAGGAAAAAAATCTCAAAAGTTAAATTAATTCAATGTAATTTTTATTCATTTGTTATATGAGCATAGTTGTTCTTGTATGCCAATCTATTATTAATAGAGAAGTTTTACAAGACCACTATCTATTTTTCCTGCTCTTGAATGAAAGACAGAAATTGAGTTCTTCGATTCACATTATTAAGACACAAATCATATGCTTGTTACCTTATAAGAATTTGTGTCTTGTTTTTTTATTTTTGAGTATTTAGCTTACAGTTGGTTGTTGATAATATAATGATTCTATCTTTTATGAGCCATTGTGGCAGTGGCTTGTGCATAAGATTTTATGTGCCAGCTGGAATTGTGGTCCTCTTTCTCTGTTGGGTTGTTGCCTTACATTTGCCACATAAAGCAGTAAAACTGTGGAATTTGCATGCTGCTGATAGGTTTATGATTTGTGTTAACTGACATTATGAGTCTTTATGCTTCCCTTTTTGCGTAGTCTCTGCAAGAGAAATCTGAACAACAAGAAAAAGGGCATATTTGGAAGCTGAGAGCCTAATCAGAAGAATGGAAAAATTATTACTCCTTCAAAGCATTGCCATGTGCCCACTTGTTGAAGTTGCATATAGTTAAGTTGTATCGTGGCTACCATTTTGTCACGTATTGTTTCAGTGTCAGACAAAAGCCGTGGACTTCAATATTGATATCAATTTATAGTATTAAATATTAAATAATGGAAAATGCTAACTAGTGTCCGCGGGGAATAGTTAAGGATACTATTTATAGTATAACCATTTAGGAACTTATGCGGTCAATACATTTAAAATATAAATGTTGTTTTCAAGACAAAAATTACTACTTTTAGTTTATTAAATAGTGCCCCCGAAACATTAGTTAGCATCACCCTTAAATAATAATTTATTTGTAGATCGTGCAACTTGTGCAGCGGCAATATCATATACATATACAATGCCACTTATACTACTATTGGCAAGTGTGAGTTGAGTTATATTCCACATTACTTAGAAAAATAGAGTTTTAACATTTTTATAAATGAGATGATTAATAAACCTAATGCAAATGTATTATCTAACTCACTTGTATTGTTCTTAATCCAACGTGGATGATTCCCTGACTGCAAAACGTACTTATATATATAGAATATATATATTATGGTGGGGTTATACTCATAAAATATTGTCAAAACAAAGCAGAGTGATGTTTTTTACCGACAATGTGAATATATATTATGGTGGGGTTATACTCATAAAATATTGTCAAAACAAAGCAGAGTGATGTTTTTTACCGACAATGTGAATATATATTATGGTGGGGTTATACTCATAAAATATTGTCAAAACAAAGCAGAGTGATGTTTTTTACCGACAATGTGAATATATATTATGGTGGGGTTATACTCATAAAATATTGTCAAAACAAAGCAGAGTGATGTTTTTTACCGACAATGTGAACAAAGGGTTGGGATCAAGTTTTTGACTTTGAATAGTACCATATCCATTTCGATGATGGCACGTATTACGATCCATAAGTGTTTGGATGAGGATCAGGCAGAAGAAGCAACCAGTCACATCATTACCACCATCACTTACCCAAATTAATTAATACTTAAAAAGATAGATAGAATAGAAGTTGATTTATGTTACTTACCACAAACGGTCGTTATTTCGTTGAGCCATTCTCATTTATGTCAGAGTCATTTTCATTTCATCACATACTTGTTTGTTTGTTTTCTCTCTCTCTCTCTCCATGTGCGAAGCGTGATTCTATAACACCTTCAACTCAATAATGATTCACTAGTCCCATTCATCGCTCTTTCACACTTCATTTTTCATTTTCACTTCTCTCACTACGATGGAGCCTTTACTACGAGGCGAAAGCAGTGGCTTAAGACACCGTTCGCGAGGAATAGTTCGCCGTACCGATGCTATCACCTATGGTTCTAATTACGAGAAAGCCGCCGCACTCATCGATCTGGTTCGTTCAATTCACTCTCCTTTTCCTTTTTCGGAAGTTAATTCAATGAACTTGACTTTCTTCTATTCTGTTCCATAATTCACCTTTAGATATGCATTGTTGAGATTCTATATATAGATCTTGTCATTCTACTCTACTTTAGGAATTAGATCCAAGTTCAGAATCTTGCTACAAACTTGTTATCGAAGGTTTTAATAGAATCGCCAATTGAATTTAGTTCATGACTGTGCTAATTCTATTTTCAGTTTTAGTATTGTTCTAAGTTTGCTAGTGTTACCAATCGTTAGTTGGTCCAGTGGTGATTGACGTTGGACTTAGTAATTGCGATCGGGAGGGGATGAAATCACTTGATACCAAAACCGACTCTGAACCAGATTAGGCGGTCCAATGGACTGGATACTCGTGGTGAAAAAAATAAATTCTAGTCTTAGTGATTGTTTGGTTTTACTTTTGGAGTAGTTAAAACTAGTTACATAAATGTAGAATTGATTTTGACATGTTCGAATCTTCTCAAATAGAATTCTTTTGCCTCCATAATTGATTCTGATTTTGAAGTTAGAATTTGGAACTTTTGCCTTTTTTATCCTCAAATTTATTGTTCAATGCACTTTTTAAATGAATGTATTCAAACATAAATCACTTTACATTGAATTGACTTATTAAGAATCAATTTTCCCATAAAAAATACTTCTTATTTTGGTGTCTTTTTGAGTGTGTACCTAGGAAAAAGTAGATAAAGTATTTTTCTTAAAACCCAATGCTTCTCAGGCTAATCATGTTTTATGACGAAATAATTATCCAGAGTATTTGACATATATATATATATATATTCTCCTAGCTTCCACGTACATAGATATGTATGTATGTATGTATGTATGTATGTGCATACTTTCTTTCGGGTCAGTTAATGACATGTCATTCTGGTTGGAAATGCATTACACAGGCTGAAGATGGTGTTGGTATACCTGAGCAGCTTCTGGATTCATCAAGCTTTCAAAGTTATTCCAAATATTATTTTATGTTCACTAAATTAGATCTCCTCTGGTCTCTTAGTTATTTTGCTCTGATAATCCTGAATTTTCTGGAGGTTTGTAGTAAGCTTCTCTTAAACTTTAAGTGATTAAATTGTTTGAGACCAAATGAATATAGAATAGAAAGAATATATTTCACAGTGTACTGCATATGTTACAGAAACCTCTATGGTGTGAAAAGACCACACATTCTTGCAATGATAGAGAGTATTTCTTTTTGGGAGAGTTGCCATATCTAACTGCTGCAGAATGTATTATTTATGAGGTAAGAGTTCAGTACTTCAGAGCTCAGAGTCTTATACATTACCTATGTTTTAATGTGTAAATTACTGACGAACCTTTTACTTGTCATTTTGAAAATGGTGATTACGTTTGGCAATATATGTGTCATTTCCATGTTAAATTATATTTGTTATTCTCCTATGTTTAAAATTTAAGTGAAACAGCTAACAGTGCCTGTCTGTATCATTATCTTATTTACTGAATCTGAATGTGTCATTTTGGACGATTTGGGTGTGTGAATTTGTTAAGAAAGTGTTTTGTAAAGATATGGAAAATGTTCTCCAATTTATCCTTCCCCTGCATACATTGGATAAACTACAATACTTGGTTACTTTGATGTTTCTTTTTTGGCATTTATGCAGTTCCACTGGGAGTGTCTTTTCTTTTCCTTCGGAGCTTTGACTGTAGTTATCATCTCAATTGATTATTTATTAATGACTTGCAAAAACTTTTTCACATTTTATCATATTTGGCTTGTGTCCTTTTTTTCTCTCTTCACTTTTAAAGATGATTTCATATCCTCTCATCAGATATACATTTTATCTGTTTTTTGTTTTTTTTTTCTAATGAGATTTTCTTCTTTTATTAAAAAACAATTGGTAGTGGTTTGTTATACCATATTAAATGGGATTCCGTATGGTATATGGATTTTGTTTGATCTGGGAGATTGTTAAGGTGTCCTTATATTCATTTCTCAACTATTTGTGTAGTATTTTGTCTTACCAGATCTTTTTGTGTAATACAGGGAATAGTTCTTGTTTTCCTAACCATTCATACTTTCTGTCCGTTATCGTATGAAGGGTCCCCTATATTTTGGAGAAGTCCTATTAATTTATTGAAGGTATGTTTGCTAAGATACTACTTTCTGTTGCTGGTTTTTTTCTCTGGTTTTTGCACACTGTTACTGTTGTTTTTAGGTGGGTCTTTTTCTTTCTGCTTGTATGGGGTTTGTGTGTTTGCCTTCGTCGTTTTTTGGAGCTTTAGTTTGTTTAGATTGTTAGGCCTTTGTTTTTGGTTTGGCTCCATTTTGTTTGTATTTATTTTTCTGGTTCTGTTTTGTTTCTTTAGCTTTTAGAGTGGGTCTTTGTACATCTTGTACTCTATCCCCTCTTTTAATATATTCCCATTTTAGCCTCTTCAAAAAAAAAAAAAACTTGTCACAAGAGCATATTTTTTAGGACAAAACTTTCAACAAAGAACATGATCTCTGGAAGGTACTGGTTGGTCAATACCCAACCTACCCACCCCAGCCTATAGCGTAGTATTCTGAAAGACATGAAGTACCATGGACTAGTAAGGGAAACACAACGCTTCACAAATGACTAATCTTTCAAAACTCAGTAGCAAACATGCTAGGGTAGGTAATAAATGCAACTAATCCTATTAGTCTTTGATAAAGTATGTGCATAAAAGTACAACATGGGTCATATGAGAGAACCAAAATAAAATCTTTAGCTCACTGATTGTCCTCTCCTCCTAAGGGTGACTCTGTCCGACTTATTGCCCTATCATTTCAAGTCATAAGTTACATGATATCATCTCATCAGGGGGCTACATCTCATTGATTGCCTTCTCTTATGAGTGGTTTGTTCCAATGGGATAGCTCCATCTATCAAATAGCCCTATCCCCCTGGAATCATATATCATCTAGCTTGGAAGCTCTATCTCTTTAACAGCTATTTACAAATACCACTCTTACTAAAATCATGTAATTAGGTTAGGTGCATTTAGTTACACCTGTTAGCAGCCATGGGATTCTGATCTGGGTCCCTTAAAGCGAAAGAATAGAATGCTGGACTTTTTTTCTTCTTCTTTTTGAGGTGTAATAAGTAAATTGGTTCTTTTAATATATGCTTCAGACTACTAATAAAAATTTATTTGTATTTTCAGGCCTTCTGTTTGTTAGTTATCCTTGTTGATATGCTGGCTTATGCTCTGTATATATCGCCAGTGGCTTTTAATTTTCTACCTTTCAGAATTGCACCTTATATCAGGGTTGTTCTTTTCGTTCTGAATATTAGGTATTGATTGACTGATCTCCGTTTTTCATTTTACTTTGGAGTGAATATACTGTTGCAGATTTTAGTTTTAGACCTGTGCCTGAAAGTTTTACAAATAATTTTTGTGCTGCTTCAAATTTTGGAGTTTTAGTTATTAATTGCACAGGGGGAATAGTGAATGATTGAATGGGATAGAGCCAGCATTGGATGCTGTGCAAGATATGTCTCATATAGCGTCTTGTATGTTGATAATATACTTCCACCTCATTGATATTCGCTGTCTCAGAAACTGTTGTTAATAATATTTAATGTCCCTTGGCCTATCAATCATCTTGGACATATTAGTACCTGACCCCTGTAAGTTAATTATCAAATTAGTTGTTTTTTGGGAAGGTTGAAGATGTGATAGTTAGAAACCTTGAATTGAATCTGAATATTTTAAAGGAATTGTACAAATATATACACGAGAAACAGTGCCGAGATCCCTGAGTTTCTGGATCTAATCAATAAACTTGGGCTATCTATAGTGACCATGAAAGTCTAATAATAGGAAATTATCAATTAACTTAGGCGGTCACACAGTATCAAGTAGATGTTTAATGTTCTTTTGACACCCTATCAACAAAAACTATCCCTATTCTTTCTAATAAAATACCAGGTTTCTAACAGGATATTGAAGCAAGTCATAATAATTTTGGTTAAGGGTTTATATTCCATGTGAGGTGGCAGGCTTAGCTTTAGGCTAATTTGGATCTTATCTTAATGCTAATGTTAATTAACTTATGCCTTGTTGTTTACTTACCATGGTTCACAGTTCAGATGTCTTGATTTGTGACGTTTATTTGTATTCATTATTCAGTCAAAAGAAAAATCACGTGTAAATATTAGATACTTGGCCCAACAATGATCAGATAGTTAGAAAGACTCAACAACTTGACAACTGTTTCAACAGTTAGTAGACAAGCTATATTATGACTTCCATGGTGGGAATCTTGTACTGTAAACATTTCTTGGTCACTTTTAAAAACGGCTGTGTGAGGTGTTTCCAACTTTGCATGATTTAGAGTCCATATAAGATTATGCTAGGACTAAATAGTAGGGGGTGTTCGTGGTCCGGTTTGGATCGGTCTTGAGGGAAAAAACATCTGATCCAAAGATAAAGTCACATGTGGTTCAGTTCGGTTTGAATGACTAAAAAAACCGATTTGATCCAATCCAATTTAATGCGGTTTAATTTGCACTGGTTTTTGGATATCCAAATTACAACTTTAAAATTTTATTAATATTATAAAGACCCAGTAAAGTAACATGTTTGATGCAAAATATAACCTCTAATATACTAAAAATTAACATTATGGGATAACATGACAATGATTGATTATGTTTGGAACATATGAAATAGTAACAATGATTGATTATGTTTGGAACATATGAAATACTAACAAATAACATTCAATTAAACTATTAAAAAAATTAAAAACCAGCAAATAATAGATTAATGCAATATATAATAGTACTGGAAAAATAAAAAAGTAATAAAATGTACTTATGTGGTATGGTTTGGTTCGATTTTCAAAAATGAATCCAAAATCCTCACCGATCCGAGCGGTTTTCACAAAAAAAAATCCAAATACATCCAATAATATTTGGATTTTTTAATTGGTTTGGATTTGAACACCACTACAAAATAGTATGGTTCAAGAATACAGAGAAAAATTTGAGATATTTGGAAATGTGAGAGAGAGAGAGAGAGAGAGAGAGAGAGAGAGAGATGGAGAGAGGGAGAGAGAGTTTCACTGTATAATGTTTGGCCTCTGTTTCCGTATTTAATCAAGGCCACTTATGCAATAAAAGCTTTCTATTTATCACATTTCCGGTCCAGTTTTATCCATAATCATTTTCATGACATTCTAACTCTGCGTCTGAATTTGATGTCAGGCAGCTACGAGAAACTGTCATCATTGTGGCTGGAATGCTTGACACATACTTAAATATCTTGGTTAGTTCACTTTCAGACTGTTGCTCGTTTGCCTTGCTCTCTGCTGTTCCTGTTTGCAACATTTTCAATATTCACAATCTATTGGGTTTCTTTGAATGCTACATTTGTATTAATTCAATTTTATTTAATCAACACTCTCTTACTAGACATAGCTGCCATCTTATTCTCATGAATTGCAGGCTTTGGGGCTTCTGTTTCTTGTTTTTGCAAGTTGGGTGGCTTATGTGATTTTTGAAGATACAATACAGGGGAAAACAGTATTCACTTCCTATAGTGCAACGTTATATCAGATGTTTCTTTTATTTAACACAGACAATAATCCAGATGTTTGGGTTCCTGCATACAAGTAAGGGTTTTAAGTTTCAGTTTAATTTTTTTCCTTTCAATTTGAGATATCTGCAGTTGTCAATGCTCATCATTTTCTGGCTTTTAAGGTCTTCACGTTCGTCTATCCTGTTTTTCATTCTGTTTGTGCTGATTGGAGTCTACTTTGTTACAAACTTGATTCTTGCCGTTGTTTACGATAGTTTCAAGAGTGAGGTAATTTTTTCAGTACCGCTACTTTTCATTATATTGACCTGATGATACAGTGGAAACTTTGATTGTGTATCTATATGATGGATAACAAAACAAATTCTAACAGTGCTTAAATATTCTTTTGTTGTAGCTTGTAAAACAAGTTTCGGAGATGGATCGTATGAGAAGAGCTATGTTGGAGAAAGCTTTTAATCTCCTAGATACACATGTAAGTAAGGTTTTCCATGTATGTAGCATACTGTTCACCTCTCAGACTCTAAGTGGGGTTATCTAGTTGCCAAATAGAAGTATCAAACAAAGAAACCGACCCTATAAAACTAAGACTGGACAATGGCAGTTCACGTTGATCAACACCAGTCAAAAATCTGTTCAACATTTTTTCTTAAAAGTTGCTGGAAAAGTTCTTATGTGGCCGGAAAAAGCTGCAGGAAAAGTCCTGAGTCCTGAGTATCATTGGAAAAGTTCTAACAGTGGCAGGAAGAGTCACTGGAAAGTTTCTGAATGCTACTGGGAAATTCTGACAGTGGTAAGTAGTGGCAGTCATATGCAACAGCTATGAAGGCTGTTAAGCAGTGATGGAACTATGCACTATGCAGAAATAAAGGCTGCTTTTAGATAATTTATTTGTGCTGCAACTAAGGTTGCTCAAAGGAAGAATAATAGTACAGAAATGGCGGCTGTGCAAGGACCAGAAACTCCAGGAATAAATCGAGAGTTCTGATCCCATGAAATTTTTTTGGGAAACTCATTGTAGTATTACTTCAGAATACAATCTCTATTTATAACCAGAAAAGACTTATGAGTTATGACAGCTTCAATACAGGGAAACTCATTGTAGTATTACTTCAGAATACAATCTCTATTTGTAGACCAATTGTAGCCATAAAAGACTTATGACAGCTTCAATACAAGCTTGAACAATGACACTAAAAACAGCACATCTTAGCACTCTTCTATTTTTAATATTGCACTCCAATCTGTCTAGGAATAATGCTAAAGATTATTGTTACAATCATCACTACAATGAAGAAGAGATAAGTATGTTATTTATGCCTACAATTGTAAATCTGTTGGAGCTTCTGTTTTATGCTTTCAGAGTGTTGGATATCTCAAGAAAGATCAATGCATTAGGCTCTTTGAGGAGGTGAACAAGTACAGGTATTAATTCATATCCCCATTATCATTGTGCTTTATTATCAGTTTATCGATTATTCAAAGCATGGATACTTTTGGCATTTTTGAAATTTATATATTTCTAGATGAGAATACATGTTTGGCATGGATCCTTTAACATTTGCGTGGCTCACGCTTATATAGAATCCACATTTTTCCCTCGATTTTTGAAAGTACATGCATGGATGGAGGGTTTCCACAATGACGACATAAATAGTTTTAGTTAAACTATATATATGTTGTTATAATTTAACACAAATTTAATATCCATGTTTTTCAAAAGGGTGTCAAGGCTTTTTAGGGTGTTGAGGTGTTGTAAATAATATTAGTATCCGTCAAGATATTATCTTGATTGTATTTACGAGACTTTCATAGTTTCCTTTTTTTTTGTTGACTTTATTCCCTAATCTTGTGTGATTGGTTAGGCTAGTCTCATGCAATATAATCTCAAGTTGATATTTAGAGCAAGGTCTAAAATTGTAGCTCCTCAAGGTTAACCCCTAATTTCTTGTTCAGTTTGGTTTTTGGATGACACCACAGTATGGTCCCAAAGCATTATCTGGGGCTACCGACACCTTAAATGTTTCCGAGCCTAGTCAATAGTCCAATTATTTTCCGACTCATGAGTCACACGTCATCCTCCGGCCACCCGTTAGTGTTGTCACCAGTCCTGTCTGATTTTCCTTCCCTTTCTAGTTCTTTTTGGATCGCTTCCATCTTTTGGGTCTCACTATTGAGGTGTGTTCTAGGGATATTTTGCTATTTTTTTGTGTTTTGTCTTCTGGGTTCTGTGTCAATGACCAAGGTTCTGTTTCTATGACATAGGCTTCTTTATTCAGTGCTAGTTACAATATTTTTGTCCGAATCACCATCATTGAGACTCCAAAGGCTGATTCCACAAAAATGGGCTTGATCTCATTTGCCTTTCAAGATTATCACCCACTATCACACCACTAAAAAATTGAATTAGTAAAAGTTTTTGATTGGTATTCTGTTTTTGAGTTGCCGTTTTTGGCCCAATGTCTTTAAGAAAATTGTACTACACAGGCTTTAGAGATTGATTCTAAATTGAAAGAGAAATGGGAAGAATTTTTTTTATCAAATGTGAGTGGAATTAACAGATTTATCATCTTAGGCTTTAGATCTAATTCATCCCTAAAAAACAGTTTATAAAGTTAAGATTGTGAACTTCCCAAATTTATAAGAACTGCCTAGAATGTATTTATAGTCAATGTGACACACACACACACACACCATGATCAGGACCGGACATTTGAAACATGGACTAATTCAGGTGGATAACTGCGGTATCAACACCCTCCTTTAAGAAAATCATACTTTAACTGAACCTGGAGAAGTGTTATATTTTATTGGGTTTTACATTTTTGTTAATTTAATGATGTCTCCCTTTCTTTTCCCATTATTTGCTATCTCCACCACACACCCTTTGAAATGCTCCTCAAGACTAGACATTTGAAGTGTGGACTAATGTGGGTGATTTATGTGGGATTTCAACATCTTCTTTAAGCAGATCTAACTTTGGTTGATCATGGAGAAACTCTATGTTTGATTGAGTTTTTACTTTTGTTATGTGATGTATTCTCCCTTTCCCATTCTTCGCTCTCTCAACACACCCGACCCGACCTGACATTTAAAATGTGGGTGAAAGTGAAATAACAGGGATCTCTATATATTTTATGAAAATCTTACTTTGTTTGAACCTGAAGAAATTCTACAGTTGATTGGGTTTTACATTATTGTTATGCGATTATGTATCCCTTTCCCATTCTTTGCTCTCTCGAAACTATTAGAATATCTCTGTATTTACTATAATATAGACATGGACATACTTGTATATTATTGCAAATACAGAGATATTCTAATAGAAACAAACATGTGCACTGCACACAACTCTTATTATCAGTCACAAAATAATGTTGCAAGACAGTGAACTCTTTTGAGCAGAAGGAATCTACTCTTCCTTAATCATGTGTTGCATGTTGCAGCATAATAGTGTTGCTCATAACATAACATTTACAGTGCAACTCAGTAAGCTATATGTTTGTCTTGTTGTATATTTGTTGTGGTATTGCTTATAGCTTGTCGTAGTAACTTTTCTTTTGGTAAAATGATATTGAATTTAACCAAGTGATTGGACTCAAGTGGTTAATAAGCTCCATCAAAGGACGAATCGTTCGGGAGGAACCCAAGTTCGATTCTTGGGTGGAACAATTCCTAGCTAAGCTTTACTTACCTCACAAACGAATTCCGGATTACCAGGGCCCCCTTCCCCTGAGACCCGAAGGGTTAACACAAAAAAAAAATATTGAATTTTGCATATGAAAAACGATATCTTGACACAAATTCGACAACCATTTAGATGGTTTTTGCAATTCAAATACATGGTTAATTATGTTTAATAGATTGTTAATGAATATAACAAGATGCTGCAACTTATTAACCATCCACATAACACTTTTAAACACAATGTTGAATATCATTAACCACAATTTTCAGGTGTATATTTGAACACAAATTGTGATAAACGATATCATGTATATTTGAAAACATGAAAAATCATGATATTGGAACATAATTTGGATGATTATAATGAAAATCGTGTATCTTTGAACACCTAGAAATGGTAGTTAACGATGTTCAAATTGTGGTTAATTGTATCCAGCTGATGGTTAATGAGTTCAAACACACCTTGTTATATTCATTAACCATTCAGTGAATGTAATAAACCCCATATTTGAATTGTTTTAACCATCAATATTTGCTGTTAAATTTTGTGTCAAAATAACAAAACTATTTGCATTTTTGGGGAATTGAAACTACATATTTTATGACATGATAGTTATCTTTTGATCTTTCTCTTGGCTTCTAAGTTCACATATTTTCCACAATATTTCTACTACATTGTGAATGTTAAACCCTAAATTATATATTCTTTAGGACTTTGCCAAAAATCTCCAATGAAGAATTTGAATTGATATTTGATGAGCTGGATGACACTCATGATGTAAAGGTAATATTTGTCCTCTGCTGTTCTTGTTATCTTTTATGCACATACTGATAGATATATATATCCTCATAAATGTGTGTTTTAATGTAACTCAACATATTTTTACTTTCAGATCAACAAAGATGAATTTGCTGATATTTGCAATGCCATTGCTTTAAGATTCCAGAAGGAGGATGTGGTAAGTTTAAGTACTGTAAATCTAAAATATATGGAAATTCACTTGTGTGTAATGTAAGTATGAAGGTAAAGATTATAGCATCTTCACTAATATCTGATCTGGTTGCAGAGTTCTTACTTTGACTATTTAGTATTCTACCATTCATCCACCTCAAAGAGATTGAAAGCATTCGTAAAGAGCACCATATTTGGATACATAGTGACCTTTGTTCTCATATTGAATCTGGTTGCTGTAATTATTGAGACAACGGTATGGCATGTTATTCAAGTGAAAATATACATTCACAACTTTTTGCACTATTAAGCACTTTCTGAACTCATTTTAACTGCAGTCTGCAGACCATTGTCTCATCTGATGTGACCATATGTTAGATATACTTGTGTTTGTCAATATATGTGTAGTCAGTAAGTGCTATTTATCATAATAATCATTTAGGAGTATGATGTTTAGTGAATGCTTTATGCACTGGTTTAAGTATAAGCACAGTTCAAATGGATCATTGAACTCTACTGATGGTTAGGGATCCTACCTTCTGCAGCTCCAATGTTCTGGGAAATATTGTGAATTTATTTGCTCTTCTGTACTTATGTACATTTATTTCCATTGAAAATAGTATTATAGGGAATATTATTTCTATAATCTATTCAGCACTTGCATCAGATAAACGGTTTATTTATATGTGGATTTTGGGATTAGAGATTTTAGCCCCCTAATATTCAGGCTATCCACATTTTAACTAGCAGATTTAATTTTCCTCAGGATTAGTTATCGAATATTTAAGATTAATACAGCTTCACTAAAACACATATCTCCAGTTACCAGCCTATCAGGATTCACAAATATTGTTGAACATTTAACTCATGTTTCATATGACAGCATTGTACTATCATGGATAGAAGACAAATTACAAATATGCATATGGCCTAATACGCTTTAAAACACCAGACTCAGCTCCTCAGAGATAAGATAAATAAAAACTTCTGTCCTATCATGTTTAATTGGATTATGAGCAATACTAATAGTTGATTTTTTGTCCCAACAACTTCATAGGACCTTCATACTCTATCCTCAAATCATTCAATAAGATTTGCATCTATAACATCCCACAGACATCATGTGTCATAGCTTGAAACTCAGCCTCAGCATTTGATTGAGCAACTACACCCTATTTCTTGATTCTCCATATAACGAAGTTTCCACCTAAAAAAATGTAATAACCTGGAATCAACTTTCTGCCACTCATAGTCTACATAAATATAAGCTTTCATAATCAAACTTCCACCCTTTTTAAATAACAGTCCTCTCCCTGGTGTGGTTTTGATATATTGGAGAATTTATCTACAAGTATCATACCCTTTGATTGTACATGAACTGACTTAAAATACTTACTGCATAAGCTAGATCCAATTTGGTATATGTCAAGTATGAGATTTCCTGACCAATCTTTAATACTAGGTCTTATCAACCTTTGGACTTTCCTTTTCATCACTCTTTAATTCTGTGATATGGATCCAACGGGAAAGAGGAAGATCTATGATTCTGCGGATTAGGATTAGTTACATTGATTAGGATTTATTATTTATTTATTTTTAATAAGTTAGTTCATTATTGTTAGGATAAGATTTAGAGTTAGAACAAATTATTCTATTAACTAGGATTATTATCTTTAGGATTACTATCTTTTAAATTTGAATGAATAGTAAATCTAGGATAAGTTAGTTACTATTATCTTAGTTTAATTAGGATTTCTGTTAGTTTAATTGTAAGCCTATTTAAAGGCATTACGATTTGGAATAAGAATCAATCAATTATTATTATTATTATCAAAAAACAAACTTGTGAATTCAAGAAGAGACTCTGTCTAGGACGAGCCCGCTTCTGCCTTCACCATAGGTCGAAAGAAAGTTTCTCCCGCGTCTAAGACCGTGTTAACCGATCCAAGACCAAGGGACCATAACAATTTGGTATCACGAGCCGACATGGCTGACGGGGATTTAGCATCAATAGTAAAGGACTTCATTGAAAAGATGACGATCAGGCAAACAACTCTAGAAGAGGAGATGGCGACCAGGCAGACATCTCTAGAAGAGCAGATATCTAACCTCACCATCATAGTTCAAGAAGCCAATCTAGGTCCAAGGAAAAACAATTCAGTAGATGCAAGAAATAGAAATAGAAATAACAATGTGGTATCACAAGCCAACATGGCTGGCGCAAATTTAGCATCAATGATGAAAGATTTCTTTGAAAGGATAGACAAGATAACAACCAGGCAGACTGCTCTAGAAGAGCCGGTGGCGACTAGGCAGACTGCTCTAGAAGAGCCGATGGCGACCAGACAAACTGCTCTAGAAAAGCAGATAGCTAACCACTCCACCATAGTTATAGGAGCCAATAAAGGTCCAAGAAAAGACAATCAAGGAGTTGCAAGAAATAGCAGCAGCAATAAGAATGCACAAGGAGACAAAAACAGTTCGCAGATGGAAGAAGAACCCAGAAGGGAGCGATTCAGACCACTTGCCAACTGCAAGCAACCAAAAATCAGAACTGGAAGAACACTGAGGATAAACATTGAACTTCAGCACTCAGAAAATCTTCGAGTTGCTTTGAATATAGCTCGAGCATTTGAACGCAAACTTAAAGGCTCACAAGGACTGCTTTCGACACTTGATAGTAAGACTTATCCAGAATTTGAGCTTGAGGACAAGCTCAAGATCGAGAGAGGAAGTGATGATATGGATCCAACGGGAAAGCGGAAGATCTATGATTCTGCGGATTAGGATTAGTTACGTTGATTAGGATTTATTATTTACTAGCCGCCAAACGGGCACGTTCCGTGCCCGTTTGTGTGATCGATATTCTCATTTTTCTTCTTTTTTTGTGATCAATAATCTCTATTGTGCAAATATAAATAACTACTTAATCTTCTTTTTTATTGGACTTAGTTAATTGATAACTACGTAACTTCTTTTTTGTTGTGGCTAGTTATTAAGAAGAAAAAATATATTTTTTTACTATAAAAAAAACCGAAAACCTACTTTTATGTGGAAGTTGTGCTTAGTTATTAAAAAGAAAAAAAAAAATTTACTAAAAAAACTGAAAATCTATTTTTATGTGGAAGTTATTTTTTAAGGGTAAAATAGGAATAATGAAAAAGCCATCCCAAAAATTTGTATCATCTTTATATATAGTAATAGATTTATTTTTAATAAGTTAGTTCATTATTGTCAGGATAAGATTTAGAGTTAGAACAAATTATTCTATTAACTAGGATTATTATCTTTAGGATTACTATCTTTTAAATTTGAATGAATAGTAAATCTAGGATAAGTTAGTTACTATTATCTTAGTTTAATTAGGATTTCTGTTAGTTTAATTGTAATCCTATTTAAAGGCATTACAATTTGGAATAAGAATCAATCAATTATTATTATCAAAAAACAAACTTGTGAATTCAAGAAGAGACTCTGTCTAGGACGAGCCCGCTTCTGCCTTCACCATAGGTCGAAAGAAAGGTTCTCCCGCGTCTAAGACCGTTTTAACTGATCCAAGACCAAGGGACCATAACATTCTGCTAAGTGGGATTACCTGTTTGGCTTACACCCAAATTTGTTTGTCTCCTTAATAAGTTTTATTTCATATATCCTTTGACAAATTTCAAGTAAGCAACCTCAATCCCCAGGAAACATCCAAGTCTACCAAGATCCTTCATTTCAAAGCGACCAGTTTCTCCTTAAGTAGTAGTAGTAGTAGTAGCTTTTCCACTTCATATTATTCTGTTATAATGATATATCAGCATCAACATGCACAAGCAGTTTACTTTCTTATGAATGTATAAAGAAGAGCATAAATGATCTCCTTGACTCAGTCTATAACCTTGGGATACTATCAGTTTAGTAACATGTGATCTCCTTTCATGTGTATGCTGTTGGTCATTTTTATATTTAAAGGCATATGCATATCCACATGTTGATAATTTTGTATTAATTCATAATTGCAGCTTGACGTAAATGAAAATTCTGCTCAAAAGGCATGGCAAGTGGTTGAGTTCACTTTCGGTATGGACATCCAAACAGTGTATTTATTTACTTACTTTTTTTGAGATAGCTTGAACTGAGAATTTAAGTTCTGTAACTCAATTGTATGTTCATTCCCCTCTGCTCTTGTTGATTTGTCAGTGAAACCCCACAATACTACTGAATAATTTGATATTGTTATTTTGCTTTGGTACATTTTGTTTCATTGTAATCAACAAAATGTTATAATTATGCAATCTTATTGTCTCAAGTTGATCCTTCCTTGTTATTTTACAGGGTGGATATATGTAATAGAAATGATACTAAAGGTTTACTCTTATGGATTCGAAAACTATTGGCGGGATGGTCAAAATCGCTTTGATTTTGTGATCACAGTGACAATTGGTAACTAATTTCAGATATGTCATATTTAGATTCCTTAAACAATATCTGGTTGAATGCATGCAGTTTTTGGCTTTTGTCATGAAATATTTTGTTTGTAGACCCCATATTTGTCAGTTAGTTTGTTGTTTAGTTAGTTAGTTAGAGATGGGAATAAGAATAAGACGATGTACACAATAGGAGAGAAAGATGACAGAGATAATTCATTCATGAGTGAAGAGAGTAGTTTTGGAACCTTTAGGCATGGAGGTTTGCAGCCTCTCAATGATCTGTAGAATAGGTGTACGTATTAGGAGAATTCAATTAATTTCTCTTTCATGTAATAAACTTTAGGTTCCTATCACATTATTAATATTCATTAGTGTCTAGATTCTGCTGTTGTAGGTTCATAATGCATTTGTTCACTTTTAGGCCCTGAATTTTTATTATATTGGAAACCCCAGTTTCTAAGGTTATGTTATCTTGCTGAGTGATAATTCTATGTTTTTTACAGCCATTGGAGAAACTATAGATTTTGCTGCACCTGATGATGGTCTGCCATTTTTCACAAATGGAGAATGGTATGAACTCTTAATTAGATTGTTCATGTCTTCCAAATTTCTATTTTTTGATTCATAATTCCAAATTACTGGTTGAAATGTATACTTAATGTTCCTTATTTTTGGATTCATTTAACCAAACACTTCCTTAATCACATTAGTGGTCTATTTTAATTTCTGTTGTGCTATTGAATTATTATATAATTATATTGGATTATTGACTAATTTTCATAGAAATCATCCATGGATTCATAATCATGTATTTCCAATAATTGAGGCTTGATGCAGCTTCTCTATTTGTTGTATCTTTATTTTTTTTCCCGTTTGTTACAGTTTTTTAAAAAAACGATAATTTGAAAGAAAAAAAAATCTAAAAACTGCTTACAGTATGAAGCTGTTTTGACTAGCTTCTCTTAAAAATTATTTTTCGATGATTTATTCAAAAAGTGATTTTCATTTAAGTAAGCAAACACAAAATAACTTCTGTGATTTTGAATTAAAAACTCTAAATTATTGAATTACAAATTCACTTTCTTCTTTTAATTTGTAACAAACGGGACTTATATAACATCTCACATGGAAGACAGGGATTTTTATATTAGAATAGCTTAACTCAACCTTAGAAAACCGGCTTGTAAGGGGTGGACTGCCTCTATTGGTGTCCCTTCAACTTCTGACGTAAGGAGCTGCCTTTTGGATACTGATGGGCCAGTTAATTTTGCTTCGAGATTGGAAGTTAGTGTCTAGCGGTTTCCTTTTGGGTTCGGGTAGAGGGTTTCTGATGGTCGGGGAGATTAGGCGTTGTCTATTTTGGTGTTGTCATTGGCGTTCCGCATATATACGGCGCCTTTGTTTGTAACCTCTTTTTCTTGTCTCTGTCCATCTTGTACGGAGAGCAGATTTTTATATATATTATATTTGCCGTTCAAAAAAAAAAAAAACCCATGTTCATGCCTTATCTCATTCAATGTAGGACCCTAAACAATTGTTGTTGTGATCTCCTTTTTAGGTCAATAGCCTAGTTATTCTCAAATTTCATTTTCATCAAAACAGGATATAATTGTCCTTTTCAAATTGGAATCTAGTTTATTCGTTTGAAGATGGAAATTGGTGCAAAGAATGCAATTTGTTCTTGAGCATTGCTTTGAAGATGCAATCAGACATTGTTTTTCTTGCCCCCTTTGCAGGATTCGTTACCTCCTTCTTGCAAGAATGTTGAGATTGATAAGGCTCCTAATGTATGTCCAGCGATTTCGAAGTTTCGTGGCAACTTTCTTAACTCTTATACCAAGTTTGATGCCATATCTCGGGACCATATTTTGCATATTGTGTATTTATTGCTCACTTGGTGTCCAGGTGAGTGAAATGCTTGAGTCATGGTCATTTTTGGCATAGATTTATAAGTTAAATTAAGAATTCATTTTATGTTTTCGATTGCAATGATTGTATTCTCTTTTCTTGTTCTTTCTACAATCAATGAAGAAACTTTATATTTGTCTTTGTAGATTTTTGGTGGATTAGTTAATGCTGGAAACCCAGATTTGGAAGCCACGGACCTTGCTGCTAATGAGTATCCTTTGTTCATCTTTAAAGCTATATATCTATTTTTAAACCTGTAGTGATGATAAGATCCTGTAATAACTACATCTCTTCCTTTAGACCTTAACATTATTTCTAGTGGGCGAAGGTGGGGTTGGGTCAACAACCAAGTTTGAATTTCAATACTGGCCTTTTTATTGCGTGTAATTGAATAATTGCTACGGTAATTGTTGTTCTTGGGGCATTTTTCTTAACAAAAATTAGCTATTTACTTTTTAATTTCAATGATTATCCAAATGGAATGGTGACGCTATTCAATTTGCTAGTCTCAGAGGTCTGGCAAGAATTGATGGTGGTATGTATGCTGCCTTTATTCCATGTCACTTCCAATGTCATATTTTTTTTCAAGATAATGCAATGACAAATGAGAAGTATAAATGTTCCAGGCTTGCTGCTACTATTTTGTGCTATCTGTTTTGTTCATCCTTGAACAATTGTCTGGCAGTTAGATTCTTCTTATTCTAGTTCCAATAGTATTTTGTTGAAAATTAAACAAGATAATATATTTTTCTCTAAGCCCAACATTGTGTTTAATATTTTGGATTTGTTTGATTTGAGAAAACAAAAGGATTGAACAACATAAAAATAATACTTCTATATTTGAATGGATTGGTCTCGCTTTAGAATGTTCTTTATTTGGAAGATTCCAACTTTCTGCATCTATAATATTGAAATTGCACTTATGTCACACATTGCTAAGGTTATCATGTTGTGCAATGCTTATAAGTTATATGTATTTGGCCACCCTCATTATTTGCGCTAGCTTTTGTGAGTGGGATCTGTTAGAATATAAGAAAACATATTATGATATCTTTGATATTATATTAGAGTATCTTAAGTTAATTAATTTCTAGGATCAGTTTATAATCTTAGAGTATCTTATATTATCTCTTAGATTAGATTTTATATTACTTATTATTATTATTATTATTATTATTATTATTATTATTATTATTATTATTATTATGATTTGTTCTTGAATTGCCTATTTATTACGTTGTGTTTATGTATCCCTATATATAAGGAATAGTATTTAGTCTTTTGTATCAAGTCAATATCATGTTATTCTCAATCAATAATAGTCAAGGTTCTTATTATTTTCTCTCTTTCTTTTGTCTAAAATCCCACAAATTCAATAGTCCTAGCCCATTTAACATGGTATCAGAGATGAATTTTGCATGAACTGTAGTAATTGGACCTAGATCAACTCTATGCGCGAGGTTGGATATTGAAATTGCATCTGTATCCCACATTGCTAAGTTTCAGGTCGTAGTGCTTATATGCTTGCACACTCTCATCATTTGAGCAAACTTTTGGGAGTGAGATCCAACTTCATTTAACAGGCCATAATAATAATAAGAAGAATTAAGCCTTAATTTTGTTAGGTTAGTAGTAAAGCATTGTTATCGAAATTAATAATAAAACATCTGTAATATGTATAAATTCCTTGCTGCATGTGTTTAATGCAAGAATATAGGATGCTTATTCATTTCAGATAGTCATTCCTATGTATTGTTTTATTATTTTGACCCTAACTCCATATGTTATTGTCATACTATGACTTTAATATGCACTTAACGTATGAGTATTGTGGTTTTCTATTTCAGAGCTACAAGGATTTAACTGGAACTTCTTGGACCTATGCGTACTTCATTAGCTTCTACTTGATTACTGTTTTGCTGCTTTTGAATTTGGTATGATATTTTTTTTTGACAATGAATTTGGTATGATTTAACTTTCCATTATTGAATGAATACCTTCTAATTACATAATGTGGAATACAAACTGCATCTGGGGATGTGAACATTGGGAAGTTACTATGTTTCTCACATGCACATTCACACTCTTCTTGATTGAAGTAATTACAAATTCTAAATTTATTTATTTATGTAATGTACAGTTATAAGTAATCATGTTTAACAATTTTATCAATCAAAGGGAATGAAATATCTTGGTTTTTTATACCATGCTTAAATTAAACTGTCTTAACACATCATTATTGTGGCCTTTCCTTATTTCAGATTATTGCTTTTGTCTTGGAGGCATTCTTTGCTGAAATAGAGCTTGAGTCATCAGAAAATTCTGATGAAAATGACAAGGTTTGTATTTAATATTGTACAAAATCTACGTGAATGTAGGAGTAATTTTTCAATCTCTGCGTGATTTTTTTTTTATCTTAATATCATTAGTACATAATACATAATTGATTGTTAATTTACATTATATATAGCTCTCTAACAGCTCTAAATCACACTTTTTATTTTCCATCTCAATATAGGAAAATGCGGGAGTTAGATATCCAAGGCGACGAACTCTTGGGTACGTATGAGTAAATGACTTGCATTATTTCTGGGAATGCCCACATTTTTGTGTTTCTTCAAGCAGATGATAAATTCCTCCGTTTGTATCAGTCAAAGACCAACTCAATCTAAATGATTTAGTTAGATGAAGGAACACGAATAATTTTATATATATATATCTAACACATGGCCTCACACGAAAGCCCATTGGACTTGAACAGTAGATAATTCACTTGCTCATTTTACCTTATGCTGAAATTCAATTTAATTTAATTATAAGGAATGAGATGGTAATGATTGAACTTCTAACTACTCGCTGAAAAATTTGTCAAAAACAAAACTAGCTGAAATTTAATTTAATTATGAGGATTGAGATAGTAATGGTTGAACTTCTAACTACTTAGCATGCTCTAATACCATATCTAAAAACCATTCAGCTATTAGTTGGAGGCATGCTAATGGTGGTCTTATTGACAATATTGGTTTTTTGTAGAACAAAATCACGAAGCCAGAGGGTTGACGCTCTTCTTCATCATATGCTGAGTGCTGAGCTGAAACAAAATCAGCCTTCCAATACATAAATCTGAGTATATTGTTTTCAAGGTAATATAATCAAACTTCATAAAATGCTTGTAGATTTCAGTGGTTCTGTTGCCGGGGATTATATTTCATGTGTAACTTTTAACCGATTATCCTTCAACTGATGATTATTAAGGTCCTTTTTTTTTAATGGCATTATTAAGGTCTTCTGTTTTTTCTCTTTTAGGAGGATTCTTGTCCTTCGATACCCTAAATCCTTTAATTTTCGCAGAAGGGAAATATGTAGTTAGAGACAGAAAGTTAATTATAGAGAGAGTGTATATATGAGAGAGAATAGAGACAATTGGGGTTGTAAACAAACTGAGGAGAGACATTTTATTCATTTTTTCAGATTTTAACTTTGGGCTAATGAAATTATTCCTGACAGAAGCAAGTACTGCTCTTACATTCCTATGTAATTCAGTTTTGATTTTATCGTACTATTTTATAGACTAAAGCTGTTTGGTATCACCGTAAATATAGAAAGCATGGTCAACTTCTGTGTAATATTGACTGAAGCTGTTTGTGAGTTTAAAATATGGAATCTGAAGTTGACCATGCTTTCTTCTTGCTTGCGGAGAAAGCAAACTAGAAAAAGAGGAAACAAATTTTGCTATACCCTGGGTTTCTGATGAAAATCTAATGCCTAGTCCTATATATGCAACTTATATAATGCTTTTGCAGAAAGTTGTGATAATATTTGCAGCAATAGAATTTACTCTGGAATTACATGTCCAGTGTCCACATTGTTTTTTTCATTTCATGCTAAGAATCATGCGGTTTTTGTGTTTTTGTTTATTAATTCAGGCTGTATAGATCGATGCCTGTTGAGTAGCTTATGTAATAAATTTGAATCTGTACTTTTTGTGGTTATAGGGTGCACAAAGGAGCCGCTTTATTCTGTAAAGTTTGTAAAATCTTTCATGTGCTCTCTATCGTGTTGTTATGCTATTTGATTGGCGCGGTATGAAACAAGGAAAAGCAATGTAACTCCAGTAATCTGTGGCTCAAGTCAAACGTGATTTTTCCGTTCTTATTTGTGGAAGAAGCACACAATTAAATGCATTATGACTTATGAGCTTGTGCTGAATGAGAATAAATCACTAGTAGTATGATGTTATCTTCCACGAAGTTCTAGGTGTTTTCTGATTACTGTGTTGTAATGGGAACCTTTTTATTTATTTGATTTTTGTAATCCTTCCTGGATTTGATTTTTCTGTATAGCCTTGTATTTGTATTTTGTACTACTACTAATACAATTTGGTCGGAACTCTATTATATCCACTTATCAAGTTATCCATACAAACAAACAAATAAAAAACAACTGAAGATAAATGAAGACAATGAATAAACAGAGACTGAGAATCGAAATGGAATAAACTAACAAAAAGAGATAAACGAAAATAGAGATTAAAAAAATTCAAATAGGATTAAAGAAGGAGGGATACACTATAATAAAGTCAAAAAGTATTAAAAAAAAAATTGTTACAAAGGAGAAAAAAATATTTGGTCAAACAAGCTCTAATGGTTATGCATTGAAGATATAATTTCTTTTTATAAAAGTCATTCAATTAAATTTAATACTCTTTAACTTTATTAAATTAATTTTTAAATTAATTATTTTATGAAATTTATTAAAATAGCTTTGCATTTATATGCCAAAGTTTCATTAAATGAATGCCTTAAAAAAACTCAATGTATATGGTCTTTTTTTTTGGTACAACGGTGTAAAGAAGTTCACAAAAAAAAAAAAACAAGTGAAAAAAAGAATATGAATTGACAGTAAAATAATTTTACACTGTTAACCGATAATAATTATGTTGTTAGTGGAAAATAATCACTCCATTTCACTCCGCTTTTTTTATAATACATGAGAGATTAAATTATTCTTATTAATTGTTAGTGAAAAATTTATTTACAACGAAAGTGTATATCCTTTAAACAAAAAAAACTACTCCATATAAAAATAAAAAAAAAATCAACTTCGACGTATGTAGTATAATCAGGGTGTGGATAACACTCAAGGGTAACCCAATAATCCATTCAACAAAAACCCAAGCCCAAAACAAAAAGCTACAAAATTTTCACGCTAATTACTAGCGGCAACTTATCCCGCCAAAAATCATAATCCCGCCATGAAAAAACCTTCATTTTCACCATTTCCGATTCTCCTATTTAACAAACGCGCTTATTTCTCTCTTTCTATCTCATCTTTACCAATCACTCTCACCAGTTACCAACAACATTCACAATGGTTTTCCCTCTCAAACTCACCAAATTCTATGGCTCAAGCCTTCCCCGTCCACGAATCTACGTCAACCCTGACGGTAACGAACGTATAGATCCCCCTATCTCCGTTACCGATCCACTCATGTCATGGGCTCAAGAAGCCCATTGGTCCATGGGTGGTCTCAGCTTCAAACGTCTCCGTCTCATGGGTAAAATTGAAGGCAACGTTGGAAAACTCCGTCATCAACGTGAAAAAGAATTCAAAGCCCAAGCCCATAACAAAAGCCCGATCTCCGATCTTCGCAGATCTAAGATTTCTTCTTCACCTTCGTGTTCGAAATCGCCTTCACCACCACCTGCTCCGATTGCTTCTAAGCGTCGTAGACTTGTTACTCTTCTTGAAGAAGAAGAAGATGAAGAAGTTAGGGTTTCGGCTCCTGTTACTCGTAGGAGAAGATTGGTGAAGAAGCTTGGTGATGATTTTGATAGAGTTGCTTCTCCTGAGAATAACAAATCTGATGAGGTTTTGGTTTCTGATTCGACGGTGAATACAACTACGCCGAAGAGAAGTCGCAGATTGATTAAAATTGGTGATGCTGGGAAGAAGATTGTTGAAGAGAAACAGAATAAGAAGGTTGTTGTTGTTGTTGAAGAGGAAGAGAAAAGCCCTAATTCTGCAATTAGGGTTAGAACTTCTCCAAGATTGGCTAAAAAAGAGTGATTTGAGTCTAATTAGGGTTTTGTAATATAAATTGTGTGAAGTCTTTTACTATTTTAGTTAATCTTTTTCATTTCTTTGTTTCTTGTTAGTTTTTGTAGAAGCTGGGTTCGTTTGTGAACAAAGGAAATGAAAATAGATTCTCTTTTGAGATTAATTATGATTACCCCTTTGAGATTTTATAATATGATTTTCTTGTTAGTAGTATTGAAATTAGATTAATGTGTAGTGTTGGCATTTTATTTTCTCTGAATTTGATAGTATAATTATATTTTCTGTCTCATGTTTGGGTTGATTATGATTTTCTGTTTGATGGTGATTGTAGTTTTTGTTAAAATCTGTGGTAGTAATTTTGATTAATTATGATTATGATTTACCCCTTTGAGATTTTATAATATGATATTCTTGTTAGCTACTAGTATTAAAATTAGATTAATGTGTAGTGTTGGCCTTTCATTTTCTGAGTTTGATAGTATGATTATATTTTCTGTCTCATGTTTTTGGGTTTGATTGTGGTTTTCTGATTGATGGCGATTTTGGCGAAATCATTGGTAGTGATTTTGACTTAAGATTTTTTTTGGTAAACAAGAGGCAATAACATAAGGTCCAAAGAAAACTCATCATAAATCAAAGAATCTCCTGAATCATATGTCCAATATTAGCTAACATATCAACACATTTAGAGTGTAGTTTTTGGTTAAAACTTTGTGTGGTGAAATCCATTAATTTGTCAAACTTGCTGATGAACCTCACCAAATTTGATAGATTTGTTAAAGGGGGAGATGAATCTCACCAAATTTTAACTAAATTGAAAATTTTGAACATCTTACTATAGGATCAGATCAGGTCTGGTCTAATAGAGACTCACACAAGTTGGAAATGATTTGGAAATGTAGTTAGAATGTATTTGTAATTTGAGATTAATTTAATTTGAGGACGATGAACTGTTATTTTAGTTTATATTTGGAATATATTTTGCATCAATTTTTAATTTGAGATTTAAAGTTGTTTGCTAAAGTTTGTAATTTGATATGCAATATGCAGTATGCAATCTGTAATTTGATATTGTTGTGATTGTGATTGTTATGATTGTGGATTTGTGGTTTAAAATTGTGATCATTGTAATTGTGAAGCTGTTTGAATCTAAACCAAACTTACTGGTTAAGTTCCACTTCTAAAATCACAGAAAACCAAAAAGACATTCCCATTTTCCATGAATATTGTATTGGCATGATTTAATCAACACTTTGTTAATAAGAATCTCTAATCCATGCTACCATACTATACACTCAACTAATCAATCCGATGCAGTATTGGACTTGGACATGAAGAATTCAAAGTATATGATATTGCACAAAACCTTACTTTCTAGTCACTTAAATCAATATTTCTATTCCATAATGTAGTAAACTTTGTTTTGCACTCTTCTTTTCTTTCTAACAAAGTGTTTTGAAATTTACATCCTGTTGTGTTGAGGACTCCATCCCTTGAGTTTGGCTATCCTGCATGAATGTTTTATATATAGTGATTGTGTTGATGGACTTTCCGCCGGAACTATCCCATAATCATCGGAATAATCTTCCATTCCTCTAGCTAAGAATTGCCAAACTAAAGCACCTGCTCTGGACCTGTTTCCTTGTCAAGACAGTCTGCAGAAAACTCAGAGGAAGCTATTAGTTTATTTAAGAATAGCTTCAAGGGATGCAAACATGGAGCAAAAAAATTAAAATAGATAAATAGGCTACATAGCCAAATCCAAGATTTGAAGTTTATATCGTCAAAGAGCTTGCTCAATTAAATTAAAAATAACATTAACATGGAAACAAATATCAAAATTGAATTTAAAGCTTAATTGTTAAATCAAGCTCGGAAGATTCAGAATCATAATTCTTTTTTCATCGTTTGACTTTGAATTATGAATATTATTCATGTTTGCAATAAGATCTATGATATTTTCTTTGTCTGTGGTTGCGTTTGAACTTGTAGCAACATTTGTAGAAAGATCTCCAAGCCTTAAAAAATCATGAAGTTTATTATTGGCACCATCTTCGATCTTTGTAGAAGGTATGATGGCGAAGTTTCACGTTTAGGGCAACCTCAATTTAACCATTATTTTAATTATACTAGTAGTCTTTTACACCTTGTACCTTTAGGCCACTTGGGGTTAGAATGGAATCAATGATTCAAAAATCACCTTGTGATAGCGCCGTGATTGGTCAGGGTGCTTTTTGTGTTTGAGAGATATGTTTAACCCTTCTCTTGTTTTTTTTTTTTACGGTAAATAGCTTATCTCATTTCATTAATAATAATATCGTAAATACATGTTGGAATATTGATAAAATTATGGAAACTAGCTAGTGATGGAGCCGCCCCGGCAAGCCTATGAGCAACTTCATTTGCTTGTCTCCTAATGAACTTAACATGAGAGTTCACAAAGCTTGAAGCCAAAATAGTTCTACAGTCATGTAAAATAGCACCGAGGTCAGAACGGTAGTTTTTTTTGCTGTACAAACCATCTACAATTCTTTTGCAATCCATCTCAAAGTCTATGCTATAAAGTTGCATCTCATCCACCCATTTGAGTGCCTGTAACAAACCAATGGCTTCTCCCATTTCCACGTCGAGAATAGGCTCTATCCACTCTGTTCTTGCAGCCACAAAACGTCCATGGTCATCCCTTATGCACATGCCAAGACCCACCTTGTTGCGGTTGAGCGAGAAGGAAGCGTCTACATTGCACTTGTATCGTCCACTATTTGGTTTGACCCAACCCGTTTGTTGAGGGACCGTCGGGGCTGTGTTGGATAGATTACGAACCTGTTGTGCATTACGCCACCCTGTAATTAGATGTTTAGCTCGTTCAATCACTGATTGGTCGGAATCAGAAGTATTATCCCACACTTTATTGTTTCTGCGTTTCCATATGCTCCACACCATAACACAAAAGAATTCCAGCTGCTCATGATTCAGACTTTGTAGTAATGAAAACAATGTGTCTGTTGCATTATTATTAGCAACCAGCCTTGCATTTATGTGACTCCACAGCCCTGTACGCTGCCAACACTGAACGCTTCTTGGGCATACAAACAATACATGCATTATGTCTTCATCTCCATCGTCACAAACAGTACAATGCACAGGACACTGTACTCCGCGACTGTTGAGTTTCTTGCGGGTTGGTAATATGTCTCGACCAATGCGCCAAATGAGATTCTTCACTTTTGGTGGGATTTTTGCGCGCCATATTTGGTTCCATTGACCTGCAACACCATGTCTTTCTTGGTTACCTGCAGTAATGACACAATGTTTGTAAGCACTGCGGACAGAATAAATGCCGTCATGTTCCAACTTCCATACTAGTCTATCATCATGAACAGAATCATAGAGAGGAGTCTGCACTATGCGTCTCACTGTGTTGTTGTCAAACATGTCACAAATTTTGGCAAGGTCCCATGATTTTGAGTTGCACATCATGAGGTCCTTGACTGTTTTAATATCACCAAACAGTTGCAAATCAGAAGGTGTAGGGAGTGACATGCCTTCGTTGAGCCAATTTTGCTCCCAAATGCTTATGTTCTCTCCTGTACCGATACTCCACTTACACCCTCCTTGGACAACGGATTTAGAACTCCATATACTCCTCCAAACATAACTTGGGTTATGCCCAATGCTTGACTCGAAGAAATCACAATTTGGAAAATATCTAGCTTTGAGTAATTTTGTGATTAAACTGCTTGGTTTTGTTGTAAGATTCCAAGCTTGTTTGCCTAGCATGGCAATGTTGAATGCTTGAAGATTTTTGAAGCCCATACCTCCATAATCTTTACTCACCGAGAGCCGCTCCCAAGAGAGCCAGTGTAATCCACGACCATTTGTGCCGTTATGACCCCACCAAAAAGAATTGAGCATCTTTTCTATATCACCAATCAGAGTGCTGGGGAGAAGAAAAATGCTCATTACATATGTCGGAATAGATTGCAGAATTGATTTGATCATGATTTCTCTGCCTGCTTGAGAAAGGTGTCGACTACTCCAAGAATTTATTTTCTTCCAAATTCTGTCCTTGATAAATTTAAAGGTTGATTTTTTGCTCCTACCAATCATGGAAGGTAGCCCAAGATACTTACCAGTGCCAAGGACCTGAGACACACCTAGCTGATTAGCAATAGCTTCACGCGCTTCAGCCGGTACATTTCTACTACAGTAAAATTTAGACTTTTGGAGGTTGATTGCTTGACCAGATGCTGCTTCGTACACTGACAAAATATTCTTTAACACACTTGCCTAATTGGATGTTGCTTTAAAGAACAGGAAGCAATCATCTGCGAAGAGAAGATGAGAGATTATCGGTGCTTTCCTGCAGATTTTGATACCATGTAATTCCCCTCTATTCTCAGCTTGTCGGATTAGAGCTGACAGTCCTTCTGCACAGATAATGAAGAGATACGGCGATAAAGGATCGCCTTGCCGTAAACCTCTGCCGGGTACAACAGGCCCCACCATATGACCATTAACAATAATTGAGTAGTCCACAGTTTCGACACATAACATAATCCACCGAATCCACTTTTGACAAAAACCCATCTTCGCCATCATGTCTTTCAAGTATTCCCAGTCAATGCGATCGTAGGCCTTACTAATATCAAGTTTAAGAGCTACCTCGCCCTTCTTGCCTCTGGTTTTTGCCTTCATATAGTGAATGATTTCAATGGCAGCCATTGCATTGTCGAGGATTGATCTACCTGGTACGAAAGCTGACTGATTTTCTGATATGCACTTGTCGAGCATCGGCTTCAGCCTGTTTGCAAGGACTTTTGCAACAATTTTGTAAAGGACATTGCACAAAGATATTGGTCTCCAATCTTTCATGGATTTTTGAGACTCACCTTTTGGGATAAGTGCTATATTTGTAGAGTTAAGGCCTGGCGGGAAAACACCACACTCTAGCCACGAACAACCAGCCTCAAAAATTTCATGGCCACAAAGGTCCCAAAATTGTTGGTAGAATCCGGGGTTGAAACCATCCGGTCCGGGGCACTTATCTGCCTCCATCGAAAAAACAGCATCTTTGAATTCAACAATAGAGAACGGTACTGTGAGTACATTATTATCTTCAATGGAAACACTTGATGTGATTGCATTAATAACAGACAAGCGGTCTCCTTGTTGCTGCTGAAAAATATCAATGAAATAGTCTTTTGCTATAGTTTTCAAACCTTCAGCAGAGTTGCAAATGTTACCTTGAGAATCCTCTAATTGTACAATCTGGTTCTTTTTCTTTCGAGTTGTAGCAGTTGCATGAAAAAAACGAGTGTTGAGGTCGCCGTCGCGATACCAATAAGTTTTTGCTCGCTGTCTCCAGAAAAGGTCATCCTTGACTAGCAGAAAATCAAGTTTCTTGCGCAGCTCGTTGTAGTGATGGTAATTGGAGTCATCTACATGAGTTCTTGCCGCTTCTAACTTGCGTCTGTACCTCTCTATATCCCTCCGTGTTTGGTGGCATGTTGCTTCACTCCATTTGTTTAATTTCATAGCACAGCTATTCAGTTTTTGAGTAATCAGATTTCCAGCAGCTGAATTCCACGTTTGGTGCATAACTTGAGTGAAATTCGGTTCTAGAAGCCAAGAATTCTCAAATTTGAATTTTTTCGGAGGTTTATTGTTTGTTCCCCTTTGTTCCCAGTTGAGAAATAAGGGATAGTGATCATAAGCTGTAGTTGTGAGACACTCCAAGATAGCATGTGTGAACAGGTTACACCACTCAATATTTGCCATTGCTCTGTCAAGTTTTTCTTCTACTGCCCTTTCAGTTCCAAGGCTTTTGAACCAAGTGAAAGGATAACCAACCCACTCTATGTCAAGTAAACCGGCTTCCTCAACAGCCTCTCGAAAGCCATTAATAAGCCAATCTGGACGATCATTACGCCCTCTCTTCTCATCAGATGATAGGATATCGTTAAAATCCCCTATGATACACCATGGGAGCTGAGAAGTTCTAGATAATTGGCGGAGAAATAATACCGAGTTTAGTTAAACTCGGTATTATTTCTCAAGTTAACAAGAGAAGGGTTAAACATATCTCTCAAACACAAAGCACCATACCAATCAAGAGGATATCACAAGGTGGTTTTTGAATCATTGATTCCATTCAAACCCTAAGGGGCGTAAAGGTACAAGATGCAAAAAGACTACTAGAATAATTAAAATAAATGGTTAAATCGAGGTTTCCCTAAACCCGACACTTCACCATCATACCTTCTACAAAGATTGAAGATGGTGCCAATAACCAATTTCATGATTTTCTAAAGCTTGGAGATTCTTCTACAAATTTAGCTACAAGTTTAAACTCAACCACAAACAAGGAAAATATTATGGATGTTACCGCAAACATGGATGATATTCATAATTCAAAGTCAAACGATGATTTTTTTTTTCTTCTGATTTTGAATCTTCTGAGCTTGATCTAACACTTAAGCTTTAAATTCAATTTTTATAATTGTTTCAATGTAAATCTTATTTTTAATACAATATTTACTCTTCTCGAGGAAAAAGATGAACAAATTAGGGTTTCGGCTCATGTTACCTGTAGGAGAAATCCGATGATTTTGATGGAGTTGCTTCTCTTGAGAATACGAAATCTGATGAGGTTGTGGTTTCTGATTCAACGGTGATAATAACTATGCCGAAGAGAAGTCGGAGATTGGTTTAAATTGGTGATGTTGGGAAGAAGATTATTGAAGAGAAAGAGAATAAGAAGGTTGTTGAAGAGGAAAAAAAAAACCCTAATTCTGGAATTCGGGTTAGAACTTCTCCAAGATTGGCTAAGATTGAGTGATTTGAGTCTAATTAGGGTTTTGTAATATAAATAGTGTTAAGACTTTGTTTGGATTTATGAAATGTAGAGCTGTCAAAATGGGCCTAGACCGGCCCACTAGCCCTGGAGTATATTTCTATGAGATGTACTTTTCGCACCCCCTGAAAAGACCAGAATACCCTTTCTCGCTTTCTAGGGAGCAAGTGTGTAAACAACAGTGACAGTTTAGCCGACCTAAAGACCCAAGGACCCCCCGGGAGAATTTGAAATTTCTCATGTTCATATGTTGGTGGCGAACTAAGTTCGCATCCTAGGTAGCATACATTACCCTATTTATATGCATGGACCTTCAGACACAAATAGTACAACACTTCACCGTTTTTTTCCCTCTTTCAAACCCCTCCAAAAACGGCGATTTTGGGCGAAAATGTATTAGGAAGTCACAATCCAAGTACCAAGGAGCTCTACAGACATCACATTGAGTTGAATGCAAAGGTAATGTTACTCTAAAACCTTCTCATTTTGATCTCTTAAGCATTTCGTTTTCACCACGTCAAAAACCTAGTACCGGTCGTGTTCGCTTTCTAGTTGGCGAGCGTGCATGGGGATGTTTGCTTCCTAGCGAGCGAACCACACTGGGACGGGATCTGTTTTGAAAATTCTAGTAACTCTTTTTTGGATAATATTTTTTTAGCAATTATTAGGAACTATAGGACTGAAAATACTGTGTTTTTTTTCCCCGAATTATAGGAAATGTTATGGACGATTCAAGTGGAGCTAAAGAGGATGAAAATGTTATGCATAAAGTTGGTATTAGGTTAGGCAAACGACCTATTTCCGAAGAAAAAATAATGTTGATGAAAAGCCGGCCGACGAAACACCTAAGGTTGATGCGGTTGCCCCTCGAGGTTGTTGTGGTGGCTGCTAAATTTGATTTCCGAATTGAATTCACTACGGATATGAGGGTTGAGCAACATGCTGATATGCTAAAATAGGTTCGTGAGTTATATGAAAAGTTAGGCTTCGTGGTTGTGACTACAAAGTCCGATAATGGGGGAAATGGTCGGAAAGGGTACGTTGCTCTTTGATGTCAAAGAGGCGGTCAATATCGGGAGTACGGCAAGAAGAAAAGGGAGGCAAAGATAACTTTGAAGGGTGGTTGTCTGTTTAAACTCAAGAGTTATTTGTTGAGTACCATAAAAAGAATGTGCCCCAACACATGAGAAGAATGTTCAAACTCAAGAGTTATTTGTTGAGTAGTATATATAGGTGTGGGAAAAAATGTGGAATCATAAAAATAAAAAATAAAAGGGGCAGAAAAAAAAGGCCAACTTCTTAAGTTGGTCGCACTTCCCCAACACTTTCTGAAACATGTACTTCTTAAGTCGCGTGCATCATAACCGACCTAATATATAGACTTCTTAAGTCAGGTCCGAACCCGACTTAACAAGTCAAAACTTGTTATGTCTGGAAATATTAAGACGGGCTCGGAACCGTCTTAAAAAGTCATTTTTACCGGACTTAACAAGCTTTTTTGTACTAGTGACGCTGTTTTAAATTTTGATCGTTCATTTATAATCAGGCGGCTCAAATTACATATTCATAAAATTAGCTCCAAACAATGTCAGACGTCGATTTCAGATCCAACGATCATCATGCAAAACAGTGTAAAAACTGTAATTTGACAGGATCAAATCATGTTCGCCTAGTTATACATGAATGAATTGAAATCAGAGGTCCAGTGTATTTATATTGGAATAAAACTTGGTCCCTGAACTATCACTCTTCAATTCAGTCACTGAACTATCAAAATATACTAAATAGTCATTAAACTATTATTAACCCAGCAAATTAGCCCCTTGACGATATTAATGGATTCTTAATAGTTTAGAAACTATTTCGTATATTTCTATACCTTAAGGACCAAATTGAAAAAGATTGATAGTTTATAGACCATTATTCACTTATATTGATTTGTAATATCAACACACAACTAGGTGAGAGGATAGGATTTTGTGATTAAATTTTATTACAAAGAAAAGTATTGCTTACCATTTTCCTTAAATATTGTATTAACATGATTTAAACAACCTTTTGTTAATAAGAATCTCTAATCCATGCTACCACACTATACACTCAACTAATCAATCCGATGCAGTATTGGACTTGGACATTGAAGAATTTAAAGTATATGATATTGCACAAAACCTCACTTTCTAGTCACTTAAATCAATATCTCTATTCCATAATGTAGTATTAAACTTTGTTTTCCACTCTCTTCTTTTCTTTCTAACAAAGTGCTTTGAAATTTACATCCTGTTGAGGACTCCATCCCTTGAGTTTGGCCAATCTGCATGAATGTTTTATATATAGTGACTGTGTTGATGGACTTTCCGACGGAACTATCCCATAATCATCGGAATAATCTTCCATTCCGCTAGCTAAGAATTGCCAAACTAAAGCACCTGCTCCGGACCTGTTTCTCTTTGCAGATTTGTAAACAATGTTTAAAATTGTATCGTACATCTTTTCTCTGGCCGATACAGTGAAGTCCTGATTCTTTTTTGATAAACCGTATTCAGAAAACAAGACCGGCTTCTTCAATACATGGTCGCCATCTTCAATGTGGGAAAGCATCCACTTGGAGATATATTTCAGTTGAGTTTCAATTGCTTTCTCGTCCTCATGAAACCTACGCAAAAAGTAATAATTAAAGAAAAGAAATCGCTACCGATGACAAATCTAAAAGGTATTTTTCAGAAAAAACTTTTGCTGCATGAGTTAATCAGCTGAACATGAAAAACTCATAAGAAAACCATATAGAAACCATGCAATGCTTACCATTGGTCAGGGTAGATATGAACAGACGTGAAGTCAATATTAGAGACTTTGGAGTTCCGGATATAATCAGACCCGAGTTTGGATGCCCAATAATTGGGGTTGACAGTCAAATCTTTTGGGTCATTAGGACCATAAAAACCTTCATTCCCCACAGTCAGCAGATGTTTCTTGTCAATCAATTTCACAAAAGCCGACATTTCTTCTATCCACTCCTGCAGAAAAGATTTCAACGTTTTCCTTATTTTTCAATATATTTCCCAACAGAGACTGTAACTTACAGAATCAAATAAAAAATGGATAAAATTTGGATATAGAATCCTTCGTATTGAACTCGGGCACAACTCTGTCAACTTTGCATTCAGTTGTGGAGAGAAAACAGCCGGGACAAATTCATTAGAGATCATAAAATTTTGAATAAAAAAAATTGTACTTTTCAATCTCTTCATGGGCCCATAAAGCATCTACCAAGTAGGAAGCGTCAAGTAATAATTATTACTCCTATAACGTAAGAGACTTACTTGGAGAGTGTCGCCAGAACGATCAGTCATGCAACGAGGCTCATTAATCAATTCCCAGCCAAAAATGGCAGGGTCGTTTCTATATTCAATTCCGGTGATGGTATTTTTCCTTGTCAAGACAGTCTGCAGAAAACAAAGAGGAAGCTATAAGTTTATCTAAGAATAGCCTCAAGGGGTGCAAGCATGGAGCAAAAAATTAAAAATAGATGACCGTCCTTCAGTAGAAAATATTATGGAAGTCATGGATCATGTACTAGAGAAGTGTAAAGCATTCTATATGTTTTCAGCTTGATTTGATATACATAAGAAAACAGGAAGCAGCGAAACAAAAAAGTTAAAGGAAACAAGGCACAAATTATTCAATGTAGCTTGGAAAATAAGGTTAATATTATGTGTGTGTAACGGAAGAAAGTTATGCATTGGTCATCTGATTCTTTGCTTCACAGCAAGATTTCACTGCTGCAGTGATGATTCAGTCCAGTGTCATCAGAATATTCCTTTATTAAGATGTCAGCGACACCAGAACTTGTTTCCTTAAGTAAGGTCTCAGGTTCAAGTCTTGTAGATAGAAAAAAATATGCGTTGGGAGAGCTTAGCCTCCTTTATTGGGTCCTCCTCCCTACAAGACTCGGATATTAGACGGAGTCTAATGTTACGGGAGACTGATGGTCTATGACCTAATTAAAAAAAGTTACAATCACCAGTCTCAACTTCCAACACAAATCATAGAAAACATAGGCTTACTTAGTTAAAAAATTATAAGAAACATAACAGTTCAAAAGTATTATTAGATCTATAGTTGTCATGTGACAATTAAAGGGATACAACATGTGAAATCTGACATAATGACTTTAAAAAGGAAATGAATCTTGAATACCACACATAAGAAAGCCTCTCTAGTCTCTAACCAACGGGGGAAGGAAAAAAATAAAGATATGCCGTACCTTGATGTAATTCTTGAAATAACTACGGATTGATGGATCATAGAAGAAAGAATCATTGGAGGAGCTTAATCCTACACCGTCTTGCCACGCCCATTTGACATACATACTCTTCCCACCATATGGTTGCAAGTTATTTACTAAGCTAAGGAGCAGCCTAATTCCATTTTGCCTTGCTTCTGCTATCACATAATCCAAAGCCTGTCACAAATCACCCATACAAATTCTCAGTCAGCATGATTTTCATTCTTCAAAAGTAATGCTAAAAAACAACTTAATGCACAAGCAAAAAGAGTTACACTACCGTACTGCAACATAAAGGAAAAATTAAGTAACACATACACACTTCGCATCAACCGCTTGCGCTAGATCCTCGTGGTAAAGGAAAAACTAAGTAAAACATAACTCTCTAAGGTACGTGAAGTTTTGCAAAAAGTACACAATCCTTCTTTCACAAACCTTTCAATTTTTGGCATTTCATACATAAATTTGATTTTAGTTAGAAAGACGGAAACACCGACACCATTTTCGGGTCAATTTCCTATGTTAATATAGATTGATGATAGAGACAAAGGGACAAGAAGAATAACAAAAGACTAACATATTTCTTGTCGGATCCATCTAGCTAGTGAACAAAATTTTAAGAGCACAAGAAAAGAACAATCTTCAAATTGATTCCACTTAGATGCTGACCTCAGAGAGAGATTGCTTGCCAAATTTTTTTTATGTATTCTACCACTTCCCAGAAACAATGGTATCTCAATTCACTAAGTACATGTTTGGATTGATAGTGAATTTGACGGAATCATAGTGGCACCATGATTTTTTTAAGCTGCAAAGTATAGCTTTTATCATAATCACTTTGCCACGCCGTAATTCTTTCAAACTCACTATCAACCCAAACATATACTAAGACCATGTTTGGATAAACAGCTTAATTTGCAACTTATAACATAAACAGTCATCATGATAAGCACTTATGCATAAGCTATAAGTTACTTTCATAAGTTATCTTGGAAAGCTTATGAAAATAAGTTGAAAATAGCTTATAAACATGCCATAAGCTGTTTTCATAAGTTCTCTCAATCAATCTCTCCCAAGTATTCACGCCACTAGATAAGCTCAAATAAGTCAATCCGAACAGAACCTAAACCATTTTCAGTCCTTAAGGGACAACTACATAGTTTCACATCATGTCTTACAACAACCACAACATTAAATAATTCTTTCCACAAATGATGCATAGTTTATTAGAATGGTCCCTGCTTTTCCACCTTGAAACTATTAACAATTACAACCATCACTCATTTTGCAAAAACCAAGAGACATAATCACACACAGTCAACACACAATTTTAGGGTTTCAGTTGAACAAAAAGTGAGTAGGGGAATAAAATAATCATCCTAAAGTAAACCCAAAACACAACACCAAACCACACACAAACCAAAAAAAAAAACACAAATTTTTGTCGGCAGCATCCACACATGATGACATGAAACATTATCAGAACAAATCATAGGGAACAGTAAAGTACAAAATTACCCAAAAATCAAGAACAACACACACAACAATACCTGAAAAACTTGTTCATCAAAGTGACCAGGTGAAATTTGAAGAGCATTATAATGACCATCATTGAAAGCCCAAGTTCTACAAACAGTGAGTCCCATTTTAGCACCAATTTTCATCATTTCACGAACTTTAAATCTTGATGAAAAATCAACAGAATGATCCATTAACCAATAAGAATTCCAACCATTCACATAAAACACTTTTCCATCAACCACAAATTGTGTCTCATTTCTCATCACAAAACCCATTTCTTTCCCTTCTTCAAGACTAAACCTTAATCCTCCAAAAGACATGTAAATAAAAACCACAAATGAAGCAAAACCCAAAATGGGATAAAACAACCCATTTCCTGCAAACATTGTTTGATTACAAAATTCAACAAATTTATGATACCCTTTTGATTTTTTTCCTAAAGGGTCACTCAATTAGTAACGCTTGATGAAAATTCTTGAACCTCACAAACCCAGAAACAAAGTTTGATTTTTTTTCACAACCCAGATGATTAAAATGGCTAGATCTCTCAAAAGACTTTAACTTTATGGTGAGAAGTAATTAGAAAAATGATTATTTATAGATGAAAAAACAAACAGAACTTAAGAATGAATAGAATGAGAAATGATGGTGATTGTGATTATGTTAAGAATTGAACAAACAACCTCAAAGAAGTGAAAGTGAAACACATGTTATCCTTAAAATTAGAGAAGATTATTGGGATTGTGAGAAAATTAAAAGTGAAACCGACGGTGAGTGACAGAAGGAGTGTGTGTGTGACAATTTTTGTACTGAACTAAAAGGAATTTATGGTTGTGTCCCACCTCTTTAGTAGTTGCGTCAGAACAAGAACAAAAATTTCAATAATCCCGTGTTTCACTCAATTGTTTACCATACTATTGACCAATGAGTAGTAATGACTAATGTTGAAAATGAAAAAGGGAAATGGAAAGAAATATACCTTAATTAGTGATTTGGGGCATTGATTAAGGAATAAAAGAAAGAATACTAGTGGTATAATTTTGTATGGAAAATAATAATATTTTTTTTGTTGGTAAGGAAAATCATAATTATATTTGTTTATGTAAAAAATAAATTAGATATTTAACCAAAAATAAAAATTAGATATTTTCAACATTTTTGACTGATGATTTTAGGAAAGTAATAAAGAAAAAAAATTATGAATTTTGTAAAGAATATTTTCAAGTATTTATTAGCATCATCCATTAAAAAGATATTATTATATGAGAAGTTGATATGTAGTAGTGGTATGAATTTTTTATACAAAATTTTATATTTCTTCACCTAGATGTTAATTTGCTAGCTAGCTTGACGTTTTTATCTAGTCTAGTTTAAATTTAAAAATTTCGAAATTGTTTCTGTGAATACCAAAAAAATAAAAATTATTTGGATGCAAGTTTGAAATCATCTCCTTTTTTTGTTTAAATATTTTGGTATCTAGAATTTCATCTTTTTTAAGATGAATAAGTAAAAAATTTGAGGTTTAATTTTGTTATTTTTGAAATTGATTCACAAACTTTGAGTGGGTCGAGTACCTCTTGTGTTTTTCCTCATTCCTCGTTTCCTCTCCTTTTTTATATATATAATATTATTTCGCCGTTCAAAAAAAAAAACTTTAGTTAACTTGTTTAATTCTAATGATTTAAGGGTGTTTGGGTTTAATTCCTCTGTAGCTGCTAGTATTATAGAATTTTTATCTTTATTTTCAAACTTTGACGTAAACGAATATGGTTGCTCTTTCATTAGAGAGAGCGGATGAGTCACCAGGTGTTTGATAATGTTACTTCCTGTATTGAATATTTACTAAGTAATGATGTGTAACAAGTTTTTAGAGTAAAACAAAGTGAGAAGTTTGAGGTTCGAACTTCATTTCATGTATTCCTATCAACTAAACTATGTTTTTATTTAACAATTTGGAATCATCTCATTTTTTATATATGTTAAGTAGTCTAGTAACTAAAATTTAACCCTTAAAATAAATAAGTTGAGTGTCCCGGATCGAATACCCGGCTCTTACATATAAAATGTGATTTCCCTACTAACTGAGCTAGCTCACAGTTTAGAATCACCTCAAATAAATAATAAATGCATTATTTTAATCGATTTTAAACTACTTAACTACTATGATTTAAATTTATAGGGTAAATTCTGGACACATTTATCCATCTTTAGTTATTTAATACCAAATTAACAATTAAACTTATTTAAAGATGATTTAGTGAAGTAATGTAAATTATTATTCTCAAATTGATGACGAGTGTAAAATGTAATTTTGCTTCAAGCATTAAAATAACAATCCTAGCTCAAGCTGCTCAACCGACGAAAATGTCAACATTGTTAGGTTGAAACTTGAATATTATGACCGAGGTTCGAATCTCAGCCTTTCAGATTTTTCATGGTTTGTCATTTCATCTATCTAAAAAAAATAACAATCCTAACAATATTATTTTCCAAATCATTATTTTCAAGAATCTTATTTTTCTAGATTATGTATTGGTAAGTAATTTAATTTCCTAGAAATATTTTTAAAATATATTTAATTTAAAAATGAAAATACCGTAAATGATTTAAAATAATGTGAGTGGGAAGTTATGGTTAAATACCTCTTTTTTGATTATTTTTTTATTAAAAAATATAGGATAAATAGGTCTTTACCCTTTGTAAAGTAGGTCATTTTTGCTTTACCCCATGCAAAAAATTCCTTTGGGATTTCCCCCTTGCAAATTTTTTTTTTTTTATTTCCCTCCTTGGGTGCAAGAAATTTACACCTTTTAAATCAGTTGAACAGAATAACCGATTTAAAAAACGTTATTTTTTAAATCGGTTGAATAAAATAACCGATTTAAAAAGTGTATCCAAGGGGGGAGCCAAAAATATTTACTTTGCAAGGGGCAATCTTAAAGGAATTTTTTACAGGGAGTAAAACAAAAATGACCTACTTTGTATGGGTGCAAGAAATTTACACCTTTTAAATCAGTTGAACAGAATAACCGATTTAAAAAACGTTATTTTTTAAATCGGTTGAATAAAATAACCGATTTAAAAAGTGTATCCAAGGGGGGAGCCAAAAATATTTACTTTGCAAGGGGCAATCTTAAAGGAATTTTTTACAGGGAGTAAAACAAAAATGACCTACTTTGTATGGGGTAAAAACATATTTATCCAAAAATATATTCATTCATTCAAATTGGTAAAGTACGTAACATACAAACATAAATTCAACATTATTAAAAATAATAAATCTGTAAACAAACTCGCAACATTCAAGTCAATAACATAAAACGACGTTTTCAAATTATAGTAAGGTATCGGTTGACATGACTTTTTTAAATCTTAAAACTTATATGAAAGCTAAAAATAAAAATAAAAACTTTAAAAAAAAAAAAAACTAAAGTTATTTGACCCAACTTTTCCTTTTATTGAATAAAAAAATTTAAATAAAATAGATCAAACGGTATTTAAATTCCTTACCCATTTTTCAAAAGAAAAAAGGATATAACCCAAGTTATATCAAGTTTGATGAAATTTTTTTTGAAACAGAAAAAAAAAAAGTTCATCAAACTTGGGTTAGGTGCAAGTTAATTCCTAGTATTTGTTAGAGTGGGGACATTATTGTACGGGAAGCCAAGCCAGTGGTTGTTCTCAAATATCTCTCTTATTTGTTTAGGTGCAAGTTATTAATCCGTAATAATCCATTATTGTGTAGGTGCAAGTTATTATTGATCCATAATCCATTATTATATATGCATGAATTAAAATAATTGAATAACAATTACTAAAGGTACCACTTTTGTATCATAAACACGCATCATATCATCATATTACTCATGACCAAAATCAGTGTTAGCTATCTGGATTTGGTCTAATGTCTTATTTAGTCAAAAAGACAAATAGAGTAAGAAATCAAACATTGCACTCACTAATTAATTAAAAGAGAAAAAACATTGAATTCAAACTTTTCTCATTGACACTTACTCCATTTTATGACTATAAGATGGTTATATATAGCTTGCAGTAAAAGCTCTCTTAGCATGTAATTAGAAGTTAGAGCTAATACTTCTTTTGTATCCAAGAAAAGATTTTTTTTTCTTTTTAGACAAGAGCCTGATTTAATTTGATGGATAAAATATGTTTGGTATATTGATTATCTTTTTGAAAGTAGTAAAGCTTAGTTGGTCAACAATGGCGGTCAACAATGGCCAAATAATAATTTAAGGGTCATGCTAAAGAGTCCCCCCGGGGCACTTGTTAAGCATAACCAAAAAAGAAATAAAAGAGAAATTTATTGTTGGGAAGACAACTTTTTATATTTTCAAAGTGTTGAATGCACACATTTCGAGACAAAATTTCCATATTAAGATGCTTAACAAGTGCCCCGGAGCACTGTTTAGCGTTTTCCAGAAAATAAATACAAAATTATACTTGTCATTTAATTTTGATATAGAAATATACATATAGTCGCTACGAACTTGTTGTAAACGATGAATAAATTCCAATATAGACATGGTCTACGATGTACCAAGTCAATTAAAATGTTCAAAATATCAAAGATGATTAATAGGAGTTAAGGTCAAATTTAGTAAAACCATCATTTACATGGTTAGTTTTGTTTGTGATGCACATAGACCATTGAGTATGAATCAAAATGACAAAGATATTATTCTTGATCTGATAAACTATATAACATTGCACAAGGATGAAGATTGTACTCAATCAAAATGAGAGACACTATGGTGAAATAATCAAATTCAATCTCTAGACTCGTGAAAGCTCCGCAAAAATAATTGTACATTTGTCCAAACTAGACGAAAAACCACAAATAAAATATTCATTTGAATTACTCACGGCACAACACTACCACACAGTGTCTTAGCTTAGCTCCATGATCACTAACACTCTCACACACCAACCAACATTAATCTATTAAGTGTGAGTTAAGTCTCACATTAATTAGAAAAGTAGAGATTGAGCAACATATAACTGAAAGAAATCATTAACTTATATTAATACCTTAAAGATTTAGATAGAGATGTGACGTTTTCCTCTTTTATGATCCTGGGGCATTTGACCCGATGTTTCTCTCAAGCACCTCCAGACTCCCAACAAGTAGTATCAGAGTCGTGGTTCGGCTTGATGAGGGGAGTGTATATTTTGGTATTGGATCGACTATATGATGTGGAAACTCGCCTTTAATTAGAGGGTCATTGTTGGGTTTCAAATGTGAGTGATAAGTCCCAAATGCATCGACTGTGAATGAGGATAATGTTGGATTTATAATAAAGATACTCATTAACCTAATGTCGAGATCTATCAAGTGTGAGTTAAGTCTCACCTTGATTGGAAGAGTGGAGGTTGAGCAACATATATGTGAGATGACTCATAAACCTAATGAATATCCGCGGATAAAATAAATGGATATTTTAATTATCCATATTTAATATATACAAATATGAGTTTAATACTATTTGTGCGCGCAAATATCCGTACACATTAATAAATTAGTAAAATTACTTAAAATTCCCAACTTAAATATAAACTCTAATATTTTTATCTTATAAAAGAAATATTTAATACTCTTACGTTTTGTTTCCATATACTCATTAAAGAAAATCTTTCATATTCTTTTTTAATCTTTTTGAGGCAAAACTTTATATTATTCTTTTGAAGCAACTTTTCAAATTTGATAAAAATTCTATTTCGAAAAATGAATGAATATTAAGTGTTAATATTTTTATGTCTTTTAAAAAAAGTAAAAGTTTTTTTTTTTTCTTTTCAATAATCAGTTTTATAAAATGAAAACATCATCAATGAATGGATATCAGTAAATATCCGCGTATATATCAAAATATGTGGATTATCCACTTAGCGGTTCCCCACACAAATATGGAGAGATCACAGATATCATGCTATCCGTCCCCATAAATATCCATTTATATCCCTAGTGGCTGACCAAGAAGAAGACCCACAACTTTCACATAGCACTAAGAGCACCTCCTATGGTGCAATATTCACAATGGTATTTTGTGGATCCCATTAGAGCCACATCACTTTAAACAATTCGCTCATTTTTTACTTCAATAGTGTAATTTTAAAAAAGCTCATACTGGTCCACAACTTTACCCCACATATTAATATTTTATTCATTTTTAGTAAAACAATACAAAAAAAAAAAGTAACAAATATATTATTATTTAAAGGTTATTTAACCAGTGCACCGAGTTAAGGAATCAAAAATGAAAATTTTGTATTGGAAATTGTATTTTTTATATTATAAAAATATTGACTGCACAAACTCTAAAATAACTTTATTATATTAAATTTTTTTAACTAGTGCACCGGGTGCACTATTTAGCATTTTCCTTATTTTAATTGAAGCACATTCAAAGTAACGCTACTTATTGACATAACGTTGTTACGGCTGGCGGAACTCAATCACTTGACATAAAGTTTCTTATTTGCTATGCTTGCGGACGTCAGTAAAATACTGACATGTCCGTGGAGCTGCTATAACTCGAGGTCCAAATAACTGGCATAATTAAGCTAAAAGTTGAGTTCAACATGGCTTGAATGACCACACCAAGCTTGTTGTGGTGAACAGTGGCGGATCTAGAAATTTTCCTTGGTGGGGGTTAAAAAATAATATTCCAACCAATGAAAAAAATATTACATGATGTGTTTTTTTTGTTATCATGTTATAGATATAAAGTTTCACTGCTATTTAGTAGTAGATTAATCTTCGTTTGAGAACTTATTTGACACAAGAGTTGAGAATTGAACCTCAAACAACTTCCTTGAATGATGATTGATTTATTTTGCTAACAAAATTAAATGAATATCAAATACTTTTATTTTATAAAATACACAACAACAACAACAACAAAAGTCATTCTTACAAATTAGCAATTGTTGAAGAGAAATAGAAGATTAAAGTAAAATTGGCTAAAGTAAGAAATTTAATTGGAGAGTGAGAGTACTCCTACACAAAAAAATTAGGAAGATATAAGTGTAAATGAGTAATCTAATCTACTTTATGGGGGCTTAATAGAAAATGCAATAGTCTTTTATTTACTATAATAGTATCATCATTAAAAAAGTTTGAATTCTTATGGGGGCTTAAGCCCCCAATTGACTATACACAGGGGTGTCTTGAAGTTTTTGGAGGCTCTATGCAAAATATAAAAGTGGTACTTTTAATAATAAAAAAGAAACATAAATTTTTTATAAGAAAAAACCACATCAATTTAAATTGCAACTAACATAAAAAAAATAATAATCATTCTTGTAATTAACATAAAAAGGATTTATAGTCTAATAAGGTCCCGTTTGGCCCGGCTTATTTTCTCCTTTTTTTCGTCTCCTTAAAAATAGTAAAGAAGGAAAAAATTGTGTTTGACTTCACTTTTCTTTATATTTTACTTCTTTACTTTATTTCTCTAATACTTTTAAGGAGAAATAATGTCAAATATAATTTTATACTTCTTTATTTCAATTAAACAAAATAAAAAAGTAAAAAATAAGCCGGGCCAAACGGAACCTAATAACATTAAAATAACTTCTAGCTACATATATTTACAAGAATATTGCAATACAATTATTTTTACACCCATTATTTACTAATACTACTACAATATAATCTTTTTTGGAGACCCTTAATTTTTGGAGACCCTGTGGAATAGCCCATGCTGGCAGTTGGGCCGCCCCTGACTATACATATATGCATCCGCCCCTGATGGTGAAGGTTGAGTTCAACATAACCTAAATAGTCAAGTTGAACCAAACATACCGAAAATGAAACTCATAATAACTTGAATGATCAAAGTGTAATAAAATTCATATAGTATGATTTCCATCTTATTTCATAGTCCATCAAACATCAAATTTGCTAAGGCGATTCTTCATTGAATTGATTTTATATTAGTCCAATTTTAAATAAATATAATATTGGGGTGATTCAAGTTCTCCCAATTCAAATTATATGAAGTCCACAAATGTGATCCTGACTATCATCTTAACAGGGAGATTGCCCCCAAGATAGCCTATTTTGTTGTAGATGGACATTTATTTATTTATTTTTTATGAGATGGCCATATAATTTATATGTATGAAAAATAGTTTTGAATTGAATTGTAAGAGCTGACAAATGTTAGACTCGTAACACAAATCATTGTCATGTATATTTCTTTTTTATCTATACTAATATATAAATGGGATATAAATTTTTGGGATGATTTTTTTGTTATTCCTATTTTACTCTTAAAAAAACTACCAAAAAAACAAACTAAGCATAACTTCCACATAAAAGTAGGTTTTCAGTTTTTTTATAGTACAAAAAAAAATATTTTTTTCTTCTTAATAACTAACCACAACAAAAAAGGAGGTCAAGTAGTTATCAATTAACTAAGTCCAATAAAAAGGAGATTAAGTAATTATTTATATTTGTACAATAGAGAATATCGATCACAGAAAAAAAAAAAAAAGAATATCGATCACACAAACGGGCACAGGACGGCGGCTAGTTAAAATAAAACTCTTTGTCATGTTTATTGTTTGGAGTTTGGACAGTTATAAAAAATATATCATCTAGATTGTTTGGACAGTTATATAAAAAACGCAACTTTTATAAAAAAATAAAATATATTTATGACATGGAGTAAATAACATACCATAAAAAAATACAAACAAATGAAGGTGTTCACATTGTTGTTCAGACGACTCATTTCTAGCTATTGTTCATATTTTGATCGATATTTCAAATTATATTGAACATATTTTTTTAATCAATGATATGATGCTAGAAGCATTTTCTCATAAAAAACAATGCTATAAAAATATATAATTTAATACTTTGTATCAATAATCTTAACAAAAAAGAAACATAAAAAAGCTACCGTAGATTACATTGAGTAATGCCACGTTGGATTCAATTGTGTGGGCCAGGTTCTTGATGTAATAAAAAAATGTAGATTTAATTTAGGTAGGAATATTCCAATTATTTGTTTTTTATGCTTCTACTCCTCAACACACATATACATAGGGGTGTAATTGAACCGATTTGGATCGGTTTTGAGTGAATTCGATGTCTGAACCAATGAATACTCGATTGGTTCGGTTTGGTTAGGATACTTTAATTGGTTTTTTTCGATGTATTTTATGCTATTTTTTTTTTCAATATATTTTTTTCCCATAAGCTTATCAAATACAAACTACAATTCTTTTTCCATAAGTTCATCGAATACATATACATAATACAACCATATTGAAAACAAATACAAAATACAATTTTTTTCCGCTTATAATAAATTATTTTGATTCATTTTCTGGTATATGTAGTAAAAAAAATTGCAACCGAAGACAAAAAAAATAATCATCCGTGCGTTGCACGGGTTACAAAACTAGTTAGTCTTTACAAAAAAATTGTATTAGTATATTAAATAATAAATATAGTTATATAATACGATGTTTTTACTAATTGAATTATGCTCATATGTAAAATTTAATATAAATTTTGTTTACCTAGTTCCATGGTTTCAATTACTTTTGGTCTTAGGTTCAAACCTTGTTCTAAGAAAATTTGATTTATTTCATTTTGTTTTTATAATACTTATGTTAATTTTGATATATTTAGTCCACATTGAATATATATTAGAGACTATTTATTATTCCTTTAACATAGACCTATGGGGTTTAAACTTAGGTCATGTGTCCAATCTACATTTTTTGGCATTTATACTAGTTGAGTTAAAATTTCTGGATTAGAACATTGAAATTTTAATCATTAGCTACTTGAAAAAAAACACTAAATTTTATATAAAAAAACTAATTTTTATTTTACTTTCTTAAACACTTAAATTAGAAAAAATTTGTTTAGTAACCAAAAAAAAATTTAGTCAAAACTAAAGAAATTTTTTTTTAAATTTTTTTGACAAACAAGAAAAAATTACTATTATTTAAGGAATATAGTTCAAAAATTGTTGCTTAAGAAATAAATTGATGATCCATCCTAAAAAACCAAATTTTCCATTAAAATTAAAATACACATTAATATATTTTGTTTTTATCTTAACAAAAACCTTTTGTTAATTAATAATTGTGAAGAAAAAATCATTAAAAAACAAAACAAAATTGCCAGTTGCGACCGGCATGGTGAACTCCCTGTGGGCGACTAACAGGGAGACCTCTTCCTTTTGACTGACCATCCTTAGTCGGCAAAGACAAAGCCGTCGTGTTTCTTAGTAAGCATTATCACATTTTTTCTTTTTTATTTTCTTTTTTTAATTATTTCTTAATTTCTCAATTACGCGTTGATTTTTTCAACCATATCCAATATCATAGGAGCCACTTTTTTTTTCTTTCTTCCTTACTCTCAATCTCATTTCACACTTTAATCTTTAATTCCCATTATTTTTTTATTATTAATTTTATGATTTATATTCCTCTTGTGTTATGATTTTGATCATTCATCAACCCCTTGTTGGAAAAATTCTTCCTTTTTAGAAGTTAGTGATTATTGGTTTAGTGTTGCTTAAGGGTTTTCAATTGCTTATTTGAATAAATTTGTTGACTTTTGAATTGGGTCAGTTTCAAATTTTTAGATAGACCTAGAAAGAGTTGATTTTTATTTTGTTTTAAGAAAAAAATTCATTTTTTTTAGGGGAAAATGATGTATGAATAATTTTAGTTAGTGGGTTGCATGAATTTTGTATGAAGGTATTGTTGAAAGAGAATAGCAATATTGCATAGTTGAATAGTTGCTTGGTGGAGAAAAATGGGTTGCATAACTTCCAAGAGTTCAGCTGTGGATGATAGTAGAGAAGGCTTGACAAAGGATTTGGGATCATCTAAAAAAAGGAACTTTGAGAAGAAGGTTTCACGATCAGATTCGAAGAAAAGGGTTGAAGGAGTTTTGGAGAAAGATGCGTTATTGGATGGTATTGGTTTGAAAGTTTCATTGATTGACAAGGAAGCTAATAATGGTTCGGTGTGGTTGTATGATGATCAGAATGAGAAGAAGAAAATGGAGAAACCCGAATTGGCTGTTGTTGTTGATTGTCCGCGTATTGGAAGGGTTCCGAAGGCTTTAGGAGGAGAGCAAGTTGCAGCTGGATGGCCAACTTGGCTTTCTTCTGTTGCCGGTGAAGCTATCAATGGATGGATACCGCGAAGTGCGCACACTTTTGAGAAGTACGATAAAGTAAGTAAATTACAACCTTGTTTGCTTAGTCTATGGTTGTATTGTGATTAACTAATTGTTTATTACTACTGTCGAGTGAATGCAGTTGTCACAAGTCTCTAATTTCATTGTATTGTTTAAGAAAATCATCCTTTGTTTTCTTGCGTAGAGTGGAATGGAAAAACATTGGTAGCCTAATTTTTATTAAATTTTAGAAGATGATGGATTTTATTATGATGAGAATGTTTGAATAGGAATCATAGGGTTCTTGTTTCACATTTATAGCTATGTGGGGTTTAGTATTGCTTTTACGGACTTTTCTGCGCTCCCTTTCCAATAGAGAAGGGAAAGAGGTAAAAAAAATTAACTTATAGAATATAGGAACTCAGTGACATTCTTCTGTGTACAATTCATTCATTGAAGACCTGGTTAATTTTCATGCTGTTGTTGTCAGATAGAGAGTAGTTAGGGTGTTCAATTTGTCACCACCCCTATAACTTCTTAATTTAATGAAGCAAAAATCTTATCCCTTATATGCTTAATGAGTAATGCGATACTATTCTACCTTGCAGATTGGTGAAGGAACTTACAGCACTGTTTATAAGGCACGTGATTTGATTAACCAAAAGGTTGTTGCCTTGAAGCGGGTACGCTTTGATAATCTTGACCATGAGAGTGTCAAGTTCATGGCAAGAGAAATCATTTTTCTGCGTAGGCTTGACCATCCAAATGTAATAAAGTTGGAGGGCTTGATAACATCGCAGTCGTCTCGCAGCTTGTACCTTGTTTTTGAATATATGGAACACGATCTTACAGGACTTGCAACAGCACCTAGCATTAAGTTTTCTGAACCACAGGTAATGATGATATCTTTTTATTCTCTCTGTCTCTTGATATCTTTTTACATGGAGTGAGTTGAGATTTTTCTCGTAAAAGATGTAGTAAAACCTTGAATTAAACTTCACCCAACAAGTTAAGCTTTGGTAATAGTTAGTCATTAACATGACATGACATTTCTTAGACTAAATGGTTAGGAATTCGATCCTTACCACTGTGATACCTCTGAAAGAAAAATTGAATTTCATCACATGATGAAATTGGACTTCTACATTGTCCATGCTTCAACTTCAAGTGCATTAGAGATGTAATAAAACCATTAATGAACTTTTTTCCTACGTGTTCTTAATGTTGGGAAGCATTGCTTTCTCTCCACTATGCTTAGATTCATAAATTCTAAGTGATGTTTTTTGTATGTCAGATTAAATGTTACATGAAGCAGCTTCTTAGTGGATTGGATCATTGCCATAGTCGTGGTATCCTCCATCGTGATATAAAGGGCTCAAATCTTCTCATCGACAATAATGGCATATTAAAGATTGCAGATTTTGGTTTGGCAAATTTTTTTGAGCCCGATCAAAGTGTTCCGTTGACCAGCCGGGTAGTAACTCTGTGGTATAGACCACCAGAACTTTTACTTGGATCCTCAAATTATGGAGTTGCAGTGGATATGTGGAGCACTGGTTGCATACTCGGTGAACTATACTCTGGCAGGCCTATATTGCCGGGAAAAACCGAGGTACGATGCATCAAAATCTACTTTTCGTCGTTTAATCACCATAATGTCTTTGTTGCCTATCACTCGACTTTGTTATGTGGTCTTCACTGCCTTGCGCACAATTTTAACTCCCAAATCAATACGCAAATGTTTAGACTGTAGGTGTAAATTCTTCACTTAAAATTGTGAATTAATAGAGATAAGCACCTGAAGTATTTTGTTTCCTCTTTCTTGTAGGTTGAGCAATTGCATAGGATTTTTAAACTTTGTGGATCACCATCTGTGGACTATTGGAAAAAACTGCGGCTGCCACATTCTGCAGTATTCAGGACTCCACACCATTATAGGAAATGTATTGCCGATACATTTAAAGAATTTCCATCTGCTGCTATGAGGCTTATAGAGACCCTACTCTCTTTAGATCCAACACTTCGAGGAACAGCAGCTACAGCTCTAAAGAGTGAGGTATATGATTGTATACTTTGACTCTTTCAATGAGATTTGATTATCACTGTCTCAGATTTATGTTTGCGCCTGTGATCTTGAAGCACTTTTTGCTGCTTACTTCCTTCACTTGATTAAGTAGAAAACAATGATCATATTTCTCATGCAATACTGTTGTTCAATGTTCAATATATTAAAGCAACATGTTTCCACTTGATTGATTCTCCATTTTTATATTTCCACCTTAATTGACAGTTCTTTTCATCGGAACCCCTTGCTTGCGATCCATCAACTTTGCCAAAATATCTTCCCAGCAAAGAGATTGACACTAAATTGCGGGAAGAATCAAGAGGAAGGTATGTTTTGCAGGATGATATATTTTTTCCGTCAAAATAGGTTGAGGGAAAACAATTTAAGATGTATTAGGTCATTAGGAAAATAAATAATGTGAACGTGATTCAGTTTTAAATTTTCTTGTTTACTCGAATTGATATGAACAAAAGCAACTTCATCGGTCTTTCATTAACATACATTAGACATAACACACAAAATTATGCATATTGCTAACAACTATAGAATTTTCTTTATTGTATTAGGCAAGGAGCTCTTGGGGGAAAGGAGCAAAAAGTTGGGCCACGAGTTAGACAAGAGAAAGAAACTCAGTCATTTGTCTTATCCAAAGCCAAAGTTGACTCCCGCATTTCAGGACAGGTAATCTAAGCAAGTTATCAATGTATATGATATACCCCTCTCGGATACACAGGACATTTGTACTTTAAAGTTTAAACTGTCTTTCAGTTCAATAATTTTGGCAGTGTCTGGATTTTAACCCTTTGCTTATCCATGTTTTTTGCCATTTTCTTTATCTACTATCCTGCATTCTGTCACATTTCATCTCATTATATCATTTTATTTTGTGTAGCAAGGGCAACGTTTTCCAAACATGGCGTGCCAGAATGAACGGTTCAACCCTCACAGAGTACCTCCTGTATCTGGATTTATGGGTTTTCGACACAAACAGTCAGAAGATGCTAAAAAGACAGTTAATTATTTCTCTGGGCCTCTTTACCAGAGGCCTTCACATTCAGGGTTACTGGTTCCAGATTCGGGCCGACACAAATATGGAAAAGAAGCTAGTGAGAGATTTCTTCCTGTTTCAAATAAAGTCGATTCAAAACCATCTAGAACTTCATTGTCTCGAAATCAAAAAAAAAATCCAGCTTCTTTGAGTCCCCAAGATACAACTCAAGTACAAAAATCTTTAGGGTTGAGTAATGGATCAGAGTCAAGAAGGCGGCATGATAGAAAACGCCATTCTCAGATAGTTGATCTCAGCCAAACAGAAAATGGAAAGGTAGGACACCACATTCAAACATCAATTCTGTTTAGTTTCTCTTCAATTATGATTGTTTATTTCATTTCCTTTACTATTTGTCAGCATTCGATAGTGAAAACTTTTGCTAGCCACCAACAATTATATAGCTAGATACATTTTGCATGCACTTGTTGTTTATCCTGGATTTTGTTGTATATTGACGCTGACCTCTTTTTCAGGACGGGCATGCACCCAGCGGCAACAATCTCTATATGTCTGGTCCATTGTTGGTTTCGTCAAACAATATGGATCAGATGCTCAAAGAGCGCGATCGGAAGATCCAAGAATATTCAAGGCGAACCAGAAATAAATAGGCCTAAAGGTGAAAGTAGCAAATTTAGGATGATTAGTAGTCAATTGCATTTTCAATTATATAGCTAGATACATTTTTTTATGGCAATATTGTTTATCTCTCAACATGATAGAGAGATTGAGGGAAGTGTGTATTCATGCACGCTCCTTTTGTAAATAATAGGCTTTTATAATAAAGAATTTGCAGTTCTATCCATTCTTTTTTGATATACCTTTATGTGCAAGTAATCTAGTAGAAAATTTGAATTACAATATCTCCAACCTATATAATTATAGAAGTATCCATCAATATATAGTCGATGTATATGCGCAAAATCCAACATACATTGCGTCCTAAAGAACCTCAGGATGCTCAGACAGATGAATATTCTTAGCATTTGAAGTCCTTTTTGCCCTTTTTTTTCCTGTCCTAGCCAATAGTGACATTGAGCGATGAATTCATATATTTGATACCAGCATGATAATTTACTCTATTGTTTGGCTTTATTCACTCCAAGTAGTTTTCCTTGTGGATTTTAGGAGTTAATCTAGCTCATGTATTTAATCATGTTTGTCATTGAATTCAACATTTGGGAAATATAATATTTTCGCTCTAACTTGATCTCCGCAACTCTTCTCAAAAGGGTTGTTAGAGTTGGTGATCCAATTTCATGTTTCAACATGAAAGTATTCGATATGATCCATTAAATTTTGGAGGTTTCATCCTATTCTGTTGAGGCGCGCTCACGGTCAAGTACGATACCTCAAGCCTTGAAGAGTTTTAATGATGTTGTATTCTCAATGTTTGAACTCGAGATCTCTAATTAAATTGAAAGAGACCAACGTCATCTCGTTCTGATGCTCTTCAGTATGGAGTGGAGTGCTAAGAAGTCGAGGTTTGATTTCCACGGAACATAATACTAACAATACTAAAATATGTTTGAAAAATTATACTTTGATCTGTTGTGAACAATTCAAACTACTCAAATAATTCTTGCATGAATGTATACTGTTTATTGGAAACAGTAATTTGATGTCTCTGTCATATACTCATATGGCTCCATTCAAAAATTGCATCCTCCGACTATCGTCTGCAATTTTATACCATCATACCGATAATTTGGTAAAAAAAATGACACTATATGATAGTAATTTGTATAAAATTATACAAGAAAAAACACATGTTTGGTAAAATTAAGCTGAAAAACTAGTAAAATGAAATTAAGCTATAAGCTATAAGACATAAGCTACAAGCTAACATTTTTGTCTTGCCAAATAGACCCTTAAAGTGTTTGACAAATTTAGCTGTTGTAAGCACAAATGACATAAAAGTACATGGTTAATGAGTAGTTATTATATATTTTAAAAAATAAAGAAATAATAAAATGAAAATAATAAGGGTAAAAATAAGATAAAATGTAAAAAGTTATAAATTATAAGCCCAAAAGCTACTTGAAACAACAACTCATAAAACACTAAGCTAATTAGATAAACTTGTTACCAAACACGTCTCATTTTTATCAAACAACCTTATAAGCTAGTCTAATAAGTTATAAGCTAATTTAATTCTTGGACTTGCCACACAAATTTAATTCTTTGGATAGCAAGTGTAGTGTAGGGACTGCAGCTGCTGCAGTTCTGATCCAAATCCGTGAAGGGGTTGTAAAATGACTTGTGAAGAAAAGTTGTGTTGCATGCACATGCACTAAAAGTTAAAAAAATGTCTATATCAGAATAGCTCCAACACAACACAACTGCAGAAAAATCCAATCTCCAGATACCTTGACAAACACGGCATGCATCCTTCTATGGACATTTCACAATCACAATTCACAAGCATACAGGTATTCAAAATTCTATACAACTTCCATTTTGGTTAGTGTACAAAACTCTAAATAAGTTAGACCTTGAATATTCTCCATTCATTACACAACATGATGGATAAACTTATAGTCTTAGTATCAACTTTTTAGTCCTTACGATTTACAAACTACATGCTTTTAGTTATAAGAACTAAAAATATATTTAATCCTAAGTAAAACTTTATAATATTATCTACCTTCCGAAATGATATCTGAATCTGATGCTTGTATAGCGGTTGAACCACTTGTAGATGTCTTGGTATTATCGATAAACATCATAATTTCTTCAAAACTAGGATAATCTTTGTATCCACTTTCAGTTCTAGACCACATTGCAGTTGATTTTATTCTTCCAAGTAAACTCTTCTCCATATTTCCTTCATCAGATTCAATGTTATCCATTTCTCCCTCCAACATTTTCACAACCTGCCTCATTATTGGTCTAACACTAGGGTCTGAATTTGAACACAACAAACCCAAATGAAGAAATCTCTCAGCTTCTTCAATAGTGTATCCTCCTTTGTCCTTCAACCTTTCATCAACAGCATTGTGTAATTGGCCAAGCACCATTAGGGACTCCACCCATTCAATTAGTCCTGGTTTATGTTCTTCAATTGGTCTTCGTCCGCATATTACTTCCAACAACAATATTCCAAAGCCAAACACATCCGACATAGTCGATGCTCTTCCTGTCCGAATCACTTCCGGAGCAATGTATCCTAATGTTCCCAATACTTTTGTTGTGGTGGCAATTTCTCCATGATGCTCATGCATAAGAGCCAAACCAAAATCCCCCAATCTAGCATTCATTTCCTTGTCAAGTAGAACATTATTTGCTTTGATATCCCTATGCAAGACCTTAACTTCCCAACCCTCATGCAGGTAAAGAATCCCCGCGGCTACATTTTTCAAAACTTGAATCCTCTCTTCCCATGTTAACATCTTTCCTTCTTCACACTCAAAGATCCATTTGTCTAAACTTCCATTGTTCATGAAGTCATAAACTAGAATCAAGTTTCCCTTCTCTTTTTTGCACCAACCTCGAAACCCTGCTAAATTTCTGTGTTTCATTCTTCCTATGCTTGAAACCTCAGCCAAAAACTCTCTCATTCCATCTTCTCTTTCTTGATGGATTCTCTTTACCGCAACTTCAACTCCTTGCAAAATCCCTTTATATACCTTTCCATTCCCTCCTATAGCAATCACATTCTCTTCAGAGAACCCTCTTGTTGCTGCATGAATCTCTTCGAAACTAATTCTATGTGGCCAATATTCTAGTTCCCACTCTTGAATTTCTTCTTTTTCTTTTTCCTCTCTATATAGGATGAAAAAGACTACACAACCGCAACTGATGATTAAAACACAGACAACACCAATGACTCCTACAACTATAGCCTTCACTCCAAAAAACCATCCCTTATGAGGAACAAATGAAGGCAAGTTGTTTGTCACTAAAGCATCACCAATTGAAAAATTTGTATTACTAAAGCTCCAAGCAAGAATCTTACTACTGTCTATTATTTTCCCTGTGGCTGCGCAGAATCCAACGTATGTTTCATCCATAAGGACCCCAGAAAGGTTAACATTGATACTGATGAGAGGAACACGAGGCCTCTTTTGTCCTACCCGACCCATTGTAACGTTTAGCCGGGAATGAATAAATTCAATCCATACTTGATAATTTTCTCCACTTTTGATGTTCAACACCGTAAATTCATTGTCATATTTTCCGCCCCAGTAGCCAGCCTCATGTGAAGTTAACGATTTAAGCGAGTTTACATCGATACCAACATGATTACCATTTGTATCATTGAATTCTTCGTTTCTAATGATATCGAATTCAACTCCAAAAACATGGTTGTTAGGATTACCTTCATTGGTCAAATTGAAGAGACCGATATACTCGTTTGATGTTGTTCCATTTAGACCTCTCGAAGGTGTGAATATGAAGGCAAAACCATGTCCTGTGATAATGTTTTTTATGGGGGCAACTGAGAAAATGAAGGAAGTAGCAAAGGGGAGAAGAGTGGAAGAGTTGGGTGATTTGGTTGGTACTTTTAGAGGGTAAAAAGCACGACCTATAGAGAAATAAGTGCCATTAGTGAGAGTGAGAATGGATTTCTGAATAGTTGCATTTCCATATAGGGCAATGTTTGTTGAGTTGAAGTTTGTATTATAGACAAATTCAGTACTTGAAACACAACATATAAATATGGATACAGTGTGAAGAAGAATGAGAAGTTGCTTAAGTTGAGGCATTTTGATAATGAGAGAAACTTTTGCTAAATTAGTTAAAGGCTTGGACCTTGAAGCATAAGATTATTATTCATCTGTTGTATAATTAAGAGGAAGGAAAGGTTAAAGGTTGGTAAAAGTATTTATTTCTTTGAAAAGTACTACATGCCAGCCCACACAGGTCATTGCAAATCAACACATGAATCCAAACACAGTCTAGACAGCTACATTAGATATTATGAAATGTTGTATGTAAAGGTGTGCTTGTTAGTGTGGTCTAGGATGGACCATTTGTGCCATCACATTTCTTAAATTAGACCCTTGTTGAGAAATTGCCTGAGATTTATTTGGTCAAGATGAAGATTATTCAAATCAAACGTGACAATTATTATTAGATACTTTCCTTGTTATGTCTTTACTTCTTTAGGACAAGTGTCTAATTATGATAAGAAATTATGTATTTGTATATACTTGAAATAATATTAGGAAGTTATTAGCAGTAAATGTAACTATGTAAGTCCTTATAAAACAGTATGAGATGTCTAAATACCTTTGTGGCATAACATGTCTGACCTAAGTGATAGCCTGCAATGGATGGTGAATCCACTTGCATGCTTGGGCTAGATTTTTTTTTCTTTTTCAATTCCAACGAGATAAGGGTATACAAATTATTAGTGTAAAGATAAGGGACTATTTATTTTCTAAAAATATTTTATTTATTTTTTATCTGGAACCAATTAGAGAGAATGAGTGTGGTTCAATTGGAAGAGAATATCTTCGTTTAGGGTTCAATTGGAGAGAATATTGTAGATTTGGGATTTAGGGTTCATCACAAATCACAATGGCAGAGATCACACGCACATGGTGAATCGTTGATGGTTTATGCGTTTGTTTGTTTCGTAAAAAAAAAGGATATTTTTTTTTTTGACAAAAACAAATTTGAAAAGGATATAATAACCAATTTAAACCAAATCCAAAAATTTAATTTGGATGGATAACCGACCAGATGAAAATTGTTTGGTTAATAACCATATACCAAAATCCAGATTTTTTACAACGGATTTGGATCTGGTTATAGGTTTGGACCTTCTAACCGGGTATTTTGCACACCCCTAGATGTGGATCCTAAAAAGATTAGCTTATTCGCCGTTGTAGTAGACATCAGCCAAATGTGTGTGCGGTTTAAATTCTAAATTTTCCATTTTTTTTCTTCCACTGTGAATTATTGAAGTAAGGATTGGAGGAGAGTGAATGAAAACACTCACCCAAACCTCCTATTTATACACGTGTGGTGTATTCCAGATCACAAAAAACTTATGTCCGCATACACATCCGTTACATACGCTACGGACACCCTACACATGATGTCCGTGACTTAAGCCACGAATGGACGGTGGTATGTGGTCTTTGCATGAGTGAATGGTCAAGACGTTGAAGGCGTTTGATCCAAGGCATGCAGATGTTGAATACACTTCCGTGACTTGTGTCACGGATGGACGATTATCAGAATTTTGGGAACAGTCAATGGTCAAGGACGGTGGCCAATGAGGAGTAGCTGTTACATGGTTAGCCAATAGGGATTAATGCAAAATTCCTATAAATTGAAACCATTTCTTTCATTTTTGGCATTCACCTCATTCTTCTCATTCTCTCATTCTCCATATTTTCTCTAGTTTTAGTTTGTTTTTAGTGTTCATTTTTTATAGTTTTAGTTAATGTTAGGCGTAAACGGCCTCAATGTCCATCACCGATTAATCATAATGATCTTAGGCCTTTCTTGGTTGATGGTGATTGAGATCATTATAAAAAAACAAAAAAACAAACAAATATCCTTTTATTAAAACTAATTCACGCACAATTATCTCATCGCTGCAATTGTGATTTACGATGAACCCTAAATCCCAAATCTACAATAATCTCTCCGATTGAATCCTAATCGACGATATTTTCTTGAAATCGAACCATACTCATTCTCTCCAATTGCTTTCAACCGCTCTAATTAAATATTCTTCCTTTATCTATTCTTTATAATTAGTTAATTCAATGCGGAAACAATTTTTCTCCTCTTATATTGCTTAATTGATTATTATGCAGTGCATAACATACATACATATATATATATATATACACACACACACACATCAGGGTATGGTAAGACACGATCCTAGAATTATGCTAATCATGATGGTTGTGCACTGTTTTAGTAACAATATAATTGGCAGATAACATTAAAATAATATCCAAAATCTAGTTATTAATCGAAAAGTAATTCTTTTTATTCTTGTAAAAATCTCTGCCTTGAGCTTGGTTTATTTGTATAACTCGTTTTCAGATGAATCAACAATGTCAATGTTCAATATTGGGAATATAAGATATGTGGAAGTGGTGGAAAACAAAATGCGAGAGTTATCTTATAAAACCAAAAAACACTGATTTGCCACAAGTCTACAACCCATCAAATATGGTGCACATTGGTAATAAACTCCCTGTGTTTAATTTGCAGTGGAGCTAAACGAGTTTGAATGCTTTTAGACTGAAAATCTAGTTAAAGTTTATATACTTGACATGGATTATTAATCGAACAATTAGTATGGAATCCAAAATTAATATGATCTAATATCAAACAGTCATGTCTCTAGCTGTTGCTGCTTCTGCAATGTTAAGCAAAATATGTGTGTTAAAGTGCTTCTCTATGAATTTACTAACATCATAGAGGACATGTTTTCTCTATGTTTGAAGCAAAATAAGTGTATTTTTTTACGGTATTTTAATATGTTTTTCGTATGCTTAAAAAAAAAATCAGACCAACTTAACCGTTTATTAATCCAATTTTAAAAATAACCAGTTTAAAACTCTACTTAAAAATTAACTACTTTTAAACCGGTTTTATAAAAATATCCGGTTATGTGTCCGTATCCAAAGTTATAACTGGTTATATAACCGGTTTATAAAAAATAATGGTTATGGTCATGTATCCAAATTCATATATCTGGTTTTGGATTGGATATGGTTTGGTTTGACAAAATAACCGACCATGCACACCCCTACGAACAGGGGTATTTTGGTCATTTCATAAGACGCGCCTAGCGTGACAAAAATAATTCTCTTATAAAGCATCTTTTTTCTGTTTAGAAGACGCGTGTGCCCTTTCTTCCCTTTGTTAGGTTCGAAGCTTTTAGAGGGGAGGGGAGGTGATGGAATATTTTAAATTTTTATGTTTGGTTCAATTTTTTAACGAGGGAAGGGGAGGCAAGGAAATGAGAGAAATAATTTACTTTTTTACTCTTAACCTTATAAACTCAAAATAAGGATTAAATTATAATGGATATATTACGTCAAAAAAAAATCTAATGATATATAAAAAAAAAAATCTAATGAGTAGAAAATCTAAATATTTTTTGTTGTAAAAAAAAAAAACTAAAATTTTAATATTTCAACAAGGATAATTTTGAATTTTAATAAAAAAATAGGATAAAAATTTCTGTGATTTATTTCTCGATTTAGGGTTGAACGCAGAGAAAACGACACGCGTGGCTTCAATTTTCAACATCGGTATTACATTTTTTTTTCGATTCTTTCGAATTTCTAGTTCGATTCTCTCAAATTCCTATGAATTTTGTGTATGATTTTCGTTCCAAATTCCTGTGATTTCTCGATCGATTTAGAGTTTTTACTTGTAATTTGTTTTCAAATTCCTATGAATTTTGTGTATGATTTTTGTTTCAATTGCTATGATTTCTCGGCTTAGGGTTTAATGCAGGCTGGGTTTAATTCCTGTGATTCTGTTCATTGTTTTCTGACCTTGATTTCAGATGAATACAGTGTTAATTTTGCTTCTATGCATCTATCATATATGTACAGTTTGAATTGGTTTTTAACTCGAGTAGGATCTGTTGCTTTTGATAGTAATTTGCTTTGAATTAAAGTGATTTCTGGGTTGATTTTCAATATCATGGTTTTAATCTTTTACTTTTTTACCAGACAATGACGGGTTGGACAGAAGAACAGATCACAATTGTTGCAGATCTGATGAAGATCCCAGGAAATGATACAGGGAAGTCCATGTTTTCATACATGGTAAAAAATTTCAAACCTGAATACAAACCTATAATGAAAAAAGGATCGGTAACCATTGGGAGAAAAATGGGAAAAATGCGAAAAATGCAAGGCATTTCTTCCCATGAAAAACACGCTGCAGATGTGATTGGTGCAAAAGAACAGTTGATCGATTGTGTGGTGACCAATTTTGTTTACATTGGTCAGGTGAATGGCATATCTGATAATAGTATAGGGAGTCTTTCTTCTCAGGCTGTTAGCATGATTTCAAACTTTAAATTTATTTGATATTGTTCATAGAAGCCTTGATATTCCAAGGCTTATATGTTCTTCTAAATGAATACATTATAGTACACTATTTTTGCTTTTATCAATATCAATATTTTGGTACAATAAATTTGGTGAATGAATCGATTTTCTGCTTGCTGGTTTTTTTCTAGAGGTGGGAATAGTCCAGGCCGGCCTACAGGAGCCTATGGACTGGTCTATTTAAGCCTGGACTGAACTGGCCTATTTAATAAAAAAGGCTAGGCTTAGGCTTTTTTAAAAGCCTATTTAATTAAACAGGCAGGCCAGGCTTAGTCTAATAAAAAAGCCTAAGCTGCAAGTGAGAATTAAAACGAATAACAATTACGGACCAGTTTGGTATAAAATGCATCAAGTTTAAAATAATTTTGATTTCAAATCATACAGTTCTTTGAAGTCTTTTGCCTCGGCAAAATCTTGATCCATGATTAACTTTGTTCCACTCCATGCATTTGTAATTTGTAAGTCATATACCTTACAATTAAAGTGAATATATGTGAATATTAAAAGTAGCATATTAATTAGCAGCATGTGAAGTGAAATTGATCACATAAAATATCGGCATGAAAATATGACCTTGAGGTTCCCTGATAGCAGCATGTTTAAGAATGACAACAACTGGACCTCCACAGGCGTTCTCGTTGTATTTGGCAAGAAATTCGGTTTGATACTTACCCCATAAAGAGCATGTAAGTATGTTCATCCTATAAATTATAGATAACATGAAAATTAATTTAAAGGATACTCCTGTTTAAAGTATAATGAAATGAACAAATGAAATAAAAGGATCATACGACGCATCAGCCAAAGAAAAGGTAGTTGGGAGTTTCTTTGTCCCAAATGATTTTTTATCCGGTTTAACCTCATGTACAACACCTATGATATCTGAAAAACAAATAACGCAAGATGAGATGATAGTGAACATACACGGGTAGAGTAATGATAATGAAATTTGAACAAAGTAGTATTATCAACTTTGAAATGATAATGAACTTTGAACATACACAAATTTCAACTTTGAAGTGATAATGATAATGAACTTTGAACATAGACAGAAATATTATACAAATGTATGTACCTACTAACATATCAGCGCGGTACTTGCCATGTTTGATATCATCAAAAGATTTGAAATTAAACTTATATTTGGGAATGTTTGGTATCTTTGTTGGAATAATTTCAGATTCTCCTTCACCGGCAAATCCAACTAAAGTGAAAGGGTGATCACAAAATTTGACCTTCAAATCATTTGGCTGAACTTTAAAATTTTTCATAATGTATGTGGCTCCTTCTTCAAGTTTAGGCCCAAACAAAGGGCAAAGATCAGATGGAAGAACAACCTGAATTTTATCTCCCTGTATAAATTGCAGATGTCAATTTTCCTAACTGTGTGACATAACAACTTTAAAATAATGTGCAAAATCTGGTATAGAAACTTGTAAAGGTCCAATTTTTAGAGATAAAACTTATACACAATGAAGTAAGATTTTAGAATAGATATGAACCTGTTTGTCGAGAATGAGAAACTCCAAGTGTTCACCTTTCCCTATACCAGTTTTCCAAATATCTTCGAGTCGGACAACAAATTTCCAAAGTTCCTTTCCATTGTTGATATCCTTAATGAAATCTAAAGCTCTGGCCATCTTAAGCAACAGAAACTATATAATAAAAACAACCAATTTGTTAGTTTTTAATAGTTTAAACATGGTTAAAAAACAAAAGTGAAGCTTATAAGCTTATGAACACATTTATGATTTTGGTTATAAACGTATGAAGCAAAGTTATGAACATTCTAGCAACAAACATTCAAAAGTGAAGCTTATAAGCTTATGAACACATTTATGATTTTGGTTATAAACGTATGAAGCAAAGTTATGAACATTCTAGCATTTCTATCAAAAGTGAAGCTTATAAGCTTATGAACATTCTAGCTTATAAGTTTATGAACGCATAAAACTGATGTATTTTTGAAGCTTATGAACATGAAGCAAAATTTTTTCATAAATTTGAAAGGGTGCAATAAGCAAAAAGGGAAGCTTATAAGCTTATGAGCCAAAACTACTATTTTTTATTTTGCTTAGTCATGCATGCAAGAAGCAATAAGTGACCAAAACAAAAACAATAACACTACAAATTTTCGGAAGTGCCATAACAGAAAAAGACTTCCTTTTTTTGATCTGTTCCAAAAGGGTAAGAAAGTGAGCTGTTCATCTTCCAAAAGGGTATGAACATAAAAAAAAGTGAAGCTTTTTGTGCAAAATCTGAAGCTTATAAGCTTAATGGCCGAAAAAGCTTAATGACAAAGGATCCCCTTAACAAAGACAATGCCACATTGAAAACTCATCAGTATTTACTAACATTGATGTTGTGGTCATTCTGAGACATTCAAAGATCTACTCCTTCCATTCAAGCGGAAAATTCATTCTCAACATAACCATATGAAGATATTCCCATTCAACTGAATAGTATATTTTTTCCAAAATCAACATCAATGAAGCTTTTTGTGCAAAATCTGAAGCTTATAAGCTTAATGGCCGAAAAAATGACAGAAATGAAGTTGTTTGGTGGCGATTCTTACCGGTGCTTGATAGCGGTGAAAAAATCTGAAATGAAGTTGAGCTTGGTGTGATAGCAGAGAAAGTAGCGTTGTTCCGTGTAGAAGAGAGAAGATGTGATTTGAAAAATGAAGTTGGGAATAGAAATGAAGCGGTTCCGTGTAGAAAGCTTGGTACTTGGTTTGCTCAAAAGCTTACTCTTTTGCTGACAAATAAGGAATGTCCGGTGGACATTAACCAACGTACAAAAAAAGTGCAAAAGCATGTACAATTTTTTGCGTTCAAATTGGATAATAACAAAACCCGTAGTGTAATAGATTGATCACATAAGAGACAAAAATTATATGGTGGAAAAAGACCACAAATGACCTTAAATGTATGATGTGTCAATTTATTATTGGAGGGTATTGGAGGGTATGTTGGTATAATAACATGTATCTTGTTTATATAAATATATATGATACTTATTTTATAATATGAAAACTCAATTTAGTTTGATCTTTTTCCTAGTTTAACTAGAGATTTTAAATTTGATTTCAGTATTAAAAAAACAAATATAAAGGCTTATTTTGTTTCTTTGGTATTATGTACGCTTATTCCATTATTTTTACTTACTTTAAAGTCATGTTTTTACTCTGTCCAGCAAATGGCTTCACCTTCAGATAGAAGTATCCCAAATTCATCCACCAATTTGACTAATAATGAGGTGAGTGAACAAGTGCCTGTTGATTCAACTCAAAATAATCAACAATCAGAAGAACCAGTAGTAATTGGGAAAAAGAGGAAAAAAACATCAGATATTTGGGAAGATTTTGATGAAATTGAAACTAGTAAAGGTGTGTTGAAAGCTGTTTGCAAATATTGTAAGGCAGAATATACTACTGGGAAGCCGGGATCTAGCACTAGTCAAATGAGAAGACATATCAAGGGTTGCATGAAACAGAAGATGCACGAGTCCACTCAAAATAGACAAGCCACCATTCCATTTAAACCTTCAATTTCAAGAGGTAACTGTTAAAGGATAATTCAAAATTCTAGGTTGTTAGCTAGAAAACTTGTGTAACAAGTAACCAATATAGTTAGTTATAATTGATGTAGTTAGTTACTTGTAAAGGTGGTTAGTTACTTGTGGTTGAAGTAACAAGAGTTAGTTAAGTGTTACTTATCCATTTGTTAGTATAAAACCACATGATTAGCCTTGTAAAATTTATTCACTTGATCAATAAGATTTTTCCCTTCTCTCATATCTCTTTCTCTCAAAATCATCTCTTAATCATCATTTCATTATTCATTGTTCATAGCTTATAGTTCTAACAAACTGGTATCTAGAGCCTCAAGGTTCGTGGCACTCAAGAATTGATCAAGATTCATAGAAACCTGATCAATTATCTCAGAAACAACATGACAAGTCAGTTAGAAACTCTCAGCAACAGTTTTGATGCAAAAAATTGGGATCGTTGGAATAAACAAATGAAGGTGATCTTTGAATTCCAAGAAGTGCAAGAAGTAATTGAAACTGCAATTGGTGATCTTGCAGATAATGCAACAGAAGCTCAAAGGAATGCACATCGTGCATTGAAGAAGAAAGACTTTAAGGCAATGTTCTTCATCCACCAATGTGTTGATTTGGTGAATTTCCAGAAGATTGAGAATGCAACCTCAGCTAAGGAGTGTTGGGACATTCTTGAAAAGGCTCATTCTGGGAATGAGAAGTTGAAGCAGGTAAGATTACAAACTTGGAAGAGGAAGTTTGAACTGCTACAAATGGAGGCAAATGAAAGCATTGCAGAATACTTCAACAAGATCACCAACATTACAAATCAAATGAGAAGCTGTGGTGAAACATGTGATAATCAATCCATTGTTGGTAAGGTTATGAGAACTTTATCTCCTAAGTTTGATTATATCACTGTTGCTATCATGGAAACCAAAGACTTGACAACACTCACCCTGGATGAATTACAATGCACATTGGAATCTCATGAACAAAGAATCATGGAAAGAATCAAAGATAGAGCCACTGATCAAGCATTGCAGGCACATGCAGTTAAGAAGGGTAATGGAAAATGGAAGGGTAAAGAAAAGTCAAAAAATCAGTCCAACAACAAAGATAACTCAAAGAAAAGTAATGATCAAGGTGAATCTTCATCACAAAGCACTGGTTCAAATCAAGAAAAGAAGGGGAAGTTCAACTTGAAGAGTATTCAGTGTTACAATTGCCAGAAATTTGGCCACTTTGCAAAAGATTGTAGAGGCAAGAAGGTTCCAAGATATTCCAACAAGTAAGATTCTGATGCCCACTTAGCTCAAGAAGATAGTGAATCAGAAGTTGATCCTATGCTATTGATGGCCACAGTCACTGATGAAGAAGATCATCATGAAGGTTGGTATCTTGACACTGGCTGTAGTAATCATATGACAAGTCACAGAGAATGGTTGGTGAATTTCAATGATTCATAAAAAACAAAGATAAGATTTGCAGACAACAGGACCATTCCAGCTGAAGGAGTACGTGATGTTTTGATCAAGGGCAAGAAAGGGAATCAGGCACTCATCACAGGAGTTTTGTATGTCCCTGCCATGAAGACAAACTTGCTTAGCATGGGCCAACTGCTAGAAAAAGGCTTCATCATGCATCTAGAGAATAAGGTAATGGAGGTATTTGATTCTCACAAGAACACTATTTTGAGAGCTCCAATATCTCAAAATAGAACCTTTCAAGTTCAAATTTCTGCAAATCAATGTCTAGCTAGCATAAAGATTAGTGATGAAGCATGGTTATGGCATATGAGGTATGGTCACTTGAATTTCAAAAATTTGAGTTATCTGCATAATAATGAGTTAGTGAAAGGTTTGCCTGCAATTAAAGTTCCAAAGGATATCTGTCAGCATTGCTTGTTAGGCAAGCAAGCCAGAAAATCATTTGCTAAAGAGGTAGCTATGAGGGCAAAACAGATATTAGATGTTGTATATACTGATGTGTGTGGCCCTTTTGACACATTGTCATTAGGAGGAAGTAAGTACTTTGTCTCATTCATTGATGAATTCAGTAGAATGATGTGGATTCACTTAATGAAGAGCAAAGATGAGGTGCTGCAGAAATTCAAAATTTTCAAGTTAGAGGTTGAAAATCAGTCTAATAAGAAGATTAAGATACTAAGGAGTGATGGTGGTGGTGAATACACATCTCTTGAGTTTAAGTCATTCTGTGAATCAAGTGGCATTAAACATGAAGTTACAGCTCCTTACACACTTCAACACAATGGAATAGCTGAAAGGAGGAACAGAACAATTATGAATATGACAAGATGCATGTTAAAGGAGAAGGAATTACCACATAGCTTCTGGGGTGAAGCTGTAGTTACAGCTTGCTATGTTCTAAACAGATGCCCTACAAAGCAAGTAAGTAAGGTACCTGAAGCTACATGGACAGGACACACACCATCAGTTAAACACCTAAGGGTATTTGGTTGTCTATGTTATAAACACATTCCTGATCAAAAAAGACACAAGCTTGATGACAAGAGTGAAGTAATGATCATGATAGGATATCACACTGCTGGCTCATATAAACTATACAATCCTGTCAATAACAAGGTCACAAGCAGCAGGGATGTTACCTTTGAAGAAGATAAGAGCTGGAATTGGAATACAAGTCCTGAATCATCTCAGCAATATGTTCCATTTCAGTTACTTGATGAAGAAATCACCAACCATGACACTATGCAGACACAACCTCACAATGCACAAGAGCCTGAAGCACTAAGAAGGTCAACAAGGGGTCAAATTCCAAATAGAGCACTACAGGAGTATGAAACTATTTCTGATGATTTGGTTACACCAGATGGAGATATAGTACACTTAGCACTATATGTTGACACTCAACCCTTGACTTATGAACAAGCAGCAAAATATGAAGAATGGAGAAGAGCTATGGAGGAAGAGATAGCATCAATTGAGAAGAACAAAACATGGAGTTTGGTTCATTTGCCTGCTAACAAGAAGCCAATAGCAGTTAAATGGATCTATAAACTCAAAAATCACCCTGATGGCTCCATTTCAAAATACAAAGCAAGGTTGGTGGCAAAAGGTTTTCTACAGGAGCCTGGTATAGATTTCACTGAAATTTTTGCACCAGTTGCAAGAATTGAAACTGTGAGATTAGTAGTGGCAATAGCATATCACTTTGACTGGGAGATTGCTCAATTAGATGTCAAGTCTGCCTTCTTAAATGGCAAACTTGAGGAGGAAGTATACATTGAGCAACCTCAAGGATTTGTAGCTAAAGGGAAAGAAGTCTGTGTGTTGAAACTAGACAAAGCTCTATATGGCCTCAAGCAAGCACCTAGAGCCTGGAACCTGAGGATAGATGAATTTCTTAGCAAAAATGGATATTCTAAATGCACAGTGGAACATGGAATTTATGTTAAAGGTACATCTCATAATAGACTTTGCATAGTTTGTTTGTATGTAGATGATTTGTTAATAACTGGTAGCAGCAAAGAAGAGATTGACAAGCTTACAAAGTTGTTAAGTTCTGAATTTGATATGACAAATTTGGGGAGTTTGAAGTAATTTCTTGGATTGGAATTCACTAAAACAAGTTGTGGTATATTGATACATCAGAAGAAATATGTATCAGATATACTAAAGAGGTTTAATATGGTGAACTGCAATCCTGCTAATACTCCAATGGAAACTGCCTCAAGCTTGAATGAAGATAATGAAGGGAAATCTGTGAATAGTACTCACTATAAGCAGATAGTAGGAAGCCTAAGGTATGCTTGCAACTCAAGGCCTGATATATGTCATAGTGTAGGGATTGTTAGCAGGTTTATGCAATCTCCTAAACTATCTCATATGCAAGCAGTGAAGAGGATCTTAAGATACTTGCAGGGCACAATTGACTATGGTGTTCTATACACCAAAGCTGAAGAAGATCAAAAGAGATTGATAGGCTATTGTGACTCTGATTGGTCAGGTGACAAAGGTTAGAGAAAAAGCACAATGGGATATGTCTTCACTTTGTTCAATTGCCATATATCTTGGAGCTCAAAGAAGCAGACAATGGTGGCCTTGTCTACATGTGAGGCTGAGTATATTTCTGCCTGCAATGCTGCTTGTCAAGGCATATGGTTACAGTCATTACTGCAGGAAATGAAGATTGATGTAGATCATGAAGTTGAACTGATGATAGACAACAAATCAGCTATTAATCTGGCCAAAAACCCCATTGCACATGGAAGGAGCAAGCATATAGAAACCAAGTTTCATTTTTTGAGAGATCAAGTTACAAAGGGAAAGATCAAGCTGTCTTACTGCAACACAAATGATCAAATGGCAGATGTGCTCACTAAGCCATTGAAGATTGAAAGATTCAGAGACTTAAGGAAGATGTTGAATGTACAAAGCTTAGAGAATTTGAATTAAGGGGGAATGTTAAAGGATAATTCAAAATTCTAGGTTGTTAGCTAGAAAACTTGTGTAACAAGTAACCAATATAGTTAGTTATAATTGATGTAGTTAGTTACTTGTAAAGGTGGTTAGTTACTTGTGGTTGAAGTAACAAGAGTTAGTTAAGTGTTACTTATCCATTTGTTAGTATAAAACCACATGATTAGCCTTGTAAAATTTATTCACTTGATCAATAAGATTTTTCCCTTCTCTCATATCTCTTTCTCTCAAAATCATCTCTTAATCATCATTTCATTATTCATTGTTCATAGCTTATAGTTCTAACAGTAACCCCTTTCTTACTCCAGGTGCTAGATATTCTAATGAAAAGAAGGAAATACTTGCAACTGCTATAATGGTTCATGAATATCCTTTTACTGTTGTCGAGGATGACATTTTGATGTGGGCTTTTGAATATGCAAACTCAGATTTTCGTAAGGTTACTCATAAAACAGCAAGTAGTGATTGTGTGACATTATTTGAGAGTGAGAAGAAAGTGTTGAAGAAACTCTTAGAAAGTGTGAATAAGATAAGTTTAACTACTGATATGTGGAAATCTAGCCACCAAGTACTTGAATATATGGTTATCACAGGACATTTCATTGATGCTGGTTGGAATCTTCAAAAAAGAGTTTTGAGTTTTGTGAAAGTGCCCGCACCAAGGCGGAGTACGTATTGATGTGGCTGATGCTATATATAAATGTTTAAAAAATTGGGGGATTGAAAATAAAGTTTTTTCAGTATATGTTGATAATGCTTCTTATAATGATTCATGCTTAAGATGTCTTAAAGATAATTTATCTCTAAGTAGCAAGTTAATCCTTGATGGTTCTCTGTTTCATGTAGGATGTTGCGCGCATATATTAAATTTGTTAGTGCAAGACGGCCTTAGTAAAATTAAGGACATCATTTTCAATGTTCGTGAAAGCGTCAAATATATTAACCACAATGATGCAAGACTGAAGGCATTTTGTGATGTGGTTGAGCAAAGAGGTTTGAAAGAAAGGAAACTCATTATTGATTGTCCAACAAGATGGAATTCTACCTTTAATATGTTGTCAACTGCTTTGAACTTTAAGACTGCATTTGCAGCCTATAAAGAAAGGGAGCCTCATTATGATTTTGCCCCTTCACTTGAAGAATGGAACAAAGTTGAGAAAGTTTGTAAACTTTTAGAAATATTTAATCGTGCTACTCATGTGATCTCAGGTAATTTATCAACTATTTATTTTTTGTACTTTATTATTCTTATAATTGTCTAATTTTTTGTACTATTTTAAATGTAGGTAGTGAGTATCCGACTGCAAATTTGTATCTGTCAGAAGTTTGGAAGGTCAAACAAGTACTTGATAATGCGGATGAAGATAAAGATCTATTTATGAGAGAAATGGCACATCCAATGAAAATAAAGTTCGACAAATATTGGGGGGAGTGTAATTTGTTGATGTCTATTGCTAGTGTTTTGGATCCTAGGTGCAAATTTCAGATGGTGCGTATATGTTTTCCCAAGTTATATAAATCTAAAGAAGTTGCTGATGAGAATATCAAGAAGGTCAAGTGTTCATTGGAAGAGTTATATGATGAGTATGTGGCTCTATCTTTGGCGGAGTCTTCAGGTGCTGTTAATTTCGATAGTAATAATTCATCATCCTCCCAAACTAATGTTGCAGTTGTCAGAACCGGTTTTGATGAAATCATGACCATCATTCAAGAAAATGAAGCCATTCCTGAAAAAAATTTAGAATTGCAAGAGTATCTTGATGAAGGTCGTTACAATCCTAGCGGTGCCCCCTTTTGTGCTTTGGACTGGTGGAGGAACAACAGTATGAAATATAGGATCTTGTCTAAGATGGCTGCCGATATACTAGCTATTCCAATTTCAACTGTGGCATCTGAGTTCACATTTAGTGCTGGAGGTAGAGTTATTGATGAACGTCGCACTAAACTAAGTGAAGGTTCCGTTGAAGCTCTGATTTGTGGTGGGGATTGGTTCCGTCATAAGTATAATGTGAAGAAAAAATCAAAGGTTATTATTTCTTATTTGGATATTTTATCAATTAATATTTATTGATTTTTATCTTCTTTTTTTTATTTATTTTAATAGCATTATTCTTTCAAGCATACATGCAGCAACTTGTTAAAGATTATTCATTGTTTTATTTTTTGGAAGTTGATGTGTAGCCTTCTGTCATGGCTTTGTTCTAAATTTTCAGTTTGACTACTTGTTTTGTAGGTTGAAAAAGACGAGACACATATCACCTTGAAGATTTGATATCCCTTTTGTGGCTCTTATATTCTGAAAGTGTTTTGTTAGTATGTGTTTAAGGAGCTGCTATTCATATTTGGTTCTAGAATTGAAGAGATTAGAATTGATGAGCTATTCATATTTGGTTCTAGAATTGAAGAGATTAGCTTTTTGGAGTTTTGGATTTTTGTTTAATGTTCTATAGTAATTATGTAATTTTGAAGTATGACATAAACTTGTTATAATGTCATGACGGTCTACTACATTTTTTATATATTGGGTTGTTTGCTTATCATGTCAATTATTAGTAAAGAAAATATACATTGGGTTGTTTGTTACAATGTTTAGTTAGTTGAATCTTATTACTACTTTTGATTTGTCTTTTCTTAAAAGAAAAAAGTTTCACAAACAGGCCATATATGTATATCAGGCCGCTTAGTCTAATTAAAAACAGGTCAAATAATTGTTTAAAGGCCTTATTATGAAATAGGCTTTTAAATAGGCTTTCAGGCCAGGCCAGACTATTAAAAAGGTCAGGCCAGTCAAAGAAAAGAAGCCTATAATAGGCCAGTCTCAGGCTACACTTTTTTATCGTAGGCCAGTCTCAGGCCTTCTAAAGCCTGGCCTAGCCTGGCCTATTCTCACCTCTATTTTTTTCCCTTGTTCTGCTGGTTGTTTTGGTGCGGTTTTTGTGGTGCTGGTTTTTCCTCTCCTGTGTGCAGGCTTCAGTTTGCTGGTTTTTTGTGTTTAGGTGTTTTTTTTAAGGTGTGTCTGCTGTTATTGTATCTCTGTTTCTGCTGTTTGTTGTGTGGCATTTGTAGTGCTTTTTCTTGATTTATCCTTGGGTCTTTGCCTGCTATCCCTTGTTTGTGGTTCTCTTGTATCGGTTTCTCCCTTTGCTCGTCTTGTGCATTGGTGGGATTTATAATAAATATATTTTGCTCCTCTTGTGCAAAGGGGAGAACGGTGGAAAGGTGCAGCCTATGGAGAAGAAACTGCCATTAGTGAGAGTGAGAACGGATTTCTGAATAGTTGCATTTCCATATAGGATTGATGTTTGTGGAGTTGAAGTTTTTTTTATAGACAAATTCAGCAGTGGAAACACAACACAGAATTATGGTTACAGTGTGAAAAAGACTTAGCAGTAAATGTAATTATGTAAGTCCTTATAAAACAGTATTAGATGTATTAATGTAATGAGTATCAAATTTTAGCATACTCTAAATACCTTTGTGGCTTAACATGTCTGACCTCAGTGATAACCTGCCAAGTTTTCCAATAGTTTCTTGTTTTGAAGAAAACAAAAACTATTGTTAATAAATCTATAGCAGTTTTCTAATGTCACAGAACAATAGGATCAATACTGAAAAGACTTCAATTAATAATGACAATTACAACAATGGTAAGGAATAAATATCCTTAATGTTTAGACTTCAAATATTTATGACAAAGTTACATCAAAACTATGGTTAGTCAAATAGAGATTTTGGATTCTAATCGAAGAACTCTTGCTTATACAAACATTGAAAAATGCTACCTGATTTACTTGCTCAACTTCGGTTTTCACCTTCCTTCTGAGAGAGAATCAGATATTGGCTCTAAGCTGAGACAAGACACACTTAAAGAATCTCCAGAAAAATATTTATACGGTAAAATGTCATCAAGGGTAGGAAAATTTACACGCGCAGAATCAGTAGAACTTTTAGACCAAGATGCTGCTGAGTTTATTTTTCCGATAAGACTAACATGAACACACTCTTCATTACACTCGGTGCATTTTACACCTTCCAAAGCTTTCACAACCTGTCTCATTGTAGGCCTAACACAAGGGTCAAAACTAGCACATAACAAACCCAAGTGAAGCAATCTCTCAGCAACCACGGTGTTATATTTACATTCTATATGACTCTTCAAACGTTCATCGATTGCATTACTCAATTCACCTTTCTCCATAAGAGAAGATACCAATTCAACCAATGGTGCTTCATCCATTACAATTGGTCTTCTACCACAAACAACTTCTAAAATCAATATTCCAAAACTATAAACATCAGTCGCAGTTGATGGTTTACCAACTTTGAGTAATTCGGGTGCCATGTACCCTAAAGTCCCTACAACTCTTGTTGTGTCAGTTACTAGTTCTTGATGCTGCAACCTAGCAAGTCCAAAATCACCTATTCTTGCATTCATATCTTTGTCAAGTAGTACATTACTTGCTTTTATGTCTCTATGCAAAACCTCAAATTCCCAACCTTCATGTAGATATAAAACTCCACTAGCTACATTTTCCAAAACTCTTATTCTTTGTTCCCAATTAAGCAACTTGGTCTCTTCACACTCGAAGATTCTTTTGTCTAAACTCTCATTCTCCATGTAATCATAAACCAATATCAATTTCCCTCCTTTTCCTTTACTCCAACCTTTGAAACCTAACAAGTTTCGATGTTTCATTCTTCCTAGGCTCGAAATCTCTGCTAAAAAGCCTCTTATTCCATGTTGAGTATCGTGATTGAATCTCTTCACCGCGACTTCTTCTCCTCCTTTCAAAACTCCTTTGTATACTTTCCCACTTGTTCCAATCCCTATCACATTCTCTTCACAAAATCCGCCCGTTGCATCACAAATCTCCTTATAGCTAATCTTATGTGGCCAATACTCCAATTCCCAATCTTCAAATTTTCCCTCTTCATCTTCCTTCCTTTTTCTCAACAAAATGAATAAAACCAAAATGCAACAACCTAAGACTAAAACTAAACCAAAAATCACACAAATAATGAAACCCTTAGATTTATACATTAATTTCTTTGGATTCACATAATTAGGTAAATGTTTAGTATTCAAAGCATCACCAATTGAAAAATTTGTATGACTAAAACTCCAAGCCAAAATTCTACAAGTATCAACCATTTTCCCAGTTGATCCAGAAAATCCAACATACATTTCATCCAAGAAAACACTAGAAAAATTAATTGGTTTACTAATCAAAGGCTTTTTCGGTTTTCTTTTCCCCGCCGGAGCCATAGTAACATTAATTTCAAAATCCCTAAACTCAATCCAAACTTGATAATTTTCACCACTAGAAAGTTTCAATTTTTCTAAATTTTCACCATTTTTTCCACCCCAAAATTCAGCAGGTTCAGAATACATAGAAACCATTGAATTCAAATCAACACCAACATGATTATCATTAACTTCATCAAACTCTTCGTTTCTAAAATCATCGAATTCAACTGCAAAAACATGGTTAGAATAATCACCTGAACTTGATCTGTTAAATAATCCAAGATAATTTCCTGATAGTGCTCCATTGATGATCATTGAAGGTGAGAAAATGAAAGCAAAACCATGAGCAACTGGGAGATTTTTGCATGGTGAAATTGAAAATATGAAAGAAGTTGCAAATGGAAGAAAAATTGAAGAATTTTTGTTTTGTTTTGTAGGTAGTTTTTGAGGGTAAAAAGCACGACCAATTGAAAAGAATGTTTGGTTTGTGAGAGTTAGAATTGAGTTTTGAATTGTTGCATTTCCATAAATGTTTATGTTTGTTGAGTTGAAGTTTTTGTTATAGACAAATTCAGTTGAAGATGATGATGCTGATGAAAGTGTAACTGAAAACAATAATAATAGTGTTATGCTGAGGATTAAGAGAAGAGACATTGATTATATGGTTACTAAGATATGGTGAAGTTAAGATGGTTTATGATGTTTTGGAACAAGAAAAGATTTGGTTGATTTTGATGAGATTAAGATTCATTTAGTATTTACTAGAAAAATGATGAGCAATGGCTGCGTCTTAAAAGGTGAAGCTGAAATTGACTTGATGAAGTTTGGTAGTATGACACAAATATATATTGCCACATTGTTCATTCAATTCACAAAAAGTATTTAACTTGGTCCACAAATCTAGCTCAATAGATAAAAGGTTGAAATTGTTAGATTGAACGTTATGATTAAGGTTTGAATTTCGGTCTTCCATTTTGTATTTGTGAGTTTTCAATAATTTATCAAAAAATAGTATTTAATTGGAGTATTTTCATATGCTAAAAAATTAAGAAACGAACAACTTTTTTTTATATCTTATTTAATTTAGAAATTGATTATGGAATTAGATAATAGAAGATTTGATGGATAAAAATAAGGATTTTTGTCTTTCATTAACTCTAAAATAATTTTTTATTCAAAGTACAGGTTATCAAAAATACAAAAGTACTTTTTTTTTTTCAACTTAAAAATATTATATTTATATCTCTCTCGAGCAATTATATTTTATTCTATACTATTTTGTCAAGTTTATATTGTTTTGTCCTATATTTTGCGACTCAAACTTACTCTTGAAGACTTATGTATATTTTTTTAGGAATTTTTAAATGATTCTTAGTTTAATAACCATGATTTCTTCAAATTTATAATAATCTCAAAGTTTATTATACCTATAAAAAAATAAATTTTATCCATGATTAAATTAGCGAAAGAAATTTGAAACAAGTTGTTGTGGCCATATTTTGTTTTGTTTTGTTGCTGTCATCATGTTATGAGCTAGAAAAGTAGTGGTCAATTTGTTTAATAAAAAAAAGTTGTGTCTAAAAAAAATGAAGAAAGAAAAGTAGTAGTCAAGTTTTTTTATTCGGAGCTTTTATTTCTATGCTAATGTTTCTTCGAAATTACTCCCCTCTGGATAGAAGAAAAAAACACTTTTTTTTGTTGTTTAACAATTCAAGCGTGACTGCGTGAGAAAAAAATTCCTGTTTTAATTTAATTTTTTGTTTATATTTATAAATAAATGGGATGAATGTGATTTAAAAAAAAACAATGTGAGATAATAAGAGTATAATTTTTTTTACAAATGCTAAACATTGCACCCGTTATACTAGTTAAGGATTCAAAAGTGTATAAATTGTCTTGGAACTTGTATAGTCAATCTTTTTTAAAGTCTAAATTATATTTTTTTCAATATAAAATTTAGGGTCATGCTAACGGATATGGATCATCTCCAATTTTTTCTCTCATGTTTTCTCTCCTTTTGTTGATCTAATGGTTGATAAATCACAAAAAATCTAAAAACATTTAAGAAGAGAGAGAACTAAATTGAATGAATGACTAAGATTACCATTGGAGAAAAAATATGAAGGAAAAAATTGGAGAGGATCCAAATCCCATGCTAACTAGTGCTCATGGACACTAGTTAATGATATAAAAGAGGTAACTTTTGTATTGGAAATATGACTTTTTATACTCCTTCCGGCCTTATTTATAAGCAAAAATTGGTTTTTAAGTTCATTGTAAAAGTAATGTATCTAGTCTCTATTTAAATTAGATACATTAGTTATTGAATGAACCTAAAAAACAACTTTTGCTTATAAATAAGCCAGAGGGAATAGTACTTTACTAACATTGATATAAGTTTCAAGATATTTTTACTATATTGAGATTCCTTGATTTTTCTAGATTAGTACTCCTAAGTAACATATGGTTCAAATTATCAATAATATCGTCTGACAAAGATCCAACCAAGCCGGCCGGTGATGTCAGATGAAAGTCAGTAAGTGGGTTAGTTAAAGTATCACTTTTAGAATTTAGTTTTAGGCCCATTGCATATATATATATATATATAGATTTGAAAATGTTCTTTAGTTAAAAATCAAACCACTTGTTTAATTTAGAAAATTATCAAATAAAAGTTGAAAATATCATTGCCCTTATTTCTTTTGTGAAAATATTTATGTGCACATTAGCTCATGAGTGTCTTCTTACCAACTATTGTAGAAGCCATTGAGGTGTGGAGATTTTGCCCCCTTGTCCTTGTTTGTGGGAATGAAAATGAAACAATTGTGCAGGTTTTGAGGGATTGTGTGCATGCAACTCAAATATGGATAAAATTAGTAGCTTCTTATTATATTACTAATTTCTTTTAATTGTAAGACCGAATCTTTTAAAATCTTACCAACAATAAACATGGAGTGCACAAGGAAGGTTGAAAATATATTTTCATGGTAGCATGTTAGTATCTTTGGATGTTGAGAAAAAAGTAAGTTTTTGAAAGAGATTCTTGCCCCCCTACCGATCCAACTTATGCGATCCTTAAGATGCAACTTGCAATCAAACTCACTCCACCGGATGGCTGCGACAAATTGATACTATTTACATTGGTTGGAAACGGCCTCTAGAAGGATGAATCAAGTTGAATTGTGATAGTGCTTACAAAGAGTCAGCTAATCTTGCGAGATATGAAGATCTGTTTTGAGATTCTGATAGAAGTTGGATGAAGGGTTACATAAAAAATCGGAACTTGTAACACTCTCCAGCGAAATGAGTGGCATTTTGCATTGGAATGAAAATGACTTTGAAAACGGGTTTTTTTGCAACTTATACTAGAAAGCAAATATAATGTGCTCGTTGTTGTAAAAAATATAGGGTAAATAGGTTGATACCCCCCTGTAATGTGGGCGAGTTTTGTTTTTCCCCCTTATAATTTTTTTTCTTTTGACTCGCCCCTTGCAATGTTGAAGTTTTTGGACTCGCCCCTTGGGTGCACTTTTTAAATCAGTTATTTTGTTCAAACCGATTTAAAAAGTGATGTTTTTTAAATCGGTTAATCTGTTAAACCGATTTAAAAAGTGCAAATTCCTTGCACCCAAGGGGGGAAACCAAAAAAATTTACTTTACAAGGGGCGAATCAAAAGAAAAAAAATTATAGGGGGGAAAAACAAAGCTCGTCCACATTACAGGGGGTATCAACCTATTTACCCAAATATATATATATATATATATATATATATATATATATATATATATATATATATATATATATATATATATATATATATATATATATATATATATATATATATATATATATATATATATATATATATATATATATATATATACATGGTTTCATGGAGATGAAGCATTAGCAGAGCAATCCCTATTTTGATTCGGCGGATTCATAATTTTATGAATTTGTTTTGACAAGTCTAAATAACTCACATTAGACGTGAAGGCAACAATAATGCTGATTTTTTTTAATTAATCTCACTATGACACTGATCCATTGATACTCATGTAGTCATGCATGTTTTATACTTCTCCCGGTAAACTGTATAAACTTCTATTTAATGACATATCTAAAACTTGCATGACCATTGTTTTTTTTTTCTTGGACTTTCCTCTCTTTTGTATAAAAAGAAAGTTTAACAAACTCTAACATTAGACCCAAAAAAGCTTTAGCGAAAGTTTTCCAACCGAAGGAAAAATCCGATTTGTATTTTTAGGAGAAAGGGTAAAAAAAATCTTGGAAAAAAATTAGAGCGAAAGGTGAACTATAGACCAAAATAAAAAATATCTTTTTTTTTTAACGAAACCAAAATAAAAAAATATCTTTTTGTTGAAGCAAAAATAAAAAAAATATCTTAAAACTCAAAAAACACGCAATAGATTTATACTTATAGTTTTTATACTAATACTCTTTGAATTGGAGAAAGGATGATCTTGTTATGGAGCTAATACTTATTTTAACATTAAATGTTACTATCGATTATGAAAAAATTATAGTAAAATAAATCATGTTGTAATGATAGGTGATAAAATATAAACCACGTTGTATTTGCCAAAAAATAATTATAAACCACGTTATAATGGCTGTTCACGATATGAGCAATGTTGGAGATACAATTATTTAATTATTATTGCTATAAAAATATATTTAATTATTTTGAAATGGAAAGGCACTCTTACTTGACAACTTTTCTTTTTTGGTATCAGTCATCTCATTCTTAGGTAAAGAACATCCCCGTAATCTAAAATTTAAATGTGAGATTAAAAAAATTCAACCAAAAATTATCCCATTCTAAAAGGAGCTCATTAACAAAATAAGAGTATCTCTCTTTTGAGCAAATTCTTATCATTGGTTAAATATATTTTCTGGCCTTTTAAAATTAGCGAATTTTTAGTTTTCGTTATTATAAAAAAATTGCATGTAAATCCACTAAATTTTTTTGTTTTGTTTTATGTCCCTAACCAATTTATGTTCATTTTAATGTCAATGTTATGACTATTTTATGTTCAAAATATATCTATATTATGTCTATTTATGGCTATATTATGTTAAACTCATATAAGACTATATTATGTCAAAAAAATGCCAAAAACATGTCAAAATTTTGTCTATTAGAGACTAAAAACAAAATAGAAGATTTGTAAAATGAAAATAAGTTATTTTTTATAAGGAAGAAAATCAAAATTGGCTAATTTTATAAGGACGAAAAACATATTTAACATTTCATTTTTTGAACAAACTTTTCAAACTCTCAACATAACTTTGTGTCATTTGAACTTCAAATTATATGTGTGTTTATTCCTGTTAAGAATCATGGAATCATAGGGATAAAGATCATATGCATAAGAGAGGTAGAGAGCATAGAAATACTCATGAGGTAAAAGCTCATAAGAAATCATATTGATTGATAAAAAAATGGTAAATTATGTACATTAGTGTTCTATTTATAGGACTCAACTAACTAACTAATTGAGTACTAACAAACTAACTAACACCAACAACTCTAACTATTTTAACAGCCTCCCTCAAACTCAACATTGGAAAATTTCCAATTTTGAGTTTGAATTACAATTATTTGTAAAAGAAAATGTAATGCAACAAAAACAAAATGGCTAATCACTATCAAAGAGATAAGAATTTAAAACAGTCTTCAAGTTGCACAGTGGTAGACAAGCTAGTAGCAAGCACAAAGAGCCTTCAAACAACACTAAAAAAACCATACACTTGTAGTAAGCACATTGTACTTGTAGGAAGCAATGAGGAGCTCAGACACAAGCAGCAGTAATGGAGGCAAAAACAAAGCAGGGATGAATCTGAACAAACTCATCATGTAATGCAATGATGAGTTTTTATTGAATCCAAATATGAGCATTTTTATGCTACCAGCCTTCTTTGAGGGACAAACTGCATCAACTATTGGCATTCCAAAGCCTTGACCTCATAATCTTCCATGTAATCCCTTTGACAATGATGGAGAGTTATTGATCTAGTTTTGCAGTCTTACTTAGAATTCACTGCTTTTCTTCCAAGTTACATCAGCTTAATGTTGCAGACTCAATATTTCCAATCATAAAGAACTATCTTGATCCTTCCCTCAATAGCATAGATTCTTCTAGTATGCAATGCTTGCATTTAACATTAAAGAATACTAGTGACAACAAACCAATTACAGCCCTCATAAAGCCTAATTGGATTCAAAAGCCATATCTAATTTTTGCAAAGATTCAAATCAAAATGGAAAGCGTCTGAATTCTAAGCAGCACACTCATCACATTTTCTTCACATTTACCAGAAGCAGGCAAAAATCATATCAATTGCATAGATGACATTCTAATCTCAATTCAGTCCATAACTTGATCCAAATACCCCAATTATAGACACTTAAAAGCATGCAAATGAACCAGAATATCAACAAACTTCAAGTCCAAAAATGCATCTCCGTTAGCAAATTCCACAAAAGGCTTTTGTAAGAATCTTTGTCATTACCACCAATGCTAACAGATGTAAGGCAACTCAAAAAACAACCAACTCCAATAAGCTGATATAACCACATTTCAAAGAATATTCAAAACCAGTTCTTCTGCCATGCTCTAACACTAGCTCAAAACATCATACAAGTTTGAATACGGTTGCAGAAGCAAAACTCAACAAATCTACATAACCAGAACTTGAACAATGTTGCAGAACTGACCTCTATGTTGTACTAGCCTCCCTCAAACTCATAGTAAGAGGATTCTTAGTATGAGTTTGAAAAATCAAAGATCAAACAGAAAATGACAAGAACAATTATGCAGAAACTGACTTCAATATTGCAAAAGGCCAGAAAGCACTGTAAATCACTGATATAGAAAAAAATTCCACCGGGGTCGAAGGGAAAGATTGAAACCGAATCGAAAATTGACAGAATAGAGAGCAAAATAGCAGAACTGTAAATCACGAACATAATTCCACCGGGATCAAAGACGATGATGCCGTAATCATGATAGTAAGAAAAGAAAGTGAAGCTCTCTGATGAAGATAGTAGCAAATCAGAAAACATCTCACCTTTCTTGTTGTTCTGATCTTGATCGTGCGAGAATCGAATGTTGCCGTCGTGTTGACGTTCGACCTTGATCAGAGAAGAGAGCGCTTGAACACCGTACGGATTCTCCGATTTCTGGCTGACTGCAGAGAACACAAACTCAGGTTCGAAATTCTTCGATTGCTTGTCTCCTTCCGAAGCGATGATCGTGAAATCGACATCGCTGCAGCAAGAATCACCAAGAAAACAAGTAATTTCCCCAATCTTGATGGAGAAACCATCACAATCTGATGCAATCGAAGGAATAGAAACCGGAATGATTGGACTTGCGAAGCTGCCAAATAGGATCGAAGTTTGCGAAGTTGAAGAATCTGGATCGTGAGGGAAATTGCTGAGAATTTCAACAGCAGCAGATTCATCATCGTCACAACTTTCAGAATCGTAAGCGGAAGCGAAATCTTCATCTTCATCCCTCGGGTATCGCTCTGATACCATGTTAAGAACCATGGAATCATAGGGATAAAGATCATATGCATAAGAGAGGTAGAGAGCATAGGAATACTCATGAGGTAAAAGCTCATAAGAAATCATATTGATTGATAAAAGAATGGTAAATTGTGTACATTAGTGTTCTATTTATAGGACTCAACTAACTAACTAATTGAGTAACCAACTATAACTAATTTCTAACAAACTAACTAACACCAACAACTCTAACTATTTTAACAATTCCAAACGGCTAACGCATTACTATTCCATATATCATAGTTTTAACTCATCATTTTATTCGGGTCTCCACTCTTCGACTTTTTTTTTATCATTTAAAAGTAGTGGTGCTAAAAAAAATCATTATTTGAAAATAGTGAAAATAAGTCATTTTATGGAGAAAAAAAAATATGGTGATGATATTATCATTTTATGATGCTAAAAAAGTAATGAAATATGTTACACTATTTTTTAAGAAAATAAAAAAGTTATCATTTTTATTAAAAAAAATGATAATTCGTTATTTAGTCATTTAATATTAAAAAAACTAAAAAAATAAAAATTTGGGTAACCCACACAACCAAAAATGAGTGGGTTTATCCAACCCGGCCTAATATTAAAGTGGGTGGTTATTTTGCTCAACCCAATCTGGAGTACCCTATATAGTTCGGGTTTTGATTTTACCTAAACTCAACCCAATCCGACTCATTTACACCCCTAATTTGAAGGATATTTTGGACAAAATATATTATCTAATTACAAGTGTACTTTAAAAAAATTTAGATTTTATAAAAAAGAAATGTTAGATGAACAAAGTTTGCTCGCTGATATCCAGTAACATCACTTAGAATTATTTGGGCCTCCTATCCAATATATAACTCTCACTTGAACATAATTTAAAAGAAACTTGAAAAAGGAAAAAAGATCACGTATGACAATGAAAATATTTATAAACTCAAATAAATAATCTTAATTTATATGATTTGTAAGCTCGTACACTATTAGTAAAATTGAGAGTTCGTTAATTTTTATGGTACATGTTAAGAGTTAGATATCTATGCTTCAATTTGTTGTTGTTATGGAAAAATATCCATCATAAAAAAGATTGAGATTTTCTGTAATGACATTTTTTCTGCAGTGAGATATCATGCACTCGATCATTGTGTTTATTGTTTACGGTTAAACTCAATTGAAAGAAATTTATATGGCAGAAATTAAAATTGGACAATCTTCGATGAATAATTTGCATGAGAGACACCATCCCAATCCATCACAAAGTGTACCAATTTTCAATTAGCTACATTTTTCATGGGTTAAAAAAAAGAGAGAAAGAAGCAAATTATGGTTTGCAATCTTCATACAGAGAAAAGTCTGATTGATTAGTCATGAAGTGCATGATGGGTCATGATCATCCTTTATCTATACATATTTTAGGGAGTTTCATTTTCTTGTTGTCAAAAATAAAATAAAAGGTGTATGTGTACAACTCATTTCACTTTATTTTGATTGTATAAGATTTGCTTTATCAGAAATTATTTTCCGGTAGGGTATTTTGTGGTTTACAATGTTGCTAATGAGGATCGAACGGTAGAGTATGTGAGTATATATATGAGTCAATTTGTATTTTATCAGAATCAGTTTAAGTTTAGTTTTAATTTGAACCAACTTGTTTCAATTTGAAGTAGTTTGGTTTGGATAATGAATTTATGAGTCCCACTCTATGAATCTGCAAAATCAATCCGTTTAAAAAATCAGTTACATTTTTTTTATTTCTTATAATATGATTTAAAAAATTTATATGTTAAATCTTTCATTTTGACCATTTTTCATGTAAATTCAAATGTTTCAATTTTAAATAGTAAAATTTAATTCAAATTTTAAAATTTTCATAAAATAAAATGTTATTTTATTATATATTTTTTCAATTTTTTTAATAAATTAAATCTAATGACTCGTTCATCCAAACCAACCTAGCAGTTCAAATTTAACATAAAAAAAAAAAAAAGAATTTTACAACAACTTCAAATTTGACCAAAATCGACTCAATACAACTGACGAACACTCCTAAACTGAACAAGAAACACAGAGGGGAAGAGCATTTGGATTGTGTGTTTTTTTTATCAGATATTGTCAAGAGGCCCATAGTCCATATCAGAAAATTCTGAAGAGTAATTTGGGCTCTATATTTCCAGACTTCGGACCCAAATATACTACACTATAAATCCATAAAACAAAATTTGATAAATATAAATAGCACCAGTGGTCTAGTGGTAGAATAGTACCCTGCCACGGTACAGACCCGGGTTCGATTCCCGGCTGGTGCACATTTTTTGCGCTGAATTGTTTTTAAATTACTCAGCAGTGAACTTTATGAATAGGATTGTGGATCCAACCAACCTATTACTATTTATATACTGCAATTTAATTTGCTTTTAATATCAATTAATTAATATTAATGTAAACTAGTAAAATTAAATTCATTATTGTCAAATCACAAGTCACGCTAAGTATTATTGATATTAAAATTTGTTTTTCTCATAAAAAGGAAAGGAAAAATAACCAAATTATAATTTCTTTTCATTAGAGACCCACCCCTGTTTTAAATTTAATAGATCATGCAGACAGAGAACCTAACACACACACATAACATGTTGATTGTAGTCAGTGGCGGAGCTAGCTTGATTTCTTTGGGGGGGCTGTGTTTGTAAAAAAAAATTTGATAGAAGGATATGTTTATAATTTCAATATATTTATTTTCACAATAATATATATTTTTTTGACAGTTTTCACAATAATATATATTTTGCAATATTATAGTATTTTTTTGACAAAATAGTGATAATATAAGCTAAAATATGATAGTAGGGGATCAAACCCACATCCCCCATGTGGCCACTTAACCACTAGGCTACATCATTCAATTAGTTTATTAACGCAAATTATAATATAGATAATAATCTCGTAAACATAAAAATATGTAATTGTACCTATAAAAGTTGAAATTTATGAATCTTGGGGCGGGCCATGGTGCTACCCGGCCCATGAGTAGCTCCGCCCATGATTGTTGCACCAACAATTTAACATTTTTATAGCAATGATTTCATTTCATAAATGTATGAATTTTCAATAGATCCCTTACGAATAGTAAAGGTCATTCGTTGTGTGTGATTCAGTACTAGCTATGAAAACTCTAAAAATGAAGATGTTTTTTTTTTTTTTGAATGACCAAATTTATTAAAACACCTCAAACCAAGGCATGAGAAATACCAAGGGAGGGAAATAAGTACAGCGATGGATAGACTTAGGAGCTCACAGGCGAGGCACCATAGACCACCAATGAAACAGAAAACGAAACTCTGCAGCAGAACATAAAAAACCAACGCAACAGCAAGAAAAAACAAAACAGCTGCACAAAAAAAAAACACAAAGCAGCAAAACTACAACACAAAAACAACAGAAGCCGCAACACAGAATTCCTGCACAGAGCAGCCCGCAAAACACCAACAACAATCTGCAGCACAACCTCCAAAACTCCAAGATCAACGATCAAAACAACTTCCCGGGTCCCAACACCATTCATAATGTATTTTAGATCGGATTAAGATACTCTACATATACTTGCAAATATATATTTTAGAAGTATAATATTTTTTTTGAAGAAGCCAAAATTAACTCATCTAAATTGGCATCAGAGAGAATCGAACCTGAAACCTTAAGAGGAGCACACTCTCAAGTCTCAAATCAATACCACTAGACCAACCCAAATGAGTTAGTTTTATTTCAAATTAGAGGATACTTCTAAGATACTTTTCCTATAAAAGGTGATACAATATGAAAATTTGGTAGAGATGATATTATTCAATTTAAGATGCATTAGATTTCTTGTAACAATGAAGTTGTCTCTGTTGGAACATGTTGGCAAATTTGGAGGGAACTTGAGATGGAAATAAACACAAGCGTTAGAACTAAGTTTAGAGTGAATTGAAAAAAGGTATTTTAAGTTTTATATTGGAGCGATCACACTTCTTAGTACTAGTAGTGTTTATATATGGAAGAATGACCTTTTGGAATATGCGGTAAAGGATATCCAGTTTTATAAATGGGGGACACATGTGTGCGCCACCGCTGCCGTTCGGCCAGCTTGGTCCGAGCTTGGTGATGTATTAATTTTTTAAGTAAAGTAAGTTTTTTTTATGTGTACTAGAATAGAAGGGCCGACCCTGAGGGTGAGAAAGCAGGCCCAGGGCCTCAATGATTTAAGGACCTAACTTTTTTCCTTCTTCTTTCAAGTCTATCATACTAACTAATGGTTAAGTATTTTCTATGTGGCATATATTCCAAAGAAAACATCTTGTGTAGTTGTCCGTGATCATGTCTTAATGTTCACTTATCAAGGGGGCAACGGTTCAAGTCACACTTGTGATAGTTTTTTTAATTAAATTGTTTCCTTTTACAAAGTAATGAGTTTTTTGTTTGACAAAAGGTTTTTTTATGAGTTAAATCATTCTATAAATTATAAATAACTTTAGTACTTTATTTATAAAAGTCACTCTATAACTTATAAATAACTTCACTACTTTATTTTATTTTTTTAAAAAAAAACTACATTTTATTATTTCTTTGAAAATGAAGAATTATTAATTTCTAAAATTAAGTTGTGATTTTTATTAAAAACACTATCAATTTTTAATGATATTAGCTTGAAGGTGGGTTTTGTTATTATTGATTTGAAAGTGATTATTTTTTTACATTATTGATGTTCTTTACATTTTAAATAAAAGATTACTCTTTTTTAAAAATTATCGGTTCATTTTTAATGATATATCGCTTAATTTTTTATTTACCGATTCAATTTCAGTTTTGAACGAAAAAATTCAATTTTTCCATAAACTAACCCTTAAAAATCTCAGTTTTAAAATAAAGTCATAGTTTTGCCCTAAATTAACCTATAAAAATATAAATTTTGAACAAAAAATCTTAGTTTTGCCTTAAATTAACCCCTAAAAATCCTAATTTTACCCTAAATTAACCTCTACAAATATAAAAAATGGACAAGCTTCATATCCCGTTAGCTTTATCAATTTGAATTTGTAAAAGGCAAAATTAGTTCTCCTTCCATAGCCATGCCTAAGGCAAAGGGATTCTTCAATCCCTAATTTTAAAAACCTATGAAGTCCAGATACGTGACACAATATCGATATGCAGCGAGATACGAGAAAATTTTCAAAATTCCCGATATGATACGACCGCGATACGTTATTTCAAAAATTAAATTTAAATTTAAATATATAAATGCACAATATATAACATAACTAAAATCATTAATGATAATAAATTAACATTCAATTTACTCAAAACAAGAAAACAAGTGATAATTACATATCTTAAGTTAAGTACTACCCCAAAAGGACATAATTAATATTATCCAAAAAAATATCTTATAGTATTATCCAAAAAGACATAGTTGATCCATAAAGAACATATACTTTAACATTCACTACTTAAGAGGAAACACAAATTGTATCAATCTTCTCCGTCATTTCCATCATCAAAGAACATTAATTAATTCTCCGATACTTCTCTGATACGCGTATCAGAGAAATATCTGATACGTATTAGTCATTTATTTTTTTAAAATAATATTAATTATCCGATACTTTACAATACAGATATTAAAAGGTATTGGTAAGTATCAGTATCATGTAATATAGATATCAGAAGATATCAGTAAGTATCGGTATCAAATACATATTGGACACGATACTTATTTTTGGAGTATCGGAGTTTGATAGTTGAAAACAAACACAGTAGCAGCACGTGAGAACAGAAGAAGTGTTGTTTCGGAAATTTATTATAACAATTATTTAATATATTTTCATACATAACAGTGTGGTGTGCTGTACATATTTTTGTTTGTTTGTAACTAAGAGCTTGTTGCAATCAGAGTTTTTAGTTGTCATAAGGTCTAAAGTATCCGTACAATAGATATTTTGAATCAATTATTGGACCAATAATTAGTTGGGTGCTTAATCATAGTTAAAAGTATTCATACCTCTATTAAGTTGGGTGCTAAAAAGAAAAATCTTAAATTCGAGAAGTTTTGAGTTTAAATTTGGTTAATGTCTTAAAAGATGTAAATATCTTTATTTTTGTATGTGCTCTTTAAATTTAAGGTTAAATATCATTCTCTCACTCTAATTTTTTCTCATATAAAAGAAGAAGAAAACATTTCAATAATAACTGGCTTTTAGAAATCCAAATTATCTATATTTTTCCAAGTATTTATCAAAATTAGTATTAGTTGTTATTATTATTAAGACTTGAATACTAGACCTTTACTTTTTAGGGTTAAATATATTTTTTATCTTTATAGTTTTTCAGAATTTCGTTTTAGTCCCTGAAATTTTTTTCCCCACTTTTTAGTCCCTTAAGTTTTTTCCATTAGTATATTTAGTCCCTACTTTTCATTCAACTCGTGTATATCATTCAAAATCTTAAATCTTTTCTACGGGTAATGTTTAATACATTATATGAATCTCTCTTATAAAAGTTTAAATTTTTTTAACAATAGATGAATTAATTATGAATTTTTTAGTTTGTTGCACATAAAAATTCATAAATAATTCAAAAATGTGAAAGTATACAAGAGTTTGATTAAAAGTAGGGACTAAAACACTGACGGGAAAAACTTCAGGGACTAAAAAGTGCGAAATTTTTTTTTCAGGAACTAAAAACAAAATTTTAGATAACTATAGAAACCAAAAATATATTTAACCCTAATTTTTAACTCATTTTACCCTTAACTCAATTAGTTAAGCTATCCACTCGGCACTCCTTATTATGGCTTATAGCTTTTAGCGTTTAGTTTATAAGCTAAAAGCTCTGTTTGATAACCGTTTTTTAAAAAAAAGCTTATAGCTTATTTTACTAGCTTATAGCTTACTTTTCAAATGCTTATTCGCTATAAGCTAAAAGCTAGCTTATAAGTTATCCGCTATAATCTCATCCGCTATAAACTAGCTTATCAGCTATCCGCTATTTTTTACCAAACCGAGCCTCAAAGTTCTAATTTTATAATTCAACTTCACGTACTCTTAGTTTATGGATCATTATCTCACCAAACTGATGTATATCTTTGTTTTTAAATTCCTCACGTGTATTCACTATTAGGATTTTTTTTTTCTATTTCCTCTAAGAGTTAAAAATGCAAATGTTATACACACCCCAATTTTATTTTTATCTCTAAATTTATAAATCTATGTCAGACTATAGTTTTGAGAAAAGGATCATAATTAACAAGAGTAGTACACATTTTTCACGTGTTGGGGGCAGATATTGTTGAACTAAATTGAACATTTTATTTTGAAAAATTGAATTGAAGTACTTAAATTCTTCTAGCACTGTGCAATCACACGTTCACGAGAAGAAAACAGAAAGATCCCAAAAAAATAAAACACGAATTCATGAAGTGTAGGTAAGGGGCAGTTTGGTGTGGGTCAAGTCAATTAGTCATGATGAGCAGCAATTGAAAATCTTTAAGGCCTCTATTTTGTGTATGTGAAAGACAAAAGGCTTTTTTTGCACACATTTGATTATTGTTCATTAAGATGTCTCATTCATAAAGACATTACAATCTTGAGTAATGTTATGGGACACAAAATGCAATAATAATATGAGACAAATATTTAGTACGATTTAGTGTATTGTATTTATATGGTGAATAACGTATTTATATAGTGAATATAGAGTGCGTTTGTTCTAAATTTTAAAAAATAGATTTTTTCTTTGTATTTTTGAAAATGGATTTTGTAAAACCGTTTTTCAAAATATTATAAGTTTTTTTATATTCATTTTTTCTAAATTGAACCACTAATTTTGACATCATATAACATAAACATGCATTATTGAAGAACAAAACATAGTCAAAATCGCAATTTTTTGAAAAAGTTGTATTTCAAAAATGATTTTTATGAAAATCTATTTAAAATAGCTTCAAATTAAATGATTTTTTCGAAATTTTGATATCCAATTTTTTTTTAATAAAATGATGAAATGCCTAAAATCACATTTTAAGAATAACTATTCAAACCAAATTTTCATTTGAAGCTTTTATAAAAAGTTTCTTTGTAAATTTTTTTTACACAAAATTATGTAACATTACAAAATCTATTTTCAAAAAAATCCAAAACAGACGCACCCATAATTACTTCAACTCATTTTTGGTATACTCGACTCGTAAAATTGTACAAATTTATTTAAAATTAAAATAATATTAAAATAATTATGTATATAATATATACTAATATAATATTATAAAATGTCAATATTTTAAAATATTAACTTAATTATAAAGTTAAAATATACTAAATTACCATATAAATAGCATTGTAACCGTAAACTTGTATCAAAATACATAATCATCCCACCAAACCATATAAACATCCAAAATAAGAAGATTTCATAAGTTTCTAAAGTCATTAAAAGTATCCAAAAAAAATATTAGAATTAATCTCTTCAAAAGTTCAATTTTAATTCCTACAAGACTACAACATCATCAAATTTTTCTCCAAATTATAAATAATCTTCAATTTCAAAACCAAGTACCCAATTAATTGAAGGTGAAGCTGGGAAATGTTGTTTGTTTTGATAGATGGACCATATAAAAGAAATCGTGCAAAAAAAAATTGGGCCTTAATTTAAAGGTAAACTTGTGTGAGTTTACATGATTCACATGCGAGTTTGACCGAATTAACTCGATGTCAAATCGTTTATTCGCGAGTTTAACATAAAACAAGTTTACATTCGATTTAACACATTTTCGATAGCTAAAAATATAAAATTGGACAATTTTACGAGCTAATGATTTTGACATCCATTTATGCACTTTTGTTATTTTGTAACTATATAAAATAATTGTGGTTAAGTCTCCGTGAGTTTAGCTCAGTTGACAGATATGCATTATACATGCAGGGGGTTGGTGTTCGAACCTCGATTATCCTACTTATCTATTTTAAGGAAGGAATTTATAGCCAATAGGCTACTTGACAAAAAAAAAGTTGTGGTGATCAATTTATTTTTAAAAGTAATTAATATAGAGTAGATTTTTGTAACATATAAATTGAATTGTGTTGTCAATTAATCACACAAATGTATGCTAGTAATCACTTTTTTACATAAATTTAAATATTAATCATTTTGACTACTTCATTAATTAAAAAAATATAAGACATTAATCACTTATATTAGATTTTTTTTACTACTTATTAGATGATTTTTTAGAAAATAACAGTATATAATGTAAAATATTTGATTAATGACTTGCATTATTTTAGTTAATGAAAAGTAATTAAAGTGGTTAATGAGATTTATGTTAAAAAAGTGATTAATAACATTAATTTTTTTAATTAATGAAGTAATAAAATTGTTTAATAATACACTCATCATTGTATTATAAAAGTTTCCACAATTTAATTTTTTTTAAAGTTTAATAAAAAAAAGTATTATTCGGATACAGGCCGCCTTCATGTTGTTACATACAGTAAACAATCATGGCCATACAAAATAGATCGGCTGACTCATATTGCATCTTAATAAAATCAATACAAATTAATTTTAACTATTAATATTAGATTAAACAATCCTGATTAAAAATAACATGAAACCGTGTGAAAACTTTACGGCATAAAATCCTATTCTTACAGTTGAGATTGCAATCATGCTGTCTTGGAATAAAGTGGCGAATTTGTTCTGGAAGAAGTGAAAAACAAACAGTGATTAGGGTACGGTAGTCAATTTAGCTAACATAAACATTTAACAAAAAACGAGTGTTATAATAATAAAAATTGAAAATATATAATATTCTATTAAAAATTATTGAAAATGGTACTTTTGGACTGATGCATTATATATTTTCAATATACCCTAATTTATTATATGCAAAAATTATTGAAATATAGACATTTACTTTTGGACTGATGCATAAATTAGGTACTCCTTAATTTGATTCTTTTTTTAAGAAGAATACCAATTTGAATTAATTTTCATGTATGTAAAACGGGTGATGTCAAAGAGGTGACGTGTTCGTCTTGATCGGCACACTTTTATATATAGAGTTCACACTCACCTCATTATTTACTTGTAAGTAATACTATACTATCATACATATATTGTCGTTTATTATGCCATTAAAAAAGTATATAGGACTAGTATATTATGCCATTAAGAAAAAGTACTAGTATATTATGCCATAAAGAGAAGTAGTAGTATAATACAAGTCAAACTCAACCTTCTCATCAATTGCAATATATGCCCTAAAATCTAAATCCCAAAAATCAATAGAGGTTATTAATATTTGTCCTAAGAAAAAAAATTAAAGGTGGTTTTCAATGGATCATGATAAACAAGGTTGTCAACCACCTTCTTCAATCAAAGTGGAAAGAAAGATTGTTGAGAAAAATAGGAGAAATCAGATGAAGATTCTCTTTTCCAAACTCAACTCTCATCTCCCTAGATGTAATCCCAAGGTGATTTGTTATATTAATTTCCATATATATATAGAGAGAGAGAGTTTCTTTTTAATTGTTATTATCATGGAAATAAAAAAAAATTGACAAAATTTAGGTGCATTTCTTAAATGTTATTTTATATTGTTTTTCACATAAATTATTCAGATCTATCAATGATTTTCTCAAAGGTTTTAATAATAAAATTATTTTTTTTAAGAGAAGAACAACAAGAAAAACATATTAAATTTGTTTACATATGTTTTATCTTTCTTTTTTTATCCTAATATACCACACAATATATATTTTGACACTTCAATTGATATACATAATGTTCCAATAGGTTCCTATGAAATAAAATTTTGCAAAGTTTGCATCGACATTTTTAGATCACCCTATGAAATAAAATTTTGCAAAGTTTGCATCGACATCATATGAAATTAATTTTTAATACAGATTTGATGAATGTCACAATAATTAACAACTCAAATCTCTAACACATTAAATAATAAACGGAAAATGACATATATCACGATATAGTTTGCGTCGCAAATACATATCATGACCGATCTAATTGCCAAATCTTTGTCCCATATTTTCATAAAAAATGAATATGAGAGTGAAGTTGTCCCATTCTCTTAGACCTAAATAATAATAACATATATATTAATTTGGTGTTATTTTAAATTAATGCATATGCAGGAAGTGCTACCAATAATTGATCAAGTAGACGAAGCTATAAACTACATAAAGAGTTTAGAGACAAATGTGAAGTTGGCAAAGGAGAAAAAAGAAAGTTTAATGAGAAATAAGAGATCACGTGGTGACTGCTCGAGTTCTTCTGGAGCAAAACGAAGCACAACTTCATCAAAAATTGAGATTCATGAAATGGGCACCTCTTTACAAATCATTGTAACATGTGGAGTTGATCATCAATTCATTTTCTATGAAATTATCCGAATACTGAATGAAGAGAATGTTGAGGTCATTTCTGCAAATTCTTCTTTAACTGGAGATTCCATTTTTCATATCGTGCACGCTGAGGTATATATACACATGCATTTTGAGGTCATTACTGCCATAAATGCGATTATTGATTGCAATTTAAAACTAGCTAGCTTAAACACAATTTGATCCCCATCTTTTTATAGCTCAAACAAGTTTTTAATACCCCCATTTTTAAATTGTGATTTTAGTCTTCTGTTTCACAAATTTTAGGGTTCTTAGGCCCCGTTTGGTCCGGCTTATTTTTTACTTTTTATTTTAGCTTAAACGAAATAAAGAAGTATAAAATTATATTTGACACTATTTCTCCTTAAAAGTATTAGAGAAATAAAGTAAAGAAGTAAAAAATAAAAAAAAATTAAGTCAAACACAATTTTTTCCTTAGTTACTATTTTTAAGGAGAAGAAAAAAAGAGGAAAATAAGTCGGGCCAAACGGGGCCTTAGTCCGGGGCTTATTTTATATGATATGGCATTGTTGAAATGGACCAAAAACTATGTCACAACTTTTTTTTTTTTCCGTTGTTATGATATTCAAATGTAAAAACCATGTCCATTCTTTTGAAATTCATTGTTTTCGGTTCAAATGATCAATTTACAAAAATTTGGAAATTTAGTTTTAGAAATAAAATTCTAAAACTTGTAGGAAAATTGATACTAAAATCCTGGATTTTGAAAATTATAGTGTCTAAGTTAAAATAGAGGATAAAAAAAGCTTGTACAAAAAAAAAAAAAAAGAGGATAAAAAATGCATTTTAGGCAGCATCAAAACTATGCATACATTCTTTAGTCTTAATCTTAACAATGTTTTGCAAAGGAATCAATCAATTAGGTCTTCAACATTAAGAAACTTAATTATGATTGGTTTGTTTACTAATTTGATTATTACTTTTGTGTAGATGCCACAATCTTTATTTCAATTTGGAGCTACCAAAGTAAGTGACAGATTGAAAAGTTTTGTGAACGGATCTGTGAGTGAGGTGCAAATAGTTCCTCATTTGTGGGATTTTGAAATTGGAGCTGAGGCTTGGGAGCTACATTCTATAGTAAACAAGAAGAGTATTTAATCGCCAAAGAGTATTTACGGGTCTCTGTTCATCTTATACAAAGACTTGATTATTATTAATAATATATTTGCCGTTAAAAAAAAAAAAGCCAAATCCTCTATGAAGAAGCATAAATATATTGAAGTCTTCGAATATTGTAAGAATAAAACGGATTTGAAATCGGTTTCATATATATATGGATTTTGTAAAATTGTTGATATATCATATATGTTGCATGGCTACTTTTGCCCTAATTTCTTAATAAGATGGCATTAACAACATCTATTATTCCCTTTCTCTAATTCAAACTTTTTAGTTTAAAATATGATTTCAGTCGATGCAATTATAACATTTGTTCTTATAATTTTTTTTGTTTAGGCAAACCCTACAAATTTAAAAATGTTGCTTTTAATCCTAACGTCTATAATCTTGTTGTGTGATTCAATAAGAAGACGTTAGATATTATAGGCAACTACTTTTGAATTTACACGGTTTTGATCCAAACAAAAAATATAAACACTAAAATAAAAAAACACAATAATTGCAAGACTAAAATTATATTTAACACCAATTTTTATTATTACGTGCAAATTTAGTGTGAGCATCTTCATGATGATGAGTGTTGCTGTTGTTGAATATGTTAAAGTTCTTGTAAAATTCAGATTTCAATTCAATAAAATAGTTTGTTTGTAATACGCATGAATTTCGATTTATTAATTTTACGAGCCAACACTAGTACAAATATGACTTATTAATAAGCCTTTTACTTCAGTGGAAACAATACCAGATGCAAAAAGTAATATGAAATACCTTTTACAACTGATTTCAATTTTACCAGAATTAAAAAATACAAAGATATACCCTTTTACATCTGGCCATAATTATCCCAGAAGCAAATGAAAACGCGGTGGCAATCCTGTAATTATCAGTAAAATTGTGTAAATTGATTTTAATTCTGATTATTTTTTCCCAGAGGCAAAAGGTAATTTATCCCTGATTATTACTTCCCCACGCAGCCTCACAACTCACAATCTCTCGATCTCGATCTCTCGATCCTCAATCTCTCAATCTCCTTTCTCTCTCGAACGAACGAACCAACCCTATCTCACTCAAGATTTAGATCTCTCTCACTCACAACGCTCTATCTCTCTCACTCACAATCACTCACTCGTGGTCGCGCATTCGAACTCTTCATCTCCCTCAGTGAAGAATCACGAATTCGAACCCTAGTCTCCAATCCCTAATTGCAGAATCAAGGCTCTCTCTGAACCCTAAATTTCAACTCAGTGAACACGAATTGAAGCTCTCTCTCGTTCCTCTCCCTCCGACTGAAAACACAAACAGGTATTGATCCTATTCTTAAATTTGTTTATGTTTTCTTAGTTTATATTTCATTTAAAGTTTTAATGATTTTTTTGTCTGGTATAGTGGAAATCTGTTGTTTAAAATCTGTCTGATATAATTTTTATTTCATTTAAAGTTTCAGTGATTTTTTGAATGAAAAATTACATTATCAATTCCATAAACTTACTATAGTTGTAGGGTTTTACTCCAAAATTGAAATTGAGAAATCAATCTATAAATAAATCTCTGAAATATGTAGGGTCTTATGTGCACATTTTTCTTGTATAGGTAATGATAATTGATACAAAACAATCATCAATGTCTATTTTTTGTTATTCTGATTTTTTTCAGTTGTATAGAAACTTGTAAGCATAAATACTTTTCCTGATTTTTTTTGTCTGGTATAGTGGTTGTTTGTTGGAACTTAATTAAATCTCATCAAAGCTGGGTATGTATGTTAATTACTATATATCAGTTTGTTAGTAGTTAGTTTAAAGTTAGTTATCATTATCGCGAGATTGAGCATCCAGTAGCGTTACAACTCGTAGGAAGAGTTTACTGCCCATTTGGGTCCTAAAGGAATTAGTCTTCGCAGTTTCACATAGAGGATAACTGGTTTATACAAAAAAAGTTAGTTATCATTGTTAGTTGTTATCTTCCCATTTTCATATGGACTTATATGTATAAATAGGATCCACTAAATTGATCAAACTATCAATAATATATGTTTACTGAAGCGTATAAGAAGATCATGTCGATATAGGGTTGATTACGCCGATAGGTTTCTAGCGAAGGCATGGCAAAAATCAATTCTGACAAAAGTGTCATGTTTTGTTTGGCAAATTTTTCAGAATAGAGTAGCTATGATTACTTTGGTTGAGTCTCATAATGTTTATGTCCGGTTATCTCGGTATAGAAGGTAAGCTTCTGTTGGCTGAGAGTTGCTTAGTGGCAAGACGCTAGATCCCATTGTGCAATATTGACGACGTGTTATATGCAATTTTAACCGAAGCCGTGTATTGATCTCTCTACTCAGTGTCTTGCGGCTGTCTTTGTTTTTGATTTCTACTGTCTTCTGCCAGAATTAGGAGCTTTGATAGTTTCTTTAATATTGGCTTTATAGATGTTACGTTTTGCCTTGCCTGCTATGTAGGATTGGTTTGATTCATTAATACTGTAATGTGGTCATTTTGTTAGCCATGATGCATGCTACTGTAATTGTTTGATTCTGCATAATTGTATCAGGTGGACTTAGGTTGGTGAATTTGCACCTCTTGTGCATAATTCACTTTTTATTATTAATAAATTGTTTTGCCTTTTCAATATATATATATATATATATATATATATATATATATATATATATATATATATATATGTTTAAGATATGTTTACTGCTATTCTTTACATTTCTCTCAACTATGAGTTATATTAAGAATTGTAATATTAATGCCACATTTCTACTAAGCTACTAGTTTCTAATGTATTTTTCATCCTTTTACATTTTTAGCTGTTACTAGTTTCTAAATCATTTTTTATTCTTCATTCTGATTTAAGATGATTAACATGCCTTAAAAATTTCATACTTTTGTTTTGTCATTTTTTCTCTTATATGTGTGTAAGATGTATACTAGTTCTTGATATCTAATTAGTTCTCAAAATTTTCCTATTGTAGAGTTGATTTGACTGTTTGGAATAGGACAAAGAGCAAGTGTGAACCTCTATTTAGCTTGGGAGCTAAGTAAGTTCTCTATAATTCACCTTTACATTACTTACAATTTAAAATAACTACATTTTTGAAGACACATAACATAAAGAGAATATATTCTATGAATTTCAAATTGTGTGTTTGAAATTCTGCATTTGTTTTTGCAGATATCAACCATCTCTTGAGGAAGTGGCGGCATCGTGTGATCTCACATTTACCATGCTTGTTGATCCTCAAAAGTGTGGTGTGTATATTTCTGTATAGATTTTTTAAAAGCTTATGTATAAGTTATGTGCTAGTTATATGTTCTATTCCATTTATCAGGTTAATGTTGCTTGTGGTAAGCATGGAGCTGCAAATGGAATGGGCTCAGGAAAAAGGTGCTTTTTTTTAATTCAAAGTATTCTTAAATAGATTGCTATAATTTGACAGATAATAGAATTTGAAATGTATATTGATGTTTCCAATACAGCGATTCACCCATCTCTTGTTCTCTTTGTTCCCTTATCATCCGACTAATGAAACTCTTATCTCTAGTTTGACTATAGCCTATCCATAGTAATCAAACCAAGACTTTGCATATATTTTCATCACATTACTAATGTCTGCAAGCCATATATCTATTCAATTGTTTACTTTTTTCCGTAATGAAACGATAGGAAGATATTGTGTTCAGGCTTATGGTGTATGATGTGATGTGCCTCTTTAGTCTAATAGTAAGCGTAATACCTTATATATTTTCAGATACGTCGATCTATCAACTGTTGATGTGGACACTTCTAAATTGATTAATGGGCAGGTAAAATCCACTGGAGCATTATTTTTGGAGGTCTGGTTTTCTATACTTTCCCTATTTATTATTCTCTATGGAACATACTGGATGCAATTTAATGAGGATATGCTTTATTCCTTGAATGCTTAAGTTAGATGATCAGATGAATATGTAACTTGTAAGTTGTAACACTTGTGAAGCGATTTCTGTCTATCTGGCTCCAGTTTCAGGTTCCAAAAAGCCAGCAGAAGATGGACTTACTTGGTCAATTTTGAGAAATAAGCAAACAAGGTATTATTCGAGGATGCTGGAGTGCATGCTTTATCAAATGTTTGATGAAACTAACGAAGCTTGAGACACAAATTTAGGTGACTCTTCTTCCTTATTATTCAAAAGTACCAACACAAATTCTCTAGATTATATTGATTTTTTTTCTTATTTTTCTAAAAAATAATTATTCTGTCCAATGTTTGGATAGTATGATAAACAAACTAATTCAAGTTTCATTATGAATCTATTGTTGACAAGGTTGATACTAGAAGAAGCAGTATTAATAAGATGATGAAGTTTCTCTTGATGAAGGTAGTAGAGGATGATGTTCACTCAACAACTTTGAGAAATCAAGTAGGAATCAAATCTTATCTAATACGAACTTGCCTGTGTAGAAATGTTCATTTTTCTCTAATGTTTTATTAACACTAGTGATTCTTTGAATTAATTAATGTCTTTCTTTTATCATTCCTTTAGTATTGGTGCTACATTTTAGGAAAGGAATGTATAGAGCTATTGTACATTGAAATTTTAATTTAGTAAGTATTAGGCTTTGGCGTTTTAGTCATGTTAGTGTGGTGAACTAATAATCGCTTTTGGATGTTGAATGGTTGCATTAACTAATGATATTACTATTTTTACTTAATTCGGATGTTGAACGCGGTGGAATTTGTAGCATCATGTTTTCGATTTTTAATTTTGGATGGTGTTTATTGTGAAGTTATATATGTTTATTTGCAAGTTATGTTTTTGATCCTAGCGGTTAAAAAAAAAATGCAGGATTAGAAAAAAAATGCAGGATTATAAAAAAAAATATTGAACTTTTTACATCTGAGGACAGATTTGGCAGATGTGAAGAGCGACACTTTTACAACTGTGATAATGTCTGGTCAGATGTAAAAAGTCCAATTTAATTTTAAAAAAATAATTAAAATAATGATTTTCACATCTGAGGAAGAACGAACCAGATGTAAAAGGTGCACTTTTTACATCTGACCGGGCCAGTGGTAAAAAGTGTCAGACTTTCTATAACTCGTAGGTTTATGACTGACTTTTGCCAGATGTAAAAGGTGCTTTTCGCCAGATATAAAAAGTGTTTTCTGCACTAGTGCAAGTAGTTTATAATCTGTATGTATAGGACTTGAGAACAAAGATATATTATATTGTTTAATCTAATATTTAGTCTCTTAGCAATTTTGGATTGAGGTCATAATGACTGAAATGAACCTTATTGGGTGATGAAGAACGTCCGTGATAGTTCTCCATATGGTGAATACTAAAAACCTTATGTATATAAAATTTTTGTATTTATATTGTTTAAGTCTGATACTATTGGCATGGTATATATATATATATATATATATATATATATATATATATATATATATATATATATATATATATATATATATATATATACGAAAAAGTATGAGAGAAGTTAGTTCAGAAAATCAAGGAGGTATCAGAAGTATATTTCACAAAAGATCAATAATTTCTAAAGTAAGACATGAAAATAAAATAAAACTATAAGTAAATAAGGAGACATACTACCAACAAACTAAAATCCCTTAAAGCAGGGTCAGATCTATAGCCTAGCAAACCCGAACACTTGCTCGGACTTCGATAATTTTTTTTGGTGTTTTAGGAATTATTTTTGGGCAAAATTGAGATTTTTAAGGGTTAATTTAGGACAAAACAGAAATATTTTTTATTCAAAATTGAGATTTTTAGTGCAAAATTGAAATTTTTGTTTAAATTGATCAATTTTGGTTTAAATTGATCAAGATTTTGTTCGGACTTTACAAATTTTCTGGTTCTGCCATCACTTCAAAAACACTGCTACGAAAAGAGGAATACCCATAAAATAAGAGAGCCAACAATTAACCACAGTAGGACAAAACAACAAGAGGTCTCCATTCTCGTTGATAAAAATTGTTAGTCTTTCACTAAATGCCTTTAACATCATGGAACCTTCCTCAAAAAAGCAGGAGTTAAGAAAAAGACAAACTGGAATGAAAGCATCAGTTGAAAATTGAAATTGAAATCACGCCGTTATAGAAATTCCGAGTTACTTCCTATACGTACCTATTATGTGAAACGAAATTGTGTAGAAAGTACAAAAAATGTGATTATTGATCCACTCACACAAACACAAACACAAACACAAACACAACAGGGAAGGCACGTGTGTTAATTCTAATTTTATATTTCATGTGTGTATGTAAAACGTATAGGTGATGTCAAAGATGTGACGTGTTTGTCTTGATCTCACTTCTAAACACTTTCTTTATAGTAAAAAAGTCTTCACACACTCACCTCATTTTCTAAACTATAAATAAATCTATGATCATGTGTTATAATTAAGTATGTAACATTTTTATAAATAAATAATTTACTTAATCACCTTCTCATCACTCTCTGTAAGAAAAATTTGAAGTTTACAATATGGAACATGATCAACAAGTATGTCAACCTTCTTCTTCTTCTTCTTCTTCAACCAAAGTGGAAAGAAAGATTGTTGAGAAAAATAGGAGAAATCACATGAAGAACCTCTTTTCCAAACTCAACTCTCTTCTCCCTAACTATAGTAACAAGGTACTCTGTTTTTCTCCATCACGTGCATATATATATTTTAAGAAATATTTATATATATTAAATATAAAGATAATTACATATGAATAAAAAAAAGACGGACGATAAATTGCGCCGCTAAACTTGTATGTATATTTATTTGAGGATAACGACATTAGTTTTATTTTTTTAATTGTTACAATGGAAATAATACAATTCTTTGCATCAAGTAGTTTAGAAAAAATCTAAAATTTTACTATTTTTAAAGTAAATGTTCCTACAAACTGAATTAAACTCATGGACAAAAAAATAATACATTTTCTATTTAATCCTATTTTTTTAAATCAATTTTTATTTAATGCTAACATGCCACAAGTAGTCTTTAACACTTCAATTGATATCCATGATATTAATATGGGTTAATAGGCCTTTACCCTCCTGCAATGTGGGCGAGTTTTGCGATACCCCCCTGCAAAAAAAAAACATGTAGATTCCCCCTTGCAATATCAAGATTCTTTGCGTTACCCCCTTGCCTGCACACCGTGGCACATGACTGGGTGGAATCTCCACGTGTCATGTCCACGTGGAAAATAAATTATTATTTTTGCCACGTGGCATCTGACTGGGTATAAAAAAATTAAAAAAAAAAATTCTGTCACTTTTTTTATTTAACTTATTATTATTATTTTAGTTATTATAATTATTATTAATTTAAAATTAAAAGAAAAGAAAAAAGAAACAACCACCATTATTTCTCACAAACCTTTTCTATTTAATTTTTCTTCATCATCATCTTCATCACCACAACCACCATTTCTCCACCTACATCACAACATTATTTCTCCACCACACCCATCAAAATTTCTCATCATTCAAAGCTTCACCAAAATCATCTTCATCCCCAACATAAATCTTCATCACTAAATTCAAATAAAAATAGTTAAAAACAACAACACCCATATTAATCTTCATCCCTACCACCATATTCATCATCAAGAGCAAGCCATCATCATGCTCATGTCTTTTCCAACTTTTGAAAAATTTGCAACAAGAATAAGAACAACAAGAAAAACTGTAGTGGTATGCGTATCTATGAGTTTTCCGGCGAAAAAAAAATTCTGCATTTCTATGAGTTTTCCGGCGAAAATATCACCGGAGAAGATGACCGGAGGCGGCGGAGGTGCGGCGGCGACGGTGGAGAGGTACTATAAATTGTTCTTCTCTTCACTAAGGCCACAAAGGTGGTTGTCCCATGTGAAACGGAGTTGTGTACCGGGAGAAAAACACCGTTGAAGTAGAAGAATCTCGCCGGAATTTGGAAATTCACGGCGGCTCTGAAGAACACGAAGAACATGGTGAAGATTGATCCCGAAAATAGATCAAATCACCTCAAAATCATGCCAAAGTTTCCAGAATCATTATTTAAGTTTCATGAAACATGTTTATCAAATTTTTAGAGGTATTTGAACAAGTTATAATGGAAATTTGAGCAATTGCAGCCCCATTATCTCTTCATTTCATTATTATCAAATTTGTTCTTGGTTCCTTAAGTTATAAGAAGGAGTCAATTGAGAAGAAGAAGCTCAATGAAGAAGAAGACTGTTTCTTCTTTCTTTTCTTCTTAAATTGATATGTTTTCTTTTAATTTTTTTAAATAATAATAATAATAACTAAAATAATAATAATAAGTTAAATAAAAAAAAAGTGACTTTGACAAAAAATAAAAATAAAAAAGTGACAGAATTTTTTTTTTTAAAATTTTTTTTTTTACCCAATCAGATGCCACGTGGCAAAAATAATAATTTATTTTCCACGTGGACATGACACGTGGAGATTCCACCCAGTCATGTGCCACGGTGTGCAGGCAAAGGGGTAATGCAAAGAATCTTGATATTGCAAGGGGGAATCTACACGTTTTTTTTTTGCAGGGGGGTATCGCAAAACTCGCCCACATTGCAGGGGGGTAAAGACCTATTAACCCTATTAATATAGGTTCGACAAAGGAAGGGAGACTAGAATGGTATTATGGTCGCAAGACCAAATATAGTGTTTAGACATTTATACAAAGAAATATTTGTTAAAGATTTTTTTCAAACTACTACTCCATAATTTACAAGTATTTATCTAGAGCAAATGAGAAGAAGTCATGCGCATGTAAAGTAAAAGTTTGTTAAAAGTTAAGTTGCAGGTACTACATACAAATTTATTTATGTGACTTGTTTTCAGTGTAAATTTATTGGATAAATATCTCCAACATATTTTATTTAGTTGTGAATATCACATACAAATTTATTTGTATAGTTTCGAGTTAGTTAGACCTCACCTAACTAAGTTAGGTTTACATTTTTGGAAATGTGTGTCTATATAAGTATGCACCTAAACCGTATATATTATTTGTACATGGATTTGAAGTGCCATCCTTTATAAAAAAGGATTAACAATAATTGTTATCCTCATATTTTTACTATTTTATGGATTTGAGCTTATTATTTTAAAATTTGACAATTTTGATTCTCACAAATTATTTCTAAAATACGGTGATATGGCACATTTTAAATGAAATTTTTATGAGAATCATGTTACAATTTTATCGATTTTAATCTTAATATGTTTCATCATTAGATCATATATCACGTCATTTTAAACGGATTACATTATCAATTTTTAATTCAAAAGTATAAAGAATGACAAAAACTTTCATATTTTAAAATAAGTATCCACACAATGATTGGTCAAGATCAAATGACACTAAAGTGTCAAACTTTTTATATGACACCTCCAATATCTCATTGACATATCAAATGATTTTGGATTAATGTTATATTTTAAAGACATAATCTATGTTATAATATAGTTCAATCCAACAATCAATTTTGTAATACGGTTATCTGGTAAATAATTATCGAAAGTGTTATATTTTTAAGTTTGACGATTTGATGTCATTTGATTTTACGCATAATAAAAATAAGGAGACAAAAGTTACAATTACCCCTTATAGTTATAGCCTAACAAAGATTTAATGTAGGAAGCGTTACCATTGCCTGAACAAGTAGAGGAGGCTATAAACTACATAAAGAGCCTAGAGACAAATGTAAAGTTGGTGAAGGAAAAGAAAGAAGGTTTAATGGAAAACAAGAGATCACATAGTGGCTGCTCGAGTTCTTCTGAAGCAAAAAGAAACATAATATCACCCAAAATTGAGATTCATGAAATGGGTTCTTCTCTACAAGTCATTATAACATGTGGGGTTAATGATCAATTCATTTTATGTGAAATTATTCGAATACTTCATGAAGAAAATTTGGAGGTCATTACCGCAAATTCTTCGGTAGCCAAAGATTCAATTTTTCATATTTTGCATGCCGAGGTACACATAATATAGTATAAATTTATGTTTAAGTTTTAAAGTGCAGTTATGGTCGCGATGCAATTTATTATGTTGCACAATAATATAGACAAATATTTGCAATTGCTATTGTGATGTCGTTGCAAAGAGCTTTAATTGTCAGAATGACATATTTTATTTTTTGGTTTTTACTACCAGTAAAAATAAAATATTCTGATTTGGGAGTTATGCATTAAGTCGATTTCAACTCCTTCCAATTACAGTTGCGGGAGATTGAACTGTGATCCTCCCTGATGCAATTTTAAACTATGAAAGCATGCATATATTCTTTAGTTTTAATCTTAACATTATTTTACAAAAATAAAGGATTATTACTTTTTTTTGCAGATTCCACAATCTTTGCTTCAATTTGGGGCAACTAAAGTAAGTGAGAGATTGAAAATGTTTGTGAACGGATCAGGGAGTGAGATAGAAACAGAGCCTCAACTGTGGGATTTTGAAATTGGAACTCAGAATTCGGAGCTTCTAGATTCTATAGTAACCAAGAGTTTACCAAATCTTTGATGAAGAAGCAAATTATTATTAATCAAGAGTGCCTGTAGCTATATATTTACCATTTTACAAAGTTGGTTTATTATTTTAAAATAATAAACACTTTTAACTTGAGTAATTTGCATAGTTTACCTATCATGGTACCGCATCCAAGTAACCTCAATCAACTGAGTCAGAAAAATTTCAAAGTCGACTTTGAATAATAACAACCTCATTTTTACTTCTCTTGGCATCATCCATTAACTCATTTGCTATCATAGCAAATGAGTTTATTATTTTTTCACACATATTAATCCAAGAGTGTTGGTAACTTATAAAGATATTGTTTGGAGCAAAATTGCTCCTTTGAAAGATGTCTTTGTTCGTTTGGAGATTGTAATATAACATGTTATCAATTAAAAACAATTTGGTGCATCGTCAATGTTTCATTCGGGCTCATTATTGTGTGTCGGTGGTTGTGGAGTTTAAGAAACCTCCAATCACTTGTTTTTTGATTTTGATCATTCTAGCTTGTTTTGGTGTAATATTCTTTCTTGAGTATTTCTTCTCCTTTACCGATTGTAATGCTTGACAATATTTTGCAATTTTGTAATGCATATATGTTTAATAAAGATATAAAGTTTGACCTTCAAACGATATGGTTGACATGTTGTTGGCACATTTGGAAGGAAAAAAAAAATACCCAAGACTTTTCTCAGAAAGAGGTACGGCCCTATATGGATTGATGTTTTGTTTGATAAAGTCAAAACTTTTGCTTGGTGGTGGTTAAAAACTCGAAAGAAGAACTTTAAATTTGATTTGAATATATGGTGGTATTACCTCTTGACTTTTTTAGGGATGTGATTTGACTAAAATGATGTAGTGTTTTATTTATTTATTTTTGGCGTATCCTATGTTCATGTAAACTTCGTTTTGATTGATCAATATTGTACTTTGTCTCAAGCATCATTTGCTAACTGCGTTATATAAAGATCAATCGTTATTCATGTCAAATTTAATTTTTTTATTACTTCACTCTGCCTTGTCTTTAAAGTTATCATACCACTAGCCAAAAGAATGAAGTTGTTTTTTTTCAGCAAAAAGAATGAAGTTGTTGAACTCAATTGATTAATGAGTTTTTACTAAGGACGAATCACTTAAAGTCGGAAGAATTCAAATTGAATTTTTAGTAGGAATAAATTTTGATTAGATTTTATTTATCTAGCTAATTACAAAATTCCTTGGAAATCAGAAGATTAACAAACTCCTTTAGAAATCAGAGGATTAACAACAAAAACTACTGTAAGACCCAAGATTTCATTGTATAATTGGTTTTAGGTTTATTAGGGTTCCGATGTGTTCATGTTGTGAAACATCGTGTAATTAGTAAGTTTTGCTGTAATTGAGTCTGTTTTGGACTCGTGCGCTGTAAAGGCACAGACTTTTGTCTTGTAATCCTCTTTTGGGAATAAGAAGGGTGCTGTGGATTTAGAATGATGAGTTTTGGATTATTCTTGTTTTTGGAAAAACGAGTAGGATTTTACCCGCGGATGTAAAAATCGTACTGTGTCTGTTTTAAGTGAGGTTTCGGATGGGAGTTTTATATATCTGCGTGAGTGAGGTTATGTTCTGAGAATAATTTTCTAAGGCATGGAAGAAAATTGCAGTCGCGGAAAAAGATTCGGCGATAAGTTTTGGAAATGTTTAACGTTGGACGTTCTTTCCGTAGTTTTTACGTTTTTGAGATTTACGTTCGTCGCGACGCGCGAGAGCTGAGTACTTGTCTTGTTTTGGAAGATTGGATTTAATCTTGTGTTGATTCATAAAGCAATTTGATCCAATGGCTAGGGATTAAGCTTGGACTTTTGTTTTTGATCCAAGGGTGGTGAATTAGCAAGAGCTTTAAATAGTAAGGAGGTGTAACACTTTGTGGACTTAGGATTTTATCACAAGACTCTCCTTCCTTTCTCTCTTTCACGTGGCTCCATTACTTCCTCCTAACCTTCTTCACCAAATTTTCAATTCCTCACCATTTCACTCCATTTCAAGCTTGGAAGCTTAGTGGGAAGTTGTAGAGAATCACTTTCTTAAGGTAACCCTCTCTTCTCATCTCCTAGGTTGGTAGATTTTTAGAGTTTTGAGGTTTTTGGGTTTATGTTCTTAAGAGGGTTTGGTGAGAAATGTTGTTCTTGCTAGTTTTTGTTTCATGAAAGTTGTTCATGAGAGTTTAGTAAGCATGCTAGGCTTTGTTGTTTCAATTTTTCCATGAGTTGGTGAAAATCTCATGAGAAAAGTTAGGGTTTTAGGTTGGTTATGTATTGATCAATAACATGTGGTTAAGTTGTAAGGTTTTGAAAAGAAACGTTGTTTTTGAACCTTTAGGCGAAAGGGATTGGTGTTGCATGGTTTTGTTTTAGAAAATCCGTTGAAAAATATTTTGGGGTTTATGAAAAACGGGGTGTTACATTTTTGGTATCAGAGCACGGCTTTAAATCTTCAAAGGGAAAGTGTATACTTGAGTCGTTAGTCCAGAGTCGGGTAGAACTTAGCTAGAGTAGTGTCAGTTCTAATGTCAGTTCTAGTGCCTGTTCAGTGTCGGTTGTGAGTTAGTAACCGTTGAATGAGATTTTCTGTAGAGACTCAGAAATGTTTGGATAAGGAATCTAATCAGAATTGGTATTGTGCAGAAACCGAATGCCTCCAAGAAGGGTACCTACAGTACCTATGGCGGACAATGTGGATGTGAATCAGATGGCTTATGCCATGCATACAATGGCAGCGGCTGTGACTGCTCAGAGCCATGCTAAGGCGCAGAGAGATCTGGAGAAGCGCGAAAGGGAAATACTTGCTGCTGGATCTAGACTTCTTTCAAGTTTCAACCACCAAACTCCTCCGAAGTTTAATGGGGAGGGAGGTCCGGAACTGCTGATTTATGGCTCCAATCTGTGGAGAGGATTTTCGGGGCAATTCATTGTCCAGAAGGGGAGAAAGTAGTCTTAGCTACCTATCAGTTACTAGGGGGTTCTGAGTATTGGTGGAGGAACACCCGACTGATCATGGAGAATGTTCATGAAGAGTTAAGTTGGGAGAACTTCAGGCGGAGGTTTCTGGCCAAGTACTTTCCTGAGACTGCTAGGGAGAGGTATGGGGAAGAGTTTCTGAGGCTAAGGCAAGCGGACATGAATGTTGAAGCATATGCCAAGAAGTTTGAATCTCTATCTCGTTTCTTCCGCTTCTTTAGGGATGGGATAGATGAGGATTATATGTGCCGTCGTTTCCAAGATGGGCTGAGGTACGAGCTGCAGGATGCGGTTGTGCCATTGGGTATCCGACAGTTTCAAGTGTTAGTGGAGAAATGTCAAGAGGTAGAAGACATGAAGAATAAGCGGGTGAACCGCCAAGGGAATTCTAGCGCTGGGGGACCAAGTCGTTCGAGTGGTCCAAGTCAGAGTCAGAATCGTGGGAAACAAGGTAGTAAGCCTTACGACCGCCCTCAGAATAGCAGGGGACCGGGCCGATCGGTGAATCAAGGTAGCCGGGGAAAATCTGATGGTAGTAAGGGAAATTGCTACAACTGTGGAGAAGCGGGGCATTTTGCTAATGAGTGCACGCAACCGAAGGGGGAAAACACCTGCTACAATTGCAAGAAGCCGGGACACTTTGCTAGAGATTGCAGAGCCCCGAAGACCGGGCCGTCGGCAAGTGTGGCACAAGGCTCACAGGGTGTCAGACTTGTGGCAAAGGCACGTGCTTACTGTATGGGCACTGAGGTGAGTGGGCAGGTGTTAGCCCATATTTTTACTAAGTAAAAATATGTTCTAAGTGCATAAATAAAATAATTATGTTTAATTATGTAATTATTTTTTAATCATTAAATATGTTTGGTTTTCAGAACCAATGAATTTAATGATTAATCATGCACGAACATGTAATAAATGTTCTATTATGGAACGTTGCATTTAAATGCATATTCTCTTTCTTTCAGGATCCTTTCGATTTGGTCGAAATGTCAGTAGGGTCGAAGCATCCAGTGGGCAAAAGTAATTTATGGACTTAGCGAAATATTCAAAATAAAGCGTGGTTACTTCGACTTCGATGGAAACAACGGTTAACTCAGAAGATAAGAAAGGATTCAAATTCAAAATACGTGTCAAGACACGCGTCCTTTCTGTAGTTATTTAGGCGTTAGTAGCAGTTAGAAATTAGTGTCTATAAATAGCCTAGTTATGTGATCGGAAAAAGGGTCACAATCATTATACAAAATCCTCAGAAAAACTCTAAGTACCCATGTCAAAGCGAGAAACGAGTGTTCGAAGGAAAATGTATGTAATGTGAACCATTTTATTCTGTAATCATTTACATTTGAATGCAATTTACAGTTTTTAATCTCATTCCAATCTAATTATCTTTTACTTTCGACTCTTTCTTTCCTTCTGTTTATTCAATTGGATAAACATTCTTTCTTGCATTTCAAGTTACTAAAACATAAAAACAACACTTTATCAACATAAGAACAATAACAAACATCATTTACTTTGAAAATATAAACAAAAACACTATGTCCCGAGATTTACTAGTTGGTCTCTCTTGTAATAATCAAACTAGCGTTGTTTACCAAATTTCACAGTAAACAAATTGGCACACCCGGTGGGACTGTGTGCTTTACGTTTAAATTTCTTCAAAGTTTGTGTAGTTAATTTGTTCTGCATTTTTGTGTATTGTTTCCAAATATTCTTGTGTAGTGTATGCTTTTGAGGAACGGGAAATTACTCCCTGAAATGGTTAGACCACCACCCAGAAGTAACCCAAGACAAAACATGGAAAATCCGAACGGAAACAATAATAATAACGGTTCGAATGTATCAACCGCTTCGAGCGTTTCTGAGGCCATAATCTCTCCTGTAATCAGTGAGATTGTGCCCAATGCTAGTGGGGCGACAGTTTCCGCCCCAATATCTTATGTGGTAAGTGCCACAATGACAATGCCAACATCTACAGTGGTATCTTCGACCACTACAGAACCTATCTTGTCCCTTTCCCATGCTATGGAGGGAAGTTTCTCTCCAAATAGGACAAATGTTAATGGGGGTGGCGCAAGTTCTTCTACTTTCTCATTACCCTTTTCCCAATATGTGGGTCAGGGCACAAGTAGGAACTACCCATATGGTATGCCTACCAGTATGATGCAAGGTTTGCAAACAAGTGCATCATTGTTCATAGAGTCAGCACCAGGCGTATTTGTGCCTAATAATCAGATAGTTTCTGGTTCTGCTACTCGAAATGGCAATCCCTCATTAACCAACAATGCCTTGAATGCTTTAAGGCAACAAATGGATGAGAGTAATCATGACATGGTAAATATGTTAACACAACAAATTGGTACAGTATTTAACCCATTAATTCAAAATACAAACCAAAGTTATCAATTGTTGGCAAATCAAATGGGAAGAATTGCTGATTTCTTTGGGGCTCCTCAAGCCCATAATCAACAAGTTCCCCAAATTCAGAATGTGGTGCCTTTACAAATTGCACAAGCACCAAATAATGCCATTATGCTTGCCCCAAATAATGTTGCAAACCCCATAAACCAAGTCCAACAACCAGTGCCAGTGGTCGAACCACAGGTGCAAATTCAGGCACAGCAACAGGCTTTGCCCCAAGTCGAACAAAATCCTGGAATTGTGTTGGTAAATAGGAACCAAAATGCTGATGATGTAGTTAGAAATGTCCAGAATAATAATTTTGCTGGGCAAAATAACATAGCCAATTTGGTCGAAACTATCCTAGCACAAAATGGTTTAAACATAGGCATGCATAGGCCTCATTTTGTTTCTGCCTTATCAGAATATGTGCTTCAAACAGAATTGCCAAGGGGTTGGAAAATCCCAAAATTTACTAAATTTGCTGGTGATACTAGCGAATCTACTGTTGAACACATAGCAAGATATCTGACTGAGGCAGGAGATCTAGCAAATAATGAGAATTTGAGAATGAAGTATTTTCCAAATTCTCTAACGAAAAATGCCTTTACATGGTTTACTACTCTCCCTCCACATTCAATTTTTAATTGGAATCAATTAGAGAGAGTCTTCCATGAGCAATTCTACATGAGACAGTCTAAGATAAGTCTCAAAGAATTAGCAAGTGTTAGGCGCAAAACTCCCGAGTCTATAGATGATTATTTGAATAGATTTCGTTTACTTAAGGCTAGGTGTTTTACTCAAGTGCCTGAACATGAATTGGTCGAAATGGCTGCCGGTGGCCTAGACTATTCGATCAGAAAGAAATTAGACACTCAACATCTAAGAGATATGGCCCAATTGGCTGATAGGGTTCGACAGGTCGAACGCTTGAAAGCAGAAAAGGCTAGAAATTCAAAGTATCATAAAAAAGAAAAGGTTGCTTATGTAGAAACACATGATAGCGACCAAGAATATGATGTCTCTTATGAAGATGTTGAACAAGGGGAAATAGACCTAGCAGAATTAAAACCTGGTCCCCCTTACACTTGCAAGCTTTTAAAACCTTCAAATGGAAAAAACCCTGTTGAACAAAAAAATGATAAATATGTTTCAAAGACTTATACTTTTGATATAACAAAATGTGATGAAATCTTTGATTTGTTGGTTACTGATGGCCAAATAGTGGTTCCAAAAGGTGTTAAAATACCACCATTAGATATGAGAAAGAAAAGAGGTTATTGTAAGTATCATAATTTTCTTGGACATAGAACCTCACAATGTGTGCTTTTCAGGGACTTGGTTCAAAAGGCTTTGAACGAAGGAAGACTTAAGTTTGGTGAAAAACCCAAAGCTGCAAAAGCAGATCCAGAATCTTCACAGAATGCTGATACCCTCTATGCTGAACCACAAGCTATTATGATGGTCGAAGCCATGGAGGTTTCAGAGGTGCAAGTGGAAAAAATCCCTGAAAAGGAGTACTTTGAAAAAATGAAAGTAGTATATCCTCGTGCTGAAGAGGATTTGATTGACTTTCTAAACAGATGCAAGTTAGAGAACAAAGGAGTGATGCTTTGTGCTCGTTGCAGTGCTGTTTGTGATAAGGAGGCTACTGCAGGCCTCATGAAGTTCAAACCAGTTGCAAATAGGCAGGGGGCAAACCCAAAACCGTCTCGTGGTAAAGGAAAGGGCATTCTAACTCGACCAAATAATATGGTCCAAACAGATCGAAGGCCCACTTTCCTTCCTTCTGGTTCGATTCCTATAGAACGCTGGATGCACCAAGGAACCATAAAGTTCAACAAGGGTGCAATGGAAGTTGGTGGCGCAAGTGGCACCAAATTAAGCTATTCAGAGGATGTCAACAAATACTCTTACAAGAACAATTACAAGGGTAAACATCCAATGACAAGGACTCAGTGGCGTAGGTTCCAACGCCAAAAGAAATTGGCTGCAACTAATCTTCAAACAGGCCAATATAAAGAAGTGGCTAGAAGGCCAGCAAAAGAAAGGATCCTTCCTCCTATAGAAGAAAGCAAGATGGAAGAAGATGATCTGCTGGACTCTGAGCCAGATTTCGACGTAATATGCGTGGTTTCCATATTACCATCGGAATATGATGTTCAAACAGAGATAACTGAGCTCGAAACTGATTTCGACCAGTTAGAAATGGCTGACCCTAAGCCAATTTGCTACTATGTCATGAACAATGGCTGCATCGAGGAGCAACAGGCTACATTCGAAAGGCCAGACTTAGGCATGAAAAACCATCTTAAACCCCTCTTCATCAGAGCAAAGGTTGAAGGAGTTGGAGTTAACAAGGTGCTGATAGATGGAGGAGCTGCTGTTAACCTAATGCCTCTATCTATGTTACCCAAGATTGGCAAATATGACTGTGATTTGTCAGCCCATAACATTGTTTTGTCAAATTACGAAGGCAAAACAGGACATTCAAGGGGGGCAATTCAAGTGGATGTTGCTGTGGGCAGCATAGTTCGACCAACTTTATTCCTAGTGGTCGAATCCAAGGCAAACTTCAACTTACTATTGGGGCGAGAGTGGATTCATGGAGTATGAGCTGTTCCTTCGACTCTTCACCAGAAGTTGATGCTTTGGAGGGAGGATGGCTGCGTAGAAAATATAGAAGCTGATCAGAGTTTCTATATGTCAGAGGTTGATACCATAAATCAACAAACCTTTGGCAAAAATTTGGCGAACATAGCGCCATGTTATGATAGAGAGAATGCTTTCACACCTTCTGATAATGTGATATATTCTGTCAAACTCCACCCAACCCAGGGCTTCATATGGGAAAGAGAGGAAATAGATGCTGTGTCCTCAGAAGATGGAGTTATACCACCATCTGGGTGGAATGTTTACGAAGATTATGATGACTGAGTCCAGCGCATGGGCCAGGATTACGGCTTATATGGCCGAAACTAAGTTAAATACGGCTTTGGAAGCTGATGTTCATCAAAATATGGCTACAGAAGCCAAGGTCGAAAGCGATGGCATTTCTATGCCACAAGCACAAAGGCTCGACTGCATCTATGATGAGGAACCTTTAGGGTTCGAAAGGGATCCACTTAATGAAACTCCTAAGATGCAGGCTCAAGACCCTTTGGAGGAAATTGACATTGGAGATGGCTCAGCAAAAAGGCCAACTTACATTAGTGCCAATATTAGTCCTGACTTAAAAGGAAAATTGGTACTACTTCTCAAAGAATTTAGTGATTGTTTCGCTTGGGATTATAATGAAATGCCTGGACTCAGTAGAGAAATGGTCGAATTAAAACTACCAATCAAGGCAGGTAAGAAACCAGTGAAACAATTGCCAAGAAGGTTTGCACCAGATATCATGTCCAAAATCAAAGAAGAGATCGAGAGGCTGCTGAAGAGTAAATTCATCAGAGCTGCCAGGTATGTAGAATGGTTAGCAAATATAGTTCCTGTTATTAAAAAGAATGGTACACTTAGGGTATGTATAGATTTTAGGGACTTAAATAATGCTACACCTAAAGATGAGTATGCCATGCCTGTGGCAGAAATGCTAATAGACTCAGCAGCAGGCTTCGAGTTTTTGAGCATGTTAGATGGTTATTCTGGTTATAACCAAATATTCATTGCTGAGGAAGATGTATCTAAAACAGCATTTAGATGCCCTGGTGCTTTAGGCACTTATGAGTGGGTTGTGATGCCTTTTGGCTTAAAAAATGCTGGTGCCACTTATCAAAGGGCAATGAATTCCATGTTTCATGATTTTATAGATACATTCATGCAAGTTTACATTGATGATATCATCATTAAATCCTCTTCTGAAGATAGCCATTTGGTATATCTTAGGCAATCTTTTAAAAGAATGAGGGAACATGGATTAAAAATGAATCCATTAAAATGTGCTTTCTGTGTGCATGCAGGAGATTTCCTTGGTTTTGTGGTGCATAAAAAAGGCATTGAAATAAACCAAAACAAGACAAAGACTATCTTGGAGACCAAGCCTCCTTCGACCAAAAAACAACTTCAATCTCTGCTAGGAAAAATCAACTTCTTGAGAAGATTCATTTCGAATCTAAGTGGAAAGGCTCAAGCTTTCTCACCACTACTTCGACTCAAGAAAGATGATCCATTCAAATGGAACCAAGAGCATCAAAAGGCTTTTGATGACATCAAAGAATACTTAATAAAGCCTCCAGTTCTAATGCCTCCTAGTAGGAATAAAGCTATGAAGTTGTATATTGCTACGTCTGATAAGACGATAGGAAGCATGTTAGCTCAAGAGGACGATAATGGCATAGAAAATGCAGTTTATTACCTTAGTAGAGTTTTAAATGATGCAGAAACTAGATATACTGCCATAGAAAAGCTTTGTCTTTGTTTGTATTTCTCTTGTACAAAACTTAAGCATTATATAAAGCCTGTTGATGTTTATGTCTACTCCCACTTTGATGTTATTAAACATATGCTAACTAAACCTATATTACATAGTAGAATTGGGAAATGGGCATTAGCATTAACTGAATATTCACTGACTTATAAACCTTTAAAGGCTGTCAAAGGCCAAATTGTGGCTGATTTCATAGTAGATCATTCGTTGGTCGAAATGCCACAGGATTATGTGGATATTCAACCATGGATTCTTTATTTTGATGGGTCCAAACATAAGTATGGAACAGGAATTGGAATTTTGATCATATCTCCGACTCAAGTTCCAACCAAGTTCAAGTACAAAATAAATGGACTTTGCTCTAATAATGAAGCTGAGTATGAAGCTTTAATTACAGGATTAGAAATATTAAAAGACTTGGGGGCAAAGAACATTAAAATAAGAGGTGATTCTGAATTAGTATTGAAACAATTAACACAAGAATATAAATGTGTGAAAGAGCATCTGGCGAAATACTTTTCTATAGCTAGTTCTTTGTTAGATTGTTTCGATCATGTAGACATTGAACATGTAGCTCGATTAAAAAATCAAGAAGCAAATGACTTGGCTCAAATTGCTTCAGGATATAAAATGTCAAAAGAAAAGTTGACACAATTAATCGAAATAAAAGAAAAAATGGTTTTACAAGAACCAATATCTGCACAATTGTCAATACCAAAACTTGTGGGGGCAGAGACTATACCACAAATAAATGGTGAAATAAAAAATCCCCTAGAAAATTTTGGACATGAAATAAATGGTGAAATAAAAAATCCCCTAGAAAATTTTCAAATTTTTGCCATTGACAATTTGTCAGATAATGATTGGAGAAAACCTATAGTAGATTACCATAAGAATCCAACAGGAAATGTGGATCGAAAGGTAAAATATAGGGCTTTAAGCTATATAATTTTTGAAAATGATCTTTTCAAAAAGACTTCTGAAGGAATCTTGTTAAAATGCCTTAATGAAGCAGAAGCATATATAGCAATCTCTGATGTTCATAGTGGTACTTGTGGCTCTCATCAAGCAGGACATAAGATGAAATGGCTCTTGTTTCGACAAGGTTTGTATTGGCCCTCTATGTTGAAGGATTGTATAGAGTTTGCGAAAGGATGCCAAGAATGCCAAAGGCACTCAGGAATTCAACATGTGCCTGCAAGTGAACTACATTCAATAGTAAAACCATGGCCCTTTAGGGGTTGGGCTCTAGACCTTATTGGTGAGATTAAACCTGCTTCATCAAAAAATCAACGTTATATTTTAGTTGGAATAGATTATTTCACAAAATGGATAGAAGCCATTCCTTTACCAAATGTTGATCAAGAGGCAGTAATTAATTTCATACAAAATTACATAATATATAGGTTTGGAATTCCTGAAACAATAACTACTGATCAAGGTTCAGTTTTCACTGGTCGAAAGATGCAGGAATTTGCCCAAGAAACTGGCTTTAGACTGTTAACTTCAACACCATATTATGCACAAGCAAATGGTCAAGTCGAAGCAGCAAATAAAATTATTATAAATCTGATAAAGAAACATATAGCCCAGAAGCCAAGAAATTGGCACAAAACCTTAGACCAAGTGTTATGGGCTTGTAGAAATTCTCCTAAAGAATCAACTAACACTACTCCATTTCGACTAACTTATGGTCATGATGCAGTATTACCAGTCGAAATACATTTGCAATCAGCAAGAGTACAAAGACAAATGGAAATACCTCTAGACCATTATTATCAGATGATGTCAGATGAGTTGATTGATTTAGATGAAGAAAGGCTTAGTGCTTTAGAAGTTTTAACAAAACAAAAAGAACGAGTTGCTAAAGCATATAACAAAAGGGTTAAGTTTAAGTCTTTTGATATAGGAGAATTAGTTTGGAAAGTTATATTGCCTATGGACAAAAAAGATAGGATCTTAGGCAAGTGGTCCCCAAATTGGGAAGGACCATTCAAAATTATTCAAGTTTATTCTAATGGCGCATATGAAATTGAGGAGTTAACTCCTGAAAAACGTACTTTGGGTATAAATGGAAAGTATTTGAAGAAATATAAGCCTACTTTACTCGAAGTAAAAATAAGCGCAGAATAATACTTGAACATGAAATCGAAATGGCAATAATTAAAACTTGCCACAAATCAGGAATTGGTCAAAGGAAGCAAGCTTTAAAAATAGAAATAGGAAGTAGGAACAACTTTATTTTTATTATTAATAAGAAAAGTTCTTTATTACATATGATAACATAATTCTACCCAGACTTAGGCTTAGATTTAGAAGTTTCTGATTCTATACTCTTCAGTTTCTCCTTGAAAAGAGATAGTGCTTCATTAGCAAGCTTCTGAACCTCAGCTGGATAATCTGCTAGATTGTCTTCATATGTCCATAAGAACTCTTCCAGATCAGGGCCCATTTCTTCCTCTTCTGATTCTGTTAAAATTAGTTCTTCCTTGTTTCTCTCATAGCGTAACCTGTTTTCTTCGCAACGCCAGGGCTCTGCTCCCTTTTTGCTATTTTCTTTTAAGCCTGAAGCATCCTTAGTAACCTGCCTTTCCATGGTATGATTTTCTTGTTGAGGTTACTTGATTACCCTGAATGGTTAAAATGAGAAGAATCATCCTTTTTTATAGTGCCATCAAGCCTTCTTATCAGTGTGGTCATCAATACAATTCATTTAATGAATTTGGCTGTCATCACCTTTTGACTTGACTGCCTTGATATGGTGCTTTGACTGCTTGTTTTTCTGTGTCTTTTTGACTGATGTCAAAAGGGGAAGTAAAAATAAGCGCAGAATAATACTCAAGCATGTAAAATAAAATGGTAAATTGTAAATTGCCATAAGACATGGACTTTGTTCAAAAGTTACAGGATCCAAAATATTGTTCGAACGGACAATAAAGAAAATAAACTAAGGGAATTATAAATTCTTGGTGCAGTCAGCATAAGTCTTCTTGAGGGTTGCCATTTCCTTTTCGACTACCAAATTCGAACTCTCCAGGGATTTGATCTCTTCACCAACAACTTCTGCAGAGCCAAAAGCTTGAAGCCCTTCCCTGCCATATGCGTCAATCTGCTCTTGGGTCGAAGCTTTGGTCTCTTTCTCAATTCGAGCTCTCTTGGTCTCCTCTTCGATGATCTTGCGCCTGTAACTAACAATCTGCTCCTCTAAGAGTTTGATTTGTTCCTTGTAATGGGCAACCTTGTCATCACATTCTTTTAGCTCTGAATTTCCTTCGACCAGTTGAGAGGACAATCTTTCCACTTCAGCTTGTGCTTGCTGGGCCTTCTCAAAGAACATGGTTTGAGCTTGTTGTTGTGTGGCAAGTCTTGTGTTATTATCAATCCTCTTCTGCACTGCCTTGGCATATTGGTCCACAATTGAACTAAGTTGTATGACTTTGCCAAGGGTTTCCTCATCAGTCCTAGGATTGTGAAGCTTCTTCAGGAAAGCCAAGTGGCTATAAGCACATGCTGGTTGTTCTTCAATCTGCTTCAACACATCCCTTTGGACGAATGTAGTTGTAAGTTTCAGCAACAGAGAGTCCTGGCGCACCATCGAGTCGATTTCAGAGTTGGAAGGCGCTGAGTCAGTGGTTGTGTGCTCACTAGAGGCGTTTCCTTGATTTTCTTTCCTCGAGAGTAGAAGTTTAAGGGTACCGGCAGGATCAGACTTCTGCATATTGGTAAATTCTTCTTCTTGTACGCCCAAGCTTGCAGAAAGTCTCGAGGTCGAAGAGACAGATATGATCCCTGAACCCCCAACCTCAGCTTCAGGAATTGCATCAGAGTCATGTTGAGATTCCTGGTTCGAGCTTTCCTGGCCTGAGTTTGTAGACATACTAGGCATTGAATATTTGATGCTCGAAGCATTGGTTGGCACCTCCTCAAGGTTTGGTTGTTTATCTTCCTCAACAGGACTTTTCTTCGACTGATCCTACAAACTCAAAAGAAAATTAGTAAAGATCAAATGTAACTATGAAAATTTAAGGTTTAGAGTAAGATGAGTTATACCTCTCTTTCTTCGACCTCAGGGCTAGTTTGAGGATAACCACCCTTCTCAGCATTGGGGGCATCGTTGCCTGGTTGTGCATCATCTGTCTTTCCCCCATCAATAATTGTTTCATCATTGACCAAGGTCTCTGAATGAGGTGCAGGGTTACCTTGTGGTCCGTCAACCTGTTCTTCTGATGTCTTGGTAAGTTGGTCTTGTTCGACCACTTTTTTCTCTGAAGCATTGGTCTGAGGGGTTGGATCTCCACCGCTTTCACTCGAGGTGCGGATTTTTAATGCCCTAAGCACTTTAGGCTTCCTGATTGCTGACTTGACCTTCATAGCAATTTCTTTCTTCTTTTTCTTCTCACCCCTTTGGTCCTTTGTTGGGGCTTGTTGAGGTTTAGGCTCTTCAACCTTTTTCTGCTTCTTGGCTTGTGTAGCCTCATTTGCTTCGACTTCTGGTACAGTTGTTGCCTTCCCTTCACTAGGTTGTGAAGTCGAAGTTGATGGTTGTTTTCTCTTCCTAATCAAAGGGACCTCCTGTTCTTCTTCATCCTGAAATGATGGAAGTAACAAATGTCAAGATTTTGCTTCAAAATATATTACTATGACAAAAGTTTAAAGTATTTGATGGAAAGTTTGATTTTTACCTCCTCTAATACCACTGTGTTCTTAGGTTTCTTCGAGCTAGCAGACACTGTCTCTGTGCTGCTCTTACCTTTTCCCTTCTAAGGACATAAATGGTCGAAGTTATAACATATGTTTGAACAGGAAGAGAGAAAATAAATAAAAAATTCTTAAGGCTAAGTTACCTTTGCCTTAGAGGTTTCGACCTCTGATCTAATCTTCACCCCAGTGGGTTTCTTCACTTCAGTCGAAGTCTTTGAAGACCCACCATCTTTCTTTATGCCTTTGCCTGCAAAATGTTGTATTACTAAATATAAAAAGGTTTGAGGGAATAAATCTTGTAAGATAAATAAAACTATAAGAGTTTAGATGTTTACCTCGACCTGAGACGTTTATTTTCTTTCCAAGAGATGGCACTATGAAGCCACTCTCCACCATCCCTAGCAATTGATCAGCATTGCCTATTGAATGTTTGGTGTAATGGTCACTCCACCATTTGCTAAAGCCATCAGTGCAGTAGAAAGAAGGCTTATACTCGAAGGGTTTGAAATTAAATTCATAATTCTCCAGCATTCTCATGTATTTCTTGTAAGTCTTTTCAGTTACTCCAGTGCCCAACACCATTCTATCCAGTTTTTCAAAAAGGGACTTGGGCCTAATTTGGAACATACCAAATTGCCTAGCCACACAGTTGGGCAGATATCCTACAAGCCCATACTGGTTTGCGTTCGAACCGATCCTGCATGAGAGCACAGTTTGCTCTAAATAGGCCCTCCAGACCTCATTGACCTCATCCTCATTGTCTGGGTTGAATGCAGGAAAATCTTCAATAAACCACGCAGCACCATGCTTACGCTCGACAAAGGGAGCATGACGTGGTAAAAACTTGTCAAAATTCAAAAACATCTTCATATGTTTCATGAAGAGTCTGCCAGTATCTTGGTCCAAAGATCTAGGGGCTAATCGAACCAACCTCTACCCTTCGATCTCCCTTTCATCTACCTCTTGTTGATAGTCGGAAGGCACTATCAACCCCAATTCCGTCTCAAATGTGGCATTCAGCCAAAGTTGTAACAGCCACATAGGTCCAGCAATTGAAACCTTTGATCCATCCTTGGAAGCCTTGATTGCATTACTGGCATTCCCCATTGCTTCATATAGATAGGCTAGTAACAAACGCCCTAAACTGAAGAGTCTACCCTCATTAATCTGTTGTGCTATGGGAATATACATACGCGCTACCTGAAGGGATTTCGAGCAAAACACAAAGTGGGATAACCACAATGTTAAGAAGGCCACATGCTCCTCAGTTGACACCTCCTCTCATTCTTTACCCATTTGCTCTGCTATGTACTTAGAGAATGTAGCTTCTTGAAAATTAACTTCGACCTTATCTCCAGTTTTGGTTAGATCGAAGTGATCACCAACAGGCCTAAGGCCTGTGATAGCAGCTACATCTAATAAGGTAGGGGTTAACATGCCACACTTAAACTGAAAAGTGTTGGTAGACTTTTCATAGAAGTGTAAGGCAGCCACTAGCAGTTCTGGTTTGTACTTAGGACCGGTTCGACTAAATTGGATAAGCTCATAAATACCATAGCTTTTCCAAGAATCCTTAAAGTCCTTTTCGACCCTATCTAACCAGGGAATGTAATCCTTGTGCGCAGTATAGGGGGCAGCTCTAAAAATCTTAAGGGCATTCTTCATATACCCGAAGTTGTAAGGAGTAGAGTTAAAGATTCTAGGCTCACAGGTTACATGCAAAGGGAAGATATCACTTACCTCTTTTGATATAACCTCAGCACGTGTGGGATAAGGTCCACAGAAAGCGTAATCTTCTTTCTTGATAGAAAAGGGAATCATAAGCTGAGTGTTCCAGATCTTCCTTTCCGCCTCAGTTCCAGAGGGTTCTGGAACTACTTCTTCGCCATCTTCAAGGACGCGAAGATCCTTCCATTTACCAGCAGTGGGTACATCGAAATCCAAGTTGGACGCCATTGATGAACAGTACACAGAAAATCAAGAACTGAAAGGGTTTCGTGAAGAAAATTGTGAAAACTGTTTGTTTAAGGTGAAACAAAGATGAATCGATGCGGAATTTGAAGATAAATCACTTGTACGGTTTAGAATTGCAAGATGATTGGAGATCGGAGCGTAATTTGCAGAAAAGAAGAAGATGAACAGTGGGTTCGTAAGGAAGCTTTGAAACTTGGAAGTTGGTAAAAAGTGTTCCTTTGTTCGTTTGCTACTATTTATAGGGGAACATGTTTGTCTCCAGAAAATAAATCAAAAAGAAATTCAAAAAATTTCTCTTCAACTTCTGCGTATGCCACGTCATCCACTATGCTAAAACCTAGGAACAATGATGGATTGTGGATATCAAGTTGACAGTTACTTCTGAGCGTGACATAAGCGCCGTCATTGGTAATAGTGTCAAGCACGTGGTTATAAAATGCCTTTTCCTTTTTCGTTCGACCACTCAATCGAAACAGGCATTTGGGGGCAATTTGTTAGCCCATATTTTTACTAAGTAAAAATATGTTCTAAGTGCATAAATAAAATAATTATGTTTAATTATGTAATTATTTTTTAATCATTAAATATGTTTGGTTTTCAGAACCAATGAATTTAATGATTAATCATGCACGAACATGTAATAAATGTTCTATTATGGAACGTTGCATTTAAATGCATATTCTCTTTCTTTCAGGATCCTTTCGATTTGGTCGAAATGTCAGTAGGGTCGAAGCATCCAGTGGGCAAAAGTAATTTATGGACTTAGCGAAATATTCAAAAGAAAGCGTGGTTACTTCGACTTCGATGGAAACAACGGTTAACTCAGAAGATAAGAAAGGATTCAAATTCAAAATACGTGTCAAGACACGCGTCCTTTCTGTAGTTATTTAGGCGTTAGTAGCTGTTAGAAATTAGTGTCTATAAATAGCCTAGTTATGTGATCGGAAAAAGGGTCACAATCATTATACAAAATCCTCAGAAAAACTCTAAGTACCCATGTCAAAGCGAGAAACGAGTGTTCGAAGAAAAATGTATGTAATGTGAACCATTTTATTCTGTAATCATTTACATTTGAATGCAATTTACAGTTTTTAATCTCATTCCAATCTAATTATCTTTTACTTTCGACTCTTTCTTTCCTTCTGTTTATTCAATTGGATAAACATTCTTTCTTGCATTTCAAGTTACTAAAACATAAAAACAACACTTTATCAACATAAGAACAATAACGAACATCATTTACTTTGAAAATATAAACAAAAGCACTTTGTCCCGAGATTTACTAGTTGGTCTCTCTTGTAATAATCAAACTAGCGTTGTTTACCAAATTTCACAGTAAACAGCAGGCTAGCAATGCCATCCATGAGAGCTGTCACATCGCAGGTAATTCTTTAACTGCTTTGATTGACACAGGGGCAACCCACTCATGCATATCTTTGGCTTGTGCAAATCGTTTGAGTTTGAATGTTTCTATGCTTCCGTTTGATTTGAATGTCTTGACTCCTGCTAAGGATTTGGTGGTAAATACTGCATGTTTGCATTGTTTAGTAGTAATTCAGAATAGGGAGTTTCTGGTCAACTTAGTGTGTTTACCGCTCTTATCTCTCGAGATCATCCTCGGGATGGATTGGTTGTCCTATCATTATGTTATTCTAGACTGTGCTCGGAAATTGGTTTTCTTTCCCGAGCCAGGTGTGCGAAGGTACTTGTCTGCAAATCGGCTGTCGGTGGTTATGTGTAATGGAGAGCCGGAGATAGTTTCACTTGCTAGTTTAGGAGTGACGTCGGAGATCCGAATTGGGGAATTTCGAGTGGTTCAAGATTTCCAAGATGTATTTCCATCGGAGATTCCAGCTTTTCCTCCGTGTAGAGAGGTGAAATTCTTTATTGATTTGCAACCGGGTACGGGTCCGATTTCGGAATCAGCTTATCGGATGGCTCCATCTGAGTTGGTAGAGTTGAAAAGTCAGATTGAGGACTTGTTAGAGAAGGGTTTCATAAGGCCTAGTGTGTCGCCTTGGGGAGTACCGGTCTTATTGGTTAAGAAGAAGGATGAGAAATCTCGTCTGTGTGTGGATTATCGGAAGCTTAATAAGGTGACTATCAAGAACCGATATCCATTGCCACGAATTGATGATTTGATGGATCAGTTGAGGGGAGCCTCAGTGTTTTCAAAGATTGACTTGAAATCTGGTTATCATCAGATAAGGGTACGAGACGAGGATATTCAGAAAACGGCGTTTAGGACGCGGTATGGGCATTATGAATTCTTAGTGATGCCGTTCGGAGTGACGAATGCACCTGCTATCTTTATGGCCTACATGAATCGGATATTCCACTCATTCTTGGACAAGTTTGTAGTGGTATTTATTGATGACATCCTAGTGTATTCGAGGAATGAAGAGGAACATGTAGAGCATCTTCGTCTAGTATTGCAAGTTTTGCGGGAAAGTAAGCTGTATGCAAACCCGTCGAAGTGTGAATTTTGGTTGGAAGAGGTGAATTTCCTTGGCCATGTCATATCAAGAGAGGGAATAGCCGTGGATCCAGCCAAGATTGATACGGTACTTTCATGGAAGCAGCCTCAAACAGTGACTGATGTGAGGAGTTTTGTGGGTTTGGCCGGTTATTACCGGAGATTCATTGAAGGTTTCGCTAAGATTGTGGCGCCAATGACGCAACTTACGCGAAAAGATCAACCTTTTGCTTGGACTGAGAAGTGTGAGTCGAGTTTCCAGTTGTTGAAAGAACGGTTGACGACGTCACCAGTCTTGGTGTTACCGCAGTCGGATGAACCGTATGAGGTTTACTGTGATGCTTCTCATCAAGGGTTGGGTTGTGTGTTGATGCAACACAAGAGAGCAGTAGCTTATGCGTCAAGACAGCTGAAGGTGCATGAAAAGAATTATCCTACGCACGATTTAGAGCTTGCGGCCGTTGTGTTTGCATTGAAGATTTGGAGACATCATCTTTATGGTTGTTTTTTTGTCGTGTTTAGTGACCATAAAAGTCTCAAGTACCTGTTTGATCAGAAAGAGCTTAATATGAGGCAACAGAGGTGGATGGAAACTTTGAAAGACTTCGACTTTACGTTGGAATACCATCCGGGGAAGGCTAATGTGGTAGCCGATGCTTTGAGTAGGAAGAGTGTGACGGTTTGTTCGGCACAAATGGCTAGTCAACAGGAGTTATTGAGAGAGTTTCGTGACTTGCACCTAGAGGTAGAGTTTGCTTTAGGGAATATGAGGCTGGGTATGATTACTATCTCAAGCGGATTATTGGAGGACATTGCAAATTGTCAAGATGACAGGTTCCTCATGGAGAAAAAAGCTTTGATTGTTCGAGAAACCAACCGAGATTTCAAGGTGGGATCGGACAACATTTTGAGGTGTCGAGGTAGAGTGTGTGTGCCCGAAGCTATGGACTTGAGAAACACCATTCTAGGAGAGGCACACGAGAGTAAACTTAGTATGCATCCTGGAGCAACAAAGATGTATCAAGACCTGAGGCATGATTTCTGGTGGCCGGGTATGAAGAGGGATGTGGCTGAGTATGTGGCGTCGTGTCTGACTTGTCAGAAGGCGAAGATTGAGCATCAGAGACCAGCAGGGATGCTGCAGTCGTTAGATATCCCCGAGTGGAAGTGGGATAGCATTTCTATGGATTTCATTACTGGTTTACCTAAGACCAGGAGGAAGCATGATTCCATTTGGGTGATAGTGGATCGTTTGACAAAGTCCGCTCATTTTCTACCGGTAAGGATTACGGTTACAGCAGCAAAGTTGACCGATATTTACATTGCTGAGATTGTGAGGTTACATGGGATTCCGTCAAGTATAGTGTCGGATCGAGACCCAAAGTTTACTTCACACTTTTGGAAGACTTTGGATGAGGCGTTGGGGACGAAACTGAGATTGAGTTCCGCCTATCATCCTCAGACAGATGGGCAGACTGAGAGAACAAATCAATCATTGGAAGATTTGTTGAGAGCATGTGTATTGGATGATCGTGGAAGTTGGGATGATGTGTTACCATTGATAGAATTCACGTACAACAACAGTTTCCACGCGAGTATTGGAATGGCACCATACGAGGCTTTGTATGGGAGGAGATGTCAGACTCCTTTGTGTTGGTACCAAGATGGGGAGAGTATGTTAGTAGGACCGGAAATGGTACAACAGACGACGGACAAGGTCCGAAAGATAAGGGCAATGATGAAGGTTGCTCAAGATCGCCAGAAGAGTTATGCGGATAGGCGACGGAGGCCTCTAGAGTTTGAAGAGGGAGATCATGTATTTCTCCGAGTTACACCAACGACTGGCGTTGGAAGGGCTTTGAAAGCGAAGAAGTTGACTCCAAAGTTTATAGGGCCTTATCAGATTTTGGAACGGATTGGGAAGGTAGCATACCGAATCGCGTTGCCACCGGCACTATCTTTGATACATGATGTATTCCATGTGTCGCAATTGCGGAAATACACACCGGATCCGTTACATGTGATCACACCAGATGACATCCAGTTGAGGGATAACTTGTCATTTGAAGTTCCACCGATCAAGATTGCGGATAGGAAGATGGAGCGTCTGAGAACGAAAGAGATACCTTAGGTGAAGGTAATATGGAACGAAGCTACAGGAGATACCACTTGGGAGCTCGAGAGTAAAATGAAAGAGTTGTACCCCAGTTTGTTTGACGACGTCTAAGTTTCGAGGACGAAACTTCTTTTAGAGGGGTAGTATTGTAAGACCCAAGATTTCATTTTATAATTGGTTTTAGGTTTATTAGGGTTCCGATGTGTTCATGTTGTGAAACATCGTGTAATTAGTAAATTTTGCTGTAATTGAGTCTGTTTTGGACTCGTGCGCTGTAAAGGCACAGGCTTTTGTCTTGTAATCCTCTTTTGGGAATAAGAAGGGTGCTGTGGATTTAGAATGATGAGTTTTGGATTATTCTTGTTTTTGGAAAAACGAGTAGGATTTTACCCGCGGATGTAAAAATCGTACTGTATCTGTTTTAAGTGAGGTTTCGGATGGGAGTTTTATATATCTGCGTGAGTGAGGTTATGTTCTGAGAATAATTTTCTAAGGCATGGAAGAAAATTGCAGTCGCGGAAAAAGATTCGGCGATAAGTTTTGGAAATGTTTAACGTTGGACGTTCTTTCCGTAGTTTTTACGTTTTTGAGATTTACGTTCGTCGCGACGCGCGAGAGCTGAGTACGTGTCTTGTTTTGGAAGATTGGATTTAATCTTGTGTTGATTCATAAAGCAATTTGATCCAATGGCTAGGGATTAAGCTTGGACTTTTGTTTTTGATCCAAGGGTGGTGAATTAGCAAGAGCTTTAAATAGTAAGGAGGTGTAACACTTTGTGGACTTAGGATTTTATCACAAGACTCTCCTTCCTTTCTCTCTTTCACGTGGCTCCATTACTTCCTCCTAACCTTCTTCACCAAATTTTCAATTCCTCACCATTTCACTCCATTTCAAGCTTGGAAGCTTAGTGAGAAGTTGTAGAGAATCACTTTCTTAAGGTAACCCTCTCTTCTCATCTCCTAGGTTGGTAGATTTTTAGAGTTTTGAGGTTTTTGTGTTTATGTTCTTAAGAGGGTTTGGTGAGAAATGTTGTTCTTGCTAGTTTTTGTTTCATGAAAGTTGTTCATGAGAGTTTAGTAAGCATGCTAGGCTTTGTTGTTTCAATTTTTCCATGAGTTGGTGAAAATCTCATGAGAAAAGTTAGGGTTTTAGGTTGGTTATGTATTGATCAATAACATGTGGTTAAGTTGTAAGGTTTTGAAAAGAAACGTTGTTTTTGAACCTTTAGGCGAAAGGGATTGGTGTTGCATGGTTTTGTTTTAGAAAATCCGTTGAAAAATATTTTGGGGTTTATGAAAAACGGGGTGTTACAACTACCATTAGCCAAAAATGTCATTGATTTGATCAACTCTGCATAAGTGTCAAAATCAAAATTCACAAAGCCAAAAGCTAGGCTGTTTAAGATTATCAATTCATGTAAATGTTTGTGTATCCTCTAAATTATTTGAAATTCTAGAAATTATTTGAAACTCGCGATAGAAATTGAAGATTTCCAAAACCAACATATGGAAAGAGTTTCAAAGTATGACTCCTTATACAAGACCAAATCAAGTTAATTTTAATTGACTCAGACTTAAAAACAGCTTATTCATGTCTTAAATTTGTTATCATTGACTGTGACAGCATTTTTTTATTTTGTTGTTTGTAGCTTCTATGTGATGAAGACTATTTAGGAAACATAAGAGAATTTATGGAATATTGGATCAAAATTAGAAATGGTGTGAAAGATTTAGAAGCCATATAAAAGTAGAATTGCATTCTTTGAGGGAAAAATTGTCAGAGAATTATAAGAAAAAAATATGGAGCATATCAAAGGATTTTGAATTTGAAACAATTATATGTTGAGGAGGTAAGATTTGAAGACTGCATTTAATATAGTTGCACGTAGAAGCTCACGATCCTATTCGATCGTTTTTACAGTTGAGCTGGTGATTTAATTAGTGTCAGTTTAACAATAACAAAATATAACAAATAAGTTAAGTTTTGATAGATACATTTGTTTTCTATTACTTTTTGACGAACTGATACCAATCAAGTCATTGTCTCAGATGTTACAACAACGAGGATCATGAACTTTTACTTCAAAAGACTGATATTAGTAATCATTAAAATTTCAGACGATTTTTAATTACTGGTCCACGATGGACCATCAACATGTAGAACTTGCCCTATCTTATATGTTAATTTTTAAAATTTAGACTATCGAATATTATCAACATTGTTCATATATAAATAAAGTCCATCAGCTGGCTGAGGAAAAAGATGTTGCAGCCCTTGGTGAGATGTCAAGTTCAGAGGTTAGTACTTAGTAGTTGTTTTAGTTTCATATAATTTATTTATTTATCTATTCGTTTTTGTTTTTTTTTATTTATTTCACAATTGAATTTACTATTGGATTATTATGCTTCTTTAATAAGAAAGTTATTTTTGTTGTTGGTTTGATTTGTTAGGTTGGGAATTTTATGTTAGAGTGGAACAATAATAAGGTTTTTCAAAAAGATTATGCGAAGAATGTTGTGCAATCATTAGAGAGACGACAGCTAAGTGGAGATGGGCGTAGAAGACCCGATAAATCATGCAGGATTATGCTTATGTAAATGTTATTATGTTGAGGTTTAAGAACAACCCAATTATTGAGTATCTCTTGCATTTTCTTTATTTAGTTTTGTAAATAAGTGTTTCACCTTGTAATCGATGTAGTTTAAATTCTCTCGGAAACAATTGTAAAATGACCATTAATATGACTTTAATTAAAAACAATTTATCCTTCTCTAATTTTTTATTTTTAAAATTGATTATAAAAAAATCAATGTGAGGTTACTTATAGAAGGAACAACATAAATTACCATCAATGACAATCCAACAAATAGTATTCCCAATTTTGAGAGTAAAGATCTATTTAAGTCGATAAAAGAATGATACTATGTTTAACAAACATTGAAATTATGTAAAAGATTATTGCAATTACTTATATCGATCTCCAAAATTATGTAACAGAAAATATTTTGCGCATTGATAGTGATTTCACTCTCGCGTCGAACGATAATTTATGTAGTCAACATTGGACATTCATTGATCTAGAGGTGTTCCAGGGTGGAAGAGAAGTCCTGCTCAGACAAGTAATGCAGCACACCACAAAAATTAATTTTAAGTGTACGAAGTTGTTGAAACCACTTGTCGTCTAGTTTTCTTAGACTGTTGATACATGGAGTGATGATGCTAATTCTCAAAATCTTATTACTATTGAACTGTTCAAACTATAAAAGAGTCTATATCAAACATATTATCATTATTGTTTAAACAATGAATTAAAATCCAAAGTGATTCGTGAAATTCTGACATATCCCCTAACTCACTCCCATTGGATCCCCCATCATCGCCAATGACAAAAATTAAAGAATAGTTAACTTTAATTTACCAAGATTGGTAGGCATCTTTCAACACTATTGCGACTCATTATTGTAAATTGACAAGGTTGGATATTTTTGTTAGTAACAAGGTAAATGTGCGTAGTTTAAAATCTTAATATCACTTTAGCAAAAATTTAATTTCTCAATTAAAGATTTGTTGAACTCAAGAATACCATTAACAGAAGCATCATTCAAATCAGGCTCATAAGGGTATTCTAAACCTACGAGCAATGCTTTTCTTGACATCCTAAAAGGGGAGTGGTTTTCGAATTAGTAATTGATAAACTGAAAAGGAAAGAAGTTAGAGAAGAGGAAGAGAGTGGTCCAAAGAAATTAGGGTCAGCAGGACTAGATGCAAGTAAGTTTGTTTGATTTGGAAGTTGGTGTTGCTACTCTGGAGTAGCTGGTAAGTATAAAGGTTTTGCAATCACCCTTAGGGTTATTCCGGGGGCAGAATGGGCATTATTTGTTTCTTTCTTCCCCTTCCCAATCAGGAAACATAAGAAATTTTGAACATATCAAAGGAAAATCTTCTAAAATTGTTCGGTGTTCCATCCCCCTTCATTATCAAAAATATAAATCAAGCATGATTGCATATTTGTACGGGTAGACAAGGAGGTAAGTTCCAATAAATTAAAAGAGAGGGGAAGAAAATCTTAGATTGTGGAAAGAAGCTTAATCATCTTTGAATAATATCAAACGCAACTTCTTTACAAGTATATGTGGCTGAATATGATTGTTTTATGCTCAAGTTCAAAGCATACAAGTTAGATGAGGGAAAATAGTCACGCCTATTCAAGTAGATTTTACATAATCTTACATTGATCGTAGATCTATTGACAAACAACTCATACCTCACAAAAAGAGGATTGTACTACACCAATAAAGAATTATTTGAATATAAGCGGATAACTTTATTTATGTTAGATATTTTTTTGAATAATTTATTTATGCATAATGACGGTTGTGTTTGGGCATTATATCTAAGTATTTGTTGATAGGGTTACAAACATGAAAAGTGTGGTACTTTTCATTTTAGTGATTGAAAGTATTGTCACCCTTGCGTTCCTTCATTACTAGGAAAATGTTAAATTATGCAGAGAAGTTTAATTACATTTGGATTGCATCGAATGCAACTTCCTTAGAACAATATGCGGCTGATTATCGTTGTTTTATGCTCAAGTACAAACTAATCAAGTTAGTTGAGAGCAAAGAATTATACAACTGGATTTTACATAATCTTACCGTAGTCGTAAATTTATTAAAAGAAGAATTAATCCTTCATCACAAAAGAGGAATATACTACACCAATCAAGAATTATTTAACTACAAACAAGTAATTTTATTAATTAATTTCTTCTATAACTTTGGAGTATTTGAATTGGAGTTGGTTGAGGAAGAGATAAGGGTGAGATAAGAAATATTGTTTACAAGCTGCACATTTATACACATGAATTAAGCTTAAAGATACAAACTGAATTAAGCTAAACTATAAGAACAAAATATGCCTATGATCCTGTATATCAGTATAAATAAAATGAAGCAACTGAATTAAGCTAAACTATAGGAACAAAGTATGCTATGATTTTGTATATCAGTATAAACAAAATGAATTCTACATAATCTTAGTCACATTATTTAATTAATAGTAAAATTAACATACACTTAAATAATGTATAGCTTTATTCACATTTGTTTAATAAAGTCATAAAACAATGTAACAATATTTTAATTAAGCTGACATATGCAGTTTGCTCATTTTCATATTCAGATTGTTTAAAGCCACACAAAACTACAAAAGGCAACATGTCTTGTATTTGCCTATTTAAAAGGCTCTTATTTGTGGTGAAATACATTAGAAGATCGATTAATTCCCTTTTTCTCACATATGTTTCCAAAAACATCAATGCAAGATCACCGTATATATCTATAACATTAAAAGATTGGGACAATCTCTTATACAAAGATCTTCGAGTTTTAGGAAAAAATCTAAGGACAAAGTAGTGAGGGAATCACAATTCCCAATTAACAAAGTGTGAACAGAGGAAAACTTCTGTCTCGATTCTAATTAATAAGAGCAAATCAAAATTTCAACACGTATATGTATGTAAAATATAGTCAAGGAAGCAAGGTAAGTTGTTAAATTCTTGATTCAGTTCAAGCTCTGATTACTGAATTGTTCCAATTATAAGAGTTTACATCAAACATTATCATTTTATTTAGGTTAAACAAACTTTCAATAATTTGAAACAGCTGAAACATCAGCTAAGTTACAAAATGTTGCAAATATGGAGTTTGAAACTACTCTCATGCATCCACAATTTAGTACCAACAACATTTAGGTGCCAAAAATATAAAATTTATATTTAATTCATTGCACTTTAAAAAAAATTAATTTATTGCAAGAGAGATTTCTGTAACTCGCTAAAGATGACCGCAAAAAAAAAAACTCAAAATTGCAAATGATACACATGAATTTATTTAAAACAAAAGTTTAAAAGTTGTGATTGAAAATATTTGGAGACACAAACTTGTTGAAATTTTTAATATGAACTAAATCACTGAAAAGAAATTTAAAAATAATTTTAAATTAATACAAACGCTTTTAAACATGTTTTGCTTTTTTTTTTTATAAAACTCCAAAATTGCCCTTTACTTTGAACTTATTTATAAGGTATTTTTAGTCATAATGGAAAATGTACACCTTGCTAATTTAGACCTTCATGTGTTTTTATAGGTGGATCTAAATTAGCAAACCCTATATATATATATATATATATATATATATATATATAGGCTAATGCTACGGTGGACCACCTTCACAAGTGGTCCACCGTGGACAAGCAATCTACCGAGTACGAATTTTACAAAATTTACTGGTAGATTGAAAGTTTATATCATACTAGGAGTAAACCCGTGCGTTGCACGGGTTCGATTAAAATATATAATTAAAATATTTTTATAAATGAAAAAAAATTATTGTAATAAGTATAAATTATATATAGATATTCGTTTAAAATATCCAAAATGCTTACACATATATCTTTCTAATTGTTAAGCATATAAAAATGAAAACCAAACTTGAAAAGAAAAAAAAGTATCGGTCTAATTAAAAATAAATTTTATGTAGTTATATATGATCTATCACAGTATATATGTTGCATATATCAATATTTGTATAGGGAATATAATTTTCCACTATGATCTAAAAAATATAATAAAGTAACATGCTTGATCCAAAAAAAAAAGTCTTATGGTAGAAGATTTATAAATAAATTTACCTTTCGTTGGATGGTATGTGCATCTTATCCACCAAATCATTGAAATTTCTTCATAAAAAAAATGATAAACTAAGACATGAAAAAGAATAACACTTCACATTAAACCAACAAAAGAATGTTAATTGCAAAAATAAGAAAACTATTAATTTAAAATAGATAGAAAAATTAAATCTTAAAAAGACGGCTCACATAGAAAAAAAAATCACATTATATTTAACATGGATCTCTATATATAAAAAAAATTATCTATTCAAAAAATAGTAGTATCAAAATGACCTTAAAGTTCGCACCGCATATTAAAGCTCTCAACGGCAATGTTTCATGTTGACAATAGGTGTATGATCAATACCTTCAAAAGAAACAATACAATGAGATCATCATAGCCTATACAAATATGATATTGCAAATTTAAATTTTAAGTAAATTATCTTTTCAACCTCTCAAGAGCCAAACATAAATAAATATATAAAAAGGAGAGAAATTATGTATTTTGTATCACCTTGTGCAAATCCATAATCAACTAAAAACAAATTTGCCAACAAAGATTAAGAGTTTCAATTGAAGACACAAATATATTCTCTAGATATATATATATATATGATCTTAAAAATCTTATAAGTTACATATATCATCAATTAGGGAAGCTCAACAATTGCATAACCTTGACTCTAACTCTTCTTGTTGCTAAATTCTCACTAATGGACTATTTTTTTTTTAATCTATTAATGCATCATTACACATAATTTAGTAGAGCACCATCAATATAATGAAATGTCAAGAGAATATTTTTTTAATATATATAAGAAGCTCTCTAAAGCATGCCACATAGGCAAAATGGAGGCCTAGGAGCTATCTTGGAGCTTCCTTTTGTGCGTTGCACGGGTCCGATTAAACTATATAATTAAAATATTTTTATAAGTGAAAATAATAATTGTCATAAGTATAATTACATAGTTAAATAATAGATATTATTTTATTTAAAATGTGATTATATTTAATATTAGTATTAGTATATGTATAAAAATAAAAAAAAGTTGTTTAGAAATATAAATTTTTTATTTTATTTAAATCGTAGTTTTATTTTAATAGTATAAATATGTATAAGATCTTACTTTTTTTTATGTGAGTTGCAATTGTATTTTTTTTAAAAAGTGAGTTGTAATTGTATAGTTAAATGTCACTTTGCTTTTTATTTTGACGTATCCCTTATTTTATTTTTTTCAATAAGAGTTGGAGAAAAAAAGACTTATATATGTTTACAATATTGTCCATGATAAATGTTGGGAAAAACCTTGTTATAGTATACTATGATTCATACATATGGTGGCTTCTTTGACTTTTTTTTAGAAAATTAGGTATCAAATAGTGTAACTACTTACTCTCTTCTATGCAATTTAAGGCATCAAATAACTCATCTACTTACCCCCTCTCGTTCTTTCGAAGTTTCATATCACATATTTATTTAGTGAAATTTTATCTCGACTTTCTTAGTCCCCAATTTTTTAATTTACTGTTTGGTTTAATTTTGTTTTTTTGCTTGGTCCTTCTTTTTTTGTTTGTTTTTCTTTTTCTTGGTGAGGTTTGTGTCCCTTCCAATTTATTGTTAGTTTTTGACTTTGTTATTTAATAATATTTGCTTGAATATTTAGTTTGTTTTTGTTATTATATAAACATGATTATATTTTGTTGCCAATATATATGTTTGGAGGATGATTTCATATCTTATTTGAATTTAGGTTTAATTATTTCATATATACTTTTTTTTTATCTACCAGGTAAATAAGTTTATTATTTTAGAATAATTTCAATCTAATATGTCATCTTATTATTTTTGCTTAAAAAAAAAAACCATCTTCTTCTTACAAATATCTCACTATTTTTTTTAGCAGTATAAACATTCCTTTAACCCTGTATGTACTTATTTTTGTTATTTTATGAACAACCATATAGTATCAATTTCAAAGCTATCAACAACTCGGTTGAAACGGCCAATTAAGCTATATATCAATTTCAAAGCTATCAACAACTTGATCACTTGCTTTTCCTCAAATTTAACATGCAAGAGAGGCTCCAACCCGTGTTATTTTGGATTCAATAAAATATAATCTGAAATAACGATTGAAAATAGAGACATAAAATATTAATTAATAAATAAAAATGTAGAAATTGAAAAGATAATTTAAGACTCAAAAGTTCCAAATATTCAACTTGGAGATTAATAAGAGATACAACAAATTAATTTTAAAGTGTAAAATTGATGAATAAAAACTACATTAATTTGTCAATAAAAATACAATTATATTCTAAATATTTTCAAAACCATCGAGTATATCAAGGTTTGACAACCATATAGTATAATTTTCAAAGCTATCAATTAGTATAATGAATAACATTTTTCCCTTTTATACTTGACAGATTTTTTCACAAAGAATAAATTAATTACGAACTAATCTTAAAATAAATTCACCAAAAATCTAACAATTATTTTTTTGATTCAAATATTAATGGCAAACATATGATAAAAATATAAAGATTGAAGAAGGCATGACCAGGGGCGGAGCCAGGAATTAAATATAGGGGGGACTAAGTTTAAAATGCTATATAAATTTTATTTTTAATAAAAATTGTCGTATAACTTAGTATATATAAAATGTTGTTTTTACATAAAAACTACTACATATATAAGAAATTTAAGAACATATAAGCAATATTCAAAATCAATATATGTAAATTTTTTAAGTATAAAGAATACTCAAAAGGTAAAACACAATACACAACATGTTAATACAAGTTAAAAATCAATACAAAGTCCTTTTTAGCACTATGAACAAAATAATACATAAGTTTCACACACCAAAATAGCCAACAAATACAAGCAACCACAATTACTAACCAAAGAGCCTCATTTCCAAAAAGTGTCAATAATAAATTTCACTCTAAACACATCTCATGCTTGCACATTTTTTTTTACAGTAAAAGACAAAGACCCAATATATATAAATATATAGTAGTACTTCTTCTTGTCCTTTTTATAAGAGACAAATTGAGTCAAAAAAATTGATTTATCTAAATTATATCATAAAACAAATACATCAATTTTTATTGACTCAATCAGCACCTATAAAAGAGAACTAAGTATCTTATTACTAATACTATATATAAAATATTCAAAGAGGTAGGGGGGACCACAGCCACCCCCTGTCCCCCCTGTGCCTCCGCCCCTGGGCATGACATTGATTATATGTTAATAAATGTACACAACTTAGACAAAAAAAAATCACATATAAAACCACTCAACACAAACAAAAAATATATAAATCCAAAAAAAATAAAATCACTCATTATTTCACTTTAGCCTCAATAACTTCAAGAGAAACAATAGAATCATATACTTAATTCTAAGTAAATTATCTCATCAAAACCCCAAGATATATCAACAAAAAATAAGAAGATGAAGTATATTGTTTCTTTGATTACCTCATATGGTTTTTTTATGTTGATTGAGACACTGAATTTGTAATCTGCAAACACATGGAAAATATCAAAAAAAAAAAAAATCATGAAAAATATGAAATTCTCTTAATCCTAATTGTTATGTAGAAAATTTGCAAAAAAAAAAAAGTATGAATCTAAGAAAAAAAGAAACTATTTATTTGACATATATTGACCAATTGATCAATCGAAAAAGTAAATATAGGAACAAAAGAGAGGGAAGAACAACTAACTGACCCATAGCAAATCAAAGGAGAAGAAGAGCAAAAATCATCATGTTGCAACCAATGATGAATGTTATGGCAAGAATTTATACATAAAACTATCATGTAACCATACACTGATATCTAACGTTTTTTTTCCTTCATATTAATAAATTAATTAATGTGTTTTTTATGATTGATTTCCAAATAATGCAACCTTTTTTTGTGGGTAGAATAATGTAGATAAATTAGATGTAATTTGAATATGAAAAGACCAAACAAATGATCAGATAAGTGAATAGGTAGAAGAAATTAAGTTACAATTTAGTGAAAATTAAAGACAAATACTATCAAAATATGTATTTATATATAGTCTCAATGGCAGTTTTTTTTCTTCCTATTAATGATTATTATACGTTAAATTAACTTAGAGCATCTTTAGTGGGAGTAAACTAAATGGATGAACTAAGTTGTTTTTTGTGGGTCCAAAGTAATTTGTAGAATTTTAGTTGATTTGAGTAGTTTTTACTTTAATGGTGGTTGGTTATAAACAACCAAATCTTGACCCCACATATTTATATTTTTTATTTGTAATTAATTTTGATTCAAAGTTAACATTAATTTAATTATTTTTATTAATATGCTTAAAATTATTTAAAATTTTTTTGACAAAAAATAAATATAATTTACTACTAATATTTATACAAAGGTAAAAAATTATTATATAACCGTTATTTTTATCACAAAATATATAGCCGTTGGTTTAATTGATAGTATCGTTGGGTTACTAATATTATTTTTTTATATAGATTGGGTTATTAATATTGTCAAATGTTGTGTCAAAAAAAATAATATTGTCAAATATACATAAATAAAATATAATACCAGTAGAGTAGTATTTATATGTTTGATTCAAATATAGCCAACATATATCAAGAAAAGGATAGCCAACGTTGGCTCTAGAAAGCACGGCAACTAAGTTTTAGTTAATCTAACGCCAGCTCATATTTAGTGCAAGGCTAAATTGCTTATAGCCAATGTAAACTGTAAAAAACTTTGAGATAAATGACGTGCGTTAAAGATGCTCTTAGTGGAGTATAATAACTAATAAGATAATAACTAATAAGGCATCATTTTTTGAAAGGTTGAACTAAAATATTTTTGTAACTCAAACTTTAAATATATGCATTATTATTTATATTTATTTATTTATCATCTACTTAAAATGAGAAATTACATGAAAATTTTTTAGAGGTGCCACATAAGCAAAATGCTTGCCTATGAGCTATCATGGAGCTTCCTTTTATAAGGAAAAGATAGTTAAATGATTAATCGTTACTATTTTAAAACATGATTATATATGTGAGATATGTGTGTAAGTCAAAACAAAAGAGTGATATATATGTGTAACAATGAGATGGGATAAGTATAATTATATAAAGTGTTGAAAATTGTTCAAATTGCAAGTTAAAACAAAAGAGTGAGATATATGTGTAAGAATGAGATGAGATGTTGAATTTGATTTTTTTTTAAGGAATGAACTCTTTTTTATCTAAGCCAAATAACAAAACCTTTAGCTTTTATAAAAATAAAAAATAATAAGACTTAAAAGCAAAAATCTAAGAGCTTCTTCAAATCTAAGGCCATTAACAACAAAAATAGACTAAATATTTTCAACTTTGTTTTTGTTTCTATAAGTTTCTTGAAATCAAAATATATCACACACACCTTATAGATAAAATAGTATTTAAAAATAAGACATGTTTATAGTTCTAAGTTCTTTGGACCGAGCTCCTTTAATTGAATGCCTCCAAGATCAATTTTCACTCCATTTTTTATCATCAAAATTCAAGGGACTACATATAGTTAGAAACCAATACAAATAAGAGTAAGAATTGAATAAATAAATAAAATCATTGAGATTGTTATGACATATCATTATACACATTACAGTGATACAAACAAATGAAATTTAATCAACTTGAGAAATATTATAGTGGGATTTGCTACCTTGATATTGTTTCACCATAACCGATGTTAAACTTGCAAAGTTTGGTTTCACCATTTGTTACTTGAATCGCATGTGATTTCTCCGACTTCTCATTGATGAGAACCATATTTATACTAACTAATATATGTTATCTTCTTTTGGGTTACATTCAAAGCGTAACAACTTTGATAGTAGGCTTAGATTGTCGAGAAAGATATAAACATGCCTAAAAAAAAGGAATATATGATAAATTTAGTAAACAATTGAATACAAATGTATACAAAAGCGTAGAGAAATGTTTATTATTTTAAAAGGATAGACAAAACTTACCTCATAAATTCTCCTTCAAATCTACCTAAATTTTTTTTTCTTCATTTTTTCCGAAAACCCTTTCACATCTTTTGAACAGGCATAATCATGATTTTGTTAATGCACGCTAAAATACTCACATGCACTATATTTACTACAAAAGAACAATTAAACATGGTAAAATACTCACTTGCACGCTAAAAATAATTAAATTTTTCTTTCAAAAAATAGGTATCCTCTAATATGAAAGAGAATTATTTCAAGAGATAAGATAGATAAAGTTCACCTATATAGGTTCTCTTTCAAATCTTCCTCACCTCTAAACATATGCAGTTATGTACAACTTGAAGATGTTTGATCTCATGAGTACTATTGAAAGTGTCAAATGTGAAGGACAAAGATGAAAACAAATGTGTGAAAAGTGGTGGTTATAAGAGTATGAGTGAAATTGAAAATTAAGCACTATTTTTTTTATTATGTTGTAGGTTACATTTACAGGAATATCAAGAGTAGAATTTAATTTGGAGCCTTTCATATATATATATATAATCTCTATCTCTACATGTCTATATATTTTTGTCTAGAGGGGAGAACTTGGGTCACTATTTATTAATTTTACAATGAGTGTCAATTATTGCCTATAAATTTATAATTAATTAGTTTTTTTAATATACTATTAATAATTATTAATATATGGTATAATGGCAAGGTTTTAATTAGTAGAGTTGGGAAAAAAAAAAATTAGAGTCTCTCGTGTGAGAGTCGCTAAATTCACAATGACCTTTTTTTTCCTGCTTACATAGACACTGTATAGTGATTTAGTGGATGAAAAATATTAAATTTGAGATTTATTAAGTTATTGAAAGAGATATATTAAAAGAGGGTTACAACATTTCAATAGAAATGAGAAGTTTGCCATATAGATAACGGTGGGGAATATATATAATGAGTGTCAATTATAACCTATAATTATATAATGCATTAGTTTTTTATTATATTATTATTAGTTAATTATTAAAAGAGATGATGGCAAAATTTTAGTAGTGATTGAAAACCTTTTTTTAGAGCGCCACGTCACCGTAATACTTGCTTAGGAGCTATTGAGGAGTTTCGTTTTATAAGTAAAAGATAGATCATTCATAAAAAAAATTAGAAAAATTGAAAATCATTTGATATTTTATTGGGATTTATCAAGATTTACAGTATTTAATAAACCGTTAATTTTGATGGGTCTCAATAACATATCAAATGATTTTCAATTTTTCTAAAATTTTCTATAGATGATCTATATGATATAAATTTTCAATCCAACGGTGAATTTTATAAATTCGTATTCGATGTAATATTATTTATAACTAGTCCACCATGAACCACTTGATAAGGTGGTCCATATTAAAATTTACCAACAAATTATTTGATTCTTATAACTGTTTGTGTGCTCTATAAATTATTTGGAAAGGTATAAAAATAAAATAAACTCGAGAAGTTGACTTTCTTGGCTTGGGGTGCAAGTGTTTGACCACTTAATATATAACTAATTACAAATTGGCTACTTAAATAGTCCATCAAATCGGTGATCAATTGCATGTGTCCTAAAAAGTAAATTCTCAATCACCAAAGGTAAGTATCTTTTCTATGAGTAATGTTGTTTTCCAAGTTTATTTGATTGATTTCTTACTCAGACTTATATTTATAGGACAAATAAATCAAACAAAACTGTTTTGCACACTGTTTATTATGATTAATTTTTCTCACTAGTTATGACTTTTATTATGACAAAATTAGGAAACTTAAACATCATGGAGAATAAAGAAATTACATCACCTTCAAAGGCTATTGATGATAATTCAGAACATGTTTCAAAACTTGTTCATCAATTTTACTTTGTTAAGCTTTGGCCAACCGAGCCAGACTCAATATCTAAAATCAAAAAGGAAGAGAACTTGGTTAAGAAAATGAATCAGGATATTGCTGAAATATCTGAAAAAATTACAGAAAAAATGGTATAGAAATTTGCATTTCTAATTTCATCCATAAATTTGATTATGAAAGAAAACTTTCACATTAACAAAAGTTTATTGTAACAGTCAGAAAGAGATCATCTAGCTTCTTTGTTGCATAGAATAAAGTATCCACAAAAGGAACGAAGAAACCGCGTCGCGAGTAAAGAGAAGATAGTAAATGATTTACATATGATTCTTGATGAATTGAATTTATTGAATAAAAAATCAGCAAATGGAAGATGGTTAAATGAAGAGCTTGATAAAAATGTAAGTAAAATAAGGCTATTTTATATTTCATATTATATTGTTATGATGAAGCGCTCAGATGAAATGATGCAGGTCTCTTTTAGTTTAACCAGGATCCTGGGCTGAATCCCTGACTTGGACATGCAACAACGTTAAAACTTTTAGAGAGAGTTTGCCACTAATTTGGGTCCCACAAGCCTCGGGGAAATTAGTTTCTGCAGTTGCGCGTAAAAGATACTTGGTTTATGTCTAAAAACAAAAAATTAACTTTTAATATAATTTCTGTGTAGTCTTTGAATTCTTTGTTGCTACACCTACATGGGAGCAAAAACTTGGTTGAGGAGAAAAAAATTCTGAGGAATATAAACATTGAACAGAAAGATGTTGATTCATTCAAATCATTAGAAGTGCTTAAGAAAAAGGTAATTTAACTCAATTTAATCTTTTTCTTTATTATGAAGGTTAGAATTTCTTTGTTTGGTATTAATTATATTGTTTTGTTGGAATGATGATAACTTGGAACAGATTAAACGGAGTTATTACTTGAAAATTTGGCAGAAGCTCTTAAGAGAAATTGAACAATTCCAAATCCAATATTTGGAAAGAGTTTCTGGTAATGATTTTGAGAAGGGAAATATTTTCAACTATGAATCCTTGAAGAAAATTATCAAAGACCAAATGAAGGTAAATTATTATAATTGGCTTTGACTTAGAAGCTGATTATTCATGTGTTAAAAGTGTTATTTGTGAATCTAATATATTATATATATTTTATATTTTGTCTTAGGTTCTATGTGATGACTCTTTGGAAAACAGAAGAGAATGGATAAAATGTGGGATCAAAATTAGACATGATGCGAAAGGATTAGAAGCTAAAAACCAAGAATTATATTCTTTGAAAGAAAAATTGTTGGAGAAAAATAAGAAAAAGGTTGAAGCATATCAAAGGATTTTAGAATTGAAGAAATTGTATAATGAAGAGGTAATGTTAAAAACAACAATATATTCATTTTTATTATATTTCTAAGTAGAAAGTCATGGTTCTCTTGCTCCTCGAGATTGGAGAGCAGATCCTCTTCTGTGAAGTTTTTCTACAGTGACATTTCAGTCACTCTTTTAATTTTGCAGTATACTGGACCACATCCAGTGAATATATCACAGAAAGGATCTGCACTCTCGAGATTGATACGATTACTTACTGTACGTTTGGTTTCAATTTTGAAGCGGCCAAAATTGATTCTATACGTGTAGAAATTGATTCTATCTTGTTTGGTTTTTCAAAAGTATAATTGATTCTGTCTCAAGAATTGATTCTACCTGAAGCTAAAAATTGTAGCTTCTCATTTTAGAATTGATTTTTACATCCAAAGTTTTTGTTCAATTCACTTTTATATGAATATATTTACATATAAATCAATTCATCTTCAATTTAATTTTAATTAAAATCAATTTTACAAAATCAATTATGCCAAAATTAATTTTTCTTACCGCAGATTCAAACATACACTAATTTATTATACACTAATTGATCTCAGTTATCTAAGTTGATTTTTAAAACACACATGGGTGTTTTCTCGGATTGAGATATGCTACCGTTCAAAAAGAACACAATTACACACAGTTATTAATCACACCTGTTGAGTTGTGATCAAACTGTCCAAATTCAATTTCAACTTTAACACTATTTAAAGATCTTAACCGTTAAATTAGATTGAACGGTTGAGAATGCAGTTACCGTAGGAAATTCAATTCTCGTTTTCTCTTTTTTGCACAAGCTAGCACCAATCATGTCACTATCAAAGACATTACATTAAAGAGCATTGTGGAATTCTAGTTTAAAAGTTTTAGAGCATCCTTAGAGTTTCATTCTAATTTTTTAAGTATCGGTCCACTATAGAACTTGTCGTATTATATGTTAGTTTTTTAATTTCAGATTCTCCACTATTACCAGTATTGTTCACTTATTAATAAAGTCCATCAGCTCTGGTTCAAGAAAATGATTTAACAACCCTTGATGAGATGTCAAGTTCAGAGGTAGTTGCTTTAGTTCCCAATATATATATATATATATATATATATATATATATTATAGTTCCCAATATGTTATTTATGATACAAGGGGTTTATTTTTGTTTCTTAATGTTGGTTGCTTTTGATGTGTGTTAGGTTGGGAAGTTTATGTTAGAATGGAACAATAACAAGACATTTAGAGAAGATTATGAGAAAAAGGTTCTACAATCATTAAAGAGACGACAACTAAGTAGAGATGGACGAAGAAGACCAGATAAATCATGTACTAGTATGCTTTTCTAATGGTGTGAGCAAAAATTGTAAAAATGAAAAAAAAAACTTTTTAAAAATAAATACATTTCCTTTTCTTTCATTTTACAAGAATGTAAAAATAGTAGTACTATCAATCATCATTCATCAATCATCATTCATCAATCATCAATCATTGCAAAGGGAATGACCATAATTGTCCTTAGTAAAGATTGATATGTGTCACAAATAAAAGGTGTATCGGAAGAGTTGACAATATGACTTTTTCTTAAAAAAATAATTCAATTTTGATTAATGAAGTTGTCTATTTAAGAAGTAATTTAGTTTGGTAAAAAAAAAAATAGATGTTCTATTGTTGATTTAATGATTAATACCATATCCAAAACCTTGAGGTGCTTATTCAGGATCAAAGATTAGAAGAAGAAACATGGTTAGTTCCATTGTCTTTGTCTAAACGTGATTTTTACACTGAAATTTATTATTTAATTTGTTTTTATATTAATATAGTTAAATATAATGATTTTACTTTATCAATTGTTAGTTGATTAGCGCTGACTTTGATAGAGATGACCATCGTTTGATCCCCGCAACTGTGATCCAGAAGGGATTGAAATCAAAAACAAAACAAAATTATAAAAAAAATTCATTTTTCCTTTTTTCTAATTTTATTTTTAAAATAGATTAAAAAGAAGTTACCATTGTCCGCTTACTCATACAAATGAATAACAATAACATAAATAAGCAATAATGACATTCCAACTAATAACATTCATTTTAGCTTTTGAGAAATACCGCGAGACTGATTTAGTTTTAGAAATATTTTTTAAAAAAATGCTAAATAGTATCTTGGAGTATTAGTTAAACAAGTGAAGAATAATAAAACTTTGTACCAAAAAAAAATAAAACTATCTTAAAAATTTGTGTAGCCAATTTTTAAAAAGTATAAAAAATAATATTTTCAATGTAAAAATATTTTTTTTTGTTTTCTTAAAAACTGTCTTAAAACACTAATTAGCATACCCTTAAAATACAAGTAACTTTTGGTTCGATTTTCTTGAGTTTTTTTCCTGATTTTAAGGTCGGCCTAACATTAAATGAAGCATTTTGCTTCAAAAATTAATATTTTATTAAAATTATTTTATTTATATTTTATCAGAGACCTTTATTTATTTTTTTCGAAGCTTTTTTCTTACTGTAAACTAATGAACTTATGAAGGTCTTTTTCCTTTGTATTTTTATTATATTTTTTAGAGGCTGAAAGCCCTTAATTAAGTTGTCTTACGTTTGGGCCGGTCCAACCGAATCTAAATTTCTTTTAGTATATTTTTTATGTGCCTTTTCGAATTTTGAAAAAGTATAAAAAATAAAAGAAATGTTGACATTCTTGGCGTGGGGTGCAAGAGTTTAACAACATGTATAATAGTAAATTACAATTAGCCACACTTAAAATCAGTGATCCATTGCAAGTCCTGACAAGTAAAGCCTAATCACAAGAGGTAAGTATCTTTTCTAATGTTGTTTTTCTTTGACTATAGAATTCAATGATATATATATATATATATATATATATATAAGTTTATTATGATTCATTTTTCTTATTAATTATGTCAAAATTAGGAAACTTTAACAACATGGAGATTAAAGAAGACAATTCAAGACATGTTCATCAATTCTACTTTGTTAAGCTTTGGCCAACAAATCCAGATTCAATCTGTAAAATCAAAAAGGAAGAAAACATTATAATGAAAATGAATCAGGACACTAGTAAATTCTCTGATATTATTGCAAAGAAAACGGTATATATATATATATATTATATAATACTATTACTAGTATATAGAAATTGGTACTATTTTTTTTCCTTCAATGAAAAATTTGAATATATGAAAAGAAACTTTGATATTAACAAATGTTTTATTTTATTTTATTTTGTAACAGTTAAAAAGAGCGTCGGTAGATTCTACGTCGTATTTTAGTTACTATATGATGAAGGGGAATATAGAAAGCGATTTAAATATGGCTCTTGATGAATTGAATTTAAGGAATGTTAAAGTAGAAAATGGAGGATGGTTTGGAGAAAAGCTTGATAGAAAAGTAAGTAAAATAAAGCTATTTAATATTATTTTTATTATGATATAAAATTCATATATTTTTATTGTTCTAGTTTTTAAATCATTTGTGTGTATAGTCTTTGCATTATAAGAAGCTACATGGTAGCAAAAGTTTGGGTGAGGAGAAGCAAATTTTAAGGGATATAAGGAATCAACAGAAAGATGTTGATTCGTTCGAAGCACTAGAAGTACTTAAAGAAACGGTAAGTTTAATAAAATTCATTTTTTTCCTTTCGTTATGAAGATTGGAGAAAGGAAGTAAATTTATTTTTTCATAATATTTGTTGAATGGTGAAATGCGACAGGTATTATTTCTTTCGTCACAATATAATTACTATAGAGATATCAATTGGAAGAAACTCGCGATAGAAATCGAGCAATTCCAAAACCAACATATGGAGAGAGCTTCCAAGTATGACAACTTGAAGAAAAGTATAAAACATAAAATTGAGGTAACTTATAATTGGACTCATCAAAAACAACTTATTCATGTCTTAAAGTTGTTATTATATATCATTGAGTGTGACAAATATTTTCTATTTTGTGGTAGCTTGTTTGTGATTATAAATCTTTGAGAAACAAAAGACGGATGGAACGTGAGACAAAAATTATCACTAGTGTGAAAGAATTTGGAGCCTTAAACAAAGACTTATATTCTTTGAATGCAAGATTGACAAGGAAGTATAAGAAAAGGGATGAAGCGAAGCAAAGGATTTTGACTTTGAAAAAATTGTATCATGAAGAGGTAAGTTGTTAAAATCTACAATCTATATGCATTTAAGTCATTTGAACTTAGAAGTAGAAGCTCATGATCCTCTTCGTTCTCACAATTCAAACAAAAACAAAGGGAAAACAAATATAAATTATGTTTTGATGGACACATATTTGTTTTCTCTTGTTTTTGACATACTGATTTGCATAGATCAAATCATGGTCTCATATGTTATAACAATGAAGATCGCGAATTTCTACTTTAAAAGACTAAGATTTGCAACCGTTCAAATTTCATTCGATTTTTAAATATTAGTTCACACTGGACCACTAAATACGTAGAACTTGCAATATGTTATATCATATGTTACTTTTTCAATTGCAGATTCACGATTACTATCAGTATTGTTCGCTTATAAATAAAGTTCATCATTTGGCTGAAAAAAAAGATGTAGCAGCCCTTGAAGAGATGTCAAGTTCAGAGGTCTGTAACTGGTTTCATTCACTTAAAAAAATAAATCTGTTCATTGGAATAAGATTTTGTTTTATAGTAAGGGATTTATTTTTGTTGGTTTTTTTGATGTGTTAGGTTGGGAAGTTTATGTTGGAATGGAATAATAATAAAGCTTTTCGAGAAGATTATGAGACGAAGGTTCTGCGATCATTAAAGGAACGACAACTAAGTAGAGATGGGAGAAGAAGACCTGATAAATCATGTTGTTCATTGGAAAAGAATATATAACACTATCACACATGGCCGGCCCAAGCCCAAAGCGTATTTGGGCCTAAAACTTAGGCCCCATTATTTAATATATTAAAGGCCCCATTATTTAATATATTAAAGTGTCATTAACTTGTAGTATAAAAGTGTGGTGAAAATTTGTGAAGAAATTATTCGCTGGATATAGCACTTCTCATTAAGTTGATGGTTTTATGATATCTTTTCGGAAGATTTTAGTTAATAGTATGATATCTTTGTAGCTAGCTAGAGTTTGAACTATAGACTTCTTTGTCAACTATTTTGAGAGGAATTTTATAGTAGACACAACTTCTAATCAATATTATTTGGGCACACCCACATCTAAGAGAAAAATTTAAACAAATGATAAAGTCACATAAACTATTATTAATCAATTTTTTTATATTAAATTTTAAAAAATTATGTGTGTGTGCTCAAATAATAAGTGTTGAGTTTGTGCCCAAACAAAATTTCTCCTCTTTCGAATGTCTTAACTCAACCAATTGATCATTATACCTTGTGCACAATATGCTTTTCACCGATGAACCCAAGTTATATATTTTTAACATATTGACATGAAATTCCTGCTAGCTACATTAATATAAATAAGATAGAGATAAAATATTCCTTTTTTTTATGTTTGACGCAAGATAAAATATTCCTAAAAAGTAAAAATTAAAATACTTTCATTTTTTTCAACAAAAAAACTATCATGTAGTGATTCTTAAATTTGTTAAAAAATAAATAAATAAATAAAATTCTACATAATTTATTGTCAAATTGTTTTTTTGGTCATAAATCGCTTATAGTTATGAATCTTATGATTGATCCTTGGTATAACTAAATCTTCTACAAAAATGTTGCCCAAGGATCATTCATTCATTTGCTAACTACATCATATATAGCATTATTTCCTTAATTCCTGTTCTATATTTTAATTTTAAATGCCACTATAGCTATATTTTAAATAACTTACATATCGCAATATGATCATATATAATAAACAACTCTAGGTAGGTTGCAAAATTCATAAAGTCAATAGTTAGGCTGTTAGAGATTTTTAATTCTTATAATTATTTGTGCCTTATAAATTATTTGGAAAGGTATGAAAAATAAAAGAAATTCCAAATGTTGACTTTCTTGGCGTGGGGTGCAAGAATTTAACAACATAATAGTTTAATTACAAATTAGCCACTTAAATAGTCCATAAAATTAATGATCCATTACATGTCCTTAAAAGTAAAGCCAAATCACTAGAGGTAAGTATCTTTTATGAGTAATATTTTTCATTGATATAAGTTTATGATTCATTTTTCTTATTAATTACTATATGTATGAATTTTACTTCAAAATCAGGAAACTTTTACATCATGGAGAATAAAGACACAAAAGCTATTGATAACAATTCAGGCCAGGTTTCCCCAGATTCAATATCTAAATTCAATAAGGAAATGAACTTGATTAAGAAAATGGATCAAGACATTTGTGAAATCACTGAAAGGATCAAAGAAAAAATGGTATATGTTATATAGAAATTGGTATTAATTTCATTTATAAATTTGAAAATGAATGAAAATTTGACATTAACAATTTATTTTTAATAGTCAAAAAAATATTATCTAAATTCTGCGTTGAATCGCTTAAACAATTCATATGGGGAACGGAGAAACCGCGAGGCGGAAAATGAGAAGCTACAAAGAGAATTATATATGATTCTTGATGAATTGAATGTCATGATCAAAGCAGCAAATGGAGAATGGTTTGGGGAAAAGCTTGATAAAAAAGTAAGAAAATTAAAATTATTTAATAGTTTTTTCATCATGCTAAACTTTATTTGTAAACAATTAAAATTCATATATATATATATATTTTTTTTGTTCTTGTTTAGAAATCATATGTACGTGTAGTCTTTGAATTATTTGAAGTTGCATGGGAGCAAAAGTTTGGCTAAGGAGAAACAAATTCTGAGGGATATAAAGATTCAACAAAAAGATGTTGCTTCATTCAAATCACCGTCACATTTATTTGATTCATCTTTTGCTTTCATTTTGTCTATGGTTGGAGTTTCTTTAATCTTTTAGTTCTTAACGTAATTTTAATTGTTTTCTTTCAACTAAGCTCCTAATTAATAGTACTATATATGAATCAATTTTTTTTAGCATTATATATAGGGTTAATAGATTTTTATCCCCTGCAAAGTAGACGAGTTTTGCATTATCCCCCTATAATGTTGTTTTGTTTTACCCCAGGGGATAAAATGAACTAGAAAAAGAATTATGCAACATTACAAAGGGGTAATCTCAAATAAAAAAATTACATGGGGTAACGCAAAACTCGCATACTTTGCAGGGGGTAAAGACGCAACCCTTATATATATAGCTTTTTTTTACTCAATCAATATCTTGGGTCAAACACTCAAGTTTCTATTGTAAAAAAATCTTTTAATCAAGTAAAATGCATATTGACAATATTTTGTTTAATAATTTCTTGTATATATATTATATTCAATCAATATCTTATAGTATTCTTTTTATATTAAAATTATACTTTTAAATTTGGTTTCACCCTGAATACAACAGTTTACGTATAAGAGAGAGGAGGAAAAAATGTTTTGGTGGACTGTTGAAAACTTGGAGCTGATTAGAAGGAAATATTACTTAAGTGATGAGCAAAAGCTCTTTATAGAAATTGAACAACTTCGAATCCAACATTTAGAAAGAACTTCTTGTAATGATTCATTGAAGGGAAATATTCCTAAATATGAATCTTTGAAAAAAAGTATAGAAGACAAAATCAAGGTAAGTAACTTTTAATTGACTTTAACTCATCAAAACAACTTATTTATAAATCTGAAAAATAAATCTTTATTTATATATGAGATCGAAGATAGTATCACCGAGTGTGACAAATATTTTCTATTTTGTTATCATAGGGTCTATGCGATGATTCTAAGAGAGAAAGCATAGAATGTTTGGAATGTGGGACCAGCGTTAGACAAAATGTGAAAGAATTGAGAGCTTTAAACAAAGAAATAAATTCTTTGGTAGGGAAATTACGAGTGAGGCATAAGAGAAGGGATGAAGCATATCAAAGGATTTTTAAATTATATTATGAGGAGGTAAGATATTTGCTCGTAGAATTAGAAATATGTGATTAAATTGTTGTTAGTTCGATAAAAACAAGAGAAAATAATATAAAAATAATAAAATTAAGAGAAAACAAATGAGTTATGTTTCGAGAAATACATATTTGTATTTTTTTTATCTTCCTTTTACAGCTTATACCAATTAAGTTGACTTTTTTAATTTAATAGGAGACAAAAAATTGATTTTTTTTCTCTTATAATTTAGAATTGAGAGAGTACTTTTCAAATTTTTTATTCTTCACTACAAGCATTGTTCGCTTATAAATAAAGTGCATCAGGTAGCTGAAGAAAAAGATGGATTAGTCCTTGATGAGATGCCAAGTTCAGAGGTTGGTATAATTCCCTATAAATACACTAAGAAAAAATTGAAAGCGGCAGCAGTTGGATATACGGAGGCGGTTATAACCACCGCTAAATACTTAACTGCGGTTGTAATTACTGCCGCGTACTCAATCTAACTGCAGCTGTTTTTCAGTTTTTTTTTTTGTAGTGGTTATTTATTTCACTTTAAAATTTTTGTTAATTGAAATAAGATTATATTTTATAATGTGGGATTTATTTTGTTGGTTTCTTTGATATGTTAGGTTGGGAAGTTTTTGTTACAATGGAACAACAATAAGGCTTTCCGAAATTATGAGAATTACCTTCTACAATCATTTGAGAGAGAACAACTATGTAGAAATGAGAGAAGAACTATTAAGTCATGCAATTGAAATTTGAAAGATTTTTAAGAGTAAATGTCATTATTTTGAAATTTCGCAACAAGTATATGAAGTATCTTTAAGGATTACAGACATCAAACTGGATGTAACAATAACATGTCGATATCTATAATAATGAGATGAATAAATAAAAATGTAAACTTTGGTATCATATACAACATGTCATATATATGAGACATACTAGTTTTTTAACCCGTGTGTCGCACGGATGCTTTTTTATTGTTGTTCCGCTGGGATTTGAGAAATGAATCAATACATATATGTAAATTTGAAAATCAACGCTATTTTGACCATTACTTGTATAAATTAGTCTGCAAACTCAAAACATCAACAAACACATGATTAAGTGTTTAACATCAATCTACATATCACGATAAAAAAACACTAAATCAAGTTGACAACATTAGATTCTATAGCCATAAACATACAAAGTGGCTTTCACATAATAGCAATACATGAGAACAAATTATTACATACAATCCCACTGAGAACTAGCACAACAAAATTTTGGAATCTAATAACAATATATTTTAAATTTTACATTCTAGTTAAAGGAAGAAAAAATATGATACAACACAATTGAGACTGGATCACCAATTGATACCTTACGAACTGCATAAAAAACCATTAGAATCCAAACCAAACAAATTAATAAAATGCAAGATAAAAAATTAATTACCAGGAACAAATACAACAAAATTGAATAACCATACAATAGGGATGGAAGTTAAAAAAAATTTGTATCAAATACTTTCACAGTCTCAAAAAATAACAAAAGATTAGTATAATAAACTTAAAGACCAATTTTTCACAGTGCTGATTGGCGCTGAACTTGGTAGGGAGGACCACAGTTCGATCCCCCGCAACTGCGATCGGGAGGGGGCTGGAACCACTTGATGCCAGAACTGACCCCCGAACCAGATTCAACTGGTGGTGAAAACCAAAAAAAAAGATTAGAAGAAGAAACATGGTTAGTTCCATTGTCTTTGTCTAAACGTGATTTTTACACTGAAATTTATTATTTAATTTGCTTTTATATTAATATAGTTAAATATAAATTATTTTACTTTACCAATCGTTAGTTGATTAACGCTGAATTTGATAGAGATGATCATCATTTGATCCCCGCAACTATGATCCGGAGGGACTGAAAACAAAAACAAAATCAAAATTATAAAAACAAATAAAAAAATCATTGTCTGAGCCTCAACTTCAAAGTTTCGCACAGAACTCAAGTTTGATCAATAATTCACCAAACTGATATCAAAATGACCGTAATTGGGTTAACTTTCCACAGTATCAAACTCCACTAAATTTGGAGTTACAAAGAGAGATTAATTGCTATTTTAGTGAAATAGAGGGGGTAAAATTCCGATTTATTTAAAATAAGGGGATAAAACTGCATTTAAGCCTATTTTAAATAACTCACATATAGCAATTAATATGATCATATATAACAATAAACTCTAGGTAGGTTGCAAAATTCATAAAGTCAATAGTTAGGCTGTTAGAGATTTTTAAATCTTATAATTATTTGTGGCTTATAAATTATTTGAAAAGGTAGGAAAAATAAAAGAAATTCCAAATGTTGACTTTCTTGGCGTGGGGAGCAAGAGTTTAACAACATAATAGTTTAATTACAAATTACTCACTTAAATAGTCCATAAAATTAATTAATGATCCATTACATGTCCTGAGAAAAGTAAATCCTAATCACTAGAGGTAAGTATCTTTTATATGAGTAATGTTGTTTTTCATTGACTATAGAATTCAATGATATAAGTTTATGATTCATTTTAATTTCTTATTAATTATAGATATAAATATATGAATTTTTCATCAAAATCAGGAAAATTTAACATCATGGAGAATAAGGACACAAAGGCTATTGATGACAATTCAGGGCATGTTTCCAAATTTTTCAAGCTTTCCCCAGATTCAATATCTAAATTCAATAAGGAAAAGAACTTGGTTAAGAAAATGAATCAGGACATTTGTGAAATCACTGAAAAGATCACAGAAAAAATGGTATATACTATTTCGAAATTGGTTTTAATTTCATTTGTAAATTTGAAAATGGATGGAAATTTGGCATTAACAAAAAAAGTTAATAATTTGTTTTGTAACAGGCAAAAATAAATAATCTAAATTCAAAAATGTTACGCTTAAACGATTCAAAGAATGAGCGGAGATACCGCGAGGCGAGAAACGAGAAGCTACAAAGAGAATTATATATGACTCTTGATGAATTGAATATCATGAGCAAAGCAAATGGAGAATGGTTCCGGGAAAAGCTTGATAAAAATGTAAGAAATTATTTAATAGTATTTTTTTTTATACAAGTATTTTTATTATTGTTGAACTTTATTTTAGGTGTATGATGAAATTCATATTTTCTTTTTATTGTTTCTTTTATTTGTTGAACTCTTTATTATTGATAAAATTGTAAGAACGGTTTCGGAATCATTTGTGTAGTCTTTGGATTATTTGAAGTTACATGGGAGCAAAAGTTTGGCTGAGGAGAAACAAGTTCTTAGGGATTTAAAGATTCAACAAAAAGATGTTGCTTCATTCAAATCACCGTCCCAATTATTAATTAATTCATCTTTTGCTTACACTATTCATAAGGTTTGAGTTTCTTTAATCATTTAATTATACCTTTCTCGGCCTTTTGGCTAAGATTAAGTGTCTTTAATCATTTAATTGATTCCTTTTAAATACACTCATAATTAATATTATATAAAATCAATTTCATCTTATTATTGTTAAAAAGTCTCACATTAGTTGAAAGATTACTCGAATGTATGTTTATAAGTAAGACACAATTTTCATTTTACAAGCCGGTTTGTAAGATGAGAATTACCTCTTACTTATAAATACAAATTTAAACTATCTTAAAACTGATGTTGAACTTCTTAACAATTATTATCTACTTTATCTTTATAATAATACGCGCTCATGTCAATACGTGACTAAAATTATTATTCTCTTTTACTTAATATCTTTTTCTTTTTTTCGTATAAAAGAGGTTCAATGCTCAAAATATATATAATATTTTTTAGTATATATGTGAAATTTTCTTTTTTAATAAGTAAATGCAAAATTGTTAAATGCGACGAGAAACAAAACTAAAAGAGGATTAACAAAGGTGGCAGTGTGGTACCCCTAAACTTTTTAAATCCTTTTGTATATTAATATGTTATCATGTTTTTATTTTATCTCTCGATCTCACATGTATATGTTAAACTATATAATATTATATAATGAACCTTTTTTATTCAATATATAAATACCGTTTGACTTAGTTTATTTCAAACTTTTTCACTTAATAAATAGAGAAGTTAGGCTAAACAAATTTTCAATAAATTTTAATAGAAAAAAAATTGCTTAATTTTTATGAGTAAAATATATAGATAAAAAATTTTTAAAGCTAAAAAAACAATAATTATCGAAAAACTTTAATTTTTTTTTAAACTCTTTTATTTTCACTTTTACCTTTCATATAACTTATAAGATCTAAAAAAGTCAGACCAAATGATACTATATGATCAAGCACTCATGTTTCTACTTTTAAAAAACCATTTACTCAAATAAAATACAGATTCACAATATTTTTATCTTATAATTTCTTATATATTTGTGATTTTAAATTAGTTTATTTTATTGTAAATATGCTTTTAAATTTAGTTTTTCCTAAACTTAATTTTTCTTCCGCCCTTTAATACAACAGTTAACGCATAAGAGAGAGGATAAAATGTTTTGGTGGACTGTTGAAAACTTGGAGCAGATTAGAAGTAAATATAACTTGAGTGCTGAGGAAAAGCTCTTTATAGAAATTGAACAACTCCGAATCCAGCATTTAGAAAGAATCAAAGTAACTTATGTGAAGGGAAATATTCCCAAATATAAATCTTTGAAGAAAAGTATAGAAGACAGAATCAAGGTAACTTATAAGGAAAATGGCTTTAAGTTTAACTCATCAAAACAATTTATTTATGAATTTGAATAGTAAATATTTATTTATATATGAAACCAGAAAAAATATTATTGAGTGTGATATAGATATTTTCTATTTTGACATCATAGGGTCTATGTGACGACTCTTTGAGAGATAGGAGAGAATGTTTGGAATATTGGACCAGAGTTAGACAGAATGTGAAAGAATTTGAAGCTTTAGACAGAGAAATAAATTATTTGGTAGGAAAATTGCGAATGAGGCACAATAAAAGAGATGAAGCATATCAAAGGATTTTTAAATTGCAACATGAGGAGGTAAGACATTAGCATTTTACATAATATAAAAATAAGAATTCTATAAAAAAAAAGTGAGTAATATTGTTTCGAGAGATACATTTTTTTTCTTTTCTTTACAACTAATACCTATTAAGTTATTATCTCAAATGTTGAAACCACGAGATTGTAACACCCTAACCTAATATTCATATTATTCTAACTTTAGAAATGTTTTTTCAAAATTACATGTCGGATAATAAAACTTTTACGACGCCAAGTCAAAATGAGTTTATAAAATATTAATTCAAGGTATTACATTCTCCTTCAAAAACATTACTAATATAATTAACTTTTGTGGAGTGTCAGATATGAGATTTAAATTATTATAATAAAATTGCAAGTAAAAAAAAAAAGGCTTGTTAAAAAAGTGAAATCAAAATATAAATTTAGTGAAATTGAAAGTAGTAAGTACAATTAGAACTAAAAAAAATTACATCATTAAAACAATACTAAAATTACATGAAAAATTGCAAAAAAAAAAAAAAGAAGCCAAATATGTGAGATATAAACGAAGCTAATTGATAGAGAAAACTAATCGGTCATGGCATTCAAAATAATCAGTAATAATATCATTACATAATAAATAATAAAATTACATGGAAATCACATGAAATAGTCTAACAATTGATATACCAATCAATTACTAAATACTATGGGAAATTATTTGTAAACCACATTTTCGGTTATATAAATAAGGGTAAAAATGGAAGTAAAAATAATAAGCTATAAGCTCATAAGTTAATTGAAATAGCGTCTGAAAAATAAGCTATAAATCAGTGTTAAAAAGAGTGTTACTAAACAAGTCTTTTAGCTTATGAGCTATCAGTCAGTTTGATGGTGTTACCAAACAAACCCTTCTACTTTAAGAGATTAAAATTAGTAATCATTAGATTTTTAGATGATTTTTAAGTATTGGATCACAATAAACCTTCAAAATCGTGAAACTTGTCATATCAAATGTTATACCGATGTAGTTTAATCAATATATATCTGATAATTATTATGAATAATAGCCATCAGATCTAATTGACACATGAGATCAAAATCCTTCCACTCACTTAAAATTTCATATGATTATATTTGTGTTGATTGAATAATCTTCCAATAAATAATTTTTCCTAATTTATTTCAGCTCCCTTCAAATCCTCAAGACATTCTGGCTCTTTTGAGTGTGGGATTATTTGCTAAGAGCGGATATGTAAGTATTTTTTTGTATGGTACTTTAATTTCCATTGTTGCCCAATGTTTTTGTGTATGGTACTTTAATACAAGATATACTTAAACCATTTGGATCCTAAATCATTTTGTCTTAGTTTGATATCTGCGGTTACACACATATGATACATTGGTTTATCAATAAAAAAAGTATATATTTTTATCTCTTCTTTGAAATAAATTTGATGAAAAAATATATAACTATTTTTCATTAATTATTGGGTATGAAGAAAAAGAGGAGACAAATTAAATCAGATATAATTTGTCATTCAAAGAAAAAGCTGGCTGAAGAAAGAGATGGAGCAGTCCTTGATGAGATGTCAAATTCAGAGGTTGGTAGTTGGTTTATTTCCCCATATAAGTTTTTTATTTCACTTTAAAAAATTTGTTAATTGGAATAAGATTCTATATATTTTATAATGAAGGATTTATTTTTGTTTGTTTCTTTGATGTGTTAGATTGGAAAGTTTATTTTAGAATGGAACAATAATAAAGCTTTTCGAGATTATGAGGATTTCCTTCTGCAATCATTTGAGAGACAACAACAATGTAGAGATGAGAGAAATAGAACATATGAAAGATTTTCTTAAGAGTAAATGTTTTTTTGTTGAAATTTCGCAACAAGTATGGAGTATCTTTAAGAGTAAATGTTGTAATAATAATAATCAGATAAATAAATATGTAAATTTTCGTATGATCAGACACCAACACATGTCAATAATATGAGACACGTATATCTTCAATTTGAAGAATTGGTACTGTAGAATTCTTTTGTATTATTTTTTATTTAATTTTGGTTAGAAAAAATGTAAGTTAAATATGTTTTTCGTCTTACAATATATAAATCTTTTAAATGTATGGTAAAATGTGCTTTTGGTTTCGGTAACGTAATTTAAGTTTTAGTCCTATAAAAAATCCCTCTTAATTTTTACTTGTAATTTTACATTACTTTGTTTTATGATAAATTCAATTTTTCTTTTCAATTTTTATCATAAAAATCGGAGTTTGTGTCATGAGAAAATGTAAGAAATTAGGGTACCATAAGATAATTATTGTATTGACGGATGGTGAGAAATGACAGAAGGAGATAATTTTATTTTCTTAACAATAAATATGTAAATGAAATTAGACGAAACTTAGAATTTAACATGAAATATGTTTCCGAATTGAATCGAAGATCTTGAGATTAAATATATATCATATGAGAAAATGAAGAATTTACGAGGTTTGTAGTTTGAAGATGGTGAAAAGATTTCTCCAATGATGGTGGCAAAGGTCGAAAGTGAAGATTGGAGAATGAGTTTTTATATTTATGAATTTTAAATTTCGTCTCTGTAATTTGAGCGAATTTTAGTTTTCGTCTCTTTAATATAATTTGTATGAATTTTTGTTTCCGTCCCTATAATTTGTGCGAATTTTAGTTTTCATCCCCATTGCACTACACACACCCAAATATCGGGTCAATAATTCAAAAATCAAGAGAGGGCCACCGGATTTATTAAAAAAAAATTTGGTACATAGATCTATAGAAATTTTAAGACATTAATTAAATATATAACGCATCTTTCTTATATATTTAATATTAAATTCATTCATAGTCGATATGTAATTAACCTTTCACACTTAAATCAGTAGTAGCTTAGCTTCCTAGCTCCACACTTAAATCATTCATAGTGGATATGTAACTAACTTTTCACCCAGGGCCGGCCCAAGGGTAAAGCGGCCCAAGCTAGGGCTTTAGGCCCACCAAAAATATTTTATTTTAATGAAAGATTTAGGCCCCAAAAAAAATTCTATGAATATCTTATATATATATATATATTTAGGCCCCGATTTAATCACAATAATACGTATAGTTGAGATGGTTGCACGCTGGCATTGACAAAGGGGGTCTCCGGTTCAAACCCCATAGGGCTCTGTTTCCATTTTTGACTTGTTTTTTTCACTTATTTTCATAATCTTCTTATTGTTAGTAATAATTATTCAAAAAGAGAAATTGTTTAGACAATATTATTTATTTAAAACAAAAATTATTAGCCTATACCATAATATAAATAAAGGAATACAAAATTTAACCACAAATTTTAGTTGGAATTTTATTTTTGAATAATTTGTTCTTAACAAATACTTTTTTTAAATTTACACAACATCAAAATAGTAAACCTGAAATTTAAATAACTTTAAATAGCTAAAAATTATGAAAATGAAATAAATAATTAAAGATTTAATTGTAGTTTTGGTTCCCATATTTTTACCATATTGCGTAATTTATCTCACTTTTTAAAAATTTAACAGTTTTGGTCATATAGTATATTTCAAACGACGTGATATATAATCTGATGACGAGAAAATATCAATATTAACAAAATTCGAAAAAGAAAATATTGTAGAATAAAAATCATTTTTTTTAACTATCTCTAAATATAAATTTTACGTTTTTTCTTGCACTATATTTTACTAAAAAATATTTCGTACAATATGGTGGACTTTATGTTGGATCAAAAATTATGTTAGACCTCATATTAATATATGTTTTAGGCCCCACTTTATGTTGGACCGGCCCTGTTTTCACCAAAAATTTATTTGAAGTTGCACGTGACCGCAATTTAAAACCATAATATTCTAAGTTGATAAGGTTGAAAATTTAACACAACCAAAATCAGATATACAACTATATAGCATAATATTATTGTAATACAATGAATTGTATACCTCTATGATTGAATAATCCATTGGAGGTGATTGATGAGCGAAACTACATATTGAGAAATAGTTTTTTTTTTTGGTTTGTACCACAATTTAATTTGGTTCAGGAGTCAGTTCTGGCATCAAGTGGTTCCAACTCCCTCCCTATTGCAGTTTCGGGGGATCGAACTGTGGTCCTTTCTATCAAATTGTCAATCATCACTGAATCAACTAACAACTGTACATATTGAGAAATAGTTGATACAATAATTACAGTATAATTCTATCAAAAAAAAATTTACTGGATAATTAGAATTATAAATAGTTGATACAGTAATTACATGTTGGAGGTCATTGATAAATATCCTTTTAATTACAAACTTTAGTGCAATATTAATTACAGTATAATTAGAATTATAAATAGTTGATACAATAATTTTTTTTTTTTGATAGAATAATTTATTATTTTAATTGTTGATTAAGGTTAATCCATAAAATCCAACAAATTTTAGTTTATATAATGATATCTTTTAGTAGCTAGAGTTGAACTATTGTCCTCTTTCTCAAACTTCTTCGAGTGTCTCACTCAACCAATTGAACTACGCCTTTGTGCACGATGCTTTTTAGCGATGAAAAATTCCTAATGACCAAACTATCATGTAGTGTTTCTTAAACTTTGTCATAAAATGTTTATGATTGACAGACTTTGCTAGTCTTCAACAAAACCTATTGCTCAAGGTTCATTTGTTAACTGCATCATATATATTTGTTGTTTTTTATTTAAATCCCACTACCTAAATTTTAAATAACTAAATATATATATATATATATATATATATATATATATATATGGGGAATGCTAATGCACACCCACTCTTTTTTATGAAGGTGTGCATTAGCAACATACACCTTAGGGTGTATTTAATAACTTTTTAGTTATCTTTTGCTAACACACACCTTCTGAAAAATAAGTTGGTGGATTATAGCAAATGTCTATAGGAGTTGCTAACGTACACCCACTTATTTTTTAGAAGGAGTGTTTTAGCAACATACACCTCAAGGTGTATTTATTTATTTTTTAGTTATAACTTGCTAATGCACACCTTCATAAAATTGAGTGGATGTGTTATAGCATACCCCTATATATATATAGCATCATTTAAACTATAATAAACTCTAGGTAGGTAGCTAAATTCATAAAGTCAAATGTTGAGATTTTCATTTCTTATTTATAACATGTGTGTCCTATAAATTATTTGAAAAGGTATAAAAAATAAATAAATTTAAGATGTGTTGACATTCTTGGCGTGGGGTGCAAGAGTTTAACCAAATAAAAGTTTAATTACTAAGTAGCCACTAAAATAGTCCATAAAATTCATGATCCATTGCATGTCCTAAAAAGCAAAGCCAATTCACTAGAGGTAAGTATCTTATATATAAGAGTAATGTTGTTTTTCATTGACTATAGAATCCAATCATTTGATCTTTTACTTAGACTTAGGACAAGTAAATCAAACAAAATTGATTTAATTTGCACATTGTTTATTATGATTCATTTTTCTTATTGATTATGATTTTTATTATGTCAAAATTAGGAAACTTCAACATCATGGAGAATAATGAAACTACATCACCTCCAAAACATGATGGAAGGACAAAGGCTATTGATGAAAATTCTGATCCAAATTCAATCTCTAAAATCAAAATGGAAGAGAAAATGGTTAAGAAAATTAATCAAGACATTTGTGAAATCACAGAAAGGATCACAAAGAAAGTGGTATATAATATACTATATATATAGTTAGTCTTTTTAATTTCATCCATGATAAATTTGAATATGACAAGAAAGTTTGACATTAACAATTTTTTTTTAATTTAGTAATAGTCTATAAGAGATGATCTAGATCAGTCTGCGTTGAATCGCTTAAAACATCGACAATGGTATCAGACATACCGTGTGGCGACTAAAGAGAAGATACTAAGGGATTTATATATGGCTCTTGATGAAATGAATTTCATGAGTAATAAAGCAGCAAATGAGGGATGGTTTGAGGAAAAGCTTGATAAAAATGTAAGAAAAATAAAGCTTTTTAATATTTTTTTTTTGTCAAGTGCTTTTTAATAGTACTTTTATTATGATGAAATCATTTGTGTAGTCTATGAATTATTTGAAGCTACTTGAGAGCAAAAGTTTGGCTAAGGAGAAACAAATTTTGAAGGACATAAACTTTCAACAAAAAGAGAAAGATGTTGCTTCATTCAAATCACTAGAAGTGCTTAAGGAATCGGTAATGTATTTCTCTACCGTATAATAACTATCACATTTATATTATGCGCATCAATCCCAGTTTTTTTTTTATCGAATAGGTTAATGGTTAGAAATTTCACTCTTAAAGTGGATAAGTGGAATAATCGAAGTTCGAACCCCAACTATCTGCATATACAATGTCCCAATTTGATTACAATTACAATGTATTTATAAAAATCACATTTATATCATGCGCATCAATCTCAGTTTATTATTCTTCACTTGATAATTATAATTTATTTATGTGTGAAATGGTCAAATGCGACAGATATTAAATTATCGAGATATGATATTCTATTATCGGAAAGTTAAAAGCATGGAGCAGAGTAGACAGAATCATTACTTGAATGGTTGGCAGAAGCTTGTGAAAGAAATTGAACAATTCCAAATCCAACTTATGGAAAGAGCTATTGTGGAAAATATTTCCAACTATGAATCCTTGAAGAAAACTATAAAAGACCAAATCAAGGTAACTTAAAATTGGCTTTGACACATCAAAAACAGCTTATTAATTCATATCTTAAAGTTGTTATCATTGAGTGTGACATATATTTTTTATTTTGTGTTATAGTTTCTATGTGATATGATGAAATCTGGTACCAGAGTTAAATATGGTGCGAAAGAAATAGATGCAATAAATGGAGAAATATATTCTTTGAGAGCAAAATTGATAGAGAAGTATAACAAAAAGGATGAAGCATATCAAAGGATTTTGAAATTGAAACAAAATTGTATCATGTAGTTAATGAAGATAAATTCCTTATAGTAATTATTTTCCTCTAAGTGGATTAATTCCTCATAACCATATTTCAAAGTAAATTGCACACTTTGTATATTGTTTCATTGAATTGAATAAATAAACAGAAGAGAATTTCCACAATTGTGTTATTATTTGTAGTTACATTGGCAAGTATTAAAATTTTACACAATCGTCCAATCATATTACGTCATGTAGATATCATATGACCAAAGAAATATAATATTGCGTCATTTCGATGTTTGTTGAGATATTAAACTACGAAATAGTAAAAACAAAATGACATGATAGTAAAATGTGATTGGATGGCCGTCTAAAATGATTTTTTACTATCAGTGTGTGGTCTTTTTCCTCTTATTTTTTAAAGTGTATTTTCAGACGGCAGAAAATAAGTGAACTTTTATGAGTCAGAAATCCAACTCTCAGAAACTTGCTACTTAGCAACAACAAAATTGGTTGTGAAAAAAAAAAGTTCATGAATGAGTTCTCATTACAATATTACAAATGAAAATGAAACATTTTCATGATTTTTTCCACTTCTAATTTTAACAACCTCAAACCAAACATAACACAAGTTAGAATAGAACAATAATCTCATTTTGAAAAGCAACTAAATCCTAAAACTTCATAATAAGAAAAGAAAACACAACGCTATAATATAACTACTAAAACTACTCAACTTGTATCTCTAGCACAATGTGTAACTTTGGTGCATCCACGCCGATATGGATTAGCCTGACCAGAACCACCACAACCGTAATAGGAATTTCCGCGACGTTTACATGGGGCACTATCTTTTTTAAGAGCATCATAACTTATGTACCTTCCTCTTCGAGCTAAATTTCTTCTATTCATACCTTCATGGATACATTCTCCCAATGCGCCATCGCATATCTTCGATGCATCGATATCAAGTATAGGAAAACTTGAAAATTGGTTGTATGATTCTGAGGACATAGATTTCATTGGCGAGGTTATGATGAAGGCAAAGAAAATTATTAAAAGTTGATTAGTACCCATGTAACAAATTAAACTTGGGTTTGAGATGAAAGGAGGTGTGATTTGATGAAGTAATAGGGGAATTATTCATATGCTTTAACATGTTTTAAGGTTGGTATAACATGTGTAGTGTGTAGTGTCCGTTTCTTGCTCCATTTTTATCTAATCTCCTTAATTAATTGATATATGTATATCATTATTATTAATATGATATTAAAAATAAAATAAAAAAGAACTTGGGATGATTGTGGTGATCATCTCAGTCAAATTCTTAAGTTGTGGTGAGATCCAAATTAATTAACACAAAAATAGCGATTCTGTTTCATATTCAGTTAGGTAAAAATTCGATTCGAGGGATGAGTCATGAGTAGTGTGATATTTTTAGGGAGAATTTTTTATATTCATATATTAAAAATTCGATTCTGTTTCATAATCTGTTTCATATTTAGCAAGTTCAATACATATATTATTTTTTTTAATGGTCAACAATATTTATTGTTCTTATCTAACAAAAATGATGGTACATATTCTTGTAACATTTTCTTCAATTCATAAAAAGTGAACAAAGAAATAAGTGAATTGGAATCTAAACATAATGCGAACATTTTAGGTGAATTTGGACACGAGGTAAATAAAATGTTTATGAAGTATGTGTAAATCCTAAACATTTTATTTATCCCACGGTCAAATTTTAAATTATTGGGCTCTTTTTTTTGGAAAACAAAAAAATAAATACTTAGGTGAAGCAATCGAGAGAGCTTATGATCTAATTTAAATTTGATCTAGATTAGTCAATTTTTCTTTTTATTTTATAATGATTTTAATGTATTTTTTTTATAAGTCTATTTAGCTAAACTTGATATATTAGGTTCTATATAAGGTGTCCATTTTAATAAATAAGGTTTAAATACCGTTTTTTCCCTTAAAATTTTTAAATTATTGAAGTTTTGCTATTCCCTATTTTAAAAACTAGTTCTTTGCCTACTATTTCAAATATTTTGTACTTTTAGTCCCCTATTCCACTTGAAGTCAATTTTGATGATATGACATTTTCCATATAGATACAATAAAATAAATTAAAAATGTTAATGGCATAGACAAAGGAAAGGTCCACTTGGTGATTGAGTTCTGAAAATTAAATAAGGGGATAAAAAACTTATTCTTAAACTACAGAACCAAAATTTCAAAATGATAAAAATAGAGAAACTAAATTTGCATTTAAATCAATAAATAAAGAAGGTTAAAGCTTGTCTCAAAAAAAAAAGAAGGTTAAAGCTTTTATGGTTATTTACGTACTTGGTAAAAGTAAATATTTCTAGTAACATGCATAATTTTTAATTAAAAAATAACAAAAAGAAGTTTTGTTTAGATTCGGATGTGTGGGATATTGCGCATGTTTTTGGGATGTTGGATATGTATTTAAGTAATTTAGAATTAGACCATTGGTGAGTGGTAATGTATTGAACCTTTAAATAAGGTTATAGGTAATTTATGGTTTATGTGTAAGGAAAACATTTAGTTGAGATTGGAGAATCCATCTTGTATCTCTGATAAATTTTTCAATAGAGATTAATTTCCTTATTTTTAAAGATAGAGTTCACGGTGAATAGTTGCCTCTAAAGCATATTGATACAAACATCGTGGTTATGGATTCACTTAATAAAGAATTGAAATCCAAAAGGTTTCATGAGAATATTGTTCATGTTGGTGTTATGACATTAAGCGATATTGACTTTTTGAGAGTTTAAGTAAAGTTTTTTTTATGACGCAAAGTTTAAGTAAGGTTTAAGAAAATATATTTTCTGCGGAAATAAAGTTTTGGTAGTTATTTAATTTTGGGTTTAATTCTCCCCTTAAAAATGTAATGAATAGTGAAATATAATTAAAAGTTTTTAATTTAATTTGTCAAAAACAAAAAGTTTTTAACTTAAGAAAGGTGAGAATATAATTTTGAAATAAGTATGAACGGATTAAGGACTTATTTTGGATGGATATAAGTGCCCGTTTAGTCTAGTTTATTTTTGAACTTATGCAAATAGTTTATACCATTTTTATGTATTATTATAAGTTTTTCAAGGTATGTTATGATAAAATAGTTTACAAAAAATCAATTTTCACTAGTTTGATTTTTTAAAATAGCATAAAACATAATTTATATTACATAAGCTGAAAAATAAGCTAAGCCAAACAGGATCCTTTGTGTCTTCTCCTCCCCGGGAAGAGTTATTATGCATAAACAAATCTCCATCATTTGTACTTCAAAATACTTAATAATATCAAAATCACTTTGGAGTATAAACGGTGGAGATTTGTCTATGCACCATGCATAAGAAAAATCCTTATGCATAATAACTTTACCCCTCCTCCCCATAGTTTAAAATTGTTGAAAAACTAAAATTCAAAGTCAATCAATTTAAATTTTTCCAATCTATCTTGGGATGGTTCATGCAATTAACCCGGGTCGGCGGCCATGCCTAGATTTTACAAAATAATGTACAGTTTTGTGTGACACGTGTCATTGAAAGATATTCACAACACTAGATAATGGATATTCTCAATTGATAAAAAAATATCTATAAAATAATAATGTGAAATTTACATATTTAAATAATAAAAAGATGATAAAATTAAAATTTGAAAAGAAAAAAGAAAGAGAGAGAAGTTGGTTAAGAACGAGATGTAAAAAATGGAGAGAATAAAAGTGACAAGACTACATTCTCCACAAAACATATATATTTCTTTATCTTATTTTTTTATGCATTCCTTATCTAATTTGAGCTTATGATTTTTAAGTGTAAAATAAATCAAATAGTAATACTTCATATATTAGCATACTCTTAACTTAAGTTTCCATGAATCTAATTTAACTTAATTGATGGTGACATCACATTATATATATAATATAATTTGAATTCTGGATATTTCATAATGAAATTTTTTAGTCATTATTACTTAAAAAATACAGTAATACATACTGTAGCATAGAGCAAGCTGGGACATTTTAATGATTCCATCTGTATGTAAGTAATGTATTCACGCCAAAATTAGTTCCATTTGTTGTAAGGAATTGCTTTGTTTAATAGCTTAGAAATAATAATTAAATTAAATTAAACATAATCCTTCACTTGCACATACAAGTTACAAGTGTTGCTTTTTTAGAACTAGTACATCTTTATATTAGAATTTAGAATCAACATTTACAATACAAGTTACACCTGTTGCTTATAAAATAAGTAGGATATACACAAATACGTCAACAAATTTAAAATTTTATACTAGTCATCAAATAAAATAACTATTAGTCAAAAAATTAAATAAAATAACTAGTCAATGTCTTTTGTACCAAAAATAAGAAGAAAACAAGTCAATGTCCTTTCAAAAGTTTAAAAAAAATACAAGTCAATGTACTCCTAGAAAAACAAGTGGCAGTACGTCATCAATTCTGTAAAAAGAACCCGTAATCAATTAATCCATTGAAATAGACAAAAATAAAATAAAATTATTTTTAAAAGGTTAATCTGTTTCTTTCTTAGTAAGTTAGTATTTACTCCAAATATTAAGCAAATAAAACTGATGTTTATTCCTCTGTTGCCATTCCTTCTGCTGGATTATACTTTGCACTCCTAGCTGATGTTAGTGGGACTTATTTTACTAGATAATTTCTTTTAATTTTCTTTTTAATTATTACCTTTTAATTATTTTTAAAAAAGTCTAATAATATAATAATAAAAAGGTAACCATAAACAAGTTCAAATCCTTTCGTACACACGTATTATTTAAATATGTACCAATTCAAATCCCAAAAATTCAACTTGAAATTTCTAGACACAATTATTTGACAAAAAAAATTTGATGCAGTGTCCCTTTAAAAAAATATCACCATTGTCTCTTTTAATATTATCAATGATATTTTTTAAAAATTTACAACGGTTATTTGTTGAGATCATGTGCAAAAAATGAGACTGTGATATTTATTTAAGAGTTTATCTAATATATGCAAGCACTCTTTTTAAATACAATATTGCACATGTTAAAATAACTAAAAGTAATATCTATTTATTGTAAACAACAAATTATTTATTAAAAAATTATACATTTAATATAAAATGCACAAATTTCAATATAAACTTATTATTTTTAATTTCTTATTAATATGTGCAAATTCACATATAGGAAAATCTTTTTTTAAAAAGGACACTGATATTGTCCAAGTACATTAATTTTACAATGAACCTGAACCTAGAAAGTGAATTCACATGTTATAGAAAATTGGCTTTTGAGAAAGTGATTCAAAATCGGCGTTTTTGGCTTTTGAGAAGCAAATTTGCTTTCTATCTGGGGTAAGACTTAGCCCCCTTTTAATTATTTATTTTTCTTTTCGATTTAAATAATATGAGATATAAATAAGGGATGAAATTGTTTAGGGGTACCAATATAGTTGAAATGTCTACTCAGTCTTTGATATCAAAATGCTCTTAATTTATAAAAAAATGTTATAGAAAATTAGTAAAGAAAAATCTTTTTTTGTTTGATACATGTGCAAAAACTTTTTACAGAGCATCCAAAATTCATTTTTTTGTTTGACTAAAAAAATTCACAACAATAAAAAATTCATAAAAGAGTTGGTTACTCATCGGAATTATCTAGAACATAAATAAATACCGGGTCAAAAAATTTTCAACTTAACAATTTTCTATAATTAAAACGAAATTAAAGTATAGAACAATTTTCAAAGTAACAATTAATTATATTTATATTCCATAATAAATTTCAAACAACAAAGCAAAGTTCAAACCACAAATTAAAAGTACAGCCGGCAGAAATTCAACTTAGAAATACAGTAAGAAAAATAAAAATTAAATCGTTTGAATGCACCATAATTAAGATTCTAAATAACAAAGATTCCTATGATCAAGGCAACCCCAAATCCAACACCAAAACCACTAAACCTAGTTGAACCCGAATGAGCAGGAGACGGGGCCGGAGATACCTCGCCAACAACACTCTGTGAAGGAGTGTCCGATACAGGTGTCCATGCTGGAGCCTCGATTGGTGAAGGAGCATTCGATGTAGGTGTCCATGTTGGAGTCAATGCAGGTGAAGGAGCTTTCGATGATGGTGATGAAGGAGCATTTGATGTAGGTGTCCATGCTGGAGTCCATGCCGGTGAAGGAGCCTTCGATGACGGGGAAGGAGCATTTGAATCATGTGTCCATGATGGAGTCCTTGATGGTGAAGGAGCATTCGATGAAGGTGGCAATGACGGCGAAGGAGCCTTCCAAGATGGTGAAGGAGCGTTCGGTGTCCATGTTGGAGTCCATGCTGGTGAAGAAGCCTTCCAAGATGGTGAAGGAGCCTTCGGCGACCATGTTGGAGTCCATGCTGGTGAAGAAGCCTTCCAAGATGGTGAAGGAGCATTAGGTGTCGATGTTGGAGTCCATGCTGGTGAAGAAGCTTTCCAAGATGGTGAAGGTGCGGGACCTTGTTTGCGATGATGAGGACCATGATGACCGTGATTTGGTGACAAAACAATAACAATTAACTTTTCACCCTTCTTGCAATTTTCAACGTTTCCACTAATGAAGAAAAAAGGACCTGATTTGTCAAATGTGAAAGTTGAATCTCCACCGTCCAATTTCTGGATCGAATTCAATATGTTGCATGAGTAGTAATCTTCTTTGCTTACTACCAACACTGAATCAGATCCTTTATTGTACTTAAAATCTGCATGACCAATAAAGATCATCATCACCAAAAATTACATAAAAATCAAAACTTTTTATCATAGAACAGTTTTTTGGATCAAATATTAGTCTTTAATCTCAAAAGGTTATACATCTAAATTGCAAAACAAAGACCCAAAAGTTGTGATTTTGTAAAAAAAAATTTAACCAATAAATATATTGTAAACAACATATGGGACAGAAAAATTTGAGAAAAATTATAACAATTAAAAAATAAAATCAACCCAAGTTTTGATTTTTATTATACACAAATTTTGATTGCATCATAACCAAAATCATTCAATAGAAAAATATTATATGTATGCAAAGTTTTGATTTTACTATAATTTTTATACAAAATTTTAGTTTGTTTCATAAGATAAAACTACTCAATTGATGATCTATATTAAATTATTTAGATTTAGAGATAAACAAATCAAAGGAAAAAAAAATAAAATTAGACTTACAAAGTGTGTCATTGATTTGGAACCTATTTTTCTCAGCCCATTGACCATACCATTGTGAAGGTTCCACAGCCCAACCATCTTTGCCACCAACGTTAAATTTAATACCATATGACAATGAAAAACTAAGAATGATCATTGACATAATCAAAACAAAACTAGCCCTCTTCGTAGCCATTGAATAATTTCTCACTATTTAATACTAGTATAAAAAAAAAATAGCTAAGTTTTTTTTGAGAGAGAGAATTCTAATATGATGGTTCTAATTGAGTTGAGAAGTGAAAAGAGTGAAAGGGTAGTAGTGTTTATATATAGTGAGGTAAGGTAGAGGTGACAGTTGTGATTGGTTAGGATATATTGAAATTGATATCGAAATTATAGGTGGTTTTACCAATAGATGTTATTTAATTTCCGCGTTTTCCTCTATTTATGGTTATTGATTAATTTTTATCATAGCACAAACGTATTTTTGAATTTAATTAATTCAAAATTAAATTCATTCCTTTTCTATATTTCAAAAGTATAGTGTACTAGCTAATTTAGTCAAAAAGAAAGTACTACTAGCTAATTCCTTTTTTAATTTTATTTCTTTTTAGAAAAAAAAAGAATTCCATTTTTATAAGATACATTGTACATGTAATTAATGTGATCACATAGCCACACACAACAAGGCAACTTACAAAAAAAAAGGTCGGTTCAATGTATTTTACTAAAAACAAATACTTAACAAAAAATGAAAAACAAAAAAAAAACGAATGGGGGATATGGGTTAGTCAAAAAAATAGTAGATGACAATGGTAAGCAATGGACGGATTAAAATGGATTATAATTAAAATGACTTTTTTCTTTCTTTCTTTTTTTGAATATTTTTAAGAAAATGTATATTTCTTTATCCTCAAAAATATTATTTTAGATATGTCAAAGAAAATATTATTTTAGATTTAATAGACACACTACTACCAAAAACAAATTAAATGTAAACCAACAATGCGAGGTAATAGGGGAATATCGGTTCGATTCTCAGGGGGAATCACGCTTGATAGTACGCATGTCTTTATGCATGAGTTGGATTGGTCGCCGACCTTTAATGAATCAAAAATCGGTGCAAAAGCAAAAAAAAAAAAGACAATAGGTTCGTTTCTAAGCACAATTTTTTTTTCATTTATCATAAATGTATTTTCGAATTTATCGCATTATCCTCAAATATCGCTTAATGATTCCCTTATTTTCCGTTGATGAGGTGTACGTCCTGTTTGTCGTAAGGCGTGTCTCGATAAATTTGGGGAGCATGCAGTTCATTGTCGAGAGCTTCCGGTCTTCAAATGCAGACATGACCTTGTTTGTAAAGTCATTTTTAATGTTTTTATGCATGCAGGAGTATCTGTGAAGAAAGAAACGCATGTGAACTTCTTGACTGATCCCCCTAGAAGGGAGATCCACATTGAGGTCAGCTGATGTTTTGGTGTACGGCTGACAAGGAGGGATACATGCATGTGTGGATTTGACTAGGGTTTTTCCCTCATGGGATTGACGACTGGAGATTTAACTGTAGGACAAGCGGCCCTCAAAGCTGTTCAAGTAAAGTGGTCAAACATGAGAGAGTGTTTTGAAAATCAACATGTGTTTATACATTTTGCATTTGACACTTTTGATTTTCTAACACCGAAGACCGTGAGTGTTTTAAAAAGAGTTCAAAGAGTTATGCATAGTAATGTTAGGTCTCATAAGTCTCAAGATGCTGTATTTAAAAAGATTGATTTTGTCATCCAAAAAAGATTAACGGCGCAGCTTGTTGTCCGTTTACCTTCTATTAAAATGTAATTACCTCTATTTATAATATAAGTTATAATTAATTCAAAATTAAATTCATTCCTTTTTTATAATTAATCCTTTTTTAATTTATTTTTTTTACAAATTTATTTACTTTTTTGAAAAAAAATACGAATTCCATTTTTATAAGATATGTATATGCAATTAATATGATCACAATTTTCAAAAGAAGGTTGACTCATCTAATAAAAAAAAAGGTTGATTCAATGAATTCTTTAAAATAAAAAACAAATAAAAGTATAGGGGTTAGTTACGTTTGACCGGTAAAAAAGAGAGGATCGGGTTAGTCATGTACCAAAAAAGAGTATAGGGGTTAGTAAAAAAAATTAAACTACAAATTTGCTCTATTACATTTATTTTAGGTTTTAATTTGGTCTCTTACATTTAAAAAGTTTCAATTTGATCTATTATGTTTATTTTAGATTTCAATTTGGTCCCTTCCTTCAGCTTTTGCACATGTTGCAGACGATTTGCTTACGTGGCAGACAGTTTGCATACGTGTATTGACACGTTGACACGTATCCAATTGAAACAGTGGAATCTGATGAAAGGGATTAAATAATGCAAACATTGATATTGTAAGTGACTAAATTGAAACTTTTTAAATGTAAAAGACTAAATTAAAACATAAAATAAATGTAAATGATCAAATATATAGTTTAGCGTTAAAAAAATAGATGGCATTTCTATGCAAAAATAATATGACATTTTACCTTGTTCAAAGTAGATTATAAGGTTGAGCAATATGGACGTAGATGGGTTATAATCAATCCTAATCTTATCATAATTTTTTATCGGAACATTGCGAAGATATTTTAAGATAAAATAACTTATAAAAATATAATTTTTGTTAATAAAAACTTATTAATTATCATAAATGACAAAATTATTTTAGTAAAACTCGGATTTTGCAATATATATATATATATATATATATATATATATATATATATTTAAATGATAAAATTACCGATGTAAAACAATTATATTTTTTATAAATTATTTTGTAATACTTTAAATTTATAAGTAAATATTTTAAATAAGTAATCAAATAATTTTATACAATTTTAAATTAAATTATGAGCAAATAAATAATTTAAAATTTTTATAAGAATTGTGGTTAAATAGATAACTCAATTATATCTTATCACATACGCATCATGAACCCTTGATATTAAGTACTCTAATACTAAAAAATAAGCATAAAAAAATTGTAATAAGTTTTTATACCAATCATATTAAACATTTAAACCTCAAATTGATCCTCGCTCTTAGAGGAAAGTAAATATAAGTTTTTCCTAAGTGTTATTTGAACCCTAAAATCTTCTCTGCTTTGGATTGAGACACCATCTCCTCATCCTAAATTTCATCTCTATAAAAAATATACCAATGATTCTCCTATTCTATAAAAAAATAAATCAAAGCAACATTTCACTATAGTAATTTAAGTTAATAGATCATATGATGTAACTGAATAAGGAGGAAGTTCAACATTCATGTCTTTGTTTGCATTTGCAAGTGAAGATCGTTGAGGCACAATCTTCATTGGCTCCGAGAAGGAATTCTCATCCATTTTATTTGAAGATGTAAGCACCACCATTGATGAACCAGTTGGTTGCACATTTGTTTTTAAACCATTTATTGAAAACCCTAAGTTCTCAGTGACATTACCAAAGTTTACCACTTTTATTCTTATATAATTATGTCCATCATGACAACTTTTATACTGAATGGCAGATGCAACAATTGAGGTAGAAGAACTTTGTAGAGTTGAATTAAGAAAAGTTGCTCCACTAGATTCAATAAAAAGTTGTTGTAGCCAATAACTTGGAGTTCCATAATTTTGATAAGAGTTAAAAAAAATTGCATCTGGTATCCACCCATTGTCATTTACGTTTGAAAGAAGAGGTGCATATGCAACCATGCTGACTAAATCACTATTTTTTTCAATTCCAATAAGGAATGCAGCTTCGGCCACGGCGGCATAAAGACTTCCGGAACCAGCATCTTCCTTCCAAACAGCATACTCACTAACAAATGTCTTTGGACCGTATCGCGGTGACTTATCGAATTTCGTATGTTTGGAAAACATGTCTTTAGAATTTGTATAAATATGGTAATCATAGATATCTGCCGGGTGTTTTATTGGATGTTCGGAAGCGTCACAATTTGAGATCATTTGAATATCAGGATAAGTATGTCTTATAGCGTCGTAGAATATCTTGTAATTTGCTTCGTAATATTGTTTACCACAATCTTCATTTCCGATAGCGACGTATCTCAAATTAAACGGTTGAGGATGTCCCATGGAAGCTCTAAGAGAACCCCATTTCGACGTGGCGGAACCTCTAGCAAACTCAATACCATCTAGAGCTTCTTGAACAAATGGTTGAATTGATGAAGGACCAACTTCATCATGGTGGCTAATACCATTATTAAAAACCCATATAGGTAATGCACCAAGATCCTCTGATAATTGGAGACCCTCAAAATAACCAAGTCCATCATCACTCCAATAATGCCAAATATCATTTAAGTGACCAGGTCTCTCTTGCCATGGTCCAACTGTATCTTTCCATCTAAAAGCATTTTTTAGATAATCTCCTTCGACGTAACAACCACCGGGGAACCTAAAAAATTTCGGTTTCAAATCGGCCACCATTTTAAAAAGATCATTTCGAAAACCATGACCATTATATGTATCCAAAGGCATAGCTGACACTTGATCTAACCATATTACTCCTTTATTTTTTGTTGTTATTTTTAGACTCGAATTATGATTCGAACCTTTAGCTTTAATTGTTCTCTCCATCCTACTCCATGTTGTAACATTAAGTCCATGAGCCCTTATATTTTTTGAACCGAGATTTGCACCATCATCTGATCCGACAAATGAAACTTGTAAATCAATTGGACCAAGTGATCTAACATACAACACCACTTTATACTTTTTTCCTTGTTCAATATTCATTCCCCAATAACCAGGATTGGAGATACCAACACCGCCTCGCGGACAAGATTTTTTTTGACAAAGAATTTCCATGCGTAATGCAACCTTATTACGCTCAAAACAAGAAGAACGATCAGTTGATACAATAATTGATGATTGATTTTGTCCAATAATTTTCCATGGATGAATATTAGAGGAACCATTGGAGCTAAATCCTGCTTCAAAACCTCTATTACTCACAAGTTCTGCCCATATTCCCCCAGCTCCTGCATGGTTAATCTCCTCATAAAATACTCCAAACAATGTATCTGGAATATGCCTTCCAGAACTTGCATCAATAGCTAGTTTTGAATTTGATGCAGTGCAACTAGCATTAGTATTAGCATTAGCATTAGCATCAGCGTGACATTCAGAAATGGCCAAACACACAATTAAAGAGAAAAGAAAAGCACTAAAGGAATGTGAGAAATTCATTATTTCTTATATCTCTTATGTCAACAATTTGGCTTTTATATAATGTGAAATTTTTCAATTTTATTCTTATTAATGGTGTACCAATCTTCTCGGGTGTTCAAGACTTTTAGATTTTTATTGCGGTCATTTTGCTTGGATGTTGTAAGTCTTTTGACTTTTGAATGGTTTGTTACTAACCTCTTGTATTTTATTTTTTTTTATCTTTGTGACACATCTTGTATATATGTAAATGGATTTTTAGTGAATATACTTTTTGGTGTTTAAAAAAAAAATTCTTATGTACATAGTAGAACAATTTAAAATTACAATTATGATACACAATGAATAAAAGATTTGAATAAAAAATAAATTTTCCTTTTCTATTTTATTGATTAAAGTGGTATGAGGTTTATTGAATACAATATGTTTTATTTTTGTTGTGAATCCGATGAACCACACCAATAAATTAAATTTAAATAGTGTGAGGCAAAATAAATAAAGCAACCAAAATAAAATGAAAGAGCAACAACCACACACAACAATAGATGAACAACTTTATTTTGAGGATGTGGAGGGCTAGTGGAAGTTGGAAACCGGTATAGAGTATTAAGTCATGGACTTTGGAAGCTCCGATCACATGTGTTTGAAGAAGGAATACCGTGAAAATCCTAGAGCTAGTTGAAGGTGGAGTTTTTCATCGTGGAGACGGGAAAGCTTGAAAGGTTTTGAGGTATGGTTTTCGATTTGTCTTATGATGTTTGACAATCGTGTGTTTCTTGTACATGATATGAGGTATGTACCTGAACTTTAATGCAAAGATAGTTGATTCTACTATTGGTCATGCATCGATTACTAGTGGTGATTCTCATGATGTGGTTAAGTTGTGAAACTTCGGGTGGAACTTGTTAGTGACATGAGTTTTAGTTGGACTAGTGAAATAAAGTTTAACTAGGTGATAGAACTAAACGGGAAGTGTTGGAGACTAACAATGACTTGAAGTGTGTTTCGGAGTAGTTGAAAAATTTTGCTTTACATGGTGGAAATCATAGTAGAAATACTAGTTTGAAACTTTGGTGGATGAATCTCGATTTGAGGTGGAGTTTGTTACTAGTGGGACTATAGGAAGATAGACAGTCAACAATAGCTCTTGGATATTGTGAGACAAAGAGGAGAGTGATATTGTTGCACCAAAGTGGTATAGCTATGGTATGTTTCAATTGTGGCTGAAGAAGTGCAAAACATGTTGGAAAATTTTCAGGGAGACAATTGGAAGCAACGGTGATCAAACTTGGTAATTTGTAGGATTGCTAGAGGTAGTTGGATACAAGGAGAGTTTGATGTTGCAGCTTGTGTGGAACTTACCTAAAATTCCAAGGTTAAGTTGAGAGACAAATTCTTCAGGAGGACGGACATGAACAATATGGGGGCTGAAGATGGTAGAGTGGAGCTTGTAGGACTATCTAAAAGTTCGATGATAGTTTGATGCAAGTGTTTCTTCGAGAGTACGGAGCGGTTCACTCCGGGGGTCGAACAGTTTATTGCATGATTGCTCTTGGTCTGTGACCGGCGCTAGGCGTCGTGTATCCTGCGCCAAGCGCGGGCACGACAACATATATATTGCTGTTCAGTTTTCAACAGCCGAGTGAGAGAGAAAAGTTAGGTTTTTGAAAGGGATTTTCACCAACATGAACACTAGGGTTCAAGAGGGTTTTTCTTGAATTAATCATAGTATTGGGTACTCATTTTTTTCACCTTGTAATCATTATCATTATATTTTGTAACAGAATATGAGAAGATTATTTATCAATTTATCATACAACGAATATAGATGACTTTTTGTCTGTATTCAAAAAATCAAATTTATTCTTGTCAAAAAATAAAATAAAAATTGAATGTATTTAAAATATACATTAATATTTTCCAAAAAAAAAATACAAGTTAATTAACCGGTGTTAAATAAATAATGAAAATTTCATACATAGTATCATATACTAACTCAAATAGAAATTGGTACCAAAAAAACATTTAATACATAGCAATATATTTCTCAAACGTATCCCTTATTTATTTCAATTACCATATTTAGTTTTTACAAAGTAATCTAACAATCAATTCGAGTTAAGATCTTAATGGAATTTTTTTATTTAGCTGTCAAACCTTATATATATGTATGTGATGTGATGCAATGAAACTTGATAATAGAGACTTGACAAAAAAAAAAACCAAACCCAGCAAATTCTTCAACCACCCAATTGCAACAAAACTTCACAAACAATAAAAAAAATTATTTTTTTATTTGATTATTATTGTTTAGTATAATGTAAGATACATTAGGTGTAAAAAAACTACATCTTTTTTGCTTATAAAATTGCATTTGGTAACCAATTAAGTCGTTGATCTTTCGCTTTCTATATTTGATGAATGTCTCATTCTATACCCTTTTTGACTCATTCTGAAGCAACCCTTTTGAACTCTTTCTTTCTTAAGCTTTTTTGCTATGTTGGGTTTTGTGTTTTTGCCTATAATCAATTTTAACTGAGAAGAAGTGTATGTGTTTTTGAATTGGAGTTGACTTTTTTGGAATTTGATATGGTTGACTTTCAAAGATTGGAACTTTTGTTGTTCCAGAGGAGAATGTGGCATGAAATTTTGTTTCATGTTGTATTTGGTTGTTGGGTTGTTCTGCTTTTACTTAGTCCTGTGTCTGGTCTCAGACCCTTAAAGGATGATCAGGTTTGCTTATGAATTTTTCTTTATTACTTTAATTCTATTTGTTTTTTCTAATATATATATATATATATATATATATATATATATATATATATATGTCACGTCGAATGTGTGTCTGGTGTCTGGCACATATCAATGTATGACACGTCGAATGTGTGTTTGGTGTCTGCCACATGTCAATGTATGACACGTCAAAAATGTGTGTCTGGTGTCTGGCACATGTCAATGTATGACACGGACACAACGCCTACATATGTGATTAGACACAGTTTTTTCAAAATTTGAACTTTCAAATTATTACTCGTGTTGACACCATAAACCGCGTGTCGAACTACGGCTATATTAATGCACATGTAATCCTATATGCCTTTTACTGTTATGTTAGTAGTACCTCTAAGGACTATTATGTGATTGCAAGACATCATCTTTTATAAACATTGGCTTATGATTAACAGTTATTTGAATTGATTCATTTTGATTGAGACAAAATCTATCTGAAGAACTCATTAATTTGCATGTTATTGTTATTGCTTCTCAGATTCTGGTAACAAGAAAGGACGAAAGTGTCGTACGTCCTTTTTCAGAGTGGAACATAACAGGAACATACAAAGGTTTGTATTGTGTGTATGTTTGTTTTGTTATCTTTTAGTTGTAACTTAGATTTGTTGTTCAAATGTTTTGTATAAGCACTTATGCACAATTCAAGTCTTCCTTAAAAGTTGTTTCATGCATAGTTGCTTCAGCAATGTTATGAATGAAAGTTTGACAGTATGAGGATATTTGTCTGTTTACATCTTGAATTGCAGGGACATGGAAATTTTTAGATACCGCAAACGGCTCTTCGAGATTTCCAGACACCAGTAGAACAAATGGCAATTCCATAATCACATTAAGCAGTACACCTACGACGATAACTGGAGTACATTATGTCCATGTGAGATTTTGATCTATATTGCTAATTTCCGAGAAATTCGTCTTTCACGTGTCATATAGAGGGAAAATATTTAGTTTTACGCGTCTAAAACTCACACACATGTGAAAATCATTTATTACTGTTTTAGAAAATCATTCTTAGCCTGAAATTTTCCTCTCTTTCGCTCGTTTTTTTATAGGGAATAGTTATATTCGATGATTTGTTTGACAATGAACATGATGTTGGTAGTGCTCAAATCAGCTTCGAAGGCGTATATATATGGCCTTTTAAACAGCTCAGAATGGTAACAAACAGGTAAATTTCATCGGTATCATTAATAATATGATGTGCAGATCATAACTTTTTTAAATATTAAACTTATTTTCATCCTAATTTGGCATATTTCATCTTGAATCGGTATATTCGATTATGCTGAAGAATTTCTCTTGTTTACTCTTGTTGCAGTGGAAAAGGAGAGTTGAATCAGTACGAAGATTATATTTTATCGAATCCATATCGTCTAGTAACTATCTTTCTTTATGCATCCTTCTTATACTCAAAAAACTTCTCTTTATAGGAAAAAAACAACAGTGACCATTCCGAATACTTAATTGTATATATGTCTTGCCGTATACAGCTTGCAGCTTTCTCATCTCAGACACTGCAAGGTTCGTCGCGAGATAAGATGTGGAGAAGAAAACATTGTAATTTATCGAAGAAATTATTGTATGCTTAGAAAGGAGATTCTACTTTAAGTTGTTATTTACTATTTTCTTTTTTCCACTCACTACAGCACTAATGCATGAAATGGAGAAACATTGTAATGCTGAAATTTCTGCGATGGTTTCGCACTTGCCATCGTCAAAAAATGGTACTTCAAATAATCCTTTTAGTTCCGTTCCATTTCTCTTCTGCAAACAGAATTTAAGGAAAAAATGTATGTTGCCGATGAAAAAACTATACTTCTATTCATATGATTTATCACATTTTTTTGTATAGAAGGCGAGCATGACCATTTTTCTCTCGAAGGGTTAATAAAGAGTCCTCCGGTGGATGATAGCGGAAACTGTTTGTCACCATTAGTATTAAATGCGACTTCTGTTATAAGAATTGATGTCGACTATAACAAAGCAGTGTACTATACTTTGATGGTTGCTTTTGTATCCTTCATTAATGAATATTCTTAGAGTTTTATGACTGTTATTTTCCGTTACATCGTGAACTCCTTAATATAAATATACCAGGTCTCTTTCTTGCAAGTTCTTCTGTTGATTCGTCAAATCAACCATAGCGGCACTCAATCTGTAAGACTTTGTACACTTGAAATTTATCTTTTCATAAACTTAATGAATGAAACATTGAAACTGATTTTTCAATATTTGGATGAATGTACCTAACACTATTTGGAGTAATAAGTTAATAACTTGCTTATAAGTATGACTATGGAAGATGAATATGATTCAGAAATATTTTACAGGGAGCTGCTAAGGTGTCGATATTAATGATCGGTCAACAAGCATTAATGGATGCCCATTTTACCCTTTTACATCTGACTACAGGAATGATAGTTAGTAAGTTTGAATGTTTCATAAGTTGTTTTTATTGTTATTTCATGCTCTTGATCACAGTCGTATACGCACTCGTACACTTTGGTTTTTATATGTATATGGCTGAATAATTGTTGATGCTTCCTATCATGCAGAATCCATGTTAATTGTTTTTGCAATGGCTACGTTTTTCAAGTTTGTGCTCTTCTCAGTATTTGAGGCGAGATATCTCGTTGTCATTTGGAAGGCAGGTAATAGGTCTTCGATTAACGGAGAAGGTTACGAGGCTACGAGGCATGAACTGTGGCGTGAGCTTTCACTTATACACAGTTGTTTATGTAAGTAGTCATTTGAACTGTGTACTACTTATATTGCTATTTTATGGATCAAAAATAATTTCGGCTTTAATTTTCTTTTTTTAAGAATCGGAAAATACTTTTTAACAGTTTGGCTTCTTTTGCAGATGGGACACTGTTAATAGCAGGCATTATAAGCATGTATGAGTTCCATAATCATATGAAACTGATTCTTCTTCTTATGTACTCATTTTGGATACCTCAGATAATCAGCAATGTTATTCATGATTCACGCAAACCTTTGGATCCTCATTATATATTAGGAATAACTGTTACTCGGCTCGCAATCCCATTATATATATTTGGTTGGCCGAACAACTTCATGCACATCGAACCAGACAAGAACTGGTGTGTTTGTTTGACTATGTTTCTTGGGCTTCAAGCTATATTTCTTCTCCTTCAACACTACCTTGGACCACGTTGGTTCATTCCTCGTCAGGTTAGATCCGACTCTTTTCTTGAAACTTTGCAACCATTAACATATTCAAAATCCTTAATTTAATTGTCCTTCCGGAAAAACTTAGTTTTAACATAAACCAATGGCATTACTTGATTCATATACTCAGTCTGGTCAATTGCGTATCGTGAAAAATAGGGTAATATAACGCCACTACAGCTTCTATTTGACAACACTTTGTACTAAATAGCGTATTGCAGAACAATATAAATTTGTTCAAAATCCGCAGCGCTATAGTTGCTATATGGCAACATGCCGGTATATTTGGCTCTATTTTTGTTAACTTTGCTCATAGTATTTGTCACCCTCTCTTTCTTCTTTGATCATGAGCATGCTTGTATGGAAAAGATAAATAACAAGATGATTATAAATCCCCGACTTCGAGTTATGGATCACTGCCCTATGAAGCACAGACACTCCTTAGATTAGGCGTGTCCCGGCGTCGAACACGCTTCAATGTCCGACACCGACACTACATTGAATTATGTCATTTTTCACATTATTATTGGTGTCGACGTGTCAGTGTCCCTATCGTGTCCGGTGTCTGTGTTCATGCTTCATAGTCACTCACTGCCTCTAAGTTTTCCCAAGTGAAAATAAAACATGATTCAGCATTTTACTTTTTTGTCTAAATTTTCATGAATGCTCCTCTCTCTATCTAAGTTATCTTATCTTCATGATTTGTAGATTTTACCTGAGAAATACAACTATCATAGAAAGTTTGATCATAATAAAAGACATGCAACAGAATGTGTTATTTGCATGACAGCCATTGATCTTTCTCACATAACAAGTGATTGCATGGTATGTCAAAGTAAATATAACCTTTCTATTTTCATATTAAAAATTCATTACAATTCGAATTGAGACCAATGAACACTCTCTTACTTACACAGGTTACACCTTGTGATCATTTTTTCCATTCTGGTTGTTTACAAAGATGGATGGATATAAAGATGGAGTGTCCAACTTGCCGTCGCGCTTTACCATATGCTTAGTGAGCCTTTTAGTGTTAATATCAATAGGATTAACTCAATATCGTCATTTTATAGTTCATCGGTACTCTCTCTGGACTTAATTATAAGTAGGCGTAACTAATTACACACGGGTTAAAAATAGTAGTTAACTTCATTTAATTTTTTTTTTGGATGTAATCAAAAAGTGATTGCATTTTCTTAATTGCCCTTTCTTTTCATTTACTTTTGTATTGGAATTTGTTTCATTGAACGAAAATTTTGAGAATAATAGAAATGAATACAATGAAGTTACTTAGATTTTAGTTATGATTTTGTTTATATTTGTTCAAGTATTCTTAATGGATTCAAGTTTAACATTGTTTTGCTTTTGATATTACAAGAGACTTCTGAATATGGACTCTTCAGAGCATTATATTGTGTTTGTAGAGTTATGCTGTTTTCTTAATCAATCGTATTCCTAGTCCAACTCTTAACAATAAATCACCTTATTTTCGTATTCATGATACCTGATTTGCTTAATCTCAAAGTTTTTGGATCTTTAGCTTATGCTTCTACTCTTCTAAATCACAGAATTGAGCTTGCTTGCAGAGCAAGAAAATGTCCTTTCTTAGGAAGACTCGGTTGATTAACTCACAAAAATTAAAAAGTTGATTGTGATATTAAATTTGTTATAAATTAGTGTTATTTTTCCAAAGTTTCGCTTAAAGAGAATTTGGGCCAAACTTAACGTACTTTGCGACTGAACTCTAAATTATCAGAGCACTCTTCTCATAAGAGCAGATGATTAATACCAAAAGTTGAAAAAAACAGATACTCCAACAAGGTGTCTTCTCACGATCGTCTTCTCATGAGTCATGACCCCAACATTTTTATCAGCACCACACTTTCACTAGCCCTTTGAGATTTGCAATGTTGGTAGCTTCTCACTAATTATTCAAACCTTGACAATCCCTATTTCTTTCAATAGAATATGGAGATTTTTTTGGGTTTGGTAAATATATGATATTTTATTAAAGATTTTAGTATTATAATTTTAGAAGAAAATAGAAATCGAGATATTCAAGCAAATTGGAAGTGCATTTTGGTGGACACTTTTTTTTATTTAAGAAAGAAGATGAAGATATTCATATGATTTACGAAATTATTTTTTTTTTTAGTAAAATAAGACATTCAAGCAAATTGGAGGTGCATTTTGTTGGACACTTTTTTTATTTAAGAAGGAAGATGAAGATGTTCATATGGTTTACGAATTTCTTTTTTTTTTTAGTAAAACAAGACATTCAAGCAAGTTGGAGGTGCATTTAGGTTGACATTTTTTTTATTTAAGAAAGAAGATGAAGATATTCATATGATTTACGATTTATTTTTTAGTAAAAAACTATTTTAAGAAATAAAATTAATATTTCAAAAAAATTTAATAAAAAAGAAAGAAGAAAAAGGATCAACTTATTGAGAATAATGGCTAAATATTTTTTAAAGACTTTATGATTTAAGATTTGTTAACAATTTTTAGATTAGTTTTTTTTTAAAAAAATATATGATTTAGAAGTTTGTTACTTTTGTTGCTTTATAAAAAGAGTCATATACCTCTGTTCAAAAAATAAAAAGTCACATAGCTATGAATAACATGAGAGAATTATATTCTTCTCCATACAAAATATATCCTACTAAATTTCGCAATGCAAAAAAAAAACACTAAAAAAAATCACAACTCATGCATATTTTGATAGGTAAAAAACTTACATAGGACAAAAAGAAAACAGATGAAAAACTGATGTGTTGCAATTAAATAAGAGCTTATAGCTGCTTATCAAAAAAAAAAGAGCTTATAGCTCTTAACTCAACCTACGAGCAAGTTTAATCACTATGTTGCTGTTATTGCCAACATTCATGAACTCTTGAGATTAGGTTGTGAGTCTAACTTATATCACTTCCATATAGATGAAAATGTTAGTGCCGATTTCTTACAAAATTGGATGTGATGAGTGATATAAAATGTAGATTTGGGAATTTCCTCCGGATTAGAGGTAGGAATAGATTAGGCTGAGTTAAGTTTTGTCAAGCCTAAATTTTGTTTGTCAAAAAATCGAAGGTTTAAGTCTAACCTCTAGCCTATCATGAGCTCATTTTTTAAGTGTGAGTCTGTTAAGAAGTCCCACATCGAATGTGAGTTGGCTTGGATAAGTGCTTATAAGTAAGTGACAATCCTCACCTTACAAGCCGGTTTTGTGAGGATGAGTTAGGCCCAATACCCAATTCTAAGTGACGGGGCGTGTTAGAATAATATAAAACCATTGATATGCCATATGGCGTGAGAGGGTGTGTTAAGAAGTAAGTGGCAATCCTCACCTTACAAATTGGTTTTGTGAGGATGACTTAGGCCTAATACCCAATTCTAAGATAGTCTAATATTTTGAAAGCCTAATGTGGCAAAAATCTAAGGTTCCGTTTGGATTAATGGAATGTAATGGAATGAAGCGGAATATAGTGGAGTGGAATGAGATGAAGGAGAATGGAATAAATATTGTGTTCCATTGTTTGGATATTTTAAAAAGGAGATGAACAAAATTGATGGTAAGTGGTGGTATTATATTAAATTCATTTCATCCTATTCCATTCTGCTCCGCTCCATTCCATTATTATTTTTCAAATCCAAACAATGGAACATTATTATATTTCATTCTGTTCCGCTTCATTCAATTATATTTCATCAATCCAAACGGAGTCTAAGTCTTAAAAAAAAGTGTGAAATGTCAAAAATAGGCCTTTGAATTTGAGACCACGCACCCACTAGGCCCCACCCACCGAGTCTAGCCGCGGGCCATTTTCCTTCTTCGTGCTTTAAGATGATCACCCACCGCAACACACAAGCAAATAAAACAAAGGAAAATTACCCGTTAATTGACTAAGTAGCATACCTCAAGTAAGTATTTTAGGACTAAAGGAACAGTTAAAAAGTATTTATTTTTATCTTTTTCTATGTACACTAATACAATTAACCAATTAATTATTTAAATATTTTTGGTAAAATTATTTACTTTTACACTTTTGCATCTCATTTAAAAGCTCAATCAAGTTCCATCTAGCCACTATTATAAACTAAAAAACATATTTTCAAAGTTATTAAGAAATTCAATTAAGTTTAATTAATTTTCAAGATTTTTTGCCAAAATCATCGGTCAAATTTACGAAATTGTTCTTTTTTATATTTAGTGACAAAATTCACTCAATGATTCACATTATATGTTTTTTAATTAATGAACGGCATATTTTGTCCAAAAAAAAATTAATGAACGGTATATTAAAAATGATACCGTTAAATAGTTCAAAAGTATTAGTCAATAAAAAATTTCAAAAGTAATCCACTTTTACTCATAATAGTGATCAAATTTTAATAATAATAATCGGAGAGAGTGCTAGATAATTCCATAAAATGACATTAATTATAAAAAACATTTTTTGTAAACTATCATTAAATAGGATGAAGAGAAACAAATGTTGATTATTAGTAGTATGTTACATCTTAAATGTACAAAGTTTTGTTTATATATTTTTTACCAAAATAATTGTTACATTTGCAAGAAATATAATATATTTCAAAAAGATTGTTATTTTTAATTTTCAATGTAATTTTAATTGTTTATTTTTCAAGTGTCCCTAAGGCACTAGTTAAGGAAACTAAAAGAAGTTATTTTGTATTAAAATCATCAAGTTTTTGACTTTCGAAAAGTTAAATGCACATTTTTCAATAATATTTTTCTACTTTTGCTATATTAATTAGTACCTCAAGAATACTAGCTAGTATTTGCCATTTTTTTCAATTGTACCCTCTAATTTCCATTGTTTTTATCCAACGCTAAGAAAAAATAGTGTTAGTAGCTTCTTTCTTTTATCATGTTGGTATACTTTCTATTCAAGAGTTGAAGTATCCATTAGAGATCTAGTAATATGCATGAGACACGGTGGGATATACGACTTATATGTGTAATCTATTTTATGAAATAAAATTGGTCATAAATATTTATGATCATGTTTGTTTGTGCTATGCATATTTAATGCATTGAATTTATGGTATATATTTTGGATACATTCAAGTGAAAGTAGAACTTCATATTACATATATATAATAATAAGGGAATAATGATATAAAATTTGTGCATATATATGACACAATAATAATGAAACACTACAAGAAATATCGTTTTTGGCAGCGATAAATGCCGCTGCCAAAAATGCAAAGTTGCTGCAAAAAGTGTTTTTCGCAGCAAAAAAAATGTTGCTGCATGTCGCTGCCATAAGTGCCGTTGCGAAAAGTTTTGCAAGGACAATTAATGTCGCTACCATAACTAGTGTTTTGCAACAACAATTAATGTCGCTGACAAAACTAGTGTTTTTAGCAACAACTAATGTCGATGGCATAACTAGTGGTTTTTTGCAACAACATTTATTGTCGCTGTCATTACTAATGTTTTTTGCAACAACAACTAGTGTTTTTCGCAGCAAAATAGTTATTTTTTGTTAACGATATAAATTATTGTTATATCTTTTATACTTCAACAACAAAAATTATTTGAATAAATTAGATTTCCCAACTATAAAAGATATACAACATAAACCAACAAATTAGATTTAAAATAAAAGATATACAACATAAACCAACAAATTTATTTCTAAATATATTTTCTGAAAGAGAACAATTTAAAGATAACAAACTAGTGTTTTAAAAATTATAATACAATTCCTAAAGATAACAATCTAAAGGTAACAAATCAATCTTTAAAATATAGTCAGATAAGCTTCCTACTCGTAACAAGCTTGTTAAAACATATTTCCTACTCGAAAAACTTGCAAAAACGGTCTCCATTCGCAAACTCTCTTCTTTGTATAGTCAGATAAGCTTGTTGTAACTCAACTCACACGAACAATTGTTTAAAATCTCCTTTTGCTTGACAAATCTTAACAAACCTGAAAAACACAACAAACTCAAAGAAAACAGAAAAAGAAAATAGTGACTTTTCCCCTTAGTAATGACTATTCAAAGGTAAGTGATTAATGCGCTAAAAAAATAGTCTTATTATATTATGAATTAAAGTAACATGTGAATTATAACAATAATTAGTAAGTAACTATCCATAATATTATGCAAGATGCAATATACTCTGAATTAAACTAACATGTACATTATATAACTCTAATAATATGAAATAGAAAAAGTAGTAAAATATATATACCTTGAGGCTATCATCGAAGGGCACGCTCACACTGCATAAACTTCATCAAAGTTGTGACATTTGCTTAAATGAAAGTAAGGAAAGATGGATAAAAATTGATAGAAATCTCATATGCAAGAGACTAGTATGCAAACATAAAAAGTGATTAATGCAATATACTATGATATAAAAACATAAAATTGATAGAAAACTCACATGCAAGAGACTTCAGAACCATCCTTAACAAAGTTGGGTCTTCCAGCGGTAATTGAAAAATTCTAATACAAAATCAAGAACCAAGAGATGAACAAACCAGAAGAAGGGTGAACGAGAATCGATGAATCTAATCCTATTTATATCAGTAAGATCAATTGAAATAAATTACCTGGAGAATAGGAGTGATGATTCCATTGTAAACAAAGGAGAAGAAATAACATTGATTGATGATGGGATGATTAGGGATTGGAAGAAGAGATATTAACATTCAAGGATTTGTGCGTATCTCCTTCACGCGTGAGTTCAAAGTTTGTCGTATCTCAATTAGTAAAAACACACAATACTAATTTTATATTAGTATTAGTATAAAATAAAAATAGAATAAAAACCATGCATATCTCAAATAACATAATTTCTATTTAATTAATAGAATTAGTAAATGCGTACAAAAAAAAAGATTTTAGCAAAAAAATTATTAATAGATGATAATTGAACTTTTTTAAGCGTCAGTTAAATGTTTGTATCTATCCAATTAGTCAAAATGCACAAATATTAATTTCCAACTAGTATTAAAAAAAAAAAAAACTAGTATTAAAAAACCATGTGTATCTCAAATCCCAAATAATATAAAAAAAAAAACTAGTATTAAAAAAAAAAACAAATAACAAGATTTCCATACACGCACAAAAAAAAAAAACAAACAAAAAAGAAGACCATGTGTATCTCAAATCCCAAATAACAAGATTTCCTTTTAATTAATATATAACATAAAAAAATAACCATTTTTTATTTGATTCCCCCAAATTAATTATTCTATATAATAATTAACAATAAAAAATAGATCTAGAGTACTTAGAAATTAACAAATTAAATAATTAAAGATAGTTATAGAAATATATATATTACTATTAATACCAATTTTAAAAATAGTAAGCATTCTCATCATATGACAAATGACAAACTTAATATAATGTATTTCTACTAACAATATGTTAAAAGGAACTAAAAAAAACTAAATTTGTTCTCCTCAAGTTTGATAATATTTCAAATATTGAATCATTAAATGTAAAATTTTAGCTCTAAAGTTTTAAAAAAAAGATACAAAACATAAAAATAGGAACAAAAATAATAATTTTAAATTAAAAAAAATCTACGCATAAAAATAGGAACATAAACACGATAAAAGATACGTATAAAAAATAGTAATTGAGTGGTTTCCCATAGACTTTACAAGGTTGTTGCAAAAAAATTATACTATTAGCGATAATAATAATTATTTTTGGGATAATTAACTTTTCCCGGTGATAATGTTATTGTTGAGAAAAAAACTAACTTATAACAACAACTTTAATTAGTTGTTAGGATATGTATATTTTTATCAACAATTTAAATGTCGCTGCAAAAAAGTCGCTGTTAAAAATATTATTTCTTGTAGTGAAATGACAAAAAACCATGGTTTTGTGATAATGGTTAAAATTATCAAGAATATTCAAACTTGTAAAAAATATTAAAATATAATTATATGGTTAATTGAATATTTAAAGTTTATTGGTATGAACGAGCAATATATTTTCATTAATTAATATAGTATAATTACATATGAATGAAAGGAAAACGGACAATAAGCTGCGTTGCTAACCCTTTTTTAATAGAAAAATCAATTCTCTGAAAAAACAACATTCATAATCATTGAAGGATATGGTGTTTTTGGATATGATGGTTAAGTCATTGAAGATACCATTAGGGATGTGATTAAAACTTAAAATATAATTAATCACCGATGATGAAAACTCAACTCACACTTGATTAAAATCAAATCTTGAGTTTAATGATGAAAGTATATCTCCTTCTTTGATAAAGATATCACTTCCAAAAACAAGAATTCCGACATTCCAAGATTCAACGCAATTCCTTTCACATCGTCGGCAAATTCAACCAACTCCCAACTTCAATCTCGTTCAATCCATAGACACATGCAATCTCATCTCTAACTGAGATCACTCAATGGATCTCATCCACTTGAAAATTAGTGCAAAAGTTGGTAATTCAACTTTCTAGAGATTCCATCACCATTGTCCATTGAGCCCGCTCTAAACAATCTCCCTTTTCCCGCAAATTATAATGATCGAAGTACTTGACAATAATAAATACATCTTAAGGAATAAAAGAACTTGGACCATAAGAGTATAAGTGATAAGATAAGATTTTTCTCTTAATAGACATATACCATATGTTTGTTTGAATGCATAGAGGGGCCGCTTCATAGAGTCAAGTGTCTGAATCTTAAATTCTCAAGAAAAGGATATGAGACACGAGACCTTAAAAATTTTGTCATTTTGATAATTCGATCAATGGTATCGAGATTTCATATGTGAGTTATTCACACTTGAGTTATTCGCACTTGTTCCAATGAATAATTAGTTTAAAGCTTGTCCACCAAGTAATGGTTCGAATCCTAAGACATCTTTATTTGAAACCATGAGATTTTTAGAATAATGGATTTAGACATAATTTGAAAACGATGGGGGACTATTGGAGAATTTCTAAAATATACTTGAAACGATGCAATGGTTAGTCTGAAACAAAGCGTCTATTGGTTTAGTCTTTGAACCTTTTGTGAACAAGAGTGAATGATAGACATTGTTTCATGTTAACATTGCAAAATATCTTTCAAGGGTTGTTTTCCTTCAACAAGTGGTATGAGTTTCTCTATAAATAGAGACTTTTAGGAGGCAAAAAATGCACACAACAAAATTCATGTTTCATGAGTCAACATTCTATCTAAAATACTCCTAAGTTATTTCTTCATTTCTGGTGCACAAGAGTCAACGAGAAAACTTTATTTTGTGAACTATCATTGATCAATATGTTTGATATGAGTGTGCAATTCATATCATGGTTTTCAAAGTATCATGAAAGAGATTCGGCGCAGTAAACTTATTTGCATTCGGTTTGCATAAACTGGTGGGGGCAAATCGAACCTAAAACTTAGTGTGATGTGATCATATACATGCTTTGAAATTTATATGCAACAGTTATCATGTTCTTCTTCATCTTCTTTTTGTTCATGTATTTGCAGGAGATCCCAAAACAAGATCTAATAGTTAATATCACAGGAACAACCCCCGTTAAAAGACTTAAGACTTTCTCTCTCTAAACTTTTTTTTTCTCCGACTTCTCTCTAGTTTTCTCCTCCTCCACCGCGTGTCCTTCCTTCAAATCCAAATTAACAACAGTAGTGGTGTAGCCTCAATGGTGGGTGGTGTGATGATAGGCTTGGCCATCTGCACCACCATCTTCTCCTGCGGTTGATGCCGGCGGCTTTCGGCGATGGTAGTTCCAAATTTGGGCTTTTTCGATGTGCTTTCGGCGACACCTTTGTGGTGTATTTGGCTTGTTGTACAAGTTGGTTAGGTGTTCAGATTCGTATTTTTGTTGTGGTGATGGATTTGTTGGTTGGAAACTGGTGGTGAATGGTGAACGCCTCTGCTTCGTCGCATGGGAAACTGGTGGTGGTGGTGCTCTAGTCTCGGCGCCACCCGAGGTGAATCGGCTGTGTTGGTGAAAAAATTTCGGCGTCTGATTCGTGTTTGTGCTCCGATTTTGATGCTGCCGGAGTTGGTGTGGTGTGTTGGATCTATTTTCAGTTTGGATCTGTTGTGGTGCTGAAGGATTTTTGTTGGTTAGATCTGTGATGTTGCAGATCTGTTTTGGTTTCACGTGTGTTGGTTGGTGTTTGGTGGTGTTTCCAGTTGAGTGTGAATGTGATGGATCAGAGATGGAGGAGATGACGGGTGTGGTGATTGCGACGGAGGAGATGGCGGAGCTAAGGATTTGAGACAGGTGTGGTGGCGGCGGCTGCAACGGGAATGTTATGGAGGTGATGAGGACTGCGACGGGGCGTTTGATTTTTGCCCATAGTTTTTCTGCGTTTTTGTGTGGATATGGTGGTAGTGTTGGTGTGGTTTTAGTGTTGCCCATTGGTGTTTTTATGTGTTGTTTGCAGCAAAGGTGGTGTTGTTTTAAAATCAATGATGGAATTGTTCGTGTTGAGTGTCAATACATCTCTCCAAAGCGTTGCGACTTTAGCCCTTTACACCGCCACTTGGTGTTAGTTTGATACCATGTGAATGACTGCTTCTTGTCTTTGGGACTGTTATTGGTGTTGTTGAAATTTTTCTTTTGTGAAGAGTTGGTTATAAGGGTTTTAGGGGGGTTGCCATTGGTGTTGTTGGAATTATTCCTTTGTGAAGAGTTTGTGTATCTCTTGATTTTACGGGCTGTGCTCGTCTTGCTCAATTACATTTTTAATAAAATTTAGCCGTTAAAAATAAAATAAAATGGAGGAACAACCCAATTACTTTAAGTAATGTAACTATAAATAGGACACATTTACTAACTTTATAACCAATTTATATCACGAAACCAAAACGACGACGTTTAGCAGAGTCTCACCTCCTAATCAAGGTTTTCCATCAGGATCAAACTCAAGATCCAAACTCAATTGTGCAACCAACACAAGATATAAAAACAATTATTACTATTTTGGTCGACATATTATAAATGTGACACATTCATTAACTTCTAAACCAATCTATATCACAAAACCAAAACGACAACGTTTAATAGAGTCTCGCATCTTATCTAAGATTTCTTCCATCGAAACAAAACCCGAGATCCGAGTCCAATTCCACCCGAACCAATGTAATAATAAAATAAAATAAAAACAAATGAAAATAAAAACCTTACAATAAATAGACCCATATACTGTACCTCAATCTCAATCTCAATCTCATTCTCATTCTTCTTCTTCTTCTTCAACTCGCGATAGAGCTAACAATCTCTCTCCCTCTCTCTCTCTCTCTCTCTCTGAGCAACAATGCCAGCCCAGAAGCGTTCCTTACCTGCTGAGTCAATGGACGATGAAGAAGCTTCACAGCTTGTTCACCATTCTCGCCATGTCAAACATCAACAGAACAACCGCGACCCACACTTCATCGACCAACAACAACAACAACAGCAGAACCAAGTCGAACAAGAGGAAGATGAAGAAGAAGATGATGATGATGATCAGCAAGAGCAAGATGAGGAAGAAGATGAGCAAGGAGAAGAAGAGGAAGATGAAGAAGAGGCTGAAGATGATGAAGATGAAGATGGGCAGCATAATAATGATGACAAAGAAAAATCACAGGGTAACGTTTCAGCTTTTTTTTTAAGCTCTTTTTTTTCGTTTAGCTTTTTGATCACATGGTTTTTCAGTGACCCAATTGGTTTTTCTCAACTGGGTTGAACTTTGTTTTGGTTTTATGCTTCTTCGTTCTCTAAAGTTTTCATCTTTTTCTGTTATCAGATTCCGATGAAGACCCATCTTCTGATGATGAAGAAAAGCCTGAGTACTCTCTCTTTCTCTCACTCTTTCATATGCATTGCTTCTTAACTTCTGCTTTGTGCTGTTTTTTGTTTTTGCTAGATTCATGTTTTGATCTTGTGGTTGTTGTTTCTCTATTTTGAGGTAACCGTTGGTTGTGAATTTTTCTGTTTATGTGTTTGTATTGTTGAATTGATGATATCCATTCGCGTCATTTGAGTTGTGATGATGTTTGTATTTTCTGAATCTCTTCTCATTTGATTTGTCATTTTTAATCTGCATGATAGATTTTGATCAAAGTAAGTAATTATTTTGGTGTAGATTTTGATTACTTAGTCCACTATTTGTCATAGTCATGGATTAAGCATCGATCGACGTCTATGATAGGATCTCTTTGGATGAATTATTTTCTGCAGTGTGTGTCATGCTACAGATACATTCAACTGTTGAACTTTATTAGTCATGAAAATTCTTAGGTTAAGGAAAGTTCAAAATTGTTTGTATTAGTATGTTCTTAGAGTAGTCATGTCAACCAGTTGTGTTGATTTCGATGGTAAATGTTCAAAACCAATTATTTTTTGAATGATTGTCATATATTCGTTTCATAATCAGTGTTGTTTCTTGGTGTATCTTTGGATTGTGCATGTTTGGATTTGTGGTGAGATAAGTAGAATTATAGTGAACCATTGCAATTTTGGCAAAACTAAACTCTGGAGCTTCAACAAAATCATTGTATCACCATGATTTTGGCAAACTCACCGCTCATTCAAACATACACACTGTAGCTTTTTTTTTTCTAAATTATGGTGGTCCACTGTGATTCTACCAAACTCACCGTCAAATGACATGCATGTTTTCCTCTGCATTCCTTCAATATATTTGTGCATGGTTGTTAACCAGTCCTTGTGCTAGCTGTGTGCTATCGATTGCGAAAGGCCAAAAACTCACTATTTTAAGGTGGCATAAAATATCATCGTTCACAAATTGGCCATAGTGATTTGAAAAGGAAAAAAACTGGCACTGCAATCCGCCATGGCCGCAATTTGATAGCACTGGTGGCTTTAGGGGCCAAAAAGTGCATCTTTCACTAGAGAAATGTGTTAACATCCGAAAGATGTAGAAAAACCCAGTTTTTTTTTTCTTCATATTCAGACTATTCTACCCCTCTAGCATATATCATCAGGAAGTTAGATCACTGCCCTTTTTTGTTTTTCATCATAGTTATCCATGAAGCCTGATAGGTGTGCCTAAACCTAAAAAGCATGTATCCCAATCTGCAACATGACCCCTTCCGTATCATTGTCTTGGTACCTCAGATGTGTTTGCCTACCAAAATATTGAAATTCATGATAATTTGATGCTTTATCGTAATGTTGGTCAGTGCTATATTATCAATTTAACATAACATATTAGGACGATTTCATAATTATTTCTAAACATTATCTTGAACATGTTGATTAGTGAGTATGCTTGAAGTTTTGGAAGGATGACATGTGGTAAAAAAGAAGTTTTGAATGAAATTGTTTTGATTTAGTTAAGCTTAAGTTTTTCATTTAATTTGAACGGTCTTGTTCTGATTTAATTAAGCTTAAGTTTTGGATGAAGAATTGAAGATTTACTTTAAATATTGTTTTCTCCTCTTATGAATATTATCCTTGAAAGGAGTTAATGATTATAAACATGCTATTTAGCAGTACAAGTTGATGATGAAAATTTGGCATGTTCGGAAGTATGTTACCTTGTTGGCAAATTCCAAATGTTTCTGCATGATGTGTTAGGAAACGATAATTCAGAATATCATGTTGCTTTGGTTTACATTTTTTAGGAAAAATTGCTCCGGCCATCCTTTATGTTATTTATTCAGTTATTCGTACCAGATTAGTCCTTTAAGTTTGTTTTTCCTAACTAGGTCCTTAAAGTTTCATAAGGTGCACGCCGTTGACTTTTTTGGAGTTTTCCGTCTAGCTCCATTAAACATGTGTGTCCGTTTTGACTTTTGATGCTGATGTGGACATTATGTGCCTATGTGACCATTGAAATTATAATCTGACTCATTATTTGATTTTATTTATTTTATTAAAAAATCATGTTAGATTGTCCCTTTCAAAAAAACCAAAATTTGAAATTTTGAAAAAAAACCCCTCCATGGTCTTAAGTTTATCTTCTTCTTCTCTTTATCCTTCACCAAACCCTAGATTTCAGAATTTAAATTCATTACCCCCATGGAAGAAAGATCAAAACTTTAATTTCAATCTCTCTCATTGTTCACAAAACCATCCTTTTTTGGACCACATGGTTTTTAATGTTCAGTTCTGTCAGCAAACATGGTTTTGTTGAATTTTTGTGTTTGAAGAAGATGAAGGGAAGAACAAATTGAAGAATCCTAATTAATATTTTTTATGAAGTTTCAATATTTATAAATTCTTAGTTGCAAATTACCTTTGTCCAAATTCAAGTGTACTGAAGTTACAATGGTGCTGTAATTTGTCTTTTCTTTTTCATGGAGGAATCATCATAGATAAGTTTATTGAACTTCATAGTTTGCATCCATTAATGACTTAATACTTCTAACAAAGATGCATTTAATATATGTAATTCCTTACTCATGAATCATAGTTGTTAACAGTCTTAAAAAGGGTGTCACATGTTATTTACAATATTGGAAAATATATGAAGTATCCAAAAGGAAAAATCAGGACTGGATTTCTACAAGTCCGCAGCTAAGTTTTCATACTGTCTTTTAGCTGCTACTGACAGTATTAACTGTTCTGTGAAAAATGGCTGCTAAGTGTGAAATTTCTTTATCAGAGCTGCTTAGAGAATTTAGATGATCAAGGTGGGCGGTGACAATCTGGTAGTGTTACTTTTGTCCAAGTCCCAACTATTAAAAAGCTGATAAATTTATTTATTTTATCGGCATTCTAGGGACGTGATTTTCTAACATCCAAATTGATCTGTGTGTGTGTGTGCCCTGCATCCCATATTGAATTGTTCTTTCTATCGAGTTTATATAAATATATGCTCATTTTCTTGTTTTGCTTGCAGATATGTGTACATAGAACTTGCGAATATTCGTAAAGATGTCCAATGTCCAATTTGCCTCGGTATGTTTTTGTTCAACCTTTCTGATTGGTATATTGGGCAGTGACTTGTAATGTGATTATGATTTTACTACAGTTAACATGTACCCTGATCTCTAGAGTAGGATATATGTCCTGTTATTGTCAATTCTATGAGCATAATGATGCTTAGTGGCATTTAGTTAATGTCCATTTCAAGACCATGTGCAATGGAGAGTCTTCTAGTTGCTAATGCTTCTTTTATATTTGCTAATACTGCTTTTATATTTGGAAATTCGATCATAGTGAAAGAATAGATATGTATGTCATGCTTATCTTATGAGCATCAAATTGTCGATCATAATTATATGAAGGTTGCTGATTTTTTAGTATACTTTATCGGTCAGGCTGTTAATACCATTGTATGGTGGTCTATATATTATAACATTGGAATAAGTTCACTCATTAGAGTCTCGTGAATGACTTTGATGTGTTAGATGCAACGGTGAATAAGTCTCGGTTGAATAATCAATTTACTAGTTTCATCTAACTTTGGAACTCCAACTATCGTTCCTAATTTTATTCTACACATTATTTTCAAATGGAGTTTTAATGCAAATAGTTTATTTTGTATCCTGATATTTATTATGGCATGGATAATACAGTTGAATTCAAAGTCGCTTTGAACAGAAAGTTGAAGTGCAGAAAATGCTTTGAATTATCTTATCTGGAAAAACTAATACAGACAATTGTAAAAAAATAAGTGATCTCTTAAAAATATTGTCAATAAATGGAATTTATTTTAAGCTTTAAAGTGTTTTCATAATCTTGTTTATGTCATTTGTTACTTGGAATACATACGATATACTAATTGCTTGTGAACTCTGATTTAAAAGGTAAAAAGTTAACTCGTTTCTATAAATGGGGCATACTATTTGAATGACATAGAAAGTTTCATATACTTTATCACCGCTAGATGTGGTTTTTAAATGTCAACAATAGTGTGTGATTGCCTGTTGTTTTCATCACTAGTCATAATTGTAATTCTTCCATGCATTTCAAATTTTATTATGATTATTTTTTCTTCAAACCTGCAGCTTAATTTATGTTTGAATTTTGGAAAACATTTCCTAAATGCTGATTTTTTGTGTTTGAACAGGTATTATTAAGAAAACAAGAACTGTTATGGAATGCTTGCACCGCTTTTGCAGGGAATGCATTGACAAATCAATGCGACTGGGGTAAGTCACATGAACCATTCCATATTTATTTACTTAGCTATTTAATATGCTACTGATAATTGCAATCGAAGTCCTTGTATGTGTCGTGCACATGCTTATCAGAAAACACAATGTAATATCTGTATGCGATCAGATTTATCATATATGTATCATCTCAGGAACAATGAATGCCCTGCTTGCCGCACACACTGTGCCAGCCGTCGCTCCTTGAGAGATGATCCAAACTATGATGCCCTTATTGCTGTTTTATATCCAAATATTGAGAAGTACGAGGAAGAGGTATAGTTTTGACATGTTCACTACTTTAAACTAATATATACATAGTCCTGTTTACATGCACCATTTGTAAAATTTAACTGACGATACCACTCTGTCCAATTGCAGGAGCTTGAATTTCGTGAAGAGGAGAAGAATCGAAATAAGCAGGTCAATGTTTATTGAATAAACATATATATGCATGCTTTCAGCTTAATTATGCGCACAATAGTTACACTAGTGATAACACATTTTTTTTCTGATTGATGTTGAGTTGTTGACTATCTACATGGTTGTCGTAGCATAGCGACTGAATACATATCTTATAAAATAATTTAATGCTTGTTCCTTATTAATCTTGAATCTTATCAGTCATCATCAACATTATCTGAGTTATTAATTCTTAGGGCTCTAGCTTTTTTCTGGCAGATTCAAGCTTCAATAGCAAAAGTGTTTCAACGGCAATCTGAAGCTCTAGGCAAGAAACGTAAAGATACACTAAGTTCAAGTTCATTTGTGACAAGATCACAGCGTAATCAAAGAAACCTCCAGTCTAGGAGACAAAACCAAGCAACTGATGTTCAAGGATCTGAAAATGAGGAAAATGGCAATAATGAAAGAGACTCGTCTTCCGGCGATGAGCGCGGCACAGAACACCGACAAAGAAAACGAAAGAAATGGACCAGGGTTCGCCCCTCTCAGCCCTCATCATCAATGGCAAGTCCTGATGGTGGAAGCGTAGAAAGTGATACAGATATAAATAGAGAAAATCGAGGAACTTCAAGGCAGGTGACAAAACCTGGAAAGCTGACTTGGGGAAGGGGTGGTTTTCGGAGTAACACAAGATATGGAAGTGGTGGTGGTAGCAACAGCAAAAGTTCTCGCAGTGGTCGAATGTCTAGGTTGGTTGACTATCTCAAAAACTTGGATGAAAACACTGCTGAGGTATAGATTATTATCCTTTCCCCCCTGTAATGGACTGATGAAAAATGTTACAACTTATTTCTTCTTTATTATACTTGTATTCTTATTTCTGTTGAATTTAACAAACAGATGCTATACTTTTGTTTACAGTTTGATGTTCATCTCATGTTTATTTCTCCGAACAATGAAACTACACCAAGTTTGGAGAAGCTTCACCTGTCTTGCCGACCAACTTTGTCTGTCAAGAACCTTTATGAAGTAAGATCCTCTTTTTCTTCGATCACTACTTCTTGGCAGTGATAGTGTTTTTTTATGAGTAGGAATCGAACTTTGTACTCGTTGATTTATAACTCTCACTGCACACTAGCAGTGATAGTTTTTTTATCAACTTTAATCTATGCCTCCACCATAATGCTTTGTCAATATATTAGCTCTGTTTAATTCTAGACTTTCGATGGAAGTGGTTACACAATATGCTTTGTTAATGAACCGATGTTTGTAACTCTAATCTTTTTGTATTTTATTCATAGTATGTTGCTACTCAGACACCTTTGAAAGCTGAAGAAGTTGAGATACTGGCAGTTAAAGGATGCAGCGGTGTAAATTGTGACAAATCAACTGACGAGTATTCACTCCTCGATTGTGATGAGCTAACATCGCTTGTTATAGATCCACAAAAAGATGAACTGGAAGTTTTGCAAGCTCATGAAACTGTGGCAGAGATTAGATCCAAAAGCATATCTAAAAGAGGCCATTTGGTGAGTATTAAGGTGTTTTTCCCCTATGAAACACTGACACGGCGACACTCATAAAAAATTTGAAAAAATAACTAGAGTGTAATTACATGTGTCAGTGTCGTATTAGATACTGAATATGTCTTCAATCAGAAGTTTCGGAACTAAGTAAATGAAAAACTTTTGTTTCCCTCTTGTTTCAGATTCTGGCATACAAGAGGAAGGTCTAGGAGGCATTATACTTTTGGATTGGTTGGCAGGAGTTTGAGATGGACAACAATGCAATGAACTTCTTGTGTGTGTACAGAAAATACAAAAGACCATTTGCCTCAACTCTTTTTTACTAGTTGCACCTCATAATAGTGAATAAAGTTATCCTATAGTATATACTAAATACTCATAATGATATTATCCTATCAACGTGGCAGATCCGGATGCTTGGACATTCCGGTGACTTTAATTTTATCATATTATTTGTAGGCATTTTGCCGTTTTATGCTATTAACTTGGATACTGTGAGTTTGTTCGCAGATTCATCCTTTTTGTTTTTAGCGATGTTGAATTTGTATTTGACTATGGTGTACTCTATCGATTATTGAAATGAATGAATATTATTATTTTTAATCAAAAAAAAAAAAGTTTTAGAGATATATACTTCTTAAAATGTTGGTTATAATTTCAGTATCATAGAATTTTTAGTGTTAATTATTGGATGAAGTTTAAGTGTTTCAAACATTGGTGTTTTTTTATATCTATATAAAAATTGGTGTTTTGAATGTATGATGGATTCTCCTGTACTTTTTTCTTTTTAAACCGCAAAGATTAATCTTCTCGAGAGAATTGAGATTCATTTAAGGGATTGACTTTTTCCAACAAATGTTTTTTCATACACACTGCCTGGCGATTGAACTCGGGACCAAATAGTTAATGGATTCAAGTATCTACCACTTGTATCACACTATGTTGGTTTTCTCTTGTGTTTTTTTAGCGAGGAATTTTATTCATCTTCCACGATTTCTAAAATATCACACATGGCTTTAGAGATATATTTTTAAACATAATTTGTAAAGAAGTGTACTTTGAGACATCGCAAAAATTATTTATATTCTTGGCGTGTATATTGGAAGTGATTTAGGGAATATTGAATAAGAGAATTATTCGGTGGCTCTAGAATTACTACTCTAAATTTAAATATAAGCAAACGTTAAAATATATTTGGTTTAAATTTATATTAGATACATTTTAACTTTTACTTGTATTTAAATTCGGAGGAAATACTCACAAGGTGATTTACAAATCTCCATTTACATTCAATTGCTAAAGAACATGTGTCACCCGACAAAAATAGTCGTGTGCGCGTACACACATGTCTTGCCACATGTATAAAATGCCACGTGTGAACTTCCTTCTAAAATGGAAAAAGAATATTCACTACCAAAAATAAACATGTCTAGGGGCTAGCTATCTCACATTTTGATACATGATTTGTATATGAACCTTAAATTGGCTAGAAAGCCTCACTCTGCACAATACATAACATAAATTAGTTGTAATATTTCAATCAATTCACTAAAATTGGATTAGTTATGCCAATTGTATGAAGTAATAAATTCAAATCATAGTACTAAACTTGGATTAGTGTTGGAAATTTTTATAGTAAAAATTCTTAACAACTTTGCATAATTCACGTGTCCATGAAACTTGCACATTTCTTAGGTACATAGAAAATTATAAAAAAATATTTACAATACGTGCTTGATTGATATACTTTGTATGATCTATATATAGCTTCAAAGACATTATTATATATATCATAGCCAGTATTTATTTTGCAATATGGCTCGCATTGTAGCTTTTGTTACTCTTTTTCTCATTACAATGTGTCCAATTTCTTCATCAATATCTTGTGATAATGTGTATTGGAATTTTGTAACATGTCTTAGGTACCTTGCAACTTATGAATCTGATCCAACATCAAGTTGTTGCAAAACTGTAGCTAAACTCAATAAGGATGGTGAAACTATTTGTGAATGTATTGAGAATTTGGCAAATGATTTAGATATCCATTTTGATCTTTCTCGTATTAATGGTCTTCAAAACAAGTGTCAACCAAAATCTTTGCCTAATTTCAATAGCATGAATTGTACCAAGTAAATATTTTTCCAATACACTATCATCGATCTCTTTTATATTCACTTTGCTTATTATGTTGATTATTAACGAGGATTTTGTCTTTCTGCAGGATTAATTAATCACTGAATGGAGGTGTGTTTGGTGGAAAATGGGAGATGTGAAAAATAAAATAAAGGGTTTAAAATGAGTAGTGATACTGATAGTACATGTTATTTTCTACCTGTTAATTTTTTTTTATTATATCAAGCTATTGTGAGTAAAAAAAAAAAGAAACTACAAGCTATCTACATAGTTAAACAAGTGCCCCGGGGGCACTTGTTAAGCATGCCAGAAATAGAAATAAAAGATAAAATTAGTGGTGATAAAATAACTTTTTATATATTCAAGGTATTGAATACACACATTCCAAAACAGAACTTCTATATTAATAAGCTTAACAAGTGCTCCGGGGGCACTGTTTAGCATTTTCTTTTCTTTATATCTACCTTAGAGAATGTCGGGTTCGGATGAAGTGTACTTCTTATACCTCTTTATGTTTTAAATATTCTCTTTTACTTTTTTCATTCTTTATATTATTAATATATAATATATTTGCGATTAAAAAAAATTATTCAATAAATTTAAAAAATAAATTTTTACACTTAGTGTTTCTCAATAATATAGCATTGATTAATTTATGGAATTAATAATTGAGGTTGGGCATATCAAAGTTCTTACTTTCATAAGTGTAGTCACCTAAACCTGAGCTTGTCTATTGGTTTTGTGTCGATAAAGTCTAACAGTTGTCAGTTATGGTTTCCATCCATCAATAATGTGGATTGATTGAATTCTTTCGGATCTAGGGAGAATAGAGCATGATGATGCTGGATGCCTAAACTCATTAATTATTGGTGAAAAAAATATCTTGATTAAACAGTTAACCACCATATATGCATTAATTAGGAAGAATTCATGATTTCCTATCCTTCCACACTTCATGTAGTATGTGAATCACATCTTATTTGTGAGGTTCAACCACTTCACTTGTTTAATTAGCAGTTGAACCATCATTTTAAAAACGAGTTAAGTTTCTTATCCTTAATTTTTTTTCCCATTCTTTGACACTCCCTCATTATACTTCAATTCATACTTCATATATTATACACATATTTTTTCTAATAAATAAATAAAAGGCACGGGTGCCTATTTAAAATTAATTTAAGAAATTATAAATATTAGGAAAACTAAGCCAAAACTCAATATAAATCGTCAACAACATAAATAGTATATGTCGAATTAAAAACTTTACAAGAAAATCCATTGAAATAAAATGAATGTGAAACAAAATAGAATATCCCGCATTAAAAACTTTAATAGAATATCCATTGAGATAAAATGAAGGTGAAGGAAAAAAGAGCATAAAACAAGCAATGAACTCTTGAAATATATCAAGATGAAGGACAATCAATAAGCTATAACATATTACGGCTAAATAAATTGAAAACACGATAGAGTTTGGTATCTTATATCTAGGTGGTTAATTAGCTAGGGAGAGAGTTTGTGTCCCCTCAAGGGATTGTGCAGCTTTTCGAGTCGTTCATTGGGTTAGGTATGGGGCGTTGGATAGGTTTTGAGTCAGGTCTATTGTAGCATATTATTGTATGGTCTATTTCAACTTTTCGGAATGATGTTATCTTTGTCGGAGGATCTTCAGGGGTCGAGAAGGTGTTAGATAGGGTGAAACTCATCTCTTAGAAATAATTTCTAGTTAAAAACTCTTACTACCTCTTGTTTCTTTATGAATGGGAAGTGCAACCTCCCTTGTATTGGGCCCGATAGGATATGATGGGGCTCAGCCTATTATGGGATTTGGTTGAGTTGTCTTCGATTAGTTTCCTCTTTTTCTCGATTTTGTTGGCTGCAATGGGAAGTTTTGATAGTTTTCAGCCGGTTCGTTTCTTTAATTTATTACTTTTTTGGCTAGTGTAATTTCGGTGGTCTTGCTTTGTACATTGAACTATTTCTCTTTATATATATATATTTGCCATTATTTTTTTTTAATACACGAGAATAAAATCTCACAAAACAAAACAATTATTATGTGAGAAACAATTTTATCTACATAAGGATTGTCTTAACACATATTTTTATATAACTCAACACAATTCAACCACCTATTTTTTAATCTTCAAGAAACAAGACCAAATTTTTATGAAAATGCTAACTTAAGTTAAAAAACTTAATAAAGTATAAAAGTATTGAAACTTATATAAACTATTTTTTAAATGTATAAAAAATATTTTTTTCAATACAAAAATTCTTTTTTTAAAAAAATTAAAATAATCAATCCAGAACATTTTACATTATCTATTCCATATATGATCAATCCTAAACAAAGATATCTAACCTTTTTAGAAATTATTGCATATATGATCCCAAATGATAGTAGTATTATATATATATAATTGACACCAACTAGTTTGACACCAAATGTTACACCTCTCAATATCGTTTTAACCGATATTAATTTTTTTTAAATTCACCGTTGGATTGAAAGTTTATATCATATAGATCATTTATGTAAAGTTTTAGAAAAATCCAAAATCATTTGATATGTTATTGAGATACATCAAAATTAACAGTTTGCGTCTTTTTTAAATGTCGTTGATCTTTATGTGTCTCAATAGCATATCAAATGATTTTGTATTTTTCTGAAACTTTACATAAATGATTTATATGATATAAACTTTCAATACAACAGTGGATTTTAAAAAATTTATATATATGTTAAAACATTATTAAGAGGTGTAACATTTAGTGTCAAACTAGTTGGTGTGAAAGACATTCATTTCACAATAAATCTAAAAAATAAAACTTCTCTTATATATAGGAAGTATATATATAAATTTTGAGTGAAGCAATCCAGAAAACATTAACATTATCTATTTGCTCATTATCTATTTGCCTTATTGGAGACTAATTATAGTAAACATGAGAATATATTTTCACCTTTTTATATTCTTTTTACCTATTTTTGGTATAAAAAATTGTAAGTTAATCATGAAATCTGCAATGCAGTACTAGTATTGCCACGACCACGACAACATTGCATGATGGCCATGTGTCTTAATATTCCTGTTTCATTTCATACAAAAAATACCCAATCCCAAGGAATTCACTACTCTCTATAAGGACTAGATTTTTACCACGTAGTAACATAGTAATAGTCACCAATGAAAAGTAAAGCACAAAAACACATGGATCAAAATATTCCATTTTATACAAAATCAAACATCAAATCCAAATTCATAACTTACGTAGTACTACAATCTCAAATTCATAAAACCAAATAATAATGACATTCTAAAATGAAAAACATTACAAATTAAACAACATAAATATGTTTATTTTTATTTTTGACAATCGCAGGGATAAATATGTAATATCACTTAATTCTTCATATTTACACTTCACTCCTTTGAAAATCTCAGAAATTAATCCATTTTTGTCACCATCTTCTACATGAGAAGCTCATTAACCCATCCAAGATCAGGAGCATCACCACCACCACCACCAACAACAACCTTATTATTATTCTCATTATTTCCCAAAAACATCATTTTGTTGTTAATCATGTTATTGTCATCAACATCATTGAAACTTGGTAATGTCAAATTCTGATGAATTGGTGAAAGAATATTAAAATGTTGCTGTTGCTGATCAAAAGAAGAAGGTACAATAAACTGATTCTGATTCTGAATATGTTCCTCAGAGTTAAGAGGAATATCAAGATAACCCAAGTTCATGTTGTTCTGTATCTGAAATGCTTTAGCACTAGCACCAAAAACAGGGGAAGAAGAAGAAGAAGAACCTTCATTGAAATTTATACCATCAAATGAACCCAAAAGATCAATAAGCATGTCTCTGTAACGAAGATTGTTACTATTAATGGAAGAACCATAGCGTGAGAGAGATGAAACAGTGTTTCTTGGCTTCATTGGAGACATAGGAGGTGATGCTGGTGGTGAAGAAAAATGAGAAATACCAAAAAGTGTTGAAGTTGGAGAATTATTAGCACCATTACCATTACCACCACAATGACAATACAAACAACAATTGTTTGATTTTGAACCAACATGGTTATTCAAAATCTTGTTATTTTTCTTGTTGCATGAGAATTGTTCATTTGAAGAAGATGAAGAAGTTACCGGAAGGATTCTTAATTGACGAGGAGTGTGTGCAAAGAAACAAACTTTTCTTTTACAATTTTTACCATCTTTGCAAGCTTCTGTTCTGTATCTTGCAGGATGAAGCCAGCATTCAAAAACGCCATGGGAAAATTCGCAAGAATCGCCGCGGTTACAGCTACCGCGGCGATACTCAGGACAGACTGATCCTGAATAATGAAACCGCCGTGGATCACGGCGGCGTGCTTTTTCGCCGGGGTGTGCAAATGGACAGTCAGTCCAGTCGTGGCTCCGGCTACGAGTGCACCGGCGGACTTTGAATTCGTACATACGAAAATGGTCGGACGAGTAAGGATCGTCAGAATCAGAGTCGGAATCATTGTGTGGAAGGAATTTTTGAAGGATGGTATCGTCGGAAAACATGTCGGCGGCGGTGGTGCTACGGCGGGTGAGGAGTTTTCTTGGTGGGATATCAATTTCTCTTAAAGATTTTTTGGGGGAGAGAGGTTGGTAAGAAGAATGAAACTTGTGTTGTTGTTGTTCAGCACAAATAGTAGTCATTTTGGGAGGTGCAAATAGAAAGAGAGTGTGAAAAAATGAAAGAAGAGGTGGAAATAGTAAATAGAAAGTGTGATGTGTGTTATGTTGTGGAGGGAAAGAAGGGGGTGATAGAGTTATTATATAGGGAGAAAGGAGAAGAGAAAGAGAAGAGAATGAATTGGAGTGTGAGTTGAGAAAGAGAAAATAAGAAAGGGTGACAAGGATAGGAATATGGGGTGAGAAGGGGGGTGCGTGGCTAATAGCATTTGAGAGTAACATGCAAAAGAGGGTATGTGGCAGTTTCTTAATTCATTGGGGTCACTTGTTTTGGCTATGTGTAATTCAATTACAAGTTCTATATTCAGAAATATATGTGTGCCATCATAGGGTGACATGAAAACTCTAGATCACGATATGTATGTTTATTTATTTATTACAAGGATTTTTCTAATTAACCCTTCAATAATTTGAGGGCAATTACCCTCGGCTGAGTTGGCATCAATCAAATTCAGCCAAGTGTGATTAATTATTAAAATCAAATTAATTAATAAATTTTTACCATAAAGTAACTTTGACTATCTCTTTTTTTAATTAATTATATTTTAGGTATTCTATTCAATAAATTTACATTTAGGTCCTAATTTCAATTGCCTCTTCTAGATCCTAATTTCAATTTACGTTCTCTGCCTATTTCTCAAACTTCCGACCTTCATCTTCTATCCTCTCGATCTCCTCTCCGTCGCCGCTCAATCTCCAATCCGCCGACCACCGCTCTCACTCTCTCATATCCGCCGCACCACTGCTCTGTTAACCGTGAAAACCTAAAACCTTATCATCTCTCTGCCTCTCGCCTCCTCCAACCACCTCTTCTCTCAATTTTCTCTGCGCAGGTTCGTTCTTCATTCGTTCTTTTTCTTTAAGTCTTTCGATAATTGAATTAGAATTGGATTTTTAATTGAAATTGGTTGATTCACATTATTACATAATCACCGGTTCTTCGTCCTCTCGACAGCGCAAATTAAATTCAGTTGTAACTAATACATCAATTTCTCACATATAAACAACTTATAACAATAGAGATTTTTTGGTGAACTATAACAATAGAGAATTATAGCTATATAAGTAACCATCATTTATTGCTATTGCTATGGGATACTTCTTGTGTTATGTATTCTAAGTTCAGAATTGTTAACCTGAAAGGAAAAAGATTATTGCTTTGCATAATAGTTTCATATGAAGTCAGTATAACTGTATAAACACATTACCTGTTTAACTATTTTTGTTGAAGCCACAGTCAATCTATTTAGCATTTTTTATTAGCTCCATAAATCGTTTTCTTAGATGGATGAACTAAATTTTCACCAAAAAAGATGGATAAACTGATAGGAAACTTGATATTTATTTATCAGTGGTTAGAGAAGAAGTTTGCATTGATATTGGAAAAAAACTTGAAGTTGTTCTCACAATTGTTAGATCAGTTGGAGATTTGTTTTACATGATTCAGATTTTTACGAAGTTTCGTACCGCTTATGTTGCTCCTTCTTCCAAGGTTTTTGGTACAGGAGAACTTGTTCTGACTTATTCTAAGATTGTTGTTAGTTACTTCAGCAAAGGTTTTTGGTTAGACTTCATTGCTGCATTGCCTCTTCCTCAGGTACCTATGAATCTGTTCATTTTGAGATTTTACTTTTAATTACAAAAGGATTACATTGTTTTTAATCTATTTCTATTTGATTTTCCATTTTGGTTCTTGAATGTGTCGAACGCTGTCATGTAGTGCTCAAATGTTCATTAAACATGTACTCCCTCTATCCTTAATTATAGGCAAAAGTCAACTTTTTAGATTCATTGAATTGTTATTCAATGAATCTAAAATGTTGACTTTTGCCTATAATTAAGGATAGAGGGAGTATCTCGTTAGTTTGTTTGGTTCTCAAAAGTGTATCTCGTTTGATAGCTTGGTCGTTGGATGTGTCTTTCATTAGTCATTTAGGAACTACAGTGACACTGCGGCACATATTTACGGACCAAAATGACAATTTACTCTAAGCGAAATGGTGTGTATTAACATGCTAAATATATGTGTTATTCTGTTATTGCAGGTTTTGATTTGGATTACTATACCAACTCTTAAGGGTTCAACCATGAGAAATACCAAAAATGTCCTTAAATTTTTCATCATATTCCAAAATATTCCAAGGCTATATTTGATTTTTCCACCTTCATCACAAATTGTAAAAGCTACTGGAGTTGTGACAGAAACAGCATGGGCAGGTGCTGCTTACAACCTCATGCTTTACATGTTAGCCAGCCATGTAAGTAATAATTCACAATCTATATGAATATGAAAGAAAACTCATCACAGAAATTTGATGCAGAAAATTTGCAATATCATCATTTCCAAACTTACTCATGTTTTTATATTTGGAATAGATTTTGCAAGGAGTACTAGGAAAGGTGTTAATGTGCATTCCGGGACAAATTCTGGAGTAGTTAGGTCTTTGCAGAAGCCAACAGAACCTGATTTTTCTGATGAATAATAATCAATGTACATTGCTATCTTATAGTGTCTTAATTGTGTAATTTATTTGTTTTGGAATATTTTGTTCATATAAATTAGAGATTATAGATAGGAATTCTTGTAACAAGTTGCACAACTTATGTCCCTCCTTTGAATACAAGTGTTGCTTCTACTTTCCTTCAGTTCCATTCTCTTTCTTATTATTACTAGTGTGTATACATGTACGAGTACGATGCACGAGATCATTATAAGTCACAAATATTTTTTAGTAAATATTGTTATATTCAAATGTGTGAAAAATAATAACTTGAATATCATTATTGATTTATTAAGAGTGAATTGAGCACAAGATGTGCTAAATTCACTACTCAACAAACGGTCTACTACAAAGGGGACACAATTACTTATACTATAAGCCTCCAAAGCTAATAACAGACACCAAGATTAGATTAAAAAAAGACATCAAACTGTGATTGTCTATGCATCTAAAGCCAATACACAATATCCATCAAAATCATATTGACATTAGGATAACACAATGCATTATTTTCAGGCAACATGTATGGCTTGGTTTTTTCCAAGAAAAACCGTGATACCTCGTGAAATTTTGAACAACATATCTTGAATCAAAAGCAAAACACTTATACCTCTTAAAATTTTAAACATCATATCTGGTACATCATATCTTGAATCAAAATGAAGATAAAACTAAATGGAAGATAAAGCTAATTAATTGGTAGTCTTTAAAAAAAACAAATTTTCAATTGAATCACTGCCTTGATCCCTCTCAACATCAAATTTTCAAGCGGTGATCTTGCATTTCGTCGCATTCTTCAGCATTAAATCTCTCTCTCTATTGTATGGATGAAGAATTAATTGCAGTGCAATTTCTAACCTTGAGCCTTCATCCACCTGTTAGCACAATAGTGGAAAGGTTAATAGTATTCATTTCATATAATGCATTGAAATTGAAAACTTTATTGAGCATCAAAAGAAAATTCATACTTTAATCTTATATCCACCATCTCCCTTTTGCATCATCCATTTAATCACCCAAATTGCACAATCATTCCTAAACATAGTACAAAGTTATCAATTGAAACATAGTAAATAAAACAAAAATAATAAATAAAAATATTGGTATCTTACGAGTTTTGTCCTTGGCTTCCGTAGCCTCGTGGAGCGGCAAACTTAAACTCTGATATTTTTGGCCCACGACTCGAACCGGCATCATAAAAAGTCGAATCCATAAGCCATTGTTCCATAAACCGAGTCTAAAAAAGCACGATTTATAATGTTAGTGGTTTCCTATAAAGATTGACATTGAAAGATTAAAACTATAAATACACGTTTACGTACCAATTTTTTAATTTGAGTCTTCCGCTTGTCAAGAGTTCTTGGACTTTGAAATGAGTCAAGATAGACTAATTCTTTTGCATCAAAGTCAATAATGAGAAGGAACCAATGAATATCTTCGACAACATGTATTGGTAAAAAAATCTGATTATATTCAAAATATCAGTTTCATAAGTATGTCTAAAAATGAATTTGTAAGTGTTATGTATAAATCGACAATTACCTTTGAAATATAATCAGCATTACCCATAAATCTTTTTTGAAAACCTTTCAACATGGCTTCTTTCGGTGAATCCTTTGTTAACACGTATTGCTAAAGAGATGCATTTTAAACATCAATGAGCTTATACTAAACTTTGAATATTTTACCGTAAAGTATTTATCATAAATAATTTACCGAGAATGTGCTGGGAAGAAACCAATTGTTAGCATAACGTCCTATCCCCAATTTCTCATCGTGAGTCAACATGGTAGCCACCAGATCAATTACCTGAAACAGTTTGAAGAGAAATAATCAGCTTGAAATTTGAGCAGTTAGTAAATTACAGTATGTATCAAATTAATTCAATATTAATATAAAATTGATCTATACATCTTGGTCAATCGTTTTGCTGGGCTTCAAGCATTGTAGCAACTTCCTTTTCCCTACAGTATATCCTATAGCAGTAGTCACCATGATCTCGTCCCTACAACAATTACCATTAACAATATGATTAAGATTAAATGTACAACTTATAAAATATGATGAAATTTATAAATAAACAACAAAATCAAAACAAGTAGTTAAAAGTTGGTTTAACTCATCATCATCAACATCATCAATGTTTTGATTCAATTGAGGACTGAATATGTAAGTCGCCAAGAGACATTGTGCATCATTTAATTTCATTTTATTCTTTGGATGAAACATATCTGTCAAAAACTGCATAAACATATCGAATAATTAACTTAAAGTAAAGAAACTGCAATTATATTCATATGAAATTATTACAACTAAAGACACAATTTGCTTAATACCTTAGGAATGTGAGGCCCAATTAAGTTAGACCGAGTTTCTTCTTTGTTTGTTGTTGGTGTTACCTTGTAATTACCCATGGATGTTTTTGTTGTTATTATAGGATCACGAGAGGTGTTTCCATTCATTTTCCCTTCCGGAGAAAACAATTTTCGAACACTTTGATTATTCCTGGTTTCCTTGCAACCTGTCATTTCCTTTTCAAACAAACCCTTTTCTTCTGAAAATCTTTTTAAAACATCATCAATATTTTTGACTTCAGTAATGGTCGAACGTTTTGGTGTTACGTTCTTCATTACAACATCTTTTAGTTCTTCCATAGATTGTTTTATGGTGAGAACTACAGTCTCTAGCATACTCATCCTTGTCGATAACCCCTAATGATATAAAAACATGTGTAATATTTTTAGAATCAACATTCTAATAACATTAAATTTCTTAAAAAAAATTCATATAGTATTTTTTGATGAAAATAAGTCTGGACAAATAAAAGAAATCTAGAAAGATTATTTTTGGTGTTAGACACTTTGTAAAATTACAATTACTCACCAAAAAAAAAATCAAACTTCCATATTCAACAAGTTAACAAAAATTGTTTTTTTTATGTAAAAAAAAAACAAAAATCGCTTTTTGTAAAATAAAAAATAGTATAGATTATATATTAATCCATAAAATAAAATTAAGAAACAAAAAAAAAGTACTAAAGATTACTACCTCATAGGGACATGAGCACCTCAATGGGACATGGTCATCAAACGATTGATGAAATAATGTAGGGTTCCGGTCATTTTCCGCTTTATTTGTTTTTGCACCGGCTGTTTGATTACTATAAATTAAAAAAAAAAGATATAAGAATTTTATCAAACAGTTTAATCTATTTATCAAACAGTTTAATCTATCAAAATAAACAAAAATAAACAAATTTACGAATGAAGAACGAACCTGCGCAGAGAAAATTGAGAGAAGAGGTGGTTGGAGGAGGCGAGAGGCAGAGAGATGATAAGGTTTTAGGTTTTCACGGTTAACAGAGCAGTGGTGCGGCGGATATGAGAGAGTGAGAGCGGTGGTCGGCGGATTGGAGATTGAGCGGCGACGGAGAGGAGATCGAGAGGATAGAAGATGAAGGTCGGAAGTTTGAGAAATAGGCAGAGAACGTAAATTGAAATTAGGACCTAGAAGAGGCAATTGAAATTAGGACCTAAATGTAAATTTATTGAATAGAATACCTAAAATATAATTAATTAAAAAAAGAGATAGTCAAAGTTACTTTATGGTAAAAAATTATTAATTAATTTGATTTTAATAATTAATCACACTTGGCTGAATTTGATTGGTGCCAACTCAGCCGAGGGTAATTGCCCTCAAATTATTGAAGGGTACACAAGTACTCACCTTATTACAATACAATAGTACACACATTACATATTTATTTATTTATTTATTTATTTATTACAATACAATAGTACACACATTACATAAAGAGGTATCCATGCAATGCATCATCTTAATGTAGTAACATTGTTTTGCTAATTTGTCTTTTCGTTTTTGACCACTTTGTCTTCCTCGATTTGATTACTATAAGTAGTACTACTATACTATATTCAATGAAGTTATCTTAAACACCTCATCATCATAACTTCATAGTATAAACTTAAATAAATAAATTATTTAATGCATTCTATTTTTCTATGCATTTGGATTTGGTATAGTTACTATAAGATGCGATCACGATCTAACTAATCAGATTTAAATTGATTACTTTTTGTTGTATTTAATATAAATTGTCTGATCACAAATTGACGGCTAAAATTCAAAATAGTATGAAATCACGTGATATTTCTACTGCAGCAAATTCAAATTCATTTCATATCTTTTTTGGACAAACTATTATGTATATTCTCCTTTTTCTTTTTCTTTTTCTAAATAAAAATTTAAGCAAGTTGAGTTTTGGTGTTCCCCAGTTCAAACTATACTTCAAAATTCAAAAAACGTCTAAAAAATTATAGATACCAAAACCTAATAACTTATGACGATTTGAATAATTTATGATGATGAGATTCAGAGCCAATTCTAACGATCTAGAGCTCTAAAACAAAATTTATAAGAGACTTTAAAAAACACAATACTTATAAAAATAAATTTAAAACATTAAATTTTACAAAGTTCAACGACTAAACTTTTGCTCATTTGTTCACAAAGTAATATAATTTCTTTTCTTTTTTTTATAAAAGTTCACAAAGTAATTTCATTCCACCAACTGTGATATTTAAATGAGAAAACTCTTAAAATAAACTTAGGGATGATAAGTTAATCGCTATCATAGCTCATTTAATTCAAAGTTAATAGAGTTCATTTGGATGTGATAACTTTTGCTGAATTTAAATCGACATATGTTACACTAGTATTTATATGTTTATACGTTTCATAGCTATTTGATAGACCTAGTAAACACTCCAATAAAATCGGAATAGTGATGCCTATATATATATATATATATATATATATATATATATATATATATATATATTACTATAATACTATCTATGTTGTCCAATCATATTTTCAACCGAGTAAAGGGAAAAAAAGAGGACTTATATCTTTGTGAAGGGTTTGGTTAATAGATTATATACAAGTTCTATTGTTGATTATCATGATAAGTGGTTCAAGTGGATTGGTATCTAAAAATTGTAAAATATTAGCGACAATGTTGTCTTCTAAAACTAATTAAAAGTTAAAGTTATATCCAATTCCATCGTAGAATTGAGATAGTGATTTGATTGATGTTAATTTGATAAAAGTAAACAAAACAAATAAATTTTTTTCCATTACAATATACATCGACCAAATCGTTCTCTCAAGTACTATTACAAATAAAAAAGAATAAGTTTTTGCTTTAGGAACCGATACCAATCTTTGGTAAAGATTTTAACGATTTACTTATCAACGGTCAAATTCTAAATTATTAGGTCCACTTTCCTCCATGACACTATAGGGCAATACAAGTACTACTAGTATAGTAGTAGATTATGAATACAATAATTGCATAGAATGGCAATATAAAAAGTGGCTAATGCTACAAGTGGTCCACCATAGACAAGTGATTTACCGAATATAAATTTTACAAAATTTATTGGTAGATTGAAAGTTTATATCATATAGAGCATCTATAAAAAAATTTAGAAAAATTAAAATTCATTTGATATTTTTTTGGGATTTATCAAGATTTACAGTATTTAATAAACCGTTAATCTTGATGGGTTTCAATAACATATCAAATGATTTTCAATTTTTCTAAAACTTTCTATAGATGATCTATATGATATAAACTTTCAATCCAACGGTAGATTTTATAAAATTCGTATTCGTTATATGATTTTTCATGAATGGTCCACCATAGACCACTTGAAGAAGTGGTCCATGTTGAGATTTTTCTATAAAAAGTTCTTACTAATCGTCTAATTTACAAATTTTATTGGTGGTCTCCTGTGTCTGTCCTTCTCGATGGTTGATCATTGCTTCTTTTAAATGAGTCCTTGGATCTTGTTGCGGTGATAGGTTACAAGTGTTCAACTTTTGATATACTTCTAATAACTCTTTGTTCTATAAACTTTCTCTTGTTCTTATTGTGTTTTATCTATAATATATTTTGTCATTAAAAAAATAATTGGCTCGGACCGTCATGCACTGTTGAATATGTCATAGTACATTATAAGTATTGTCATTACATTTATTTGATTTGACGTGGCCATGCAGCATAGGCGAGCTTTCGTGTGAGACGTTATTAGCAAGTTAGCAACTAAGTTTAAGATAGGACACATTTTTCATTGATTTTTCTGTTAGAAAAAGAAGATAGATTACAGTACATTTAGCAATCCATATCCAATTATTTTTATAAGTTTGTTTGTTTGTGTTTGAAAAGGAAAGGATGTAATTATGTTTGAAAATTAGAAGCGTATTTTAGCATTAGAAGAATATTTATAAAATATTTAATTTAAAATTGTTGAAGAATATTTTCAAGTTTGTTGTTATATATACTTTAGGGGACAGTCTAGGCTAGCCATTGTTTGATGGTGTTAGAGAGGTCCATATCGACCTGTACCTGGTGGTCCCTCCGTTGGACAGAAGGTGGGATACCTTAAAAGACAAGACACCATAGTATTAACTTATTAAGATAGTTTTACGGAAATGCATTTGAGATAAATGGCTGAGATTAATTTTTATATAAAAGTAATTAAATAGATCAGAACCATTCGATCTGTTTTGTGTGGTTGTGATCGTCTACTGCATGTAGCAGTTACAACAGTCGATCCAAATCCATAGTTTTACTTAGTGTCGCAACTCGCATATGATTTACAATAGATTGATGTTTGAAAATCATTCAAAATTTTATCGATTAACAATAATCTCGTGTTAAGTAGAAACCCAGTATATTTCGTTCTCATAGATTAAGGGGGGAAAAAAATAAGAAAAATGAATATTAATGTTTCAAAATTCAACTTATATTCATTCATTATTGCTTGTTTTTATTTAATCAACACCGATAAGAACATTTGTCTTAGCTGCAAGGCCAGGAAGGACCAAAACTTCAAAGTTTTTTTAAACAAGTTTCAAGTATAGTACATAGTTCATATTGGACACTTCTTCATTCTAACAATTACCTAGTACTCGATGTAAAATGTACAAAAGGGTAAGTAAACATTTATGAGACCTCTAAAGGATGGACCCAGATTAATTACAGTCTAAAAGTACATATTATCAAGCAGTGGGACCGAACAATCGTAATTTAAACACATATTTTTAGAATTAATAAATAAAATTTAATTTTTTTTTTAGATCGCCCAATTTTAATCGGACGACCACAAACTCTATGAATGCATAGTTGCACCTAATTACAGACCGCATGTAATCTAATTCCTTAAGGCTTTTATTGGATTGATGGAATATAATGGATTGGAACAAAGTCGAATAGAGTGAAGTTGAATGAAATAGAGCGGAATCGAATAAATCTTCCATTATTTATGATATTTTATGATGGAGCAAAAAAATTTTACATTACATCCCTTAGCTCCCAAATTGGGAAAGTGGAGCAAGTAGTGGTATAGAACATTGTTCTATTTCATCTCATTCCATCAATTCAAACATAGTCAAATAACACCCTCGGCCCCGAGTCATAAATTATGAGTCTAATGAACACATCGGATGGAGTTAGGCCAAAAAGGAAAAACAACCCCACTTTCACTTATGAATTTCTATCTGACGAATATTTTTCGCTTACAAATCCTAAATGCATGGGGCTATGATTGAACTGATGCATGTTGGAAACTTAATATCCCTCCTTAAAAGGACAGCTAAACAACTAGGGCAGTAGGTATTTGAAGTAAATAATTCCACTGGACACACTGGTTGGTAAGGTTAGGATAATCTCACCAAAGGAAATGGTGTGCAATGGGGAAACTGCCCAATGCAAAAACGATCAATTGTACTAGTGTTTAAGTTTTGAGGTCCCCTTTGAGTAAAAAAAGTTTGAGGTCCCCTTCATTGCCACTGCCAGTTAATTCATTCACTTTCATTCACTTAAAAATAGAGAACCAAATGTATACATTTAACCTTATAATTATGTGGGACATTGAGCCCATACGTACTCTTATAATGCTTGTGATATTCTTACCCGTGAATGAGTATGTGGTAAACTGCTGGCACCTGTGAATAAATTTTTAGTGATAGGCTAATTTTATGCATATGCATGCATGCAGAATGCTTGCACAACTACCGACAGACTCTCGAGTCTCAGCATGACATGTGGTTATTTCAATCGATGGTACCTTGCCATGCAAGATGCAGTTGAAGAGGACATGGTCCTAGTGGATTAGGTTCTCCTCTTCCATGGCAGCATTTAAATGGTCAGTAAATTAACTCTATATGCTTTTGCAGATTCGTATGTTGACATATCTGAACCTCAGATGCTTCCTTAGAAGATAATGACAATAAACTTGGCATTCAACGGGATGCCCATAACCTTTGCATTGTTCTTGAAATTGAAAGGCTTAAAAGTTGTATTATATTACTCTTTCCATAAAAGAAAACATAATTCCATTTTCCAAAGATAGAAAAGGAAAAGTTTTACTGATTCACTGGAGCCTGAAACAGTTAAATGTCACCCGTGGGAAAATAGAAAACATTAGGAAGGAAATGCAAATAATAGTGAAGTTAGTCAGATAAGAATCTATAGATATGTGAGAATTTATTTACTTCTAACTTTATGTCAGCAGTTATATATAAATATAATGGCACTTTAAAGGAGACAATTTACAAAAATAATATCAGTATACAAGGAACAAACAATGTACTTTGTTAGTTTCTATCAAAAAAGGGATATACAAATTAAGTTGCGGCATATAGAGCTATTCCAATTGCTTGTTGATTCTACTTGTCCTTGCTATTTTTCGCGTAATTGTTAGACAGTGATAATCTTGACTGTGGCTGAAAAAAATCAAACGGTGATCCTGCTCCAAAAGATCTTCTCGTAGAATTTGGAGAATCTGATAGCAGAGGTTCAAATACAGGATTTCTGTTTTTCGGTTGCGCTATTGATAAGGTAGAAACATCTTTCTCCATAGATCTGAGCTGAGGCTCAATGGTGGCAAGAGACAAAATTGGTCCCCCTAAGCGTTCAGCCTGCTGAAGTAAATTGATTTTGCTTGATTTATATGTATATCTAAAGTACTTGAGGGCTAGAATTGGACCCATCCCCGCTGCAGTCATGAGCTGTATGGATTTATAATTCCCATCAAAACATAATCAATGCAATGAATAAATAACATGGTTATCCAAAAAGAAATGTGCATGAACTAGGTTCCTCACTAGGGTCGCTGATCTTTGATAGTTTATTCCATAAAGGAACAAATAATTGACTTATTTTGTAAGAAAAAAGAAAGAATTCAGATTAATATGCTATTAAATTGTGAAATCTCATCTCATTGTGAAAAAAGAAAGATTTTGGTACAAGATTTAATTGTGAAATCTCATCTCATGAACTAACAAAGGAAAAAACAAGGAAATAATGGGATTATGTTTGGTATGTTTGTTTGCATTTTCAGTTGTTATATTTTTACTGATAATTAAATTACAAAAATGTCACTATGCTTTCCCTTTGGTTTTTGTTTACAAAATTTATAAAGGAAATAATAAAAACAACAAAATCATGCATGCATCCCTAATGAATGAAGAAAAGGAATCGAGCGGTTAAAATGAGAGCGAAGATCATTCAATCATTGCCAAAAGATGAACCAAGGTACTTACAAAAATTGTTATCCAATATGATGGTTGTCGACACAACCGGAACATGATTGTATACATCCCTGACGAAGGAAGGGCACTAAAGATCCAATTGATCACATAAAAGGCAGCCAAGTTACCCCATATAGCAAGATGTTGCAATATTGTAAAGGAACTGCAGCCATCAAAGATAGGTCAGACAGACAACGAACCATATAATTTTTCCAGGAGTCTATTTAAATATAAACAAATCAATATGTGGATGCAAACAAATGTGAACAACCCTCTCAGGACATTTTTTCTTTTCTCCGCAACTTAGTGTTAGCAGTGACTAATTTTGAATAACCTAAATATTGAATTTAGGACTTACAAAGATGAAATAAAGTTATAAGTACCCTTACTATCAGCATTAGACGTGTTCACCCAAATTCCTTTTTATATTTTTCAAAGTCCCAAAGTCAATAATATGAGTTCAAACCTAAGTTACACATGATGCTGGGAATTACAAAGAGAAAAATATCTTATATTAAGACGGGCAAACCTGTGATATAATGATAAATATTCATCTCCTCAGTGAGGATAGTGTAACTTTTAAAATTAGAGGGAGGTCAGGGGAGGGAAGTGTAATTTACCAGGAAAAAATAGCCAACAAAATAAATTTTCATCTAAGAATGGAAACTAAACAAGTTAGTTTTTTAATTCGTTACTAATAGAAAAGAAGCTAAAGTTGAAGAATCAAAGTGATGTTGTATTACGAGAAGCATTACTGATATTTAAGCTTACTTGGTCTCCATTGTTATTACAAAAGCCTGCAACCATATACAACCAGAAAGTGCAACCATTGAAACTTCCTCCATTTCACTTTTATCGTAGGCATATGAATGTATGCTTATTATAAATACAACTATTGCCTGTAAATGACAATCGATAAAAAATGAGGAATTGTACAGACATAAAATATTCCCGTAATTAAATCATACATTTAGAGCAGAACTTTTCTATTTTTCATGGAACACATTACAGCTCAAGATGATAAGCTTCATACAAATCAGTAATTTATAAATATTGGTTATCATCAGTATAAATAAGCTCATAAACAACACTTACATGAAAGAGGGATCGCCCAAACCATCCAGCAAATGTACTAGGATTTAGAAGCCTGTTTCAATATCGAAAGTTAATTTGATGTTCACCTATGAAGTTGTTTCCAGTGCAAGTTTAACATTTTTAAATTTTGGTTTGTTAGAAATCTTCAGTTGTAATAAATTTTGATTGTTCTGTCATAAAAACCGGCTATCAATATTAAAAGAAAGTTTAGTTGTACAGAACTGGAAATTCTGCGAAACATGAGAAAACTTGGTAGCTTTTAAAAAAGGAAAATAGCAGCAAAAATGGCAAACCTTCCTGCTTGGCAGTAGAATAAAATTTGAGGATGCCGGAGCACAGTTTCCTCACTAAGATCTTTGTCAAGCACACTAACTAGAACAGGAACACTAGTATAGAAAACATTATAAGCCATCAAGCTAACAGAATTGAAGAGGCTGGTTCCAGAGACGCCTGAAATAAATGAAAAGCTGAAATGCAATAATTTGTCAGCACCTTAAAAATTTTAGACTAGAAAGAAATTGAAATGTACTTCTCTTGCATTGCAACATATTCATAATCATTAACAATAACCACAAAAAGATAGAGAAAAGAAAAACAACACCCTGTTGATGTTTCCTTTTTTTTCTGGGCCACTTGTGAGGGTTTCTGTGTACTTCGTAAACAGTTACCCCACATTACTGAAAGGGCATTTTTGTAAATATGTATCATATTTAGGTTGTGCACTGTTCTTAAGAAAATGATTAGTTGTGTTGATTATAATGGTAAAATTAGTATTATTTACTTAAATACCCTTATTAATTGTTGTTAATTGAGTAGTTAAGTTGAGTGAAATTCAATAAATAAGGTATAATTAGTGGAAAAAAATAATAATGTTGCATTGGTATTCTTAAGTGAATTATTTTGAGACAGGAAAAATGCAAATGAGACACTTCTTATCAAACGGAGGGAGTAGATTTTTTGTATTAGGCCCATTAGTTAGAGCTTGTCTTTATATTGACAAATTAGTGCTTGTACTCTTAACACAACTAAAATAATATTCAGAATACTTTTGTGATGGCATCTATATTCAAAATAGTTTACTTCTTAATGAAGAAAAGAAAAAGGAAGACCACTGTTGGTAGAAAACTCACAAGATTTGAATGAAGCATATCAATAAGGACTTGTAGAAAGAATACTGGGAAAGAAATGCGGTACGGTTGTATGAATACCGGCCATGGACCAGAATTAATCTCTTTAGGAATCTAAACTCTGCAAATTAACAAAAGAATCATAATTGAAATCTGGTAGTCTTGCAGATAAAACGAGAATGAGAAACCTAATATCTGCTAAACCACAGAAAATATAAACCTTCAAAAGATTGTTGAATCAAATTATGATTGTTAAAATTAACGTACTAAATTTTAAATTGGAGAAAATAAAGATGCATGGAAAACTGTCTAAAAACTAGAATACGGATTATCATCTCAAATGAGAAAGATATACGTCTTACTTCCGATGCTGTAATCAGCTGCTCTTGCTGCCTGCAATCCTTCTCTGCCACTGATGCCCACACCAATATCTGCTTGTTGTATCATCCTTACATCATTGCCTCCATCTCCAATTGCCAACGTTCTATAATCGCATGATTTTAAGATCTGTACAAGCTGCAGCAAGTAGTGGTATACAGTATACATTAGCAGAAACAATATAACTGCAGTATTATGTTCCACTACGAGGAAAGCACAAGATATTTGGTCTTATCTTGTCTTCTGATAAAAAAAAACATGATAGGACAAGCCTAGAATATAAAAAGGAGAAGAGAAACCGAGAAAATGAAGGTAAAACACAGCTTCTTAAAACAAGGCAACATAACTTTATACATAAATAATGTTGTCAAAAAAACACCTGTGCTTTTTGTGATGGCGTCACACGACAGCATATAGCAGTCCTTGACAATACTGCCAGCTCAGTGAAAGCTTTACGGTAGTGCTTAAGTGCAATCTCAAGAGCCCAGCCATCAACAACAAAAGCCACATCCTGTTTGATGGAGAAGAAAATGAAAAGATTAACTTCAAAACCTTTATCCTGATCCGAATACCGAATTATACTTATTTACTAAAAAGAATGATCTAGTACGAACATCCAATATATGAATACAATAAAAGCAGCCTAACACTAAATTTTGTTGTTACTTTAGATAGGAAAGAAAATAGTAAATAAGAAAAAGACAAAAAGCACCACGAGCAAATAAGATATCCTCCAAAGTCCAAAAGAAGCCAAAAAATTCAAATAACATAATGAACAAGAAAAAGAACATCAAGTAGGCGAAGCTTCCCAATCACTGAATTTTAATTTGACAGTAAGCATACCTTGGGTTCTGAGGTAGTTATCCGCATTGTACGAAGCACTCTCTCTAAACTTCTACAAACCTCATCCTCTGTTTTGCCATCAATTAGTAGAAGCTGTCCCTTCGGTTCTATGAATTTAGAAAGGAGGAAATTGAAAAAGGATTTTAAGTATTACCACCATAAATTAAAAACCTTCCAAAGAAGAACGCTAGACTATTTGAACAATAAAATTGTGAACATCCTCACATATCCAGCGGGCTCTTCAAAAATGGGACAACAAGCAGAGCAGTTAGGTAAATTAAAGTTAAACCTATTGTGTTTATCTATGTTGATAGCCCAAACTGTGTACCAGAAACATCAATTTATGATAGGATTTGAGATATTTTCAAAGCAAAGGTTTTCTAGGTACTTTCTAATTTTAAGATTTTATGTATTTGCAATTATCGAAGTGGTGTAGATACTAGATAGTTTGAACAAAGGGTACAAATGTATGTTTTCCTGGCTATGAGCTGGACACTTGGACATAAATTCATACCGCCGCAAAAACTGTTTTATAATAATACTTAGTACAGAATAACTCACCTGTTTCATATCCTAGATCCTTTAAGACTTCAACACTCACGCCTCAATTTTTTTAATCAGATTTGGTCCAAAAAAAATAAAAAAGAAAAACGTCTCAAAAAATCTAATTATTGTTCTGAATATTAAATTACCCCTCGGAATAATAAACAAAAAAAATAAGGATGAATGACAAGAAGTAAAAAGCACATATCCAATAGGTGTAAATGGGTAGGGTGAATAAAGAAAAGCTGTGAAATATTTAATTGGAGCCTTTTTGTAATTAAGCAAAGGAACTAGTACGCTTCTCCTCAAATAAATGAGACATGACGAAGAGATATGTGACGTAAACACACAGATTAGTCCATCTGTTTCTACATAAACAAAAGAGAATGGTAGGGCAACCATTGATCATATTGAGACTCTTTATGCAGCTTAAGTATTTGAACAGACACAAACACAATAAGGGTACTATTTACATGACACAAAATAAAACTATAATATTTTGCATGATCTCAAATGTGCACTACCTGGGGAAATAAAATTACATGACAGGGCAATTTGTATTGCAGTATTCTGCTTGTCTCCTGTTAACATCCAAAAATTTATTCCAGCTTTCCTCAGTGTTTCTATTGTTTCAGGAACTCCATCCTGAAAATAAAAAAGAATGGGTGGTCTCATTCATCACATAATGTCATAAACACACAAGGGAAAGTCCTTTTAATTTCTTTTCCTCTTTATGCCTTTAATTAACCATCTAAAATAGACAGAAGTTCAGTGATATCGTAAGGTTTTAAATATTCTATCTTAAATCAGATTACAAACAACAGTCAAGGCATTTCCCACTAGGTAAGGTAAGGACTATCTACAATAGATATCTATCAGCATATTCACCTGTAAACGATCCTCTATTGCTGTAACACCAAGAATTTCCAAGTCATGTTCTACTCTTTGGCAGACCTCAGCTACTCTCCACTGTGAAACATATTAAACTAAGAAGGCAAGTCCGTATACATTTTATAAAATCAGTAACAAGTGTGCCCTTTACCTCCCTATCAACCAAAGTGCTACTGGCTTCCTTAAACATCAAAGACCAATCCTGATATTCATCTTTCTTTAACTCACGCCATGCCAGACATAGTGTACGTAATCCCAAGTGAGCATATTGCTCCACAGCTTCAATGAGATGCCGGGTTTGCTGCCCTGCAGTAAGTAATGGTGTCAATCGTACAACCAAATAACAGCTCAACAAATGCAGGTATCAAAGCAATCAACTGGTTCTAAGCCAGCAGCAGGCCAACTCATGAAAAAAAGAAAAGTATAATGAAGTTGGACTTGGAGGATAAGGTACTGGCAAACAGTCATGAAAAAAAAAAATTGAAAGAGAAATCCTATGAAAGTAATACTTGATTGTGTCAAAATACAAATAAGCAACAAAAAAATAATCTAACCAGCACGAGCATATGGAAGAATAGCCTCATCTGCTCCTTTTGACAGGAGAAGGATCTTTCCATTTTGGCAATCTTTCAACACTACTGACATTCTTTTCCTATCAGAGGTGAACTCTAAGATTTCCAGGACTTCATACTGAAGTATAGAAGTGTTGAACTTGACTTCTGAAATATTATTGAAGAACATGAATATATGAGCCCAAGTAGCCAACTAATTAGCCATGCTTCCAAAAGAAATAGCAAGTACAATGTACCAAGGATGTTTCCACTTTTATTGAAGAAAACCATATGCAGCTGAGCAGCAGCTTGAACAAGAGCATCTTCATCCTGAGACTGTGCCTTATACAAGATATCTCCGGTTTTGCTATGTACAACAGTGCATGAAACAAGTATAAAATTTAAAATGGTTATCCTCAAGGTTTAATAAAAATGTCTTAATAAAAAAATATGGTGGTTTGAACAGTTTTCATATATGTGTCCTAGTAAGGATGAAGGCAGAATTACCTGCGTGTGGGTACGACAGTATTACATATTGCCATAACTGTAAGAAATCGTACAACATCATAAGAGCCACTGGAAACAGCATTAAGAAGCTCTACATCTGCATATCACAGGATGTAATTAATCAGGCATGGTAACTTGCAATCCAGTTAAGAAAATGGTTCTAATACAGTAATTACGTGACAAAAACACATATGAAGACTTTCACCAACCAACCACACCTTTCAATGCATCTCCATTCTCATTTCCGTAGGAAATGCCACTAATAAAACATCTTCTAAATATCATCTTATTTTCAGTCAGGGTTCCTGTTTTGTCCGTCAAAATGTACTCAACTTGTCCAAGGTCTTCGCTTATCGCTGTACTGTCACATATGACAAACATGATTCATCAAAAAATATGTTGAAGTTCTAATTCATCAAAGTAGTAAGTAATCAGGACCCTTCAACTACTCACTTTGTTGCATGGGATGGAATGCTAGTCTCTAGGTCAATCATTTGATGGTCCCAGTCAATAAACTTTGCATATATGCTCTTCACTAAATCCAGAGATACCTGCCAGAGATGGAACGGTTGCCTGTATCAACCTTAGATATGGCCAAACTTAAAATAATCCAAAATTTAATAATAACTGGTATTAGCACTATAATTATCAGTCCAGGATAATAAATTCTGTAAGAACGTAAGTTTTAATTGCATCCTTTCAATAAGTTCATATGGTCATCAATGATCTTTCTGCAAAAGATTACCACTACCACTCAATTTTTTTACTATGGTTGTTTTTAAACGAGAATATAAATGAAAAACATGTTGAATTATATAATGGAATGTAATGCCAAAACCCATACCACTGGCTCACCTTAATTGAAATGGGTATCATGATGGAACAAAGAAGCTCGAACCGCAAAGGGATTACTAATAATTCATACCAAGGGCCTTCGAGAGGGTAAAGAACATACCATTGCTGGAACAAAAACAAAGAAAAAAAAACATGAGGGTCCACCTCCATGAACCTAAAACATAACATTTCAAAACATGAGAATTTCAAGACAATAATTGCAGGCAAGGCGTGGAAACATGGTAAAAGTTTAAACATGCGTGAGGGGGGGAATACTGTAGCAAAATGATGCAAGAGATTACGATAGTTATATCCCAAAATTAACTAAAGACCTTCATCTAGACTACAATTTACGATTGAGTAAAGAGTCGGCGTGAAACTGAAAGGAAGCAACAAACAAGCCAACCTAGTCTTACTAGAAACAAAATAAAAATTGCAAAGGATGTGAGCTCTAAATGAAAGGACAAAATAGCAATACAAAGACTACAAAAACAACTCCTAACAGGTATAGGATTTGACAATTATAGGTGCATAAGAAACTAAGTTCCAAATCGTGACATACTTTCCTTGCTTCTGTGTCCTTCCAAACATTACCCGCTATGCCAAGAACCATAACAACAACGATTTGGAATACGAATATAGCACCAGTCAACTTGTCAATCATGGCATCCATGGCAGTGAGCTTTGGTTCTGCGATACCCCTACTCATGCCCAATTTGGTTTCGTTACCTGAAGAAATAACATACCAGATACAAAATTAAAGCTTGCTGAAAAAGTATATGGTTCTAACTTCTTAGAGTTTAATTTAATGTGTTATACATGGACTTGCCTGTATAGATAGCAACTCCACATGCCCACTCAGTATTTCGCAAGTAACATGACTGAAGAATTGTGTTTTTAATGGTTAAAGGGCATATATCATTATCAATAAATGGGGGATACAAACGCATGTTTGCATCAAATCTTCTGACATCTTTATCTGGACTGGGACACTCTATTACACCCTAGACACACAAACAAAGAACGAGAGTAAGTAATAAGTTTTCCTGCATAATTACTATTGACAGTAATCTTCAAACAGTTCTACAAACTGTAGTTACTAGTACTATAGATAAAATCTTGCCTTAATTTTGTGTAATAGTTCAACATCGATTCCCATGCAAGCAGGTGGTATGACCCGCGTCTTTAGATCAGTTTCACCATCCAGTGCAGAAGTCTGAACATAATGTCATATCATAAGGTCCTTGACATGGACATAATGAATTGTTTTGCTCTTTCCCCAAAAAGAGGGAAAAGGAACAAGGAGAATAATGGAATTATGTTTACTGCAATGCCACACACAGGTAGAGGACCAGTTTTAGCATGACTCGTGACTTAATTACCTCTACATAGCAAACTCCTTGGGGATCAGACGTGCCAATCAAAACAAGGTCACAGGGAACTTCATCATTTTCACGTAACCATATTATATTACCCACAAGAATATCCTGCGCTTGAATCTGCAACACCATCAATGAAACCACCCCCAAAAACAAATTAGATTTACCGAAGAAAAAACAAGGAACACTTTCTCATTTAAAATGAGAAAGCTCACATAACCCTTACTACCTACAACATTGATACAGGAAAAAATCCATAAATAATACCTTATATATCAAAACCACTAACAGATAGCTTATGCAAAGGATTTTTAATTAAAATCGGAGTAAATCATACCAAAATGGAAGAATGACAATATCTTAAAAAAAAAACAACCTTTATAAACTAAAAGACAAAATGAAGGATAGTTATTGAAATGATGACCAACTGCATGAAACTATAAGCTAAGTTCTTCTTTAACTTGTTTTACTACTGGGTTGCTCTGTTCTCAACTAAAATATATTTACTGGATTGAGCTAAGAAACGCAGAACAAAAATATTTTTTAAAAATAAAATATGCTTCTTACAAGTTTCTTGACGCCCTTCCTAACAACCCACACTTCCTTCTGATTTGCCTTTTTGTCTGAAAGATATCTATTGTAATCATCCCATGCCTCTTTTGATGCAGAGACTGCGAAAATAAATATAAGTGGACCCCATGTACTGGCGGGATTCACTGGAGTAATGAGAGGCCATAACTGCAGGCAAGCTATCAGCAAAAAGTACTGATTCATGAACCGGCTGAAAAAGAGGGAAAACCAGATGAGTTCATGGATATTTACATTTCATTAGAAATTTGACACACAAATTTCCCACCCAAGAAAACTTGTTTTTCCTTAAGGCTTTGTTTGCGAGTTTGGAGGGGAAGGGAGGGGAGGGCTTTGGAGGGAGGGAAATAGAGAGAAAATTAGAAAAATCTTTTACATTTTTTGAGAAAGTATTTTTTATAGAGAATGACAAATAAATATTTATGATTAATATATTATGAATTTAAGAATATCATAACAACATTAATTAAATTTGAAGAATTCATATAAACCCTCCAAATCCCCTCCAAACCCCCATCCAATACAATTTTTGAGTTCCTCCAAATTGGGGGGTTTTTGTGTTATGAAGAAAAAATAACCCTCCAAGCTCCTTCCCCCCAAACTTCTCTATTCCTTCCACTTGTTTCTTCCTTTATTTCAAAACCCTTCCCTCCCCTCCCCCTCCAAACTCGCAAACAAAGCCTAAGGAAAATATGTTCCATAATCTTTCATAACACTTGAGGAAGCTTGGACAGTTTACAAAAAAAAGGCTGAATCCCTATTAATGTCAAATTAAAACTGTTTCAATCCTCCACATTAAAAATCGCAGCTATGTTTTATTTTTGACCTACATCTCCTTCACTCTTTTAAATTATGTTTCCCTAGTGCAAACTATAAGATACATGTACAAACAGAGGATCCAATAAAATTAATTTTCCCTCCTTGTAACCAAGCCCTATTAATGACCCTTGAAGGTGTGCAAAAATCCCCATATGGGTGCATCAATGCCATCAAACTTGCAATGTATAATGACAATGAGTAATAAGAAGCATCAGCTGAGAGTTTACCTGAACTGTTCCCATAAATTTTTTGGAAGAAAGTTCAATAAAGTATATTTTCTATTTGATATTCGATTGTCACAGTAAAGATCCTGAGATGATTCATCATCATCGATGTAAACATAACGCTTCATTGTTAAATTCTGAGCATCCAATCGTGGATAGATAGATATCCTCTACACCTCCATTGCAATGCTCGACAAAGAACAATTTTGAAAAAATATCATCCAGTCATATTCTGGAAGCAACAAAGAGATAAAAAATAAAGAAAACTCAGATTTTAACATAAATCATGATATCATGAAAAATAGAACCAGAGAAGCAAATCACAAAAGATGAAAAACAAACCGAGCAGCTCAATAAGTAGGCAACATTAGCATATTAAGGCTGTGTTTTGATTGACTTGTGAACACTTTATTTGGGCTTTTATAGTTATCATATATGAGTTATGATATCGGCTCTGTTTGGCAAAAAATAACAGATAGTTGATATGCTGGCTTATGGTCGACGAATTTATGGCAAATAGCTTATACGAAAAGTTGTTTTCAATTTATTCCAATAAGCTCTCCAGAATAACTTATACGAAAACAGTTTTACAATATTTTCTCTTTTATTATAAAAACTAGCTTACACATAAAATAGCTTATCGAATAAGTTGTTAATTAAATTGTTTACCCAAACACATACTAGATGCCATTCGATTCATGACTTATATAACCGCAAAATGCTATAAACGAATTCAGCACGCAACTTAAGATATGTCGTTAATAACACTCTACGTAAAGCGAATTAAACCAAAGCCCAACTGAATGATTAGATTCGTGCGCAATTTAATAAACAAAGAGAATTGAATAATAATCATATAAATATCAGAGAAATGTCTCAATTAATAAAACAAAATGCTAACTTAATCCAACACAAGTAAACAAAAACACCAAAGCTTGACACATGAAAATCGTTCATAGCCTAATCTAAGCTAAGGCTCAAAAAAATTTCCTAATAGATCGTAAAATTTCAAATTAAACTTAGTTAATAATCAATCAATTAAAAAATGAACTATTTCAGTGCTGATATAAACTAATTACTAATTGCAAAACTGAAACGTTGTAATAAGAAATGGAAATGAAAATTAACAGTAAAGTCGTAATGATTAACCTAAACATATATGAATAAAATTGGAAGAATGTATGCAAAGTTGGTAAACGAAAAAGAAATTACAGAAAATTGAGTGCAATTGAAGTTGGATTGTGATAACAACACAGTATCTAAAATGGATTAAGCGTTCGCATACCTAAGTTATGTGTAAATGATGATGATGATCTTTGTTTGTTTCGTCGCTTTCGCACCGATATGGATTACGCGTGTTTCTCAGATTCAGATGGTTTTCGTCAATGGCTGCTTTCGTTTCCTTTGGGCTTTGGGTTTTTCCAGCGCCTGGACCCACCTATACCATGTCACTTTTTATTTATTTTTTTACAAAATAATATATATAACTTTTCATAAAGAAATTAGTATTTTATTTAAAATGAGGCTATATTAAATACAAAATCAAAACGTGGTGATTTAATTAATATTAAATTATTTTAATTTATAACTTGCTTATTGAATTTTGAAACATTTTAAAAAGGATCAATTGATATAAAAGTATGTTAATAGAATTTATAAAAGTTATGTGAGGATAGATTAATTGGTAAAGACATTCATTGCATGTAATATGTAAGATTGTTATTCGAATTTTGATACACTTTCTTATTTATCTTAAAAAAAAATTAATTACTAGATTAATTGATAAAAAGAAAATAAATATATAATGGAAAGTAAAATATATTTTAATAAAATAATTAATATTAGAATTTTTTATATAAAAACTCAACATATAATACACACACTTACACACTTGTGTGAATGAGCATATACTTTGGGTGAATGAGAATATGCCATCATTTCTAATTTTGCTTAAAAAAAATACTTTGTGTACCTGAAAATATGATTTTTAATGTATAATATTTTTATTCGGATACCTTAACATATATCTTTGTTTAGATATCTTAAATGTGCTCTAAGAGCACATGTGTTAAGTTATCCTAAAAAGACATTTTATAATAAAATATTACCAAAAAATTAATTTCAAAAAAAGTTAATTAAACAAATTTTAGGACTTAAGGAGAATATGTTTATATTTAGCTCCTAAACATGTTTTTTTAAAGGGAATTTCCTATAAAATAAATACCAATTAATCTCCGAATTATAAAGATTTTCAGGACTATTGAAATGTTAACAAAACATTTTTTTTTAAATACCTATGAAAAAATTCATATCCTTATATTTTCGAAAAGCTATTCTCAAGAATAAATTTATTTATTGTGCCAAAAAAATAATTTATTAAACTTGAAACAAATAGCCCCTGACATTGTGCACACATATTGATCTCTCTTTTTTGTTCTTCCAATCTTTGACCCTCAATAAGCGTCTCAAGATTTCGGACCTGCTATGGAACAAATCATTAAATTGACAATAAAACATCTAATTTTTTTTACTAGACTAAACTACCTCCCAAATAGACAAATCCATCAATAGAATTTGAGTTTTTTTTTAGGAGAAAGTTGTATTGTCAACTCTTCCGATACACCTCTTATTAGTGACATATATAGCTTTTTATTAAGGATTATTATGGTCATTTCCTTTGCAATTTATTGATGATTGATGGTATTATTTTTATATTCTTGTCACTAATGTTTTAGTCATATGACCTTAAGAGTTGTACTTACATACTCCCTCCGGTCTCATATATAAGAAACAAAATAAAAAAATTTAAAGTCTTAAATATAAGCAAAAGTCTACTTCAATTATTAAGTTTTATGACATTATTTCAATTTCAACCAATAAATGCAATGTTTTACATTTTCCAAGAAGGTATAATGTGTTTTTTCTCCTCGGTTAATGTATTTTAACTACTTTCTTAAAGGAAGAGTTTTTTTGAAAATTTTCTTATATACAAAAATAGAGGGAGTACTCTCTAATTTTATTATTTTAATTTGGGTTTTATTAGTGTGTCCTAAGGAAACATATTAAAAATTTCAAAAGTAGAATTAATGTATTGAAAAGTACGATTTTTGAAAAATTGAACATACAACTTTTAAAAGAAAAAAAAAATTATATATTAAATTGTTTATCATTTGTCTTTAGGTAAGTGCACATGTTAGCATATAAATTGTTTATCTTGCCAATTGCCATTTATATATTAAGTTGTTTATCTTGTTTTCAAAGAGGAAGAAAACAAAAAAATTGACAAGAGCACTCATAATTTTAAAGCATATAAATAAAGTACAATGTATACTACTAAGTGATGAGATTTTATCCTCATTACATTCACATACAGTGATAAAACACAAGTGGAGTTTGTCTTTATTCATTCACACTTGCCAATTTCCATTTTTCTTCTCTGCTCAATCACTTAACTCCTTCTTCACTTGTTAACCAATCTCAAATGGAGAAAGAAAATTATGAGAAGTGGAAGTTTCAAGGCAACAAAGAGTTGAATACTTCATCTGTTTCTGTTAGAGGGGTCTATAACATGCTTATGGATTCCATCAACAACAATGACAACAACAAAACCTTGATTCGTCTATGTCGTGTAGATCCTACAGATAATCCACTTTTTAGGACTACTCCAGTAGCTCATGAAGCTGTTGCTGCTGCAGCTCAATCTTTTGATTTCAATTGTTACCCTCCCACTGTTGGATTACCTGATGCAAAAAGGTTTCAGAATTAACTTGTTTAAGCTTATTTACCGACATAAACACCTGTGAGATTGTTTGCGAGAGCTTAATTAGGTTTTATACTTTATAACATTTCCATAAATTCTTTATGATAGTTTAGAAAACAGCTTATATATAGAAGTAACTTATATGTAAATACTTTGACTTTATTGTATTTTTAGTCATAGAAATAGCTTATACATAACTGTTGGATGTGTAGAAATACTACTAGACAAAATAGGACTAAGAAGTATACTATTATAGAGAAAAAGTTGGGACAGTATCACTGTCGAAAAGATAGTTGAATTTCGTCTTAGATCGTTTGCGCATGTATAAAGTAGAAATGTAGATTTCGTAACGAGAGTAGATCGGATGAAGGATAGGTATAGTCCAATCTCTAGATAATGCGGAAGTTCATGAAAAGTTATGATCAATTAGGATATTATAGTAGTTTGATCAATGTAGGCAAGTGCCCCGCCTCAAGGATTTGAATTGCAGACCGCGTCACATGATGCACCCGCAATGCTATAGTTGTGGCAGTGTTTGCAATTTGCAATTGTGTCAGGCCACAATTGCAGTGTGATTGGTAATCACGGAAAAAACCGCATTGCTACTCCATAATAGCAGCAGCGTAGTGGATGTTAAAGTCTCACATCGGTTGCGAGATGGTCTGATTCTGATTATATGATTATATGTGAGGGCAATCCTCATCTTACAAACCGATTTTGTATAGTAAAATTAGGCCTGACTCCTAATTCTAAGAGTGGGTGCAATGATCATATCCGGACCGATTCAGGCTGCAATGTAGTGAACTGACATTCAGTTTTTAAGCTAAATTCGACAGTATACTACATTTCTTGTAATATGAATTATGATTGTCTTGGTAATCCGAATAAATCAATTTAACAGGTTTGTATTGATTTGATAACATTCTAAACTTCTGAACAAAACAGGGCTATTGCAAATTATCTTTCTTCTGATCTTCCATACCAGTTATCACCAGAAGATGTTTTTCTCACTGTTGGTGGAACACAAGCAATAGATATAATCCTACCTGTTCTTGCACGTCCGGGTGCCAACATTCTCCTCCCAAGACCAGGCTACCCACAATATGATTCTCGTGCCGCTTGTTGTCTCCTTGAAGTTCGCTACTTCGATCTTCTTCCTCAAAAAGGTTGGGAAGTTGACCTTGATTCCCTTAAAGCTATGACAGATGACAACACTGTTGCCATGGTCCTCATTAATCCTAGCAATCCATGTGGGAATGTGTTCACATATCAACATTTAGAAAAGGTATACATGTATAATACATAGTAATATTTTCGAATTTTAGAGTTTTAGTAAATTCGAAAGATTAAATTTCTTGATGTAGTAATGTAGTATTTAGTCTACAATGTCTTAGAGTTGGAATCAAAATGTGAACATTTTTCAGTACTGTTGTAGGTTGCTGAGACTGCAAAGAAACTTGGAATTTGTGTAATTTCTGATGAAGTTTATGCTCACGTGGCGTTTGGAAGCAATCCATTTGTTCCCATGGGAGTGTTTTCATCGATAGTTCCGGTTATTACAATCGGTTCCTTGTCAAAAAGATGGTTAGTTCCTGGTTGGAGAACTGGTTGGATAGCCACATGTGACCCCAACAAAATTTTCCAAAAAACCGGGGTTAGTGATTTATTGACTAAATTACACGTTTAGTCCTCTAACTTTCATAAACTTGCAGTTTTAGCCTCTTAACTTTCATAATAGCACTTTTGACCCCTTAACTTTCATAATTGTTTTTGTTCTTTACCAGATAGTGAGAAATATCATCAGCTATTTGGAGATAACTTCTGACCCTCTAACCTTTATGCAGGTAACCAATTTTCAAGCATAAGCAAAATACAAGAGTAACAGAAAAACAGTGTTGTAAAGTTTATTTCTTAATACATGTAATAATTACAATTACAGCAACTAATTAGTTAGAAATTTGCAGGCAGCAGTACCTCAAATCCTTGAGAAAACAAAAGCTGAATTCCATTTACAAAATCTTAATCTGATGAGGGAAGCTGCAGACATATTTTATGATGTATGTAAGGAGATTCCTTGCTTGACATGCCCTCACAAACCAGAAGGAGCCATGGCTGCTATGGTAAGTGACAATGATTTTAAATTGCGGTTGCAGTTAGTCGTAAACCTTTATATTGTGGTCTCGTGCATACAAATGAGGCCTCAATTGCAGTTGTGATGTCGTTGTTGAGACCTGTAAAACTGTTACAATTTAGAATTAAAAGAGTTTTAAAATTTTTATCATGGGATCATAAGATAGAGTAAATTGAATGAAGCAGGTGGAGATTAATTTTTCTCAAGTTAAAGGCATTATTGATGATGTGGATTTCTGTGTCAAATTGGCCAAAGAGGAATCTGTAATTCTTCTTCCGGGTATGTAAGAAATTAGTTTCTGGTCATCTTCTTCAGAATCTATGAAACACAAACACTCCTCTCAGATTAAAGCATGTCCCGGTATCAGACACTCCGACACTTATGATTACATTGAATTATGTCATTTTTTAAAATTATTATTCATGTAAACATGTCAGTGTCCATGTCGTACCGGGATATCCGTGTATGTGTCCATGCTTCATAGCTCAGAATTGTTGATGTCATAAACAAAAGTGATGAGTATTGATGTGTATATATAATGCTTGTACAGGTGTTACTGTTGGACTAAAGAATTGGCTTCGGATTAGTCTTGCTGTCGACCGTTCTGATCTTGAAGAAGGCCTTAGCAGGTTAAAAGCATTCAGCATTCGGCATGCAATTAGTTAATAGGTCTTATGATTTGGTAATATATGTAGTAAATCCTAATTTGGGTGCAACTGTGGCATTCTCTACTGCAGATGGTCTAGTCCCAATTGTAAGAGCTAAAAACCATTAAAATATCACGACACTATCTCTAAGATCTACCAAATCCTTACAATATTGAATATATAGATCACCTCTTTTATTTATCATTGATTTTAGCTTATTTTTATTGGTCAAATAATTTAGAAGCTAGAAATTCCACATTTAAGGTGAATAAGTGGGATGACCGGGGTTTGAACTTCGGCCATGCATATACAATGCAATATCCTGCCAACTGAGCTAAGTTCCCAAGACACCCATACTTAAATTTATAAAAGTACTAATTTACATATTTGTTTTATTTGTTTCTCAATATCATGACCTTTTAATAATTTACATAAAAGTAGTAATTTATATAGTTAAAGTAGAGGTCGATGATTTTTACATTTTGCAATTGAGATAATAACTTAATTGTATTGAACTAGTATCGGGCTATCACCATAGACTATTTATGAAGGTGGTTCATCGTAGAATTCGCCTTCAAATAGAGTTATTTTTTCATGGGTAAATAGGTTTATATCCCCTGTAATATAGGCGACTTTTGTTTTTTCCCTATAAATTCTTTTTTGGTAACTCTCCCCTTGCAATGTTGAATTTTTTTTCCTCCCTAGTTCATTTTACCCCCCTGCAATGTTGGTCTTTACTTTCCTGCAAAGGGTAAAAACGAACTAAAAAAAATCAACATTGCAAGGGGTGAGTCAGACAAAAAAAATTATAGGGGGAAAAACAAAAACTCGCCCAAATTACAGGGGGATATTAACCTATTTACCTAGATCTATTTCAAGATAGTTAATAGAACATTTGTTATGTTGGAGTTCTGGTTTGAATCTATATTTTTCACTTCTTCATACTAAGGTATATGATTCTTGCTATTAGATTATTTGAGGAAAAAAATAAAATAAAAAAATTGTAGAGACGCACTCTCGCAAAGTCAAAAAGAACTACCAATTTTTCATCAAAAAATTACAATGTTGGATTTAACTTCATTACGACAAGTGTTATAATCTTTACCTTTCAATTCACCTTTTTCTTCTTTTCCTTTTCTCTCTCCTTCCACATCAATGGCTCAAAAAAAATTTACCCTCATGTCAATGGAGATAATCCTTTCTCTCCAACAATACGGTCAATTATATTTGAATTTTTCTTTGTATAAAAAGGGGGCAAAGCCCCAAAAGAAAAAAAAAGTAAGAAATTAATTGAAAGCCTTTAAGGCATAAGGTCATAAAAATTAGACTTCAATGGTTTTGATGAGGAATCTCATAAATATGTATAACAAAAGACTTCAAAGTTAAGTTGAAATTAGCTAATCAATTAGCTGATTTGTTTCCTTCTCGCCGTGTTTGATTAATATGAACTTGCCAATTCATGTTTTTGAAGATGTCACTTTTTATGAATACTAGTTATTAAACCCGTGCGTTGCACGAGCTTGATTAAAATTTTTTATTTTATAATTTAATATGTATATTGATAGATAATTATTTTTTCCTTCAATTTTGTAGTATAGTTTAAAGTTATATTTAATCCTATTTTTTTAAGACTTAAAAGCTACTTTAAGAATAAAATTGAAAATAAAAAATTCAAAGTCAAAATTGAAGTTGTTTGGTAATTATAATTTTTTTCATCTTAGTTTTGATATTTTAATAAAAATTTATCATAAACAATATATTTAAGAAAAAAATTAATTAAAAAAATTATACTACGTAAAGACGTGATTTTTAACAGATAATTATTTTACTAACAATAAACTAAAAAAGTGATGTACACAATATTCGGATAAAATCTCGAAAAAAGATAATAGTAACAACAAAGACAAAAAAAGATAAAAAAAAAAGAATATTGTTACCAAAAAAAAACCATAAACAAATTAAAAGTAAATTTATTACGTATATCGACCACAAATTAAAAAAAAAAACAAATAAACCTTTACTCAAAAATAAAAAGATTATGTGGCAAATTTTTTTTAAAAAAAGATTAGTTTTGGAAAACACTACGTGCGCGCAGTATCCCTTCTCTCGTCCTTGAGCGTCTTTATTCCCTTTCTCGTTCATTCTTGCTCCATCCGTTTTATCCTATTCCATCTCTCGTCCTTGAGCATGTTTCAGCATGAAACTCTTCACTGGCCATCAAATGCGGTCACAAATTTGATTTTAAAATGGTTTTTAAGAAATTTATTAGAAATATATTTTTTGTAGATATATTATTCTTAAATATGACCATTAAAATATTTTCAAACTTTAAATCTCATTACTTAAATATATAATATAAAGAAATAGATAGAAATTGCTTTTGACACAAATAATGTGTCATTCATCTTCATATAAGAATCAATGGAATTGCACTTGCATAGTCGATTATAAAAAAACTTCTTGTATCCTTCTTCTCTCCGTGTCACTTTCATATTAAATTTTTTGACATATTATTATTATTATTATGAAATTTTGGTGTTTTTTACAAATATATATAAAATAAAATAATAATTATAATAAGTATAATGAGACATAATTAAATGATTGATACTACTTTAAATTAGTGGCATAATTATGTTTAATATGACTTTATATTAAAAATAAGAATGTTGTTAAAAATTATGAGTTTTTGTATTATTTTATATAGTAGACTTGTATATTTATTTTAAAGACAATTAAAATAGTTTTTAGTGGGTCTCCTATAACATTTCATAAATTTGATGAGATTATCATATTTTATCCTAATAGTGTAATCGTATAATAACTTAATTTGTTTTTTATAGATCTTAGTCATGTAGTTGCAAGTTGCTTTTCTGTTTTTAAATTTAGTGTATTTCACATTTTTTCAAAAAGTTAGAGTCAATCATGCTTACTAACAATATTTTTATTTATTTTTTTGATAAAAAAGAGGGCTAAGAAGCTCATGCTTACTAACAATATTGCTCATAAGAGCAAGAAGGTTGACATAAGCTTCATTTATAGAATAGGATTTATATATGGTAGTTTTTCCCTTGTCATTTTTTTATCACATTCCTTGAAAGTACCGGTACATTCCAAGTAGCATAGTTGCTTATTTTCTCTTCAATTATTTATTAAAAGTTATACATTTAATATAAAACGCACAAATTTTAGTATAAATTTTTTATTTTAAACTTCTTAGCATGTGCAAATTAGCATATGATAGAAAAACTCATAAAATATTTATGTGAATAGGCTCAAAGTACTATGAGAGAATGAAACCAAAAAAAATCTTGATTAATAGATATTAAAAAGAGTGAGTGAAATTTAAATAAAGGCTAAATTAGTTTTTTGGTCCCTTAACTTATTTGTTGGTTTCATTTTGATTCCCTAACTAATTTTTGTTCCATTTTGGTCCATTAACTATACTAAGTTACTTGACCAAAAAAAAAAAACAAAACTATACTTATGTTAATCATTTTGATCTTTTCCGTTAGTTTTATGATAAAAATGTTAACATTCATCTTCTTCACATGAACCCTTTACTCCTTCATTCATTTCTGGAAAAATAAGAACATTACTAAATCCTTAATCCTCACCGTCGTTGATTTATGATTCAAAGTTACACATAACATGACGTAACTATTTGTTTTACTCATCTGTGCAATTTAAGGCCTCTCATATTTATTGAAAAGACAATTCTTACTTTGATAATAATTTCATTTCTTTTGGAATTTCTTATCAAACATTCAGTTGGTACGTAGCAGTAGAGTTATATCTTGTCTTTTATTGATTACGATTTTTTTTGTGAGTGGTTTGGTTTATCTGCTTTTTGTTATGCAAAATTCTTAAATGAGTTTTCGGTTTGGTTATAAATTGAATATATTGAACTTTTAAGCTTCTAAAAAATCATAAATGAGTTTTGTCAAAAAAAATAGTAAATCTTAATGAGTACTTCCCATTGATTTGTGCACAATAAGAGTATATATAGCTATCAAAAAACAAATGTATTGACATTACTAATATGATGATATAAATGCACGTGATAAGAAACTCTTGAGCCTATATATATTTAATGAAAATAAAGAAGTGCTATATGTTGCCAATGTTTACAATTACATTATCACAAATAATCTTTAAGATTTAGAAGTTGAAAGATGAAACAATTGAATATAAGAATAAACATGAGAATGTCAAATTTGAATCCATACAATTATAGGGACCAATAGATTAAGAATGAGGGAAAAATAATTGACACAAATTTCGCTTCTTTTTTTTATGCTTTTTTAGATATGTCACATTATTATTACGCACAATATACTACACAAAAAAGAAGAAAAAAGAATAAAAATATCTTTCACGTTTCTTCTTTACTTCTTATGTTAATTTTCTATCATTTTTAATGAAAAATATTTACTTTATAATTTTAACCTTTTCAAATAATATTAGTTTATTCGCATTCATCTATTGTTCTAATTATTTTTAAAAATATTCAATGCAATATTGTTTTAGGGGTTGTATATATTTAGATTAGATTACAACCATTGTTAAAATAAAAAAAAATGTCTTTTAAAAATTATTTTAAATGAATAATGATGTGATAAAGTAATGAATACTTTTCCATCTATTCATATCATATCTACGGTGAAAACTTTCTTCCGGCCTAAAAATAAAAAAGAAATATACAATAATCATAGTTCAATTGAAGAACCAACAATGTTTAACTTTAGTTTATCCTAGAAAAAACAACTTTAGTATACATGAACACGGTATTATGAATAGCACCATCATGGAAATGCGCTCAAAGATATATTTACATGAGCTATCATTTTTCATAGACTTCTCGAGCATCAAGGATGCAACAAAGGCAAAAATAGAAGCCTCTTTTATCCTCTCCTAATTCACATGATAAAACTTGTCATTTTCATATTAAGAAATAAAAGAAAATGTGAAAGAAAGTTAGAAAAGTAGACTAATAAAAATCATATAAATAAATAAAAAATTATTTTCATATAAATAATTTTGGCTTTTGTGAGACACTAGGAGGATAGTATTTTATTTCATTTATTCCGATTTATTTTGCCACAAAATCGTTTTTTATTTTTATTTTTGTTTTGGTAAATTAAAAAATTTAGAAGTTTTCATTTTCATACGTTATTTATTTTTATTTTTGTTAATATATTGATTTCGCCAACGGCTAGTAAACCCAAAAACCGATTCAAATTGAACCATCACCACTCTCTGAAAGCTCCTCCTTCATTTCTCATCTCAAACCATTCTTCACTTCTTTCACCACTCATGGATTCATCATCTTCACCACTTCCCATCATCACCACCGTTAAACCAATCCAACACCCTCTTCCTCTTACCCCCATCGAATCCCCATCACCATCCCCATCTCCATCACCTTCTCCCCTCAAGAAATCAAGAACACGCCTAATCGACCGTCTTGAAATGGCTACCGATGAATCTCCTGAACCAGCCGGAGTAAAACGTCGTAGCAGAACTAGAACCACTCAAATCAACAACGCTAGAAAACCGTGGAAACCAAGATCATCCGAAGCTGAGATTAGAGAAGAGAATAATAAAGATGGTGTTGCTTTAACTGGATTGGTTGAAGAAATTGGAAAACCTAGAAAAAGAAAAGGTCGACCTAAGAAGGAAAAACCTAACTTGGTTCAACCTTCAATTTCATCTCCAAGTATGCATAATATTTCCTATGTAGCTATGCTTATTGGAATTTAAAATTACCTATCTTTGATTTTGATTTTGTTTTTGTTTCAATGAAACCCTAATTTATTTATTCATTTTGTGTAGGAATTGAAGAAGATAATGGGGTTGATTTCGATCGAATTGGTCAGCTGGTGACTGATTTGGTTATGTGGAAAGATGTTTCGAAATCAACTTTTTGGTTTGGGATTGGTTCTCTTTGTCTCTTATCTTCATGTTTTTCTCAAGGTTTCAATTTTAGGTATTGCAATTTTTCTCTAATCCTTTAGTTTATTATTTTAGTAAACCTTCAATTTCATCGTTAAATTATCATTTTCTCTCTCATTTGGTCGATTAAAATAGTAGAGACCGATAATTTTAGGGCTAACGTAATAGACTAGATATATCAGTTATTCAATGAACTTAAAAAGTGAATTTTTGTTTATGATAGTGACTGGAGGGATTAGTTTAGAGAGTATATATTTATTTATAGATTTCTATTGTTCAGAGAATAAATAGGAGGAAGCTTGATAGTTTAGGGACGGAATTGAATGCATTTTAATCTGAGGTGTTCATACTTGATATTTCAGCATTGTATCGGCCGTGTCACAATTGGCGATTCTCATTTTGGGTGTTTCGTTTTTCTCAAATTCAATTTCTCAAAGGTACTATTTTGTTTCAATAGATGGTGTTGTAATGTAATTATTCTCTAAACAATCTCTTTTATTGAGTTTTGTTATGGTATGATTTTTCTGTTTCTATTTCAGCGAAACTGTTGAAGAGAAGTGTTATGTCAAGCTTAAAGAAGATGATGTTTTGCGTCTTGCAAAATTGATTCTACCTGCGTTAAATTTTGCAATTTCAAAGACTAGAGTGCTATTTTCAGGAGAACCCTCAATGACTCTTAAAGTAATCCACAAAGTTCTGATTCTGAAACTTATTTTGTCTAGTCAGATCCATAATAATTGCTAACAATCATGTTCTTGTTGCAGGTAGTTCCTTTCCTTCTGCTAGGAGCTGAGTTTGGCCACTTAATTACAGTCAGAAGGCTATGTGCCATTGGTTAGGACACCATGAACTCTATCATCTAATATAACCTTTTCTTTGAAAAGCCGGTTTCCATTGTAGTTCTGTTCTTCTCATAGTTAAAATGCTAATACATGTACATACAAACAGGTTTTTTTGTCAGCTTCACTGTCCCAAAACTTTATTCTAGCTACACTAGTCAGATAGACAAGAGAGGTATGTATGACTTCGTCTTCATAGTACGCCGACTTATTGGAACTTTTGTAGGTATCTGTCTATCCACATTTTTGTGCTTAATAGTTGAAAGCATGTGTTTTATGCATATGCAGCTGAGGGTTTGAAATTATTGCTGTTCAATACATGGTGTGCTTGCACTCACAAGAAGAAAGTGATGGCATCGATACTCTTGACATTCTGGAATCTATCTTCAATCAAAACTCGAATTTTTACTGGTAATACATGCATATAAACAATTATAACATAATAAGCTCAGATATAAACTATTTCACAGCCTTCTGCAAAAATGTCATAGTAGTTTTTTATTTATTGCAAGCAAAGATAACCATGTTTTTGCTCTTCTGCCACACATTATGATCTCATTTATTTAACTTACATATGATACTCTCTTAGCACAAAGCACGCCTAGCACAAATTTCTGTTCAATTTCTTCTTTTTTGCGCTGGGAAGTTCCTTAATTTCCTCAATTTAAGACAATGTGTTACATATATGTTTTGATGTTATTTTAGCGCTACATAAAGGGACGGTTACTGCTACTAACAAATTGTAAGTAGTTGATTCTTATGATATGATGTTGCTTGCAGCTTTTATGTTGCTGGTATTATTCAGATACTTAAAGCAACATGTGGTGCAGCAATTACAAGATGGAGAAGCACAAGTAAGTAGTGAGAAGGAACAACAAAAAGAATCAGTGGTGGTGGAAACCGAAGAAAAGGCAACTCAACTAGCATTAGTGGTACTTGACTCGGATTCAAAAAAGGAGAATTAATATGTGTTGTTGGTTCGATCACAGGCGATACGGAGTGAGAGAATATATCTTGCGTTCCAAACGAATGCCTCTTGCATTTGGAGAAAATATTGTTCGGTTGCGAGAGAAAATTCATCTCGCGTGTCTAATATACTAACGTTGATTAGTTATGTTTGCAAGTATTCCAATATAAATTATTATGAGAAAGCAAATTTATAAAGTGAAATTTTTTTATTTTTTTTCCTTTTCATGAGTTACTTATTAATTAGTTAGAAATATATTATTTGAACATAATACTAACATAAAAAAATATTTTTAAAAAACAAAACTTTTTAAATTCATTGTATAAGAAAGTGTTTTTGTAAAAGAGTTGTCATAAAATGTAAAATGACAAACCTTGATCCACAAATCATAAAGATTAATGACAACTCTTTACAAACTTAATGCTTAATGTTAGGGTGGTAAAATGGATTAAATTTGTTAATTGACAAACTTAATGCTTAATGTTAGGGTGGTAAAATGGATTAAATTGGTTAAGGAAAATGCTTAAGTGCAAGACACCCTTCGTCGTCACTAGTGCACGATTATATTTTTTGAATGCTTGGCCCGAGGCCCATAAAATGTCAAAACCAGACTTTTATATAAATGATTTATTTCTTTATTGATGAATGGCAAAGATACATTATACGTACACATAGGTGAACATTTGGTATAATTTTAGAGGAACATGATCTTAGCAACTTGTATCAGAACTTCACTTTTCTTGGTAAGTTTGGATGTGGAATAGGAAAAAGTTCAGATACTTCTTCCTCCTTTTTGGGCGCTGGAGGACCTGCTGCGCGACACTTGTTTTCTTTTTCACAACCTCTTTTATAAGGGTTAACTGGTTGTTCTTTGCAGCCTTGAGTATGTGTTTTGCCACATCCAGGACCTCTGTCACGTCCAATTGCTCCATAACCGATAACTTTGTGAGCCTGAGCCTCAACATCTTGAGTAAAAAATGTGCAAATCAAAATAGCACTAAGAAACATAACCAACATTGTCTTTGCCATTGTTAAAAATAATAATAATATATATATGAAGTTGTTGATATTTAGTTGGTGATGATAGGTCACAACTTAATTTTCTTTAGGAGATGCATGTGTTTAAATAATACTTTTTTTTTTCACTATAATTAGTCATTTGTAAAATTATAGCTACTAACTAAATATAGTCCAAATTATGTGCAAAGATAACAATCTCTAATCAGTTTTATTGTAAAGGAGATTCTTGGTTGTCCGAAAGAATAGGCACTCAAAGAAATTCAAGGTGATTTATTAATCGGTCACAAGTTTTTTATTGACAAAGTGAAAATTAATTACCTAATAATAGTGTAACATGTGTAGGATGTTGGTACAAGTTTCATTTTGACTAAAAAAAATCCATTGATTCAAATTGAACAATACATAGATCATTACAAATTCAGAATTGCTAAAAACTGAAAAAATGTGAATCTACAAATAGTCTTGCAGCACCTAATTTAATAGCATACAACAACAACATCAAAGTGCCTACAAATATGACAAAATAAAAGTAACTGGAATGTTCATACTCCCGGATCTGCAACGTTGACGTCCAAGTCTTCATCAGATCCGTAATGAGTTGAAGTGACTATGTCAATTTGAATCAACGAACCCCATTCTAAGACAAAAAACCAACAAACGTTGTACAAAACGACGAACAAATGCAGCACTGCACAAAACGACGAACAAACACAACGTCGCACTAAGATGACGAAAACTTAAAAAACAAAGTAACAAACTTATGTGGATAACCACTTATTTATATGGAAAGAGAGAAAAAAGAGTGTTGAAGAGTGATTTCAGGCCAAAGATGACCAAAAACCACCCTCTGCAATAAAAGAATGAATAAAGAGAAAAGTTAAGAAGAGTGTGACGGCTAACCCCAATAGATGCATCAAGAGAGAAAAGTAACGGCCCCGTTTGGCCCGGCTTATTTTCTCCTTTTTTTTCTTCTCCTTAAAAATAGTAAAGAAGGAAAAAATTGTGTTTGACTTCACTTTTCTTTATTTTTTACTTCTTTACTTTATTTCTCTAATACTTTTAAGGAGAAATAGTGTCAAATATAATTTTATACTTCTTTATTTCGTTTAAGCTAAAATAAAAATTAAAAAATAAGTCGGACCAAACGGGTAGAAACAAACTCATTGTCAAAAAAAAAAAAGTGAGTCTCATAAAAGAAAACATGATTTGAATTTTAAATATGAGAAAAATGTGAAATTTTAAATTTAAACTCGAATTACTGTATAGTCCTTGAAATGAGTCCCATAAAAGGACACATGAGTTGGGATGCGTTGTTCTAGGTGCCTTAATTATTCTGGATTCGGCTTCTCTAAAATGAGTGATTTGTTTTAAATTATAAAATAAGTAATTTCAATCGTTAATTAATAAATTAAAGGTAGATCATATAATAAAGGCAAAATTACATTGCAAGTCATTTATCTTTTTTTTTATAACATTTTAGTCCTTTAACTTTTCTTTGTAACACTTTGGTCTTATAACTTATTTATCTGTAACACTTTAGTTCTGTATCTTATTTATTTGTAACATTTTGATCATTTATCTTTTATTTATAACACTTTGGTCCTTTATCTTTTATAACATTCACATATAAACCTTTTTTTCTCATTATTATTTTTATTACAAAAATGTTGAATTTTATTTTATAAGATATCTTTTTATTAAAATTAAATAAAATTCATAATTTTGATGAATGAATATGTTCATCATTTTTTCATATTTTCTTATTCTTTGAAGGACCAAAGTGATATAAATAAAAGATAAATGATCAAAATGTTACAAAAAGATAAGATAAAGGACCAAAGTGTTACAAATAAAGGATAAAAGATCAAAATGTTACAAAAAAATAAGATAAATGATCTGCAGTGTAATTTTTCCTGTAATAAATACATCATAATAGATTGTTATGATCATATTAACCCTTAATTTTATCCCTTTACACTTTACATGTTTTAGATGATCCAAATCTTTATCCCTAGACTAAACTCGAGATTATACGGATAAAATTAAAATGAGATAATTATGGTATGTTTGAATGAGTTCTGGTTTTTTTTTTTTAAATATATTTTATAAAAGTGTTTTAGCAAAACTGTTTTTAAGAAGAGAAAAACAAAATTTTTTTATCCTATTTTACTTTTTTAGTTTTAAAAACTGATAAACAAAAACCAGTTTTTGAAAATACTTTTATAATATTGGATTTTCAATCAAATTTTTTAGTTTTTAATTTTAAAAAACTATAAAACTGTTTCTGAGAAGTGAATCAAACAAGCCCTTAGTTGGTGTGGAATGCAATTAAAAATCAGCAAGGAGTCGAAAGACTTGACAATAGGGGTGTAAGAACTAAAATCAAATATTCAGATGATTTGATGAACTCGAAGATTTGAGCCGAACTAAGTCAATTAAACTCAAACCTCTATTGATTTAGGTAACGATTTTACGTCATTCAAAATTGATCAGCTGATAATCAAACTTATCTTACAAAATATGTTGTGTTCATGTATTTACTCATTTTAGCTTATATACTTGTTTTTAAGAGTATAAAAAAACTCTTCTCCTTCTTCTTCTTCCAACCCTAGCCGTCACCACTTCTTTTTCTCTTTTTTTTAGTCCATTGAAGAGGGGTGATTTTAGGTCAATTTTGACCTAAAATCATCCCTCCAAATTGTTTTTCTTTCTCGTTATTATAATAAATAAGTGTGATTTTCACATATTTGCTTGTTTTGATTTCCCGTCTTTGTACGGTGTATTTGGTTGTCCCGTCTTTGTGCGGTGTTTTTGTTGTCCCGTCTTTGTGTGGTGTTCATTTGTTTCAGGTTGAAGGAGTAGATCTGATCTAGTGCAGATCCAATCAATGTCGACTTTGGTGTCATCAACGCTACAGATCTGGAGACATGGATATTCCAGAGACTTCAATATAGTCATATTTGCAGGCATATGTAATTTGCCGTTTTATGCTATTAACATGGATACTGTGAGTTTGTTCGCAGATTTATCCTTTTTGTTTTTAGCGATTATGAATTTGTATTACATCGATGTACTCTTTTTATTTGAATGAATGAATATTGTTTATTTTGTCAAAAAAAAAAAGAGTATAAAAAAACTTTAATGTTTTACGAGTATATTAAAATTAAAGTTGCTCTCTCCGTCTCTAAACTTTTATCCTTTTATGTTTCAAAAAAAAAACTTTTATCCTTTTAGATTTGGCCAAACAAATTAAGAAATAATAAATATAGATAAGATGAGATTTTTATGCCCTTAATTCATTAGGAACAATTAAAATTCATTTAATGCAAACTTTTGATTTTTGCAAAGATACAAATGGTAAAATATCATTACACTACAAGAAAACGTCCATTTTGTGACGCCCAAGATCCGTCACAAACGCCCAAAATCCGTCACAAAGTCATAATTTTGTGACGACTTTGTGACGGCCAAAATCCGTCAAAAAAACGCTCGTGGGAAAGTTTGTGACGGCCCAGGTCGTCACAAACTAAGTGACGACACTTTGTGACGGCCCAGGTCGTCGCAAAATGTGAAAGACAGCTTTTCTGACCATGATTTAGTGACGGCTTAGGTCGTCGCAAAATTCAAATTAGTGACGGCTTAGGTCGTCACAAAGTATGTGTCAGATTTCGTCACAAAGTTTTGGCTTATTTTGTGACGGCTTAGGTCGTCACAAAATTCGTCACTAACTTTTTTAAAAAAATAATTATTTTAATTGTTTTATTAATTATTTTTCAGAAATAAATTAATTAATTATTTAAAAAAAAACATAAAAAACGTTTTTTTTACATATATTAAAAAATAATATATCATCATTTTTAAATTATTTAAATTAAAATTAAAGTCTAGAATAAATTAAAAATTAAAATATCTTCGATTTAACTATATGACATACAAAGTTTATACTATGTGACATACAAAGTTTTTATTACATACAAAGTTTTAACTAATTCACTAGATATTTTTTTTTACAATATGGTAATAATTTTCTTTACAATATGGTTGTTTAGAATAAATATGGCGGTTTACTAACTATTATCACATACTTGTTTAATTATCATATAAATAATTTCATTTCAAAAATAATTTACTAGTAGTTTACAAACTTGACATACAAAGTTTATTTTACATACAAAGTTTATTTTACATACAAATTTTTAACTAAATGACATACAAAGTTTTAATTTTTAATTCAAATAAAAAAAAATACAGCAGCAAACATATTTTGATTTATATACAAATATTTATTAATCTAAATTATATTACTTACTTGGTATGTAGAGTAGTGTCTGACTTCAAGTTTACCAAGCTAAACTCCAAATAATACCAACAGATGAATCAACCGTCGAATCAAACAGCAATATCTAAATCAAAATTAACAAAAAAAAGTTTCAGATATATCAAACCAAATATCAAAAATCAAAATAAAAAAAGTAGCTTTTTTTTTGGAAATAAATTATAATTTTTACGAAATAAATAAAAGTACCTTTTTTTTAAGAAATATAAGTTTCAGCAAAAACTTTTTTTTTTTACGAAAATAAATAAAAATAAAAATGTAGTTTTTTTTGGACGAAAATAAATAAAAAAAAAAAAGTTTCTGACTTTTTTTTTGACTAATAAAAGTTTCTGACTTGTAAAATAATACAATTAAACTTAACAAATTAAAATTATACTTACTACTTATCTCAAGCAATGTCAACATATTCAACTTCTAACAATAGCAAGATGAAACAAGCTACATTTTCTGCATTAAAATGTAAAAATAACAGTTAATATAAATACACAATATCATTCAAATATTAACATAAACAAATATCAAAGAGGAAAAAACACTTACATTTTATTACGAATCAAAACTTTGAAGAAGAACAAAAAACTAAGAAAAATGTAGAAGTTTTTTAGTAAGATGTTGGAGAAAATTTTAGTGAGAGTAGAAATTTTAGTAGAAGTGTTGTAAATGAAATGAGAAAGAAGTGAAGTTAATATATTGAAAACAGGTTCACATTACCGTTGCCACATTGGGAAAACGCGTGAATTTTATTGACCAAAGACTTAGTGACGGAAATTTCCGTCAATAAGTGTTTCGCGCTGCCCAAGACCTGCAGTGGACAGAGCCTGTCAACGGCTCTTTTTTTTTTTGAAATCCTCAAAAGTTTGCGACGGAATTTTCCGTCACTAACTGCGTCAACACTTTGTGACGCCCTAGGTCGTCAGTAACTTAAACTTTTGTGACGGATATTTCCGTCAGTAACGCGTTGACGGATTTTTTTTATTTTTTATTTTTTTTTTAAAATTTTGTGACGCCTTTGCTTCGTTTGTGACGGACCTGGCCGTCACTAACTTATAGACGGCCCAGACCGTCACTAATGGTTAAGAAAATTTCGTCAGAAAAACAAGGATTTCTTGTAGTGTTAATTGCATTTTGATTAAAAGAATCAAAATTGTGGGACAAAAATAAAAAGTTAAAGAGACCAAAAATTAGAGACGAAGAAAGTATTTAATTTTTAGATTTTTCAAAATAAGTTTCTTAAATGTTTAAAAATGACCGACCCCAAACCAACCCATTCTTTATTGGTTTTCTTTTCTCTTCAATTTTTTTTTAGCCATTTACACTCCTAGTCCTAGTTGACAACATGACTATCTCTAAAAAAATGACTTGGTTTCGATTCCAGGAGTTTCACATTTGGATGTAGTCCAACTCTGATAAAAAAAATGTCCCGCTGCCGAGCAAAGATTAATCTTATAGCTAGTTTAAATGGCCATTTATCTTATTGTTTGCACGACGTATGGCTGTATTGATAATTTTTGGGTTAAATTTAAAAATCTAGTATTAAATGAGACTAGCTCTCCTTGCAACATCAAGGTAGTGTTTTCTTCTATAAAAAAAATTAAGAAATTAAACAAAACAATTTTAATTGTATTGTGTTTGATTTAAAAATTGTTTCTGAAATTAAAAAAAAAGGGGGGGGGGGGGGGGGGGGGGGGACAAGACTAGACAAAGGTTAAAATTCCCGTCTCTAGTAAACAATGAGGCAAATATTTATTGCAAGTACAAACTATCTAAAATACTAAAATACTTTTTTATTGGCAGTACAAATAATAATAATAATAATAATAATAATAATAACCAAAATGTACTTAAAAAAAAATAGCAAATGCAATGCTCACATGTTGAGAAAACATACTCTGTGTTATATATTATGATATCAAATAATATAAAAGGTACACATAATGTGTATGCAGATATTGGAACTATCCAAAGTATCCCAATCTTAACCAATACAAAATAAAATTAGGATTTCTCTCCTCTAAAGTAAATTAAAATTATGAAAAAAAAATAAAAAAAAATCAAGAATTGATATTCAAGAATTTAGGTAAACAATACTCATGTTAGAGGAGCATAATCCTAGTAATTAAGTAGTAACTATAACATGATAATTAATTTACAATGTTTCATTTCTATTTAGAACCATCACGACACCTATTTTCTTTCTCACAACCTCTTGTATATGGATTGACCCGAACCTCCCCTTTGCAGTTGTGGGCATTTGCTTTGTTACATGGGATAGTGTCTCTATTCATTGCTCCATAACCAATACTTCTGGCCTCAACACCATGGTTAGAAAGTGAGCAAATCAAAAGAGCACTAAAGAACACAACCAACATTGTCTTTGTCATTGTCATAGTTATGATTTGTAAATAATATGAAGTTGGTGATAATGAAATTATTCACAATTCACAAACTTGATTTTCTTTAGGATTGTAAATTGTAAATAATATGAAGTTGGTGATAGTAAATTTAGTCACAATTCACAAACTTAATTTTCTTTAGGAGGATGCATATTTGTTTAAATAATACTTTTTTTCACTCTATAATTAGCAATTTGTGAAATTATAGTTAATGCAAAATATAGAGTTCAAATGTAGAAAGACAATAACCTCTAATTGGTTTTATCATGAAGGAGATTTTTGGTCGTCCACAAGATTAATAGGTAGCCCAAGAAATTCAAGGATGTTCACAAACAAGTCACATGAAAATTACCAATAATAGTATAACATGATGACCGTGTAGGCTGTTCATAAGTTTTTTTTTCTTTTCTTTATATTAATTAAAGTGGTTTTTATTTCTTATGAAATAATATAACAAAAAGAGTGACTTTTACTTTGGAAACAATTATTTAGGACAATTTCCTAAAGAAAAATTATAATTTAATCTAAATTCAAGTATTTATTAGCTCAACATACAAAGGTAATTTAAGATATATTTTTAAAATAAAAATAATAATGTTTAACAAATATTTAAGATATCAATTGCTAGTTGGTTCAGTGGTGATTGACGCTGAACTTGATAGAGAGAACTACGGATCGATCCCCGCGATCAGGAGGGGGCTGAAACTACTTGATGTCAGAACTGACTCCCGAACCAGATTACACTAGTGGTGAAAAAAAACATCTATTTAAGATGAGATTTGTTGGTAGGATAATTAAAAATTTATAAACCGGTTAGAAGAGTTGTTAACACGACCTCTAGTCCATTCTATTATTGATGGTTACAATGTATGTATATTTGCCTATGGCTAGACAGGATCAGGAAAGACTATTGTGAATTCGTTAATCTCACATCAATAACCTTGATGTGTGGAGTAAATCGAATAAGCAATCAAACAAGCGAAAATAACAATAGTAATTACGAACAAAATAAACAACGAAAGCTATAAAGAACACACAACGATTGTTTACCCAGTTCGGCCAAAAACAACCTACTCTGGGGGAGAGAGCAGCTCTTCGTTCCACTATCAAAAAAGTTCTCAATTACAATGAAATTCTCGAAAGAGTTACAAGAAATAGCTTTAATACCTAATTCTACCCTTTGTCCGAATTTCTTCCTGTGGCCAAGAAATTCAATTTGAAAGTGTTTCCCAAGGTGATGATTCAATCCTCAATCCCTAGAATTATTGCCAAGAGAATTCTCTATTGCATAACCCTAACAACCTCTTACCAAAATCAGAAAATACGTCTATATATATACTACCTCTTATACTCGCGCCCAGACGGCAGTAGCCAAACCCAAACCTCACGACGGAATTGCGCCCCGCGCCGATGCACCTGCGCCCAACGCAATACCAGTAGCAAAACTTGTTTCTGATTTTTTCTGATTCTATCACTTTCAAGGCAATTCATCACAAATACATACAGAATTGTATAAGAAATCGGAGGGCCACTTATTCGGAATGTGCCCCTTTACTTGCGGATTGTGGTATAAAATATTCAAGTGGTTTGGTTTAGCTTGTCGGTAAACCCGGATCCTTTTGTGTTGATGGAAATGTTTTGTTTGGCGGTTGGGCGTGGAAACGTTTTAAGGGTGTTGTGACTGACCCCTGACGAGTGTACTAGTTTTGTCGTCGAGTAATAATATTTATAAAGATTCATCTCCACAGGAATCGTGCCAAAGTAATTAGTTTCACTTAAGAATTAAACAGAAAAGTAAATTTGCATTCGCTTTTAGGTTTTGGATAAGATAGGTTAACAATAAAATAAATAAAAAGATATGTTGGACATGTGTTCTACGAGAGACCACGATTCAACATTTGGCTCAAGTGACGTCAATAATGGCAAGTCTGACAGATGTTCCACGAGAGACCACGATTCAACTCTCTCTCTCTCTCTCTCTCTCTCTCTCTCTCTCTCTCTCTCTCTCTCTAAGCAACCAGTCAAAGTTAAAAACAAGCTCACGTTTTCAGAGGTCTTTCAGAATTATAACGTGGTTTAGATAAATATGGAATGTATTTGGGAAAATATGTTATATGGTTATGTGTATGAAACTTGTTACATGGGTACCTTTGATGATAAATACTACAAGAGAAAATTGTCTTCACATTAGTGAAGGAACCAAATTTTTATAGTGTGTGGTACTTTTCTATCACAAGTTTTTGCTCTTTTTTTTTTGTAAAGTAGCCTAATGACTTGAAATTCCACCCTTAAGGTGAATAAGTGGAATGATCGGGATTCGAACTCCGGTCCCCTGCATAATAATGCAAATGTCCACCAATTGAGCAATTGCTCTTTTTTTTAAAGAGACATATTTTTGAATTTTGAACAATTTTGTCTCTTTTTCCTTTCTATATATTATTATTTTCTTTGTGATAGTTCTTTTATATACCATCGAGACAAGAGAATTACGAAGCATCGTGTCTTCTAGAGAGAAGGATGAGAATGATCCAAGTTTAATGGCATACCATAAATCTCATGAGGTGGTAATTTTTTGGAATGATTAAATTTAAATGCAATACCTAGGAATGAACTAAGTTTAATAGCTCCTTTTGACATAGACGAAGTAGTATTATACACGTTCCTTCTATTACAACAATGGTTGATTTTTGAAGTATTTTAAATTTGATACAAAACTTTGGGTGTTTCAGATTTCTAAAATATATTTGTCAGTTATCTTTTAAATATACATTTTTTCTTTTTACAAAATGAGCATTTCACTAAAAAACAACCATTCAATACAACGCTAACGATCGTCCTTCCTTGGCAAGGGAATGAGTCACACCATTCGTTTGACGCTAACACGGCTTATAATAAAGTTGGGAAAAGATGAAAGAGTGCGAAGACAAAGTTGAGAAAAGATGAAAGAGTGCGAAGACAATCAACAAATTTGAAATATCGAGTTTATGATGATTAACTCTTAGAACCACAATTTGGGAACCACATCTGCCAATACTCATTCCAAAATTAAGACAGGATTAAAATCACTTCTAATACAGTGATGTGGGTTAGAGGCCTCGTAAAATCAGTTAAAATTTTGATGTTTCCTTTTGAAACTTTCTTTGTGTTCATAAGGTACTTCTCAACTCTAGCAACATCGGTCTTGGAACTAGGAAGTCAAAAAGTCTTGCTAAAGACATGTTCATAGCTAAATCCAATCAACAGTGCAGACTAGGGGAGTTCGCGGTGTAGTTTGGTTCGATTTCATAGTGTATACTAGGAGAGTTCGCGGTGTAGTTTGGTTCGATTTTGAGCATAAAAGTCATCATAACCGCGAAATAAAAATGCATGCGGTTCGATTTGGTTCGGTTGGTTTTAAAAAGTCATCCAAACCAAACCAATACGGTTTGGATTGGTTCGGTTGGTGCGATTTACGGTATAATATTTCTGTACCAAACAATTTTAAACATTAAAAAAAGAATATGAAGTTCCAAAATAACATTATAGTACCAATTGTTTATAAAAAAAATCGTGATTGAGAGAGTGAGAGACCATGATTGAGTTTCAACTTTAGTTTGCGGCGACCGTGAGAGACAGATCGTCAGAGAGACAAACAGTGAGATGGTGAGCTTCAGTTTACCCGCTGTAAGAAGGTGAAGAGAAATCCTAGAGAATAAGAGATGAAGTTGAAGTGAGATTATAATGTGAAATTGCGAATGAAGTTGGAAATATTTTTTGGGCTCATTAATTTGGTGGGTTGGCTTGTAATTGGGCTATATATTGGAATATTTTAGAAACTTAAGTTTAATATTGCGGTTTGGCTCGGTTTTCTGAAATGAAAACCGCCAACCAAACCGAACCATGCGGTTTAGTAAAAAAAATCCATTGAAATTCATCCAAATCAAATGCGGTATTTGCGATTTTCGGTTTGGATTGGTTATGTTTATGGTTTTGCTTTTGGATTGGTTCGGATACGATCACCCCCAGTGGATACACCCTAAATACATCATACTATAATTGGTTTTTATAACGTTTGCTACTTATGTAGCGGACGACATTTTTCAAAATTTATCATTTTTATAACATTTACTATTAAGTAGCGAAAATGGTAAAACGGGAAAGGCTTAAGGCACGCGCGAAACTGGTTGGGTGACGGAAGTAAATTTTTTTAAATTGAGTTTGCTAGAACACATTTGTGTTTCGACAATTTCTCTTACCACCCCCACATTTCTTTTTCACCCCTTAGCATGCAAAATAATTCATAAAACACGTTCTGAAGTTTTTTTCTGGTATAAATTACAGAAAAATTGACATAAAAAGAATTCGGAAAGGTTTCTCAAATTTTTTCTGAGTAGAAAAAGAAATTTGAAGGGTCGATTAGAAACTTTCTTGTGTTTCAACAAGCTTAAATAGGCCCAATTATTAGGCCCACTTATTAAATCCCCAAATCATCCATCGATAATCAAAAGCTGATAGAAACAAGGGTTAGGGTTTTTTCCAACGTTGATTCGTGCAATCAGCTTCGATCGATTGATACTTTCAGACACTACGCTGAAACGCAAGCTGTGAATCAATGGCGACACAAACGACAAAGCGAAAACCAGTGTTCGTGAAGGTTGATCAGCTGAAACCTGGAACAAATGGACACACTCTGACTGTGAAGGTGGTTAATTCCTCTCCGGTGAAGACTGTCCCTAACCGCGGTGGTCGATCGTCGTTGATAGCTTCTCGTCCATCGCGTATCGCTGAATGCCTTATTGGAGATGAAACTGGAAGCATAATCTTCACTGCTCGCAATGAACAAGGTACATTTCTTGCGTTGATTTTGCGATAGAATTTCTTTCAGTCGTAACTCTTAAGTTCCAGCGTTTTGTTGATCTCTGATTCTGTAAATGTTGGAACTTAGAAGTAGATTGTTTTGAAGTTGTTTATTTATTTTTTCGAGTTTTACTATGAAGCACGGACACGGAACACGTTCCACCTATAATAATTCCAGGAATGTAATCATAAATGTGGGTGTCCGAGGACGCACCTAATCCGAGGAGTGTATGTGCTTCATAGTTTAATGTCTGTCAGAGAATTTAATCTTGGATTCCTGATTGTATGGATATTGTGGATTGATATTAGATTGTATTCAAGTTTGTGAATAGATGTGAAGAATAAGGTTAAAGTGATATTGTATTGTCTTATGGTTTGTGCCAATGTTAGGACTCGGTGCCCTAACCGAAGCTTCCCGAATAAACTTTATGTAAACGAGTGACTGTCTGTTGAAACATTATACCTTTTGGAGCCCATATCCATATGTATCCCGGTGTTGCAATGATGGACAAAGGGTTGGCCCAATAATTTTTAATAGTTAGTGGGGCATAAAGCAAATTTTATTATGAGGCCTTTTTTGCTTTACAAAAAATAATTAATAATGTTTGATTACGCTTTGACCGGTCCAATAAATTTTGGGGTTATTGAACTAGGGTTGGCCCAATAAATTTTATTATTACGCTTTGACCGGTCCTAGTGTTACCCAAATTTGATTGATGGAATGGATACATTCATATTCAACAGTTAAACCTATGGTGTTACAATATGTTTGACAATCATTTGGTTATGATGATTGGAGGAGGAACAAAAATGTGTAGACAAATAAGGTTGGACTTGAGTTTCGTGTATGTGATGTTACTGTCATTTGAAGTCTGTAGCAAGAATGGTAGACAGTAGAGACAATTGTTTTTGTTTGGTATTCTCTGATTTTGGTCCGTTCTCATGTGTTATGGTTGTATTGTTACTATAATCTTTTGCTCTATTCTTTGCACATCTTTTTGAGCTTTGTTTAAATGCTCTTGTTTCATGCTCGATTCTTTGCAAGAGGATATCAGTTCGACATGTTCAAGGGTAGAGGCTGTTGTTATTATCAATTTGACATGTTTAATTTAAATATTGAAGTTATCAAGTTGCTTTATTCTTTGCACACCTTGTGCTTGTTTTGGAAGAGGATATCAGTTTGGCTCAGTTGTATTATAATGTTGATTAATCCATTTACTTTTATGCAGTGGACCTCATGAACCCTGGTGCAACTATAATTCTGCGTAATGCTAAAATTGACATGTTCAAGGGATCTATGAGGCTGGCAGTTGATAAGTGGGGACGTATAGAGGTCACAGAACCTGCAAATTTTGAAGTTAGAGAGGATAACAATCTTTCATTGATTGAATATGAATTGGTCAATGTCGTTGAGGAGTGATTTTAGCTTCTGAAGTGAATCTTTCGAATTTCAAGGGATTCCAATTTTTAGTTTGAAAATTGAACAATTGACTGCTGTGCAGATTCTTATATGGTACAGTCTTTCTTATTTAGTCTTAACATTGCGGTGGTTAATGCTAAGATTTTCATTTTAGGTCATTTTTATAATCGATAATGCTTGTGCTTATGATGCAACCGTAAATATTGTTAAATATTTCCTAAGTTAAAGTGTATACAGTTCTCTTTGTGAAAATCACCGGGCTTTGTCTACAAATGCATTTTGTGAAGGACATGTGTTATTGTTCTCGTAAATGACACTATTTTTAATCGTAGCATAAAATAAGTCAAGTTTTGGTTGGAGGAAGAGAGATTGTCAAACATGATTTTTAAAATTGATTTGTTTCTAATTGAGCTTGAAGTAAATTGTGTTTTGATTGGATAAAAAAAATTTCCTTTGTAAGCAAGTTTTATTTCAAAGTTGTATAAGTTCTACTTTTATTAGTTAAAATCAATTGAGGGTCTAAGGCATAAAGAATTATGTTGTATATGTCACTTGTATTTTCACTTAAATAATGTTTTTATTAGGTAAAATAATTTGTCTTGGACACCCTGTTAGATGAGTTTGGATCCTCTTCTGCCTTAATTTGATCTGTCATACCATATATGGTTGAAATTGTAAAGAAAAATAAAGTGGTTTGGAGAGTAAAACAACAGCAGAGATCCAGCAGATGCCATTTGTGCAGCTGTGCAGGGCATACATATGAAGAGGATCTGAATTCCTATAAGACAAACTTGATTTAATTGATTTTTTTTTTGGTGAGAATAGAGAAGTTTTTTATTAATTCGAGTGGTATTAATGGTCATTTTATTGTCTTTGAAGAAATTTAAACTTAGCACTTTGATGTTATAAAGTTAAGTTCTTACCATTGAGCTAGCTAGCTTGATTTTATAAAAAGTGGATTTACAATGAGGTGATTTATATTTGATTTTTTTTTAGGATTCAAGTTTCTATAATTTAGTGTAAAGATTGTATAACTTAATGTAAATCTTATGCTAAAAATCAAAATCAATTCTTGTCAAACAGTTGCAGAAACGGGTTTTTGAATTATTCAGAAAGCATTGTTAGAAGAACTAAATTAAGCTAGGTGTTTTATTGGTTAAACCATTGAGTCAAATTTTTATGTGGTTCAATTTAATATTGAAAACATAATACTATATTTATTTATTTTGACTAATTTAACTCGGTCATCGTTGTAAAAACATTGTTAGAACTAGATTGAGCTAGGTATTTTTATTGGTTTAACCATTGACTCAAAATCTTGTCGTGGTTAAATTTATAATTGAAATCCTAGTAGATTGAATAGGCAACTTGGTCCCTAAATTGTTAACCATTTTTCAGATAGTCCCTAAGGTTACTCTACAACATGACAGCCAATTTCAACCTCCTGTTAGCTTTAGAGTTTAGACATTCCTCATGACTACATGCAACATTTAAAATCAACTCAGCATATACAAAGCCACAACAATTATTTTCAAACATACACATAGTTCTAATGTTCAATATTTTCAATAAATCCATATGGATTGTCACGTATCTTTGACAAATCCGTCATTGTTACTTCACTTTGGTCCAAAATTGCTTTTTGATTTTATTTAGTGCAAACTACATTTAGACCATGAAGCATAGTAGTTATAATTTATACTCATCTTGAAGTATGAGCATTGAAGCCTTCATATAGAGTATAGATCTAAATGTAGTTATAATCCTAAATGTCAGCACATTATTATAGGTAATTTGAAGTCAACATATGGATGGAAACTAACTAGTAACACGTATTCACATACTAATACTATTATGCTCTCTTTTTTTCCCTTGAAAAATCCAATAACCAAATGGAAACATAGTAACAAATTTGTTTGTCGACTGTAATATATTTATACTAAATCAAATCATCATTATTGTGATCTTAAACTTCATCCGTCTCTAATTATAAACCCATATATATATATATATATTTCATATATTAAGAAATTTTGGAAGTGAATTTAGTGTCCAATTTTTTGAATATAAATCTTCCTTTATTGAAAATAAAATAAAATTGTATGTTGATATTTCTAAAATGCCCTTTATATATTAATTAATGTGTTTAACTTTACTTTTTAATATTTCAAAATAAATTAATAATTATTATTTTATCAAATAAACTTGTGCTATAATTTGATTTCACTCTACTTAACATGAATTAGTGGAAAACTCGGGAGGTTGGTTGTTCTTTCCCTTATTTGTGAGTTGTAACAAGGCGAGGGAGGTCTTGATGCAATTTGGTTTATGGGAAGTGGTGAGTAACTTATCTGAAACAGTGACATTGTTTTTTGAACTGGTCTTTTCAGTGTTGGCAGCTCTAGAGGAAGTGAGAAAATGTGACTTCGCGATGATGCTTTGGTGCTTATGGAAGCCGAGAAATGACAAGGTATGGGAGGGGCTTCAACAACCAGTTCTATTATCAATTCAGCTTGCAAGAGATTTACTCCATCAATGGTGTTGCGCAAGACAACAAGGTCAAACCATGTTTGCTAATAACAACAATAACAACGTGCGTTGGCAGCCTCCGGTTATAGGTACAGTTAAGTATAATATTGATGCAGCGTTATTTAATTATCAACAAAAATTTGGAGTCGGCATGTGCATCCGGAACGATCAAGGAAATTTCATGAAAGCAAAAACTATGTGGTTTCATGGCACCCCACCGCCACAAGAGGTAGATTCGGGCGTTAAGAGAATGCATGTTCTGGCTTGGTGAATTAGAGTATTCACGTGTGGTTATTGAACTAGATTGCTCACTAGTCGTAAACGCCATCACAGATAACTCTCCCCTCTAATAATCAAACATAATTTGGCTATATCATGGAAACATGTCGAGAGTTGTTACAAAATTACCAAAACTTTGAGATAGGTTATGTAAAGAGGCAAGCTAATTTTATTGCTCATTCACTTGCAAGAGCATCAAAATTTTATGCTCGTTCTCAATTATTTGATTCGAACTCATCTTGTATTGCTACTACTTTGTTGAATGAAATAATATAAGTTTTTGTTTGTAAAAAAAAACATTGTGTTTACGACGATTTAAATTTTTGTATCCAATTCAATTTTCATATTTAATTATCTATTATATTTTTATTAGTGGCCCACTCGAATTTTTTTCCTTTAGTCTCACTGCCGCCTCTCTGCGAGAATGGATCCTCTCATGTTGTAAAAAAACTTGAGGAAATAATGTGGGAATCTAAGCCATTGAAATCAAAATATAGAATAATATTTAAATTTAAAAGAAATGGTGTAAAGTTGATCAATGGTTGAAAAGTGAAAATTGAGAAAAATTGAGAGAGAAAAAATTGAGAGAATCCATTCTCGCCCCTTTGTATATTGTAATATTCATACCAATTCAATTGTGGGGACAATTAATAATATTCATATAAATATAAAAAAATGGTAAAATATAAGTAAGAGTAAGCTTGTTGTAGTTGGGAGGGAATATTATTTTGTTTAAGTAACTCAATCAGTTCAAAATTTCAAATAGTTCTTTCATAATAAAAAATAAATAGAAAAATCGAAGATTAGATTTTGTTTTTGGTCCATGTAATGTTAGTGAATTTGAGTTTTAATTTTCATAAAAATTCTTTTTATTTTCTTCAACCTGAAAACTCCGTAAATTGTTCAACGAAAAAACTTCTTTTTAAAAGACAATTTTGGAAAGAAAAAAAAAGCTTAACTATGAAAATGATCTTTACAAATATAGAAAAATTCGAATTTAGTTTTTGTAAATTTTTTTTCTTCATTTTAGTCCTTACAAAAATATAACATTTTGCTTTTGATGTTGTTTTGTTTCAGTCCTTATAAAATTGATTAATATGGAAACTGTTTCTTATAGTAATACGTAAAATACTTCATTTTTTGTTATTTAAAATAAGGATTTAATTTGTATGCACCGATAGTATAAAATAATTTTACACTATCACAAAGACTAAAATAAATATTAAACTAATTCGAACATAATATATTTTTTAATTTTAATACATTTATGAAAATAAATGGAAAATGCTAAACAGTGCTCCAGGGGCACTTGTTAAGCATCTTAATATGGAAACTTTGTCGCGAAATATGTGTATTCAATACTTTGAAAATATAAAAAGTTGTTTTCCAACAATAAATTTTTCTTTTATTTTTTTTTAAATATGCTTAACAAGTGCCCGGGGCATTGTTTAGCATGACCCAAATGAAATTACTGACAAAAATGCTAGTTTGCCTTTACTTTCTACCTAAATTAGATGTATGAAATTTGAATTTGAATTATGAACAAAGAGGATTGAAAAAGAGGGAAAAAAAATGGCCAATAACGAAAACCCTCTGTTAGGGTTTCTAACCCTCGAGAACGAAATCAACGCTGCCGGCGCAATCAACGACGGCGAGGCAGGTCCTGATATTCCGTTCACCGACGAAGAACTCTCTCACTGGTCAAATCAATGGAAACACACTCTCATCGTGAAAACCATTGGTAAGGAAAATGTTAGTTTTCAAGCACTAGAAATTCATCTTCAACGTTCTTGGACCAGAAATGGAACTATCAAAGTAACAGATATGGAAGATGGTTTCATTTCTGTGGATTTCACAGATGAAGATGATTACAATGTTGTCCTTTTTGAGGGACCTTGGAAGGTGGCTGATGATTGCTATCTAATGCTACAACGTTGGAGACCGTTTTTTTCGCTAACCGATGAAAAATGGGTTGTTGTTTGGATTAGAATACTCAAGCTTCCTATGGAACTTTGTAACCGAAGTTTTCTTTGGAGGATTGGATCAACTTTGGGAGTAATGTTGAAGGTTGATGATAGGTTAAGTTGTTCACACAAATTCGCGCGAATATGCGTTGAGATAAGTTTGAGGAGACGTTTGGCGTCTCATATTATGATTAGGGGGTATCGAGTTAATCTTGAATACGAAGGAATTTGTGTTGAAAGAATTAACGAGGCGCGTGAAAAAATGCAGGGGAGAATTGAAGAATGTGCCGAGGATTTGATTGGAGAGGGTGTGCAAGGAGTTAAGACAAAAGAGTTAGAACTTTGTCATGTGATGGAGCTGAAGAATGATTTGGTATTGAAACAGAAGTATCTCGAAAGCCGAATGAAGGAGATTGAGTTAAAAGAGAAGCAACATGAAGACCGAGTGAAGAAGCATGAATCAAGAAAGAGAGAATTTGAAGGTCAAGTGATGGAGCTTGTGAGTGATTTGTTATCACAACAGAAGCATTTTGAAAGCCGAATGATGGAGCTTGAGTTAAAAGAGAAGCAACATGAAGGCCAGGTGAAGGAGCATGAATCGAAAGCGAGAGATTTTGAAGGTCAATTGAAGGAGCTAGAATCTAAAAAGAAGCATTTTGAAAGCCAAGTTATGGAGCTGGTGAGTGATTTGGTATCACAGCAGAAGCATTTTGAAAGCCGAAAGAAGGAGCTTGAATCAAAAGAAAAGCAACATGAAGACCAGGTGAAGGAGCATGAATCAAAAAAGAGAGAATTTGAAGGTCAAGTGAAAGAGCTAGAGTCAATATATTACCAATTTGTAGGCCAAAGAGAAAAGTTTATATCAAAAGTGAGAAAATATGAAAGCCAAATGAAGTTGTTGGTATTGAAAAAGAAGCGTTTCAAAATCCGAATGAAGAAGCTTCAGTCAAAAGAGAAGGTGCTGGAATCTACAAATAAGCACATTGAAAGCCAAATGATGGAGCTGCTGAATGATTTGGCACTGCAACAGAAGCATTTCGAAAGCCGATTGAAGGAGGTTAAGTTGAAAGAGAAGCAACATGTAGACCAGGTGAAGGAGCATGAATCAAAAAAGAGAGAATTTGAAGGTCAAGTGAAGGAACTAGAATCTACAAAGAAGCACATTGAAAACCAAGCAAAGGAGTTAGATTCTAAATATTGCCAATTTGTAGGCCAAAGAGAAAAGTTTATATCAAAAGTGATGGAATATGAAAGCCAAATGAAGGAGTTGGTGTTGAAAAAGAACCGTTTCAAAATCCGAATGAAGGAGTTTGAGTTTAAAGAGACGGTGCTGGAATCTAGAAAGAAGCGCTTTGAAAGCCAGGCGGAGGAGCTCAAATCAAAAGAGACGCAATTGAAAGAACAAGTTAAAGAACTTGAGTCTAAAGAGAAGCAACTTGATGATCGAGTGAAGGAGTTCGAATCAAAAAAGAGAGATTCTCAAGACCGAGTGATGGATCTGAGACCGGGAACCAATGAATACACTCTAACGGCGAAGGTTCTTAGCTCTGAACTGGTGAAGACTATCTACAGCAATAGCGGTGAAGTTTTGTCCCGCACCGCCGAATGCCTTGTTGGAGACGAAACTGGAACCATAATCTTCACTGCTCGCAACGAACAGGGTACGATTTTTGTGTGTTTTCTGTTTAACCGTTGTGTTGTGTTTATGCGTTTGTGTACAATTTAAGTGCTATTGGATATTTAGGGCCTGTTTGAAATGATTTTCAAAAACTGTTTTTTGGTTTTTAAAAATTTAAAAATAGAAAACTTGTTTGGTAGACTTGTTTCTTAAAACTGTTTTCAATTTTTTAGTTTTAAAAACTAAAAAACTGAAACATCCAAAACATGTTTTGGTTTTTAAAAACAGATTTATAAAACAAGTTTTCAAAACTAAAAAACAAAAGTGATTCAAACAAGCCCTTAATGTCGTTGACTTGAAGATAGAATTACTTTCAGTCTTAAGTTCCATTTCTAAGCACATAGGACTTGAAATTGTTTTTAAGGCATGTGAAAGAACCTATCTTACTTCAATGAAAACTTTTTGTTGTTCACTGATTGTGTCGATGATTGAAGATAGAATTAAAACTTGTTGATTTTATATGGTTTTATTGTCTGTAAGTGTCAGAGAATTTAAACTTGGGGGCCTGGTTTTATGCATATTGTGGATTGTGAGATATTAATGCATTGAAGCATATTAACAGGATGAGAGGAATTAGGTTAAAGTGATACTATCTTATGGTTTGTAACAATATTCAAGACTCAGTGCCCTAACTGAAGTTTTTCCTGAATAAGCTTTGTAGAAACATCATAACTTTTGGAGCCCATCTATATTGTCCATAATGCCACTATAGCGGAATAACATAGCGGTGGTAGGGTTCGGCGCGATGTTTTTAGCCTGCGCGCTGCTGCCAGTAATAGCAGTTGCCCGTCTGTTATGTTATTCTTCTTTGAGCATTTACTCTGTATTTTAGCCTTTGCAATAGCAGCTATCCCACTATCCGCTATAACATTTTAGGGGGTCGGTGCTGCGCGGCACTAGCTGGAATTAACAACATTGGAAGCCATATGATATGATGTATCTCAGCTGCAGCATTGCAATTATGCATCCATAGAGTTACCAAGTTCATTGAATGGTATCAGTAAATTCCTATACAGTGATTAAAATTAAGAGTGTATTTGCACGCCACGTAAAAGTTAGTGTACTGTATAGTAATTTGGCTCTGGGTGTTACATTTTATATTCCTTGACACCTCTTATTGTGCTTTGTTTAATATTTTTCTTGCTTGTTTTGGAAGAAATATCAGTTTGGCTCAGTTGTATTATAACAATGATTAGTCTATTTACTTCTATGCAGTGGACCTCATGAAACCTGGTGCAATAGTAATTCTGGATAATGCTAAGATTGACATGTTCAAGGGATGTATGAGGCTGGTAGTTGACTGGCGGGGAGATATAGAGGTCACAGAACTTGCAAATTTTGAAGTTAGAGAGGATAACAATCTTTCATTAGATAGATATTTGGTACGTTGATGAAAAGTGGTTGTAGCTTTTGAAGTGAAATCTTTCGAGTTTTTCGACGGGTTCTAATTCTTAGTTTGATCATTGAACAATACTGCTGTGCAGGTTCTTATATGGTACAATCTTTGCTTATTTTTAGTCTTAAGATTGCTGTGGTTGATGCTAAGATTTACATTTCAGGTCATTTTTTAAAATTGATAATCCTTGTGCTTATATATGATGCAACCTTGCAACCATAAATATTGTTAAATATTTTCCAATATTAATTCAAGTTTATACAGTTCTCTTTGAGAAAATCACTAAGCTTTTCCTGCAAATGCATTTTTGAAGGTAGCATGTGTTACTGTTTTCAATAGAATTGATTTTCAATTGAAGTAAAGTGATGTTTTAATCAATTGAGTGTGTAAGACACAAACAATTGTGTTATATTATAGAAGTCCTAAGATTAGTAAAGAAATCCAATATAGTAAAAGTATCTTTAAACTTGTGTTAACCTTTTAAAAGTATAGAAAATGTTTTTCCAATACAATTTTTTTTTTCTTAACTATACCTCAATGACATTAGTTAGCATGGTCGTTAATTTATTATTGGCATCTAGTCTATTATCTAAGAGAATTCAGCATTTACAAATCAGTTTTTATGTGGAAACCATGAGTACGTATAACTGGGGGACCGGTTAGCTTAGAACTGATGTAGGCCTTTATTTGTTGGTTATTCTCACCTCTATTGCACCACATATCTTATTTGTGCATGTTAACAGTAACATATTATACTCATAATTATACTCCCTACGTTTCTTTTTAATTGTCTTTTATTATCTTATTTAGCGTTTCTATTTAATTGTCCTTTTTGTATTTTATGGGTATGATTTGTCAATTATACCCTTTGTTAATTGCTCTTATCTTTTTCCATAAAACCAATTAATGCTATAATTTGGAAAACTAAATCTTTTTTTAATTTTTTTTTTGTTGGTACATAACATATTAAATTTTGTTTTTTTTTTGTATATAATATATTAAATTTATTGGAAAGAGAAAGTGTGAGCAAAAAAATAGGAATTTATTGGGGATTAAAACGAGGTTATAATAGGAAGATAACGTGCAAAAATACACTTCCTTAATTTGATGTTATCATTTTAAAAGGACAATTAAAAAAAAAACGGAGGGAGTATTATTTATGTGTATTTTATTATTATTATTATTATTATTATTTAATTTTGTAACTATTTCATTTTATGTTCTTTGTCAAGAATTTTATTGTGATTTAATTTTAGGGTAAACAATTATTTTCATATCTAAATGTGTGAGACAACATTATAATAGTTTCTGAATATATTAAAATTATAAATGTATTCACAAGTTTCTATTTTATAGTCATTTTGATCTTCAAATGTATTTTTAGGTAACTAATTTAGTCCTGAAAGGTGAAGTTTTGTCAATTCAATTACTAACAAAAGAAACGTATGAATGTGTTTTCAAATTTTGATCCATTTTAAAATTATAGTCGCAACAACTGGCCTATTTAAGGACCAAGTGTTTTTTGTTCTTTAGCTTTATATATCCTGGCCTCCTGTTAGCTAATTTTTTGGATCCGTCCTGCATATTTTATTTAAAGAAACTACATACACACATATTTGGTTCTCCATACCTTTTGATCATTGAAAATGTATTTATACCCTAAAATTACATGATTTATAAGTTGTTCCAACTATAATTTCCTCCTATGAATGTTTCAAATATGTATATTTACATGTTGAAAAATACTTTTTATTAGTTTATTCATATAATTATTTTCTCATGACTTCTCATTCATGCTTATTTGTTCATATTTTGTACTATAAAAACAAATATAACTCATAACTTCTCATCCATGCTGCTACTTGTTACCTAATTAAATTTTTTTCCACCACACCCAATTTTGTTATTATATATTCATGCTTATTTAAATTTGACGACGAGACTAATAGTAGCAGAAATAGGTGTACTACAACTTTTGACGGTGTGAAAAGCTCAAATGATAACATTTCGCCTTATATATATTTGTTTTAAACTTGAAAATGAGAAATCTCAAAACAAAATGTTTCTACTTTATATATTTATGTTTTAAATTGAATTTTTCTCTGTAATTAGTTATCTTTTTGTTATTTTGTAAAAAAATAATATTTTCCTTTTGTGTTATAGAAGTTTTTATATATAATTATGTTGTAGAAACAGGTATGTGAATCCTTACAACGCTAAACTCGCGAGGACTTTCTTGAGATTGTTTTAACTGGTTGTTCAATGTATTATCTTAAAAAAAAGATTTTATAATCAAATTTTCATTTTCTGTCAACAACAAAATTTCATTGAAATATTTTAAAAGCTAATTATAAATTCTATATAAAAATATTAGTAATTCAATTAAACACAGAATATAATATGATTTTAGCACTTGAATAGAACACATCATTCAATTGTCTAATCAAAGTATCAATAACACTTAACAAGCACTTTCTATATTTGCTCCTCCTCCAAACATTCCTGCTCCAAAACTCAGCACCACCAAGCTTGCCTGGGTAACTTTCCAGCATGCGGAAATTCTTGGTTCCATCATGGCCGTGGAAACCAAGATTCGTTTGAATCCTTTAGACACGTCAAGGGAAAGGAATTAATGAGGCTATCCCTCCGCTTTTAAGTTCCTAATTTATGTGCCAGCAAATGCCACCATATCGACCCTCATGATTATAACATTTGAGCGAAAACCCATTTAGCATGGGTGATGCTAACGTTAGCATCAAAGCTACATATTTGGATTAAAGTGCGGGATCACATGCTTCGTATTTGTTGCTGCTATCGTCGTCAACCTCAGATGTTCGAGAGTGAAGATTAATGGCAGTAGGATCAAGAGCTGGTGAAGATGAGATGCAGGATGTGGAAGCAGGTCTGATTGCATCATAAAATAAACTACAGTCTTTATTTTCTTTTTTAAATATAATTTGGTGAATTTGATTTTCCTTCTAAACCTAATTTAATCTAAATATAGAAATAGATCTAACTATAGATTGAAATTCATGTTTAAACTTTTTTTTTTTAGATAAGCTCATGTTTAACCTTTGATTCACTGAAATTCACGTAAAACTAAATCTATTGCTTATCAAACGTACAATGTAGAAATTCATTTAAATTTATATTTGATACAGTATAAATCTAATTTCTTCCCAAGATTTATTAATAGAATTTGACAATATAGATTTTTCCTCAAGAATTTGGCGAATTTGATTTTGCTTCTAAACCTAATTTAATCTAAATATAGATATAGATCTAAATATAGATTGAAATTCATGTTTAACCTTTGATTCGACTGAAATTCATGTAAAACTGAATCTGTTGCTTATCGAACATACAAAGAATGTAGAAATTCATATAAATCTATATTTGATTCAGTATAAATCTATATAGAAAACACTGTAAATCTAAAAATTAAGTACAACGTATCGATTACTTGTTTGAAGGCCAAAATCTGGCACTATTAGGAACAAAAGGAAGCCAAGCTGATTTCCTTTCCTTTCCTATCTATATTTGGTCTACCGTAACATTAGCCCTTATACATACATAAACAAACAACAAACTATTACGAGAATGGGACAGTACAACAGTACAACCTGTAACCAACATAGAACGACTTTCCAACTATAAAAAGTTGGCTTCTAGGTACATTCCCTGCCACACCAAAAAAATGCGGGATCACATGCTTCATATTTGTTGCTGCTGTCGTCGTCAACCTCAGATGTTCGAGAGTGAAGATTAATGGCAGTAGGATGAAGCTGGTGAAGATGAGATGCAGGATGTGGAAGCAGGTCCGATTGCATCATAAAATAAACTACAGTTTTTATTTTCTTTTTTAAATATAATTAGATGATATAATAAAAAAGATGTTTTTCGGTTATTCTCCATTTGCTTAACCTTTCTTTATTCAAGTAACTTAAATTGCAACTCCAGGGGCGTCTCCAAATTTTTGGAGGATATGTGCAAAATGAAAAAGTGACCATTTAATAAAGAAAAATGTAATTTTTTTTATTTTAAAAAAATCATCATCAATTTAAATTGCAACTAACATAAAAAAATAATAATCATTCTTCTAATTAACATAAAAGAGATTCATACTCTAATAATAACAATAAAATATCTTCTAGCTACATAAAAATATTGGAAACTATTAATCTATTTTTTTTATTCAGCCAATTTTTATTATTATAATAATAATGCAATTGTCAAAACACAAGATAAAAAGGAAAACTGGGTCTGAACTCACAGTGTTACATTCCTTTTTTTTTTACCCTTTAAAAAAATTGGGCTGGGCCGCCCCTGCACGCAGCATTTAGATTTCAATGATTCAGATTAAAAATGATTAAAAATAATCATTTTATTTTTTTCCTACAGAAAAACAGTGTCATAGCAATGGGGTAACGACATCGACGACGCAACATATGATCTCTCGTCGGTCTTCCAGTACCATTGTCTTATAAGTTTTAACATTTTTTTAATCTAACAAATGACAACCTTTAATTTTGAATCACCGTTAAAAAAAACCTTTAATTTTGAGTCACCCCCCGTTGCGTACTAAGTTGTGCAAGTATATACAATCACTTTGTAGCTAGGTAACAAGATAGAGCATTGATCCCACAAGGATTGTGAATGGAACATTGTTCTAAACTAATTATACAATCAATTTTTGAGCTTACGAGAAAAAGGTAACAAGATAATATCATGGGTTTCAAACAAAAAGTAAATAATTTTAAGAAAACATTTTTTGTGGTAAACAAGTAAGTGAAGTATGTTGGATCTATGATTTGTTTAATTCATACTTAATGTTAGTGAGTGATAATTGCAGGAAAGACTTGTGTAAGAAAGTCTTGCCTTGTGTTGTATGTCTACAACGTTAGATATTAAAAAGAGTGATAAGGTAAATCCTATGTCTAGGTTACACTTAGTTCATTTTAGTTCAGAAAAACCATGATTGTGCTTTTACTATGGCCTTAAGGCTTATGTCTAAGTCCTCAAGTAAAAATTATGTGTTCATATTCTACTTAACCATAATAGTTCATTATATATATTCGTTACTAGACGTCTCTTAATAACAAACTAGTATTTATTCCAAAGTTGATCAATCTCATATGTAAATATATAACAAAATTACAAATGAACTAAAAAAGCATAACAACAAGCATCGCATCACATCACATAAAAGACATTAAACATTCATTTAAACTTCACATAAAATCCAACATCAAGAGTTTTAGCTCATGGTGAGCTTAGTAATACAAACAACCAGAATGATAAGATTACACATCATAATAAATTAAGAAATGTAACTTAAGAACACAACACTTGAAGATGATCTTTCAATCCTCCAATATCTGCAAAGTCATATCTCCGGTTATCAGAATCACGACAACAATGAAAACGGCGCACCACAAAGCTCTTCTTTAGGTCTCTTCTTTCCTCCAAGCTTGCACACCAAATTAGGGTTAGTCTCTTCTATTTATAAGCAATTATCTTGGATATTGGACTAAACCCTACTAGAGATAAGACAGCCCAAAGGAATAAAGCATATTCCTCATTTGGATTCTACTATGATAGTACAAATTTGCACATGGGAATACCCAGTTGTCTTATCCTCTAAGAGCATAGGCATTGGTTGACTTTTGGGGGTGGTATTTGCCAAGTGTAACACTCTTGTCAGGGTAGCATGTTAATTTGAAAGAAAAGTAGTCGTATGAACCAGACACGGTGATATAAATATTATGTGGGACCTATTTATACCACTTATTTGAGTGAAATGGATGTGGATGCTCTAACGACTTTTGATTGTGTGTCCTGGCTAACCGCCATCCTTGGTTGTACGGAAATGCTAGCATCTTGACCCTGATTTTCTATTCAAATTTCTGAAACATTCTTCAACTTGGTTTATCGGTCTGTCTTGACTCTAGTTAGTACTAGAACTACTCTTTACAAATTGAAAATTACATAAAGAACCTAAATATTAGACTAAAAAATACATCAAAATGACTCAAGACATAGAATGCATCACGACAGATCAAGTAATAAAGCAACTAATAGAGGCTTAAAAACGTCACAAAAAGTGTGTTATCATTCACGCAATCAGTAAGGGCACCGCCATTAACATCACTTGATCCTTATCTTCTTCTCCTCATCACGATGAGAAACGGGAAACATAGTTGTTGTCAGATTTGCAATAAGATTTTTCCATCCAACAAGGCTTTACGGACACATGAGCAAAAGAGATGGAAAAAGGTTATTCATCCACCACCAACATCCTCCATAGAGCATAATGATGATGACGAAGATCAATTTCTACTTGGAGCATAATAATTTGATGATGACTTATTAAGATACTTCCCACGTCTGTAGCAAGAAAGATATCATTGATGATGAATACTACTGTTTTTCTCAAGGAAATTATTCCTATTTTCTCAAATAAAACTACGGGAACGTTTGTTTCAAGATGTTAAATTTACTTCTAGGAATAATATTTCCAGGAAACAATGATATAAATTTTATTTCAAGGTATTTTAAAAAATCATGTTTGGTTAATATTATTTACATTCCTTGGAATTGTTGACAAAGATGAGTAAAAGAGAAGTTTGGAAGTTATTTAAAATGTATTTCAATTTCTATGGGAAGTTGTCTTTCCCACCCATTTTCTTGGGAATAGGAGAAGTTATTGGAAGTTATTTTATTCCAATAAACGTTCATACTCGGGAATAATTTTATGTCAACCTTGTAATGAACATGAGTATATGTATTCCTATCCATATATTCCAAGAAATATTATTTCTAAACTTAAAACAAACACCCCCTACCGTTTGTAGGAAGCATTTGAATCTATACACCCTATATTTGGTTTAATTTATGCCAACTATTTATAACATTATATGACTATACCTTGTATTCTATTAAGACACATGTTAGCATCATCTATATTCTATTATGAAATTGAAGGCACCAACTGTATGTTTGGATATGCCTTGATAGCCACTTGATTTTAAATGAAATTGATTTGGTAACGAATATTTTTAGAATGAAGTGATTTACTCTCTTTTTTTGACGCAAAAGTGATTTACTTTTGAAAATTCAAGTTTGTAGAATTTAGTGTAAAAATTTCGGTTATATGCAATTTTTTGCACTTACAGGTAACCTGATGCTTGGAATCATAACCAAATCTAGTCAAACAGATTTTAGGCTTATACTAATCGTGCATATAAAGCTCCCAAATAGTCGGGGCCAGCTCTAGTTGTCATACGATCGGTTAATATCGCTTAACTTAACCATAGGTAACATTTGAAGTAAGTAGATGGATGAAATAGGCTAATACAAAACTACTCATTTAAACAATGATTACACATTGTTTTCTATTCCCTCAGAAATGTCGGTTACAGCTTGCTAAGAATCTATCTCTTATAGCTGCCGCCCCATCTCACCTAAACCTAGTTTCTTTTTGTTCATCTACCACGGAGGGGTGATTTTAGCGTCAATTTTTAATCCAAAATTACCCCTCTAAATTGTTTTTCCTTTCCTTTTTATTTAAATAAGGCATTTTCACAAATATTTAGTTTTTTTTCTTCTCTTTTTGATTTCGTCGTCTTAGTGCGACGTTGTGTTGGTCGTCGTTTTGTTGCGGCGTTAGTTTGTTATCCCGTTTTGGTGCGGTGTTTGTTCGGTTCAAATTGATAGATTAGACTCAGTGCATATTCAACAATCAATAACTATGACGTAATCAATGTTGCAGACTCGAAGACATAGATATTCCAAGCACTTCAAGTTCGTCATATTTGTAAATTTTGTCACACTTGTAGGCATTTTGCCGTTACATGCTATTAACGTGGATGTTGTGATTTTGTTCGCAAATTCATCCTTTTTAATTTTTAGCGATCTTGAATTGTATTATTTGATGTATTCTATCAATTTGAATGAATGAATGTCATTAATAAATTTCTTTTTTGTCTATTCCCTCTAATAGAGTTAACTAATTTAAGTCATCATAGCAGTTATTATTTATATTATTTGTTTGAGGAACTTCAAATAGTCATAATATTTATTAAAAAAACAGATATATACTTTCACCTAATTTTGTTTTGTTTTTAAATCAAAAACACATATTCATATTCTTCTCATGTTCCCATAAGAAATCGAACTTGGATTCTCTCAAACGATTCGTCCTAGAGAAAACTTATTAACCACTTGAATTCAATATCTTAGTCGTAAATTTCAATATTAAAGTATAATGTTTAGGAAGATTGAGACGACTGATTGAAAAATGACACCTAATATCATAGAAGGATGGCTTTTTGGAAATTTAAGTGATAATGATAAAAACATAATTCCTGAAGCTCAAGTTATATCTATAGGCCACTCATGAAAATAGGCAAAACAAAATCATAATCATATGGAGGGGAGGCATGGCAAACAATTAATAGTTCAAGTATCCAAAGCTCGTAGTATTTGTTAAGTGCACTACATTATCAATCCAACTTGTTTTTTTGGTACAATTATCAATCCAACTTTTGAGAGCACAATAATCTGAAAAGCAATCTGTAGTTATCACATCATGAACCCTCTCCTTCTGAAAGTTAAAAAGACAAGACAAATGAGAAAATTGACAAACTACGACTCAATTATACAAAAAAGATAAAATGAAAGTAATTCAAAGACAGAAAATTTATCATGTTAAAGATATTTTTGTCTAAAGATATCCATATGCAAAATTCACACTGAGCACAACCAAAATTCATTAGACATATTAATTGATAAGGAGAAATTAAATCTAAACTAGCCATAGAGGAAACGGCCTTGTCAAAATTATCAAATAAAAGTTGCCAAATATTCCAATTTTACATTCATTAAGACACCACCTAGCTGATTCAATTCGGAATTTCTAAAGAACAGGGTCAAAAAAGACAACTTATTCAATCTTGTGCAATACAATTTCAGCTTAATGACTTTAGACACTAAAATCCTGGTGGATTTAGTAGGTTTTTATGAATCTAGAAAAGAAACAACTAAGTTACAGGTGATCTAGCTTTTCAAAAGTTCCTTTCAGCATTTGGGACTCAATTTGACCCGCCAATGGCTCAGTCAAGATACTCTCACAAAGTAGATAGTACATAAAAGATTGCTTCGATCTTCAGAACATTTATCACACATCATCATTGCAATCTGATTAAACAAAAGAGATCAGTATATACCTTTATCATCAATTAATCCTATAAATTGAATCAGTTATGGATTTCAAGATAGGATTTTAGCAGCTAAGTCACACAAAATAGATTAATATAAATTTTCAAATAATCAAACATAACAGAGCTAAGTCACACAAAATAGATGAATATAAATTTTCAAATAATCAAACATAACAGACACAAGAAATAAAATGAATTCAAGAGAAACTCTAACTAGAATGTAGGGTATTCGTAATCGTTGAAGTTATATGTTTTAGAATAAGAAGAAATATAATTAGGACTTCGGATATGATAAAAGACCTACTATCATATATTCAAAGTCCCGACAATTGTAATCAAGATGATAAAAATTTGAACATTATGATTGATAAAAACAGAAATAATTATTTCCTAAACATAAAGTAAACTGAGAATCCAGCTTAATGATATTCACTAATCCATGAGCAGACACAATTGCTCTAAATGTATAAAATAATTAGTGATAGATATCTAGCAATTTTTCTTAATCAAGATTTTTTTTTTGTTTAAAGCCCAACATCATAAGAGGTCCATGTCATCCCAACCTTGCTTCTTGATCTTCAAATAGTCTCTTCTTTGCCTACAAACAAAAGGAGCATGTAGCTTCACTAAAAGATTGAGTTGTTTGAGAGTAGGGAAAGTAGAAGACTCAATGAATTACTTAATCTATCAATCTTTGCTACAAGATTAATAGCTATAGAAAGATACAGTATACATTAGGTACATCAACCACCTTTTTTCCCAATAATATGTTTATTTTTATTTCTATTTTGAATGCATTGCATATCAACACCAACATGACTCCATTAAGTTTAACCCAGAAATTCAAAAAGAGACACCAACTTACCCGAAAATTAAATTGAAGAAAGAACACAAGGATTCCTACAGATGCTTAGCTACCTAATTCAAAAGTAAAATCGATCCATCAGACAATAAAATGATCACGGGTGACTCGTAGAGTGGGACTACAATACCGCAATAACATAATACTCTTTTTAAGTCCAAATAAACTGCAAAATATCTTCCAAAAGAAAACATTTTCTTCAAACAACTCTCAGTAAACTCCCAAGTCCCAACCAGCAAACAAGGGATGAAGAAAAGGCAGACGATTACATGCCATTTGCAAGATATTAAATTAAATATAATTATAATAATTTAATTTTTTGTGTTAACCCTCCGCTTGACAGGGGAAGAGGACCCTGATAATCCAGAGTTCTAACAAAAAATTGTTCCTCCTAGGAATTGAACTCCAATTTTCCTGAATGATTCATCCTAGAGCGAGTCCATTAATCACTTGAGCTCAATCATTTGGTTTTTACAATAATAGATTGACTTTCAATTACTACACAAACAAAATCTAAAAAATGCTAAACTATGTTTGCAGACAAATCTTCAAAAAACAATAATAATGCAACCAAACAAAACCTTTTAAATACCAACAAAATTGAAACTTTGAGTAACAAATGATAATTGCAACGAAGTAATAGTATCAGAGACAATACCTTCAGGAAGCCAAGCGTAGCTGCGTTGCGAAACAACTAACTTTGATGTCATCAATGCAGAAGCCGTTACCGTATGGAACGGTAACATAGATTCCAAACAGAAGCTCAATTCAACAGGAGACCTTCATACACAAACAATTCCACACAAAATAAGATCAAATTCACTCATTTTCAGCTAAATAAATGAACCAAATTGAAATTGAGATAACACTAAATTCAGCACTAATAATCATATTATAAACAATGATTGATTCGAAAAAATGCTAATGAATGAGTGGTTTCAGTATTACTCGAAAAATTGTAGTGAATTACCTGAATGTGGATTGCGATATAGGCTTATTGGAGGCGATTCGGAAAGGAGAACGAGCTGCTTTAGCTTCAGAACCGAGACGGAACGCGGTGCGGCATGCGGAGGACGATCGGAAAATCGATCTCGCGGCGTTTCCGGCGACGGAAGCCATTTTGTTATCGGAAATATTTTAGGGTTTAATTTGCGTAGGTTCTGCACACGCAACGGTTCAAGTTTCTAGCAAATAGCAAACTAAAACCCAGCTTGAGATAATGGGCTCCAATGTAAACAATGGGCCTAATATAATTGGAGCGTAGGCCCAAACTTTGGTGTTCACTAAAAATTATTTATTATTATACCCCACCTGACAATCCTTTCACCCCACATTCTTTAAGAAGAAAATTGAAATCAAGAGGACATGCATTGTAACTTGTAAGTGTATAATACTTTTATAGAGTCTTGCGATGGGAAACCATTCTTTATAGTGTGTTTGGTTTGATGAAAAAGCCGAAATTCAAAGAAACATCAAACGACAAAGATAGAAAATAAACAACCTTAATACTTGGTGAGCCAAAACCCTTTCACACTCTACTATGTGCACTGAATGTGTCATGATACTTCCCAAAATGGCACACCAATCACCCGTATGGCCTTATCTAGTAAGATAGTTGTTGCTCAAAATATTTTTTTGTCTTTTGCAATTTTATTTACATTTTTTTAAAAGTCAAAATTTAGATTTCAAAATTCGTAAAACTAATTAAAAAATGATATTTTTTATACTTTTATATTACTTAACTAATATAGTGGTCAAAAGATTACTTAAAAAAATAAAAATAATAAAATGAACTGACCGTATAAAATAATCTTTACATTGTCAATCGATCACAACCATATTTTTTGCCATGTTGCCCACTTAACTCTATTTTTTTGATATAACATGAAAGATTGAACCATTCATATTGGTTGTCAGTGGAAAATAAAATAGTTTCGACCAACTCACTTTTTTTGAAAAATTTAAAAATGGAAAAATCGATCTTTGTGTAATAGGATAGACTATCAACACAAAAAGAAAATTGTAAGAAAAACACAAAAGAGAAAAGGACAAAAGATAAAGGTATTTTGGTCAATTAAGTGAATTTTGTGGGGTTATGAGGGTTAGGTAGAGGGGTATAAATTAGAATTCACTTCACTAAACTACCATTCTGTGGACCGGACCTATATTTCGGGTCAAAAAGATCCACTCCAGGGTTCGTCTTCTCGAACTTTCACTGCCCTAATCGTGTATCCGAAAAATCAGAACAATTTCTTCTTCGTTTTCATGAATTTACACTGTTAACACTTTCTCAGAGCAACACAACACAACACATGGCGTCGTTATTCAAGGTACACTACTCTACTCTTCACCACACCGAACTTTTCCTAATTCGATTCGATTTTTTGATTCAATTTCTTCTTCTTTGTGAACGAATTAGGATCCGGCGAAGATCTCGGCGTATAGAGATAGAAGATTCCCTGGAAATCAAGAAGAGTTTGAGCATGCGTTGATTACTTCAAATACTGTTTATGTTGGTAACATGTCGTTTTACACTACGGAAGAACAAATTTATGAACTATTTTCACGAGCTGGTGAAATTAAGAAGATTATCATGGGTTTGGATAAGAACACTAAAACTCCTTGCGGTTTTTGCTTCGTTTTGTAAGTTACAATTTTCTAATTCTTTTCTTGTTTTCAGCATGCATTTGTTTATTCTTGTTTTAGACATTAATTTGTAACGAAAGTGATTGAATTGTACCCTGGATAGGATGTGAGAATAAGTGAGATATTGAAAGTGAAAAGGAGAAATTGATATAGTGATTATAATTTGTTAAGGGTCTGTTTGGGAGTTTGGAGTGGAGGGGAGGGCTTATGGGGGGAGTGTAGTAAAGGTAAAGATAGAGAAATTGTCCTCATTTTTTGAGAGCATTTTGCAGAGAAATGATTAATGAATGTTATGATTAATATATTTTTAATTTTGAGAGTTTTATACTATGAAGCAGAGACACTCTTTGGATTAGGCGTGTCCGGTGTCCGTGTCCGTGATACTGACACATGATTATGTTGAATTGTGTCGTGTTATCAAATTACTATAGGTGTCGACGTGTCAGTACCCGCGTCGTGGTCGTAGTTGTGTTCGTGCTTAATAGGTATTACAACAACATAGACTGGTCCGTACATCCTAGCTCAATTGGCAAATGCCGTTATTGTTAGGTTGGACCTCGCAGTTGTGTGAGTTTCAGTGGTACTTACCACTTCATCCATAGACAATTTTTTTATTTATTGAACTTGAAGAATTTATGTAAGAACTCAAAACCCCTTCAAAATCTTCCTCCAATACAAGTTTAGAGTTCTTCCATTTTGTGGGGATTTAGTATTATGAAGAAAAATAATCTCCTTCATTCAAGTTGGGGGACTATCCTTCTTTCCTGAACTTCCAAATAGACCCTTAGTTGCTTGATTAGTGTGGTTGGTGATTAATATGCATTGTTAGGGAGCTGATAAAAATGTGAGAATGAAGGAACCGCACACTGTATCTACCTGCTTGTATAGTGTAGTTAGTGATTTTGCATTGGTATTGCAGTGATTTAGCGGCCATTGAGAAAATTAATAGTGTAGTTAGTGATTATGTGTTGGTAATTGCAGTGGTTTATTCAGCCTTGAGAAAATTATTAGTGATTATGCATTGGTAATTGCAGTGATTTATTGGCCATTGAGAAAATTATTCAGTGCTGATTGATGATTCTGTGTATGTATGTGTGTAATTGTTACTAGATATTACTCGCGTGAAGATACTGAGGATGCTTGCAAATATATAAGCGGGACAATACTGGATGATCGCCCTATTCGTGTTGATTTTGACTGGGGATTTCAGGATGGAAGACAATGGGGCCGGGGACGTAGTGGTGGCCAGGTGAACAGCATTTGTCTAACTATGCATGAATATTTTAAACAAGTAGTCGAGTCCATAGTTTACGCAGACAATTTGGTTATTTTTAGTTGTATTGTACAGATTTTTTGTTTTCAGCATTTACACCATTAGAAATAACACAATTACAACAACAACCAAGCCTTATTCCATTAAGTAGGGTTGGCTACATGAATCAAATGACGCCATAATGTTCCGTCATATATCATATCTCTATTTCAACTCATTAATATTCCATTAAGTAGTGTTGGCTACATGAATCAAATGACGCCATAATGTTCTGTCATATATCATATCTCTATTTCAACTCATTAATATTCTGCCATGATGTTCTGTTATGTTTCAATGCTTACACAAACAATGTTATTTTATTCTGATCACAACGGCTCCCCTTAATTTTTTTAAAATATCAATTCTCTCTATTGATTGAAGAATTGTTTTTTTTTTTCAATATACAAATTTTATATATTATATGATAATCATGTTGTATCCCATAGTTTTTAAGATTCCCTGCTGCCATATCCCAATGTATGCATTGTATACATGTTGTATCTTTGTTAGCTAGTTATTATGCCTAAGGTTGCTTTTGTTCTTGTCTAATATTGGCCAGTGCTGTTAATTTTTGCAGGTCCGTGATGAATATCGCACTGATTATGATCCAGATATCCTTTTAACTGTTTTTCATAAATTTATCTGCAATTGACGTCATTGTGTGATTCTTAATATTCTAGAATGAACTTTACATTTGATCAAGTACATCCCGACATGTTCAAACCAATAAATTTATTACTTCTACTATGATTTTACATGATCTAATTGAAATTGAATATTCACATACCTTTACTTGATCTCGAACAAGTGATTATACAGAAAAGTTACTTCAGAATATACTCGCATTTCTTTTTATTTCCTTAATTCTTCACACGTAGAGGTGGATATGGAAAGTTGGTTCAGAAAGAGTTAGAAGTACAGAGGCATCTTGTAGATTATGGCACTGGTTCTTTGGGATCTTTTCCGCCTGTTATTCCTTCTTCTTGTAAGTGATTGTTATATCTTATATGGATCTTTAGCTGCTAGTAGCAACCCTGGCTCAACATTTTACTTGTTATTAATAACAAAATTTGATTAATGTATTTTTTTATTTTTAAAATTTCTAGGTTTTTGAATTCCAAATTATGTGGATATTTATTTACCTGCTTGATTTTTATTGAATGATAAATAACAACACAAACTGGAAAGGGAATCGAATTATATTTATTGACTACTGTCACTGACTTATCAATCCATACCTACGTTTACATTGTTAGTTAGCATATTTCTATGTCTGTGTAAATATACAATAATGAGACAGCCTGCAACTATGTGCATTTTTCAATTAGCCTGTCCTCTCTTGCATTGCATCCTATTTTGGTTCAATATTCAATTAAATATTGTCTTTGGACTTCAGTTTGTTAGATATCATATGATCTCAATATTGTATGCCAGGCCAAAGTACCAACATGTGTTAGTCTTATAGTGAACTGTTATTTTGGTTGACTTTCAACTATCTAATTTCTTTTTACATTGTAAAATTTGTGGTAGTTCTCATTCATTTGACATGAGCTTGTATTCTCTGCAAATTTAACGATTCTGAAATTTTAATCTTGCAGATGGTAGACATGGTGGTGGCCATGGTCATGGTGGTGGTTATGGTCATGGTGGTTCCCGTCGGCATGGTAGAGGTAGGTTCATCTTAACACAGTGTCTTTTGTCCATCAATTTAATTTTTTAAGAACTTTGGGTTACTGTTATTATTTTCCTTTGAAATTAATAATGATTTAATTCCATTTGTCTCTTTTGCATTATAGATTACCCTAGGAAGAGATACAGAGACGATGATCGCCACCACACACAGGAGCCCTCAAAAAGAGCATCAGATCATGAATCTCGGAGGAACTCTGACCATGAATCTAGACCGGTAAACTCTACTAATCTTGATGATGCTTTGGTCTGATTGTTCAATTATATACAAAAGTTGAAGTTGCCATACCTAATAGTGTCAGATAGCATGTGGAACTTGTTCCTTTAACTGAAGGCTTATGCTTGTATTTGTATTCCTCATGTTTATGTTTATGCTTGCAATTGCCACCACTGATAAGTATTAGTCTGTGTTCTAGTTCCAAAATGACAATATTTCTTCCTTGCCGTTGCCAGTATTATTTTTCTTAATCAATTACTTGATCTGGTGTGGCAGGAAAAGAATCCACGATTTCGGGAGAGTGGTGATTCTGATGATGATGAGGAAGATGATCGAAAAAGACGGGGTTAACTAAAATGTCATAGTTAATAATGAAGCTGATATTCATTGAAAGTTTTCTTCTGGCATGATGAAAAGTGGCAAATTGTGCATTGTACATCACTGCAAATTGCAAAGAACTTACTATTATTAACTTGTGAAATTCTTGGCTGCATCTGCTGCAAATGGTAGTGCTAAATTTGTGTCTTGTAGCAATAGTTTTCTTATGCCTTGTTTTTTTCTCACAATTAATTAGAATTAGTTAACTTTCCATATCTTGTGAACAAGTGATTGGCTTATTAGGTAAATGATGTGACATTGATCCTGTTTGATTAATCTGGCAGTACGGGTGCCTGATATTATGTACTTTGCTTGCCTTCACAATGTTAAACTAAAGTTACTATAAATGTGATTTTTATATAAAAAAGATGTTGCATGTTCCCAAAAGCTTATCACTCTTCTAATCAAGGAAAATATGTGTATCAAAACTGACATCCCACACAACCTTCACAAAAAAAGAAAATAATAGACAGTGTCAATGAAATACGGATCTGTATGATACACATTCACGTTGGAGGCATTTTCCCCTTTTAAAGGATACGATCTTTCTCAATATTATGTTTATTTCCGTAGTACGATATACTTACTAATAGGGGTGTTAAAATTACTATTACTGTTATATATTTGATATGATGCGCGGCTAAGACTTATCTTAGGTCAAGAAGTGTAATTTAGTTCATAAAATTACTAATATAAGAAGCATTAGAGAATAAAATTGACTACCTAAAAATATAAGACCAAAATGACTTGTGAATCTTGTTGCAATTTTGATACACATCCATGGACGAATGTGTCTAGATACATTTTTAGGACCAAAATAGTGATTTATCCATTGACAAATCTTGTTTAATAGCACAGGGGTAATGGAGACGTGGTGGATATCAAGTATGCTATGTTAGATCAAGTAAAGATTTACTTATAAAAAATTAGGCTTTGTTTGCGAGTTTGGAGGGGAGGGGAGGGAATGGTTTTAAAAAAAAGGAAGAAACAAGTGGAAGGAATAGAGAAGTTTGAGAGGGAAGGAGCTTGTAGGGTTATTTTTTTCTCCATAACACAAAAACGCCCCAATTTGGGGGAACTCAAAAATTGTATTGGATGGAGGTTTGGAGGGAATTTGGAGGGTTTATATGAATTCTTCAAATTTAATTAATGTTGTTATAATATTCTTAAATTCATAATATATTAATCATAAATATTTATTTGTCATTCTCTATAAAAAATACTTTCTCAAAAAATGTAAAAGATTTTTCTAATTTTCTCTCTATTTCCCTCCCTCCAAAGCCCTCCCCTCCCTTCCCCTTCCCTCCAAACTAGCAAACAAAGCCTTAATGTACTCAACCATGATATTTCTACAATTATAAGATCTATGATTTATGTTGCAGAAGGTGGATGAGATATGGAGAACAAGGAGGGGGTATGAGTAAGAGAGGGGTGGTGAGGGAGAAGATGGTGAGAAAGAAGTTGGGAAAAAGAATCAAATTAATGTGAAAGAGTTAAAATAGAAATATGGAAAGATAACCCTATTTAATCAACAGTTGATACTTTTTAAGTTTTTGTTTTAGAGATTGGGATTCGAACCCGATACTTTTTAAGGTTAAATTTCTAAAATTGTCTACTTCCTATAATTGCATGATTTTTCTACAGCATGGAATCCGAGTACTTGCATTCGGCCATCAAGTTGTGAAAGAAAATTTCTTGCCATAACTTGGTACATGAAAAGTAAATGGGCACATAAAAAAATAGCTTGCCTTAATTTTGCCATAGCTTTATAGGATTAGCTAAATATGGTGGTTCTAAACCTGGTTAGGGAATGCCACTTCTTTGTTGGTGATCTCACAGTAGTTTGATTATCTTTTTTAAAAAAGAATACGTAGTAAGATTGCATTTCCAATTTATTCAATATATGTATTTTCCACAAAGTTGTGTTAAACATTGCACTTTGGACCACCTTGGCTTTTGTTGCATCAAATTTTTCAAATAATAAGTATTGTAGTTTCATGCCTTTTGCACAAATGTAACTTACAAGTTACAAGTGTTCATGATTGTTCTTCTAATCATTACAGAAAAAACACAAATCATGTTTTTCTACATCCACACCAAGAAAGGAGGAAACATAACTTAAGATTTTATTTAGGATTTGCTCACTCATTTTGCAGTTTATTTTCTAGGTAATTTTCTATATTAAATTAATTAATGTTGACAGAAAAAAGATTAACATAGAGAGATTTAAAAAGTCCTTTTTTTAAGACTTGATATCCGTTCAAAGACCGACTAATTCATGGACACCAATCTCACCGCCCACTTGCGGGAGTGCCTATTTAAAGCTAAAGTTTTTTTTGTTTTTTTTTTCCGCTCTGTATGAACCGACCCAACACAGAAAGTGACACCAGAAATATTCGAACATGAGACCTTAAAATGTCCTCCTCTAACGCCACTAATATTTTTGTTTGATATACTCTCTACCACGGTCAATTCAGATTGAATGCAAATATGATGTCATCAACACATGTAATTACATTCAATTACTTCTATATCTGTATCAAGGCTTCGCTTAGTTCTAATCTATTGATAAGAAGAAATCCAGAAAACAATTTTGTAGACATACTAATTAACAAAGATATTATAAGAAAGCTTGTGCTTTCTGATTGTTACATTAACACAAAATGATTGTTACATTACATTAACATAAAATGTTAAATAGTTTCCAAAAAAGAAGATAGAATTGAACCTCACACTGCAAAACATGAAACTGTGCAAGATCATGGATGCATAAACTTGAAAATAAAGCATCACAATTATCTCATTACTTAATATTTTCTTGTTTTGTATGTCATATATATATATATATATATATATATATATATATATATAAAGAACAGAACACTCATCATGGTTTGTATGTGTAACCTTGTCCTTCTTGCTGTCTCTCATACTCCTCCATTGTCTCAAACTCATTTGGATACTGATTTTTTTCATAGTTACCTTCATTTTCAGTACTTCCTCTCCCAGATTCATATCCATTTTCTTTACTATAATTCTTATTTTCACTATCTACATTGTAAGAGTACTTTCCATTCTCCATAAATCTTGTGTCACTCATTCCTTCTCTCTTCCTCTCATAACCATTGCCATAATTGTTCTTGTATTCCTCATTGTTGTTGTAGTTTTTTGTGTACATTTCATTGTTGTTGTTGTAATTGTTCTTGTACTCTTCGCCGTTGTAGTTTTTTGTGTACACTTCATTGTTATTGTTGTTGTTGTAATTGTTCTTGTACTCTTCATTGTTGTAGTTTTTGGTGTAAACTTCATTGTTGTTGTGTAAATTGGTTTGAGGATATCCTTTTTTGTAGCTCTTATTATCATTGAAATCCTCATTAAGAAGCTCATTTTCAAAGTCTGTTATAGTTTTTGGAGTTTCTTTAGTGGAAGAATATTGGCTTGAATCAATACCGTAGAGGCCGTAACCGTGTCCTTCCTTTTCGACTAAAAATTCGGGTTCTGGTGCTGGTCCGGATGGTATAATAGTTGTTCCAATTTCTGGTGCTGATGCAGGCTCTTGTCCTAGTGTTGGTGCTGGTGCCGGTGCAGGTGTTGGTGCTAGTGTCGGTGCAGGTGTCGGTGCTGGTAATTGAGGATCTTCAACATTGTGAGTTTTTTTGAAATGAGAAAAGAAACTAAATAATTTGCTTTCTCTTGCTTGAATTTGGGGTGAGAGGAAAAGTACCAACAATAAGAAGAAAGAAAGTTGGTTTCCAAGAGAAGCCATTGCGTCAGAATGGAACAGAGCGGAATGAAATGGAATAGAACAGACAACGAGTTTATGACTGTTGAGTGAATCAAATTGTTAGGGTCATTTTTATAGATTAAAGGCCGGTTAATCATGCAAGGATTGTGGAAGGGTAAGTGAATGTGGGGTATAATATAGGAAAAATAATGAGTTATAAGGTCATGATATGCATGTGCAAGGTTTTGGAATGTTAGCATGGGAGATATAAAGATAGGCAGTGTAGGGGCATAACATTAGTCTTGGTCTAAAAATGACAGTATATGCTCTTTTTTTTTGCTTTTTCCTTTTTTAACTTGTTACTCTTTTGCTATATGAATTCAAAATTATTTGGAGGGTCTACCATATTTCTTTGTCTTTTTAGTTTGTTAGGTAACTATAATGTAAAAATGCTTGTTCCAAAAAATATCAAAGGAGAAAATGGAAGACAATTGTAAGTGGGAGTGTGAACTGTCAGATTTGTACAATTACATAATTATGCATTGAATAATCTAATAGCATTCTAACATATTCTCTTTTATCGTTTGAAATTTATATGGGTCTCACCAAATTATGTGGGTTATATATAAATTATGTGAAATCCATATGAATTTTAACCAATAAAAAAATGTTTTGAAATGTTAGTGTGTGTTAACTTGCTAACTTTTATATATCATGTAGACAACGTATTATCCTTACTGTGTCGTTATACATTTTTCTTAACTTATTTTAAATTGTTATAAAAGTTGATTTTTATGGAGTTATGTGAGCTTAATTAGTTTAGTTGGCAAGATATTGCATTATATTATGGGATTGATAGAGAACATTTTGATTTGTCAAATGCATGACTCTCTTATAGCAGAAAATCTGAATTCCTCTATGTGATCACTCTATTGCACTTATTATTTTCAAATGTAAATTTGTGGTAAGGAAATAATTGTGTGTATATTGTGCAACACACATGTCTAATTTTGATGATGATTAATGTTAATGCAATTCACTACAAGGTGTTGTCATTTCTAGTCAGATTAATACTCTCTCCGTACCAAAATATAAACAAAAGTGAGTCAAAGAAACTTGATGTATTTGATTCAATATTTGGACCAAATACATTCACTTTTATTTACCAACTTTTGCTTATATTTTGGAATGGAGGAGTATTTATTAAGTCTAAGTGGTCTAATCAAGTGAAATTAGTTACATCCATGCCATTAAAAAAAGTGAATATTAGTTACACTCACTAAACATGTTGGCTAGCAAGTAACCACCAATGCATTTAATTGATGTGAAGAGGTTTAAGACAATTTGCTTAAAAATTAATCAATGCCATGGTCCTCTTGGCTTCTAGATTATCAATTAAACTAACATAAGAAACTATGTTTTCAAAGGAAAATTGTTAAGTTGGCTCAATGAACGGCATGATTAGTTAAAAGCACGTTTGCACTTTTGATTTTTGATTATTTTTTGAGTGATGTTGAAGGAACATTTTTTTGCTTTGGAGACTGTGGCATGATTAGCGGGAAGACAGTTGAAAAAACAATGGGGACACTAGAATTTAGAAGTAGCTAAAGAACATACCTTTTGGGGTGATAGTGGGTGCACATTTTGACTATGATTATAGTTGATTTATTATTTAATGACTAATTTTTTCACCCTATTTCAATTTCAATAAATTCTTAAAACAATTTATAAATAAATATCTGATTAAGTTGTTTCAATGTACCTGCAAGATTTGATTTAGTTATGTTTAAAATATAAAATAATGAACTCCTATGTATTATTATCAATTGAGAATTGCGTCCAAATATTTTGGACGAATAAAAATTATGATATCTCTTTGACGAATGATGTTTGGACAACAATTTTGCCGTCCAATTTGTTGTCAAATGATTTTTATGAATATTTGAAATGTGTAAGTGTAGAATACATTATCAAAGAGACTTTCATCCATTTTCCAAAATTTTATTTCACCCTCAAATTTTATTCATACCATAAAAAATCTCATAAAATTTAAATTGATCCCTCAAATTTTTAATAAATATAAATAAAACTCTTCCACAACCTACCACCTCGAACAAAGTCAAATTGCGTGAACACGACAACAATGTCAAAATTTGAATTTTTTTCGAATCTTTCTCTTATGGAAAATTCATATTTAACTTTTCTAAAATACATTTGTGTTTTGGCAAAGTCAAATTTATTTTTGTCATAATACCGACAAACTCAAATTGAACTTTACCCGAATAGTAATGTTCCAACAAACTCATAGTTTGAGTTTATTTAAACACCAAAAGATACTTTTGAATAATATGATTTTTTATTGAGATAAATTTTTTATTAAGATAAATGGATACTTCAAATAATTTGTGGAGATATATATTCGAGAGGTATGAGATAAGTTATTTCTATTTTCTTACCCTTGCTATTAAAAAGTTCTTCATGTTCTCGAAGTAGGTATTTAAATTGCACAAAAATTTTGAAGGTACACTTTCAAATGACAAAAGATTTTTTGAAAAATTATTGATTTGTATACGAAATGACAAACACTGTCTACAACTCAAAACAAGATTTTAAATTCCAACTTAAGTCAAGATGCCCAATTTAATAATATTAGTATTATTGTATTAAGTCTTACAGACAATTTTAAACTGTTTTAAGTGCATACATTTAAACTTATATAGAATTTTATTTCGTTATGATCAAATTACTCCTAAGCATGTATTAGATTTATACAATTCGAAATAAAATAGATTTGGAACGTATGTTTTGAAGTAGCATAATACTGAAAATATTGACGTTTTGAAGGAATGAAAGTAAATGATTCATATAAGAGTGTTTTAAATTGTAGGATCCAAAATTATTAATTTTGGAACACACATTCCGAAGTTGCCTTTTTTTTCTTTTCAAATTTTTCATATTTCGGAAGTTACTATCCAAAAAACGCTCAATTTCATAACGTAACTTTCGAAGTGCGTCGGTATAATATTTTGGAATTTACGATCTAGACCCAACTGAAACAAAAATTAGAAGTATTTTCGGATTTTTTAGTCGGGAAAGTATGTAGGGGGTCTAAAGAGAAATTTTTATTTATATTGGAGGTGAGAAGATAAGTCTCCGTATGATTTTCATATTAGTTAAACTTCTGGGCTTAAATTTTTTTGACTTCCCTGTTAGGTCCATGTTTCGAATGTATTATTGAACCATCCGTCCATCACCCATTTGCTAATTGTAACACTTACACCACCAAAGTTTATGCTAAAAAATTTATTAAATTTCTCATCCACCCCCAAATTTATTTTTCTAGTTAGAAAAAATTCGGAATGAGCTACGGAATAAATTTCAATAAAAAAAATTATATCTTCATATGAGTTTGAAGGTAGGCTTATTAAATTTCGATTATTTTTCAAATGTTTAATTGACCAAAAAGTTTATATCTTTATTTTTAACAACCTATTTTATTTATTTATTTTGTAGAACTAGAGGTTAACAATAGTATTGATAAAGATGATAGAAATTTGTGAACATTGATTAAGTCACCGAGATGATATTTTTTTTTTTTTTTAAATTAGAATTTGAACTTTGCTTTGAAGAATTTAAACTAAGTTTATATTATTTTGGTGGATTCGTAGGAATTTCGATAATTTGAACTTTGTTATTATTATTAGTCAAGTGGCTTGTATTTTTTTTTGTCGTTGTTTGATCATATCACGGTTTGGTTGGTTTGTTGATCTCTCATGTGTTTTGTCTTCATAATAAAAAAAAACAGGCATGTTGTTTAACGATTTTTCATGTGCTTGACGCTTGCAATGATTTATATTAATTTGAGTGTCCAAATTTGATATGTATAATAGTAGAGCAAAAATTTAAAAAAAGGAAAAAAAAACTGGCCGGATTGAAAACCCGTAAACCCAAACCAAGCTGGGCTCGAGCATCATTTTTGGAGGCCTGTTTTCCACCCGAACTTTTTGATCCGGCCTAATGCAACCCGCGATCCATCCAGGCCAGCCCCAAATGAACCGGGCCGCCCATTTTGACAGCTCTACTATCTCATACCACCAAAGTGCTCAAATATTACTATGTACACCACCAAAGTTTCCATTGAAGTAGCAAAGTTTTTCACAAGAAATAGGGGTTTGAATTGTGATCCTTTTAAAAAATACCTATTAAAAATAATAGAGAAACACTTTGGAAGAACACACGTTAGAACGTTCTCTGAACGCTTGGTTAGTTATAGTTAAATAAGCTTGAGAACGTTCTCAGATCAATCTCACAGATTAAAGTTAAGTAATTAATAAGTGATGTGTGTGAGATATGTTTGCACAAATTAAATGAGAGTAACGGAAAGAAGAATACACAAAGCAATTATACCGGTTCATCCCTTTAACAATGGGTTACGTCCAGTCCTCACGCTCTAGTGAGTTTGTCCACTATGAGATGCTACCGATCTCAAAATACACTTTCTTCTTTTGATCTTATACCCAAGATCAGAACCCTTTAAGCCCTACAAGCTTAAAGATACCCCAACCCTCCAAGCTAGTAAGGGTATTACACTCAAACAATACATCCCTATTGACTTGAGTAGATCTTTTACAAAGATTGATGAAATGGATCTAAGCTTTAACAAACCTCACAAAGTGAGAAGCTTAGGAAAACAGAAACTCTCAAGCACTCAGTGTATATACTAATCATAGTATTGAATTACAGTTCTGGAGTGAAAGAGATCAAAGAAGAGGTTTAAGATTGCTTGTACAATAAAGACAAGTAGTGAGAAAATTGTGGTAAAAGTTCTTGCTTCTTCAAAGACACCAATGACTCTATTTAAGATTGCTTGTACGATAAAGACAAGTACTGTTCATGTAGTACTAGCAAAGTACACTTGTCTTTGGAGAGTAATCCACATGTGGGAGAATGCTCATTTAATATTCTTCAAAAAGGACATGCCAATTCTTAGTTTGAAATTAGTTGGAGCAAGCTCATAGGTCTATAAAAAATCTGTCTAACACAAAATAGACAGCTTATGATCTTTGTATTGATTTAAATTCATATGCACATGCTTGATCCTTTTTCTTGGGCCAAAGTGGAAAGTCACATATTTCCTTCAAAATATTCCTTGCCTTATTTAATATGAATACTGTTGTGATCTTGTGAGTTAATACAAAAAAAAAGGTGCTTCTTTGTCTTGAACATAGTAGACTTAAAGACATTAGTGCTTTATCATTGAAGTTTGTTCTTGACCGTAAAATAGAGAATGTTTTCAGAACATTCTTGCAGATTTTGTTCTTATTAGAAAATGAAGTAGATAATAATGTAAAAAATTCATTTAATTCTGATTAGATTAAAACATTCAAGAACACTTGTTAGATAACAATAAGATCAGAATTTCTCTTAAAATATAATTAAGATGTTTGTTATCTTTAAAACATCAAATTGAGATTTTACCTCAACATCCTCAAAGTACTTTTCATACTACCCCGGCATGCATATCTTTCCCTCTCCCCTGTCACCCACCAATGTGCCACTACCAAGGAGGTGTGACGCATTCGTCGTTGGGGCAGCCACGAAGTCCCATTCTGGATCTGGCAACGTGGAGCTTGCTAAAACCACCGGTCTTCTCGAAGTTTTGAAGTTAGTCGAAGATCTGAATCTCCAATCTGTGATCATAGAGATGGACGCTGCTACTATTGTTCGGGCAATCCACAAAAAATTGTTTCCCAGGAATCATTGGGGTCGATTAGCGCAGCGATGTTCTAGGGTTTTAGACAACCGTGATAACATTTCTCTAAAGTGGGTATCTAGGAAGGGAAACGAAGCAGCTCATGAGTTAGCTTGTTGGGCTATTAGAGAGCCAAACAAATATTGGGCTTCATATTTCCCTTATTGTATCTATCAGCATATCCAAAAAGATATGCCTATTGTAACCTAGTCTTTCGCAATAAATTTTTGTCCTTTATTCAAAAAAAAAAAAAAGGAGGTGTGACGCATTCATTGATAAATTGACATATAAAAATAAATTTTTGGGATAAATGATTGTCATATAGAAGACAAATATTTGTAATGAAAAAAAAGACAAATATTTGTTATTGATATATAAGAAATTTTGGATAAATATTGTAATTAATTGTTATAATTTAATATAAAAATATACACGTAAAATATGTTTGTCAACAAATAATAAATTAAATTTATTAAGTTTATATATCTTCTAAATAAAAAATAGAATATATTAATTATCATTTATTTCAAAATATATAGAGGATAATATTTTTATTAAAATAAATATATTGATTTAATAAGTTTTTGTGAAACTGCACAATAGTTTGACTAATGTTTCAACATATTTTATAAAAACTTCTAAATACTTTATTTAAATTAAATTTTCTAATATATGTCAAACTTCAATCAAGAAAAAAATTAATGAACCCGTGCATTAACAATAGTTTTTTTTAAACAAAGAGACAATTAATAATCGTTGATAAATATAAGAAAAAACATATGATAAATATTTGTTAGTGATATATAAAATAATTGAATAAATATTTTTCATTGAAAATTATAATTAATAATAAAAATAATGCACGAGATATATGTTTATCACTATCAATAAGTTAAATTAAATTAATTAATTTTTTTTTGTTTTGGAAAACTCGGTATCCGGCTCAAGAACCGACTAATTCGAGGGAACCAATCCCACCGTCCACTTGCGGGGGCCCCGTTTAAAGCCAGAGTTTTTTCTACTTTGTATAGACTAGCCCACCGAAATTGACACCAGGGGAAATCGAACGTGAGACCTTGAGAGGATCAAACTCCAAGGACCCAAACCAACATCACTAGGCCAACCTCAAGTGGGTTAAATTAATTAAATTTTTTATTTCTTCTAAATAAAAATTTGAATAATTAGAACATTTTAATTATAATTTATTTAAAAATATACATGGGGCAATAACTTTAATTAAACAAGTTTATTGATTGAATCAGTTTTACATAAAAGAGCACAATAATTTTACCTATATTTTAACTATATTTTATAACAAATTATTAAATATTTTATTTTAAATAAATGTTGTGCTTTAATATAATGACAATCTTAAATATGAAGCAAAAATCAATGGACCTATGTTAGGAATATTTTGCTAGTTATATTTTATCAAAATTGATAACAATTCTCTTTTTGATTTTTTGGTTTTTTTTTTTGTTAAGTAGTCTAGTAACCAGAAATTTCACATTTAAAAGTGAATAAATTGAATGTCTGAAATTGGAACATCGACGATGCATATATAATGCAATGTCTATATACCAACTAAGCTAAGCTTCTATCTAATATATTTCTAAATCACACATTAACCTCATAAAAAATAAGAAATTAAAATGTAAATCAATCACTAAAATGTCTACTTAAGAAACATTATATAATATTAGTTTCATAATCATTATTAGTCTCATAATATATCATCTTCCTTGGCCAATACAAAAATTACAGCCTTATAATCTCTCTCACACATTTGGCATTAATTAGGTTATACATACTAGTACTAGCGCTAGTAGTAGTAATATATAACAAAAAGCTCGAGTTAAACTTTTTGTGCTGGTCTATTAACTTGATATAGAATATGAACAAAGAAAGTTTAATATTATTGTCCTTCACTCTTTTTACTCAAACAGACAAAAAGAAGTGAGAATATGAAAATTCGACGAATTAGGGTTTTGTGGCCATGTGCATAAGAAACCAAAAACATCATCTCATGTTCAAGCACAAGAGGGTGGAATTTTTGGCACTCCTTGTTTTTGCAATTCACCCATCACACCTTCAAGTGCTGGAGCTTTAAGTCCAAGAGGCAATGGCAAATATGGTTTTGATAATACATCACTAATTGCTGCATCTATGCTCTCATTTGACTGTTAAAACAAAACACAACATAACACATTAGTTACACACATATACGGTTATACTAGCCATTAAAAAAAATACGGTAATATTAAGACTGCAATTTTAACAATAATTTTAACCGCGGAAATTATTTTTTGAGAAAAGTATAAAATAATTTTATACTGTCAAACTATCATGTTTTTCGCCACATCACTCAATTTCTCTCAACTTTCTTTATATGACATGAAAGCTTGAAATATTTTTATTGGTTGTCACAGTAAAAATTAATTTACACGAACAATGCATGCATGTCCTTTAAACTATTTTTTTCCACTCATCATTACAAATATTTGACTTAAATTATATTTAACTTCAAATAAATTTATACAAATGATGATTTATAATAGGACATAACTTAAATATAGTATGGTGTTATTTATATATTGTTCCTCTCACAAATAGACAATTTTTTATTTTTGGAACAATTTTTTACGACTTCTCAAAACTTATTAAAAAAACTAATTTTTACTAAGATGAACAACAAAAACAGCATCAAACACCTATAACGTTGCATCTAAGTTTTATCGTTTGAAATAATGTAAAATATTTTATGTTAATGGTGTAATATCAAAATTATTCTCTTTGTGAAATTTGACTAAATTACTATACCAAAACATGAAATTGACCGCTGGTGAGAATGTTGCGAAAACAACAAACTAAAGTTTGTATTTATAGACACGGACGAACAATAATGCATTAATTGTGAATGCATGCGGCGTGTTTAGGTGAATGAGAGGCAGAAAGAAAGATAAGAAGAAGAAATGACACTTGACCAAAAAAATATGACATGAGAGAAAGAGGGCATTAGAGGAATTATACTAAACCATATAAATTAATCTTACAAGTATACTCCATGCCACTTTTTAAAAGGAATTATACTATATCATAATTCCATGCCATTTTTTTTAAAAGGAATTCCATGCCACTTTTTTTTTTGTTAAAAAAGTAGTATCTAGAACTAAACTACATGGTACAAATAACATTAAAGGTTAATATGAAAATAAATTTACTTAATTTTATTTGTATGTTTGCGTGTGTTTTCCAGGAAAGGGAAATAACAAATAAACAAGTAAAAGTTGATTGTAAAAAAAATAACAAAAGGTAGAAGTTGGCTTAAGCTTTAGTGCTTAACCATTAAGGTTAACATGTTCACATAAAATTATATCTTGTTTTGAAAGTTAACTATATAATTCATCGTTCTAAAATATAAGTAAAATATGATCAACAAAAATGAATGTATTTGGTCTAAATTTTTAACCAAATACATCAAATATCTTTGACTCATTTTTACTTATATATTAAAACGATAAATTATTTTTTTTGACAAAAAAAGGTAGCTATATTTAATAGTCGATATTATTATATTTTTAAGAGAAGAAAATTTACCGGATGGAAGTCTAATAGAGGAGGAGGAGATTGTTGACCGGCAGGGACGACAACACCAGGATCAACTTGGTACATGGCATGGGGTGGTGGAATACCCGGAATAGCTGGAGAGACGAATCTCTGCATGTATATTAATTGTATTCATATTTATTATTTTTGAAAAAAAATAAGTAAATTAAATTAAGTAATAAATGATTTTTGTGAGTAATAAATATGAAAAAATATATATGTAGAGTAAGTAATTGACAATAGAATCCAAAGTTGGAAGTAGAAGACAACTTAAGTAGATCCAAAAGAGTAACGTGAATTGTTACCGTTGTTGTCAGAGGCTGTGGAAAACACGGTGTTCCTGCGGTTGGTGCATTTGGAGCCTGCATACCAAAAAAAAGAAGAAAGAATATGAAAAATAGGAATTTAATGGATTGGTCGTTTTCTATGATGTTTTAACTTTTAAGTAATTACAGTAAAAAAAAAACTTTTAAGTAATTATTAAGATTAAGATAATTTTCACATTGTGTCAAAAAAAAAGAGAAGATAATTTGTTACATTTATTTCTCCTAATGAAATATAACATCTCATTTAAAAAAACAGAAACTAAATTTTTTTTTTTTTTTTTGTATTTTAAGAAAAGTGTAGGGAGTAGGTCTCGGATTTGGATTTGCTAAAATCATAGTTTCTTACATTTAGACAAAATTTAGAGTATTTTGTCTTTACAAGATGCATAAATGCACTAACGCAATATTTTCTCTTTTTTAATAAACTTTGCCTAAATATAATATTTTGATAATAAAAGATGTTTAAGGTTCCCTTAGCTCAACTAAATTACTTTCATTTTATAGCTTATAAAATATGTTCAATCTAATATGGACATTTTAAAAATATTCCAAAGCATGACCTTATATATGTAATATTTTATAAAATATTTTTTTTATCTAAAAAAGAAGAAATATTTTATAAAAATTTGCACAATTTTTTTAATAGAAAATATTAATCAGTATCATGCATATACATATATATATTGTTTAATTAGAAACTTTGTAATTTTATTTATAAGTATCTTAAAGATTTGAATTTCAAAATCTTGTTCTCAAACTCTTTTGAGTCGTGCCATAGCTTAAGTATTTGAGCTACACACATTAATTTGAAACTTAAATTACTTACCCGTTGGTGCCAATACGAAGCATTAGGAGGCGGAGCTGCCTGCGCAGGTGCCGCCCAATTAGCCGGTGGCTGGTGTGGCGAATATTTAGGCCACATATGCATATAGGACTGTTCCATAGGATGGTGACCCCATACATGTAAAGGTCTAAAATGGTGTACTGGTGTCATGGGAGGGAAACCCATAGTTGGTGCAACCCAATGATTCACAATATCTCTTTTTCCTCCTACTCCTCCTCCTCTACTTGTTCCAAACATTTGCCTTCTTTGACTCCAACTTGCTGCTTCAGCTTCACGTGCTAGCAAATGCTTCCTATGTGATCGATATTTCTGCAATATATATGTTTAAATTAAAACTCCATATTTTAGATATTAATCTTCCCTAGCTAGACAAATCAACTATAATTTTTTTTAGAAACGGATAAAATTAATTATATTGAACTTATATTGAACAAAACAACTCTCAATCTGCACAAAATGTACACAACCAAAGAGAAAACCTAACCAAAAGAGCGAAAAAGAACTAAGAGAAAAAATCTACATAGCCAAGACATCTAAATGGAGTGAGCCATCAAATATTTAAGCTACGGTCGAAACCCTTCACCACAAATCAACTAATATTGTCCCGCAAATATCATTCAGATGTTAAAACATTGCAAGCATCTTCGATACACTGATATGTTGGAGTGCAGGTTCAAATCCGCTTATTTCCAATTCTTAGTACTTATGCGTGCAAGTTCAATTTTGCCATTAAACATTTTAGAAAGAAAAAAAAATCAAATATAATTATCATATGATATTTTTTTATATATCTATTTTTAATTTTAAAATTTTAAAATCTAACTAACCAACAACTTAATTTAGCTAGATTTTTTTAGCCGTTACGTCACATACACCTATACCTATATAATTTATTTGTATACTAAAAAATAGATGCAAATAAGTAACACTTTTTTTTTTATAATTGAGGTTAATTTAAAAGAGAGAATGAAAATGTATACTTGAAGGTGACTAGCAATGTTATGGCGGGTGAGGCAGTCAATTCCCATAATTTCCAAAATTCTTGAAGGTACAGCCTTATCCACACCTAGCTGCTCTACTGCTTGTACGAATCTTCTATGCAATTCTGGGGTCCAATCCACCTAATTCACACAACCCAACAACAAACATACAAAAATATTATTATTCACTATACGTATAAATCCAGCAAGTTTAATAAAATGTCAGTATCTTGTCTCAAAATTAAATTGTGAATATTTGTTAGGACACTAGTACTAGAAAATTTAATGTATCTCTTATGTATTGCTCAGAAATTCCTATGAATTTTGTATCTATTGAGAAAGTGGTTAATGTTTAAATTGGACATAATATCTTAAGGTATTATTCTTTTAAAGTAAATAAGTGAGAGTACAAAGTTTGAATCTCGGATCCTAATTAAATTGGAGTATAATTCTTACTAAGTGAGTTATACTCACGGGACAAATTAATACTATTTTAAAAGTACTTTATAATTTACAACAACAAAAAATTATTTACCAAAAAAATTATTCTTACAAAGTTACAAGACAAGTCTCTTCAATTAAGAGTATACCCGTGAGTGATCTTTGGCATTCAGAAACTTTGATAAGAGTAAATGATATAGATGGGGACATAACCTTAAAAAGGTTAACTCACATGAAATTAATTTCCACAAAACCTAATTCATAAGGTATTGTATTGTTATGTGTGCTAAAAAAAAATTCAAATGATTTGAACTAAGAGCGGATTGAAGGAATTTGGCGAGTTAAATAATTGGAGTTTAAATCTTAATAAAATAGTTGGATGAGTTAAATAATTAGAGTTTGAATTTTGCTGAAGAATAAAATATTAATAGAACAATTAATTACTATTATCTATTAAAAGAACTAATTAATAACTACTACCAAATAGAATATATAGCAACTCACCTTCACTTTTCTTTTCCCTTGATGATTATTCTTTGATTGAGATGATGATTTTCTTCCTTTCTCACCTTCCTTAGGTAATGGATTCATCACCACAGATTCATCTCTTTTGCTAATTATCTCTTCCACCTGGCTCGAACCCGAATCTGAAGAAGAACCTACTTTCTCTTCATCTTGAAATTTTTTCTCAATATTAATAATATTCCCATCATCAAAAGATTTGCTATTCGTAATTGTAACCGATGAATTCATCTCCGATTCCTCCCCGCTGCTGAGCGAGAATTCAGCAAGCATTTCCGGGTCCATTTCAAGATCCGGTAACACATCTCCATCATCAAAGCATACGAAGAAATCATCGTCGAATTCGAAATTGATGCTTTCCAATAAGTTTCCTTCGGAAAGATCAGCAAAATCACATGTTCCAATTGATAAATTCTCCTCCATTTCTCTTTGGCTTGTGCTACACATTAATGGTGCCACAGCTAGCATGGATTCTAATTGGCTAGTAATTCCTTTGATCAATTTCCACACTCTATATGCAAAAAAAAAAACTCAATCAACAACATTATAATATAATAAATTTAACAATGAAGTGATGAATTATATATTTATAAAAAAAAATCTAGTTATAAATTACTATAAACTATATAATAAATTAAGTAGAGGCTAGGGCTTACATGCTAGCTAGCTAGTGCATGAAAATTCAAAGAAAAAAGCTGAGAATTGTTTTGCAACCAATTAAGGTTAGTTTTTTTTTTTTTTTTGGTGTTTGTGAAAGAGAAGAAGAAATGTTGCTCTCGTTAATGGAATTGAAAAATGCAATGTTTCCTTTTTAGGAAGCGGTAAGGGGGTGTTTGGAAAGAAGAAAATATAGCTTAAATCTTTCTCAGCCACAACTTATGTTTTTGTTTGTAAGTGTGCTACTTGCAGAGTTTTGCTCTGGCGTTTTCACTCTGCATCTACTATATAATATTATTATTTTTGGAAGGTACTATAAATTATTATTATAGTATGATATATGATATGAATAGTATATAATATATTTGACTTGTGGATGGTGTTTTTTGAATTTTGATTTTTTCTTTTTGAAAATTCAAGAGTGCTTATTGATTTTTTTGGTGATTTTAATTAAAGGTGTAATGGATATGTATGAAGAAAAGGAGAAATATTTTTTTGACTAAGAGAAAGAGATTTTTTTCTTTTTTTTTGTGAGTTGAAGCTATATTTGTCACTTTAATTATGACCGTGGAAATGAGAGGGATGTGATGCGAGGAAGGATGATGTTGGTAGCTAGAGAAATTGACCGTTGTATTTTCTCCCCTTACACTAAACAGATAATGTATATCTTGTTTATCTGATAATTATCAAATAATTGGAAGAAAACAAGATTGACTGATCATTAATTATGTGGTCTATGATCTCTAAAAAAAAAAACATTATTTGGTATATATGGATATGAGACATTTGCCCCTACCAGTTAGTTTTCTATAAATTCAAAATATTTATAAGTTGCATGCCAATTTCATCCGGAGAATTTTTTTTTAGTACAGAGATGAGGGAGAAAATTTCTTCGAAGAAGGTTTGGAGATAGAGACAATTTTATTATTTGTTTCTGGAGATTCAGTTTCCGAACATTTTATGCAAATAATATTTATGAGTATATTTATCTATATTTTTACATGATATGTGCATATATTATTTGTTTATATGTGATATTTATTATTGTCACAAGACTTATAATAATATTATATTTTTTATTTGTTCTATGATTAATTTTTGTTTACAACTAATTAATAGAATTGTGACATTATTTCTTTTAGTGCATAGATATAAATAGTGGGTGATCTAATAACAAAAATTTGATAACAGGCTGAACGATTTTAGAGGTGACCTTTGGTATATACCATCTTAGATTTTGGGTTAAACCTAATTAACTTGTAATATGAGAATTGCACACACTTATAAATATATACTCAAGTAATTTCTCATTCAATGTGAGATTCTTTACATATCCCACATTAAAGAGCTTTATTTTATTTCTTTCTTATATAAAGAAAATAAAAATAAAACTCTTTTTTCACATAGTTTTAAATTGCAAATGTGAATGTTGCAATGTAAAATAATTTTATAATGACACCAAACATTAAAATAATTCTATAATTATTGGAACTTTTTTACATAAATTTATTTATTTTAAAATATTATTATTTTTCCCCACCCACCAAATATGTTTCCCCATATCTACCAAATTTTACACTTTCGGCGGTGGATTCTCTCCCCTACTTACCAAAATTTTCACTTATTTTTTGATTCAAATTGTTAAAGATAAAGATAAAATAAGATAAAATTTGTCATTATTTTTTCCAACACCAAATCCAAAAACAAGGCAGAATACTGCTAAATTGAAGCAAAACAAAAATATATTTCTAAACACCCTTATCATAATAGATCCTTTCGGGATAAAAGAAAACTTTGTCAACCAAAGACACTTCACGTAGATCTGACCAAATTGCAACTCACCAAAGCAATAGGCTCGATGAAGACCGCCAGAAACCTCTGGTCAAAGCAAAAATTCAATATTTATGATTTGATTGTGTGGCGGCCGGAGAATACTTAGGAAGAAAGCGTCGATGGAGGATAGTGTTTTGACAGAGAAACCATATTCTAGAACCGCAACAAATTGCATCCACACTAAACACTATCAGCGTGATGAAGGCCGCCGAGAAAAACCTCGATCGAAGCAAGCGTCAGAAAACTTTGACTCGTCGCATCACCACCCCTCACACCGCCAACCACAACACTAAGTAATTAACATATAACAGCTGCCAACAAGGAGCTACAACCACCTCCCCAAACAAAACTCATGGAAGCAAACAAGATCCACTGCCAACAACCACCATAAAACGAATGCGATAAACACCCACTGCCAATAACCACCACCAAAATAAAAGCAAACAACAGCCACTACCAACAACCACCACCAGAACTTGTAGAAAACAAAAACACTACAAAAAACCAAAACTCCTACTATAAACAGCAACAACTGCTGGAGTAACGAACTCATCCATCACCAGAATCCAACAACCACCACCTGAACTTGTAGCATACAACAAACACTGTAAAAAACCAAGATCACTACAAGAAAACTGTGTTATAGAGTCAACAGAAAATGGACGCTAAAGGACAAAAAATGGACGCTAAAAGCATTTTAGCGTCAATTTAGCGTCCAAATATTTGAGAACAATAAAAGCTTTGATGCTAAACAGTAGCGTCCATGTGGACGCTAATTTGTGTTTACTATTATGGATGCTAAAACTGAAGCTAAACGCCCATCCAGATACAGACGCTAATTAGCTTTAGCAATTGTGGATGCTAAAATAATGTTAAAATATTAAATATCAAATCGGTTAAAACGTCAACTGATGTAAAAAGTCTATTTTTTTATAAAAAAAAAAAACTTTTTTTTCTTTCCCCCACAACCATATATAATTTTGTACGTGACCATAATTTCATACAAACTCACTTAATAACCAAAGCTTGGATAATGATATAATTAATTAAACATCAGCTCAATAAGCATTAATTAATCATGTAAAAAAATTAATGTACAAGTTATTTCTACAATTGAAGATAGAGAGGAGGTTAAAAAAAAACTCAATGGCTATCATAGTTTAAATGAAGTACATCTTAATAAATATATTAGTACAGTCAACTAATATTCTTTTAGACCCTAAAAATAATAAATTCTACTATTAACTATCTATGTAGACTATAGTGTATAGAACAAATTACAAATAATACATTTAAGAAATGCGGACATAATATTCAAAATCAAACCTTTACCCATAAGAAGACTTGAAAGTTGATCAACAGTTTTGTATTTACTATCACAAGCTTCCCAATAGTGAGAGTTTCAGTCTTGTCAAAACAATGCAATTTACCTACAATAAGGTAGTCCAAAAGATATTCAAATGTAAATCCAAATCCACATGAAAGTAAAACCATGAATGCTTTTTTAGATAATTTTGATATTCTGCAACAAGTAGACATGCTAAAGCCATATGCATCCAACAAGTAAAAATACTCTTTTGCTTACTTTATAGTCTATATGTAACTCTCCCCAAATAAACATGATGTAATTCTCTAATAGTTCAAAAATCAAGGTACAAATTGCATATTTATGATGGTACATGGTTTTTTAAATGCTACAGCAGTACAGCCATTTAAGGAATGATATCAATTGTCAATTTGGAGTCATACTAAAGAAAAATTTTGTCTAGTCACACAACAAAGGCCCTACACAAGTTTAAAACAGCCCAGACAATAACGAGAAACCAAAACAGCAGGTAATTGAATATGGAGCACACCTTTTCATTGATTAATTGAATATTGAGCACACTTTTTCAGGATCTCCACCATCTTCAAACATGTTATATGCTCCTCTCATGAATGGTCTTGGGTCTCTTCCAACCTAAAATCATCAAGAAATTGAATTAATTGAATACTGTCATTTTCTTTGTTTGTGATAACTTCCTAACTAGTAGTATTAGAAATTTAGAATCAATGACATGCCTTAAGGTATTGTTTCCTTACTTTGCTCCATCAACTCCAAATAGTTGAGCTTTACAAAAATTGCACCATATGAACTCTTCTGTATCATTTCGATTTTGAGCAACATCTAACAGAAACTGCTCAGCTCCTTCTTAAAAACTATGGGGAAAAAAGGCTATTGTGTTAGTTTTAAAAAACCATTCATATACATTTTGTTTGTTCCAATTCGGTTCTCTTTGCTATAATATATTCAGACGTGGAACATTGTAATTGCTATAATATATTCAATTAACAGTTTGCAAGGGTTGGCTTTGGTTGAAGAAAATAATTAATTGGACTATTCACTATATCATTGATTAACTACACCAAATTCAACCACATCACATACACAAATGTATCCATTACTCAATTTGCATAAAAATTATCAACCACATCACATACATAAGTGCATCTAACACTCAATTTTCAACAGTCTCATATATCATATAATTAACTTGTCAATCTAAAGAGTAAGGTATAGAACATATTTCATCAAACACCAACACTGCACTACACATTTAAAATTGCATACAAGTTAATTAACATATCAAATATCATTACTCCACTACTCTTAGAATGTGTTTAACCCTATCATCTTGATCCAGCCCCTAACACTTACCAACACACATTAAATAAGAAACTGAAAGCTTGTTTTAACTTTAAAAAAAAACAAGCTAATTAGTTATGTAATATGTAGTACTAGTACCTACCATTAAAGAATGTGGCAAAATAGATTTTTTGAAAAAGGCTACATTTTATTAAAAGAGATAATATTAAGTAGATGTACTGATATTACAAGGGACTAACAAGTACATACCTATTTTCAACTTCCTGACATAATTGTTAGTTCTCAATATTGCTTACATGATTTAAGGCAAGGTAACCGCCACTTTCAAGTAAAAATTATAAAAATTCTTTGCTTCTGCTTAGCTCCTGCAAGCAAGGAACAACTATTGTAGAAAACTGATTTGCAATTGACGATAAGATTACAAATAAAAAGGGATACCTTTACTTGAAGCTGCAAGTATTTAACATAGTCAATGATATTGTGAGCTTGACTGCCCTGAAAATTAAGATTCAATTCATTGAATGCCAATATACATACAACAAAGAATAAACTTAAATGGCAAAATACGAGAGAGACCCAAAATGCCAACCCCGTGTCATGGCTTTAAATGCTGGTTTAGTAGAAAGCTCAATATTGTTTCAATCTCAAGAAATACATAAAAGATTGTTAACCCTTAATCCATCATGACACTGACATAGGCCACTAGCATATCAATATTACCATCAAATAAAGTATTCCTTTTTCATTTAAAAAAAAAAAACCTTTTCAACTGAATAAAATTTCTGCATAATGATTGTAAAATATCATAAATTGAAAAGTGAGTAAGAAACCTGAAGGATTCCTTATTGCAATTCTTCTCTTTAACTCCAAAAAAAGATTGAAACACCTCAAGCTCTGCACGAGAAAAATGTTGATGCTCTGAAGAACAAAAAAAGAACAAGTTAAACACTAAAGTTACATTCCAACAAGAATATCCTAAAATCATAAATTTTGGAAACAAGTACTTTTTATTGTTACTTGTCTCTGTTTGCTTTACTATGAACCTTGATTAGTAGCTAGCTATTGGTGAGAAGAATGTTGCTCCTTGAATTTGGATTTGAGCATGAGAAGAATGTCCATTTGTTTTGCAAGGAATCCCCTCTTTTCATGAACTCTTTCTTCTAGCTTAATATGAGCTTCTATTGACACAATACAGAATAATCAAAGAACATGTGGGTAAAGAGAATGTACTTTATTTGTAAATTGTATTCATGTTCATCATTTTACAAAACGTAACAAAGTAAGAGTGTGCCGCACACCTTTTATAAGCATCAAATTGGATATTACGGTCATAATTATCAATACCGGCTCCCAATTTCGTATAATCCCATCCAAATTAATAATGTGAGAGATGACTACCTCTTAATAACTATCAGGATGTAAAAGTTTAAGGCCTAAAAATTCATTGAAGCACACAAAATTTAAGAATAACTTTGTAACTGGAAAAAATGACTATTTCCAACAAGAAATACAAGAACAAAAAGGAAAAAACGAACATAACAAATTAGAAAATATAGAAACTAGATGAAAATTAAACAAGCTAATGACAATAAATGCAATAATCAACTTCTCTGTAATCAGTTGCATAAACGAAGAAACTGTGAAAGTCATATGCAATCACAACTTCCAAAAATTATATAAAAAATTAAAAAAATGAATCTTCTGAAACCCTAATCATGATTATCTAGAACTTAAAACGAAGTTTAGAACAAAAATACCCAAAGACGTGAGATATGAAGAACAAGAAAGAAATCATATTACCTTTGAACCAAAATGCGAACCCTTCAAACAAAAACTCCATAAATCATAGAGCAACAAGCAAGAAGGGTGGAAAGGAAGGAACCAATATGCAAACAAGTTTCATAGGAAAGGTTTAAAGATTCGAAGGGTCTTCCATTTCGCAGGGAAGAGAATGATATTACACATCTTGAGGAATCAATTAGGGTTTCTTCGTGAATCTTCAAATCGAACTGCCATGAAGAACCAATTGGGGGTATAGGGTTTCTCCGTGGAGGGAGAAGGGTAAGCGATTAAGCTCATTACTCGGTGATGGAGTTTTGTTCATAACCACCGAGCTTCTCTTCAGCGCTATTAGGGTTCGACGGTTCGTTGTTCAACTAATGAGGGAGATGTGAAGGAATTAGTGAAAAATAAATGAGGGAAAAATTTATTAAAAGTAAGAGAAATAAAAATAGTGGTGAAAAAAGTGAGGGAAAGGTTAAAAATAAAGTGGAAAAAATAATTTGGGTACGTTTTTTTAGCATCAGAATTAATAGACTCTAATTAAAATGGTTTAGCGTCCAAATTTGTAGATGCTACTTAAAAATTTAAATTAAAAATTAATTAGCGTCAATAATAGCGTCCATTATACTGATGCAAAGTTTCATTCAAAAAATAATTTACAAAAAGTCACTTGTGTTAGAAATTATGGACGCTAAATAGACGCTAATAGCATCCGAAATGCTCTGATACTAAAATTCTAGAAGCTAAATCACAGTTTTCTTGTAGTGGATGTGTAACTGCCTGATCAGGCCCCACCACCTTAGGTGGTCCCACAAAAGACAAAAACTCCAATATTGAGGGGGTGAAGAAGATCGTGAGGTGACAGTGCTTGGACCACCTAAGGTGGTGGGACCCGGGCTGTTACAAGATGCCTACAACAAATCAGCACCACCAAACCACCGCCAAATTTTCCATAACCCATTGCACAGAGCAACCCAAACTGGGTTGAAAAATAGAACCACTACAACAATAAATATAAATCCACAAAAACAAGGCAATGTAGCGGCGTCGCCGCCATCTATACCTAACCAAACCTCAACCTTCCGACACATAGGAGAAAGGTGTAGGCCCAAAAATTGAGCTAAAATGAACGACTACGAAACAATAGCTCACTAGAAAGAAAGGATAGTAATGTGATGGTGCGGAGTAGCGTAGATTTAAATTTTAGAATAGGGAGGCAGCAACTAATTAGGTTAAGAGAAAAAGGCAAAGAAGTTTTCCCCATGTTACTGGTGTTCATCAACAAAAAATCTTCAAACAAGTTTTGAATAACACTTGTGATATTCCTTTAATTCAATTGCCCACAACTAATTTTAAGTTGGATGTTGTAGCCACTACATAAGAATTATGGAGGATGATCATGTGGTTAGTGTTGATAGTTGCACGAATTTTTTCATGGAAGAATAATGTTAAGGAAAGGTGATATATCATCTCCAACAATCAATGCCCCGCAAGAAAATTTAAATGCTCATTGGAGTGTTCTTGATAAATTAGGGATTCTCATGCCTATTGGTAATGGTTTATTTATTTTTTCATTCTCATCGTTTCATGACCTTATAATAGGGGTGATCGCGGTGCGGTTTGGTTCAGTTTTGAGTATAAAAGTCATCCTAACCGCAAGATAAAAATGCATGCGGTTCGGTTTGGTTCGGTTGGTTTTTAAAAGGTCATCCAAACCAAACCAATGCGGTTAGGATCGGTTCGGTTGTTGCGGTTTACTCCATTACATTTCAGTACCAAACAATTTTAAATATCCAAAAAAAAAAACTTCAATTTCCTAAATAACATTACAGTACCAATAAAAGTTCTTTATCCAAAATAACATCACATTACCTTACAATTTTAAATATCCAAAAAAATAAATTTAAAGTTTCAAAATAACATCATAGTACAGATAAAAGTTGTTGATCTAAAATAATGTTACAACAAAAAAGTAACATTACAATACAAAAAATAAAAATAACTTAAAGTTCCATTAATTTGGTGGACTGACTTGGTAATTGCACTACAAGAAATAAGATTTTTGGCAGCGACTTTTTCGCAGCGACATTCAAATTGTTGATAAAAATATACATATAGTAACAACTAATTAAACTTGTTGTTATAAGTTAGTCTTTTTCTCAACAATTACATTATCGCTGGGAAAAGTTAATTATCTCAACAATAATTATTATTGTCGCTAATAGTATAACTTTTTTGCATCAACTTTGTAAAGTCGCTGGGAAACCACTCAATTACTACAATATTTTTTTTTATATTATCTTTTATCATGGTTTCTGTTCCTATTTTTATGCGTAAATTTCTTTTAACATAAAATTATTATTTTTGTTACTATTTTTATGTTTTGCATCTTTTTTTAAATAATTACATTTAAGGATTGAATATTTGAAATATTATCATACTTGATGAGAACAAATTAAGGTTTTTTTGTTCCTTTTAATATATTGTTAATAGAATAGAAATACATTATATTAATTTGAATATAATAAAGCAAGATGATTCTTTGACAAATTTTTCATTTGTCATCTAATGAGAATGCTTACTATTTTTAAAATTGTTATTAATAATAATATTTCTATGACTATCTTTAATTATTTTTTAATTATTTAATTTATTAATTTCTAACTACTTTATTTTTTATTGTTAATTATTAAATAGAATAATTAATTTAAATAAAAAAGGTTTTTTTTTTATGTTATCTTTTAATTAAAAAGGAATCATGTTATTTGGGATTTGAGATACACATGATCTTTTTTTTTTTTTTGTTTTCTTTTTATAGGCAATGTTAGTTGTTAGTATTTACGATGTTTTTTTTTTGTTTTTTTTTAATTCTAATTGAAAATTAATATTTGTACGTTTTGACTAATTGGATAGACATAAACATTTAACTGACGCCTAAAAAGGTTCAATTGTCATCTATTAATTATTTTTTTACTAAATCTATTAATTAAATAGAAATTATGTTATTTGGGATATGCATGATTTTTATTCTATTTTTTTTATACTAATTGGATATTTTTGTAACACCCTAATATTTAAAAATAGTTATTTAGTTAGAATATAGTATATTTAAGTGATTATGTGCTAAGTAAACTATTTGATAAATTAGAATTTATTTAATATAGTGAGAATATGAGAATTATTTGAAAGATAGAATTAATTAAGATATATTTTAGAATCATAGATATAATTTTGAAATACAGTATATTTTAGGAATATATCATCAAAATAAAATATTTGAATTTTCATGAGGAATAAGATGAGAGTTTTTAGGGAATTAAAATAGAAACAAATCCGTTATGAATCTTGCTTGTTTTTAGGATAAGAAAAACATAAACTTCCTCTATAAATGGAGCAAAATAACTTAGAATTAGGATTACCACAATTTACAAACAAAATTTCGTGTACCCTTTATGACAAAATAGTGGATATCGAGAGCAATACTAAAATACTCATAACTTTCTCATCCGAAGTCCGAATTCGATTTCGTTTGTTGCTGAACGACCGTAGGAGCAAGGGCACATTAGATATCCCAATTTAGCTGGAGGAAGTTTCTGCAAATTCTAGGTAAGGGGGGAGATTGTTCATGCATAGGGGTAGTGTTGACCATAAGAATAGTCGACGGGACCTTGCCCTCCTTATGTTTTCCCTTGTTTGTTTCCCTTTTCTTTTTAATATTTTGATTCCTTTGAGTTTATGATTCATAATATGCTTTTATTGATTAATTCGTGGCTTTTGTATAATGGAGTTATGCTAGTTAGGATGTAACTAATTGAGATGAATCAAATAACAACATAGTAAAGTTAACTAATATTATGGATAGTTACTTACTAATTATTGTTATAATAATTCATATGTTACTTTTTTTTCTTTATTTTTTGTTGGTACAAGAATTCATATGTTACTTTAATTCATAATATAATAGATTATTTTTTTATCACATTAATAACTTGCCTTTGAATAGTCATTACTAAAAGAAAAAGTCGCGGTTTTCTTTTTCAGTTTTCTTTGTGTTTGTTGTGCTTTTCAGGTTTGTTAAGCTTTGTCACACAAATGAAGATTTTAAACAGTTGTTCCTGTAAGTTGAGTTATAACAAGCTTTTATGACTAATTAAGAGATAGAAGGGAGCTTACGAATGGAGACCGTTTTTGCAAGTTTTTCGAGTAGGAAATATGTTGTAACAAGCTTGTTCCGAGTAGGAAGCTTATCTGACTATATTTTAAATATTGATTTGTTATCATTAGATTGTTATCTTTAGGAATTGTATTATTATGATTTTTAAAACACTTGTTTGTTATCTTTAAATTGATCTATTTCACAAAATATATTGGGAAATAAATTTGTTGGTTTATGTTGTATATCTTTTATTGTGAATCTAATTTGTTGGTTTATGTTGTATATCTTTTATTTTTGGAAAATGTAATATATTCCAACAATTTTTATTGCTGAGGTAAAAATTATATAACAATAATTTATATCGTTAACAAAAAATAACTATTTCGCTGCGAAAAACACTAGTTATAGCAGCGACATTAATTGTCCTTGAAAAACAATTTTTTTCGTTGCAAAAAACACATTTTTTTCCAGCGACAATAATTGTTGTTGCAAAAAACATTAGTAATGACAACGACAATAAATGTTGTTGCAAAAAATCACTAGTTATGCCAGCGATATTAATTGTTGCTAAAAATACTAGTTTTGTCAGCGGCATTAATTGTTGCTGCAAAACATTAGTTATGGCAGCGACATTAATTGTCCTTGCAAAACTTTTCGCAACGGCACTTATGGCAGCGACATGCAGCAACATTTTTTTTGCTGCAAAAAATACTTTTTGCAGCAACTTTGCGTTTTTGGCAGCGACATTTGTCGCTGCAAAAAACGATATTTCTTGTAGTGTTGGACTATGTATATTGGAATATAATAAAATCTTAATGTGGTTTTAGTGGTATTGGAATATAATAGAAGCTTAATGCGGTTTTAGCGGTTAACCGCGGTTTTAGCGGTTTTTACGATTCGCGGTTTTGCGGTTCGCGGTTCAATAGAAAGGTCATCCAAATACATCCAAACCAAATGCGGTTTTTGCGGTTTTCGGTTTGGATTGGTTCGGTTTGCGGTTTTACTTTTGGATTGGTTCGGTTATGATCACCCCTACCTTAGAAGGGTATTGGCGATCATGTAGTCTTTCTCCAGATATTCTCCGCTTATTGTACATTTTGACACTGGACTTATATCCAGATTCAATTAAAAATTCAAATGTCAAATGTTGAATCAAAATTCATAATTTTCCTATTGAAACATTGGAGACGACTAATTTTATTTGCATGTATTTCTCCTTTATTTTCATAAAATTAAAAAAGTTCATATTTTTCCTTAAAAAGGATAATATATATATGTTAAATATATTCCAAAACACAAATTCACATAATCTAATAATAAATTATTTAAAAGTTCAAAGACCGGATTAAAAAAGGTGAGACAAAAACTATCTTTTGAAAAATTGAAAATAATTTATTTGACAACCAATAAAAATTAGTCACATGAGTAAATTTATATGTTTGTATGCACATGTTTTACTCCGTTTACAAATTTGCTTATTTAAATATTTTTCATTGTTTGTTAGACAAATCACCCTCAAATTTTAAAGGAATAATCTAGAAAATAATTAAAAATGATCTAATTAAAATTTTTTGAGAAATTCAAGGATTCAATTATAAATTTTTTAATTCAAAAACTTATTTCAAAAAATGTAAAATAGTTCAAACATCTACATAATAATTAACCAGATTTTTAATATGAAAGTACAAATTGTCGTTGAAGCTATGCCGTGAGTGTCACTCTGACTCCTCTCATTTTCTATATGACCAAACCTACTAGGCTACTACATCTATAGAGAGAGGGTTACATTGTGTGTGCGCCACAAACCACAAACAATTGAGACAAACAATCCTTGTCATGATTCAAATATCTCAGCACTACACATTACACACCTCTTGTTATCATATCTGTTAAATAATCAATTATTCCAAAATTTTAAAGCAGCTATTAGGATTAGCTACATCAATGGTTCTATATTATTTCTAACACGCCCCCTCACGCAAGAGCCCACTTGAACTTGAAGCATGAATATAATGCATAGGTCCACCTACCATATGTTTAAATTCCACTTTTTAATTAGAAAGTGAGGGGAGCGGAGATCGAACTTTAGACCACTTAGTCATAGAGGCTCTGATACCATGTCAAATAACCGATTATTACGAAAGCTTAAGCTGTTAGGATTAGCTAAATCAATGGTTCTATATTATTTCTAACAATTTCCATTTCTTTAATTTGTTAGTGTGTCAATTTTGATATCTATATAAATAAAATATCAAATTATTTTACTTTAACGTGAAAATGTATGGGCATGGTTTTTTTTTTTGGTTACATGGGAATGGTTTATGTAATATAGTGAATTTCTATATATTCATGTAATGTATATGTATAAGAGTAATAAAAAAACAATCAGTTTTGTTAGCTTAACTCAATTGGTAGGATATCGCATTATGTACACCGTGACAAAATCAAAAGACCTAGGCCGTGGAGACTTAAGGCGCCTATTAGGGTCATTTTTTTAATTATGTGGGACTAGGGAAAAAATAGAGTATATATGTAAAATATCAACTGTCTTAAAATATTGATTATACTTTTTTTTTACAAATTGATTATACTTTTTTTAAACAAATATTGATCGTACTTATACTTAAGTAATTTGATTTCTTCTATCTCATTATACACATATCTTTTTCAGGAAATAGGCTATACACATATTTTTTTTATCATGCTTTAATCTAATATTCTATATAATGGCATGGAAATTAAATATAATTTAGGTGATGGGTCTTTCAATCCAAACTCAAACCACGTGGATGAAGGGACCAATGTGGTGGGAACCATTCATTTTTCTCTTGGTCAATTCACATACTTTGTTAATACTATAAAAAAGACATAAATGTCTCAATTTACTGATGGTCCTTATGAGCTATGAAGATGGACATAAATATTGGTTTTTTTAATAAAAAGGTCCTCAAAATAGCAATAATTGTAGCTGCTGGCCGGTCATTACAATTATATAAGGAATCTGAGTTTCTATATCAATATTGGGTGTCCTTCTCATAGGGGTCCCCATATTTTTTCTCTCTTAAAGACAATCCAAAACCAAGGCAGTGACACTGACCCTGTCTAATTTCAATAATGTAACTGGATCGAATTTTATTACTTATAGTTATATCCTACTAAGTCATGGCACAAACATTTTCCCTTCATTTCGGGCATTTATTAATTAGCTTTACGATCCTCAACATTTCCATTTAACTTGGTTATTATTATTATTATTATTATGTTTGTCAAAAATAAAAAACTTGGTTATTATTATGATCCTATGATATTTAATTTCTTTATTTTTTTCATTAACACTCTATTGTTTTCGGAAAAGGTTTAATTTCAATAATTTAAAATTTAGCTGCGAGGTAAATAAAAACTTAAACTTGAGTTCTTTTAAATAATTCGCTTAAAAAGGAACTCATTAACCATTTAAATTTAAATACTTAGTTTGATTTTATGATAAGAAACAACATGACAAGTAATTCGTTAAGTGAGTTAAAAATGACTTGGCAAATTAAGTTTAAAAGATTTAAAGTTTTTAAAGAGCAAAATTCAAAAAATAAACTAATCTAATCGCTAAGCAATTCAAGGTGGTCTTAGTGACTCATAGACAAATGTCAAAAACATCACCCTCGAGAAAGGTCAACCCACTAAGCAAATCATCAAATTCGCTTAGCGATGATTGACCACATACATGCTAGTATAAAAGGCAACTTAGTTTCATTTGTGGAGCTTCTTAACATAATTTTTTGGAGAGATACAAGGAGAACAAAGGTAAAAAGCTAAGAAAAGGTTGATTGCATATGAGGAATCATCTTAAATATGCTCATTTCATCATGATTTCTTGTTTTCGTGTAAAACTTCCGTAAGTCCACTATTTAGGACGGTCCATGCCTAAACAAAGTTAGCCTAAACAAAACCTGGCTGTTTTGACCTTGACTCATTTAGCCCATTGGGCCAGTCCAATATCAATATATACGATTGCAAAAATGTTAACTTAGAATCATTGATCGGAGTTGGTGAATATTACCACTTTTATTTGCAATCGTAATTATGAAACAACAAACCTCAAAATGTTAACTTAGAATCATTGAAGTTATTGAACATAGAAAATATATCAAAAATCTTTATAAATATGATAATTGAAAATATTTTGAAACTGCAAAACACTATAAGTGTTATATTTTGATGTGGAACAAAATAAAGACTAATTTTTTTCATCATTAATAATTTGCCTTAAAAATTTAAGTGAGAAATTTGGTGAGTTGTGGAGGGAATCTACATAGGGAATTGGAAAATTTGGTGGGTGGAGGAAAAAATTTGGTGGGTGGGGGAAAATAATAATGTTTTTAAAAATGAATAATAATAATAATAATAATAATCTATACAAAAATATAAATAAAATTAAATAAAAATTACAATAGATATAATTTTTTTATGTGTGGTGTAAATTTAAAATATTTCATGTCGCTATTCGCGTCGCAGCAACTGCAACTAAGGTCCCGTTTGGCCCGGCTTATTTTTTACTTTTTATTTTAGCTTAAACGAAATAAAGAAGTATAAAATTATATTTGACACTATTTCTCCTTAAAAGTATTAGAGAAATAAAGTAAAGAAGTAAAAAATAAAAAAAAATAAAGTCAAACACAATTTTTTCCTTCTTTACTATTTTTAAGGAGAAGAAAAAAAGAGGAAAATAAGCCGGGCCAAACGGGGCCTAAATATAAAATCATGGGTGTGATAATTTACAAGTACATTGTTAGTGAGTAATATACAATCTAGAATAATTTTGATGGTTATAGTAAAAATCAATATTGTCAAATCCTAATATTATACAATAGATCTCTCATAGTTTTTCATGAACAAAAACTTATGTATGAAGAACTACATGTGAAAATATCATTAAAAGCTTAAAAATTTACCAAGAGGATACATCAAAAAAGTTGTGAAGTAGTTGTCAAAATATAATCCCAACAAGTTTACTTATCTGTTTAATATAATGAGTTTAAAGGACATTCACTAACAGTGAAAATTAACTTTACATTGACAATCAATAAAAATGCTTCAACCTTCCATGTCATATCAAAAAAGTGAAGTTAAGTGGGATGACGTGGCAGAAAATATGATTGTGATTGATTGATAGTGTAAAATTATTTTACACTGTCTGAGCATATTCTTTTTTCTTTAATATAATTTACTGCTTTTATTGCAATTGTGTTTATGAAACGCCATAACTTTCAAAACCCTAACTTAAAATCATTGAAATTATCAAACGCTATAAATATATTGCAAGCAAACCTCTATAGATACAATAATTGGAAATATTTTGATTCCGCTACTATAACTGTTACATGATTTGGTGTCTAGGGAAAAAAATGGTGAGTGGGGGAGGGAATCCACAGAGAGAATTGGAAAATTTGGTGGGTGGAGGAAAATATTTGGTGGGTGGGGGAATATAATAATGTTTTTAAAAATTATTATATTACTATAAAATTACTATAATATATAACATTTTTTTTATATTTGCTTACTAATATAAAAGTATTCATGCTATACCACAGTTTAAATTATGAGTGTGATTTTAACTCTGCTCAGCTCGTAGCTACCGTAGGGATTAATAAAAAAAAAATCATGTAATTTATTGGTAAAAAATGCCACCTTTAAATTGCATAAGTAGAATGATTGGAGTTCAAATTCAATCACTTGAAAAAATGAAAATTTATTACTATCTAAATTATCTGATCTTGATTAGGAACGATATAAATGCATGCTATTAGTTATTTCAGCAAAATCTCATATTTCAGAGGGGCATATATAACATACCCTGTAGCAAGGTTTTAAAAAACGGTCGCGGTCGTGTCTCGGTTACGTAAAGGTTTTCGCGATTTCGGTCGGTACAGGTGTTACGACACTAATTGCGGTCGTCGCGGTGTGAATTAATCACAATTTGTTCTTTAATATAAAAACGGTGATACACAGTAACGATATCGTCACTTGCAAAAACTGTTTTGTCGCAGCCGTTTTCGCGGTCGCGGACCTTTATTTAAAACCTTGCCCTGTAGCATATTGGATCTATGGGAGATGCTATTTGAAGACCTGGCCCAGAAGCATGACGAGAGATATATGTGGAGATGAACATTTTGTCTAATATGTATGGAAGTATTCTATGCAAGTTTTGTGGCGACAAGTGTTTTGTTTTTGATATTCGATTTGGATCTTATATTGTTTGTATATATGTATACATGTAAATAAATCTATGTATACAAGAAGAATGATATATTGGCATTTGGCACACACCTATATGTATGTAGTCAAGTTTTATATCTTAAAGGATGGAGTAGAGTTTTTTTATGATATTTGTTTACACTTTACACTTAAAAATAATCTAAGTTGTCACGGTCAAATTAAGGTTTAGTTGATGCATAAATAGTTAGATAATGAAATAATCAAATTAGGGATAACTAAATATGAGTTTTTCGAATTTTTCTCAAGTAAAAGAGTTTCACTAAAATTGTGAGGCTGCCAGAACTATAACTAGTCAAAGGTATTAGAACTGGTAATTTAAATTATTTTTTTGTTGACGCAACTGGTAATTCAGATTTAAAGACTCGTGTTTCATATTTTTAACTAGAGGTAACAAAAGCAACTGCTTTTTTCGATCTTTAATATAAAAAGAAGTTGATTTTTTAAATAAATTGAAATATTAATGTATCTAAACAATGATATAATTTAAATGTATCTAAAAAGTGAATTATTTTTTTTTTATAAAAAGAACTAAATTGTTGTTACTTCTCTCATCTCTTGTGAAATAACTTTGAAATGAAAGATAATTCACACGTTAAACCGTGAACCATTTATTCCCATAATTTCTTATTTTATGTCAAACTTATTAACTCTTGTATCCTTATTACTGTTTATTGTAAACATAAATGTAAACTTGGTCATATCAAATAAAGTAACAATTCAATATAACTATGTTTAAATCCACCCAGGTTGGTCTAGTTGTATTGGCTTGGAACATGAAAGTGTTCTCTTTCTTAAGGTCTCAGGTTCGATTCTCTCTGGTGACAATTTGGGTGGTCTAATTTAGCTTCTTCAAAAAAAAAAAACTATTTTTTACGGTGTATGTGATTGGTCGATAATGTCATAATTGCTCCAGTGACAAATTAAAATACTATGATATAAGATAGTGACAATATTTTTATAAGGTTCACTAGTTAAACTGTAAAAATGTAAACTGAGTTCGCACTCTACATAGCAAACTGTATTTCCGTTCGTTCTCTAAGTAGCGAACTTTGTTTCAGTTCCCACTTTGAGTAGCAAGTGACAATATTTTATACTCAAACTGAATGTTTGCGCCCCCCATAAATGAAAAAATCATGTAAAAAAAGAGTTTGATTTCTAGATAGCAAACTTAGTACCCGTTCTAGAATGTGAACTATTTTTTCATATTTTTTTTCATTCATGGGAGGCGCAGACAATGAGTTTAAGTATAAAATATTGATATTCGCTACTTAGAGTGCGAAAAATGGAGATAGCAAGAGTAAACTAATAAGCATAATTTTATACGACTGTTATACATTTGAATAGGTTCTCAATAAGAGACGATAGATTTGGAAAGTTTCTCTTTCACCTCCGAAATTGTTTTTCTACTAAAAAAAATTCGAAAAACGTTTTCCGAATTTTTTTCAATGTAAATTTAATTTACTGAAATTACACTAAAAAAACTTCGAAATGTTTTTTCCGAAATTTTTTGCATGCTAAGGGGTGAATAAGGAACGTGGGAGTGGGAAAGAGACTGTCCTAGATTATGGCCCTAAAATGTGGGGTATTGGGCTTGGTAACTTGGTCCAATAGGAAGATGCTCAACTTTCAATACTCTTAAAATACAGCCTTATTTAATCGAACGTGGTAGGAATACTGTATTTTATATTTAGTGATCGGAGTTCGAACCTCAAACATCTCACTCGTCCACCTTAAGAGTAAAATTTATACACTAGACTAACAATAAATTGATCTAAGTGGTAAAAAATTTTGTCCCCTTAAGCATGTGGTCAGATGTTCGATTTCTAGCTCATATGTATGGAGAAAATTCGGTTGGGATGGAAGAACTCACCTTGTGTGCCCCACAAGTTCCCCGACGGAGATTAGTCTTCACTAATGACGATAGAAACTTCATACCAATATATTATAAAAAATATATATATAACTAAGGTGAAGATCAAATAATCATTATTTTACCATTAACATAATTTATAGAAAAACTATTAATATATTATAATATTTGAAACATTATGCGGTCAAAAAGAAATTGGAAGACTTATAATTCTTCTCCATAAATTAATTTGCTATAAGTGAATTACCCAAGTACTTAGATATTTTAATATTTGAAATTGAACTTCTTCAAATATTGTGGCAATCGTTCAATGATTTGTAAATTGTAATAACACAATCAAATTTTGGGACAAAAAACAACTATAGAAAAGAGAAAATATTGTTCAAAGCACAACTTGGCCTTTTCAGCAATGCTTATGACTTATCCAACTAATGGTAATGGGTTTAGATCACAGCTGGAGGATTTTGCAAACTATAGAAAGAAAGGAATAAAAAAAACACAAGCAAAAAATATTTATTAAAAAATAAAGTCAATTTTCAACTTGGTGATTGAAGTTGAAATAGTAATATAAGACGGCCAGCAGAAAATTATGCTTAATGAAACATAGAAGGAAGTTTCCGGACAGTGAAGTACCAAAACTAACCCCCAACAACGCATTAAATTATGAGATTTGCAAGGGTATTTTGGTCTACAATGGAATATTATTGGACACTACTCGTTATTTTCCTATCTTAATTTCAACTAACTAGGATTATAAATTCCGCGTCGGCGTCACGGTTTGTTGTCATCACTTATATAAATGGAAAAAATCAACACAACACAACACGTTTAATTAATCGCTTATATAACCCCCTAACTTCTCCACTTACCCCCTCCTCGTTCTTCTTCACGTTCACAAAGATAAATTAACGAATATTGAAAGAAAGAGAATATGGAAGATGAAGGTTGCGAATGCAGACCATTGGGTTTCTTGCTTGGATTGCCTTTTGCTCTTTTGGCTTTGATTTTATCTCTTATTGGTGCAGTTATCTGGCTTTTTGGGTATGTAAATTTTTCTTCTTTTTTTTCCTTCAATTTTAATATGTTTTGATGATCAATTTGTCATTTTTAAAAAATCATATACAATGTCGGATCTAGCTTAGTCCAATTTTTTGTTATAGTACTTCGTAGAAATCAAACTCGATATCGTAAATTTTATAATAATGGTACAATTTACGCACAAACTAATTGCCTTAGACTCTTATACTCTCTCCGTTACAATATATAAACAAAAATACATTAATTGTATCTAGACAATAAACTATCCAGATACATTAATTGTACAATAAACTTAGAAAATGAATTTTTACTTACGGATGAATCCTAACGGAGGGAGTAATGACTAGTTCAACTAATGTTGCACAATGTGTGGACATTTATATTTTATCTTCGGGCAAATGTTAACATATGTTATGTCATCTATGAATAGATATTAAAACACTATAGTGCTTGTTTGATTGTACAGTGAGTGCTTCCAAACGCATGTTATGTTTAGTACAGGATGTGATTTGGTGTGTTGAATTGTGTTCGACTTTAAAAACACTAAATTGATTCTAGAGTCTGAACTCAAATTACATGAAACTGATATATGTAACTTTTACGGTGAACAAAATCAATCCCAATATTTTATTAACAATTATTTTACATATTATGTCCTTATTTGTACCTTTATATTTAACTAGTTTTAAATACAATAAAATCCATCTTGATAATTACGCTTTTTAAAGTAATTTTGATTCACACTACTTAAACAATATAAATTTGTAAAAACTGATTTTAGGTAAAATATATTCAAATATAAATCAATTATATTATGTTCACTTTAAAATAAAATTAATTTTCTCAAATTTAATTCTCTTCACCGGAGAACCAAACACACTAAATATAAAAATATTTAAAAATACTTATCTTCTTTTGTGAAAAAAAAAATTAGAAATCAAGTCATTATTTTTATCCAATGTAAAATCTCTATTTTTTGATTCTTTAACATACATTTGTAGGATACAAATTAGCGAGCCACTTATTATATTTATGATTTTTAGTTTGTGATTGGAATTAATTATACTATGATATTATATTATGCAGGTCCATATTGAGTTGTTTGTGCCCATGTTGCATTTGTTGCGCTGGATTGGCAAATTTGGCTGTGAGTCTTGTGAAGCTTCCAGTTCGGGTTCTTAAATGGTTCACTCGCCAAATTCCTTGCTAGAATAATATATTGACTCGTTTTGTAACAAGTTTTTAGCCTTTTTTCATTATATTTATAACTTTGCTTATTTGTATGATTAATTGGTTTAATTATGAGTTCTTTTATAAAACAAATTAATTATTGAAAAAAAAATATACTCAAGTTTCACATTGAATAAGGATAAGACATTGGTAGAATTTATAAATAGCGAGACTCTTCACCTTTTAAAAATTTCTAGTTAGGATGAGAAAACATAATAAGGTATGAGAGTTATGCAAGTAACAAGCAATTAGATTTGAACAATTTACACTACTAAAAAAAATTATTTATGAAATAAAGAGATTATGAGCAATTTTGAAAAGAGGGGAGAAGAACGGTTATTATTATACAATGATATGACATTGGATGCATGTGATATTTAATTAAGACTCAAATTTTGTTGTTGGTAAATTTAGAATTTATTGGGAGTTGAGATTTCGATTTTAAAGCAAAAATATAAATTTATATAGTACAATTTTGAAGTGTATTGTTGAATGTGTTTCATTATAAATTAGTAGTGAAGAGGATGGAGATGAACAAGATGAATGTTCATTTATGGTTTAATGAAATGTTTCAAAATCTTCACATGTGTTTCAGTTTCAAGCCCTTCATTATGTTATAAATAAATAAGATAAAAAATTAATTTGTGCACATTTATAAAGATAAAGAATTTGCGCTTATAAAAAAAAAGATTTGCATGACAAAAAAAAAGTTAATTGATTAACTCGTGCGCGTTTATTAAGATAAAAGATTCCTGTAACAAAAAAAATGATAATAAACAAATTTATTACAAATAAATAAGATAACTATTTTGTTGAATACTTTGGTATCTAATTTACATTGTTAATATATGATCCTGTCAAAATAATGATGAATACTTTGGTATCTAATTTACATTGTTAATTTGTTAGTTACCAATACCCTGGGCAACATTTAATGACATATCATATTTTCAAATTAAATTTGTATTACAATAATTTAAATTTTAAATGAATTTTCCCTAAAAGTATCAATATATACTCAACCATGTAACTTGGGTACCTAAATATTTACCAAAATAAATTGATTAGGTGTACATTATCCATTGAAGAATTGAGAAGTAAGTTACCCAACCAAAAAAAAAAAAAAACCACATGAGTAAATTTGTACGTGGTATCTAGAAACTAACTTTTATTTCACTTGCGTAAAAAAATATCTTATTTCACTTATAAATTTTTATGTGCTCCTTTTTATAAAAAATATTAATTAAATAATTAATATATTTGATTAGACCAAATACATTGATTATTCAATGAACTTAAATTGTTTCTTATAAATAGTATTAATAATTCAATGAACCTAAAATGTTACCTATGAAAAAAAATCAGCCGGAGGAAGTATTAACTAAATTGACATTTTTGATACATCGAAAGACAAATGTATTTAGCTCATAATATATACTAAATACATTAGTCATTTAAAGTAACAAATAAGTCAAATATAAAAATGATTAAATGGAGTAATTATTAACTTTGACCGTGTAAAATTATAAAGAAACTTTGACCGTTTAAAAAAAATATAGAGAGTAAATACATTGGTCATGTAATCTAACAAAATAGTCAAATTTATTATGATAATGAGTAAAAAAAATAATTATTATTAACTTTGACTGTTTATGGGGACATATAGTTCAATTGGTGTGAATAATATTTTTTCCGATCTTTTTTTAAAAAATATTCATTGAAAAATTAATGCATTCTGTTATATCAAATACATCAATTATTCAATTAATCTAAACTGTTTCTTATAAACATCAGATGTTCAATGAACCCAAATTGTTTCTTATGGTCATTATTATTAAGCAAAATTGACATTTTTTATAAATTGAAAAACGAATATATTTAGTTCATAAAAGAATAATAATTATTAACTTTGACCGTTTAAAGGGAAGTATAGTTCAATTGGTTTGAATAATACTTTTTCCGATCTTTTTTTATAAAAATTATTCATTGAAAAATTAATGCATTCAGTTATACCAAATACACCAGTTATTCAAAGAATCTAAACCGCTTCTTATAAATATCACTTGTTCAATGAACATAAACTGTTTCTTATGGTCATCATTAATAAGCAAAATTGACATTTTTGATAAATTGTAAAACAAATATATTTAGCTCATAATATAGACCAAATACATTAGTCATTTAATATAAAAAAATTGTTTATAATAATGATAGAAACTTAGAAAGGAATAATTATTTTTTGCTTTTACTAGAGGGAATAAGTAATAATATTAACAATAAGGTGGATGCATAACTCCATTGATTTGAATAATACTACTTCCTCCGTTTTTTTTAATAAGAATTAATTCACTTTTTTAGTATATTTGAAGACCGGTGTATTAATTCATATTATTGACTTTAATGTAAAGAAAAGTCAAATTTAATTTTAATAATGACAAAAAAATTGTGATTATAAACTTTCACCATTTAAAAAATATATAAATAGTAAATTACTTTTTTTTTATAGAGACTAGCCGCCAAACGGGCACGTTGTGTAATCGATATTCTTTTGTTCGTGTTTAATCGATATTCTGTATTGTGCAAATATAAATAATTACTTAAACTCCTTTTTTATTGGACTTTATTAATTGATAACTACGTAACCTCTTTTTTTGTTGTGGTTTGTTATTAAGAAGAAAAAAAAAATTGTTTTTTATTACAAAAAAACTGAAAACCTACTTTTATGTGGAAATTATTTTTTAAGGGTAAAATTGGAATAATAAAAAAGTCATCGCAAAAATTTGTATCCCCTTTATATATTAGTATTAGATAGATAAATAGTAAATTACTCCTATAAGATCTTGACCAAAATAAAATAAAATTATAAGATATAGTAATATATTATTATTATTTATTTAGATATGGTTTTAGACTTTTAGTTGATGCTTATAAGCAATAGTAGTGCTCCTCAGGTAAAATCGTGTGAAGCTAAAAACCAAACAACATTATAAATTTCTAGAACTTTCCTTTCCTTTCTCATTCTGAAACCATCACAAAAACATTCACCGAACAAACAAACGCCGCAGAAAAAAAACTAAGAAGACACAAAAAAGGGTTACAAGAAAATTCAGAAAAACTGACGAAGAGAAAGAGAGAAGATCAACAACCTGACATGGGTGTTGACTATTACAAGCTTTTACAGGTTGATAGAAACGCTAATGATGATGACTTGAAGAAAGCTTACAGAAAACTTGCCATGAAATGGCATCCAGATAAAAACCCTAATAACAAGAAAGAAGCTGAAGCCAAATTCAAGCAAATCTCTGAAGCTTATGATGTAAGTACTTCAAAAGGGTATCATTATAATTTCATAAATTTTAGTTTTTTTTAATGTTTTTAGTGGATCTTAGATGAAACTATTGATTAAAGATTCAATTTTTATTTCTGGGTTATGCTAAAGATTCAATTTTTATTTCTGGGTTATGGTTATTTTGTGTTAGGTTTTGAGTGATTCTCAGAAGAGAGCTATATATGATCAATATGGGGAAGATGGGTTAAAGGGTCAAATGGCACCACCACCTGAAGCTTCTGCTAGTGGTGGTGGAAATACTTACTATACACATGCTGATTTTCCGCATCGGTTCAGTCATCGGAATCCTGATGATATTTTTGCTGAGTTTTTTGGTGTTTCAAGTCCCTTTGGTGGTATGATGGGAGGAATGGGAAGAGGTGGTGGTGGAATGGGAGGAAGATATCCTAATGACGCGTTTGCTGAGGGAATATTTAGATCCTATAGGGATGGAGGAGGAAGTGGAGGCTCTGTGAATCAAGGTCCTCCTCGTAAGGCGCCTCCTATTGAGAACAAATTGCTTTGCACTCTTGAGGATATATATAAAGGGGCTGCTAAGAAGATGAAGATCACCAGAGAAGTTTTGGATGCTAATGGGTGAGTGGTACTTGTTGTTTTTACTTGCCTAGTTCTTTTTTCAATGCTGTGTTTATTTGAAGTAGTTTAATTTCAGTTCGGTACATAGTGTAGCACTAGTAGTACTACTAAGGTTCATAGTTTTTAACAAAAGTGCAAACACTTGTGGATTAACTTGAGAAATAGACTGATTGGTTTTATAGCTTGGCTGATTAGCAATTTTGATTTGATTCATAAATGGTTATTGTTTGTGTGTTAGAACAAAAACCAGTAACAAAAGAGAAATAGAAAACGAAAATCGCAAACAATGAACACGGCTGTTTGGTTACGTAGTTCGGCAAAGTGTGCCTATGTCTGCTACTATAGAGCATCTGTAGTTTCATATTATTACTTGAATGAATTAGAGTTTTTAATTTCACAAGCCATATATATAAAACTTGCTACACTTGCTTGGCTCCCCTTGCCCGAGTATGTCTATAAGCCGTACTCAACATGTATGATTTTGCAGCAAGTACTATGCAGATTGTAATTATATCATTCATTTATCTATGTTTTTGTTGATTCATCTATCTTGCTGAGAATATGCTGATAGACTTTGTAGTTTGTATTGTAATTCGGGTTGATGCAATGTTTTTGTGGTGCTATTTGTGTGGCATTTCCTTCTTTGTTGAAAGATGAAAAAATTACCTAGAAGTTATAGTATGCTTTGATTGATACTACTGTCGAACCTTCCTCTTGATCCATTGTGAAATACCTATGCTTCGAATTAAATTGAATCAACTTTTTAATCACCCAAGTTAGGTTTTCCGTGAGTTTTTCCTAACAGACCAATTTCTTGTCAGGGTTTACTCATCAAAAGTATTGCTCAGTTGTAGTAGACATTAGGTAAAATGTATATGCCCGATATAATGCTATAGTTCTATTGTTATAAATTGGTAACTATTGTTATTCTAAGTAATGAATTAATGAAACTTTAACATTTAATCATTAAGTGTTATTTATTGCCAGTAAGTAGATGCTTGGAAAATTGCTCTTTCAAGAACTTTTGGTTTAATAACCATGTCGTAATGTTACACTATAAATATGATTATACATGCTTATTTGCATCACAAAAATAGTGGATCTCATTGTGCATTTGTTATAAAGTTTATGTTTCTGGTTTTTGAGATTATGTTAGTCCTATTTAGCCTAGGAATGTAGAAGTCTTCCACAGATCAACATTTTGATGAAGTTTGATGCTATGATGTTTTATCCTTCTCTTCTTTAATGTTGCAATGACTTGGTGTTTGTTAAGTGGGATCAATAAATCGTGTTTTTCTAGCATTAAAGATTTTCTATGTTAGTCTAGAATTCAAGTTAAGTGATGAATATCTGAAATTTATGCATGATATCTCTCATTATGGAATTCTTAAGACTTAAGAGCTCTTGTTGTAGAATTCACTATTGATGACTGTTGTTTCATTTCCTTCTCGGTGCAGCAAAATCATGCAGTTGGACGAGATCTTGACAATTAATATCAAACCTGGTTGGAAGAAGGGGACAAAGATCACCTTCCCCGAGAAGGGAAACCAACATCCTAATTCTATACCTGCAGACATTGTTTTCATTGTCGATGAAAAGCCACACAGTGTCTTCACTCGTGAAGGAAACGATCTGATTGTTACTCAGAAGATCACTCTTGCAGAAGCCTTAGCTGGTTGTACAGTGAATCTCACTACCCTTGATGGTAGAAGCTTGACTGTAGTAATCAACAATGTTGCTCATCCTGAGTATGAGGAGGTTGTTCCAAGAGAAGGAATGCCGCTCCCAAAAGATCCAACAAAGAAGGGAAACTTGAGGATAAAGTTTGACGTCAAATTCCCAACTCGGCTCACCGCAGAACAGAAGGCGGGAATGAAGAAACTCTTGGCTGCATAAAGTAAGATATTAATTGGCACAACTTTTGGGGCTAGTTTACATGAACAAAATGTACATTAGATTACCATAATCTCTGACCGGAGCATTGGGAAATTTGGTTGTTTTTAATATAGAATATTATTATTGTTCATTATAGTGATCTAATTTTTTGGTTTTGATATTTGGTTTATTTTATGGTTGGTTTAGACAATGAGCTAAATTTGAGTTTTATTTATCAGTGGTATGTTCATTAAGATTACCATCATTCATGTTTCCTGTATGAGAGCTTTTTTCATCTCCACAATTCTTAAAAACCACCCCATCTGTGGAACAGTAAATTCGACTGAGATTTTCCAGTTCTTGCCACCATGGAGATTTGGCATGGGATTCCTGATATTTATCAGAATTGTAGTGATACAACTTGAAATTATGCATTGTTAATTTGGATAATTTAACGAGTTTCTCATTGTCGACACACATCATCAAGAATCGATTCTAGATCTGGAGGGAGCAGATGAAGGTTGTGGAAAAGTAGGTGCATCGATGTGTAGGATATTACGATGGTATTAGATGTATATGACGGATACAACGAAGTATTGCACGGTGCAAGACTTGAATGACTTATGTACCATAGACTTATGCATGAAATAAATAACTGGGGTTCCATGCAAGCTGTTGTAAGGATTTTTTCAGCCATACCAACTCCTTGCAAGCAAGGTTCAATAAGGGCCGGCCCAACGCTAAAGTGTTTCTAAAGCGAATTTTAAAATGAGATTTTTTGTTTTTCCATTAAAATAGTGAAAGTGTCAAACAAAATCAAATACAAAATGTCTATTTCTTCTTCATACAAAGTATCAAATATTTATTTTGCTATTCATAGAATACAAAGTCTCACATGGAAGACACTATTTTCCTTTTTCGGGGCCTTTATCTTTATTTCGAGTATTTTTTCTTATTGTGAACTAATAAATTTGTGACTTATGAGAGACCTTCTTCTCTTGATAAATTTATTTTATATTTTTTAGGGGTTTAAAGTTCTAGCTTGGGTTGCCTTACCCTTGGGCCAACCTTGGAATCGCTAGTAATCGCGGATCAGCATGTTGCGGTGAATAGGTACTTGGAACTCTTGTACTGAAAAAGAGAAGAATGCAATGCCTTTCTTTTACTTACCATTTTTCTTCTCTTATGTATGATATTTATAGTTACCCAGTAATGCCCCATCAAAGAGCCTGCCTATTCGTCGAGTTCAATAACAATAATATGATACGTCACACAAATGTTTCCCTACAAATTCAATTGACTATTTCGAGAATCAATCTTGAGCCACATTTGAGTCTTGTATTCCACAAGTTCAAACACATTCCCAAGAAACTTAAATCTTACTGTACCACAATTTGGCCATTTGATGGAAATCTACTAGTTATACCAAATGGCACATCAAACTACCAACCACAAAAGTATGAGGATATCTTGTTATAATACTTTGAAAACAATAAAAATATAAGTCATATATATGCTATGCATTATCCTCACCACTCCTCTAGAACTCACTCAAACAAGGTTAGAGCTCCCCTCTCCGTAACTGCCTATCAATCCATTTTCCTTCTAACTTACAAATATTCACCAAAATTTTGAGGAGAGGAGGAGATTACTTTGAAAAGAGTAGAGAAGTTTGGAGGTTCATTTTTCTTTACGGTGCAAAATCCTTCTAATTTGGTTTGAAATGTTTATATGAATTCTTCTTATATTTGTAATATTTTCAAATTTAAAAATATATTAATCATAGATACTTATTTATTATTCTCTATAGAAAAACTGAAAAAATGTGAAAGATTTCTCTTTTTTTTCTCTACTTATCTTCCTCTAAAATTCTTTCCTCTCATTTCCTCCGAACTGGCAAACAAAATTTAAGGTAACAATGTCCCACTAGTGTGAAAATGAGATTATTTATAAAGCATATGTGGTGACCGTTGGAATTAGGTTTTTTTTTTGGGATTACTTTGATATTGGTAGGATGTTTTTAATATCCTGAATTTTTTTCATACACATGAGTCAAAATAAAACCCTTGATCACATGTTTAAAGGGGCCAAAACTCTTATTATTTAGACTAATTTATTGTTGGTTGTACTTAGGTTGAAAACACTTTACCTTTTAATTTATTTTTTTTATAAATAAAATCAAATTCAAACACATATCTTTTCTATTATGTTTATTTTGTTTTTTTTTTCCACAAGTATTTTTTTGTTAATAATTGAATCTAACGTTTCATGTTGAGTTTGTTATTTATCGAAGCGACACCGGAGTTTGAGAAAGAAATTTCTTTGATTTTGATGGGCTTTGCGCCATTAGGAATACCCATTTTTACTTGTTCGAACGTTTGCAGGCTAATCGAGTTTTCTATTTCGGTCCATCCTAAAGATAATATTGTTTTAAGCATATGGTAGCATGATATGTAATCTAGAATGATCAAAATCTAACCAATGTTGAACAACAAACTGTCAAGGTTGAAATTGGTGGGAGTGTACCTGCAAACACTCTGATGCTCAAGTTAATATTAGAACGTGAAGTGAAATATTTGTAGGAATATAATTGCATACATTGAAGTGTTGAACGAGAACACCTTATATAAGATGTTGCTCAGTGAAGCATCAACATCATTGAATTCCATGAAGATGTTACCCTTCTTAAGAATCCGAAGACAACCGTTATTATTTGGAAGGAAGTGATCCATTGTTCGGATGAAAGTTCTTTTTGTTGAGTCTTTGAACCTAAGGGACTGGGTCGACAAGACGAGCACGAGTCTTGCACCCTTCCGGAACAATATCAAATACTAGTACACAATATTTCAAAGTAATGCTGTCAAAAAATTAAACTAAGTTTTAATATCCGACTTAGAACTTAGTTTAATTTTTTTATATTATAACTTAGTTTAATCAAGCTCCAAATCAAACACCTAAACTAGGAAGATACTATCTATTGAAAGTCAGAAATCCTATAGTAGATTAATACTACTATAAAACACACTAACAATTCACCTTAATTACTGTTTTTTTTTTCAACATACCTTTTGGAAGAATGCAACTAACATTTCGGGATTTGTTGGTAATGTTGATAATCATTGATTGGAAACAAATCTAGAGTAAACTTTTTAGGTGCAACTAAATTCAATATTAGTTGTCCCACCATCACACAAACTCATAGCATTTTTCAACGGTAGTGTCCTGTCCAATATAGTAGTATTATGCATGTATGGAAGATTTTGACATTTTGTCACAAGAATCCTATTTTTGTTTTCATTTTTCTTTTCTCCATAATTAAGTTTCTTTCACTAAAGTTAATTCTATTTAAGGCTTATCAGACACTAAATCTCAGTACCAATCATTAGTTGGTTCAGTGGTGATTGACGCTGAACTTGTAGGGAGGATCACGGTTCAGTGGTGACTGACACAAATTGATTTAGAATGTATTAATTTTGTACTCTTTTAGAATCAATCTTAACTCCTTCAAAAAATGGAATCAAACATACACCAATTATAACATACACATTCTCTAAACTAAAAACAAAAGCACACCACAATTATATGGCCAAAAAATCAAAAAGGCAAGTAGAAAGGTGTTTAATTTAACAGTAGTTTTTTGGTATTAAAGACAAACCTTTGAAAGATACTACTCTACAAATGTTTCAATTCAAAGCTGTCTTTATACATTCAAAGGTTGTTAGCTAGTGTAGAGTTCATACTGATGATGATATAAGAGGGCCCCCTCAATCCCACTCTGCTGAATTTAGAACCCATATCTTCCTTATTTTCAACAACTCCTTTGTCTTTAAAGTTGACCTATATAAGTTTTCTTGTGCATGTCTTGGACTCAAATTTCTTTGTCATTTTCGGTGATTACTATACTCTTGTTGGATATAGGTTGCATCTTGTGGCTAATACTTTTAATTTCAGAAATCACATTTTTATGACATACTGTATTTGCTTTATTTTTTGTACATTAATGAAAAATTGAACTATTCAATTTTTTGTTGCATACCTAGAGTAATTAAGTTCGAAACATCTCAAACACTAAATATAAACACCTTTCTAAATTAGGAATCAAAGTTTAGTTCATTATGTTTCTGAGACTAGTTTATCGATAATAAAAAGTTGACGTCATTTGCGTCCTAAGAGGCACGTGCTCACCAAAGTCAGCTAGCGAGCTCAAAGCTGAGATTGAGACTTTGAGAGAGCGTTGAAAGAGGTATTTACAGATTATCCATTAACAAGACTTTCACATTCAACAACCGAAATTGAATTCACGTTTTAGTGAAATATAAGTCAACTCTATACCAACTAAACTAGTGTATAATCTTCACCCGATTGATTTGTAAAATTGCAACATAGTCTCTATTACATTGCATTATTAAATAAAGCCAAAAAGTATATACACCAACATGGATTTGGATTGCCGGCCGTAAAGAAAGCACGCAGTTTCACACTGTTTCAAATCTTGACTGTCAATTCGTGATCGGAGCTTCAAATTAAATATTAAAAAAATCTCATCTGCCAATTTATGATAGGACGGTTCAGATGCATTACTGCATCACACAGTAACCGCACCAAATCGAAATCCATACCAATATACTACTATAGAAAGTAACTTCACCAAATTGATCTAAATCCATATTCCATATGAGTATACTACTATAGAAAAACATGACAGTATCTGATCTAAGGAATAGAAAGAAAGAAAAACATGAGAGCAAACATTTCTCATGTTAGTTAAGTCATTTTCACCTACTATATACCCACCACTTATACTGTTGTGAATATACTACAAACTGTCACATACACAATTCAATTCAAAATATTATGATCTCTAAACTCTGATGAACAACACTCTCAGTCTCAGAAACACAAGAAATTAAGACATGAACTATACCAAAATGTTTGAACTATTATTACTCTTTCTCTCAATAATCTCTCCCACTCTCTCTCTCAACCAAGAAGGTCTCTTTCTTCTCCAAGCCAAACTCCATCTCTCTGACCCTTCTAACTCTCTCTCCAACTGGTCTCCCCATGACTCCACTCCATGCAACTGGACAGGCATCCTTTGCAACAATCTCACAAACTCTGTCACTTCCATAAACCTCCCTAACTCCGATCTCTCCGGTCCATTCCCGACTTCCCTCTGCCGTCTCCCTTCTCTCTCCCATCTCTCTCTCCCTAACAACAGCCTCAACTCCACTCTCCCCACCACAATCTCCACCTGCACCACTCTTCACCATCTAAACCTCTCCTTAAACCTCTTCTCCGGCGAACTTCCAAACACTCTCTCCAATCTCCCTAACCTTAAACAACTCGACCTCTCCTTTAACAACTTCTCCGGTAAAATCCCGCCAACTTTCGCCTTTTTCCGACAACTTCAATCTCTCTCCCTTGTTAACAACCTTCTCACCGGAAACATACCTTCTTCTCTAAGCAACGTTTCATCTCTCAAACAACTTCACCTTGCTTACAACAACTTCTTCTCAGAAATTCCAAAAGAATTCGGAAACCTCACAAACCTTGAAACTCTATGGCTTTCCGGTTGCAACCTTATGGGTCAAATTCCGGTTACTTTTCGGAAACTCGTTCGTCTTCAAAACCTCGATTTATCACAGAACATGCTCAACGGAACCATACCGGAACTTATGATCTCCGGTTTAACCAGCATTGTACAAATCGAACTTTACCAAAACTCATTCTCCGGCGAGTTACCACGTGCCGGAGTATTGAATTTGACTCGTTTAGAACGATTCGATGCTTCTGATAATGAGTTAACAGGAACGATTCCCGACGAGTTATGTCGATTGAAGAATCTGGGGTCTTTGAATTTGTACTATAACAAACTCAACGGTTCTCTGCCGGAGAGTTTATCTTCGTCGGAGAATCTATACGAGCTTTTTCTATTCAACAACACACTCTCCGGAAAGTTACCGAGTGGTTTGGGAAACAATTCACACCTTCAGTTACTTGATGTTTCGTTTAATCAATTTTCCGGCGAGATTCCGGCGAGTTTATGTCGTCAGGGAAGTTTACAGGAGCTTTTAATAATTCACAATTCATTTTCCGGTGAAATTCCGGCGAGTCTCGGAAACTGTTTGAGTTTAATGAGAGTTAGGTTTGGGAATAATAATCTCTCTGGTTTTGTTCCTTATGGACTTTGGGGTCTACCCCATATGTATCTTCTTGAGCTTGTTGAAAATTCTCTTTCTGGGTCAATTTCTAATGCAATTTCACATGCAAATAATCTTTCAATTTTGTTAATTTCAGGGAATAGGTTTAATGGGTCGATTCCTGATTCGATCGGGTCGTTGGATAATCTCGGAGAGTTTGTTGCTAGTAGGAATAGTTTTACCGGTCAAATTCCGATCGGTATGGTTAAGTTAAGCCAGTTGGGTAGGCTTGTTCTAAGGGATAATCAATTTTCTGGTGAGATTCCTAATTGGGTTGGTGATTGGAAAAAGCTTAATGAACTTGATTTGGCTAATAATAGGTTTAATGGTAATATTCCAAGTGAATTAGGAACTTTGCCAGGGCTTAATTATCTTGATCTTTCTGGTAATTTACTTTCCAGTGAAATTCCAATGGATCTGCAAAATTTGAAGCTTGATTTTTTTAATCTGTCAAATAATAAGCTTTCTGGCGAAATTCCGCCTCTTTATGATAATCAGAATTATAGGGAAAGTTTTGTAGGAAATACCGGTTTATGTGGTGATCTTTCAGGATTGTGTCCGAATTTAGGTAAGAAGAGTAAGAATAGGAACTTTGTGTGGGTTTTTAGATTCATATTTGTACTTGCTGGTGTTGTTTTAATTGTCGGGGTGGCATGGTTTTACTTCAAATTCCGAAATTTCAAGAAGTTGAAGAAAGGTTTTCGTGTATCGAAGTGGAGATCGTTTCATAAACTAGGGTTTAGCGAGTTGGAGATTGTTAAATTGATGAATGAAGATAATGTGATAGGGAGTGGATCTTCTGGGAAAGTTTACAAAGTTGTGTTGAGTAATGGAGAGGTAGTAGCAGTGAAGAAATTATGGAGATCAACTAAGATAGAAAGTGGAAATGTTGATGATCAAGAAAAAGATGAATTTGAAGTTGAAGTTGAAACATTGGGAAAGATTAGGCACAAGAATATTGTAAGGTTATGGTGTTGTTATAATAGTGGAGATAATAAACTCTTAGTTTATGAGTATATGCCTAATGGAAGTTTAGATGATTTGTTGCATAGTAGCAAGAAAAAATTGTTGGATTGGCCAACAAGACTTAAAATTGCTATTGATGCTGCTGAGGGACTTTCTTATTTGCATCATGATTGTGTTGTTCCTATTGTTCATAGGGATGTAAAATCTAGCAATATTTTGATTGATGGAGAATTTGGTGCAAAAATTGCTGATTTTGGAGTTGCTAAATTTGTTAGAGGTGTTAGCAATGGGACAGAAGAACCTATGTCTATGATTGCTGGATCTTGTGGTTACATTGCACCAGGTAGTAATCATAATGCATTAATAATTGATTTCCTTATCTTTAGAGTTTTGTTTTAACAAATAATGATTGATTCATCTGATACCTATGAAACACAGACACTTCTCGGAGTAGGCGTGTCCTGTTACCGAACATGTGTTGGTGTCCGACACCAACACTTATGATTATATTGAATTATGTCATTTTTTTAAAATTATTATCGGTGTCGACGTATCAGTCTCCATGTCGTATCCGGTATCCGTGTTTCATAGTCTAATACTAAGTAATCTCAACATGCCTCAATTATATGCAAATTAATCAAGTTATAAACTAAGTGTGCATTCATTTATGTGATGCAGAATATGCTTATACTCTAAGGGTGAATGAAAAGAGTGATATTTATAGCTTTGGTGTAGTGATTTTGGAATTGGTAACTGGAAAACAACCTATTGATCAAGAATATGGAGAAAAAGATTTGGTAAAATGGGTTTCTTCCAAATTGAATGAGGAAGGACATGATCAAGTGATTGATGCAACTCTTGATTCTAAGTATAAGGAAGAAATAAGCAAAGTACTCAACTTGGGGATTCTTTGCACAAGCTCTCTTCCTATAAACCGTCCTTCAATGAGAAGTGTAGTGAAAATGCTCCAGGAAGTAACAACAGTTGCTAAATCTAGAAGTGGAAAATTCTCTCCTTATTATCAAGAAGTAGTCTCTGACAATGATCATTAGAAAGCATAGTTTAAACTGGAACTCCTTATTATAGACACATATACTTCGAGACTAATAATAATTTGCAAAATTGAATAATTAAATGTAATCATATGTGTCGATGTTGTTTAGTGTAAGTAACAAACAAGTGTCAGACTCTAATATTGAATTGACTCAGAAACTACATATTTGGGAAGAAAATTAAATATTACTCCCTCCATTCCTTTTTCTTTGTCGTTTTAGAAAAAATATTTGTTTTAAATTATTTGTCATTTTGATAATTTAATTGAGACTCATGTAATAATTAATAGTTCATTTTTAATTCAAGTCATTGAGTTGTATCTCACGGTTAATATTAATTGTCCCCGTGAGCTTAGCTCATTTGGTTGGGACATCGCACTATATGTGCAGGAGTCGGGGTTCGAACCCCAGACACTCCACTTATCTACCTTTAAAGTTGAATTTCAAGCCACTAGACTATTTACAAAAAAAAAAATTAATTGTTCTCATTTCTCATATTAGCAAAATGTTCTCACTAGAGTCGTCCCATATATATATATATATATATATATATATATATATATATAACCGGAAAAGAAAATTCCTTCGGTTGGATTGCAATTTTTTTTACTCATGCATTTACAAATTCAAACACAATAATCATCATACATCATATGCAAAAAAAAATTAACAGCAATCATACACACAATTTTAAGTTAATAAATTTTATGAGAAAAATGTAATCAAAACTCATTTGAGTTTGAATTAGATATGTGTTCTGCTTTTACCAATTAGATATTGAGTAAAAGGGATATCATTCACGCCACTGTGAGTAAAATGTTTATGATTATTGATTTTCATTTTTCATATTAAATTTTTTAGGTTAACAATTGAGCCACACACAAATTCTAAATAAATATGGTCTTGGCATGTTTGATGAGCAATGTCATGCTTCGCCTGCTAAAACTTAATTGGTCTGTAAGGATCCGCTCCAATTCATCTATGTATTTGATTCAAATTATTTTTGTATTTGAGATATATAAACGGGAGAGAACTATTAAAGGAAAAAATAAAGACTAAATAAATGAAGATTCCTTTTTTTGAAATATATTGGGGAAGGAGATATATAGAGTAAATTATCGTGTGACTATATTTGTGTTTTTTAATTTTGGCCGTAGATTTATATTTAACGGTCATTAATGATTATTCTCATTTCTCACAGTAAGAAGGTGTTCTCACTTGAGTCGTCTCCTAAATATATATATAAAATAGCACATTAGTTATGTTTTTTAGATAAATTAAATTAAAAGCATAATGTCATCAAAAGATATAAAAAAAAACTATCTTGGCATCTCTTTTAAACTCTAATAAACTCATGTATATTAATAATAAAAAACTATATACACATATTGAGGCAGGGGAATCTGTAAAAAGAAGAAAGCAAATAAAATTAAAGAGAAATATTATCATATTAATAATTAGAGGGTAATGAATTTTGACACTTGAGCTTTTTATTTTATTTTATAATATTATATTCTCTATGTTCCGTTTTAATTATAAGAAAAAAAAATTAATTGAATAAACGATATATCTTATCTATATTATAAATCAAGTATATTAATTATTCAAATGACAAGTGAATGAATATTTGTTTATAATAGGGAACGGGAGATACATTAATAGTTAGAGAGAAATAACACTTTGATATTCGTGTGTTTTCAACAATATCTCTTATTTTTATGCATTTGTGCAACAAAAGTAAAGAAAAAATAATAAATTAAAAATGAATAGATGAAAACATTGATAGAGGAAGCAAATAATTATTGATATTTTGATAAAATAATAGAATATTACTAAACCTTTTGCGATTGTTTAAATATAATAATTTATATTTGATAAATAATAGATACATAAATGTAATAAGAGTTCTGTACAAATAAAATAAAATAATAAGGGTTAAAATTCACAATCACTTTGTGTTTTAATCACATAAAATATTCATTCTCATGTGACACGTATGACTAAAAGAATCATATTTAATAAGTAAAAAAATTATATATTGATGGATATATAGTTGTTGGTATTGGCTTGTTATTGAAATACATGACTATAGTCACATTTAATTTTTTAGAATGAAGGAAAATCAATAATAAGGTGTGAATTATTTAATATTTGAAATTAATTTTTTAATTTAAATGAATAAAATATTAATATTTTTTTATATTTTCTTTGATTAATATTAATATCATTTAAATTTTTAAATTAAAATAAAATTCGTATAATTTTAGATTAAGTTCAAAATTTAATTATCAATTACGAAGTTTTATAAAAAAAATTAGATTTTTTCTACACCATCCCTTAATAATTTGGGGATATTTATTTAACAACCAATAAAAACAAGTCATATGTATAGAAAGTAAAAGTTGAATAAAATTTAGTTGTTATGGGCACCACTTACAAATTTACATATATGATTTGTTTAGTTGATTTCTTGTTTTTCAATCGGATTTGAGGTAATTTTATATATACATTTGTTTCTTGTTTTTCAATTGGATTGGATAGAGAACCAAACTAAAAAAGCTAAGATTGTTTGTGATCATTAAAATATATAATATTTAGAGTACATACAATCAATATTCTTAAACTATAATATGAAATGTTTATATACTTTGTTTTAGCCCATATCTACTTGTCTGCTTTTATTTGTTTGATTTGATTCAATAATGTGTCTTTTTTTTTTGAACTGCGATTCAATAATGTGTCTGCTTACGCTTCTATTGTTTTTTACTCATCAATGCTAAGTCTATGCATTTTTGGAATGGCTATTATATCCAAATAGACTAATATAGAATATCCAAATAGACTATAATATAGAATAGATGAGTAATTAGTATTTGGGAAGAAAATTAAATATTAGTTTGTGATTTGAAGGGGTCTTATTTTTATTTTTTATTTTTAAAAGTAGTGATTTGAAGGGGTCGTGTGTTATATATCATGGCAATAAATAAACAAATAAATATATAAGCAAACAAAGATGCTTTAAGCTTTGCTTAGACAATGAGATACTTTTTGGAGGACTTGTTTGTTATCATTATTGAGATTCTTTTTAGATAAAATTTTATTTCAAATTTGGCAACGTTGCTAAGTTGAGATACTTAAACTCAAATCTCAATATGCAACAGCGGTTGTGGTCAAAACTAGATGAATCTTATAGGACGTGATAGAATCAAACATTAATCGATGAATAAATTTGGACTAAATTTTAGTCCAAGTTCATTCATCGACTTTCATAATTTTATTTCTTTCCTCTTTTTTCTATTGTACTAAACGGACCCTTAAATCAAAAGGGCTAAAATCAAAATTATCCTTTAAAAAACTAAGTAGCATGATTTTGGGTCAAGTAGTGGGCTTACTTATACAAAGTAGCAATGTTTAGTCATGGGCCAATTGCATTGAGTATTTGAGTCTTGCAGAATTCTAACAATCTAATTTTCATATTCTTTTTTAAATTACATTAGTTACAAATTTTGATCTTCTTAAATTGTCTTTATTTTTATTTTACAATGTTTTTGTGAACTGGTAATTAGTATTTTATTTTTAAAAAATAGATAGGTCAACCTATCAGTCCAGAGAAACGGTGAGATTTTCAACAATATATATCTAGTTGACCTATCCTACATTGTTCTGCTTTAGACGAGTTAATGATGTAGGTGGTCAATTTTGTCATTTCTATTTCTTGCGATGTAATCCTATGAATTTTCGTTTTTAAGCACCGATGGCAATTAAAGCCAAAGATTCTCTCAATTTGTTATGGGGGAAAGGAAAATTGTGCATGGGTCCTGTTGTGCTATAGTCATTATACACAATCTATTAGTATCTATGAAGCCCCGATACGCGATACAATACGGATACGATATGATATCGATACGCCGATACGTGAAAATTTTAAAAGATTCATATCTGATACTGGCGCGACACGTTATTTAAAAATTAATTTTAAAATTAAATATATAAATGCACAATATATAAACATGACTAAAATCAATAATATTAATAATGATAATTTTTTTGAAAGACAAAAAATTATTATAATTATTATTATTATTATTATAAACGACAACAGTTCATTGTACAAAGAGTACACACAAGTCAATTAGCTTGCACAAGAGCAAAACAGTTTGAGGCTCAACATACAAGTGCTCCCCAGTGCTAACTAAAGACATATAATAGCTCAAAAAACATATAATAGTCATGACAACAAACTTCTTCAACAAGTCCATCTTGTAGCAAATATCAGACAATTATATAGGTCCTGCAGCTGACCAATTAAAAACATAAAAATCATTCATTCTTATACTAGAATTTTGGGACAAACCCAAATACTTAACAAACTGTTATATAGTAGGACACCATATCAGAACAATCACAAAGACAAAAAATACTAATTATAATAAATTAAGATCATTAATACTAAGTTAAGTATTTGTGTTTCATTAATATTGTCCTAAAAAATAATGATCACTAGTACATTTTAAGTTATACATCTTAAGTTAAGTATTATACAAAAAGAGCATCATTAGCAACATCCAAAAAAAGACGTAGTTAGTTACCCGTGTAACAACATAATAGTTTCACATTCACTAGGAATTAGGAAACACGTATTGTATCTGATACTATTTTTTATTTAAAAACAAATATTTAACCGATACTTTTCCGATACGAGTATCTGGAAGTATCGGACGCGTATCAGATATTATTTTTTATTTAAAAATAAAAATTTAACCGATACTTTTCCGATACGAGTATCGGGACGTATCGAAAGAGTATCGGTATCGGGTGCGTATCAGACACGATACTTCACCAATTTTAGAGTATCGGGGCTTCATAGATTAGTATGCATGCATATTATATGTGCTATATTCGAGAAATATTTAATTATCTACACTGCATATGAATTAATTTGTTATCAATTGGGTAAATTTTGATTGGTGTTTGAATTTTTTTTTTTATGATGCTAGGTGCGGGTACGGTACCAGTATCCGGTATCGGTAATTAGTGGCGTCGCCACATAGAGTTGAGGGGGTTCAACTGAACTCCCTGAACTTAAAAAAAATACACATATAATCCTATATAATTTATATTTTGAACCCCCTCATTTTTCTATATTGCACCACTGACCCAATTAAACTCAAAACAATTTTAATTTACTTATTTTCAAATTTTATTCTCTCTTTATTAGGGCTGACAATGAACCTAAACAAGTCGAATAAAGTTTGAGATCGATTTGACAATTAATTCGTTTAGCTTGCACTATAAGAAATTGTTGTTTTGTAATTTCAAATCCTTATCCATTTAGTTAGTTGTCTTTGGTTAGTTAGTTAGTTACTCAGCTGTTGTGACAGCTAAGAGTTAGTTAGGATGGTTACTTGTAACTATCACTAGTTAGGAGAATCTATATAATAGTGTACATAGTCTTGTAGTTTGCATTCATTCATTTCCAATTATTCATTCTATTCAATAAAACACTATTTCTCCTATTCTCCCTCTTTTTCTCAGATTTATCTTCTTCGTGTGTGTGAGCAACACTTTGCTCCAACAAATTGGTATCGTGAGCTCTGGTTCTTGGTGTAAGATACACAAAGATCCAAGATTCTTGGGTGAATTCCTTCAAACATTCAGCAGCTATGTCAGGGAATGGATTACCCAACAATCTTCCCACTCTTGAGGGCAAGAATTGGGAAAGATGGAGCAAACAGATGAAGTCTTTGTTCGGATTTCAGGACACACTTGAAGTTGTGACTAATGGGGTTCAAAACTTGGCAGCCAACGCAACAGAAGCGAAAAGAACCACTCACAGAGATCTGAAGAAGAAAGATTGTAAGGCAATGTATGCAATACAAGCGGCTGTAGATGCAACAAATTTTGATAAAATATCACATGCTGAATCCTCTAAAGAAGCGTGGGATATTTTGGTGAAATACTATGAAGGTGGAGAAAAGGTTAAAGGTGTGAAGTTACAGTCACTGAGAAGACAATATGAGTTGCTACAAATGGAGAAAGATGACTCAATTGGATCTTATGTCTCTAAGGTTCAAGGTTTGGTTCATACAATGAAGGCTTGTGGTGAAGTGATGACTGAAAGAATGATTGTTGAGAAGGTAATGAGGACTATGACTCCAGATTTTGATCACGTGATAGTTGCAATCCAAGAAGCTGGGAATGTAGCTACAATGCAGATGGAGGATCTTGTTGGATCCTTAGAGGCACATGAGTTAATGATCAATGAAAGAAAGGGTGTACAAGAATCAGTTCAAGCCTTGCAAGCTCAAACAGTCAAGAAGAATGGTGGTTACAAAGGAAAGAATCAAAGTAAGTCAAAAAATTTCTCACAAAAACAGCAAAACTTTGATGAAAAATCTGAATCCTTCAAGAAAGGAGGAGGAACATCAAAGAAGAAAGATAAGAGTCATATTCAGTGCTATAATTGTGAGAAATGGGGTCACTATGCTTCTAACTGTAGATCCAAGAAAGCCAAAGACAGCAAAGATGAAGCAAAGTTGGTGCAAGAAGAACCAATTGAAGGAGCTGTAACCTTCATGGCTGCAATATCAGAAGATAAGATTGCAAATGGAGAATGGTTCTTGGATACTGGTTGTTCTAACCACATGACAGGTCACAAGAATTGGTTGACAAATTTTGATAGCTCAAAGAAAAGCAAAGTGAAGCTTGCCAATAGTAGTTCATTGCAGGCAGAAGGTACTGGTGACATGGTAATCAAAAGAAGCAATGGAAGCTCTGCAGTGATTGAAGATGTGTTGTATGTACCAGGTATGGACTGTAATCTACTTAGTATTGGTCAGCTTATTGAGAAGAGGTTCTCAGTAGTTATTAAAAATGAGAAATTTGAGCTATATGATCCTGCTGGCACTTTGGTCCTGAGAACACCATTGGCTAAGAACAGAACCTTCAAGACTCTGATCAACACTACAGAAGTTGAATGTATGAAAGCAGTGACTGAAGACAAAGAGAATTGGCTGTGGCACTTGAGATTTGGGCATTTGAATTTTAAATACTTGAATCAGTTGGTAAGTAAAGGAATGGTGTCAGGTTTGCCTAAAATTCAAATACCAAATGAAATTTGTGATGGTTGCTTGGTGGGTAAGCAATCCAGGAATGTCTTCAACAAGGCATTGCCTATGAGATCATCAAATGTTCTAGATGTTGTACACTCTGATGTGTGTGGACCATTTGATGAGAAATCTCTTGGTGGAAACAGATACTTCATTACGTTTGTAGATGAGTATAGCAGAAAGATGTGGATATACTTGATACAGACAAAGGATGAAGTTTTTGATGTGTTCCAGAGATTTAAAGTCCTGGTAGAGAATCAAAGTAGCAAGAAGCTTAAGATTCTGAGGACTGATGGAGGAGGTGAGTACACTTCCAAGAAATTTGAATCATTTTGTGTTGAGAATGATGTGGAACATGAAGTTACAGCTCTCTATACACCGCAACACAATGGTTTGGCTGAAAGAAGGAATAGAACTATCCTTGACATGGCAAGATGCATGGTGAAGCATAGGAACTTGCCTAAGTCATTTTGGGGTGAGGCAGTCAACACTGCAGTTTATGTGTTGAACAGATACCCAACTAAGAAACTCAAAGATAAAGTTCCAGAAGAGGTTTGGAGTGGTAAGAAGCCTAGTGTGAGTCATTTCAAGGTCTTTGGTGCATTATGTCACAAGCATGTGCCTGATGCAAAGAGAAAGAAGTTGGATGACAAAAGTGAGGCTATGATTTTGGTTGGATATCATGCAACTGGTGCATACAAGCTGTATAATCCAAAGACGAAGAAAATGACATTCAGCAGAGATGTTATAGTAGATGAAGCAAAGTCCTGGGATTGGATAGCTAGTAGCAGTACAGACAAGTCACAAGCAAGCCACATCTCAGATGATGAAGCTGGTACAGTGGAGTCAGATGATGAGATTGAAGTACCTAATGTTGAATTCAGAACAAGATCAACAAGGGTAAGGAACACTCCTGCCAGGTTACAAGATTGTGAACTGGTTAATGATAATGAGGTAACTGCTGAAGGGAACTTAGTACATTTTGCACTACTAGCTGGGTCAGAACCTCTCAACTACATTGAAGCTCTAAGCAACTTGAAGTGGAAGCAAGCTATGATAGAAGAATTAGCTTCCATTGAGAAAAATCAGACATGGGAGTTAGTTGAACTACCACCAAATAAGAAGGCAATACAGGTAAAGTGGGTGTTCAAATTGAAGCTCAATCCTAATGGTACAATAGCAAAATACAAAGCAAGGCTGGTGGCAAGAGGATTCTTACAGAAAGAAGGGATAGATTACTCAGAAGTCTATTCACCTGTAGCAAGAATTGAAACTGTGAGACTTGTAGTAGCAGTAGCAAATGCAAGAGAATGGCCAATGTATCACCTTGATGTTAAATCTGCTTTCCTAAATGGGCCATTAGAAGAGCTAGTGTTTGTAACTCAACCACCTGGCTTCATCTTAAAAGACAAGGAAAATATGGTATATAGGTTGAAGAAAGCTCTATATGGGTTGAAACAAGCTCCAAGAGCTTGGAATAAAAGAATAGATGGGTTTCTTCAGAAGCAAGGTTTCAGCAAGTGCAAGTCAGAGTATGGTGTGTATGTGCAGGATTCAGCATCAAGTACTATTTTGATTTGTTTATATGTTGATGATCTTCTAGTAACTGGGAGTAATTTGGCAAAGATTAGAGATTTCAAGAATGTCATGATGACTGAATTTGAAATGACAGACTTGGGGGAAATTTCTTACTTCTTAGGAATTGAATTCCTGAGAACTTCAAAAGGGTTAGTGCTACATCAGAGGAAGTATGCTGGAGAGATTCTGAAGAGGTTTAACATGACTGATTGCACATATGCTGTGACTCCTATGGAGGTGAATCTCAAGTTAGAGAAGAACCAGACTGAAGAAGCAGTAGATTCTACAATCTTCAAGCAAATTGTAGGATCATTGAGATACCTTTGCAATAGCAGGCCTGACATATGCTTTGCAGTGGGACTAGTGAGTAGATTCATGGAGAGTCCTAGAAGGTCTCATATGAATGCAGCAAGAAGAATACTGAGGTACATAGCAGGCACACTTGATTTTGGAATTCTCTTTCCAAAGTCAGCAATGAGAGCAAAATCAGAGATAGTTTGCTATTCAGATGCTGATTGGTGTGGTGACAAGGTAGATAGAAGAAGCACTACAGGGTATTACTTCAGATTCTTGGAAGCTCCAGTTGCTTGGTGTTCAAGAAAGCAACCAGTTGTTGCACTGTCATCATGTGAAGCAGAGTACATAGCTGGCTCTTATGCAGCTTGTCAAGCACTATGGATTGATTCAGTTCTGAAGGAGTTGAAAATTGATGCTGAGAAGCCAATTGTGTTGCAGATTGATAATCAGTCAGCCATCAATCTTGCGAAGAATCCAGTTCTACACGGTAGAAGCAAGCACATAGAGGCTAGATTTCATTTTTTAAGGGAGCAAGTCAATCAAGGCAACCTAGAAGTGAAGCATTGTGCCAAGGGTTCGCAAATAGCAGATGTTCTGACAAAGAGTTTGAAAACAGATAGGTTCTTGGCTCTGAGAAGTGCACTAGGAGTGTTTCAGAAGGGTTCAACAAGTTCTGAAACATCTCAGAAGCTCGAAAAGTTCAGAGGTTCTGAAGACTCTGAAACTCAAGCTCTGAAGAAGCAGACTCTGAAACTCAAGTTCTGAAGTGTTCAGATTCTGAAACTCCAAATTCTGAAGACAACAAATTTAAAATTAAGGGAGCATGTTGTTTTGTAATTTCAAATCCTTATCCATTTAGTTAGTTGTCTTTGGTTAGTTAGTTAGTTACTCAGCTGTTGTGACAGCTAAGAGTTAGTTAGGATGGTTACTTGTAACTATCACTAGTTAGGAGAATCTATATAATAGTGTACATAGTCTTGTAGTTTGCATTCATTCATTTCCAATTATTCATTCTATTCAATAAAACACTATTTCTCCTATTCTCCCTCTTTTTCTCAGATTTATCTTCTTCGTGTGTGTGAGCAACACTTTGCTCCAACATAAATATGATTTTTTGCAACAATTTTTTTTGTTAAAAGTTGTTACAAGTCACTGGCAAAAGTACCTAACGTAGTTTTGCCAGCGACTTGTAACAAAAAAAGTTGTTGCCAAAAATTATATTTTTTGTAATGTTGCTTGGTTCATGAACTAAATGAGTCAAACTTAAGCTAAATATTAAGTTCGATAATTAAATGAGCTGAACTTGAGCTATATATAGTTTGACTTGTTTGGTTTTGAACTTGGTTCATGAACCAAATGAGTCGAACATAAGCTAAATATTAAGTTAGTTAATTAAACGAGTTGAACTTGAGCTATATATAGTTCAACTTGTTTGGTTTTGAACTTGGTTAAAGAACCAAATGAGTCGAACTTAAGCTAAATATTAAGTTTGTTAATTAAACGAGTTGAACTTGAACTATATATAGTTCGGCTTGTTTGGTTTTGAACTTGGTACATGAACCAAATGAGTCGAACTTAAGCTAAATATTAAGTTCGTTAATTAAATGAACTGAACTTGAGCTATATATAGTTCGACTTGTTTGGTTCACGAGTTGACTTGATTATATATGAACCGAACTGCTCGCAAACTATAAACGAGTCGAACTCGAGCTGAAAAAAGAGTTTATATCAAACTCAAGTCTAGTTTCTAATCGAACAAATTCTTATCGAGTCTAATTTTTATGTATTAACTTATGAAGTTTTATGCTTTATATAGTATGAAATTATAAATATTATCTAATTTTATTTATTATTATTTTATATAGTATTTAAAATATATATATATATATATATATATATATATATATATATATATATATTTAATTAAAAACAGTTCGATCTGTTGACCTCCGGTCCGACCTATTGAACCTTGAATCGGTATGTACATCCGTTCAATAATGGATCCGATTATGATTTGCTTGGTTAACTAACACTTTTTTGTAAGATACTAACCCGACTATTAATTTTGGTAGAACATTTTTTTGGATGAATTTAACTTTAGGATAATCTTTTTTTAAAATATTTTCTATTTTTTTTAAACTATTTATTAATTTAAAGCCTTTTTCAATAAAATTTTCTCATTTAGAAAAACAATTGCTAACTAGAATATAAAAAATATTTTGAAGCAAAATTTTTCATAAAGTAAAATAATCTAAACCCCCTGCTCCAGGTTCCTGGAGACGCCACTGTCGGTAATGGTACGGGGTACGAAAATTTTAGAAAAATTAAGATACGGGTATGCGTGTATAATTTTTTTAAATATAATTATATAAATAAAATAATAGAACTATATTGTTAAAATAAATAATTAAACAAGTAAAAAGCAATTAGCTAAAAAAAGTCAAATTGTTTCCCTCACTATCATCATTAAAAAAAATGGCGTCCAACTCAAGTTCTTCGGGAGAAAGACTTTGCAACTTCAAGAAAATCATCTACATAACAATATAGCATGTTGTTGTTGTTCATTCATTATAAGTATTACTATTTCTCTCTCGAGAGAGAGAGCATGTGAAGATTTGTTTGAATAAAATTAGATTGAGTCTATTCATTTTAATGAATGAGTGAATAAATCCAGTTACTAGTTTGTTATTGCTTTAGTAGAGTTGCTATTTTTATATGATAAACAAATAAAAAACATAAATCTTCCTATAAATAAAAAAGGCGAATAAAAGAATAAGGAAATTTCTTTGCATTTTTTTGGATTTGTGTACCACGCGCGTACCACAGAAGTACCACACGTGTACCCGTTACAAAAAAATAAAAATAAAATAGGTACGCCATCGGTGTGTACCCAAGGAATACCATAAAAGTATCGGTTACCGATACATACCCGGTACCGTACTCTCCCTAAAATGGACTATCCAGGTTTCATTTCTTCTATTTATTGATTAGTAGCTGATTAATTTCTTTTGGAAAATCACTATAATTAGGATTTTTTTTACCATCTATAGGGGCTTAAAAATACCACTTAGACTTTTTGAGCTTGCTACGAGACTAATCATCGAATTATAGTAAGCTAGACATCTAATTTATATTTTTTTTTAGAAACTGAGCTACCTCCCGAACAGATGACTTCAGAAATCAATGTGTATTTTAGTTTAGTTTAGTTTAATTAGCTGTGGCAATTAAAAAAAAGTTAATTTGCTGTGATTTATGTTAGAAAAGGGGAGTTGAGTCCATTATCTTTTATCTCACAAACTTTTTTGTTTCCTTCTACTACTAAGTCACCTTATCAATTATTGAGTTTTAAAGAACAAAAAGTTATCTCCAACACACTAAAATTTACCAAGGGTATTCCTTGTTGACTACCTTGATAAACAGGAAAATTACTTGCACAAACAAGAATTTATATATTTGTAAATGTAGCATGATATTATTTACTGTACACATTATATATTGAAATCAGGCATAATGTGAAAATAAAATCTACCTACTTACATTTTCATCATATTGTACACAAATCATGACAACCCATAAATATATGTGGGGACAGTACCTCCACTTTAATTTAGGCTAAAGTTATTATATTATGGTACAAAATCTTGTCTTGATCTATACAAATTCAACTAAAGCATGCTTAGTAATAGATTGAACTTGAATCTTAGCTAAAAAATAATTGACTTGGAGACAGTTTTCCAATATGTTATTTTGTCAAACTTTGAACCTAAATTAATTTTTGGTCTAATATTTTGTCAAACAAGCTAAATTTGAGGTTTCATCCCAACAAGCTAAATAAATTGCAGGGATTAAAACACTATTTAAGTCTAAATATATTTACCAACGAATGGCAGCATTTGCAAATAATTTATAGTGCTAAATGCATATATCTCAATATTTTAAAAATCGTATTAAAAAAAAAGGACATATATATGGCGAGATTTTGTATCATGGTTCAATTATTTTAAATTATTTGAATTCAAATAACTTAATTGTTGATGTCAATTTTTTTGTTTTTACAAAACCGATTGAACTATTAATTTCATTTAATTTTTAAAATATTGGTATATCCATTTATATAGTCTAATATAAATTTATCAATAGATGGTAGCATATGCTGCCACATTGCAGTAGATACTAGATAGTATGCTGCAATGCAACTATCATTGATGTTACATTGAGATTTGAGAGATGGAGAAAGAGAGGTTTCTTGCTATGCATGAGAAGTCTACATAAAGGAATGAAATTGTTATGGTTGGTTGAAAAATGTTTTCTTCAATTTAATTATTTTCTCTTAGTTTTCTGGTATGAATATATTTTTAACTTTATATACACTCCAGCTTGACATTGGACCTAAGTTCAACAATTCTCTGCTTCTACATTAATTAGATTGCCTCAATCCCACTCAACTCTTCTATAATTAATTAAATAATTAATCTAACAAATCCATATTTTTAATTATTTAAAACTGGTAATTTTATTCTAGATTTTAATCTTTATTAAATCTACCTTTTGTCAGACTAAAAAAGGACAAAAATTCTACATTTATTCCTCAACAAGTTTTCATACAAATATACAAAGCAACTACATAACTTGAAATCCAAGCAATCTCTTATATTTTTTTATTCCTCTCTCTCAGTGCAACTAACCCCATCTCTCTAATTTTTAATTTCATTCTCTATATTAAGAATGTTTAAGTGTCACACTCTCCCATTAGTAAGAGGAATTAAGAAGATCTAGCTACAATTTTATAATTTTTTATTATAAAATATTACCAAAAAAAGTAAGTTAGAATTTAATTCTTTTCCACCTCTCAACAAGAAGTGGCATGAGGGAGCAACCCTTTAGAAGAGACAAGTTCTTCTTTTCTTAAACTTATTATTTATTTACTACTTTAAATATCCATCTCTTAACTCAAGTTATCTCTCTCTGTCTCCCTCTTGCTCTATCTTTTTTAGTTTCTCTTTCATTTTTCTTTTATACACAAATGGAATGAGAAACAAGGTAGAGAAGAGAGAATAAATGACTCAGTGTAGTTATCTTGAAAATAATCATCATAGTGTTCTTATGGAGAGGCGCAAAGATAGCTTAATAAGAACTTGTCCTACTTGTGGTCATCATATCAAATGCCAAGATCAGGTTCATCACATAAGTACATTTTGAAATCACAATGATTTTCACGAAATCTCATGCCACCGTGATTTTGTCAAAGCTTTAAAGTATACTCCCTCTGGTCTCATATATAAGCAATAATTTTTTTTTTCAGATTCATTGAATAACTGTTGTATCTGATCTATATTATGGACCAGATATATCAGTTATTTTGTACAAGATACACCAGTTATTCAATGAACCTGAAAAATGAATCTTTGCATATATCAAAACCAAAGGGAGTAGTTTTTATCAAAATCACGATGACGCACTATGTTTTTGCCAAATTTACCGTAATGAACATTTATCATATTATATGTTTCTTTGGTGATGTTATTAATGATTTTATGGTGTTTTTTTTCCTTGTACTAATAACATGAATATTTTGGTATTGACATTACTTAGGGTGCTGGAATTCATGAGTTACCTGGATTACCGGCTGGAGTGAAGTTTGATCCTACTGATCAAGAGATTCTTGAACATTTGGAAGCAAAAGTGAGGTCTGATATTCAAATGCTTCATCCTTTAATTGATGAGTTCATCCCTACTCTTGAAGGAGAGAATGGAATCTGCTGTACTCATCCAGAGAAGTTACCAGGTCAATTTATATAATATACAAGCCACCAAATATATGCATATGCTTAGTATCTAATTTTTCATTTCTTTTATTCTTTCATACTCCCTCTGGTTACTAATAAGCAAAAAAACCCATTTTTAAGTTCATTGGAAAACCAATGTAGATTTGTAATATAGATCAGATACATCAGTTTTCTAATAAAAGAGTCTGATTTATTATGTGCGTTAATTTAGTTATATTTTTTTTATAGATGATTGAATAAATTTTAATTCGTTGCAGGATTACTATTCTTGATAGAAGTCATTGATAAGAGAAAAATTATATCGATAAGAAGAGAATCACGAGAGAATGTGAAATATAAATTATATCAATGGATATATAAGACTTATGTATCCATTGATATAATTTACATTTCACATTTACGATATAACTAATGAGAAGAACACCTAATTATAACCAGCGTAACTAACTGACCAGTATAACTAACTTTTACGTCTAATATTGCAGGCGTTGGCAAAGACGGCCTAATCCGACATTTCTTTCATAGGCCATCAAAAGCATACACAACAGGAACAAGAAAAAGGAGAAAAGTGCACACAGATGAAGATGGAAGTGAAACAAGATGGCACAAAACAGGTAAAACAAGACCAGTTTATATAAATGGCAAATTAAAAGGTTACAAAAAAATCCTTGTGCTTTACACTAACTACAGAAAGCAGAGAAAGCCAGAGAAAACAAATTGGGTTATGCATCAATATCATCTTGGAAACAATGAAGAAGAAAAAGAAGGAGAATTAGTAGTTTCCAAAGTTTTCTACCAAACACAACCTAGACAATGTGGTTCATTGATGAAAGAATCATCATCATTTTCTGATCAAAAATTAATTAATGATAATCAAGGTGTGCATGAAGTGATTAATCATAAAAACAGTGGATTTGTTGAATATTATAATACTTCTTTTATATCTTTTGATCAAGGGGAACAACATAGATCAAACAATGCTCAAGTGGTTACTCATTTTCCTGTTCATGATGGTAATTCTTTCATTTCTTGAAAGAAAAAATTAACATGAGAACAGATGCATGCATGGATCATTACAATTTGAAGAAATAAGTTAATAACAATTAACAAATAGTAGTTACCAGTTAAGTGGGGAAAAGTAACTGCTTCTGATGAAAACTAATGGTGAGGGCTAAGAAAGGAAAAAACTAATATAAATATATATATTATTTTTTGTTGTAATGTGTAACTTTGTTTACCTTTTTGGTTTTTTACATTTTTTTGAAAGGTATAGCTTATGCTTCATGCTATGTACAACGACACTAAAACATACATATTAAAGGTTTGATGCCTTTATACTTGGGTAAATATTAACTACTATCAAACTGTACACAAACATGACTTTTACCTTAAGCAAGTCTTGAATTACAATTATGTCTGTGATTTTTCCTATATAAGACTGTTTAGTTTGTGAAAATATTTTGTATTTTCATTTTTAGAAATATTTTGTATTATTTTCATTTTTAAAATATGAAGTGTTAATTGTTAGATTGCTCATAGGATCTCTACTAAGAAAATATAACTAATGCCAAGATAACACTACAATGTGAAATACAAATAATGATTTTAAAAAAATTATATAAATATAAATTAAAATTAAACTCTTCATATCATTTTAACAAGACATTTCCAAAATTATTTATCGTTTAAATTATTTTTGTATAAAAAAAAGTCATAAATACAATTAGTTAAAAAAAAAAATATATTATGAATTACTAGAACAATTGGAAGCACAACCAACACGTAATTTTAAGTTATCTCTCGATCAATGTGAAACTTCTCGGCTCACTTCCTTCACATCTAGGACAAGGCATATGGAACATAACCCAAGCGGCCCGATAACGAGCAGCCAACAGATCTTGCATAGACTGGCTACTACTTAGAATTTAAGTTTGCATTAATCAACCCAACAAAACTGATTTGTAAGATAAGGATTTACTATCACTTATGTAAAGAAATTTTCATGTCATATATCATTCGGAGACTTCTCAACAACTAAATTTCTTGATCTTATTTTTGCACCAACATAGCAGACCAATATATATCCTCCATGTACTTCAGCTGTTTTTAGGTAATTTGTACTAAAAGAGTCAAATATTATACCAAATACAATGAATGATATAATTTACGTGAATTGCAATCAAGTCAAGCAGAACTTTAAGCCACTGAAAGAACTTAGGCAAAGCCATAAATCTTCAAACTCAAGAAATTGTATCTACCTATCATTTGCGTATTTTTCAAATTAAGACCAGTTCAATAATCATACACCTAACTGTGTTTCACATAACATGTGTAGTTTTTTGGACATGAAAATGGGAGCTTCTTTTCCCACCCCAACAGAGGAAGTGTAATTCCGAAAAGGAAAAAAAAAATATGCCGATCAGAATTATATTTTTAGATGAAAACACAGTTTTTTTTAGAAATGAAAGAGAGAAAATAAGCTCTCCATGAAAATTTGTGTGAAACACATGATAAGGGATCCTAAAGCCCAAAAACCAAGATAGCAGCAAGCATACAGAAACATAAGTCTCTCAAGTTATCAAGGATCTCTTGTTGGCAATTATTCTGAGGGTCAACATGAAGTTCACAATTCTGTCACACCTTTCAGGAAGAATCTGTCTCTACAGTAAGTTTCTCAAGAGCCTAGAAAGAACAAAAAGAATTTGCATTAGAACACTGAAATGGGCTTGTGAACTTTCACATGCAAGTTGTTTATAGACTTAATTATCGACAGGAATTTTGATTCTGGAATAAGAATAAGGTGAAAATCATCAAGAAATTTATAGATGCAACATTTGTATTCATGGAGCTTCACATCATACCTATACTAATTACTACACTACAGTTTTGCCTGAAGTGAAAAATAGCATTTAGTTCACAATCAATCACGCTGCAGTGCTATAGCAGTAGCACCGCTATAGTTGCTATTTGACGACACTTTGTACTAAATAGTGATTAGTTCAAATTATGCTACCCTGTAACGCTATAGGCTACAGCTGATATTTGACATCACTGCTACACTGCAGGCCACTTCTCTTCACCTCTACTAATAATCAGAAGTTCAGAACAAAGACGAAGTCAAGTTTTCTTATAAGAACCACATTGAAAAGAAAAAAGGGAAGTTTTTCATTATGTAGGGAGCGTACATGCCTGGTGTGGGTTAACAGTAGGGAGAGTAGATGTCTGGCATGTGTTCAGCTTTAAAGGTATATATTAGGATGGAGGCTGGAATTACTTGGGACTTTAGGGAGAGATTGGACAACCTCAAATTGACTATGGTCATTTAGTTTTCTGTTTTTCTGGATTTCCGTCCCTATTATCTGTTATCATCTTGGTGCAGGCCTGAGTTCAGTCTTAATACAATGAATTTTCCTTTTCTCTCTTATTATATATTTTAATGGCTATAACTTATCAAAGCCATGTCTGCTAATTACATTTATCAAAGGTAATATCAAGCCACAACATGCAATTTGTGTCTAGAAATATATCACCTTTCTTCGTTCCAAAAGTTATTATCCTATTCATGTATAAGCTAACAAGTTATTATCCTACTCATGTTCGACGATACACTATTGAGTACAAAATGGTGTCAAATAGCAGCTACATCAGCACTACAACACTATTGCTTAGCGAAATTTGACCCACTATTTTCCACCATCAACAATCAACAACACCGATCATTAAAATGTAGGTAATAGCATCATAACAAACAAAAACATAGCAACGAAACAAAAGAGGTTGCTTAGAGTAACGTCAATGACTCATAATCCTAAATGGTTTCAAAAATGTCTCCATTGAGATGAATTGTAAGGTATAGTTGCTGACCCCAAGTCAATAAATCAAAGATAAACCAGTCTCAATTAGACCTTATCATTAACGATTGCCTTACTATCTTATCTTTTGTTCCAAATCGTTTTTGCAAGCAAATCGAGTAGCTCATAGTTTAGCAGTCACGAGTCACGACTTTGCTTACGCTTGTGAGACTTTAATCATGTTCAAATTGCATTGTTTTTGTTATTTTTAGTGAAATGAAGTAATTTCTTACTGTAAAAAATTGCATTGCCCCCAAAATTATAAACACTACATGTTTTGCATAATATATAGCACACGATTAGGTATAAACACGAAATTCTTCTAATGTAAACCGAATTGCATAATCGATAAACAAAACTTTAAAGTTTAAACTTTACCAATTACTGTTTCTTCTTCTTCCTCAACAGATAAACATCAGCTTCCTCATAAGCATACTCAGGATGAAGATGATCATGAGGAATTTTTTCAATAACAAAAACCTCGCCGCACATTTCCCAAAAAAGCTTATGAGCCTCAGGTGACCTAATCTGATAACCTAACAAAACAACACCATCTTCAGCAAGCAAAGCTTCCATAGCAGAAACAAATTCAGGAACAGATTCTTCAATATAAACAACATCAGCAGCAATAACAAAATCAAATGGAGGATTCATAGAATTAATCTGAACACTATTATTCCAGTAAAGAATTGAGTATTTCAGATTCTTCTTGAGTGTTGATTTGTTCACTTTGAGATTCTTCTTCAGTGCTGGCATAACGGGAGCGATGTCAGTGAGGATTATGTCGGTGAGGCCGAGTAAGTAGAGTCCCATACCGGCGACGCCGCAACCGCATCCGAGTTCGATGGCGCGTTTGGATTGGAAGTTTAGAAGAGTGGTGTAAGGGTTGTTGTCGGGTGGGGTATGAATCCATCGGTCTACGAATTTTACGAGGACGAGAGAGCATGGCCATACGGAGGTTCCGACGTGCATGGAACCATTGTTTTGGTGGAGAGAGAGGACGGTGTCGCCGACGGGAAGTTCGATCACCGGCGAGTCTGTGAACTTCATAGTTTCTTTTTGTTTTTATCAGTAACTTTTATTCAAGAGGAATGGGAAAATATTTTTCGGTTGTATGAGTCTACTATGCTTAAGATGGGCTAGGCTTGGAATTAGATAGACTGAGACTAGCCCAAGAATAGTCGATGTAGAATAAGAAGTTTGCTATTTAGGCCCCTTACTATTACTTGTAGGTCCTTCGTTGTGACCAAAATGTCCTTATAAGCATTCGTATTCTAGGAAATGAAGGAAACAAGTTTCGTCACCTAAAAGAAGAAATTATGTTAAAATATAGTAGGCTTGCATTGTCGCGCACATCTGGCCACAAAACACACAATTTCGTCTCGTAGTCACTGAAAGTCTGAAATGCTGATTTTTTGAAATTTTGTCACTTAGAAGACGAAATTTTGGTTAAATGTAGTAGGTTTGTCTTGTCGTGCACATCTGGACTCAAAACACAATTTCCTCTCGTAGATACCGAAAAAATCATTTTTTGAAATTTTGTCACCTAGAAGACGAAATTATATGTTTTGTCACCTAGAAGACGAAATTTTTGTTTTTTATGATTTCGTTTCATAGAAGCCAAAGTATCCTTGATGCAAAAGTGGGGGTATTTGGGATTTTTGGGCGGCCTGAGATCAACATTGAGGGCCTAGATACAATTTTTCATAGAATAATGACAATTATTGTACTTTTGTCAGCCTACGCGTTACTCGTGCGCCATACAAATTTCCATTTTACCCTTTCGTTACTTAAGTAGTGGATGTTGTAAAAATGAGTAATTTGAGAAAAACCACCATACATGAAAATTCAAAAAATTTATCTGTCCACTACTTAAGTAGCGGACGTTATAAAAATATGAAATTTGAGTAAAAAAGCACCACTTTAACATGAAAATTTCTCATTTTTAAAATGTCCGCTACCGCTACTTAAGTAGATGACAGATGAAAAACTTGAATTTTGAAAAAAAGAAAAACCCTACAAATATGAAATTTTTGAGATTTTAAATGTAGAATCCGCTACTTAAGTAGTCGACAAGGATATTTTGGTAATTTTGTAGAACGGGTAAGAAAACTCGTAGGGTGGAAAAAATAATAGTCTAGAATGATAGTAATTGTTTAACCCATAGAAGCGGTGGAACATGTGGTTTAATTTGATGCAAAGCGAAGAATCTTACCAGGTGCTCTGAAATATTTCGGTGTATAAATTACGGTATTTTATACCACATGTTAACTCCATATTTTTTCGATTCTATGTTAATTCCATATTTATTCTCAATCATTTTATTTTTAATGATAATTCAATTTTACATAAATATCTCAACAAATTTTTATTTCTTTTTTACAAACAGATTTTTTTTCTTATTTCTATTTAGCTGCGTTGTTTTGATGGAACATTCCATGATCTGAATTCATCATATTTGATTCGGCCTGATATTGTTCGAAAGGGCTAGGAGCGTAAATACTTCATGTGGACGTTAGTAGTCGTTCGTCATACTAATGAATGTTCGCTAGTTTGGTGATTCTTGTGGAAGTGGTGCTCAACCCCGTTGGTTGACCATCCCTCGATTTGACTTTCAATTGTTTCTGGTTTGACTTTCAACAAGACTTGATTCGTCAGAGGTTGCTCGAAATGGCTAGGTGCATGGATGCTCTATGTTGACAATAGTTGTCGATCATCATACCTTAAGGTATTAGGTCATCTTTGACTCACCTCTTGGTGTTAACCGATCTTGAGTTTTATAAGTGTCAGATCTGTTTCAAGATTGAAGGTTTGCTGTTACTATCCGTATTAGTCTACGAGATTGACCCAGAATTGATGGACTCGAGAGAGTCATATATTTCGTTGTCGTTTGTTGCAACAAGTTGATGGTACGTGGACGTTTTTGTGAGCAGTTGGCTTATTCACCAGATTTATCTCGAATGTTTTTATTGTTGAAAATTGTCTTAGATTTCTTATTTTGAGATTCCCTTAATGTTGCTTTTTATTTTTTTTCCTTCTTTTTTGTTTTGGCTCTTGAGGATTAAGTTCGGCCCCCTTCTTATTCTTGTTATTTTTCCGTTTTTTATAATATATTTATGAGCACATGACAAGAGATTATGGCTTACAATGTGTGTCTCCTTTGTCACATCTTCTATTCCCTTTGATGTTATTAATTATGCTTTTTTTTTTTTTTTTGATAAAACCACAAACCTTGGAATTAATTATAGTCCAAAATAGACTAAAAGAGTACAAATGACGGTGTGTCTTCTATCCAAACAGAGTCACCACTATCTACTGCATATTGGGCCATTAAGTGGGCCACAATATTACCCTTCCTAATAGGGGCAATCTTCCCTTCCTAATAAGGGCAATCTTCCCAACTTCAGATCTCCAAACGGGGCAATCTCCGCGGGGATCCCCATTTACGGATGAAATTGACATCCCTACTTCCTATTCACATGTTTCAAGCTACAACTAGAAAACAATCTAGATATGTTTGTAATGGTTGTAACAAAACTCCCAAAGTAAGTTAAATGATCCTCTTTCTTCTCCAACACCATCACCTTCGTGTGAAACAACACTGAGAGGCAAACTCCATCGCTTTAGCCATGGCCATGGCTTCTGCTGCTGCTGGGTCATCAAATCCCTTCATCTGCCACATTGTTGCTGCGAGGACAATGTCGTTAGAGTCGTGCACCACATCTCCAAGTCCCCAAATTCCTTCATGCGACAGGTTAGCATCACAATTGATCTTGTAGAGACCCTGACTAGGTTTACACCATTTGTTTAGAGACTTGGAATTTCTGTTGTTGTTGTTGTTTGATGTATTGGTAGTATTGCTTTCTCTTATATTACTGTTGGTGAGATTCACTGTCGGTTGATATTCTTTAGCCTTCTCAGTAGCCATTCTAATAGTAATATCATCATCAATGTCTTGATTTTGGAAAATTTTCATATTTCTAGCATACCAAATGCTATCAATAGTGTAGGCAAGTTGCTCTAAACAGTTCTGATTAGTATTCTAGATCATAAAATCCAGCCAGTCAATAAAATCTGTCTCCGAGTTTGTGTCAAAATTAATTCCTATCTGAACACCAAACCACACTTTCTTTGCTCTGGGGCAATTTTTAAACAGGTGGTTAATACTCTCAACACCCTCCTCACATCTGGCACAATTTATAGGGAGATTAATGCCCCTTTTAACCAAAGATTTCCTGATAGGGATGGCTTTGTTAAGCACTTTCCAATGTAAAGTTTGAATTCTGGGAGGTATGCTAAGCTCCCAGATAGTCTTCTATCTCTTGTCATTAGAATTGTTGCTAGTAGAGCCTTGGCTAGACTCATTCTCCCAACCTTTAATGGTGTGATAACTAGATTTCACCGTATCGTGGCCATCCTTGGTCCCCATCGACTTGAGTTGATGATCCGCATTAGTATTAGTGAGTGGAATTTGAAGAATTTGAATGTTTTCAAAGTTATAAAACAGACTATTAACTAGGTTCTGGTTCCAACTACTAGATTCCGCTCCAAAAAGGTCCCTAACTTCATAAACTGATGTTTCCGCAGGTCTATGAGCTAGGATTTTAAATCTTTTTTTATACGGGAGCCAATTATCCTCCCTAATCCTAATTTTGCTTCCATTCCCAATTCTCCAACAACTCCCTCTATGTATGGTCCTCATAGCACGGTGGATACTTCTCCAAGTAAAACTTGGATCATTGCCAATGACTGCTCTGATAGCAATCTATTTGGGGAAATACCTATAATAATATAAGTATATAACAATATAAAAAAATCCAATATTTCAAATTCAATATTTTTTTTTCATTTTTATAGTCTTTTTTTTTTTTTTTTTTTGACGGATATAGTCATTTTGTATATATTTTATTTTCTATATTTCAAAATATTTTTTTTTTAACTTGGCATAACTATATCGGCGTACATTTTATTTTTATTTCTACCTTTTTTCATGTTTTTTAATTTAATTTTTTCATAATGTCAAACTTTAATACTTGATTAAGAATTTATTTATTTATTTATAAGCTACTTGATTAAGAATTTAATTTTGAACTTAATCTAAAATTTAGAATTTTCCTTTTGAAATAAAACTTAAATTTTGCAAATATTAATTAAAGAAATGAAGAAAAGATGAATAATGTACCATAAAATTTTAATTGTTTTTAATATTTGATAAATAACATACAATTTGATTTCTATCATTTTCACGTGCTAAATATCATTTTTGAAGCCATGCATATCGACCGTCAAGAACACCACCAACCAATGATATGCATGATACCTTCCCTCATTCTCATTTATTAAATGTGACTTTTGAAGTCATGCAAATCAATCATGAAAAACATCTGCAAATAATTATTACTTGCATAACACCATAAATATGAGTAGGGTTCTCGCTATTTTTCAAAAGAAATGAAGATGTTCATTATTATAGTTTTAAAGAAACACTTTGGTACATATCTTACTTGGATATATACCGATACACCGCTGATATAGAAAATTATGATAGGTCTACAAATAATGTTTAATTTTTTAAAAAAGTAACAAACACTATTTGTATCAATAGATGTACCGGTAAACATTTAAATGAAAAGGTGGACCGAAAAATTCACATTTTTTTAAGAAGTCGAATAATTCACATTAAAGTAAATGAATGATATAAATACACGTCTTTTGAGAATTGTTGATATTAGTAAACACTAAAATTTTAGCAATAGAGAGGATCTTTACTCCATAAATATATTATAATTCATTTTCTCCTTAATTTTTTATGTAATATACTACATGCATCATTATTTCTTTGATCTCTTGTTTAATTTCATATTTTTCTTTTCTTCATACATTCATACAAATAAAACATGATTGTGCAAACTTATATTATCTTCGAGAAAAAAAAGCAAAATTATATTATCTCCGAGATATTTAGAATAATATTAAAATAAATTTATGTTCATTCAATATTTACATAAGTTGTTCCTCTCAAACCATGTTCAAAGCCGTCATTGCTTACGAGCATTTATTATATAAGTTGTTTATCTCGAACCGTGTGTATGAAATTTTTTTTATCCCTAAATTATTTATTTTAATTAAGTATAACAAATAATAAGTTTTTATAAATCTATTACGGAAAACGCCACGAAAATACATTGATAATAATGATAATGCTATTTTGCTTAGCATGATCAAACAATTGAATATTAAGGTGAGGGTCAGATTCAATATCACTGGAGTCTGCTCATGATTCCAAACCAGCAACTGAAGTATCTTTCTCGTAGAGTTGTGGGAAGAAAGCCTGTCGAGGGCTATGAAATACAAGAATTCAACATTCAAGAACTCCCTCCCAGCCATCCTATCTTGTCTAAAAATAGCTTTCAGGCCATCTGGAAGTTAGAGCAAAGCCTTGATTTTTATAGAAGGCGGAGCCTAAACCACTTGGATTAGGTTATAGAAAAATATCAATCTAATCAATAACTTTACACATATAGTTTGAGGAGTCTCTAAAAAGAAAAAAATTGCCATGTTACTCTTTTCAACGTCTACTTATTGGAAATGGCCATAATTACTTGCATTGTTTTAAAATCTCGCTTTTCTTTCTCTTTCTTCTCTATTTTATATTTACTTACATTGTTTTGAAGTCCATCTAACATTACACGGCGGTATGGGTAAGTATTGAATTATGAAGAAGTACAATTTATATTTAACACATATTTTTTTCATCTAAAGGAAAATAAAACATATGGATCTAAAGAAAAAGAGGCCGATGTTATGCACGTTCCACATACAAAAAGTGGGAAAAGTAAAAGTGGAGCTAGGTTCTTTAGTTTCATGGCATTGATATATGGTTAAATGAAAATGGTACTAATCACCTTATTTTGTTTAGATTGTGAATTCCGATGTTCAATCAAAAAATTTAAGATGTTATTAGAATTTATTTGTCCAAACAATCTATTATTTATATTTATGCATCAAACTTAATAATAATTATTGTGAGAGACGTATTGAGGAAAAATAATTTATCACGTTAAATATAAATAAGATTTGAATTAATAAAGACTATTCTCAACCCAACATTCTAGGAATTGGATTTGCCTGACAGTACTTTCTCAACCATTTGATTTATATCAATGACTAAAATTGTTTAACTGTGATAAAATTAATGTGTAATCTAAACTGTTCAATTCAATCTCAAATCCATGTATGTGATTAAATATAGTGTGAAACAGTGTCTATGTATTGCATCAACAGTGTCTATGGCTTATTTTAACCAACATGCTAAAAGCCTATTTGTACTATTGAATCATGCTTTTTGTTCATTGAAAAATTCTCTTTTATGTCCTGCTTGGCAGGGAAAACCCACAACAGAGAAGAAACCGAGTAATAATGGAGTTCAAAAGAGGTCCTATATATCCTTTGCCCCCACAACTCCACCAACCCCCTCCCCTTTATAAAAAATTAAAGCCATAATTTTTAAAAGGAGTCATCTTTATGGATTCAAAAGAATATGCATTGCATGCATATATCTCTTCTTAATTTCAGCCCTTCAATAGTTTTCTAACAACTTTTCAAGATTCCTCAAACACTCAATTCTCACCTTTACCGCTGTAAAAAGTTTTGAGACATATAATAAAATTTTATTTTTATTATGTAAATCAATATTTCAACGTTTAACTGCAGATTAATATATCACTAAAACTCTTCTGAAAAATTTTAACATTTGTTGCATCTTTAAAACTAAATACGTAATTTAAGGACGCTCAGACTCTGATGAGTAGGAGAGCACGAGATTCGCTGCTTCTAATAACTTCAAAATCAAAATAATTAGCCATATAAAAAAATAAAATAGCCATGCATTAGTTCTTATTACCATATTTTTTCCATTCATATAGAAAATTACAAAGAACTAAGGTTTCTCATGATGAATACATGATCAAATCAAATCAAATCCATCCGCTGATGGATGAAGGGATGCAAATGGTTAGCACCACCAACACCAAGAAAATCCCTAGTTTGTCCCCAAACATTCTCTTCATTCTGCACACGTCGTCGTTTTGTGGGGGGCATTTGTGACAATTCACTTGAATAGTACTCTGCTGTCCCATGATCACTAGTAGTAAACACCCCACAAAATTTGTTACCATGATCTTGACTTGGACTATTACATCTCAATCCTAAACTTCCAAGGAATAATGAATCAGTTGAAGTTGTCCCAATTTGAGCAGCTTTTTGTAACAAAGCAGTTGCTGACATGTTTGCTGAGGTTGTAATTTGATGATTAGATTGAGATTGATGTTGTGAGCTATACAAAGAAGGAACACTAACAAGGTTGTTTGAATTTGCATTTGCATTTGCATTTGCACTATCCTTATCAATGTTGTTGTTATTGACAAGTGGAAGTGAAACAGAACTAGTTAACTCTTGAGATTCATTATTAGAAGAGAATTTATTTCCAAACACCCAATTTTGATGATAATTAGAGTGTGGTGTGTTTCCAATATTGCTATTATTAGCCAATATTGTGTCATGAGATGTTTGAGACATCCAAAGGGATAAACCTGATCTTGAGGTTTGATTTGTTGTTTCTTGATTTGTGCATGAATTTGGCTTGAAAATTGAAGAAAAATGAGTTTCTCCTATGTTTGGGATAAGAGAATTTTGCATGATGTTGTAATTACCAATGTTGTTACCTCCCATTCCTAATAATGAGTTGGTTGATCCATTTATTCTAGCTGTTTCTTCTGCTAAGGCATCACAGAAAGCTCTATGAGTCACAAAGCTATCCCTCCTGTGTTAGACAAAATTAATTCATAAGTAATCAACCATTAATAAATAAAATGTTTAGAAATAATATAAAACCATTGACGTGGCATATCCTAACAGCTTAAGCTTTTGGAATAATTGGTTATTTGACATGGTATCAGAGCCTCTATGACTAAGTGGGCTAGAGTCCGATCATCACTCCCCTCACTTTCTTATTAAAAAGTGAAATTTAAGCATATGGTAGTGGGCATATGCATTAGGTGTTGACTATCGATTCTCTGACTACCGGAGTTCCTCATCTTTTGACTTTTGGGGCTATTTTCTGGGTCTGATGGGCCGAGTAATTTTAATTCGAGTTCGGAAGTTAGTACCTAGTGGTGTCTCCTAGGATCGGGTTGGGGTTTCTCTGGTGGGTTTAGCGGATCATTATTGGTGTATGGGAGGATTGGGGTATTGATTAGGTGTCGGTAATTGTGTTATATCACGTTACCTTTTATTGTACGTTTCCACGACTACTCCTTCCACTTCTTGTGGAGGAGTAGTCTTTTAATAAAATTTAGCCGTTCAAAAAAAAAAAAAAGCATATGGTAGTGGGTCTATGCATTATTCACGCTTCAAGCTCAAGTGGGCTCTTGCGTGAGGGGGTATGTTAGAAATAATATAAAATCATTGATGTGGGTCTATCCTAACAGTTTAAGCTTTTGGAATAATTAGTTATTTGACAATCATAATGACAAGGTTTAAGGATTTCATTTTAGGAAATATTATTTGAAAATACAGTAAAAAACATGTAAAAGTAATAAATACACAATTTTCTAGGTAAAAGTTATTACTTTTGATTTGATTATTTAATCAATCCATAATACTTTTTGACACATTATTCAACACCCTATACCATAATACATATGGTCGGGAATACATTTAAGATTTTTTATTATTACAATGAGTATGGTAGAATTATGGTAAATCACCGTAATTTTGTAGAAGTTACAAAATGATTATGATATATTTACCGTGATATCAAACATGCACTTAATATTTTTAACCCGGTCTTAGCATGCTCAAACATTTGAGAAGTATTGATATACGGGTTTTGTACCCCCTTCAATCCTTTTTACAAGAATTTTTTTTTTTTTAGATTTATTAAATAACTAATATATTTAGTCTATAATATAGAGCAAATATATACATTAATTATTTAATAAATTTAAAAATTTAATTGATTCTTATAAAAAAAGATCGGAGGTAGTATATTGAAATTCTAGCACAGGTTCAACTAAAGAAGACAAAAGAGTTTATATATGGTACAAAAAGTCTAAATCAATTAATTGGGACTTCTACTTAAATGCTTTCTTTCAAGTTCTTTTTAATTAACTAATTATAACCCACATAAGAGCACTAGACAAGTTAAAACTTTGACATAAAAATTGATTAGATATATGATCATCAACAAGAAAAAAAATAAACTACCTTGAAAATATAGTGCCACAGTCACATTTGTATTCTCTAGTACCACAAGTTTTTGAATGTGCTTTCATATCTGATTGAACAGCATAAAACTTTGAGCACTTCTCACACTTCCACTTTTTCTCACCGTGCTTCCTACAAAAGTGCTTCTTTATCCCAGTTAAGTCTCCCAAAGCCCTTGAAGGATGATTGTGAACACAAGTCTTCTCTGGACACACATACACTCTCTTCCTTATTTCTTTGCTTGTTCTTTGTTTCAGCTTCCAAGGAAGGTTATGTCCGCGTCGATGAAGTTGAAGATTTTGATCCCTTTGAAAACCTTTTAGACAAATTTCACACACAAATCTGTTTGTTGCCATCAATGTTTTTGGTGATAATGATATCACTTCTGCTTCAGGATCTGCATATACACATAATCTATGAAACACTGACACAAACACATATATACAACTACGGTAATAATTTGAAAAAAATAATCATTGAATAAATCGTCGGACACCAAACACGTTTTCAATCTGAAGTGTAGTATTACATAGGATATAATATATCATTTGATTCTTGATTGTTTATAAAAAAATAAAAACTAACTAGTTAAGAAATTTTAATATACTTTGATGAGAAAATGGTAGCTAGAGAGAAAGAAAAAAAAATAGAGAAAATTAAGCTATGAAATTATAAGAAAGCTTACCTGGATTTCCAGGGAGGTTTCTTTTTCTCTTTAAACTAGGAGGATTTTCATTTGATGAACTTGTTGTGTTTTCATGAAGGAAACCATTTGAAATATCTCTATTGTCCATTGTTTCTTGAATTCTAAGTTTGATTTTGTATTTTTGAGAAGCTATAGAAAGAGATAAATTAGGTGATTAAGGTGGGAAGAAAGAAGTATATATTAGTGTTTGAATTTGGAGAGTAAAATAGAGAGAATGAGAAGGTATAGTTATAGCTTTCTTAATTATATGGTTTCTAACCCTAAACAACATGAATTGATATATGCTAGCTAGATGGGATCTCTATGTCACTCTCCTTTTCTTTATTGATTTATCATATGTTAGTGAATTTTATTATTATTTACTATAAGTACTTTTTAGGAGAAATAAAAAATTAAGTTGCTATGGGAGGCTGAAAAGCAAAAGAAGAGAAAGGAATTGGTGGGGTCAAGTAAGGGAAATATAGAGAGAAAAGAGGCAAAGGTGTATGATGACACATATGATGAGGTTGATAGCAAGAAAGTTACATCCATTTGGAATGATTATCCCATAATTTGTTGCCTTTTCTTTCACAATTTTAAAATCATTTGTCTTTCAATAACTTTTATTGATTTTATGGATTTTGTAACTAAATACTCTACTTATAACTATCACATTTGATAATTTCACTTGAGAAAAGATGATGAGTAGATTGAATGTTGGTTTTAATATTTTTTAATGTATGATGTTTTCACCTTTATTTATTGGCAACTAATCTCTCCAAGAAAACATGTGGAACACATAATATGATTTCTTTTCTTTCAACTAAAATTTTTCATACACAAGAGTCTGAGATTGAACTCCTCAGTCTGCTTAATGGATTCAAATCATTTATCACTTATATGAATTTATTGTTAATACTAAATTATATTATTTATTAATCAATGATATATGTCACTATGATAAATACAAAAAAAAAAATACTAAATTGAAAGATGATACAATGGAATAAAATAAATTAATTAACTTTGTTGAAAATTGAAAGTAACTTTTTTTAGAACAATTTTGTTGTTGCAGATGTAACATTTACTATTGGACAAAGAGAAGCAATTATATGATAAGAAACCACATAAGCTCAAGTTTGTATTTATGCAACATAGCAATATGTAATGCTAGTGTTAGTGAAATGCTTAATATAATGTGTTTGCTCTTAATTAATTATAATGTGTTTTTTTAAGTTTAACTGAAATTAAGTGAAAGGACAAAGATGTAATTTTTCCTATTACTTACCATGTACAAATTATGTCTAAAAAAAGCTAGGTTACTCAAAAGAGTGTAATCACTAATTTAATCAAAGCAAATGCTATTTGTGTCAAAAAGGAAAAATCATTGTGTCTTGTGAGTATGACTAGGAAAAAGAAGCCAACTCAAATACCTTCTTTAATGTTTATTTCACACAAAAAGTAATATCTTTTGAGTCTTTGGAGCGATAGTCAAATTGAAAGTGGGGGTTATTTCCCAAAGAAGATTGACAAACTGTTGTAAAATGTTTGAATTCCCTATATTGGATTAAAATAAAGGAAATTTTATTATTTATTTTTTTGAAAAGGCCAAAAGTGAAAAAAAAAAAATTTATTACAATAATTTAAGTTTATAAAGATCATAAGTTTGGTGGCATGAGTTTCCATAGAGGCATATATTCAACAAACTGTCAAGAAGGTAAATCCAAAAAAGAAAAGACCAAAAAACATAGAAAAGATAATAATTAACATGTCTATTGAGTATTGACAAGTTTTCATGCCCACTTGGCTTTTATATATCAAACTAACAATTTTTGTTGTTATCATGTCACACAAATTATGCAACAAGTAGTCAAACATACTTTAATTTGATATCTTACAACACAAGTTGAAATGTCTTTGATCGAAGACCTTATAATAATTGGAAGCTTGGTTAATTTTTTAAAATTTTAGTGGAAGCTATAGATGCATAGCAATATACTTTTTATCTTTTGCATGCTTCCTAATTTATAAATAACATTTGCAATCAAAATATTATGCAATTATTAAGTGATAAAACTCAAGTGTTTAAGATTGGACTCCAGCTTAATTGACTTGAGGTTGAGAGTATTATATATATATATATATATATATATATATATATATATATTTGAATAATACTACGATTAAGCGATGAATTTTAAGATGGATCATCTTTATAATTAATCTATGGCAAATTATTACTTAAAAATTACCGTATTAAAATATTTAAAGATGGTTGACGATACTTTATAGATGTAAAAACTAAAAACTTGTGATCCTTCTCTTTAGAGCTGTTAAATGGATCAAGAGGGTCAAGACATATAAAGGGGCTTAAGTAGCCCGGCCCAATAAGGGCCAAATAAATTTTGTTAAGCCCGGTCCGCCCCAGCCCGTATAAAACTATATCCGGTTCGATAGTCCGGCTCATTTTTACAGCTCTACTTCTCCTTATGATTTGAAGGAATCGAGTTTTCCGTAGTAACAACAGGACGCAGGAATTGATCTGGATCGTCCGAATTTCATTCAATGGCTGAAATATTTTTGCAGTATAAAATAGAGATTTAAATCTAAACTGTCTGATCTGCAATCAACGGTCGTGATTGCTTACAATGTGAAATTGTGTGATTATGTGAATCCACAATTCAAAGGCAATCTAATTGGTGAGGTAAATCTTTGTTAAAATTTTAAACATTTTCAAGTATATATCATTCTAAGATGAACCATGTTCTATATTATTTTGTCAATATTTTAAATAACTAAAATTAAATAAGTATCAATATATTATTATTATGAAAGAAAATGAGAAAATGTGTTAAAAGACAGCCAACTGACAAAGGCATCGAATTTTTGGAAGTGAGAGTAGACGTCTACTTGTGGGCTGACTTTTCTAGAAAAATTGGTACAAATCGTTAATCATAATCTAATCATTTTTTCCTTTTTAACATTGTTTAAAATAAAATTTTGGACTTTAGCTGTTGAACTCTTTCAACCTTAGAATATTCTCATACCCCTCCAGCACACCCCCCCACAGGCTTCAACTTTCAAGGTCTTGCAAGATTCTTATTCAAACTCCCCACAACGACCTTAAAATTGCCACAACCCTATTCATTAATTATCTCTAGGTAAATTTGTCTTCCCATTTGAAAGCATATTATAGTTTAGGGAAAAGCAAATTGTTGTCACCAATTATATATTCATTATTGATTTGGTAGTCGGTATTATAAGGAATACGTTGGTTTAGAGGGTAGTATTGAGTAACTATACAAGTGACATTAACATCGTAATGTCAATGTACCGATCCAACTTAGTCTAACATTTAATTTGGAAAATTTATTTATTTTATTTTATTTTAATTTTTTTTGTCAAGATTTGGAAATTTTATTTTAATCATATACATAATTTTATTTATAATTCACTCATGCAAATTATTGGTCAGAATATATGAGAAATTTTTTTTTTGACAAAAGTATATGAGAGTGTTGTAAATAACTAAATATTAAAGTACCAATTAATCTTTAAAGTTCAATAATCAAATTTTTAACAACTAGCTTTAACTTAGCTTAATTAAATTGTAATTATTGCCAATTATCAAAAATAAAAATTGGAATAATTGCCCAAGAGTAGGAGTTAGATCTGGGATTCCATTATACAGAATTCCACATGCTTCTGATTGCCAAAAGATGGAGAATATATGCCTTTAACATTGAGCAACTTTTTGTCAATAATAAAAAACATTGAGCAACTATAATAATGTTTTATTTTAAAAAATATTATGCTGCTTCCATTTTCATTTTATTGTTTTGGTTATTTGAGTTTACAAAATGCATGATATATGCAACACGATCTTATTGAATTTTGCCAAACCAACTTTAGGGACAAAAGGGAAAACAGCACTCGACATGGATATTCCCTTTTGGATATTTACAATTTGAACTTTACTTTTTTAAAGGATATGCATGCATGGTTTCTTTTATATAATACTCCATATAATTTGTACACCTATGTTTCTTCAAGAATGAATAGCAAATATATATATATAGTTTAGTCATTTTCTTTCTCATCGATCAATTCATGATAAAAGTGTTATAGAGTGTCAAGTGTGAATAAGAGGTTTTAAATTAAATAGAATTAGCTTAATAATTAATAAAAATAGACATGTTGAACAACATGATATATTAGATGATTCGCACACTTCACTTGTTTTCTTTTAAACAAAGTATGGAAATTTCCCCACCATTTTACAAAGTATGAAAATTGGGATCTGGTTTGCCTACTATAGTTGTTGTACACAGTTACACGTTGTAGGCAATTTGAACATTTGATTTATGATTGGACGTCTCTGATTAAAACAGTTTAATATAATAGTTTAATAAAGGATTTGATCTTAGCCATCTATGTTTAATTGGACGGTCACCTTTAATTAGTGTGTGGACGCAGTAACTATGGGGAATCCAATTCCTAAAAATTGTTCACTTATTTTCGCATCATTTCTCTTATAATGTTTGTATGGGTTGAAGTAAAGTTCTAGGCAATGGTATCATCGATTTAATGTTTTTTTTTTATTTTAATGTGTCTCATGTTTTGGGTCATAGTTAACCCGTTTTGTGTCATTTCTTCATAGGAGAGCTTCATTTTTTTTTTTGACAAAAGGAGAGCTTCATTTTAGTGGGAGAAAAACTTGTAAAAATAGAGGAAATTCTTAGGATATCAATCTAAGTATTGAGTTTTCTTTGGTGTCAATCTAATTAAGGTTGAGAAATGCATCATATTATCATAAACACATTGGAAGTGAGATTCATTGTTCATCATTAATGTTATTAACATGTTGGGACAAATGGGTCGAAATTATGGCTTGTTCTTTGTGAACTCTTAAATCTAATTTGTTTTAACTTATTTGAATATCTTGTAAACATTTCTTAATAGTGGATCAAAGAGATGTTCTCTCCCTAAACCGTAAGTCAATTTGTGTCAAACTAGCTAGGTAAACAATCCATTTGTGTTTTACTACTCTTTTACTTTTGTTTATTGCTTTGCTTGGATGGATTTTATTACACTTGTTTGATTTCTTAATTTTGCTCCATTCTCTATTCTTGTTGAAATGAACAAGATGATTGAATTGACAACAAATATTGCCGTTATAATATTTTTGGATATGATTGATTTGTGCTTTTAACACGCTATATGAAGCTTAAGAGGCAAGCACTTTGTCTCCATGGATATGAAATTGACCACCACTATATAAGATTAGAATGACTCTCTTATAAGCTAAAATCAATATTAAACTATTTGCCAAAAAAAAAATAAAGAAAGAAAGAAAAATAATAAAATTGCACTACACCATCCTCTCTCTTTTCCTTTTAAGGTGAATCAAGCGTGCCTTAGGTATTAATTGATTATTTTTTAGGGATTATCTATTAATTAATTATCCCCTTTTAAAGATAAATTGATAGCTAGGTGGACCAACCTTGTACAACTTTATACCGAGTGAACAAGCTCAAAAATCAAATGATGCCCCCAAATCCAAAATTATTTAGTCAAAAAAATCAAGGCATGTTGTATTATAAATTATAGTAAATAGAGGTCATTGTCTATCTTTTATGTAATGAGGTTTGCACTATGGATAAAACAACAATGTTTTAATACGAGAAGAAATCAATTGCATAGTGCCCTTTGTTTTTGCTCATTGAATTATTGGCAAATTATGATTTGGGAACACACCAAAAGAAATATTTTTAAAATCCCTTCCTTGTTAGAATTGATCAAAGACAATGAGCCATCTTCCACTCTCATGATTGATAATTTTGATATAATATTTTCTATACATAAATTTATATAAGTTATTTTTGTTATTATATTATAGATACGAAATTTTTATCACTATTTAGGAGTGATTTATCTCTTTCAATTCTATTTTAAAAAGTCTAAATTTATTATGCTCGCAGTAATTGATCATAATTTTGATATAGTTAATCACACTTTGTTCCATGGTATATTGGCTGTAGAGAGATAAAAATGAATGCGTGTAAAAATAGATTTTTGTTGATGGTGACCTATACAACCATTGCTAGTATACAAATAGAAATATACGAGTACGTTGGTGGCATGAGATATTTGCATTGAAAAAGAATGTTTCTAATGAATATTTGATCATTGCTTACTACGAAATTTTTGCAAGTTTGAGCCTGGTCTATTGCCTATAAAAGACTCTTTTTTTTTGGCCTGGCCTTTTTAAAAGTCTGATTTGATCTTATAGCCTATTTAAAAGCCTGCATTATATAAAAGTCAGATTTCGTAAATAGGCCTCCTTAAAGTCTATTTCACATTTTAAGCATTACATTTTTAAATGAGCAATATAAATCCTAAAAATAATTATTACATAATTATATATTAACATTTATATATATATATATATATATATATATATATACTCAAAAAACCAAAAAGCTTAAAAATGATTTCTTATATATTACATAAAATTAAACTTTACAAGTTTATTGAAAGAAAAAAAAAATTGTAACAAGGTTCTTGTATGTTCTCTTGTCTTAGAAATCTATGCACAGTAAAATAATGAACTTGGTTCTTCACTGAAAAATACAAACATTGTTGATTGATGCTTTCACTTCAACACAATGCAAAACTCATTTCATAACTTTAAAAAGAAAAACATAGAGAAAAACACAAATACTGTAATTTATAAAAATAGAGTGGATTCCTTCTTTTCACTAGGTGGTGTCAAGAACAGATCCAAAAAGAATATTGATAACAATAATATGAGCTTGACAAACACCAAATGGAATAGGAAAAACACCAAGATAACAAAAAGGAAAAGACAAGTTATTTGCGGGAGTGGAAATCAGAACATGTTGGAAAAAGAAGGAGATGATGGAATGGGGGAGAAAATGAAGGGGCGGAGTAAGAAAGGAAAATTTAGGGTTGGTAATAGTGGGCTGGTCCATCTCAGTACTTATGTATATTTACATGTGTAAAAAAAAATAGTAATTTATATATAGGCCTGCCTGATAGGTTTTGTAGGCTTTTTTTACAGCCTAAGTCTGGCCTATTCAAGTATATAGGCTATTTTCAAAGCCTAAACCTAGCCTTTTTAGTAAACAGGTCAGGTCAGGTCAGGTTAGGTTTAAACAGGCAAAGCCGTAGACCCCTATAGATCGGCCTGGTCTATTCCCAACCCTACTTACCATAATCAAATTTGATGTCTTATTATATGTCTCACGAGTATTTGGATAGCAAGCATAAACAATATGCTCGGTTTTTCTTAATTTTATAAAATTTCTAAATTTTTAAATATTAGTTAAATTTCTTTACAAATTCTTACAATTCTAATTTATTTTATAGTTCCTAGAAACTAAACTAAATCAAAACACTTGAAAATGCACAAGGGAGTTATCCACTGATCAGAACACTTGAAATGACGGATAACTAATTGATCGGTTCAAACTATTTTAAGTGTAATATTCGTCGCTAAGTAAAATTTATAAAATTAAAATTGTTATTGCAACAATATGTGTCAACGATACAAACATGTTGCAGTTATACAGGAGAGTTATCCCCTGTTCAAAACACTTGAAAATGTGCTATATAATAATCCATTTTCAAAAATATGTCTCCAATTTTCTAGCGGATAATTGCATTTTGCACAATCATCATGTTTGGATGTTGAAAAAATAAAAAAGAGAGATCAAAATTTCTAGAGAACAAGATTATATTTAAATCTTAGTTTTAAATATATGTTCATGCAAAATATTTCATACAGTATGGATCACATTCACACAATCGAATAAATTTCCTCTAAATTGTGTGATCTAGAGACGGTCAAAATTGGCAAGGAAAAAAATGGAATTTGGGAATTTTAAGTTTCTAACCAATGAAGCCCCGATACGGGACACGATACGGATACGATACGAATCCGATACGCCGATACGTGAAATTTTTTAAAATTCACAATCCGATACGGTCGCGATACGTTATTTAAAAATATAATTTAAAATTAAATATATATAAATACACAATATATAAATATGACTAAAATCAATAATATTAATAATGATAAATTTTTTTGAAAGACAAAAAATTATTATAATAATTATTATTATAAACGTCAATAGTTCATTGTACAAAGAGTAAACATAAACCAATTAGCTTGCACAAAAGCAAAAAGTTTGATGTTCAACATACAAGGGCTTCACAGTCCTAACTAAAGACATATAATAACTCAAAAAATATATAGTTATGACATCAAGCCTCTTCAATTCGTCCATCTTGTAGCAATATCAGACAATTATGTAGGTCCTGCAGCTGACCAATTAAAAGCATAAAACATCCATTCTTATACTGGAATTTTGGGACAAGCCCAAATACTTAACATGTTATATAGTATGGCACCATAGTGACTTCAGAACAGTGACAAAGACGAAAAATACTAATTATAATAAATTAAAATCATTAATACTAAGTTAAGTATTTGTGTTTCATTAATATTGTCCTAAAAAATAATGGTCACCAGTAGATTTTAAGTTATACATCTTAAGTTAAGTATTATACAAAAAGAGCATCATTAGTACTATCCAAAAAAAGATATAGTTATACCCGTGTAACAAACATAATAGTTTGACATTTACTAGGAAACACAGATTGTATCAGATATTATTTTTTTTATTTAGAAATAAATATTTAACCGATACTTTTCCGATACGAGTATCGGGAAGTATCGGACGCGTATCGGATATTATTTTTTTATTTAAAAATAAAGATTTAACCGATACTCTTCCGATACGAGTATCGGGACGTATCGGAAGAGTATCGGTATCGGGTGCGTATCGGACACGATACTTCACCAATTTTAGAGTATCGGGGCTTCATAGTTTCTAACAAATGAGGGAAAGGTGTTAAAGAAAATGAGTTTTTCTCTTCCCATCCATTGTCTTTCTTTTATACCCCCAATTTATCCATTTTTACTATTGTATAAACATTTTGGAATACGTTTTCTAAAGTTTTTCTAGTTCAAATTCGAAAAATACATTCCAAAATTTTTTCCAAGACAAAAATAAATTGAAAAATGCATTCTGAAATATTTATTCAATGATAAAAATCGAAACATGGAAGGTAGAAAAGAAACACAGGGTGGCAAGAGAAAAAATCAAAGAAAAATACATGTGTTGGTGCAGGCCAAGGATTTGGGCTGTTGCACGCATTTACTGAAGTTTTTTTTCTGGATAAAAAGAGAAACTCAGGGGGTGAAAAAGAGACACGGGGGTGGGGAAAGAAATCTTCCCTTTTAACAACTAAGAAAATAGGCTGCATCTTTCTCCACTTCCCAAAGTTCTCACTCACGTACCCCACAAATTCATTTATATTTTATACTTTTTGTCAAATTGTGATTGTGTTTCTGGAAAGAGTTAAAATTGGTAATCTGTTTTAATATTTGCAGTAGGAGAGGGATAATAATGTTTCTGTTGCAAATGACTATTCCATATGATAGGCTGAATGTCTTAATTTATGTATTAGTTTAGTAGCTTGTAGCTTTAGAAATTAAATCACAATATGTTCACATATGTTCTTAACGAACTATTCGGCCGGCGGTTGTAGGTTCAGGAAGCTCGAGAACCAGTCTGGCAGTTGTGGGTTCATGGACTTGTTCCTTCGGCCCTTTTTCTATGTGTTGGTGTTCTATATGACCGACATAAGACTCGACTTGTTAGATAGGGTTAGTGAGCACCATGCCAAATCTCTCTATCATTTCCTTCTCTTCCACTTTGGCCAATATAGTTCACCTCTTTCTTATCGAAGCCCGTGTTCGTCGCATAGAAGGTCGTTACCAAGGACATTTTTTAAGTGAACGAAGACTTGAGCTTGAGGTAAAAAAACTTCATAACAAAATTAAAAATTATTAAGAGCAAGATTAAACTTTAATGGTGGCATATTTAATTGATGCATTTTGATTAACTAGAATAAGATTACATCAAAATTGTACCAAAAATAAATATTACATCAAAAATTATATCATGAAAATAGCCAGCCAAATTGAAGGCTAAGTAAAAATACAGTAAAATCCGCAATTTTTACCGTAAAATGCGTCTTCTATCACTATTATAAACAAAAATTATTGAATAAATCAGATTCATTTGTTATTCAGTTAATCTAAAAAAATAATTTTTGTTTATAACGGTGACCAAAGGGTAAACATTAATTAACTAATTAATGACACTGAACAATTTATCATAGCCATAAAGCTCCAGCTTGTTTAAGCAAAGGAACCAATTCACCAGAAATATGAGTAGCCATAACACGTTCCAATCCACCAAACAATTTTCCACCTATAAACACCATTGGAAATTGCACATTAGAATTCCCCTGTTCTTCAATTATTAGTTCCAATTCTTTAGCAACACAAACTTCATCTTTCTCTTCCTCCACCTCATGAATCACAGGGTTAACACCTAAACTTTGTAGAAGCTTTTTCACCACATGGGTCATGCAAGATCCATGTCTTCCAATCACTATCACAGCATTCTCAGAAACTATGTTTAAAATCATCTTTTCTTCTCCTTTGGGTGAAGAATTAAGATTCTCCTTCTTCATGTTATAGTAATAATTTTCATTGATGTTACCAAAATTGTTGTTGTGTGAAGATATGTAAGGAATTGCTTGATACATGATGTGAGTTTTTTTTTGAAAGAGTGGTTAATGGGGTTATGGAGATTGTGAAGAAGAAGGTGTGGATGGAATATAAATAAGGACAAAAATAAATGGAAAATGAAGTAATGAATTATACCCGTTCCGTCATCATAGTTTAATCGATAAAAATATCATATTTATTATGCAAGAATATGACTTCTAACTCTGATACATTCATTTAAAATTCATTTAAAATTTAAAAAATTATACTCCATGTCCCAAAATAAATGACCTGTTTGACCACTGACACGTTTGTCAATGCACAACTTTAATCGTTAATATCTTTAATTATCTATTATTAAAAATTATAAAATTGGTATATTTTGAAAGTACTTGTCGAGACAAATCAACCAACATCTCATATGCTAATATTTGCATGTATATATTAGTAGAAAAATAAGGTCAAAGCAGGTCAAATGAATAGTATACTAAGTAAAAAATATGTCATTTAAAATGGGACGGAGGGAATATACACAAACATTTTTACATTTGTCTCGTTGATGTATGTGCTTAGACGCATGTTAGTTTTTTTTCTTTTTACCAATAGTTTTATCTAGTTCGGAGGTAAATTATAGCATCAAGTGGTTTTAGTCATTTCTGATCACAGTTGCGGAGATCGAACTGTTGTTTTTCTTATCAAGTTCAGCGTTAATCATTCCTGAACCAACCAACGAGTGTTGTATTTTTCTTTGAAGTAATTATTACGTCAATTATAAATGATGGAAATAATTAGGATTATTGAATTCAAAGTTTGTACGTGGTGGCAATGGTATTTGGTCATGTTAATGTGTAGTGGATGACGTTTAAGGTTGTTTGTATTGTCACTTGTTGTGTTTTGTTTGCAATTTGTGTACGTATTCGTTTGGACGGCGCCCAACTTATTGTGCTCCATGTTTTGTCTTAAATCTGTCTTCTTCTTTTTCTTCTTTATTGAATTCATTATTATTGATAATTTGATATCATTGCTGATGAGATGAGATCCCTCACAATATGGAGGGTATGATTTATTCGGATCTCACAATATGGAGGCTGCATGATACATGTTAGCATTTGTCAATAAGAAAATACTGCCTCCGTCCCAATTTATAAGAAAAAAATTATTACACATTTATTAAGAAAACCAAATCATAATAAAGTTAAAGTATGTCTCTTTGACTTTTTCTTATAATAAGTTTCACAGAAAGATGTAAAACTATTTTTTATTGGTCATTAGTTATAGGGAAAATGAGAGAGAAAACAAATTTTATAGGAATAAGTAAAAACAATTCATAAAAAAGAGAAAAGTTAATTTTTTTTGCTTATAATTTGGGACAAGAAAAATGAGTTTTTTTTGCTTATAAATTAGGACTGAGGGAGTATAATTTTTTATAAGCGGAAAACAATTATCGTTTTATGATGAAGTTTTAAAATTGAAGATAATTAATATCAAACTTTATTAAATATTTGTAAGATTATATATTATTCAGATTATTTGGGATCCTCTCCATTTCTCATTATTTCCATTTCTTCCATTACCAAAGTTTTTAAATATTTTGGGGTGTATAAAAGAGATTTGAACCCACTTAATGTCACACTTTTGCATTTATATTTCCCAAACTATATAATAATGGAGGAAATGGAAAGCATAGGAAATGAAGAGGATCTTAACTCCTTCGGATGCTAGTGATCAACATTTAGAGGGGTGTGTTAACTGTTAAGAGTTTAATATTTATTGTTTTGACGGAGTTAAGAGTTTAATATTAAGTAAACTCATGTCTGAATAGTCATTAATAATTAATTACAGAATTTTTCTGTTTCAAAAGGTACAAATAGTCATTACTTACTTTACCTTCAAAGTTTGTAATGATTTGGTTAAAAACAACAATTAATTTAAGAAAATATTAAATAATGTTTAGAAACTGAAATACTCCGGTAAAAGTAATTTAAATTTGTGTAGTTAATTTTTTAAAAATATAAAATTACTTTTTATAATTCAAAGTTTTTGTTTTATTTTTTTAACTAGTGTCATAGAAGCATCGATTAAATCCTTTTAATTAACATTTAGTCGCATTTTAGGTCAATTAATATTAGGTCGGTGACGAAAGATAGTGGACAGAAGATGAGTAAGTGTGACATCAGCAGCATTTCATGATGCATGGTATCCATGTGGCAAGGATAATGCTTCACGACTTATGACATCAAACATGTAGTTAAATTTAATCCTTCTGTTTTTGTATTTTTTTTTTTAGGAGTTAATCCTCCTATCTAAAAGATGAGTGTGCTATTTTTCTTTTCTGGAAAAGATGAGTATGTTATTAATATTTTTATACATAGATTAAAAAATATAATAATATTGTTAAAATACATGATATTGTATATTCAATTAATTAAAAAAATTCAAAATTATTGTATATATATTAAATTAAATTAATTAAAAAGTTTAGTTGACATTATTTTAAAACAAAATTCATTTATTAACACTTTTTTTTCTTTTGGTCAACAACTGATACTCATTTTAAAATAGATGAGTAACATTTAACAAACAATTTGGGCCACTAACGTCATGGCTGCTGGAAGCCTGGAACCTTCCCTACCACCCCACCTCTAGTTTTTTTTTCTTTCTTAATGACAAATTGTTCATGTTGTGTAACTTTATTTACATCTTGTGAGAACTTAGGTCTAACTCCTAATCTTTGGTTCAACCCCACCTCTACATTAAAACTTACTCTAATTCTTATAGTTACGGACGGAAAAAAGTGAAATGGGACACTACTTTTTTGACATTCATGATTCATCTTTTAATTGGATAAAATTCATATGATCCAATTACTTTATTGGATCTATTTTTAAGTGTAAGATTTACATTGATTTTTTTTTTTTACAAAAGATTTATATTGATTTCATATAATAATAAAAAAGTGAAAGTTGAGTGTAAAAAAGGCAAGTATCCTCAAGGAATTGTATAAGGTAATTTTGACATAAAAAATGCATGTTTATTTCTTTTAGTCTTTTACAATGGTTTGACTTGTACTTTTAAAACGTTTATTTAGCTCTGCAAACAATGTTCTTTTGAGACACATATAAACATTTGTTATTAGAGTACTTGATAGTTAGCATAACCCAATATTTATATTTAAATTTATATATACTATATTCATAAATATAAGGTCTTACTGGATAAATAACAAAAATCATGGACGATAATTTGGGACCGTAACTAGGATCAGGAAATTCTTAAATTTCAATTTGAAAGTATATAGAGACAAACTTTTCCTTATTTCCTATTCAATTCTCGAAACACCCAAACACTCCCTATGCACAACTCTATAGATATTCCGGACATACCCTTAATTTGCTTGCAGCTTATAATCATGATATTTCAAAATCATAGGGTAAAAACACTGCCAAGGATAGGCCAAACAGTGCAGGCAACACATGACAAAATTAAAGATGTAACGATGATATGATAAACAAACCTTTTAGTAGTTGAATACACTGTAACTCGTGGGTAAAGATTCACAGCGCAAATATAAAAATTCAACAATCCAAACTTATTTCAGTAGCTCAAGGTATTTCATTTTATGCAACGTGAATCATTTGTTTGAGTCTTGGGATAGTCCCTCTCCCGATTAACCAAGGCTGTCGTTGAGTTTGACAGTTCATTCCAATTATATCAGAATTTCGAAGACTTTTCAAGAAACATTACATCCTAAAAATTGATCATTTTATACTTGTGAAAATTAAAGAGAACCATAAACAGAAACAGATTAATCAGCTCACTTTCTGGCAGGCTCCAAATTCATCTCTTGAAGGTTCAGCAAAAGATCACTTGAGTTCAGGTAAACCTTGTTTCCTGCATTTGATATCGTATGTGCAATCTCTCTCGCGGCTTCTATCTTCCTCAGTGTGATGAAAGCTGGATTGTTGGCAATGGCTTCTCCGATCAGTTGGGCACTTTTAGCTTCTCCCTGTTGATTGGTAAGAAAGGTCAGCGGGGAACTATTTATTTAATTTAAAAACACACATTAAACTTGCCAGGCAGATTTGCAAACAAAGATACTTGTTAGTCGTTACCAACGATAAATCCAACACCATGATCAAGAGAAATAGTGAGTTTTGGGGTTTGATAGAAGCAACACTTTTTCCAATTGTATTCAATGTTGAAAATATAAAAATAGCAAAGAGTTGTGCCAAGCACCACCACAGCAGTAACTGCATAAGTATTAACAGTTTCTTCTTACCTGTGCTCTAATTACAGCACTTCTCTTGTCTTGCTCAGCTTTTTCCACAACAAATTTAGCCCTCTCAGCTTCTTGTGCAGCCACCTGCTTGGCTTCAATTGCAGCAGTAAACTCTTTGCCAAAGGTCAGACTAGTAATTGACACATCATCAAGAGCAATATTGAAGTTGGCTGCCCTCTCAGTCAGAATCTTCCGGATTTCACGACTAACAGCCTATAACAAATAGGTCAGTTAAAACATATACTCCCTCAGACCTTATTTCTAAGCAAAATACATACTTTCACACTTTTTAAGGATAGCACTAGTTAACTGCATTTAATTTTCTTGACTTCATGTAAAAAGGGAAATACATGTACTAATCTACCCATAATTATAACAGTCGTCTAATCATAATATTAATAACTTAATTTAAAGTTATTTTTGCTTATAATTAAGTCCAGAGTGAGTACCTCTTTGTTGAGAATTCAATTAACGGTGATGTAAATCAATCAAACGAAACAATAATACTTGGTTCAAATGAGTTCAAAACAATAAATAATTCTTAGGACATAGTATCATATGTATGTATCCATTGAGATTTTAACAAATATAGAAACAAAAATAATTTAACAAGACACACAAGAAAATAGACAACTTAGCAACTAGCAACCTAGTTTGAATAATAACTTGAACTTTTGTTTAACATGCAAACAAGCTTTTCTCCTTACCTCTCGCTGTGTAATAAGCTGGCTGGCATTGTACTGGGCAACCACAGCTTTCAAAGTTTCATGTATGATCGAAGGTAAAACCCGTTCATTATAATTCTCTCCAAGAGTCCGATAAACTGTAGGTAACTGGTTGGGCAAAGGACGAGTAAGGACTCGAAGCCCAATCTTGACCTGTAAAGTGCGCATATGCATTTTAAAGAAAAGATTAATATTGCATGTGTTTAAATTTATAAACATTTATAATCTATAATAAACATAAGGTACCAGAAATCAGTTTCATAAAGCCAGATATATATTCTACATATAAAGTATAATTAAAACTTCCAACAGTGCCATCCAAATAAATCAGAAGAGATGTAAATAAGGCATCAAACATCCACGGGAAACTGGGAGAATACTCATTTTGCAGATATTGTATGAGAGTGTGGATGCAAATACATAGGCTAAACATGAAAAGAGACATTGTAGCTCAGAATAAGAGATTTGATGTGGCATTTTCCATAAGATACTCAGACTTCAAGGACACCCACCAGAGGTTTAACAGCATCAAAAGTTCATACAGAAATCATTTTAAATCAGCACATGCGAAAAGATCAAAATATGTTTTCTTCATTTCAGATTTAAAATAGTTTTTAAGGAGCACTTGTTATTATGTTTTAAAGTTAAGAAGATACAAAAATCAAACAGACAACAGTGGGTGGTCCCTAATGAACGATGCACATAGCATGAAAAAGAAGAACGATGTCCAGACTTCATATAAAGATGAAAACTTCATAAGAAAACTTCTTCGGTCAATGAAGATGAAAACAATAAATATAAAGAATCAAATATATGCAAGTTCAATTCCAAGAGTACGCTAAACTAGCTAGGGGACATGAGACCAAGTTCTAAGAATTTGATATAAAAGCCAAATCTTAATAACGAAATGCAATTCTAATTTCTCAGTAAAAACCATCGAATTACGAATCTAAAAAACTTATTATTTATTATTTACCATCTGGAGATCACGACTCCCGGATGTACTCTCGACTAGATGGGGACGTGCACGAACATCATAGATGACTGGCCTCTCAAACCATGGAATTACAAAATGAGTCCCTTCAGGGTAAACCTGCATATAAAAATCAATAGATTCAACCAAAATCAAGTCACAATCACAACCGAAACACTATAACAATCATTCACATGTAATTAACAACTCAATTTCAATTAATTTTCCACATTAAAAACTAATTAAGCAGAGCAACAAGGACCTTGTCTTTGACACCAATGACACGATTGAAGACGATAGCTCGGTGTCCTCCTTCAACATTGTAAAGACTGTTAGCAACAGCATACATACCAATTCCACCAATAATTCCTAATTTCATCAGTGCAGATGTAGCCCCACCACCAGGAACTTTCATGTTCTTCAAATTCATTTTTCCTCACTGAACACAAATTACAAATCAAACAATTAGCTGAAAACTAAATCGTAACTGCAAACAGCATCAATTACACGATCCAAATTTCTCACAAAATCAATGAACCGAAAACAAGAAAGAAAGTGAACTATACAAAATTTCTCAGAAACGGATTCAGACCTCGCGGATTGAGATAATGATGATTGATTTCACGGAAATTAGTGAAAAAACTAGGTTGCATTTGAAACCCTAGAAGATTCTAGAAACAGAAAATAGAAGAAAAGGAGATGAATATACCTTAGAAATTGGTTCCGATGAACGGCGATGAGAGAGGAAAGGAATGTGGTTGTGGGGTTTATGGAGATATTTGAGTAGGGTTTAAACTTTCTGAACAAGAAAACCGTAAACTTCGGTCTTTTTAGCTTTGGGAAAAAGATATTGAGACTGTGAGAGTTTGAATGGGCTGTTGACTGAATCTTCATTGGCCAAATATGGAATAAACCCAAACTAAACATAGCCCAACCCTCCTCATTCTCATAATCACCCCCACTTAGATTAGATTAAAATCAAGTCAATTATCCAAATCTAATCTCCATAAATCAAAAGGAAGACAATATCTAGGGATTAATCTTCACACTTCTTTTTTTGGCTTTAGCCAAATCACAATCTCTAAATACTATGCAAAAGGTGTTTCCATCTTGCTTTAGAACATTTTTATTTTATTTTGCCTAGAGTGAAAAATTTCTTGAATGACAATAATATTATCTCAACTTTGTAAATAGGGCACAAATCTATCATAATGAATTTATCTCAGTTGGTAGGGACATAATAATTTAGATACCAGAATCAGAGTTTGAATCTCATACACTTTACTTTTTTACTTCTAAGACATAGCATTTTATATACCGGAATTGGAATTTGAATCTCACACACTTTATTTATTTACTTCCAAGAGTGAAATTTCTAGTCATTAGACTACTTGACAAAAAAAATATAGCATAAATCTATTTTGGCAAGAATCAACAAGAGAATCAATAACACATCTCAGCTTAGAACAACATCTGATGCTTATATAGTCTACTCCGCATACTTGTGCAAATCATTATTCGTCCCGTGACCTTAGTTCAATTGATTGAACATTGCATTATATATGCAGGAGATCATGGTTCGAACTCCGATTATCTCACTTATCCACTTTAATGGTAAAATTTCCAGTCACTAGGCTACTAAACCAAAAAAAAAGTACGACTCTTCACTTGAGTTCATCACTTCGAATAATTTCTCAAAGTTATAACCAATTACCTCAATATTTGGATTCAAACTCAAAACTTGAATTCTCTAAAATAATGACTTAAAAACTTAATAATCTAAACAAAGATATTTTAAACAATTGCAAATTTGCAATCAAGTCTTTCCAAAGTTTTGCAATCTTGAAATACAAATTTCAAATTTAAGAATTAAAAACAAGAAATAAGAAAAGATATTGACGTATGGTGAATTCTTTAGTATATTTATTGAGGTAGATAATTGTAATAGATTCACAAATAATATTTATTAAATTTTTTATATTAAATATTATTTATGGACATCTTAGAATTGTTCACCTCAGCAGTATACCAATACATGTTCAAATAATATATTATATCGGATTGTTCACCTTTGATGTATATGTCATGACAGTTCATATGTATGTGGTGAGTTGTGACTTGTGACTTGTGAGTGTTCCACTAACAAGGACCACCGACTAATGAACTGATACTTAACGTTTTATATCTGTTGAGTTATCAGCTTTTATATTATGGATATTGCTAACAAGTATCCTTTGGACAATTTTTAAGCATCCAGTTAAAAAAAGAAATTATTTAAAAAATTAAACAATACAATTTTTAATGTATTGACTTTATAAATTTCAATAAAAATTATATAAAAAAAACTTATTATTTAAGATCTGAAAGAGTACCCTGGGAGCACTCGTTAGCATTTGCGTTATTTTATTTTATTAATTTAAAACTATAATTACAAATATAAATTGATCTGATAAAATAGCTATTTCTTTTTATAAATATCAATGTAAATTTATTTATACTCACGAGATATGTCCTTTAAATCCATCAAAATATGTAAGGCAAGCATTACATACATGTAAAAATAAAAGCATAAATTACATACAAAGAATAAGCCAGCCAGGTTCATATGAAATCAAACCTAACACAACCTTTTTGCCTGTAGAACAAGAAAAAGGACAAAGAACAAATGAAAAGATATACGAACTCATGAAAACATTTTCTCATCAAAAAAGTACTCCCATGCAAATCAAACCAAACCCAACAACAAATCCAAATCCAACATTCCTCCCAGCTGCACTATCATCCTTCTTACTAGACGAAGGCGCTGGTGCATCACCTTCAACGGGGCTGCTCGGAGTTTTAGAAGAAGGGGTTTTCGATGACTTAGGAGCTGGAGATGAATCCGGAGACTTAGCTCCAAAAAGTTCAGAAGGTAACAAAACTTTGTCCAATTGATAAACAGCTAAAGGAAATTGTTGTCTCAAAGCGTTGTTAATCGGTACGGTAACAACTCCACTAGAAACATTAACTTGATTACCTTGTGAAGTGAAGTGAAGTCCCCATGGACCATCTTTACCAGAAGCTTGTGTTCTAACTGGGTTACTAACAGTTAAAAAATCGGAAAGAGAGTAATATTTTGGTGTGACGTGGTAGAGAATGAGTTGAACTTTTTGTTCGTCTGAGAGATCGTTGATTGCTCCTGATATTAGATATAAACGTTAGTTATACTAGTCAGATACACCATTCAAAAATGCTCTTAAAACATTATCGTAAACATATATAAAAGAAAATTTATACTTAACTAGTCAGATACACCATCCAAAAATGCTCTTAAAACATTATCGTAAACATATATAAAAGAAAATTTAAACATATATGACGCGAAAAATAAATAAAAATATAAAATATTTATGTATATCTACATGTAAAAGTTATTTTAATAAACTGTTTGAGGACAGATCTGTGGGACCGGGGATATAATTTTCATCCACGGACCAAGGCCTCAAACGATCTACATGGTTTTTTTTTCGTTGTCACCATTCTTGTAGGTAAAAATTCCCCGTATGGAGATCCTAAATAGACAATTCGTCGGAATCTTTACTTACAGGTACAAATTGACATGCCTAAGTCAGTTATATCTATATAGCTTATACCTGATGGAAGATTTTGGAAGGCATTGTCGGTTGGGGCGAAGATTGTGAAGCCTTGTGAAGTGGAATTTAGTTGAGATTGGATTTGAGTGAGTTGTTGAGTTTCATTGAGGAGACGAATTAGGAAGGTGTATTGACCAGCTTTATCAAATATTCCAGTGATGTTTATTGGGCCTGAAGGTGCTGGAGCTGGTGCTTTTTGGGCTGTTAGGAAGGGAATGAGAGTGAGAAGAATGAGTACTAGAGGTGTAGTACTGGTGAGTGCCATGTTGGTGAGTTAGTGAAGGATAGTTAAGATGAGGTTTGGTGTGTGTGTATGATGAGGTGAAGAGGGGGTTTTATTTGGAAAGGAATATTATTAATAAGGTAATTTAGTTGATAATTTGTTGGCATGAGCTGGCTCAAGGCTTGCATATATCAAAATATATTCTCTTAGTTGACAAATGAATGAGAAAATGAAAAAAAAATCACATCAAAGTTTACAATAAAGAATGAATGAAGTTTAACACTTTGGTGTTATGAAAAAAGATTTTAACATTTGGATGCAATGATAAGAATTAGGAAATTACATGTTGTGTTATACTATTCAAGTTAGGATAAAGTCAAAGCTTAAATTGTCTTGGTTGATTGCATTATATGGAAAAGGAATAATATAGTTCTTATACTCATTCATTATTGTTTTATTGATGAAAGAAAAGGTGTCGGTCTCTTCCCACCCACTTCTTTCCTTGCACTCTGTTTTGGTATGTGCTCCACTCTGTATTAGAAAGGATATATATTGTCTTGAAGCTTAATTTACATGGTCTTGTAAGAAAGTTATATTTATCCCTTTATCATAATCATGAAAATATCTTATGAAGTTTTTATTTTATTTTTGGTCAGGTGATCTTGTGAAAATTATTATAGATACAAATTAATATTCTCCTAAAAACGTATGAAATCGGATTTTCTCTGGCCTCTAAGTGACCACGCGTAAATTCCATTAATTGAAATTTACTGTAGCAGTCAATAATATTGACTAACAGATAGATGACTCAGATCAATGCAGGACAAAAAAACAAGAGAGAAGGATTTGTGTAATTTTGGTGTATTTATGTAATTTCTCTATTCAGCGCTTTGTGATGAAAATGGATTTCCGAAAGCGAAACATTTACTTTGGAGGATTTGTAGAGGTTGTGTTCCTACCTGTAATCGACTTCGTGACAGGTGTGTACCTTGCCCCTTAACCTGCCCTATTTGTGAACAACATGATGAGGATGATTGGCATATATTTTTCAGTTGTCATGACAGCTTACTAGCGTTACAAACGGCCGGCCTTGATCATGTAATAACATCACGGGTTGCACGCTGTCGAACTGCAGCAGAGATGATTTTTTCCATTTGTGCCGAGGAAGAACATGGTATAGCTGGCTGTGTCGCTTTGATTTTATGGGCTGTGTGGCGGAACAGAAATGATAAGGTCTGGAACGGTATTAAGGAGTCGGGGCGAAGCATTGGCATAGCGGTTATGCAACAATGGCAGCAGTGGTCCTCGGTGCAACATCATCACGCCTTAGTACAGCAGCAGCATCACACTTTAACTTGGCAAAAACCACCTATGAATTGGTATAAATGTAACGTCGATGCCGGATTTAATATGGTGCAGAATCGAGCTACTGTGGGATGGTGTGTTAGAGACCATGGAGGGAATTTCATCATGGCTGGAACTTTATGGCAGGAAGGTAAACTTACAGTGATTGAAGGTGAAGCTCATGCACTCTTGGAGGCTTTGAAAGTAATGCAACAAAAAGGGCATTCACAGGTTATATTTGAAACAGATTGCAAGAGTGTTGTCGATGCAATTCACAACATTCACGGTGGCGTTTCCGAGTTTAGTTCCATTATTTGTAATATTAAGAGTATTTTGTCAGTTAATCCAAACTTTGTGGTTAAGTTTATTAAGCGTCAAGCGAACATGGTTGCCCATACTTTAGCTAAGGCGGCCAGTTCTTGGGCTCGATGCTGTACCTTTGAGATTTTACCTCTTTGTATTACCGCATATTTAAATAATGAAATGCAATGATTTTATGTTGATCAAAAAAAAAAAAAAAACAAATAAATTGATTCTGTCACATTTGCACATGACTTTGTGAAACTGCAGGAAGTTTCAACAGCAGGGAATCCAAATCCCTTTGTAATTTGATTCTCACTCCTAGTGAGTTAGATGAAACCAAATGGAGGGGTTTGTGGGTTATTTGGAAGAGTTATGCTCCGTTGAAGCTCAAAAAAAAAAATCTTGGCAATTATTACTTCATCGCTTTCCAACCAGAGATAATCTTGCAAAAAGGGATTTTATTAACGTAGTATCGGAGGCCAATTGTATTTGGTTCAAATTTGAAGAAGGACGAATAATCAAATATCATCTTTGATAATTTATTTATTTTTTGGACTAAATTGTACTTGTTCAAGAAATTTGGTACAAAATTTTCAAGTGGTTCAGGTTTTTAATGATTTTACACAAAATTCTTCTCACACTAGCTACTAGATTGCTTTACTTCAAAGTTCAAATATTTTGGCAGATATGCTGATATGCATGAGAAGAGTCCTACTCTTATTTGTCATGTTAATGTTAAATTGTGAAAAATTTAGTACTCATTGTACTTTACTTCATTTTAATATAATACTTTTTTGTTGATAAAAAAGAAATTGTCTCATTTCACATGTTCTTAAGCTATAAAAAAAATATTAATTATACTTTTCTTAATACCTCTGATTATTTATTTCTATCTTTTTTTTTTGTTTGTAATTTCTCATTTTCATACCATGGTGACCGGTGGTTTTAAAAAGTAAGTTATAATAACTTTTATTGATCAACAAAAATAAACGATATTTTTTAATGCATATATGTGTCATCTTCCATGATTTATGTAGAACAAGGTATATTGTGTAAATATAATAAACTTATAAAATTTATAAAACGCATAGCACAGCTATATATATTTTCATAGAATGCATAAATTATAAATTTATAAAATGTTTTAGGGTATAAGTCAAAAAATAATTTTATAAAATGTGTAACTGACACACAATAATTATTTTAAGTCTTGACAAACAACAGTTGTATAACGGTGGTTGGCAGCCTGGCATATATAAACCTAACACATGGGAAACACTATCACACTAAACAAATACACTACTGTTTTTTGCATTATGTAGGCCATGAGTATCATTGTCAAATATACCATTAAACTCATATAAAAACAATACAATATTATTCAACTCAATTGCTAGCTCACACATGCCATTGTTGCTACCACCACATAATAAGGTGTGACTTCTACGGTTGAATATAGTGGCATGTTGTTCACTTGAAAAATGGTTGAATTATAATATTTGAGAGATATTGTATTGAGTACTAGTAGTTTACTTAGTATATATCTTATGGTATATGCTCTACAAGTTCAGAAGTTCTTGTGAAATTCTTGTGAGAATTAAGAAAATGGAGCCATACCATTTACTTTGTACATTTTTTCTACAAAACTAATGGGGTGGTTTAGAATATTTTAAAAGATGTATAATCTAGTCTTTGTGTACGGTGGCGGAACTAGGACTTTGGATTAGGGTACAAACTTTTTTACTTCTTAGATAAATATTAAAATATATAAATAAATAATTATACATTTTTAATTTTATCATTTTTTTCTCGATCAAATAATTTGAATTTTTAAATAACTGCATAAAATTTTCTAACTTCCATAAATTTTAGACAAATTATAAATTCGAATATCGTCTTGAAATTTAGAAAAGTTATATTATCAAGAATAAATAGATAATGATCATAGCCAATTAGCCAGAGTCTCTACTCTTGAGATATGGAAAGAAGAAGAAAAAAAGAAAGAAGGACAAAGAAAGAAAGAAAGAAAGAAAGAAAGAAAGAAAGAAAGAAAGAAAGAAAGAAAGAAAGAAAGAAAGAAAGAAAGAAAGAAAGAAAGAAAGAAAGAAAGAAAGAAAGAAAGAAAAAAAAGAAAGAAAAATGAGAGTTGGAAAAATCAGAGATGTACTGTTTTAGGCAAGGAAAAATCGAAATAGATTTGTTGTACTCCCTCTCCATTCCTTTTTATAAGAGACAGTTGACTTTTTAGATTCATTTAATAATGAATATATATATTTAAGCTATAATATAGATCGCATACATCAATTATTAAATGAATTTAAAAAGTGAATTTTCTCTTATAAAAAGGAAGAGAGGGACTAGTTTATTTTAACATTGTTTTCACAATTTTTCATCATAACTGTCCGATAAAAAATGTATGGCCGAAATTGTTTCATGTGATTTTTGTAAGACCCAAGATTTCATTGTATAGTTGGTTTAAGGAATATTAGGGTTTCGATGTGTTCGTGTGACGAAACATCGTGTAATTATTAAGTTTTGCTGTAATCGAGTCTGTTTTGTGCTCGTGCACTGTAACTGTACAGACTTTTGTCTTGTGATCCTGTTGCTTGTATAAGAAGTTATTTGTGGTTTCAGAATAATAAGTTTTGGATTATTCTTGTTTTTGGAAAAACGAGTAGGATTTTACCCGTCGTTGTAAAATCTTATTGCGTCTGTTTTGAGTGAGGTTTCGGATGGAAGTTTTATATATCTGCGCGAGTTAGGATATATTCTGAGATTAATTTTTCTGAAGTATGGAAGAAAATTACAGTCGCGGAAAAAGATTCGGCGATAAGTTTTGGAATGGAAAAACGTTAGACGTTCTTTCCGTAGGTTTTATGTTTTTGTGTTTTACGTTCGTCGCGTCGCGCGAGAACTGAACGTGTGAGTGTTTCTATGAGGTTTTGAGTTTTGCCTCAAGTGGATTGGTTTTGGTTTGATCCAATGGCTATGGTTTGGTCTTGGCATTGTGTTTTTTGATCCAATGGCCATGAGCTAGCAAGAGCTTTAGCATAGTAAGGAGGTTTGCTCATTTGTGGACTTAGAAAAACATCACCAAACATCTCATTCTTTCTCTCTTTCACGTAGACTCCATTTCTAACTTCCAACCTTCACAAATTTTCCATTCTTCACCATTTCACTCCATTTCAAGCTTTGGAGCTTTGAAGAAAGTTGTAGAGAATCACTTTCTTGAGGTAACCCTCTCTTCTCATCTCCTAGGTTGGTAGATTTTTAGAGTTGTGAGATTTTTGGGTTTATGTTCTTAAGAGGGTTTGGTGAGAAATGTTGTTCTTGCTAGTTTTTGTTTCATGAATGTTGTTCATGAGGTCTAGGGAAGCATGTGTAGGCTTTGTTATGTTTATTTTCCATGAGTTGGTGAAAAACTCATGAGAAAAGTTAGGGTTTTGGTTTGATTATGTATTGATCAATTACATGAGGTTATGTTGTAAGGTTTTGAAAAGAAAAGTTGTCTTTGAACCTTTGGGCGAAAGGGAAATGCGTTGTATGGTTTTGTTTTAGAAAATCCGATGAAAAATATTTTGAGGTTTATGAAAATATTTCCTAAGTGTTTTGGGTAGTGTTTTGGGGTCAAAATGGTTTAAAACTATTGTGACATGTGGTGTCGCTATTTACCTTGAAAACATGTTTGAAAATGATTACCGGACGGTTAAGGCCCGTAATAAAACTTGTGCTTAGGTTTGGTTTTGATTTTGTAAATAAAAAATCAAATAACTTGCACTCGAAGCAACCAACAAGCTTTCGGAAATGTGTTGCTTGCTTATGAAAATGGTTTGCTTTTATGCTTTGAAAAGTGTTGGGAACTAATAGAATCAAACTAGGTTTGGGGTGGAAAAAGGTGGGGTGAGTTGCTGTCTTGTGCTGTCATGACAGGTGCAACTCGCCAGGCGAGTGGTTACTCGCCAGGGCGAGTGTCACAGGTCTTGACAACTCGCCAGGGCGAGCTACAGGGCGAGTAAGACCAGAACTCTCTGCCTTCACTCGCCACCAACTCGCCAGGGCGAGCTCTGGGAGTTGAGATTTTGGATTTTGATTTCTAAACTTGGTTTTTAACATTCTAATCCCTTTTTATTAATTTATGGAAGTGGTGGGGATTGGAAACGAGTTTTTCGGGTACTCGGAAAGTACGTAACTTATAACGCAAGAAAATAGACATTTTGCAATTCAAATTATTTAAGACGTTTGGCAATTGTTTTGGGTCCTAAAAATAGTACAAATAACTCATAGGGGTTGATCAATACGATAGACTTTGGTTCGATGTCCGAAAGAGTGGTTTTTCCTTAGGAACCATTAGGTTTTTGGGGTTTTGGTGTAGTTTCAATACGATTGGTTAGAGAACAATGTATTGATTGTTACGCTGCTTGTTTTAGGGAGCGCGTTGTGTTGTTTGAGCGTGTGTTGTTGACGGAAGCTTGCCGAGGTAAGGGCTCCACTTTATTTCCGTCTTTTCAAACGGTTTTGGTAAACATGCTTTGTTTTGCTGTGTATGCAATTGTGGTGTGCTTGGCATGTTGTTGTGATGTATTCTCGATATGAGATCGTGGTAAATACATGATTCGTTGTCTTACATATGATTGGAGATGTATGTATGAACATGTGATTAAATACATATGATTAGATATATATGTATGTATTGTTGTGTTGTGGTTACATATGCTTGAGAGGTATGTATGTGTGGCATTAGCATATGTAGAGAATCGTATGCTCATGCATTCATTGTGCGTAGTTGCGTGAGTGGACTACGGGGTGTTGGTTGCGTGAGTGGACCCACCCAAAATCCTACGGGATCTTATTGAGTACAATAAGTGGTTGCGTGAGTGGACCACGGGGTGTGATTGCGTGAGTGGATCCACCTTAACCCTTTGAGGTTTTATTGGTTATGATTAGTAATTCCGGAATTCATTTGCATGTGGTAGCTCTGGTAGTACCACACCCATTGTAGAAGTCTGCATTAGGCTTGTTGTGCATTATATGTATAAGCCGTTGGTGGGGATTGTTGAATGTTTTAAGAGCTTTCTCTTGTGTTTTGTGGAAATTTTGTTAAGTGTACAATCTTTCGCACCGGTTATATATATATATATATACTTCTATTTTGTGGTGACCCTTTCTTTCATTTGCGGGCTCATCCCACCCCAGATGACGATGTAGGTCGAGAGGATGGTGTTGGCAGCTCTAGGCCTTAGGGAGCCCGTGTTGGTGCTGATGTGGTAGTTTTAGTTAGACTATGCGCCGGTGTGTTTTGTGCACCGTGCTTTTTGATTAGCATAGGACATTCTAACTTCTTTTGGTTAGTTAGTGCTTGTAAGCACATAGACTTATGGATTGTAATTATTCAGGTTTACACTTAGCATTTCCGAATACGATATATATATGGTGTGATACATATATATATGGTTCGTTTGTAATATTTAATGTCGGCTCAATTAAAAATGTTTTGCGCACTCTGAGTGTTAGTTGAAAAAGAAAAAAAAAATAATGCCCCTTTTGCGTTATGAAAACGGGGTGTTACAATTGTGGTATCAGAGCCCGGCTTTAAATCTTCAAAGGGAAAGTGTATACTTGAGTCGTTAGTCCAGAGTCGGGTAGAACGTAACTAGTGTGGAGTTAGTTCTAGTGTTTGTTCTGTGTCGGGCTTCGAGTTAGTAATCCGTGGTGTGAGATATTCTGTTAAGATTCAGAATTGTATGACTAAGGATCTAATCAGAATTGGTATTGTGCAGAATAGAATGCCGCCAAGAAGGGCGAATCCAGCTCCTATGGTACCCGAAGTTGATATAAACCAGATGGCTTATGCCATGCATACGATGGCAGCGGCTGTGACTGCCCAGAGCCATGCTAAGGCGCAGAGGGATCTGGAAAAGCGCGAAAGGGAAATACTTGCGGCCGGTTCTAGACTTCTTTCAAATTTCAACCACCAGACTCCTCCAAAGTTTAACGGAGAGGGAGGTCCGGAAACTGCTGACTTATGGCTCCAATCTGTGGAGAGGATATTCGGGGCAATTCATTGTCCGGAGGGAGAGAAGGTAGTTCTAGCTACCTATCAGCTGCTTGGGGGTTCCGAATTTTGGTGGAGGAACACCCGTCTGATTATGGAAAATGCATATGAGGAGATTAACTGGGAGAACTTCAAGAGGAGGTTCCTGGCTAAGTATTTCCCTGAGACCGCAAGGGAAAGGTATGGTGAGGAGTTTCTGAGACTACGTCAGGGGAGTATGAATGTGGAGGCATATTCCAAGAAGTTTGAATCATTATCCCGTTTCTTCCGCTTCTTTAGGGATGGGATAGATGAGGTCTATATGTGTCGTCGCTTCCAAGATGGGCTGAGGTACGAACTGCAGGATGCGGTTGTGCCGTTGGGTATTCGGCAATTTCAAGTTTTGGTTGAAAAGTGCCAAGAGGTTGAAGATATGAGAAACAAAAGGGTGAACCGTCAGGGTGGTTTTAGTGCTGGGGGACCAAGTCGTTCTGGTGGTCCGAATCAAAGTCAGAACCGTGGAAAACAAGGCAGTAAGCCATATGACCGTCCACCGTATAACAAGGGACAGGGTCGATCGGTGAATCAGGACAGTCAGAATACCGGGAAGCAGGGCTGTTTTAAGTGTGGTGAAGTGGGCCACTATGCGAATGAATGCCGGAATCAGGGACATGTTTGTTTTAATTGCAAGAAGCCGGGACACTTTGCTAGAGATTGCAAAGCCCCGAAGGCCGGGCCGTCGGCTAATGTGGCACAAGGCTCACAAGGTACCAGACCTGCGGCAAAGGCACGTGCTTACTGTATGGGCACAGAAGTGAGTGGGCAGGCTAGCAATGCCATTCACGAGAGCTGTCACATTGCAGGTAATTCTTTAACTGCTTTGATTGACACGGGGGCAACCCACTCATTCATATCTTTGGCATGTGCAAGTCGTTTAAACTTGAATGTTTCTGTTCTTCCGTTTGATTTGAATGTCTTGACTCCTGCTAAGGATTTGGTAGTAAATACTGCATGCTTGCATTGTTTGGTAGTGATTCAGAATAGGGATTTTCTGGTCAATTTGGTGTGTTTACCGCTTACATCTCTCGAGATCATTCTCGGGATGGATTGGCTATCTTATCATTATGTTATATTAGATTGTGCTCGGAAGATGGTTTTTTTTCCCGAGCCAGGTGTGCGAAGGTACTTGTCTACGAATCGACTTTCTGTGGTTATGTGTAATGGAGAGCCGGAGATAGTTTCACTTGCTAGCTTAGGAGTGACTTCGGAGATCCGATTTGAGGAAAATCGAGTAGTTCAAAATTTCCAAGACGTGTTTCCATCGGAGATTCCAGCTTTTCCTCCGTGTAGAGAGGTGGAATTCTTTATTGATTTACAACCGGGTACGAGTCCGATTTCAGAATCAGCGTATCGGATGGCTCCAGCCGAGTTGGTGGAGTTGAAAAGTCAAATTGAGGACTTGTTAGAGAAGGGCTTCATAAGGCCTAGTGTGTCGCCGTGGGGAGCACCGGTCTTATTGGTTAAGAAGAAGGATGGGAAATCTCGTTTGTGTGTGGATTATCGGAAGCTTAATAAGGTGACTATCAAGAACCGATATCCGTTGCCACGGATTGATGATTTGATGGATCAGTTGAGGGGAGCCTCAGTGTTTTCCAAGATTGACTTGAAATCTGGATATCACCAGATAAGGGTACGAGATGAGGATATTCAGAAAACGGCGTTTAGGACGCGGTATGGGCATTATGAGTACTTGGTGATGCCGTTTGGAGTGACGAATGCACCTGCGATCTTCATGGCTTACATGAATCGGATATTCAATTCATTTTTGGACAAGTTCGTGGTTGTGTTCATTGATGATATTCTCGTGTATTCGAAGAGCGAAGAGGAGCATGAAGAGCATCTTCGTATGGTTTTGCAAGTGTTGCGGGAAAGAAAGTTGTTTGCGAATCCGTCGAAGTGTGATTTTTGGTTGGAAGAGGTGAATTTCCTTGGCCATATAATATCAAAAGAGGGAATTGCCGTGGATCCAGCCAAGATTGACACAGTACTTGCATGGAAGCAACCGCAGACGGTGACGGACGTGAGGAGTTTTGTTGGTTTGGCCGGTTATTACCGGAGGTTCATAGAAGGATTCGCTAAGATTGTGGCACCAATGACGCAACTTACGCGAAAAGATCAACCGTTTGCGTGGACTGAGCAGTGTGAACTTAGTTTTCAATTGTTGAAGGAGCGGTTGACAACTTCACCGGTGTTGGTGTTACCTCAGTCAGATGAACCTTATGAGGTTTATTGTGATGCGTCTCGTCAGGGTTTGGGTTGTGTGTTGATGCAGCACAAGAGAGCAGTGGCTTATGCATCACGGCAGCTGAAGGTGCATGAGAAGAATTATCCGACGCACGATTTGGAGCTTGCGGCCGTGGTTTTTGCATTGAAGATTTGGAGACATTATCTTTATGGTTGCACTTTCGTTGTGTTTAGTGACCATAAAAGCCTCAAGTATCTGTTCGACCAGAAGGAGTTGAATATGAGGCAAAGGAGGTGGATGGAAACATTGAAAGACTTTGACTTTACCTTAGAATACCATCCGGGAAAGGCTAATGTGGTAGCCGATGCTTTGAGTAGGAAGAGTGTGTCGGTTTGTTCGGCACAAATGGCTAGTCAACAGGAGTTGTTGAGAGAGTTTCGTGACTTGCATCTCGAGGTAGAGTTTGCTTTAGGGAATATGAGGTTGGGTATGATTACCTTCTCAAGCGGATTATTGGAGGACATTGCAAATTGTCAAGATGACAAGTTTCTCATGGAGAAAAGGGCGTTGATTGTTCGAGGAACCAACCGAGATTTCAAGGTGGGACCGGACAACATTTTGAGATGTAATGGTAGGGTGTGTGTGCCCGATGCGATGGACTTGAGAAACACCATTCTAAGGGAGGCACACAAGAGTAAGCTTAGTATGCATCCCGGGGCAACAAAAATGTATCAGGACCTGAGGCAAGACTTCTGGTGGCCGGGTATGAAGAGGGATGTGGCCGAGTATGTGGCGTCGTGTCTGACTTGTCAGAAGGCGAAGATTGAGCATCAGAGACCGGCAGGGATGCTGCAGTCTTTAGATATTCCCGAGTGGAAGTGGGATAGCATTTCTATGGATTTCATCACTGGTTTACCCAAGACCAGGAGGAAGCATGATTCCATTTGGGTGATAGTGGATCGTTTGACGAAGTCCGCTCATTTTCTACCGGTAAGGATTACGGATACGGCGGCAAAGTTGACCGATGTGTATATTGCTGAGATTGTGAGGTTACATGGGATTCCGTCAAGTATAGTGTCGGATAGAGATCCAAAGTTCACTTCACATTTTTGGAAGACTTTGCACGAGGCGTTGGGGACGAAACTGAGGTTGAGTTCTGCCTATCATCCCCAGACCGATGGGCAAACTGAGAGAACAAATCAGTCCTTAGAGGATTTGTTGAGAGCATGTGTGTTGGATGATCGTGGGAGTTGGGACGACGTGTTGCCGTTGATAGAGTTCACGTACAACAATAGTTACCATTCGACTATCGGAATGGCACCATATGAGGCTTTGTATGGGAGGAGGTGTCAGACTCCTTTGTGTTGGTACCAAGATGGGGAAGGTTTGATAGTAGGACCGGAAATGGTACAACAGACGACGGACAAGGTCCGAAGGATAAGGGCAACGATGAAGGTTGCTCAAGATCGACAAAAGAGTTATGCGGATAGGCGTCGGAGGCCTTTAGAGTTTGAGGAGGGAGATCACGTATTCCTCCGTGTTACTCCAACAACGGGTGTTGGAAGGGCTTTGAAAGCAAAGAAGTTGACTCCGAAGTTTATAGGACCTTATCAGATTACGGAGCGGATTGGGAAGGTAGCTTACCGGATCGCGTTGCCACCGGTACTATCTTTGATTCATGACGTGTTCCATGTGTCGCAATTGCGGAAGTATACACCGGATCCATCACATGTGATCACACCAGATGACATCCAGTTGAGGGATAACTTGTCATTCGAGGTTCCGCCGATCAAGATTGCGGATAGGAAGATGAAACGTCTGAGGACAAAAGAGATGCCTTTGGTGAAGGTAATATGGAACGAAGCTACAGGAGATACCACCTGGGAGCTCGAGAGTAAGATGAAGGAATTATACCCCGGTTTGTTCGACGATGTTTAAGTTTCGAGGACGAAACTTCTTTTAGGGGGGTAGTATTGTAAGACCCAAGATTTCATTGTATAGTTGGTTTAAGGAATATTAGGGTTTCGATGTGTTCGTGTGACGAAACATCGTGTAATTATTAAGTTTTGCTGTAATCGAGTCTGTTTTGTGCTCGTGCACTGTAACTGTACAGACTTTTGTCTTGTGATCCTGTTGCTTGTATAAGAAGTTATTTGTGGTTTCAGAATAATAAGTTTTGGATTATTCTTGTTTTTGGAAAAACGAGTAGGATTTTACCCGTCGTTGTAAAATCTTATTGCGTCTGTTTTGAGTGAGGTTTCGGATGGAAGTTTTATATATCTGCGCGAGTTAGGATATATTCTGAGATTAATTTTTCTGAAGTATGGAAGAAAATTACAGTCGCGGAAAAAGATTCGGCGATAAGTTTTGGAATGGAAAAACGTTAGACGTTCTTTCCGTAGGTTTTATGTTTTTGTGTTTTACGTTCGTCGCGTCGCGCGAGAACTGAACGTGTGAGTGTTTCTATGAGGTTTTGAGTTTTGCCTCAAGTGGATTGGTTTTGGTTTGATCCAATGGCTATGGTTTGGTCTTGGCATTGTGTTTTTTGATCCAATGGCCATGAGCTAGCAAGAGCTTTAGCATAGTAAGGAGGTTTGCTCATTTGTGGACTTAGAAAAACATCACCAAACATCTCATTCTTTCTCTCTTTCACGTAGACTCCATTTCTAACTTCCAACCTTCACAAATTTTCCATTCTTCACCATTTCACTCCATTTCAAGCTTTGGAGCTTTGAAGAAAGTTGTAGAGAATCACTTTCTTGAGGTAACCCTCTCTTCTCATCTCCTAGGTTGGTAGATTTTTAGAGTTGTGAGATTTTTGGGTTTATGTTCTTAAGAGGGTTTGGTGAGAAATGTTGTTCTTGCTAGTTTTTGTTTCATGAATGTTGTTCATGAGGTCTAGGGAAGCATGTGTAGGCTTTGTTATGTTTATTTTCCATGAGTTGGTGAAAAACTCATGAGAAAAGTTAGGGTTTTGGTTTGATTATGTATTGATCAATTACATGAGGTTATGTTGTAAGGTTTTGAAAAGAAAAGTTGTCTTTGAACCTTTGGGCGAAAGGGAAATGCGTTGTATGGTTTTGTTTTAGAAAATCCGATGAAAAATATTTTGAGGTTTATGAAAATATTTCCTAAGTGTTTTGGGTAGTGTTTTGGGGTCAAAATGGTTTAAAACTATTGTGACATGTGGTGTCGCTATTTACCTTGAAAACATGTTTGAAAATGATTACCGGACGGTTAAGGCCCGTAATAAAACTTGTGCTTAGGTTTGGTTTTGATTTTGTAAATAAAAAATCAAATAACTTGCACTCGAAGCAACCAACAAGCTTTCGGAAATGTGTTGCTTGCTTATGAAAATGGTTTGCTTTTATGCTTTGAAAAGTGTTGGGAACTAATAGAATCAAACTAGGTTTGGGGTGGAAAAAGGTGGGGTGAGTTGCTGTCTTGTGCTGTCATGACAGGTGCAACTCGCCAGGCGAGTGGTTACTCGCCAGGGCGAGTGTCACAGGTCTTGACAACTCGCCAGGGCGAGCTACAGGGCGAGTAAGACCAGAACTCTCTGCCTTCACTCGCCACCAACTCGCCAGGGCGAGCTCTGGGAGTTGAGATTTTGGATTTTGATTTCTAAACTTGGTTTTTAACATTCTAATCCCTTTTTATTAATTTATGGAAGTGGTGGGGATTGGAAACGAGTTTTTCGGGTACTCGGAAAGTACGTAACTTATAACGCAAGAAAATAGACATTTTGCAATTCAAATTATTTAAGACGTTTGGCAATTGTTTTGGGTCCTAAAAATAGTACAAATAACTCATAGGGGTTGATCAATACGATAGACTTTGGTTCGATGTCCGAAAGAGTGGTTTTTCCTTAGGAACCATTAGGTTTTTGGGGTTTTGGTGTAGTTTCAATACGATTGGTTAGAGAACAATGTATTGATTGTTACGCTGCTTGTTTTAGGGAGCGCGTTGTGTTGTTTGAGCGTGTGTTGTTGACGGAAGCTTGCCGAGGTAAGGGCTCCACTTTATTTCCGTCTTTTCAAACGGTTTTGGTAAACATGCTTTGTTTTGCTGTGTATGCAATTGTGGTGTGCTTGGCATGTTGTTGTGATGTATTCTCGATATGAGATCGTGGTAAATACATGATTCGTTGTCTTACATATGATTGGAGATGTATGTATGAACATGTGATTAAATACATATGATTAGATATATATGTATGTATTGTTGTGTTGTGGTTACATATGCTTGAGAGGTATGTATGTGTGGCATTAGCATATGTAGAGAATCGTATGCTCATGCATTCATTGTGCGTAGTTGCGTGAGTGGACTACGGGGTGTTGGTTGCGTGAGTGGACCCACCCAAAATCCTACGGGATCTTATTGAGTACAATAAGTGGTTGCGTGAGTGGACCACGGGGTGTGATTGCGTGAGTGGATCCACCTTAACCCTTTGAGGTTTTATTGGTTATGATTAGTAATTCCGGAATTCATTTGCATGTGGTAGCTCTGGTAGTACCACACCCATTGTAGAAGTCTGCATTAGGCTTGTTGTGCATTATATGTATAAGCCGTTGGTGGGGATTGTTGAATGTTTTAAGAGCTTTCTCTTGTGTTTTGTGGAAATTTTGTTAAGTGTACAATCTTTCGCACCGGTTATATATATATATATATACTTCTATTTTGTGGTGACCCTTTCTTTCATTTGCGGGCTCATCCCACCCCAGATGACGATGTAGGTCGAGAGGATGGTGTTGGCAGCTCTAGGCCTTAGGGAGCCCGTGTTGGTGCTGATGTGGTAGTTTTAGTTAGACTATGCGCCGGTGTGTTTTGTGCACCGTGCTTTTTGATTAGCATAGGACATTCTAACTTCTTTTGGTTAGTTAGTGCTTGTAAGCACATAGACTTATGGATTGTAATTATTCAGGTTTACACTTAGCATTTCCGAATACGATATATATATGGTGTGATACATATATATATGGTTCGTTTGTAATATTTAATGTCGGCTCAATTAAAAATGTTTTGCGCACTCTGAGTGTTAGTTGAAAAAGAAAAAAAAAATAATGCCCCTTTTGCGTTATGAAAACGGGGTGTTACAATTTTATTATTGCATCAATCTAAATTGTTTGATATGTAGTCAACAGCTCAAAGAGGAGGAGGAGGAGGAGGAGGAGGTAAAAAAAAAAGTGTCATAGAATGTTTACGAAGAGAAGGATGAATCTCTGGGCTTGGGGCAAACTAATAATTTCAAGGAGTTCAAAGTAGATATAATGTAAGATCCTATGTTCAAATAGTAAAAATTTAGGGCCTGCAATTGTAATTGGCTTCGTTATTGCTTCTGAGAATAGTTTAGTTGTCAAGAATATTCCAGCTCTATTTGAAAATGGTAGTAAATTAAATTGAATCATCTCCTATTTTTCTACATCTCTCTTGCTCTCTATATCTCTTTTAGTTTCACTCTCTCTTGATTTGTTTTTTATTTGTTTAGTGAAGAGGGAGAATGAAATTAAGCAAGAGATAGAGAGAAAGAAGAGAGATATAGAGAAATTGGAAAGGAGAGTATCAAAGTCCAAAAAAAAGTTAGGCGGAAAAAAAAATTATTCAGTGCAAAATTCAATCCAATGACTCTTAATTATGGTTTACAAGATTGAAATTAAGTGTTCACTTTTAGAGATCAAAGTGACTGTTGACAATTTCATTTTAGAGGAAACTAATTCTTTACTTCTTTAAAAAGTATTCCTCCAAAAAATAAGTATTCAAAGGAAAAATTAGTGTTGAACCAAATCGACTCGAGTGGTTAATGTGTTTCATAATGTTTCGGTCTGGTCAGTCCCAAAGAGATCTTGTTGGGTCTGTTTCTGATCAAGCTGAACTTTTAGAATAAATCGTCTGATAGTATTCGATTTTGATTTCTAAGTTGAACAATTTTTTACCAAAGCAAGTCAAGTTAGAAAGTGACGAAAATCAAATGTTTTCAAATCCACTAAGAAAGTGATAGAGAATGACCAAAAAGGAGTGGAGGAATCAACATATAAAATATTTTCATGTTATGTAATGTAAGGTTACCATGTTTATGTATACATAATTCTCCCTATGTTATTAGGATTATGTGTAGTTTTCTTTTGAATTTATGTGTGTTGTGAGTCTGAATTTATATGTGCTTTTTTAAAAAATTGTTTAGCTAAACTCTTCCTTTTTGCAGTAATAAGTCTGAAATGAGTTGGAGCAGATATCTTAATAAAAGCGTTGTATATATGCAGAACACCGAAAATAAAACACTACCCTAAAAACTACATGTATTTTTTTATTAACAATGTTTTATAAAACACATAATTATTAAATCAGTAAAAACAGCATCATGTCAATATGACAATGCCACCTTATTTTTGTGACTCCACAATAGCCAACCATGCCTTATTGGTAATTATTAAAACTTTAATTTCCTTATATGTTCACAAATAATAAAATCCTTTAATCATTTAGTCAAGAAAATGCGTTTAATTATAAATAAATTGAGTAAAATTGGTATCATGCTAGGTCTTGCAAGAGCACAAGTTAAAATCCAAAAGTAAAAATATTTTCTTAAAAATTGTGCAATTAATTTATGAAAAATTAAAAAATTGAATTATATTGCAATAATTACAACAAAATATTTTTATTTTTGAATCATTAACATTGGCACAAACATGTTAGCTTTTCCCTATATATTTACTAGGAACTTACCCGTGCATCCGCACGGGCGCGCGTTCCGCGCGTTCGATTTCGTAGGGGTCATTGGTTCGTGGGGGACATTGGGGCGAATAGGTGTCTGAGATACAAATATAAAATAATTGTTTAGAAGGAAAAAAAATAGTATGTAGTAAATTTTTGTTTGGTTGAATAGAAAAATAAAATTATGAAAGTAAAATTAGTAGATTTTTCAATAACTTTGAGACTAATTTTATTTGTCATTTACGTATACGAATTTTTATCAAAACAATTACTTCTCATTTTATCCATCAATGAGAAGCATTAGTTCTATGTGTATAATAGTTAGTTATTTTATTTAAATTTTTAATCAACAACAACTTGTTTTCCAGTATCATTTAAATTTGTCATTAACAACCAACTTGGATAAAAAAATAGTTAGTTAAAAAATGTCATCATCAATAAATTTTTCTTGTGTATAATAGTTAAGTTAGTTAAAAAATTTCATCATCAATAAATTTTTCCTGTGTATAATAGTTAATTAAAATTTTCACCTGCAATAGCTTGTTCCCCGTATATAATAGTTAAACATTAGTTCTATGTATATAATAGTTAATTATTTTATTTAAATTTTTGATCAACAACAACTTGTTTCCAGTATCATTTAAATTTGTCACTAACAATAACTTGGGTTTGTATATAATAGTTAGTTAAAAAATTTCATCGTCAATAAATTTTACTTGTGTATAATAGTTAAGTTAGTTAAAAAATTTCTTCATCAATAAATTTTTCTTATGTATAATAGTTAATTAAAATTTTCACCTGCAATAGCTTGTTCCCCGTATATATAGTTAAGCATTAGTTCTATGTGTATAATAGTTAATTATTTTATTTAAATTTTTGATCAACAACAACTTGTTTCCAGTATCATTTAAATTTGTCATTAACAACAACTTGGGTTTGTATATAATAGTTAGTTAAAAAAATTTATCATCAATAAATTTTTCTTGTGTATAATAATTAAGTTAGTTAAAAAATTTCATCATCAATAAATTTTTCTTGTGTATAATTGTTAAATAAATTTTTCATCTGGAATAGCTTGTTCCCCGTATATAATAGTTAAACATTAGTACTATGTGTATAATAGTTAATTATTTTATTTAAATTTATGATCAACAACAGCTTGTTTCTAGTATCATTTAAATTTGTCATTAGTAACAATTTGTTCCTGTATATAATAGTTAGTTAAAACATTTCATCATCAATTAATTTTTCTTGTGTATAATAGTTAAGTTAGTTAAAAAAAATTCATCATCAATAATTTTTTCTTGTGTATAATAGTTAATTAAAATTTTCACCTGGAATAGCTTGTTCCCCGTATATAATAGTTAAGCATTAGTTCTATGTTTATAATAGTTAATTATTTTATTTAAATTTTTTATCAATAACAACTTGTTTCCAGTATCATTTAAATTTGTCATTATCAACAACTTGTTCCTGTATATAATAGTTAGTTAAACAATTTCATCATCAATAAATTTTTCTTGTGTATAATAGTTAAGTTGGTTAAAAAAGTTCCTCATCAATAATTTTTTTTGTATAACAATTAATTAAAATTTTCACCTGGAATAGCTTGTTCCCCGTATATAATAATTAATTTTAAAAAAAATTGGTCAAAAAATAAAAAATTTGAAGTTTAATTTTTTACTGGTGATAATTTATTCTTTATTGCTATAAGTTGGTCACACTCACAGTGGAGCACTGACCACACCACACGCTTTGTACTTTTATACCAAGTGAAACATACTTTGTATTCTATCAAATAAAAAGAAATTAAGAAACTTTACCAACAAAAAAAAAAAAAATACAAAAACCATAGTAGTAGTACACAAAAGCTCTTTTCTTTCCTGACGGACGGGACATTGCCTTTCACTTCTTTTCTTTGATTCTTTCCTTTAGCAAAAACTCTTACGAAAACACACGACATAAAAGTACACTCTTTATTATTTTGGAGCTTTCTTTTTAATTCCCACTTTTTTTTATTTAAATTTCAAATTTTAACATATCAAATATTCATTTCAAATTTTTCATTCCTTTAATGGGGAATGCTAGCATGGGTAAGCTATGTAGGTCTCCCATGGTAGGAAAGTTATTTTCACCTTTAGATTATAAAGGTCTACCATAAACTATAATAAAATGTCCACACCATATTCTATCATTTTTTATCAAAATTAATTTTTAATTTATACATTAATTATACATTATTAAATTAATTATATATTATTATTAAGTTAATTTTTATATGCCAAAATTAATCTTTCTTAATCTTTCAAAGTTTATATTGTGTATGCAATTTTTAATCTTTGTCAATATTATTTTTATTTTTTAATCTTTCTTTATCTTATTAGTACATTGTATTTGTTGTTACCTTCATTTTTTTAGAGAATAAATTATCACACTCTCATTATATTTTTACTCTCTCTCTCTTCACTACTTTTTTTATTATTATTTTTATCTCAAAAGAAGTGGAAACAAAAAACTTGTTCCAAGATTGTCAAATAATTGATTCTACAAATAACAAAGCTTATTTTTTATGTGTGACCAAATATCAAGTGTAAGGAAAATATTGAGTTCTCCATGTTAATTTAGTTTTTATATGCTCAATTCACTAAATTAACATTTTCAAAGTATGCTTGTTATATATTATTTGAGAGAAAAATCAACATTTTTAATAGTTTTATTTGTGTTTCTTTAGGCTTTGAAACAAATTCTAGTCTAAAAATAAAAAAATAAAAAAAGTAGTGAAGAAAGAGAGTAAATATATAATTAGAGTATGATATTGTTTGGCAAGTACAAAAAGTTAGCTTATAACTTATAAGCTAAAAGACTTGTTTGGTAATAGTTTTTTCATTATGAGCTTATAGCTTATTTTACTGACTTAAATCTTATTTTTCATAAGCTATTTCAAGTAACTTATGAGTTTATAGCTCATTTTTTTCCACTTTTACCCTTGTTATTTTAACTAAAAGTCACTTTTAACCTTTATAGTTAATTTTAAATAAAATAATTATGGGCTTAGAAACAACCCATCTTATTCTATTTTTAATTTATTTTTTATAAAAAGAGTGATGTTTATATGTCTTAATTAGTGTATATACATTACGTATAACTTCGTTACGTACATGTATGTATATATAACATTTTTTTTTGGTAAGATAACATGTATGTATGCATTACGTATAACTTCGTTACTTGTAAAAAAAAATTGGACAATATATATGCCTATAAGTTATTTTTTCCTTTTTAGAGATTTTGTTTAAAATATGCATTTTTGTGTCAAATATATTTTATTATTATTTTTAATTTTAAGTATTTTAAATACTAATTTGACATACATTTTATTATAAATTAAAAATGTACATATATAGTTTGACGTGAAAGATATATTACATTAAAATAAAAATAAATTTAAAATAAAATTTTAGCATAATACAAATTAATTTAATGATAAAATATAAGAGCTATATTAATTAATAAATTTAAATTATTATCTTAATTAAAAATGTCCTTTTACGTCTTTTTACATTTATCGGCTAGTTGAACCGTTAATTTTACCAAACACGTCAATTAGTTTATCAGCTATAAGCTATCAGCCATCAGCTATAGGCTATTAGCTAGTTTATCTGCCATCGGCTATTTTTGCCAAAAAGAGCCTATGAGAGAGAGTTGTCCAAAAAGTTATCCCAAATAAGTTGTATAAATATTATTTCTCTAAAAAAATGAAGGTAACAACAAATACAATGTACTAATAAGATAAAAAAAGATTAAGAAAAAAATATAATATTGACAAAGATTAAAAATTGCACACACAATATAAACTTTGAAAGATTAATTTTGGCATATTAAAATTAATTTAATAATAACATATAATTAATTTAATAATATATAAATTAAAAACTAATTTAGGTGAAAGAGAATGAAATATGGTGTTGACACTTTATTATAGTTTATGATAAACCTTTGTAATCTAAAGATGAAAATTACTTTCCCACCATGGGAGACCTACATAGCTTACCCATGCTAGCCTTCCCCTCCTTTAATTCCCTCTCCCACCTTCTCTTATTTTGTTTTCCATACTCTTCACTTTGTTAGTCCATGATTTTTAATAATAAAAAAAATTCCATAGCGATACATTATTACATTTCATTTGAAAAAGAAAAAAATAAAATTAATTAAATTTAATGGTAGTTTGAACTGTAATAATAAGTTATGGCCCACATGCATATAAAATGACAAAAAATTTAAGATTTTCCAATCTGTGTTGGGAATCCGTAAACCACCACACCACTCTCTTAGCAGTATTTTTCAACTTTCTTAATCTCTTTCCTCAAGAAACACTCCACTCATATGTTATTTTTCTTTCTTCTCCACTGTTAACCACCAACATTGGTCAACTTCCGGTCACATCCAATCTCTTTCCGGCGACAAAAAAAGAAACCAGATATTATTTATTGTTTCACTGTCCTTTATTTTTCTATCAATTTAGATTTTTGAAAGGAGTTTACTTGAAAATTAACTCCTTAAAAATATACAATTTTTTAAAGTTATTTTTTCCGGCCACTGCAGTACACCTTTGAGCATGCCATAACAACATCAAAACTCCTTTTCTTCATTTACAAAACCCACTTAAAGAAATCACGACCGGGTCATATTTTCCGACGACCACCGTGCCCAAAATTGTCATCACGATGCTGGAGAGTAAGCTAGTTGTTTCTGATATCCCAAACATGTCGCTCTCTTCTTCTTTTTTTTTTTTTTTAATCTTTTGTAGATTTGTTTTTTTCTTCTTTTGTAGATGAAAAATATTAGAGACAAAATAAAAATAAATTTGGAGCTTTGATCTTTTGATACGTATTTGGAGGTTTGAGTGATCTTTATGTATTTTTCTGTAACATAACAAAGAAAAAAGATCAAAACTTTTGGGAAAAAAATAAGTTGATGAAGGACAATGATTTGAATTGATTATTTATTTTAGTTTCCAACTATGTTTTGTCTTGTAATTTATTTTGGTTTCCAACTTCTTATTATTTCTAGATGTAAATAATAAAAATAAAATCCATATATTATTTTTATTTATTGTTTGATCTCTTCATCTACTTAAGATGAATATGCAAATTTAAAGGAACATTGACAGAATCATATATAGTAAACAAATTGAAATAAATCACATTTATAGCGTTAATACAACAATTAAGAGAGTTGAACACATTATGATTTAATACAATACACCAAGGTGATTTTTATGTTTGAATCTACTAAGCTATTTTTTTTTCTTCTGCATCAACTTTTTCTTTTCAAAAATGAATGTTAGTATTTGTTTGTATCCTTCATAATATATAGTAAGTATCATCTAAAATTTGAAAATTAATAGTGAAAACAATATTGATAGCAACAAATGTTTGGTTTTACCTTTCTTGTTTTATCCTCATGCTTACTTGTATCCTTTATATTTCCTGAAATGAAAAAAAAATAAAAAATTATTGCATTCATTAGTGAAGATGAAGATGAAAAATGAGATAATGAAGAAGAAATAAGAAAGTTAGATGATAATGAAGATAAAGAATGAAAACTAAAATGAAAAAAAGAATTAGTATCAGTAGTGAAGAATATGCAGAAAATAAGAAGGGAAAATGAGAGGAGAGAAAGAAGGTGAATAGATAGAAAGAAAAGAAAAAATTGTATTTAAAGAGAGAATGTAAATTTGAAATTCAAATTTTCTATATTCATTAACAGCTTTTATTAAAAAGAGTAGTATGACATATAGTCTCATAGTGTTTGCATTGGAAAGGTATTTGGTTCATTGTAGTCAAATCGGTCAGTAAAAAGGTAAAGAAAGTCAATATTTTTTTGTACTTCTTTTCAAGTTTGCATTTGCAAGTAAAGAAAAAGAAAGTAATTGTGCTTAGACAATATTATCCTCAGCAAAGCTGACGTGGAAGGCTCATTGAGTGGGTTAGAATAGAGAAATCCTAAGTATCTAACTTTCTTAAGTTAATATTAGATATAAAAGTACCTTATTGTACGACTGCTCAAGAGTAAGTGAGTAATATATGCATTTATTGCAGAAATAATAAAAGAAGAGAAATAATTTGGAAGGGTCATGTGTAATTTTTTCTTGAAAAATCGTTCCCTTTTAATCAGAGTACTGCAAATAGATTAAGAGTGAAATTGCTACAAACAACCTGAATTTAAATATTTAGTACAAAGAATAAATATTGGCTAAAAAAAAGTAAATATATATTAGCTCTAAAAGAAATTAAAATCATAGCTATCATAAAAGTTATCATAAAACTCTAAAATAGAAGTTAATTTGAGTACAAATATCAAGCAAAAAGTTAAACTTTGAATTTGTTCCTAGGTACAAATATCAAATCAAGCTTATGTTGGTGGTGCTGCTACTACTCTTATTGTTCTTCCTTTGGATGCCATATAGAACCAAAGGATAAGGTAAAAAGTGACACCGGAAAATATAAGACACCCATATTGTATGCAGTTGCGTAACCAAGCATTGTTGATATGTTGTATTTTGTAACCGAAGCCCAAAAATAGGGCTAAACCTAACAAGGTGGAAAGGATTGAACACATCGTTAATGCTATGAATATCTTAAAGGTAATACCTTCTAGGTCAATATAGATGAATAAGAATGGGAAAATTGGTTGTACTATCACAAGAGAAATAAGGTTGGAATTCAACCACTTCAAGTGAGAGATGTAATTGGTGACCATCGAACCAACCGGAGCTGCTACGTCAACCCGCACTTCCAAAGATGGCGGAGGAGGTGCATTAGCAGACAAAGACATTGTGATGAAAACAATTTCGAAAGAGAAAGAGTTTGGCCCTAGAAGTAATTTTTAAATGGAATTTAATTTTTTTCGCCGATTTGGAGGTGAATTGGATTTATATTTAAAGAGATTGTAGAAGATTTTTTTTATAATTTATATTTTTTGTAATATTTTATTAATAATTATGTTTTTTGTGATATTCAATCATTACTTTTATAGAATATAAACAAATCAAATCAATTTTGTGATATTTAATTAAGATACTCAATTTTTTTGCTTCAGGCAACAAAATTTAATGATTTTTTAAAAAATAAAATAAAATTGAAGTCTATTGATATTAAATTCAATTGATCTCATACTTTTTTTTGAAGCATATATGTTTATATTTGTAAAACTAAATTATACACTATTATCTTTTTTTATAGAAAAACTATACAATAATACTATTAACTTTATTATTTATTTTAAATTTATTTAAATACAAATATATTTTATTTATTTTAAAAATGTCACAAGCAATTTTTAGTAAAAAAATTAACGAGAGCTATATATAGCAAAGGCAAAAGGTGGTAAACTTGGGGAGTCAAAATCGAGCAATTAAAACTTCAGGGCTAATAGTGAATAATTGTGAAATTTAAGAGGTTAAAATCAAACAATTAAAATTTGAGAGGCCAAAATCATACAATTGTAAAATTTGAAGGTTAAGCTGCATTTAAGCCAATTTTGTTAGAACATGGCTAATGACTACTTGGGGTTCACGTAAGGTAGAAAGTGGCAGATAGATATTATTTGATATTTTCAATTTTAATATGGGCGTGGGGTTTTATTGTTTTAATTTCTAGCAAAATTGAAAGATGGTAGAAAAAGGAATATTTCTATGAATTTTACAAAACCTTTTGCGAGAAGGAAATGAGTGGTCACTATTTTCACCAGTTTGCTCATTTGCTGGCACATATAGGCTTGTTGAGGAAGACAAGCAAAAAGGAAGGAAACGAGGGTTCATCATGAAGATGAGATTTTTTTGATTTTTTTTTTTACAATTTGATATTTTTTTATTTTATGTTTTATTTAATTAAAGAAAATATTTTTTTAACGGCAAATATATTATTAAAATCAAGTCTCTGCACAAGATGAAATGAGACTGATAATTGAAGAACTACAGGACAAAAGATGCCCGTATATAGGCGGAACACCAATAAACATAACAAAAATTAACACCGCCTAAAAGATGGCTACTTCTAATCTCATACTTAAAAAGACACTCCACAACTTACAAAACATCGGAGAAAACACCAACCCGACCCAAAAAGATGCCACCTAACTCCCGATCTCGAATCAAAAGTTATCGGTCCATCAGAATTCAAAAGGCAGCTCCGTGATATGGTAGCCGCATAAGTATAAGAAAATCTTATTTGAAAAATTAACTATGATATGGCAGCCGCATAAGTATGGTCTAAAATGCCACGTCATTAAAATTGAAGGTCAAAAGAGAAAGGAGACCAAATGTCTTAATTTTAAAAACAGGGACCAAAATTTCGGGAAAAAATTGGGGGTGTCAAAATTGCGAATTTTATAAATTTGGGAGAGTAAAAGTACATTTAAGCCAAAATATTTTTTGGTTTCGCAAGCAAATGACATATAATTCTACGCCTCATTATTTTTAAATAAATAATAATTTTTGGAATGTCAAAATTAATATCGCCCCATTTTGATTCTAACTTGTGGAAATAAAGATACCAATTTGAAATATACTTGAGTTGTAACTTGTATTATTTATTTTTTAATGGTAAATATATTATTGTAAAAAAATATACTTGAGTTGTAACTTGTAAATTACATGTATACATTATATTTTTTAAACCAAATATCTCAACACAACTTTAGAATTATTTTTTTCACAATAACTATACCCTTTTTTTGTTACTCGCAGAATATGTATATTTTTAGAAATAATTTTTTTGTTGACTGTTGAAATAATTTGCATAGCAATTAATTTGTATTGATTATTAGGTATTATTATTCTTCTCAATCATCTTATTCTTAGCATTATATCAAGTTACAAACTTACAATTCATGTAAGGCATGACGGTTATCAATGAAAAGGCAAATTATTCTCTTTTTTCTTCTCTTTTTTTGTTTTCAAAATTAGGATCCGGCTTACTAGAACAGTGGTCCTTCCTATCGATCAAATTCACTAAACCAACTAACGATTAGTTGAAATTATTTATTAGTTTGTTTTTTTGGGCATGAACTCACACGCTAATTAAAGACTATGATTTAAAGTGAAATTGCTACAAACAATCTAAATTTGAATATTTGTAAAGAGGATAAATATTGGCTAAAGAAAAAAGGTAAATATTTGTTCTAAAAGAAATTAAAATCAAAGTTATCATAGAACTCTGAAATAGAAGTTAATTTGAGTACAAATATTAAGCAAAAGTTAAGCTTTAAGTTTGTTCCAAGATACAAATATCAAAGCAAAAGTCTTATGTTGGTGGTGCTGCTCAAGGTTTTAAATAAAGGTCTGCGACCGCGAAAATGGCCGCGACAAAACAGTTTTGGCAGTTGCCGATACCATTACCGTTATCACCGACCGAAATCGTGAAAACATTTACTTAACTGAGACGCGACCGCGGCCGTTTTTTAAAACTTTGGTGCTGCTACTCTTATTGTTCCAAGATACAAACATCCAAGATACAAATATCAAGCAAAAGTTAAACTTTGAGTTTGTCCCAAGATACAAATTTCCAACATACAAGTAGAAGAATGAGAATAAAAATGACACTGGGAAATATAAGACACCAAATTTGTATGCAGAAGCGCAACCATGGGTTGTTGGTACGTCGTATTTTGGAACTGAAAACCAAAAATAGGGCTACACCTAACAAGGTGGAAATGATTGAACACATTTCTAATGCTAGGAATATCTTTAAAGTGACAACGTCTAGGCAATAGATGAGAATGATTGGGACAGTTGGTAGGAGTATCACAAAATATAAAAGGTTGGTCACCACCCACTTTAAGTAAGAGATGTAATCGGCGGTGACCTCTTGAGTGAGGGCTGGCGGTAGACCTGTTCTGGCGGCATTGGCAGAGGATTGTTGCAACGAAGACATTGTGACGAAAGAGATATAGGGTTTGGTTGAAGAAGAAAATTTCAGAGGGAATTCAATTTTCTTTTGTGGACTAGGGGTGTATTTGATTGATATTTAAAGAGATTGTAGAAGATTGTTTTATGATTTTATTTTTTGTAATATCCAATCATGACTTTTGTAAAATACAAATAAATCTAATAATTAATGTTATGATATTTAATTAAGTTAAAATAAATATCTATGGGGCTAGATTTTGTTTGTCTTTTTTTTTTATTATTATTATTATTATAATTATTTCAAATATATTCCGAACCAGATTAAAATTTTTCCGAACCAGAGATTTTGTTTGTCTTTTTTTTTATTATTATAATTATTTCAAATATATCTTTGGGTGGTGAAAACCAAAAAATATCAATACAATTGATTTCGTACTACAATTGATCCGTATATTATTTTATATTTTTAAAACTAAAATATCTTAATGCACCTATACAATAATTTTATTTTTGTCAAGTAGTCTAATGATTAAAAACTTCACTTTTAAAGTGAATAAGTGAGAAGTCCGATGTTTTAACCTCGGGCCCTACCTATAAAATGTAATGTTCTTACCAACTAAGCTAAGTTCAGCGGTACAACTATACAATATTACTTTTTTTTTACAACAACTATACAATAATGTTATTAATTTTATAATTTATTTTAAATTTATGCTAAATTATACGAGTTGTAACTTGTAATTTTTTTTTAATGATAAATATATTATTGTAAAATAATATACCTGAATTGTAACTTGTAAATTACATATATACTTTATATTTTTAAACCAAATATCTTAAACACAACTTTAGAATTTTTTTTTTCTTTTCACAATAACTATACCCTTTTTTGTTACTGAGAGAATAAGTATATTTTTAGAAATAATTTGTATAGCAATTTGTATTGATTATTAGATATTATTATTCTTCCTATCGTTTTATGCTATCAACACGTATGCTGTGAGTTTGTTCGCAGATTCATCCTTTTTGTTTTTAGCGATTTTGAATTTGTATCACATCAATTTACTCTTCTCAATTTGAATGAATGAATATTTTTTATTTAATAATAGGGTTAATAGGCTTATACCCCCCTGCAATGTTAGCGAATTTTGCGATACCCCCTATAAAAAAATTTCATGTAAATTCCCCCTTGCAATATCAAGATTCTCCGCATTACCCCCCTGAGTGGCCAACTAGACATGGAATATTCTGTTTTGCTGATGTGGCATGCATATGTGGAATTGTTTTAAATATTTATTTATTGTTTTCACTGGGTAATGTCTATTTTTTTTATAAAAAAAAAAAAAACATAAAATTATTTAAAAAAACTGAAATATTAATGTTTTGAAAAATATAAATAAAAATAAAAAATATTTTTACAAAAATCAGAAATATTAATTTTTTTTTAAAATACGAAAAAAAATATTACTTTAAAAAAAATCTGAAAAAAAATTATTTTTTTTAAATCTGAAATATTAATTAAAAAAAACTGAAAAAACGTAAATTATTAATTTTTTCAAAAAAAATCAGAAATATTATTTTTTTTGAAAATCTGAAAAAACGAAAAACATATTGGTTTTTTTTAAAAAAAAATCTGTAATATTAATTTTTAGAAGAAAAAACAAAAAAATTTACAAAAATAGGAAATAAAGATTTTTAAACATCTGAATTATTAATTTTAAAAAAACTGAAAAAACATAAAATGTTAATTTTAAAAAAAAACTCAAAAATATTATTTTTAAAACTGAAAAAACATAAAAAAAATTAAAAAATAGGAAAAAAAGATTTTGAACCATCTCTAAAAGAATAATATTTAACATAAAATGTTAATTTTAAAAAAAATCAGAAATATTATTTTTAAAAAAATTAGAAAATGATATATATTAACCTTTTATAAAAATCTAAAATATTAATATTTTATTTTAAAAATCCAAAAAATTAAACATTTTAATAATCTACATAGCTTATTTTTTATATGAAAAATATCTACACATAATTTTCACAATCTTTAATTAGTAAAATAGACTATATATAGCTTGTTTTATGTAAAAGTTAGAAAAATAGTATTTTAAAAAAATAAAGAAGATTTTAAACATAATTTTTAGTAATGAGACTATTAAAATAGAATTAACTTAGTATTAAAATATTAATATTACAGATTTTTTAAAAAATATAAATATTTTTTTTTTTTAAATATTTTCCTATTTATATTACAGATGGTTAAAAATATTTTATTTCTATTTTTTTTTTTTCAGTTTTAAAAATACGATTTCTGAGTTTTTTTAAAAATAATCATTTATGTTTTTTCAGTTTTTTTAAATTAATAATTCAAATGTTTAAAAATATTTTTTTCCTATTTTTTTTATAAAAATTAAGTTTTTTTGGTTTTTTCTTTTAAAAATTAATATTACAGGTTTTTTAAAAAAACCAATATGTTTTTCGTTTTTTCAGATTTTGGAAAAAAAATAATATTTCTGATTTTTTTGAAAAAATTAATAATTTACGTTTTTTCGGTTTTTTTAATTAATATTTCAGATTTTCTAATTTATATATTTTTTTTAAGAAAAATGTTTTTTCATTTTTTTGAAAAAGTTAATATTACAGATTATTTTTAAAATAATTTTTATTTATATTTTTTAAAACATTAATATTTCAGTTTTTTTAAATAAATTTTGTCATATATTTTTTAAATAATTTTATGTTTTTTTTTTTATAAAAAAAATAGACATTATCCAGTCATCAGTGAAAAAAATAAATAAATATTTAAAAAAATTCCAAATATGCATGCCACATTAGCAAAACAGAATATTCCATGTCTAGTTGGCCACTCAAGGGGGTAATGCAAAGAATATTGATATTGCAAGGGGGAATCTACATGAAATTTTTTTATAGGGGGTATCGCAAAACTCGCTAACATTGCAGGGGGGTATAAGCCTATTAACCCTTAATAATATATATATTATTAGTCTTCTCAATCTTAGCATTATATTAAGTTGCAATTCATGTACTATATAAGGCATGTGTGTTATCAATGAAAATGCAAGGAATTATTCTTGTTTTTTTTTTTTTCAAAACTAAGATTCGGCTCACTAAACCGCTTAATCTGAAATCGAACAGTGGTCCTTTCTATTAAATTCAGTGGACCAGATAACAATTAGTTGATATTATTTATTAGTTAGCGTTTTTGGCCACGAACTCACACGCTAATTAAGACTATAATTTAGAGTGACATTGCTACAAACAATCTGAATTTGAATATTTGTAAAGAGGATAAATATTGGCTAAAAAAAATTAAATATTAGCTCTAAAAGAAATTAAAATCAAAGTTATAATAAAACTCTATTTAAGTTAATTTGAGTACAAATATCAAGCAAAAAGTTAAACTTTTGAATTTGTTCCTAGGTACAAATATCAAAGCAAGCCTTATGTTGGTGTTGGTGGTGCTGCTACTACTCTTATTGTTTCTCCCATGCATGCCATGAAGATCCCACAGATGAGGTTAAAAACGATCGCAACGGGAAATATAAGAAGCCAATGTTGTACGAAGAAGCGGACCCAAGAGTTGTTAATACGTTGTATTTTGCGACTGAAAGCCAAAATTAGGGCTAAACCTAACAAGGTGGAAAGGATTAAACACATTGTTAATCCTAGGAATATGTTTAAAGTGATACCGTGTTGCAAATCGATTAAGAAGATTGGGGAAGTTGATAGTATTATTATAAAATATATAAGGTTGGTCTTCAACCACTTTAAGTAAGAGATTTCATCGGCGGTGAACTCTCGAGTGAGGGCTTCCCTCGAACCTGAGCCAACAACCACCACTTCGAAAGATGTCGGTAGACCTGGTCTTGCGGCATTGGCAGATGATTGTTGCAAAGAAGACATTGTGATGAAAATCGTTACGAAAGTGATATAGGGTTTGGTTGAAGAAGAAAAATCTAGAGGGAATTTGATTTTTTGTTTTTCAGTGAATTAGGGGTGTATTGGGTTGGTATTTAAAGAAATTGTAGAAGATTTTTTTATGATTTTATTTTTTATGGTATCCAATCATGACTTTTATAAAATATAACTAAATCAAATAAATGTTGTGATATATAGTTAAAACAAAAATACATATCTCCCTGACAACAAAATTTATTGATGTTGTTTGTCTTTTTTTTTTTTTTTTTTCTAATCTATTAATATTCAATTCAAATGGTCTCATATCAATGCAATTTTTTTTATAAGCTCATATCAATACAATCGATCCGTAGATTATTTTATATTTTTAAAGATATACAATATTTTTTTTTGGTCAAGTACTAATGATTAAAAAATTTACCCTTAAAGGAAATAAGTGTAGTATTTTGGGTTTGAATTCCAACTCCTACATATAAAATGAATGTCCTTACCAACTTAGCGAAGCTCATGGGATACAATCGTACAATATTACTTTCTTTTGACAACAACTATACAATAATGTTATTCTCAAAAAACTATACAATAGTGTTATTAATTTTATAATTTATATTTAAAATTTATGCTAAATTATAGGAGTATATGAAATTGCATTATATATGTTATATAATTCTTGAAGAATTTGAAAAACTCAATTCAATACATATATTCTAGAAGGATTACACACAAAAGATTATTCTTACATTATAAAGATGTCATATAATTATTGAAAAACTTAAATAAATAAATAAAAAACTCAATTCAACATATATGCAATACACCCCAAAAACATCTTAATAGAATTATTTTTAATACCATATGCTAATTAAGTAGCAGACAATATTTTTAAAAAACTTATCATCATTTTTATAACATCTGTAACTTAAATAATGAAAAGTTAATAATTTTTGGAATGTCAAAATTAATATCGCCCCATTTTGATTCTAACTTGTGGAAATAAAGATACCAATTTGAAATATACTTGAGTTGTAACTTGTATTATTTATTTTTTAATGGTAAATATATTATTGTAAAAAAATATACTTGAGTTGTAACTTGTAAATTACATGTATACATTATATTTTTTAAACCAAATATCTCAACACAACTTTAGAATTATTTTTTTCACAATAACTAACCCTTTTTTTTGTTACTCGCAGAAGATGTATATTTTTAGAAATAATTTTTTTGTTGACTGTTGAAATAATTTGCATAGCAATTAATTTGTATTGATTATTAGGTATTATTATTCTTCTCAATCATCTTATTCTTAGCATTATATCAAGTTACAAACTTACATACAATTCATGTAAGGCATGACGGTTATCAATGAAAAGGCAAATTATTCTCTTTTTTCTTCTTTTTTTTTGTTTTCAAAATTAGGATCCGGCTTACTAGAACAGTGGTCCTTCCTATCGATCAAATTCACTAAACCAACTAACGATTAGTTGAAATTATTTATTAGTTTGTTTTTTTGGGCATGAACTCACACGCTAATTAAAGACTATGATTTAAAGTGAAATTGCTACAAACAATCTAAATTTGAATATTTGTAAAGAGGATAAATATTGGCTAAAGAAAAAAGGTAAATATTTGTTCTAAAAGAAATTAAAATCAAAGTTATCATAGAACTCTGAAATAGAAGTTAATTTGAGTACAAATATTAAGCAAAAGTTAAGCTTTAAGTTTGTTCCAAGATACAAATATCAAAGCAAAAGTCTTATGTTGGTGGTGCTGCTCAAGGTTTTAAATAAAGGTCTGCGACCGCGAAAATGGCCGCGACAAAACAGTTTCGGCAGTTGCCGATACCATTACCGTTATCACCGACCGAAATCGTGAAAACATTTACTTAACTGAGACGCGACCGCGACCGTTTTTTAAAACTTTGGTGCTGCTACTCTTATTGTTCCAAGATACAAACATCCAAGATACAAATATCAAGCAAAAGTTAAACTTTGAGTTTGTCCCAAGATACAAATTTCCAACATACAAGTAGAAGAATGAGAATAAAAATGACACTGGGAAATATAAGACACCAAATTTGTATGCAGAAGCGCAACCATGGGTTGTTGGTACGTCGTATTTTGGAACTGAAAACCAAAAATAGGGCTACACCTAACAAGGTGGAAATGATTGAACACATTTCTAATGCTAGGAATATCTTTAAAGTGATAACGTCTAGGCAATAGATGAGAATGATTGGGACAGTTGGTAGGAGTATCACAAAATATAAAAGGTTGGTCACCACCCACTTTAAGTAAGAGATGTAATCGGCGGTGACCTCTTGAGTGAGGGCTGGCGGTAGACCTGTTCTGGCGGCATTGGCAGAGGATTGTTGCGACGAAGACATTGTGACGAAAGAGATATAGGGTTTGGTTGAAGAAGAAAATTTCAGAGGGAATTCAATTTTCTTTTGTGGACTAGGGGTGTATTTGATTGATATTTAAAGAGATTGTAGAAGATTGTTTTATGATTTTATTTTTTGTAATATCCAATCATGACTTTTGTAAAATACAAATAAATCTAATAATTAATGTTATGATATTTAATTAAGTTAAAATAAATATCTATGGGGCTAGATTTTGTTTGTCTTTTTTTTTATTATTATTATTATTATAATTATTTCAAATATATTCCGAACCAGATTAAAAATTTTCCGAACCAGAGATTTTGTTTGTCTTTTTTTTTATTATTATAATTTTTTTATTATTATAATTATTTCAAATATATCGTTGCGTGGTGAAAACCAAAAAATATCAATACAATTGATTTCGTACTACAATTGATCCGTATATTATTTTATATTTTTAAAACTAAAATATCTTAATGCACCTATACAATAATTTTATTTTTGTCAAGTAGTCTAATGATTAAAAACTTCACTTTTAAAGTGAATAAGTGAGAAGTCCGATGTTTTAACCTCGGGCCCTACCTATAAAATGTAATGTTCTTACCAACTAAGCTAAGTTCAGCGGTACAACTATACAATATTACTTTTTTTTTACAACAACTATACAATAATGTTATTAATTTTATAATTTATTTTAAATTTATGCTAAATTATACGAGTTGTAACTTGTAATTTTTTTTTAATGATAAATATATTATTGTAAAATAATATACCTGAATTGTAACTTGTAAATTACATATATACTTTATATTTTTAAACCAAATATCTTAAACACAACTTTAGAATTTTTTTTTTCTTTTCACAATAACTATACCCTTTTTTGTTACTGAGAGAATAAGTATATTTTTAGAAATAATTTGTATAGCAATTTGTATTGATTATTAGATATTATTATTCTTCCTATCGTTTTATGCTATCAACACGTATGCTGTGAGTTTGTTCGCAGATTCATCCTTTTTGTTTTTAGCGATTTTGAATTTGTATCACATCAATTTACTCTTCTCAATTTGAATGAATGAATATTTTTTATTTAATAATAGGGTTAATAGGCTTATACCCCCCTGCAATGTTAGCGAATTTTGCGATACCCCCCTATAAAAAAATTTCATGTAAATTCCCCCTTGCAATATCAAGATTCTCCGCATTACCCCCCTGAGTGGCCAACTAGACATGGAATATTCTGTTTTGCTGATGTGGCATGCATATGTGGAATTGTTTTAAATATTTATTTATTGTTTTCACTGATGACTGGGTAATGTCTATTTTTTTTTATAAAAAAAAAAATAAAACATAAAATTATTTAAAAAAACTGAAATATTAATGTTTTGAAAAATATAAATAAAAATAAAAAAGTATTTTTACAAAAATCTGAAATATTAATTTTTTTTTAAAATACGAAAAAAAATATTACTTTAAAAAAAATCTGAAAAAAATTATTTTTTTTAAATCTGAAATATTAATTAAAAAAAAACTGAAAAAACGTAAATTATTAATTTTTTTCAAAAAAAATCAGAAATATTATTTTTTTTGAAAATCTGAAAAAACGAAAAACATATTGGTTTTTTTTTAAAAAAATCTGTAATATTAATTTTTAGAAGAAAAAACAAAAAAATTTACAAAAATAGGAAATAAAGATTTTTAAACATCTGAATTATTTACAAAAAAATTTACAAAAATTTTCATGTTCCTAAAAAGCATGAAAATGTAGTGAGTGGTTGCACTAAAACTGTGGCATTTGAGGATCCTCTTACTCTTGATATAATAAGATCTAAAGAGGCAGCAGCCAATGTGTTGGTGAGAGATGTTTTAAACATTGATGGAGAGTTTTCTTCTGGCATTTCTATTGAAGTGGATCCTGTGCGTTTAGAACATGCTGACGATACTGTTGATATGTCTGATATTCCACTTGTTCAAAACCCTCCCTCTTGGTGTGGTATGAGTTCTTCGAATGTTCTTTCTTCTGATGAGGTTTTGAAACCGAATGTTGCTCATGATTTGGAGATTTTGAAGCAATATTGGGATGGTAAGAATGTTAGAGAAATTGAGCATAGAGTTTATACTGATGAGGAAGAGAGAGAGGCAGCTATCAATTTCTTGAATAACCGTGCTGCTACTAGAGAAGAGCCTTTCACTGTGGTGGTGTCTAAGGCCAAGAAAAAGTCTATGCAAAAGGGTTTTCAAGTTCATAACACCCGTTCCAGGGGTAGGCATCCAGATTGAGTTTCTATTGTTCTTGTTTTATTTTACTTTATTTTTCTTTGGTTTGCTTTTTCTGTTGTTGCTTTTTCTTTTTTATGGGTTTGACTTTAGTCCCCATCTCTTTGCTTTTTCTTGTTGAGAAGGTTTTGGTGTACGTCCCCCTTCTCTTTTTGTTGCTGTTTGTTTTTATTTATATATCTAGGGTGTTGTAGTTGGTTTAAAAAAAAAAAAAAAAAAAAAAACATCTGAATTATTAATTTTAAAAAAACTGAAAAAACATAAAATGTTAATTTTAAAAAAAAACTCAGAAATATTATTTTTAAAACTGAAAAAACATAAAAAAAATTAAAAAATAGGAAAAAAAGATTTTTAACCATCTCTAAAAGAATAATATTTAACATAAAATGTTAATTTTAAAAAAAATCAGAAATATTATTTTTAAAAAAATTAGAAAATGATATATATTAACCTTTTATAAAAATCTAAAATATTAATATTTTATTTTAAAAATCCAAAAAATTAAACATTTTAATAATCTACATAGCTTATTTTTTATATGAAAAATATCTACACATAATTTTTACAATCTTTAATTAGTAAAATAGACTATATATAGCTTGTTTTATGTAAAAGTTAGAAAATTAGTATTTTAAAAAAATAAAGAAGATTTTAAACATAATTTTTAGTAATGAGACTATTAAAATAGAATTAACTTAGTATTAAAATATTAATATTACAGATTTTTTAAAAAATATAAATATTTTTTTTTTAAAATATTTTCCTATTTATATTACAGATGGTTAAAAATATTTTATTTCTATTTTTTTAAAACAAATTTTTTTCAGTTTTAAAAATACGATTTCTGAGTTTTTTTAAAAATAATCATTTATGTTTTTTCAGTTTTTTTAAATTAATAATTCAGATGTTTAAAAATATTTTTTTCCTATTTTTTTTATAAAAATTAAGTTTTTTCGGTTTTTTCTTTTAAAAATTAATATTACAGGTTTTTTAAAAAAACCAATATGTTTTTCGTTTTTTCAGATTTTGGAAAAAAAATAATATTTCTGATTTGTTTGAAAAAATTAATAATTTACGTTTTTTCGGTTTTTTTAATTAATATTTCAGATTTTCTAATTTATATATTTTTTTTAAGAAAAATGTTTTTTCATTTTTTTGAAAAAGTTAATATTACAGATTATTTTTAAAATAATTTTTATTTATATTTTTTAAAACATTAATATTTCAGTTTTTTTAAATAAATTTTTTCATATATTTTTTAAATAATTTTCTGTTTTTTTTTTTATAAAAAAAATAGACATTATCCAGTCATCAGTGAAAAAAATAAATAAATATTTAAAAAAAATCCAAATATGCATGCCACATCAGCAAAACAGAATATTCCATGTCTAGTTGGCCACTCAGGGGGGGTAATGCAAAGAATATTGATATTGCAAGGGGGAATCTACATGAAATTTTTTTATAGGGGGTATCGCAAAACTCGCTAACATTGCAGGGGGGTATAAGCCTATTAACCCTTAATAATATATATATATTATTAGTCTTCTCAATCTTAGCATTATATTAAGTTGCAATTCATGTACTATATAAGGCATGTGTGTTATCAATGAAAATGCAAGGAATTATTCTTGTTTTTTTTTTTTTCAAAACTAAGATTCGGCTCACTAAACCGCTTAATCTGAAATCGAACAGTGGTCCTTTCTATTAAATTCAGTGGACCAGATAACAATTAGTTGATATTATTTATTAGTTAGCGTTTTTGGCCACGGACTCACACGCTAATTAAGACTATAATTTAGAGTGACATTGCTACAAACAATCTGAATTTGAATATTTGTAAAGAGGATAAATATTGGCTAAAAAAAATTAAATATTAGCTCTAAAAGAAATTAAAATCAAAGTTATAATAAAACTCTCAAATAGAAGTTAATTTGAGTACAAATATCAAGCAAAAAGTTAAACTTTTGAATTTGTTCCTAGGTACAAATATCAAAGCAAGCCTTATGTTGGTGTTGGTGGTGCTGCTACTACTCTTATTGTTTCTCCCATGCATGCCATGAAGATCCCACAGATGAGGTTAAAAACGATCGCAACGGGAAATATAAGAAGCCAATGTTGTACGAAGAAGCGGACCCAAGAGTTGTTAATACGTTGTATTTTGCGACTGAAAGCCAAAATTAGGGCTAAACCTAACAAGGTGGAAAGGATTAAACACATTGTTAATCCTAGGAATATGTTTAAAGTGATACCGTGTTGCAAATCGATTAAGAAGATTGGGGAAGTTGATAGTATTATTATAAAATATATAAGGTTGGTCTTCAACCACTTTAAGTAAGAGATTTCATCGGCGGTGAACTCTCGAGTGAGGGCTTCCCTCGAACCTGAGCCAACAACCACCACTTCGAAAGATGTCGGTAGACCTGGTCTTGCGGCATTGGCAGATGATTGTTGCAAAGAAGACATTGTGATGAAAATCGTTACGAAAGTGATATAGGGTTTGGTTGAAGAAGAAAAATCTAGAGGGAATTTGATTTTTTGTTTTTCAGTGAATTAGGGGTGTATTGGGTTGGTATTTAAAGAAATTGTAGAAGATTTTTTTATGATTTTATTTTTTATGGTATCCAATCATGACTTTTATAAAATATAACTAAATCAAATAAATGTTGTGATATATAGTTAAAACAAAAATACATATCTCCCTGACAACAAAATTTATTGATGTTGTTTGTCTTTTTTTTTTTTTTTTTTTCTAATCTATTAATATTCAATTCAAATGGTCTCATATCAATGCAATTTTTTTTATAAGCTCATATCAATACAATCGATCCGTAGATTATTTTATATTTTTAAAGATATACAATATTTTTTTTTGGTCAAGTACTAATGATTAAAAAATTTACCCTTAAAGGAAATAAGTGTAGTATTTTGGGTTTGAATTCCAACTCCTACATATAAAATGAATGTCCTTACCAACTTAGCGAAGCTCATGGGATACAATCGTACAATATTACTTTCTTTTGACAACAACTATACAATAATGTTATTCTCAAAAAACTATACAATAGTGTTATTAATTTTATAATTTATATTTAAAATTTATGCTAAATTATAGGAGTATATGAAATTGCATTATATATGTTATATAATTCTTGAAGAATTTGAAAAACTCAATTCAATACATATATTCTAGAAGGATTACACACAAAAGATTATTCTTACATTATAAAGATGTCATATAATTATTGAAAAACTTAAATAAATAAATAAAAAACTCAATTCAACATATATGCAATACACCCCAAAAACATCTTAATAGAATTATTTTTAATACCATATGCTAATTAAGTAGCAGACAATATTTTTAAAAAACTTATCATCATTTTTATAACATCTGTAACTTAAATAATGAAAAGGTAAAAATAGAAACACGTATGGCGCACAAGAAAGTAGTGCGGTAAAAAAGATCTCTAGATAGATTTGTATAACGTTGGACCTAAAATTCTCTAAGACTTTTCCTTTTGCCACTATATGAGTTACTCCCGCGCTTTGCAAAATGACCAAAATACCCTTCTGTGGCTTAAGTCACGAATGTAGGAATTTTAAAAAATAAAGTCCGCTACTTAAGTCATGAATGTTATAATTGGTAGGATGTTTTTGTAGGTGTCTGTAGCACAAGTCACATATAGAGGTATTTTGGTCATTTCATAGGACGTGCCCCAAAAATCATAGGGTTGCAAAAATAATATTCTTCTCTAAAAGCCCAAAATAGAACTAGAAAAGCCCAAATCTCTTCTTGAATACAATATTTTCTTCATTTCTTCATCTTCTCCGCAAATCTTCATCTTTTCTTGGAAGCCATTTTCGTCTCTCTCTCTCTCTCTCTGCAACCAAACTGGTGGATGGCAAAAAACAACAAGTATGCTTCCATTAACTTCAACCATATCTACGACAAATCCATAACAACAACAAACACCAACACCAAAAACAACAACGCACCAAAAAACCCTTCTCTTTCTTCATCTTCTTCATTCTCTTCCGCTTCTTATTCTGCAGTTTCCGCTCCCAACAAACATGGTCGTATTCTTGTTTTAACCCGACCCACACCCAAACCCATTTCACAACCCAAACCTAACCCCAACCCCCCGATTCAACAAGTTCCAGATCGACCCCGGTCTGAACCGGGATCAGATTCGATCTCGCTTCGTCCTTTGGGAAGAACCGGTACTGGTTCGGCTCTTTTACCGACTCCTGTTGTGAACGGTGAGAAGGAGAAGGAATTGGGTTCTCCTCCGAAGTTGGTGAAAACGAATAAGTTTGTTCCGCCGCATCTTCGACCGGGTTTTGTGCCTAGAGAGGAACCGGTTGGACCGGAACTTGGAAAGTTTAGGGAAAACTTGCGACCCAAGTCTGGTGGTGGACATGAGAGGATTAGAAGGGTTGCTGGGTCTGAACCGGGTTTTGGGAATCGACCCAATTCAAGTGGATGAATTATGATGGTATGTGATGATATTTTCTTGTTTGTTTGAGAAATTTCATTTTCTTCTAAGTTCTAATACTTTGGAATTTATCATCAATATATGTAGTAGTTAGTTATTTCTTTAGGTGAATTGTATGATTAGGTTATTATTTTTGTTTAACATATAGGGAGGTAGGATTTGTGGTATCATATTGGGGATTTTGATTGGAATTTTACTGCTTGGATATGCATGTATCATCTGTGCGCAATTGCAGAGACTAATCCCGTTTGCGTAACTGAGATCCATTTAAGGGGGTTGGCCTTTCCTAACAAACGTTTTTCTGTAGGCACCGGCCGAGGTTCGAACTCAGGACCAAATAGTTGAGGGGTCCAAGAATCTACCATTTGTGTCACGCTATGTTGGTTAAGGGGACCAAATAGTTGAGGGGTCCAAGTATCTAGATGTTGTGTCATGCTAAGTTACATAGAATTTGCTTATAATAAAGTTCATCAAATATAATATTTTAAGGTGAAGTTAGATAATATTTTAAGGTGAAGTGAGATAGAATTTGCTTATAAGTTCATCAAATATAATATTTTAAGGTGAAGTTAGATAGAATTTGCTTATATTTTTGGAATCATAACATTTTAAGGTGAAGTTAAAATTTGTGGATAACCTTAATTATAAGGTGAAGTTAGATAGACTTTGCTTAGATTAAGTTTATCAAATATAATATTTTTTTGCTTATATTTGAGTCGCAAAAGAGTATCTTAGGAGTTGTAGGAGGATAAGATTACTTAGTTGCGCTTATGTGTCTTAGGAGTTGGAGGAGGATAAGATTACTTTGTTGCCTATGTGTGTTAGGATATTTGGATAAGCAACTTTTCAACAATCACTTGGAGAAAACTAAAGTGTTTTTTTGGTTTTTAATAACTATGATATGAGGATTAGCTTTCATTGAAAGTTGAAATTTGAGTAGTACAATTTTTAAAATGCTCTGTTTCATTTAACTTCTCCTTAAATATGGTTAAAAAAAGCTCCAATTTGAACTAAGAATCTCCTATAAATTAAAAGCTTATCCAAACTAGTGCTTATTATGATGAGAATAAAAATGCTTTAGAAGAATAGTACAACTGTTTTGTCATAAAAAAATTGTTATTTTTTTCTGTACATCTGCTTCTAGAATCCACATCATATTAAAGAAACTTATGATTGCTGATAACAAACCATACAAAGACGAGATAGTGGTGTTTACTGTTTATAGAGTTTTTATTCAATCGGATGCAGAACGGTGTTTTTGTGAGATCTTTGAGTAAGAGCGCATTTCATGTCTTGTTTTTTTGAGCTTGGAAGCATAATAAGAGTATCACTAATTTAGTTTTGCTTAGAATTTAGGTCACACATGTTAAAAATAATGTAACTTTTCTTAAGTAGCTGGATTCTATATATATATATATATATATAACTCTATTGCATTATGTATTATCAATTATGTAAAAGGGCAACCTGGTGCCCGAAGCTTTGGACTTTGCAGCTTAAATATGTGAATGAAATTAGTTTTTCCATGTTAAATTTCAACTTTTATTGAAAATAAAAACATGTTTTATTTGGCAATTGTATGACATGCTTGAACAAAATGTGTTTGTGCAGAATAGTTGAATTCTTTTCAGAGTATGAAGATAAAAGCATTGTCATAGAGACGCGTAAATTTCACAAGATGGCCGGCATCTCAAATAACTGAAGATGAAACATGATTTGACGACAGTTTCTCAACACCTAATGTCGCAATTTGTAATGATTCACAAGATGATCCGGTTCTAGTTTACAACTGATTAGCAATAGTTTAGAATCTACGTACATATATTCAATTCCCTGCTAAACTTTTACTACTGTTTTTTGCATGCCTTCATACTTTGATGAGCATGTGTTTGTTTTAGAAGCTATTCAATCCTTTAGTTGTTTGTTGTATTTTGCTTGTCACAATGTGTTGTTATTTCAACATTTAGTAGTTGCACATGCTTGGCTTTTCAATGGATCAGGATTCAATAGTGTAGCAATTTCAATCACAATCGTTGAATTTAGATCGGTCAATCCATAGTAAATATACAATTAAATGATCTTATCCGCCGATTCAGATCAAACGGCCCACAGCTGTAACTGTGTCACGCAGTGTTACACAGGTACAACGATTTCCCTTTTCAATTCATATAAATGGTTTCACATATTCACCTAAGTTAGCATAAGGTTGTTAAATAGAGACAAAGTATGAGTAATGAATAATTTATAGATTATTATAGTAACTTAATAAGTGCTACTGCATGTTCATGTAATGTCATCTCTAAATTTTATTATTATATTTTTAAAATAATAATGGTATCTACTGGCTAATGTGATAATGTGAGATGTCATTTTCATGTTTCTTAGCCGTCTAATTGTCTGCCATTTGGTAACTATTTTTAATTCTTGTCAACCAAGGAACTGTTTGTGATTTGTTAATACATTTTGGATGTTATCGTTTAAAAGAAGACAACACACAAGCATATGATGCAAGTGTGCACACCCTGCATCATATATATTTTTAAACATTTTTTATAGTTGAATAAAATTTCATACTAGATTCGCATACTAATCTGATGTCACCGAATTTATGTCCAATTTTAATAAATTGAAAAATTATTAGTGGTGCACCTGTGGGTTCATCTAATGTGAGAGATCAAGAGGTTTTGCCCGCAAGGGCAAAATAAGAGAGTTTTTAATCTGGATAGATTAATTCTACTCTAGGCACTTAATTCAAACCTAGCCTATATTGAGGATAAAAAGTAGTACAAAGTAAGGTTAGGATAAGATGGTTTGAGAAGGAGATGGCCTAAAATGCAAGATATGCGTAGGAACTCTATTCGGAAATCATTTTTGTCACCCTATGATTTTCGGGGTGCGCCCTACGAAATGACCAAAATGTCCCTGTCCGTGGCTTGTGCTACGGACAATCCCCAAAACACCATACTCATTTTAACATCCGTGACATAAGTCGCAGACGTTATTTTTCAAAATTACTCATTTTTTCTACATCCGTAACTTAAACCACAGAAGAATATTTTGATCATTTCGTAAGGTGCACGAGTAAGCCATAGGGTGGCCAAAAGGAAAAGTCATATATCCTGATTATCCAACTGGCCCTAAAATGTCTAAGATGGCCTTGACCAAATAGGGTTGTAAACCAAAAAAGTTGTGGTGTAGCCATTTCCAACACAATGGAAGAATTGTGACGAACATGTCCTCAGACTCAGTGTGGCTAGAGCATTGTTGCAATCATGTTTGCTGAAAATATTTGGTGATGTGGTTGAGTATGTTGTCTGCATCATTAATTAAGTTCCTCCTTAAAGTGCTCAAGGGTAAAAACCCCTTATGAGGTTATCCTTGGAAACCTGTACGATTTGGCATATTTGGTAGCTAAATCGGTTATCCATGGAAGCTATAGTACATATCATTCATGTAAATATGTTTTCTCCTAGAAGGTGTAGTTCAATGAATAAAATCGTTTAAGAAGGAAATTTAAGATTCAATTTCACTCTTTTTTTAAACATATAATACATTTTTTCTAATCCGTTCTATAAATACAGTATTAATAGTGTTAGGCATTTTACAACAAATAGAACAATAGAAAGCTTTTCAAAAAAAAAAATTCACTCTTTTTTTAACACCAAAATGTATTATATATTTAAAATTGAAACCGAGTAGGTAGAGGATTGTAAACAGATTAAAAAAAAAAAATTTTGATAATGAGAAAAAAAATAGTTTTAACAGATCTTTTTGCCATGGATTATATTGATTGTTACTCTAGAAGATTTGTTTTTTGATTTTTGTAAAAAAAGGATACCAAACAAATTTTAAACCTTAGATCAAATAAAAATATTTGGATAGAACTTGTGTCAAAATAAATTTTGACACTTTGTGTCAATGGATCTTGACTCATATAAATTCACACTTTTAATCGGAAGTCAATATGCCAAAGCCTATTTTGGTTCTTACGTGTATATGAGAAATAGAATTTTTTTACATCATGATTCAAAATCCCTAGATAAAATTTTAGTTTTTCCTCCATTCTGGTCTAACCATTGTAGAGAATTTAGATTTTGTTCTTAAGAAATGAACTTTTTCCAAAAAATAATAAAAAATGGCCACCACCAATATTATATTTTAATTGGTCACTGGAGCGGTTATGACAGTATTATAAATCATAGACACACGCACATACCGTATAATTCTATAAATTATATTTTCTTTGTGTCACTTGCTCATATAGTTTTCCATTCAAAATATTTTTTGGGGGGTGAATAAGAGTTTACTCGGACGAGTTTACTTATTTTCCCGAGTTTACCTTTTCAAAATTTTTTGGCCCAATTTCAATTTTTCGGCCCATTTGACACATTTCCCTATATATTTTGAAAAGAAAAAAAAATCCACTAAGAATTTTTTTAGAAGCTGAAATGTTCTTTCAAGCAATCCTCTAATTAATTTGGATTGTGGTCCTAATATTGAAGATCTTTTATTATCCGGAGAAGAATTTGATGATGTTGAAGATGAATACAGTGATAAAGATGATGTTGTAGCCTTTTAAGAGAATATAATTAAGTTATAAATCTATGAATCTTCTTATTTTGATGCAAGTTTATGTACATGATGCTATTTATATGAATATTTGGTCTATTTTGGCTTTATAATTAAGTTAATTTTTTGAAATATTAACATTTTTATAGTATTATATTAGTATATATGTCATATACATAATAATTTTAATATTATTTTAATTTTAGGTAAACTCGCACGAGTTTACGTGTCGAGTTTACCTATGCAAAACAAGTTAAGGTAAAAACTCGATTCTGACAACCTTCCAGTTCATAGTTATTATCGTGAACTATTTTTCCCCAATTTTTGTTATTTACACACTTGGATTTTAAGTCCTAAGTACCGGAGAGTAAATTTGGAATGTTAGGGGTGCATGTTAGATTTGAGACTGCGAAAAGTAAATTAATATTTTTTATATGGCCTATAGACCCAACGATTTAAATAAAAAAAACAAAAACTTGTATTAATCACAGCAGGGGTGTACATGGATTGGACAAACCCACTCGATCCGGTCAAACCCACCCAATCCAACCCAAATAAGTGGGTTGGATCGGGCAAGTCGGTGGATATGGATTTCAAAATTGAAAAACCATAAAAAAAATTGGGTTTCGGCTAAAATCGGACCCAACCCAAAAAACATACCGACCCACTAGTGTTATGTTTTTTGAAATATTTGTATGAAAATACTAAAGATTGCCATTTGATCAATAAATATTTTTATATTGAAAATAAGTTATACTATTTTTTAAGAAAATAAAAAGATCAAATAATTTTTATAAACAAATATGATAATTCATCGCACTATTTTAAAAATAAAAATATTGAATAATTTTCATAAATAAATATGATGATTTTTCATTAGTCATTTGATATTATAAAAAAGGAAGAAAAAAATTTTTTGATAACACACTATCCAATCTATAAATTAGTGGATATACATAACAAATATGTGATTATTTTTTATAGTGAAAAAAGTAACACTATATTTGAAACAAATATAATGGTTGAGTTATTTTCATAAAAAATATAATAATTCGATATTTATATTTTTAATATAAAAAAATAGAAAAATAGTTTGGGTAACCCACTGCCCAACCTCATTCAACCCAGAAATTAGTGGATTTACCTAACCCGGCCAAATATTATAACGGGTGATTATTTTACTAACCAAACCATAGTACCTTATGTGATTCGAGTTTTGATTTTTGACAAACTCAATCCAATCTGACCCACCTACACCCCTAAATCACAGGCAACTCATCATCATCCTTCAGAGCCCTACCCTAACCACCACACCAACAATCTGCCGTCACCACCAAAAGGGGAAAAAGGAAAAAACCAAATTTAAGGTTAGTTTCAAAATTGTTTTTTCTTCTTTTCGAATAATAATTTCTGATTAATTCTTCTTTGCTAATTTAACCGATGGATTCAGAATTGTATTTTACACATACATACTACAACTTTATTTAATTAGTAGAGAAAACAACTTACAACAGTTAGATTCAGAAGTTCTATGAATTATAGTAATTTAGTAGCAGCGATTGGTTTGTAAAGGAATAATAATAATAATAATAATAGATTTGGTCGAAGAGGTTAGCATAGATTTGGTCGGGAGGGATTGTAGTAGTACAGACTTATCCAGCGATTGTGTACTTCAGTTCAGTTCATGCGTGTAACTATAGTCTCTCACTCAACCCGTTTTGACTAAGCAAGCCGTTTTGACTAAAAGTACAACTTACACGGCGCGTGACAAGAACTACCCTAACACAGCATAAGAAAAGCTTGTACTACTGTACTACTCTCTCTCTCTTTTTACATTCACCAAGTCTATGCTAACTTCTTCTTCCCACGAAAACAAAACAATCTTCCTCAGATCTCTGTGTATTTTTTCACCAATAATTGTTTGTTATTAGATCTCTTTGTGCTTTTTACTCAAATTGTTATGGATCCACAACTAATTCTTTGGCCCATTCCCATAGGAAGGATGGTCAAACTTGTTCAGATCTCTTTTTGGGTTCTCTTGTTTTTACCCTAACCTAACCTAACCTGCCAGGTATGTACGTATTTTTTATTTTAAATTATTCTTCTGCTTTGATTAGGCTTGTCTAGTTAGACTAGGCCTGGATTTCCCGGTGCCGGACATAAACATGACACATATATACCTTAATTACATTGGACTATATATTTTTTTCAAATTATTTTTGGTGTCGGATTGTCTGTGTCGGTGTCTGGAGTCCCTGATTCATAGGTGTTGTTGGCTTTCCAAATTATGGTTTTGCATTTCAATCATTAATGATACACATAGTACTATGTTTTTGATTTAGTTGATTGACATCTACAGTGTATGTGATAATCTTATACCTATTTTCATAATTTTATGACGATGAATATATGCTTTTTGCTTTTTTATTTTTGTAAACTTCAACATAATTTATACTTTTTCTGATTGAGCACCTAAATAATTAGGACTGAGCAATTTTGGATTATCCAAAAAACCTATCCATAGTCAATCCTTCTTAGATTAGACGTGTCTTATCGGACAAAGCATTCGATCCTATTTTAAATAAGAGTTAAACATGTCCTTATAAAATTAAGAGTTTTTAAGTTTAGTCCTTCATAACTCAATTAAGAGAGAAGATGGAAGAGGGTAAGAGAGGAGCAATTCATATGTATGTAGGACTTTTTTCTCCCCTTGGTGTTCCTCAAAACTGATCCCATTCTTTTTGTTTTTCATTTTTAATAATCAATCAATTAGTTGCTCTTAGAGCAATTTTAGCGCATCGTTCTCTAAGCTCAGATTGTTTATAGCTAGCATGAGTTATATGGAATTTGCATTGCAGTATGCGGTGGGTGTACTAAACTTTATTTCACTGCAACTCTATAGCTAACCGTTAATTACACAATCCAAAATATATAAAATTATTATTTTACATCATTACAAAGACTTTTTTTAACAATTATATTAGACATGTGGGTCAAATACTGGTTCTTTACAAGCAACCATTCTTAATTGCTTTTTTACAACCATCAAGGCACATGTAATATCTACTAAATCTTGGTTGCAAACCTGGACCAGGACTCTCGATACTCAGCTTACAAGTATTTCCACTAGATGCTCTTTTAAGCTCAGCACTATATGACCAAAGCAAACTATATTGCTTACTAGAATCTCCCTCAACAAGCTGCCTAGTCTTAAATGCTCTACATGCTGGAATTTCTACTGCATACTTACTCCTTATATTAGCAACAAATCCAGCGTTAGCATTTTTGCTGGTGAAAGTCCTTCCACATGAGTGTTTAATGTGCAGTGTCTTCACCCTATATGTGGTTGTCCTAACAACCCTACTGCACCACACATAATATTTACACACTTTATTTTTGTTGCACACCATCCTGCATCTCCTAGCATCATTCTTGGCATATTTCACCGCAAATCCAAGCATAACATTATGCTTAAATATAGCCTTTTTAAATTGCTGTAATGATCAGAATTCCATTCCAGCCTTGAAACGAAAACTTGTAGTCATTGCTTTCAATTTTAAGTTTGTTCTTGTTCTTCAATTTTAAGTCCCCAAAACCTATTTTCATAGTCTTGTTTTCTTCCATTTTCAGGTAATGGACTGCTTCATTTGAGCAAAGCCATTCGCCAAGAGATTGGTAGTGATTTTGCAAAGCCAAAGCCATTTCAGGTAATGGACTGCTTCATTTGAATTTAATAGATTGGATTTTGATTCTCAAGAGATTGGTAGTGATTTTGCATTGTAATGCCAATGAATTCAAAGCTATTTTTGCTGATAGTTTCACTCAACTTGTTTGGGATATGCTTCTAATATTGTAGTTGAATTTATTTATTTTTGTACAAGTAGTTGAATTTGTTTTATAAAGTATTTAAGCTATACATTCCTAATCATAAGTTAAGAGTTAATCCTGAAATTTTTTTAAAAAAATCAATAAACCATAAGTGTAGGTATATCATATATACTGTGTGCTGGTGTTGATGTACTCTGAGACAGTTTTTCCCTGTGCACTTTGAAGTTTGAATTTCAAATATTCATTGGCTGGTTGGATACACTCTTGCATCTGTAAGACTTTGTCTATGGCAATGATGCTAAATTAATGCAGTTTTAGGACATGTTTTTGATAAGGAAAATGCTAGGCTGACACACGTGTTTTTCTCTTAGCATTGTGAATGATTAGGAAATATGGCATATAAATGAAGAAGCAACCAAGTGTTTAGCTTATGCATATGTTAATACTAGGGTTTGAATCATATTTAGTAATCTGGTAAGATTGAAACTGTAAAGGAAACTTGATCATCAAATTGAAATAGTGAATCACTAAGATTGAAACTGATAATTTTTTCAAAAAAGTATCACTGTGGATAACTTCAAAGTCCTAGGGTAAAGTACCAGGTAGCACCGTTCAGTACCCGGGGTAGACACCGTAAAAGGAAAACCAACAAGCACCAACAACAGTTAATTGAATGTTTTAATTTATTAGATGTTTAAAGAGTAATTAAATATTTGTCAAAAAAAAAAGAGTACTTAAATAGGAGTGTTTGTGGAATAATTTAAATTTATAGAAGACTGAATTGCACATTCGGTCTCTTAACTTATTTATTGGTTTCATTATGGTCCATTAACTAATTGTTGTTTCATTTTGGTCCCTTAACTATAATTTTGTCAAACAAATAGATCCTCTATATTAAATTTAAAAAAAAACTTTTAACATTCCTCTCTCCTTCATCACATTCATCAATAAACCCAGGAAAATTGATCACCACCTTCATCAAACCCAGGAAATTAACATGAAGATATATATGGAAAATCACACAAACTTTGAAATTTTCCTTAATTCAAACTCAAACATTAAACTCAAACATTAAACTCAAATTAAACTTCTATTGCCAAACCACAGGATCTTTGGTGAGACTTTCAGTGCAGGAGTTGATTGATTGTGTCGGATGCGAGTGCGATCTAGATGGAGGCTAAAAGGCCGGTGCATTCTCCTATATACAGACGAGAGGCATTGCCCTAGCGGACGATTATCCGCTGGTCTACCGGAGGCAGCCATGCTCTGCGAGTCCGCGCGGAGTTAGATACCGCATTGACAGAAGTTTCCCACCACTATTTACGACGACTACAGTCTTAAAAATACTGTTTCCCGTCAACCTGTGGCGGTTACCATTTGCGTTGGAAGGAAGTTTAAGGAGTATAAAGAGGTTTAATTGAGTTGAATTGTTTTTGTGTTATTTCGCAGGGTGTTTACAGAGGAGAGGACGGTGGTGATTGCATACCGCATGCGGTATTGATGGTCGGATACGGTAGATTAGACGGTGAGGATTTTTGGTAGATCAAGAATTCCTTTAGGCGAGACTGGGGCATCGACGAATTGCATACCATATGGAAGTCCGCTGTTTCTGCGCAGCCGCACGTACCGTCGATGCCCCAGTCTCGCCTAAAGGAATTCTTGATCTACCAAAAATCCTCGCCGTCTAATCTACCGTATCCGACCACCAACACCGCATGCGGTATGCAATCACCACCGTCCTCTCCTCTGTAAACACCCTGCGAAATAACACAAAAACAATTCAACTCAATTAAACCTCTTTATACTCATTAAACTTCCTTCCAACGCAAATGGTAACCGCCACAGGTTGACGGGAAACAGTCTTTTTAAGACTGTACTCGCCGTAAATAGTGGTGGGAAACTTCTGTCAATGCGGTATCTAACTCCGCGCGGACTCGTAGAGCATGGCTGCCTCCGGTAGACGAGCGGATAATCGCCGCTAGGGCAATGCCTCTCGTCTGTATATAGGAGAATGCACCGGCCTTTTAGCCTCCATCTAGATCGCATCCGACACAATCAATCAACTCCTGCACTGAAAGCCTCACCAAAGATCCTGTGGTTTGGCAAATCGCACTCTCAACGGCACCCGCGGCAGCTATAGCCCAACAAAAATCTGAAAAAAATAATAATGCATATCGTTAGGAACTATGACAAAAAAATATTACATAAATAGAGTTTGATTGTGTGGACAGGGTTGTAAGATGAGAGAAAGAAGATCATGAATTGATCTCTGTAACTGAATTTTGTTATTCAATTATTTTATGTTTTTGATTGATTACAAAAGTGTATGGATTACATTTATATTCTATACATGGGAATGAGACTAATACACCAGCTGTTTGGCTAACATAACTATCCTTACAGCAAAGCATTTAGCTAATACTAAGTCTATCTATATCTAATACAGTGTATACTCACAATTGTAAATGATTATTTTCATAAGAGAGTCTTACCAAATGTTTTCTCATCCAAAACAAGAGAAACGGCTCCTTTTGCTCTCCAATCCACCTCGTCTGACAATTTTTCGGTTGTCGCTTCCTTGTTGAAAACATATAGACCAATGATACAAAACACTAGGAAAGCAGCCATGTAATCCTCCCTCCACTCCTTCATATAATAAAAAAAAAAAACACATAAATTACAAAAAACAAGGAAACACATTGTATTAAATGGTTATTTTCATTTAATAGTTCTATAAAAGCGAAATTAGATATTTGGTTCCTAACTTATTTATTGGTTTTATTTTGGTCATTTAACTATTTATGTTTCATATTAGTCCCTTAACTGTACTTCTATCAGTCAAATAAACCCTTTCTGTTAACTTTTGAGAAAATCTGTTAACATTCAACATATTCTTCTTCAATTCCAGAAAAATTGATGAATATTCATCCATTCAACCTAAAAACCAAGAAAGAAAAAAACACAACTTTATCAACTTAAAAAAACCAAGAATATTCATCCTTTCAACCTAAAAACCCATAATTTTTTATTTAAAAGAAACCTAAAAAACAACAAACATAAATCATCCCCAACCAAAAATCCATTATCAACAACTAACAATTTACCTAAGAAAACATACTTTACAAAAAAATACTCATAACCTCTCTGTCAATCTCGTACACCACTCACCCTCACCCAATGAAGCACCCATGAACCCCAAAACTTTGCCTTTCCAACTTTATGGTAGAGAGAAGGTTTTGTTGAAAAAGAAATACCATCACGTTTTAGAGGACCGACCTTGTAGCCTCCATTTAGATCGCACTGGCATCATTTATAGAATTATTAATCTTACTATATGATCATTTATAGAATTTTTTAGTGAATATACCAAAAAGAATAATATTTTTATTAAGAAAAAACATTTATAGAATATTTCTACAGAATGTTGTAGGGCCATAAGGAAATTAATATATTTTTTTTATCTTATTAATTTCTCCTTTTATTGTATGATGTATCCAAGTACTTGTGTTTTCGATTTTGGGTATATTATTACTACCATAAAAAGTTGAGGTTATTTTAAAAAAATTAAAAAGTGTAAAGACACAATTTGTTTGTGGCCATATTCAATCCTAACAGAAAAACTCAAATTGTTCTTATTCGTATGAAAATTCGCAAACTAATTTTGAGATATATATAGTAAGTCTTCCATTTAATAATTCAATATCGACATTATATTTTTTCAATCCAACCGTTGAATCCAAAGATTTCATTAAGTAGATCTCATTTTATCTTTTTAACAATTTTTTTTTTGAAACTCGGTATCCGGCCACAGACCAACTAATCCGAAGGAACCAATCCCACCATCAACTTGCGGGGGGGGGGGGGGGGGGTGGGGGGGGGGGGGTCCGTTTAAAGCAAGAGTGTTTTTACTCTGTATGGACTAGCCCACCGAAATTGACACCAATGAGAATCGAACTTGAGACCTTGAGTGGAGCAAACTCCAATGACCCAAGCCAACATCACTAAGCCAACCCAAGTCAGTTTTAGCAATTTTACTTATAAGCAATTTTTTCCTCTAAATTATCCTTTTATTGTATCTAAGGACTTGTGTTTTTCAATTTTTGGGTATATTATTACTGCTAGAAAAAGTTGAGGTTATTATAAAAAGTCAAAAAGTGTAATAACCACAATTTGTTTGTAGCCTATTCAATCCTAACAAAAAAAACTCAAATTGTTATCATTCGTATGAAAATTCTCAAACTAATATATATGGATTGAATTAGGGCTTCAAGCAAAATGTAAGGATTAAATTGAGCATTCTTTGATGTTATAAAAATTAGAGAGAAGTTAGTCTTCAACTTTTGTATGATCTCTAATAATTTAGTTGGTGAGCTAAGAGACAACAGTTGAATTTTAAGTAAGAGATTCTTGATTTAATCCGAAAAACTAACATAACTGCTAGTTACTAGTATTTGTTTAAATTAAAAGTGAGAGAATTAAACACAAATTTAATTTAATGTTTTTGTTTTGTTTCTTAATTTTTTTTATAGTCTCAAAATTCTAATCATCATCTTTGATCCCAAGAGAGGGAAATATGAATTCTCTTATAAAATGGATTTGACTAGAAATTGATTGTTTGTTTTTTTGAAAATAAACTAATTGTCTAATTAGTTCCCTAGCTAATATTATAGTTACTTACTATAACATGGTTTATGTAGTACTCCCTCCGGCCTTATTTATAAGCAAAAGTCAACAAAAATTTTTGGCCTCAAATATAAGCATAAGTAACCAAAAGTAACTTTATTAAATGCTATCATTCCAAAAGTACTCCTAATTAATTGTTTAACTTTTTTACATAATTGTAGAATCTCAATTATATTAGAAGGTCATTTTAGAAATTGTAATAAAAATTGCACATAAAATCAAGACAAAAAAACAACTCCTTAATAAGTGTGTAAAATGAAATTTTGGCTTATAATAGAGGCCGGAGGGAGTAACTCTTAACAACATGATTGGTGTAAAAGTCATCATTATTATTGACTTGAACCACACTACTATTAGCTCAGTGTGTTGTTTTATAATCTCAAACTTGTGTTAATAGTTAGTTAGTTGTTATATAAGTTGGTTAGCATAACAAATTTGGTGGTTAGGCATTAGTTGGTTAGTTATTTATGTAACAAGGTAATTAATCATATAGGTAGGGAAGTAATTGGACCGATTTGAATTAATTTTTTGTGAATTTAATGTCTGAACTAATGATCTATCAATTAGTTTAGTCTAGTTTGATTTTGAACTAATGATCTATCAAAATGGTTTATGTTAGTTATTAGAGATCATACAAAGTTGAAGACTAACTTCTCTCTAATTTTTATAACATCAAAGAATGCTCAATTTATATATATATATATATATATATATATATATATATATATAAATTAGTTTGAGAATTTTCATACGAATGAGAACAATTTGAGTTTTTTTTGTTAGGATTGAATATGGCTACAAACAAATTGTGTTTTTACACTTTTTGATTTTTTATAATAACCTCAACTTTTTTTAGCAGTAATAATATACCCAAAAATCGAAAAACACAAGTCATTAGATACAATAAAAGGAGAATTTAGAGGAAAAAATTGCTTATAAAGATTGTTTATAAGTAAAATTGCTAAAACCGACTTGGGTTGGCTTAGTGATGTTGGTTTGGGTCCTTGGAGTTTGCTTCACTCAAGGTCTCAAGTTTGATTCTCATTGGTGTCAATTTCGGTGAGATAGTCCGTACAGAGTAAAAACACTCTGGCTTTAAACGGGTACCCCCGCAAGTGGATGGTGGGATTGGTTCCTTCGGATTAGTCGGTTTGTGGCCGGATACCGAGTTTCAAAAAAAAAAATTGTTAAAATTGCTTAAAAAGATCCATCATGGCTTGGGAACAAATGAGATCTACTTAATGAGATATTTGGATCCAACGGTTGGATTGAAGAAATATAATGTCGATATTAAATTATTAAATAGAATAAGTCAATGGAAGACTTACTATATATATATATCTCAAAATTAGTTTGAGAATTTTCATACCAATAAGAACGATTTGAGTTTTTCTGTTAGGATTGAATATGGCCACAAACAAATTGTGTCTTTACACTTTTTAATTTTTTTATAATAACCTCAACTTTTTCTGGTAGTAATAATATACCCAAAAATCGAAATCACAAGTACTTGGATACATCATACAATAAAAGGAGAAATTAATAAGATAAAAAAAAATTAATTTCCTTATGACCCTACAACATTCTGTAGAAATATTCTATAAATGTTTTTTCTGAATAAAAATATTATTCTTTTTGGTATATTGACTAAAAAATTCTATAAATGATCATATAGTAAGATTAATAATTTTATATTAATATTCAATTGACAGGGTTATTAAGATAAGAAAATAATCTCTTAATTAATTTATTCTAAAAGGGTATTTTGGGTAAATTTTTATTAGTTAGTTAGTTACTAAGTAGTTTTATTGTGTAGTAGGGGGTTGGTTATTTTATTATGAGTATGAACATGCTTGAATAAGATTGTATTGCTTTATGATTGAAACCAATAAAAAATATATTCAAGTTTCTTTTTTTTATTCTCTAGTTCCTTCCTCTAAATTCTTAAGTGTGATCCCTACTCAAATTGGAGGTCTCTTAAAACAATATTTTAAGTCCTCAGTAAGTTCACCAACTGAATTTTTCATCAACTTTAATATCTAAATCCTCATAGACTTAGTCTGAATTGTAACTATGATATGATCCATTCACTAGTGTTGAGTCACTCTGTTTAATTTAGTCATACTCATTACAAGGCTAACATTTTGTCATTAATCATATCTAAATATTGAAAATAGAAAAATTAATAAGACCATTGCAAAAGACAGATGAAGGTAAAGATTTGAAGATAATAATAACTACACCTCAAAATTATAATAACAATAATGAGCTCTTGAGGCAAAGCAAACAAAACATCTCAAAATAATGACTTTGCCACAACAAATAGGAAAATATTCAATGGTAAAATAAATAAAAAAGGTATCAATCAAATATTATAACAATTCATATGAATCCCAAAATGATGAAAATTTACTATGTAATTAAGATCTTCCTCTTCTACTGTATACACCTTTCAATTCAAACTATGCTGTACTGCAGCATCCACTCTTCTTAACCTCCGACACATCATCTCTACCGATATTGATAGTCTCTCCCTTAGGCACGGATGCAGAGCCATTCTCTTTTTCGAGAGCCTTCTTACTCACAACATTGTATATCTGAGTGAGCACTTCCACGAAAGCACTGTCCACATTCAGCGACTCGAGTGCAGAAGTTTCCATGAAATATATGTTTTCTTTCTCTGCAAATGCGGTGGCTTCTTCTGTTGACACGGCTTGCATGTGTCGTAGATCTGCTTTGTTTCCTACAAGCATGATTACAATGTAGGCGTCTGTGTGATCTCGAAGCTCCTTCAACCATCTCTCCACGTTTTCAAATGTCACATGCCTTGTTGTGTCGTACACAAGTAATGCACCAACGGCTCCACGGTAGTAAGCACTTGTGATTGCACGATATCTGCAATACATAAAAAATAATGAGACTACAAGATTAAGGAGTGAGCTAAAACGCATTTCATTATTTAGAGTGCGGTTGGTTTACATTTTATACTATTGAACTCATGTGTAGACATATAACTTTTAATAAAATTTTCAAGAAAAGTGTAGAATATTTTATGTTAACAATCACTCCAAAAAAAATTAGAATTTTTTAACAAAACATGAATTAAATATAAATTTTTAAACTCCAAAAACATAAAAATTCATATTTAATTTATGCTTTTTTAAAAAATTCTAATTTTTTTAGGAGATTGTTATAATATTTTAAACATTCATAAAAAATTTCATTAAAAAATATAAAGTCTACACATAAGTTAATTTAAAAGTAGGGACTAAAAATGTTAATTGAAAAATTTTGGTTCTTTAAGAATATCTCTATTTGCCACATTGGTCTACTCTGCTAGTTTTTTTTTTCTTTCCAAAAAAACATTAACTTTTATACAAACCCAAAAAAATCATCATCTTCATCCCTAATCCAAAAAATCAAGAACATCAAACTATTTGAATAAAAAATATTGTGACTCGTTACTTAAAGTGCGAATTGAAACACAATTTGTTACTTATAGTGTGAGCTGAAACACATTTCATTATTTAGAGTGCGATCAGTTTACATTTTATACTATTGAACCCTATAAAAATTTGGCCACCATTGTACCCAACAAAAATTAAAATGGCCACCACCAATATCATATTTTAATTAACCACTGGAGCGGTTATGACAGTATCGATAAATCACAGACACACACACACACATACCGTCTAATTCTATAAATTAAATTCTCTTTTTTTTTGTCACTCGCTCATACAAATTTCCATTCAAAATATTTTCTTGAGGGTGAATGAAGATTTTGCATTTTTACTTACGAATTGTGTTTCAATCAAAATGATTTTATGGGAGATGGAATAAGGGCAAAGAGGACAAAAATATTTGATTTTTATAAGGTTTGCATTCTAGAAAATGAACTCAGTCCATAGTTATTATCGTGAACTATTTTCCCCCAATTTTTATTATTTACACACTTGGATTCTAAGTCCTAAGTAGTGGAGAGTAAATTTGGAATGTTAGGGGTCATGTGAGATTTGAGAGTGCGAAAAGTAAATATATGATTTTCGGAAAACGTTTTCCAAAATTCATAATCTTTCTGATTCTATTTTTCGAAATAGACTTAAATGTAATTTTTATTTCTATTTATATTTTAGAATTTTTCAGATTCTACTTTCTAAAAAGTTAACGTTTTCATAAAATATTTTCCAAAAAGTCAAATATTTCGGAACGTTTTCAGATCATATATTTTCTTTGGGAAACATTTTTCAAAGTGATTTTGGAAAACATTTTTTAAAATTCTGTTATATGTGATCAGAACCGCAAATTTATTATTTTAACCTAATTTTTCAACAATCTTAATCATTTTTTTACCCTATTTTTAACACTAATTAATATCCAAACATAATCCAAAATATAATTGTGTTGATGGATGTGAGATATAAACATTTCACGAGGACTCCATATGATTTATAATATATCTTTTATATTTATATTTTGAACAATTTTGTTTAAACAACTTTTCGATTGCTAAGAAAAATTAGGTTAAAAATATTGTGGATTATGTTTGGATACTAATTAGTGTTAAAATTAGGGTAAAAATGATTTAGACTATGAAAAATGAGGTTAGAACAAAAAATTGAGGTTATGATCACATGTAACAGAATTTCAGAAAACATTTTTCAAAATCACTTTGGAACTATTTTCCAAAGTAATTTCGGATTCTGCTTTCCGAAATATTTAAATTTTCGGAATATGTTTTAAAAAAGTGTCAACTCCAAATAACGAGATACACCACTTTCAAAAGAATCTCACATGTACCATATTGGAGTCCGCTGTTTCTACGCAACCGCACATACCCGCCAATGCCCCAATTTGGCCCAAATGAGTTCTTAATCAACCAAAAATCCTCGCCGTCTAACGTACCATATCCGACCAACAACACCGAATGCGGTATGCAACGACCACCATCTCCTCCTTTGTAAACACCCTGCAAAATACAACAAAAACTAAAACAATTTAACTAAATAATATTTATTTTAATTTTGCTATTCTTATTCATTGGTCTCTACCTCTGTGTACTCCATAAACTTATCTCTAATGCAAATGGTGTGGCGAAAATCTATCCAACTTTAATTTTTAATCGTTTTTTTAAACATTTATTTATGCTACCAAAGTCATGTAAGTCAGGTAATTTTATTCAAATAATAGTTTATTATGCCACCAAAGTCATGTAATGCACGGCGAAAAATTAACAACATACCAACACAGTGATTACCACATTTTTAAAATTAACCTTGAAAATAAGAGTTTATCAAAATTAATACTTTTAAATTACCTAATCAAAGTCAACTCCTAATAACGAGATATACACCATTTCAAAAGAATCCCACATGTACCATATTGGAGTCCGCTGTTTCTACGCAACCGCACATACCCGTCGATGCCCCAATTTGGCCCAAATGAGTTCTTGATCAACCAAAAATCTTCGCCGTCTAACGTACCATATCCGACCACCAACACCGAATGCGGTATGCAACGACCATCATCCTCTCCTTTGTAAACACCCTGCGAAATAAAACAAAAACAAAAACAATTAAACTCAATAATATTTATTTTAATTTTGCTAATCTTATTCATCGGTCGCTACGTACTCCATAAACTTATCTCTAATGCAAATGGTGTGCTGGGAATCTGTCCAACTTTAATTTTTAAACATTTTTTTAAACATTTGTTTTATAGTTGAATAAAATTTCATACTAGATTCGCAGACTAATTTGATGTCACTGAATTTCTTTCCAACTTTAATAAATTGAAACTTTGTTAGTCGTGCAATGGTGGTGGTGGGTTAATCTATGTACTTCAATAGTTTATAAACAGTGTCACGAAGATAAGCTAAAAGATAATGATCAAAAAATTGTTAGTTTGAATTGGAGTGTAGTCTAGCAAAATGAGTTAAACTTTTATAATATGATAAATTAATGTTAGAATTTTGATCGAGAGATATTCAACATACTTAAAATAAGAGTTACCTTTGATAAAGGAAATTTGTGGGCAATAGAAAATTCTATAAAATTATTAATCTCATTCTCAATACCCGTGGACATTTGGGAAAACTTTTTAGAGATATCACAATTATATGCATTTTCTTTAAATTGTTTATGATTTTATCATCTTCAGAACCAACATATTTTCAAGTTAAAGTCAAACTATTGAAGAGGTCTTTACTCCTTCCAATTTTTGAGGTCTCAAATACTCCCCAAATTATTAAAGTAGGAATGTTGATTGCCCAAATTTTAATCAAATATGAAATTATGAACTTAATTATATCAATAATACTCAAATTTTGTGGGGGCTCCAAAATATATAAGGACCAAAATTTCTGATATATATACAAATTCTTAAGGATTTCTGCATATACCAATTTTGGTACTAAAATTTTGAGGGTCCAAATCATACATATACCAAATTTTTAATATTAGAACAACCTTAACCCAATAGGGTTGTAAACCAAAAAAAGTTGTGGTGTAGACATTCCCAACATAATGGGAGAATTGAGACGAACATGTCCTCAATGTGGCTAGCATTGTTACAATCATATTTGCTGAAAATATTTGGTGATGTGGTTGAATTTGAATATGTTGTATGCATCATTAATTGAGTTCCTCCTTAAAGTTCTCAAGGATAAAACCCCTTATGAGGTTATCCATGGGAAATTGTATGATTTGCCATTTTTGGTGCATGTTTGCTAAATCGGCAAGCCCCCGCCGCTGTGGGTTGAATAGAAGCTAGAATGCATATGAGTCGGGTAAACATGTCTCTATTCTCGAATGTATAGTCTAATGAATAAAAAGAGTTTAAGAAGAAGATTCCAGATTCAATTTGTACTTTTTTTTTAATGGTAAGATGTATTACATATTCAAAATCGGAACCTCGAGTACATGTAGGTACTAACCTATAAGCAATGGTGGAAGTACAAGCAGTACTCCACCCAATGGTAAATACAATCACTCAAGAATACAATTTAGAGGATCCAAAACGAACACGGTGGTTCCACTCCCATACCGAACACTTTCCTACGGGATAAATTCTTACTTATTGGCAATCGATAATGAAATAATTGTCAAGAGAAAATAATCACTTTGGAGGTCTCTTAAAACAATATTTTAAGTCCTCGGTAAGTTCACCAACAGAATTTTCCATCAACTTTAATGTCTAAATCCTCATAGACTTGGTCTGAATTGTATACTATGATATGGTCCATTGACTAGTGGAGTCACTCTGTTTAATTTAGTCATACTCATTACAAGGCTAACATTTTGTCATTAATCATATCTAAATATTGAAAATAGAAAAATTAATAAGACCATTGTAAAAGACAGATGAAGGTAAAGATTTGAAGATAATAATAACTACACCTCAAAATTATAATAACAATAATGAGCTCTTGAGGCAAAGCAAACAAAACCATCTCAAAATAATGACTTTGCCACAACAAATAGGAAAATATTCAATGGTAAAATAAAAAAAAAAAAGGTATCAATCAAATATTAAAACAATTCATATGAATCCCAAAATGATGAAAATTTACTATGTAATTAAGATCTTCCTCTTCTACTGTATACACCTTTCAATTCAAACTATGCTGTACTGCAGCATCCACTCTTCTTAACCTCCGACACATCATCTCTACCGATATTGATAGTCTCTCCCTTAGGCACGGATGCAGAGCCATTCTCTTTTTCGAGAGCCTTCTTACTCACAACATTGTATATCTGAGTGAGCACTTCCACGAAAGCACTGTCCACATTCAGCGACTCGAGTGCAGAAGTTTCCATGAAATATATGTTTTCTTTCTCTGCAAATGCGGTGGCTTCTTCTGTTGACACGGCTTGCAAGTGTCGTAGATCTGCTTTGTTTCCTACAAGCATGATTACAATGTAGGCGTCTGTGTGATCTCGAAGCTCCTTCAACCATCTCTCCACGTTTTCAAATGTCACATGCCTTGTTGTGTCGTACACAAGTAATGCACCAACGGCTCCACGGTAGTAAGCACTTGTGATTGCACGATATCTGCGATACATAAAAAATAATGAGACTACAAGATTAAGGAGTGAGTTATATAATTTATCTAGGATTGATTAGTTTACAAGTATCACATTGCAGATGAACACATTTGCTAAATTTATCTCTCATTTTAGAGGAAAAAGGCATCTTAATAGCCAATTTCATCGGTTAAAAACAACCAAAGTAGTCAGCTCGCAGAACCATACACATGAGTGTGAATCGAAAAGACAAACCAATTACATTAAGACTGACTATCACAAGTTTCATGACATTTAGCATTTTTCATTGAACATAATTGAACAAAACACCTTGATATTTTAAGCAAACTGCAAAATTTGAAAAAGTCCAATGGATATGGAAGAAACAAACAATTGTTAGGCTCTAGTAGCATCCATGGTTTTTTATATTCTTATGGCCATAATGGAGGCCACATCAGTCATATATAATCGCTATTCTCCGCAATATCAAAAATCACAATTCAAGTGCGATCACGATCACAATTTAAAACCCCATTCACCAACATTTTTCCAAGATTAAAAACATAACAACAACTACAATCACAAGAACAATTCAATACATTCTTAAACCCCAACAAAATTAAGAAAACTCATTTAAAAATATCAAGGTTAAACCCCAACAAAATTAAGAAAAAAAGTACCACTTGGACTTGGACATTCTTAAACCCAATTCATCTCCCCAACCAAACAACAAATTCTCAAACACACAATCATGTATTATGAATTGTTTTAAAATCAATATCCTAAAAATCAAGATCAAAAGCAAAAACCCCACAACCACAAAGAAAGTAGACATTTTGAATTTTGGGTCTATTCAATTCCTACGATGCACGGAGATAGACACGACATAAACACTAATACATCGATACTGATGAATAAACAACACAATTCAATGTAATTGTATGTGTCGTTGTGTCTGACACTGACACACGTCGGATCTGAGAAGTGTCGATCTTTCATAGTTCAATTCAATTGATCAATATAACAAAACAAACCAACTCATTTAAAAATCAACAAGAATTAAAAACCTAGATCAATCATCAAGTAAAAATAAAGAATTAAAAAAAAAATATAATTTGAAAGAGAAAAGGTGTGACCTTTCTTGACCAGCAGTATCCCAAATCTGAGCCTTAACAAGTTTCTCAAGAATCTTGACACTTCGGGTAGCAAATTCAACACCAATAGTAGATTTAGATTCCAAGTTAAATTCATTTCTAGTAAATCTAGATAAAAGATTAGACTTTCCAACACCAGAATCACCGATCAAAACCAACTTGAACAAGTAATCATATTCTTCATCTGCGGTAGCACCCATTGAAAGATAGATCGAAAATTGAAAAAGGGTTTGAAGGAATTAAGTAAAGTGATTGTGATTGAAATGGAAATTTGGAAAAGAAGAGGAGAGAGAGAAAGAAACGTGTACGAGGAAGGAAAGAAGGAAACGTAGGTGACTGTTACAGAAAATTCACGCCGCCTCAATCAAATGAATCATCAATCTTCTTTTTATTTTTTTTCAATTTTATAATAATAACGGCTATTTTTGGCAACGTCATAAAGGTATTTATGATAAATTGAAATTATTTTTGTCAAAAGAAATATTAGTATATTACTACTAAAATGAGGTTTTTGTAATAAAAAATGTAATGAAAAAAAGAGTTGTTCTAGTTTTTTTGGTTTAATTGCAGTTTTGGTTCCCCTATTTTCTATTTTTTGCAGTTTTGGTCCCCTTATTTTAAAACTCGACAGTTTTGGTCCCCCTATCATAATTTTAAAACTCGGCAGTTTTGGAATAGTCAAACAAGTTTCATCAAAAAAAAAATTTATTTGCTTTGATACTCTAAAAAAGTTAAACATGCATTGAAACAATGTTATCAATGCAGAATTAAAGATATTAATTTTGATAAGAATATTTTTAATTTTTTTAATAATAAATAAAAAGATCATGCATAGTAATATTGTGGCACCTAAGTCTATGAATATAGTTTTTCAAAGATTAGGATTCGCTATACAAAAAGAGTTAGCGGCGCAGCTTGTTGCCCGTCTACCTTTTATTAATGTGCAATTATTTTATTTATATATATATATATATATATATATATATATAAATGCAATACATCTTCTTTTCTTTTAGACAAAAAAAAAATAAAAATAAAATAAATTTTATCATATATATAATGGTGCCAATATCCTATGTTGTTTATATTATCGGTGTAGGAGTATCATTGTCGTGTCGCGGTGTGCGTATAAGAGAGTCAGTGTTTCATGGTTAGCAACTATACCAATTTTGGAAGATGTCTCTGTTTCGTAGCAAATCAATTTTTTTGGCATATAATATTTTCTTTTGGGGCAAGGCATATATATATAATATTTTATAATTTTTTATGCAATAATATTTTATATTTATAATAAGCAACTGTGACATTATTTTATTATTTTTTTTTTTCAAGAGACTAGGACATATTATTCAGTATACCAACTGTAATTTCACTAATTTGTAAGCAGCTAGGATTATCTTCTTATAAGTTTTTTTCAAAAATAAAAATAAAAAAAAGACTTGAATTCTAGATTACAGTTTACATGGAAGAAAAAACTATTCCAATTACTACAACTTGCTCTAAAATTTCATGATGATTTACGGATTTAGTATGAAAAGTATAGTTCAACCCTGTTTTGCAAGCTAACTATAATTCTTTTGAATATATTTCATGATAAACTAAGCCAATATCTCTTAGTAAAGAGCAATTTATGTCCCAACAGAAAATTAAGTTACCTGTAAAGGCAATATGAAATTATTTCCTTTTCGGTGCACAGCAATATGGAGTTATTATTACTATTTCATGTCATTTTATTCCAACACAAACATAATGCACAAAAAATTTATGCCCCATATGCTTGACCAAAAATAAATAATTTGGCCCTTATGTTTTTTTAGTTAAATAGTGTAGTGGCTAGACTAATCCAGTTAAATATGGAGAAATATGAAATCTGAAATTCCAATTTCGTTCATTCTAATGATGTCTCTGGTAGCTACTATTTAAGCTAGAATATATACCCTTTATATTATTACACTATTACTATAAGAAATTCTGCATAAAATAAAATAAAATAGTGCTCCGGTACTAGCTAAGACTTTTTTGTCCTACAAGAAAATTATACTGGCTAAGATATCATAGATAAAAATAATAAAAAAATTATGAGCAAAAATATACCTTTTTTTCCTTTTCTCACTTTCTTTGCAAGCCTCAAACTTTCGTTTTCGGGTTTGAATATGGAGGTTAAAAAAGCCAGTCAGCCAGATTAAAGGAGTTAACTAAAATTCAGAAAATAGATACAAGTATAAAAGCTTTTTTAAAAAAAAAAAAAAAGATACAAGTATAAAAGACTTGGGTTTTATTTTTTAAAAAACATGTATGCCTCGTTCAATGTGGTGTTCTGTTTTGAAATTTAAAAAATAAAAAATCATTTATGTTTTGAGTTTAAAAAAATTAAAATTAGTTTCCAACATTAATATAAAAATAAATATATGTTATTCAAAACAACTCAAATTATCAAACATTAAATTTGCAAAATAATTAAAATAATAGTGGTTGAAATTGGTTGTTGGCTTGTTGCCGACAGACGCCTGACGGAGTGGTGATTGGTGGTGGTTGTAGTGATGGTCGATAGTGCTTGGATTAGTGATTTGAGGTGGATGGAGTGGTGATGAACGGTGATCGGGAGTGGTCAAATTGGTGATTGGTAGTGGTTACAGTGATTGTTGATGATGGTCACATTGGTGATAAGACGTGGATGGAGTGGTGATCGTTGGAAATAAGAGTGGTGGTTGACGGTTGTCGAAGTGGTAATAATAATGATAGTCAATGGTGACCAGAGTTGGTCATAGTTGTGGTTGACAGTGGTCAAAAGTGATGGTTGATTGTAAGAATGGTGGTTGGAGTCTGTAACCATATGTGGCGATATGTGACATGTCAACGTAAAAACAAATAAAAAAAATTTGTGATATTAATTTTGTTTTAAGTTTTGAAAATTATAAAAAAAAAAAACTCAACACTTATTTTGATTTTGAAATTTGTTTTGGGACCTTGCTCGTTTCCAAACCAAACGTTTAATATTATGTTTTTTATTGGAAAATGCTAAATAAGGTCTTCGGGTCCGGGGCACCAGTTAAACATACTAATAAGAAAATTTTATTTCAAAAGTTGTACATTTAATAACTTAAAAATATAAAAAAATTAACTCTTTAGTATTAACATTATTCTTAATTTCCTTTTTAAGTATGCTTAACAAGTGGTTGAAACCTTGTTTAGCATAACCCATTTTTATTTTGGACCAATTTTCAGTTTTGATATATTATCCCAGTAATTTAGAGATAGGATGTCTCCGTTTTTTAAAATAAATGAATAACTCTATTTAGTAAAAGAGTTAATACGTTTGTGTCCATTCATGTCTCTTTGGTTTGCTTGATTTAGAGTGTATTTGGTAACATAAATTAGTTAGTATATACTGTAGCTTATTATATTAGCTTGTATGCTTGTTTCATAAAATTAGAGGTGTTTAATAACATGTTTTTTTATTATCTTATAGCTTATAATTTTTTTACTTTTATTCCACCTTTAACCTTATTATTTTAATTTCTTTATTTTTTTAATAAAAAACTACCAACTCAAAAAAATAATTACTCACTCACATAAAATAATCTTGTATTTTATGTCATTCTATAATTAAAGTATAATGCTAAATAAAGTACCTCCGGAGCACTAATTAAGCATATAATTTAGGAACTTCTATCTTAAAAATTGTGCATTCAATATATTGAAAATGTAAAAAGCTATCTTTATTAACTTTAATTTTTTTATTTTTATTTTTTGTATGTTTAACAAATAACAAGTATCCGGAGACATTGTTTAGCATAGCATACCCATAATTTTTTTTGAAAGGGCATGACTCATAATTAAAACATCTAAATTTACTAAACACGTTAATTTCATTCTACCAGTTATTTTATAGCTTAATTTTACCCACCCTTATGACCATCCCCAATAAGGGTATTAAAGATAGTATCATAGACTAATGATCCGTACCTTATTTTTTTTATCATTAGAGTTTCATGACGTGACATAGAGGGTATCAAAATTGATGATAGGTACCGTATCATTAATTTAATATTACCTTTTTTTGTATATCGAATTAAATAGAACTAATAATTTGTTAATAATGTATGATATGTAGAGTGGTATCACCATTGGAGCAAAACATGTATGAATTGCATAAATGCTATATGACATTGTATGAACCATTTTTTAGTGATATATGATACAAACGTGATATCACCATTGAAGATGCTCTAATAGTTAATATTTCCTTCATTTGGTCCTAATTATTACATAGATTGACGACACGTGGAAAACTTAAATTTGAATGGTTGAGATTAAAACAAAGCAAAATCACATTTTGCTCTCACTGTTTGCACTCCTCGGCCATAAAGATGATACTTCCGACAACAACTCCTCCTCTTACCCCGCCGCAATCAACTCTCTCCGCCGCCCCATCCTCCACCTTCACCGCAACCATTTTTCAGTTTAAAGATTGAAGATCTGAAATCGGGTTCTACTCACCAACCATTCTCTCACCGTCCCCGGGTATGCTAGTAAATCATTTTCTTGTAACACCCACAACTCATTTTCTTTTCTAATTCCAAAAAATTGAAACTTTTATTGCTTCTATTATTTATGCAGATAGATAAATATTATTGCTTCTGTTTTGCAACTGTTCTGATGGCACTGATAAATAAGGTATCCTAAATTATGCAATTTATAGTTAGCTTAATTATCATTTTGAAAACATGTCTTTATACATTAACTGCGACACTCCTCAACGTGTCCTAGTGTCAGACACTAACACTTATGATTACATTGAATTATATCATTTTTTCATATTATTATCTGTGTCGATGTGTTAGTGTCTGTGTGTCTCTGTCTGTATCCATGTTTCATAGGTGCACAGTGGATTGCATTGGTTTTGATTCCTAGAAACCTGAATTGCATTGATTGAATTTCCTGTTTTTGCTTTTAATCATAAATATGCTTCATTGTATGTTTTCTAAGATTTGTACATTTTTTCATTGTATGGTTCTCATTTTTCTTTTTGTATAGATTTGTCATTGCCATTGTCCGTATCTGTAATCAAGTTCTAGAATGTATATTAGTTTCGTTGTTATCATGGCTCTGGCTTAAGTTTTTACTGTGATAAGGAAAACATACAAAACATGTTAATCTATACTATACCTGTTATCATCATATGCTCAATTTCATGTATGTGTATGCAAGTTTACCATAGTGTTTGAACTTACTTATGAGGGTTTATTTTTGTTAATTCAACATGGATGCTATACATTGCTATGCAGCATTTTTATGATTTCATCGTTAAAGAAATTTTAAATGTCTGACAATGTCTAATTGGTTGGTAGTTTCTAGTCAAAGTGGTATATCCACCTGTATATTTGTGACATTTTGCTCCTACTGAACCACTAAGCATTTTCCTGGGCCACAGGTGTCATTTTTCGCATGTCACAAAGTGCTCCAGTACTCTATTAGTGGATCAAGACTGGTGATTGGAGAAGCAATGTGCCATAGACTTGTTCGTCATTTCTTTCTTAGTCTGAACCAATGTTCTTCACTTCATTCAGCGGCTTCTTCACTGCAAAAGCTTGAACATGCTGTTAGAGCTGAAGTAGAAGCCAAAAACTATGTTAAAATCCCTGATCTCATTTCCACGGAGTTGTCCCAATCCCAAAATTCAAATCCTTTCTCTTTTTTATCTTCTTTTCCGCAGAACTTACAAGTGAAAATTGTTGATGAAATGTTGCAATCTTTTATACCTATCAGACCACGCTATAAGCCCCAGTTAACCTATTCCTACCTTCTTTCCTACACCCTCCCAAGTTCTCATCCCCTTCCTCTTGCACTCGCTATCCTACAACGGACTCTACGTTGTGGTTGCTTACCAGTTCCTCAGACTCACGTTCTCCTCTCATCTGCTTGGTTGGACCGGCGATGTCTGTCACATTCTGTGGCTAATATTTTACTTGAGATGCAATCAATTGGATATCAACCTGACTGTGGTACTTGTAATTATCTACTATCATCTCTTTGTGCTGTTGATCAGTTAGTGGAGGCAGTTAATGTGTTGAAGGGTATGGGTGGAGCAGGATGTGTTCCCGATTCAAATAGTTACGGCGTTGTAATTGGTGCAATGTGCAAAGTCCGAAGGACTTTTGACGCTCAAGATTTAATGAAGCAAATGGTCGAGAAATATGGGTTGACCCCAGACCATGGAACAGTGGTGAAATTGTTGTCAGCATTACGGTCAAACAAGGAGATATGGAAAGCTGTTGAGATGATTGAGTTCCTGGAGAAAGAAGGAAACTCCGTCGGATTTGAGAGTTATGAGTTGGTGGTTGAAGGTTGCTTGGCGAGACGTGAGTATGTTTTGGCTGGAAAGGTTGCTATGGGGATGACAGATAGAGGTTTTATACCGTATATCAAGGCGAGGCTGAAGATAATTGAAGGTTTGGCGAGCATCGATGAGTGGAAGATAGCTTGTGCTGTGAGACAAAGATTTGCAAAACTTAAATCTTAGCAGTTAAATTATTTATAGTGAGCCAAGTTCTATTCTTAACGCTGAACAAGCGACCATTCAAAAGACCCTACCATCTGCATTTTGGCGCCATTGTTCTTTTCTCGATGGTGATGCTGAGACAGAGGGTTGCAGCTCTTGGATCTCAGATTTGCAAATCATTTGGAGGTATGACCTCTTAACTTAAAGATTGGAAAAGGAGCGAGCATATACAGGAACAGGTTTCATTGAGTTGTAGAATTAAAGTTCAAGTTCCTTACGCTAAATTCGATGGTTGTATTATTTTAAAATAATTCGGCTGTATAGTTAAACACCCTCCTCAAAAGGAAACAATATAAGAATATCAATTGCACAAATTATAAAATGGTGGGAAATTTGATGGAATTTCTGCTTTATTGTTCCAGTTTCCAGTCATCTTTCTGTTTCTGGGGAATGATCATTGGCATTCCATGATTTCTGTATAACTTGCTAACCTTATAATCGACTTCGCTTTATTTGGCTGAATTTTTTATTGTATTTTTTGAATAATTTATTTGGCTGAAATGATAACACATGTTTAACTTTTCAATCACAAAAACTTTAAAAATATCGGGGGAGCAATTTCTTTTTCACAGTTCACGGAAAGGTCTACTGAGGTTGGTTTGGGGACCTACATTGGTGTTCAAGGGAAGGTTGAACGGTGAAGATGAGAAATTGAGCAAAGTATATTGCATTATTATATTTTGATAGATTGTGGAATTTTCTTCACCATGTTCCTAATTTGTGATTGATAAACAATTTCCTACTTAACCGACATTTTATTAAATTCTATCAATAGCTGTTGTGTCTTTGTTAGTGTGAACAATCTTTCTTGAGCTAATATCGTTCATTTTTACAACCACGACAGGTCAATTTTCCTAAGCATGCTGCTCAATGCTTGACAGGGTAGGTAGGATCCATGGCAATGCCACAAGTGCCATCTTTATCCTTAGTATCACGTTTCATCCTAACATAACCTGACTCACCCCAATCTTTCGCCCATGAGTTCTTCACAAGCCAATACTTCACACCATTTTCTTCTCCATACCCAACTATAGTCATACCATGATTGAGGTCCTTTCCACAACTTCCAGAGAAGATACCTTTTGAATAAAATTGAAATGCATAACCTCCAGCATCAGTAGCAATGCAGACAGGCTGACGAGCAACTGCAGCTTTTAGCATTTTCTCATTGCGAGCAGGTACATTTTCATAGCCGCTTATAGTTACCGCATTGCTTTTAGCTTTTGCTTTGTTACAGTTACCAGTTGTTCCTCTATAAGGATATTCTTTAGCAGTGGCTAGCCCTCCATGCTTTTTGATGTAGTTGAATGCTATATACATATCGCCACCTTCACAACCTTTATTCCCTCGTTTAGTATCACAATCTATCAGCTGTTGTTCTGATAGAGAAACTAACTTTCCTGTTTTTATCTTGTTGATTCCTTCCACGGCTGCCACGGCTGAGAATGCCCAACAACTTCCTGCATCGAGTTTGACACCATCATGTCAGCTCAAAACATAAATTTGGAAAATGTTTAAGTACGATCTTTAGCTAGCTAAACTTAGCATTAGATAAACATCAGAAGACTTAAAACATTTTTTGTTTTCCTTTTACTATAAGCCAATTTTTGTAATGGCTGCAATCTACACTTTAATTTTAACTATTGAGGATTCTGTGCATATGTGTGTGTATATAATAAATTAATAATAGAGTTTAATGGAGATGCACAGACGGTGTAAAATAGTTTTACATGATCATCCAATAAAAAACTATCAATTTGCCATGTCATATAAAAAAGTGGGGTGTAGTGGAGTGGCGGAAAACATGGTTGTTATTGGTTGATAGTGTAAAATTATTTTACACCGTCTGTGCATATTCCTTTTTCTCATAATAGTATATCTGAGGAAATGAATAAACTTGAATTGCAATAAATTACCACAACGGCCTTGATCTTTGACACGTGTAACGACACTTTTCTTCCTCCAGTCAACGCTTTTTGGCAGGTTTCCATGTTTATGATATGTGAAATTTTTCTGTACACGCAACCGAGGTAGAAAACCCAAATAGTTGTTTTTGAACTCTTCATTTGTAAGATCTGCAAATCTGTTGTCTGTTAGCTTGTAAGAGTGGTTTCGAGAGTTGTGGAACTCTATAAACTGAACATTTGACTGGTAAATGTCGAAACGAACTTCCCATTCTTCTCTGTTTCCATAATGTCGTCCGTGTCGTTTTAGCCAAGTTTCATACCTCTTCTTCATGACTTCTGGGTCAGTTGAAATTTTTGTGTGCATTGCAGGAGTTGCAGTTTTCCATAGATTGCACAGTACAAGATTGAGTATAACAATGCTTAATGTTATAGTTGATGTCATGGTTAATTTTTACTTTTTAGAATAAATATATGTTAAATGATAGCATTAGCATAAAAATTGATATTTATAATCAATTAATCATAAATAACATACATTACTTCTTAATGTCTTGTTTATTTTATTTATGCATTGCATATTCACATCTGTTTGAGAGTTTTAGCATGACAAGAATTGTGGAACTCATTTTTTGTGCATGACCATAATGAAGACGTACAGGTCATGTTAGACATTTTCCACAAATTAGGCAGTTTCAGTTGGTGTGAATAGTTAGGCTGATATTGTCTTGCACTATATGAAATTATTAACTCACAAGAATATCATTTTTTGTTCTTCATAAATATTATTTCTTGAGTTTAGTTTTTGTTCTGCTAAAAAATAAAATAAATTTAGTTAATCTCTTTGACCATCATGACAATTTTTGTTGCCGTGTTTATTTTAAAACAATTCATGGGACTGGACAAACCTAGGGTTAATGGATTAGACAAAAATTAAAAATTTTATCCCTCGCTAAAAACAGTTCATGTGTGCAGTGGTCAAAAGCGACACTTAAAAAAAAGGAAAATACTAAATAGTATATCCGGTACACTAGTTAAACACATAAATAAAGAAATTTTGTCTCGAACCTTTGAATAGATGTTTGATCTTAAACCCACAAAATAGAGGAAGTAAGAGATTAAAAGAGTAATTTAGGCTCTGTTTGGCAAAAATAGCTTATGACTGATAAGCTAACTTATGGCTGATGGCTGATAGCTTATGGCTGATGGCTGATGACTGATGGCTGATGGCTGATAAGCTGATTGAAGTGTTTGGTAAAATTAGCGGTTTAATTGACTGGTAAGTGTAAAATGACAAAAAAGGACATATAAAATCTCTTATAAAAAATTATCATTAAACCTATATCTAATTAATATTTAAGATATTTCAAATTTAGTTATTCAAATTTATTAATTTAATATATCTTTATATATTATTAATTTTTTATATGGAATTAAATTTTATTCTTTGAATTTTATTTTAAATTTATTTTCTTTATTACACTTTATATAAAATATTAAAATTACATTTTTTAGGTTTTTATAACAAATACATAAAAGATAAATCAAATGTACTAAAAAAACGGTGACAATATACGTACAACATCTTTTATAGTAATAAATACATGATGAATAAATCAAAAGTACTAAAATGAAGGGGTGATAATATAGTTATGTACAAATGCGCCATAAAATATTGTTACGTAAAACAATTTTTTTCGGCCTTTATGTACAACAACATTTTAAACATTTATATATTTTAATTTTAATTTATTTCGGATCAAATCAACATTTATCTTCATTATTTTTATGTAGGATATTTATTTTCATTATATATAAATAAATTTATATTTTTATTAGTGAATGTTATGTAATGCATTTTCTTCCATCTAGTCTAGTATATTAAAAACTGACGACATCGTCGAATATAGCGTAAACTATACAAATTGAAAAATAAAAAAAGTATTTGTTTTATTTCAAAAGCATTGGAAGAAAAATGTCAAAAAAAAAAACATTGAAAGCAAAGGAATGACGTTTTTATTTTATATTATAATAAATTAAAAAGGGTAAAAATGAATTTTAGGTAAAATGATAAGGGTAAAAATGGAAGAAAAGATGATAAGCTATAAGCTATAAGCTCATAAGCTAATTGAAATAGCTTATGAAAAATAAGCTATAAGTCAGTAAAATAAGCTATAAGTCAGTGTTGAAAAGGTTGTTACCAAACAGGTCTTTTAGCTTATAAGCTATAAGACATAAGCTATAAGTCAGTTTGGTGGTGTTGCCAAACAGACCCTTAAACTACATTCTATCAAACTAGAGGTTTGTTGCATGCCGGTTTTTCAATATGTTTCTTGGTTAGAAGTTTGATCTTAAACCTTTGAATACTTGGTTTGAACTATTACCAAAGAGAAGTATAGAGGTTTGATGCTTCGTACGAATTATTATTTTCGTAAGATTATTAGTATGAATATTTTTGAACCAGGTGAACCAGGCCAAGAGAAATCTTGCCAAGCCATAAAGAGCAATGCTATTTGTTAAGAAACATTTTAAACAAGATGAAAAGAATTCTTAAAAATAGGTTATTTGACCAATCAGAGCTTTGACCAGCTATACATCGTACATGGGAGTGTGTGTGATTATTATTTGGCCAAGTAGGATATTTGCATTTCTTTCTTCATCTATGCTACATATAGCAAAATGATTATTACGAAACAATCACGAAGTAGAAATAAACCAATGAGATTAAAGCTTTAAGTGTCAACAAAAAATGGATATGTAGAATACACATCGTGATGTATTCACTAATTTCTCCTTCACGAGAAATAACATTTTCTTTCTTGTATAATCTATTGTAACGATAAACATTTTCTAGTGATTGATATAGAATTTGTAAAGTCTCTTCATATGAAAAGTATTTCTAATTGAATACCAATAAACAAAGATAGAAAAGAGAGTCTTAATTTATGTAGTTTATTTTTTCTTATCTTTTAAAATTTTAAATATTTTATCTGGTAATTATTGGTAATGTTTTTATTCTTTTCACCTTTAAAATAATGGAATGAGAAACTTTTCCATATCTAAAACTTAAACCAATAATTTCATCTTTATCTTCCCATCGAAATTTGGGAAAACAAAATATTGATTAATAAAAATGATTTTTATTTCTTCAAAAAATACATACAAATATTTAAAAAGGAAATTGCATAAAACACTGGAGATTCTTTACTTCACTGATTGAGATTCTTCTGTTCGTTAGGATTCTTTTGTTACTTCAATGAGCACATAGTTTATTGTATTTGCAAATGTATTGTAGTACATAATGAAGCTAACAAATTTTGCAATGTGGTCTTCATGATTCTAGAATATGATGATTGATTTACCAGCCAAGTTTTATGATTGTTTCTTAAATAAAATATGTTAGCAACACTCTCTTTTCAACACTTTTTTTAACACTCATTCTCTAATTAGATAAAATTCATGTAAGTCTCATCACTTTATATGTGATCTGTTTTTAGAGTGAGCGACTAACATTGATTTTAACTAATTAAAATGCAAGTGTTAGTGAAAATCTTGAGTGTTCCTAACACTCATCTCTAAAAACATTCATCCCAATTGCGTTCAAGTCTTTAGATTTGCGTTCTATTTATATTCGCATGTTTAAAATTATTTATCCGTAAGTTTGTTGAAGTTACAAACCCTAGTTTTTCCATAAATATAAGTTTGGATAAGTTTAGAAGACATCCAACCCTGAATACATATAAACTTAAAGATGCCATTGATTGTAATATGAAATTCCATGAAGGTGCTCTTAATCATGTGCTATTTTTTGTGTTTTCACCATCAGTTTAATCTGGTCCAGGGTCAGTTCTGACATCAAGTGGTTTCAGCCCCCTCCCAATCGCAGCTACGGGGGATCGAACCGTGATCATCCCTATCAAGTTCAGCGTCAATCACCACTGAACCAACTAACGATTTGTTCTTAATCATGTGCTACGTCAAACTTTTATCTCCTTATAAAACTACATTAATTCAAATTAAGATAAGATGATGGAAGAAGGTACCTAGAAAGACATATATGCACATCCACATAGAGAGAAAGAGAGCATATACCCTACATGTGGGAATGGTTTGGGGACAAAGCAAAGAAAGCATATAGTGCATGCAAACAATTCACATGGGAGCATAACATGATCTTCACAAAAAGACCTCACTTTCCCTCTCTTTCACAGCTCATACCCCAAATCCCACGAGTCCACACAATCCTAACTATATCTTAAATCACTGTATCTATTGCTATAGTTAGCTTTTTAATGAAAAATGATTAATCAAACACATTGCACCCCATGAATAACCACTACACCCCCTTATTATAAATAGTATCTAATTATCTTATGCACATGGTCTTTGTTCTCCTCTAAGTTAAAGATCACAAACCCATATGATTTCATCAATCACTGACCCCCTTAAGTGGGGTTCTTTTTCCATTTGTCTTAGAGACAATGAATTATTCAATAAAATTTTTACGAGAACATGGACACGATTCATTCGAATCAAATCAATTACCTAATTCTGTTTTCATATCTTAATTTTGGATATTAGATAAGCATCTCATTTTGCTTTTTTCTAAAAATAAACTTACCAATATTCTAAGGAAATAAAACACTCTAATTTGAGATCTTTAACCAACTTCAAATGGAATTTTGTTTCCTCGTCAGCACATCCATAATCATTTAATCAAGACGGTTCAAATTTCAATATTGATTTTGATCTTTAAGAAAAATAAATAAAAAATTATATCACGCTTTAAAATGGATATTATCCGATCTTCATTTAACGATCACAGATATAGTGACTACGTAAATATATAGAATCCTTAACTATAACAAAGTCGAATTCCTTCAAAATATACCTAATTAGTTAGCTAGGTTTTGACTGTTTTTCTTTACCAATGATTAAACTTGTTAATATTCCAATTTATAAAAAACACATAACTTTCAAAGGGCTAAAATTAGTAAGTTGTGTAGAAGCATATATAACAAAATATGTTTGCAATAAGAAAAGATTATTATTATTATTATTATTATTATTATTATTATTATTATTATTATTATAAGGGCATGTCACTAAAGAGAAGGCCACAAGGGCACGTGGTGGCTGATTCCCACTAGCTATTAAATCCACTGGCGACTTTCCAGTAACACCGTTGAGTCCCTCTTCCCAGCTGTTCATAGCTGTCCATTCCCTCTCCATCCCCATGTGACCCCTACTGTACACAAGATACCCTTCAAAAAATAAATTATTATATTTTTTTTTTTAGGATTTTATATCCTTAAACAAAATATAACAATATTTAAAAATTCAAAACAAATTTCACATCACAAAAAAGAAAAAAAAAATTAAAAGAAGAGAAAAAAAAATGTTCATGATTATGTTGTTTAATTAAACTTTGGCTTTCTTCCCTCTAACATTCCCCTTTTGTTTCTGGGGATATACATACATATATTTATTAAAGGGTTGTGTTAGAGGCTCTTCACTTACATTTTTCTTCTATCTCACCACATTCACATATTGTATATTATTAATATTTTCATGCAATATGAAATGTTCATATATATAGATATATAGCATTTGTTGTTATACAATACTACATATCATTTTCAACATATTTTGAGGTTTGCAAAAATTCTTGTTTGTTAAATTTTGTCTCTCAAATGGCACAATTACCTCCTAAGATTCCAAATATGTCACCTAGTTGGCCAGATTTTTCAATTCACCAACAAAATATTATGCCAAACATGTCACAACCTAATAACATTGTCACAACCACAAACAATTACCATAATAATCAGAATCCTTCATGGGTGGATGAATTTCTCGACTTCTCGTCCGCAAGGCGAGGCGCTCACCGAAGGTCGGTGAGCGATTCTGTTACGTTTTTAGAGACACCAATGCTCGATGATTGTTCCGGTAAACATAACAACAATGATAACGAGTTTGATAAGTTTGATGATGAACAATTTTTGTCCATGTTCAATGATGAATTAGCCGGTGTTCATAACATGCCGCCAACATTGTCCTCGTCGAACCCTTCGAGTCCTTCGGATCAGAATTTTGTCAATGATGAGAATGAGACGAATAAACAAGTGAAGAAGGAGATGAAGAACGAGGAAGGTTATGAGAAACAATTGAAAAATGAACCTGATGAGGTTGAAAGCCAATGCAATCAAGAAAATTCACAGCCTCAAAATAACAACAATGCTACTTCTTCTAATGATAGAATTACTGATCCAAAGAGAGTCAAAAGGTAAATCTTCATGCAAATTTTAATATATGTTATGTTGTTAACACTTAGGATGAAAATTTAATTTATTTTTTCCATCTCTAATTTCCGTTAAACTTTTTTTTTCCCATCTCTAATATATTGTAGTATATTTTTCATTTATAAAAATATGCACAATTTTCCTAAGAAACTTTTTTTTTACACAAATTTTCTTAAGAAACTTACTTTGCTAATATGACACAATTTTGGAGAATGTGTTCTTAATTATTGTTATTATATATTTTCTTTTATGAGCATGATTTTCATGTTCTAGTTGTAATTTTGATTAGCTTTATCCGTAGATAAAATGACAATTACCACAAGAAATTTACGCACACAACTATAAGGCTCTGAATTCTTAGTTTTAATGCACTATTTTTATAATTTGTATCTTCAAAACCAAAATAGTTTGCTGTGCCTCTTGGTTTCTATGAAATATTTCATATTTTCTAAATTAATTATATATTATATATTTTCTTTGAGTCTTGCAACTAATTTTTTATTTTTTTTTTGCATTAGAATCTTGGCAAATAGGCAATCAGCACAAAGATCACGTGTGAGGAAGCTACAATACATATCAGAGCTTGAGAGAAGTGTAACTTCATTGCAAGTTAGTTTATAACATAACATGATTTCATAATCATTTTTATATGATTTATTTATTTTGCTATAGTACTATGATCAAATAATGATAATGTTATTGACTTTTTGTTGACCATCAATATTGAAGGCTGAAGTTTCAGTTCTTTCTCCAAGAGTTGCATTTTTGGATCATCAACGCTTGCTTCTTAATGTTGACAATAGTGCTCTCAAGCAAAGAATTGCAGCTCTTGCTCAAGACAAAATTTTCAAAGATGGTAATTTAATTATTTCTTCATTATACTATTTCTTCAATTATTTAAATGCTTTGTCCGTCTCAAATTATTAAAAAAATTTGGTCAAAGAAAGTTTACGTATTTAATCCAAATTCTTTGAACCAATTTTTGTTTATACAACATGGGTAAAAATTATTATTAATGAATTTACGAGGATAAAATGAATGTGTACTTTTCAATCGAAGACAATGCGGTTTTAATGAGAAAATACATCAATAAGATATAGCATAGCATTGAAGCAAACTAAGTAACTCTGTATCTCTGCACGCGATTACATAAACTAGTTCGACAAAATTATTGAAATTCATTTAAAAGATTGACTTATCTTAACATATATTTTTCCATATACACGGACTAGGATTGGACTCTAGACTTTCTTGAGGTTGGATCTAACATATATTGTTAGATTAATAAAACTACGTAGATAGATTAGCTAAATTGGGCTTAAGAGTTACTACTACTACTAATTAAAGTTGCACTATTATTAGCCCTTTTTATTATGAAAGTTGCATACTATAGACTGTAGTATTAGTACTTGTATTTCATTAAATTTTATATGGGAAGAAACAGGCCAATAATTATGAGACTGCACACACAAATTTATATTGAATTTAGTGTAAGTGTTTCTGTTTGCATGCACGCCTATTTATGTGTCTGTATATGATCATGTGCCCTGTCTCATAGTAGTAATAGTATGGAACTGGATTGCCCGATGTACCTGCTTCGTGCAGTAAGCAATCTCGGCCATTCAAAATAAATCAGACGATTCTTATTTATCAGTATAGTTTATACACAATTATATTTTTAGCCATTTATTGTTAATTGGACGGTTGATAATGACTATTGCATTGACGCAATTACAACGTGTAATCTTTTTTCGTAATAGTACTTCTCTTATACTCTACCTCGAACTTCAAAGTCAATAATTCCTCTATATTTATCGCCATTTAAGACTCTTTTATTACATAAGAATGTTGGATTAATTTAACTGGATTCAAATTTGCTATAGTCAAAACTCAAAATTCTCGACATTCACACATTAAGGGTTATCAATAACTCAATCAAAATCGAACGTCTAAAAAATACATACACACTTTTAGTTTATAATTTACAAAATTGAGTTTAAATCTAAATTATTTGATCTTGATTAATGTTATATTTGTATGCAGCTCATCAAGAGGCATTGAAGAGGGAAATAGAGAGATTAAGACAAGTATATCACAATCAGAATCTCAAGAAGATTGAAAATGTTAATGGATCACCCTTACCATCTCCATCACAAAAGCCAATGTGTGATGCTCAAACAGAAAATGAACATCTTCTCAATGTATGAATTCAACCCTTCAGAAGACTCACACTAATTAGCTAGTTTATATATTATTGCACATTATAATGTGATTCTTTTATTTTTATAAAAAAAGAAATTACATATTTTTTTTATCATGGGAAAAGATAAAAACAAAAATTTTCTTTTCTTATGTCAATCAATGTAATGTAAATTTAATGGTGTGACATTTTATTCAATCCTTAGATATATGGTCAAAAATTAATTAGCAAATTCACAAAATAAAATAAAATAGTCGATTTTACAATATAATCAACTGTAAATCATTAAATTAAGTTTTATATCTTAATTTAACGCCTGCAGTCGACTGTACCATAAAATCGAACTTACGAATATCCATTATGAAAAGGAAACTATAATGGATAGAGAAGAGTGACATTATTGGGGGGTGGTATTGTAGTACTAGTATTAGTACTTGTAGGGTTCTTTCTTTCTGTTATGAAACAGAGGAAGCACGTGATGTGTTTTAGGGACCACTCTCAAAGTTTACATGATTGGATTGCAGGGAAATACATGTGCTGCAGTGGCATCAAAAGAGAGGGTGGAAGAAACAGTTGTGTCTGCTTTAATTTGAGTTATACTCTCTCCGATTATTATTATAAGCAAAAAATAATTTTTTAGATTTACTTGAAAATTAATGTATCTGATCATCAATATAGATCAGATACATTAGTGACCGGAGGGAGTATCTATCTATCAACCTATATAGAAAAAATGAAATGGAGGTATAATAATGTTTGTTGATGATTCTTTCACTTCTTTATTTGGTGTCTTTTGATTCTTTTTCATTATTTGTTTTGTGGTTTTTTTCAATCACTTATTGGAAAAACAAAGATAAGTTGGCTTGTGGAGTGATGGATTATGGATGAAATGAAAGAAAGTGTGTTAGTCATGAAGTCATGTTGGATTTAATGGGTTTGGTTGTATTTTTATTTTTATGGTTATTATGTAATCATTTTATTTGACAAATTAATTAAAATATCCAAATTGTAAATATTTATCAGTTTGACTCAATTTGTGTTGTATATATATATATAATGGAGTTTTAAATGGTTCATGGATAAATTTTTGTGTGTCATATATACTTTGCTATAAAACTTATGTCATGACAAAAGTTAGAAAAGGTCAGATTCAATTGTGACTTGTGAGTTTAGTTGATTCCACTCAATATTGATTCCAAGATGGAATATGCAATTTTGTAGTCATATAATAATAAATTTAACCAGCTTTTTTAGATCTTGGCAGAGGATCTTTTTTTGCTACTTGTTTTTTATTTTATATCTACATTGATTATTAAAGGTAGCTATATCATGGATAAGATTTTGTTAATATCCATGTATATATATATTTACTGTCAACAATAAAAGTGAATAAATTTCACTATAAAAAAAAAAGAAGTGAATAAATCAATTGACAGTAGATTTGGGAGATAGTGTCTCTTCATCTGACTAGGGCCTAGATCTACGAACGAAATTGATGAATTGTTTGTTTGGTTATGCGATGAATATGAATAAACGCGTAGCTAGAGCTGCATTTGTTGTGCTTTTGCGGCAATATGGTTTTTCAATGTGAATTTGGAATATTAAATGCCGAAACAAACATATGCGAAGTGTGGTAGAAGACGACAATTGAGCTCATTGGAGACAATGTTGTACATTAACACTCGTTCTAAATAAAGTGGGCTAGAGGTTTTTCGGAATAGAGTGTGGTTCATTTCTTCTCGTGCAAATATTTTATTTATTGAGATCTCAGGAGACTTGAGAAAAAATTGTTGAGTCAGTTGACGGTTCGCGACGTGATTTGCAGATCAATGTATAAACTTAATCACAGTGATGATGTTGTGCTGGATGGATTTACTCGTGTGTGGTGGTGGTGAAGCCCCTTAGGATACACTTCTTGTGGATTGATTGAGGATTTGGGCTTGGGCTTTGAACCTAGTATGGAACACTTCCTAATTTGTCACTACTATTAGAGAGCTTCTTTTGACATATCTATAAAATTTCTTGCACGTCCCTGAAATTATCAAAATATCTCTTCTGCTATCTAAGTAGCGAATTCAGTTTGCTACTTAAGTAGCGGACGCTGTAAAATCTTAAAAAATTAAGTTTGAATAGACCTTTTTTCCTCAAAATAGAAAACTAAAAGAACACACGAGAAGTACAGAAGGCGTCAAAAGAAATTCTCCTACTATTATCTACTATGTTTTATGGGGTGTAGAACACATAAAGATTATAGTTGGAAATAGTTTTTGGTCAAATATGTCTTTTTAATAAATGGTGTGTGAATCCTCAAAAATGTACTTTTAGAAAATATTGGTATTAGGGTGTGGTTGTTCTTTTTGACATTTGATTCATATATTTTCCTTGCAGCTGCCCCTATATTTGAGTTTGAATACCTTTTGTATCACCTTTTGTTTCTTAAACAAAGTTTAAACTGATATAATAAATAAATTGGATATGCATATTTCATTAGTTTGATTAAGGAAGATCCAAAGTGACTCTTGGCACAAAATTCTTTGCCAAAGAATATTGAAGAAATGTTGGAAACAAATATTTCATCTCTATTATAGATAGTTTTTTTTTTACAACCTATAGACGGAATAATATCCCTTCCAACCGAATATTTTTCGTACACAGAAACTATAGGAATTAAATCACTGACTACCTACGGGTCTAAACCACTCATTGTTGATATGTGTCGTACTTTTCAAATATCCTAAATGGAATCCATGCCTTCAAATTGTCAAAAGAAAAAAATGAAAAGAAAAAGGAGTTATTTACTAATCTTGAACTTTCTAAAAATTTGGACTAAAAGGTCAATAAATAGTTGTTGGGCTTATGAGTCAAAGCCTGCTGTCATGCTTTATTTCAGTTGAACGAATTTGTTAATTTGTCAAATTGTAAAGTCAATCTATAACGTAGTACACACGGTAATTCTCATCTTAAGATTAAAACCACAAATTTTCCCAAAACATAATTCTCTTACAAATTTTTTCCATCCATTCAATTTGATAGCATATGATGATAAATTAGGTGATTAAGCATTAAACATGTGATAAAAAGTCATGTTATTAAAAATAGTTGAACTAATTTATTATTAGATCATTAAACCCAATGGGCAAAATTATTAGAACAATAAATTATGATTTTTTTTTTTTAAAAAAAAAATTGAGAGCAAAATATGTCCGAATTGACTTACTTTTTTTTGAATTTATGTAAAATTAACTTATGCAAATAAATAAATGTTTTTTGTATCATTCGTAAATTTATTGAGATAGTTTATGAAAAACAATTTTTAAAGATACAATTTTCGTTAATGGATATAACTTATGATGATTAACTCTATCATTCTCCTAAATATTGAAGTACGTTTAGAGATCTCAATTGAAATGAAATTCAATTTATCTTAATAAGTGGCTTATCTCTCCAACAAAGATGCAGTGTGCACTAAGGATTTCAAAACGTTGTAGTGCTCGGTGGAACCTTGTATTACATGTCTATCATCGTAGGTTTTGAATTTTTGTGTGTAACACATCTCATACACTACCCAGAATTATGTATACAACTTCTCCTTGACTTGACTCTCATTATTTTGATCAAGCTCAATATTTACGATAATGATATTTGTGTCACTACAACATAAGCGCTATTTTGTGGCGGTTGAATAATAATGGTTGTCATTGACCACGATAAACATTGGAGAAAATAATGTTTGATACAAGTACAACAATTGAAATTTTGACGTCCAGGCTCTCCTCTAACCACGAGTGGCGTACTCTGGTATGAACCCATGCTTGAGGTAATTGTAGAAATCATAATATCAGCTGGCGGTCGGCAGGCCCGACCTAGAGACGGTGCAAGCAGGCCTACAGCTCTGGGCCTCAGATTTTTGAGGGCCTCGCTATTTTTTTTTCAAGCCCAGCATTTAAAATACTTGTTAAATTGATTTGCTGAGAAAAGTTTTCATCAAACGCTGCATAGTCTAGTGGTCCGCGAGCTTGACTAATGCTTCTTGTGTATCAGGGTTCCGTGTTCAATTCCCATGCGGGACATTATTTTTAATTTATTTTAGGATATTATTGAGACAAGTTATTTTAAAATTAACAAATGTTTCATTCCCAAATTATTTTAAAAATTGTTTTCTTTTACAAAATAATGAGTTTTTTTTTCTTCTAAAAATACAATCATTTTATTACTTATAAATAATTTTACTATTTTATTCTTAAATTAAATTTTTGTTTTTTCTTTAAAAAAAGAATTAATTTATAAAATCAAGTGTATTTTTTATTAAACACACTATCACTAAAATTATCCCATTCATGAAGAGTATTGTAGAGATGTTTGTAGGTGATTTTCCCTTTTCGATGAGGATGATGATGATGAAGCTTCAGAGAATGAATGAATGAATGAATGAATGGAACCCTTTTTCAGTTCTTTCTTTTTTTTATTTTATTTTAATTGATTTATTTTTTTTAGAAAAAAGAAAAGAGGAAATTGTAATTTTAAAGAAAAAAAAGAAGTGTGTATTGCCACGTCAGCAAGTTTTTAACACGTGTACAATTCAACACAGTCAGCAATTGCCATGTCATTAAAATAGTGACATGACATCAAGGATTTCTGTTCAGGGGCTGTTTTCAAAACTTTTAAATTTTGCAGGGACTAAAATCATTTTTTTTTAACAGGGGCTCTTTTCAAAATGAGTGACAATTGCAGGGGCTAAAACACTATTTAAGCCTAACTTAAAAATATATTTTGTTATTATTTATTAGGATATGACTATTTTTTAAATTATTGATATTATTGTACATTTTAAATAAAATATTCCATTAAAAAAAATATTCATTTTAATAAATTTATTTTATATTTAAAGGGCCTATTTATCTTATTTGCTCGGGACCACCAAATCTACAGAGACGGCCTTGGCGATAGGAACGGTTCATCAAGCTATTTCTCGCCTCAACCCCCTACTAAATAGGAAGAGGGGTACATTACAAAAAAGGGGGTATAACTGTGATAGCCCTCTCGATAAGCTAGATGGAGTAGTGTATCTCTGTCTTGAAAGCCGCCCTACATATAGGAGTTACTATCTTTACGTTATTTTTTCGACTGCCACTATATTCCTTGTTTGTGCTAGTATGTGGGAGCTCCTCACATTGACCCATCGACCTTGCTCCGGCCACCATTTATATGCGGATTCACACCACCCTACTCTTTATTACCCTACATGACCTACTTCCACAAGACCCACTTGTCTCTGCTCTTTATTCAAATGTGGGCCAACAATAAACCACTTTTATGGATTCAATTAGAGGGACCAATAAACTAGATACCAAAATTCATACTACTATCTACTAGTTTGATAAAACTAATACTCAAATATTCTATCTGCTCCTTTGTTAACTTAATATTTGGATTAGCAAGTCAACACAAATCCCAATTATAGGGATCATGATTCTTGGTTTCCCTCACCAAATTCGTTCCCACCCCCCAATAAAACAAAACAAAACCACCACAAATTTAAAATTTAAAATAAAAATGTTCAGTTAATTAAGACATTTAATTTGCTAAGCTCACATCACATGGAGCAAGCACCTAACATGCCCATATTATATACTAGCAGTCATTATATTACGTTAACCCACGTTACCAAACACCAAATCCTTACTAAAAAAATAAATATTATAACATACGATAATTCAAATTCAACACCAAAACCGCTCATACTTTGACTAACATAACATATACAAAAAAAATATTCAAAAATATTACATCATCATTTTTTCACCCCTTTCTACTATTCTATGCCAATTAAGTTTAAACCATGGATTTGAACTGAAGAAGTCTGAAATTTCACAGTTGATAGATTATACGTAAATCATCATGAATTTAATAATAATTCTCTAACCTTACATGAACATGTGTCTCCTAATCTAAATTTTCTTGAATAATAAGAATTACTGCCTCTCTAAATCACGACCAATAATAACATCATCACGTGGAGTATTAGAAGGTTGGATTCGTCTCGAAGATCTATCTCTAGTAAGAATCCTTCGAAAAGAGCTCAACCGTGAAATATTTTTGGGGGACCCACTAACACCACCATCACCATCCGATGTACCTTCTAATGGTTGTACGAACAAAGTGGGTCCCTCACGTGCCTCTGGTTCGAGCCGAGGTTCAACCTTGGTTCGACAAATTGGACACGTGGAATGTGAAGCTAACCACTTATCGATGCAAGCCACGTGGAAACTATGCTTGCAATTCGGAAGCAACCTCATCATTTCTTCATCCTCTACAATACTCAAACACACCGCACATTCAACAACATTCAAAACATGGTTGTTTTGTTCTTCGTCTTGTTGTTTACCTTTGAAGAGGAAAGTTGGAAGAGTAGCGATGAGGGCTCGGTCGAGTCCAGCGTTAGCTGGTTCGGTGAGTTGTGTATGAGCTTGAGCGACGGTGAGGCTGAGTTGATGAATGGCGGCTCTCCGGCGAGCTTGGCGTTTGAGAACATACCTTGCATAGAGGTGTAGAGCAAAGACCAAAATTAATACAAGTACTAAAGAAACTATGGCTGTTAACAAGATTTTTTTGTTGAAGTTGCTTTGACTAGATCCACGATAGAAATTTCCAAATGGAAAATAATTATGATCATCATCATGGTTTCTATCATCATTGAAATTACTCATAGCTATAATCTATAAATGATCAATAGAGAGAGTGTTTGTATATGTATTGTATTTAGGATGAAGAAAAATGAAGATGGAGGTTTGGTTTTTTCTTGTGATATATATGTAAGTGTGCAATGCGTGTGTGAAGTGAAGAATAATGTGGAACAAAGACTTTAATTAATATAAGGTCTCTTTTTTCTTTTGTAATATTTATATTTCTTGGATGTGACTACAAAAGTCTATGATCTTAACTAACAAGAAACTCCCAATTCTTTTTTAAAGATTTTTGACTGTTGAATATTGATGCTTAGTGGGAACATGAAAGGTAAATGAGACTATTATTTATTTTTGAAGAAACTAAATTAGCTCATCCAAATTGATACTGGAAAGAATCGAACATGAGACCTTAAGCAGAAGCACACTTCCAGATTCTAAAACAATACTATCATACCAACCCAAATGTGTTAAATGAGATTATTATTTGTTTGATAGATAGAACTATTGCTTGGTAATTGGGATGACACCACTATAAAAAAGAGGGGAAATAAAACTAGTTGCAATATGAATATATGTATTTTTTATGACATATAGTTATGATGAATATTAAATTTATTTATTTATTATGTACACATAATGTTGTATAAAATGTGTAGGGAGACTATTTCCTACTTTCTTGAACTATATTTGTTTGATAATTGGGATGACAACATTATAAAAAAGAGGGGAAATAAAACTAGTTGCGTTATGAATATATGTATTTTCATGACATAGTTATGATGAATATTGAATTTATTTATTATGCACACATAAGGTTGTATAAAATTGTGTAGAAGACTATGTCCTACTTTCTTGAATTAAATATTACTACTATTAGAAGAAAACATTTATTTAATAAACATGTACAATTATGTTTTCCACTTTGATATGTTACCAAATGTGAGTTTGATCTATTGAAAAAAAAAAGTGTTGTTGCAAACTTAAAAATTAAATAAGAATTCGACTAATAAATCTCGATAGTTATTTTTCTACATCTTTTCTCAAAACGATAGGAGAAAACTACAATAAAAGGGCTTGTTTTCTAAAGAAAAGAACCCTGAAAATTAAATGTCTAATATTCCCAAAAAACAAATTAAAAAAACATTAGAGGATTGAAAACTATTTTCCAGGTAGATTATCCCTCAGAAACATTTTTGAATGAACTATTCCTAGAAAATATTTTTGAATATGTACAACACACCTCAAAAATATTTATGAGTGTTTATTCCGTCAGAAAACAATTATAATAATACGTAGTAATATTAAATCATTATTATTTTGCCAATGGGCATCCCTTCAGAATTTAATATTTTTTATCTTAATAAAATTATTAATTTAAAACTAGTTAATTATTTTAAATTCTAAATATTAAATTCATCAAAATTGAAATACACAAATTTAATAATTAAAATTTACTGATTTTATAAAATGACTATCAAAATTAAATTAATGTTTATTAAAAATCACACAAAATTAGGTTTACTTAACTCCTGTAAAGTATGAGTGAAAAGCAAAATTTAAGTTGACTTTTCAAGCCTAAGTTCACAAAGGATAGACCCACGTATGGTGTTGATAAATTAAGACGACTTTTGTTTATAACGTGTGGAACTAAAATGTTATATGCAAGTCCAAGCACTGCAACATTTTATTGTTGAGTTTTCTACTTTCCATTCTTTTTTTTTCTTTCTTTAAAATAGTCTAATAATCAAAATCTTATTGGCAAACTAATAATCAAAATCTTACACCTTTGGCGGTAGCGCAATTCATTATAAAAAAAATCTTACACGAACTCTAACTTCCATATATTATAATAACTAGTATGATAGCATGTGCCGTGCACGGGATAATTTTTTTTTTAATATTATTTATATATTTGTTTTGAAATATTATTTGAGTAATTTGGTTTAAAATTCTATCATAAAATTGATTTAGTTTTTAAATTATATAGGTTTAAGGATGTTACACCAAAGAGCGAGATGAAGAGTATTCATTCGCTTCCCGTTCTACACTATTAGGAGGATTTTTTCTTTCATCTTCATCCCCGTGATTATATAGGGACTCTATAAATATAAAATAATTATAAACTTCATGGCCTTAAGACTTTTTGGCAGCATAATTTTTTATAAAATTAAAATATATCAAGATTCTTTGATTGCGATAAATTCCTTCAAGGACGGTTGTGTGCTAAATCATCTCCTATCGACTCTTTTTTTTCTTTTAAATGATGTCTATGTCCTTTTAAATGATTGCGATAAATTCCTTCAAGGATGGTTGTGTGTTAAATGATTGCGATAAATTCCTCTAGAAGGTTGTCTACATTTTTTTGCAAATGTCCATGAGATTAATTTTATTTAGTTTATTTGGGTATGAAAATACAATGTATGTTTCAGAATGTTAGATGAGCATAGTGGAATGTGAAGTACTCTTTCGTTCCTCGTTCGACAATGCTGATAGATTCTATCTGCATCTCCTAAGACTTTGTAGGGACTCCATCAACATAAAATAATTGTAAATTATATATTATTTTTCAAATCAATATTAACATACTTTGACCTTGATCTTATTCTTACACTTTTCTTGTCAACGTAACACAAAGAAACAATCTTCAAGCGTGATCGTCAAATGAGAAAAAATCTATGTGTAAATCTCCACTCACGTTGATAAATTAACATCCTCAAAAGACTTGAACAAAAGTTTATGGAAAGTTTAAAATCGTAATTATAAAAAAATTCCAAAGATTATAAAAACTAAAATTATATTAAATTATTTTAGGTTTACCATAGATTCAACAGCTGATGATAATTCTAATGAAAGTGTGACAGACATAAAATATGAATAACTCTCGCAATTATTCAAATTTAATTATTCAAGGTGCATTATTTTTAATAGTGGGGTGAAAAGTGCTATGCGTTGTCCATTCTACACCAATGATAAAAATTTTTTTTTCTCTCTCTCTCCCTATTTCTATATCTCTCCCACATGACAATTTTCATTTTGTAATGATATTTATTTGCTTATGTTTCTTTTTCTTTTGAAGGTTGTCTATGTCATTATACTATTTTGAATGTTGTCTATGTTTTTCTTGCAATTGTTAATGAGATTGGTTTTAGTTAATTTACTTAAATATGAAAATATGATATATGTTTAAGGATGTTACAAGAACATAGTGGGGTGGGAAGTACGCCCTCATTCCCTGTTTCTCGTTCAAAAACACTAAGAGATTATCTCTCTCTCTCTCTCTCTCTCTCCCCGTCTCCCAAGACTCTGTAGCGACTCCATCAATAAAAAATAATTGTAAATTCGATACTATTTTTCAAATTAATATTAACAAACTTTGAACGAAAGTTTATAGAAAGTTTAAAGCTTAAATTATTCAAAAATTCCATAGATTATATAAAATAAAAAATTGTAGTAATTTATTTTAGGATTTCCATAGATTTCATCAATTGGAGGTAATTACAATAATGAAAGCATGATGAAGTGATGAACACAAAATATGACTAATTTCACTGTCAAAATTCAAATTTTAATTAGTCAAAATATATTTCATATTATCAATTTAAGATTTCATATTATCAATTTATATGAAATTAGAGAAGTGTTTTCGGTTTCTACACCATTGAAAGATTTCATACTATCAATTTATATAATATTAGAGTTTCTAAGAAAAAAACAATATAATATTAAAAGAAACTCTAATTGAGTGCTTCTTCAAAAAAAAAATTACATAAAAAAAACTCTTTAGGTTTATAAAAATAGTATAAACTTTTGATTGTTGATTGAAGTAATAATAAAGTAGTTTTATTATAAAAAAAATACGGTTGTTTTTTCTATAAAAAAAGGATAGTAGCTTTCTATAAAATTAAAATACTATAAAAATTATATTATTGTTGTCAATGAGATTCGAACAACAGACCTTATACTAATAATAAGCTAATTTTTTCTAAAAAAAAAAAAAAAGGTAGAATTCCATATAATATTATAAAAATTGAATTTTTGTTGTCAATGAGATTCGAACCAAATACCTCGTGCTAAAAGCTCCGCATAAGTAGAAGCTCTATAATAATGACACGTAGAATTATTTTCTTGAGAATGCACGATAGAGCTCTGTGAGAATCTCGTAATGTATATAATTGAGATTTTTATATCAACTCAGTTATACTCACATAAACTTTCTACTCTCCATCCCAAAAAATAACACTACAAAATAACTTAATGAGTTTTTCTTTTATAAGAAAATAAAAATAAATCACTAAGTTAATCAATCAGAATTTATTACTAAGTGATTGAGTTTAAGTGGTTGATGAGATCTCATAAATAAATCATTTGGGATAATTTGAGTTTGATATCTAAAACGGACAATATTAATCTGACTTTACTTACCTTTCGATCAACTTCAAATTATCAAGGCTCCTTCTCTAAAAAATCAGAGGGTTAACATAAAAGAAACTATTAGAATGTATCACTAACTTACTAATTATTTAAACTATTCTATTTATTCGGTTATTATTTTTACAATTCACACCATAAGATATTATCTTCTTCCGTTAAAACAAATTTCTCTAGACATTTTAATTGATTTACAAAAATAATTAACATGTGAGACCTAATATTATAATCACAATTACTTTACTTACACAAGGTTTATTTAGTTCTTCAAACCGTAATGGACTACCATCTTCGATTATATTAGCTCTCTTTGGATATTTTAATCGAACATTGTACAAAAATAATTAAGATATGAGACTTACAGTTATAATCCAAATTACTTTACTTTTTAACGGGTTTGATTTAGATTAAATCTCTCTTGATCAGTTTTTATTGAACTTTTTACAAAAATAACTAAAACACGATGCCTATGATTTTAGGACACTACAATTTTAGAGCATCAATTATTTTGTCTAAAATTTTAAATATTGATATAACCTTTAACCTTTTTTTATATATTATATTTACATAGGACACCAAAAATGTCAAGAATGTCACTACGTAGATATAGGTGCTAAGGAACATCAACATCCTAAGAAATCTTTATTGTCACAAATTGACTTTGAAACAAACCTCACAACCAAGGTTTTATATTGCGGTTGCGGTCGCGGTCACGGTCGCGTTAAGGATTTCGCGATTTCGGCTGTTATGGCCGTTGCGTTACGGATTACGGTCGTCGCGCTGTGAATTAATCACAATATCGTATGTTGAATTTGTGTTATTTAGGAGGAAGAATAGGAGAAAATAATAAGAAAATGGAAATATTATTGATAATGAACAAAATAGAATATTTACATTGAATATTTACATACTAAATATTATGATACTACCTTGGTATTTATAGCCAAGTGAATATATTTAAATATAAACTGAATCCCTAAATTATATGGCTTAGAATAAACTAACCTAATGAGATATTTTCTCAACAAATCTTAATAAATATTTTCCTATTCTAACACTCCCCCTCAAGCTAAAGCATACTAAGCTTTAAGCTTGTTACAAAATTAACCCTGAAAATAAATTAAATCCTTTGATAGCATATCCAACGAAGAGCAGCAATCAAGTAGTAGAGCAGCGGCCGAAGTAATGAATCTGTATCAAATTATGTAAAAATACCCGCGGATTAAAGCATCACAAACGGGAACTTGCGGATTAAAGCATCACAAACGGGAAGCCCGCGTATTAAAGCATCACAAACGGGAAGCCCGCGGATTAAAGCATCACAAACGGGAAGCCCGCGGATAAAAACATCACAAACGGGAAGCCCGCGGATAAAAACATCACAAACGGGAAGCCCGCGAATTAAAGCATCACAAACAGGAAGCCTGCGGATTAAAGCATCACAAATGGTACCCGCGGATTAAAGCATCACAAAAGGGAATCATCGGATTAAAGTATCACAAACGGGAAATTAGGACCACCAAAACAAAGACCAAGAGAGACTAACGATCAATCTTGAACGGTGGGTAAAGTTAAAGGATTCATGAAAAAAGTGGCATGTAGGCTGCAGGTGTGTCAGGGTAACATAAAATAAGGTTAGAATAGAAAACAAAGAACGTAAACAAGAATCATAAAGGGTGAAACAAAATAAAAAAGAAATCCTAATGGCGGCTAGGGTTTATGCGGAAGTGTGTCCCAAAAATCGGGAGCTCATGATACCATGTTGAATTTGTGTTATTTAGGGGGAAGAATAGGAGAAAATAATAAGAAAATAGAAATATTATTGATAATGAACAAAATAGAATATTTACATTGAATATTTACATACTAAATATTATGATATTACCTTGGTATTTATAGCCAAGTGAATATATTTAAATCTAAACTGAATCCCTAAATTATATGGCTTAGAATAAACTAACCTAATGAGATATTTTCTCAACAAATCTTAATAAATATTTTCCTATTCTAACATCGTACAAATTTTATTAAAATTATTTATACTATAATATATGTATAACAATTTAAATTTGAGATAAATGTAAAGTTTTGAACTAGGAAAGAGTTAAAAGAAATAACATTTTATAATTTATGTTCATATTTGTACTAAAAATGTGACTTTTATTCATTTCTATTGGAAAAAAATGAAAGTCTCTATCTATTAGCATTTTGTCACGGCTGTATTGCGATTTGTTGTGGCTGTATTGGTGTTTCATCGCGGCCGTATCAGTGTTTTGGCGTGATTTCTTTTCACCACATAAAAACGGTAAAAAACGGTAACGGTAGGCTCGAAAACCTTTTTGTCGCGGCCTTTTTCTCGGTAACGGACCTTGATTTAAAACCTTGCTCACAACATGCAGGGACAAAATTTTAGCACATATGTCAATTGAGATAGTTGTATTGATTTTGGTTTTCTGTAATTACACACTGCCATATGAATAAAATAGAAATGAAATTTTAAAAGACTTGTGTGAATAAAATTTCATCATATATGAATTATGTGAGTAAACCTTCTTGATATGAATAAATACAAATTAAAGTTAGAAAGACTAATTGTGTGAACTAAAACTTCATCATATATGAATATATGCAAAGTTAGAAAGACTTTGTGATTGAAAATTTGAAATTACTTCACAATATATAGAAAAATTGACGAGGACACAAGATAAATCCAATATTTTCAAAATTAATGATGAAGTTGATAGTTGTTCAATAGAGACTATAAATACATGCATAGTTGGTTTTGTAATGAACACAAGTTTTGGCATTCAACTAGTCTTTCACATATCATTTCTTCAAAATGAATACTATTTGCCACATTTTCTTGTTCTGTCTCTTCCTACAATCATCATTAGCTTCTTTTGATTTTTTCATGCTATTAAAAACCTGGCCACCATCTTTCATGCTATTCTAAAAAAAATAAAAAAATAAAAACAATTTATCTAGAAAAATAGATTCCGAATAATTCTAAGAAAGAAGAGTGGGGGGTTTGAGCAAAAAATAAAGAAGCAAATTTTGTTTATTCAAAAGATGAATAGAAAATGGACTAAGCCCAAAAACAATTCCGATCTTGAACAAATACGGGCCATTTGAGCTTTAAGGCCCATATTCGCTATAGATAAACATAAACTGTGATTCAGAAATGATTCAAGTTTTTTTTAGTTACCAACTTTTTAAGAGGTGCAACACAAGGACTATTAGGGGATCACTCATTTTAGTATTATTCTCGCTTAATCATGTTTAACTGCAAAGTTCTAATAAGATTTAGTGCATTGGTACGGATCGGATCACACCTTACGAATGGTTCAAGCTGAAAATGCATATTAAGATAGTTTTGCATTAGTATGGTTGGAAAAACATAGAGTAGGGAAAATTGACACTCTTATCATTCATTCAGTTACAAGCAAAAATGTATGATTTCACACATATTAAATATGATAGTTATATGTATAAAATATTTTTAATTATATTTTAGAAAAGAAAATGTGTTTTAATCTACCACTTATAATAATGATTAAAATTATTAATGAAATTGATTTAAATTATTTTGTAAATAATAACATTTGTGGATCAAATTCTCTGTGAACATAATTAGTTGATAAAGATATTACATGTAATATAAAAGACTGAAGTTCAAACTTTGGTACATCCATTTATCGAGCCACTAGACTTCTTACGGAAAAAAATTTGTGGATAAAATAGTTTATATTTACTAATGTTGTGTCCAATAAATTTTATTTTATTTTTTCACTTATAAATGCGTTCGGAGTAGTACCTTATACATGTTTGGGAATATAAATCCTTCAAGGAAAAAAAATGATAATATTACGCATTAAAATTTTTAAAAATAAATAAATTATGATATACTAATATTATAATATCACTTCGATGGTTGTATAATCGTATTAGCGGGGCTGACTTCAGGGAGGTGCAAACAACTCTACAAAGGTGGATCTCCAAATTTTTGGGACCTCAATTTTTAATTTTTTTTATGGGCGGTGCAAACAGAAAGTCAACATAGCCTTGGAGGTATAAACAGCAAGTTAGCAATCTACTTTCACCAGTCCAGCCCCCTTAGACTTGCACAGATGAAAGTAGGATGCTTTTTGCCCTACCTAGAATACACTGACTTACTGTTTGCACTTCCTTAGTAAATTAATTTTTTTTGACTTATTTACAATTTAAATGTAAAATTGGTCCATTTTTACTATGAGGACGACGTTTCATATTAGTTACCCTAGACTCTCTAGTTGTTGGTTGCTATGTGATTTGAATCCTCTCAATTTTTTCTTTAATTTTCTACTTCTTGTTAGTAGAGATAAATACAAAAGTAATTTTGATGAATCTTATACACAAAAACCAAATTGACTTAACAATAATTTAGGGTTCTATACTTTATGAAAACATTGTTTATCCTTTATTTTCAAAAATTGGCGTTAATGCATGAACTTTAGCTTTGTATATCATCTTCTCTCTATTACTACCGTCCACTTTAGAGTCTATCATATTCTTATTAGAAAGCTAAAAAATGAATAGTATATTATATGCACGAAACAATGAGTCATTTGGCCATTGGATCATCACAGTTATGTTGTAAGATTATGAACATTATAGGCGTATAACCGTTTGGTTATACATGTTGAAATATATTAAAATGTTATTTATCTTCCTCAAGTGATTTGAATTTCTCTTTAAAATATACTTTAGATACAAAAAATAGATACAAAATTCATACATCCATGAACTAAAATTTTGTTAAAATAATTTCTAAATATGTGTTTGTTCTTGCGGTACATTGTACATGGCCGCACATTTAGATAGAAGCTTGAATTTATAGCTTCTTAAAATTACGGTGAAAATAAAATTGTCATGCGAGAAATTAGAGAATTATGTACCACAACTAAAGATGTGCTAAAATGGCATTTCTTCTTTTTCTAGTAAATGTATCATTGATCAATATCCTTAAAGTGAGTATACAACTCAATTCAAGATTTTTAAATGTATCTTAAAAGGGAATTCAATTTGTATAAACTTGTGAGACAAATCCAACCTAAAACTTATTGAACCTAACATAAGACTAGCAGGCTAGTTTACTACTACTAGTTAGAATACATAATAATCAATTTTCCACATGCTAATAATGTTTTTGTCCGGTACAAAATTCAAACAAATGGGCCAGCAAGTCCTATACTCTTATCCTGGCCTATTGAAATTATGTTACTGTTCAAGTCCACATAATCAATGTTCTAGCATAGTAGCATCTCAATTACTAACATTTAAACCAAGGAAAAAGGAAACTAAAATCTCTTTCTACTAAAGGGGTCACTAATAGTAATAACTAACCAGACATTGAGTTAAGTGGTTATGAACTCTTACTAGGACGACCGTTTAGAAGAATCTGAGTTTAATTTTCGGTGGGAGCAATTTTTGGCTAGACTAGTTCGATTTTTAGTGGAAACAATTTTTGATCAAATTTTACTTACCTCATAACCAAACTCTGGATTACCGAACCCACTTTTCTGACTTATGAGAATCAGAGGGTAAAAAAAAAGGACACTAATAATTGACTAAGATTAATTTTTTTGAATTTGAGTTTAGGCTATAGCAAGAATAGCAACAAAACCTCTATTGTTCACTTCATATTTGATAACTAAGTTTTTCTCCCTTTAACCATACAATAAGGATCAAAACATAATGCAGCTCAAAGGCATATATTAATTGTGCAAAGTATCATGAAATAATACATAATAATACTTAAATTAAATATATCTAGCAGCATTGATTCAAAGGAAGGTATAAACCCACTTTCAATTGTTTCAAAATTATAAAAAAAAACACATGTAAATGGTTGCAATAAGGAGAGAAAATAATAAAGTTACAAAAAAGTTGAATCCAAACCAGACAAATTTTGTGTATCATCAAAATGTGTCCATCTTAATCTTCCCATGTCTTCATATCTAGTAGACAATGTCCCTGCATAACAATATTCAACATAGAAATTTAAAATGAGTTTTATATACTTCAAGGACTAACATATGACTTATTATTTTTATATACTCAAATTCGTCATTATACTCAATGGTCCAGTTCGGTTTGGTTCAGTTCTTTGGCCGAACTGAACCATGAACAGCTCTATACTATGTGAACTAAATTGTAGAGATATATAGTGATAATTTAAGAACTAAATTGGTGGTTTATTCATTTTTCAAATTTTTTCGCAAATAAAAATATTGTGACACGAAACGATTTAAGACATGTATGGTTTCCAAATAGTACTCCAAGAAAAGCATTAAAAAATATGATTAATGTAATACCTGATAGAAAAGGAAGATTGCAGCATTATGCAGTTGATATTACTGGTTAGTGATGAGAATTAGAAGAAGAGGATGGTCTTTCGGAACCGACTCCATGGCTCTCATCGTCGCCTTGAATTCGCGCAGGAATACAGAAACCTGTCAATGCATCAGACAAAAACCTGCTACCAAAGATAGAAGCTTGATGAATTGGTTGATGAGAATGAGACTTGTGATTATGATGATCCACCGAAGAATCCGTCATTGGAATATCATTCCAAGGACGAAGCGATGGCGAAAAACTGGACTGAAGGGTCCCCCTATGGGCGGAAAAAGCCGAACCTTGACCTAAAAACGCAGGCGAATTAACCATGAAACCAGTTCTATTCATATCAGTTGTTCCATGATCATTGTTCCAATTCACAATCCTATGATAACTAGCATCAAATCCAACAGGGTTTGATTCGGAGAAAAGTGTTTGATCATTTGAACCTGAATTATCTTGGAATGAATGAAGTGAAAGACCAAGATCCTGTGTTGAGTTGTTTGTTCTTGAGATTATATCAGAAGAATAGCTTTGAAAATTCATAGTTTCAGCAACAGAAGTTGTTGGAAAAAATGCTATAGCATCATTATCAATACTTGATTGAATGAAAGCTGAATGGTTATGGTGATTGTGATTATGATTATGATTATGATTATTCTGCTGCATATTGTAACCAGAAGATTCTGAATTTTCTGCTGCAATAACCATTTCATTTGTTTCAACTGCATTATTATTAGTTCCTTCTTCTTGCAACACTTCTGTTGCATTAGGAATTGGATTCCATGGAGGAAGTTGATCAAGCTTATCAATAGCAGATTTAGCTTTTTTGATAAGCCAATCAACGGCTTTACTCGGTCTATCATAACCGAGACGATCTTGAACATCATAGAATTGAATCGCAGTATGTGCCGATAAACGAACGCGCCGATCGCGAGGACCTTTCGCAGTATATACCTTACTATGTCTATCTTTTCTACCAGTTGCTCTAACAATGTGACCACCTTGAACTTGAACTATTTCTCCACCTGTGCTCTTCATTCCCATGCCTTTGAATTTCAAACAATATGGTTCTATTGTTTTTCTATTTCTTGCATATACATATTGATATTTGTGTAGTATGCAATTTGATTATGCAACTTGATTTAATGTATATGCTTCAAAATTTGTGATTCTTGATGCACTTGTGAGTATAATGTGTAGTAGTTGTTGATAATGACTACCACTAAGAGTTTGATTCTTTTTCTTTTCTTCCTTTTTTTTGTGGCCTTGTATTTTTCGTCTTTTTTTCTTCTAATTGTTATAGATTTTCTTCGTATGATGCATTATCTGCGCGCAGTTGCAAAAAAAATAAAAATTAAAAAAAATAATATTGCTATGTTTCCAAAACTAAAACATGTAAACTACTAGCATAGCAAACTCAAAAGATTATGTTATATGAATGAAAATGAAAATAAAAAATAGCCTAAGTTTATAACCCAATGGTTTGTTTATGGGATTTGTAACCAACTCATGTGCTAAAAGAGAGTAAAAGGACATAGTAAATAAATAAATTTAGTAGATTGTTAATTGGTGTTATTCATTATGGTGAGAATCCCAAAATTGTCTAAAGATAATGTAGATTTTTAAGATTTTTCAACTTGAATATTAGATTGTAATTGAGGGAAAGGGTAAAAACACAAACTACAATAGGACATTGAAATATGTGATGTATGTCACATGGGGTTCAGAAGGTTTTTGCAAGAAAAATATAAGTGGATGATGCAAAGTGATGGGAGGAGAAAAAAATTGTACCTTTAGCTTATGAGAGCTTGTAGAGATGCTTCTGCAAAGAGTGGCAAAGTGTGCTCAAAGAGAAGAGATTAAAGATCTTTTTGGTCTTTTTTTAGCCCCACAAATGCAAATGTAAGATTACAACAACTTGTCTACAAACTTGATACTATATTATTATGAAACTTCCTCAACTTTCAACTATCTAAAATATAGCAAAGTTTTATTGGATCTCCTTATTTTATTTTATTTTTTAAAATTGTGTATCGTAATTGTAAAGATTAATCTCTCGAACTTAGTAAAACTTAAATGGCGACAAACACTTTCTAAGAGTTTTAACGTTGTTGTATGTCCAAGTCAATGATCGAACCTAGAACTTTGGTTAAATTAGAAAAAAATTGTATCATCTTATCTAAGCGTTCTTGGGACAGTAGATTGCATTAGCAGATAGTCTATTATAGATTACTATTTTAAAATTGTTTAAAATAATAAAAGATGTCAAATTTTAAAGTAGAAATTTACAGTTTTCTTTGTTGTATTGAACGAGAAAGTGTCATGATTACCGTCAATTTGACCAAAGCAAGAGAAAACAAATTTAAGTTCTTTAAAACTTAACCTATATTTCTTTTTGTTTGTTTTTTTATGAAATTAACACCGATCAAGTTACCATTTGCACATAATAATGAAGAGGACGGTTGATTCTATTACTTAATACTTGTTATTGTTGTTTTGAGCAATTTTATCGGTAAAACTTAAATTTAAAATATTATTTAAAAAATCGAGTTCAGTTTCACTCCGACCAACTTAAGTTGGATAACCCTACTAGTTGGTGGTAGTGATGAGGTATGATTAAGGTGGTGGAAGAAAGAGAAGTAATTCTCAATTGGCATATCTTCTACCCACAACTTTTTGAAACCTCTGATAATGACATCTAACAGCTTTTTTGGTTTCTTTCTTATCTGTACCTTTGTGGTTTTTCACTTTTCACTATTAAGAAATGTGTGATTTCGCTAAAAGGAACAACATCCACTGTGCATTCTCATTGCACTGCTACACTTTTCTACCAACTAAATAAATTAATTAATAAAATCATCATTCTTTTTCTGAAAACACTGAAAAGAAAATTAAAGATATTTTTGCATAATAAAATGCATTAACGAGCTTGTTGCTTGTGTAGGTTTTGATTAATAATTATAGCAAAGATATTTAATGCAACAACGTACTCTTCTTTTTTGGGTAGATTTTATTGCAAAAACCTTAGCATAGTGGTGGCATTTAGTATGGGGAAGTATATTATTTTCCCACCATGGTCCAGTTGTTTTTTCACCGTTAGATTAAATAGGGAACACAGTCTTATCATGAACTGTCAACATTGAATTTGTTTCTCCTTCCACCACCATTCTCTCCTCCGTGTTTCACTCACCCACCAGCCACCACCACTAGCTACATGACCATCCCACCTTCCCAACTCTCCTCTGCTACTCAAACTCCATTATTTTTCGCAATTTTATTATAATCTAACAACACTAGATCTTTTTTCGCATCATAGCCAAGATTTTGTCCACCATTTTTCTTCAATTTTATTAACTTCAAACAACCCATGGAGTCAACTCGTCCACCAGCCCACCGAGGCAACTCGCTCAGAGCATGTTCTCCGACAACTAACAATCTAACATCATGCTTGAGTCAACTCGTCCACCAACCCTCTGTTTCTCTCCTCCTATTAATCAATTTTGTCCTCCGTCTCTACAAAGGGCAAGAATCAGTTATTGCAAATAACAAGGTTTTGGTATTAAACGGCACACTTCACCTATTGCAGAGGATGAGAGATAAAAATAGTGGAGTGTATTTCAAGATCTTATTAATTGGATTTATCATTCTGTTTTCTTCATTATAAATCGGGAAAAACTCATAGTAGGGACATGCTAATCCTGGTTAAGCCAAAGACGAGAGAAACCAATCAATAATGGAGTTTGAGTAGTAGAGAAGGAGAGTTGGGAAGGTGAGATGGTCATGTAGCTAGTGGTGGTGGCTGGTGGGTGAGTGAAACACGGAGGAGAGAATGGTGGTGGAAGGGGAAAAAATTCAATGTTGACAGTTCATGATAAGACTGTGTTCCCTATTTAATCTAACGGTGAAAAAACAACTGGACCATGGTGGGAAAATAGTATACTTCCCCATGCTAAATGCCACCTAGCATAGTGATTTGGGCTACTTGCATATCGTGCTTGATAAAGTATCATATCTTTTTTTACTTGTGGAGTAAACGAGAACTTTGTTTGCATAAAGTAGATTATCTTAAAGGTGTTTAGTAGTAGATTATAATAGCATCCAATTATCTCCTGATTTCGTATTAAGTATTTTCTCTAATTATCTACTAGTAGCCGTCAAACAGACATTTTCCGTGGCCGTTTATGTGATTCATCTTTTCAATTTTACTGAAGTATTTATTACTATATACTAGACTTTGACCCGTGTGATGCACGGTCAAAGATATTTTAAAAAAATGTTTCTACTTTTTAGATTTTTAACATGTGTTTTAAGGACACCCGTTAGCAAGACCCAAAAATTATAAATCACAAATTCAGTATAACATGAACTTAAATAACACATATTTTTTAGACAATATTTACTTATTTTATTTTATTGGACACATATCTTGTAAAAAAAAAATCACAAATTCAGTTGTTATATATTTTTTTCAAGTATATCTTTATTGCTTACATTAAAAAAAAGTATATCCATGTTGCTGATTTTCAAACCCTATTAGTAAGGAAATATATATCTATTACTAATTATTTGTACCAATTTTTAATTAAAATAAATCCTTCATGATTATTAATTTAATCCACAACAAATGGTACCTATTTTTAAGCTAGCCTTTATTTTTTTGATGAGCGCATATCTTGTAAAATAAGGAGAGCACAAATTCAAATGTTATATATTTTTCAAGTATATCCTTATTGTTTTGTTAAGAAAAGTGTTATTTATGAGTGTTTTTAAGATATATTTTTAAAGTATAGATTTTATTTTCTCAAGGTTAAATCCTATTTTTAAGGAAAATAATATTGATTGATATTAGTGTATGTCACGACAAATGACACCTATTTTTACTCATTTGATTTCATCTACTTTTAATGTGATAAAGTTATTTATTTAATTTAATATAATAAAGTTGATTACTACCAAATTTACTTATTTGTCCTTATCACTATTAATAATATTCCAAGTTTTATATCTTCATTGTAATTTCACCAGATAAAATATACAAAAAATATACTACATAGAAAGAATAAGATAAATACAAAAAAAAAAATTATATACAAATCTATGCATAAAAATAGGAACAAAAAAAGTTAAAGATTTTTTTTAATGAAAAAAAGAGGTTAAAGATTGTAAATGAATTTATGCATAAAAATAAGATAATATTCCAAATTTTGTATCCATTTTTGTAATTTCACTAAAAAAAATTATAGAAAAAATATGATTAATACAATAAAACAATTACTATATATGAATCTACGCATAAACTATAAGAACAAAAAAAAAATATAGATGAATTTATTCATAAATATAGGATAATATTCTATATTTTGTATCCTTCATTGTAATTTCACTGAAAAATTAAGAAAGAGTATATAAAGAATAAAATAATTAAAATAAAAATATTATATATGAATATATGCATAAAAATAGGAACGAAAGAAAACCAATAAAAAATTATACAAAAAAGATAAATACACGCATAAAATAAATCTAATAACAATATATTAAAAGAAACTACAACTAAAAATCTTAATTCGTCCTCATCTATTTTAATAATAGCTCAAATCTTCTGCCTTTGAATCTAATTTTACCTGTAAAGATAAAAAAAATACAAAACTAAAAAAATAGAAAAGAACATGAAATTAAGTTGAATACTTATAAATCTTAAATTTTGACCATGAAAAAATTAAAAATATGAAAGCAACAAAAGAAAAAACATGAAATAATAAACAAATTGATACAGAACATAACAAACAAACAAAAAAAATCCGAATTCAAACACCTAAAAATATTCATAGGAGTACATACATTTATAGAACTACAAAACAAAACTTGCATCCAATATAAAATATATGAAACTTAAGAAAAATAAAATCCAATTTTTTTTCTTAAATGGAAGAATCAGAATTAATATCAAACACTACAAACAACAACAAAAAAAAAGATGGAATCCATACCTTTAGGAATCCATACATATTGGAAAAAAAATCAAATTCAAAAAGAATAGAGAATTAATATGGAACACTACAAACTATAATCAGAATTTAAACACCTAAAATATCTATAACAATCCATATCTTTCTAGAACCCCAAAGTCAAATCTGCATCAAATAAAAACAAATGTAAATAGTTGCGAAAACGTGAAAATAGATGCATAATTTAAGGCTATAATTAATGTGAAAGAGACACTCTTGGTCTTGGGAGAAAGAAATAAAAAAGTTTCTATTTATCGTAAAAGATGCATAATTTAAGGGTATAAATAAAATAGATTTCACAGAGTATATCCAATAATCAAATGAAAACATATAATTAGAGAATAGTAGATAACAAAATTAGGGATTAAATGAAAGCATATAATTAGGGATTAGTAGATAACAAAATTAGGGATTTGTATAAAATTATTTTATACACACATCCAATCATATATTGACACATCATCTATTGTGTTTTTAAACACATGACGTGTCACATTCATTAATTGACGTGGCAGCATAGTATTCAAGATTTTATCGTAGCCGTTAATATAATTTTTTTTCCACGTGTCAATATCTAGACCATTCATATTAGGGTTAGGGTTTAAGGTGCCTCTAGTTACTCTCGTTTTATTATATTAAGATTAAGATTAAGATTAAGATAAAGAGGATACAAATTTTTGGGATGACTTTTTCATTATTCTTATTTTACCCTTAAAAAATAACTTCGACATAAAAATAGATTTTCAGTTTTTTATAGTAAATATTTTTTTTTCTTCTTAATAACTAAACACAACTTCCACATAAAAGTAGATTTTTAGTTTTTTTTATAGTAAAAAAAAAATTATTTTTTTCTTATTAATAACTAGCCACAACAAAAAAAAGAGGTTACGTAGTTATCAATTAACTAAGTCCAATAAAAAAGGAGAATAAGTAGTTATTTATATTTGCACAATAGAGAATATCGATCACAAAAAAATAAAAAAAATATCAATCACACAAACGGGCACGTTGGCGGCTAGTTATTATAACTTTCTCAAGCAAAAATTTAAAAGCTAATATATATCTGACTATTATTTAGACTAAATACATTAATTTTTAAATAAAATTAAGGGTTAATAAATTTTTACTCCCCTGTATAACTTCAATCTTATTATGTGGATTTGGTTATGTGTTACAAAAATTGATTTTAAGGAATTAGTTCTTTACTATTATAAATTGATTCTACCTAAAAGTTATTTAAAGATACATATACATTGATTTATGTTTTCATGTTTAAATTTGAGCATAAAAACAAAAATTTTCTTTCAAGTAGCCTAGTGGCTAAAAATTTCACTCTTAAAGTGGATAGTGAGATGACTAGAGTTCAAACTCCGGCCTCCTGCATATATAATACAATTGTCCTACCAATTAAGTTAAGCTCATAAGACGCATAAATTTTTTAATATTCTGTAAGTGTTTTATTTTTATTAATCACATATTAAATAAAAAAAGTTTTAATTAATTCTAAAAGCAAAACCAATTATATATGTTAGAGAGTAGTTAATTATACATGTCAAAATCAATTTACAATTAATTTTGGCTTAACCAAACATGGAACAAATATGTTTTACTTGTGCTTAATTCTTCAGAAAATGATTAATTGTACTATTTTTTCTGATAAATAGGTTTTTATCTCCTGCAAAGTAAACGAGTTTTGTTTTACCCATTGTAAAAAAAATTGTGATTCCACCTCGTAATGTGAAAATTCCTTCAATTACCCCCTGAGTAGCCAACCGTAAATATAATCTTCATTTTCTATGACGTGACATGTATATGTAGATTTTTTAAAATTTATTTATTTTTATTGTCATGTCAGTCAAAATAAAAAAACATTTATTTTTTAAAAAATTGAAAAAAGTAAATAAAAATGGAATTTTAACAAAAATATTTTATTGTATTTTTTTAAAGGGGTAAAGACTTAGTTACACTTTAATTTATAGTTAAACTTTGAATTGAAATATTACGCTAAAAGATAAAGAAGTAACAAAAAATTTAAGCAAAAAAAAGATATAATATATTTAGTTTGTTGAGATATTTATGTTACATAAATATTAGGCAAAATTATATACTACAAATCTTTCATCTTATTTTTCTGTAATATTGTGGTCTTTTTTTTGTAACACTTTGATCTTATATCTTAATTATTTGTAACACTTTGATCTTTTATTTTTTATTTGTAACATTTTGGTCATTTATCTTTTTTACCAAAATTTTACAAAAAAATAGATAAAAGACTAAAATGTTACAAAAAAAAAGATAAAGATCTCTAGTGCTATTTTGCCTAAACATTAATATATAGACAATTAAGATTCCCCTATTTAAGTTTTTACAATAGATCAGCAAATAAGAATCAAACCTAGAACCACATGTATACTACTCAAATATTTCACCATTAGATTAAATCTAGTGGTTTAATTAATTGCGTTGATTTTAAAAAATAAAATGAATTTTAGTTATTAAATCGTCTATATTAATCCACATTTTGTTAATTTCTTACCCTAAAATTTCTCACCCATTTTTTTAACATCAACTAAATATAAACGACTAATCTGAGTCGAACAAAACTCGTAAAAATAAGGTGAAACTCAAGTTTATCAAAGCATTTGCACACAAATTAATTTTACAATATATATGACACACTTTCACTTCTCATCGATTGACAAGAATTTTTCAATAGTAAACTCCATCGGGAGTGGTTGGGAGTGGTTATAAATTGCTTAATGCACCCCCTATATTGCTCAACGCACCCCCAAATTTTAGAATGGAATTTTTTATTAATCCTTTCTTGAATGCAAGACGAATCCAAATATCAAAAAACGAATTCAAATCAATATCAAATATATTTTTTGGTCACTGTTATAAATAAAACTAGTTTTAAATTTATTAAATAATATAGATCAACTATATTAATTATTTAATAAATTTAAATTGTGAAATTTTATTTATAATAGTAACTAAAAAGAGTAGTACAAATCACTGCAAAAATTCTAGCTTAATAACCAAAATCTGGGTGGAGCAAAAAACTTTGAGATAAGCTCCACCGAAAAATCACTTTATTAAATAGATTTCTCCCCATACGATTTGGTATTAGCAGTTCATCATCCACACCACATGTATATGAGCCATTTTTTGTTAAGCAAGTAATTAGATTTATCGAAAAGGGTAGTAAGAAAAACTCCAAGTGTTACCCCAAGAACAAGAATGTTGGATTTATTCTTTCAAAGCAAACTAAGCATATGCTTAAAGGGCCGTTCCCGAAATTTTTGGTGCCGGTTAGAATTATGGAAGAGTTTAACGGAGATGCACTGACGGTGTAAAATAGTTTTACAAGCCAATAAAAATTTATCATTTTGCCATGTCATATTAAGAAGGTGAGGTGTAGTGGGGTGATGTGGCGGAAAACATGGTTGATATTGGTTGACTGTGTAAAATTATTTTACACTGTCGATGCATATACCTTTTTTTCATGATGAAATTGGTATCATTTTTTTTAGAGTTTAATTGTTATGCACTGTTGGTGTAAAATTATTTTACACATGCAATCAATAAAAGTGATTTAAACTTCTATGTCATTAAAGATAGTGGGGTGAAGTGAGGTGATGTGGCGAAATACATGGTTGTTATTGGTTGACAGTGTAAAATTATTTTACATTGTCAGTGCATACAAATTAAATCCTTTTTTTATAAGTTAAAATTCCATTTTTTACAGATATATAAGTTATATACAATTGTAGAAAAAGAGTAAAATATTATATCAATACTCAAAATTCACACGATAATAAAAGCACAATAAATTCATCACAAAATTATATATATGAGTAGTGCTATTTAGTACGAGAGAATTTGAGCAAGAAAAACAAGAATGCTTACATATAATGCTATAAATGGTGGGTCAAAATGTGACTCCCCCTTTTTGAGGAGATCATGAGTGAGTTGGTATTGAAATTACTCCCTTAATTTTGTCTTATTTTTTTTTTGGTTAGGTAGCCTAGTGGCTAGAATTTCACCCCGTAAAGGTGAATAAGTGGGCGTACCCGGGTTCGAACCCTGGTCCCTGCACATAACGTGCAATGTCCTTACCAACTGAGCTAAGCTCACGAGGACTAATTTTGTCTTCTTATATTTCTTATTTTTCACTTCTCGTACCAACAATCATTTTCCTATATATATATATATATATATATATATATATATATATATATATATTAATTTGAACATGTATCAGTAACATCTGATCACATACTAGATATACAACCGTCACCTATTATGTTAGTGCGAACTTAATTTTTTTTTGTAGAGTTTATGTGTATCCCTGAAAAAATATTCATATTATATAATTTTTTTTATTTTAACATATATATATATATACCCTAAAAATTGAATGCCTTGCGCAACCGTTCCTCCCAAACATCTTCCAAAACTCCTGTGCTTAATACATGTACATGAGCTTAATTTGTAGTGCACAAATTGAATTTGCCAATGGAATTTCCTCTATATAAAGAAACAACTTGTGCTACTCATGTGTATTTATATACTAATTCACACAAGTCATTCAATATTTCAAAGACGGTCCTATTGATTATGCAAAGTTGCGTAATGAAATGAGGTGATTCGAGATCAGAAATCAACTATCATAAGATATTTGTGCAAATTTGATTTAAATGTAGTGATATGCCCACAAATCCTTTTCAACTATCATAAGATATTTGTGCAAATTTAATTATATATACTTTTTAAGTGTAAATAGATAGATAGATACTTTTTTGTCAAAAAAAAAAAAAAGTATAAATAGATAGATGCTGACCTGCCGCCCAATTCTTTTAGCATTGACACGTTTAATTTATAGAATAATTCTTGGGTCACAAGAAAAATCATAGTAATTTACAAATGTGTTTCTTTTTTTAGCAACAAGTTTTGGAAGTTATACTTATACATAGGTATGAAAAGTTATGGTTTATAATTTACTAGTAGAAGATTTAATTACTCTTAAGAATTTATCAAATTTTATAATTAGATTCCTAAAAAAAAATCTAATTAATGAACATATATTTAGTTTTTTTTATAAGCAACATATATTTAGATAGGACTTAAATTACATGAAAAAACAAAAACTCATTTTAAGAGATTAAGTAGTCCAATAAAAGAGAATATGAATGTACAACTTTTATCTATTCAATGTTAGACTGTTAACATTGCTACATTCAATAACTGTTAACGAGATTTTTTTTTCTTTCACCATCAATTTAATTTAGTTTGGAGGTCAGTTCTAACAATGAGTGGTTTCAGCCAATTTTCAATCACAGTTGCGGGGTATCAAATTGTGATTCTCATTACCAAGTTCAACATCAATCACTACTGAACCAATTAATAAATGATAACGAGAATCCAATTTAAAATTCATTACTCTTTTTTTTTGGAATAAAATTCATAACTTAAATACCTAACCAAAGTACCACAATAAACATTTTTATCTACTCTGACTCCTAACATATTTAATTTACAATCCAATCCTATGACTTTACCATGAATGTTCAATTCAATAATACTTTGGACTATAGCACGGCTATATATAGGCTGTGATACTAAAACAACGCAATTAAATTCAACGACGTCTTTCGTTGCTAGACTACACTGCACCTAATGAACTCCTTTGTTACCATTACATAATTAGTGTTGTTTGAAGTTGTTTTGGATAGATTAAGAAAAATCATAAATGAATGAATAAATGTAACAAATTTACAAAAATGTCCCTACTAACTATTGATTATATAATCAACTTTAATAATTAATTAATTCTATTGTAAACTTTTAAAAAGTGAAAAATGATTTTTTGATCCTTTCATGTTGTATTTAGTTGCAGCAATATTTAAAAAAATAAAATTATTTGTTCAACAACTTTGATAAGCAATCCGAACTACTCCCTCCATTACAAAATATAAGTAAAAGTTAGTCAACAAAAATGGATGTATTTGATCTAAATTTTGAACCAAATACATCAAAAAAAATTTACTCATTTTTATTTATATTTTGTAACGGAAAAAATAATATTCAAGAATTCTTTAAAAACATCAATTCAGACATTGTTTTTAGATAAAAGTGTATAGGTTATGATTTTAAAAATTACAAAATACTATAATGTGTGCTATTTGATGTTCTCTAATGTATTTTGGAATTGCAAACAATTAGATCCCACAAAACCCACATCCCAAAACGTGATAGTAATAAGAGTCAGGTTAACTAAGAGCAACTACAGTGGCTAAATCTTTCATTGTGTCTGTCGTCCGCCAACTGAAGTTGCAAGAAATTATTTTCTGAGTGAATTGTATCATTGAAGATGGGATTTGGATTTGCTGCTATCAATTATTGACGCAGTTTGATGCTGTAGTCAATCATGACCATTAATTTTAGATCGGATGGTTAAGATTTAAAATACAATTTTATAAAGCAAAACAATTTCAGTTGTTGATCAGAGATCAGAAGGCCAAGATCTATTACAACACTCTGCTGTAACAGCAGAAAATCTAATTCCGGCTCTACTAACCCCAAGATACTAGTTAGAAAAATTACATTAAAATTAATATTTTTATATTTTAAAAAAATTATCTACACAAATTAGGATCCCAATTAGAGGGAATTAGATTTAGTGTAGTTACCGCAAGACGCGGTACTGCATCCAAACCGTCTGATCACGATCCGGCGGATCAGATTTAAAGTGTTTACTTTTTGCTGTATTTGTATTAGTTGTCTGGTCAAAAATAGAAGTTCGAGATTCGAAACAGTGTGAAACCGCATGATGTAGCAAATCCAAATCCCAATTAGAGTACTAGTAGCTACTGGTAGCATTTTCCTAGAAATAAACACTGGTGTGGAAGAATCAATTTCCTCAACAACTGTAATTACAAGCTATGAGCATGATCCACTTCCACATCAGGGTTGATTTTATTTAGGTGTGTGAAAGCTACTAAACATGAAAAATGAAAAAGCTGGAGAATGGTTGGCCAATGGTGAAAAATACTGCATGCATGCCTGTTAGAGACAAAAGTACAGAACAATGTTGCAGTCCTAGAAAAGGACAATGGCAGTGATAGATAGATATAGATAGAGGAGTAAAGACTGAGGATGCTGCTGCTCTAACAATTCAATTCAATACATGAAAATCCACATCAACACAGGCGCGTGATCCAAGATAAGATTTAATGGCCCGCTGTTGCTGATATTCTACAACACTACATGGAAACATGTGTGCCTCTCAGAAACAGAGTGATAGAGACAAATATTATTGAGAAAAGGAAAGGAACATTGTCTTTACTAAGCCCATTCTTCATGCTGCGGCCCAAGTTAAGCTTATTTTGATGTGTTGTCATTATAATTGCTTAAAATTTGAAATTGAATTTTTTTTTTTTCAAAACAAATACTGTATATTCAAATTATAAATACATTCAATAAAAAATTGTATTATAAATCAATATTTTTGGCTTTCTAGCACTAAAGGCTGTAAACTTTTTGAAAAGAGTTCAAATGATCGTACATAATTGTTAAGAAGTCTCACATCGGTTGTGAGAAAGTCTGAATATGTATTTATAAGTAAGATGCAATCATCACCTTATAAACCAATTTTGTAAGGATGAATTGTGTCGCATAGGTCTATAGATATAGTTTTTCAAAGATCAAATTTTGCTATATAAAAATATTTAGTGGTGCAACTTGTTGCTCGTCTACTTATTTATATTTAAAGTGAAATTTAAAGTCATTATGCTGTTTGACTAAAAAAATTGCATTATAACATCAAATATATTGAAATTATATATTATTCAAATTTTATTCAATAAAAGAAATATTATACAAACTGACATGTATCAATCAACATTATCTATGAGAAATGAAATGAATAAACATGGTTTGAGTAAGAGAGAAAAAAGATTGCATTTGTTGCAGTGGCAAATTATGTATTATTAAGATCAACATTTGTGTGCTCACATTTCATTACTCAAATCTTGTATGTTCATGTTACAAACCCAACGATTAAACAGATAAAGATTTTAGATTTATTTGTAATATTGATTTTCAAGTTTATTTTAGATTTTAAATTGGTCTCTTACATTTAAAAATTTTTATATTGGTCTCTTAGATTATTGGTGTTACAATAAAGATAGTCCTTTTAGTTAATTTTCTATTAAAAATATTTGTGCGGCTAATAGAGACACACATTTGAAAAAATTTAGGGATGTGGCGTGGATATTTTAGACAAAGTTAACTCAAAATTTGACGGAATAAACCTGCTTATACTAACACATGTAATATAAAAGATAAACTTTTAATGTTTTAGACGTAAGAGATCAACTTAAAATCTAAAATAAATATAAGAAGTTGCAAATTAGCGAATATTTTATTACTAGCTTCATTTGCTAGAATATTTTGCTTAACTCTATTCAAAGTGACTTCAATCACCATAGGCTAGAGTTACTTATAGGTATTAATTCTCTGGTTCTCTAGAAAAGAGGTCCGATAACTCAGAATTTGGCTACGAAGTAAATAAAATATGAGAGAAAATTATTCCCGCTTTGAATCGAACTCGAATTCTCCTAATAACCTAGAGTTACTTTATATAGATTTTGTTGTTTATGTTTGAATTCATGTTTTATCTCTAGTTTTTATTCTTCACCAAAGTTTTATCATATTGTACTCTTTTTTTTTGTAAGATTTCTAATGAGGCAAGGGATTTTCACACTATGTGTTTTACTGTTTTAGTTTAGTCATCCCAAATTATTTTGTATATTTCTAATTTTTATTTAATATATTTCCTTAGTGCGCATTCTAGGTAATTTTTTTGAGGTGTCAACATAGTTCGAATATCTTACCTTTTGAGTTACAGTGTTTGCTAAACTTAGCTTTTGTAGATACAAAATAACATAAAAATATGTAATTATTATTTTCCTTAAAAAAAAGTTTATTAATTTACTTGACTTAATGGGTAGTTATAATTCGAATGTATATGGGTAATTAAAAAGTACATGAGGATAAAAGAAAATACAACATATTATAAGTTTAAATGCTACTTGAAATAACATATGAAAATAAGTTGTAAACTAAAAAGTTTGTTAGCACTATAATATATAAATTATATATAAGTTATCTTATCACTATCATTTTTGTTTTTTATTTCCTTTTTAAACATGCATAATAAGTGCACTAGGTGTATTGTTTAACATGACCCATAAATAAATTATAAATTATCTTATCACTATTACATTTGCCTTTTTTTTAGCATCTTTAAGAATTACACCAGATACACTGTTTAAAATGATTTACAAATAAATTATAAGTTAGGTTATTTGGAGAATAAATTCTCTCAAATTAAGACAGAGACACTTATTAAAAAAATCTAACAAATTAACTACCAATCTACCATTCAAAATTATAACAAACTAATACACTACCAATCACCAAACTTAACTACCTACCAAGTAACTATAGCCCACTAACTAATCAATTAATACTAGTATTAGTTCACAATCCACAATTTGTAAATGCGACAAAGAACATAAATGTGTTAAATCAACATCGTCCCTTCCTTTCTTCCCATCCTATAGTGGATGATGATTGATTGATTGCGCATGGTTTAAAGGACAATCAAATGTGTCCCACTTGTACAATGAAACCATATGCACGCTCTCAAAAAATTGTACTCATAGTGTAATTAAATTTTTTACCTTTAATTTGCTAGTACATGTCTCCACAACAAAACATATAAATGTAAATCGGTAGTTTTGAATCCGATGGATTGTATGCTTAGATAATGTTAGTTCGCCGTGCGAGTATTTTTTTACTTCATTTGTTTTTACAGATTTAATATCACTTGTACTCTGTTTCACTTTATTTTTAATGATATTTTCTTTTTGTTATAAAAAAAATTGTAGCTTTGAGATAAATATATAAAATCACAAGAATTTTGCAATTTGAGTGACCTTATGTTTAATCCTACATTCATTAAACTTAATTGTCTGTTTGGTATCACGATGAGTATATGATAATTACAATGATCCACCGTAATTTTTAAAAGCTACACTCTATAACTTCTATAAAATCACGGTGAGTTATCATGATCTTGATATACTCATTGTGATACCAAACATACACTAAATCACATCATTTGCAATTGTAAACATATTGTATGTAGCTTCATATGAAAGCAATGTATAATCTTTGAAAATTGACTAATACAAAAATGGTATATTGTCTTTGGAATTGTACAAAATGGTCCACATTTTGCTTTCAAATTAAGATACAAAATGATGTTGGCTTTTCCCTGGAAAAAGAACAGCAACAGCTGAGAAATTAAGGTGTACATCTGACAAGGGTTAAATATGACCAACACAATGGTAGTAAAATTGTTATATATAGAGACCGGACAGAAAGCACTGTTTCAGAAATTACATGTAAAAGAAAATGAATCACTAGAGAAAGAAGAAACTTAAATCATTGCGAATAACAGGGGCGTCCCGCACACATGTGCGGGATGTGCGGCGACACCGGACCTCTAAATTTTGAGGGCCTCAACTCAAAATTTTGAGGTCATATAATATTACTTATATATTATTTATACACATAAAATATCAGATGTATATTAATAGATTAATATTTAGGCTCTAAAATAATAGTTATATATTGTTAATGATCATAAAATTTCAAATGAGTATCAATAGATTAGTTATGTATACTCGTAAATATAGTTATAGTCCATTTTAATCTTTGTATAAAATTTAATCTTAGATTAGGATGTTCCTTTTTGACGTTATATACAAAGATAATTATTTTGTATTTTTTGTCCTTTTTTTTTTTGAGGTATTTTTTTTGTCCTATTTGATTTAATGCAATTGGTTTAATATTGATAATCTTTTTTGGGCTCTTAATATTGATAAATTATATGTTTACAAGAATAAGAATGGTTATTTTTTTAAAAAAATTATATGCAATTTAAATCGATAATTTAATTTTTATTTTTTTTATTATTAAAGGGCCACTTTTATATTTTGCACAGGGTCTCCAAAAACTTTGAGACGCCGCTGGCGAATAAAGTGAGAAGAGATAAAGTTACAGTATTTTACTTGTTTTAAAAGTGATTGTTAAGTGTATGTATGCTCAAATATGTAAAAATATACTTCCTCCGATTTTATATATAAAAAAGAAAAAAAATTACATTTCTATTTTATTGTAGAATTAATATATACAGATACATTAATTTTATAATAAATCTAAAAAATAAATTTTTTCTTATATATAAAACTGGAGATAGCACTATCAACCAGTTTTCTTTCCTCATAGTATTTTAACATAAACTAGTATGATAGCCCGTGCCGTGCACGGGATTATTTTCTTTTTTAATATTATTTATATGTTTATTTTGATATATTATTTGATTATTTTGGTTTAAAATTCTAAGGTAAAATTGAGATAGGTTTTGCATGATATAGATTTAACGATGTTACAGAATAAAGCGAGATTAAGAGTATTACTTCACTTTCCATTTTATACTATTATGAGATAGATTTTTTATCTCATCTTCATCCCCGAAACTATAGTGATCCTATAAATATAAAATAATTATAAACTCACATTCTTAAAGGAAAATATGATTTGATTTTTCATGATCTTAAATTTTTTAGGACCATACCCATAATATTAAAATATACCATGATTTTTATTTTAATTTTCATCTCGTGCCGACTCTTTATAGAAAATTTACATTAGGTTCATCTCTAGGTTCATTGTCAAACACGGGATAATTTTTATATTTTTCAATAATATTTATTTCCATATGTTATTTTTCTTTTGAAGGTTGTCTATGTCTTTTTTTCATTTTATATTATTTAGAAGGTTATCTACGTTTTTTCAATTGTCTATGAGATTGATTTCTTTTAATTTATTTGAGTATGAAAATATGATATATCTTTAACACGGTAATCTGTACAATTTCATCAACAAAAAATAATTGTAAATTTTATACTAATTTTTAAATGAATAGTAACATACTTTGACCTTGTTTTTATTCTCAAAAATTTTCTTTTCACTGTATCACAAAGAAGCAATCTTCACCCGTGAGCGTCAAACGGAAAAGCCTATGTGTAAATCTCTCCACTCACAATAATAAAGCTTGTTTGATGGCCAAGATAGTGAGCAGGATATGATAATTATGTCATATCCTGTTTTAATTTTTTGTTTGATGCACCAATAAGATATGATAAATTATTCCGTTTTTTAATCCTATCTTATCCTATCAATCCTTTGTAATTTATATCCTGAATTTTTGTTGTGTTAGAATTATCATGTCAGCAGAAGGATAAGTGAATCCTTATTTTTTTCTTTCTCTTCCCCCTCTCTCTCTCTCTCTATCTCCCTCCCTCTCTCACTCTCTCTCTCCTTCTCCCCTCTTCTCTCTCTCACACTCTCTTTCTCCCCCCTCTCTCTCACTTTCCCTTCTCTCTCTTTCTCTCTCTCTCTCTCTCTCTCTATATATATATATCTATCTATCTATCTATCTCTCTCTCTCTCTCTATCTCTCTCTCTCTCTCGTGTTCATATTTCAATCTTTATGTTTACGGACTGTTGATTAAGAAGATCAAGTATGCACTAAATGTTATCTTATTTATTATATTGTGTGCACCAAACACATGATATAATAAGTGTCTATCCTGTCAATATGCTATCATATTCTTATCCAACTCTTTATCCAATCATATTTCTATCCTATCTTGGCCATCAAACGGACCCTAAGGTTATTAAAAAAGTTCGAAAGAAGGTTATGAAAAGTTTAAAATAGCATACATTATAAAAAATCAGAATTATATTAATTTATTTTAGATTTTCAATAGATTTCATCAACCATATGTAATATAATAAAAGAGCGATGGACACGTAATATGGAAAACCCCCTTGGTCGAAATTCAAATTTTAATTAGTCAATGTGTATTTTTAATAGTGGGGTGAGAAATGTTACCAGTTTCCTATTATATTATACCACTGAGAGATTCTCTCTCTTTCTCTCTCTCTCTCTCGTCTCCGTTGCAATACTCTATAGGAGCTCCATCAACAATAAAATAGTTGCTAATTCTAATATTTTTTTAATGAATATCAATAAAATTCTCGTGTTAAGTTATCATTATCTTCTACATACATTTTTCATTACGGAGGATCACTTTTTATCCTGTTAAATAAATTTTTTAATAAATGATCCCCGTGATAAAATATTAAATATGAAAATATGGATAACTCTCGCAGTCGGAATTCAAAATTTAATTAGTCAATGTGTATAATTAATAGTCGGGTGGAATGTGCTCCCTGTTTTCTATTCTACACCACTAAGAGATTTCTCTTTCTGTCTCTCTCTCTCTCTCTATATATATATATATATATATATCTATTTCTATCTCTCTTCCGTCTCCATTATATAATTCTATAGAGGCTTCATCAACAAAAAATAGTTGTCAATTCTATATATTTTTTTAATGAATATCAATTAACTTAATAGATATCCATGGATAAAATAAATGAATATTTCAATTATCCGCATTTAATAGATACTATACACGCCCGCGGCTATCCATACTCGCTAAATAATTAGTAAAATTACTTAAATATCTCTACTTACATATAAATTCTAGTATTTTCATATACAAAAATTCTATTTTTATATTTTATCTTTTGCAGTTTGACACTTTTATATAAATTCTAGCTTTGTTTGGCTCTTTTGCAGTTCAGTGAAGTGATTTTTGTTTGTAGATTTGATATTTTCATTAAAAATATAGAGCAAAATTTATAAATATTATGTTTTAATGTTTTGTATTTTAAAAAAACTATTTTTTTTCAATAATTAGTTCTTTTTTTCATAAAAAAATATCATCCATGAATATATGTTAATATCCACGAATACTTCAATATTCGTAAATTACCCGCTTAGCGGATATCCGCACGAATATGGAGCGGACGCGAATATCATATATGTATGATTGAGCGGATACAGATATCACACTATCCGCGTCCATGAATATCTATTGACATCCCTAGGTGGGAAGTACTTGTTGTTTCTCATTCTCCAACACTAAGAGTTTTTTTTTCTTTCTCTCTCTCTCTCTCTCTCTCTCTCTTCAAAATCTTCTTTTTTGTTTTTGTCTCTAATAAACATAATTTTTTCTTCAAAATAAAATAAAAAGTTTTTACGTAAAAAATGTTTACATATATGTCATAAGCTATTTTTTGGGTTCAAGACTTCAATTCTTCGAGTGATCTTATCCATAAAAAAATATTGTACTTTCTTATTTCAATTTGTTTCAAAGTAATCTAACTATAAATGTTCCTTCATTTTACAAAATTAAAATATTAAAAATGTACCAAGTTAGTGTCGCACAATTGATAGATACTTGGGTCCCTTAACCATTTGGTCTTGAGATCCATCATGACCGGTGCATGTGGAGAATAATTTTTTAGGAGAGGTCAATCCCTTAAATAGATCTCAGTTAAATCGAGTGGATTAGTGTCTACAGTTGCACACGGATGATACCTTTGGTTTAAAAATAAAAAATGTGTATATATATATATCTATTATCTATTACTATATATAAAAATGATACAAATTTTTGGGATTACTTTTTTATTATTTCTATTTTACCCTTAAAAAAAACTACCAAAAAAAATAAAGTAATCACAATTCCAAATTATTAGCACAATTGATGAATAAAATCACCAAATTTATAGAGATGATTTGTTATCTATTAATATTATCTATATCAATATATAAAGAGAATTCCCCTTTTCGCACGGACTTTTCTTATTGTCACTTTTTCCCTTCACTCTATTTAAATTAAATATTTGTATATGTTGAAAAATAACTTCCACATAAAAATAGATTAAGTGGTTATTAATATTTGCACAATAGAAAATATCGATCACACATGGCGGCTAGTATATATAAATATAATATTTTAGAGAATCTATAAAAAAAAATTCTGAGAGTTTCTAAAAAAAAGATAGTATATAATACTGTACTTGAGAGAGTTTTCAAAAAAAATAAAAAAATTGAGAGTTAAAAAAAAATATATATTTGAAAAAGTTTCTACAAAAAGAAAACAAAAAAATATAATATTTGAAAGTTTTTACTAAAAAAAAATATTATAAAAATTCAATTATTGTTGTCAATGAGATTCGAACTACATATTTTTGTTAGTAATTATAAGGTAATTTTCTCTACAAAAGAAAGGTAGTTTTCCTTAAAATATTATAAAAATTCAATAATTGTTGCCAGTGGGATTCGAACAACCTACCTTAAGCTAAAAACTCTGAATAACACCTAAGCAAGAGAAGCTCTAATTGAATGCCACATAAGCAATTACTATTGAGAATGCACGAGAAAGCTCCGTGGGAATCTCGTAATGTATATAATAGAGATTACGCTACCTAAAGTTTGCATATGGTAAAATGTTGCATTTTAGAGGGTTGGACTTGGATATGAGCAATAATTTGAAATTAGGAATAGGATCTCTATTGTAACTGTTTTACGGAGTTTAATGTAACTTCATATTATAGATTATCTCATCCGAAAAAAAATCTAACGGCTCTGATTTATTTAATTAGATTGGTGATTTTTATGCAAAAACTTAATTTTAATCATTCATTTCTCGCGCGCCTAGCTTATTTTATTCCCTTTTATGTAGAACTTGGGCTCAATAATACAATAGTTTTTACCCTAGATTTTTACTTTTGCCACCCTATTTTATTTTTCGCAAACCTTATGAGATTATCAAAATACCTCTATCTGCCACTTAAATAGCGGATTCTACAATTAAAATCTTAAAAATTCCATCTTAAAAGGATTTTTTTCTTTCAAAATTTTCATTTTTATAAATCTTTTACTTAAGTAAAAGTTTTTAACCTGAATCTCTCTCTATCATTTTACTTGTAGCCTAATAACATTTTTTTTTTTGTTTAACTGTTGAATATGACTTTAACAAGTTTGAAAAAAAAATGTTGTCATAATCACCATTTTTTAGTTGTCTAATAATAGTTATATTTTTTTTAGGTTATTGTGATATTGATAAATACATAATTTTCTTCATCAATATCGATAACTAATATTTATTGGAGAACATGTGAGACATTCAAAGTAGACTCACATTTTATTTTATTTTCACCACTAGCATCAAGTGGTTTCAACTCCCTCTCAATTGTAGTTGCAGGGGATCAAATGATCGATAGTTCTTTCTACCAAATCAAATGTCAATTACTATTAAATCAACTAACAATTATGTAAAAAAAAAAACATCAAATTCGAATTTGTGGTTAATGCATATTAACATCCCTAGTACTACTACCAATTTAGTTGTACGTACTGATGGACATCACTACAATATTTTAATTAGCTCTTTGATAATTATTTTATTTGACATCTTTATAAAGACACCAAAAACAAATAGGAAAATTTTCAAGGGTGTTTGAAGAGAAAGACTTAATATGCAACTCATCATTCTTTTTATCCGTCAATCCTTCAATTTTTAAGAGAAATGAATTTTAATAATTTAAAATTTAATTTAAAAATAAATAAAATCTAACTAAAAATTATTATGATCAATATTTGAATTCAAATTTTCTCGAAAGATTTATTTTTAATTTTTCTTTTTTATTATAAATTTTCCTAAAATATATTAATAAAAATAGAATAATTACATATAAATGAAAAGGCAAACGGACAAGCTGCGCCACTAGGAAAATTTCCCCAAATTTTTAATTGAAACTCAACTAGGCGGTTAACTGAGCATATTATTTATTAATTATTAGTCAATTAGAATTTTCTTAAAAAAAATTTATAACGAATTTTCTTCAATGTTTGTTTGCTAGCCTTTTGGACATGTCAAATTCTTAATAACTACAACTTGATTTGAACAAAGGCATGTCAACATATATTTGAATTGATAACGTTTTGTCCCATCTTAATTTGAGTGAGGTCACTGCTTAGACAATCAAGGCAAAACAACTTACATGGAGTATATTTTTTTCTAGTTTGAGATTGTTATGTGATAAAGAAAAATGGATCCCCACTCATCTTTCGATATATCTATCTGTCAACATCCATTAAGCTGTATGCATAATAACAATAAGATGAGACAAACAATATTCTAATATATATATATATATAGCACGATTTAATTAAGGTCAATTCATTAATTAAGTCCAGCTTCCATTTATTTATATTTAACTTATCTTTGGTATCACTGGGTAGATATGTCAGACTTATATGTGTGAGAGTTTTTAATAGTTATTGTTATTTCTTCTGCCTAAAAAAAATATTAAAAGGATTGATAAAATATCAATAATTTTATGATTTTCTTTTTACCAATTAGTTTTATGAAATTTAAGGATGAAGTACAGTACATTGTTTTGTTGGACCTTTTCAAAAAAAAAAAAGTACATATTGTTTTGTTGGAAAACAATAGGGTGTAAGTGGTAATAATCTTGGTTGAATTATCCTTTGCTAGATACTGAAGGAATAATATATAACCTTCAATTCCGACTTGCAATATAGTTGAGAAAGGTGCTATATATACATATATCATTCCTCCAATATTATTATGACCTCTAAAGTTTGGCCTCTTTCTACTACTTTCTATAGTTAAGAATGTGAAAATATAATCAATTGGAAAAAGTGAAAATATAATCAATTGGAAAAAATGAAAATAATATTGTTCAGAATGAGGTCAGTAATTATGTAACAAGAGAGAAAATCTGATAGGATGATGAAGGTTAAGTTTTTTTTTTGGAAGGAGATGAAGATTAGTAATAGTACAGTTAATTAAATAATATTGATATTTAAATTAGATGTGAAATTTTTATTTTGGGCTTTATTTTAATTATTGCTTAGTTATTGGGCCTTTAGTGTTTTAGGCCTTTTAAGTTTATTATCCACTAGCATATAGGAGGAAAAATTCTCATCCCACCCACCATATTTCTTTTTCGCCCCTTAGAAGGCAAAAAAAAATTCGGTAAACACGACCCAAATTTCTTTCAGTCCAATTTTTAAAATATTGTTTTCTCTTGAAAATATGCTTTTTTATTAGTCGACCTTCTGTTTCAAAATACCTAAGTTTTGTCCCAACTTATTAGGGTAAGATAAATATTATATATTGAAAGGAGGTATTTTTATTTATTTTTTCAAATATCTTTGTACGAAAATAAGCTAAACTCACTTTGTTATAATGACCACAATACTATCTTCAATAGAATCAAAACTATGGCGACAAGGCATAAAAAGAACCACTCCTTCGAGAGTGTGTCACTTTAATTGCTTTTTCTATTACAAAGTCCAACAGCTAAATTGATACATAAAAAAGAGTCTGGATTAGGTGCAATCAACACCCATGACTGATATGCAGTTAGTGAAATTAAATTAGAATTTTTATATTTTTACTACATTTAAATATATGAACCGTTTGATTTTAATCAGGCGATCGTGATGCACTGATTGCATCACAATGACTGCATTGAATTCATGTCCATAAAGAAGTAGAAAATTTCAGATTCACATATGAATTCATGTACATCAAATGTTTCTACAACTATCATTATAATATCATTGTTGTACTTTAGGAATGGTGGCAAATTTAGAACCATCACTAGACTTATAACCGCCAATGTTTCACAATTTCCCACCATAATTAAACACCAAATCCCACGCGGAAATTCTTATACCCGCCAACATTTTCACTGTTTAATTTCCTTCCAAATTTTCAATTTTCCTTTCAATATTTTCCATTTCTTCAAAACTCTCAATTTTATTCATTCCCTCCTTCTCTTTCATTCAACAATGTTTAAATACCCAATTTCACAACACTCTCTTCCATCTCAAATTTCTCTGTTAATCTTCTTTCTTTCTCTCACCCAAAAGCTTCAACAATGAAGATCTCAACCATGTCCATTGATAGCAATAAAGAAAATATTCCTCCAGTTTATACCAATCTTGAAAAGAACAAGAATTCAATTCCTCTCATGACTTCTTCTTGTTTCAAGAAGAATAGTAAAAGAAAAATGAAGAGGGTTCCTCTTGCTGATATCACCAATTTGTTTGAGAATTCGTCCACATTAACGATGACACGAGAAGAAAACGGTGTTTCTTCTGTTCTTCCTTCTACGTCGATTGTATTCCGTTTGAATTCTCGAAGGAGGGCATTGAGGATTGGATTTAGATAGTTTTGTAGTTAGAATTCATTTTAGCTTTTGTTCTGTTTACATTTATACAATTTATATACCTAATTGAAATAATTAAAATGAAATGAATTGAAATTCAAGACATTGTGATTTGAATGTTTCATTGATTGTGGTGCTCTTTTGAATCTTGAATGTTGATGCTGGGTTTCTATTAATTTTGTTGAGTACCTTCAAGAACTGATCTTCTAATTTTGTTTTTTTTTTTTTTTTAAATTTTAAGTCATGGTAAAATTACAATAAATTATTATATTTTTAAAATATAAATAAAAAATATATATATATTTATTTAGTGTATATTGGTTGTTTTGTAAAAATCACAAGCAAATTAAGCCAATGTGATTTTACATAAGCTACCATGATCAATTTATTGTGATTTCGGTACACACACACACCCCAAAATACCAAACGTAATTTGAATTGTTTGGGTCACAAATTTCTAGAGATTATGAATTGATTCAAACAAATTTTGATTTCTCATGCATTTTAATTATCTTGTTGTTGTTGATTCATACTACTATATACTAGTTCTATGGTATTCAATTCTCTCTTGTTTGTCTTTTGCATTAATTGCAATTGTTAGATCTTTGTTGTTTCTCTGTGCAAATCACTTTTTTTTTTTCAATCTCAACCATCAGATTAAGGCACGAGAGATGACAGAACACATTATGATAAAAGATGATTCAAACTTAGTTTTATGATTGGTTCTTTTTTGTTTTGGAACTAAGACAATTTTTAAAGTGTGGTCGCTCCATCATACATAAACATTTGAATTGAAAGTTATAAATTGTAACAAAGAGATATGAAAATTGTTCTTAAGGCATCCTAAAATGTGTCTTTATAACATATGTTAAGATATTTAAATAAAGCAAATTTGAATTGAATAATACAAAAAATTAATATTTAAAAAGATGAATATACAAATTCCAAAAATATATTTCTACATTTACTTTCTTAATATCATATACTCTAAAGGCACATAATAGTTATTTTTTTCCTTTCTTAAAATTACTTTTTGGGTCAAAGAAAATACTCCAAACTGGTCTTCCAAGCAAAAGTGGATTTAGATTCTCGGCCCAGCCCATTTAAGAATTGGTCAGCTGTCAAAAAATTTCTAAGGCTTTCAAATTTAAGTTTTTTTTTTTTTTGCCACCTTACTCATTTTCTTGTGTACTCTACAATTTTACTAAAATAGCACTATCTGCTTCTTAAGTAGCGGATAGTTGGATAAACCAAAAACATCATACTAGATTTTATTTTTATAACGTCCTCAACTTAAATAGCGGACAACTTTTACCAAAATTTCTTATTTTTATAACGTTCACTACTTAAGTAGGGATAAAGTAAATGCGTAGGGCATACGAGAAGTAGATAGACCAGCAAAAGAAAATCTCTTCAAATTTCATTACTAAATCAGTCCAAAAACACTAATCATATACTAGTATGTTTATTAAATCTTTTATTAAATTATGTTTATTTTTTAATCTACAATATATAAAGCAATTTTTACTACAACATTTTCTTAAAGAAAAGTATTCGTAATATTTTATTTATCAATAAGTGTTTTTATTTATCAACCATTGTCCATTGGCATAAAATAAACAATGAACATACGCGGTAAGCTAATAGCCGTTGTCATTATCAATAGTTCAGAGTGAAATTCTAGTAACGAAAATAGTCAGAGTATGTAGGATGTCCAAAAAAGATGTTAATCACAGAGTCCCATATTCCTGATGAGTATTCTTTCATGCGGGCATTTGGGATGAGGCCCATGTTTCTAATGGGGTGGGAGACTTTGGTTTTTACTAACAAAGTGACGTTTCAAATTGTGAAAGAGCTTATGGATAGTGTCAACAAGATAGTTGAGTTTATGGATATTGTCAACAAGATAGGCAAACAAGATACCCAAACGAGCATCTGCAAAAGGCCCGTAATTGGAAAAAATGACAACTGATAATATAGTTAACAAGATTGAAATTTGTATAGTGCAGCTTTAAAATTTCAGACAAACTCTCTCACTTCTAAATTCATTACTCATCGTTTCCTGTACTTCCAAGATCCTTCGTACAAAGATGTAGCCAACAAATAAAGATGTTAAATTTAGAAGTGAGAGTTTGTCTGAAATTTTAAAGCTGCACTATACAGATTTTAACCCTGTTAACTATATCATCAGTTGCTGTAACACCCGTATTTATTTATTTTATTTATTAGAGTTAATTAGCCTTTTATGGTATTTAATAGCGAGTTAGTAATTAATTAAGAATTATGGCTATTTTGGGAAAGAGTAGTGTTTTGAGTAGGATAAGTTTTATTAGGGTTATGATAATAAGAGTTGGGCTTGAGTGTTAATGGGCCTAAGTTAGTGAGAGGGATATTATTGTCTTTGGCTAACTAGGTTTAGGTAAGAATTATGAGAATAGAGAGAGAGTGCTCATAACTTGAGAAAATAGAAAGAGGTAGAAAGAGAAAAACTTTGAAGAGAAGGAAGTAGAGGGGAAGAATAGAGAAAGCTCAAGAGGAAGAGGAAATCAGAAATTCATCATCCTTAAGGTTAGAGAGTAGTTTACAATTCATGTGAGATGATCAAAGAGGGGGGAGATGCCTATTCTCCATACCCAAACCCTCTCATCTCTTTTGGTGGGGAAAGGGAATCAAGGGAATGTGATTTAATGATTTTCTGTGTTAATGCATGATGTTAATGTGTTATTATATGAGCCTATCTTCTATTTCAATCATTAATTTCGTGTGTTATATGAGAATTGTTGTTGTTGATATTTAAAAATGGGTTTTGAATAAAATGAGGAAAAATCTCTACTTTCTACTTGAAATGATGTTTGATGATGTTAGAACTTGTACTTCTAGGTCTATATATGATATGTATGCTTAAATGTGATAGCTTTAAGAGTTTATGACATGAAATTCGTGATTTTTATGTGATTTCTATGTGAACCCGTGAGCAGAGCATGAAAATCTGGGTTTGGTCGCTAAGCCACCAATCCGTCGCTTCGAGCGAGGATTCATGTGTTCTTCACGAACCCAGAATTTCATGTGGTCGCCCAGCGACCAGTAGCGACCGCCAGCGACCAGAAGTCGCCAGGCTTCGCTCTGAGCGATGACTTGTCTGTCTCTGCTCGTTTGTTCCATCGCTGGTAGTCGCCCAGCGACCATGACCTGATTTTGAGAAATTTCTTCATGTTGTATGATGAGAGTGAGCTTATAATATGTTTAGATTTGGTCCTATAATGTGTTATATGTATGGATTGATTGAACCTTGAGTTGGTATGATGATAATATGTTTATATGAGTATGTTGATTGAGATTGAGCTATGATTAGCTAAGATAACATGTGTTATTATGTAATGTTTGAATGTATACCTTGATGATGATATGATGACGTGTTGAGATAAGTTAATAATAACTTAAAGAAGGAGTAATAGGGATGAGTGGCCTATTATTCATGAGTAGAGTATAGTTATCATCACTATTTGGTATGTGTACATTCATGCATTCATCTTTTGAGTCGGATATTAGGATCATGTGGATTCTAATAAAGAGGATATCAAATGATAATATTTGATAAAGACGGATATTAGAGGTGAGATACTCTAATAAAGACGATGGTACCACATGCATTAGATATGTCTAGGGTGACATACATTGTGTATTTGCACTAGTTTGCATTAGGGTGTTATGTGACCTCATTGATAATTGATAATTGATAATTGGTAATTGTGATTGCATTCCGTTATGAACTTATGGGTGTTTGGATTGTGTAGTTTGATTAGATGATCTAATCCTCATTAATAAGTGTGATATTGCTATGTTGTTGGAGATTGCTAATACTATGTGGTATATGCATGATTTAATTTATTATGTTTGTTTATATAATATAAGTGTATACTATGCTTATTATTATAAACTTGAATTGCAACTAACTCTCTATCTTTGTGTATGTGTAATGGTTTGGGTCCAGATTCTCCACTTGAGGAGTGATCCCGTGGCTTTGGAGTTTAGCTCGTGAGGACTAGCATAGCTTGGTAAGGTGAAGGATAGGAGGATCCTAGAAGCTTAGAGGTTTAGGATATGCTCTGATACTTGTAACCTTGCTTAGACTAGTATTCGGTTCTTCGCTTGTTTGAGATTTTATGTATGACCTTGCTACTTATATTATCTTATCTTTTATTACTTGTTGGATTATCTTGGATTATATGATGGGTCTTCATTGTGGAAGTACCTAGTTGAAGTTGTAATATGATTTATGACTTGCATGCTTGGATTTAATTGCTATAACTTATTAGTATAGTAGTTTTGATGCTTCCGTTGGCTTAAGTGGATTAAATGCATGCTATTAGTTACTTTGTGTTAAGTAATGCCTTGATGATTTGTATGTTGAATGATTTAAATTAATTATTGCATGCGAATCGATTAGGAGCGTTACAGTTGCCATTCTTTCCGATTACGGACCTTTTGCAGATGCTCGTTTGACTATCTTCTTTGGCTATCTTGTTGACAATATTCATAAACTCGGCTATCTTGTTGACATTATCCATAAGCTCTTTCACAATTTGAAACGCCACTTTGTTAGTAAAAACCAAAGTCTCCCACCACTTTAGAAACATGGGACTCATCCGAAATGCCCACATGTAAGGATACTCATCAGGAATATGGGACTCTGTGGTAATATAACTAAGATTTTTATCAAAACTCTTTAACATTGCTTTCAAAGCAAGAAAATCAACATCAGACTCGTGATCTAACATAACCTTTATTACCCATCTCTTAATATTTTGTCTCAAGACAAAATCAACATCTTTTTTGGACATCCTAAACTCACGAACAAGATCAACGAATAGGGGATTTGTTAGGTACTTTTCTTCGAAAAACGGCAAGCTCAACTCTGATCCTGAAAAGATAAGAGTTTGTCTCTTCGCGGGTAATCTCCCGCCTATTTTTTTCAATTCGGACTCAAATGCTAATCGGCCCATCCACCTAGTTTCATATAAAACAAAAAACCTTACTTCATTCAAATGCAGAATGCCTCTCGAGAGAAGATCAACAACACGTTCAGGGACCACAATATCAACACTACGAAGAAGATGCAATACCTGGTGGTGAATGGGTGTACCCCCATAAGCAGATAACGTCTCCAATTTCGGAGCAACATCATGGAATTCATTCACCGTGTTCTTCCTAATTTCTCTTGTTGAAGTCAAAACTAAAGCTAAAGGACCGCTAAAATACCCACAAGACAAACTTTAACACAAAATACCTTCAACGGCTAACAACACCAAATACATAACGTTCAATTCAAAACACAAACACAGATTCAAGAAAATAAAAAAATAAAAACAAACCCGTGCTTCTCATTGAATTTCATGATCTTTTCAATAATGGGTACCCCAAAAGCAAGAGTTTTTCCAGTTCATGATCCAGACAGACCAATCACATCACGACCTTCCATCAAAGGTTTAAACACCAGCATCTACAATTAATAAATGATAAAATTATCAAATATCATAAAAACATGATGATAATCATGATTTCCAAGATTCAAAAAATTATAAAACCTGACTATTAGAAAGCTTGGTGATTCCCTTTTTCTCCAATGCATCAACAAGATCTTGGGAAATTCCAAGATCTTTTACAAGTCTGTGTTGGTTTGTTTTTGTTGATTTTTCTTCATCTGAAAAATTGCTTTCATCACCGGAAGAGAAAGATGCTCGAAGTGATTTATAGTGGTGGTGGAAGGGACGCGCCGTGAAAGAACAGAAATAAAGCTTCGTAGAATCATCATCTTAAAAATGAAAATGGATAGCAAAACTGATTAAATAATCAACCACAAACCTTTTTATAGCATTCGCAATGTAAACCTTTTTTTCCAATATATTTGGGGAATGTTAACTTACGTCCTTAAGGGCATATGTTAAGGAGTTTAATATAGAACTATTTTTTTTGAAACATGTGTAATACACCTTTTAAATATTAATGTTTAAAAGCTTGGTGATTCCCTTTTTCTCCAAAGCATCAACAAGATCTTGGGAAATTCCAAGATCTTTTACAAGTCTGTGTTGGTTTGTTTTTCAATAATGGGTACCCCAAAAGCAAGAGTTTTTCCAGTTCCTGATCCAGACAGACCAATCACATCACGACCTTCCATCAAAGGTTTAAACACCAGCATCTACAATTAATAAAGGCTTAAATAGTGTTTAGACCCTGCAATTGTCACTCATTTTGAAAAGAACCCCTGTTAAAAATAAATTTTGATTTTAATCCCTGCAAAATTTAAAAGTTTTGAAAAGAGCTCCGAACAAGAATTCTTGATGCCATGTCACCATTTTAATGACGTGGCGGTTGCTGACCGTGCTGAATAGTACACGTGTCAAAAACTTGCCGACGTGGCAATACACACACATTTTCCATTTTTTTAAAATTGAAAATTCCCTTTTTTCTTTTATTTTTTATTTTTTTTAAAACAAATAAATCAATTAAAAAAAAAGAAAAAAAAAGAAAAAGAAACAGAACAATAAAAATCAACAACATTCAGCATCTCCTTCTTTATTGTTTCAAACACCAAAACCACCATAACCCCTAACTAAACAACAACAATCAAAGAAACAAAACCAAAAAGAGTGAGAAAATAAACACAAACAAAACAGAACGAAAAGAAGGAACTGCCGCACACCACCGTAGTCACCGCCGTCGAATCCGGCCGGAACCGTCTTCGTCGCCGCCGACCAACAACCACCACGGACAGGGCATTGTTGAGGTACAAAAGTAAGTATAGATTTATCGTCTCCACAGGGACTGATGCGATATCGATGCCGTTCAACAATCAATATGATTCTAAGTAAAGTGTTTTGAAGATATTTGTTATGAAAATTTGTGAAAATAAAGTTGTAAGTGCAATAAAAGGAATTGTTATCAGAGAGAAAAGTTTGCTGAGATTAGATTTCACCAACCCAATCGCATGTATCATTCTAATCAGTTATACATGTTTTAGCTATCAATCAATTCTATCACATATCACTCACGTACGTGTCCGTTTCCAGAGCACGATGAGAATCCCGCTATATTCATTAACCCTCGATGTCTCGAGTGATCGATCAATATACCGGCTATATCATATTGCTCAAACTCCGATGTCTCGGACAATTTAATCAACACAATAGTTTTAAAACTTGATATTTAGAGTGAATATTAAATCTAAATCTATGTCTAGAATTTAGAGTTTAATAGATGATTGTTCTAGGTCTTGGATTCAAAAAGCATACGTCTATACCATTTCAAAACCTAGAATTAAAACATACAATTCAAGAACAACATCAAAATTGATAAGTAAACTAAAACCATATATAATACCATGATCAAATTAGATACATACTCATAGGTTGATTACACCTAATCCCAACAAAGAGAGATTAGCTACTCATTTTCATGGTAGCTTTACAAAGATTAAGAATAAAAGAGATGAACAAACTTATCAATGATGATTTCTCAACTATTGTAGTGAATCCACCTTCAAATCCCCTTGAATCTGGCTCCTAGGGTTTCCCTCTACTTCTGATTCTCTATTACAAGTTATATCCAAAGAAAAATGACAGCAAGCTCTATTTATAGTGTTTCTGAAAATTAGAACTCGCTGAGCGAGCTCCAGCTCGCCATGGCGAGTTGACCTTTCTTCACCAGAGGGTTACTGCCACGTCATAAGTGAGTTTTGAACCGCCTTCACTCGCCCTGGCGCGTTGTTACTCGCCCTGGCGAGTTGCTGCTCGCTATGGCGTGTGTATCAGTTTTCCACTTTGATGCTCTCTGTCTCCACTCGCCCTACACTCGCTCTGAGCTCGCCCTGGCGAGTTAGCTTCAATTTTTCTTCAAATTTTCATTTTCTGCATCAATAGTTGGGATTAAGAAATGCTTGACAAAATATAGCTTAAAACAAATATATACAATAAAGTGGGATAAACCTAATGAATATCTTACAAAACAAGTTAATAAGTGCTTAAAACATATATGAATTTTAGCTACTTTTTGGCACTTATCAGGCATCACCACCAGCGCCAGACCTCCTTCTCTCTCCCGCCGTGACCCCTTTCTCTCTAGGCCGCATCTCTTTGTTCCGATTTCTCTCTCTCACGGTTAACTTTCTTTTTTCTCTCTTGTACGCATTTTGTTTGTTTTGTTTCAGGAATGAAAGAATTGGGTTATTTCAGGAATGAAGGAATGAAAGGGAAATGGATTGACTTGGGTTATTTCTTTTGATTTAATTTATTTTTGATGATGATGAAGAAGCTTATGAATGAATGGAACTTTGAATTTCTTTTCCATCGTTTAATCCTTTCCCCCTTTTTCATTTCTTTCTTTTTTAAAAAAAAAAATTCTTTTAATTGATTTATTAGTTTTAAAAAAAATAAAAAAGAAAAAGAAAAAAGGGAATTTTCAATTTAAAAATAAAAAGAAAAATGTGTGTGTATTGTCATGTCAGCAAGTTTTTGACACGTGTACTATTCAACACAGTCAGCAACCGCCACGTCATTAAAATGGTGACATGGCATCAAGAATTCCTGTTCAGAGGCTCTTTTCAAAACTTTTAAATTTTGCAAGGATTAAAATCAATTTTTTTTTTAACAGGGGTTCTTTTCAAAATGAGTGACAATTGCAGAGGCTAAAACACTATTTAAGCAATTAATAAATGATAAAATTATCAAATATCATAAAAACATGATGATAATCATGATTTCCAAGATTCAAAAAATTATAAAACCTGACTATTAGAAAGCTTGGTGATTCCCTTTTTCTCCAAAGCATCAACAAGATCTTGGGAAATTCCAAGATCTTTTACAAGTCTGTGTTGGTTTGTTTTTGTTGATTTTTCTTCATCTGAAAAATCACTTTCATCACCGGAAGAGAAAGATGCTCGAAGTGATTTAGAGTGATGGTGGAAGGAAGGGACGCGCCGTGAGAGAACGGAATTAAAGCTTCGTAGAATCATCATCTTAGAAATGAAAATGGATAACAAAACTGATTAAATAATCAACCACAATCCCTTTTATAGCATTCGCAATGTAAATTTTTTTCCCAATATATTTGGGGAATGTTAACTTACGTCCTTAAGGACATATGTTAAGGAGTTTAATATAGAACTATTTTTTTTGAAACATGTGTAATACACCTTTTAAACATTAATGTTTAAAAGCTTGGTGATTCCCTTTTTCTCCAAAGCATCAACAAGATCTTGGGAAATTCCAAGATCTTTTACAAGTCTGTGTTGGTTTGTTTTTGTTGATTTTTCTTCATCTGAAAAATCGCTTTCATCACCGAAAGAGAAAGATGCTCGAAGTGATTTAGAGTGGTGGTGGAAGGAAGGGACGCGCCGTGAGAGAACGGAATTAAAGCTTCGTAGAATCATCATCTTAGAAATGAAAATGGATAACAAAACTGATTAAATAATAAACCACAAACCCTTTTATAGCATTCACAATGTAAACTTTTTAACCCAATATATTTGGGGAATGGTAACTTACGTCCTTAAGGTCATATGTTAAGGAATTTAATATAGAACTATTTTTTTTGAAACATGTGTAATACACCTTTTAAACATTGTTTAAAAGCTTGGTGATTCCATTTTTCTCCAAAGCATCAACAAGATCTTGGGAAATTCCAAGATCTTTTACAAGTCTGTGTTGGTTTGTTTTTGTTGATTTTTCTTCATCTGAAAAATCGCTTTCATCACCGGAAGAGAAAGATGCTCGAAGTGATTTAGAGTGATGGTGGAAGGAAGGGACGCGCCGTGAGAGAACGGAATTAAAGCTTCGTAGAATCATCATCTTAGAAATGAAAATGGATAACAAAACTGATTAAATAATCAACCACAAACCCTTTTATAGCATTCGCAATGTAAATCTTTTTTCCCAATATATTTGGGGAATGTTAACTTAAATCCTTAAGGACATATGTTAAGGAGTTTAATATAGAACTATTTTTTTTGAAACATGTGTAATACACCTTTTAAACATTAATGTTTAAAAGCTTGGTGATTCCCTTTTTCTCCAAAGCATCAACAAGATCTTGGGAAATTCCAAGATCTTTTACAAGTCTCTGTTGGTTTGTTTTTGTTGATTTTTCTTCATCTGAAAAATCGTTTTCATCACCGGAAGAGAAAGATGCTCGAAGTGATTTAGAGTGGTGGTGGAAGGAAGGGACGTGCCGTGAGAGAACGGAATTAAAGCTTCGTAGAATCATCATCTTAGAAATGAAAATGGATAGCAAAACTGATTAAATAATCAAACACAAACCTTTTTATAGCATTCGCAATGTAAACTTTTTTTTCCCAATATATTTCGGAAATGTTAACTTACGTCCTTAAGGACATATGTTAAGGAGTTTAATATAGAACTATTTTTTTTGAAACATGTGTAATACACCTTTTAAACATTAATGCAAGTTGAAATACACCGACGATAAATCCACCATAGCAGATTTTTAACCTGCTGAGGGGCCTTTAACTTCCCAATCAAATACCAAGCACCATTTCTTTTTAAAATATGATATGTCCAACAAATTCTGAGTGCACAGTCGATAAGCGCTTCTAATAGTGTACAAGTCATCTTAACAAATTCAATATTTGATTTTGTGCATTCTAAAGTGGTACATTCCAAGTCTAACAAATAAAAAATTGGGTAAATAATTGCATTTTTTATTTCTCTATTTTTATTTCTTACAAAAATAAGAGGACAAATTTTCTAAGGTTCCGTTTGGATTGATAGAATGTAATGGAATGGAGCGGAGCGGAATGACATATAATATTGTTCCATTGTTTGGATTTGAAATATAATAATGGAATGGAGCGGAGCGGAATGAAATAAGATGAAATGAATTTAATATCCAAACATTTGAGCGGAATATTCATTCCATTCCGCTCCATCCTATTCCACTCGATTCTATTCTGCTCCACTCCATTCCATTACATTTCATCAATCCAAACGGAGCCTAAATGAGCGAAAATATATAATTTTGATTTTGTATTATAATTTTTTTTTGTCATTTTATATGTACCCCTTGTTGTTAATAATTTTTTAATACTTAATTAGGGTGACTATATGACACTTTGAATAGCAGTACTTAAGAACCATCTCGAGACACAAAATTCAATTATATTAACGTTTTAATACTTAAAAAAGAAGATTGTCAAAAAAAAAACTTAAAGAAAGAAACATCACGAGGGAAAAGAAACAATATAAAGGAAATGGAATAATGTAGAAAATAATTCTAAAGCATTTCAAAGTTGTAAGGAATACATACACACACTAGCTAATTTCGTTATTTAAACTAGTCTAAATCTATTTCGATAGATTTATCAAACATTGACTCAATTATATTACCACTGCTTATCAACCAAAAAGAAGATTACATTACCACTAGATAGACTTTTTTTTTATTAACCTTTTTTCACATATAGATACTTCTCCGATCTTTAATATAAGAAGAAATTCAATTTTTAGATACATTAAAAAATTAATGTATCTAAACTATATTATAGACTAAATATACTTATTTTTCAAAGTATCTAAAAAATCAACTTTTTTTTATATTAAGAACTAGAGGAAGTATCTTAAATACACGAAAAATGGATGCATTATCTGACTTTTGATAGATTAATTTAAAATAATAATGCTGCTCATGAAACAAAATAATTTATTCATTATTCATAAAAACCATTTGGGTGTTTGTGGCGATGTCATGTGTGGACACTTAAAATTTTCCACTTTAAGATAATGATTTACATCATGGGCTTGAAGCCTTGAATAGATGCATTGACTTCATGGTGAATCTTTCAAAATCGATTGCAAGCTAATTAGTTATAAGTGCGTCAGATACGTAAAGATTAATTCCATAGGCAGAAGATTTAAGTTGATAGGTGTTGACGTGTTGTGGATAAAGAACTAGTAAGATTAACATCAGATCGCATTTTACTTGATGAATATGGCACTAAAGTTAACCAAGATTTTTAAACCAAAAAAAAAGTTAACCAAGAATTTTCTTTTGATAGTTAAATAAATGAATTTCATTAAATAACTAAAACAAGAATGTTAACTAACATATCGAGCTCAAGTGTTAATTAACGAGCTCTTTAGTACAATTGTTTGAAAAAATTCAAATTTGATTTTTAATAGAAATAATTTTTGGTCAAACCTTTGAGTCTGTTTGTTTCAGCTTTAAAAAATATGAATTTTTTTTTAGTACTTGTTAAAATATATTTTGTAAAATCGTTTTTTAAAATATTAAATATATATATATATATATATATATATATATATATATATATATATATATATATATATATTCATTTTTTCTAAATTGAAACACTAATTTTGACATCATATAACATAAACATACATTATTGAAGATCAAAACATAGTCAAAATCGCAATATTTTCAAAAAGTTGTATTTCAAAAATGATTTTTATGAAAATCTATTTAAAATAGCTTTAAATTAAGTGATTTTTTTGAAATTTTGATATCCAAAAACTAAAATAAAAAAATGATGAAATGCTTAAAATGACATTTTAAGAATAACTATTCAAACCAAATTTTTATTTGAAGCTTTTATAAAAAGTTTCTTTATAAATTTTTTTTACACAAAATTATGTAACACTATAAAATCTATTTTTAGAAAAACCCAAAAAAATTGCCTTTAATTTACCTTGTGGATAAAATCTAGATTATCAGGGGCCCCTTCTTAGAGAATCACACGATTAATACCATATAAAAGTGACCATGTTATAAAAAAAATATTATTGATCATGTTGTGAATAAAATCGAATAGCAAGATATGAGAGATAGAGAGAATGAAAGTATATTCTTATTAAGACTTTCAGGTGTATAAAATACAAGAGGATGATGGTCCTATTTATAGGACAAGAGTAGGAGACAACTCATTAATGGACATTCACTCAATAATCAATATTATTCATAACACTCCCCCTTGAATGTCCATTGAGGATATGCCTCATTAAAACCTTACTAGATAAAACCCATTGGGAAAAAATCCTAGTGAAGGAAAAAGAGTACATTATCCTTTGTGTGTGAACTGCCTCATTAAAAACCTTACCATGAAAACCCAGTGGGATAAAACCATGGTGAAGGGAAAAAGAGTGCAGAACATATTTGTGTCTCCCCCTCATAAAGACAATTATATATGAGGTGAAGAAAAACCAAATAATCTTCTATATTAATTTCTCAAAAGCTTTACTTGAAGTTGACTTCATAGAAAGATCTATCAGATCTTATTTCTTGTACGCTTCTCCAAATTTGCATTTTGTGCGACATTATCTTCATACTGAATTGTTGCAAGAGCCCTTTGACGAAAGTTCACAAATCTCTTGTATCTGTTGGATCTCGTACTTGAACCAAATCACATTCTTGATTATCTCATGTAGTGTTAAACTTTTCTCGTCATTTTATTTCATAAGATTGTTATTGTAGTTAGTTTCACAGATCTTCATGAGTGACTGTATTTACTCATGTAAACATATAGTTTGTATTTTACAAATAACCTGCTTATATCTCAAAATAACAAAATATATATATATATATATAATAACAAATAATATGTCAACAATGTATTTGTCTCCTTTTGAATTAAAATGTGGTACTTCAGGACCAATTCAAATAAATCATCATTTTCTTGAGACGTGTGATAACCTTTGTTCACATCAAGTGACATCGATACACAAATTATATCTTTTCATATAAAATGTGTTTAGTATCGTATTTCATTTCAACATATTTCATATGAATGTCTTGGTGCAATAAATCACATTGAAATACTAAATTTGCAATTCAAAACAAACTTTGACCATCCAACATATTTCATTCCAAAATTTTCTTTAATCAATAGATTTCAAGAACTCTTCAGGAGTTCTGGTCAAGTTTATATTATCATCATAAAAATCAATTATAACAAATCCATTTTCAATGATGGACAAATGTCATTCTCATATTTCTCATTTGGAAATATTCACTAAAATTATTATACAACATGCATTTTGATTGTATGCATATACAAAGAGACTTATTTATTTTATTAAGTCATCTCTTTAATATTTTTAATTGCATATCTCATGCAAATTAATTCCTTTAAGGAGTTTCATATAATCCTCACTAACAACAAGTGAGCCATGTAGATATATTGTAACACAATTTTAAAATAAAGTGAGCCTTTTTGTGTTACTAAAAGTAAGAAAATATTTTAATTTCACTTCAGGTGAATATCTCTCATTTCACTTGAATACGAAGGCTCGTATATGCTTATTGGATTTATACCTTCAGGGCATAGACTTCAAGTCCAAAAACCATTATAATTTGCAAATGAATTGCTTCTTTATATTTTGGCTAACCACACCCTTTAATTTGGGTTCAATATTCTCGCACTTATAATATTTAATTAGCGCTACATCATTTGTCGACAATTTTTCAAGTTCTTGGTTCTTTGTTTTAATTTGTAGAGATATAATCGATTGAGATCTCTTCATTATCAGAAATGACAGGTACCTGAACCTCTTCAGGAGGTATAAACATTTTGCAATCTCTACACTTTTCATGATTATTTTTCTCACCAACAAGACCATCTTCCTTCTCTAAGTTTTATCTTTGGAACCAAGTTTTAGGCATGCTTTAGCCTATTAAAATTTCAGTAGAAAAGGACATTTGCAGCATAAAGGAATTTAGAAACCTCTTTTAGGTCAGAGAATGCATATTTTGAACTTCATGTTCACATTGTTGTGTGCGAGTATTTAATTGCATTCTATACAAATATTTCAGAGCTGCTTATATTTATTTTTCTCTCCCCCTAATGCCGATAACTAATAACAAGATATAAAATATCTTATGGCAAAGACTCAAATTCATTACATAATCTCAGTTTTATGTAGTTTCATCTAACATTGTCTGCTGGACAATGGAGAACATATAGTTCACATAAAGATTCTTTGATAAGAGATATTAAGTCCTGACCATGAACAAATTTTAATGGGGAAAATTTTAACGATTCATTGGCTTGATGCACATAGATGTTACTACTAGCAAAGTAACATGTCCAAGTAAGGACCTTTGTTCTCATAATAATTGTTTGGCTATAAATATGAAGCATTTTGCTAAATATCTTTTCCAAACCATTCTAAATATGAACATGTGCAACTCGACATTCAAAATATGTCACACACCAACTTGATCAAGGTTGGTCACATTTACTTGGCCATTTAGTCGATGCATCGATAAACTTGTATAATATCTATGTGGCCCACAAACTATTAGATATATGCACATGTATCATATCAAATAATGGGAAATTCAAATCCCTTATTTCGCCTTTTATTGGCTTTGAGAACAATATTTGACAATTCATTATATTGAAGAATGTTCATACTCTTTGATTGCATCATAAGACTCGGGATGGTCTAACCGGTCATGCCATTATATTCACTTTTCAAATGTAGAACTTTGTCTTAAATAAAATGATACATTAATATTTCATATAATATTTTCTCGCAATTTGAATCCTTCAGGGATTTTCATATTTACTCATTTTATCGTCCTACTTTGATATCAATAGTTGGGGGAAATAAGAGAGTCTTTAAATCACACTTGAATTCTCAATATTCTCCCCCTCATGTGTGATTTCCACCACATCATCATAAACATTGTTTGGGATTTCATAGATCTCTGCCGGAGAATCACCATACTAATTTCGTATACACAATCATGTCCTTCTGGGACAATTTAATCATACTTTGATAAAAGATCACAACTTATATGAAATATTTACTTCAGGAAATATCTCAATGATACATAAATTTATCAACCAATTTACAATGAATAATGGTTGTAGAATACACATGGTATTGTATCTCATTTTACAAAAATAATTTGATTGAAAAGATAAATAAATAGTTCATGTTATATGTTCATTTTTACTATGAATCTTCTGGATTCTTAGTTAAAGTACATCACACTATGGCTCTTCTGGGCTCATAGTTTAAAACTCAATAAATTTCTATGAGCTCTAATGCACTCTCAATATAACAATAGTTGCTCTTCCGGAGCTTTACATAACTTTTGTAGTGCCAAAAACATTTTAAAATTTCAGGCAAACTATACTCATAATATATCAATCATATTATATAAATAACAATATAAAATTCGAAATTTTTTCTTTCATGCATTATGATCAAATTCCATTAAATTGACAATAAAACATTTAAGTCGGGTAAATCATGACAAATCACCAATATACCATTAACTCACATCTTAGAAAAGACGGAGAAATAAAATTAACGCTACAAATTAAAAGTGAGAATTGAAAGTCTTTAAAATCTTAACCATACTTTCAATTTGTGTTTATGATAATAAATGTCATTAATTGTCTTTTATGATAAACAATAAATAAGAGTAAAAACAATGTATCCAAAAAATAAGTTGCTACTTCGGGAGCATATTCATGGGGGAAAAATTCTTCTAATTTCCTTTGGTGCGACACCTAATTTATACTAAAATAAAATAGGCCTTATCAACAACTACTTTGAAAAATCATAATTTTTCAACCTTTTTGGGATACTTGATATTAAATATTTAGTTCTTCAAGAACTATATCACCAATATTCATAAACAATGATTATAAAAAAAATCATTATTTGAGACTTTAAATAATATGATGCATTCTCAGAGTGATCTTATATTTTCCTTCATGTAAAGACATATTAGCTCTTCTGGAGCTATATTTTGTGCAATTCGTAACTTTGTTACTCTATATAATAATACATTAGCTTTTCATATTACTAATATTACGATCATCACATCTTTATAATTAAGTTCTTCGAGAACTATATAACAAATTTAACAAATCTCTATAATATAATATTGTGTAATTCTTTGCATATTATTGAATTTTTCTCGAATTCATGAAACAAATACATATATTAATTTATTTTAAGTTCTCCAAGAACCGTATAGAAATCCATTAAGGATAAGTGACAATTGAATTCTTTTGAAATTCATAATAAAAATTGAGATTTTTTTTTCTTCAGTTCTTCCGGAACTATATTATTGAATTCTTCTGGAATTCACAATAAAAATTGAAATTTTTTCATGTTATTTAAGAACCAGGCTATTGAATTCTTCTGGAATTCAAAGAGAATAAAAATTGATTTTCTATGTTCTTCAGGAACTATATGCAATCAATTTTTTTTTTTTTTATATTTATAATTTAATAACAATCACTTTTATAATCCTTCAATAATACTTTAATATTAAATTTATATTAGTAAGAACAATCAATTCTTTGCGCAATTCTTCAGGAATGCGCAATATTAACTTTCCAGTTCTCCGAGAACTATGTCCAAATATTCAAAATAATGATATAATTCATTCTTTGAGATGTCCTTTGCTTCAACATTAATTTTTTTTTTCTATAATTCTTCGGGAATTATATCACAGTTGATTTTCATAAGCAAAGTCAAAGATCAATACTTCGAGCAATTCTTCGAGAATGCTTTAATGTTGAATTATTCTAGAATTCATCAAGATTAAATATGATTAACACATTAAACTATGAATAACATAAAGTACTGTGATAAAGAATAAATTTTTCTATTAATTAATTTTGCATCAAATGCATCAAAATTGTAGAATATTTTAATTTATATTCATTTCAAGATTCAAGATGTTGCTAGTAATTTTTTTATTTTATTTAGATGGTTATTTAGGAAATGTGGACATACCCTTAGCTAAAAAGGAATGAATGATATATACATTGAAAGACACTAATGACATATCAATATAATAATGAATACTACGTTTCAATCTTGGAAAAGAAATAATAGTATGACAATATTAATAAATAGGAATGAAATTATTAACAATCAATTTGATTTTAATTAGTCAACGTAATTAATATCGTATCGATATTTTTATTTTTATGAGAATAACAAATCAATATTAGTAAAAAGTCATTAATGATGAAAACATGTCAATAGAAATAATTATAGTATATGAATGTTATTAGTATAAAAGTCATTCAATTATTTTCAATGGAATCAATTAGTCAAATTTAATAGAATTACTATATGGTCAAAATTAATAACAAAATTCAAATAATTAGTTAGGATTATGAACAACAGTGTTAATTAGTTGATTGATCAAAAGGTAAAATTATATCTATATTGAATTAAAATAGACATTATATTAGGTTCATTGAGATAATACATAATAATAATAATAATAATAATAGTAAATTGCAATAATGTTGATTAGTCTACCTTCAGGGATGACTCAAAAATATGAATTGAATTTAAGTTCTTCAGGAACTATATATATATAACATAAGAATAATTCATTTTGCAATCCTTCAGGGATGCATTTATATATAACATTGAGTTTTCAAGTTCTTCGGGAACTATATCATATAAATAAAAATTAACATGTTTATGGTCTTTTGGATGATTGAAGTGTCGATGTTTCACCATACATGTGTCGGTCACGAAACATAACATGTTTCACCATACTGTTGTCGGTCACGAAACTCGAACAATATCGAACATCCAAATACATAAAGACATGAATCTTCAGGATTCATATTTTAAAATTTCATCATGCTATGAATCTTCAGGATTCATATCTCAAAAAAAAATTACCACGATGCTTCTGGATCGTAGACTATGAATATTCATGATTCATATTTCAAAAAATTAACTATGGTACTTCTGGACCATAAGTTGTAAATCAAAATAAATTAAGATCTAAAAAAAAACTAGAATTATAAAACTCATATAAAAATAAATATAAGTGGGAGAACTTACAAATTGTAGAGAGAGTTGTTTAGAAGAGACTATCGTGCTGATAACGTGTTGTGAATAAAATCGAATAGCAAGATATGAGAGATAGAGAGAATGAAAGTATATTCTTATTAAGACTTTCAGGTGTATAAAATACAAGAGGATGATGGTCCTATTTATAGGACAAGAGTAGGAGACAACTCATTAATGGACATTCACTCAATAATCAATATTATTCATAACAGATCATATGTTGAGGCATTATTCGTCCACATTTTCAAATCAACACAAGAAAATACACAAACCAAGTATACAAGATTTATAATACATGTAAAGAGATCAGAAACATAGAACATTACTCAAACCACAATTTTAATCTTAACGATCAAACTATTGTCTTCCATACACACAAAATGAACAAGGACAAAATAAGATACGTAGTCTTTAAATTCATTCAATTACGGTTCAATTTTTGGACTCGTGTTTTCTCAACTCGAGAACAATATTTAAAGTAACTCTTAAAAATAATCCAATTCTACTAGAGAACAGTCAAATATATCCAATAAATTTTAGATATATGGAACCAAATATACACTCGATATTTTCTTTTACAATAAATCCTATATAAGAATTGTTGTGTAAAGGGGTGTTTCTCAATCTTATTCATGCTAGGCTAAGAGCCTTATATAGATGTTTACAAGATATACTTGGTACACAAGTGTTTCTACAATGACTTGGTACCCAAGTAAGCCCTAAGCACAAGGATATCTAAGCCTAAGCTTATCAAAGCTTATCTTATCCTAACATATCCTCCCTTATACTGAATTCTACTAATCAACAAGCAAAAACAATTCAGTTATACTGACAGAAAAGTAAAACAAACTTATAGAAAACTAGTAGCATCACACATGCTTAAGTCCTCCCTTAATCTGCAAAAAGTATCAAGCTTCAAGGCTTTGGTCATTATGTCAGCAAGCTGTTCATGAGTGCTGCAATGCTTTAATTCTATAACTCCTTCTTTAGTAAGATCCCTTAGAAAATGAAATCTGACATCAATATGTTTGCATCTTCCATGCATAACAGGATTTTTTGATAGCTTGACAGAAGAACTATTATCACACCAAATCACTACTCCATTACTTTGAATGTTGCTAATCTGATCAAGGATTCTTCTAAGCCAGATAGCTTGGCATGCACATGATGCTACAGCTACAAACTCTGCCTCAGTAGTGGACAAAGTTACAATGGCTTGCTTCTTTGATGACCAAGAGATTGGTCCAGATCCATATGTGAACACATATCCTGAGGTGGATTTTCTATCATCTAAATCACCTGCATAATCAGAATCAGTCCACCCTTGCAGTTTAACTCTATCATTTTCTTTCTTGTATAATACTCCAAATCCAATTGTACCCTTCAAGTACCTCAATACCCTTTTTGCAGCAGCTAAATGAAGTTCAGTAGGCCTATCCATATATCTTGCAATGAGACAGACATAAAAAGTGAGATCAGGTCTTGTAGCCAATAGATACATAAGGCATTCAATCATTTGTCTATATTCTGTAGCATCTACAAGCTTCCCTCCTTCATCTTTGATTAGCTTGTTGCCTGGAACCATAGGACTACATACAGTATTACAACTTTCCATGCCAAACCTTGCTAGTATATCTTGAGCATATTTTTGTTGATATATCAAAATACCATTGTCAACTTGTTTAACTTCCACTCCTAAGAAATATCTCATTTTCCCAAGATCAGTCATTGCAAATTTATTCTTCATAGAGCTTCTAAATTCACAGAACATTTCTTCATTATTACCAGTGTATATTAAGTCATCAACATATAAACTGATAATCAACATCTTTCCTTCACTGCCTTGCTTCACAAACAATGTATGTTCATAAGGACATTTTGTAAAACCTTCATGAACAAAATATGATTCAATCTTGCTATACCATGCTCTGGGGGCCTGCTTTAAGCCATACAAAGCCTTATTCAACTTGTACACTTTGTTTCTTCCTTGTTTCTGATACCCAGGAGGTTGTTCTATATACACATCTTCCACTAGCTCACCATGCAGAAATGCACTTTTCACATCAAGCTGATACACATCCCACCATTTGCTTGCAGCTAAAGCAAGAATAGCTCTGATTGTATCTCATCTAGCAACTGGTGCAAACACCTCATTGTAATCAATTCCATACTGCTGGCTATACCTCTTTGCAACTAGTCTTGCTTTATACTTTTCTATCTTCCCAGCTTCATTATATTTGGTTTTATAGACCCATTTTACTACAATTTTCTTGCTTCCAGCAAGAAAATCAGTCAATTCTCATGTCTCATTCTTTTCTATGGATTCAATTTCCTGATCCATAGCTTTCCTCCATATCTCAAACTTTGCAGCTTCTTCATAAGTGGATGGATCATGATCATTGCTGAACACAGCCAGATTGTGCAAATCTCCATCTTCTATATTCTCAATGTTTGTCACATAATCTTTGACCCAAGCTGGTGGTCTTCTTATTCTAGTTGGGGTAATTATTGGTTCAGCATTAGTGGCATCATTCAATTCTTCACTTTCTGTATCACTAACATGTTGAGTTGGATTGTCAATAGCTTCACCCTGTGGATCAACATTAGCTTCACCCTGTGGATCAACATCTTCTGCTACACTTGTATTGCCAGATATCTCAGTAGTATCTTCTATGTCATGACTCTTTTGAGGTTTTCCATTCCACTCCCAACCTTTAGTCTCATCAAATATTACATCTCTGCTGATTATAATCCTTTTTGAAGCAGGATTATAGAGTTTATAGGCCTTTGACTCTTCACTGACTCCTAAGTGAACACATTTGATACTCTTTGGATCTAACTTCTTTCTCTGAAGATCAGTAACATGAGCATAAACTATACACCCAAGCACTTTGAAGTGATGAACAGAAGTCTTTACATTGCTCCAAGCTTCTTCAGGAGTCATATCTTTGACAGACATAGTTGGACTTCTATTGAGTACATATGTAGCCCATAGTACTGCTTCTGGCCAAAATCTCTTAGGCACATTCATTCCTGCAAGCATACTCCTAACCATATTCATAATTGTTTTGTTCTTTCTTTATGAAACTCCATTCTGTTGAGGTGTGTATGATGCAGTCAATTGTCTTTTGATCCCATTTTCACTACAAAAATCATTAAATGCAGTTGAAGTGAATTCACCTCCTCTATCAGTTCTTAAGCACTTAATTTGACAATTTGATTCTTTTTCTACACTTGCTTTGAATTTTTTGAAAATTGCTAGAGCATTTGCTTTTTCTGTCAGCACATAGATCCAAGTTTTCCTGCTAAAGTCATCAGTAAATGTTATGAAGTACCTGCTGCCTCCATTAGATGTAGGGTTGATTGGTTCACAAATGTCAGAGTGTACTAGCTGAAGCTTGTCATTTGCCCTCCAATTTGCAGTTTTTGGTATTGAATCCCTATGCTGCTTGCCAATAATGCATTCTTCACAGGTTTCTTCTGTTTCTTGTATCACAGGCAACCCTTTTACCATCTCCTTTTTAGCTAGCACATTCAACCCTTTGTAGTTCAAATGTCCATATCTATGATGCCATAATTGAGATTGACTCATTGTAGTGACTTTCATACACATATGAGTTAGAACAGATGCATGTACTATGTACATTCTATTAACAGACATTTGAGTAGACATTATTAAGCCTCTATTTTCATGATAGACTTTGCATAAATCATTAGAGAAGACAATTGTAAGATTCTTTTGCTGAAGCTGGCCAATACTTAACAAATTGTTCTTTAAACCAGGAAGATAGTAAACATCTGTTATCACTTGAACTATGCCACTAATATGCAATTTCAAATTACCTTTCCCCATGACAGGCATCTTTGAATTATCACCAAGCTTCACCATTTCTCTGAAGCTATCATCAAAATTAAACAGCCAATCTTTTCTTCCCACCATATGATTGCTGCATCCAGAGTCAAGAAACCACATCTCTACATTAGAATCATCATACACTTGATCTTGAGAGTTTTCTTGTGCCATAAGCAACACCTCTTCTCTTTCATTGAATTCTCCAAAATTTGCCCCTTCTTCCCAAGTTGGGCATTCATTTTGATAATGCCTAAGCTTGTGACACCTGTAACATTCAATAAGATCCTTGTTTTGTCTGCCACGACCTCTACCCCTACCACCACCATTCCTTCCCCTGCCACGGCTACCACCTCTACCAGCAAAAGATACTTTCAAGGCCTGTTCTTCATCTTTCTCAACAGCAAATTTCATTCTTTGTTCATGGACTAAAAGACTACTTTGCAATTCATCTATGGTGAGGGTAGTGACATCATTAGATTCCTCTATAGAACAAACTACATAGTTAAATTTTGATGTCATGGACCTAAGAACTTTCTCTACAACTTTAGTTTGATCCATAGTTTCACAATGTGCAGTCATTTTATTTGCATTAGCCAAGGTTCTTGAAAAATATTCATCAACAGTTTCATTATCCTTCATGTTCAACACCTCAAATTCTCTTCTTAAAGCTTGAAGTTGAGCACGTTTTACCTTAGTGGAGCCTTGATATTTCTGGCGCATAGAGATCCAAATATCACGAGCAGTGTCTCGATTCAAGATAGTTTCCAAGATTGTGCGATCTATGGCCTGAAATAAGTAGTTCTTGGCTTTGAGATCTTTGAGCTTGCTATCATCAGCAGCTTTTCTTTGCTCAGCTGTAGCGTTTGCAGGTGCTACCACGACTCCGTCTTCAATGAGGCTCCAATACTCCTTAGAACGAAGGAGATTTTCCATTAACATGGACCAATGATCGTAATGACCATCAAACTTGGGAATAGAGGCTTGCAAGAACGATGATTCTGCCATGGATTTGCAGAAAGAAACAAGAAGAAACGAGAGACAGAGAGAGAGAGAGAAGAAATCACAAGGAACGGGATGAAGATAACAGAAAGTTTGTTAGAAAAAAAACGGTTACAAAACGGGTGTAACAAACTGCGTTTGTGAAACACCTTCAGGACCCTTTGAGAGCTCCTGATACCAATTGTTGTGTAAAGGGGTGTTTCTCAATCTTATTCATGCTAGGCTAAGAGCCTTATATAGATGTTTACAAGATATACTTGGTACATAAGTGTTTCTACAATGACTTGGTACATAAGTGTTTCTACAATGACTTGGTACACAAGTAAACCCTAAGCACAAGGATATCTAAGCCTAAGCTTATCAAAGCTTATCTTATCCTAACAAGAATTTCATACTTTTGGTATACCAGAGGAAGTTATTTAAAATAAAGTAGTGCTAGCTTGCAGTATTATAAATTATAAGAAGATCCTTTGGGTGCGTTTGTTTTAGATTTAAAAAAATAGATTTTTTCTTTGTATTTTTGAAAATGGATTTTGTAAAACCGTTTTTCAAAATATTATAAGTTTTTTTATATTCATTTTTTTAAAATTGAAACACTAATTTTGACATCATATAACATAAACATACATTATTGAAGAACAAAACATAGTCAAAATCACAATTTTTTGAAAAAGTTGTATTTCAAATATGATTTTTATGAAAATCTATTTGAAATAGCTTCAAATTAAATGATTTTTTTCGAAATTTTGATATCCAAAAAAATTTTCAATAAAATGATGAAATGCCTAAAATCACATTTTAAGAATAACTATTCAAACCAAATTTTCATTTGAAGCTTTTATAAAAAGTTTTTTTGTAAATTTTTTTACACAAAATTATGTAACACTACAAAATCTATTTTCAGAAAAATCCAAACCAACTCACCCTTTATCAATTAAACTTTTTATAGAAAGCTCCATCACACTACACTATATGTAGTATTTTTGCATTGTCGCATTTGTGTCTATGAGGCATGAGCTATGCATTGGGCAATTTGGGCTCTTCTTAAGTGCGTTATCACTTAACAAGCACTATTCACACACCTTTTTATTATCTCATCATACCCCAAAGTTTGATTACTTTTTGAATAATTGCTATTGACATAGATTGTTAAACATTCTGCTCATATTTCCGTTGAACTTAACTAAGGTTCAAGTCTTAGGCCCCGTTTAGCCCGACTTATTTTCCTCTTTTTTTCTTCTCCTTAAAAATAGTAAAGAAGGAAAAAATTGTGTTTGACTTAATTTTTTTTAATTTTTTACTTTTTTACTTTATTTTTCTAATACTTTTAAGGAGAAATAGTGTCAAATATAATTTTATACTTCTTTATTTCATTTAAGCTAAAATAAAAAGTAAAAAATAAGCCGGGCCAAACGAGACCTTAGAATTTTGCAGCCCGCAGTTTATACCTAAATCAGCGGTAGAACCAGAAAATATTATCAAGATAGATCACTAAAAAATATTATAATACAAAAATTATGAGTTGAAAAAAGCATAAAAGTTCTATTTAATAAAATCAAATTTTAAATTTAGGTGAAGCCTTTTTTTTAATGGAAAATATAATTTTATATACATATAAATATAAAAACAGAAGAGTACAAGAAAAAGTTCAAAAAAATTAAAGAAGTACTAAAAGTACACTCCACCAAAACCAAAAACACTAAAGAAGACTAGAAAATAAACTAAAACTATAAGAGAACAAGGAGGCACACCACCAAAATAAAATTAGAAACCCTCGGATACAACACCGCACGAAGAAGAATCCCCTCAAGAAGAGATGGAAGGATCAACCACAGGTAGGACAAAACAACAAGAGGGCCTCCAATCTCCCCGACTCATTGAGACCCAACAAGACACCTAAGCAAACTCTATAGGTTCAAGCATAAAGTAAGGTGGATACCCACTCGTATAAGGAACGGGGAGAGCCCATATTTTTACATATAAATCACTTCTAAGATAGGTGAAGTCTACTCTATTCTGTATGTGGTCCTCACAATTAACCTGTAACAAACTTGTGGGGACGACTTACAAATTTACTTATGTGGCTTATTCTTATCGGTTGATGAGTAAACACTCCTAAATTATGAAAGCGTATTTTTAAAAAAAATGCGAATTCTTCAGTACACATTTTATTTAATTTGTACTGGTACATTTTCTGATGTGGACAATTGTGTTTGGTTCACACACTACAAGAAATATGATTTTTTGCAACAATTTTTTTTGTTAAAAGTTGTTACAAGTCGCTTTTGCCAGCGACCTGTAACAAAAAAAGTTGTTGGCAAAAATCATATTTCTTGTAGTGACAAATAGTGCTTATTAATTTTTCTATATTAAATACTATTTGAGGATCTATTAAAATTGTACACCTCAAAAATGTATCGATACATGTCCAAATAAATTGTGTACCGGTGTTCACCTTAGAAAAAACTTTAAATTTATAGTTTCTAACTTATAAGCTCATATTGAAAAAACAAAATAATCCCTCCGTACCAAATCTTTGATCTTTTTAATTTTTTAATTTTGTCCTAAATTTTTTGTCCTCTTAAAAACCCAATGCACAATATTAGTGATATTTTACCATTTGTGCACTTACTAAAATCAAAGTATTAATTAAATAATTTTTTTTTCATAAAAGTAAGAGTAAAAATAAATTAACTTATCAATTAAATATTTGTGACGGAGGGGGTATCTATTATAGGTACAGTAACATTTTTAAAGTGGATATGGCCTTGGCCGCCATGCTATACATTAAAAATTTCCCTCTAAATACTACCCCACAATTAATCATTTTCGCCTCGCCACATTTGTATATACACATTAATTTATATATATTTTGTGCTTTGCAATTGCATCATGCCGTTTTTCTCATGTTCATTCATTGCTCCAGGTCCTTTATTTACATTCAGAAAAACATCGCCATTTGTTTTAAGTGAATAAATAAATATTATTAAACAGATCATACAGATTGTAAACAGAATAATTCATTCTCAAACTCAGCCTGCATTATATTCAAATTGTATATAATTTATTTTTAAGTGATATATTACTTTAATTAATGTGTCAAAGAAAAAGTAATCTTCAATGATTTAAATTAATCAATTAAACATTTAAATATGATTTTTAAAACTACAATAATGGTTAGCTAGCTAGGGTTTGTGTTGAAATTGATGATCCAATATGAAATTTTAATTTGCAAAGTGACATTACTTTGTATAAGTTCATGTAGAAGAAATTTGAAGACGCAAACAGTGACAACATCATCCCACAAAAATGAAAATATGAATGGCCTTTGGAACCCCTCTAAGGAAAAAGTTCAATAGTAATATAGCTTTCAAGACTTTGAAAGGACCCCCACTCCCAATAAAAGTGGGCAGCTCAAATCTAAACTTATATATATATCCAAGTTACATATTATCAAGCATTTTTTATTTATTTAAAATAATGAATTATAAAAACGGAAATCATTCTCAAGCATCCGAGTAACGATGTTAGCACAACATTCTTACTCAGCTTAAGTTAGACAAACGAGACTGTCCGTTAAAACGGTGACACAACATTCTTATCAAACGACACTGCACATATCCAAGATCTATTTTATACAATATGAATTGTCGAATATCTGATTTTTGTGTGTTTAAGTAATACAATTTTTTTAAAAAAATTGGTAAAGCTAGAGTACTAAATGACAAATTTGAATCTATATGACTTCACTTAGCATCTATTTGTTTGGATAGTAAGGGCTAGAGAATCTCATATTGGATCAGGACGTCATTTTATTCCCTTGCTTTTTTTTTCTTGTGCGTGTTTGAGCGTCACATTATAATATAGTATTGAAACATAATTAATTAACAAATTAAAAGCAACAATATCTCTAAAGTATAAACAATAAATTGATTCAAATGATAAGTATTTTTTTTTTTGACAAATAAGTGATAAGTATTTTTACTCATTGCTAATTCTTGCGTATAAAATAATTCAGTTGAAAAGAAAAAACCCACCTTTTATACTACATAGAATTTTTGATAGAGATTAATTATTACTAACGACAAATTTTGTACCAATACAATAAAATGGTAAAAAAATTAAGAGAAAGCAACCATAGCTAAGATGTTTGATTTCATCTATTTGAGTTTTTATGTGTCGGGATAATTAACAAAAACAACTTAATTATAAAATATAAAAAAATTTCACAACTGGTTCAATTGATACAAAAACCTCGTCCAATATAAACATTCTATTTTGCCATGTCACATCACAATTTTTTAAAATGTACTAGTTACAAGAATGAAATAACATAACAAAATAATAAATTTCCTCAGAAAAAAATAAAATAATAATATTAATAATAATTTTTTAGTAAATGTCAATTTAAAAAGTATTTTCTTTTTGGCTAAGTAGACTAGTAACTAAAAATTGCATCTTTAAGGTGGATAAGTGGATGATCGGAAAAATAGATTCTAGGGACGAAACCGGTAGAATCAGGTCTCAAAGTAGGAATTCTAATGAATTGAATAGAATTCGGTACAAATGAGATAAGATTATGCAAGCATAACATTAAATGAGAGAGTTTGAGAGAAGAAGATAATTTGTTGAATATTGATTGATTTTCAAAGTGAGGCACAATACCTTTAAATACAACCCTAAAGGATAAAAATGTAAAATGACATAAAATAAACTATTATTTAAAATAAACTAATTACTTAATATAACCTAATACTTATCATACTTATTTCCTGTTACAATACCCTCCCCTTCAAACATCCTTGTCCTCAAGGATGAAAATTTCTAAGTACCATGCTTAGGAGGTAAAGTCTTCCATTTGAGCAGAATTAAAGGAACATGAACACTTTTCCTTTCAACCATTTTCCTATGTAGAATAGCCTCAACATTAGCAGCAAATTTCAAAGTGGCATGCTTAGGAGGCAAGTCCATCCATTTGAGCATAATTTTAGTAACAAGAACACTTCCTCTGTTGACATAAACCGCAATTGCAAGCATGATATAGATGGATTTGCAATTAAGGCTCCCTGACACATTCTCATGATCAAACTTGAAAATCTCTAAGAACTGCAGTAGCAACAACTGTCCTCTAAGAAGCACTTTCCTATGCAAAACAGCCACAACAGAATATTTTTGACATTCAAACTTAAGCACAACTGCAAAATAGGTAGCTTGACATGTTGTGATTCCTAGGCATATTGGTATTGACTCAAGAGAGCACACATCCTTAAAATAATTCACTTTCAAATAAGGAGACATGATAACCCTCCAATGATTTGTATCGCTATTAACCATTGTATTAAATATTTTGAAAAACCAGTTCAAAGATCTACAATTGAAATGCATGATTATCATTGGGGCAGTTCCTAAAGATATGTTTGAATATGATCCACGTTTTGAAAACCAATTCTTCCACATGATTGACACGTTTGGAGCATAAAAACTACCATTGTAGATCATCTTTCTATGCAAAACAATCAACAACTTTGTATGTCGCGAGATCAGCAAAAATTTGATAGTTAAATGGTGGAAGGAAGCACAAAGTGAAGCTACACATAATTCCCAAGCTAGGGAATTGTAGACATGAACCAACATGCTTGTTCCAATGGCCAATTTAGCTTTTGCCCACAAGTCTTCTGTTACACATATATTTGACAATAACACATAAACTTGAATCACTAATTCTGCATTTTCCATATATCTATAGCAGCCCAACTTATTAACTATGCAAAAGAAATTATCAAAATACCAAGTCTCACCATAACTCATAACCATCATCAGTTCAAAACCATAAAGTCTCGCTGTCATTTTAAAAGTGAATGCAACTTCAACAATTAAACTTGCATTATGATTAAAATAGAAGTGATGATCCTTCCACACAGACCAATAATCATCATAAGATAGAGTATTGAAGTAGCTCCAAATGTGAACATGTAATGCAATTGACAAGTCATGGACCTGTTGTAGATTAATCTCAATTATGTCCAAAGAATCAAAACTGCCATTCTTTTTAAAGGTATAAGCATGCTCTTGAACACAATCATAAATAATTGGTACTTCAGCTACACTTACCATAATCCTTCCACTTTCTATGAATTTTGTGATGCCAAATCGTAGTTCAATATATGAGAATGCAAAGGACATAAGAGTTGTGACAATGGAGAGCAATGCATTCAAGACTTCAATTCTCGTAGGCCTAGTTTTGCATAGGAGAGATTGGATCATCTTCTTGATTTCCAAAGAACCCAAGATAATTAACCAATTTCCATAATTCAAATGTTCCATAGAGCAAAAAGTCAACATGCTGGAAATATTGTAATCACCAGTTTTATAACCCATGCATATGCAACCAACATTTTTGGCATATCTCAAACAAACTCTCAACAGCCCATTTTTAGACAGAGGGATATTGACAATATACCAAAGTTCATAATTTTTCACATTGTTCATAGCATTATAAGCTTCAAAAACACAACTACAACTAAAAGATATAGTGCCAAGGGATTTTACCACAAAATAAGCATGCCTTCTGTTGTCGTACAAAAGTAAGTATAATTTTATCGTCTCCACAGGGACTGATGCGATATCGATGCCGTTCAACAATCAATATAATTCTAAGTAAAGTGTTTTGAAGATATTTGTTATGAAAACTTGTGAAAATAAAGTTGTAAGTGTAATAAAAGGAATTGTTATCAGAGAGAAAAGTTTGCTGGGATTAGATTTCATCAACCCAATCGCATGTATCATTCGAATCAGTTATACATGTTTTAGCTATCAATCAATTCCATCACATATCACTCACGTACGTGTCCGTTTCCAGAACACGACGAGAATCCCGCTATATTCATTAACCCTCGATGTCTCGAGTGATCGATCAATATACCGGCTATATCATATTGCTCAAACTCCGATGTCTCGGACAATTTAATCAACACAATAGTTTTAAAACTTGGTATTTAGAGTGAATATTAAATCTAAATCTATGTCTAGAGTTTAGAGTTTAATAGATGATTGTTCTAGGTCTCGGATTCAAAAAGCATACGTCTATACCATTTCAAAACCTAGAATTAAAACATGCAATTCAAGAACAACATCGAAATTGATAAATAAACTAAAATCATATATAATACCATGATCAAATTAGATACATACTCATAAGTTAATTACACCTAATCCCAACAAAGAGAGATTAGCTACTCATTTTCATGGTAGCTTTACAAAGATTAAGGATAAAAGAGATGAACAAACTTATCAATGATAATTTCTCAACTATTGTAGTGAATCCACCTTCAAATCCCCTTGAATCTGGCTCCTAGGGTTTCCCTCTGCTTCTGATTCTCTATTACCAGTTATATTACAAGTTATATGACAGAAAGCTCTATTTATACTATTTCTGAAAATTAGAACTCGCTGAGCGAGCTCCAGCTCGCTCTGGCGAGTTGATCTTTCTTCACCAGAGGGTTACTGCCACGTCATAAGTGAGTTTTGAACCGCCTTAACTCGCCCTGGCGAGTTGTTACTCGCCCTGGCGAGTTGCTGCTCGCTCTGGCGAGTGTATCAGATATCCAATTTGATGCTCTCTGCCTCTACTCGCCCTGCATTCGCTCTGAGCTCGCCCTGGCGAGTTAACTTGCAATTTTTCTTCAAATTTCTGCACAAATGTTGAGATTTAGGGAGACTTAATTGAAATAAATGACTTAAACAAATATGTACATTTAAGTGAGGAAAAACTAAAGAATATTTTACAAAATAGTTAATAAGTGCTTAAAATATATATGTGATTTTAGCTACTTTTTGGCACTTATCACCTTCCAAAGCTTAAAAACTTCAAAGAGCACATAAGCAACATGTTGATTAAGGTGAATTGATCAGGTGCAATACATAGCAAATTTAGGCCTTTGGAAAAATCTAGATAAACACCTTCAGACTCATAATTTGTGCACATGCTAAACATGACATTCCAAACACATATGGGACACTTAAGCATTTCATCAAACACTTGGAGGGTAGGTGGTACAGACCTATAAGAAGCAATATTGAGGTATTGGGTTGTTGGCGAATGCTTTATGGTGGTAACAAACACAGACAAAATGAGAGACAACATCGAAACAGTAACCCAGTCAGGTGGTTCTGGCGGTGGAATTATTGACAATGATGAAGATTGAACCGAAATAAAAACAGAATAAATAGGAAGAAACAAGAGAGGAATCATTCCACCGGGATCGAAACATTTGAGTTCTACCACACTCAAGTGTTGCAGATTGGATGGCCATGAATTATTTTGTGTAAATGCGCTCAACCCGACTGAAAAATTGCAAGGAGAGATAGAAATACCTTTTGGTAACTGCACAATGAGTGGCTTGGGAGATGAAGTAGTTGAGTCTTGTTGGTTCACTGATGTGGAATTCAATCGCTTCATGGGCATTTGATCATACACTTGGAGTGGCAAAACTGGATTTGTGAAAGTGTTGTCTTCAACCTGCGATTGCTCAATGTCACCATCACAAGACATTAAGCTATCGAAGAAAATATGAGTTGAATCGGTGGGTTTCTCCAGGTTCATGTTTGTGGAGGTTGATGTTGATGTTGGGGTTTGAGAATTACAAATAGAAACACAAAGTGAATCTTCAGCGTGAACTTCCTCATGTTGTTCTTCGTCTGGTTCTTCGGTGGTGAGGGAATAAGCTTCTACAGAGTTAAAAACATGTCCCTCATTCTGCTTCTGCTCTATAGGACCTTCACTGTCCAGATCAATTTCTTTTTCATCTTCTTTCATTATCATTTGAATATTTGTATGATGAAGCAATTGATGTTCCACAGTAAAAGGTTTGTCGCATATAAAACATATACCCATTTCCATCTTTTCTTCCACTTCCTCAACACTACAAATTTTCAACAATTTGTATTTTGCACCCATTAGCGTTGAATCGAAGGCTCTAGATACCAATTGGGACGGGAAAATAGATTCTAGGGACGAAACCGGTAGAATCAGGTCTCAAAGTAGGAATTCTAATGAATTGAATAGAATTCGGTACAAATGAGATAAGATTATGCAAGCATAACATTAAATGAGAGAGTTTGAGAGAAGAAGATAATTTGTTGAATATTGATTGATTTTCAAAGTGAGGCACAATACCTTTAAATACAACCCTAAAGGATAAAAATGTAAAATGACATAAAATAAACTATTATTTAAAATAAACTAATTACTTAATATAACCTAATACTTATCATACTTATTTCCTGTTACAATCACCTACATATATATAATGCAGATACTCTATTCGGCCTTAATTATAAGCAAATTTTCATTTTTTAGATTCATTGGATAACTAATGTATTTGGCCTTAATTATGGACCAGATATCACTACAAGAAAACTGTCATTTAGCTTCAAAAATTTTAGCGTCAGACTATTTCTGATGCTAATAGCGTCTATTTAGCGTCCAAAAATTCTAACACAAATGACTTTTTTATAATTTATATCTTTTGTGCAAATTTGCATCAGTAAAATGGACTCTATTACTGACGCTAATTATTTTTTAATTTAATTTTTCAAGTAGCATCTACAAATTTGGACGCTAATTATTAGAGTCTATGAAGACTGAAGCTAAAAAACTTTTACTTTTTTATTAAATATTTTTTTTCACATTTCCCTCACATTTTTCAACATTATTTTCCCATTTCCCTCACATTTTTCATTTCCCTCACTTTTTAGATTTCATTTCATTTCTCTGAATATTCTCAATCCACTTTCAACATTCCACTCAGTAACCCTAAAATTTCAATTTTTACATTTCATTTCTCTCAATGGTTGTGAACCCTAACTTTTCCACTGATGAACCTTCCCTCAATGACTCTGAACCTTCACGTTAGGGTTTATGATTTAACGGTGACCCCTCTTCCTTTCCTTAAATGACCTCTGTCGATACCCTTTGTTTTCGGTTCTCCGTTCCTTGCCGTTCGCGATACTCTTCAGCGTTTTTGATTTAGCCGTTCGTAATACCCTTGACGGTTTTTGATTTTGTAGTTCGCCGTTCATGGTACCCTTCTCTGTTTGTGATAGCATTCGATTGCCGTTCTTTGTTCCATGTCGTTCGTTTGGATTTAGCGCTTCGTTCGGGATACACTACTCTGTTCCTCGTCGTTTTCCGTTCTTTTGGATTTATCTCCCATCTTACTTCAAAATCGTCTCTACAGGTTTGTTCTTTAGGCCCAGTTTTGTGATATTTGTTGGTGTACATTTGCGATATTTGCTATATTTCATGTGTCTGTTGTATTTTGCATTTCCTTGGTTAGCTTTTCCTAAACTAGAGATAAATATATATATGTTGTTATGGTGATCTAGTTTTTGTTCTTAGAAAGTGGTCACTGAGGTTTAGGGCTCGATCTTTGTTTGTTTATCTTTGTATTCTTTAAGTGCCTACCCCTCTGTGTTGTCCTTTGAGATTTAAAATAAACATTCCCACTACATAGAAGCCAAACTCCAATAAGCATTTATGTCATGTTATTGTATATGAACACAAAAGAGGTTTACCACAGATAATAAAGTGGTAATGTATAAGTGTTAACACAAATCTAGGATTAGAAGTAAGACCACTTGCAAATTCCTTATTTAATAAAATTTACCGATTGCTGATTATTAAAAGAATAGGTTGGAATATTGTGATTTTGAATCAAAAGTGATTATGAAAAAGAGAACATTAATAAGGAGCAAATTCATTATTTAATAATATTTGTAGCTTGACATGTTTGATCTTGGGCTTTTCATTGGCCTTATTGTCGTGTTGGTGTGTGTGTCTGATGCGGTTAAATCGTCTCTCAAAGTTTGTTGTAGCTGGACCTCATAATTGTCATCTACCATGTGCTTTGCTTTTATATTTTAGTTGTGCTAGTGAGGCTTGTTGTTGGTATTGTGTTTCCTACTTCTGTTTTTTGGTCATTATAGTGCATTAGTTTGTTGGTTAGGTGTGTGAGAGTCCTTTAGCTTTTGGTTTTCTTCCTAATTGGTTGTGGTGCTTTGTCTTTGTTTGGTGTTTGTTTCTAGCTCTTGTAATTGCTAGTGTAGTGTTGCGAACTATGTCTTGTTAATATATTTTGCAGGTTAATCTTCGTCGTTCTCTCATTCTCGCTGTGTATCAGTGAAGCTTAATCGCTTTTGTGATACCGTTGGCCGTTTACCCTTTGTTGTTCTCTTATCCTCGCTGATTTCTCTGTCCCTAGCCCCATATCTCTCCCATTAAATTTCTTACAAGTTTTGTTTGTTTTCCTTTCTTTTTACTTTTAATGGAAATAATTTGTGCTTATGTTATTTGGCTATGGTGAGAATATTATTTACACTTATACACAATGAGAGCTCAAAGACTAAGGACTTTTTCTTCTATCTCTAAATTAAATTGTTGACAGATGCACACTTTTTCATCTATTTCTCTATCTTGTTGATGTTGTTTTTTGATTTATCAAAGATTGGGTTCTATGTCAAACTATGTTGGAATTGAGAAGAAAGATCAAATGGTTCCTTCAAAGAAGCGGGGTCTTTTTAACCAATATCTATGGTAAGTAAGTGCTTAGGGATAAATATGGTTAGTATTCTCATCTTAATGGTTGCATGTGCTTAAAAAAATTATTAAGAGGGTTAAAAAAAATTGTTTTCTCAGGGCATTAGTGAATCCAAACATGATGTCTATATTCTTGTCTACTTTGATGGCAAGGAACAATTTATGGGGTTTGTTGGTGTTTTTATCTCTTATGATGCACCCAAAGGTTAAGTACATAAGGTCTCTATTGTTTTCTTAACGTTAAAATTGTTAGTTAGTTAGTTTATAGGCAATCCTTGAACTAGAATGCTGTTCTTTTTTTTATTAATATTAAAATTGTTGGTTAGTGCTACGATGTGTGTAAAATAGAATGATGTAACAAGGTTAAGGACTGATGAACTATTAGTATAAAGCAATTAACTTAAATTTTGTTTCTTTTGAGATTTAGTGTGTTCATATGGCTAGAAAGTAGGAATGCGGTTTAGAATTCAGACCTTGCATGCTTGTAGGAAGCATATTGTAAAATATAATTCTTAATATACCATTAATATGATTGAATTGTTCAGGATGGCAACACTTGCACACTTTTTAAAGTTAATTTGTAGCTTGAAATGGATTATGTTCTTCTATTGGTCCTGTTATTTATGGTCCAGATGTAGACAAACACACCTGTAGACGATATCAGGTGCTTCTTTCCTGAAAATGTGAATGATCAAGTTGAGACTCCATTGTTTCTGTTGAATGCAGCTTTTGATGCATGGCAAATAATATTTTTAAGTGCTCATTTTCTTGTAGTTTTTTGTTAATAATGTGCATGATTATATGCTTACTAACTTGTCGTAAAATGTGTTCTAAAAGTGCTATCATATGGTTTTCTAACATTCTGCTGTGTTATTAGACAGTGGGGGATATACATTTCACATTTGTCCTGCTCATTCTGGTATAGGTAAGGTATTGCAACTAGTCCCTTAAGCTTTGTTGCCATTACCTATAGTTCTTGAATTTTGATTTTTCATTTATCACTACTATTTTAAGTAGAATAATTCTTCAAGTGCCGACATATTAAAAAAGTTAAGCATAAAAATGCACATCATAGGATTGTCCATTATGCTTAACTAGAAAGTTTTATTTTACCGGGTGCTTAATTTGTTCATATTATCAAGGGTTTTATCATGATTTGTTGAGCTACTCTCTTTGTCATGGAATATGAGTATATTGGTCATTTGTTCCCAAGTAACCATGTTGGTTCTGTTTTTCCTAAAGCAATATGGTTGTTGATTGATACTAAAATTAATTAGTGGTATTACTATTTCAGGGAAAAAGGTATAGATACATAGACAATGGAGACTGCTCCAGGATTTAGAATCAGAGGATCTAAGGATTGGAACATGGGGTTATGGTTGCAAGCTAGTTTCTGCACGAGTGTGAGTTTGCATAAAATTATAGCTATTTTCTGTCTTTTTTGTGTGGAATTGTAGTGTTGAGATGGCTCAATAGAAGATGGGTGATAATGGTAATTGTATTTAACAATGTCGTATGACGACTTAAGCTTTCCAGAAGTTTAATCCACTTAAAGGTTGTAAAGGTTGCTATGTTTTTGTTACTAGGCAGATCTCACTTTATTGGACAAAATTAGAGGCTATGGATTTCAAAAATCAAGGAACTGCTGTGGTGGGGTAGAAGAAGACAATGTATAAGAAATATACTGAACAAGGAGCACAATATAGATGTGTCACAAGGTGATCAATCATCCCATTTTTTCTTACTCAATGTGATTGCATATATGTCTTCTGATGATGATACTTGATATACTGCTTTATTGTGCAATTGGACTTTATTTTGTTAATATATATGCCATTATTTATTTCAATATGCTTTTATACTATAATAACTTGTTTGAGCAATTGGACTAGAATTGAATGGTAGCACTTTACATTGTCCTTTATGATCTCATATATGGAGTTTGAAGTGTGGAACTTCTCTTAATTTTAAATGCCTAATTCCTTGCCTGAGTTTTTGATTTGGGATTGCGTTTGTAGCCTCACATGCCTGAATTAGTTCTGTCAAGGTTCTCTACCTGCATTTTAAGTGCCTAATTGTAGTTTGAATTTTGGACAACTTCATGTTTTCATTAAGTTGGAAATTTTCTGAAAGTATGTTTATTTTTCATCATATTTGTGAATGACTATTTGCATAATGGAGAATTTGAGGATTGGAACATATGCCGGTAATGCTAGCTAGGTGTATGTTAGAGTGTGGTTGGTCTGGTTAATTAGCATATTTTGAAATTTGTTAAATGGGCATGATTCAATCTTCCTTAAACACTAGGGTATTTGTGAGCTAGTTTTTTCACTAGTATGGATTTGTATAAAATTATGGTTGTGCATAAGATTTTTGTTATGCATATATGTAGGGGGAGAAAAAACAGAAATAATTTTTTTTTTTTTAAAAAAACTAGACTTATTAAGTCGGTTAAAATATTAACCGAGTTAAAAAATAACGATTTTAGCATCCACACCCAGTTGATGCTAATTAGCGTCAGTTTTAGATCCAAATTTAGCATCAGTTTTAGCGTCCATTTTTTTAATGCTAATTAGCGTCAACATGGACGCTATTGTTTAGCATCAAAGCTTTTACTGTCCTCAAAATTTTGGACGCTAATTTGACGCTAAAATGCTTTTAGCGTCCATTTTTTGCCCTTTAGCGTCCAAATTGTGTTGAAGCTAAAACACAATTTTCTTGTAGTGTATATTAGTTACTCAATAAATCTAAAAAATGGAAATTTACTTATAATTAAAGTCGGAGGGAGTACATGTCAACTGAGTTAAGTTCGCAAGACCTTAAGATGCGTAGTAAATCAAATGTACCTTTCGTCACAATTATAGTAAACAAACATGCCTTGAATTTTCTTTTTAATTTGTTGACATAAGCAAGAAAATGAATAGTATATTTGGCTTTGATTTAAATATAAAAAAGGGAAGGGAGTGTATATACTATATAAGCACGTCTGAAAATTCATTTGGAATCACTAAACTCTGATTCCTTTGTAAGAGAATGGCTAAGTACTTAAAGAAAGTAGCATTCCTAATAATTATGTTTATGTTATTATTTACCAAATTAGAAAGTCGTTCACTTGATGCATTCATGAAGAATAGTAATATGAAGATCTCATCATCCAAGGGTTGTTGCCAACAACTTATTCAAAAATCACAATTCTTGAAAGCAAGTTTTGCAAAAGCTGGCTTTAAATTTCGAAATCTCTATGGCTCTAAACGACTTAGTCCTCAAGGACCTGACCCTAGACACCACTGATCAGTGATTTCTCTTATTAACTATGTCTATTTTTATTACACTAATTTATGAGTACAACAATGTTATATTGTTTTTTATGAAGTTTTTATATATTGGTAATTAGTTGACATGCAAAATAATTAGAATCTAAATATATTTAATTTATAATACCACCAAACTTATAATAGTGACATGTTATTTAATTATTTTTCAATTTTAAATGTTGGTCAACGGATAGAAAGCCACAGATACAACACCAAGTGTATACAGCTATCCACTATCGGGGTAAAGTATATAAGATTAATGCAAATTCAAACAAATCCACAATAAGCTCTAGAATTACTCCTGATTTATAAATCTATTGTATCCTAATTATCTATTTTGAATGGAGGGTACACCTCCCATAATCTTTCTTTTTTTTCTCCTAAAGTTTTTTCTCCTAAAAAAAGTACAACTTATAAACCAATGTGCGAAAAATAGTTCTAAGTTGGGAGAAATTGAGGGAGAAAGCCAAAATTTGGAGACAGCGAGGGGTGTGGTTTTTATTATTATTTTTTTTATTATGTTTATTTTAATTGGGCTTAGTGATTGAATTCTATCAAAGTGGGCTCCAACTACCCATTCAAGAAGCTTTGTTGAACAAGTTGGGCCCAAAGTTTCTAAAAAATGGTATGTTACTGCAAAAATAGTCATGACAACTCAGTATAATAAAATAATGCCAACTCGATATAATTTTATTACGCCACGATAAAACTCTATTACGACTTCAGAAAACAAGAGCGAATAAATTTATTGGTCTTATCTTTTTTAGGTATAAATAATCAATTTGTTCCAATAAATTTGCGAGTTTTTGATTTTCGTCTCTGTATCTTTCTTTTTGTTTTAAAATAGTCTCTGAATGTGCAAATATTTTTGGTTTTTGTCCCTAACGTTAAGTTTCGTTTAAAAAATGATGACATGGAAACATAGGTTGATGTGGTAGCATGTGACATGGTAAATAAAGGATGATGTGTTAAAGAGAAACCAAATCCAAAAATGAAATTGCAGAGAGGGGCCAAATATAAAAATAAAAAAAATCGAATCCAAAAACTTTTTTTTTGTTTCTCTAAACCCAAAAATTAACTCATGTTTCTCTAAATCCAAAAATTTGCGTTGAAGGTACTAAAACAATATTTTCTTCTTGTTTCGATATTGAGACAATTAGGATTCTCTTTCAACATATAAATCAAAGTTGTTCTTTTCCATCTTCATAATTTCTTCTTCTTCTTCTTCTTCTTCTTCTTCTTCTTCTTCTTCTTCTTCTTCTTCTTCTTCTTCTTCTTCTTCTTCAACAGTACTAGATTCAACATAAGCTCAATTTGGCAAAAATAACAGATAGCTGATAAGCTAGCTTATTGTTGATGATTGATGACTAATAGCTAAGTGACCGACAATGTAAAGCAAAATCATAAAAAGAAAATATATTATTTTAGCAACAAAACAAAATTTATCGGTGGCTGAAAGTTTGAGTGATCCGTTTAGGTCAATCATTAAAAAAAAAAAAACTAACTCACATTTTAATCGACCTTGTTTACATTTAAGTCTGATTTGAAACAACTCATTCAAACTTAAGTGGCTTAATTAGTTTTGGTAACATGTGGAATTTCATGAACTCACAAACTCAATTTGTTAAAAGAAATACATTTTATTAATAAATTTATGTGTCAACCTTAAAGTGTTAATCTCTCGTTGATTTTATTCAAAAAAAAATCTCTCATTGATCGAACTCAAACCAATCTGTTCATCTTTTTGTTAGGTTGGCTTGGATTTAACATTAAAAATATTAATATTTTTGTTTCCATTAAAACAATAATACATGTTTTTTTGGGAAGCTTAAACCAATTAAGTTTAATTGAATCGGATAAGGAGTTTGATCAAAACCAACTTGTTGATATCAATTAATTTGATTTGATAAGGAATTAATTTTTTTTTATGTAAATGTCAAATTTGATGTAGAGCTGATTTTATATGAAAATTCAAAATAAAATTGTAAATATCATAGTTATAATAAAATAAATATAAATGTACATAAAAATTGGTACAAATAACCCTCCATTTATATGTTTAAGTTAAGAAGAAAAAAAAATCCTCCACAATCTAAACCATTCAATATATAAATATTATATCAATGGTAAGATTAGACTTTTTCAATCATGAGAAAATTGATTGTCATTCCCATCTTAAAGGCCACCATTAAATCAAGCTATATTATTCATAAACATACGTACTTTTTTTATTTATTAAGATTTTATCTCTCTAAACTTTCAAAAAGCTCTCACCTCTCTCTCTAAGAGTTTAAACCCACCGCCAACTCTCTCCCTCTTCAATCCAAATACCAATTTCCCCATGTAGATCCAACTCCGGTGGTGCTTAGCCTCTCATGGTCGCACCACCGTCTCACCTGGTTGGTTAAAGCCTTTTTCTTTTTCGGCGGCTGTCACCTCTCGTGTGAGTTTTCTCTCCTCCGCTGTTGTTATCTGCTGGTTCTTCGTCGCCGGCTTGGATCTTGGTGGGTGTTGGTCATCTCAGAAGGTGTTCTGGCCCGTTTTGGTTGTGGATCTGGTTGGTCATCTCAGAAGGTGTTCTGACCCGTTTTGTGATTTGCGGTTGTGGTTGGTGGTTTTGGTGTCGCCGTTGTTTCTGTTTGTGTCCGTTGTGGTGGTTGCCGGTGTTGTGATGGGGTGGTTGGAGGAGCTGAGGTGGTGATGTGGTAGTGGTTGGAGATGCTATGGTGGTGGTTGTTTTGTCCCGTGGGTTTTGTTTCATGGATTGGCCTTGAGGTTGGAGATGCTAAGGTGGGTTTCTGTGCGTGTAGGCTTTGGCAGGAGAGGTGTACTGGTTCTTTTTTGTTTGGTTTGCTTGCTGTTTTTTTTTATGTGTTGAGGGGGTGGTGATGTTTGGACGTGATGAAGTTTATGGTATGGTGGTGAGGTGCTGGTGCTTTGAATCTGATGTAGCTGGGTTGTAATTGATCTCGTGTGTGATTGGTTTTTCTTTGATACTGATTCTCTGACCGTTGTTAAATCTGTTGAGATTTGCAGGATTTTTTTTTCGTCGCTGATGGTTTCCAAGTCTGTTGAGATTTGCAGGTTTCTTGTGTCGGTTGAACTCCATCGCACCAGTGTTAATTGTTAATTCTCTTTCTACCGGTGTCCACCAACTTTCGACTCAAAGAGTCGTGTTTTGGATTCTGATGGGCCGAGCACTTTTGATTCGAGTTCGGAAGTTAGTGTCTAGTGGCGTGTTTACGGGTTGGATTGGTGTGTTCTCTGGTGGTATTTTATTAATTTGATGTTCTGTAAGGGGTGTTATTTGCAGCAAGGTTGGTGTAGTTTGGTGGAGCGGTTGGTCCAGATCAATGATGCAGCTATTCGTGTTGCGTGTCAATACCTCTCTCCAAAGCACCGCGATTTTAGCCTTTTACGTCGCCGCTTTTGTGATGTAAGTTTTGGTTTGATACCATGTGTGTGACTGCTCTTTGGCTTTGGGACTGCCGTTTGTTGTTGCTCTAGGTTGTTGTTTTAGTTATTGAATGGTTTTAAAGGTTATTGGTGTTGACTATTTGATGTTGGCTGCATTTTGGTAAAACTATGCTTAAGCAGGATGTGGTATGAAATGTTACAACATCATTACCTGACGTGAGCGCGCCAGCTGGCGGTGGCATTTAATGCGCGCAAGTTTTTATTTTAGAGAAGATCTTTTCTCTTATATATCAGTTCTTTGCTTGTGCATCAAGGAAGTTTTATTTCCTAAACAGATCTTTTGCTCAGAGATTGTTTAAGGAATTATTGTGGTGACTTATTTTATAAACATATCAAATCTCCAAAGATATGGTTTTATTTTATGTGTGAGCTGGATGTTTCTCTCATGGGTCAGATCTGCTGAAGCCCATTTAACCAGCTATAAAATGAAGAATGTAAACCTAATGAAGGCAGTTGTTCAAGCGTAATTGTTGAGTCTAGCCGTATTAGGATTCGTGTGTGTGCTTGTGTTTTGTGAGCCTTTCTTGTATCACTTTGATGCAAGCTTAGGACTGTGTGTTCTATTGAGTTGTAAACATAATTGTCTCTGAAGCTTTTAAGCAAGGAGATAGTTATTGTGTGTGTGTCCTCTCCAAAGCTTTTAAGCAAGGAGTTTGGATCTTAGTGCTTGTGTATTGCTCGAAGCCTTTAGGTAAAAGTAATCTAGTGTCTAGGAGAGTGTCTCCACCATAGTGATTGATTCAACAACAGTGCTGTCTGTACTGTTGATATTAAGGAGTGAGTTGGGAACTCATACCTAGGAGTTCCTAGGTAAAAGGACATAAGGATAGTTGTTAGGTGAAAAGTTGTAAACGAGGAGTTTGCTGTAAGACTTTGAACTAGGGCTATTAGTGGAATTCCTCCTGGATTGGTATCCCTCAGATGTAGGTTGCAGGTTGCACCGAACTGGGTTAACAAATCACTGTGTGTTTGTTTATTTCTGCACTATTTACTATTTTCATTATTTGTCTATTAAAGCGGGTAAAAGTGTTGTAACGTCGTGTACAACATCGTGTACTGGTGTGCCAGTTTTTCAATTGGTATCAGAGCAGGCACCCTGCCTGTTTAGGGTGAGATTCAGAAAGTTTTAACTGGCAAAATGGACAAAGAAGGAGGATTCGTGAACAGACCCCCAATGCTAACTGGTTCCAACTATGATCATTGGAAGCCAAAAATGATTGCATTCTTGAAGTCCATTGACAGCAGGACTTGGAAGGCAGTTTTGAAAGGTTGGGATCATCCTTTGATTGTTACCAAAAAAGGTACTTCTACTGGTGAACTAAAGCCAGAGGCAGATTGGACAAAGGAAGAAGATGAAGCAGCTCTCAGCAACAATAAGGCAATAAATGCTCTTTTTAATGGAGTGGATACAAATATGTTCAAGCTCATCAAAAAATGTCTGTCTGCAAAGGAAGCTTGGGAGATATTGATGACATGTTATGAAGGCACCTCTAAGGTAAAGATGTCAAAACTTCAATTACTTACTATCAAGTTTGAAAATCTGAGGATGAAAGAGGAGGAAAGCATTCAGGACTTTCACATGAATTTGATTGATATTGCTAATGCCTTTGAGGCTCTGGGTGAGAAAGTATCTGATGAGAAGTTATCAAGATAGATGCTCAGGTCCCTGCCAAAAAGGTTTGACATGAAAGTGACTGCCATCGAGGAAGCTCAGGATATAGCTAATATGAAGGTAGATGAATTGGTTGGATCTCTTCAGACATTTGAATTGACCATTAATGAACGAGGAGATAAAAAGAACAAAAGTGTAGCTTTTATCTCAAATGATGATGAAGAGGAATCCCAAACTGTTGTTGAAGGAGAAGAAAGTATTTCTGATGCCCTTGCTCTAATTGGAAAATAATTTGGAAAAGTCCTAAGGCGTGTTGACAGAAGAGCCAGGCAGAATGGGCAGAACATTAGATTCGACATCAACAAACAGCAAAACAATGTAAAGAAAACTAGACCTGAGGAGAAAAGTGGACCAGTCAAAGAGGTGCAATGTCATGAATGTGAAGGATATGGACATGTCAGAACTGAATGTGCAACCTTCCTGAAGAAACAAAAGAAAGGTTTGTTCGTTTCATGGTCTGATGAAGATTCGGAAGAAGGAGAGGAATCTGCTAGACAAGTATCTGCCATGACTGGTGTTTGTGGTCATGTGGCTGATTCTGATGATGATGTGGAGGTTGTTTATGAAGAGCATTCTGATGATGAGGAGAATGACACTTATGAGGAATTACTTGGTCTATACAATGATCTTCTTGTTCGTTATAAGGAGGTGTGTAGAATTCTGCAGAAACAAAAGAAGACTATAAATCAACTCCACACAGAAAAAGATTTCCAAATTGGTCAAGTACTGAAAGTTGAGAAGGAACTAACTCAAGCAAATATAGATATGGAAGAGTTAAAGAAAAGAGTCAATCAACTGAACTGTGGAGCTAACTTACTTGAGGAAATCTTAGATGGTGTCCCTACTACTAGAATGAAAGCTATAGGGTACAACTACACTGCTCTCAACCAGCATCAACAAAACAAAGAAACAAAATTTATTCCTGCTGATGAGGTAATCAATCCCTATACTGGGGAGAGAATGTTACAACCTCCTATACCACATCTTAAAACCTATCCAAATGTTAAAATTGGACAAGGTTCCAGGACTTTTGCTAATCATCATCGCACTCCAGGACACCATGGTCGCTCACGCAAATGGGTTTGTCATTATTGTGGGAAGAAAGGACGCATAAGGCCTTTTTGCTACAGATTGTATGGTTACCCAAGACATTGGCAACAGCCAAAAACTAGTCCAATAGATGGAGCTGGCAAGTGATTGCTCATACTTCCCTCAGAGCATCATCTAGAGAAGATTGGTATTTTGATAGTGGCTGTTCAAGACACATGACAGGTGTGGAGAAATACCTAAAGGATGTGAAGGGATATGCTTCTAGCTTTGTAACCTTTGGAGATGGAGCTAAAGGTGAAATTCTAGGCATAGGCAAACTTGTCAACAATGAATTGCCTAACCTGGAGAATGTACTTCTGGTAAAAGGCCTTACTACTAATCTGATTAGCATAAGCCAATTGTGTGATCAGGGGTTAAAGGTAAATTTCACAAAAGTTGAATGTCTTGTTAGCAATGAGAAAGGTGATATTCTGATGAGAGGTACCAGATCCAAAGATAATTGTTACATGTGGGTATCTCATGAAGAAGCCAATCAAGGAACATGTCTACTTGGTAAAGAAGATGAAGTTCAACTGTGGCACCAGAAACTTGGTCATCTTAATCTAAGTGGAATGAAGAAAGCTGTTACTGTTGAGGCAATCAGAGGACTTCCCAAACTAAAGATTACTGAAGGAAGTATTTGTGGAGAATGTCAGATTGGTAAACAAACCAGGATGTCGCATCCAAGGTTGGAACATCAGGTAATTTCAAAACCTCTTGAATTGTTGCACATGGACCTTATGGGACCCATGCAAGTTGAAAGCTTAGGAGGTAAAAGATATGTTTTTGTGGTTGTTGATGACTTCACCAGATATACCTGGGTAAATTTTATCAGAGAGAAGTCTGATACTTTTGATGTATTCAAAACTCTATCCACCCAAGTTCAAAGAGAAAAGAACAGTGGGATTGTGAGAATTAGAAGTAACCATGGAAGAGAGTTTGAAAATGAAAAATTTAGAGATTACTGTGCTAGTGAAGGAATTAAACATGAGTTTTCATCACCCATCACTCCTCAACAAAATGGTGTGGTGGAAAGGAAGAACAGGACGATTCAAGAATCAGCCAGAGTTATGTTACATGCAAAAGGTCTACCCTACCATTTCTGGGCTGAAGCAATGAACACTGCTTGCTATATACATAACAGGGTGACTTTGAGAAAAGGTACATCTGCTACTCTATATGAGTTGTGGAGGGAAAGAAAGCCAACTGTCAAGCATTTCCATGTGTTTGGAAGCAAGTGTTATATTCTGGCAGTTAGAGAGCAAAGAAGAAAACTTGATCCCAAAAGTGATGAAGGGATTTTCCTTGGATACTCTACCAACAGCAGAGCTTACAGGGTATACAATTTAAAGACCAAGGTTGTAATGGAATCTATCAATGTGGTTGTGAATGATGTGGAAACTGAAAAAGGTGATGATGTTGAACAAGATGTTGTAACATCAGGACCTTTCATAGATGTTTAGGAAATAGAGGAACAACCTGTAGCTATTGAACCTGTAGCTACTGAAGAAAGGATCCCAGAGGAAATTACTGAGGAGATTGCTGATCAACCTACTCAGAGCAAGGGTCCATCAGTTAGGGTTCAGAAGAATCACCCCAAGGAGCTCATCATTGGGAATCCTGATCAAGGGATCACCACTCGAAGATCTAGTGATGTGATAGCAAATTCTTGTTTTGTGTCCATGTTTGAACCTAAGAATGTGAAGGAAGCTCTCACTGATGAATTCTGGATTGAAGCTATGCAAGAGGAATTGAATCAATTCAAGAGAAGTGAAGTATGGGATTTGGTCCCTAGACTTGACAATGTGAATGTTATTGGAACCAAATGGATTTATAAAAACAAATCTGATGAGAAGGGGACTGTTACAAGAAACAAGGCTAGACTTGTTGCTCAAGGTTACACTCAAGTGGAATGACTTGACTTTGAAGAAACCTTCGCCCCTGTTGCTAGATTGGAATCCATAAGGTTACTTTTATGTGTAGCTTGCATTCTAAAATTTAAGCTATACCAGATGGATGTTAAGAGTGCGTTCCTGAACGGTTACTTGCATGAAGAGGTTTATGATGAACAACCCAAGGGATTCATAGATCCAGATTTTCCAAAGCATGTGTACAGATTGAAGAAGGCACTGTATGGTCTGAAACAGGCACCAAGGGCCTGGTATGAAAGGCTTACTCAGTTCCTGGTGAATCAAGGATACAGGAAAGGAGGATCTGACAAGACCTTGTTTGTGAAGGTAGAAAAGGGAAAGTTCATGATTGCTCAGATTTATGTGGATGACATAGTCTTTGGAGGAATGTCGAATACAATGGTTCAACATTTTGTCCAGCAAATGCAGTCTGAATTTGAAATGAGTCTAGTAGGAGAACTGACCTACTTTCTTGGCCTACAGATTAAGCAAATGGAAGATACAATCTTCATCTCTCAAAGCAAATATGCAAAAAATATTGTTAGGAAGTTTGGGATGGATAATGCTAGTCACAAGAGAACTCCTGCACCCACTCATCTGAAGCTGACCAAGGATGAAAATGGTGTGAGTGTTGATAAAAGTATGTACAGAAGTATGATTGGGAGTCTATTGTATTTAACTGCAAGCAGACCAGATATTACTTTTGTTGTGGGTGTTTGTGCTAGGTACCAGGCAGAACCAAAGGTAAGCCACCTCAATCAAGAGAATCCTGAAATATGTCAATGGAACATGTGACTATGGGATGATGTACTCTCACTGTGAAAACTCAAACTTGTATGGGTATTGTGATGCTGATTGGACTGGTAGTGCTGATGATAGGAAAAGCACATCTGGTGGGTGTTTCTTCCTAGGAAATAATTTAATATCTTGGTTCAGCAAGAAGCAAAATTGGGTGGCTCTATCTACAGCTGAAGCAGAGTATATAGCTGCTGGAAGTAGTTGCTCTCAACTGGTTTGGATGAAGCAGATGTTGAAGGAATACGATGTGGAACAAGATGTTATAACATTGTACTGTGATAATTTGAGCGCCATAAATATTTCAAAAAATCCTGTTCAACACAGCAAAACCAAACACATAGATATTCGTCATCACCTCATCAGAGATCTTGTGGAAAATAAAGTTGTGACATTAGAGCATGTAGGTACTAAGGAACAAGTGGCTGATATCTTCACCAAAGCACTTGATGCTGTTCAATTTGAAAAATTAAGGGGCAAGTTGGAAATTTGCCTCCATGAGGAGTTATAGTAGTTAATGAGATGTAGGCGTGCAATTGTCATTTTTTTCTCCAACTTAATTTTGCACGCTATTCAAGGAGAATCAAAACAAATTCTTTCTTCCCATTATACGTGGTATGTGCTATCAGATGTCCCAATCTCTGGTGTGTTTATCTGTCATGTTTGCATTTATCTACTGATGCATGATGGTTATGATGATGGTAGTTGTAGTTCAGTTGTGGCATGCTTGCCTATTGAAGCATGCGTATGATATGTGTTTGCATGTAGCCTGTCTGGCCTATGTGCATGAGACTGAGTAGTGAAGGGGATCATGAGTATGTGTTGCAAATGCTGCAGGTGTTGAGGGGGAGTAGTAACTCTTGTGGTAGTTGGTGGTGTCTACTATTATCCTTGTATATGTTCCTTATGTGCGAGAATCTACTTTTCTCTGCATGCTGGTAGTAAGGGGGAGCGTAGTGATGATATGTGTGTGCTAGTTGTATGATAGCTAGCCTGTTGATAATCTTGCAACTTATGCTCTAATTAGTAATGTGCTAGTTTCTATGCATGATGTATCTTGCAACTTCTGTCGTGATATAATGTGCTATCAAATGTTGAAACATCATGGTGACTGGGAATTTATTTTTTTCTAAGATACTCGTTTATGAGAGTTTACTTCTCTCTGTTGTTGTGCTCTGTGAGGCTGGGTGAACCCAATTCCACTGCTACATGTCTCTGGTTTTTTTGGTATGTCTTTGTACTGAAGTGATAGAAGGGTAGAAATATGGGTAACTTGTGCATGCCTATTTATGGTTGCACACTAAAGACAGAAGATCAAGATCCCCTATTGATCTATTTCTGATGAGTTATGTATCCCATGGTGTTATCTTCAAGTGTAGTAGCTCTATGCACTATGTGGTTGATGTGATGGAGGTAGTATAGGCTTATGCCTTATGTCTTGTGACCTTCGTGGTATATTACTGCAAAAAGTTATGGTCTAATGTTCTTGTTCCAAGATGTTATGACATGAGTTCTGTTCGTCTATGGTGTAATGAGAAATTGCTTAGCAGATTTCTGGGCAGGTTCTCTTAATGTCTCAGTGCGTATGGTTTGTAATGATATTCAGCAATCATTTTATCTACTCAGCTGGTATTATGTGCTTCTTTGTCAAATTTGTGGCAAAAAAGGGGGAGTAGATGTTGAAACATGTTCTCTGGTATGTTAGTAGTATAATTTTTTTTTCCGGTAGATGTTCTGTGCTGAAATGATCTGCTATATGCCTATGTGTTAGTTATTGATATGCATGATCTGCTGTGTTAGTCTACTATGCATCATTTTAGGGGGAGTACTATGTATGTGATGCAGGGGGAGATGTTGTATGTGATGTTGGAACATTATGCTTGTGTCATCCTTGCTAATGTTTGTGATCACTAAAGGCGAAGTAGTTTTCTGTGTTTCCGTTGTTGCATGCCTCTGATGTGCTCTAAAGATGCGTCTGAATTCTGATCTAATGTTTTCCATGGAGGAGTTAGTTTGGAAATTATTTTTGAAGATGTGCTACGCTTCTCTTCTTTTGTGTGTTTATGTTGATGTGAAGAAGTGTTAGTAATGTTTGTATCTTTGTAGCTTGTCTGTCTGATCTCAAGTTGTTTTAGCCAAAAATTTGCCAAAGGGGGAGTTTGTTGACTATTTGATGTTGGCTGCATTTTGGTAAAACTATGCTTAAGCAGGATGTGGTATGAAATGTTACAACATCATTACCTGACGTGAGCGCGCCAGCTGGCGGTGGCATTTAATGCGCGCAAGTTTTTATTTTAGAGAAGATATTTTCTCTTATATATCAGTTCTTTGCTTGTGCATCAAGGAAGTTTTATTTCCTAAACAGATCTTTTGCTCAGAGATTGTTTAAGGAATTATTGTGGTGACTTATTTTATAAACATATCAAATCTCCAAAGATATGGTTTTATTTTATGTGTGAGCTGGATGTTTCTCTCATGGGTCAGATCTGCTGAAGCCCATTTAACCAGCTATAAAATGAAGAATGTAAACCTAATGAAGGCAGTTGTTCAAGCGTAATTGTTGAGTCTAGCCGTATTAGGATTCGTGTGTGTGCTTGTGTTTTGTGAGCCTTTCTTGTATCACTTTGATGCAAGCTTAGGACTGTGTGTTCTATTGAGTTGTAAACATAATTGTCTCTGAAGCTTTTAAGCAAGGAGATAGTTATTGTGTGTGTGTCCTCTCCAAAACTTTTAAGCAAGGAGTTTGGATCTTAGTGCTTGTGTATTGCTCGAAGCCTTTAGGTAAAAGTAATCTAGTGTCTAGGAGAGTGTCTCCACCATAGTGATTGATTCAACAACAGTGCTGTCTGTACTGTTGATATTAAGGAGTGAGTTGGGAACTCATACCTAGGAGTTCCTAGGTAGAAGGACATAAGGATAGTTGCTAGGTGAAAAGTTGTAAACGAGGAGTTTGCTGTAAGACTTTGAACTAGGGCTATTAGTGGAATTCCTCCTGGATTGGTATCCCCCAGATGTAGGTTGCAGGTTGCACCGAACTGGGTTAACAAATCACTGTGTGTTTGTTTATTTCTGCACTATTTACTGTTTTCATTATTTGTCTATTAAAGCGGGTAAAAGTGTTGTAACGTCGTGTACAACATCGTGTACTGGTGTGCCAGTTTTTCAATTGGGATTGTCATTGGTGTTGTTGAAATTCTTCCTTTGTGAAGAGTTGATTATAAGGGTTTTAGGGATTTTGCCATAGGTGTTGTTGGAATTCTTCTTTTGTGAGGAGTTTGTGTATCTCTTGTTTTAATGGACTGTGTTCGTCTTGCGCTCAGTTACGTTATTAATAAAATTTAGCCGTTAAAAAAAACTATCATTCATAAACATGGTTAATGGCAATGTATGAGGAACTAAATCAATTTGGGGAAAAAAAGTATGGGATATCATATTATATAGGGTTTAGAGTTTATCGTATTATATAGGGTTTAGAGTTTAAATTCTAAATAGGCCACTTATTTGCATTAGACTAAATTGACGATAATAAAAAAAATATTTTGAAATATTTTTGTTTTTTTAAAATAAAATTTCTTAGGCTTTGGGTTGATGGAATATAATAGAATGGAGCGCAACGAAATAGAATATAATAATGTTCCATTGTTTGGATTTGAAAAATAATAATGGAATGGAGCGGAGCAAAATGAAATAAGGGGAGCAAAATGAAATAAGATGAAATGAATTTAATTAATATAATACCACCACTTACCATCAATTTTGTGTCTCTCCTTTTTAAAATATCCAAACAATGGAACGAAATATTTATTTCATTCCGCTTTATCTCATTCCACTCCACTCTATTCCGCTCCGCTCCGCTCCATTCAATTACATTCCATCAATCCAAACAGAATCTTAATGTTAAATATAAAATTGCGCAAGATTAATGAGTTTTCGATAATACTTACAAGGGATCTATTGAAGCAAAATTTGGCGGGTTTTTATGAAATGAGCTGTGTTATTTGAACAACAGCTTTTAGTTGTCCCGGGCTAGACAACTTTTTTTTTCCTTTCTATGCACGAATTCCGAGGTAGCATAAAGGTGGCGGGCCCCATGTTTGGGGGTTGTCGGACAACTCAATTGGTTGTCAATTTATCATTTTTCTTATGAAATTTAGAAGACAAGTAAATGAAAGAGATACACTTATAAGATTGAAAATTTGAGACATTTTTCAAGTGGAAATGTAAGTTTTTTTTTTTGCATGAGTTTGGTGTACATCTATGATCCATTTCAAGTCAATAAAAATTACTAAGATCTATAAACATTAATTTTAATAATAATTTATAAAATATAAAATTGACACGATGAGAGGTAAGTGGAACTGGTCCTCTTGAAATAAATGCCAAAAAAACATGATACACTCACAAGATTGGAGTGTAAAGTATTATTAGTTGGCATAAATTGTTTTTTGGGACAAAGGTAGTAAAATTAAATGAATAAAAAAATAAATAAATCACAAAAAGGTAGGATTTTGTGCCTATTTTTATATAATGCGGCTCTTTACATTAGTTTATACAGGAAAGTGAAGTTTTTACGTGGCAATCCGTTTGATAAAAAAGTACTAGACATAACATAAGTGGAACTAGTTATTATATACTCGCTAATCGCTATCATATTGGTGTTATTGTTTTTTTTTTGTGAACAACATACTATGTGTTGATACATATTTAATTTTATCAAAATAAAAATAAAAAATTACACAAAAAAAATCATTTCAAAATAGATACAATACAAGGATTTTTTAAGAGGTCATTCATTTTAGACATTTCTTTTATAAGAAGATATTTTTAATGATTTTGTGTAAGAAATTTAATATACACACATTTGCTTTATTAGTTTTTTTTTTACGAACAATAACTTATATCATTTCATTATTCAATAAAAGAGTAATACAAAGAGGTAATATCTCAAAAGTAAAGCGACTAGCCCAACAAATGGCCGCCCTTGCAAGGAAATGAGCAACCATATTCGCTTGTCACTTAATAAACTCAACCTTAAAGTTTGGATTACAAGACAACATATTATTAATGCAAGAAATAAGATAGCTAAATTCGAAACTACCACTGCGAAAATGATGTATTGCATCCACCACGCTCTTAATTAGAATCCGTTTCAAATATAACATGAGAAATGCCTCTATTTTTCGTAACTTTTAAAGCTTCAAGTAAGGCAATGTATTCACCTTTCACTATGGAGCAATTCCCTTCCAACCAAGTAGTTCCGGCCATGACAAATTGACCGAAATGATCACGCAAGCACCATCCCATGCTGGTCTTATTTAACTCTAAGTGAAATCCCGCATCAACATTACATTTATGCCAACCGAGAGGAGGTTTTTTCCATGTTTGGAGTTGTTGTTGTTGTTGCGACGTTTGTTGGCCAAATTGCACATGCTGAATCGATTTCCATTATCCCCAAAGATGGCGTGCTTTCAGCTCCAAAGATTGACCCAGATCATTCGCATCATTCCACACTTTATTATTTCTATTATTCCAAAGTACCCAAACTAGCATAGCAAAGACACCAAAGACACCCGCCACATCCTTGTCCTCATCAGTACATTTGATTTATTAGTTAAAAACTGATATTATTCACTTTAACCATTTTAACCATAAAGTGAATCACTTATTTTAGAGAAGTTGAATCCTTCATCTAATATGATTTTAATTCCCTATATTTAATTGTAATGCCTCTAATTTTTATTTTTATTTATTGTTTTAGCCTTTTGGTTTTTAGGGGAAAGAAACTAGTAATCTAGAGTTCAGTGTAAGTTAAGTCTGACAAAAAAAATTCACATCTAATCCAAAATATAAAAGATATTTGAAAATCAACAAAAATTAACATATTTATTATTAAATCAATACATCAACTTTTTGTTGATTCAATTGTATAAAATCTTTTTTCACATGATCATCACCAGCACTGCATGGAGCCACGCCCTTTTATTTTATTTTTTTTATTAAGTATTTTTATTAATTATTATTACTCATTTTTATATAAGTGTTGATTAATTAATTAATTAGGTTAAATATCAAAAATTGATCCGTATTCCAACTTAATCTACCAAATGTAGCTCCCCACAAACCTGCTTTATAGAATTGAATTGACTATTTTAATGATTATTTATTCTTCATATCTGAAGAGCGACTGTGACCCTTAAGCCTTGGAAGGGATGGTTAAGCACTTAAGCTTCCAAACAAGGCCAAAGAGTTACTGTCTTTTTCACTAGTAGGTTCTTTTTCTAAAAGATTTTTTTTTAGAGTTGTTATCATTACAAAGGCCATTGTTATCATGTCAAAAATATATATTTTTTACAACACAAAGATAAGTTGTGATCTTCTTTATTTAATATGCATTCTATTATGTGCAAAAGAAAACTATACTCCTTTTTTTTTATATATAAAAGAGGGCTAAGAAGGAAAAGACTAAAAAGGGACCAAATAAGGGGTGGTGTACCATTGCATCAGATAGTAACAATTGCCTAATTTGATCTGGGTACTTCTCAAAAAACAAAGTGTTGACATATTTGCTAATGCATAAGATATATGGTGTTGTTTAGCCTAATAGATTTTATATTTTTTATTTAATAAAAAGAGAAGTTAGACCAAACAAATTTTTAATAAGTTTTTTATTGAAAAAAGTTGTTTAGTTTTTATGAGTAAAATACATAGATAAAAAACTTTTGAAGCTAAAAAAACAACAATTATCAAACAGCTTTAACTTTTTTCTATAAGCTCTTATTTTCACTTTTAGCTTTCAGATAACTTTTAAGACTTAAAAAAGTCGGAATACGGCTTTGATAGCACTTGTTGAGTTGTTGGGAGAATTTAGAGAGTATTTCCCCAAAGGAGCAATGAGTCAATGTTTTAAGACTACAAAAAATAGAGACATCATATCTCCATCAAAACCTTGAAACATTGGGTATATGGATCATCTCACTTTTATATAGTGTTTAACATCAATTTTTCATCCAATGTAAGACTCTTACTCACACTTTAAATATCAACAATCGCTCTTCCTTAAGTGTGAGGTTATCCATTCATTTGGACATTGCTCTCTATCAAGTATAAGTTTTTTCATTTTGATTAAGAAGACAGTCAATATAAAGAGCTTAAACCATCAACTTCAATACTACTGTTGAGTTTTGATATTCATTTAATTGGACACCACATTATAAGTCATAACGCAAAATCTTATGATTGAAATTTCAAAGTCTCTTAGTTAAACATCACTTAATTTATGTAAAAATTTACTATTTGAATTGAAAGATGGAAAAAATTCGATCAAAGGGAGATTTCAGTTATGACCCAAAATCTCTTTCAAGAGAGATATTGAGATGGACTTATTTTAATTGAATATTTTTATTATTTTGTACTATATAAAATTAATTAAGTAGTCACGTGTTTCATCACATGATTAAAAAATTAAACGAGAGTATATAGTATTTTATATTTCAAGTCCAAGGTAATTTAATTAAATTGGAGTATGGACTATGGAGAGTATAGATTATCAGCGTTTCACCTACTCATTATAGCTTTTTAGATTTGATAGATCCCACTTATAATTATCTAAAGATTGAAGCTTTTCTGTTTCATATATATGGTTTAGTACTTAAGATAATTTTTTGTATGGTCACACCTATAAATTATTAGTAAATTGAAATTATTTAGGTAGACATATAAATAATATCATTGCTATGGTTTTGTTCCATGATATAAATAAGCTTCCAAACCACATTAAAATCCTCATACAACTCACTATCCAAGCTCAAGCTAATTAGTAGTTTCAACTTTACAGCACATTGTTCAACTAATTCCAAGAATATTATACACATTCACATGGCAAAAATACCAATAATAGCTATGTTTTTGTTAATCATCTTCTCCACCTTCTTCATAACATTGCAAGCTCGTAATCTCCAAGGCCACTCCTTCACTAGAGAAAAAAACAATGTTGTTAGTCATCATGTTGTTTTTCACAAATTTGTTTTTGATCTATCAAAGAATTTACATAATATTGGTGTTGGTGATGCCACTCGTGGGGATGCAAATCAACATAGATTATCACCAGGGGGGCCAGATCCTCATCATAATGCAGGACCACATAACAAGTAGCTATAGAATTTCTTTTGTTATTCTATTTTATTTTTAAAGAGACAACGTAAAAAATTAATGTATTTTATTTATAATATGGAGCGGTTAGCTCAACAGATGCACGGTTGAATTGAGACTTGGGATCAATATTGCATGCACGCATTCAAAATTTGCAAACCATCATATAGTCTGGAGATCTATGGCATCCCATATTTTAAAATTTGGACGGTAAATCTCATAATTATAGACAATTTTGACCGGAACCAACTCGGGGATGGACATATTTTTTCTTCCAATGGTTTCCTTTATTAATTATATGTAACAAAAGGAGTATCTCTGTTACTCTTTTTTCTTTTTTTCCATCTTCTCTCTTTTTTGTTTTGGAATTTAGTTGGTTTGGTTTTATTGAATTTGAGTGAAAAGAAAATTGAGTGTGAGGATTTTGTTTTTGTAATATAGTTCCATCTAAACTCTAAATAGCAATATCATTTTCCTTAGTTCTACGGTGTGTTTGTTTGGAGACACAATGGTGTACTATCCATTCAATTGAGGCTCTAAGCAAATTTTAATCAATAAAAATGATCGTATTACACTACAAGAATTTCAGTCATTTGCGGCGGCCAAAAACGGCCGCAAAAGCGTAAAAAACGGCCAGAACAGAGCATTTGCGGCGGTTTTGATGTCCGCCGGATAACAGCTGGTTGGAAACTTTTGCGGCGGTTTTTTGGGTCATAAAACCGCCGGAAATTAGCGACGAGCTTTTGCGGCGGCTTTTTTCCGTCGCAATTGACTTAAGATTGGTTGACGTGGCAAACGTTTGCGACGGCTAAAAACCGCCGGAACTGTCGCTGATATTTCAGCGGCGGCTTAAAACCGCCGGAAATGCATCCAAAATAAATAAAAAAAAAGGTTTAGCGACGGCCTTTGGCCGCCGGAAAGAAAAGATGTTTTTTAAAAAAAAAATTAATCTGTTAAATCTTTTTTTATATTTAAAATATTTTTACTTTTATAATTAAATTACAAATATTAAATTTTCACAAATAATTTTAATATTATAATTAATATAGCCCATAACTATGTTAAAAAATATATTTTTCAACTAGATAAAAAAAACATTATTCTAAATTGGGGCCATGGAATGAGCATGAGAACATATTTAAAGCATATATTTTGCAACAAGACTAATCAAAATAAATTACAACCAAGAGCTAAAATAAATAATATATTACAGTCATCCAAAATTAAAGAAAAAAATCTTCAAAGAGTGGACAAGGAGTGCCAAAGCTGCAAAGAGGGAACAATACAAAATCTGCAACAAACATGTCGAAAAAAACATTACAATTAATATCAATGGTTAATCTAAATCCAAGAGCAACAAACAATACTTAAAAAAAAAAGCATTGAAACATGAACTTAATGGTTATAAACTAAATTCAAGTACAATGGTTAAGCTAAATCCAAAATAGAAAGTCATAAGCACAAACTACCTATAAGGAACATAAATAATGTAGAAAATCATAATTCATTTTTTCTTCATACATAAGGATCAAAGTAAAAAAGAATTGTCATTTTGGAATATAAAAGTACAATTTAAAATAAAAGAGATAAAATAAAAAGTCATAAATCGGCTTCCGGTTGTATAACATTCACATTCTCAATACTTGCTCTAGGAACTAAAAACTTCCTCATCTCTGAAATTAAATGATGCAAAATTAATAATCAATTCACATAACTTAAATGAAGAGAAACCTTCTAAATACACGATGTATATAAAAATTATGTTGCTACTTACTTGTCCCTGTTTTACTCAATGAAAGGATTAGAGAATGTATCCAAAGTGAAAAGAACTAGATGCTACAATAGTATTAGTGGTGTAAAACACATCAAAAGAGTACTAATGGAAATATAAAGTCATCCATGGCTAATAGAGTTTACACTCCAATCTAAAACACATCAATGGCTAATAAATCAAAATTATGCTGCAGTATGTAAACACTCTATAAGTTCTAATGTGCTGCTAATCATAATTTCACGGACTTATTAGTAAACACATGATTTTGATTTATTTGATATAAATTCAGCTATACAACTTCGTTGTAAAATAACTTTGATATCTCAGCAAACTCAATAATTTTCGAAACATTAGTGTCCTAAAAGGCCATAATTTATTCAATAAAAACACAAGCAGTGAGATTTTAGTCTAATGAGCTACAGCAGTCCTAATAACTCTCATCTGTTCCACAATTGCTACAGCAGTCCTAATTACTCAATAAATAAATTGACTACGTAAATTACAATCAAAATCAATCCTAGCTACAAATCCAAAGTGGTGTCTTTGTTAACAAAATGCAGACAAAAATGTTATATTCAACAGAAACAAGCCGATCAATACTACTCTTCCAAAATCAACTCAAATTGAACTCAAATTGTCAAATAACAGTTTCAAAATCAACTCAAATTGTCAAAATCAACACATTCATCACTCATCAACAAAATCAAAACCCTAACATTGTATATTTGTATCAACTCATTCAACAAACAGAATCAAAATCAACTCATTCATCACTCATCAACAAACAAACACAAACAAAATCAACAAAGGCAAAAAGATCAAAATCACAAACAAAATCAAAACCCAAAAAAATCAAATCAAACCTGTGCCGAGAGAGAACAAGAAACGTGTGAGGTGTGTGTGAGAGCTCCGATTCCGACTTATATGGCGGCGGCGGCGATGGATTTGGAGGAGGAAGATACGGCGACTGTTTTGTTTTCTCAGAACGCGTGTGTTGATTTTCACTTTTCAGAACGCGTGGTTGAGATTTGAGAGAGTGAGAAACTGTGAGTGTGAGGCCGTGACTGAGAGAGATGAAGATAATATGAGATGAAGATGAAGTTGAGATGAGAGAGTGAGAAACGGCGTGAGAGAGATGAAGATAAGTTTGGGAATTGAGAGTGTGTAAACCCTAGATAAGTTTGAGATGAAGTGTGGGCTGGCTGTATTTGGACCTTGTTTGGATGTGGTTTTTTTTTTAATCTATTTGGGCCATTTTTGGATGCACATAGTAATATATAGTAATATAAATAAAAAACAAATAAAACGAGAATTAGATGATATAAATAAAATTATTTTTTCTAATTTACTATTTGTTAGTCCAATTAGGTGATATTAAATGGTTGAATTGAAAAAATTTGAACTCTCCGGTTAAAATCGATAATTTTAGTCAAACTTCAAGACGATGAGACTTTTATTACGATCTGTCTATACATTTGTAGTCCGATGATCAAAATTCTTTTTCTAATTTGTTTGTTAATCCAATTAGGTGATACTGAACGGTTGGATTTATAAAATTCGAACTCTTCAGTCAAAATCGGTAGTTTTAGTCAAACTTCAAGACTCTTTCATTAAAACTATGTTTCAAATGAGACTTTTATTACGATCTGTCTATACATTTGGAGTTCGATGATCAAAATTCTTTTTCTAATTTGTTTGTTATTTCAATTAGGTGATATTGGACGGTCAGATTGATAAAATTCGAAATCTCTGGTCAAAATCTATAGTTTTAGTCAAGTTTTATGACTCTTTCATTAAATCTAGGTTTTCAATGAGACTGTTATTACGATCTGTCTATACATTCGGAGTCCGATGAATAATTTTTTTTTCCTAATTTGTTCGTTAGTCCAATTAGGTGATATTGAACGGTTGGATTGATAAAATTCGAAATCTTCGGTCAAAATTGGTAGTTTTAGTCAAACTTTACGACCCTTTCAATAAAATTAGGTTTTCGATGAGACTGTTATTACGATCTGTCTATACATTAGGAGTCCGATGAATAAAATTATTTTTCTAATTTATTTGTTAGTCCAATTAGGTGATATTAAACGGTTGGATTGAAAAATTTGAACTCTCCGGTTAAAATCGATAATTTTAGTCAAACTTCAAGACGATGAGACTTTTATTACGATCTGTCTATACATTTGTAGTCCGATGATCAAAATTCTTTTTCTAATTTGTTTGTTAGTCCAATTAGGTGATACTGAACGGTTGGATTTATAAAATTCGAACTCTTCAGTCAAAATCGGTAGTTTTAGTCAAACTTCAAGACTCTTTCATTAAAACTATGTTTCAAATGAGACTTTTATTACGATAAGTCTATACATTTGGAGTTCGATGATCAAAATTCTTTTTCTAATTTGTTTGTTATTTCAATTAGATGAAATTGGACGGTCAGATTAATAAAATTCGAAATCTCTGGTCAAAATCTATAGTTTTAGTCAAATTTTATGACTTTTTCATTAAAACTAGGTTTCCAATGAGACTGTTATTACGATCTGTCTATACATTCGGAGTCCGATGAACAATTTTTTTTTCTAATTTGTTCGTTAGTCCAATTAGGTGATATCGAACGGTTGGATTGATAAAATTCGAAATCTTCGGTCAAAATTGATAATTTTAGTCAAACTTTACGACCCTTTTATTAAAACTAGGTTTCCGATGAGACTGTTATTAAAATATGTCTATACATTTAGAGTCCGATGAATAAAATTCTTTTTCTAATTTATTTGTTAGTCCAATTAGGTGATATTAAACGGTTGGATTGAAAAAAATTTGAACTTTCCGGTCAAAATCGATGATTTTAGTCAAACTTCAAGACGATGAGACTTTTATATAAAACTTATATTATTTAGATTCATTTTATACAAATATATGACTAAATATTAGTAAATATTAGGTTTCTTAAAAAGTTTTATATAAAATATTTGGCTTTATATAAGTTTTATATAATACAAACAACTTAATTATATGATTATATCCTTAAAAAAAACTTAATCATATGATTATAAAAAAAAACTTAACTATAAAAAAAATATATATATAATTTTTTAATAAATATGAAGCATGCTATAAAAAAAAAAACAGAATTTATATTATACACATTTTTTCTTTTATGAATTTTTGAACCAATTCTTTATTTTATAGTAAAAAAAAATTATTTTTTTCAATAGAGTTTTATTAAAAAAACAAACAGTACAATGGAAATTAGAATTTGGCTTTTCCGGCGGTTTTGTCCGCCACAAGTTTAGCGGCGGTTTTATTTGGCGTTTCCGGCGGTTTTAGGAAATGAATATTTTCCGCCCCAAAATTACCGGCGGTTAAAAACCGCCGCAAATATGTGTATTTAAATTTATTTCCCGCCTGAGATTTCCGGCGGTTTAAAACCGCCGCAAAACCTTCAGTTTAATTTTTTTTCTCTCTCTTTTTTTTTCGGCGGTTTAAAACCGCCGCAAAACCATAAAAAACCGCCGGAAATCTATTTTTTAATTTTTAAATTTCTGGAAACGTTTCCGACGGAATTTTCCGCCGCAAATGGCCAAAAACCGCCGGAAATAGTTCCGTGGGCTTCTGGCCGCCGCAAATTATGGCCACTATGAAGGGAAATTCTTGTAGTGTTACTAGCATTATTTTTTTAATGTATTTTATGAGTTTGTTTTTAGTTCAATTAGTGCATGAATTAATGTTCAATAAGAAATACAATTTTATTACGTTGGAGAATTTTATGACATGAGAATTATATTTAACTTTATTTTTCTACTCAACGTGCACAACGATTTTTACTCTATGATTCGGTATTAGCTAGCCCTTTCCTTTTTTACAACTTCACTCATTTACTGATATTCGATTGTGAATCTTAATCCAACTTATAGGTACGTACATAGTTCTTTTTGTAGTACAAAATTCTCATTAAAAATATTAATTATGACCTAATTAAGCTCATCAAGAGAGCCACTCAACTTAAAATACCAGTTCATTTGGTTGGAGTGTTTTCAAAGCTTAAGGTCTATTTAAGCTTTCTCTTCAACTTAACATGGAACTCACAACATATTCCATGAATGTTAAATGAGTTTGGATCTCACTCTCAAAAATTAACTCAAAGATGGGTACCCAAACACATGTACATAACAATTCGATAATCTTAGCAATGTAAAACTCCGATCCAATGTTAAATAAGTTTGGATCTCAATCTCAAAAAAACCTTACTAGTTCCGTCAAGAAAGAGGAGTAAGCCAATATTGCACCAATTCATCTATATATCTTACTTAACATTTTTTTTATATATAGAAAAATTAACATTTTATTTAATTACTTTATCATCACTTGTCCATATTGTTTGAACAAAGTAGCTAGATAGAGAGAGATTTATAAAGAAGTAGTGTCCCTTGCGACTCTTCAATTAGCAATATGCAAAAGTTTTTAGGCTGCTTTGCTTAGCTACTTCATATTGTTCCTCCCACAAATCTATCCTTACAAAAGTTGCTTCCTTAGAGAAGTTGAAAGGACAATTATAAGGCCACATAGAATGAGCTATAAAGGAAATGAAGAACTAATTATTGTTGCGAAGTTGTTTTGCCCATTCCTACTCTTAATTTCCTTGATTTATAGAACAAGTTACCTAATACATGCATTTGTGAATTTTGCTCTTTGGTTTACTTCAAAGGTATATAAAATATCTCATAAAATAATAAAATCTCAATTTATTTTATCTTCCTCGGCAGTAGGGTTGGGAATAGGCTAGGCCGAGCTAGGCTTTGTCAAGCCTGAGCCTGGCCTGCCAAAAAATTGAAGGCCTAAGCCTGGCCTGTGGCCTGTCATAGGCTTATTTTTTAGGCCTGGGCCTGGCCTATTGAAAGCCTGGTATGGCCTATTAGCCTGTTTAAAAGCCTATTTCATATAAATATATTTAAATAAATAATTATATTTATTTTTAAATATACTAATGAACTAATAAATCAATGATATTAAACTTCCTTTTGATATTTAACATGATATTTTAGAAAATTTGACTATATATGAAATGATATTTCAATTTTAGTTTATAATAATACATTTATATATGTGAAAAGTTAATGTAAATCAATAAACTTAAACTACTGAAAAAATTTAATAGATTTATAATTTAATCAATGTACAAGTTTTAATATATAATAATAATAAATGTAAAAATATTATTCATATTTACTTAAATAGGCCGGCCTAGTAGGCCTAAAAGACTTTTTTCATGGCCTGAAGCCTGACCTTTTTAGCTAAATAGGCTTATAGCAAAGCCTTGACCTGCTCTATTTAAATAAATAGACCGGCCTGGCCTGAGCCTATGTAGGCTAGGCCATAGGCCCCTGTAGGCCGGCCTGGCCTATTCCCAACCCTACTCGGCAGGGACAGACTCAGAGGAGGGCGGACTATGTCTATTATATGTATATATTATTAAGTTTTAATTATTCAATATATACACTTTAATATTATATGCATAATAAATTAATATTGTAATATTATAGTCAAAATTACACAAATGGTCTTTTATCTTATTTATCTGTAACATTTTGGTACTTTATCTTTTATTTGTAACATATAAGTCTTTTATCTTATTTATTTGGAACATTTTAATCCTTTATCTTTTTCTTTTCACATATAGGTCCTTTATCTTTTATAATTTGTTCATATAAACCCTTATCTCATTTTTCTTTAATTAAAAAAATGCATATATTTAGTTTTTATTTTGTTAAAATATTTTATTTAATAAAAATTTTAAAATCCAGAAAAATGAAGAACATCTTCATTATCTTCATCATTTTTTATAAATCTTCTTCATCATCTTCCTTAAATAAATAAAAAAGGTTTACTCAAATTTACCTTAAATATCATAAATCTATATTATGTTTATTTTAATCTTATAAATGCAAAAATCAAAACTCCAAAATCCTCAATAAATCCTAAACAAAAGGAAAATTGAAATACTCATCAGAAGTTCAAAGCCACCAAAGGAGATAGCTAGTTGGAGTTTCATGTTAAATTCTGATCTCAATATTTCTTGAAATCTCATTCCATTAAAATTTCTCATTTAATATCTTTGTTCCAATCCTCCATATCCCATTAATATGAACAAGACACTTTAGATCTGAGATTTACTTTTGCTATGAACACAATCATTTAATTTCTTTCTTCCAATCCTCCATATTCCACCGTACAACGTTTGTGATTTTTACCGATCTAGTGTGATTTTTTAATTTGTGCTTCAGATCTGTTATTTTCTTTTTGTTTTGCTTTTAAATATGTTGAATGTTTAAATATGATTTATTTCTTTTCTATGCTATTAACACTGTGGCAGTGTGTGCAAAGAAGGAATTGATCTTCAATTTCAGAGATGGTTAAGTCTTTGTCCAGAAAATTGACATAGTAGCATATGTTGAAGAAGATGATTAAGATTTTATTTTCTTAATTTAAGGAAGATGATGAAGAAGATTCATGAAAAATGATGGAGATGATGAATGTGTTCTTCATTTTTTTTTTCTTTCTAATTTTTAATAAATAAAATATTTTTGGAAAATAAAAAATAAATATTAACATTTTTTTAATTAAAAAAAACAAGATAAGGGTTTATATGAAAGAATTATAAAAGATAAAGGACTTATATGGGAAAAGAAAAAGATAAAGGATTAAAGTGTTACACATAAATAAAATAAAGGACCTATATGTTACAAATAAAAGATAAAGGATCAAACTGTTACAAATAAATAAGATAAAAGATCATTTGTGTAATTTTTCCAATATTATAAAAATATACGCATAAAAATATAGCACATATATATGAAGAAAATAAATAATGATTTAGTTAGTAAATATATGAGATATTGTCAATACAGTGTACAAAGAATTCAAAAATATTCTCAAATGTTTCTTTTATTAGAAATTTTTTGGACAAATTAACTGATATAAAAGAACTAAACGAACAAACGAAGATATATTTGAGAACTAAAATGACTAAAAAATAAGTTTAAGGATCAAAATAATTAATATATACCTTAATGTTTTAAGGTGGATGTAAATTAGCAATCCCCATATATATATATATATATATATATATATATATATATATATATGGGGAATGCTAATGCACACCCACTCTTTTTTATGAAGGTGTGCATTAGCAACATACACCTTAAGGTGTATTTAATAACTTTTTAGTTATGTTTTGCTAACACACACCTTCTGAAAAATAAGTTGGTGGATTATAGCAAATGCATATAGGAGTTGCTAACGTACACACTTATTTTTTAGAAGGAGTGTTTTAACAACATACACCTGAAGGTGTATTTATTTATTTTTTAGTTATAATTTGCTAATGCAAACCTTCATAAAATTAAGTGGGTGTATTATAGCATATCCATATATATATATATATATAGGGGAACTTTCAAATGAGAGGAGTTTTAAAATGAGAGGGTGAGAGGGTTAAATAATTGCCACATGATTAAAACCAACGGTGGAGATCTAATTTTCTTAAGATGCACATTCGGCTCTTTGTATTTTTCAGCAACGCGTATTTTGTTTGTTTGCAACTGTTCATCTTCTTTATACACCTTAGCAACGATTTGTTCCCTTTTCTTTTCTCTCTAGCTTGTTCCTCATTTTCCATGGATCTGCTATGTGCCCTTGGGATTCATCTTAAATGGTACACAATCCTTATTTTATTGCCCAGATTTTTGTTTTATTTTTTTATTTTATTTTATTTTTTGGTTGAAATTGAAATTTTCTTCAACCTCTGTTAAACTTTCTCAGCAACTAAAAAACCTTGAATTTTGTTTCATGTGACTCTGTCTTTTATTATTATCGTAACACATCTCTCTCTGCACTCAACGTAAAAAGCTCTTTCATCATATTCTTTCTCTTTGTTCTTGTTGCCAAAGATAAACATCTTATTGCATCTGTTCTTCACTCTGGTACTCACATGACATCGCAAATTGAAAATGGCGGTTGGATTTGAATCTGATTCCCTAATAGCGAAATCGAAACCCTTTGTGTCCAATAATATTCTTCATCCTTCGAATTGAAAATGTTTTCAGGTTTTGGTTTGCATAGATGATGATAGCAAAAATAGAAAAAGAATGGGGAGAAAGGGGTTGCTGAGAATTAATTAGACATCGATTTTCTGCATAAGGACATCCAGCTCTCTGTACAAAATTGTGTTTGAGTTGTTGGGTTTTAGCATGAATCTTCAAGAAGGAAGATGAGAGATGGGAGAAAGAGAATGTTAGATACTGTCACGGAAGAGAGAAGAATGGTAAAGAAACAAATGGATTACCTACAATTTAAAAAATGAAAGATCACCATAAAGATTAATCTAATGGCTGAGATTTAATCCTCTCACCCTCTCATTTTAAAACTCTTCTCACTTGAAAGTTCCCCTATATATATATATATATATTTTACATTATTAGATAAAAAGCTTTTAGATCAACATTATAAAGATGGATTTAGATACATCCACTTAGGATTAGTTCAAGTAGCGGTTAAACCCCTACATAAATTAGGATTAAATTCACCTATATTACTAATTTTACGAGATTCAAGAATTAGAGACTTTCATGACTCCGTGATAGCCATGTTAGAATCTAATCTTAATGATGGTCCGGTTTATTTTAACTGTTACCCAAATTATTCTATGAGTTTAGGAGATGAAATTACCAGTTCATCTTTAGTCATCTGCGTGCAACATCAAAATGATAACTTTACAGAAGGAATATCTAATGTAGATATCATTACTAGGATAACCTGTAAGGTTACAAATGTTAATTATAATTATAAATCTTTAAGATCTACACCCAGAAATGAAACATGTATTATAGAAGCTAATCTAAAGAAATCCAGTATAATTACCCCAAAAATATTAACCATTTCAGAATTAAAAGAAAAAATTCCAGAAGAATGGATAATAGAAAATGCTGCGCAACCAGAAAAACTAGAATCAAGATCTATTAGAGATATTATTACTGATCAAGATGGAAACATTAGAATTAGAATGAATAGAAGTCAATCATTTAGGTATAATCAGAGTCCCAGCATAGGATCTTCCTCTGCTAGACATTCTGTAGACTCCACTATTAGATTAAATTTAGCAGGAGTAAATTTTGCTCCCAACATACCCCAACCTATTTATCAAGAAAGGATCAGTAGGTCTCCTTCACCTACTGAATCTCAGATATTAGGAATGATTAAAACAGAAGAACCTTTTGAAATTGATAAAGTTTGGATTAGAGAAGAATTCTTATCAGATTATAATAAAGAAAAACGTAAATGGTATTTCGATACTTTTCAAAGAGAAGAAAGAAACTTATATCTTAAATTGTTTTACGAATTTTTAGAACATCATGAAATTAATATTTACTTCTTTACCTGGTTCGAATTATATTGTTTAGATAATAACATATTGAATCCTTATGCCAAGAAATTATTTTTAAATACCAAGACTAGAATGAGCATTAAATGGAAAACTTCTAGAAAGGAGATAATTGAATCCATTCACCCTCCTTTAGAAGCTGTAAAAATTATATCTCCTAGAGAAAATATCGAATTAGAAGCCTCACCTTTTAAGGTCATAAGCAACCCGACCGAACAGAGAAGAGACGCAAATAACCTGCATAGTCAGTTAAACTACACTAATCAAATATTACACACCATGTCTCAACAGTTAGATAGAGTTGAACAATTCTTACCAGAAACTTTAGAAACTAAAGTATCTGACCCTACTAGGCCAATCTATCATTATAATATACCTACAGATAGAGAAATTAAAGATTTAACCTTAGGTTATAATCCAGAACAAAAACTAGATGAATTAGTAGATAGACTAAAGGTATTAAATGTAGGTTCAACCTCAGAAGTAAAAATTAACACTTTATCATTTGAAAATGAAGAAGAGAATATTATTTCTCGATTAGACAAGGCCCCTCGGCCTAAAACTCGAAATTATTATCCAAGGCCTTCCTTTGCAGATGTTCAGTTTGAGGAAAGAAACAGTTTCATCGGAGATAGCTACTCCGGCGACTGTATTATAGAATGGAACATAGATGGAGCATCTGAACAACATATATTAAATATCATTCAAAATATGACTATGGCAGCAACTGCCTTCAAAATTAAAAAGAATTCAGATAGGAAAACAAAAGATATGCTAGTAATGGGATTTACTGGTCAATTAAAAGGTTGGTGGGATAATATCCTCAGTGAGGAAGATAAGATAAAAATTGATTCCGCTATTAAAACAGAGACAAATGAAGAAATTTGTGTTACAACTTTATTATATGCTATTACTAAGTTCTTTATAGGAGAACCTCTAAAATTACAACAAAGAGCATCTGATCAATTATTAAACCTATATTGCCCAACCATGTCTGATTACCGCTGGTATAAAGACATGTTTCTTTCTAAGTTATGTCTGCGTCCTGATGGAGCAGCTATCTATTGGAAAGAAAGATTTATCAGTGGGTTACCTAGATTATTTGCGGAAAAAGTTAAAAGCAACATTAGGCAAAATTACAACGGAGAAATACCTTTTAATTCTCTAACCATGGGAGAATTATCAAACTATATTGTTGAAACAGGATTACAGATTTGTACTGATTATAAATTACAAAATAAGATAAAAAATGAGAAAGCAAACAATAAGAGAGAAATGGGATCGTTTTGTGAGCAATATGGTGCTACTCCCATACGTGCTCCTAGCAATCCTAAAAGTAAAAAGAAATCCTTTAGTAGACATAAGAGAAATCTTAGTAAATATGATAAGAAAGATAATTACCAAAAGAAAAGCTATCAAGAAAATAAAAGGTTTTATAAGAATACAAAAAGAAAGAATAGTAAAAACCCTTACCAAAAATCTAATAATAAGAATAAAGACATTAAATGTTATAAATGTGGGCGATTCGGTCATTATGCTAATGATTGTAAAGTTAAAGAAAAAATTCAACAAATTAGTGAGTTAGATATATCAGAAGAATTAAAACAAAACTTAATTCATACCCTAGAGAATATAATGTTATTATCAGATGAAGAATGCTCTTCGTCTAGTGATTACGAAACAGAAGATATTAATCATCTAGCAGAATCTAGTGAATCCAGTGAAGAAGAATTAGATGAATGTTTAGGTTTAGATTTTTGTAACTGTAATAATTGTATTAAAAGCATTAATGTTTTAACCAATCATCAAGCTAATACCTTAATAGGAATATTAGATAAAATGGAAGAATCGGAAAGTAAACAAGCTTTTATGAGGCAGATAAAAGACATCATCGATGATAATGAAATTGAAAAGAAAGAATTACATAAAGTAGAATTTAAAGATGTTATGGAACTCTTTAAGAAACCCTCTCAGAGTTCGATAACCTTAAAAGATTTACAAGAAGAAATTAAAACTCTTAAAAAAGAAATTCAATCATTAAAAACTAGAGATGATGAATTAGAAGTTAAACTACTAGAGATACAAGGAACTATGATAATACAAGAACAGAATAGGATACGAAATACTATCCTACCTTCCATCAGTGGAACTAATGAAGAAGAAACCTATATTAATAAAATAGAAAAAATGATATCTCACAAATGGTATACCAAGATTAAACTAATAATCAAAGATATAATGTATGAATTTACTGCCCTAGTAGATTCTGGAGCAGATTTAAATTGCATACAAGAAGGATTAATACCTACTCAATTTTACGAAAAAACTAAAGAATCACTACGAGGAGCTAATGGTAATAGATTACAAGTTTCGTATAAATTATCTAATGCTAAAGTCTGTAAAGATAAAATATGTTACGTAACTTCCTTTTTGTTAGTTAAAAATATTACCGAAGAAATTATTTTAGGAACACCCTTTCTAACTTTACTTTACCCTTTTAGTGTAAATGAGAATGGTATAACTACTACGGTATTAAGTAGAGAAATTAATTTTGAATTTTTAGATAAACCAAAAATTAGAGATTTAAACTTTGTCCAAGAAAGAGCTATATCTCGAATTAATTTAATAAATAAAAAGAAGAAGCAAATCAATTTTATTAATAAAGAAATACATTTTAGAAGGATAGAAGAACAATTAGAAACCCCAGTCATTAAAGAAAAGATTAATCATGTCTTAGAAAAATTCAAAAAAGATCTTTGTTCAGAACAGCCTAATGCGTTCTGGAAAAGAAAAATACATACTGTTTCTTTACCTTACGAGCCAGATTTTAAGGAAATTAATATACCGACTAAAGCTCGACCAATACAGATGAATCAAGAACACCTAGATTACTGTAAAAAGGAAATACAAGACTACTTAGATAAAGGCTTAATTAGACCTAGCAAGTCTCCCTGGAGCTGCTCAGCCTTTTATGTGATTAATGCTTCAGAATTAGAACGAGGAAGTCCTCGATTAGTGATAAACTATAAGCCATTAAACAAAGCATTAAAATGGATTAGGTATCCAATACCTAATAAAAAAGATTTAATTAATAGATTACATAACAAAAGTATTTACTCTAAGTTCGATTTGAAATCTGGATATTATCAAATTCAACTGGAGGAAAAAGACAAGTACAAAACAGCGTTTGTCGTACCTTTTGGCCATTACGAATGGAATGTTATGCCCTTAGGTTTAAAAAATGCTCCCTCCGAATTTCAAAACATTATGAACACTATATTTAATAAGTACTCAGACTTCACTATAGTATACTTAGACGATATATTGGTTTTTTCAGAATCTATTAATCAACACTTTCACCATATGGAATTATTTTACCAAATCATCAAAAATAATGGATTAGTATTATCTGAAAGAAAATTAAAAATATATCAGTCAAAAATTAGATTTTTAGGCTTTGATATAGCACAAGGAATGTACACCCCAATTAGTAGGTCATTAGAATTTATTAGTAAATTTCCTAATGAATTAAAGGATAAAACCCAATTGCAAAGGTTTTTAGGATGTGTTAATTATGTGTCAGATTTTATTCCTAATTTAAGAACCATATGTATTCCTTTGTTCAAAAGACTTAGGAAAAACCCACCTCCATGGGATAATACAATGACCCAGAGTGTATTACAACTTAAGACAATAGTTAAAAAGTTACCCTGCTTAGGAATACCAGATCCTACAGCCAAATTACTAGTGGAAACTGATGCCTCTGATCTTGGATTTGGAGGAATTTTAAAACAAATATTACCGGGCATGGATAAGGAACAAGTGGTCAGATATTATTCTGGAACTTGGAACCCAGCTCAATTAAAATATAGTACCATTAAAAAAGAAATCTTATCAATTGTGTTATGCATTACAAAATTTCAAGATGATTTATTTTCGAAACCTTTTTTATTAAAAACTGATTGCAAAGCTGCAACCAGTGTTTTACAAAAAGATGTTAAAAACTTAGTTTCAAAACATATTTTTGCAAGATGGCAAGCATTACTCTCCTGTTTTGACTTTGAGATTGAACATATACAAGGAATTAAGAATTCCTTACCAGATTTTTTAACTAGAGAATTTCTGCAGGGCAAAAATGAGTAAAGCTCCTGCGGATCCTCGTGATAATTATGGTCCGAAGAAAAATACTAATACAGCCTTAGCATTAAGTCCGTCATGTTCATCAGAAAAAACACTAGCATTAAGCTCACCTAGTTATCTAAACAAAATTATGGTCAGTCCTCAACCTATTACCTCCTCAAGAACTAGACCACCAGCAGGAATTAGGCCTGCTTTAGTTACCCCATTACACTTTACTTCGCAAATATCAAGCCCTTCTTCATTAAATGTTCGCCCTACAAAATTAGCCTATTACTCACCCCCAGAAACTACACCAAAATCAACCTTTATTACAAAAAATCAAATAGTCCCTATTGTGCCTTTAGAGAATCATTACTGTCCTCAGAATACCTCATTACTCCAAATAGTCTCAAAAATATTACCTCCTGGATTCTTCTATCTTCCAGAAGACTCTAACTTAAGAAAAACCAGAAAATATTATGAGTTCATTTTAGTTGATACAGACTCAATAGTACTCACTCACCATTACGATAGTAAAGATCCCTCGAAAATTACTTTTTCCAAATTTAAAATTAATAAAGTCTTGACTCCTGCAGATTGGGGTCAACCTCCTTACAAAGAAAAGGCTCTTAGCAGAACTTTTGTTCCGCAGTGTTACAATTATTATGATTACATGAAAGCATGGTACCACTTTTTAGATATTGAACCTTACAACCATACGTGGTTTATCTGGTTCAACAAAAATATATCAATTAATTTTCCATCCTGGTTTATTGAATGGTTTTACACCATTGGACCTATTTTAGATACATTACCAGATTACGCTTTTGAAGCATTCAAATTATTTAAGGATACTACTACTTGTCCCCAGCATAAGGCTTTGTTGGGATTCTGTGCAGTATTTGGAATTACATGGATTACATCCTGGACTTTATCTACTGAGCCATTATGGGAAGATGCTCCTCCATTACAACTAGTAAAAAGATACTCCGTTAAATGGTGGAGTAAATTTAATCCGCAATTACTCTCGTCGGAAAGATTAAATGCCTGGTTTAAAGCTAATCCTAATCTTTGCAAGGCAACAAAATTATCCTCTTCATCAGATACTACTGATTTCTCTTCAATACATCCTAAATTACTTGAAACTCTAAAAGGAATTACTGATCCTCAAGAATTCATGGATAAAGTCAAAGACGCCATGTCTGTCTTATCCGATACTGAAAGTACCAGCATTACTAGCGCAGCAGAAAATGAAGATGACTGCTACGGTATTCAAGACCTCTAGACATTACTTTTGATATTTCGGGACCACCTTTTGGAATTATGTGAAATTATTGTGTAAACTTTACCTTTATGTCATATGTCATAGCTTTTACTTTATAGCTTTTTAGCTTTTACTTTTTATCTTGTCGGCTTTTGTCCTTTGTAATTATTATTAGAATTATGTAATTTAGTTTTCTAAGTTTGAAGTCCGAAGTGTTTCCTTGCTCTATAAAAGGAGCCTTCGTTTGTATTAAGAGGCATGAAAAATTTTGGGATCAAACCTGAAGAATCTTGCCTTGCTATCTGTTGTAAGTATTAATCAATAAAATGTTTTCGTTTTGTTATAACTTCTTTTTTAAATTATATGTTATTAAACTTATTATATTCTCAACTTCCAATCTTACTCTATTTATTGATTTACTTCCATTATTTTCAACATACAATCAATTTATTTGGATTATATATATATATATATATATATATATATATATGAATCATCTTATTTTGATTCAACTTAGAGCACAATTATCGGCTGAAGCATATAGTTCGTTCACGGTTCCCAATTAAACTCTAAAAGACATATGGATATTTCATTAACAATTGTCATGCATTATATTTGACCGTCCATAAAATGAATTAAAAAAACAATAAATTATACTATTATTTAAATGCATTCCAACGACATATTTGCAATTGTAGGATTTAGTAGAATTCATTTGAGAATTTTTGATAAATCATATAGATATTTAAAAAATATAATTGAACTATTTAAATAATTGAAAAATATAAAATAATATGAAAAATTGAATGGAGCCCACTTAAAAAGCTCAAGTGAGTGCAATAGATAATAATGTTAGTACATTGACCGTTGATTGCAACAATGGAAAGTACATATCTGAATCAAAAAGCTACTTTGTGTGGATCAACTATGGTACATTGACCGTTGATTGCAACCTTGATAATAATGTTATTATGCTTAGTTGCTTACCATTTGGTCCACTTGGTGAGATCCAATCTTCTTCCAAAGATTTTTGAGTACGTGTATGCTTGATTTGACCAAAACATAATAATCAAGATTGTGAAAACCGGACCAGTCAGTTGAACCGGGAATTAGACCAGAATCCAATCCGAGTAGCCCCTAAAATCGGTGTGTGAGGGATCCGGGAAAAAACCGATGAACTGGCACCGAACCAGTAAAAATCGGGAAAACCGCCCGGTCCGAACAGTTTGAGCGATTTTTTTTAACTGATAAAAAACGCAAGTTTTTTTATAATTTTTTTTTTTTTAAAAAAAAAGAGCAATACAGATTAGATCTGGACCGTCTATTTGTTTTTGTTGCAATTGATTATGTAATAAGAAAAAGGACTGAATGGTCAGAACACAACTGGACTCCCTCTGGTGAAAATTAAAAGGCTTAATAGATTTTTAGGTCCCTGTATGTTCTCGAATTTTTGGTTTTAATCCCTGTATTTTTTTTTGTTGCAAATAAGTCCCTGAATGTATAAATTTTTTTGGTTTTAGTCCCTAAAGTCAAAATCCGCAGGAAAATTTGCAGTTTTTGTGGAAATTTTTCTTCTCATTTTCCTGCAGATTTTGACTTTAGGGACTAAAACCAAAAAAAATTGTACATTGGGGGACTTATTTGCAACAAAACAAGATACAAGGACTAAAACCAAAAATTCACGAACATACAGGGACCAAAAGATCTATTAAGCCAAATTAAAATGTAGAGGATCTTGATCCGTATACCAACCAATTACACTTATTGGCCCTGTCATGCATATATGTCCGCCGTTGCTATCCACTTTCTCATAAAAGACTTTTTTTCTCTATATACTAACTTCATACAAGACTTATTAATTCATATAATTTGCTTAAAAAAAATAATTAATTCATATAATTTTTTTGTTACACCAATAATTCATAAAATTTGACTTTACGACATTTCATGTTTTTAATGTGAGAAATTAGAGAATATTGAGTCATTATTTATTTATTTTTATTTATATATTAATTAAAATATATATTTAATTAAAAACGGTCTGACTCGGTCCGACACCGATCCGACCACTTGAACCTTAAATTGGTAAGCTCACTGGTTCGATGATCGGTCCGGTTCTGACAACCTTGATAATAGCCCTTGAAAAAGGTTGACATCGTCAACATAACTACTCTCTCCGGACGCGATTATAAGCAAATTTGACTTTTTTGGTATATTAAAAAATGGATGTATGTGACTTATATTATAGACCACATACATTTACTTCTCAATGTACCAAAAAAGTCAAATTTACTTATAAATATGTCCCGAGAGTATATATATGAAGATTTTGAACAATCCTACTATTGTTGTTGAATTAAGGGTTAGAGAGAGAGAGTGGTATAGAGTCAAGTTCATTTTAATTTTCAAGTATATAAAGTTACATAAAGAGTGGGGCCGTTAAATAAAAAACATAAGGAAGTGGAATTTTACATTTTTTTTATGTCACAAGGGAGATACGTTAAATAAATAGTGTGTTTGGTAACACAATTAAACTACCTTATAGCTTATTATATTAATATATAAGTTAGAAACAACAATTAGTTAAAATTTCTATTTTTTCTTTCCTAGTGCTCTGCTAGGGTTTGGTTTTTCTTCTCCTATTGAGAAGCTTTTCTAAGTCTTGAATTACCAAATCATACTATTCTTTATACCATACTTTTACATAGCGTCTTATCCAGTGAACTACTATGGAACATCCTAATCTTGATGGCTTATCGCTACATGATGAGGAGGGGGAAGGATTTCGATTCGATTTTGAAGAAGAATGAGATGATCAAGTGGACCTTCGATGGTGCTTAGTGGGTCGATTTCTTTGTGATAGATCCATTTATTTTAATTCTATGAAGGTGAGGATGGCGGACTTGTGGAAACCGGTGAAGGGGGTCACAATCAAGGAAGCAACCCAAGGGAAATTTTTATTTCACTTCGCTTACCCTCTTGATATGGAGGCGGTGCTCAATGGTGGTCCTTGGACATTTGATAACAACATGCTATTATTGGAGCAAGTTCAAGTAGGGATGCAAATTGAAAACATTCCACTTATTCATTCTAATATGTGGGTTCAAATTCATAACCTCCCCATGGGGTTAATGAAGGAGAATGTGGGGGTGAGATTAGCCAATTACATTGGGAGCTTTGTGGAATATGACAAGAACAATGGTTCGAGCTTTTGGAGGCAATACATGCGAGTTCGAGTTAAAATTGACGTCCGCAAACCTCTTAAGAAAGATACAAAAGTTATGAACAAAGAAGGTAAATGGTGTACGGTGAATTTCAAATATGAGAAATTGGGGATCTTCTGCTTTGTTTGTGGGGTGATGGGGCATGCGGAAAATAAGTGTGAAATTCGCTTTGGAATGGAACAAGATGATGGTAGAAGGGAGTGGCCGGCAGAAATTCGCGCGGATTCAAGGAGGCAGGGAGGGAGGTTTGTCTCGCGTTGGTTGCGGGAGGAAAAAGGAAGTAGGCAGGAGCACGGCAGTGGGGAGGCGGCGGCGCAACCTCAGCATCAGTCCATCCAGAACAACACTGATCCCTCTGGTGATGACGTGTCACAGGTCCACAGGTACATGTCAGCATGCAACACATCTCCTAATCAGCCAACAATGATGATCCAATCAATGACCAACCATAACGCACGGAATACAATGTCAAAACCATCCAGCAGTAATTATTCCATCCTTTCAAATCCCTTTCCCAATGGCCTGACAGTGCAATCATTAGCACTAAATTCTGAAACTGTCCCACCTCTGACTTTTAATGCAACCGACAACAATATTACTCCTTTACCAACCATTCCTGATTTTCTGCCCAAAATTAATAGCCAACCTGTCACAATCCATATCCCAGTAACGGAAAAAAACGCAGGCCAATCATTAACACCCTATACCTTAACTTTCAATAGTCAACCTACAAAGCAGGACCCACCGAAAATATCTCACAAAAGCCACAAAAAATACCAACCTGGCGCAAACAACTTAACCTTGAATACCCGACCCAGGCCAACACCCCAACCCAACCCGAAAAACATCCAACCCCGACCCGAAAAGAAAACAAAAACCACTAGCCTGAACCCGACCCAAAACTCACGTGACATGCATGCAACACTGGAGATACAAGAGATTATGGAGTTTCAGGGGGAGAAGAAGAGAAGGAGGGAAGAGGAGGAGAATGCATCAGCTACCACTACCAATGACTCAAATGAGCATTTTTAAATGGCAGGTCCTGGCAGCCAGGACCAATGAAAATTCTAAGTTGGAATTGCCGGGGACTGAGCACACCGAGTGCAATTCCAAATCTTAGAAATATTGCTCAAGGGTATCAACCGAAGATTCTGTTCTTGTCTGAAACTTTGTCCAAATCTAGTACTCTAGAAAAAATACGGGTACAACTTAAATATAATTCCTGTTTGTCAATAGATGTTGAAGGGCGTAGTGGAGGCTTGTCAGTTATGTGGCGTGATAGTATCAAGTGCAGGGTAATGAATTATTCCCGAAATTTCATTAACTTAATAGTGGAGGAAGGAGATAAGGGAGAATGGAGACTCACCTGTTACTATGGCTATCCGGAAAGAGGACAGAGAAGAGAAGCTTGGGACCTGTTACGCGAATTACGGGACATGTCGGCGTTACCTTGGTGTGTTGTGGGGGACTTTAATGATTTGTTATCACAGGAGGATAAACGAGGTTTACATCCACACCCCAACTGGTTATGCAACGGATTCCGTAATGCAGTTGGAGATTGTGACCTAACGGATATACAGTTAGAGGGATATCCGTACACATGGGCAAAAAGCATCGGATCACCAAACATTGTTGAAGAGAGACTCGACCGAGCCATGGCAAATTCAAATTGGCTTGCTTTGCATCCTGAAACGAAACTGGTAAATATCATTGCATCACACTCTGACCACAACCCCATCTTACTTCACACGGCTCATGCAGTTCGTAGTTGGAACAACTATACATTCAGATTCGAGAATGGATGGCTGAAAGAGGAGGACATAGGCGAGATTGTGGAGGATGTGTGGGGAAGAAGCAGCGAACCGGACATCACAACCAAAGTAACTCGGTGTGTAGAGAAATTGTGTCGTTGGGGAAGGAGGAAAAAATTGAAATTTAAACAAGAAGTAGCAGCTTGTGGAGAAGAATTGGAGAGAATCCGTGGCAACAATAGCTTGATGAATTCTGACAGGTACAAAGTTGTGAAGGAGCAGCATGCCAAACTATTAATTCAAGAGGAAACTTATTGGCGTCAAAGTGCGAAAATGCACTGGTTGAAGGAAGGAGACCTCAACACAAAGTTCTTTCATATGTCAGCCTCCGCAAGAGCTAGAAGAAAAAAGATTGATAAGCTTGTTAATGATGCAAATGTGGAGGTAAAGTCTCAACCTGAAATTTGTGAGGTGGCCTTGAAATATTTTGATGGCTTGTTTAAGGCTAATTCTTCAGCTCATGACCCGATTTTGTCTCTGGTTGTACCAAAAATCAATGATGAGGATAATGAGAAGTTAGTAGCTCCCATCACGAAGGAAGAGGTTAGAGAAGCTTTATTCCAAATGCATCCTGATAAAGCTCCCGGACCTGATGGATTTAACCCGGCTTTTTACCAGCATTTCTGGGATCTTTGTGGTAATGATATTTTTGCGGCTGTAACTGAATGGCTGGATAGGGGGTATTTTCCTTCTTCTTTAAATTACACCAATATTTGTTTAATTCCTAAATGCGAGAATGCTATCTCCATGAAGGATACGAGACCCATTGCTCTTTGTAACGTTCTTTATAAAATGGTGTCCAAATTACTTGCCAACAGATTGAAGGAGTGTCTTGGGAAATGTGTGTCTGAGGAGCAATCTGCTTTTGTTGAAGGACGATCAATATTGGATAATGCTCTCATTGCCATTGAGATCATACATGCTTTAAAGAGGAAGACCCGTGGTTTAAAAGGTGACTTAGCCCTTAAAATTGATATTAGCAAAACATATGACAAAGTTGATTGGGGTTTCATGCGGGGTATGCTTGAGAGATTAGGATTTTCTAATAAGTGGATACACTGGATGATGCTATGTATTAGTTCGGTTACGTACTCAGTTTTGGTAAATCAAGATAAGATAGGACCTATTTTTCCAGGAAGAGGGCTGCGACAAGGTGACCCTCTTTCACCATATCTCTTCATCCTGGTGACCGAGGGTTTGTCAACACTTATAAAGAAATCAACAGCAAAAGGCGACATTCATGGAGTCAAAATCTGCAGAGGGGCACCTCCGGTGTCCCACCTTCTTTTTGCTGATGATTGCTTCTTGTTTTGCAGGTTTAATTTGCAGGAAACTCAACATTTGATGGACATACTCAAAACTTATGAGAAAGCATCAGGCCAAGAAATCAACTTGACAAAGTCCGAGGTTTTTTTCAGTAGAAATTTGAGTTTGGCAGCCCAGGAGGATCTATCAAAGATTATGGGAGTACGTCATGTGCTTGGTACTGGTAGTTATCTTGGTTTACCTTCTATGATTGGTAGGAAGAAGAAGGAAACTTTCTCGTATATCAAAGATAGAGTATGGAAGCATATCAATTCTTGGAGAGGTCGACCTCTATCAAGAGCGGGGAAAGAGGTGATGATTAAATCGGTGTTACAATCGATTCCTTCCTATGTAATGAGTATATATCTTCTCCCGAAAACTACGATCAAGGAACTAGAGAGGATGATTAATTCTTTTTGGTGGGGTGGTGGTGTTAACAACAAAGGAATTAAGTGGCTTGCATGGGATTAGATGACTTTTTCCAAATCATTTGGAGGCATGGGGTTCCGTGATTTAAGGAGTTTTAATTTAGCAATGATTGCCAAGCAAGGATGAAATATCATGACAAAACCAAAGTCTTTGGTAGCGCAAATTTATAAAGCAAGGTATTTCCCTAAATCCTCTCTTTTTGATGCACCACTTGGTCACAATCCTAGCTATGCATGGCGGGGTATTTGGAAATCTCGTCATATCTTAATGAATGGTTGTAGGTGGATAGTAGGTAATGGGGCCGACATAAAAGTTATGAATGACCCGTGGCTTAGAGAAATAAATCATGCTTGGGTGCAATCTCCCCAACTTCAAGGTGTGCACAATTTAACCGTTAATGAACTTATGCTTCCGAGTTTAAGAGTATGGAATAATGATAAAATTATGTCGTTTTTCCCGGCTGAAGTTGCTCATAATATTATTGATATACCTCTTTTTGATGATATTGTGGAAGACAAGTTAATTTGGCAAGATAATATTGATGGCCAATATAAAGTTAAAAGTGGATATAATATGCTTGTCAATGCTACAGGTAGTGAAATGAATGAGGTACAGCAAGATGGGTGGAAATGTTTGTGGAAAATACATGCCCCGCCGAAAACTAAACACTTGTTGTGGAGAATTTGTAAAAATTGTCTCCCTACCCGCTCAAGGCTACAAGAAAAATGTGTCATGTGTCCCACAGATTGTCCACTTTGCGATGCCGGAGTTGAAGATGATTGGCACTTGATTGTAAATTGTCCTGTCACTATTGAAGCGTGTAGGTCCGCTGGCCTGGAGGATTTAATTACCAGCCGTTTGTCTCGTCATACTGCGGCTTCAGCACTAATTCTTGATATTTGCCGCACAACTGATCGTGATATTGCGGGACGGTTTGCTACCTTGATTTGGTCCTTATGGCAGAACCGCAACAACAAGGTTTTGCAAGATGAGCATGAATGTGGTCGTCGTGTTGGTATCAATGCTTATCAGTTTTGGTTAGATTGGCTACAAGTTCATAACTTACAACAACACGGAGAAGCAAGGAATGAACAGCTGCAGCAACAAGGCCGTTGGCAAACTCCTCCTGCAGGGTGGCTTAAGTGTAATACAGATGCAGGATTTCATGTTGCTTCCAACAAAACAAGTGCAGGCTGGATTTTGAGAAATTCTACGGGCAATTTTGTGTTGGCAGGTACTGCTTGGTATCATGGGAAATACTCCATAATTGAAGGTGAGGCTAAGGCTTTACTGGAGGCAATGAAAACTATGGAGCAAAATGGTATTTCACATGTTATCTTTGAAACGGACTCAAAAAATGTGGTAGACGCTATTCACAATTTACGGACCGGAATCTCGGAATTTAGTTCTATCATTTGTAATATTCGCAATGTTTTATCTTTAAATCCTAACTTTGTGGTAAAGTTTATTAAGCGTCAAGCAAATATGGTTGCTCACAAGTTAGCTAGGGCGGCCATAGATTGGGCTAGTCGCTATGTCGTTGATGTTTTACCTCTATGTATTTCTTCTTTAGTGAATAATGAAATGATATAAGTTTCTTATTGTCGAAAAAAAATTAATATATAAGTTTGTTTTATAAAATTAAAAGTGTTTAGGCACAAGCTTTTTTTATTAGGTTATAGCTTTTTTTGAGATGAGTATTTCAAGTAAGCTTTTAAAAGCTAATTTTAATCAAACACTTTAATTTTAATCTGTTAGCTTTTCAAAAAAAATTTCACATAGATTCAAATATTTTTATATGTTGAAAAATAATTTTCACACAAAGTTAGTTTTCAATTTTTTTTAGTAAAAAAATATTTTTTTTCTTAATAATTAAGCACAACAAAAAAGGGGATTAAGTAATTATCAATTAACTAATCACAATAAAAAAGATGGTTAAGTAGTTTTCTACATTAACACAGTAGAGAATATCGATCACATAAATGGGCAGAGAACATGCCTATTTGACTACTAGTTATATACTATATATAGAGTTGGATTTGAATTTAGAATTTTCCACTTATTCATTCAAAAATGTAAATTTTTTGTCATTAGACTACTTAAAAAAATCTTAAAGTAAAAATCAAATGATTTAATATTATGAGAATGTTTGACTCGTTGGTCACTAATTCGAATTCATAATTTTTTGAATTAGAATTTTATTAGTAATAGGTGACTGAACAAGTATCTACTATAATTAGCAAATACAGTACACATTTAAAATTATAACGCTTCGATCAAACTAATTTATTCATTAACAAATACGCACTTTTTATAATGTGACATTAATGTCGATCTACATACAATATTAAATGTTAATTTAATGTGTCACATCATTATTACTATCTTTTTAGACGTAAATCGAATATTTTCATATGCAACTGCAAATATAATTTAAACTCTCATATAATCTTAATACTACTAAAAACATTTCAAATTTTCACAATCGAAATTCCACGCCACCAAACCCTCTCTTACATAAAGGTGTGTTTGATAACACAAATAAGCTAAAATTTACTATAAATCAATGCAAAATTTTATTTATTTGCATAAATAATTTTCATAATTAAAAAAAAAAAAAATCTAAACGGGCCCAAATTACTAATTGCCTGGTCACCAACAACACCCAAACAAACCGACTCTTTATTCGTGCGTTTTTCTCACGCTCCTTTATATAACGTGAGTCCGCGTACCCAAAATTTAGTGCTATTATACTTCTCGTGTTTGATTTTAAGGTGCACCGTTCTGTTTCACCGTTTGACAAACGAACCTTCTCCGGTGTCGCACGATAAGAGGTTACTCGATTTTCAGAGAGAGAAACACTGCGAATTCTAGAGAGAGAAAACGCGTTACGACTTTTGGGAAGATAGAGAAACTGTGTGTTTCAGATCTGAACGGAGTAAAGGTAAAGTGTTCTTCGGTTTTTTTTTTTCCTTTCGGTTTTTTGTTTGGAAATTGATCGGTGAAAAACCCTAGAATTTTTAGATTCTTCTTCACCGTTACTGATTCGTTCAATTTTGGGTGAATTGGATCATCGATTTGTATTCTAGGGTTTGGAATTGGTGTTCGGTTAGGGTAATTAAGAATTAGGGTTTTGAATGAATGGCTTCGGGTGCTATAGTTGTTGAAGACAAGGGAGCTAGAAAGATACAGAGATATACGGAGAGAAACGTGTATACGAGAAAAAATTTTAGAGGTTCAAAGAATAAAGATAATTCCTTGAACGTTGTTTCTCATAATTCGCCTGTTGCTACCACCACAACAGTCACCGCCACTGTAACTGCTGATGGGACAAAGGATAATAATGGTAATAGTGTTTCGGTTCAACAGCCAGCTAGGGTTTTAGCCCCGGAGGATGGGAATTCAGAGCCAACTAGGGTTTTGGTCCCGGAGGATGGGAATTCAGAGCCAGCTAGGGTTTTGGCGCCGGAGGATGGGAATTCAGTTAGGCCGGTAGTTAATTCTAGGTTGGATGTGGTTTCTGAAGACTTAGCCAGCCAGAACCTTGATGAGCATTTCAGCCTTGATATTGAGCTGGAAGATGCTACTGGCTCGCTAGAACCGTCTTTGAGGAACTGTGTTACAAAGCTGGGGCAGGAGAATGGTGTTAAGAATGGTCAGGATTCACGGTCGAAGCAAGAGACACGGGGACGTAGGAGGAAGCTTGAGAGCGATCTTGAAACAGTGAGGTCTTTGGTGAGTAGGATTGAAGAGAAGCAAGGGATGGTTGGGAGGTATGGTGGTAATGTGTTGGTGGATCGTCATAGAATGGATAATGGCGGTGGAGCTAAGCGTACTCACTCTGATGTAGCTTCTGCAGGTGTTCCAAGAGAGCCTACTAGGCCTTTACGCCAGTTAAGTGTAATGGTGTTTGAGAACAGTCAAGGGGTTGGTGAAAGTGTTGAGAAAGAGAAGAGAACACCTAAGGCAAACCAATTCTATTGCAATTCGGAATTCTTGCTTGCAAAAGATAAGTTTCCACCTGCAGAAAGTAACAAGAAGTCAAAATTGAATGGAAAGAAGCATGGCAGGGGAGATATGGGACATGGACATAGGATAGTTTCTAAGTATTTGAAGAGTTGTAGCACATTGCTTGAAAAGTTGATGAAACACAACCATGGTTGGGTGTTTAATACTCCAGTTAATGTTGAAGCTCTTGGTTTGCATGATTATTTTATCATCATCTCACATCCAATGGACTTGGGAACTGTCAAGTCAAGGCTGAACAAGAATTGGTACAAATCACCCAAGGAGTTTGCGGAAGATGTGAGACTTACTTTTCGTAATGCCATGACATATAATCCTAAAGGGCAAGACGTTCATGTAATGGCGGAGGAGCTTTCGGCAATTTTTGAGGAAAGATGGGCTATTATAGAGTCAAATTACAATCATGAGATGAGGTTTGCCATGGATTATGGGCCAGCTATTTCTGCACCTTCACCTCTGTCTAGAAAGACTACTGCTTTCCGACCACCACCTCTTGACATGAGAAGGATTCTGGATAGGTCAGAATCGATGACCCATACTTCAAATCCCATGAGCCTTACTCGTTCAGCTCGAACCCCCGCTCCGAAAAAGCCTAAGGCAAACGATCCTCATAAAAGAGACATGACATTCGAGGAGAAGCAAAAGCTCAGCACACAACTTCAGAGTCTACCTTCTGATAGACTAGATGCTATTGTACAGATCATTAAGAAACGAAATTCAGCACTTTCCCAAAATGATGGCGAAATTGAAGTGGACATTGATAGTGTGGATGCAGAGACTCTTTGGGAGCTTGATAGATTTGTTACCAACTATAAGAAAAGTCTGAGCAAATACAAGAGGAGGGCTGAACTTGCTCAAGCTAGAGCAGAAGCTGAGCTAAATGCACAGCAGCAGGTGAAATTAACGATTTCAACTTTTAATATCCATTGTCTTCTTTGCATACAATTTTTACTAATTGAATTTATTTAATATTTCATGAAGAGCCAAGCACCGCCGGTTATAGTTGAGGTCCCGAGAGAAAGACAAGCAGGTATGGCAGCTTGTGGACTCTTGTTAATCTCTTATTATCATTTAATCAATTAAATTAATTGAAATATTATGTCTGCTTGTTTTGGAGCAGATGAAAGAAATGCCCCCCCATCCTTGCCTGTGCAAGGGGAAATTCGAGTGGATAATGGGAGTAAGACAAGCAGCTCAAGCAGCTCTGGCAGTTCAAGCAGTGATTCTGGCTCTTCATCAAGTGGTATATTAATTAATTATTTGATAGATATCTGTCCCATATTGATGGATATGCAATGTCATCCCGGCTTATACTTTTATTCAAATGTAATGTCTTATATTAACGTATTTTTGCAGATTCTGATAGTGATAGCTCCTCAGCGTCTGGGTCTGATGCAGGGTCACAGTGAACCTGAATACTTCCTGTGAGGTAAAACTACAAATTCCAAATTTCTATCACGTTATAAGGGCTTTGTCTTGAATATTTTCTACATCAAATTGTCTGTGCCTCTATCTTTTGATTTCTTAGAGGTATATATGTGTGATCTTTCAAGTTGATTTCTTTTTAAATTTAATTCATGAACGTGTATCATAATTGAGTAAATACTGGTTAACTATATATGTGTGATCTTTCAAGATGATTTCTTTTAGCTTTAATTCATTCATGTCTTTGTTATTCATAATTGAGTGAATACTGGTTAACCAGTTCTTTGCATTTCTGTATTTCTGGTTCACCAGGCTCGTTAGTCGTTACGTGTTTACTGTTTACTTAGCAACTTAAGTTGACTGACCAGTTTAAATCATCACATTGGAAATTTAAGATAGTCATGTGTTGCAGGTTTACTAATTATAATTGACATTTCTGCTTTTATGGTTTGTGATCAGTGTTGTGGTTTAGACCTTTTTTTGGACTCTGCAAGTTGTGCGGTTTTATCAGAGTTAGGAAGTATTTGATGTTAGTATCTATTAAAATTGATGGTTATTCACTTTGACTTTCTTTTTCTTGTGTTAATTTTTAGTTGTTAAACAGTGTTGTTATAGTCTCTTGAAGGTGTGTCCTTCTAATGTATTAAATGTAAAAATGAAAATGCTGCAAGGTACTAAGACTACATAGCATGTGGGTTTAGGCACACCATAATATCCAATTCCCTATCATAGCACCCCCTATGTTGTTAATCGCGGCTATGGCGGCCAAGGTAGTCAAAATCGGGATTTTACGCATAATTGGAAAGGGAAGTAAAATCGTAAACTAACTGAGCAGAAATGCATTAGGATGACTATATTGATTGATATTTAATGACATCTATATCTCAATTATTTTCTGTGCCTCCAAAAGGAATTACAAATCTTGGGAATTTTCCTTGTAAATGTTTCTCAGTATTACACTTTTAGTTTTGTATACATTGCTTCAATTTGCACAGATGCTACAAGTAGTTAGTTTTCATTGTGGGCCCAATCTTGTTGAAATTGTTAATATTTATGCCATAATTGTCTGGGCTTCTTTTACTATAACAATGTAACTTTGTGCTGGAATGATCCTCTTTATGCATTTTAAAACTGTGCAAATTTAACAAATATCATGCTGCTACTCCTAACTTTTTTTTTTATTCATTTCTTATGGCAGGTGTTAGATATAGATTAGATAGTGTTGCGATGCTTGTGTAGTAGATTTTTTTGAAGCTTCCAGATTAGGGATATGAATTTAGCATTTGGTTGGAAGAGACGCTTCTGAAGGCCACCTGTGATCTCGTACTGTGCAGTACTGAATCTTTTTTCTCTCATTTGATGAAACACACTCTTGTATAATACTAGTTACAACACCCGTGTGCATCGTACGGGCTTGTTGAATTTAAGGTGGAGTTTAGTTTAACATGGGAAAATTGAATACATTGTGGTGCAGTTATTTCTGACCATTAGACCAACTACTAAGAAACACACTTTTATTATAGACTCTTAAAACATTAGATTTTTTTTTTTTCTTCTTTTTTCTCACACTATCTTCACTGTCATTCTCTCTCCATGCCCACTCACCCAACAACACCCCCGACAATATTTAAGCCCGCTGTCATTCTCTTTTTCCCTTAATTTCCTTTATATTCTACCAAAAATTTCAGTGACAACGAGGAAAAAACAGGGTTATTTCTCAAAAGCTTCATTCAAAGGCATATTAGAGAAAAGCACACGTTCAAGAAGTATCTAAAGCTTTCTCTGTAGACATAAATTGCGATATTACTATATTAGCACCACTTGAATGATATGGATAGCAACGAAATGTTGAGGGTCTATAATAAAGTGTTTTTTATTTAATCTATTCTAATGGTTAAAAGTTAACTGCACCATGTTGGGAAAATATTCAACTTTTTCCATGTTAAAACTCACCTAAATTTAATCCTAAAATTGACTTGATAAACATTGTCATAATAATACCATCGTATAGGAATAAACAAAACAGTATAAAATAAGACTTTGAATATTTCCAACTATGTAAATTCGTGTGAAAATCAAAATAAATGTCGCCAAACCCGTGTTAACATTGTGAACAATAAAACATTATGTATTTAAAAATTGATACATTATTTTGTCTTTCGCAAACCCGTGTCAACATTTGCAAACATAGTTTGCATTAGATAATTGAATTAAAATATTGATATATTTCTTTTAGTCTTTTACCTTTCGCATCACAGATTTTTTACTTTTTTTTTTACGCAGGTCTTTGACTTGTATCTATTAGTTTGGATTTCCTTGTTTTCTTATGCACACGAGATATATTATTGGCCCCGTTTGTTTGAGATTTTTTCTCACAAAAATCTATTTTTTTGTTAAAAAAATCACTTTTTTTATTTTTGATGTGTTTGTTTCAGATTTTCATAAAAATCATTTTGTTAAAAAAATCATTTTTGAGTCCAAAATGAAAAGCTATTTCCAATAGATTCTTTCAAAATCTATTTTTTTTAAAACATGGACCATGTGTTTGTTCTCAAAAATGATTTTTATAATAGTAAACAAACACAAAACAACTTTAGATTTTTTTCAAAATCTCTACAAAATAAATCTATTTTTTCAAAATAGATTTTTTTAAAAAAATCTATTTTATTTTAATCTCAAACAAACGGGCCCATTATGACACCTAATATAATTTATATATTTGACCCTCAAGTAGCAATTTTTTAGGAATAGTCAATTTTACTGAATAATTAAATGTGAATTATAATTGGTAAAATAAACATTTGACCAATGTACTAATGGATTGATTCAAATATTCCGTACCATCCAATAAATCGAAAGCATGCTTCTAGCGAGCCATTTGAATTTTTAAATACTTATTTGAATCTTTATACTTCGTAAGGTGCAGTTAGAAATTACTATATTATCTTCGTCTTGGGTCTTTCAGAAACTCGCATTAACCTTCACTATACACCTTAGATATGGAATCTTCATTTTTGCTAATGTGGTAGTCTAGGTGGCTTTTTTATTATAATTTTTAGATCTTGCAACAGATCTAAACTAGAGGGTCTGTTTTATTTTTTAATTTTATTTTATTTTAATTTTTCGATATGATGGGTTGGAAATAATTTATGTGTTTTAGAATTTAAATTTTATGGATTGAGGTATCTTTCTTGAATTTTGTTTGAAGGTCTAAATTTTGTTGTTGATGTTTATGAAATGTTGATGATGAACATCAAGAAGAAATGAATGAAGATGATGAAGAAAGGGGAAAAAATAGGCGTTGATGATTTACCATTAGATTAGATACAATAAATCTACAAGATTCAATGGTTTACTTTTCATTTAGACAAAAATATTCAATGGTTCACATTTGGACAAAAATAACTTTTGGTGTTAAAAATTAACTGAAGGGACTAACTTTAATAACAGAAACACAATTAAGAGACTTAATGAAACCTTTATATATTAAGGGACTAATGTGAACCCTAATTTTTTTTAAGCAACCAAAATACTAATTAAGCCTAAATATAATAAAGAGTTTTATGTTTTCGTGAGCACATCTTAATTGACAGGAACGTCACATTATATATGCAGGGTTGAGGTTCAAATTCATGATTTTTCTCTTATTTATGTCACTTTTTTTTTTAAATCGGCAAAATTTATTAAAAGACAACTCCTCCACAAGAAGTGAAAGGAATTGTTATGGAACATACAACGAAAGGTAACGTGATATAACACAATTACCTACACCTAATCCAACGCCCCAATCCACCCATACCCCAATAATGATTCACTAAACCTACCAGAGAAAACCCCTATCCGACCCTAGGAGACACCTCTAGACACTAACTTTCGAACTCGAATTAAAATTACTCGGCCCATCAGATCCAGAAAGTAGCCCCAAAAGTCGAAGGTAGAGGGACATCGGTAGTCAGAGAATCGACAGTCAACACCTGATGCAGTAGAGTTCGACCAGATACCAAACACCCCTCAGCGACTCCAAGAGGCCTACAAATCTCACCAGATTTGAAAATGGTCAGAGACTCTCGTATCAGGGAGAAACCACCCACACTCGGCATTAACCATCCACACCTCTCCGTCGCCAATACATCCCGGAGGTACGATAAAGCAACAACGTCCGTCAACACGGAGTGTCTACACACCTCGCCCTTTTGGGCACGCCAGGACAACAACCAAGACCAAGAAAAAACACCACCTCAGCCAGCCACCACCACCACCACCGCCAAAACACCTTCAAACGAACCCCACCGAGACCAACAACACCTAATCACAGCGCACCACCACCACCACTGCTGCCACCACAGCTTCACCACACTACCACCACCTAAACCAAAACCACGCCGACAACCAAGCACCACCTCACCTCCTCCACTGTGACCACGCTTCACCGAGACCACGCCGACCACCAATACAAAATCAGATCCGTCACCACCACCATCGAAAGCAGATCCGGTACCACCACCAAACCGAGACCACCAAAACACCGGTGAAACACCAAAACAGCGGCGGCGCCGCCATCTTCGTAACCACCCAACATCAAAACAACCCACAGATCCAACAGTCTCCACCGCCGGAAGCAACAGAACCACAGTGGAGAAAACACAAACCCACACCGGAAGAAGAGCTTGCTGCAACTGCGATGTTCACCGGAAAGAACTGAAGGAGCGGTGGTGCGGAGGACCACCGTCACTCGTCGCACCACCTACGGCCGGAATCTACATCGTGAAGTTTGGATTTGGATCAAGGGTGGAAGAGGCGGTGAGAAGAAAAAGCTGTGTTGTTTGTGTTGTTCGCAGAGAGAGAAGGAGCGTTAGAACATTAGTGACTCATTCATATCTCTTATTTATGTCACTACTTTAATGACGGGATGAAACCCTTTCTAATTTGGGTGAGTTTCGTCGTTAAAATACTTATATAGAAAGCACTCTAATGAAGGGATGAAATCATATCCTTGAATTATTCGACGTTGTCGCGCTTTCATGTTGACTTCTACACCATTTTTTCGCATTAAAATATTATGATTGGGAAAGTGAATATGTAACTAATTAATAATTAATCGTAGCATATTAATTAAATCAGTTCATCCATCAGTATCTGTGCGTTTAATGTGACATTATTGTGGATCCACGTGGAATATTAAAATTGAAACACATTAGTCAAACTAGTTCATCCATTAGCAAATGCGCGCTTTCTTAAATGTCACATTAATGTAGATCCACATGAAATGTTAAATGTTCATTTAATGTGTTAGATCATCGTTTCTCTATTTTTAGATATAAATCAAGTATCTACGCGCGCAACCGATCAACCGCCAATATAATTTAAACCATGTATAATTTTTTTTATTTTTTTGTGTAATAACTCATGTACTAATTTTAATACCACTACATTCGTAAAACTTATTCTAACCCATAGAGAGACTACTTTAACTAAAACATGTGCACACAAATTAAAATCCATTTTGTCCAATGTTTACAATATAAACTAATTTGCATATATATTGGAAATTGGGTTAATACATAAACACAACTACACGCGTTCTGTTTCACCGTTTCACAAACGAATCCTCTCCGGTGCCGACGCGATAAAAGGTTACACAGTTTTCAGAGAGAGAAACACTGCGAATTCAAGAGAGAGAAAGCGCGTTGCGACTCTCGACGAGACAAAGAAAGTGTGCGTTTCAGATCTGAACGGGGTAAAGGTAAAGTGCTTTTCGTTTTTTTTTTTTTTTTTTTGTTTTTTAAATTGATCGGTGAAAAACCTTAGAATTTTTAGATTATTCTTTACCGGTACTGATTTGTTCAATTTTGGGTGAATTATTAAGCCCTAGATTTGTATCTAGGGTTTGGAATTGGTGGTTCGGTTAGCCTAATTAAGAATTAGGGTTTTGAATGAATGGCTTCGGGGGCTATAGTTGTTGAAGATAAGGGAGCTAGAAAGATACAGAGATATACGGAGAGAAACGTGTATACCAGAAAAGTTTTTAGAGGTTCAAAGAATAAAGATAATTCCTTGAACATTGTTTCTCATAATTTGTCTGCTGCTACCACCACAACCGCCACCGCCATTGTAACTGCTGATGGGCCGAAGGATAACGGTAATGGTGTTTTAGATCAACAGCCGGCTAGGGTTTTGGCTCCGGAGGATGGGGATTCAGTTAGGCCGGTAGTTAATGATAGGTTGGATGTGGTTTCGGCCCCGGAGGATGGGAATTCAGTTAGGCCGGTAGTTAATGATAGGTTGGATGTGGTTTCGGCATCGGAGGATGTGAATTCAGTTAGGCCGGTAGTTAATGATAGGTTGGATGTGGTTTCGGCCCCGGAGGATGGGAATTCAGTTAGGCCGGTAGTTGATGCTAGGTTGGATGTGGTTACGGCTCCGGAGGATGGGAATTCAGTCAGGCCGGTAGTTGATGCTAGGTTGGATGTGGTTTCGGCTCCAGAGGATGGGAATTCAGTTAGGCCGGTAGTTGATGCTAGGTTGGATGTGGTTTCTGAAGACTTATCCGGCCAAAACCTTAGGCAGGATGAGCATTTCAGCCTTGATATTGAGCTGGAAGATGCTACTGGCTCGCTAGAACCGTCTTTGAGGAACTGTGTTACAAAGCAGGGGCAGGAGAATGGTGTTACGAATGGTCAGGATTCACAGTCGAAGCAAGAGACACGGGTGCGTAGGAGGAAGCTTGAGAGCGATCTTGAAACAGTGAGGTCTTTGGTGAATAGGATTGAAGAGAAGCAAGGGATGGTTGGGAGGTATGGTGGTAGTAATTTGAATGTGTCAATGGATCGTCATGGAGTTGATAATGGTGGTGGAGCTAAGCGCACTCATTCTGATGTAGCTTCTGCGGGTATTCAAAGAGAGCCTACTAGGCCTTTACGTCAGTTAAGTGTAATGGAGTTTGAGAACAGTCAAGGGGTTGGTGAAAGTGTTGAGAAGGAGAAGAGAACACCTAAAGCAAACCAATTCTATTGCAATTCAGAATTCTTGCTTGCAAAAGATAAGTTTCCACCTGCTGATAGTAACAAGAAGTCAAAGTTGAATGGCAAGAAGCATGGCAGGGGAGATATGGGACATGGACATGGGATAGTTTCTAAGTATTTGAAGAATTGTAGCTCATTGCTTGAAAAGCTGATGAAACACAAGCATGGTTGGGTGTTTAATACTCCAGTTGATGTTGAATCTCTTGGTCTGCATGATTATTTTATCATCATCTCACATCCAATGGACTTGGGTACTGTCAAGTCGAGACTGAATAAAAATTGGTACAAATCACCCAAGGAGTTTGCGGAGGATGTGAGACTTACTTTTCGTAATGCCATGACATATAATCCTAAAGGGCAAGACGTTCATGTAATGGCGGAGGAGCTATCGACATTGTTTGAGGAAAGATGGGCTATTATAGAGTCAAATTACCATCATGAGATGAGGTATGGCATGGATTACGGGCCAGCTATTTCTGCACCTTCACCTCTGTCTAGAAAGACTCCTCCTTTCCGACCACCACCTCTTGACATGAGAAGGATTCTGGATAGGTCAGAATCAATGACCAATTCTTCAAAACCCATGAACTTTACTCGTTCAGCTCGAACCCCCGCTCCGAAAAAGCCTAAGGCAAACGATCCTAATAAAAGAGACATGACATATGAGGAGAAGCAAAAGCTCAGCACACAACTTCAGAGTCTACCTTCTGATAAACTAGATGCCATTGTACAGATCATTAAGAAACGAAATTCAGCACTTTCCCAACATGATGATGAGATTGAAGTGGACATTGATAGTGTGGATGCAGAGACTCTTTGGGAGCTTGATAGATTTGTTACCAACTATAAGAAAAGTTTGAGCAAACACAAGAGGAAGGCTGAACTTGCTATTCAAGCTAGAGCAGAAGCTGAGCTAAATGCACAGCAGAAGGTAAAATTAACAATTTCAACTCTTAATATCCAAAGTCTTCTTTGCAAACAATTTTTACTAATTGAATTTATTTAATGCTTCCTGCAGAGCCAAGCACCACCGGTCATAGTTGAGGTCCCGAGAGAAAGACAAGCAGGTATGGCAGCTTGTGGACTTTTGTTAATCTCTTATCATAATTTTATCAATTAAATTAATTGAAGTATTTTGTCTGCTTGTTTTGGAGCAGATGAAAGAAATGCTCCCCCATCCTTGCCTGTGCAAGGGGAAATTCGAGTGGATAATGGGAGTAAGACAAGTAGCTCAAGCAGCTCAAGTAGTGAGTCCGGCTCTTCATCAAGTGGTATATTAATTAATTATTTAATAGATTTCTGTCACATATTCATGTATATGCAAAGTCACCCCGGCTTATACTTTAATTCAAATCTAATGTCTGATATTAATGTGTTTTTTCAGATTCTGATAGTGATAGCTCCTCAGCGTCTGGGTCTGATGCAGGGTCACAGTGAACCTGAATACTTCCTGTGAGGTAAAACCACAAATTCCAAATTTTTATCTCGTTGTATGTGCTTTGTCTCAAATATTTTCTACATCAAATTGTCTGTGCTTCTATCTTCTGTTTTGATAGAGGTATGTATGTGTGATCTTCCAAGATGATTTCTTTTAATTTTAATTCATGACCATAGTGGTTAAGTATATATGTGTGATCTTTCAAGATGATTTCTTTTAGCTTCAATTCATTCATGTCTTTGTTATTCATAATTGAGTGAATACTTGTTAACCGTTAACCAGTTCTTTGCATTTCTGTTTTTCTGGTTCACCAGGCTCGTTACATTTTTACTGTTTACTTAGCAACTTTAGTTGACTGAGCAGTTTACATCTTCACATTGGAAATTTAAGATAGTCATATGATGCAGGTTTAATAATTATAATTGACATTTCTGCTTTTATGGTTTGTGATCAGTGTTGTGGTTTAGACCTTTTTTTTGACCCTGCAAGTTGTGTGGTTTTATCAGAATTAGGAAGTATTTCGTGTTAGTATCTAATTGATAGTTATTCACTTTGACTTTCTTTTTCTTGTGTTAGTTTTTAGTTGTTAAACAGTGTTGTTATAGTCTCTTGAAGGTGTGTTCTTTTAATGTATTAAATGTAAAAATGAAAATGCCTGAAGGTACTAAAACTACATAGCCTGTGGGGATTAGGCACACCATAATATCCAATTCCCTATCATAGCACCACCCTATGTTGTTAATCGCGGCTGTTGCGGCCAAGGTAGTCAAAATCGGGATTTTACACATAATCGGAATGGGGAAGTAAAATCGTATAATCGTGTTAGATTATACAATATTTATAAATCTCAAATATATGGAATAAATCCATATATATATATATATATTAGCATAAGATATATATGAATTTATCAAAGTGGCATAAGTAGGACAAAGAAAACCTTAAATCAGACTTAAAATACTTCTATACATATAAGCTTCAGAGATAAAAAGAAAATATAAAGGCTGGAAGGAATGGAAGATGAAGAAATACTGATAGTGAGAGTTGTAGTGGAGAAGTTACCTGCCTCTTCCAATTTTGTAGGCAATCAGTTGTGCAAAGGAGGGAAAGAAACGATTCTGCAGCATTGGAATTATGCGTCATTTACTGCCGTGTTAACGTGGCAAGGTATTGAAATTAAAGTAGTAGTTATTGCCACTTTAAACCCTGTTTCCCATAAAAAAAACCTAATTTCATAAATTGGCTTCTTTTGACCCGACCCACAGAAACGGGTCATATTCTAACCAACTCCCCGAAACGGGTCATTTTATAACCCGAACCATCTTCTCTGACCCGCGAATGCAGTAATGAAGAACAAACCCTAGAATCTCGCCAGCGCCGCCGTGAATCTCACCATCTCCATCACTGCGACCAGTATTGCAGAATTGCTAGAAATCGTGGATTACACGATTCGACGATTAACAGGGACGGTTGTACATGATTTTACGAATCTGCGATTTTGGGTATGAATGTAATCGCTGCAGCTGTTCGGAATCGTAAAATCATACGATTATACAATAAAAATCGTGATTTTAATACCAAAAGATCGTGATTTTTTTACTACCATGGTTGCGGCCGCAATAGCGGAAAATTCACGGTGGCTTCCCCTAGGCATGTTGAAGCAGAGCGGTTGGGTAAAGCGGGCTGGAGCGGGCGATTTAAAATGGGGCACAACGACGGTTTTGCCCTTAAAATGTTAACCGTGTTGTCGCTTCTCAACTTTGCCTCCATCACAAACTGCAAAGAAGAAATAAATGAAGAAAGAGAAAGACGACGAAGATGAAGACAACAGAAGATCTGGTGACAGATGAGAAGCTGAAGGTAGCTTGTGGTTGATGAGATGAGAAATAGGGTTACTTGCTTTTGGGCTAGGCCCAAATTGAACTAACAAACCAACAAATCCAAAATGGTTAATTTATTAATACTAAATATTTAAACAATCAATTAATTTAAACAAATAAATACATACACAATGATATTAAGGACAAAACTTAGCTACAGTACCTATAACCGGACACGTGTATCTGTGTACTACCAAATTCACGCCGTTCCGCTCCCCGTTTCTTTCTGCCTTTTTTTTTCTTCCTTTGATCTCTCTCTCTCTCTCTCTCTCTCTCTCTCTCTCTCTCTCACAATGATAAATTGTGAATCAATTGAAGATTCAAAATACACACATTTTAATAGGAATTTCACCCAAAATCTATTTATTTTTTCTTTCTAATTTACTATGGCTTTATGAGAGGTAAGTGAAAGGGGTTCTTTCATTTGGACAATTAACGGGATACTTCAAGTCCCTTGTGGAAGGGCATGGTGCTTTGGTTGAGGATTGATGACCAGGATATAGGAAAGAAAGCATTGAGCATTGGAGATTATAATTATGTTAATTGTGGCTTCCATGCTATGCAGAGCACCCCTACCAGCACATTTTAATTTGGAAACAAAGTGTTAAATTTGTGCTGGTTGGAAGCCATGCGAATAAAAGGAGTGCCGTATTGATTGTTGAGGCAAAGAAGTTCGAGGGAGGTGGTTGTTGTTAAGGGGAGTAGAGAAAAAGAGTGCACTGCTTCCGTCAACAAACGAAAAGGAAAGTTAATAACGTCGCTATAGAGATATAAAGTAGTACACGTGTTTATATTTTATTGGGAACATAGAAAACAGTAGCTATGGTACTGTAGGTAATGTTTGTCCTTAATATCATTGTGTATGTATTTATTTGTTTAAATTAATTGATAAGCGATTGTTTAAATATTTAGTATTAATAAATTAACCCTTTTGGATTTGTTGGTTGGTTAGTTCAATTTGGGCCTAGCCCAAAAGTAAGTAACCCTATTTCTCATCTCATCTCATCGACCGCCAGCTACCTTCAGTTTCTCATCCGCACCAGATCTTCTGCTGTCTTCATCTTCGTCGTCTTTCTCTTTCTTCATTCTTTCTTTTTCTTCTTTCTTCATTTATTATATTCTGGGTCTCCAAAAGGAATTAGAAATCTTGGGAATTTTCCTTGTAAATGTTGCTCAGCATTACACTTTCAGTTTTGTATAGATTGCTTCAATTTGCACGGATGCTACAAGCAGTTAGTTTTTATTGCGGGCCCGATCTTGTTGGAATTGTTAATATTTATGCCATAATTGTCTGGGCTTCTTTTATTATAACAATGTAACTTTGTGCTGGAATGATCCTCTTTATGCATTTTAAAACTGCAAATTTAACAAATATCATGTTGCTACTCCTAACATTTTTTATTCATTTCTTATGGCAGGTGTTAGATATAGATTAGATAGTGTTGCGATGCTTGTGTAGTAGATTTTTTTGAAGCTTCCAGATTAGGGATATGAATTTAGCATTTGGTTGGAAGAGACGCTTCTGAAGGCCACCTGTGATCTCGTATTGTGCAGTACTGAATTTTTTTCCTCTCATTTGATGAAACACACTCTTGTATAATATTTGGTAGAATGTGAAGATAACTGGATGGTTTTCTGTAGGAGTGTACAATCGCTAACTACTGTTACTACTCATGAAGTTCCATTGCTGAATTATTATTTTGTGCTGGCAGATTCAAGATTCTTGGTGTTATACCAAGTTCTTCAGGTCATTATTGGTTTACATGAAATGTCATTCCGTACTGGGGCATTTGTGTGTGTGTTTGGTGCGGGTTTAGTTTTGATACATATTGAAGGAATTTCACTTCATCATATGGTTTTGGGAGATCTCCTGAACAAAATTCATCCGCAGATCTGTGATCTCAAGTGGTTTAATATTGTTGTACAACTTAGGATATGTTAAGCCTTAGATTTTGGTCTATTATCAATTAAAAGGGATGAAATGTCTTTTATCACTCTCGGTTTGATTAACGATAACCCTGACAAGGCTGTCGACTCTTCATTTTTGGATTGAAAACAGCGAGTATTGAACAAAATGGCAATAGCAATAATTTTGTTACCGCCCATGCACTGTTATGTTATTTTAACATTAGATTTTGGACACAATCTCTATTTCTAATTTCTGCTTACCTTTTATCTTACACATCCCATATAGATTTATGAAATACTCAACCAAAACAAAGCGGCCACAGTTGATGTCTAATTTTTATGTTAAAAACATCATTTACCTTTCATGATTGTCAATTAAAAGTTCATAACTGTAGTCATCTCGTACCAATTTCCATTTTGACATTCCTAGTTAACATGAAATCTTTAGGCATAATACTATTTTGGTGGACTTCTTAGAAACTCTTTTCCTGTTAGATTCTAGGTTTATATATGCATTGTGAGAGTGTTACTAATATGCTTGCCGAGTTAGTGACAATTTTTTCGTGTTTTAACTTTGGCTTGGCAGCTTAGTTATGCGGGAAAATGTCTGGTGGCCTTAAGTATAACCATGTTGCGGACTTTCACAACACTATTATCATTTAGTTGCAGTTGTGGCTAAAATTCAAGGATATAGTATAATAGTGTGTGTGTATATATGTATTTTCATTTTTTTTTTTTCTGTCTCTTACACACACACTCTAAGAGGAAGTAACACCTGTGCAAATTGGTTTGCCAAATATAAAGCTCTTACAGATCAAACTATCAAAGTTTGGAAGAATTCCCATCAAATGTTTCCCAAGTTTTGATAACAAACGTTTGAATTAGTTTATTTTTTGAGGTTTTAAAAAATAATTTATATAAATAAATAATTTTTTATATTAATTTATAAATTTTTACAAGTAAAAATTGTATTTTCATAATCTGTTTTTCATAAATTATCTTGACAAGTATATGACAATACATAAAAGTTTATTATGAAGCACATACACATACATGGACATCGGATACAACACGGATACTGAGATGTCGACACCGATAATAATTTTAAAAAATAACACAATTCAATGTAATTATAAATATCGTACCGACACATCACGTGTAATCCTATGAATGTCCGTGCTTTAGTAGAGTATGTAATGCTGCTACTATGCAGCGTCTCAAACTCACAACGTTGCTGCTACGTTCACCGTCACCACCATCACAACCCTTGCATTGTTCTCACTGTTCCCTAAAGTGCTTCTCTTCAAGTGTTTCGCCTTGGTCTGGTCTCCATTCATGGAGGAACAATCCTCTCAACGAGAATCGCAACTGGGGTCCACTTGGTCCTCAACCCGAACCCGTACCCGACCTCCATCACTCTCCATTTGGTGAAGCTTCTTCTTTGGCAGAGTTTGGTTCTATTGTTCTTTCCACCACTGATCCTCTACAAAAATCGCATCTCTCCCATATCGCACACTCTCTCTGGCGTAGCCGTAATCTCCCCCTTGGTCAGTCAAGCCCTCCTTCTCAACCCGCTCGACCGGAAAAACCCCAACTGGTTTGTTCTCTTTTTAGCCCACCACCTGTTTGTTTTAATTCGTGAATTGCTTATTTGATGACCCATTTTCATTATCTCAAACCCCATTATGGAAAAGTTACATTTTTTTTTGTTTTTTAATATTTTCTTTGGTGCTTGTTTGTTGGTAGTATTAAATCAATACATTGTAACTTGTTTGTTGGTAGTACATTGGTGCTTGTTTCTATCTTAATTGTGTGTGTGCAAGCAATGCATGGTTATTAATTCGAGATTCTAACCTTTAATCCAAAGACATAATTTTCATTTTTCAAATGTTGATTCTGTCAATTTTTGTTATGAGTATGAATGAATAGTATGAAATGAATAGGATTAATTAAAATATGCCAAAGCAGAGTTCACGAAAAAGTGCCGGGATATACAAAGTTTACTATTCATTAGAATGAATTGGGCTTCATCATATTGAGTTGAGGATAAACAGTGTGATTCATATTGATTGGATTCAGTTTTGTTTCAGTTTGAGGTATGACTTGAACGTGTCGTAATGAGGTTTTTTTAATTTCAGGTTTCCACTAAGGAAATTCCTGCTCCTAAAAACTCGGGTTTGCCTCTGCATGCTTATTTGCTTCATAATCTAGCACATGTTGAGCTTAATGCAATTGATTTGGCTTGGGATACTGTTGTTCGATTTTCTCCCTATAGTGATATTCTTGGGGAGGGTTTCTTTGCTGATTTTGCTCATGTTGCTGATGACGAGAGTCGCCACTTCTCTTGGTGTTCGCAGAGGCTTGCTGAACTGGGTTTCAAGTAAGTAAGGGTAGCGTAGTTGTTCATTTTTTTGCCAAAACTAGTTGATTGTGCTGGTTTTTTGTTGTTGTTATTATATTACCTTTACTTCTATTTTCCAACTAGATATGGAGATATGCCGGCTCACAATTTGCTATGGAGGGAATGTGAGAGATCATCAGACAATGTTGCTGCACGTTTGGCAGTCATCCCATTAGTCCAGGTAACTCCCTCCCAGGCATGCCTCCAATCTTCTACTGATGTCTCAATTATAAGTTTTTCAGCACATTTTGGTTGGCACCATTTGGAGAAAAAAACCTAATAAGTATGATACGGCTAATTTAATTAGTCTGTAATTCATTTTTGTTTGAGTGTATGAGTTATATAAAATACAGTATGTAATGAGTGGAAATACTCATACTGATTGAATAATGAAGAAAACTTTATGCTTTGTATGCTGCCGATACATTTAGACATTGTTGTCGATTCTGATAATATTTTTCAGTCATTTGTGGGTTGAAATTGATGGACTAATAATACTGATTTTTGTTGTCTGGCCAATGTGTATTTCGGTGAAGGTTTCTAGAGGACTCTTATACAACCATTTATATAGTAATATAGGGCTCATTGATCAATTTCTTCTTTGAAGTTTATGATGATTGACATGAGTCCACAACCATCTTTGCATCAATTTTTTTTTAGTTGACTATGTATCTTACCTTTTTAGTTTTTAGGAATGGGTGGAAGGTTTTTAGTAAAATAATAAAATGACTCAAAATGCTCTCCCTTGGTATTTGTTACTTACCGCAGAGTTAGATAAGCTTTGAATTATAAGATCCTGATATTCTACATGTACATATTTATTTCTCGTTTTAGGAGGCTAGAGGACTTGATGCTGGGCCACGCCTGGTGCAAAAGTTAGTTGGCTTTGGAGATAATAGAACTTCTAAAATTGTGGCTAAAATTGCTGAAGAGGAAGTTGCACATGTAGCAGTTGGGCTCTACTGGTTTCTTTCTGTCTGTCAGAAAATGGGTCGGGCACCGGACTCCACTTTTAAAGGTTGGGAATCCTTTTTAACAGCAGCTTATCTGCTCACACACCATCATAAAAGGTTATCAAACTCAACATGAAATTTTATCTATAACCATGCAGACTTGCTAACTGAATACAATGTGGAACTAAAGGGTCCCTTCAATTATGTGGCTCGAGAGGAAGCTGGCATTCCCCGTGATTGGTAAGAAACTCTACCGTTGATGTTGGTTTTCTTGCCTGTACCCGAGTTTCAGGTCCATGTATTATTGTAATATGACATAATTGAAAATTTTCATCCTATTGCTTCCATATTAATCTTACGCTTCTTTTAATTGTCTCATTTCTTTTGTCTAGGTATGATGCACCATCAACAAGTAATCAAGACAAGAAAGTCAAAGATGACAATAAAAAACAGCTCTCTGAAGTAAGTGACAATCATCTTGGCCGTTTCTGTAATCAGGGATAGAGCTACACCGGTGTTTAGAAGGGTTTGGTCCTTGCTGAAATTTCAACTCTAGAAATTGTTTAAAACAAACACAGTCACAAATATTGTATCAAATAGAAGCGTTCTTGTTTCTTTTACAAACATTATATGCATCATCAATCATCATAAATAACTACAACATTTTGTCCTTTTCTTTTACAATTTGTAATCCTCAACTGTTCTATCTTTTTGGTTCAATATTGATATATGCTTATGGATGTTGTGTTTCAGGTTTATGAAAGGGTAGCTACCATCATTGCTATGGAAAGAGAGAATTCAAGTTTGACAAGGCCACCTGAATGATCTTGGCATGATAATTTTGTTTTCAACTGAAAAGATATTGTCTGATATTGGAGCTGTCTTTCTATCAACCAACAAGACTAGAGTATGATATGCTTTGTAGTGATGGGTTTGGTGAAGCAATTATTTCATTAGCAATGTTGTCAACTTTGACTGCAAGTGCTGTTGCAATTTCCAAAATCCATTTGTGATAAGCTTGAGCAAAAGGACACTGATGTACATATATACACCAAATGTATGAATGCCTAAGATCATTAGAGGCTAATAGCAATACAATCCAATGATCATTGATTTATTTTTAAGGATCATAGCTTAGTTTATTTTATTAGAGTGCCTTGTATGACTCACATAACCACATGCCTTCAAATCTTCCTTATATAATTTAATGTCAAATGCACTTTACAACTTAATTTCTAAGAACCATAATGTTGATTTGACACCATACTTACATAAAATATAAGTAATAGAACATGCTAGACTGTTAAGATAAATAAATAGTGAAGCATATTATTTATTTGAACATAACATTATTGACGAATAGAATCTTTAAAAGCTTGAAATTAAAAATATTCAAAGTATGAGTTATAAGGGGCTCTTAAACGTTATATATTACAACATTCAACGTAGAGTTTTACACTTTCCGCCCGTCACGACCAATTATATAGGTCGCTTTTGAACTGGTTATGTAAAATTAAAATGTTTTCATTAAGAAGCACGATACTCCTAAAATGGTGAAGTACTCGTATCAGATACATTCGTACATGTGTGGTACTCATGGTACACACTGATTCATATACATTTTTATTTGTTTATCTAGGATGATAAATACGAAAAAAAAAAAATTGCGGTTGAAAAATTTCTTAAAATATTTTGATTTTTTATTATATTTTAATTACATCTCTCACTTTTGATGAAAATAATTAAGACAATAGACAAAAAAAAAGAAGTAAATCTCCAAATTTCGTACTAATATGATAATAGACCCAAGAAATATCAATAAAAAGGAAAGTTTTTATACTATTTATTTTTCTGCTAAAAAATAAAAAAATTGTTATTTTATTGACTTATATGAATTAAATCTTAAACAACATAACTTTCCTTTCCTGGACAAACTTACTGATGCTAGCTGTGTATATCTGTTATCTCAGTGAATAATTGCTTTGGCTTTAAGTTATCAATTAAATCATATATTCCCAAAACGTGTCACTCTTCTCTTCTAAAACAAAAGAATAAAAAACAAGAATAGTCAAGTTTCTCTTGCTCCTTCTCTCTTCTAAAAAAACAGAGAACTAATAATTCATAGAAATTATGTGCAATTCAAATGGTGATTGCAGACCCTTGGGTTTTCTCTTGGGTCTTCCCTTTGCATTTCTCTGCCTCATAATCTCAATCATTGGTCTTATTGTATGGATCGTTGGGTAAAATACTAATCATTTTTCTCTATAATAGATTTTCTGTAAAATTTCCATTTGATTTCAATTTCTGATTCTAGTTGTGGGTTTTGTGTGATTTCTAATTCTGTGATATGGGTTTGGTTCTGATTGAATGAAAATATAAAAAAGATTGAAACTTTGTTTCGAAATTTATGCAGGTTGACTCTTACATGCATATGCCCCTGCTGTTTGTGCTTGACAGTAATTGTGGAACTTGCTTTGGAATTGATAAAGGCTCCACTTCATGTCATGGAATGGTTTACTTCTAAGATCCCATGTTGATTTTGAGCTTCTTTTACTTTACCAAATGTTGTATCCAAGGTTTTAAGAAAATGTCCGTTACCGCGAAAACGGCCTTGATTGTAATTTGTATCATAGAGTTCTTTAAATTTGTGTTTGTTTCGATTCATTTTCATCTTTTGTTTTTGTATTTTTAAAGTTTTTGATTTAGGCATGTTTGAATTGATTTACTTGTGCTTATTTGCTAGACTGCTAAGTGCTAACATAAACACTTATGATATTGTTTAGTAGAATTTATGTTAATAAGTTGTTTTCGGCTTAATTCTATAAGTTTTTGTTGTTAATCTTTGTGACATCTAATTACAGGCAAATTTTTTGTAAGAGTATTAAAATTCTTACATGTCCAAATTTAAATTTGAAGGCAAGATCTTGATTAAGCTAAAAAGAGATTTGCATTGTTTCATCTAAGCACTTTTGGTGTAGTGATAATTCTTTTTGTTGAACTTATCAAGAACAAGATTGGATCATCTCCTTCATTATTTATCTACATCTCTCTCTTAACTCTATTTCGCTAACTCTCTTGATAATTTTATTATTCTGAATGAAAGGAGAACACGGCGTTAAACGCCTGAATGATCAAAGTTAATCGTGGTAAATCAAACTACTTTACAAATATTTTTAATACCGAAATTTTAACTTTTGAAAATTAATGGTTGAAAGATGTACTCAAGTCTCGACCTTATGATAGATTTTATTGGCTACTACTCGGTGGGTTCATTAAAACTTAGTTATATTTGGATCATAAAATAATACACCAAAAAAGGTTAATCGAAACTTTAAAATTATGGGTTTTCTTTTTTGAAAGGTCGAAATTATGGTTATGAAAAGGAAAATTTATATTTAAATTATGGTTATCCTCCCAAACAACAATTTTAAAAAATAAAATCTAAATGCTGCGGTTTGTAAACAATACATTTTTCATTCATAATTACTTTACCAATTCAATAAAGGACCACCAAGAAAATCCGTTTGATAATTTTGAAAAGTTAGTGAAGGAATATTTACACATGGAAAGATTGAAGGAAGGTGACAACTTGGCTACCCATTCCATAAGATTGGGTCATGTGACCCATCCTAAGTGTCTTAATTATAGTGGTTAATTAAAATGCCATTTATAATATTATTAAAATGTAGTTAATTTTCAATTATAACAACACAACTTTTAACAATTGTAAATACTCCCCACCCACATGTTCCAATTCATGTTTTCTAATTTTCTTTCATCCTCTTCCAGTGGTTTTTTTTTTCTTTATGGATTATCTATTCTCTTCCATCTTCTTCCTCTTGATATGCATTTTTAGTATGCTAAAAAATCTCTTTTTACTTCTTCTTCACATGCATCTATTTCTTCTTACCCAAATTCTTCTCTTGCATAATAATGGGTAACATGGTTTGAGTATCAAATCCGGGTCATTTCTTCAACAAATCTGAGTAGTTCTTGTGGCAAATTTGGGTATTTGTTCTTCATATTTTGATTTTAGTATTTGATTCCACACATTTTTTATTGAAATTAAAATCAGATATATATTAGAAATGATTTTTATGATGTTTCTGAGTTGTTTATTGTGGTTTTTTATGTTAAAATTGGACGGCAACGTGCGAGATCTAATCTACAACGGAACAGAATTCGGGTCAAAGCGAGAGGTTGAAGATGAACTTTTTTTCTGTTGTTTTACGTAAGATATAAATGTGACGAAATTAAATAAGACATAACAAAGATTGCTAGCGCAGTGGTTACTCATTTGCTTTGTCAACCAGCAGGTTATGGGTTCAAGCCTTGGTAGTGGCAGTTTTTTATGGCAAATTTTTTTCAAAACTATTTTTTGAGTTCAATCCTTTGTTAAACCAATTTTTTGTTCAATTTTATTAATTTATATTTTAAACACTAATTAGATTTGTTCCATTTGTTTTTTACAAAAAAGCTAACTTGGACTAACAATTACAGTAATTAATAAATTTTAATTTTAAATTAACGAGATTGAAATGTCCGATTGTCGAAATTCAAATGTTTAATCGATTGCTACTTCATTTATAAAATATATTGAATGGTTTGAAACGTCTGATGACAAAATTTGAATTTCTTTATCATAGTAAAATTAGTTTAGTTGATAATCCAAACTTTCTCATTCAAAATGTAGATATCAGGTGATGATGGTGCTCAAGCTTTTCACGGCCGCACCATCTCTTCTTTGCCCTTGATGGGTCGTTTTCTCTGTTCCGGTTCTTTTGTCCACCGTCGGCCCCGCCGCGGTGGTTGTTGCCTCCATCTCTCTCGCTTGCGTTTGAGATCTCTGCTTCTAATCTGTGGTTGTGATTTGCTTTTGGGCTGTGTTGCTCTGTTGCGGGTCAAATCCGGATCTATGTTAATTCGATGGTTGTTGGCTCGTTTCTTAACCGGCGCCGCTGGTGTTGAGGATGGTTCCAGGAGCTTTGTCTCTGTTTGACGGGCGGGCTGGGTTTTTGGAGCTTTGTTTTCATCATTCCTTTACCTCTGATTGGGTTGTTCTATTGTTGTGGCTTTTTTCTTATTTTCTAGCAATGTTTGTTTGCTCTTTTGGATTTTGGTTGCCTGGTTTGTTTTTCAGATCTGTTGAGATTTGCAGGGATCAATTTTTTCAATTTGCATCCACGGCGCTAGAAAAGTTGGGAAGGCTGACAGCTCTGGCTGGAAATGGCCTTGTACTCGTTGCTGCTGTAGCGAGTTGTCGGTTGTTGTCTCTGTTTCCGTGTTGACGGTCAGATTCACTCACCGTACTCTAAGAGATAGATTAATTTTTAGTCTGTCTTTACTTGTAATGGTTGAATCGTTTACACATCTCTTTTTTGCAATTTAGTTTCGGGTCCCGCGTTGGACTTGCTGAATTGTGTTTGATGTGTCTTCGATTGCTTCACATTTGGATCTTTCACTGGATTTAATCCGGTTGGATTTGCTTTACCCTTTTTGGGTTGTATATATGTTTTTTGTGTGGTTGCTGGGTAGCCTATGAATAAAACTTAGAAGAAAACAAAAACAATAAAAAAAAATTAAAAAGTTTAGTGAAACAAATTATAGAAGAAACAAAATATAAATTATAACAAGATGATTTTTTTTTTTGGTAAGAACAAGATTATATATATGAATGTCTGCTTAAAAATAGAAACTAAACAAAAACCTAAATTATAGAAAGTTTAGTTGATAAAGAAAAAATTATCATCATATAATAAATCTATTAAAATAAGGTACTAATGGAATTCTCTTTATGCCCTTATTTGCACTATATTTAGGGTCCGTTTGGCCCAGCTTTTTTAGGTTCTATAAGCTATCTGAAACCTAAAACTAAAAATAATAGTTTTTCAGAAAAAAGATAAAGTTGTTTGGTAAATTGTTTTTTTTAACTTCAAAGTTATTTGGTAATATATATATATAAGTCAGGATCCGTTGACACCAAATAGTTTGACACCAAATCTTACACCTCTCAATAACGTCTTAACCGATATAAATTTTATAAAATCCACCGTTAGATTGAAAATTTATATCATATAGATCATTTATGTAAAGTTTCAGAAAAATCTAAAATCATTTGATATGTTATTGAGGTACATCAAAGTTAACGGTTTGCATCATTTTTTAAATGCCGTTGATCTTTATATGTCTCAATAGCATATTAAATGATTTTGGATTTTTTTGAAACTTTACATAAATGATCTATATGATATAAACTTTCAATCTAACGGTGGATTTTATAAAATTTATATCGGTTAAGACGTTATTGAGAGGTGTAAGATTTGGTGTCAAACTATTTGGTGTCAACGGATCCTGACTCTATATATATATATATATATATATATATAATGATAACAAACTAAAGATTAATATGAAACTTAAGAAAAGATGATAACAAACCAGAGAATAAAAAGATAAAGTTGTTTTTTACAATATTTTGACACGTGATTTTGGTTTTCGTATTATTATTATTATTATTATTATTATTACTATTATATTTAAATTAAATGGTTTTTCTTCTATTTTATTATGTTATCAATTTATATTTAAATATTATATTGTATCTAATAATTATATTTAAGAAGTAAGAACCTTCGTATTGGACCAACACATGTATTCGATTTAAGTTGTAGTAAGTATAAAGAACCCTAAAATTTGACTCAGATGTATACCTCGGTTTAAAAATTTAAATTTATATTTAATAGATGTATTTAATAATTAAATTCAATATTATAGTTAGAAATTAAATTTTATATTTAAAAATTATATTTAATAATTAAATTTAAGAAGTAAAATCCTTCATATTGAACTACCACATGTACTTCGGTTTAAGTTACATAATAAACACCCTAGAATTTGACCTAGACATACCCTCCAATTTATGTTAAGTATTATGGAACACTATAATTTGACTTACATGTATACTCTGATTTATAAATTTAAATAATTAAAATTTATATTTAATAATTGTATTTAATAATTAAATTTAATATTATATTTATAAATCAAATTTCATATTAAAAATTGAATTTAATAATTAAATTTATGGAGTAAAAACATTCCTATTGGATCAACACATGTACTCTAGTTTAAGTTATGTAGTAAGAACTCTAGAGTTTGATCTAGACGTACACTTCAGTTTAAGTTAAGTACTAAGAACCCGAATTTGACTTACACGTATATTTCGGATTAAAAATTGAAATAATCAAAATTTATATTTAATAATTGTATTTCATAATTAAATTTTTATTATATTTATAATATAAGTTTTAATTATGTAAATTCTTAAACTAGGGTATACATGTAAGTCAAATTATAGAATTCTTAGTACTTAAACCGTAGTGTACGTCCAGCGGTCTAGGTCAAACTCTAGGATTCTTATTACGTAACGTAAACCTGAGTACATATGTTGCTCCAATACGAAGGTTTTACTTCTTAAATATAATTATTAAATACAATTTTTAAATATAAATTTTAATTTCTAAATATAATATTAACTTTAATTATTAAATGCAATTATTAAGTATAAATTTTATTCATTTAATTTATTAAACTGGAGTATATATGTAAGCCAAATTCTATGGTTCTTAGTACTTAGCATAAACAAGAGTGTGCATCTAGATCGGACCATAAGGTTCTTACTGCGTAACTTAAATGAAAGTAAATTTGTTGCTCCAATACGAATGTTCTTACTCCTTAAATTTAAATTATTAAATACAATTTTTAAATATAAATTGTAATTTATAAATATGATATTAAATTTAATTATTAAATATAAATTTTTATTATTTAAATTCTTAAACCAGAATATAAGTCTAAATCAAATTCTAGGGATCTTAGTACTTAACTTAAATCGTAGTGTAAGTCTAAATTAAAATCTAGGGTTTTTGTTACGTAACTTAAACCGGGATACATGGGTTGGTCCAATACGAAGGTTTTTACTCCTTAAATTTAATTATTAAATACAATTTTGAAATATAAATTTTAATTTCTAAATATAATATTAAATGTTATTATTAAATAAAATTATTAAATATAAATATTTATTTTTTAAATTCTTAAACTCAGTATACGCGTAAGTCAAACTCTAGAGTTCTTGATACTTAACTTAACCCGAGTGTACGGCTAAGTCAAACTTTAGATTTCTTACTAAGTATCTTAAATCGAAGTATATGTGTTGGTCCAATAAGAATGTTTCTACTCTTTAAATTTAATTATTAAATACGATTTTAATTTATAAATATACTATTTAATTTAAGTACTAAATACAATTGTTAAATACAAATTTTATTTATTTAAATTCTTAAACTAGGGTATACATGTAAGTCAAATTATAGAATTCTTAGTACTTTACTTAAACCGTAGTGTACGTCTAACGATCTAGGTCAAACTCTAGGATTCTTATTACGTAACGTAAACCTGAGTACATATGTTTCTCCAATACGAAGGTTTTACTTTTTAAATATAATTATTATATACAATTTTTAAATATAAATTTTAATTTCTAAATATAATATTAACTTTAATTATTAAATATAAATTTTATTTATTTAAATTATTAAACCAGAGTATATATGTAAGCCAAATTTTAGAGTTCTTAGTACTTAACTTAAACAGGAGTGTACATCTAGATCGGACTCTAAGGTTCTTACTGCGTAACTTAAATCAGAGTAAATGTGTTGCTCCAATATGAAGGTTCTTACTCCTTAAATTTAAATTATTAAATACAAATTTTAAATAAAATTTTTAATTTATAAATATAATATTTAATTTAATTATTAAATACAATTATTAAATATAAATTTTTATTATTTAAATTCTTAAACCGGAGTATATGTGTAAATCAAATTCTAGGGATCTTAGTACTTAACTTAAGTCGTAGTGTACGTCTAGATTAAAATCTAAAGTTTTTGCTACGTAACTTAAATCAGGGTACATGTGTTGGTCCAATATGAAGGTTTTTACTCCTTAAATTTAATTATTAAATACAATTTTGAAATATAAATTGTAATTTCTAAATATAATATTAAATGTAATTATTAAATAAAATTATTAAATATAAATATTAATTTTTTAAATTCTTAAACCAAGTATACGCGTAAGTCAAATTCCAGGGTTTTTGGTACTTGACTTAAACTAGAGTGTACGTCTAGGTCAAACTTTAGAGTTGTACGTAACTTAAACCAAAATACATTTGTTGGTCCAATACGAAAGTTTTTACTACTTAAATTTATTTATTAATTACAATTTTAATTTATAAATACAATATTTAATGTAATTATTAAATACAATTTTTAAATATAAATTTCAATACGAATGTTCTTACTTCTTAAATATAATTATTAAATACAAGGTTATTAATATTTATGGTACTTTAAACCGGAGTGTACGTCTAGGTCAAATTCTAAGATTCTCAATACATAACTTAATCGGAGTATATGTGTTGGTCAAATACGAAGGTTCTTACTACGTAACTTAAATCGGAGTATATGCGAATTCAATTCTTGGGTAAACCATTTTTTTTTCTCAATTTTATTAATTTGATATATTACCTAAATGGACTAGCAATCGATTAAACATTTAAATTTCGACATTCGAACATTTCAATTTCGTTAATTTAAAATTCAAATTTATAATTAATTGTTAGTCCAAGTTAGCCCTTTTTGTAAAAAAAGAAGGGAACAAATCTAATTAGTATTTAAAATAGAAATTAATAAAAAAAAAAAAAAATTGGTTTAACCTAGGATTAAACTCACAAGTTTAAAAAAAATAAATCAAATTACCACAAAAAATGCCTTTACCAAGGCTTGAACCCAGGATCTGTTGGTTGAATATGTAAATGACTTGCCACTGAGCCACAACGATTAATGTATATTATTTTGTTTCCGGATATATATATATACATGTTAGCAATATCAACAGAAGATAAACAGTTCATCTTCAACCTCTAGCGGGTCATTTTGACCCGAATCCGGATCCGCCGCAGATGCACTTGCAGGCCAATTTTAACATGAAAAATCATAATCAATAACTCAAAAACATCATACAAATCATTTCTAATATATTTCTGATTTTAATTTCAATTAAAAATGTGTGAAATCAAATAACTAAAATCAAAATCTAACAAAATATGAAGAATAAATACTCAAATTTCTTAAGGAACTACTCAGATTTGTTGTATAAAATTCTCGGATTTGATACCTAAACCATGTTACCCATTATGCAAGAGAAGAATTGGGGCAAGAAGAAAGAAATGCATTTAGAGAAAAGGAAGTAAAAAGAGATTTTTGAGCATACTAAAAATGCATATCAAGAGCAAGAAGAAAATGGAAGAGAATGAATGAATGAACAGTAAAAACAAAAAATGGAAGACATGAAAGAAAACATGAATTGGAACATGAGTATATTTACAATTATTAAAAGTTGTGTTGTGACAATTGAAAATTAATTACATTTTAATAATATTATAAATGACATTTTTATGGACCAATATATTTAAGACACTTAGGATGGGTGGCTTGACCCAATCTTATAGAATGGGTAGTTAAGAATTTGCCTTGAAGGAATATATATATAGGAAATGGATTAGGAGCTCTCAATGCAGTTACCATGCAGTCAATACATTACAGCCTAATTAAAATCAGATGGCTCGGATTGAAATGCAATATTAATTTTTTAAAATATTTAAAATTTTGATATTAAATCCAAGGTTGTCAGAATTGGACCGGTCATCGAACCGATGAGTTTACCGGTTTAAGGTTCAATGGTCGGACCGAGGTCGGACCGGGGTCTGACTGTTTTTAATTAAATATATAATTTTTATATTTTCAATAATATATAATAATAATAATAATAATAATAATAAACTAAAAGTTAGACAATATATATCATTTTACACTATTAAAAATTGAAGTCCATATAAAAGGGGAGAAAGGAGAGAGGGCCTACATGGAAAATACTGGGCCTTCTCATCTTGAAATTGGGCCTATTAGATTTTTTTTTTAACGGCTGGGCCTATGAGATTGCAGCTATACATTCTACGTAATTAGATTTCGTGATTTTAATTGATTTTAGTTATTCAATCTTAACCAATTATCGTAATTAGATTCTACCTTTTCGTGCTCTCTTCTTTTTTAAAATTTCTTGTAGTTACATAGAAGCCTAAACCACTTCATATTAAGGGTGATAAAATAGGATAGTGATAGAGCGGGGCAAGTTTGAAGTAAAAGTGAATGTCACAAAAATATGAGTTTAATTGCGACCATTTTAAGAAAATTGTTTTCGGCAATGATATTATCCTCTCTAACTTATCATCGAACGAAAGATGATTAGTTTAATAATTGTTCTCTTTGTTATCTTTAAAATATCAAAAAGAGGTTCTAACTCAACAATTTGGTGTTGGATATTTTCATATTTTAATTTATTTTAAAGTTGTTTTATTATTACTATTATTATTACTAGACTTTTTTACCCGTGCAATGCACGGGTTAAGTGGAGTGTCAGATATATAATTTAAATTGATATAATTAAACGTGCAATTAAAAAAAAAATCAAAATATAAAAATTTGAAAAAGCATACACATTAAAACCCACTGACCCCTCTTTTCATAAAATCTTACTTCTGCAAAAATTGCATAGTACCAAGGGTCAAATTTTACAAATAAAAGTAGCAATTTGACAACCAACATTAACATGCTAAAATTACATTGCAACCACACTATTTGGGGAAGATTCTCACAAATTAAAACTCACGCTTATGAATATGCAATGGCCATATCTCTTTGGGGAATTACATCTAGTCTTTATTAATATAATAGAAAACACGTTCAACCCTCCTTTGCTGCTCATAGCTACATTCCATATTTGATGTTTTTTGCACCTGCAAGATGCAACAATTTATGTGACTCACAACAATTAAATCATCAAAACCAAATATGATAAAAAAATTGAAATGCCTATACGTACCACATATAAAAAGCAAAGATAAAAAATATAGGACAATCAAAGTAAACTAAAAGATATATTTTTAATCAAAAATATTTAACAACAATAAGAAAGAAAAATAGACATAACCATATGCCGAATAAAAAATAATGCAATAGAGTGTATAATACAAATTTATCTAGACTATAATAAAGTTCAGATATATTAATTATTTAATGAACCTAAAAAAATTTAATTAATGAGCCGCAAATATTTTCCTCTTATATCTTTCTAGAGAAAATAATGTGCATGACTCATTCATCAAAACCATTACTTTTCACATTTGTACGTGTGTGAATCAAGACATTTAGCAAACTGAATATGTCAAACTCTTCTTCTCAAACGTGCAGTTTCTTTCCGTCTTGTCAAAATAAAAGTTGGTAATATAAAAGTTGAAAGCTAGTACCTGTAAATTATTGGAAGAAACGCATATATGGTAAAACTTGCAATAATAAATCTCTAAATTTTAAATATTATAATTGACACTATAACACCTTTAGCTTTCCAAATATATGATCCAACTATCACCCCAAAGGAACACCACAAATTTGTACAAAACTAATTTGTATACAACCACAACCCAAAGAAACACTGCAGCTTTATACAAAACTATCTTAATTTCATTATGAATTGACTATAAAAAAAAGAATAATAATAACTTTACCACATCGCTATCCATTCTAAATGGTACCAAGTCAAATCAAACTATTCATACTTTGCTTTCTACTCTGCACTGCAAAATAAAATACAAAAAAAAATAGATAAAAATTAGAAGCTACTAAAAGCATCAAATTAATAGATCACAAAATTAGAATATGTCAAAAGACATTTTTGTCATTAACCTTTTAAGCTATATAAAAGTAGACATAAGAGCCAAACAAATACCGAAGCTAAACACACTACAAGAAATATCGTTTTTGGCAGCGACAAATGTCGCTGCCAAAAATGCAAAGTTGCTGCAAAAAGTGTTTTTCGCAGCAAAAAAAATGTTGCTGCATGTCGCTGCCATAAGTGTCGTTGCGAAAAGTTTTGCAAGGACAATTAATGTCGCTGCCATAACTTGTGTTTTGCAGCAACAATTAATGTCGCTGACAAAACTAGTGCTTTTAGCAACAACTAATGTCGATGGCATAACTAGTGGTTTTTTACAACAACATTTATTGTCGCTGTCATTACTAATGTTTTTTGCAACAATTATTGTCGCTGGCAAAAAAGCCATAACTAGTGTTTTTCGCAGCAAAATAGTTATTTTTTGTTAACGATATAAATTATTGTTATATCTTTTATACCTCAACAACAAAAATTATTGGAATAAATTAGATTTCCCAACTATAAAAGATATACAACATAAACCAACAAATTAGATTTAAAATAAAAGATATACAACATAAACAAACAAATTTATTTCTCAATATATTTTCTAAAAGAGAACAATTTAAAGATAACAAACAAGTGTTTTAAAAATTATAATACAATTCCTAAAGATAACAATCTAACGGTAACAAATCAATCTTTAAAATATAGTCAGATAAGCTTCCTACTCGGAACGAACTTGTTACAACATATTTCCTACTCGAAAAACTTGAAAAAACGGTCTCCATTCACAAACTCTCTTCTTTGTATAGTCAGATAAGCTTGTTGTAACTCAACTCACACGAACAATTGTTTAAAATCCCCTTTTGCTTGACAAATCTTAACAAATCTGAAAAACACAACAAACTCAAAGAAAACAGAAAAAGAAAATAGTGACTTTTTCCCTTAGTAATGACTATTCAAAGGCAAGTGATTAATGCGATAAAAAAAGAGTCCTATTATATTATGAATTAAAGTAACATGTGAATTATAACAATAATTAGTAAGTAACTATCCATAATATTATGCAAGATGCAATATACTCTGAATTAAACTAACTTGTACATTATATAACTCTAATAATATGAAATAGAAAAAGTAGTAAAATATATATACCTTGAGGCTATCATCGAAGGGCACGCTCACACTGCATAAACCTCATCAAAGTTGTGACATTTGCTTAAATGAAAGTAAGGAAAGATGGATAAAAATTTATAGAAATCTCATATGCAAGAGACTAGTATGCAAACATAAAAAGTGATTAATGCAATATACTATGATTTAAAAACATAAAATTGATAGAAAACTCACATGCAAGAGACTTCAGAACCATCCTTCATATAATTAAATGGATAAAAATCTACTTCCTTAACAAAGTTGGGTCTTCCAGCGGCGATTGAAAAATTCTAATACAGAATCAAGAACCAAGAGATGAACAAACCAGAAGAAGGGTGAACGAGAATCGATGAATCTGATCCTATTTATATCGGTAAGATCAATTGAAATAAGTTACCTGGAAAATAGGAGTGATGATTCCATTGTATACGAAGGAGAAGAAATAACATTGATTGATGATGGGATGATTAGGGATTGGAAGAAGAGATATTAGCATTCAAGGATTTGTGCATATCTCCTTCACGCGTGAGTTCAAAGTTTGTCGTATCTCAATTAGTAAAAACACACAATACTGATTTTATATTAGTATAAAATAAAAATAGAATAAAAACCATGCATATCCCAAATAACATAATTTTTATTTAATTAATAAAATTAGTAAATGCGTCAAAAAAAAAGATTTTAGCAAAAAAATTATTAATAGATGATAATTGAACCTTTTTAAGCGTCAGTTAAATGTTTGTATATATCCAATTAGTCAAAATGCACAAATATTAATTTCCAACTAGTATTAAAAAACAAACCAAAAAAAAAAAAAAACTAGTATTAAAAAACCATGTGTATCTCAAATCCCAAATAATATAAAAAAACTAGTATTAAAAAAAAAAAAAAACAAATAACAAGATTTCCATACACGCACAAAAAAAAACAAACAAAAAAGAAGACCATGTGTATCTCAAATCCCAAATGACCATGTGTATGTCAAATCCCAAATAACAAGGTTTCCTTTTAATTAATAGATAACATAAAAAAAAACCGTTTTTCATTTGATTCCCCCAAATTAATTATTCTATATAATAATTAATAATAAAAAATAGAGTAGTTAGAAATTAACAAATTAAATAATTAAAAAATAATTAAAGATAGTTATAGAAATATATATTACTATTAATAGCAATTTTAAAAATAGTAAGCATTCTCATCATATGACAAATGACAAACTTAATATAATGTATTTCTACTAACAATATATTAAAAGGAACTAAAAAAACTAAATTTGTTCTCATCAAGTTTGATAATATTTCAAATATTCAATCATTAAATGTAATTTTAACTCTAAAGTTTTTTAAAAAAAGATACAAAACATAAAAATAGGAACAAAAATAATAATTTTAAGTTAAAAAAAATCTACGCATAAAAATAGGAACATAAACACGATACAAGATACGTATAAAAAATAGTAATTGAGTGGTTTCCCAGAGACTTTACAAGGTTGTTGCAAAAAAATTATACTATTAGCGGCAATAATAATTATTGTTGGGATAATTAACTTTTCCCGGTGATAATGTTATTGTTGAGAAAAAAACTAACTTATAACAACAACTTTAATTAGTTGTTACGATATGTATATTTTTATCAACAATTTAAATGTCGCTGCAAAAAAGTCGCTGTTAAAAATATTATTTCTTGTAGTGACACTAATATATAATAAGCACAGAGAGAAATTGAAAACATATTAACATAATAAAATTAAGCATAGAGAGAAATTGAGAGATATGAGAGAGACTAAATTTTGAAAAAAATAGAAACTAAAAAAAATTAAGAACAAAGAGAAAGTGAGACATGAGAGAACAAATTTTGAGAAATTTGAGAAAAATAGAAATTAAAAATACTATTTAATACCAATTATTAAGTGGGGTTTAAAGAGAATTTAGGAATCATCATTAAATAAGTAATCAAAAAGTAATCAAATTGGATGAGTATTAAAAAATGTCATACCTATTCCTACGCATCGTTGTTGTTACATAATAGAATTTTGTTTTATTTTTTTGATTTGATAAGCACATAATAAAATTTTGTGATTATCTCTAAAAAAATATATCAGATAAGTTCTAATTAAACCTATGACGTGTCATATTCATTAATTGATGTGACAACATAATATTCAACTTTTATTCGTAACCGTTGATATAATTTTTTTTTTCCCGCATGTCAAAATCTAAACCATTTATATTAGGGTTAGGGTTTATGGTGCCTCTAATTACTCTCGTTTTATTATATTAAGATTATTATTATTATTATTATTATTATTAATTATAGTAGTCAATAGTCATAACATATTACTTTGTAACGTTTACCTTTTATTTCCTATTAATTAGTTTCAATCCTAATTAATAGGGGGAAGTTATTTTTTACAACGGTTAACTTGATATCCTATGTAATATGCTTGTCCTATACAATAAGACTATGACTATATATATAGGTATACGATGGTTTTGGGAGGTAGACTATGAGAATGAGAAAATAAATCATATAGGTAAAATATTATTAAGTTCCCTTGAGCATCCAAATGTGGTTCTATGAGACCTTGCTAATTCACGTGCGGTGCTAGCAAGAAGTGACTGTTGTATCCTGGAGGGTATTAGCTATGAGACCAACTGCACCGGGTAATTTACCTGTGGTGGCGAAATACTCTTAAGCCCAGTGCTTTTGCACGCCTCAGTCAAAATTGATAAGCTTTTCTTCTTCTCTATTTTATGTTATTATGTTCTCAATTTTATTTTATGATGTACTCCCTCCGTCCCAAAATAAATGACCCAATTTTGACTTTGGGTACTATTCATATGACATGCTTTGACTCTATTTTTTTACTAATATATACATAAAAATATTAGTATATGAGATCTTGTTTGATTTGTCTCGGCGAGTATTTTCAAAATATATAATTTTTAAAATTTTTAATAAAAAAGAATTAAACATATTGATGATCAAAGTCGTGCATTGGCAAATGTAAAGGTGGTCAAACGGGTCATTTATTTTGGGACGGAGGGAGTATCATATTTAATTGTAATTATTTGTTCCAATATGAATTTGATTTATTCTATTGAGATAATTCTATGTCATATTTTTCCAACAATCTTAAGAGTATTTTTATTGACATGGAATCATGTAGAATTATCACTAATTTCATTTTTGGAACAAATGATTTTGTTGATTTTTTGGCTTCATTCAATAAGAGCATAGAGTGTTGACTATCTGTAAGTTTTAGACTCTTCTTTCCTTGAGACCATCCACAAGGACAAGGTACAAGTTTTAATCTCTAAACCTTTAAAGCTTTGTTTTTGTGTATGTTGAAACTATGATTATGAGTTGAATTTTTATGGGAATTTCTTGTGTGTATGGTTTAATTGCCACTAAATTTTTTATTGTAATTTATTTTATTTTGCGTGTTATTTTTAACCATGTTGAACATTGCTGATAGTTAATTGATTTAATTGTGTAGAATTGATAGTAGACTTATAGTTGAAATTTTATTGAGTATAAAATAAATTGATGTCTACTTGAATTTGAGTGAAATATATTTTATTGTGGGGGTATACTCATATTGGTGAATTTAAGTTAATGTGTATGAATTTGTGATTAAATTTGAAGAGCTCATTCTTTATTGATACGTTTGATCTATATGACATGATTGTGGAGAAATTTGTTTATGGCCATCATACATATAAAATTAATTAAAGATTGTTTGATATATGGTGACTATGAGAATAGCTTGAAGGCATTTTTTTTTCTCTATATGATTTAAACTTTGGTTTTGCACCGGTGATAACATGATATTATATATTTAGTTTTTGTTCTATTAATCATAGTGAGCAATGCACACTAGTTGTTATTTAAATGATGCAGCAAGTTGCTCTTCTAAAGCATAGAGAGCATGATGTTGAAAACGTTCGTTAGGTGTGCTGCTTCTTCTTTCAGGCGAATGGCTTTATGCTTCTTGTATGTGATGAAATTTTATCAGTCTAATTTTGGTAAATTTGAGATACCACAAAAACTATATAATATAGTATATTGTGGATTATACATTGTATTAAAATAATATAATGATGATGTTTAGTGAATTTTGGTGATAAGAAAATTAATAATTATATGGATTAATTTCTCAAATGTGGGGGTTTGTCGCTTGAAATTCATTCAAGTAGACTTAGATAAATTATTTGTATGGAGAATTAATTCTACCAAATGTGGGGGCGTTGTTACTTGAAAGTTTTTCAAGTAGACCTGTATAATGAATTGAAATAAAAATTTAATTTCTCCTGTGTGAGAATGTTGCTGCTTAGAATTTATCTAAGTAAACCTATATATCATAGATGTATATTTGGCAAAAGATGAGACATTGATTAAGAGACGTCTTAATCAATATATAATGTGATTTTGTGAAACAGCTGTTAAATGACTATATTAAGGATCCTGTGATAACCCACTGAGGGAAGAAACTAGTGGATGATATATACATCGATGGGGATGAATTTATGCCCGCTACAAAATTGAGAGTGATGGTAACCCAACATAGATTGTGAAGATTCGCAAGGCTATGTTCATATGGGTAAAAACAAGTCACTTGTCAATTATGAGACACTATCTATTTTTTATTTGTGAGAAATCATCCCTATGGTGCGGATAGTGTGTACTACAGCGTAGAGGTTGAGTTTATACTCTTAATGAATCTATAGCTTATAAATGAGTGGTGTACTTGACTGTGGTGTACACTTGATAGATTCACCTATATGAGTGTTGAGGTGGAGCCGCCTCCATGAAAGCTTGGGCAGACTTTCTAGAGACACTCATGAAATCCAGGTATAGGTGCAAGGCCAAAATGCACCACACTGCGTTGAACAACTTTGGACGAGAGATCAATGTGAGTGATGAGATCACTGTTTCACATACGGAATGAGGTTCATAGAGGTTATAATCTCACCGACATTCTAGTGGATCAAATTTCATTTGCTCTATGTGCTAGTTCATAGTCCAAAAGACACTAGTGCTTATGCGTTGATGTCTCACGCTCTTGGGAACACTTATTAAAACTTTAAAATAAATTGTGGGGGATTGTTGGATATTTTCATATTTTAATTTATTTTAAAGTTGTTTTATTATTACTATTATTATTATTATTATTATTATTATTATTAATTATAGTAGTCAATAGTCATAACATATTACTTTGTAACGTTTACCTTTTATTTCCTATTAATTAGTTTCAATCCTAATTAATAGGGGGAAGTTATTTTTTACAACGGTTAACTTGATATCCTATGTAATATGTTTGTCCTATACAATAAGACTATGACTATATATATAGGTATACGATGGTTTTGGGAGGTAGACTATGAGAATGAGAAAATAAATCATATAGGTAAAATATTATTAAGTTCCCTTGAGCATCCAAAAATGGTTCTATGAGACCTTGCTAATTCACGTGCGGTGCTAGCAAGAAGTGACTGTTGTATCATGGAGGGTATTAGCTATGAGACCAACTGCACCGGGTAATTTACCTGTGGTGGCGAAATACTCTTAAGCCCAGTGCTTTTGCACGCCTCAGTCAAAATCGATAAGCTTTTCTTCTTCTCTATTTTATGTTATTATGTTCTCAATTTTATTTTATGATGTATCATATTTAATTGTAATTATTTGTTCCAATATGAATTTGATTTATTCTATTGAGATAATTCTATGTCATATTTTTCCAACATTTGGCTACATAAGTCAATTTTATTTCAATTATGTTTATTAACTTGGGCTCTATTTTGTAAGCCAAATATGCTAGCTTATAGCTTTTAGCTTATAAGTTAAAAGATCTGTTTGGTAAACGTTTTTAAAAAAAGCTTATAGCTTATTTTACTAGCTTATAGCTTATTTTTCAAATTCTATTTCAAGTAGCTTATTAGCTTATAGCTTATTATTTTTTCTTCCAATTTTACCTCTATCATCTTACTTGAAAAAAATAAAATATTAATTTAACATATATTTTTTTATGTCATTTCATACTCATAAGCTAGTTCAACTGTTAATTTTACCAAACACTACAAATTCAATTAGCTAGCTTATTTGCTATAAGCTAAAAGCTAACTTATAACTATCAACTATAAGCTCATTTCATCCGCTATAAACTAACTTATCAACTATCCGTTATTTTTTATCAAACAGAGCCTTGATTCTTTTTTTTCTCTGTAACTATTAGCTTATTTTCCAACTACAAACCAGTAAAATTATGATTGTATTAGTTGTGTAGTGATTTTTTTTTTAGTAATCTTGATGTCACAATTAACCTAAAAGTAAGTCCCGTTAAAAATATAAACCTATGGGTCAACCCGCAAAATCCATCATTGGGAGTTTCAAGTTTCAACCCACATTTGTAGGTTAGTCTGCTCTGCCCCACTACAAATGAATTGATGCCTAGGCCGGGAAAAAGAAAGTTTTTTTTTCTACCCCAACAATTATACTCTCACCCCTACATGTTGAGCCAACTGACAATTTTACCCTTATATAAATTAAAACTACAATTTTTTTTCTCACAAATTTCTAAAGTTTTCCGATACACACAAGAGATAACCGAAAAGTAAGTTTCCAAATAACAAACCGAAAAACATTTCTTAAGTTTCCTGATATGTAAATTTTTTCCAATCACACTATTCTACCGGAACACTTGACAAAAGAGATCCGGTATACATTTTTGTCATGTTATTAAACATGTAATATAAACCCAATTTTATATCTTTTTATGTTTTAGTTTTTCTTTTTTTTTTCTTTCTAAAATCTATTTTGCTTATCATTTAAATCTTGTGCTATTTTTATCCTTTCCCAAAAACATATAGCAAGTTTTCCGTGGGGTATATCAAAACTGCAAATATCCTTTGTCCTTTTCTACCATATATGCTTTGAATGCAAATGGTGTTTATCAAAACTGTGGTTTGACGAGCATGCTGAAATTGATATGACAGCAAACGTTAGTGCATCCTACATTTCTTTCTAAGACTAGCACTCACTTTCCCAAACAACACAAAGATCAAAACTAAACAATGCATCCTGCACTAACGTTTTGAATACCGATGCACTTTTATAAAGTATCCCGGTATGAATTCATACATGTAATGATACAAACCGGTACACAAGTGTACCGGTAATATTAATATATCAGAAAAAAACTTATCGGTACACTGTTTTGGGGGAGTGTACAGTTTACCGGAAAAGTAATAAAACGACAAAAAAAAAATGATAAAATATACTAAAGTAAGATAAGGGTAAAATGAGAATATTTTAAAATATGTTGGGGTAAAGAGATAATTGTTGGGGTAGAAAAAATATTTTCCCGGGAAAAAATAGAATGAATTGGCCCATTAAATTTTGATCAAAGTTATTATGGCGTATTTAAATTTTTAAATGACGAATTCTAATTCTAAATTTCTGTAGACATTTTTACTGACAATGTTTATATAAATTACACTCACTACTGTAACAAAAAATTATAGTCACCATATATGGTATAATCTAATTATTTAGTGAGTGTAATTTATATAGACATCGTCAGTGAAAATGTTTGCATCTAATTAGATAATACCATATGGATAAAAATGTTTTATATTTGCATCTAATTAGATCATACCCTTTGGTGACTATTATTTTTTTTATTACAATAGTGAGTGTAATTTACATATATATTTCCGGTGAAAAAGTTCTAAAGAAAATTAGAATTAGAATTCATCAATTTAAATTTAAATACGCCATAATTTCTTTTTTCAAAATTTAACGGGTCAATTCATTCTATTTTTGACTGGCCCAGCCATCAATTCATTTGTAGTGGGGCAAGGCGGGCTCCTGCAAATGTGGGTTGAAACTCCCGCCGTCAATCGATTGATGGATTTTTCGGGTTGACCCATACTTTTTATTTTTATTTTTAATAGGACTTATTTTTAGGTGAATTGGGACATCAAGGTTACTAAAAAATTATAAAACATTTTTATCCTCTTCACCAAAGGGTGGATTTCAGACGAACACAGGTTCGATATAATTTTTTAGTCGGATTTTGCTTATCTTGCGGCCAAACTTTTGACTACTAAGACCCCCACTCCTAAGAACTAAGGGGTTAAAAACTAAAAAAAAAATAAAAAGTAAATCCTAATAGCACATACTAGTTAAATTTTTACAAAAATTAGAAAAACAATACACAAACACGATATCTTGTATGTGAGATTCTCTCAAACCGAAACAATATATCTCCTCTCTATATAAAAATGTGATGAGAGTTTACCACCTTTACAATTTGAGGATATTTATCTATCAACCAATGAGAATAAGTCACATAAATAGATTAGGAAAAATTTTATGTATCTCAATTTCTCCTTTCTCCCCCAGTTTTCATTACATATATAATTAAGCCTTTGAAATTGACATGCATGTTCTCTAAACTATCATTTTTAATCTTTTACCAACATTTTCATCTAATTATGATACGTCCAATTCAGGCCAAGTGGTTCTCAATTACTATTATTCCATTCTTTTTTAAGCATCAGCTTTGATTATTATGTATTATTTATATAATCTACTTTGATCGTAATTTTTTATTACGTTTAATTTGTCTCAACTAATATTTTAAAATTTTCATAATTTTTAATAATAGATAATTAAAGATATTGGTAATTAAAATTGTATATCGACATATATGCAGTAGTCTAGATGACATTTAGAAAACCAATCGTTAGTTGGTTCAGTGGTGATTGACGCTGAACTTGGTAGGAAATACCACGATTCGATCTCCCACAACTGTGATCGGGAGGGGGTTGAAATCACTTGATGTCATAACTGACATTCGAACCAGATTAAACTATTAGTGAAAAAAAATGACACTTAAAAATAACATAGGAAATATACCCATTTCAAGTTTTTTCCATAATTTAATTCAAAATGATTCTTTTTTGACTGAATTTAATTTAATTTAATTTAATTTGTTTTACTAATTTAATCATTTTGATATCACGCGACACATCTAACAAAGTTGTGATAAAAAAAAAGTTGTGCTCAAAATACTAATATATATATATATTTATTTAGGTTGGGAGTTAAGAATCGACCACATACAGAGTAGGAATATCTTTTAATGAAAAATATTTGAAGAAAGAATCATTGTTGACTAGTAACAATCTGGGGATAATGTGGTTGAGAATTATTATTATTAATTAATTTATAGAAGAGGACGATGCAATGAAAAGAAAAGATAAATAAAGAAAAACTTTCCTTTTTGGATACGTTTATACTTGACATTGATTAGTTGGTTAATTAAGATCATAAAACAAACAAGAGCAACTTTAGCACTTGTTAACTAACTCTCCAATTTCCCCTTAAAAATTAAATTCTCATATTTGACATTTTATATAGACCACAGCAACTATAGGGAACTTTTGCATTGTAGAATACATGAGTTGACCAACTATATATAGGAAATTTGCATGGTATAGAATACCATTGTTCACGGCAACTAGGGATGTCAATTTGCATCCGTTAGTAGGGATCTCCGTGGAGATTGCCCCGTTCGGAGCTCCGAAAATGGGGATTTTTTCCCTGTGGGGACGGGGATGGAGGCAAAATCTCCCCCATTGGCAATTCGGGGCGGGGATCGGGGAAGGTACATCCGTCCCCGCGGATTCCCCGAATCCGCCCATATACTTAACTATTATATATTATAATATATATATATATATATATATATATATATATATATATATATAATATTAAATATTGATTCTTTGTAAAAACAAGGAAACTCAAAAAGTTGGACATGATTTTTTTTCTTTGGATAATTGCTTAATACTTTTGTTAGAAGTGACTTTATTTGTCTAATTTGGTTGGATATTTACCAACGGGTTTTGTCATATACATTTGACAATTTTAAGTATCTATTTTGCTATGTATTATGGGATATTATAGTTATGAGTTTTTTATGATTATGCATATTTTGCTATAAGATTTTGGCTATCAGTTTTTGATGATTATTAGTAGCCAAATGCTTTTGCATTTGTTTTTGCTTATGAATGAATTATGTGTTGTTTTTTTTTTTAAAATAAAATAAAGATGCAAAATATTTGTTTTTTTTAAATAAAAAAAGAAAAAATAACGTCATATTACTATCATAATTTTGACAAAAAAAAATATTTTTTTGTTAATATTCGATATCCGTGGATCCCCGCAGGAACCGTGGAGATCTGTGGGGATGGGGATGGGGATAAATATTCCCCCGTGGGGACGGGGATGGAGGCAAAAATTCCCCCGAAAGCAGTTCGGGGCGGGGAACGGGGATAGCTTCCTCCGCACATTCCCCGCCCCGTTGACATCCCTAACGGCAACTACTAATTTTTAAAGATAAAAACAAAATTATTTTATCAATCAAATTCTTTATAATTGGATTTAGTTGCTGAAAAGCAACGGCAATATAATTTGTCTTTGTTATGGCTGCTTTTAAATAGATTTATAATAGAAACAAATTGATCATATAATTAAAATACAAGTTTACAAACGATAAATTTATCATAGTTGGTAGTCGGATCCATTATTTTGTTTGAGCATCGGCTAATATTTGTTTGTATGATATTTCTTCTTTTTTGATACTTTTGTAAAACTATTGTAGTTTTCCTTGACACATCTTTGAGACGACTATTTATTTTATTATATATATATATATATAGGGGAGAGATCAAATTACACTGGTGTAACATTTGAGTAATGTTACACTGCTTAATAACGCTTTAAAAATACAAAATTTACAAAATCCATCGTTAGATTGAAAATTTATATCATATAGATCATCTATATTGAGTTTTACAAAAATCTAAAATCGTTTGATATGTTATTGAGACACATCAAGATTAACGGTTTATGCGTTTTTATTGAATACCGTTAATCTTAATGCGCCTCAAAAACATGTCAAACAATTTTAGATTTTTGTAAAACTCAACAAAGATGATCTATATGATATTATCTTTCAATCCAACGGTGGATTTCGTAAAATTTATATTCGTTAAAGCGTTATTAAGCGGTGTAACATTACTCAAATGTTACACCGGTGTAATTTGATCTCTCCATATATATATATATATATATATATATATATATATATATATATTCCATTTTGGCTTATTAAAAAAAAACTCTGAAATCTACCAGAAAGAGAAAATAAGTCTCAAAATTTTATGATAAACGATAATTTAATTGATTTCAACTATGTCCGCTTTTAAATAGGTTTAAAATAGAAAGAAACTTTAAAAATAATAATAACTAACTTATTCTAAATTCATTATCTTTTAAATTTAAAAGATAACTATAGTAATGAAGATAATAACAAACTTAAAAGGATAATAATTAACAACTAATCGATATTCAAATTATCAACTTCTTCTATAAGCACAACTAGCCCTCTACATAAAAAATGTGTCTTATTTAATTTTATTTTTTTGTTAAAAAAGAGTCTTTATTGTATCTACATATTATATTAAATTTAAATAAGTCCATATCATGTTAAAAGATAGTTAGATTGAATTAATACTAGTTAAAAATTGAAAAAATATAATTAAGTTTGTGGGGCCAAGTTTGAGTTCACAGTGTCCATTGAGGTTAAAACTATTTACACCAACTATTATTTAAAAGTCATGCTAAACGGTATCATCGGGAGAGTACCACGGGAATACTAGTTAAGTATATTCAAAAAGAAAATAAAAAGACAAAATTAATATTAGAAAAATAACTTCATACATCTTTAACATATTAAATGCTTAAGTTCCAAGAAAAAATTTATATATTAATATGTTTAACTAGTATGCCCCAACCTTACCAAAAAAAAAACTAGTACACTTTAGAGTACTGTTTAACATTTTTCTTATTGAAATCCTAGATGGCAGCTAGATCCCAAAAAAATATTAGTTTACTTATTTTAATTACTTTTATTCAAGATGCTGCCCTAAGTATATAATTTGTTATATATTTACACATAATATTAACCAATACTATAATTTTTTTTGTCTAATGTTAATATTCACACTTTAAATATAAAGAAGTGTGAAATCTCGAACTGAAACATTTTGTCACTTAATGTCACCTTATTAACCAATAATTATTTATAGGTTTTTTTTATCCACTCTTTTATAATTTGAGGGTAGTTACTCATTAACCAATAAGAACAAGTTGATCATAAGTTAATTGTAGATACCACATGTAAATATACTTATGTAGTTTCTTCTAATTAGATGATAGATAAATACGGTCAAATTATGAAAAGGTAAAGTCAGTCTTACGTTATTTTGTAACTATTTCATAAAGATTATGTTGACTTTATAAAGATTAATGTATTTTATTAAGTATTTCATAAAGAGTAACCAACAACTAAAATACTATTAGTAAAAAAACCTAAATTATGTCAATTTAAAAAGACTTCATATTAAAATTTGTCTTACGTTTGATTCTTAGCTATGAAGATTGAGACTGTATTTTTGACATAATAGGAATACATTTTGTCTCATTTAGACGACTGGTTCCCAATATCATTTAGTTCCAACTTCCAATAACATTTGTCAAATTTAAATTTACGTATGATGGCAACTGATTCCAAATTGAATTAAACTTTTTTGTCTCATTTGAAAACAAGTTTTAGTGTGACTAAAATTGTTAATTTTTACTAGGTGACAAAGATGGACCATAATGCAATTATCCTCTCTTTAATTTGGTCATACTTCACCACCACCAAAAATATCACAAAGATTTTGGTGCTATATAATTTTTGGTAGAGTTGAGTATTTTGACTAAGCACATTCGAACGTGCAGTCCTAGCACGTATAAAACCAAAGACCGGCACCTCATAATTAATTAATATACATAATTATATATTATAAGCAATGCAAATTGAACTATAAAATATTTATGCTAACATTGTATAACCAAATCTGAATGCAAAAATATGATCAATTACTTGAACATTGCCCCTCTTACGTATACATTATTTTAATGCTTGCCCATACATGATATGCATATACGCGCTTATTTCTTAAGCAAAAACTCGTTAATATTTATTTAGGAAAATGATTAATGGTGCGACAGAAGTTTACGCGAAACCGTGCGAACGTGGCTTGATTTTACTTTCCACTTTTTTGTGATTTTTTTACTCAAAAAGATATTGTTAATTTTTTTCCAAACGCCAATTACTTTCATGATTGTTTCACCAACCGACTCATGGTAACCAGCATCTTTGAAAAAGATTATCCGACTCATGTTCATAGTCCGGTTTGGATCGATTTTGAGAAAAAAACTTTTCCGATTTAACATTAAAATTATTCGCGGTTCCATTTTGGATGGCAAATAAAAAATAATTGATTCAATCTGATCCAATTTTACGCGGTTTAATTTGGATCGGTTTTTAGATATCCATATTTAAAATTGTAATTTTTTTATTAAATAGTAATATTATAAAAAACACTATAAAATAAGAGGATGAATCAAATTATATCGGTGTGAGATTTGAATAATATTACACCGCTCAATAACGCATTAACACTTTAACGAATACAATTTTTACATAATCCACCGTTGGATTGAAAGTTTATACCATATATATCATTTATGTCGAGTTTTACAAAAATCTAAAATTGTTTGATATGTTATCGAGACACAAAAAGATTAACGGTTTATGCGTTTTTTTTTTGTCTTAGATGAAATGGTAATCCATTGAAATTAAACTCACATAATTGTGAGATCCCAGATTCGAATCCGGATCACGAAGTTCCGTCTAACAATTTCGGCATATTTGATGCGTTTTTATTAAATATCATTAATATTTATGTGTCTCGATAACATCTCAAACAATTTTAAATTTTTGTAAAACTCAACATAGATGATCTATATGACATATACTTTTCAGTCCAATAGTGAATTTTGTAAAAATTGTATTCGTTAAATTGTTATTGAGCGGTGTAACATTACTCAAATATTACACCGGTTTAATTAGGGGTTGGGAAAGAAATTGGACATTTAATCTATGTTTTATGAAGGTGTTTTACTTTTTAGTCAGTTCTACAAAGAGTGTTTAACTCTTTGATTATTTCATTTTTAATTATTTAATTAATAAATATGGAGTTGAAGCTTAGCATGTGGAAAGTAGCACTTGCACGCGTCGTGAAAATTCGCACAGGAGATTGTCGCACCATTTAGCAGTTCTCATTTATTTAACAAGTTTAATGATATAGTGATATATTATATATGGATTAAGATCTTCTCAAGTTGAAAAAAAGAGAATGATAAATGTGTTATTTAGACCATTAAAATATAAATAGGAAATAATATTAGAATTTAGAAAAAATGGAGCAAAATTAGTTAGTTCTTTTTTTACTAAAAATAACGATATTCAATCATTCCAATAATCGATAGAGTACAACATATGCAAATACAAATCCAACATCGCTCAAAACAAAAAGAATGAATCGGTGAACAAACTCACGGCATCCTAGTTAATAGCATAAAACGGCAAAATGCCTACAAACAATATGATAAAATTAAAGTCACCGAAATTTCCATGCTTCCGGATCTGCAACGTTGATGTCAAAATCATTGATTGAATTGTTGGAATTAAATCGATAAAGATTAATCACATATACATGCTTAACATATTATGACATATACTTTATTGCGGAAATCAAATAGTCATGGAAGCACGTTATAAAATCATTGGATCGACAAGTTGGTCTTTAGGATTACTTGGATCCATGGAGGAAAGGTCTTTGGTAGTGATCTTGAAACAAAAGGTTGGCGGCTTGTATGATTCTTCCTCAACCGGTACCCTGATAGCCTTGATACTCTTCAGATGAGGAGAAGAGAGTGTTTTGCTTATCGTACGGTACATTGGGGACCATAGCCTATACATAGGGTGATGGCCCATTAGTGTTCTCATTATCCCGAAATGGGTCATCCTGACATCCACTCATATTGAGCCCATATCCAATTAATTAATTAATTAATTAATTTCTAAATAAAAATATAAATAGCCTTTTAACTTTATTCGATCACTTAATCAATTAAGGTTCCTTTGTGATAAATAACTAATATAATTATATAAAGATATTTGGCCACATAATATTATTGGAATATCATAAAATATTCCAACATGAATATGTAATTGACTAAAGTTGATCTTTGAATAATAAACTAAACGAACACCGCAACAAGACGACGACCAACACAGCACCACATTCGACGGCGAACTCACAAGTACAAAATAAAACAATTAAAAGATCAACTATGTGAAAATCACTTATTTAAATTAAAAGCAAGAAAAAAAGATGCATATGAATAATTTTACGCCAAAAATAACCTAAAACTACCCACTGGTGGAAGAAGAACAACTCTGAAAAGGAAAATATAGAAATTAGGGCCAGCACTGTAGCAAAATTAGTTAGTTAATAGTTAGTTAAGGGTGAAGATGTGACACTTGGAAAAACTTGAGAGAATTTTTTGGAGAATCCATTTCCAAGTACATATTTCTTAATTCTTAATGACAGACCATTAAATATCAATTGCTATGAAAAATACTTAAATGGTCAAAATTATTTGATTACATTCGCATAAAAATATATCATTTAATTATTTAAAAATACATATTATATATTAATTTTTTTCTACGTTTTATCAAACTTGTGTATGTTCAATAGAGTTACCAAATCTTGTGGCCACCCAAAACTTTCTGTCACTATGGATCTCTAAACCTTACTTGTTAAAAAAATTTAAGGCCGAAATTTGGAGCATGGCATATATTCATAGGTTTTTTTTTTTTTTAAAGCAATCTCTACTTATGTAAGGCATAGCATAACATGACACATAGGCTTATCTTTTCGCATGCTTAATTAAAGTCATATGACATATGAATGTCTTTAAATAGACCAACAGATTAATGTATCAAAGAAACTAAATTCCTTTTTATATTTAACATGATAATATTTTAGAGAATTTATTATATAATATATCAGTTTAATTCTAATATATGATAATAAATTTAAATATACAAAAAAATTAATGTAGACTCGTAAGTTAAGATTGCCGAAATATTCAACTAATTTATAATTTAACCCAAATACAAATTTAATATAAGGGTCCGTTTGATGGCCAGGATAGTGAGTAGGATATGATAATTATATCATATTATGTTTTAATTTTTTGTTTGATGCACCAATAAGATATGATAAATTATTCCCTTTTTTAATCATATCCTATCACTCATTTGTAATTTCTATCCTATGTTTAGGCTGAGTTAGAAATTATCCTGTTGTGTTATTAAGAAAGTAAATCTTTATTTGCCAAAAATAAAACCACCTACAATGAAAACTTGTTATTTAATTATATTTAATTGAAAATAAATAATGATATCTTGTTTGTTATCATATCCGCATCAAACACATAATAAGATAAATGTTATCATGTTAATATCATATCCTAACTTTATCCAACTCCATATCATATCATGTATCTATCATATCCTGGCCATCAAACGGACCCTAATTGTAATAGTAATCGTAATAACAAATATTATGTATATTTATTTAAGTAGACCGGACAAATAGTTCTAAAAAGTTTTTTATATGGTATATGGCATGATCTTTTTACTGAAATAGAGTTTTGAAAAAGTATCAGTTCCTCTTTTGAATTATCAGGGTCTTATTCCTCTTTAAACTAAAGAGTTAATAACAAAATAGACTAAACTATATGATTTATAATTTAATACTTGAATTAAATTGAATCATTTTTACAAATATGAAAACATTCAGATAAAAGACGAATTGAGTTAGTTTAGATCATTAGTTGAAAGCCTTGAACAACCCTATCTACAGGTCTGACTAAAATCAAACTTTATTCCATCCCATAATCAAACTATTATGAGTGTGTCCGTAAACTTTTATCACAACATAGCATGTAGCCTAGTGGTAAAGAAGCGTCTTTTACTACTCAATTGCACGTCATGTGTTCAATTTGGATATTTAAAAAGAAATTGCTATCTTGCCACTACATTGGTGAAACTTCTTTTTCAGCAAGAATTACAGACATTAGCAAGAATTGACTTATTATTTTACTAAAAAACAACGATCTTCATTCATTTAAATTTATAAAGTAGATCAACTGAAATCATTACTTATTCAAGTTTACTAAAAACTAAAAAGGATAAATTTGTGAACAAACCCGCAACATCCAAGTTAATAGCATAAAACTGACTAATAATAAATCCTCCAATTGATATGACAAAATTCGAATGTCTGGAATAGTTGTGCCTCTGGATCTGCAACGTTGAAATCATTGAATCTACAGTGAATGTGGATCGAAACAAATATGAACAAAATAAACACCATACTAAGACGGGAAGTCATAACAAACACCGTACCAAAACGGGAAATCAAAACAAACACCTTACTAAGATGAGAAATCAAAACAAAAAATTCCAAAATAACCAAAAAGAAACTCAAATGAAACCTAAGAAATGTAAAAATTGATTATTTTTGTAAAAAGAAATAAAAAATGATCAAGAGGGGTGATTTCTGATAAAAAATGACCCTCAATCACCCCCTCTATGATATATGAATAAGAAAAAAAAGCTATGAAAAATTAGATTTTGTGATAAGTGGCTGCTAGAGAAAATGAGAGGTTTTTAATTTTTAGTCATTGAATTTTTTTTAATACAGGTAAGAATTGGCTTTTAATCATTGAATTTAAATACTCTAAAAAGAAATTGCTATCTTGTCTCTACAAAAAATAGTTGACTTTTAATTGCTGAATACTTTAAAAAGAAATTCAGGGTTGACTTCGTCTTTTAGTAAAAAATAACGATCTTCATTAATTTAAATTTGTAAAGTAGATCATTTAAAATTATTACATATTCAAGTTCGCTAGAAACTAAAAAGGATAAATTTGTGAATAAGCTTGCAACATCCGAGTTTATAGCATAAAACAGAATAATAACAAATCCTCCAATTGATTTGACAAAATTCGAATGTCCGAAATAGTCGTGCCCTTGGATCTGTAACGTTGAAGACGCTGAAATCATTGAATCTGCGATGAATGTGAGTCGAAGCAAATATGCAAATTTGGACAAAATAAACACCGCACTAAGACGGTAAATCATAACAAACACCGTACAAAAATGAGAAATCAAAAAAACACGTTACTAAGATGCGAAATTAAAACAAACAATTCCTAAGTAACGGAAAAGGAACTCAAATGAAACTTACAAAATGTGAAAATCACTTATTTTTATAAAAAGAAATAAAAAACAATCAAGAGGAGTGATTTCAGATCATAGATGACCTTAAATCACCCCTCTATGAGGAGTATATGAACAAAAAAAATTATGAAAAATTAGATTTTGTGATAAGTGGCGACTAGAGAAAATGAGAGGTTTTTAATTTTTAGCTATTGATTTTTTTTTGACACAAGGAAGAATTGGCTTTTAATCATTGAATTTAAATATTCTAAAAGGAAGTTGCTATCTTACCTCTATAAGAAAGAATTGACTTTTAATTGCTGAATATTTTAAAAAGAAATTGCTATCTTGCCACTACAGGCAAGAATAAAAATTGAGGCCAATTTTTATTTTTAAAGAAGTGGTCAATATATATATATATATATATATATATATATAATTAAATTAATTTTTTAAAGAATATATATAATTAAATTAAATTTACCATTTATGTAAAATTTTGCAGAAATTTAAAATTATTTGATATATAACCACTCATCAAAATTAAAGGCTTATACATTTTTATTGAACACTAATTTTGATGGATCTCGATAATATATTAAAATATTTTAGATTTTGTTAAAATTTTACATGGTTATCTATGAATTTAGATGTTATTGAATGATGCAACATTATTCTAATATTAATGGTCTATGAATTTTCAAATTGAATTTATCTTTTTATATAAAAAAAATCTTCAAATCAAGGTTTTGGTAACCACAAGACTAAGATTAACAAAAGTTTAAAAAATTCAACCAATAATTAGTTGGTTCAGTGGTGATTGACACTAAACTTGGTAGGGAGAAATATGGTTCGATCCACCACAGCTGCAATCGGGAGGGTGCTGGAACCACTTGATGCTAGAATTGACCTCCAAACTAGATTAATCTGATCAAAAAAATCTGGTGTCTATAATTTCTTGAGCTTTTTTGTTTTAACGAAGATGTGAGTTGAAAGTATTATCTTGCTTGAGTTTCTCTTTCGTTTAACATGTTATTGTGTCCCATCAAGGTTTATGCATTTTTAGTCCTCCATAGAAAAAAATAATTAAACTCTGTTGCGGCTCATTCCAACATTTTAGTCTAGCTCTGCCACTGCTCACGGTAACTAATAAACGATGAATATTATTTAACTTGTGTAACAAGTTATGTAATTTTTATTTCTGATAGAGTACTGTAAATACAGTTTCAAGTCATGAACTATAAAAAGTATATTCTCCTTAACATAGTATGATACATGAGTATAACTAATACATTGATTTTACTTTAGAATATTCTCCTCATTTTAGTATGAATTAATTAATCAATGGTAGAAAACACCATCCTAATTAAATAAACTTACATTTTTCATTTAATTTTTGTAATAGAGCTAATGTAGAAATTACGTATGATATCTTCTATATATACAAGTTGTTTTCACATTAATTATATTCTCCTTAACATGTAACCTTCATAATGAATTTCTGCTATATATCACCCCAAACAATATTGTATTATGAAATTATTATCTACCAAACATTATAACATTGAAACTCAAAAGTATACAATCAAAATTCAAAATGGAAGATAGCAGAGATTTGAAGATAGCAAGATTTTCGAGTTGCCGTGGTGTCTCATTCGAGATAAACTCTAACAGAAGCAGCCCTTTTGCAATTGAATCACCAACAAAACCAGAGAGATCAACAGGTTCATGGCTTTGGATTCCATGGACAAGAAACAATTCTTTCAAAATTCTTCCTGAACCTCATGCTATTAGTCCATCTCGGAGTCGAGCAAGTAGTCACTTTTGCGACATCAACATTGACGCCGATGATGTTGAGCTAGAGTTTCTGTCTGAAGTTCATGATGACATAGAAAAAAACCAAGAAAAAGTTAAGGTACTACCAAAAAAAGAACCAAAAAAACAAAATACTAGGTTGTCTATTATTCTGTTAGATCAAGGTTTCACAGTTTACAAAGGACTATTCATGGTTTGCTTAACCTTGAATATGTTAGCACTTGGTCTTTCAGTTTCAGGACATTTTCCATATGCTAAATCAAAAGCTACACTTTTCTCCATAGGAAACATTCTAGCTCTAACACTATGTCGAAGCGAGGCGTTTTTAAGAATCCTTTTCTGGTTTGTTGTGAAGACTATAGGGAAGCCTTATGTTTCTCTTAGAATCAAAACAGCCACAACTTCATTCCTTCAAAGTGTTGGAGGAATTCATAGCGGCTGCGGCGTTTCCTCGATAGCATGGCTAGTTTATTCTCTCGTTCTCACGATAAAATACAACGACAAAACCACTTCTTCATCCATCATTCTCGGCGTTGCATTCGCCATCCTCTCGCTCCTTACGCTCTCTTCACTCGCCGCTTTTCCTCTCCTCCGTCATCTCCATCACAACGTTTTCGAGCGAATCCACCGTTTTTCCGGTTGGTTAGCTCTTATCCTTCTATGGCTATTCATTTTTCTTACTATAAGCTATGAACCTAGTTCAAAAACCTATAACTTAACCATCTTGAAAATGGTTAAGACACAAGAATCTTGGTTCACTTTAGCTATCACAATTTTCATTATAATTCCATGGTTGAGTATTAAAAAGGTACAAGTTAATGTCACAGCACCATCAAATCATGCTTCAATAATTAAATTTGAAGGTGGTGTTAAACCAGGTTTATTAGGTAGAATTAGTCCATCACCATTATCAGAATGGCATGCATTTGGAATCATATCAGATGGAAAAAAAGATCACATGATGTTAGCTGGTGCAGTTGGTGATTTTACAAAATCATTAGTTTCTTCACCACCAAGTCATCTATGGATTCGTTCGGTTCATTTCGCAGGATTACCTTATCTAGTAAATTTGTATCAAAAAGTGTTATTAGTAGCAACAGGTTCTGGAATTTGTGTATTTTTATCATTTCTTTTGCAGAAAAATGAAGCTGATGTGTATTTGATTTGGGTGGCTAAAGATATTGAAATGAACTTTGGAAATGAGATAAAGGAATTAGTTGGAAAATATTCAAAGGAGAAAGTGATTATTCATGATACTGCTGTTTCTGGTCGTCCTAATGTTGCTGAGATTAGTGTTAATGCTGCTATTAATTGGAATGTTGAAGTTGTTATTGTTACTAGTAATCCTGAAGGTAGTAGAGATGTTGTTAGAGCTTGTAACAAAGCTAAGATTCCTGCTTTTGGTCCTATTTGGGATTCTTGATTGGCTCAAAATTACAAAAACTTGTAATGCAAGTAATTGAATAAGTTAGTAATAAGTTACTTTTGTTTACTTAATGTAGTAAACTAGTATTAGTAATTAATTAGTATTGTAACACTGGTTTATAGAGTTTCAAGTGTTAATTAAATACTTGAGAGTAATATATAGATTAGTTCTCTTAATTATTATCTTTTTCTTTTTATTCATTGTTTCTATAATGGTAACCATGAAAATTCTTGCATAAAATATTAGTTGCAAATCAATTTTAATGATATGCCACTAACTCATAATCACAAGTTCTTTTAAGAAGGATTGACTTTTAATATTCAAAAATGTTTTGAAGTATATTAAAAAAGTATAACAATCATTACTTCAAGATCTTTGGTAGGTGAACTTAACATGAATGATTAAAGACTATTAATATTAATATTAATATTTTCCATATAAATTTTTAAAATATCATGCTAACAAACTAGTAATAATCCAAAAGTGAAAAATTTATATTAAAAAAAGGTAATATTTAGACTTTAAAAAAAATAAAATACACGGATTTTAAAAGGATTTTAAGGGCACATGCATTTTTAGCTTTCTTCATATATGATTAGATAATTTGATTAATTTTATCAATGTTAAATTAAAGGAGATATCAAGCATAAAATAAAAAAAGTAACACAAAAGTACTAATTAATATAAATTATATTACACTGAAATTGCAAGATTATTAAACTCCACTTGCAATGTTTTACAACATTAACATACAAAAAACACAAGACATATTTACTATATTTTAGACAACCTCAACATGGAGATTGCAATTTATTCACAACAACTCCACAAAACAAAACACAAAACATTGAACATTCACTTATACAACTATAATTATGCTTAACACATTACTTAATTTATCCATCAAACAAAACACAGTGTCTTCACTTTGGAATTAAAAAACATTCTTTGATGCATGATGACCATCATGCTTAGCACGATCAATTGTGTTGGTTTCTAACCCAATATTCTTCTTCCTTGTCTCTTCAACTTCTTCTTCATCTTCACCAACAACAATGACTTTAGTTGTATGTGCAATTTCAGCTATAGTTTCACCAATAGCATCTAAAACTCCACCACTTTGTGCTTCTTGAGTAACAGTATTCTTAACTTTATTAGCAGTATTTTCTGTTGATTTTATTATGTTACTTCCAATGTCACTCACAGTTTCAGTCACAGCTCCTAATACATCACTTCCTCCTAATGGTTTATTATTATTCTTCATCATGCCCTCATTTCCTTGTCCTTGTCCTGAACTTGTCATGTTTTGAAATGGTTTCTTCACTTTGTCACCAACATTTGACATAGTTTCACCAACTTTTTCTCCAACATTTCCCACAGTTTCTCCAATGCTTGACATCACATTGCTTCCTCTACCCTTTTCTTGTGCTTGAGTTCTTTCTGCACTTGGTATCACTTTTTGTGTAGTATAGTTGCTCACATTTTGACCACTTGGTATCACATTTTGTGTTGTATAGTTTCTCACATTTTGGCCTGATGTTGGCATGATTTCTTCACCTTCCTAAAATCAAACCTCAATTTTCAGCATAAAGTTAACAATACAGTTTTCAATACAATACTCATACGCTTATATAACTATATAAGTCATGAAACACAAATACAAACACACCATATACTAATATCTGGTATCTGTATCAAGTGCTTCATGGCTTATATACTGGTCTATACCAGATACTAATATCTGGTATTTGTATGTTCAGCATAAAGTTAATACAATACTCATTCGCTTATATAAGTCATGAAACACTAATACAAACACAAACACCAGATATATAATATCTTGTATCTGTATCTGTATGTATCAGTGTTTCATGGCTTATATACTGGTCTATAATATATATATAATGTCTGGTATCTATATCAATACTTCATGGCATATATACTCGTTTATAATATAAGACTTTTTAGATTCATTGAATAAAGTATGAATCTGATTAACAAAACTAAGAACATATATTATAAGAAAGAGTGTAATAAAAGTGATGAATGTAGAGAGAATAGAACCTGAAGTTGACCAGAAACCCTTTTAGCTTCATATTCACGCCAAGATTCATCTTTCTTCTTAGCAGTAAACTCCTTAGCAGTTTCACCAGCAGAAGCAGCCAAACCTTTAACAACATCCACCGACTTCGCCGCAAGTTCAGCAGCCTTAGGTGCAACATATCCTGCAGCTCCTTCAACAGCATTAGCAGCAGCTTTAGTTCCATCCACAGCTAACTTTGTTGAATAATGAGCCGCCGTCCACCCCGCCACAGTAGCCTTATCCTTCAAATCAACCGCCACTTTCCCTGCAACTTCAGCAGCACTCTTTGCTTTCTCTGCCGCAGTCATTCCTGTTTCCACTGTAACATCCTTCGCCTGAAGGGCCGCACTCTTTGCTTTCTCAGCCGCAGTCATCCCTGTTTCCACAGTAACATCCTTTGCCTGCACCGCAGCAGACTTAGCTTTCTCCGCTGCAGACTTAGCTTTCTCCGCCGCAGTCATCCCTGTTTCCAGGGTAACATCCTTTGCCTGCACGGCCGCATTCTTAGCTTTCTCCGCCGCAGGGTAAGTATAATCAGCCGCAGTTTTTGCAGCATTTGAAGCTCTCTCTTGTGCTGCTGAAATTGCTTCCATTGCACTTTGCTGTGCTTGGTTTCTATACTTTGTTATCTCTTCCAATGTTAATCTTTTCTCTTCTTCTTCTCTTGCTTTTTCTCTCTGTTCAGCAGCATTTTTTTCCAAAATTGAAACTTCATCTTCAGCTTCAGCACCAATTTTTCTTCCTCTTGTTTCTCCTAATTTCACTCTTCCTTTCTCTTCTTCCATTTCTCTTTCAGCATTCTTTCCCAACATTGCACCTGTTTTTGATTCCTCTGTTTTTCTTCCTTTCTCTGCCATAACTTGTCCTGTTCCAATTCCTCTGTTTGTTTCTTTCATTTGTGGTGTTCCAGTAACCACTCTAGTTCGTGTATCAAGTTTTTCTCTATCATCTGATAAACCTTTTTTCCCACCAATGGATTCCATTTGAAACTTTCCCATATCACGAACAGCACCAAAATCTTCATTTGCTCCTACTCTGTTTTCTGCTCTGTTTCCTGATAAATTTGCATTAGCAGGAACACCAACACATGCACGATCAAGGTAACTTTGATTCTCGTTCCTATCAGGAAGAGACCGAAAGTTTGAACCAAGATCATGAGTTTCTCTGGTTTTTCCTCTTACACCAATATCTCCAATGGCTTTTCCACCTTCTTTTTCTCCTACTCTGTTTCCTGATAAATTTGCATTCACAGGAACATATGCATGATCACGGTAACTTTCATTCTTGTTGCCATCAGGAAGAGACTGAAAGTTTGAACCAAGATCACGAGTTTCTCTGGTTTTTCCTCTTACACCAATATCTCCAGTAACTTTTCCACCTTCTTTTTCTCCTACTCTGTTTCCTGATAAATTTGCATTCACAGAACCATGTGCAGCACGGTCATTCTGGTTGAAATCAGACTGAAAGTTTGATCCAAGTTCATGGGTCTCTCTTGCTTTTCCTATTCCACCAATATCTCCAATAGCTTTTCCTGCATCTTTGTTGATTTCACCACCTTGTAATGCATCAATGCTACCTTGTGGTAGTTTTTGTTCTGTAACAGAAAGATGTTCAAAATGAGTTGTCATCTTAGGAACTCTGTCTTTCTCAACATGAACATCTCTCTCATTTGTTTTGTTTTCTCTGCGAAACAATTGTTCAGATGCCATTGATGATGATAATGATGAAAGTGTGATTTTCTCTCTGTTTTTGTTTTACTCTGTTTTCTTGGTTTAAAAAAAGAACAAGTACACGGTTTTTCTCTTGATGTTTTTTTTTTGTGTAGTTTATGATGATGTTTGAACACTTTTGTGATGATGTTTTATTGGTAATGGAATTTGTGTTGATTTAAAAGGAGAATGGGATTGGCGGTTTAAGAGGTTAGAGGTGGATGGGTTTTGCATGGTGTGAAGACATGTGGTAAAAGAAATGGTGAATTGCCACGTGTGAATGTTGTGAGAGGGGATATTGTGTGACTCAGCTTTGAATGAAAATGAAAATTCAGATTAAGATGGACTAGAATTTCTTGTTGTAGATATTTGATACAGTTTTACGCAGTAACAAATCAGAGCTATTGATTTTTGATCAAATGACTGATATTACTCTTTTTCAACATCCGTATGAAATGATGTTTGTCGTTGATTTATGATCGGACGGTTGAAATTGATTACAGCAGTACATAGTTACTGCGTGCAATCTTTTCCGATTAGGATGATTGGATCATGAAGAGGTTGAATGATGTTGGTTTCCATGTTTAGGACACTTGGGAAGTTAAGATAGTGCCACGTATGAGTTACAATATAGTTCATTGTAGGACACCTGCCCCAAAAGAGAATTAGGTTATTGCTCACCCTTGAATGATGATTCTTGAATATTCAACTCAATCTTTGCTACGGTAAACTGCGGAAAAAGATTTGATGCACTAAATATTTCCCAAAGTTTCACCCTTTTTTAATCAAGACTGTTTGATATGAAATTAATAGTTGAAATTGTTTTATATTGATTTTATGATAATATAATCTAAACCGATTAATTTGTAATAAATGGCTGAGATCTGCTACTACATGTAACTGTGTGAGTTTTTTACAGCACATAATCTTGATCCGGTAAACTACTCCTATGATCGATTATTTTTTATTTTAAATATACACAAATATTTCAAAATTTACTAAATAATTATATATTTAACTTATATTATAAATTAAATATAATATTAAAAAGATTACTTAATTGAGACAGACAAATAATTATTTTTAGGTTGATAAATAGTTACATTACAATAATCTCTCATAGGCGAGGCATATATATGATCACAGATATTTAGATATATTATTTGGACATATATAAAAATATATATTATTAACTATACCAATTAATTCCTAACTTTTTTCGAATTTTGGTATTTTAAATATATCAACTTTTAATTTTAGTTTTAAAATTCACGTTTCATGTATTGTAAAAAAAAAAATTCACATTTCATGTTTGAAATGATATTTTTTATGACATGTCAATGTTAAAACTTTAAAATATCATTAATTTAATATTTGACAACTTAATCTATATTAATTTATATATTATTTTAAATTAAAGATTAAATTATTAAATTCAATATTAAATTATTGATAATTTAAGAGATCAGATGACAAGTTTGATTAAAATGGGTCGAATTCAATTTGTGGACACCCCTAAAAATGGGGCAGCTACTTGACAGTTATGGCTAAATATTAAAAATGGGGAGAGTGATGTGATTAAAAAAAAAAATTAAGAATATGCATATACAATGCAAAATAATTTTATACTGTCAACTAATTATATATAATTATGTTTTCCGTTATGTTATCCCACTTAATCTCTTAGATTGGAATCACTTAGAACCCTTTTCGAGATGATTGAGATTAAACTTTTTTTTTTTTAATTTGATAAATAAAAAATTACCATTTTTCACATCATAACAGTTTTTTAATCAAAGAAACATAATATATGCAAAAGGTCGTTGTACTTACACCTCATTTGAGTTTTAGTCCTTACACTTCAAAATACTTTCGTTTGCAATTGCACTAACACATTATTTTACAAAAAAAAGGTCCCTCAGCTGTCTTTTTTGCTGATGTGTCACAAATTTTGACAGGTGGCACCGATGAATAGGATAAGAGGATGTTGACTCATTAGAAAACAACCTAGACAACCATTTTTCGAGTCATCATCGAGCTTCTTGTTATCTTCCTCATGTTCTTCTTTATCGTTAGTGGCGGCGGTTATTTTCTTCTTATTTGATTGTTTGGCTTCGTCTACATGTTTGGTGTTGTTATCAGCAGAACGTTTGGTTCCAGATCCGGTCGCCAGCGTCACTGAAGCTATATCGGAGCTACTTAGTCCACTTGGTCTTCTTCTCTTACCAATCATCCTTTTACTCACGATTCAATTTCTCTCCTATGAACGTGCATCTTTCATCTTTGCTATTTTCTCTACTGAGAACCTGAATCCATCCCTCGTCTTAGTGGTTCACCCTTCAGCATTGCCCTCATTCTCATTCTTGCATCTTATGCATTTGGAAATGATTTGGATTTGTGTTGGTAGATCTAGATCTACATTTGGAAATTTTAAATTTGTGGGTTGAAGAAAAAAATAAATCATTATGTTGAATTGATTTTATTTTTTTTGCTTTTTGAGTTTTAGCTTCAAGTTCTTGAATCTCTTGCCTGCAAAATTCATTCTACTGAACTGGTGTTATTTTTTGAACAAGTGAACTGGTGTTATTTTATTGTAGTGGGTGATGAGTTTTATTGGAAGGATGACAAATCTCTTAGGTTGGGGTTCTAATTTGGTGTTCTGCTGTGTGTTTGTCATGTGTATTCTCGTGCCTTTTGCTTTTGTTCTTATATAAGAGGTTATTCATGTTGGCTTTGGTAACTATGTAACAGATGATGTTTTCTGTATTTTTTTAAAGTAATTAGTATCTTTAATTGAAGAAGAAAGGAGAAGGAAGAAGTACGGCAGTGTCATTTCATGAGTTCCAATAGCCATTAAGGGCAATTTCATTCTTTCAAAGTGTTTTTTTAATGAGTCGGCATCCTTCAAGCTCGGTCATCAATGCCATCTGTCAAAATTTGTGACACATCAGCAAAAAAGACATCCGAGTGACCTTTTTTTAAATAAAGTGTAAGTACAATGGCAAAAGGAAAGTTTTTTTAAAATGTAGGGATTAAAACTCAAATGAGGTGTAAGTGCAGAGACCTTTTGCATATTTAAACTTATAAACTTTAAGCTTTTGGCTCTTTAAGTTTTAGTCATGTATCTTATTTTTATCTTTTTTTTTTGTTATACCATATGTTTCAAATCAAATTTTTAAAATTGCATAAATTATTTGTTACTCCTTTTTCTTTTAGCGTCAAAATTCCAAATAAAATAACTCAAGTATATTAAAAAAAAAAAATATTGCTAAAGTTTGAGACCAAACTTTTGTTTTTTACTAAAGATCACAGTTGAATATTCTTTATTGAAAATTTAATTTTGAACTTAATTTAAAATTGAGAATTTTACTTTTATTTAGAACTTTAAATGTTGCAAATTTTAATTAAGTAAAATGATAAAAAGTAAAAACACAAATAATATACCTTAACGTTTAATTTTTTTGAATATTAGATGGATAATAAACAATTTGTTCTCTTATTTTCATGTGTTAAATATGATTCTTGAAAGCATGCATATCACATATCGATCACCAAGAATACTACCAACTAATTATATGCACATGACACCATCAACCAATTATGAAGTTTAAATTAAAAAAAAAAAATTAATAAATCATTAACTCGTAGACAAATTCCTCATTGTCATAGATTAAATACAACTCTTTGAGTCATGCATGTCAATCTTTAAAATCACCCACAACCAGTTATTACCTAAATAATTAACACCATCAATACAATATCCATTCTCCTTAATTTTTCATGTAATACTTCATACATAATCGTTTATTTGATCTCTTTATTTCTCTTCATATTTTCTTTTGTATTTTTCTCTTTTATTTTCTTTCATCTCTTTTGCATATATTCGTACATTAATAAAAAAACAATCGTGTAAGGTTACGGAGTACATTTCTATTGCAAAAATAAAAATATATATCCTCTAACTATTTACAATACTATTAAAATAAATGTATGTTCATCCAATATTTATACATATTATATATACTAGCCGCCGTGCCCGTTTGTGTGATCGATATTATTTTATTTTTTTTGGTGACTGATTTTCTCTATTGTGCAAATATAAATAACTACTTAATCTCATTTTTTATCAGACTTAGTTAATTGATAACTAAGTAACATCCTTTTTTGTTGTGGCTAGTTATTAAGAAGAAAAAAATATTTGTTTTTTACTATAAAAAAAGTGAAAACCTACTTTTACGTGGAAGTTGTGCTTAGTTATTAAGAAGAAAAAAAATATTATTTATTAAAAAAACTGAAAATCTATTTTTATGTAGAAGTTATTTTTTAAGGGTAAAATAGGAATAATGAAAAAGTCATCCCAAAAATTTGTATCCTTTTTATATATAGTAATAGATTACTAACAAATATTTAGTGACTCTTTAAATATGGGGGTTTGGGCATATGTCCATCTCGAACCGTGTCTCGAACTGTGCTTGGATCGTCATTGTTTAAGGTTAAAAATATATTGCTTCCACTATTTCAAATAAGTTCAAAGTAAAAGGAAATTTTGGAGTTTTATAAAATAAAAAAAGAAGCAAAATATGTGTTATCCTTCCTTAAAATTCTCAAACAACATTTTTCTAATAAAAAAACATAAAATTGCTTTATAAAAGTAGGTGTAAATTAGCAAATGGATGCAAACATTTAATAACATTTACCTAACTAACCCTCAATTTTCTAGTGTAAAATAACTAAATGTCAAGATTTTTTGTCCAAAGCGAAAAGATCCACCTTGCTAATTTAGACCTTCATGTTTTTAAGTGGATCTCTTTTGTTTATCACATTCAAAATTAAAAAATAGTTTTTTGAATCACATCTCATTCATTCAAAAGGAAGGCTTATAATTCATTTTTAATTTACATTCACTAATAAAAATGATAACATAAACATTTATATTTATTTGATGTTTACATATGATGGACATTTTACATTAATTTTACATTTACATTTTTTCCTAAATTTACATTCTAATACAAAATAAACAAATGCCAAAAGATAAAGCTTGACAACATATGCAAGTCCACAAACTTTGAAGTTTTTGCAATCCGAGAAGCTACACATCTGTGGCATCTCAACTTGTTGATAAGACATTAAATTCATCAAAAAATGAAAAAATTGAAAGATCTAATTGCATGTTAGAATTCTACAGTTTCATATATAAAATTCTATTTAAATATTGGAAACGAAAAATAGAATTAAATAGCCGAAATACATCCAACCATTGCTCTTGCTTAAAGTCTATTGCAGTCAACACAAGTTTCAAAGTCAGCAAAATCTAAAGTATTAAGTACCCCATCTTTTACTAACCTTTTAATTCTCTCAATGGAGATATGTCTTATTAATCTCTGATGCCATAACACACCGCTTAATGCTAGTTTGAACATGCATTGAACTTTAAATGGATTCATTTTGTAAATTAATACGATAAAGAATTATAATTCATTGATCATGGATTCCTGATAATTGCGGAAAATTGAAATTAAGAATTTACCTCCAACCATTGTTACAATGTTATGAATCACAATTCTTTGAGTCTTCTAAGCTTTTACAAAATGGTGATGGACAAAACAAAGAACTTAGAGTGCAGCCCTTTGTTTTGGTTCTCTAAGCCTAACAATCTCCTCCAAAAAACTTACACCATCAAAGTGAGACTGTGGAGGGTTTAGAGAACCAAAACAAAGGGTTGCACTCTATTTATAACTTTTGTCAATCACAAAAGTATTTTACGTGCAATCATAACCGCCCCACTATCTTGATAGGCAGTTACTATATTTGAGGGAAAGAATAAAGACCTCCACACTTTAGGCTTAATAGATAACTACCACAATGTGCACTTAGTGGTAATTTTCACTTATTTAAATTAATAAATAAATAATTAAAGGAAATAAATCAACATTGCATTCATTGCCTTCATCTCTCTTCTTATTCTCCACTTCTATTTTTATTTTTGTTGGTTTGGAGATATTTTGGATATGAATGCTATAGTGTTGTGGGAAGCTCTATACCCGAATTTTGAGCGAGTTGTGAGAAAAACCTAAAAAATATAAATTATCATAAAAAAATAAAATAAATGAAATGTTTATGATCAAGCCACCCTTGTTTATGAGTATTTAGTTGAAGGTTTGCTTTCACGTCAATATTAAAAAAAACATCAAAGAAATTCTAGATTTCGCATGTTAATGAAAAGAAAAAAGAAAAGAAAAGAGAATTATTGATTTAACTTTGAAGTTTATTGTTTGTATAAGTGATTATGAACAAAAACATTTCTTCCTATGAATTATGTTCCCACTTTCTATGCTGAAAACCACTGTCACTTAGATCTTTCTGTTCCTCACTACAGTCTCGAACCATTTCTCCAATTATACTATTATCTTTTATTGGGATAGACTTTCCTACCATACTGTTCATTAGACAATAAGTGACAAAACACAAAATTTACAATAAAAACACAAAAGGAAAATTTACAAGAAAAATATATCCATTAGACCAGAAGTGACAAAACAAAACACAAAAGGAAAATTTGAATGCAATAGTTAAAAAATGGAGAATTTTCCCTTCACCAGGTGAGAGGTACAATTTTCCAAAAAAGGAGGTGTAGGTAGTAACCCCTTATTCTTATTTTTATTATATACAATTAAAGCCCAACCCAGTCAGATTGGAAGCCCTTAGAACTCTTTCGGTGTGATGATTGAAGATTTCTCTTCCCACCCCCTGCTTTTCTTTTTCACCCCCTGAGTTTCCGTTAAAAAAAAGTTCGGTAAATGCGAACCGAACTTTTAAACGGTTGAAAACACATGTGTATACCCTTAAAAAAAAGTCCGTTAAATGAAAACCGAACTTTTGGAGAGTAAAATTAGCGGTAAAATTGGATTTTTGGGGGGTGAAAAAGAGACGCAGAGGGTGGGAAGAGAAATCTTCGTGATGATTGATGTTGACTTTTTAATCAAAGACCCATAATCATAATTTTTATGCATTTGGCTCTCTTAGTCAAGTAACGTTTTTATTAATTTTAAAGACTTGTAGTTTGTTTTTCTGTTTTACTATATTCCCGTGATTTATTGTCCATGTGCATGTAATATTTATTATTAAATTATTTATTTATTTTATATATTAGGGATAAATCTCTATTTTGACTGATATAATGTAATTTGTTTTCACATTAATCCTTGAATATATTAAAATTGTAAATACACCTTTAATATCTTTTTGTTAGTGATTTTATGGACAAAAATATATTTGAGGACTAGATTATCTACCTAAAAAAATTTGAGAACCAAAATAACTAAAACAAATATTTGCGGGTCTACTTTCATTTTCAATACATTTCGAGATGAATGCGACAATAACTTACATTTTCAAGGACAAAATTGATGTTTTGTCTCTCATTTTATTCTCTTAAGTGAATTGATCATTTTAGAGGAGTCTATTTATAATAATAATAATAATTAAAAAAAAAATATTGCACCAAATAAAATCAAGTCATTGAAATAAAGTACTTAACGAATTTCACTCGAAGATCGAATTATTCAGGTGAATCTGAATTTAAATTCTAAGTAAAATAATTATTTGTCAAACTTTTTGTTTTACTTTTTAATTTTGAAAAGATAAAAGATGGCCAACAGAAATTAATGATCATCTGAACAATAGGTTAAGTTTTTATATTTTATATTTTTAGTGAAACAATAGGTTAAGTTTTTAACCAAGCTTATAATTCAAAGGCACTAGTTAGTATGCAAAGTGGGATTATATTCTATACTTTTTGGTTCTATTCTATTCCATCACTTTTTAACAAAGAAATCCACTGTCACAAATCACAACGATCCATTAGCACATTATTCCAGAGGAAACTTCTTTGCATTACAAGTTACAAGTACTTTTCAATATTCCAAAGAGTGTATTTGGTACAAATTACAATCAGTGCAGGTTTCTGCCAAAATAATAATATATGAAAATGTACAATAATGTAGCATCAACCCTTTTATTGTCCAATGGCAATAATAACTCAAAATACTAAATTAAATAATTCCTATAGTAGAAAACAATGTGTTTTCCCTTTAATAAATTGTACTACTAATTAAGAAACATATATAGTTTTCAACATACTTGATATATCACAATAGATTTGCCAGAATCACGGTGATGTAATGCACAATGTTTCTGACAAATTCACTGTAATATCAAACATGCGCTAACCAAAAAGAGCTGCATGAAGAAGCACATTCCAAGTATCAGGAAGTCCTGGAAGACACCAATGACTACAATCTGTTGGCATAACACCACTGTATCCTTCAGGATGTGCATCTTTTCTGTATTGTGACATTGTTGTTACATCTAGAAAATACACTGGCTTTTTTAATCTGCTTAACACCTTATTCACTATCACCCAAGCCATTGGTGTTCCTGCTGGATACTTCAATCCAAAGAATGGTTGTGTCTCTCTCATGCATGATTTTGCTGGTTGATTCCAATCTCTCCCCCTAATTTACCAAATATCATACACCAAAATAATAAATAAATCTTACTCTTTTATTTTTCAAAATTATGATTACTTTTATTGTAAAACCATACACTGGTGCATTTTCCAAATTATAATGAGTTTAACAAAATCATAGCGATATTGTAATTTTGCAGAAAAACTTTAAAGTGTAGTTTTTAGCAAAATCATAGTACATTATACCACAATAGCATATACTTCCTCTGGTCTCATTCTCATAGTATATAAGCAAAATTTCATTTTTCAGGTCCATTGAATAACTGATGTGTCTGGTTCATATTATGGACTAGTTACATCAGTTATTCAGTAAACCTAAAAAAATATTTGCTAATATATGAGACTGGAAGGAGTACGATGAAATACTACTAGAACATTGTGATTATGTCAAATTCACTGCGAATTCAAACATTAACTTAATCGATTGAATTGAAGTGTATAATATATAGTGACTTACTCATAATGGACAGGAGAAATTCCTAAAAAGAAGACCTTAGTTTGGGTTGGATTTACATTGATGTTAACCCATCTAGCCCAAGTTGTCAAACCTTTGTAAAAAGCAATGAAACGGTTCATGTCTTTGTATATCTTGCCACCTTCTTGAATATAATCCCACCTGCATTTAAATGTCAACAAAACACACAAATAATTAATCAATATTACTAATCACTCCTTATTAGTAATAAGAAAAAAATTGATTATGATGATGTTAAATATTAGAGATCCTACGGTTGTGCATTTCCAGTGTGGGTCCACCAATGCCACGTGTTGAAAACTAGCACGTCCATTCCTCTCCAAGCATCACCACTCTTAATTGAGTCCAACTTTAGAACACGTCCAACGTTTTCACGGTCAAGGTCTACCAAGTATGGTGTCCGGTATAGAAATAATTGAAGGCCATAATCCTGAAAATAATCCAATAATAATTATTTGATTTAATATACACCGTGTAAAAAAAAATTATACTATCAATCAATGATAACTATTAAATCATTATAAATATTTGGTTTTTATCATAAATATTTTTAGTGTCACACACAATTGATACAGTTTGAGTGATGTGCTGACAATGTAAAATTGGTACACAGACACAATGTATGAAAATTAGACTCATAATAATAGGGCCGGTTCAAAGGCCAAGTAGCCCAAACAAAAATTTGATGCCTTAAAATTTTGAGAAAAAACAAGGTCTTTAAAAAATTCAATTTGGTTGTTTCTTTAGTTGAATTGATAAATTTGATCTTGGTTCTATTCTTGAACACAAAAAAGAAAATAGTTTTTTTTTTTTTTTTAGTTTATTTTCATAAAATCTTATGAAATTTTAGAAGGCCTCATAATAGAAGTTGTTTTAGGCCCTAAAATATGTTGGATCACCCTTAATTGACAATATACTTTTTTTTATTGATTTACTAATGTTAATAATTTTTTCCTTGGTTAAAGTTTAAATCCTAATCCTTCTAAGTTCTTAGACATTTCAAACCATTTCAAGTACCCAATTCTATTTCCTATTTGAGTACCTACCTTCAATTCAACCACCTACCAAAGTATACAACATGAGAAATTTCATCACTCAACTCATTCAAGTGATGTAATCATTTGCCTCTAGGTTCAATGAAAAAATGAAAAGTGCCATGGAATATCAATTACTAGAAGAAAAGGAAAATTCCTTCCTTCATCACAATGATGTGGCCCCAATATTTTGTGACACTTTTGTAGTTTTGTAATTTAAATTGACTTTATATAGGAAAAGTCGTGCAAGCAGAGGATGGCATATCAATTAGGCCACCAGTGTCAAGTGGTCCATATGAATTGTATACAAAAATTGAAGGACAACATTTATATGGGATTAAGGACTAAATTACTAATTATATATTGATATCATTTTCAAAAGGGAAAGTCGTCAAAGCCTAGAATGAATGAGCTATATTATTTCAACATTAAAAAATTGACAACATATTTAATAAGGTATATATTTATTAATTTATATCTATATTTTTCCTACATTTTATGTTTAAGCATCATTTCTTGCAATAAAAATATATTACTGTTGCTATTATAATTTATTTTCCTACTTCAATTTGTTTATGTAAATAACTTGATTGATGCTTATATCAAGGGCAAACATAATAAAACAAAGTATTCAATCAGATATTTCTTGAAGTAAGAAAAATTAAATACTAATCATTACCATTTTAGAAGGGGTTGTGCAAAGAATAATATTCCTAGGTTGGCTCAGTATCAAGAGTCATACATCGGATATAAGATGAATCAAATATAAAATTGTAAGTAGAAATAATTTTTATTTTATAATTCCATTTTATAGAAATGCATTAAATCTAATGATATTTTAAGACGGTATCAAAGTTTCGTTCAATATCACGAAATGTACTACGTTGTACAGTATTTATATTTTAGTTAGCACTAATGATGATTGTTAGACTGCTAATAGTTGCCCAACACTAATTATTACTAATTAAGAAATTTGTTAACAAAGTTTGTATAAAGTACAAGTAAAGCAAAAAGGTATTGACAATTAGGAGAGCATGAACTATTGTCTATTACTATTAGAAATTTCCTGTACAAAGAAAAAGGCACTATACACTAGAATATGTAGTAGTTTGTTTAAAACAATATATACAGTATGCATTGATTCCATAGTAAACTAAAGATGATTACTTTTATTAAATAATAATAATCAAAACAAAAAAAAATAAACGAAAGATGTTAACTTTTACTTTGCTTTTCTCTCTTGTTTTGATCCGGAAAAGACATAATGCGCACGTTCCAAATATGAATGAAATATAAAATGTGTTTCATGGAAGAAAAAAAAATATAATGTGTTTCTTTTCATCAAAAAAGTAAATATCTTTTTTTTAAAGAAAAAAATATTATTGTTTTTGAATCCTTTTCACAGGAATTTCTTAATGTAAATGACATATTTTCTGCACATAACTACAGTACCTAGTATTGCGTAAAAAAAAACTACAGTATTAATATTTGAATCTTATAAAACTTAAATGAATAATAGTAAACTTTCTTCAAAACTTTCATTGCTCTTACATAGGCTTGTTTGATAAACTAAATAAGATAGTTTATAGCTTTTAACTTATAAACTAAAAGTTTTGTTTAGTAACCGTTTTTAAAATAAAGTTTATAGCTTATTTTACTAGCTTATAGTTTATTTTTCAAATGTTATTTCAAATAGCTTAAGAGCTTATACCTTATTATCTTTTCTTTCAATTTTACCCCTAACATCTTACTTGAAAAAATAAAATATTAATTAACATATCTTTTTTATGTCATTTCATACTTATAAGCTAGTTCAACCGCTAATCTTACCAAACACTACAAATTCAATTAGCTAGATTATTCGCCATAAGCTAAAAACTATCTTATAAGTTATCCGCTATAAGTTCATCTGCTATAAGCTAACTTAACAACTATCAGCTATAAGTTTAAAATCAAAATTTATTTCATTTTATTTAAACACTCTTAGAATTTATACTAGAAAATATGTAACGAAAAAAGTAATTTTTGGCTGGTGAGAAAAAATGTGAATCTCTTATTTTTTTTAATCAAAAGCAGCTATTTACCATAAAAATATTAATAATTCATTTTAAATAAATTATCACTATTCCATGTAAATACTAGTAACAACCAAAAATTTACATTTATTATCCCATAGATTAAGAACTAGAAATGACCTATGTCCCCGGCAAAAGGAAAAGCCACCACCAAACACGTTTCATACTTTATTGTTCACGCTCCTTTGTTTCACACAAAATTAAATTAAAATAATAAAAAATGGATCATAGATTTGAAGAAAATATGAACATGAGTTCACACAAGGCAATTACCCAAAAATGTTCCCAATTTAGGTGAAAGACATAAAAGTAAAAAAAAAAAATTAAATAAAAGTCACAATTTGCATGGACACAAATACACACCAAACATCATTTAATTACCATTAAATTCAAAAGTATCAAAAATAGAAATTCAAAAAAAATTCAAAAACCACCAACCTGGAAAGTTATTGTTGAAATAGCACTCTCTTTTGAGAATGAAGTCCTTGTTTTTGGCACCCAAGAATGAATCATACATGCCAATGAATTAAACTGATTCAAGCTCAAAGAATCACCTACAAACATAATCTTTTTCCCTCTATACTTTGCTAGAAAATCCAATGCATTGAACCTAAAATAAAAAAAACAATATTCACTTTAGCCACCAATTTCTAACTTACACTTAACATAATTGATATAAAATTTAGTCACACTAATGTCGGACTTCTGACTCACACTAATATTATTAAATTAGATATAAAAGTCAGTTATACTCAATAGTACAACTAACTTTTATATTTAAATATATTTTAAGAAAAAATATAAATCAGTTATTAGACTTAACTCAGGACCTCCAATTCTTTTAACTCTTACGATGCATGGGTACTCCATTGGATGGAGAGTATCGGTACTAGGTACGTACCCGTATCAGTACCGGGTACATATCCGTACCTTAATTTATAATCATACACATGTATTTATTTTTTTAAAAATGTCGTACCCCGTACCAATACCCGTATCGGGTATCGGTACCGTACCCGCACCAAGACAACTCTTAGCTCAACTAGTTCAATTTGTTGAACTATCCATACCACCTCGGTTCTGTAACTCCTTTAACTCTTAGCTCAACTAGTTTAATCGGCTTACCACCCGGTAATTGGTATAACAAACTTTTATATCGAAGAAGAAGAAGAAGAAGTGTACCTTGGTAAAGAACAGGTGAATGGTTGCCATCTATATTTCTGATATTGAGTATCAGGGCGACCGTATTTTTGACAATTGAATTGTGGGTCTATGAAAGGACAAGAAGAAGGATCATAGAGAGGATATGAAGAATCAAAGACCCATTTACCATTAAACCAATTGCATCTTCCAGCAAGTTTTCTCTCATTATTATTACTACTATTGAAAATGGTAGTTGTTGTTGTGTTAAATTCTTCAGCTTTTGTTTGGTGGAAAGAAAATAGAAGAAACAGAGTTAATAAAAACAGAGAACCCATTTTCTTGGGTTTCGATCCTTCTATGTTTGAAAGAAAAAAAGGACCAAAGAGTGCAGAAAAAAGTTGTCTGAAACAAAGCCTTTTATAATTGTTAAGTGTGTTTGTGGAGAGAGAGTGAATGAAGAATGTGAAAACAGAGCTTTTTTAATTTATTTTTTTTACTTTTTTTAAGCTTTTTTAAAAATTTACTACATGATTTGTTTATTTAATTCTGCTGCAGTAAGTCAGAAACAATGGAAGTTTGGAATTTAATTGGATGGATTTGTTTTAACAGTGGCATGTGGTGTGGTGTGGTGGGGTTGGATCTGATCTTGATCCTTTGTATTCAAAATTCTTGTGAATATTATTATTAATTTGATTCAACTCATGTCACATGGTTGAATTGTAATTTTTCTTATAAAATTAAGTGTGATCTTGGATAAGTGATAAAATAAATTATTTTAAATGTAAAATTAAATTTGATTAAAATTAGTGTATGTTTGGTTTCAATTTTAGAGGAGTTAAAATTGACTTTATATACATATAGAATTGATTCTTATACATTAGGTTTCTTCATAATAGAATTGATTCTATTTTCAGAACTGATTTTAGTTAAAGTTAAAAATCGTAATTTTTAATTTTAGAATTGATTTTTATACTTAAATTTATATAAATATATTCAAATACAAATCACTTTACTTTCAACTCAATTTTAATCGGCATTAATTTTATAGAATCAATTTATCTAAAATCAAATTCTTGTACTGCAGCAAGATGCCTTGATGAATTTTGTAGTGTACATTTCTTTTATGTTTCTAGATGCATATACTTAATTAACATCTAGAATTGATCTCAAAATATCAGTGCAAATGAATTGTTCTGTAATTGATGGCCGAGATTATTTATGTTGATTTTATAATTGTGTGATCTAAACCGTCAAATTTAAAATTAATGATTTAAATCCAAAACAGTGTGAAATTGTTTCAACCGGGCCAATATTGGTCATGTTATTTCCTTACTTTATTTGTCACATACCTACAATCAATTATGCTCATAGTCATTGAAGTAACTCGTTTTTTTGGTGATAGTCATTGAAGTAAACTCTACCACACAACTATTGATATTTTGGGGATCTCATAGATTTTCAATATACCAAGCCAGTTACTTCTCTTTCATGAATTCTTTAGGTTTATAAGTTGATTTTAAAATGATTAGTTTTGCCGTAAAAAAAACTAACGACATAACTTATTAACCATTTATCATTTGAGAAAAAGAAATATGCACTGACAGTGTAAAATAATTTTACACTATCAATCAATTACAATCATATTTTTCGCCTCTTCAGCCCATTTCACTCCACCTTCTTGATATGATATGGAAAATTGAATATTTGTATGGGTTGTCGGTGTAAAAGTAATTTACATTGATTGTGCGTATCCATTACACTGACAGTGCTAATTTTACCAAACATTACAAATTTAATCAGCTATCTTATTCGTTATAAGCTAAAAGCTAACTTATAAGCTATTCATTATAAACTCATACGCTATAAGTTAGTTTATCAGCTATCCGCTATTTTTTACCCAACAAAGTCTAAATATACTAAGACATCATTAGTTTAGCATTTTGAAAAGATATTAGCAAATCATGTATAACAAAGGTACAAAACCCCTCTTCAAAAAATAAAAACAAAGGTACAAAACTATATAAGTCTTAAATATATTTACTATGTCTATAGGTAATTACAACCAGTAATTCGTATGATTTTGTTTTAATATATTCCTTTGGTTTCTTAAAATAAAGTAACTCGATCGTGTGATTAATTTTGTTCTTTGTTATTGGAAAGAAATTAGGGACAACTGTTTTGATCGAGACATAATTAGGTGTAGATAAGTATAGAGCATGCATGCATCTCATGCAAAGATAATATACATAGCTCTCAAACCAAACTAATTAAAAGGACCTTGACGCTTGGCACTGATAGAATGTAATTCAAAAGTTAGTTAGTTAGTTAGTATAGGTAGTTAGTAGTTACTTGACTAACAAGTTAAGTATAGTTAGTTAGGTAGTTAGGCCAAATAGTTAGTTACTTAGAGTTCAAGTAACTCATATAAATACACTTAAGGGTGTATCACTTTGTAATATATACTTTTACTTGGCCCAAAGTGGATGAATAAAAATTTTCCTTTTCCTTAGTTTCTCATTCTCTCATCAAGTATTCATCTTGCTTATACAACAAGTAATCTCTTGTTTGTATAATTTTCTAAGTCTTTTGCTGCACAATTGTGTTCTAACAATTGGTATCTAGAGCGCCGGTTACAAAATCCAAGGGAAACACAAGTGATTGTGAGGGGAAATCATCATAGGGAAACACTTTGAGTGAGGAAGTGTGAATTTCTTTAAGAAATTGTGTGAATTTCTTCAAAGAAATTGAGTGATTTTTCTGAAAAATCAAGATGAATACACATGGTTTTGGCACGAACATTCTGGTTCTTGATGGGAAAAACTGGGATAGGTGGAGTTCCTTGATGAAGTCATTGTTTGGAGCTCAAGATTGTCATGATGTGGTCTTGAATGGCTATGAGGAGTTGACAGAAAATCCAACAGATGCACAGAGAAATTTGTTCAAAGAGAATAGAAAGAAAGATTGCAAGGCTTTGTTCTACATTCAACAAAATGTTGATACTCAACACTTTGAAAAGATTGCAAAGGCTACGAAATCAAAGGAAGCTTGGGACATTCTTGCTAGTTATCATGAAGGTGGAGAAAGAGTGAAGAAAGTGAAGCTTCAATCCTTCAGAAAACAGTATGAGATGTTGCAAATGGATGAAGATCAGAAGGTTAGTGATTATTTCTCAAAACTTCTTGCAATTGTTCACCAAATGCAAAATTGTGGAGAGAATATCACTGATCAAATGGTGGTAGAAAAAGTATTGAGATCTTTAAATCAAAAATTTGATTTCATAGTAGTAGCCATTGAAGAGACTAAGGATATGAGCACTATGAGAATTGAAGATCTGCAGAGTTCCTTAGAAGCACATGAAATCAAGGTGATCAATAGAGGTTCAGAAAGAGTAAATCAACAAGCCCTGCAAGCTCAATCTACCAAGAAAGATGGTAATGGCAAGAATTTCAAGAAGAAAGAAAAGGGAAAGGGAAAGTGGTCAAATGATCAAGATTCAAAGACACTTGACAAAGCTGAATCTTCTAAAAGAGGAGGTTTTGTTAAGAGTCAAAACAAGAAAAAGAATTTTGATAAAAGCAAGGTGAAATGCTATAATTGTGAGAAAACTGGCCATTTTGCTGATGAGTGTTGGTTCAAAAAGGATCAACAAGATGCAAACATTGCTGATGAAGACAATGATGCAAATGCAGTGCTCATGATGGCCACAACCTGTGATGAAAGCACTCAGAATGAAGAATGGTATTTGGACTCAGGGTGTTCAAATCATATGACTGCACATAGAGAGTGGTTAACCAATTTTGATGCAAGCAAGAAATCTAGTATAAGACTGGCTGATGGAAGGAAGCTTGCAGCTGAAGGAACTGGTAACATTGTAATCAAAAGCAAGAAGGGAGGTAAAGTGATTATCTCTGATGTGTTCTATGTACCAGATATGAGCTGTAACTTGCTTAGCATAGGGCAATTGGTGGAGAAAGGGTTCTCAGTGACTATGGAAAGCAATGCACTAAAGCTATTTGATAAAATGAAGCAGTTAATTTTGAGGTGTAATTTGTCAAAGAACAGGACTTATAAGTGCAAAATATCAAGTGAAGATATGGTGTGCATGTCAACTACTGTGAATGAAGAAGCTGAGGCATTATGGCATAAGAGGTATGGACATTTAAACTTTAGAAGCTTAAGTGAATTGAATTCTAAAGGTTTAGTGTCTGGTTTACCTAAGATCAATATGAAGCATGCAATTTGTGAAATTTGTATGAAAAGTAAACAAAGTAGATTGCCATTTGTGAAAGAGATGACAAAGAGAGCTTGTAAAGCTCTAGAAGTGATTCATTCAGATATTTGTGGACCTTTTGAAGTGCCATCATTAGGAGGAAGCAAATATTTCATCACTTTTGTAGATGAATTCACTAAAATGATATGGTTATTCACCATCATGCTTAAGAGTGAAGCCTTAGCAGTGTTCAAAGGTCTTAAAGTTTTAATTGAGAAAGAGAGTGAGAAGTCAATTAAAATTTTAAGAACTGATGGTGGAGGTGAATATACTTCAAATGATTTTGAGGTTTTTTGCAAAAGTCAAGGTATTTCTCATGAAGTCACAGCTCCTTACACACCACAGCATAATGGATTAGCAGAGAGGAGAAATAAAACATTGCTTAATATGGCTAGGAGCATGATCAAGCAAAAGAACCTTCCACACAAGTTCTGGGGTGAAGCAGTCACTACTGCTGCTTACATTCTAAACAAATGCCCAACCAAGAAGCTGAAATTAGTGCCTGAGGAAGCTTGGTATGGAAGAAAACCCAGTGTGAAGCATCTTAGAGTCTTTGGCTCATTATGTTATAAACATGTGCCAGATGCTAGAAGAACAAAACTGGAGGACAAAAGTGAGATCATGATTTTGATTGGCTATCATCCAACAGGTGCCTACAAGTTATATGATCTTGTGACTAATAAGGTCCATATCAGCAGGGATGTGATAGTGAATGAGAATGAGCAATGGAAATGGGACAATGAAACTACATATAGCAGTGAGAAAAGCTATATATTTTCTAAATCAAGTGATGAATCAGAAAATGAAGAAGTTGAAAATGACTTAGCAAATGAGAATGATAATGTGGTCCCTGATAGTGATGAAGATAATGAAGGGATTGTATCTCCACCAGTCATAAGGCAACTACCTCAGAGAATCAGAAATACTTCAAGTAGATTGAATGATCATGTTGTAACTTCTGATAATGCAGTGAATGATGAAGGTGACTTAATTCATTTTGCCTTATTAGCTGATGTTGAACCTATAAATTTCAATGAAGCCTTGAAGAATAAAGTGTGGAAGAAGGCCATGGAAGAAGAACTGAGATCAATAGAGAAAAATCAAACATGGAAGCTAGTTGACTTGCCAGACAAGAAAAAGAAGATAGATGTGAAATGGGTGTTTAAAGTGAAGCTGAACCCTGATGGCACTATTTCAAAACATAAAGCAAGATTGGTAGCTAGAGGATTCTTACAAAAACATGGCATTGATTATAATGAGGTGTTTGCACCAGTGGCTAGAATTGAGACTGTGAGACTAGTAGTAGCTCTGGCATGCAAGAACAAATGGTCACTATATCACTTAGATGTTAAATCAGCTTTCTTAAATGGTCCTCTTGAAGAGGAAGTGTTTCTGTCACAACCTCCAGGCTTTGAAATCATAGGGAAGGAGAATATGGTGTATAAGTTGTATAAGGCCCTTTATGGTTTGAAGCAGGCACCAAGGGCATGGAATAAGAGAATTGATGATTTTCTGATTCAAATTGGCTTTAAAAAATGTGCAGTGGAGTTTGGAGTATATGTGCAGAGTCAAAGAGATGAAGAAATCATCATCATCTGCTTATATGTAGATGATCTGCTCATAACTGGTAGTAAGATTACATAAATTGACAAAGTAAAAGACAAGCTCAAAAGTGAATTTGAAATGTCTGATCTAGGTGAACTATCTTTCTTCTTAGGTATGGAGTTTGTGAGAAGAAAAGATGGTATATTAATGCACCAACAGAAATATATAAGTGAGATACTTGAGAAATTTGAAATGACCGAATGCAAACCTATTTCAAATCCATCTGATACAAATGTGAAGTTAGATGAGTGTGCAGATGAAGAGGGAGTAGATCCTACATTATTCAGGCAAATGATAGGCTCTTTGAGGTACTTGTGCAATAGTAGACCAGATATTTGCTATGATGTGAGTGTAATCAGCAAATTCATGAACAAACCTAAGAAATCTCACATGACTGCAGCAAAAAGGATTCTTAGGTATGTCAAAGGCACAGTGAAGCTTGGTTTATTGTTTCCTACCAGATCAATGATGATAGTTCAGAGTTAAAGAGCTACTCAGATTCAGATTGGGGTGGAGACAAAACTGATAGAAGAAGCACTTCTGGTTATGTGATGATTTTCAACAATGTTGTAGTTGCTTGGAGTACAAAGAAACAGCCAGTGACTGCTCTGTCAACCTGTGAGGCTGAATACATAGCTGGAACATTTGCTACTTGCCAAATGATATGCTTAGACTCAGTACTCAAGGAATTGAAGCATGATGTGCAGAAACCTTTGAAGCTTATGATAGATAACAAGTCTGCAATAAGCCTTGCTAAAAACCCAATCTCACATGGAAGAAGCAAGCATATAGAGATTAGATTCCATTTCATTAGAGAACAAGTAATGAATGGAAGCATTGAACTGGTGTACTGCCCAACAGAAATTCAATTTGCAGATGGTTTCACAAAAGCTGTCAAATTGGATAGATTTGAGTTTTTGAGAAAGAAGCTTGGTCTCATACTAGCTTAGTCACTTTTGAATTAAGAGGGAGTGATAGAATGTAATTCAAAAGTTAGTTAGTTAGTTAGTATAGGTAGTTAGTAGTTACTTGACTAACAAGTTAAGTATAGTTAGTTAGGTAGTTAGGCCAAATAGTTAGTTACTTAGAGTTCAAGTAACTCATATAAATACACTTAAGGGTGTATCACTTTGTAATATATACTTTTACTTGGCCCAAAGTGGATGAATAAAAATTTTCCTTTTCCTTAGTTTCTCATTCTCTCATCAAGTATTCATCTTGCTTATACAACAAGTAATCTCTTGTTTGCATAATTTTCTAAGTCTTTTGCTGCACAATTGTGTTCTAACAGGCACAATAATTACGTATACACATATCTCAAGTCACAAAAGTATATACGTCTTTTTTCTTATTTCCTCAAAACTTAGAGCTTCCTCTATATACAAATATTTGTTTGATGAGTAGTTAATTATAAAGTTAATTGAATACTTGTCATGAAATTAATTTTAAAAATAAGTAGTTACAACTTACAATAATACACTTTCCTAGTTACAACTAGTACTATAATATTTGCTTCAAAAAAAACTACTACTATAATATAAAATCAACACTTTTGTCTTTTAAAATGAAATTTTTTTTTTTTTTTTTTTTTTACTAAAAATATTGAAGAAGAAAAATAATAGATACAAAAAAGAGGGAGACATGAAAAAGCACTATATAGCAATACATCAAATTATAAGCTAGCTTATCCGGTGACCCAATTTGAAGTCTTTTTGTTGGTACATATACAATTGAAGTTTATTTCTAATTTTAAATGAAAAAATAGCCAAAATTTGAACGGCATGCATCAATCATGGAAAAATAAAAGTCAAAGATGGATGAATATCATATAAGCATTTACAAGAAATAATTTTTCTCCAAATTTAATTTTATTTTCCACTATAATAAGACATAAAGTCATAATGACGTGTTTGAAAAATAATGGAAAATTGAAAAGGAAATGTGATTAAAAAAAAAACAAATTAAAAGGGTCCTAGTTGTCTATGTCAAAACCCATTGAAGCTCTTGTCTTGTTATATTGAAAGTAGTTAAATACCAAAATGAACTCTCTCTAACAATAAAAGATGGTAGTCGTCACATGAAAAAAGTTTGCACCAAAACCATGCGTTGTCAATCACCATGTGCTATATTTTTCGAATTAAATTTTTCTTATAAAAAATAATAATAAAATTTATTCGATTCCAACAGAATAAAATAATTGAAGGATAAATTATAGTACTATGTTTGCATGAAATTTCTATGGTAATGTGTGACTAAGTGCTGATCCACTTATGTAGCATTTTCTGTCAATTAGTAACAATATATTATATTATAATTATTATAATAACTCGATGTATAATTATATCATTGACTGGTGAGGTCATGGAAATAATTTATTATATCATAAAGTATAAAATAAGTAGCAGACAGTATACTCATCTTGTCACATGCATGAAGAAAAAAATGACTCGATCGATAGTGTAAGCGATGAACTGCAAATCAGCAAATGATGGTGTGAATTGAGTAAAAATTCCAATCTGATTATGTCATTATTAGAGATGAATTTCAATTGTCTCATAATTATAGTTTAGTTACTATCAGAGAGATTGTAGTTTTGGACACCGGTTATCTGAACTATCTGATACATATCGTACGTGTGTCATACCATACCGACGCGTGTCAGATATCGCGATATATCTAATGATAGAGGTGTGTGTTTTTCATCATTTCCTACACTTAAAGTGTATGACTGTGAGTCTAAACTATTAAGTTACTTGACCCCAAAAACTACATGAATACCACAAAAATGAAAAAGAAAAAAAAATGAAGGAAAGAAGCACACAAGTGAAACTAAGAATATAAATAATAAAATCTTATTTAATCTCGGATAAATATTTTATGAGCCTCCATATTAGTTTTATTTTCACAAATTTTGAATTATTAGGGTTCTTTTCTTTAGGAAATGGAGATTCAAACCAAGAAAATATTAGATATTTTGTGCTTTTTTTTAAACCGTCGAAGTCAGTTATTAGTTGTTAATTAATGTTAGTATTTTCTCTTTCATCGAAACTTGAACACAAGACATTTTACACCTTAACTCTTTTTAAGAGTATCTCCAATGGTGATATACTACTTTGAGTATCATACATCACTAAAAAGTGATTCATACAATGTCATATAATATTTATGCAACTCATACATATTTTGCTCCAATGGTTATACCACTTTGGATATCATACATTATTAACAAGTAATCAATTATATTTAATTTGATATACCACAAAAAGGTAATATTAAATTGATGATATGGTACCTTAAATACAGTACCGTATCATCAATTTTGATACCCTCTAAGCCATATCATGGAACTCCAATAATAAAATAAAATTAGATACGGATCATTGGTGTATGAAACTCTCTATGATACTCTTATTGGAGATGCTCTAACCTTTAGCTAAAACCACCGATTTAAGATATTTTTCGCTTTGAATGGCCACTATCCTCCACTACCTTCTTGTAGGTCCTTTTGATCATTTTATCCATTGTCATCTTCTTTTAAGCAAAGTAGCATACTATCCAAAGCAATTTATAAGAGTTGTTAACAACATGAAGGTATATAATCCAAACAAATAACTACTTCATTTATACTTCTTGTTTGTTAATGTTGCATACCTTTAAAGTGGGCCAGAGAAAGTGGAATCTCTCTTGTTCAAAAAAAGCTAGTTAGGTTGAGCTATGTGGGCCGTGTCCAACAAAATATCCTGGCCCATCATAATGGAATTCTAAATTTCTAATACAAGTTGCTTGATAAATGAGTAAAATTATAAGATATATACTTTTCTTTTTATTGAACATGTTTTTGTTTCTAATTGCTATAACCATTTCAACTAAATTGGTCAATAATGGCAGGCATTATTTTCCCATAAGAAATCAAATGTCTATTAATTGATGAAAGAAAACTTGTGTGCTTTATGAAAGAGAACGTAGTATTTAAGAATTAATGGTAGGTGTGGTAAAGTACTAAAGTAATATATGCACGTTAGAATTGGATGTTTATCCAAAGAAGCATATATTGGCTGGTTGATCATGTCTTTTCAAGAGCTAACTACCACTTGAAGATATTCTCATTACCTCTTTAAAGATTTTTCGATTATTTAGTATAATTTGAAGTGATAAAAAAGTTAACCATGGGCACTAAGTAATACCCCAAAAGAGTTATTTGCTATTTAATTATGTATGAAATTTCTTAATATACTTGTCTATATATGTTTAAATTAAGTATGCACAAAGAATTTCATCTAAATTAAATGCTATTTGTTCTAAAGAAGAAAACTACTTTTATTCATTTGTTGGATTCGGCTTTTACAATGAATATGACATTGCCTAAAAAAATGTATATGATATTAGGTTAATTAGCAACTAAGGTTCCACAAGATGAATGGAGCGAAAAGAAAAGAAAGCATAGAGAGTAGAGACATTGATGATACCCACAGTTATTCTATTGGAAAATTTTCTTCCCACTCCATATTTCTTTTATACCCCCAGTTTTTTTTTGTCCTTGAATAAATATTTTGGAACGCATTTTCAAATTTATTTTTCCTTGAAAAAAATTTCGGAATGTATTTTCTGAGTTTTTTCCAAATTTGAACTAAAAAAACTTCGGAAAACACATTTTGAAGTTTTATACAAGAGAAAAAAATGAAAAAATGGGGGTAGAAAAGAAAACACGAGGGTGGGAAGAAGTTTTTTTAGTTCAAATTTGAAAAACACTTCCGAAATTTTTATTTAAGGTAAAAAACAAATAAAAAAACCTCGTTTCAAAATTTTTATTCAAAGATAAAAACGGAAATTCGGAGAAAGAAAAGAGATGCGGTGGGAAGAGAAAAATTTCGTATATATATATGGATAGATTCAATTTAGTCCAAAAAAAAATTATGGATAAGTTTTTGAGACACAACTTAAACTCATTTAACATGAGATTAGTTTATCCAAGTCAAACTAATAGTGACAATATAGAAATCAATTTGTACGTGGTGAATGGTGATCATCTTTATCTTATGAACCAATTCGAAATCAATTTGTACATGGTGATCATCTTATCTTATGAACAAATTTTGGAATGAGAGATTCAAAGCCCATTTAATATAGTATGGTTAAACAAACTTTAACTTTAAGAATAGTATGAAGAGCCCTTCTTTTCGCAATCTTCGAGTCTCACACGCACCTCTTGACATATTTAATTTATCTTTTCAATTTATCTTCTCACTATTTAGGATATGAGTGTGTAAATAGCAAAAATTGAGGGGAAAAAGAATTTGTTTTTTAGATATAAACTGCAAACTGAGTTCGCTCTCTAGAATGCAAACCTTATAAAAATCAATTTTTTGTGTCCTATACACCTTTCTCTCATCTCCGGTTAAATAACTTTGAATGAAACACAGTTCGCAAGTTAAAGTGTAAACCGTTCATTCACCTAATTTCCTATTTTCTGTCAAACTTATCCACTCTTGTAGCCTTACATGTCTATTGTAAGTATAAATGTAAACTTGGTCATATCAAATAAAGTAACAATTTAGTATAACTATCTTTATAGTGTGTGCGATTGGTCAATGATGTCACAACCGCTCCGGTGGCAAATTAAAATATGATATAAGATAGTGGTCACTGTTTTATAAGGTTAATTACTTAAAGTGTAAAAGTGTAAACTGAGTTCGTATTATAAATAGCGAACTGTGTAATTTATGTTTGCTCTCTACGTAGCGAACTTTGTTTCTGTCCGCACTCTAAGTAGCGAGTGACAATATTTTACACTTAAACTGAACGTCCGCACCATCTATGAATGAAAAAATCATTAAAAAAAAGTTCGCTTTCTAGATGCAAACACTGCTCGCTGTCTAGAATGCGATCTCTTTTTTTTCACGACTTTTTCATTCATGTGGGATGCGGACATTCAGTTTGAGTATAAAATATTGTCACTCGCTACTTAGAAAGCAAAATTTGCTCGCATTCTAAATGGCGAGGGGGTACTATGGTCATTTTAGGGTGTGAGAAAGGGAATTTGACGGGTGCAAAAAGTACAACTCTAGTATGAATTTGAGGAAATCACGGGTGGTTGAATTAACTCGGGACTTCCCACTCCTTTAATTTTTAGTTCAAATTAGTTGAGCTACCCACTGTATCTTTTTTATCATTATTATTGAAATTATGTGTATTTTAAAATTTTTGTATATGTGACTACAATATTTGTAATTTAGACCATACAAAAATCATATTATGTAACATGCTTAATAAAATATTAGGAAGATTTAGTATATCATGTATATGCCTAGATTAGCTGTATTAAACTTTTATGATTTTAACAATTATGGTTTATCTTTTTGTTATTGATGGTAATAGTTATTAATAAGAAAAGGAAAAAGAAAGAAAAAAAAAAAGTTTGGACGAACTTTTTGCACCATCTAAGATCACTTCATATTTATGTACTTTTAATTTAAAAAAAAGTAAAACAAGTAAAAGAAATATTAGTTTATGTCATTCTTTTCTTCTTTTTTTTTGGTAAGTTTAGTTTATGTCGTTCGAAAGTACACTTTCATACTCTAAAAAAAGTAAACTTTTAAAAATATACACACTGTAGGATTATGAGAAAAAAAAAAAAAAAAAAAAAGAAGAGCAATTGTCCATAATAATTACACATTGGCTGCATAGCATTGCTATATTTATTGTTGTTCAATGAAACTAGGGGTAAACCCGTGCGTTGCACGGGTTCAATTAAACTATAAAATTAAATATTTTTTTAATTTTAATAAAAGTACTTTTATAAATGAAAAATAATAATTATGATAAGTATAATTATATTGTTAAATGATATAGACTATTTTTTTTTTGTACAAATGATATAGACTATTTTAAAATATGATTATATTTAATATTAATATATGTTTAGAAATATGTGATTTTTTATTGATTTATATCCTAATTTTGTTTATATTTTAATGTTATAAACGTCGTATAAGATCTTAATTTTCTTTATATGAGTTGCAATTGTACAGTCACATGTCACTTTGCTTTTTATATTTTATGTATTCTTTATTTGTAATGTTTTTTCAATAATAGTTTGAGGCATACTTGTTGACAATATTGCTCTTGAGAAATGTTGAAATAAGTTTTGGTTATAGAATATGATTCATATATAATGGCTCTGATTTTTTTTATCACATAATCTCGTTTTTTGAAAATCATGTTTCAGACAGTGTAACTGCTTACATCCTTCTATGCAATTTAAATAGGAAATCGTTTATCTACTTACTCTCCTACCGTTCTTTTGAAGTTTCTTCTCATATATTTACTCGGTGGAATTTATCCCGACTTTATTGGTCCCGAATTTTTTAGTCTATTGTTTGGTTTACATTTTTTTTTGTTTGGTCCTTTTATTTTTTGTTTTTCTTTTTATTTGGCAAGGTTTGTGTCTCTTCAAATTTATTGTTAGTTTTTGTCTCTCTAATTTAGTTATGTTAGGCTTTGGTATGTTAGAGATAGTTATGCTTTGGTATGTTAGAGGTAATCATGCCTGCTCTGTGAGGCTTATTATCCTCCGAAAGTTTTTAGTTATTTTTATCTCTTAATTATTTAAAAATATTTTCATTAATTTAAATTACAACTAATAACTTATTAAAAACAAATTTGAAAGGCCAAATAAAATATTATTAAATTTTGTATTAATATCATGAGTGAGTGAATACTCAATTTTATTTTTTTGACAAATGAATGGTAATAGTTCTTTTTTTTTTACAGAAATGAATGATAATAGTTAAGGAGTAGAACTTAAGGGTTTTTTTATGCAATAAAATAGTAGTATCTTTATTTTGAATTTAGTTGTTTATAAGCTGATAAGACATAATATTAACTTGTACTATATACTTGATCCCTTTATAATTAATATGTATCTTTGTTGATTTATTATTTTTTTTGAGAAACTATTCATTGGAGTTGTTATGAAACCTTTCGGGTCCCAATTCGCAACTCATGACTAAAAATTTAGAGTAATTGTTATTCATAAAAGATAAAAAGATTAAATATTTTGATAATTTAGGAGATATAAAAGCTCAATTAGCTTACATTACATGTATCACAATTTTTTTAGCTATTTTTATCTTTCTTAATTATTTAAGAATATTTTCATTAATTTAAATTACAACTAATTAATTTATTAAAAACAAATTTGAAAGGCCAAATAAAACATTAATTTAAATTTTGTATTAATATCATGAGTGAGTGAATACTCAGTTTTTTTTTTTGACAAATGAATGATAATAGCTTTTTTTTTTTACGAAAATGAATGATAATAGTTAAGGAGTAGAAGTTAAGGGATTTTTTATGCAATAAAATAGTAGTATCTTTATTTTGAATTTAGTTGTTTTTATGAACCGATAAGACATAATATATATTAACTTGTACTATTTACTTGATCCATTTATAATTAATATGTTTCATTGTTGATTTATTATTTTTTTGGAGAAGCTATTCACCGTAGTTGTTATGAAACCTTTCGGGTTCCAATTCACAACTCATGAACTTAAAATTTAGAGTAATTATTATTCATAAAATATAAAAAGATTAAATATTTTGATAATTTAGGAGATACAAAAGCTCAATTAGCTTACATTACATATATCCACAATTTTTTTTTTGTCTTAATCACTTTGTTTCTCAAGTTTCTCCCCTTGTTGTCTAACTCACTTCCTTTTTTCGTCTTTGTGACTTTTGTGAGTATCTCTGTTCATAGGTCTGAGATTCACATTATGAATTTAAAACGGCCGAACAATCCACTTAAAATTGACTTGGTTATTATTTGTTATCAGAATGGAAAGAATTAACACAACCTTACTTTGATGCCTGCGATGCATGAATAAAGTTAATTGCTACTTTTTATAAGAAGATAAGAAACTTGTGATTTTTTATAAACATATAAAAGAAATGAATTGAATCAAAAGAATCCAAAATTCTAATATTCTAGAAATCATAAGAAAGAAAAAAAGAAAAAAAAGAATAGATTCTCAAATTCAACGTAGAGTTGAAATATTTGGCTAATTCATATAATAGAGTAGCTTGAGTATCTATCAAGTCACATAAATCGTTGATGAATAGTCGAGGCATATGTGAGAAGGAAGAAAGACAAACAAAAGTAACAATACAACTACCACTCAAAAGTTTCTTGGCGAAGTAATATATATATATATGGAGCAAAAAGAAAGACTCAAAATAAAATCTTAAACATTACATACTACCTTTTTATTCTTCTCTAGTAGGATTGAAACAATATATTTTCAATTGTAAAACACACTAAACCAATCAAGCCTAAAATATGAACATCTAACATGTGTCATTCCTCTTGTCAAAGGCACACTATATATAATGAAATTGAAGGTTATTTTTTATGTGAAAATGAATATATAGAGTCTCTTTAATTTAAATGTTATGATTCATGGCATTCCATCTACCATAACAACCTAATAAATAATATATATTATACTTTTTTTTTCTTTATATATTACTTTGTTATTATATATTATTATGACCATCATCACTATTATTTACATTTATTTATTTATTTATTTATTTACTTATACTTAGTTTAAGAAGTTGCATGCAATTGTTTTAGAGATGCCACATCATCACAATGCTTGCATATGAGCTAATGTGGAGCTTCCTTTTATAAGTAAAAGATACGTCGTATACCTTGATTAAAATTTCTCAGATGATACCAATTGTTAGTTGGTTCAGTGGTGATTGGCGCTGAACTTGATAGGAAGGATCACGGTTCGATCCTCCGCAACTGCGATCGGAAGGGGGGTGGAACCACTTGATACTAGAACTGACCCCCGAACCAGATTCAACCGGTGGTTAAAACCAAACCAAAAAAAAATCTCAGATGGTTAGGTGTTTAACTCTTAATTCTTTTCCAAGCCTAGATCAAAGCAACAATTGGTTAATCTGGCCATGGTAAGTTGGCCTACAAGCTTCCACATCAATAGTTGTCACATAGTACTAACTTTGAGCACTAGAGAAACTAAGGAGGTACACACAAGTTTAATTTTAAATTGTGATATCCAAAATTATTCATTTTCAATATAAGAGAAAAGCCAATGAAAATAATAATATCAAATCAAGACACTTCTAATTTATGATAAAGCATTTACAAAGATACCATTAGGTCTAGCGCAAGTGGTTGGTACGCAATATGTGTAAGTGTTATAAATCCAAAACACCGTGTTTTATTCATACTCATAAAAATAATATTTCAAAGAAAAATATAAATATAAAGATAAAAACAGTATATAAACTTAAAAATAAACAGAAAGTACCTTGTCAATAGAGAAATTGTAAACAGAGCCTTATATAATAGGTACAAGCTACATAATTAACTACTACTCTTTTTGAAAAATCTAATTTGAGTTGTTAATTAAGGTTTGTTATTGGTGGAGACTAAGGTGCACAAGTTGCACCGGTGTGCCATTAATTATAACCGTTGGATATAATTAACGCTACTTGTGCATACTAGTTTCCACCTACAACTTATTCACCGTGGTATTTCGAGAAATTCCCACTCGGGTTCATAGACATCCTCCGACAAAGTTTGACATAAACTCTCCACACGATCACCCTTTCCGTTTTCATCGTTCCTATGCTTTAATGCGAGCTCTTCATACTCATGCTTCCTTGTTGATTTCTTAGACAAAGAAAAGGGTTGCAGCCATTTTTTCTTCAAGTCAAACTAGTAACATAAATAAAAGAAATCAATACAATACAATTTTAACAGAATGTACTAAAAAAAAAAAGAGACGGGTCGAATGAGTATGTACCTCGCTAGTCTTGATATTAACCGTTTCATTGGAAACTGACGGAAGTTCATCTCTGGTAATCATTACACAAGTCTCGTCAAGCTTCAACGCATTATCTTGTCGCGTGGTTTTATGGTCTTGCTCTATAGTAACATCTGCTATAACATTAGAGTCAGGGTTAAAATGACGATTAAAAAGGAACGGAGGGAGTTTTTCTGAACGGTAGTATGTAGTACTGCACAAATCGAGGAAGTACGTAGTACTTCATATTGATTTGAAATGTTACATCAATTCAGTAAATACTTCAGCATGATTTCAAATTTCAATTAATACCTGGATGAGATACAATGATTGTACTATGAGAACAATCTTCAAGCTGCATAGCTTTGACCATAGAGTACCCTACAAGAAAATTTATACAATCATTATCAGAAGCAAAAAATTACCAATCATTAACAATGGGATAAAAATGAATCAAACACCGAAATACCAACCATGTGGATCTTCGAATATGTCACTTGAGAAAGAACTCGTATTTTTCTCTTCAGCTGGTTCAGTTGATACCGAAATACCGTGGTTTTGTTCAGTACTTGATTTTTTAATTTCATTGCAACAATCTCCTACAGATGTAAAGGTTGTTACTTCAGTAGAACCTGTCTTTGAAATGGCAGTAACTTCATCATTTTGATTTGCATTGGATGAATCGCATGTTTTCGATAAAGTGACTTCAGCGGCTGTCTTGGATGCAGGCATCTTCCTATTTTGTTGATTTCCATCACTACCAATATTCGATTTAATATCTGCGCCTCCAACATGTCGCCTTGCACGCGAGATAAAATTATTTGCTTTGATAAAATTGCCTGAATCGCGATTGATACTCGAGTCCTTGGTTGACCGCTTGGTATCAGCTTTTGGCGTTATTTTCTTCGAAACACAAAATGACTTCTTAGAGATACCAGCACCGGCATGGTGACCTATAGGCGATTTAGGGGATGAACATGAAGATGAAGGAATTAAATCTTCCATAACATCTGAGTAGAAATTTTTAACACTTTCTCCGACAGTCTGAATTTTATTCTCAAGGTACTGAAAGGTTTCCTGTCATCGAAAAAACAAAAGAACGCAATTATAACAGAATGTTGATGTAAATCAAATGCAGGTTTATCAGTTCTACCAAGAGAGTTTGTACACAACAGAGATATCAGATAGGTCATACTCATCGCAAGGGGGTTCGTAGTTTAACTTATTTGACCCAAGGGTTAAAGGAGTTGAAGGACACAGGGTTCAAACCCTCGTGAATGAGAAAATAACTTAACAATGATAGTGTGCATCTATAACAACTTAACGAACATTGACATGTTTGTTACGCTAGAAACACTTCATTAACTCGTTTAACCTTAAAGCAACCTTGTCAATTGCGGATCGCAGAAAATAAAGATTTGATCAAATTTCGCTACGGTGCTATGTTACAGCGCCACTCTAGCTACTATTTGACAACATTGTAAACTAAACAACATATCGTAGAACAATAGCTCTATATCGTCACTATAGCCACTATTTTACAACACTACCTTAAAAAAAGTATAAGACAGTATAACTATAATAAGTGAAGATAAAGGCACACCTCAAACATTGTAGATTCCACCTCGACGATCATATTCTCAAATTTCTGGTATATATTACCAACCCAAGCCATCATAACACACTTGTTAGAATATTAGTTAGAGCTATCCAGTACCTGTATGTCCGATTTGAAGGTGGCGGATCTATCTGCTTACCTGACGAAAAATCATAGAGGGAAATTCAACCAATATGCTTAATTGATGATTTGTTTACTTCTATAAGTCTAAAAGTACATCATTGATTAGGCAGTGTTATAACAAAGACATAAAATAAATTGATCATGCCTAGTATAATATTTCTACATTTACATAGAATAATCAATGTTAAAATCAATTATGGAGACAAAATCAATTTCACCCTCAATTATACCTCCTCTAAAAGTGGAACCAAAATATACACAAAGATTCTCACTTCAATAAATAAAACAAACAGCAATGCAAACACCAAATTTTTTTTGGCTTTCACCGTCAGTTTAATCTAATTTGGAGGTTAGTTCTGACATCAAGTGGTTCAAGCTTTCTCCCGATCACAGTTGTGGGGATGGAACAATAGTCTTCCCTACCAAGTTAAGCGTAATGCGCCAACCACCAAATCAACTAAAGATTGGTTATGCAAACACCAATTTTACTTGATCAAAATTATCATAAACAAGACAAGCAAGAAAAGAGTATAAATATAATTATACCTAAAATTATCAAAAATCAAACTTGTTAACAGAAAACAAAACCCATTTAAAACAAGACTTTAATAGTTGAAAGGGCAGTAATAAAACAAATAATTGTAGCAGAAAACAGAGTTTACTTGTTGCAAGACAAACAAAGAGAAGAGAACACAAGTAGAGTGTGAGGTGTGTGAGAGGTGAGGTTTACGTTAGACATGTGGAATCGAAGTACTATATTTACCTTTTTGATCAAATCAATGAATGTTGTTCGTTCATTCACTCTATTTAGTGCTTTGTAGGTCCCATCATGCATGCCATCAATTTAAGATTAGTACTTTTGTTTTTGTTAGGATATCTTCTAATTTATTTGTTTGTTACGATCTAAGTCTGTTCCTAAATATTTGTATTAGGACTAAATTTTTGGTTTAACATAAAACAAATAAAGTTGATTTTGTTTTTTTTTTTAATGATTAATTTTTTATTCACATCGAGATTTTTTTAATAACTATAATTTGTCCAAATTCATTCATTCCGTAATTTTTTTTTTTTCCTCCCTCTTTCATTCAAACCAAACATACCCTAAGACAACCTAACTGATCCTATATCGAGTTCCAAATACAAAGAATATCCAAAATGTTCACATCATTCATGATATCAACAAAGCTATGAAAAATGTAAACAAAGCATAACACTAAAATAAAGTGACTCAAGAGTGGGGAAAAAGCTCTCATAATACTACTGCTACTAGGCCGCAGCGCAACTAAAATAACCACCAACCGATTAAACAAACATATAGGTTGAATCTAAATGATATTTTGTAGGGTATGACATAATTTAATCTCCAAACTGAATCAGCAATCTGTGATATACCAGATAAGCAAGGTATCCACAGTTCTGCATGTTTCCTAATCATCACAAATTCAAACTTCATAATCGATATGTATTTAAACAGCTGCTTGAAAATCGCCAAAATCATCATCTACTACATCCTGTGTATTTTGGTTTTCAGCAGAACTTTTGCGTTCTGTTTCTTCTTTAACTGTTTTAGAGGTCTCAACTTCAGCGGTTTTCTCAAGGCTGAATTTTGTAGGTGAATCTGTTGGAGACTTCTGCGGGGTAGCAGGTGAACCTGGTGATGGAGGAGGTGGTGGTAACTTAAGACATGGTAGAGATTCTTTTCTCTCGCTCCTTTCTTCCGAGGAGTTGTTTGCACCTTGCTCGAAAAACTTGGACTTCACATTGCCACCACTTCTCTGCACACAATAAATAGGATAGCATAGAGATTGTGATGCCGGAAAGAAAAGAAAAAAAAGAAAAAAAAAAGCCTCATGCACAACAGAAGATGCAGATTCGCGTACATTGTTCTTGATTTGCAGCACAAGAGTCTCTCCTTCTTTCAAACTATAATCAACTGAGGAGCTGTGCTGGTAATGTTGTTCCATCTCTTCTGCAGTTTTCTTTTTGTCAAGGTATCTACAAAACAATGTAGGAAAAGGGGGAAAAAATGAAAAGAAAAGAAACAGCACAAGACCTTTACTATCTCTAAAGTCAACGTGAATAAAAAGCTATGAAATAAAAACTATCTGTAAAGTAAAACTTTGTAAATCCAAAATATGCTAGATGGAAGAATACTTCATATGATCATGCAAGGCTGCTTGGAAGTCATAAGCCTCTGTCCTTTCTCGGAATCCTATGCCAATAAAAGCATGGCGAAGACGACCACCTGCATGATTTTTCATTAATAAAGATGAAACTTCATATGTAAAGTACGAAATAGAGTGCAGAAAAATGACAAATATGGGATGAAATGGATAGAACCGTAAAAATTAATGATTTTAGACATAGAAATGGAACTGTGAAAGATCGTAAAATTAAAAAAGTAGGAGAGTACCAAGAATATGATATTGGTATGATTCTACCAAAAAAAAAAAAAAGATATTGGTATGATTACATTCAGAGAATTGATATTTTGACACAACTTGATCAAAAACATAAAGATTAGGATGTTAGGAATATCGATGATTGTTAAACACTATGTCCGTTCACATATTCAGTAAGACTGAGGATTAGTTATTCTTATATTAGTCTCAAGACACTCAACTCTCAAACAAAAAATTTGATATTTCGATGTGCCCTGAATTTTTTTGTTCATATTCATTCACACATTCATAAGGACTAAAATGTCGGGGGCGGGGGAGGGCGTTTATTTTCTATTTTTAATTTTAAAAAATTTGTACTAATTTTACTTGCCACCAAGGAGATAATAGACTGTTGAAGTGAACAATTATGTGAATTTTTTTAAGACAACGAAAATATAAAAATATTGTTTTCATTATTTTCATAAATGCATCATCCTTAGCTACCATTTCATCTTCTTTCCATCACAATTGTTCACTTCAAGAGTCTCGTATTTTCTAATTAGCAAGTTATAATGAACACATAATTTAGAAAAAGGAAATAGAAAACTTTTTTGCAAAGTAAACGGGGCCTAGGATTTCCAATATCAAATCTCATTTTGATATATTGATTTGTCCTTCTAGTATTTTGTTCTCTAGTGTTTCTTTGAAAATTCAAGCATTGCTTAAATAATAACAAAATATCACATGTATACTAGGGCTGAAGAGAATCACATTAATCAGATATATGATTGAAAGTGGGTTTTGAAAAGCACTCACAAACAAGCCAAATTCTTGATGAAGACAAAATAAACCATCCACAACTTTCTATATGCTTCATACCAAGCTAAGTTTTCATTCTAATTTAAGACAACTGCTCACAATATTGTGAGAGGATTTTGGAGCTAAATCAAACAGGTTCTACCTCGAACATGAGTAGTAAGATTATCAAGGGAAAAACACTAGTAATATGAGCAATGTAGGTAAAACTTCTCACCTATGTTCTCTTCTATGCGAAGAACAAAATACCTGTATAAGATAAGCATAATCATTTTAGCATCTTATAGTACAAAAGGGATAATAACAACCAAAATCTATCAATAGTTATGGAAAACCACCTGCTACTGTCAATAACAGGTTCCACAGGGTGCGGCTCTCCATTTCTTAAAAATGCCCGAGCATATAATTCACCTAGTTAAATATACTTCATTTAAGTAATAAAATGTAAAAAATAATTAACAGTATAGTCTAATTAAAAACAGATTTAATATGATCTTTACCCGTGTTCTTATCTTCTAGTTTTATGATGCATTCTTCTCCCTTGCTAGCTACTTTCAATATCCCTTCCCATGTCCATTTGTTGACATCCCATTCATCAGCCCTGAAATTAACTTAACCGATATAAATGCTGAACAATTACACACTTAGCAGAAAGAGCCACGAAAAAAAAGCAAATCTATAAACCATAAAAGACGTAAATCAATCCCATCACAAAGAACGCAGTTCCACTAAGGTTATGAAAGATGCAAAATAAAGCCTATAGTAAAGTAACAAAGACATTAATGATTAAACAGAACAAACTTTCATTCCATAGTGAACAACATAAACTACTGCTTCCAGAACTTAACATTATGCTTAACATGAACAAAAAAGATCTCAAGCACAAATGAAGCACGGATACCAAACACAACACAGACACGATAATAATATGAGAGAATGACATAATTCAGTGCAATGATAACTGCGAGTGTCATGTCGGTGTCCGACTCTGACGACACCGCAACATATCTAATCCGACGACGAGTGTCCGTGCTACATAACAGATCATCATAAGCTATAATTTGTAATTGATCACAAACCTATAAGAAGCTGCAGTCATTCTTGGAGGTATCTGCATAAACAGTAGAAACCCATTAGCTTGACACCAAAGAAAAATCGAATTTCAAGCCTAATATCATCATTAACAGTAAATTAAACTTTTTACTATAAAAATCATAAATTAATCAAAATATTGATCCTGAGCACTACCATTGTTAATTAAATTAATCAAAATCAAGATTTGAATTTCCAGATTCTTGTCATATACCATTGTGAAAATCAAATTTTGAAACAAACCCATGAATAAAAATCGCACTTACTATGTAGACATAACACTCGGGAACTTGAAAGAGAACAATTTCTATGGGTTCAGTATCTTCAATTTCGTTCCCAATTTTCTCAATGTCGGGTTTGATCTCTTCCTTTTCCATGATCCGGAAACAGAAAAAGATTGCGAATCCGATGGGAGGAAGGACAAAAGCGATCTAGATTTTCAGAAAGTGTGGATTTGATGAAGAATTTTGGAAGTGATGAATCGAATTTTGGTGAATTAGGGTTTGGTGAATTTTGGTTGAAGAAAGAAGGAGAAGAAATGGTTTTGTGTGTGCTTGGATTCTTACTCAGGAAGGAGATGAAGCTGCACCGAAGCGATTCTGCATCAAAACAATTACCACCGTTTGATTCGATCACGTTTGAGATCGGACGGTTTGAAATGAAGGGTTTGGTTCTTGGATTGGGATAGTGATTGCTAATTTGCTACTCCCTCCGTCCCATTTTAAATGACCTCTTTTTGACTTAGTGTACTATTCATTTAACCTGCTTTGACCTTATTTTTCTACTAATATATACCTGCAAATATTAGCATATGAGATGTTGTTTGATTTGTCTCGACGAGTACTTTCAAAATATACTATTTTTATAATTTTTAATAATATATAATTAGAGATATTAACGATTAAAGTTGTACATTGGCAAACGTGTCAGTGGTCAAACAGGTCATTTATTTTGGGACGGAGGGAGTATATTGCTTTGGTTTCAAGTCAAAGAAGGATCAGGATTGAGTACAGTTAAAATGTCACTGCAGTAATGTAGTCAGATATTATTTACTGTCCAATCAAGATTTAACGGTCCTGATTCAAGCGTGATATTTTTTGAATTATTAAATAAAAATATGAACATCTTATTTTTTAGACACTTGATCTTGATCAGATGGTCAGAAATGCGATGACTACATGGTTGCACTGAAAAATTAACTACATGATACATCTTATTCATTTCCAAGAACACCCCTACTAAAAAAATAAACACAAAAATATGATAGCTTATAATAATAAGCCAAGAATAAAGTGGAATATGCATAATAAGCTAAGAATAAGATGGAATATGCTCTAAAAAATTTGGAGTTTCATTATATGATACTACAAGTAAATTTGTTCATTTCTTAAAATAAATTAATGTATTTTTTGCGCGCAATTGTAAAAATATTTCACACATCAATCAAGCATTGAACGTAAAATTAAATGGTCAAGAGATTCGAGTATCTAGCGTATATGTCACATGTTATTTGTTAATTTATTCAACATTAAAATAAAAGTGAATATTAAGCCACTAGGTTTGGTCTAGTGGCGAGAGGTTTAGGCAGTATAAATGAGGTCATGGATTCGATCAGCTGCTCCATTGTAAAAAAAAAAAAGTGAATATCAAATAAAATTATTTAAAAATTAGAAATAAAGATTTGTAATGTGAAGTATAAGTTTGTATTTTTACATCACTCAAGAGAAATAATATAGAATGAAGCGCAAATCATTGTGTAACATAAACCAATTTAAACTTCAAAATAATTGATTAAAATGTTTTCCTTAGTTTATAATTATATATTTATCGCATGTTCACTAAAAAGTACTTTGAGCTATTAATACTCAAGAGAAGTTATGTCAATATAAATTTCTCTCCAAACAAAGTACAATATATCATAGAATGAGTTCATTCATTTCATTGTGTGTTTGGTCAAAGGTTAAAAAGTACTTGTTTGGATTCATGATGAATTTGACAGAACACGGTGTGCCACTTTGATTTTGCAAAAGCTACACTCTGTGGCTCACCATGATTCATCGAACTCATTGTGATACCAAACATGTACTTAGATCGGTTATCAACCTAGCTATCTATAAAAGCGCCCCAACACATGTACAACCCAAGTTCACAATAATACCTAAACAAAAAAGCTTTTATAAGAAATCTCCTAAAGATGAAGAACTGAATATAGAAATCCTTCTTCTCTTTCTAGTTTCTAAAACATTTTGTGAAACAGAAAATCTATCAAGTACAGATCTAAGAGCTTGATGAACCGATCCAGCAAGAAACTGTCGATACTCAGCATCTTCGAACATCTGTTCTTTGCAACTAATTATAACAAAGACATTCTTCATTCTACCTTCTAAAGTTGCAATCTCTGCCCTTATAATCATAAGCTGAAGTGCATCAAGTGCTTGTCTTATATCAGACAATAAACCTGGTTTGTAATCGCAGCATAGCGATGCTCTAATTGAATAAGGGAAACCATTTAATCCACCTTCTTGCGATTCAACTCTTATCTCATCATTGTCTTTTGGTATCATTAATCCTTCACTTGCTTGTGCTGCATTTGTTTTCAGTTCTTTCAAATGTGTAATAACTTCAGCTAGTAAGGATGCTTTGTCCAACTAAGTTCAAAAAAATAGAGAGAAAAAGTTCAGATTATCAAGATATGCAAGATTTATATTATAACATGTTTGGCTGTGGTCACATGAGTTTCATGATTCAAAGTATAAGCACATCTAAGGTGCGTTTGATCTGCTAAAAAATAAGGGATTAGATAGGATAACTTCAGCCAAGGGACTGGACAAAATACTTTTTAAGTATAAGCATAACTAAGGTGCATTTGATTTTAAAACTGTTAAACTGACAGCTATAAGGAACTGGACAAAACCTAAAATTTTTGTCCCCCAAACCACGAGACAACTTTTTGTCCTCTGCACAAGTTGTCTAAAATATCAAATAACATTTTTTTTCCACCAAACATCATACAAGATTAACATATGTTCAATGCCTTAAATTTTGTTCTATGTTGTTCTCTCTTGTCCAGTTCTTTACTGTTCTGTACTTACATTTTGCAGATCAAACGGGTCCTAAGTTGAGTTAAAATTACTATAAAAAATTATTAATCGAAGCGACATTGATTGTCATTTTACAACTATAACCGAGGAGACTTGAACTCCGTCTCTTAAGGTCACTTATATAAGCACTCATATGATAAGCGCTTAATTAATCAGTTTATTCAAACAGGACTATTCTATCATTCCAATGGCCATAAAAGAGGACAAAACAAATAATAAATCATTATTTATATATAGCCTTTGAAGCTATCATTTTGTTTTATGACCCAATTCAATAAGACCACTTGCTAAGGTCAATAATAAAAATAATAATCACAAGCTAAATTAAGCACAAGTAGAGGACTACACGGCACTATCATTGGCAAGTAGTATACACAAGTAATAAAATTTGTTTTTTTGTCTTAACCTTCTGGTTTCCAGGGAAAACGGCCTAATAATCCCGAGTTCAGCCGAAAGGTAACTAGAATGACCAAAAGTTATTTAGTCATAATTCAAATTCGGATTCTTCCAAACAATTCGTAATCATCATTTGAATAAATAGAAGTGATCCAAAGTAATCACATGCATCATTGTCATAACCACTAAATTAACAAATTAATCAAACAAATTATATGTACATTTCACATTAATTGAACATCCAAAAAGAAACCTTTCCCTTCAAACTAATTGTAATTCAAAATAATCAAAAACTAAAAATAAAATGAAACTAACCTTATTAGCACCAGGAATAACACTACGAAGAGTATCAAGATGTGAATTAATTCTTGCTCTTCTTCTTCTCTCAGCTTCACTATGATTCTTCAAAGCTTCAATACTTCTCTCAGGTGAAACACCTTTTCGTTCCAATTTCACAGCAGCTTCCACAAGCTCTCCTCTTTCTCTATCCAAAACAAGAGAAGAAGAAGAAGATGAACCATACCCACTTCCCATTATACTTTGAAAACAACCATCATTAATTCTAGTTGCAAAAAAATCATCCATTTTCATTGAAAAAGAACACAGTTCCCAAGAGGGTATGTTTTGAAGACAAGACAGAAAAAAAGACAAGTTTGGAAGAAGGAGGTTGAGGTAAAGGTTGTTTTGTTTGTGTGTTTAGGGACAAATAAAATGATGAAAAGAAAAAGGGTTGTTGTTAATTTGTCATGTTGGGGTTGGAGTGTATATGGAAAGAAAGATGCAATGAAAAGTGAAGTGTGTCAGATGTTGATGATGATAGTGAGTTTGGTGAGATCCAGAGAGTAGTGCTGTTGTTGTTGTTGATGTTGTTGGTTGCTACTGCTTCTGTTAAAGATTGCTTCTTATGGTTTGTGGGACTATATCCACACACTTTTTATATACCAATACCATTCTTCTCTCTTTTCTTTTCACATTTAAATTAAGCCAACTTTACTCGAGTTAGGTTCGTGTCCGGGTGGAATTTGGGTTTTTTACCACCAGTTGAATTTGGTTTGGAGGTCAGTTCTTGCATCAAGTGGTTTCAGCCTCTTCCCAATTGCAGTTGCGGGGGATCGAACCGTGTCCGAGTGGAATTGAATTCGGATCTTTTGAGTAAAGTCTCGAGGTAGAGTTTTGTAGATAGAAAAAAAATTGAAAATCCTTTTAAAAAGTGGTGGTTAGATTTTTTGATAGAGATTAGTCGTCTACAAAATTAATACCGTAGATATTTTGTATCTAATTTGATTGTCGAAAAAAATTAAGGTGTGTTTAATGGTGTTGTTACTGTTGTATATATATATATATATATATGTTTGAATATTGGAATATAATAGAAGCTTAATGCGGTTTTAGCGGTTAACCGCGGTTTTTGCGGTTTTTACGGTTCGCGGTTTTGCGGTTCGCGGTTCAATAGAAAAGTCATCCAAATACATCCAAACCAAATGCGGTTTTTGCGGTTTTCGGTTTGGATTGGTTCGGTTTGCGGTTTTACTTTTGGATTGGTTCGGATATGATCACCCCTAGTGTTGTATATATATATATGTTTGAATATTGCTTAAAATATTAACGATGACCAACAATAGAAGTTTGTAATTTTCTTAGTTTTTATGATCAAGACAGTCATATTATCACCGAAGTTTTTATAAACCATTTTTTTATAATTTAAAGATATTCATCCATTAACTAATAAAAACAAGTTATATAAATATATTTGTATGTGATACCCACAAGTGTGTTGCGAGTTAGTTGTGGAGATCACATATAAATTTATTTATATGGCTTGTTTTCATTGGTTGATAAATAAATATTCCTAAATTATGAATGAGTAGAGTAGACCTCAAAGTCTATCTTAAATTTTGTCTTAACTTTAAAAATAACAAAAAAATTTGTATGCATTATAAATTCTAAGTTTTTGTTTGTTACAAATTGAAGATGAATTTAAATTCTATTTTAATACGATCTTTCTTAGTCACACTCAACCTCATAGGTTTTTTTTTTTTTTTTTCTTTATGTATAGAGTTCCAACCTTTTGATTGATCGATTGAGTCTTTCACTGTTTATCAATACAAATAGTTTAGTCAAAGTTTGATTAAAACTTTTCATAATTTTTAGACATCATTTTGTTGCTGAATTTTTTTTATATAAATGTTTCATATTTATGACTTTTGGTAAATGAAATATTCTAAGGAGAGACTTTTTTAAAAAATTATTTTGACAAATTTCATTGTCATATAAAATAAATACTAGCTAGGAGGAGTATAATGTCAATAAACTTTTTGTTTGTTTGTAGCTAGCTAATATATGATTTATATTAGCTAATTGTCTTTAGTTCATATTATTATGTTGTATTGGATTGAAATAGTATTGGTTTATAATTACAAATGTAGTAGTATGCATATCTTGTAAACATTATGGTTTATACAATTTTCATAGTTTATACATTTTTCATTAATTTTGTTATATATCATTTCAAGAATTTAACTAAATAAAGGTGGTATGGTCCCCAAAAACAATTGAATGAGATAGTTTAGATCTCTTTAGTTTAATCAAATATTTTAGATTTGGATATATTCTTGTGATAAAATAACATTAAAATTATTGAAAAATTGATTCTATTTAATTAAGGGATTGGTCTCTATATTTGTGTGTGGGAGATATACACTTGTAGAAATTAAGTAAAATGTGCTTAAAAAATTATATCACTTATGATATTTATATGTGAATGCTAAATTGCGCAACCAATGCCTTATTTATATAAAACTATCTCAAATGCACAAAGGTTTACAGTAAATAGACAAAAAAAAAAAAAATTAGACAAAGAAAAGGCTAAAAATATTCACAAAATTTAGTACAAAATCGTCCAATGGTGGAATAGTTGTAATTCAACTTTGTATTTTTTTGTTGTTGCTGTTTAGAATAAATGCTTAAAAATATTGCAAAAGGATAATTGGATGAGAGAGAGAGGTAGAGAGAGAGTGAGAGGCGCTGCATCTAGGGCTTTCCTAGGGCGGCCGTTCCGGTCACCGCCTTCACCGGAAGCAAGGCACAAACGGGGGGGTGGTTCTGTTGATGGCGGCGAATGGACTGAGGTGAGAAATCGACGTCGGAAAGTGTTGCGAGAAGGAACTAAGGTCGACGACAGAATTATGCAGAACTGCGATCACCGTTTTCAGTTAGCGAAACTCAAACCCAATCATCACGATTCAATCGAACATCACATGCGTTCCAGAAACTATAGCGCGCGCGATCAACCTCTTGCGGGTCGGTACCAGTCACGCTTAGGCAGATCATGGAGTAGTGATCGTCGTCGGGATCATAAACGCATGCGATCTGTTAACGTTCAATCTGCGTACAGTAGGCCTAGTGGAACACGATGGGGCTATGGGACAAGTCAGTGGCAACATGCTTCAAGAGGTGTTCGGTGCGATCGATCAGATGAGAGGGAGAGGCAACAACAACATCATGGTCCACGTCATCTTCAAAGGCAGAAAGGGATAAATTATGGCGTGCATTCAAACCTTGGATATAGGAATCACGAGCATGTTGCTGCTGACTTGGTGGGTTCATCCCTTAAACGGTATGTATCCTTTTACTTTACAAATTTCCCGGCACAACTTTCTATTTTTTACCTTAGGAAGGGCTTCGAAGTTTGCGGTATTTTGGAGGATGTCTACGTAGCACGGAAACGTAATAGGTTTGGAGAGCCCTACGGCTTCGTTAAGTTTTCTAACGTTAAAGATATAACCAAAATGACAAAGGCTTTGAATGCGGTCTGGTTCGGACAGTTTCGTGTCCGTGCTAGTGTTGCCAAGTTTGACCGCAATGCCCCGGGGGAGGAGAAGCGTCTGGAGGAGCAGCAGGTCGGCCTGTCAAAAGGAGTTGCTGAGATAAAGGATGGTTATCAGTCGCCAATACGAGGGGAGGATCCTGGACCTAAGTCATTGGTTCCTAAGACGGCGAGTGGAGGTGTCGGGTCGACGGCTGTCGAGAAGGAAGGTTCTGGAGTGCGTGTAGGTGACATTGTCCTCAACTTTAAGGGCATACAAGAGCGGGCTGTCCGCAACAATGACCTGCGGGGGGGGAAGGAGTTGGCACTCAAAAGTACAGATGTGCCGGCTGACGCGGCGAAAAGGAAGGAAGGTAGTGTCCTCCTGCGCAACTACAGGTCAAAATCTGATGATGAGGCATGGGCTCACAATGGCTTAGTGGCGACTGTCATTAATGGTGAAGCGGTTCCCGTGGTGCAGACAAGGATTAGTGACGCTGGGTTCCGTGATCTGGTTATCACTCCCATGGGAGCTGATAAGGTTTTTATTCGCAGGGCGGAGGGGGGCGATGCCATGGCTATTGTAGGGGGCGCCGAGGAGTTCTTCAAACTCGTTTTCTCGAATTGGACTCGCTGGGACTACGATGGGAGGCCGTACCAGCGGGGGGCGTGGGTTCGTCTGTATGGAGTTCCGCTGAATGCTTGGAATGTGGACTTTTTTAAACTTTGTGTTTTTGATTGCGGTAGATTTATTCGTGCGGATAGCTGCTCCGCCGAGAAGGATAGATTGGACTTTGCTCGGGTTTTAATTGCCACTACAAACCTCGAGATTGTCACATGCAAAGAGCAGGTTCTTGTGGATGGTGTCCCTGTGGAAATCAAAATAGTCGAGGAGTGGGGGTATGCTATGGGGGAGGACACGTGCCTCTTTGAGGAGGAAAATGGGTCGGAGTCGTCTCAGGCTGATGACGATGTGGAGCATCAGGATGGTGAGGTACGACGCAATGTGGATCTACTGGTGGAGAACCTCGTAGACGGGGTGGAGGGCGAGGACGATGGTGATACCCCACGTCTGAGTGGAAACAAATCTCCGCCTAATAATGGCTCGGAGGTTGGAGATAGTGAGGAGTATGTTAGTCTAACTGTGGAGGAGGCCAACCTAGCTGTTGAACCGGCTGAAACCCACTTGCCCCTAAGTGTGGGGAGTCCTGAAGGATACAGAGTTGTCCGGAATGAGGATCCGCTTGGGGTACCAGAATGTCAAGATAGTCCTGCTTTTCGGATCTCCGTTGGGATAAGCAAGGATGAAGTCAGTTCTCAACCACGTTGTATGCGGGCCAAGTCGTGTCCCCCGACTGAGGAGCGCCAGGCCTGGCCTGGGCCATGGAGTTGGGAATGGTTACGGGATCATAACCATGAGGAGGCAGGTGTGATTTTTTCGGCCAGTAAAAGGGCGAAGAAGGGAGATGCTAACGAGGGTCGTCACAGGAGGGTGGGACACTCTATCGCCACCAGCAGAAAAGACGAAGGTGTTCTTCGTCACCCGGTCCATAGTCTTAAGAAAATTGCTAGACTCCCTAATAAGGATCGTGGCGAGGCTTTGAAAGCCCTAGGGAGGTGTGTTCGCAGGCGTAGAGCAGGGGACCAAACTACTGGATCTGATCCTATAAGTGGTCATACCACTTCTGACGTCTCCTCAGCTACGGGAACCGACGATAATGACTGGAAGAATTGGGTGGCGTTGCATGGCAATGATCAGGTGGTTAGGGAAGATATCCGGGGGATAGGGCAGTCCATCGGGGTATCATTCAGGGGGGACAAGGAGAATATGTTCCGGGCTCTATCTCGGGCGGGTAAGGGCAAGGGGGAAAACTCTGGACGTCCGCAGAGGTCGGAACCACGGAAGGAAAAGAGTAGTTAGTTTAGGAGTCGTCCTAGGGGTTGCGGGAGAGTGTGTCTGATGAAGATCATTTCATGGAATATCCGAGGTTTGGGGGGGTTGGAGAAGCGGAAGGAAGTGCGAAAGTTGGTAGGGGATCTGTGTCCCTCCATCTTGTGTCTCCAGGAGACAAAGCTCCAGACTTGCGATGCTTTGCTCAGTGCATCTCTCTGGGGCAATTCTCCTCACGCCTTCTCCTATCGTCCTTCGGTGGGGGCGTCAGGAGGGCTTGTGACGATTTGGGATTCGTCTGAAGTGGAAATGTGGTCGTCTGGGAGTAGAGATCATGTTCTTTGGTGCCACGGACGGTTTATTACGTCAGGGTTAGAGTTCTTTGTGATCAATGTATACGCTCCCTGTGAGGATGGGGCAAAGCAACGGTTGTGGGTTTCTCTTTCTGCGCAGTTGCAATCCCTTGGGAGGAGCAGGATTTGCGTCTGCGGCGATTTTAACGCCGTTGTTCATGTGGATGAACGACGTTCTTCTCGGGCTGGACCTAGGTCTGCGGATCACATTCCTTTCAGTCGGTTTATTGAGGATAATAACTTGGTTGATCTCCCCTTGCACGGCCGCAAGTTTACTTGGTTCAAAGGGGATGGCCTCTCGATGAGTCGACTTGATAGGTTTCTGCTTTCAGAGGAGTGGTGCTTGGATTGGCCGACCTGTCAGCAGGTGGCCCGGATGAGGGGTTTGTCCGATCACTGTGCGCTGGTTCTGTCCGACAGTGAAGAGGACTGGGGACCTAAGCCTTCTAGGATGCTCAAATGCTGGAGAGACATTCCAGGTTATCAGGTGTTTGTGAGAGATAGGTGGAAATCGTTTCAGGTCAATGGCTGGGGAGGATATGTGCTGAAAGAAAAACTCAAGCGGATTAAGGCGGCGCTTAAAGACTGGCATACAACTCATGCTCAGAACCTGCCTAGCCGAATAGAGTCTAAGAAAGCCCGTTTGGCGGCTCTGGACGAGAAGGGGGAGGAGGAGGACTTGTCGGAGGCCGAGTTAGTTGAGTTCTGTGGGGTCACGTCTGATATCCATTCGCTCTCTAGGCTGCACGCTAGCATTAGTTGGCAACAGTCGCGCACGCAGTGGCTGAAAGAAGGAGATGCTAACACTAGGTACTTTCATTCGGTCCTTGCGAGTCGTCGCCGCGGGAATGCTATCTCTGTTATCCATGTGGACGGGGTTACCCTGGAAGGGGTGACTCTAATTCGGCATGCCGTTTTCTCGCATTTCGCGTCTCATTTCAAGGCCTTGAATGTGGAGCAACCTGGGACTGACAACCTTCACTTCAGGCAGTTGAACCAGCATGAGATCGGCAGCCTAACCAGACCTTTCTCCGAGGCTGAAGTGAAGGCTGCTGTGTGGGACTGCGACAGCTTCAAAAGCCCGGGTCCAGACGGGGTTAACTTTGGTTTTTACAAAGACTTTTGGGAGGATATGCGGGGTGATGTTATGCGATTTATCTCAGAGTTTCACCGGAATGGTAAGCTGACCAAGGGACTCAATTCAACCTTCATTGCCTTGATTCCTAAGATAGCTAGCCCTCAGCGGCTCAATGATTTCCGACCTATTTCCCTCGTGGGCAGTCTCTACAAGATCCTAGCTAAAGTCTTAGCGAATAGGTTGCGTCTTGTGATCGGTAGTGTGATCTCTGAGTCTCAAACTGCCTTTGTGAAGAATAGGCAGATCCTTGATGGCGTCCTTATTGCTAATGAGGTGGTGGATGAGGCGAGGAGGTCCAAGAAGGAACTTATGCTTTTCAAGGTGGACTTCGAGAAAGCTTATGATTCAGTGGATTGGGGTTACCTGGACGAGGTTATGGGGAAGATGTCGTTCCCGGTTCCGTGGAGGAAGTGGATCCGAGAGTGCGTGTGCACGGCCACAACGTCTGTCTTAGTGAACGGCAGCCCGACGGAGGAATTTGCCCTTGAGCGGGGTCTTAGACAGGGGGATCCGTTATCCCCGTTTCTATTTCTTTTGGCAGCTGAGGGTCTGAATGTTTTGATGGAGGCTGTGGTTGCTCAGAACCTGTTCACGGGGTATAGAGTGGGTGTTCAGGATCCTGTGGTGGTATCGCATCTCCAGTTTGCTGATGATACCCTCTTGCTTGGAGTGAAAAGTTGGGCGAATGTTCGTGCCCTACGGGCTGTTCTTGTGTTGTTTGAGACTATGTCGGGTCTGAAGGTTAACTTTAACAAGAGTATGCTGGTTGGGGTCAATTGTTCTGATTCCTGGTTGGGCGAAGCGGCTTCTGTTCTGCACTGTAGGGTGGGAAAGATTCCTTTCCTTTATCTGGGACTTCCTATTGGGGGCGATCCGCGCCGCTTGGCTTTTTGGGACCCAGTGGTGACTCGATTGAAGACCCGGTTATCTGGGTGGAAGAATCGCTTCCTATCTTTTGGTGGTCGTCTGGTTCTGCTTAAATCTGTCTTGACTTCGCTTCCTGTCTATGCACTTTCCTTCTTCAGAGCTCCCTCAGGTATCATTTCCTCTATTGAGTCTCTTTTGATTAAATTTTTTTTTGGGGGGGGGGGGGGGTGTGAGGAGTCTAGGAAAATTGTTTGGGTTACTTGGAAAACTATTTGCTTACGCGAGGAGTACGGGGGCTTGGGGGTCAGACGGTTGAAGGAGTTTAACGTGGCTCTTCTAGGAAAATGGTGTTGGAGGATGCTAGTGGACAGAGAGGGGTTGTGGTATCGAGTGTTGGCAGCTCGGTATGGGGTGGAGGGGGGTAGGTTGCGAGATGGAGGGCGGAGAGGGTCGTCGTGGTGGAAGGAGGTAGTGCGCATCCGGGAGGGAGGTGAGTTCGGGGGCAGTCGGTTTGAGGAGCACGTAGAGCGGAGGGTGGGGGACGGTTCGGATACTTTTTTCTGGACTGATCCTTGGGTGGTTGGTGGACCTTTGTGTGAGCAGTTTGGTCGCCTGTATGATTTGGCGGAGACCAAACAGTGCACGGTGGCAGAGATGTCTCAGTTAGGGTGGGGATCAGGTGGGGAGGCTTGGGTGTGGCGGAGGCAGTTGAGGGGGTGGGAGGAGGAGGAGTTGAGGGAGTGTCAGTCTTTGCTTCTAACCCGTTTATTGCAGGTTCAGTCTTTAGACCGGTGGCTGTGGCAGCCTGACCCGGAAGCAGCCTACACAGTCCGTGGGGCGTATCAGCTTCTGACTTCTCAGGTTCTGACTCATGTGGATGCCGCGGCGAAACTCATCTGGCACCCTTAGGTTCCGCTGAAGGTCTCTGTCTTTGCTTGGCGTCTTTTGCGTGACAGGTTACCCACAAAAGCAAACCTGGTCACTCGAGGCATTTTACCTACTACAGCTCAGTTGTGCGTGTCTGGTTGTGATGAGGTGGAGACGGTTCATCATTTATTTCTCTCATGTGGTACTTTCGCTCCTCTCTGGGACCTAGTGCGAGCGTGGATAGGCATTCCGATGGTGGACTACACTTCTGTTCGTGATCATCTTGTAGAGTTCATTTCTTCGACAGGTGGATCTCGAGCTCGACGTTCATTTCTGCAGCTCATTTGGCTCGCGTGCGCTTGGGTGGTTTGGACGGAGCGAAATCATAGGCTATTTCGCGGCTCAGCAAGCACTCTTCATCAGTTGTTGGACAAGATCAAGCTCTTCTCGTTTCGGTGGTTGAAGGCGACGAGTTTTACTTTAGCCACAAACTATCATAGCTGGTGGTCTAGTCCCATGCTCTGCTTAGGCCTTGTTTGAACCTTATTTTTGACTTCTTGTGACTCTTTGTAAACTTTGATAGCCCGCTCTGGCACACCTTGTGCTAGGGGGGTTGCCCCTTATTTATATATATATATATATATATATCTCATTTTGGTTTGTTCAAAAAAAGCTTTGTATTTAGATTTTAATTTATGTATTTCAAAACTTTACCTTATTGTAAACTAACCCACATGGTAAAACTATTTCCAACAGAAATTCAAATCAGTCTTGAATTAAAAGTTAAAACAAATCTGTGGAGTCCACAGTGCTGAAAATTCACTGTTTTGATGCTTTTGTCGTAATTAATATCACCAAATCAACCTTTTTGGAACTGAACAATGGTTGTCCATACACATCAAAAAAAGAACTCTCACGAGTGGTGCTTCATTTATAATGTTCAATAATCACAATTACATTTTTTTTTTGTAGTTGGGATTTCTTGCTAATCTAATTTTATATTTCAATTGACGGAAAATTTGACAGAAATATCATAGTTATGTTATTTTTGTTAAAACACTAAAGTATAGTATTAGTAGTAATGTCACGTGAACTTAGCTCAATTGGTAAGATAATATATATGAAAAATTTTAAGAATTTAATTTCTAGCTACTAGATTACTTAACAAAAAAAATAATAATAATAACTTTTTTACTAAAATTGCGGCTGCTCACACCGTAATTCTACAATCTCATCATGTCAATTACATATTAAATATATAATTATCAACAATAAAATTAATTTGCAAGGAAATTAACATAATCATAATGAAATACAATACTTTTGTTAAAAGTTTTTTTGTTGTATATACTTACAAAGTACGTTGAATTTTAACAAAATCACAGTATCATCGTACACGACATTTTCAAACAAACCAAGACCACCACACATTGAAACATAAACAACTTGGTTTTTTTAATTGTCACAATTTGCGTTTGCGTCTGTAACGCATATACTAGGCTTGGATTTTACTTTTATATATTGCTTAAAAAAAAGGTTTGGAATTTTTTTTTGTAGTTATCGTACATAGTGATTGTGGGGGAATGTGTTTAAGCTATTCATATCATTTTTAATGACTTAAAAAAATATATAAACTTTATAAGTTAGGCAAAGGTCAATTTTGAATGGCAGGCAACTTAAGGCTAAAGAGTCACCTAATCACTTTTTTTAATAAGCTAATTAGCCCTGTGCCAATAATTTTCCTTTGACAATAGAATAGTAGTAATCCATTATCCACGTCAATGACGGAGACACAAAACAAAATGCAGTTTTATTTGAATAAAAGCCACTTAGATTCACACAACTTTTATTTTTTACAATAATGACAAGAAGGTTTCCTTTTTCTCTCGCATATCTTGATCCTTCTAGTGGTGGGTCTCACAACAAATAAGAATTTGAATGTTTGTAATTTGGTATCGGATGATGGATATAAAGAGGTTTGCAATTTTGCATGCTTTGTATTGTAAGTATACATAGATCAGTTAGTCTGTATTAAGAATATTATGGAATGAGTTAAAATTTGAATTTTAAATTTTTCATTTCTTCTAGTCCCTAAAAATTGATCAAGAAACCTTAAGATGTGGAGACTAATCTTTGTCTTGAATATATATATCATAAATGCATAAAATATAGATAAATGGAAAAAAAATATGTACCGATATTTGTTAATTAATCATAATCATATTTTCCGTAATGTCACCTCACTTAACTCCACTTTTTATATTATATGAAAAATTAAACCAATTTTATTGATTGTCAATATAAAATTAATTTAAAATAATAATACACGTCTTTTACTTAAACTCATAAATAAAATGTAATAATATGTGCTAAATTATAGATATATCATATACTTTTGTAGTTGGATGTTAGAGTATATATACACACAAAAAGTGGAGATTGAGATTGTCATTTGATCAATTTTAATGGATAGATGAAATGACAAGTCATTAGAAACTCACATATATAAAGTGGAGGATCAAAATTTAAATCCTGATTATGGTGTATGACTTAACTGTTTCGACGTTTCTGCTAGTTGAGTTTATTCACATTCTTTTTCTTTTATGCATTTTTTCTGTCAATTAGCATATTTAATAGAAATTTCACATTTAAGGTGAATAAATAGAGTATCCATGGTCGTCCACAAATCCTAGCTCAACTGGCAGAAATGCTGAAATCGCCAGTCTCAGACGTCATGATCGGGGTCGTCCACATTCTTTTGATCACTTTGTATGTGTGAGTTTTCAATGATTTGTCATTTCATCTATCTACAAATGGAGTGTTCATGATACAAACTCCCTACATATACAATAATAGAACGTTTCTACCGACTTATATAAATACTTAAGTGATCAAAAGTAGTTGTAATTTATCAATTTACATTATTCATATCAAGTGTTCATTATCTTGTATTTTTTGGTTTTTTTGCAAAAATTTAGGGTGGGGATGATGCCTCAGTCCAATGAAGGGAAGATCTTAGGGCTCAAAAAACACTTACAAAAGTAATTACATTTACCTCCCTCCAAATACACTAGCGGGACTCGAACCCAAGACCTCTCAGAATTTTGTTATTTCTTTTTATATTTTTATCCTATATTTATTTAGAGAATTTTTGTCATTTTTTTATTTTTTTTAATTTCACCCTCTCAGCGCAGTTTAGCACACACCCTCTCAGCGCAGGTTAGCACACACCTCTAAGCGCAGGTTAAAACACTGAACAAAATTTCGCACCAGCCTCTTTCGTTTCCCAACAGCTATTTCCTACGCCTTCTTCTTCCTCCGATAATGGCGGCCACCACGTCGTGTTCTTCGGCTATCTCTGCCACCTCTGAAATCCAAACCAAACCGATCACTTCCAGAAGCTTTCCCATCACCAACCTCGCACTCCAATCTTCCTCTTCTTCCAAACTCACCTCCAAAACCCTAACACTTCGCCGATGCACCGGCATCGTCGCTTCATCTCTCTCCTCTCGCATGGTGTCAGTTCCGGCGATAAAAATTCCTGCCTCACTCGATTTCAATACGTCACTTTTCAAGAAAGAAAAAGTCAACCTCGCCGGACACGAAGAGGTTCTCTCTCTCTCTCTCTCTCTCTAATTTTTTCCAGATTTTGAACGTTAAACTTATTTGCAGTTTATCGTGAGAGGTGGAAGAGATTTATTCCATTTGTTGCCAGATGCTTTCAAAGGAATTAAGCAGATTGGTGTTATCGGTTGGGGATCACAGGTGAGTGATTTATTTCATTACTCTCAATTGTTTAATATCAATCCTTAATATGTTAAATAAGTATCATACTATACTATGTAATTATATTTTAATTTTAAAAAATTTATGATATGTTTGATATGATTGGTGAAAAATATGCATAGTTTGATATGATTGTTAAATTGGTGTTGTAATTATCAGGGACCGGCTCAAGCTCAAAATCTAAGGGACTCACTTGCTGAAGCTAAGTCTGATATTGTGGTTAAGGTGTGTGATTATGGTTCTAGTTTTGTTGGTTTGTTCACTGTCACTGTCACCGTCTTTTATGGAGACGGATTCTTGTTAGTTATTGCATCACACAGTTTTCAATATCGATTGTTCAATTTGAATCAGTGGCATAAATCGTTTAAAACTGATTTTGTTATTAATGTGTAAAATGAGCTGCATGATATCAAATTAACGACTAAGATTGTTTACTGTGTGTGAATGTGTGCATGCATTTCTTACGGTAGGAATCTGGATCCGTCTTAGGGGAATGCTGTTGAAATATGTTTGTGTTTTTTTTCTTCCAAAAATGCAGGTTGGATTGAGGAAAGGTTCTAGTTCCTTTGCTGAAGCACGGGATGCTGGGTTTTCTGAAGAAAATGGGACTCTGGGTGACATATGGGAAACTATCTCGGGCAGTGATCTTGTTTTGCTTTTGATTTCTGATTCTGCTCAGGTTAATCAATCCTGGAATATCCGAACTTATTTTTGTTCTTATATTGTTTTTTAAGTCTGTATTTATATCCCGATTCATCTTTCGTTGTCCGTGTTGCTTAGACTTTCAATCATTGGTTTCTGTGATACCAAACGATGTGATGCTAATTATATGATCTTTGCATTAATGACAATGATACATTTTTCTATGGTGAAATCATAAGTTTTACGAAACTTATTGTTGGATCTTGGATGCACATGTTGAAAAATTTCTGGGTTAATTTCAGCTACAATAATAATATGTATCTAGATTTTGTTTCGTTGCGAAATTAGGTTCTTAGATGTTATTGACTTATTGTCAATGTAGCCAAAACTGCTGCCTACAACACTATTATCATCATCATCATCCTGTCTCCACCATTTCCGCTACCCATTGGTATCACATGTAATACTGCCACATTTTTGCTACTCCTGCTTATCTTGTTATCATAAGCTTATGGCTTGCAACCATCAACCTCCACTACCGTCCTCTCTCTCTCTCTCTCGATTGAAAATATACTATATATAGCATTTTCTCTTATAACCATGACTGATTCATTAAACAATATCATGCTGTTTGTTTTTCTGAAGTTTAACTTGATTCTAATGAAAGGCTTTGAGTGCCATTTGACTTCTAAAAAGTGAAGCAAGTTTGAAAGATGTGTTGGTATTGTGGTGCTCTTTTGCCATAACATTCAAACATATTGCATATGTCTTGGACATATATGATTCAAATCAATTTTTGTCAATATAAATGACAAAATATGTTGTGTTTCCCATGGTTTTGCAGTTTTCTAGTATTTCTCTGGTCTACTTTAGTGTCCAATATAGAAAGTTCTAATATTTTTATTTATGATGCAGGCAGATAATTATGAAAAGATATTTTCGCACATGAAGCCAAACAGCATACTTGGTCTGTCCCATGGATTTCTTCTTGGGCATTTACAGTCTTTGGGACTTGATTTTCCAAAGAACATTAGTGTAATTGCTGTGTGCCCAAAAGGTATGGGTCCATCTGTGAGGAGGCTGTATGTACAAGGCAAAGAGATAAACGGGGCTGGAATTAATTCAAGTTTTGCAGTCCACCAAGTAACCTATCATTTTCTCGCCCTCAGCTTCTCCGAACTTTGCTTCTTTTGAGGGTCTCTTGCCCCTATGTTGATTGATTAATTTATTTTGCTCGGTGGAACTATTTTTGCGTGCAGGATGTGGATGGAAGAGCTACTGATGTTGCTTTAGGGTGGTCTGTTGCTCTTGGTTCTCCGTTCACTTTTGCCACTACCTTGGAGCAGGAATACAAAAGTGATATCTTTGGGGAGAGAGGTAAGAACTTTCTGCAGTGTTTTGTTTATTTTCATTGATGACTTAATTTATAATTACTGCTTTTGTGACCTATAGGCATTTTACTTGGCGCTGTTCATGGAATTGTGGAATCCTTATTTAGGAGATACACTGAAAACGGAATGGCCGAAGATCTGGCTTATAAAAACACTGTTGAGAGTATAACAGGAATTATATCTAAAACCATCTCCACTAAGGTTGTATTTTCATGCTCATCTAGCATAAAATTATCTTCTTACTGCCTCCCCCCTCCAATAAAACCATAATCTCATGCACATTTTATTTGTATAGGGAATGCTAGCTGTATACAATGCTTTATCTGAAGATGGGAAAAAGGAATTTGAGAAAGCTTACAGTGCTTCTTTTTATCCCTGCATGGAAATTTTGTACGAGTGCTATGAGGATGTAGCGAGTGGCAGTGAGATTCGTAGTGTTGTTCTGGCTGGCCGTCGATTTTATGTAAGGGCATGTTTATTTTCTGCGAATAGTAAATTATTAAATAATTTAGTTTTTACTACGAACTTTAAATTGTACTTGTCTTTTGCAGGAGAAAGAAGGTCTACCTGCATTTCCCATGGGTAAAATTGACCAGACCCGCATGTGGAAGGTTGGTGAGCGTGTCCGATCTACAAGACCAGCAGGTGATCAAGGCCCACTTCATCCTTTTACTGCTGGTGTATTTGTGGCATTGATGATGGCCCAGGTATCGTTAGATGATTTTCTTGAAATTAGTAATTTGACTTACATTTCTTTTGTTCACTTTCAAATTTGGGACTGGCTTGGCAACTACTAGTGATGAAGGATGAGATTTAACATTGTTGGTAAGGTAAGTTGAGGAGCATAAAATTAACTTTTTGTTTTAATTTGTGATTACGAAATTTCCAGATTGAGATCTTGAGAAGAAAAGGACATTCCTACTCTGAAATCATTAACGAGAGTCTTATTGAGGCAGTTGATTCTTTGAATCCATTCATGCATGCTCGAGGTGTTTCTTTCATGGTCGACAATTGTTCAACCACTGCTAGGTTGGGTTCAAGGAAATGGGCTCCACGATTTGATTACATCCTAACCCAGCAGACCTTTGTAGCAGTGGACAATGATGCACCTATTAACGGGGACCTAATCAGCAATTTCATATCAGACCCAGTGCATGGTGCCATTGAAGTTTGTGCTGAACTGAGACCTACAGTAGACATTTCTGTGCCAGCTGATGCAGACTTTGTTCGACCAGAGCTACGCCAATCCAACAATTAGAACACGAAGCAATTATGCCTTTTCCGGTCAAATTTTTTACTGATTGCTCAGTAGAATAGTTGTCTTCTTAGTTCCATTTTCCCGGTTTTGTTGTTATGATCAAGTGTTAGTATTAAGTTGTATTAGTACCATTTTGTAGTTGTAGTTTGCAACACTAAGTAATGCGAATTAGGAATGTTGGTCGATGTGATATTAGTTAAAGTTAATAAAGCATGCTATATGCAAGTTTAAGGCGGATTAAGGACTTTTTATGATCTTAAATTCGTAATTCTGGCAGTTCATTGCCAACCTTTAATAAATCTGATATGTGTGTGCCCCATTTTGTTATGAAGTGTTGAACTTCTGAAGATGACATTCATTGAATTGATTTCTGCAGAAAACTTATGCCGAGCCATTAAGAGTCTTAAATTTCGACCTAAACAATTGAATAGAGATTTTCACCATTGCTTTATGATAAATAAATTGAACCTTTCAAGTCCAGCTGGAATACCTGTATCAAATAAGGTATATTGCCTTCTTGGTAGGGTCTAGTTGGATTCTAAACCAGAGTATATCTGTTGTGTTAATTTGCCCTTTAGCATGCAAAATTTATTATGATTGATACTAACCTTAAATATGGTTCAATTTCGAATAGAACAACATCCTTTCACTTTCAAATCATAAAAAACAACAGACTGTATCCCATTTACTTACCTAGGTTATTATTTTGAGTTTAAGTAAAGATTTGAGTAAAAAAAAATAAGAAAAAACCACTAAATCAAATCATGTTTTGTAAATTATTTGTAACCATAACCTAAAATATAACATGTCCGGTTATTTAGAAAGACCAAAACAAAACAAGTTAACATGAAACGCAGAAGTCTTACACTGTTAGCTCGAAAGATTTCAAGTTTAATTTTAGTGGAAATAATTTTTATCAGTCTTTATTTACCACACAGCTGAATTCTGGAATTTCAGAACGAACCCTTTCATGAAAACCAAATAGTTAAAAATAAAATTATGATGGGTATGGGACAAGGAGGCAGTGCATAACCATGCATGTGTAAATTGGATACATATTATTTCCGGTATTCTTCTATTCTAGTTATGGTCAAAGACAAAGCATGCATCTATTCCCATTGAACTTTATCTTGTCTTGATATATCTAAAAGCCTAAACATGAATGTCATGTGTAGCCAGAATAAGCTTAACACAAGATTCCAAAATCGAGAGAAAAAGTGGATAAACGAAATTTTTTGAGTGGGGGGCATACACTTTTCTTTGTTGGATTCTTAATAATATGATGGTCCAACCTGGCAATTCACTCTTTTCCACATGCTTACCTGTCACCATGTCTCCACTTCGACTTACACCAACATCAACCCCTAATTAGTCAACAATTGATTTATTTTCTTAACTAAAATATATCTATGTTGTGATAATATTGGTCACACAATAAAAATTTGATATAAGAAATATGGAAATATATATCCACCAAACTTTAGTTATGGTAGAGATAATTCACAAAGTAATCGATGCTCTACATACATGCATTACTAATGCATATCCTAACAATGTTGATAGGGGTATACGTAAGTTAGATAGGATCAGATTTGGCCTAATTTGTTACTCAATCCATTTGATATCTATTGGGTTGAGTTTATTATCAAACTCACATTTTAACTATCAAATTTGAATCAAAATCAATCCGGTTATTAATTGAGTTGAATTTGTGGGTTGTTCATAAATTTAAAAATAATTTTTTGATAGAAAAAAGTACAGTTTTAAAAAACTTCTAAAAAAATCTATAATACAATTTAACACAATTGTGAAACATTTTTAGCATTTAAATTGAATAAAACATACTCATTTAACTGCAAATAAAAATTCATACATAATCATTATTCTTAATAAACTAAATAAGAGTAGCAAAATTCCTACAAAACATATAATTTTCATTAGATCCATAATTTGAAAATGACTTGTAGCAACAAAAGCAAAATGCAAATTACATCAGTTCCAATAGGCGGTAGCAACAAATTAAATAAGTTCTAGTTGCAAATTACATAAATTCAACAAAAGCAAAGTGTATAATATTGTACCATAACACCTTGGTCAAATATGCATTCAATAACCCGGTTGAGTTCACAGGTAGACAAGTTCAAAAATTCAAATCCAATACTCAAACCGATTACTTGTCGATTTGGCAGATTGGATTGCGTACCCATGAACATCCCTAAATATTTGTACCGAGCATAAGATTATTAAATTTTAAATGTATATATCTTTTTCTCTCACACCAATGATCTATTTTCCTTTTTTATTTTTATTTTTTGATAAGATTTTCCTTTTTTATGATAACTATATACCAAGTCACACCCTTAAAAGGAAAGATGCTTACATGTAAAAGCAATAATACCTCGTGAAGCTAGACCACGAATTTAGCAAACATTTTCGTGACATGTTCAAATCATATCATAAAAATCATAAATAAATAAATAAATAAAGAAAGAGTTAATCAATAAATAAACAACAACACAAACTACAAATGAAATGAATATTCACCATTGAAACAACAAAGAAAAAATAACTCAATCAAACACTTCTCATCTACTATACTACTAAACTAAACTATTCATTGAATTCCTCTGTTTTTCGTTTTCGTTTCTTTTTCTTTTCTAAATTTCTATATAACCAAACAAAAACATTAGTAATAAAAATTTCCAAAACCATGCAACAACCAGGCTTCGATTCTCTACATTGCAACCACAGTAAGCCAGATTCTAAACCGCTCGATCTCAACGCTTCCACGGTCAAAACCGCCGCTCATAAACTCCCACGGTCAAAGCCAGGTCACCGGAGAACAGTTTCCGACGGAGCTCCGTTATTATACTCCGGCGGTAATTTGTTACCGATCGGAAACATTTGTCCATCGACGAAGATCCTTAGACCGGGTTTACCTTCTCGTGGACCGAACCGGACCGATGTTTTGGGTTCCGGAACCGGAAACTATGGCCACGGAAGTATAATGCGTGGTTCGGGAGGATCAAATCATGTGGTTGCCGGTGCATCGGTAACGGTGAAACGTGCGATGAGTGGTTTTGATTCTGAGGAAGTGAAGAGAGTTGGAAATGTGATGTATCGGAGTGGTAGTTTTGTGGAAGCTTTGGCATTGTATGATCGTGCTGTTTATTTGTCGCCGGGAAATGCTGCTTACCGGAGTAACCGTGTCGCGGCGCTTACGGCGTTGGGAAGGTTGAGTGAAGCATTTAGTGATTGTATTGAGGCTGTCAAGTTGGATAATGGTTATGCTAAGGCCCACAAGAGACTTGCCTCTCTTTATCTCCGGTATTTGAACTTTTTCTGATAATTTATGAAGCATGAACACTCCTCGAATTAGATTTGTGTGTTGGACACGCGTCAGTATCCAACACAGACACAACAATGATCTTACACATATGATTGCATTAAATTAGTAATTTTTTTCTAATTAATATCAGTGTTGATATATCAGTGTCTGTGTTGAGTCCGTGTTTTATGCTTCATAGATTTTGGATTTTATTGGTTTTAATTACTTTTTATTCTCTTTGTAGTTGTTTGGTTCAGTTATCATATAGATTTTGGGGTTTGCTTGTATGCATATTACTGCATTGGTGTTTTTTTGCGTTGTTTGTTATGTTTGTTGACATTAGATATTGGAGGGGTTTTCAATTTTTGCCAGCTTAAGATTTTGGAATTTTCTGTAGATTTGGGCAAGTTGAGAATTCGCGGCGCCACCTTGGTTTAGCTGGCCTGCAGGATGATCAATCGGAAGAGAAGAAGTTGTTGTTGTTGGAGAAGCATCTGAATCAATGTGCGGATGAGCGGAAGAAAGGTGAATGGGAAAGGTTAATAAGGGAAGTAGATGCTGCTGTTGCGGTTGGAGCGGATTTTTCACCTCAGGTAGTTCTTTGTAGGTTTTTGACTGATGAAATGAGACTAAAATTTTTTGGATTTTGTAATTGAACGTGTCAGTTTTGTTTGTTGGACTGATATATTTGCAGCTTGTGGCTTGTAAAGCGGAAGCTTATTTGAAACTTCATCGACTTGACGATGCTGAATCTTGTCTTTCAAGCATTCCAAAGTTGGAAGGTTGTCCTCAAGCATGTTCTCAAGCCAAGTTCTTTGGTATGGTAGGTGAAACGTTCGTGCATTTTGTCTCGGCGCAGATTGATATGGCCTTAGGAAGGTAAAAAAACCGCAAACACCAAATCTATAGTATACTGAACTCTTGACTTTTGAATGAATAGGAAACAAACGATGATTTGTTTCAGGTTTGAGAATGCTGTCGCCGCAGCTGAAAAGGCCAGATTTTTAGATTGTAGTAATGACGAAGTTGCTACAATTTTAAATGTCGTGAAAATGGTGGCGATGGCGCGTTCGAGTGGCAATTGTCTTTTCAGCTCAGGCAAATTTAAAGAAGCTCGTCGTGCTTATCGAGAAGGCCTCAAATATGACAACTCTAACTCTGTTCTATATTGCAATAGAGCTATTTGTTGGTTTAAACTCAAACGATGGGAAAAATCAGTTAAAGAGTGCAACAAAGCTCTTAGCATTCGCCCAAATTACACCAAGGCTCTTTTGCGTAGGACCGAGTCTAATGAAAAGGTGTGGATGAGAGTGTGTTCATTGTTTTTTTAATCTCTGAAGATGATGTTTCATTTCGTTTTCTAATACACATAATCTTGTTGTAGCTTGAAAGATGGACCGAAGTTGTTAAAGATTATCAGGCCTTGAAACAGTTACTCCCTAATGACAATGAAGTTTCTGATTCTCTTCGTCGGGCAATACTAGCATTGGAAAAATCTCGTAGAGTCGTAAACGGTACAAAGTTTGGAGTTGAAGTTGAAGAAATCACTGCATTAGATAAATTTAAAGCTGCTATTGCTTATGCTGGTAATCTCATTACTTTTCTCTTCAATCATATTTATATTGACTCATCATTTTTCTTGCTTCATTGATGCATACTTATTTTACAAATGAAAATATGAATTTTCAGGTGTTTCAGTAGTTCATTTTAAAGAGGCATCAAATGAACTTTGTGAAGAAATATCTCCATTCATAAATACATTATGTCTTAGATATCCCTCTATTAAATTTATCAAGGTACATAATATTAAGTGTCTTTTATGAACTTTCTAACATAATTTTTTGTATCGGTCTGATTTTCTTTAATTTTTTTTGAAGGTGAATGTCGAGGAGTGTCTAGCGATAGCAAAAGCGGAAAGGTTAAGAAGCGTTCCAACTTTTAAGATTTATAAAAACGGAGAGAAAGTGAAGGAGATGATTCGCCCTACCCTTCAGTTCTTAGAGGACTCAGTAAAGAAAAGTAATAGTCTATAGATTTTTGAATTCAATTAAAGTCATACTCATTCTCATTATTTATCCATTCACAAGCAATTAAACCTTAGCAATGGAAGAAGGTGCAAAAGAGAATGCACCATAACCTGCTAAAAAAAGAAAAAAATGCACCAAAACCCTCTTTAGCTTAAACTATAGGAATTCCGTATTTCCATGTGGAGTAAACATCCAAATTAGTCCCGACTTAGGAAAACATTTTCAAATAGGTCTCCGACTTTACAAATATTTTAAAAAGGTCTCTGACTTTATTAAATCATCAAATTGGTCCTTATATTTAACCAGTTACCATCAATTAAGTCTTCATATTTTACAACTTACCATCAATTTGATCCTTAAGTTTATTTACTTATTCTCAATTTAATCCCTAACATATTTTTTGAAGGACTAATGAGTAAAATTTAACATAGTAGTAAGAGACTTTTTTGAAATATTCATCAAGTCAGGGACCTATTTAAAAATGTTTAACAGAATCGGGGACTGATTTGGTGGTTTACTCTTCCATGTGATTCAAACATGAATAACAATTTTTAAGTTCTTTTTTAAGTTAATTAGTTGCATTTTGAAATCATTTATGTATATCTTTTGCACAGCATCTATTTGTTTGATTTTACATTTCTTTCATTCAATGTATCAAACTCAAAATTAATTCTTGTCTTTTATTTTGTTGCATGAGGCTGAAGAAAAATGCTAAACACATTTGGCCTACAAAACATGAGGCAGAAAAGATTTGGTCCTTAAACATATTCAATTAACTTGTTACTCATGTTTTACAAAGCATTTACACATGTCACCAATAAGTTTTGATGATTTTTAACTTATGTGAAACACATCAAATGGTGGTGGTTGCAGAATTGTATCAGTCACCAGAAATAGTGTATATCTAAGCAATTTCAGTCCCTAGAGTCAACACCAAGGGAAAAAGGCTATTTTATTAGGCGTATGCTATAGTCTAGAGTCCAAATTTAATCACATAATAAATATACTTTCTGAGACTCTTACTTTTCAGAAAATGTGTGTTGAGAAGGGTATTGGTGTGAATGTGGGGGTATGGTTAAAAGGTGTGGGAGTGGGAGATATTTATCATAGGCCCTAATTAAGGCAAGTTATATACTGAAACACGAAAAGCTAGAGTTTTAGAGAGAAACAAGAGGGGTTGTCTCTTGGTATAATTCTAGGGTTGGGCAAAAGGTTATTAGGTAGTGTTCACCTTGGGTTGACTAGATCAAATTGAGTCTCTTGGTCACAGGAGGAAGAGATTCAGGAATTGGGTAGAGTTAAGAGCTAATTCTTGTAAGTTGTAACCCAATTGGGATAACTTTTGTAAGTTATTTATTTGATTCTACTGGAACGGAGAGCTACTCTCTCCCTCATAGTAGGTCAATTTGGACCGAACTGAGTAAACAAATTCTTGTGTGTTCTCTTTTATTGCCGTTTATTTTTTTTGGATTATTAGTATCATTATCTCTATCCGTTTGATATTGGTTGCTTGTTACGTTTGCCCTACACATCAAGTTTCATTGGTGTCATTTAATTGACGAATTCGCAACAAAGCCAATAAATGAAGCTAAAGCAAGAAAATTATGATGATACCAGAACCTAAGCATTAAATAAAGGGAATGAGTTATCTATAAACTTGCTAAAAGTAGTGAAAGAAAAAGTCTAAAATGATTATATCATAGAAAGATGAAGGAGTTGTTTTAATGTTTCTTTCGTATGCTTTTATCTATTTATGTATTTATTTATTCATTCATTTGTTTGACTTGTTTATGGTTAAACTTGTAAAAGAAACAGGCCAACATAAATATCCTTGCTATAGCACAAGGTTGTTCTGAGAACATGTTACTGCTGTTCTTAAGCACAAGGCCAACATACAATATTTTAAAGATTTGATACTTTCCTATATGATTATATCAATTGTTTAACATATAAATATTGAAAAAAAGCAAAACAATAGAGATTCCAAGCCCCCTTGCTATAATATAGCATGAATTAAATCAAATTACACCAAATAAAACAGAAACAAAGCAATAATTATTTTTTATTCTATACCAAACATCTATATAGGCTTGGTAGATTCTCATTCTCATAACATTAATTAATTCATCACATAAATTATGATCACTGTCCAGCAGCAAAAGCTTCAACAGGGAAAGTCTTTGTAATACCAGCAAGACTCTTGAAATGAATCTTTCCAGTTGGTTGTTCATCAGCAGTAATCTCATTAACAGGAGGCCATAACATAAGTTCTTTAGCTTTAACACCTTTAAGTTTCTTAATCTTCTTCTTTGAAATGTAACCAGTTATCTCAGTATCATAACTCACAAGCTTACTTATCAGATTGAATTTATGCTCAACTTTCTTCTTTTGTGTAATCCAAATGAAACCGGTTGTTTTCACGTACCCGATTTCGATGATATCAGCAAGTGGAAGAAGTCCTTCTGGTAGTTCAAATTCTTGGAGTAGAGAAACTGCTGTTTTTAGACTTTCGTCGTGTCCTTTTTTCACAATGGCTCCTTCTTTCTCAGCCATGATAGTGTTGTTGAAAGTGTGATGAGAGAAAATGTGTTATGTTTTTCTTTGGGATGTGTTTGGTTGTTGAAGAAGTTTTCTTTTTGTGTGTGTATATATAGCTTAATGAGGGACAAGGTTTGTGTTTGGTGTAGAGATCAAAGTGATTTTCTTTGTAGGTGCCGTCCAATTTGGCTTTGCTCTCATGGATCTACCTATTGTAGATTGAGGGCATATTAAGTACTCGTCTCGTCATGCAATTATTTAATGTTAAGTTATTTTTACATTTTTAAGATATCGGTATTCAATAAAACTACGACATACCAACAAATTATTCAAATATACCGATGAAGTTTGGTTTCAGACTTTCAGCCGGTAAAAAGTTGACTCATACGCATAGATTCAATTCTCGTCAGCATAATAACCTCTTTACTAGGTAGATGATCTATAAGTATTTATCTAAATGCAATGTTATGTTAGTTTTGAATGGGCGAGCTTCATATTCCAAATCATCTAAACGAGATTAAATACTTTTTTGAATGAAATTAATAGAATGAATTTTTACTATGAAAATACCATAGCAAACATTGTTATAATAATTAAGGAAAGTTGAAAAAAAAAGAAGGATAATTTTGTTAAAATGGTGATCACGCAATAGAGATGTTAAAGAAGAGGACAAGAAAGAAAGAACAGAAGTGAACTAACAACGTAAAATAAGGAGAACACACCGAGGGTGGGTTGTGTGCATCATAATAGAAAAGTTTGTTTTTATTTGTTTATGTAAATTGAAAATGGAATTTGAAAATTACTTTTGTCACCTATGGATTACTTGTACGCCTTATGAAATGATCAAAATATCCTTCTGTGGTTGAAGTAATGGATGTAGGAAAAATGAGTAATTTTAAAAAATGTCGTCCGCTACTTCCGCTACTTAAGTAGCGGATGTTATAAATGTAAGGTGTTTTTGGGATGTCCGTTACTTAAATAATGGACATGTGTATTTTGGTAAAAATATAGGGCGTGCGAGAAAAAACGTAGGATGGCAAAAATATATTGGAATTTTAATTCTATTGGTTAAGGAGATATTTGGGGCTAGATAATTTTTCCAATGTCAGCCCCAAACATATAAGATATGATGTGATTTGTTTTTTTTATATTCTAATAAATCTATAAAATAAAGGGAAAAATACATTCACCTCCCTTAAAGTCTCTTTAAATGACACAGACACCCCTCTAATTTTACAATGGACACTAACCTCCCCTAAAGTCTTTCAAAATTGATAAAAACCTCCCTTGCTAACTTAACACAGTTTGTTACTCTGTTATTCTGTTAAACATTTTCTTTTTTTCTTTTTTCAATCGACAACCACACAACAGTTGTGTGCCATGTTCATATGATTTCCTATGTTTTTATGGAACACTCTTAAATTGGCAATGACAATTAACATGTAAATCATATTCCCATAACAGTAAATCAAAATACCTCCAAAATCATCTACAACACATCAAAATTGCACATGAATCTCGTTCTCTTCATCATGATATATAAGTGTCAATGAGCATTCTCATGAGTGGCATATCCATAGTCATCTGCGCCTGCATATGTGACTTACACATTCTTCCATCTTGCATTTTAAACATCAAGCACCTTTCATGATCACTAAACTCATCAACACAGATTTCAATTTTTCATTCTTCATTTATGTAACTAGAACTTACTTCAATAAGTTTTTTCACTTTCATTTTGTGCAAACAACCCAACTCACAGCAGAACGAAATAGACAAAAATTACGGCTATCCAAAAATAACGGCGAGTGGAAAACGGCTTTAGCCATGCTTCCATGGTGTGGGTGTTATTTGGACGAAAATGACGGCTATCCAAAAATGACGGCTAGAGGATGTTGGCGCAGCCACTAAACACAGAACACAGATCCACACAGATCTATAAGCACTCAGAGCAGATCCACAGAGTTCTATACACACACACAGAACAGATCCACAGAGTTCTATACACACACAGAACAGATCCACAAAGATCTATATGGACACAGCACTAGGCCTGTTATGATCTCACTCACACATACACACACTTATCACTGTTATGAAGAACTTATGATGAAGAAGATGATGAAATGATTAAAGAAAGAATGAATTGAAGAAGAGAAAGAATAGGGAAAAATAAGAAGCTTTATTAATCACTTTGTAAAATGAAAGTTACAATGCAACTCCTTATATAGATGTTGCTTTCACTAACAAGTTACCTAATCACTTAGTAACTAATTGTAACTAACTAGCTTCTAAACACTTAACTAACTCTTAAAACTGAATTACAACAAATTCTTAACTACCTAAGACATTCACAACATAACTAACTCGTGTAACAAGCAACAAACTTGTCTCACAAGTAACTAACCTAACAACTATGGATTAATCTCAACACACCACCTAAGACATAGTTGCTAATGGACACAATCCAGTCATGTTTCTCAGCCTTTTAAACACATCAGTTTGCACAGCTTTAGTCATTATGTCTGCAATTTGGTCCTCACTTCTGCAATACTTCAGTACTAGCTTGTCATTGCTCACCTGCTCCCTTAGATAATGAAACCTCATTTCTATATGTTTGCTTCTTCCATGTGACACTGGATTTTTAGCTAAGTTTATTGCAGACATGTTGTCAATCTTCATCTCTATAGCATCATGACTTTCTCCCATGATTTCACCTAGTAGATTCTCCATCCAAATAGCTTGACATGCACAAAGAGAAGCTGCAATGTATTCAGCTTCACATGATGATAGAGCTACAACAGATTCCTTTTTTGAGCACCAAGCAATTGGTGCACCACCTAATAAGAACACATAGCCAGCTGTAGATTTTCTATCATCTACATCACCACACCAGCTAGAATCTGTGTAGGCAACCAACTTACACTTCATCCCTTTATCTGAACTTGGAAATAGAATTCCATAGTCCAATGTACCTCTAATGTACCTCAAAATTCTCTTTGCAGCAGTTAAGTGTGAAAGTTTTGGCTTTTGCATAAATCTACTCACCACTCCTACACTATATGCTAGATCAGGTCTAGTATTGCACAGGTACCTCAATGATCCAATTAGCCTTCTAAATTGTGTTGGATCAACATCAGCATCATCAGAGTCTTTGGTTAATTGTAGTCTCACTTCAGCTGGAGTCACTGCATGATTACAATTGACCATATCAAACCTCTTAAGCACTTCACTAGCATATCTCTTCTGATGCATTAGTAAGCCTCTACTACTTTTATAGAACTCAATCCCTAGGAAATATGAAATATGACCAAGATCAGTCATTTCAAATTCCCTCATCAGCTCAATTTTGAAATCACTTATCTCTTTTTTATCACTGCCTGTGATCAATAGATCATCAACATACAAGCATAAGATAATCAAGTTTTCACTGCTTGATTTCTTCACATACACTCCATGTTCTGTAGTGCATTTCACAAACTCCATATCACTTAGAAAACCATCTATCCTCTTATTCCAAGCTCTTGGAGCTTGTTTAAGTCCATATAGTGCTTTGTGCAACCTATAAACCTTTTCTGCCTGCTCTTCATCAATAAAGCCAGCTGGTTGCTTCACATACACTTCCTCTTCTAAAGGTCCATTCAAGAAGGCACATTTAACATCCATTTGATACATAGACCAGTTGTTGATATTTGCTAGACCAACAACTAATCTAATAGTTTCAATTCTGGCCACTGGTGCAAACACTTCATCAAAATCAATACCTTCTTTCTGAAGAAACCCTTTGGCTACTAATCTGGCTTTATACTTTGTCACTTCACCTTGTGAGTTCACTTTCACTTTGAATACCCACTTTACATCAATAGCTTTCTTATTCTGAGGTAAATTGACCAATGACCATGTGTCATTGTTTTCTATTGAATTTAACTCCTCAATCATAGCACTAATCCATTTAGGATTGTTGAGTGCTTCAGTCATGCTAACTGGCTCAGTATCTGCAAGGAAGGCATAATGCACTAATTCACCCTCATCATTCACTTGATTATCAGAAACTACTTCACAATCTTGTAGTCTTGCAGGCATGACCCTTGATCTTTGTGGTCTTTGTTGTATGAGTTCATTTGCCTGAACTGGTGCATCATTTTCATCTACTTGATCATCAAACATAACTCTCACCGAGTTCTTCTTCACACTATTGCTCCAATCCCATTCCTTCAGTTCATCAACTATCACATCTCTGCTGATTACAATTTGCTTTGTTATTGGATCAAGCAATTTGTAACCACAAGTTGAATGATAACCAACTAGCACCATTTGTTCTGACTTATCATCCAGCTTTCTTCTTAATTGATCTGGCACATGTCTATAAGCTAGAGAACCAAACACTTTTAGGTGACTCAAGCTAGGTTTGACCTTAGACCAACATTCTTCTGGAGTTAATCCATTTAATCTCTTTGTAGGGCATCTATTAAGAATGTAAGCAGCAGTAGACACAGCTTCACCCCATAATTCTTTAGGAAGATGCTTACCTTTCAACATGCTTCTTACCATGTTCATTATGGTCCTGTTTCTTCTTTCTGCAGTACCATTTTGCTGAGGTGTGTAGGGTGGTACAACATCATGAACAATTCCATCCTTTTCACATAATGCACCAAAGTCTCTTGATACATATTCACCTCCTCCATCTGTTCTCAACACCTTGATCTTGTGGCCACTTTGTCTCTCAATCATAGATTTAAACTTGATAAACACATCAAGCACATCACTTTTCTTCTTAATCAAGTAAACCCATAATTTTCTGCTGAAATCATCAACAAATGAGACAAAATACCTGTTTCCTCCAATGGATTCAACCTGTATTGGACCACATACATCAGAGTACACTACTTCTAGAATAGCTTTAGTTTTACTACCAGCATCTTTGCTAAAGCTATTTCTATGTTGCTTGGCCTGCACACACTCTTCACACACTTCATTAGGAATTTCAAATTCTGGTAGACCATTTACCATATGCTTTTGCTGCAAGTTACACATATCTTTGAAATTCAAATGACCAAGCCTGTAGTGCCATAACCATTCATCTCTACTAGCTGCAGTTGCTAAGCATCTATGCTCTAACACATTGAGTTCAATTTTAAAAGTCCTATTCTGAGACATTGGAGCTTTTAAAACTAATCTACCATTACTATCTGTTACCCTCATCAGTTTATCTTTTATTACTATCTTGTAATTCTTTTCAGATAACTGACCTATGCTTAGCAAGTTACTCTTCATACCAGGAATATATAACACATTTGAGATTAGTGATTGCTTACCATCATTTCTCTTGATCAGCACATCACCAATTCCTTCTGCAGCTAATGCACTGTCATTGGCAAATCTCACTTTGCTCTTCATTGATTTGTTGATGCTAACAAACCAGTCTTTTCTCCCAGTCATATGTGAAGAACACCCAGAATCCAAGTACCATTGATCATTGTACTTGTCTTCTTCCTTTGTAGTTACCATCAGCAATGTTTCTTCATTTTCTTGCTTTGCAAATTTTGCATCACTATTTGATTCCTTCTTTTCACCAGTACACTCATCTGCAAAGTGACCATATTTTTGACAATTGTAACATTGAATGTTACTCTTGTCAAATTTTCTATAGCCACCTCTACCACCTCTACCTCCTCTTCCACCTCTTCCACCTCTTCCACCTCTTCAACCATAACTGTTGTTATAGTTCTTGTTGCTTGAGCTGTGAGATTCTTGATTTTCTTTTGAGTTTTGTTGTTGGTGATTGCCTCCATTCTTGTTCCACTTCCCTTTGTTCTTCTTTTCTTGTTTTGATTGAGCCTGCAGTGCTACATCTGCTTTAGCCTTGCCTGCAGCTCTTTCACTCATTCTCTGTTCATGAGACTCTAGAGTTCCCTGCAACTCTTCTTTTGACAAGGAGGACAAGTCTTTTGATTCTTCTATTGCCACCACCAAATGATCAAACTTTGGAAGTAATGATCTTAAGATCTTGGCAACCACAGCCTTTGTTGTTAGTACTTCACCACATCCTTTGATTTGATTCACTAATCTTGTGACTTTAGTGAAATAATCACCAATGCTCTCACTTTCTTCCATTTGTAATAATTCGTATTGCCTCTTGAAAGTTTGAAGTTTTACCTCTTTCACTTTCTCAGCACCACCAAAAGATTGAGCCAAGATATCCCAAGCTTCTTTAGTACTTTCACAATCACCAACCTTTTCAAAGTTGTCAGGATCCACACATTGATGGATTATGAACAAAGCTTTGAAATCTCTTTTCTTCAATTCCTTATGAGCTGTCTTTTCTTCATCTGAAGCACTATCAACAATTGTTGACATTCCTTCTGTTACAAGATTCCACATATCTTGGTAACAGAACACCACCTTCATCTGCTTGCACCAATTATCATAGTTCTTCCCTGTCAAGATTGGTAGATTCATGGGAAAATGACCATTTGAATGAGAAGTTGACATCTTGAAAGATCAAGAAACACTGCAAGAATTGCTTCTGAGATCAGAACCAGGAGCTCTGGATACCACTTGTTGGCGCAGCCACTAAACACAGAACACAGATCCACACAGATCTATAAGCACTCAGAGCAGATCCACAGAGTTCTATACACACACACAGAACAGATCAACAGAGTTCTATACACACACAGAACAGATCCACAAAGATCTATATGGACACAGCACTAGGCCTGTTATGATCTCACTCACACATACACACACACACTTATCACTGTTATGAAGAACTTATGATGAAGAAGATGATGAAATGATTAAAGAAAGAATGAATTGAAGAAGAGAAAGAATAGGGAAAAATAAGAAGCTTTATTAATCACTTTGTAAAATGAAAGTTACAATGCAACTCCTTATATAGATGTTGCTTTCACTAACAAGTTACCTAATCACTTAGTAACTAATTGTAACTAACTAGCTTCTAAACACTTAACTAACTCTTAAAACTGAATTACAACAAATTCTTAACTACCTAAGACATTCACAACATAACTAACTCGTGTAACAAGCAACAAACTTGTCTCACAAGTAACTAACCTAACAACTATGGATTAATCTCAACAGAGGAGAATAGCAATGAGTGCAAAACGGCTTTAGCCATGCTTCCATGGTGTGCGTGTTATTTGGAGGAAGTTGAGAAAACAAAAGAAAAAAAGAAGCAAAAGAGGCATGCCTAAGCAATGAAAAGCTTGCAAGGTTGAACTGAAAGAAGAAAAAAAAAAAAAAAAATTCAACATGTTTTGACAGCAACTTCACGGTAGTTAACTAGAGGGGAGGTTTGTGTGATGTGAGAAAATAGAGGGTGTGTTAGTTATATATGACTAAAATTTAGGGGAGGTGGGTGTATTTTTCCCTAAAATAAATAAATGTAAAGATATAATTGTTTTTTCGTTCCCCGATTTACACCCGAAAATCCCGAGTTCTACCCGATCATCCCTAAATATAGATGCGTCACACAAGTCACTCTCTCCTAATCCGCAACCGTGACCTAATTTCTTAGGCGGCTGTGCAAACTGAAATATATTTAGTTAAATAAAATTAAGGTGACAGTAGAATTTTTCTTAACAGAGTAAAAAGTAGAAATTAAACATGTGGAAAAATGGAAACAAACAAATTCTTTGTTCTTTTATTTTGATGACAGAAACAAGTGATTTCTTTTTCTTTCTTCTTTTGATTTTTTAACGAAGTGACAATCACCGAAAAAAAAGCCTCCTACACATAATATTACGGATTTGAACCTTTTCAACATTTGTCAAATGGATTAGATTTTTTTATTTTTTATCAAGTAATTTAGTAGCTAGAAATTTCACATTTAAGATGGATAAGTGAGACCAGAGTTCAAACTCTGGCCCCCTCAAACCCGATCCGTTCAAACCCGAGCCCCCATATATAATTCAATGTTTCTCCCAACTGAGCTAAGAACATCTCCAATAATAGTATCATAGAGAGTTTCATAGACCAATGATCCGCATCTTATTTTTTTTTTATCATTGGAGTTCCATGACGTAGCATAGAGAGTATCAAAATTGATGATACGTACCTTATTTAAGGTTTTGTATCATCAATTTAATATTACATTTTTTTTATATCAAATTAAATATAATTGATCATTTGTTAGTTATATATGATATCCAAAATAGTATCATCATTGAAGCAAAATATGTATGAGTTGCATAAATATTACATGATGTTGTAGAGACCATTTTTTAATGATATATGATATTCAAAGTGGTATTACTATTGGAAATGCTCTAAGTTCACAATGGGATTAGATCTTAACGACACAATCAAGCAATTTGTAATTCTCAGAATAATATCATATTATATCCCATAATTAGAGAAGATTATAGGTACAAGATAGGAGAAATTAGTTGTATCTTGTATGAGAATTGCATTCACCAACCTATCTCTAATTAACTGTACATCTACTTGCAACATTTTAAGTAGTTAAGATTGTATGCTATATTTGGAAAAATAGCACTAAATAATAGTTGACATGTGCTTATATTTTTGTGGCTAAAAAAAATTATGAAAATTTTTGCTTATAAATAAAATTTGACGAGTATTTGTGTATTTATCTTTACCGTAAATGTTAAGTGGAAAATATTAAATTATCAATGATACAAATAATACAATATTAATTAGAGATACAATTGAAAAAAAGTAATTAATATTGTATTAAAAATTGAATTAGGTCCGTCATTTTTGAACAACAATCAGATAGGTTAGAATATAAACGGGAGACTCCCATAAGTCCTATTTCAACTGACAAATTATGCCGAAATTGTTAGGCCGAACTTCAAGACCCGGGTTCGAACTCGGGATCTCACAAGAGAGAATAACATGTTTCCACTTAGTATGGAAGATGATGATAACCAACAATTGATTGCAACATCATTATTTTGTGGCAATATTTTACCAATATTCAGTCATTTTCTAATAAATTATGTTATACATATCTCATTTTATACTATTTCTTCAAAATCAGGTATTCTCTGCATACAATTGTAGAGATTAACCTTACGAGTTGGATAGAACCATCTCACTTTATACAATTAATTTCATTATTATGAAAGCAGCAAAAAATTACATAATTACTCCATCTTCCAAATTCTTATTAGTTCACTTGATTGTGTCCTCCATGCTAGCATTTTCTAGCAAAAATTACTGAATAATGGCAAATCTAGTGAAGTTCTTGCAATGGACTTGTACTCTTCAAGTTTCTTCATTTCTTTTGGCCCAAGTTTCTGTTCATGCAGCTAGATTAAGTGTAGGGCAACAAATAAGATACTACTAATAGATATAGTGTAAAGATTTTTTTCACTATCAATCAATCATAATCGTTAGATCGTTAAGAATATTGACTTTAATCATAATTATTTTTTGAACGAACAAACGCGATTGATTGTGATTTGATAACGGTGCAAAACATTTTACACTGTGAAAATACTCTCTGATTCATATTTTTTTCATCTTGTTTTTTCGATGCAAAAAGACCTAAAATTGTCCTAGTTAGAAATTAAAATTAGGTCCTTCCATCAAAATATTGTTTTCTTGAGTTTAAAAAAAACAGTTTTCTTACTTAAACCTTAATTTCCATCAAAATATTACCATTACCTTGTTATCCCATGCTCTTATGTAGCCAACAAGACAGATTTGCATCTTCTGATCAGATGTAAGATCATTGTTTGCATCAATAAACCAAACATCCTGTAAAATTAGTCCCAATAATATCCATTAATTAGTTTAATATTTAACACACTCACGGTATGTACAAATAATAACATATACCCTTGATTTGTTAATCAATAGTCGATAATATTTAGTTTACACTATAAATTAAATTGCGCGCTTTAGAATAATGTATCAATGATCAAAGAAAGAATCAATGAAGAAATTGTTTAGTTATATAATTGAGTACTCACTATTTTCTTGTAGGCAACACTTGAGAAATCCAAATGAATGCTAACCAATATCTTGAAGTTCTTATCTGAATCAAATTTAGCCCAACCAAAGTAAAGTCCAACAACTTGATCAGGAATTGCAAATGTTGCATTATCTGGATTAAGTAATTCAATTTTGTAAGATTGATAATACCATTTTAAACTTTAAAAATAAAATTAAATTTAACGAGATCAAAGATAGTGTTTTAAAAACCGAACTGAATGGTTCAACCAGTTGAACCTCAAACCGAAATTTATTACGGTTCGGTCGCATAGGCAATAAAATGAGAAAATTAGGAGCTACATAAACCTTTGGTTCCAAGGAGAGATCCATTAACATACAAGCCATTCAGATGAATTGGCTCAATAGGCAATGTGTTATCTATCCCTGCAATTATTAAGTTGAAAAATTACTTTTGTTAATAGAACAAATTATTAATTAGAGAAAATCATCAACATACTTAAGAACTAATAGGTTCATTACAATCATCAAAAGGTGGAAGTCCCCATAGCTCAGGTTGAAACTCTAAAAGTGAATTAAGAGTAACATTTGCCAGTTTAGAACAATCAGATTCGCCACGAGACGGTATGGCGACTACCTTTATTTTTGCAGCATTAGCTGATTTGACACCAACCCTATTAAATAACATTAAAAACATAAGTTTAAATGTTACAAAAACATGATTATTACATTAAAGAAATTAATCAATCATTCAGAGTGTTTTAAGAGATTTAAGAAACTTACAAGGAATCCTCAATCACTAGGCAGTTAGCTTCATGTACCCCCAATCTCTTGGCAGCTTCTTCATATCTGTAATAGTTATCATCAAATATTATATGCTATAAGAAATTCACACATCTATTTTGTTGCGGCCACTACATTGCGGTCATTGTGGCGTTGTGATGTGGATTTTTCTGTGGTTTACAGTCACATTGCAAATGCGAGCTGATGTGATTGCAAACACTAACACAATCGTAATATTGCAGCCACATCAGGTGATACGGTCCGCAACTTAAAACCCTACTTGGGATAGATTGTAAAAAGGTTGGTAGGTCACAGATATGCCTACTTAAAAATTTCATATTATTTCATAAAAGATATCAGAAATGTTAAAGTGTAAAAGTTCACTTATAAATGTAATCATGGTCATTAATTATAGCATATAATCTTACAAATCTGGAGCAGGCTTCCCAAATTTAACCTGGTCATGTCCTAGAATTACAGAGAAGCTTTCTGTCCAACCTACAAAAAACCAATTTTATTAAGTATCTCAAATATAACTTTAAGCTGAAATTAGCGTAATCATTTAATTGGTTACAAAACATTAAGCTGAAAAATAAAGAGCTCAAGCTATGTAGTTAAATGATGAACAATTCAAAAAACTAACCTTTATGCTGAGAAATTTTTGCATATATGTATTCTCTCAAGGAGTTTGAAGCAAGAGCCATTGGCACTCCATTTTTCGCAAAATGTTTGATAATTCGATTAGCTCCAGGCAATGCTTTGACTTCTTTCCACCTAAACCAATATATGAATTGAAAAGAAGAATCATTGAATGTGTAAACAATTGAAAACAAGACTTCTGATTTTAGTTTTATTGTTGTTGACAGAAACATGTTCATTTGTTTTGATAACAGGTTCAGAAATCAAAATAAACTGTCTTTCTTAGCAATCTAACAATGTTGTGCTGTATATATTACAAAATCAGTTTTGAACCACATTTTCTATCTTTCATTATATGTATACTTGATATGAATGTCTTAAAATATGTTCTGGTCATATGAAGCAGGTTTCGGTTGTGACTACCTCGACCAATTTATAAACATATTTTCATGTCATATCTCGTCTGATATGGACTCTCAATGCTCACTCTCACGCCCATGACTAGATATCAGAAACGTGACTTGAGTGGCCGATAGAAGGTGGCCCAACAAATCTCGGATAGATTCTGATACCATACACATAACTCAACCCTACAGATCTGATTTGTAAGTTGAATGATACCTCCACTTATAAACAAATTTTGATTTCATAGTTTATTCAATATAGTACTCCCAACCTATGAAGCATGGACCCAGACACAAATACCAGACACGACACAGACACTGAAAATAATTTGAGAAAATGACACAATTCAATGTAATAATAAGTGTCAATGTTGTGTCGGTGTCTGACAACGCCTAATCCGAAGACTGTTCGGGCTTCACAGATCCTAAAAATATGATCTCATATCGGTTTGACCTCGTAACTTTATGTTGCATTCATTAGTACATAAGGTATGAAAAGCAAATAAAAAAATGTTACCTTTCCCTATAAAGAGGGTTAATTTCTTTGATAAATTGGTCAGGTGTTAATGGAAGTTGATAGTCCTTAACTATTAAAGCAGCTGAATCCTTCTGTGTCATCCCTAGTCTCTTCTTTTCTTCCCTTTCTTTATTCAATTCCTTCCCATACTTTCCCAAAAACTCATTCAACACACCCCTTGTAGCCCTTTCTACACACCAAAATCATCAACACAAATTCAATATTCAGAAGAAAAAAAATACTAAAAAAACAAAACTTCACAAACATCAAACATTATGGTTGAAAAAAAAAAAGAGGGTATAAAGGGAAATAAATACCAGTATCCAAAAGTGTGCCATCTAAGTCAAAAATAACAGCTGAAACATTGGTTTCATTGTTGCAACCTTGAAACTCACAACAGAAACTCATGATAAAACCAAAGTTAAGATTGCAGCAATTGGTTGGTTAGAATAATGAATAATAATATATGTTTTTAATAATAATAATATAGTAGTATATATGTAGTAACACTTTATGTGATCTCTATCTATGACATGAATGAACTAAGCATAAATTCTAAGTGATAGTTGATATGATGTAGCGTTAGTATCACGAATGAATGAGCATGTTGTTGTGGATATTCCATCGAATGAAAGAGTTTGAAGCTTTATTCTTCACGGAATTACATGCCATGCCACAATAATGTTATGTCTAAATTATCTCATGTTGCTCGTGACTCTTATATAAATAATCAAATTATACAATAATTAATTAGGAATTCTACTGGTTAATAGTTAGTTATGTTGGGACTTGGGAAAGTGTTGGTGACATATGCCTCTAGGAAAAAACAACTTTTTTTTTACAATGAAAAACACAAACTGAGAGTTTCACATGTTATTATATGAATCAATCCTGTTTAATAAAAATTCATAAACCGTTAATCTTAATGAGTTTTAATAACATATCAAATAATTTTCAATTTCTTTAAAAAAAATTATGGATGATTTATATGATATAAACTTTTAATCCAACAGTGGATTTTGTAAAATTTGTATTCGTTATAATGATATTGATCACTTGTCCACGGTGGACCACGTAACATTAGCCATAGTTTCACTCCAAGCGAAAGAAATAATTTTAAATATTCTGCTATCGACTCGAAAACTAATTTCATATCTAATCTAAAAGAAATGGCCTAAGTTATAAGTTGTGTGTGTGGAGATACATTGAAGCTCCTACCAAAATTAAAGATGAATTAGTTAAAAAAAATAAATTAATCAAGTAGTCTAGTGGATAAAAAATTTATCCTTAAGATGAATGAATGAAGTGTTCGGAGTTCAAAGCCCGACTTCTGCATTTTAAATGAGGTGTCCCTCTTGGGGATAATTTATTTCAATTTTTATGAAATAAGAAAAATATAATTGTATTATTCTCCACATTGTTTAGGTTTATATTGTCCCTAAGAAAAGTTTATAATGGAGCATATATACTTATATATTTAATGTTATAAAAGTTTATTTAATAAAACATTAATCCCTTTAATTGAAAAGTATTTGTGAAATGATAGCATTTGATATTGACTTTGCCTACTCTATTTTTTTATTATGTGAACTTTAAATATTTATTATCATACAAGATTTTAGATTTAAAATGCAATGTCAATGTCAATCTCAATATTGCAATTTGTTTAATCAAACGAAAGAAATATTACTTTTTCAAACTCTCCAATGATCGGCAAAAAATTTAATGACACCCACAAAAATTTAATAAGAAAACATTCATTTCCTTAAACAAGTACCAGATAATCTCTCCCTTCACTTTCAAAAACAATTCATTTGTAGGTATGAATTATTATGGTCATGAAAAACTTCTAACTAGCTAGAAAACTAGTTGCATGTTTATTTATTATTCAAGACTTTTCTTCAAAAGTTCTCAATTGTTTTATAGATTACATCACACAAATATGTTGATCAAAAGACACTCTAACTTGCAGCTATATTATTATTATAGAGTAAAAATCTGAAGTGAAAGCTACTTTCACAATTATTACTTATATTACATGAATTAGTCTCAGCAATCACGCCACTTGTTTCGGTTTTCCGCACTTGCTGTCTAGTTGTTTGCTTCCAAATTTTGGAGCAAAAGAATTAGTGATGAATTTAAATCATAATAGAATAACAGTGGAGTGATAATCTGCAATATAACAACAGTATCTCCATATAAAGGTGGAGCATTTCATTGGAACAGCAAATACACCAAGAACAATCCTCATCAAATCAATCTCCAACAGACAGAAGGAGGTGTTTAGGAGTGAAACAGGCCATTTCAAGACACCACACAAATAAAAACATAATATACCACAAATCTGAGTTTTTCTTTTCCTCTATGGGGAAGTATGGCCAATTAACAAGAAACAGAGAAAAAGGAAACAATGGAACCCTAACTCTAGCTAGTACACAAATAAGTAATCATCCCTCTAATGTTTCATGTCCAAACACATGCATCAAATCCTAAGGAAGTTCCCACCAACCAACCATTGGCCTCACAATCACTGCCATTACAAAAATAGTGAAATGAATAAATTGAAGTCGTCAAAGGAAATTAAATTGTAGCTACCAGATTTGAAGAATTACTCACCTCTACATCGTCACCTCCACCAAGCTTAGCAGTGCCGTTTGCTTTCTGGGACTCTTCTGTGGCGGGAGGTAAGAAAAAATCAGTAAACATTGATAGGAAAGGACCACCAAAAATACATAACTACCACAACTAATATGTTCAGCATTAAACCTCACAATCTAGGTGCCTTCATAACTCATATATAGTTAAGCATCCTATAGTATCAGTTTCATGAAAAATTCTTAGCTACACATAATCTACCACATTAGCAGCTACTATATAAAAGCATATCTAGAGAAAGGTGCAATTATATTTTGTGCTCCAATCCATTGAACATGTTGGACAATTTGGGGGTTTATGATAGACTGTAGCTAGGAAATAATCAAAACTTCAAACCCAGCAGTTATCATCTATCTGTACATGACTGGTTGCCCTTGTCATATCCTCTGGAACTGTCTGTAATTCTTGTTAAACATCTCAAAAGAAATATTTTTGTAAGTCTTTTATTGATAATTACCTCCATCTTCTGGGATGTCAGAAGTCCAGAGAGTCAGATTGTCCCTCAGAAGTTGCATGATCAACGTACTATCTTTGTAGGACTCCTCATTCAAGGTGTCAAGCTCTGAAATCGCTTCATCAAAAGCTTGCTTTGCAAGATGGCAGGCTCTGGAAAAAGGAAAACATGTTCTCTCTCAGCAAGTACACCACCAATTTCAATCAAAATTCAAGTTAAAAATTAAATAGACAAACCTTTCTGGTGAATTCAAGATCTCATAATAGAAAACTGAGAAATTCAAAGCCAGACCCAATCGAATGGGATGGGTGGGGGGTAATTCAGCCTCTGCTGCAGTGGTAGCAGACTGCAATATAGAAAACAACAAGTTTGAGGTAGTGTCATAAAAGGATAAAATAAGTATTCTGAATAGGATACTACTTTGATTAGCAGCTCTTTCAAAATGAACGTAGTTAAATGTAATGCGAGAAGAAACTTAACATGTTATACAGTAGAAATAAAAAAGGAAATATTGATTCAAAGCTAGGGAAGCAACAATTGCGCGATATTTTTTGCAAGCACCAAAAACATGATCGCATTCGATATATACAATAGATGGAAGGATCATCAATAGATGAGAAGAATAGTAGTTAAAGAGCAATCTATGCAGCATAAAATTGCGGAGGTAATGACAACAAAGTTCTCCAATTCCATTAATCAACCATGTTTAGATAAACGAAACTATAGCAAGGAAGGGTAGAATAGGAGATAAACGGGACAAATAATGCCGAGACTCAAGTACCAAGGGTTTAATTGCAAACTTGATATGCCTATGAAAAAAGTGTAAATCCAAAGTCACCAAATGGACTGGAATTTCCAAATAACTGTTGTTATGAATAGCCCACTCGGTTGGATTCTTTTAAGTTTTTTATAAGCGCAGAAATCACTTAAAGATACTGTACAATTACTCTCAATAAAAGAAAACCATGTGTAAAGTTTTCAGAAAGAATGAAAAAAGAACTCTACAAAACAGAGGGCATTGCATGAGCCTATTAGGTTGGCCAAATTAAATTTGAAGAGCAAAATAATTTTTTAGATCAATTGCTAACAGTAACAAAGGCTGCATGTTTTTATCGAACTCGTAAAATTAACCAACTATGAGATAGAACCAGGTGCAAATCTCATATAAACTGCAAAAACAAGATACTATACTAGAATATAAATTTTACCTCATAAGCTTTCATTGACTGATCACCAGCCTCCTTCTTCTCATTGCCTGTCTTAAATTCCGCAAGATAGCGATAATAATCTCCTTTCCTGCAAGAAGAATATTCAAATATCACATAATACACTTGAGCCAAAAAAAAAGACAAATATACAACCAAAATCAGTAGTATAAAACGCGACAAGATTGCTCACATCTTATAGTAAAACACAGTTGATTCACCAGCTGTAGCAGAAGGTATAAGGTGTTCATCAATAACTCTCATAACATCATTACAGATGTTTGAAAGCTCTGTTTCAACCTTATGCCTATACTCCTTAATCCGTTTCGCATTTACATCATTTCCCTTCGACTCTTCCTTTTGCTCTATGGAAGACAGAATCCTCCACGAAGCTCTACGAGCACCAATCACATTCTTATAACCAACCGAAAGCAAATTCCTTTCTTCAACAGTCAATTCAACATCAAGATTCGCAACATTCTTCATCGAATCCACCATCTCTGTCACAAAAATAGACAACAAAAAAATCAATTTTTTTTTTAAAATAGTTACATGCTCAGATTTCAAATCTGATCAGATTTCACAGGTAGAACAAGCACACAACTTTGATCAACTAAAAAATATTAATAGAAATTAAACATGCAATATTGCAAAAAAAAAAAAATTTATTTTTTTTGAAATAGTTACATGCTCAAATTGAACACAGTTTTCATGTTATTTTTCTAAGAAAACAAAAACAGAAAATTAAAAATTAAATTCTTAACCCTAATCAATACAGTAAACAACAAATCATAAACACTAATAAAAACTTAAAAGAGACTAAAAATGAAAAAATCAAGTGATATCAATTGAATTAAGTCAAATTAAGTTGAAATTCAAAATTGCATAATCAAGTATGAAAATCAAGCAAAATTGATGAAGAGAAGTGAAACAAACCTTCGTATCGTTCAGCTTGTTCAGCAAGCTTGGCGATGTAGACGAAGTTATCGCGATCCTTAGAAGAAGCCATGGTAGATCTCTTAGAAATTAGGGTTTGGAAATTGCGAAATCTCTCTCTCTCTCTCTCTCTTTCAGTGTGATGACTCTGTCTCTGTCACTATCTTTCACTGCGTTTTCTTCTTGGTCGAGGTAGAAAAAGAGTGGGCTGTTAAATGACGAATTTGTCCCTGTGATTTCTTTGTTTTTTCTTTGGGGAAACGGTCATTTTGGTCCCCGATTCTGCAGCTCGCTGTCACATTGATCCCCGACTTATGTAAAAATGCAAAATAGTCCCTGACTCTGCAGTCCGTTAGTCATTTTGGTCCCTAACTCTGCAGCTCGCTGTCATTTTGGTCCCTGACTCTGCAGTCCGTTAATCATTTGATCCCTGCAGTCCGTAAAAATACTAACTGATTTCAGAGTCAGGGACTATTTTGTGTTTTTCCTTAAATCAGGGACCAATATGACAGCGCGCTGCAGAGTCAGGGACCAAAATGACTGTTTTCCTTTTTTCTTTTTGGTTCTGTTGACGTAAAGGACTATGTAAGCGCATAGAATAAACTTGATTTTTAACCAATTGCTGTTTGCCACGTGTTCCGTTAAATCATAGGTAACATCTTACTACATTCAAAGGCCGCTTAATAATTTTGTAAGTTCTGTTTGACTTTTTTTACTTATAGATTATTGATGTTAGACCAAAAAAACATTTTTAATTATAAAGATTTTATTGCTTATATATTTATTTTCTTGGTATAATTTTCTTTTATTTTTGTACTGTTATATGTTTTTATTCTTGGATTATTGTCTTTTAAGTATTTCATTTTTATAGGCTCCGTGATTGGAAGATTATGGACCGTTATAGAAGGTTTTTTTCTTGAATTACTAGCTCGACTCACTTATTCGTGAGAAATGATTCTCTCAATTTTTTTTCCTCAATTGTTACATCTTAATTATTGATCAATTTTTCTTTACTTTTAAATAATTTAAATATTATCATATGTTTTGATCTCATGGTCTAGATACACACATTATCTCCTCAAAATTTTTCTGAATGGAGAGAATCCATTCTCCTCATTCACTATCTTGGCACGCTCTTTCCACTAACCCATTATGGCAAAAAAAAAATCTTTTCACTATATTGGAAAAATCTCTTTTGTCGCTCTCTAGTTAGTAGTTACCATTCATCCATCTCGTATAAATAATTCGTATGAGATTACATAAAAGTTCACATTTAAGATGGAAAAATACCACTATTCATGACCGTGCTAAACATTCAAAGTATTTAATTATTTATTTGGACATTTTAAATTTATGTTAGGTTGTTAATTTTAAGTAGATCACTTTGATGAATGATCTACAAACCAAACACTTAAAAATCACTTGATTAGATTATTTTTCATAAGCAACTCTTTGCAACACTTAAATATCTATTTCTCATCTATTTTTACAGTGAACTTCATTCCACTTTTAATATATCATGAGTTATCATTAAAATTTTGAACTATGTTTAATTTTATTGTTGGTGTTACCATTCTTTGAGGAAAATTCATATCCAAACATGAAAAGGACTAAAATGTTATAAAAAATGATAAAGTACTAAAATGTTAACTAAAATTAAGTTAAAAGACTAAAAATGTAATTTTGCATTTTTTTAACTATACATTTTAGTTTTTAGTAGTTGATATTTAAAATTCCCTAATTTAAACTTTGAAAAAATACTTCAAAAATTCATTCATTTTAAAAATTCTCTAAACTTATGAATTATCATCCTGACAATAAAGTTCACATAGAGAAATTTGATTTTTCCTCTAAATTACATTATCTCATTCAAACATATTCTTAAAATTTAATACTATATGAAAAAAAAAAATGATAAAATTCCTCAATATATCACTACTACAAAGTAATGGAAATAAGTGAAAAACTGTACATCTTATGACTTCACCAATCCTCTTTTCATTAAAAAGAAAAACATTTTGGACTTCAATAATCATTCTCAAACTAGTTGACTTAAAAGGGAAGAAGAAAAGATCACAGTGGAAGATACATGAATACATACATATAGTACCAAAGCAAAAAAAAAAGGTACATTACATATACTTGTTTACTTCCAATTCTGTGTACAAATTAGAGAAGTTTAACTTACATCATAAACAAATTATTTTTCACTATTTGATCAATAAATCTCACTATTAGATCATATGAATTATGATAAGACTTATTGATTAAATAGTAAAAAAAACATATTTGTTTGTATTAGGGGTGTTCACGGTTCATAAACTGCACTGAACTGAACCATATATATGGTTCAGTTCAATAACTGAAACCAATTTTTATAAAAACTGGTTTATTTCTCAAACCAGTTTCAGTTCAATTCAGAACCAGTTTAGAACCAGTTTACATCTTTAAATCGGTTTAGTTTTAGTTAATTGGTTTAAAACCAGTTTTTTAGTAAAACCGGTTTATTTTTTGAAAAACTGGTTTTAAACCAATTTTTGTAATTTTTTTATAAAAAAAAACTGCTTTTCGATAAAAACAATTTCGGAGTTTTTTTTCCGAAAAACAGTTTCAGTCTTTTTTTCAGGAAAAAAGTTCCGATATTCTTTATGGAAAAAAGTTCCGATTTTTTTTCGGAAAAAAAGTTCCCGGTTTTTTCGGAAAAAAGTTTCGATTTTTTTAGAAAAAAAGTTTCCGATTTTTTCCAGAAAAAAGTTTCAATTTTTTTGGAAAAAAAGTTTCCGATTTTTTCGGGAAAAAGGTCCCGACTCCCGATATTTCCTGGAAAAAAAGTTTCCAATTTTTTTGAGAAAAATAATTACCGATTTTTTCGAGAAAAAAATTTTCTGACTTTTTCGGGAAAAAAGTTCCGATCGTTTTCCGGAAAAAAGTTTCCGATTTTTTTCCGGAAAAAAAGTTCCCGATTTTTTTGGAAAAAAGTTTCCGATTTTTTCGGGAAAAAAAGTTTCGATTTTTTTCGGAAAAAAAGTTTCGATTTTTTCTTGGAAAAAAATTTCCCGATTTTTTCGGAAAAAAAGTTCCCGATTTTTTCGGAAAAAAGTTTCCGATTTTTTCCGGAAAAAAAGTTTAGATTTTTTTCCGAAAAAAAATTTCAATTTTTTTTTTGGAAAAAAAGTTCCCAATTTTTTCGGAAAAAAGTTTCCGATTTTTTCCGGTTTTTTTCGGAAAAAAATTTCGATATTTTTTTGGAAAAAAATTTCTCGATTTTCTTCGGGAAAAAAAGGTATCGATATTTCCTGGAAAAAAAGTTTCGATTTTTTCGAGAAAAAAAGTTACCGATTTTTTCAAAAGAATTTTTTCCGATTTTTTTTTTATCCAAAAGAAAATTCCTAATTTTTTTTGCAAATTAATAAATATTTTTCTTTTTAACAAATATAAAAAACAGTTCATAAATTCAAACTGGTTCTGAATTAGTTATAAACTGAATTGTAACTGTTTATTAAAAGTGGTTCAGTTCAAGAATTGTATTGAATGGTTCAGTTTAAAATATGGTTCAGTGCAGTTCGAACTACAATTTGGTTCAGTTAATTGAATTTTTGAACACCCCTAGTTTGTATGATGTAAAACTATTTTATTTGTGCACATTAGACAAAGTTTATACTTTATATTAAAATGTGCATAAAGTTGTTTTCAATGGTTTGACAATGAAATTATCACATAATAGAACAAGCTGCATGAGGATTGTCATCACTAAAAGTAGCACCAGTTTGATGGCCAAAGATTGAAGATTGAGAAGGATAGTGATAGTAGTTAGGGTCACTACTATCATAACCATGCTTATAGTAGTTATAAGATGAGGAAGGTTGTGAAGCATAATAGGGGACAGGGCCATTGATTAGATGTTGTTGATGATATTGGCTTTGAGACTCTGCTGTGTGAGGAAGTTGCCATAACTCAGCCCTAAGACCGGTTCTTCGAACCCGTTTTAGAACCTTTTTTTGATCAGTGTATGATCCATTCACGGTCACTTTTTGTAACTTCATGTCTATTTCAATGTTATCCACACCTTAAATATAAAGAAAACATAAAAACTTAATAGGCCAAAAAATCATATAATCACTACTAAAGAAATCGAATTTAATTTGTAGCAAAAAAAAAAAAGAAACAAAAAAAATTGAATTTAGTTACATGAACATAAATACACAAAAAAAGTGAGATTCGTCTCTAATTCAGTCACTAATTTAATGATAAAAAATAGAAGAAAAAAGCAAATAAACCTTTCATTTTTTGAAGCGCAGTTTTCACTTTGTTTTCACATCCAGGGCAATCCATGTGTACCCTCATCTCTACGATCTAATTAAGACAAAGAAAGAAACATTAATTTCTTTATCCAACATGATCATAAAATATCTCGAAGTGTTTAATCAATAACTACAATCAATGTCGTTGTGTGTGACTGCTCTTGACCAAATATTTTTTCGACACTACTAAAACTCGAACTTGAGAGTAGCAAATTAACTTCAAGAGTGTCTTAGGATTGACCTTAAAACCACTAGATCATGAGATTTGGTTAAAGAAACATTGATTTGAATCCTCATGTATATGTATAATAATCAATATATTCAAGGAAAAAAATTAGATAAAAAATGAAAGTGGTATTGCTTGCTTACAGTCATTTTGCTCTTTGTGAAAGTTGATTATAATGTATGCTAATAATATGAATCTATCTCCAACTATAGCTAAATATATAGAAGAGGATGCTTTGATGATTGGACTTCATCTTTAATTGCTTGTAATGGGATGAAGGGATGGGTTTATTTTTTATTTTTTAAATCATATACTAAAATATTAATTGGGCAGGCCTAAATCACCGACTTTAAGTTGTTATATAGTCCTTTTAAGAATTTTGAAATTAGAACTTGAAGCAAAGTGGAAAATGTTGCTTTATGAATGGATCAACCACCTCAATGTAATGTCACAACTCACATGTACTTAAGTTTTGCTGAAGTTAAGGCACATTATATAGATCCATGCCCAATTTAATACTCTCTGTTTGACTTTGTGTTTGCAATTGCATTCCCATTCCCCTCATTTAAAAATCTAATTATTGTTAACCAAGTTGTTTGGGCTCCAGTGGCAAGGAGCTCATTCCAAGGACGTGCTCGGGGAATGCCGGGTTCGATTCCCAGGGAAAACAACAATTGGCCAGTGCGCATGCCTCTACGCACAAGCCGGCTTAGTCGCTCACAGGGTGGGTCGGAACCGGTGCGAAAGCAAAAAAAAAAATCTAATTATTGTTGTATGATTCTATTCTCTTAGGTGCCAAAATAAGTGTTGTTTTAGTGAAAGAAATTTTTATTATTATATGTGGTTGACTTGGTGTTTGCATTCCCATTCCCATTCCCATTCCCATTGTGTTTGCATCACATATTTTTATTTTAAAACATTGAGTTTTTTGTAATTATTAGTATAATGTTTTGTTTAAAAAATTAATTATATTATTAATTTAAAAAAATATGTGTTTTGACACACTTAAAAATATGGTAATGAAGCTAATCCTTTTAAAAAGTAGAGAAGATTTCTACTCCACACAATACCAAAAAAAATATAAAAAAATCTAAAAAGAGAATCTTCCATAGTTTAGAATCAAGTTTTTAAGTTAGAAAGTGATCTAAATGAACTTAAATTTGAGAATAAATCTTTAAGGTGTGTTCATGATGTTACAGAATATCAATTCAGTATCAATGAGGGTTGGATTTATCACAATGAGCTAGACTCCTACAACGTAACAAATCAAAGTTCAAATCCTGACCGAGAGAGGTGTTCTAATTTGATGTCGTCCAGCCTCGAATAAGATAATCCTACAATAGTAGTGTATAAGTTAGCATATTTCCATTACCACATATCTTTACATAGATTGTTCCAGTACAGCTAAATGTCTTTATTTGCTTTTAGCTCAAGAATGCGATATCGAATCTCGTTCTCAAACATATCCTCAGATTGTAGGTTGCCATCCAAAATGCACTGTAGAACAGTTTGCAGACTAGCAATTTCTTGATCTTTGGCCTTATCCTGAGTTCATGTACATAGTAATAATTTATTTATAACTAATCATGCAGGGCTATTTGCAAAAATGGAAAGTTTGATAAAATATAATTTCAATAAGAAAACAGAAGAACCTTGATTTCAATGGAGTTGGTTTTCTCAAAACTGCTGTCACAACTCACAAATCAGTTTGGCATTCTGGACGTGTTCTCGCAACATATCAACTGATTGATTCTTGCCAGCCAAGTTATATGCACAACTGAATCTAACAGCTCCAACAAATTGCTTTTTCCTAATAAGATTCTTTTCAACAAAATCTACAAAGTGCAAAAAAATAAATTCAATTCATCAAAAAACTTGGTAGAACAGAAGTAGAATAAGTTCTAATTAACGAAAAAACTAAGCCGATTGCACTACATATAGGAATGGCAGGGAAAGTAACAATTGATATGAACACATTTGATTTGATAATCATATGATAAAATATCTAAACTATAATGCATATCTAAATTAACATACCAGAAGCTTTATTTGCAAAACCAAGGGTTCCAAACAGCTCTACAGCAATCTTGTGCGGAGCAACAAATGCAAAAAGCTCCAATACTTGATCTTCATCGAAATAATAAAGCAATCCATAAATTGACAAAAGCATAAAAAAAAAAGAACCGCCAATGAATTTTCAGTATTTTCTTTCATGTTAGCTTTCATATCAAGTGCTAGCTTCAATGCTTCTTCTCTTACACAAGGTTTAATAATTGGTGAGATTCTCATAAGTTGTTCTAGCAGATAGATCTGGTAATCAGCAATAGTCACAACATTGTCTCCCTTCTTACACAGTGGAATAATGGGGTTCTGTATCATCTCCAAAACAAGTCTCGATGGATCTGATGATTCTCGTATATCAACTAAAATACCGCTGTAAAATGACTCAAATCGATCAGTTTTCTCACTTGTGTCCAACTGCAAACTTGTTCTACCAATGCTACGACTTAATTGATCGTCCATGTAAGGTGCAACTGCATATTTAGACAGCAGATATTTAAGCCTCCTCGTATTTATTGTGGCATAATTAAATAATAGTGACAGAGAGAAGATTTCTACTTGACTAAGACATAAACTATTAACATGATTAAAAATGTTTTTAAATAATTATCTTTAGTAACTTCTTCCTTTCGGACTCTAACGTTTCTGCTTGTCCGCCAATTAGTTTGTTCATTGCATCAAGATCTTTCTCTTTGGCCTTAAGTTCCAAAGTACATTCAGCAATTTTTTGGGAAACAGCCTTGAGTTCCTCTTCCTTCCTTCCACGATTCTAAGCAATGACTTGACGAAGTTCTATTTCTTTTGAAATTTTACCCTTGACTTGAATAAGTTCTATCTTATTTGTCTTGAGCTCGTGCTTGCACTCTCTAATCAAGTCCTCCATCAAATAGAGCTGTCCTTCCTTCACTACAAAATCCTTCATACATTCTTCAATTTTCGCCAGCATTTTGTCGTGAGCTTCATTATTTCTTCTAACACAACCAACTTGACTTTTCTTATTTTTAAGCTCTCTGGAGCACTCCTCAATGTCTCTCATTATGGACTTCAATCTCTTCTCTTCTACTTGCTTCCTCCTTTTGCTTTTCTCAAACGATTTTTCTAACAACGCAATACCAATCTTCAGCGAAGAAAATGGTTTATCAGTTGATTTGTCCGAACTTTTAATTATACCCGACAAACGAATACTATCATTTTCATCTTTTTGTTGATCATCATATGATAACATCTTTGATTTCTTAACAGAAATATGCAAGGAATTGCTATTGTTATCATCAAACAACCTTTTAACTAGTCCTGGAGTAGTAGGCTTCTTCTTAATAGATGCACCCCGTTTACTACTACATGTTCCCAAACTCGAAATCTGAGATAACCTTGTCGATAAAGGAATATCATCATTCTCATCTTTAAATTCAAAGTCTTCACAAGAAACAGGTAAGTTCCCATCATCACCACCACTGCATAATTTTGGACCCAATTCGAGTTAATTCGATTTATTGTCAACTTTAGAATAAGTAGATAAATTTAAAGATCAAATTGATAGAAAGTTATAAATAATAACGACTTAATTTATAGTAAATAGTAAAGTATAAAGACAAACTTGACGATTTATTATAGTCGGAGAACTTTTTAAAATATTTATAAAGGTAGATACATATTTGAGAAAAAATAATAGCTCTTTTGTCAAAAATTTGAAATAAAAAAATAGAAGTCATATCTCGTAAGTGCTACTTCGACTATGGTCAACAAAAGTGAAATATTATACATGGTTTTTTTAAATTAAATTTACCCCTTATCATTTGGGGTATTTATCCATCAACAAATAAAAACAAGCTATATTAATTAGTTACAAATTAGTTACCACATGCAAATCTACTTATATAATTTGTTCTTATTGATTGTTGGGCAAATATCCAAAATTATTAAGGGGTAGATCTACTTATGTAACTTGTCATAAAGATCTATAATTGTATAAAGATCTACTGCATTTTAAAAATGGTGAAATTATTAATTAAGCTTTTATACATTCAAAACTTCAAAACATATGGCATGTACTCCAAATAACTAAACATTTCTACATAATAACTAATTTAAACCTCTAAAAATTAAACACATAAAAACATGAGATAGAAAAGGTACATAAGAAATAAAGATAACCATGTTAACTAATATATATCATAAGTTTTCATTCATTCCTAATAATTAGACTTTTTACAGAGAGTCATGTTAATTAGCAAGCTTCCACTACCACATTTCTTTACATAGGTTGTTCAGGAACAAAATCTAAATGCCTTTACTTGCTTTTAGCTCAAGAATGCGATATTTGATATCCTTATCAAGCATATCATGAAATTGTAGTTTGTAATCCAAAATGCACTGTAGAACTGTTTCCAGACTAGCAATTTCTTGATCTCTGGCCTTATCCTGAGTTCAAGTACATAGTAATAATTTATTTATTTATAACTATAATGCAAAGGTATTTGTCAAAATGGAATGTTTGATAAAAATAGAACTTCGATAAGAAAAAACTGAAGTACCTTGAATTCAATGGAGTTGGTTTTCTCACAACTGCTGTCACAAATCAGTTTTGCATTTTGGACGTGCTCTCGCAACATATCAACTGATTGTTTCTTGTCATCCAAGTTATATGCAAAGCTGAATTGAACAGCTGCAACAAATTGCTTCCTCGTGATAAGATTTTTAACAAAATCTGCAAGGTACAAGAAATGTCAATTCATCAAAACTTACTAGAAAAGACATAAAATAAGTTCTAATGTTAGATCTGTTGGGGAAAAAAAATGAAGCCAATTTAGACTTCACAGTTCATACAACAATTCTTAATATTTACTTTATCTCATACAACAATTTAGACTTCACAGTTCATTTTCAACATATAATTTGAGAGTTCCTATCTCAGAGTTCTGCACTAAGAACACTAGCAACAACCTCATCCCGACTGCAGATAGGAATGGTAAGGAAAGTAACAATTGATATGAACACATTTGATTTGATAATCATATGATAAAATATCTAGGCGTATCTAAATTAACATACCAGAAACTTTATTTGTAAAACCTAGTGTTCCAAACAGCTCAACAGCAATCTTGTGCTGAGTAACAAAAGCAAAAAGCTCCAAAACTTCGTCTTCATTGAAAGAATCAAGCAATCCATAAATCGACAAAAGTAGTAGAAAACCAAGAACAACCAAAGAATTTTCAGTATGTTCTTTCATGTAAGCTTTCAAATCAATTGCTAGCTTCAATGCTTCTTCTCTTACACAAGGCTCAATATTTGGTGAGATTCTCATCAGTTGTTCTAGCAGAAAGATGTGGCTATCATCAATAATCACAATGTCGTCTCCCTTCTTACACAGTGGAATAATGGGGTTCTGTATCATATCTAAAACTACTCTTGATGGATCCGATGAGTCTAGCATATTAATTAAAATACCATTGTAAAGCGACTCGACTCGATTAGTTTTCTCACTTATATCCAATTGCAAACTTGTTCCACCAATGATACGACTTAGTTGATCATCCATGTAAGATGCAACTGCATATTTAGACAGCAGATATTTAAGCTTCCTCATATTTATATAAGCATCAGTAAATAATAGTCACACTGACAATAAGATTTTGTTTTTCTTCAAGAAAACAAACCATATACTATGCTAGAATGTAAGACATGTCCTAGATTGAATTATATGGTTGCAGAAGAAAGCATTATACTATCTGTTACAATCACTGTCAACATAGCACCTTAACTGAATAACTAGAGACGGTGACTAGAAGTAGTTTCCCAAATCGGACTATTAAACACTTTTTGCAATATACTTGAAAATTTTAAACTACATTAATATACTAATTTATCATTAGAAGTACCATAATAATGTATTAAAACCTTAGCTATGGATAAAAAACCCAAGAATTTTTTGAACTATATAATCCAAACTAGTTTTACAATGTGTGGGTGTGATATGAAAAGAGGAGAATATTTCAACTTGACTAAAACATTAAATATTAACATGATTAAAAATGTCTTTAAAGAATTATGTAGATCAGGTTCTAAAAAATATCATCATCATTAAGAGGAACAGTTGTAATGAAATTCTTTCAATAAACTAGATGAATAAGAACATTTACCTGATTCTTTTTCCTCGTTAATATATTTTTTCCTTGACTCAGGCTCCTTCAGTTGTCCTTCAAACTGCTTCTTTTTTGATTCAAGCTCCTTAACTCGACATTCGAATTCCACCTCCTTCGATTCAAGCTCCTTGACTTTCCCTTTAAATTTCTCCTCTTTTGACTGAAACTCCTTTATCTGTACTTCAAACTGCTTTCCTTGTGATTCAAGCTCCATCACTTGACTCTTGAAATGCTTCTTTTCTGATTCTAGCTCCTTCACCCGGCCTTCAAATTCCTTTTCTTTCGATTCAAACTCCCTCACACAACCATCAAATTGCTTCTCTTTTGACTTGAGCTTTTCCACTTGGCTTTCAAAATGCTTCGTTTTAGATTCCAGCTCCTTCACTTGGCCTTCAAATTCTCTCACTTTAAATTCATGCTCCTTCGCTCGGCCTTCAAGTTGCTTCTCTTTTGCCTCAAGCTCCTTCATTTGGCTTTCGAAAAGTTTCTGTTTCAATAGCAGCTCCTGTGTTTGGCCTTCAAATTCCTTCTTTTTTGATTCAAACTCCTTCATTCGGCCTACAAGCTGGTTATCTTTTGCGTCTAACTGCTCAACTTGAATTTCAACCTGTCTCTTTTTAGACTGCAGCTCCTTGTCTTGGCCTTCAAATTCTCTCGCTTTTGATTCATGCTCCTTCACTCGCCCTTCATGTTGCTTCTCTTTTGACTCAAGTTCCTTCATTCGACTTTCAAAATTATTCTTTTTAGATTCCAGTTCCTCCACTTGGGCTTTAAATTCTCTCTCCTTGGATTCACACTCCTTCAATCGGCCTTCAAGTAACTTCTCTTTTGACTCAAGCTCATTCACTCGGCTTTCAAAATGTTTCTGTTTCAATACATGCTCCTTCACTTGACATTCAAATGCCCTCTCTTTTGATTCAAACTCCTTCATTTGGCCTACAAGTTTGTTATTTTTTGACTCTAACTCCTTCACTTGGCTTTCAAATGTCTTCTTTTTAGATTCCAGGTCCTTCACTTGACCTTCAAATTCTCTATTTTTTGCTTCATGCTCCTTCACTAAGCCTTCATGTTGCTTCTCTTTTGACTCAAGCTCCTTCATTCGGCATTCAAAATGGTTCTGTTTTGATACCAGCTCCTTCACTTGGCCTTCAAATTCGCTCTCTCTTGATTTAAACTCTTTCATTTGGCATACAAGTTGGTTATCTTTTGACTCTAATTCCTTCACTTGGCTTTCAAACAACTTCTTTTCAGAATCCAGCTCCTTCATTTTGCAATCGAGTTGCTTCTCTTTAGAGTCAAGTTCCTGAACTTGTTCTTTCAATGGACTCAATTTTGATTTGAGCTCCTCCACCTCTCTTTCAAAATGCTTCTTTCTAGACTCCAACTCCTTTACTTGGCATTCAAATTCTTGCTCTTTTGAGTTATTCTCCTTCAAGCGGCCTTCAAGTTGCTTCTCTTTGGATTCAAGCTCCTTCATTCGGATTTCAAATTGCTTCTTTGTCAATTCCAGCTCCTTCAGTTGGCATACAAATTTGCTCTCTTTTGATTCCAGCTCCTTCATTTGGCCTACAAGTTGCTTATCTTTTGATTCTAGATCCTTGACTTGGCATTCAAAATGGTACTTTTTCGATTTGAGCTCTTCCACCTCGCTTTCAAAATGCTTCTTTCTAGATTCCAGCTCCTTTACTTGGCGCTCAAATTCTTTCTCTTTTGAGTTATTCTCCTTCAAGCGGCCTTCAAGTTGATTCTCTTTGGTTTCAAGCTCCTTCATTCGGATTTCAAATTGACTCCGTGTCAATTCCAGCTCCTTCATTTGACATTCAAATTTGCTCTCTTTTGATTCAAGCTCCTTCATTTGGCCTACAAGTTGGTTATCTTTTGATTCTAGCTCCTTGACTTGGCATTCAAAATGGTACTTTTTAGACTCCAGCTCCTTCAGTTGGCCTTCAAATTCTCTCTCTTTTGATTCAAGCACTTTCATTCGGCCTTCGTGTTGCTTCTCTCTTGAATCAAGCTCCTTCATTCGGCTATCGAAATGATTCTGTTTTGATACCAAATCACTCACTTGGCCTTTATATTTTCTCTCATTCGATTCATGTTCCTTCAATCGGCATTCAAGCTCCTTCTCTCTTGTTTCCAACTCCTTTATTCGTCCTTCAAAGTGTTTCTCCTTTGACTCGTACTCCTCCACCCGCCGCTTACATTGCTTCTCTCTTGACTCAAGTTCCTCAACATGACTTTCCAATCGCTTCTTCATTTGATCACGTTCATTCTTTCTTGTTGATATTACCTGTAGTAACTTCTTCCTTTCAAACAGTAATTTTTCTGTTTGTCCGGCAATTACATTTTTCATTACATCATGATCTTTCTGTTTGGCCTTAAGTTCCAAAGTAGATTCAGCAATTTTTTGGGAAAGACCCTTGAGTTCCTCTTCCTTCCTTCTACGGTCCTCATCAATGTTATCAATGATTTGACGAAGTTCTATTTCTCTCGAAATGTTACCCTTGACTTGAATAAGTTCTATCTCTTTTGTCTTGAGATCTTGCTTGAGCTCTCCAATCAAGTCCTCCATCAAATAGATCTGTCCTTCCTTCACTACAAAATCCTCCATACATTCTTCAATTTTTCTCTGCATTTTGTTGTGAGCTTCATTAATTCTTCTAACACAACTAACTTGAGTTTTCTTATTTTCAAGCTCTCTGGAGCACTCCTCAATGTCTCTCTGTATAGACTTCAATCTCATCTCTTCTACTTGCTTCTTCCTTTTGCATTCCTCAAATGTTTTTTCTAACGATGTAATGTCTTTCTTCAGCGAGGAAAATGGTGTATCAGTTGATTTGCCCGGCCTTCGAATTATATCCAACATACGAATATCATCTTCATCTTTATGTTGATTATCATACGGTAACACCTTTGATTTCTTAACAGAAAGATGCAAGGAATTGCTATTGTTATCATCAAACAGCCTTTTAACTGGCCCTGGAGTAGTAGGCTTCTTCTCAACAGAAGCACCGCCTTTATTACTGCATGTTCCCAAACTCGAAATCCGGGGAAACCCTGGTGACAAAGGAATATGATCATCGTCGTCGTCGTCATTGTCATCATCATCTACAAATTCAAAGTCTTCACAAGAAACAAATAAGTTGTCATCATCATCACCACAAGAAAAATTTGGCTTATCAGAAACCTCAACATCCATCATTCAACTATAGAAATTGAAAAGCCTCAGAAATTTCGAACACCGAATAAAAACCTGAAAATAAAAAAAAATACACAAAATAAATAAACAACATGCTTCCTATGAAAATTTTCTAGGTTAAACTCAATCATCAAGTAATACATTAAACTTCCAGAAGCAAAATCAAACAATAAACAACATTATTAAATTTTAGATTATCAGAAGCCTCAAAATCCATCATCATTCAACTATAGAAACTGAAATAAATAATTAAATAAATAAATAAACAATAAACCTCATTATTAAATTTTAGGGTAAAATGGACCATGAAGTAATACATTACTACATTTGTAGAAGCAAAAATCAAACAATAAACACCAAGATAAAACAATGGCAGAGTAAATAAACAGAGGAAAACATTTTGAACATGTAAATATAGAGATTTATTAGCTTAAACATTGCATGAAGTTGATTTTAGTTCAGAAATGCATGAAAATTTAATAAATGTAAAAAATAAAAATAAAAAAAAGATGAAGTTTTGAGATGCTTACAATGTATCTTGTGGTTGAGATAAAAGCTGAAGAGAAAATAAAAATGGAAGATGAAGAAAGAAGAAATTTGTAGATTTGATTTACAATATTTGGAGAGTGAAATGAGAATGAAAGCAAAAAATGAAGAAAAGATGGAAAAATAATGAACAAATGTTGAAAGTGTGTTTGTTTTGTTACTGTGTGAAGGAGTGGGGTCCACGAAACAAGTCTCAAAATGGCAAATAACTTCCTCACTAAGTTGTTTTAGGGACAGAAGACCGTTCAGTGCAATCAAGGACAGAATATTAGTAGGTAGGATTATATTATCATGTTCATGATTATGATTATGAGTTTAAAAAATAGTAACAGCTTTGTTAACTTAAAATTAAAGGATCATGCTAACTAGTGCCCCGGGGGCACAAATATCATTGAAAACAACATTTGCATGAACATTTGTTATACTTTAAAAACATTGACTGCACAAATATCAAGATAACTTTTCTATATTTGGTTTCTTTAACTAGTGTCCCGGGGACACTAGTTAGCATTTTCCAAAATTAAAAGATAGAAGTAGTTTCTTGTAATGCAATTTAGATGGTAAATAATTGTGAGGATACATGAGTGATTTTTGTGGTAAAATTAATATTGGATGAAATTGAAATTCAACACAACTTTTTTCATGTAGGGTGTTTTTCTTAAAAAATTACTCATTTTTACAACTTCTGTTACTTTAGTAGCGGAAGAGTAAAATGAGAAACGCATAAGGCGCACAAATAACCCGTAGATGGCAAAAGTAATTTTCTTTCCCGCATAATAAGAAAATTTGAGATAAGCCCAAAATCATCCAAACTAGAATTGAATGTATTCTCATATTGGAATAAAATGTGTTCAAGGGTTAGGGATCCTCTTTTATTTCAAAAGAAAATAGACAGTTTTGTAACAAAGATTTTTATGTGTATCTGGATCTACATTTTAAGAAATGGTGGTATAGTTAGGCTTTTATACATTCAAAACTTCAATAACATGTAGCATTTACTCCAAATAACTAAACATTTATCAATAATAACTAATTTAAGACTCTAAAAAATAAACATAAAAACATGAGAAAGAAAAGGTAGCCAAAGATATAAAGATAACCCCATTAACTATATCTCATGAGTTTTAATTCATTCCTAATAACTAGAAATTCTACATAGAGTAAGGTACATAGAGTCATGTTGAAGTCATTTGCCAGATTCCTGAGAGGTCACTTGGTTGTTGTAAGTCTACACTTCAACCTTGTGGTACTCAGTTCGAGACTCACACAAGAGAAAGTCATTTACGCGTGAATAAGTTAGCAGGTTTCTATTACCATATTTCATTACATTAGGTTGTTCTGGTACAAAATCTAAATGCCTTTACTTGCTTTGAGCTCAAGAATGCGATATTTAATCTCCTTATCAAGCATATCCTCAGATTGTAGGTTGCAATCCAAAATGCACTGTAGAACAGTTCGCAGACTAGCAATTTCTTGATCTTTGGCCTTATCCTGAGTTCATGTACATAGTAATAATTTATTTATAACTAATCATGCAGGGGTATTTGCAAAAATGGAAAGTTTGATAAAATATAATTTGAATAAGAAAAATATGAGAACCTTGATTTCAATGGAGTTGGTTTTCTCACAACTGCTGTCACAAATCAGTTTGACATTCTGGACGTGTTCTCGCAACATAACAACTAACTGATTCTTGTTAGCCAAGCTATATGCACAACTGAATCTAACAGCTGCAACAAATTGCTTCCTGGTGATAAGATTTTTAACAAAATCTGCAAGGTACAAGAAATTTCACTTCATCAATTCAAAACTTACTAGAACAGACATAAAATAAGTTCTAAAACAATCTTCACGGTTCATAAAACAATCTTAATATAATAATATTTACTTTTTCTATGTCATTTTCAACATAATTAGAATTTAAAACTCAAATTTATCCAAATTACATCCACCCTAAATGATAAACTGGTTAAAAATAGTCTCTATCTCAGAGTTCTGCACTATCTAAGAACACTGGCAACCACCTCATCCTGACCGGAGACGGAATGGTAGGGGAATAACAATAGATATGAACACATTTGATAATCATATAATAAAATATCTAAATTAACATACCAGAAACTTTATTTGCAAAACCAAGGGTCTCAAACAGCTCAATAGCTATCTTATGCTGAGAAACGAATGCAAAAAGCTCCAGAACTTCATCTTCATTGAAAGAAGTAAGCAATCCAAAAATTGACAAAAGCAGTAGAAAACCAAGAACTGTCAAAGAATTTTCAGTATTTTCTTTCATGTCAGCTTTCAAATCAAATGCTAGCATCAATGCTTCTTCTCTGACACAAGGTTTAATATTTGGTGTCATTCTCATCAATTGTTCTAGCAGATAGATGTGGTAATCAGCAATAATCACAGCATTGTCTCCTTTCTTACAAATTGGAATAATAGGGTTCTGTATCATATCCAAAACAAGTCTTGATGGATCTGATGATTCTATCATATTAACTAAAATACCATTGTAAAGTGATTCAACTCCTTCAGTTTTCTCACTTGTACCCAACTGCAAACTTGTTCCACCAATGGTACAACTTAATTGATCATTCATGTAGGATGTAACTGCATATTTAGACATCAGATATTTATAGAAGTATCAGTAAATAATAGTGACCATATACATATCCTAGATTGAAAAATATATGGGTGATAGAAGAAAGCATTATAGTAACAGTTACAATGATTGATATAGATTGGTTAATAACCAAGACTATAGTTGCATTAATAGGACTATTACGTGCTCCTCAATGTTTGTCAGGATATTGAACCTCACTATTTGCAATATACTTGAAAAGCTAAAACTACAATAATATACTAATCAATCTTTAATTAGAAGTACCATAATATTAAAATTAAACCTTAGCCATGGATAAAAACTGGAAGAGTTTTTTGTACTTTAAGATATTCATAAAACGTTGAAGGGTGAAAAATATAATCCAAATTAGTTTGACAGTATGCGGGTGACATATGAAAACTGAAGAAACTTTTCAATTTTACTAAGGCAAACAACATTTGCATTGAAACTCTATCTTCAAAAGGTATTTAAAGATTTATGTAGATCAGGTTATAAAAATTGTCATCATCATTAACAGGAACAGTTGAATTGAAACTTTTTCAATAAACTAGATGAATAAGAACATTTACCCGAGTCTTTTTCTTCATCAATATATCTTTTCCTTGAATTAGGCTCCTTCAACTGTCCATCAAATTTATTCAGGCTTGACTCGGGATCTTTGACTTTCCCTGCAAACTGCTTCTCTTGTAAATTGAGCTCCTTCACCTTTACTTTGAATTTATTCTCTTTTAACTCGAGTTCTTTCCACCGTCCTTCAAATTTCTTCGTTTTTGATTCGAGCTCCTTAACTCGACCTTTGAATGCCTCATCCTTTGATTCGAGCTCCTTCACTTTCCCTTTAAATTCCTCCTCTTTTGAATGAAACTCCTTCATTTGTTCCTCAAATTGCTTTTCTTTAGATTCGAGCTCCTTCAGTCGGATCTCAAAATGCTTCTTTTCTGATTCCAGCTCCTCCACTCGTCCTTCAAATTCATCCACTTTTGATCCGAACTTCTTCACCGGGCCTTTAAATTTCTTTTCTTTAGACTCAAGTTCCTTGACCTGTCCTTGCAATCGCCTCTCTTCTGACTTGAGCTCCTCCACTTGGCTTTCAAAATGCTTCTTTTTGGATTCAAGCTCCTTCACTTGGCTATCAAATTCTCTTGCTTTTAATTCATGCTCCTTCACTTGCTCTTCAAGTTGCTTATGTTGCTCTTCAATTTTCTTCTCTTTTGAATCAAGCTCTTTCAATCGGCTTTGAAAATGTCTTTTTCTAGATACCACTACCTTCCCCAGCTCTTTCACTTGGCCTTCAAACTTCATCTTTTCTGATTCTATTTCCTCCACTCGGCCAACAAGTTGCTTCTCTTTTAATTCAAGCTCATTTTTACGACCTTCGAGTGCCTCCTCCTTTGACTCGAACTCCTTCATATGTCCTTCAAGCTGCTTCTCCCTTGATTCCAACTCCTTTACTCGTCCTTCAAAATGCTTCTGTTTTGATGCCAACTCCTTCAGTTGACATTCAAATTCCTGTTTATTTGATGCAAAGTCCTTCACTCGGCCAGCAAGTTGATTATCTATTGACTCTAACACCTTCAATTGACTTTCAAAGTCCTCCTTTTTAATTTCCAGCTCCTTTACTTGGTCATCAAATCTCCCCACTTTTGATTTAAACTCCTTCTCCCGGCCTTCATGTTGCATCTCTCTTGACTCTAGCTCCATTGCCCGTCCTTCAACTTGCTTCTCTTTCAAATCAAGCACCTTCATACGACCTTCGAGTGCCTCCTCCTTTGATTGAAACTCCTTCATATTTCCTTCAAGCTCCTTCTTCCTTGATTCCAACTCCTTAAATCGTCCTTCAAAGTTTTTTTCCTTTAACTCAAGCTCAACCATCAGTCCTTCATATTGCTTCTGTTTTGACTCAAGTTCCTTAGCCTGACCTTCAAATTGTTTCTTCATTGACTCAAATTCCTTCATTTGAGTACACTGTACTAACTTCTTCCTTTCAGACAGTAATTTTTCCACTTGTTTGCCAATTAATTTGTTCATTGCATCAAGGTCTTTCTCTTTACTCTTAAGTTCAAAACTAAATTCAGTAATTTTTCGAGAAAGAACCTTGAGTTCTTCTTCCTTTCTTTCACGGTCCTTATCAATGTTATCAATGACTCGACGAAGTTCTATCTCTTTTGAAATGCTACCCTTGACTCGACTAAGTTCTACCTCTTTTGTCTCGAGCTCTAGCTTGCGCTCTCCAATCAAGTCCTCCATCAAATAAAGCTGATTTTCCTTGACTACAAAATCCTTCATACATTCATCAATTTTTCCCTGAATTTCGTCGTGAGCTTCATTAATTCTCGTAATAGAACAAACTTTCTTTTTCTTACTTTCAAGCTCTTTGCAACACTTCACAATATCACTCCTTACGGACCGCAATCTCTTCTTTTCTACCAGCCTCTTCCTTTTGCATGCCTCAAATGATTTTTCTAACACTGAAAGGTTTATCTTCAGCGACGAAAAACATTTATCAGATGATTTTCCCGGCATTTTAATTATATCCGACAAACGAATATCATCTTCATTTTTTTTCCGATCATCATATGGCGACACCTTCGATTTCTTAACAGAAATATTCAAAGATTTGGTGTTATCTAACACCCTTTTAACCGGCACTATAGCAGTAGGTTTCGTCTTAACAGAAACATCGAGTTTATTACTACATGTTCCCAAACTCGAAATCGGAGAAAATCTTAGTAACAAAGGAACATCATTCTCATTTTCAAAGTCAAAAACTTCACATGAAACTGGCTTATCAGAACCCTCAACATTCATCATTCAACAATACAAACACAGTATAAAATCCTGAGAAGAAAAAATATGAAAATAAATAAATAAATAATAAGCTTCAATTGAAAAATTTCTAGGTCAAAAGAAATGATGAAGTAAAACATTAATAATAAATTTGTAGAAGAAAAATCAAACAATAAAAGGAATGAAAAATGTGTTGAGATGCTTACAAAACGTGGTTGAAGCTTGATGTTATGTTGTTGTTAGAGATCCAAAAGAAAACCAGAAGAGAAAAATGGAAGATGAAGGTGAAGAGAGAAGAAGAAGTTTCTAGAATTTCATTTCAATTTGCATTTGTATTTGCATTTGGATTTGGATTTGGAGAGTGAAGAGAAAAATGAAGAAAGAGAGGGAAAAATGAATTTGTTGAGAGAGTTTGGTACTGTTAAGACTCAAGTGTGAGGCAGTGGGGTCCACAAAACAGACTCCAAAATGGCAAATAGCTTCCTCATTAAGCTATTTTGGACAAAAACTTGTACTAACATACTAAAGCCTCTTTTAAAAAACTGTTTATTTAAACACTTTATTTATGTTAAGTGCTTATAAATAAGCTATGTTTTTAGAAAACATAAAAATAAAGCTAATTAATTTGTTTCTTTAGAGATCGTTTCTTTAAGTTATAAAAAGATTATACACTTTATAGTTTATAATATAATGTTGGACAACTAAACACACTTTTTTTTTTTCAAAAAATAAAAAGTTGTTAAAATAATATTTCTCTATATAAATGAGTAAACAAATTATCTTTTACGTCATTTCCATCCTAGATAAAAAAAAAAAGTTTCTAAGAGCTTAACTCAATTGGCAGAGACATTACTTCATATATACAGTGGGTTGGGATTCAAACTCTGGTCATTCTATTTATTCACCTTATAAGTGGAATTTCAAGTCACTAAACTACTTAATTAAAAAAAAATGAATTACTAGAAACCTGCAAAGTTGAGGGATATTTGGGGGATAAGACGTAGCTCAACTATTAATGTTGATAAGGTTAGAGTTATCACTTTTATTTGCATTCGAATTTAGAGATTCACAATTGTGCACGTGAGTTTCAATGGTGTTTGATTTATTTTTTTTCTTTCTAGTATGAGAGAGAGAGAATGAATTAAACTTATGGTCTTTAACTTAATTTTAAATAACGATTTAGTATATGTTTGGTTCTACGGTGATGATAATTGATTTTGGCCAAAATTGATTTTAAGTTAAGGTGGTTTATGTTTGAATATATTCATGTAAAAGTGAGTTGAACAAAAATTTTGAGTGTAAAAATCAATCTAGAATCATAAGCTACGATTTCTAACTTTAAGTAGAATCAATTCTGGAGGCAGAATCAATTCTACTTTTGAGAAAACTAACAAGTCAGAATCAATTCTACACGTCCAGAATCAATTCTGGCTGCTTCAGAAGTGGAACCAAACATACACTTAGTCATTTTTCTTTATTTATTTTTTATTTTAGTTTTTCCCTTTTAGTACATTTGTATATGGATTTTAAGCTTCAAAAGAATCAAAACTATAATTTTATATGATTTTTCATCCATTTTTGCACGAGTGTTACATTTAAAGCTTGAATATTCATATGTAAACGTATCAAAAGAACAAAAATGAAATAAAAATTAAAGATAAAAAACTAAATCATTATCTGAAATTAAGTTAAGAGATTAAGAGTGTAATGTTGCCTAAAAAGTTATGCAAAATTTTTTTGCAAAGATAGGAGTTAGGTCTTGTTAATTGTGAGGATATTTAATGTGCTCAAGCACATGTTTGAACCCATAATACATTTTTCTTCACACACACTTGATGTCTTGATGTACGTAATATAAAAAAGAAAAGAAAAGGTAGGAGGTCCTCTGTCAAAAAATATAATTTTGTGGTCGGATCGTATACATAAAAAAGGGTTGCTAATTGCTATCAATTTAATTTTAATTGCAAAAATTGGAACAAAAAATACAAAAAACATTAAGTATATTAAATTAGAAATTGAATGTGTTAGATGATGAATATGGAAGATATAAATTAGAGGGTCCAGTGCTGCATAAGCAATTGCTTATGCACCGTGCATAAGGTTTACCGGAACACTTTTCCTCAACTGTTCCGGTATGCATAAGGTTATCGGAACACTTTTTCTCAAGTGTTCCGATATGCATATTTATACCGGAACACTTTTCCTCAACTGTTCCAGTATGCATAAGGTTACCGGAACACTTTTCTCTCAACTGTTCTGGTATGTATGTTAAACCGCGCTACGATTATGACACGTGGAGGGTTAATCTGATGGTTGTTATTCACTTATGCACCGTGCTACGATTATGTTTTAAAGTTGTACTAAACAAATTTGATCTAAAGTAGATGCTTTTATGAAAAAAGATTTGTTAATTAACTTAAGGAAGAGAACACTCATAACTATAAAAATAATTGTATTTTATTTTACATTGAGTAAGTGAGATATTTTATAACTGTCTTTGAAAAAATTGAATTCAGCCAATTGAGATTACAAGGTTAAGCTCTTTTATTAATGAATAATATGCTTTTGTGTGTTCAATGATAACTTAGAGTTAAGTAAAGAAGAGTCATAATCACACAACAATTTTATCCTCATTTACCCTAAACCTTAAAGAAGATTTAGTCAAGAAATAAAAATATAACTTTATTATTTATATAGTGGTGTATGAATTAACACATTTCCACTTCCCCATTTCTTTAAATTAAGCTGTTCCAGTACAAAACTAATTCCCTTTATGTGCTTTTAGCTCAAGAATGTGATATTGAATCTCCATATCAAGCATATCCTCATATTGTAGGTTGTAATTCAAAATGCACTATACAACAGATTTCAGACTAGTGATTTCTTGATCTCAATGGTACTTGCTGGCACGCTCATCGTACAAGGTATCAACAAAGACTACAAAGAGAAATGACAGTCGACAGACACTGTCAAAAATGTGGATCGCGAGAGTTTGGTTTTATCAGGTCCTCCCCAGCTGATGATGAATCCACAACCAGCACCAACCAGACAATAGTTGAATATTGACATTGTCAATTACGTAGCAAACAATTTCATCGAAGTCGCTACATTTAATGCTTGAATCCTAATCTACTTAAATATCAATCTATGTTTAATAGTTGACTAATTATGTTTCACTATGTTTGAGTAATTATGTTTGTATTTTGACTACTTAATCCACACAATACTAAACATTATATCCTCAAATAAATATTACTACTAATACATACATATTAGAAAGTGATCCTTATCTCCTCAATGGTAATGACTAAACATCAAACAACTTAATCAACCATTATAACTAATAAATAAGAAGCAAGTGTTGCCTAGGCAATTAACTAATTTTTAAGAAAACTACCTAACCTTGCAAAAACCTTGATATAAGGATCCTTTGAGTTACTTGATTATTGTATTCTTCTTCATTTCTTGATTTTCATTTTCTTTTTCTGAATTTGGCACTGATATTTGTGGCTTCATGATTTACACTTTTCTTGGTTGTGGTATTTGAGTTGCTAGGTGTGGGAGTTGTATCGCTCGATGTGTTGTTTTTCTTGCTCGGATATACCACCTTCACAAGGAACTGATTACCATCAATGACGGAATTTTCATCAATGGTTGTAACTTTAGCAGATTTAACATGTCGAGCAGCAACATACAAATCTACTATTCCATTATCAATAGATTCAGTGACCATTTCCATTGCACCATCATCATTCATCAACTCTTTAAAATTCCCACCAGTCTTGTAATACATTGATTGAACTTTAGGGTAACCCTTTTTGTTGAGAATGCGCAAAATCTCGTGATATGACCACCGATCAGGGTCACACGACCATTCAGAATCATTTCCTCCCTTATACTCTATAGTATTTTCCGAGATCACGAAAAATCCATCATTATGCATCCTAACCTTAAACCGACCATCCTGGTTCAAGTCTTCAAAATCTACAAAATTAACAATGAAGAAAATAGCTTCAGAAAACACTGATTAAAAATCCCTAATGTGGAAACCCTTATTACAAAGTACCATATGATCCAAAAAATCCTACGTTTACAAACTCTATACATACCTTCACGGTCATCTTCTTCTCCTCCTCCTCGGAGGTTGGTATCCCTGGTCTTTGTCTTCAACTCTGCAAACCCCCATAAATAAAATGAATTTAATCCTTCTACCAAAAAAAATGCATTAACCAAAAAACAAAAAACTTAGTTAGATTGAAACCGAAAAACAAAGAAGTAACCATTAAGAGCACGAAACTTAAACGCATACCAATGAAAAAGATAGAAACACTAAAATGCATCATCATTAAGAGGAGCAGTTGTAATGAAATCCTTTCAATAAACTAGATGAATAAGAACGTTTACCTGATTCTTTTTCCACATCAATATAGTTTTTCCTCGACTTCGACTCCTTCGATTGTTCATCAAATTTATTAAGCTTTGACTTATGGTCGTTTACTTGTCCTTCAAACTGCTTCTTTTTAAACTTGAGCTCATTCACCTTTCTTTCACCCTCACTCTCTTTAGACTCAAGTTCCTTGACATGTCCTTTCAATTTCCTCTCTTTTGACTTGAGCTCCTCCACTTGGTTTTCAAAATGCTTCTTTTTACATTCAAACTCCTTCACTTGGCTATCAAATTCTCTCACTTTTGATTCATGTTCATTCACCAGCTCGTTTAGCCGGTCTTCAAATTTCTTCTTTGCTGATTCGAATTCCTCCACCCGGCCAACAAGTTGACTCTCTTTTGACTCAATTTCCATTTCCCGTCCTTCAACTTTCTTCTCTTTTGATTCAAGCTCCTTCTTACGACCTTCGAGTGCCTCCTTCTGTGATTCAAACTCCTCCATTTGTTCTTCAAGCTTCTTCTCCCTTGATTCCAACTCCTTTAATCGTCTTTCATAGTCCTTCTCCTTTGACACAAGCTCCACCACCTGTCCATCACATTGCTTCTGTTTCAACTCAAGTTCCTTAACCCGGCCTTCACATTGCATCTGTTTCGACTCATGTTCCTTCACCAGCTCGTTTAGTCGGTCTTCAAATTTCTTCTTTGTTGATTCGAATTCCTCCACTCGGCCAACAAGCTGACTCTCTTTTGACTCAATTTCCATTTCCCGTCCTTCAACTTTCTTCTCTTTTGAATCAAGCTCCTTCTTACGACCTTCGAGTGCCTCCTTCTTTGATTCAAACTCCTCCATTTGTTCTTCAAGCTTCTTCTCCCTTGATTCTAACTCCTTTAGTCGTCCTTCACAGTGCTTCTCCTTTGACACAAGCTCCGCCACCCGTCTTTCACATTGCTTCTGCTTCAATTCCTTAATCCGACCTTCAAATTGTTTCATCACTAACACAAATTCCTTCTTTTGAGCACAAATATTCTTCCTTTCGGAGTCTAGTTTTTCTGCTTGTTCGGCAATTAATTTGTCCATTGCATCAAGTTCTTTCTCTTTGGCCTTAAGTTCCAAAGTAAATTCCGCAATTTTTTGGGAAAGAGCCTTGAGTTCCTCTTCCTTCCTTCCACGGTCCTTATCAATAACTTGACAAAGTTCTATTTCTTTTGAAATGTTAACCTTGACTTGAAAAAGTTCTATCTCTTTTATCTTTAACTCTTGCTTGCGCTCTTCAATCAAGCCATCCATCAAATAGAGCTGTCCTTTCTTCACTACAAAATCCTCCATACATTCTTCAATTTTTCTCTGAATTTTGTCGTGAGCTTCGTTAATTCTTCTAACAGAAGAAACTTTCTTTTTCTTATTTTCAAGCTCTTTGCAACACTCCTCAATATCTCTCTTTATAGACTGCAATCTCTTCTCTTCTCTTTCTTTCATCATTTCGCATTCCTCATATGAGTTTTCTATCAATGCAAGCTTTTTCTTCAGCGTTGAAAAACAATCATCAGTTGATTTGCCCGGCCTTTTAATTAAATCCGACAAATTAATATCATCTTCATTTTTTTTGCAATCATCATACGGTGATACCTTCGATTTCTTAACAGAATTATGCAAGGAATCGTTGTCATCTAACAGCCTTTTAGCTGGAACTACAGTCTTCTTAACAGAAGCATCTTGTTTACTACTACATGCTCCCAAACTCGTAATCCGGGTAAACTTTGGTATCAAAGGAACATCATCCTCATCTTCACAAGAAACTGGACACTTAAAATTCCCATCATCAACACAAAAATTTGGCTTATCAAAACCCTTAAAATCCATTATTCAATTATGGAAACTGGAAACCCTAAGAAGTTAGAAACACGGTATAAAATCCTGCAAATAAAAAAAAAGAAAAAATATAAATAAAAATAAACAACAAGCTTTAATAGAAACTTTTTGTTCTCGTCAGCTTAACTCAGATAATAGAAACATCACATTATATATGTAGAAGCCGAGATTCGAATCCCGGACACTCCATTTATTCACCTAATCACCGTGAAATTTCTAACCACCAGACTACTTTACCAAAAAAAAAATATTTTATTGCTAAATAAAAAATTAATTGAAAATTTCTAGGTCAAAATGAAGCATGAACTAATAATACATTAAACTAGCATAAGCAAACTAAAATGATAAACACCAAGAACAAACAATGGAACAAAAAAAAACAGGGTAAACATTTCAATATATATAAATATACACATTTATTAGCTCAAACATTGCATGAAGTTGATTTTTTGTTGAGAAAGGCATGAAAATATAATAAATGTTAAAGAAAAGAAAAATCAAAATGAAGTTGTGAAGTTGAGATGCTTACAGTACTTGGTTGATGGTTGGTGGTGTTACTGTAATGGTTGAGGTAAAACCAGAAAGAGAAAATGGAAGATGAAGAGAAAAGAGAAAAGAGGTTTCTAGGATTTGATTTGTATTTTGGAGAGTGAAGTGAAAATAAAGACAAAAATGAAGGAAGAAAGAAAGAAAGAAGAGAGGGAAAAAATGAATAATGTGAGTTTGTTTGTTACGGATTTGGATCCTCTCCAATTTTTTTCTCTCAGTTATGTGGTAGATCTTAACCATTCATTTACTTACTTTCTCTCTCTTCTTAGGTATTTTTTTATTCTTTGTAATTTAGTAACCATTGGATTAAGAAAAAGAGAGAAAACATTGGAGAGAAAATTGGAGAGAATCCAAATCCGTTTGTTACTAATACTACTTTTGGTAAGGGTCAGGTCATAGGTGTCTCTATGTGGGTTTGGGGTCCACAAAACTGACTTGAAAATGGAAAATAACTTATTTATCAAGTTGTCTAGGACAGAGGACAGTTCATCATGAGTAAGGATCATCTCATTATGTGAGTACCTAGGCCATTAAATTATACTGTAATTCTACTCTTTTTTTTCTAATATTTTAATTTAAAAAATTGAAGAAAAAAAAGTTAGTTGATGGTTAAAGTAAATTAGTGCCCCAAAAAGCGGACATTAATTAACATTACTCATAAATATATTAATAGTACATGATATTAGAACTAACTCTCGAATCAGATTAAACTGGTGGTGAAAGTAACATAAAATATCAATAGTTGTTTTATAAGTTGTTCAAAGCAATCTCTTAAAAAGTAGATATACTAAAATTAACTGATTTAAGTAGACGCAAACTCATATGTTGATTATGAACTTAAATTCTTTTTTTTTTATTGGAATAGAGTTTGTCTTAAATTTTAAAGCTGGACTAAAGAAATTTGATCTTAAATAGATAGATACATGGATAACAAAAGATTTGTTACCGAACCTTCTTAAAGAAGAGAACGTTCATAACCTGTAAAGATAAACTTGATTTTAGCTTTTAATGAATAATAATAATGTGCTTTGTGCGTTCAGTGTAAACTTAGTGAAGAGTTAAGTAAAGAAAAGTCACACAACAGTTTTATTGATTCACCCCCTAATCCCTTAAACCTTAAAAAGATACCAACAAGTAAAGATAATTCTGTTAACTATATCATCAGTTGTCATTCTTTCCAATTATAGACCTTTTACAGAGGGCCGTGTTAAAGTCATTTGCGCATGAATATGCACCCCAACAAAAAAGTAGTGTATAAGTTAGCACGTTTCTGTCGCGGTGATTTTCGGACGTGGGATCTTAGGTCAAAAATTGGGGTATGACAGTTTCTGTTACCCCATTTCTTTACAATAGGTTGTTCCAATACAAAAACTAATTGCCTTTAATTACTTTTAGCTCAAGAATGCGATATTTAATCTCCTTATGAAGCTTGTCCTCAGATTGTAGGTTGCAATCCAAAATGCACTGTAGAACAGTTCCCAGACTAGCAATTTCTTGATCTCTGGCCTTATCCTGAGTTCAAGTTCATAGTAATTATTTATTTATAACTATCATGCAAGGGTATTTGTGAAAATGGAATGTTTGATAAAGTAGAACTTAAATAAGAAAAACTGAAGTACCTTGATTTCTATGGAGTTGGTTTTCTCACAACTGCTCTCACAAATCAGTTTGACATTATGGACATATTCTCGCAACATACCAACTAATTGATTCTTGTCATCCAAGTTATATGCACAACTGAATCTAACTGCTGCAACAAATTGCTTCCTCATGATAAGATTTTTAACAAAATCTGCAAGGTACAAAAATGTCACTTCATCAAAACTTACTAGACCGGACATAACATAAGTACTAAAAATATCAGATCTCTCCAAACTACATTCACAACAAATGATAAACTGGGTAAACATAGTCACAATCTTGCAGTTCTGCACTATCACAAAGACTAGCAACTTTAGGCTTTCATCATGAGTAGCCATAACCACCACAGCCTGATACTGACTGCAGAATGCAGATAGGATGGAAAGGGAAGTAACAATAGACATGAACACATTTGATAAATATATGATAAAATATCTAAAGCATATCTAAATTAACATACCAGAAACTTTGTTTGCAAAACCCAGGGTTCCAAACAGCTCCACAGCAATCTTGTGCTGAGCAACAAATGCAAAAAGCTCCAAAACTTCATCTTCGTTGAAAGAATCAAGCAATCCATAAATCGACAAAAGCAGTAGAAAACCAAGAACCACCAAAGAATTTTCAGTATTTTCTTTCATGTTAGCTTTGAAATCAAGCGCCAGCTTCAATGCTTCTTCTCTTACACAAGGTTTAATATTTGGTGAAATTCTCATCAGTTGTTCAAGCAGATAGATTTGGTAATCAGCAATAATCAAAGCATTGTCTCCCTTCTTACACAGTGGAATAACGGGGTTCTGTATCATATCCAAAACAAGTCTTGATGGATCAGATGATTCTAGCATATCAACTAAAATACCCTTGTGAAGTGACTCAACTCCGTCAGTTTTCTCACTTGTGTCAAACTGCAAAGTTGTTCCACCCATGGTACAACTTAATTGATCATCCATGTAAGATGCAACTGCATATTTACACGGAAAAATATTTAAGCTCCCTCATATTTATAGAAGCATCAGTGAATGATAGTAACAATAAGAAATTTTAAACAAATATATCGGTCACAGAAGAAAGCATTATATACCAACAGTTACAATCAATGTCAACATTGCACCTTAACTGAACCACTGGAGATAGTTTTATATTTCATTTATTAATAAACATGCCTAGAAATCCTTGCACTAATATACTTCACTATTAAGTGCCCCTCAATGTTTGTCAGGATATTGAACCAACATTTTAACTCATAAGGTTTACGCTATTTGCAATATACTTGAAAAATTAAAACTACATTAAAACACTAATCTTCAGTTAGGATTACCATAATATTAAAATTTAACCTTAGCCATGGATAAATATGCAAAAGGCTTTTTGCACTCAAGAGATTTATAAAATGTTCAAGGGTGAAAAATATAATCCAAATTAGTTTCACAGTTTGTGGGTGTGATATGGAAACTGGAAAAGCTTTTGAACTTGACTAAGACATTCATCATTAACTTATTCTTTCAATTTTTTAATGAATTATGTAGATCAGGTTATAAAAAATATCACTGTCATTAAGATGAATAAGAATATTTACCCGATTCTTTTCCTTCCTCAATATATTTTTTCCTTGGCTTAGGCCTTTTCAGTTGTCCATCATATTTATTCAGCTTTGATTCAAATTTTTTTACTTGTCCTTCAAACTGCTTCTCTTTTAACTCGAGCTCCTTAACCTTTACTTTGAACTTATTCTCTTTGGACTCGAGTTCATTCCACCGTCCTTCAAATTGCTTCTCTTTTGATTTGAAGTCTTCAATAAGGTTTTCAAAGTGCTTCTTTTTCAATTTGAGTTCCTCCTCCTTTGATTTAATGTCCTTCACTTGTTCTTCAAATTCCTCCTCTTTTGATTGAAACTCCTTCACTTGTCCTTCGAACTGCTTTTCTTTTGAATCAAGCTCCTTCATCCGGATTTCAAATTCATTCACTCGTTCTGCAAGTTGGTTATCTATTGACTCTAACTCCTTCATTCGGATTTCAAAGTGCTGCTTTTGAAATTCCAACTCCTTCATTTGACCTTCGAATTTCTCCTCTTTTGACTCTAGCTCATTCATTCGGCTTTCAAAATGCTTCTGTTTCAATACCTGCTCCTTCATTTGGCATTCAAATTCCCTCTCTTTTGATTCAAACTTCTTCATTTGGCATAAAAGTTGGTTATCTTTTGACTTTGAATGCTTGACTTGGCTTTCAAACTGCATCTTTTTAGATTCCAGCTCCTTCACTTTGCCTTCAAATTCTCTCTCTTTTGACTCATGCTCTTTCACTCGGCCTTCATGTTTCTTCTCGTTTAACTCAAGGTCCTTCATCCGGATTTTGAAATGATTCTCTTTTGATAACAAATCCTTCACTTGGCTTTCAACCTGCTTCATTTTAGATTGCAGCTCCTTCACTTGGCCTTCGAATTCTCTCTCTTTTGATTCATGCTCCTTCACTTGGCCTTCATGTTTCTTCTGTTTTGACTCAAGCTCCTTCATCTGGCTTTCAAAATGCTTCTTTTTAGATTCCAGCTCCTTCACCTGGCCTTTAAATTCTCTCTCATTTGATTCATTCTCCTTCAACCGGCCTTCAAGTTGCTTCTCTTTCGACTCAAGCTCACTCATCCGGCTTTCGAAATGCTTCAGTTTCAATACCTGCTCCTTCCTTCGGCCTTCAGATTCCCTCTCTTTTGCTGCAAACTCTTTCATTTGGCCTACAAGTTGGTTCTCTTTTAACTCTAATTCCTTCACTTGGCTCTGAAATAACTTCTTTTTTGATTCCAGCTCCTTCACCTGGTCATCAAGTTGCTTCTCTTTATAGTCAAGTTCCTTAATTTGTTCTTTCAATGGCCTAAATTTTGATTTGAGATCCTCTACCTCGCTTTCGAAATTCTTCTTTTTAGATTCAAGTTCCATCACTCGGCCTTCAAATTGCTTCTCTTTTGATTCACACTCCTTCACTCGGCACTCGTGTTGCTTCTCTTTTGACTCAAGCTCTTCCATTCGGCTTTCAAAATGCTTCTTTTTAGTTTCCAGCTCCTTCACTTGGCCTTTAAATTCCCTCTCATTTGATTCATGCTCCTTCAGTCGGCCTTCAAGTTGCTTCTCTTTCGACTCAAGGTCACTCATTCGGCTTTCAAAATGCTGCTGTTTCAGTACATGCTCCTTCATTTGGTCTTCAAGTTGCCTCTCTTTTGATTCAAACTCTTTCATTTGGCTTACAAGTTGGTTCTCTTTTGACTCTAACTCCTTCACTTGGCTTTGAAACAGCTTCTGCTTTGATTCTAGCTCCTTCGCTTGTTCTTCAAGTCGCTTCTTTTTGGAGTCAAGTTCCTTAATTTGTCCTTGCAATGGCCTCAATTTTGATTTGAACTCCTCCCACTTGCTTTCCAAATGTTTCTTTTTAGATTCCAGCTCCTTCAGTTGGCCTTCAAATTCTCTCTCTTTTGACTCAAGCTCCTTCATTTGGCTCTCAAAATGCTTTTGTTTTGACTCAAGCTGCTTCACTTGGCCTTCAAATTCTCTCTCTTTTGATTCATGGTCCTTCACCCGGCCTTCGTGTTGCTTCTCTTTTGTCTCATGCTCCATCATCTGACTTTCAAAATACTTCTGTTTTGACTCAAGCTCCTTCTTTTGGCATTCAAATTCCTTCTCTTTTGATTCAAACACCTTTACTCGGCTTTCGTGTTGCATCTCTTTTGACTCTAGCTCAATTGCTCGTTCATCAATTTGCTTCTCTTTTGACTCTAGCTCCTTCACCCAGCCTTCATGTTGCTTTTCTTTTGACTCATTCTCCTTCATCCAACTTTCAATATACTTCTGTTTTGATTCAAACTCCTTCATTTGGAATTCAAATTCCTTCTCTTTTGATTCAAACACCTTTACTCGGTCATCTTGTTGCATCTCTTTTGACTCTAGCTCCATTGCTCGTTCTTCTACTTGCTTCTCTTTTGACTCTAGCTCCTTCATCCGGCCTTCATGTTGCTTCTCTTTTGTCTCATGCTCCTTTGTCCAACTTCCAAAATACTTCTGTTTTGACTCAAACTCCTTCATTTGGCATTCAAATTCCTTCTCTTTTGATTCAAACACCTTTACTCGGTCTTTGTGTTGCATCTCTTTGGACTCTAGCTCCATCGCTCTTCCTTCAACTTGTTTCTCTTTTGTATCAAGCTCTGTCACCCAATTTTTCAAATGCTTATTTTCTAATTCAAGCTCATTCATATGACCTTCAAGCTCCTCCTCCTTTAATTTAAATTCCTTCACATGACCTTCAAGCTGCTTCTCTCTTGACTCTAGCATCTTTACCCTCTCTTCAAAGTGCATCTCCTTTGACTCTAGCTCCTCCATCCGCCCTTCACACAGCTTCTCTTTTGACTCTAGCTCCTCCATCCGCCCTTCACACAGCTTCTCTTTTGACTCTAGCTCCTCCATCCGCCCTTCACACAGCTTCTCTTTTGACTCAAGTTCTTTAACCAGACCTTCAATTCGCTTTGTCCCTTCAGACTCTAATATTTCTGCTTGTCCGGCAATTAATTTGTTCATTGCATCAAGATCTTTCTCTTTGGCCTCAAGTTCCATACTACCTTCAGCAATTTTCTGCAAAAGAGCCTTCAGTTCCTCTTCCTTCCTTTCAATTTTCCCCAGAATTTTGTTATGAATTTCATTGATTCTTCTAACACAACCAACTTGCTTCTTCTTATTTCCAAGCTCTTTGCTGCACTCTTCAATATCCCTTTTTATGGACTGCAATCTCTTTCTTTCTACCCGTTTCTTCCTTTTGCATTCCTTAAACGACTTTCGGACCAATTTAAGTCCTTTCTTCAGTGAGGAAAATGGGCTATCATCTGATTTTCCTGGCCTTTTAGTTCTATTCGGCGAAGGAATACCATCTCCATCTCCATCTTTGTCGTGACCATCACATGCCGACACCTTTGATTTCTTAACAAAAATATGCAAGGAATTGCTGTTGTCAAAAAGCCTCTTAACTGGCAGTGTAGCAGTATCAAGTTTACTACTACATGTTCTCAAATTCGAAATCCCTGAAAACCTCGGTGTCAAAGAAGTACCATCATCATCATCATGATCATCATCATTATCTTGAGATTCAAAGTCTTCACAAGAAACAGGTTCCTTCCCATCATCATCACCAGAAGCAACAATATCCATCATTCAACTTTAGAAACTGGAAAGTCTCAGAAATTACCAACACAGTACAAAATCCTAAGAAGAAAAAAATGAAAAATTATTAAATAAAAATAAACAACAAACTGAGAAATTTCTAGTTCAAATCAAATATAAATGATTAAGGGTGCGTTTGTTTTGGATTCTTTTGAGAAAAACTCTATTTTTTTCTTAAAAAAATCCATTTTATAATATTGATAGTGTTTGTTATAGATTTTTTTAAAAATTATTTTCTTAAAAAAATCATTTTTAACCCCAAAATGATTTTAAGAATCTATTTTTTTTAAAACTAAGAACATTCCTATTTTAAAAAAATAGATTTTTATGATTGTAAACAAACACAAAGTAACTTTAGATTTTCTTCAAAATCTCTACATAAAAATCTCTAGATTTTTTTTTAAAAAAAATAACTTTTTTAAAATCTTAAACAAACACACCCTAAGTAATACATTAGATTTTCCAGAACCAAACTAAAACAATAAACATAATATAAAGAACAATAGAAATGTAAATAAACAAAGGTAAACGTTTACAACATATAAATATACACATTTATTAGCACTAAGTACATGACATTGATTTTTGTGGATAAAGGCATGAAAAGTAAAGAGAAATTGTTGAGATGCTTACAATAGATTGATTGTTGTTGTTGTTGTTGTTACAGTAATAGGGAGTGATAGAAGAGAAAAATGGAAGAGGAAGATGAGAGAAGAAGGTTCTGGAATTTGGAGAGTGAAGTGAGTGAGAATAAAGACAAAAATGAGAAAGAAAGAAGAGGAGAGGGAAAAATGAACGTTGAAAAATTGTTACTATTATAGGTAGTGGTCAAGGTGTGGTTTTGTGAGGACTGAGGTAAAATAGACACCAAAATTGCAAATAACTTGTTAACAAAGTTGTTGAGGTGAGGGTATGAGGGTTGTTCACAATCAGGACAAAATTATGGGTCGGTTTTGAGCAAATTTAGTTATCCGATTTAATCAATCTTAAAATGACGAAATTTTTGTCATTAAATTACTTGACAAAAAAAAAATTAGTACTTGAATTCAAATTTAGATGAATTTAGTAATCGAGTCACCCAAACATGTATAATTGTGTATACTCTTAAATTATTAATAAAATTATTGTGAGTGATGAAAAATAATTTTTCTTTTTTGTAAAAAGAAAATTAAAATTAAAAAGATACTTCGATTTGATTATAAAAAACGACTTCAATGTATTTTTATTTTTTTTTCAAAAAACAAAGATTTGGTCCTCTTTATTTTAAAATTGAGTTTTTGTCCCTAAATTTAACTTTTTTTTTGGAGTTTTGGTCATTCATCTTATATTTAAGCCATCTTTTTATGATGTCATGTATTCATTAATGGCTTAACAACTCTTATTAGGTATTTCTTTAATATCAGATAAACGTTGTCACATTGTAAATGAATAAATCGCATCATAAAAAGTGGCACAAAAATAAATTGAAGGACAAAAATTTATTAAAACAAAGTTAAATTAAGGGACACAAAATTAGTTTTTAAAATAGGGAACTAAAACTTCATTTTTACGAAAATAAAGGACCAAAAGTACTTTTAAGAATAATAAAACAAACCAAATTTTACTCTTGTTGAGAAATTTAAAGAGATCATTTGATCCCTTACAATAGTTAAAAAAAGGACAAATTGATCCTTATGAACAACAAAAAAAATTCTTAAATAATTTCTTCACTATAATCAATGACTCATTTTAAAACCAACAACTAGGGTTGAGCATCGGGCGGTTTTGGGCGGATTCGGGCCCAAAATCATCCACTCAAAGATAACCATGAGTTTTACTGGCCCATTTCCGACCACTTTGAGCTTCGTGGCGGTTGCGGGTTGAGTGGTTCTCGGATTGTAGAGTCGGATTTGTTCGCGTAAAAAGCAAGTGAAAGAAAAAAAAAAAAGTAATTCAATTTACCAAGGAGAAATTCTATTTTTTGTGGTAATCCAATCATTTTTATCAAATTAATTCAATTCAACACAAAATAAGATCACCACAAAGCAATTCCAATCCCCATTCCTCACAATATATAAACATATGAGAAGAGAATCCCAAAAATCATCCAATTTTGTGAAATATGAAGAGCATCAAAACTCAAGTAACATGTAGCATAGAGTAAGAAACAAATAACTAGTTTGTATATGAAATAGAGATAGTCCTGTAAAATTCATTTGCACCTGACTATGTAGCAACAGCAAAAGTAGTGTTTATGTTAGCAGGTTTCCATTACTACATTTCTTTACATTAGCAGGTTTCAATTAGCAGGTTGTTTATGTACTAAAAAAACACTATTTGCCTTTATGTGCTTTTAGCTCAAGAATACGCTGTTGAATCTCCTGATTAAGCAAATCCTCAGATTCTAGGCAGTTGTTATCTAAAATGCATTGCAGAACGGTTCCCAGACAGACAATTTCTTGATCTCTGGCTTTATCCTGAGTTCAAGTTCATAGTAATTTATTTATAACTATCATACAGCAGTATATGTATGAAAATGGAATGTTTCATAAGATAGAATTTAAATAAGAAAAATACGAGAACCTTGATTTCAATGGAGTTGGTTTTCTCACAACTTCTCTCACAAATCAGTTTGGCATTCTGGACTTGTTCTCGCAACATATCGACTAATTGATTCTTGCCAGCCAAGTTATATGCACAGCTGAATCTAACAGCTACAACAAATTGCTTCCTCCTGATAAGATTTTGAACAAAATCTGCAAGGTACAAGAAATTTCACTTCATCAAAACTTACTAGAACAAAACATACATAAAATAAGTTCTAATTAGATTCCACCGTTCATAACAAATTCCTCCAAAATACATCCAGCATAAATGATAAAACGGGTGAAAATGTCCACCGTCTTAGAGTGGGCTAATAATTGCACATTTGATCATGAAGAGCCATAACCACCTCATCCTAATAGCTATAAGCATGGCAGGGAAAGTAACAACAGTATTAACATGTTTGATAATCATATGGCATGATGTGACATTAACATACCAGAAACTTTATTTGCAAAACCCAGGGTCCGAAACAGCTCAATAGCTATCTTGTGCTGAGCAACAAATGAAAAAAGCTCCATAACTTCATCTTCATTGAAAGAAGTAAGCAATCCATAAATTGACAAAAGCAGTAGAAAACCAAGAACTGTCAACAAATTTTCAGTATTTTCTTTCATGTAAGCTTTCAAATCAAGTGCTAGCTTCAATGCTTCTTCTCTTACACAAGGTTCAATATTTGGTGAGATTCTCATCAGTTGTTCTAGCAGATAGATGTGGCAATCATCAATAATCACAGCATTGTCTCCCTTCTTACACAGTGGAACAACGGGGTTCTGTATCATATCCAAAACTACTCTTGATGGATCTGATGATTCTAGAAGATAAACTAAAATGTCATTGCAAAGTGACTCAAGTGCATCAGTTTTCTCTCTTGTGTCCAACTGCAAACTTGTTCCATCAATGGTAGGACTTGATTGATCATGCATGTAAGTTTCAACTGCATATTTAGACAGCAGAGGCAGCTATTTAATTTAAGCTCCCACATATTTATACAAGCATCACTAAATGAAAGCAACAATATGAATTAGAAATTTAAAAAACTAAACAATATACTATGAAAGAGTGTAAACCATCTCCTAGATTGAAATCTATCAGTGACAGAGGAAGGCATTATTTTAACAGTTCCAAATTCCAATCGATGTCAATATAGCAACTTAAGTGAATCAATGGAAATTATGTTAGATATAGATTGGTTAATAAACAAGACTATAAATAGTTGCACTAATAGGACTATTAAGTGCCCCTCAACGTTTGTCGGGATATTGAAACTACATTAACTCATAAGATTTACACTGTTTGCAATATACTTGAAGAATTAACCCTGCATTAATTTACTAATCTATCATTAGCAGTACCGTAATATTACAATAAAACCATAGCCATGGGTAAAAACACGAGTTATTTTGCATTTAAGAGATTCATAAAATGTTCAAGGGCGGAAAGTATAATCCAAATACAGTTTGACAGTGTGTACGTGTGTGATATAAAAATTGGAGAAGCTTTTGAACTTGACTAAGCAAACAACATTGCACGATTAAAAATATTTTAAACAAATTATGTTGATCAGATTATTAGAAATATCAACATCATGTAAAGAAAATATTGAAATGAAATTTTTTCAATAAACTAGATGAATAAGAAGTAAGGAAATTTACCCAATTCTTTTTCCTCATTAATATATTTCATTAATGCTTCATATTGTATCCATCTCAATTCAGGCTCCTTTAGTTGTCCATCAAATTCATTCAGCTTTGACTCAAGTTCTTTGACATTACCTTCAAACTGCTTCTCTTTTAAGTTGAGCTCCTTCACCTTTACTTTGAACTTATTCTCTTTTGACTCAAGTTCCTTTGCTCGGTCTTCAAATTCTCTTTCTTTCGATTGATGCTCCTTTACTCGCCCTTCATGTTGCTTCTCTTTTGACTCAAGTTCCTTTACTCGGTCTTCAAATTCTCTTTCTTTTGATTGATGCTTCTTTACTCGGCCTTCATGTTGCTTCTCTTTTGACTGAAGTTCCTTTACTCGGTCTTCAAATTCTTTTTCTTTTGATTGATGCTCCTTTACTCGGCCGTCATGTTGGTTCTCTTTTGACTCGAGCTCCTTCACTCGGCCTTTAAATTCTCTTTCTTTGATTGATGCTTTTTTACTCGGCCTTCATGTTGCTTCTCTTTTGACTCAAGTTCCTTTACTCGGTCTTCAAATTCACTTTCTTTTGATTGATGCTCCTTTACTCGGCCTTCATGCTGCTTCTCTTTTGACTCAAGTTCCTTTAATCGGTCTTCAAATTCTCTTTCTTTTGATTGATGCTCCTTCACCCGGCCTTCAAGTTGCTCCTCTTTAGACTCAATCCCCTTCATTCTGCTATTGATTTGCAACTGTTTTGACATCAGTTCCTCCACCAACGCCCTCAAATTGACTTCAAATTCATTCTTTTTAGATTCAAACTCATTAACTCGTCCTATAAGTTGGGTCTCTTTGGACTCTAACTCCTTCAATTGGCTTTCAAAGTGCTGCTTTTTAAATTTCAGCTCCTTGACTTCGTGTTCAATTTTCTCCTCTTTTGTTTCAAACTCATTCTCCAGGATTTCAAGTTGCTTTTCTTTTGATTCAAGCTCCTTCTTATAACTTTCAAGTGCCTCCTCCATTGATAGAAACTCAGCAATATATCCTTCAAGCTCCTTCTCCCTTGATTCCAACTCTTTTACTCGTCCTTCAAAGTGCTTCAACTTTGACTCAAGCTCTTCCACCCGTCCTTCAGATTGCTTCTCTTTTGACTCAAATTCCTTAATCTTGCCTTCAAATTGCTTCTTCATTGACTCGAAGTCCTTCATTTGAGCACAATCATTGTGCTTCTGCCTTATCGATATTACCTGTAGCAACTTCTTCCTTTCGGACAGAAGCTCTTTCTCTTTGGTCTCAAGTTCCATACTACATTCAGCAATTTTCTGCGAAAGAGCTTTCAGTTCTTCTTCCTTCTTTTCAACTTTTCCCAGCAAGTTGTTGTGAATTTCATTCATTCTTCTAACACACTGAACTTGCTTCTTCTTATTTCCAAGCTCTATGCAGCACTCTTCAATATCTCTCTTTATGGACTGCAATCTCTTCTTTTCTAATCGCCTCTTCCTGTTGCATTCCTTAAACAATTTTTGAACCAATTTAAGTTCTTTCTTCAGCAAGTAAAGTGATTTATCAACTGATCCACTCGACCTTTTAATTCTATTCGACAAAAGAATACCATCTTCATCTTCGTCACGACCATCATATTCTGACCCCTTTGATTTCTTAAAAGGTATACCCAACGAATCGGTGTTATCAAAACGCCTCTTAATTGGCAGTATAGCAGAATCACTTTTACTACTATATGTTCTCAAATTCGAAATCCGCGAAAACCTTGGTGAGATAAAAGTATCATCAACATCATCATCATCATCATTATCTTGAGATTCAAAGTCTTCACAAGAAACAGGTTCCCTCGGATCATCATCATCAGCACCATCACCAAATTTCGGCTTATCAGAAGGCTTAACATCCATTATTACTTTAGAAACTGAAAATCATCAGAAATTAAAAACACCTTATAAAATCATGTGAAATAAATAACAAGCTTACTTTGAAAAATTTCTAGGTCAAATTGAATCATGAAATAATTACAAAACAATGTCAATGTGAAAAAATGGAAACGTATCAAGATTGAACATATAAATACAACATTTAGTAGCTCGAATGAAAAATTTGTAGGTTAAACACAATGGTGAAGGAATACATTACAGTTTCAGAAGCAAAATCAAACGATAAACAGAAAGAACAATAGAAATGTGCAAAATGCATGAAAAATTAAAGAGAAATTGTTGAGATGCTTACAATAGATGGTTGATTTTATCTTCTTGTTGTTGTTACAGTATAGGACTATAAGGAGCAATTGAGGAGTGAAATAATGGAAGATGAAATTGAAGAGAGAAGAAGAAGGTTCTAGACATTTCTATTGCATTTGGAGAGTGAAAAAGAGTGAGAATGAGAGAGGGAAAAATGAAGTTGTTGAGAGAGTTTGTTACTAATTCTAGTAGTGATTATCAGACGTGTGGTTTTGTGGGGGAGTGGGGTCCACAAAACAGACTTCAAAATGGCAAATAACTTCCTCACAAAGTTGTTGATGGACAGAGTGCGGTTCAGCATGAGGACAATTAAATTAAATTTAATTGGTTTTAGCTTTGTAAAAAACTTAATTGGTTTGAGTTTTTAAATGGTTTTAGCTGTGAGTTTTTAATTATTTTCATATGGGGTGTTTATTTTAAAGTCTGTTAAAAAATTATTCCTAATAAAAATTGAACTCACATTCTTTTGAAGAATTCATTTTAAAAAGAGTTTATTACAATTGAATTAAATCACTTGGTTAATAAAAAAAAAAGAAAAAACATGTTTGTTACATTACATAGTTGAGAAATATTATTCCCAAAAATAAAAAAATGCCAAGAAATGTGGACTTAGTCCCAAGTAAAAGAGCGGGAAAGTGGATTCATTTGAGATTTTATGAGTAACTTTATGAAGCACGAACACCGGATACGACACGGACCGACACGTCAATACCGATAGTAATTTGAAAAAGTGACACAATTTAATATAATTATAAGTATCGGTGTCCAACACAGAAACACACCTAATCGGAGGAGTTTATATGCTTCATAGTGATAACTTATAAAAGATAAAATTGACTTTTTTTAGTATGAAAATAAACTTTTATTTTAGCCATTGGATACATTGACTCTCCAAGATTTTCTTAAGAACCAGGTAACCTGAATCTAACTTTATATCAACTTTTCTAAACATAAATAATTTCCACTTCAAACTCAATTCAGTCCAATCATTTTTATAAAATCAATTCAATTCAACACTAAATAAGATCACCACCACAAACCAATCACAACCCCATTCCCCACAACATAAACATGAGAAGATATCCCCAAAATCATCCAACATTTGGCATAGAGTAAGAAACAAGTAACAAGTTTGTTATGAAAACGTTTCTACATAACAAAACTGTATATGGAAAGTATAGGGATTAGGAAGCGAATAAATATCGATATCCCAGTTAAGTTTTCACGAGTTTTCATTCTTTCCAATTATACATCATACATAGAGTATGAAATAGAGAGAATCCTGTCAAAGTCTCATGGACACCTGAATATGTACTCCAACAAAAGTAGTGTGCATGTTAACAGGTTTACATTACCACATTTCATTACAGTAGCATGTTAAGTGCCGAAAAAACTAATTGCCTTTCTGTGCTTTTAGCTCAAGAATACGATGTCGAATCTCCTTTTTAAGCAGCTCCTCAGATTCTACGATGTTGTTATCTGAAATGCATTGTAAAACAGTTCTCAGACTAGCAATTTCTTCATCTCTGGCCTTATCCTGAGTTCAAGTTCAAAGTAATTTATTAATGACTAAAATGGAATGTTAAATAAAATAGAATTTAAATAAGAAAAATTAAAGAACCTTGATTTCAATGGAGTTGGTTTTCTCACAACTGCTCTCAGAAATCAGTTTGGCATTCTGGACATGTTCTCGCAAAATATCAACTGAGTGATTCTTGCTAGCCAAGTTATATGCATAGCTGAATCTAACAGCCCCAACAAATTGCTTCTTCCTGATAAGATTTTCAACAAAATCTGCAAGGTACAAGAAAGTTCACTTCATCGAAACTTACCAGAACAAAACATACATAAACTTTCTTATTATTCGATAGTCATACTGCATGATGTAACATACCAGAAACTTTATTTGCAAAACCTAGGGTCCTAAACATCTTTAAAGCTATCTTGGCTGAGCAACAAATGTAAAAAGATCCAAAACTTCATCGTCGTTGAAATAAGTAAGCAATCCATAAATTGACAAAAGAAGTAGAAAACTAACAAACCGCCAAAGAATTTTCAGTATTTTCTTTCATCTTAGCTTTCAAACCAACATTTTAACTCATAAGGTTTACACTATTTGCAATATACTTGAAGAATTAACCCTACATTTATTAACTAATCTATCACTATCAGTACCATACTATTATGTTGATCAGGTTATTAAAAATATCAACATCATGAAAAGAAACAATTGAAATGAAATATTTTTAATAAACTTGATGAATAAGAACATTTACCTGATTCTTTTTCTTCATCAATCTGCTTCATTAATGCCTCATATTCTTTCCCTCTCAATTCAGGCTCATTCAGTTGTCCATCAAATTCACTCAGCTTTGTCTCAAGCTCCTTGACTTGTTCTTCAAACTGCTTCTCTTTTAACTTGTGCTTCTCCACCTTTACTTTGAAATTATTCTCTTTTGAATACAGATCTTTCCATCGAACTTCAAATTCCTTCTGTTTTGATTTTAAGTCCTCAACTCGGCCTTCAAGTTGCTTCTCTTTTGACTCAATCACCCCCGTTCTGTGATAGATTTGCTTCTGTTTAGACACCAGTTCCATCCCCAACGCCCTCAGATTGACTTCAAATTTATCCTTTTCGGATTCAAACTCCTTCACTCGTCCTACAAATTGGTTCTCTTTTGACACTAACTCCTTCTCTTGCTCTTCAATTCTCTGCTCTTTTGCTTCAATCTTCTTCTCCCGTCTTTCAAGTAGATTCTCTTTTGACTCTAGCTTCTTCTTACGGCTTTCGAGTTCCTCCTCCATCAATTCAAACTCCATCATACGTCCTTTAAGCTGCTTATCTCTTGATTCTAACGCCTTTACCCATACTTTAAAGTGCTTCTCATTTGACTCAAGTTCCTCCACCTGTCCTTCACATTGCTTCAGTTTCGACTCAAGTTCCTTAACCTGACCTTCAAATCGCTTCTTCATTGACACAAATTTCCTCCTTTGAACAGCAAAATCGTTACGCTTCTGCCTTGTTGATATTACCTGTCGTAACATTTTCCTTTCTGACCAAAGCTCTTTCTTTGTGAACTCAAGTTCCATAGTAAATTCAGCAATTTTTCGTGAAAGAGCATTCAGTTCCTTTTCCTTCCTTTCAACTTTTCCTTGCATTTCGTTGTGAATTTCGTTTATTTTTCTAACACAACTAACTTGTGTCTTTTTGTTTCTAAGCTCTTTCTGGCACTCCTCAATCTCTCTATTTATAGACCTCAAACTCTTCTCTGCTAATCGTCTCTTCCTTTCGCATTTCTTATATGATTTTTCTACCAATGCCGATTCCCTCGGGCTCAAAGAAATATCATGTCCCTCTTTGTCATCGTCATAATCCGGTGTCATCTTTGATTTCTTAACAGAAATATGCAAGGAATTGTTGTTATCAAATACCCTCTTAACAGAAACATCATGTTTACAATTACATGTTGCAAAAGGGGAAAGCCTTTGTGAAAAAGGAACATCATCATCAAAATCACAAAACTTCAGCTTATCAGAAGCCTCAAAATCCTTCATCATCATTCAACCACAGAAACTGAAATAAATAAATAAATAAATAAATAAATAAATAAACTTCATTATTAACTTTTAGGTTAAAATGAAACATGAAGAAGCAAAATGAAACAATAAACATCAAGAACAAACAATAGCAATAACAATATAAATAAACAGGGTTGAACATTTTGAACATGTAAATATAGAGATTTATTAGCTTAAACATTGCATGAAGTTGATTTTAGCTGAGAAAAGCATGAAAATAAAAAATAAAATAAAATAAAACAGAATGAAGTTTGAAATGCTTACAATACTTGGTTGAAGTTATCTTGTTTTTGTTACAGTATAGTGAAGGAAAAGAAAGAAGAGGAAGATGAATATGAAGAGAGAAGAAGATTCTAGAATTTGGAGAGTGATATGTGAGAGTATAAAAGAAATGAAGAGAGGTGGTTGCATTGCCATTGCCATTGCATTGCAGTATTGCAGCGGTAACAACAGTAGGCGTGGTGGTGTGTGTGTGGTGTGGGGTCCATACAACAGACTCCAATTTTGGCAATACTTACTCACCAAGTTGGCGGACTCAGCTGAGCTATTGGTATGAGTACTGATAGTACAGCTTAGGACTTAGGATTCCTCTTTTGTTAATTTCTTTGTTATCCGATAGACGATAGACGAAATGACTAATATTATTTGAAACTCGCTATGTAATTTAAGGGTGTTATTAGTTCGGTTTGGAACAATTTTTAGTTAAAAAATAGTGTTTAAATCGATAAACTTATCATTGATTTAGTTTAGTTTGGTTTTTTGTGTTTTTTAGAAATGAAACTAAATCAATTTAGTATTTGAAACTTGCACATATAACTACGGGGTTTTTTATTCAAATTTGAATGAAGATATGATATTCAATCTAATAATATTAATATTGTCGGTTGAGTTAGATTTTACGGAATTTGTCAAATGTTTCTAATTGCAATAAAAATAAAATTAGTAGCCACTATAGCCACCTTGTTGCTGTATTTTGTCTATACATAGAAAACTAATGCATTGTCACTAGGATAATTTGATGAGAAGTTTATAGGACTTTGGATAGTATGAATAAGATCTTAACTTTGATTCTCATTGGCTCCATTTCAAATTTTTTTTAAAAAAAAAAAGTAATGCATTGTCCACAAATACTAGCTTAGTTGAAAAAAATGTCAAAATTATTAGGTTAAATGCTATGATCGAAATTTAAACTCTGAATCCTCTATTTATGTGTGTGAATTTCTTATCGCTATTGTTATTTCGTCTATTTAGCTTGAAAAAACTACCATACATTTTGTTATAAATCAAATTGTTACGAAAGGATACAATAGGAAAAGTGTGGACACCCTGAGTAATTAGTAGGTGACAAAGTCCAAATAAAGGGGTTTGATAAATCAAAGTACAAATGCTTTATTTATCATAAAATTGGTTGCTTCAAAATGGATTGTCTTAAAAAGGGGGACGATGGTAGTAGATCAAAGAGAAAATTATGGTTTACTCTATGAACTCTTGAAAGCTAATTTATAATTTAATTTATAATTTTGTGCAACTCATTTGTATCTCTTCGAACTATTCATGAGCTGACTCGGGTCGGTGTCAGCCCTACAATTTATTGAGTTGTTTGGCTTTTGTTGTCATTGTCTTTTTCCCACACACCTTTGGTCATCATAGTAACAATTTGAATGGGAGATTTTCACAAAATGTATATCAGCCACCTCCTAATAATTTTTTTATCTTAGCCTAATCATTTTCTATACAAATACAAATTTGCATCACAAAACTCTATACAAATACAAATTATACAAATACTAATTTTTTATCTTAGCCATAAATTCTCTATTTCAAGTTACTTCATGGTAGAACTAGAAGTGTTGTCATTCATTTCAACAGTGTTCTAAATAAATAAACCACTAGATAAAATTACAACAAAATCTCCATATCTTATGAAAAAAAACAGAGAAGATCAATACTCAAGTGTACAAGGGAAAGAAAAACCAGGAATCCAAGAAATAGAGAAAATCTTGTTAATTTAATCATGATTTTTCATTCTTTACAATTCTATATTTTAGAGTAAGAAACACAGAGAATCCTATCATATCAAAGTCATTTATTTGTATGTTAATGTACCCCAACAATAGTAGTGTATATGTTAGCAGCATATTCTAGCACAAAAACTTGTTAATTCTTCTCAACCAAGTAATATGCAAAACTGAATCAAATTGCTTCATCCTGATAAGTTTCTCAACAAAATCTGCAAGGTGCAAGAAATTTCACTTCATCAAAACTTACCATAACAGACATTAAATCAGTTCTAGTTAACAAAAAAAACTAAAGTAGATTGGACTGAATAATTTAAAATTCGTCAAACCATTTAGAAAATAGAAGACATACATACAAAGATGTCAATTTTCCAAGCATTAACACCAAGATGTCAATTTTCTCTTACAAATGTCGGAACTGTTAGGAGAAACAAAATGAAGCCAATTACATATGACAGTACATCATCCAAAGAACCAGACACCAAAGTAAGAAAACAGATTTGAAACACGGTTCTAAGATTCCACGTTCTCAAAATACGATATAAAATGTGAACCTATTCAAGAACATTGGTACAAACACATAAATGTGATGTATAATATATTGTATATAATTTTTTTCTCAAGCATTGATAACTAACTCTTGCAATATGGATTTAAGAGAAGATCCATCACAAACCTCAAAAGGGTTACACATGTAATCAACATTCTACCAATTTCTATAAGTTCGCAGCTTGCACCGATTATCAACAAGAATAGAAAGCCAAAACAACACACAAGACATGATAAGATCCAAAAATGCAATATGGATTTCATAATCATATGATGTAACATACCAAGACATAGAGACAAAAGGAGAGATACAAGAGACTGGCCAAGGCATATAAAATTCAAACATACCTGAAAGTTTATTTGCAAAACCAAGGGCCTCAAACAGCTTCACCGCTATTTTGTGCTGAGCAACAAATGCAAAAATCTCCAAGATATAATCTTCGTTGAAATAAGAAACCAATCCATAAATTGATAAAAGCAGTAGAAAACCGAGAACCACCAACGAATTTTCATTATTTTCTTTCATGTTAGCTTTCAAATGAAGTGCCAGCTTCAATGCTTCTTCTCTTACACAAGGTTTAATATCTGGTGAGATTTTCATCAGTTGCTCTAGTAGATAGATGTGTCTATTATCAATAATCACACCATTATCTATGTTCTTACATAGTGAAATAATGGGATTCTGTATTATATCCAAAACAACTTTTGCTGGATCTGATGATTCTAGCAGATTAACCAGAATGTCAGTTTGCTCACTTGGAAACAACTGCAAACTTGTTCCATCATCAACGGTAGGACTTAATTCATTATCCATGTAAGATGTAACTGCATATATAGATAGCAGATATTTTCAATTTGACTACAATATAGTGTACTACATTAACATCATTAAAAATATGCATATCACATTATTGGAAATATCGACATCATTAAAAGATACAGTTGAAATGAAATTATTTTCAATAAACTAGATGAATAAAAACACTTACTGAATTCTTTTTCCTTATCTAATTTAATCAGCTTTGACTCAGGATCTTTGATTTGTCGATCAAACTTTATCTCTTTTAACTTGTGTTCTTTCACCGGTACATTGAAATTGTCCTCAACTTGGCTTTCAAATTGCTTCCTTTTCAATTTAAACTTCTTAACTTGACCTTTGAATTGCTCCTTTGATTCAAACTCCTTCACCAGACCATTAAATTCCTCCGCTTTAGGTTGGAACTCCTTCACTTGAACTTCAAATTGCTTTTCTTTTGATTCGAGGTCCTTCAGTCGTCTCTCGAAATGCTCGTTACCTGATTCCAACTCCTTCACCCTGCCTTCAAATTTATCTTTTTTCGACTTAAACTCTTTTACTCGACCATCAAGTTGCTTCTCTTTAGACTCATGTTCTTCAGCATGTCCTCTGAAGTGCCTCTTTTTTGATTTGAGCTTTTCGACTTGGCTTTCAAAATGCTTCTTTTTAGATTCCCACTCCTTCATTTGGGTGTCAAATTCTCTCACTTTTGATTCGTGGTCCTTCACCTGTCCTTCATGTTCCTTCTTATTTGACTCAAACTCCTTCACTTGCCAATCAAAATGCGCCAGCATTGATACCAAATCCTTCACAGTCTCCTTCACTTTCCTTTCAAATCTCTTCTCTTTTGATTCAAACTCCTTCACTTCAGTTTCAAAATGCTTCCATTTTGAAATGTTATCCATGACTTGACAAAGTTCTTGCTTGCGCTCTCCAATCAAAACCTCCATCAAATGGAGCTGTCCTTCCTTTGCTAAAAAATCCTTGACACATTCTTCAATTTTTCCCTTCATTTTTTTGTGAATTTCATTAATTTTTCTAACACAACTAACTTGTGTCTTCTTATTTCTGAGCTCTTCGGAGAACTTCTCAATCTCTTTTGTTATGGACTTCAGTCTCTTCTCTTCTTCTTGTCGCTTTCTTTTGCACTCCTCAAATGAGTTTTCTACCAATGCAAGTTCTTTCTTGAGCGAGGAAAATGATTTATCAGTTGACATGGCAGGCATTTTAATTATAGAGGAAATAGGAACATCATCATCATCGTATTCGTCATTATCATCATCATACGGTGTTGGGGACACCTTCGGTTTCTTCATTGAACCGCACAAGAACTTGCTATTATCAAATAGCCTTTTAACCGCCACAGTAGTAGTAGTAGTATCACTTTTCTTAACAGAAGAATCGCGTTTAGTACTACACGTTCCCAAACTCGAAAGCCGGGACAACCTTTTTGACAAAGGAACATCATCATTGTCATCGTCATTGTCATTGTCATTATGATCATATGGTGTTGGGGACACCATGGATTTCTTCATCGAACCGCACAAGGAATTGTTATCGAATACCTTCTTAACCGGCAGTGTAGTAGCATCCCTCTTAACAGAAGCATCGTGTTTACTACTACACATTCTCAAACTCGAATTGTTATCGAATACCCTCTTAACCGGCCGTGTAGTAGTATCCCTCTTAACAGAAGCATCAAATTTACTACTACACACTCCCAAACTCGAAATCCAGGGCATTTTTTGTGACAGAGGAACATCATCATCATCATCATCATCAGATTCAAAGCATTCACAATAAACATGTTCTCTCCTATTATCATCACCAACACAAAATTTTGGCTTATCAGAAGCCTTGTCCATTATTCAACTGTTGTTGAATCTGGAAAGCCTCAGCAATTGCAAGAACACCAAATAAAACCCCTAGGAGGAAAAAATAAATAAATAAATAAACAAACAAATGAACAACAAGCTTCAATAGAAAAATTTCTAGGTCAAACTCAAATACTCAATCATGAAGTAATACTACATTACATTACCAGAAGCAAAATCAAACCATAAAAACAAAGAATAATCGCAATGTTAATCAATGAAACACCAACACTTCTCAGATTAGGCTTGTCTCAGTGTCCAACACACAGACACATTTGGTTACATTAAATTATAGTAGTATATGATAATAAACAGGAGTAAACTTTCTGATGGGAATTAACACACAATAATAATAATAGAGCAATATGCAGCGGAAATAAAATTCCCAAACTTGTAAGAATCTTTGAGGACCAACACACAAATAAAAAAGGCAGCCAATAACGCAAAATAAAAGCACAAAAAGAACACCGCAATTTTAACGTGGAAAACCCTCGATGTGAGAGTAAAAAACCACGGGTCGTCCAGACCAAAGAAATAGCTCCACTATAATCAAATATGGGTACAAGAGAGTCTCAAAGTGATGCACAAACAAGTGCTAACAACCAATTAAACAACAAAGCACTAAAGCTTACAAACCAAGAACAAGAAGTTGAAAATTCTCCCCCTAAAACCTGATGCACTGCAGACACGATTTCTCCCAAACTAGAACTGATTTCGACGATCCGAACGGTGAAACTGTAGCCCCTGGAGCTGCGAACCTGCCCTCCAAATTTCGGCAAAATCCAACGGTTAACGAATCGGGAAACTGCGTTTTAGTGAAGCTGCTGTGTGGAATACGGGATTTTCTTTCTCTCTTCTTTTCTCACTTTTGAAAGGTTGTTCTCTCACAAAATTTACTCACTTGGTAATCCTAGTATGACCACTCTCCACTTAAATAAGTGAGACCTAATGGGCTATCAATCTTGGACTTTTATCCACATAGGAAGGGAGCCCAAAACCCAACAAATCTCCCCCTCACAACTATGTGGAGGAAATCGCCAAACCGGCGATATCACAACATGCTTCAAATTTCCCTCTTGGTAACGCTTTGGTCATCATATCCGAACCATTATCATCTGTATGAACCTTAGCTAGCTCCAACAACTTAGCATCCAAAACATCACGTATCCAATGATACCTCACATCAATATGTTTGGACCTATTATGAAAAGTTGGATTCTTACCAAGATGAATAGCATTTTGGCTATCAACAAATAATACATATTTGTCTTGAACAAAACCAAGCTCATGCAAAAATTTCTTCAACCATAGCAACTCTTTGCATGCTTCGGTAATGGCAATGAACTCTGCCTCTGTAGTAGACAATGCTACACACTTTTGCAATCTGGATTGCCAAGCGACAGCTCCACCTGCAAATTTAATCATGTAGCCCGAAGTGGACTTCCTGGAATCAATGTCACCAGCCATATCTGAGTCAGAGTATCCTTCTAAAGTAGGTTTATCTCCCCCAAAGCAAAGCCTCATACAAGTAGTACCACGGAGATACCTTAAAACCCATTTTACAGCATTCCAATGCTCTCTACCTGGATTTGACAAAAATCTACTGACTGTACCAACAGCATGTGCTATATCTGGTCTTGTACATACCATTGCATACATCAAACTACCCACAGCAGACGCATAAGGAACACGTTTCATATCAAATGTTTCATCTTCACTTGAAGGACTTTGTTTAGAACTCAACTTGAAATGAGTAGCAAGAGGCGTGCTTACCGCCTTAGAATTTTCCATCTGGAATCTCTGCAACACTCTTTCAATATAGTGCTCTTGTGACATCCAAAGTTTCCTCTCCTTTCTATCACGAATGATTCTTATGCCAAGAATTTGTTTAGCTGCTCCCATGTCTTTCATGGCAAATGACTCGCCCAACTGCTTCTTTAACCTGTCAATGTTAGAAATATTTTTCCCTACAATAAGCATATCATCAACATATAACAACAGGATAATGAAATCATCGTTAGAAAATTTTCTAACAAAGACGCAATGATCTGAAGTAGTCTTCTTGTACCCTTGATCAGACATAACAGACTCAAACTTCTTGTACCACTGCCTTGGAGCTTGCTTCAACCCATACAAACTCTTTCTCAATCTACACACATAGTCTTCTTGACCTTTAACTTGAAAACCATCGGGTTGCTTCATGTAGATCTCTTCCTCCAAATCACCATGAAGGAAAGCCGTTTTCACATCCATTTGCTCAACCTCTAAATCAAGAGTAGCAGCCAAGCCCAACACGGTTCTAATTGATGACATCTTTACAACAGGTGAGAAAATTTCATTAAAATCAACACCTTTTCTTTGACGGAAACCTTTCACCACTAATCTGGCTTTATACCTTGGAGACTCGGAGTTACTCTCATGTTTGACTCTATATATCCACCTGTTTTCCAAAGCCTTTTTGCCTTCAGGCAACTTCACTAAATCATAAGTGTGATTATCATGCAATGATTTCATCTCATCATTCATTGCATCCAACCACTTTTGATTTTCATCACTTTCCATGGCCTCTTGAAAACACTCAGGTTCACCCTCATTAGTTAAAGTCACAAACTCATCAGAATTATACCTTGTAGAAGGTTGTCTCTGTCTGTTGGACCTCCTAAGTTGAACATGAGATGATTCTGGAGCTTCACCAAGATTCTCATCCTGTGACATATCATTCTCCTCATCATTATCAGCTGGAATATTTGTCTCTTCTCCAAGTTGTTGATTATCAACATAATCATGTGGCTCATCATTTTGAACATAACCACCAGTAGTATCCAGATTACGAACAGGCAACCGAACCGGATCAATATTAGACAAACTGATATCTTTCTCGGGTGTAGTCTTCTCCACCTTATCAATGTCTTCAATAGTTTGGTCTTCCATAAACACCACATCGCGACTTCTGATAAGTTTCTTCCCTATCGGGTCATACAACTTGTAACCAAACTCATCCTGCCCATAGCCGATGAAGATACATTGTTTTGACTTTGCATCCAACTTGGATCTTTCATCCCTTGGAACATGCACAAAAGCCTTACAACCAAAGACTCTCAAATGATCATACTTGACATTCTTTCCAAACCAAATTTTGTCTGGAACTTCACTGTTCAAAGCAATAGTAGGAGTGAGATTAAGAACATGCACCGCCGTGTACAGTGCTTCACCCCAATAATGTTTAGGCAACTTAGCTTCAGAGAGCATACATCTAACTCTCTCAAGAAGTGTTCGATTCATCCTCTCTGCTAAACCATTCAACTGAGGAGTTTTTGGAGGAGTCTTTTCATGTGAAATACCATGTTGCTTGCAGTAGACATCAAATGGACCACAATACTCACCACCATTGTCAGAACGAACACATTTCAGCTTCTTGCCTGTCTGTCTCTCAACCAAAGCATGGAATTCTTTGAACTTCTCCAACACTTGGTCTTTCGTCTTCAAAGCATATACCCATAGTTTCCTGGAACAGTCATCAATAAAAGTAACAAAATAAAGTGCACCACTAAAAGATTTTACCTTTAATGGACCACAAACATCAGAATGCACCAATTGAAGCAACTCTGACTTCCTTGAGGGAGGATGCTTCTTGAAGGATACTCTGGTCTGTTTACCAGCCATGCAATGAGAACATTTCTCCAAATCTACATTCTTTAATCCTGGAAGCACATCCTTTTTGGCTAAAACATTCAGCCCCTTTTCACTGATATGACTAAGCCTTCGGTGCCACAAAGATGCTTCCATGTCAATAGCATTCACACTGTCTCTAGCAACCAAAGCTTTTGTCCAATACAATTTAGAATTTTTCTCCCCTCTAGCCACAACCAAGTTACCTTTGCTGAGTTTCCACTTTCCAGAACCAAAGTGATTATCATAACCACAATCATCAAGCATATGCACAGAAATCAAATTAAAGCGGACATCAGGAGCATGTTTGACATCTTTAAGCAACAATTGCATTCCCATGTTGGTTTGCAAGCAAACATCACCAACACCAACTATCTTAGATAGACCATCATTACCCATCTTCAACACTCCAAAATCACCAGGAGTATAAGATGTGAAGAACTCCTTCCTCGGTGTAACATGCAATGTAGCACCACTGTCAACAACCCACATGCTCTCATCTGATACAAGATTAACAGACTCATGGTCACGAAGAAGAACAAGATCATCATTGGTAGCAGTAGTAACACGGTCATCATCATCATGATCTCTTTGTTTATTCTTATTCTTCTTGCCTTTGTTATCTCTCTTCCACTTAAAACAATTCTTCTGTATATGTCCTGTCATATGACAATAATGACAATCCACATTCTTGTATCGCCCTTTGGACTTGCTTCTGCTATTCTCTCTACCACCCTTCGGTTCTTTTTTCTGACTTCTCCCCCTATTTTCAGTGACAAGTACCTCGGATTGAGATGAAGTACCTTGTGCCTTCCTTCTCATCTCCTCATTAAGAATACCACCCTTAGCTGTTTCCAAAGAAACGACACCTTTAGGAGCAGAACTTGTAATAGAAACCCGAAACGTCTCCCAAGACTCTGGTAAAGATAGCAATAAAAACAGTCCTAACAGTTCATCCTCAAATTTGATACCCATTCCTGACATCTGATCAAGGAGCCCTTGAAATTCACTCAAGTGGTCTGAAATAGAATTACCCTCTTTATACTTCAAACTTATGAAGCTATTCAACAAGAACAATTTATTATTCCCTGATTTAGAGGCATACAAGGACTCTATCTTCTCCCACAAAGTTTTTGCATGAGTCTCATTAGCAATATGATTGTAAACATTATCTTCTACATATTGCCTAATAAAACCACATACCTGTAGATGTTCAAACTCCCATTCTTCATCAGACATAGAATCCGGCTTTGTGGAACTGAATACCGGTAGATGCAATTTCTTCACAAATAGTAAGTCTTTCATCTTGCCCTTCCACAAATGGTAATTAGAACCATTCAACAACATCATCTTCATATTTGTAATTGACTCCATCATTCAAACAAGTAATAATGCCCTTAACCAAGAGCTCTGATACCACTCTGATGGGAATTAACACACAATAATAATAATAATAGAGCAATATGCAGCGGAAATAAAATTCCCAAACTTGTAAGAATCTTTGAGGACCAACACACAAATAAAAAAGGCAGCCAATAACGCAAAATAAAAGCACAAAAAGAACACCGCAATTTTAACGTGGAAAACCCTCGATGTGAGAGTAAAAAACCACGGGTCGTCCAGACCAAAGAAATAGCTCCACTATAATCAAATATGGGTACAAGAGAGTCTCAAAGTGATGCACAAACAAGTGCTAACAACCAATTAAACAACAAAGCACTAAAGCTTACAAACCAAGAACAAGAAGTTGAAAATTCTCCCCCTAAAACCTGATGCACTGCAGACACGATTTCTCCCAAACTAGAACTGATTTCGACGATCCGAACGGTGAAACTGTAGCCCCTGGAGCTGCGAACCTGCCCTCCAAATTTCGGCAAAATCCAACGGTTAACGAATCGGGAAACTGCGTTTTAGTGAAGCTGCTGTGTGGAATACGGGATTTTCTTTCTCTCTTCTTTTCTCACTTTTGAAAGGTTGTTCTCTCACAAAATTTACTCACTTGGTAATCCTAGTATGACCACTCTCCACTTAAATAAGTGAGACCTAATGGGCTATCAATCTTGGACTTTTATCCACATAGGAAGGGAGCCCAAAACCCAACACTTTTAACATATAAATATACAAATTATATAGCTCTAATATTGCATGATGTTGATTTTATTTTATTTTTAACATAAAAATATTGCATGTGAAAAAGATAAATGCATAAAAAGCATTAAAAAGAAAAAAGAAGTGAGGTTTTACTATTTACTTGTTCCAGTTGAGATGGTTGTTGTTGAGTTACAGTAGAGCGAGCGATAGAAGAGAAAAATGGAAGAGGAAGATGAAGAGTTGCAGTTTCTAAAATGTGATTGGCATGATGAAGAAATGAGAAATAAATGAGAAGAGAAGTTGAAAGAATTTGTTACAGCTTCAAGGCGTGAAGGACTGGGCTCCACAAAACACAGCCCAAAATGTAACTCACATTTTTATTTTTTTTACTTTTTTTTTTTGTTATTTAACTATCAAATGTTATAAAAATAAACAAAATTTATAAATGTCGTCAAACCAAATAAATTAGCTTATAGCTTTTAGCTTATAAGCTAAAAGCTCTGTTTGGTAACAGTTTTTAGTAAAGAGTTTATAGCTTATTTTATTAGCTTATAGCTTATTTTTCAAATGCTATTTCAAGTAGTTTATGATCTTATAGCTTATAGCTTATTATCTTTTCTTCCAATTTTACCCATATCATCTTACTTGAAAAAACTTAAATATTAATTAAACATATATTTTTTTATGTCATTTCATACTTATAAGTTAGTCTAACCGCTAATTTTACCAAACACTATAAATTTAATCAGCTAGCTTATCCGCTATAAGCTAAAAACAGCTTATAAGTTATCTAGTTCATCCGCTATAAGTTAGCTTATCAGCTATCTGCTAATTTTTACCAAACAGAATCTAAATAGTAGAAGTTATAAAAATAAAATTTGATAAGATATTTTTAAGATGTATTCACCGTCTAAATAGCGAACATAAACATTATGATGACAAAAGAAAATTTCACTAAGTAATTCATCTAATATATAAACTAAAAATTAACCGATATCATATATGGTTTTATTAGGACTAAAAAAATAAACAAAAACGGAGAATATCAATCTAGTTTAGTTTGATAATTGGCTTTCGATTTTAAAAACTAGTTAACCGAATCTCTTACTAATATCATTTTTATAAATAGTATTAGTTGGTTTCAGTGTATAATACTTTATGGAAATTAATTATTATTTTTAACTAAAGAAATATAATTATGTTAGTTTATAAAACAATGTCTTTTTTTTTTACGATTAATAAAACAATTATGTTAGTTTATAAAACAATGTCTAATAAAATAAATAAATGAAATTATGCTAGTTTATTTGATTTTAAGTATGTTCTATGAATTTATTCTATAAAAATAGTTCAATTAATAACTACTAGAAAAATTATTGGAGCATGGAAGTTTCGAATTTTTCATTTCTCCATGATCGGCTACAGACTAAAATAAAATAGGCAAAATGTATCTATAGATCTTTTAAGTTTTGCGTTTATATCAGATAGATCTTTTAAGTTTTTTAAGTAATACATAGGTCCTTTAAGTTTTGCGTTTGTATCAGATAGATCCTTTAAGTTTTGTAAGTAAGATATGTCCTTTAAGTTTTAAGTTTGTATCAAGTAGGTCTTATTTTTTAAGGACATTTAAGAACCTATTTGATACAAACTTAAAACTCAAAAAAAGATCTACCTGATACAAACGTAAAACTTAAAAGACTTATCTAATACTTAAAAAAATTTAAAGGACATATTTAATACTTAAAAAATTTAAAAGACTTATCTAATACAAACGTAAAACTTACTATAAATACATTTTGCCAATAAAATATGTTCAAGTTGATCTAAATAATATGAGTTTAATATGGTTAACTTCTTTTTTAATTTTAATTGTGTTGTCAAATCAAGGTTTTTGTGAATTAATATTGTCAATATTTTTTTTTGAAAGAAGCTAAATTAACACGTCCAAATTGGCACCAGAGAGAATCGAACCTGAGACCTTAAGAGGAGCACACTCTCAAGTTCCAAGTCAATACCACTAGACTAACCCAAATGGGTTAATATTGTCAATATTTTAAACCGTAATTGAATTAGTTGATGATTGTGGATATAAATCACATTACAATTTGAATTCATGTGTAGTAAAACTAATCAATTCAACTCTAAGATTTTCAAATAAATTGGAAGATTCATTCATAATACACAAGTTTAATATTTCTCAATAAAAGTCTAAAATAAGTAAAACAATGGAAAATTTTATTGACATTTAATCACTACTCAACAGAAATGCATAACAACCAACAATAATCTACCTCGACAATGTTGCTAACAAGATAGGGCAATTGCTCATTCACCTTAGTTTTGATTTGATTTCTCTAAACTCCACTTTCAAATTCCTCCCCCGCAACTCTTCCTGCATTCACAGTTAACAATTTAACCAAAATCTAAAAGACAATGAAAGGATGAAAACCCCAACGACTAAGAGATAAGTCGTCGAACAATATAGATAGAGACATCATGCAAGATAATTGGAGAGGATCCAAATCCATTGAAAAGTGAAAATGCAAATAATTTTGGTTCAACAAAATTATAGTGATGCATTGAAGGGTCAACCATTGATATTGGCAACTCTTAAACGAGATGATACAAAAAATTATTGTGTTATAGTAAGTGCTAGTATTTTGTGTCTCGGTGACAAAGTATTCGAGGGAAGTCAAGAAGGAGAAGAATGCAATAGAGATTTGGATGAAACTTGAGGCATTCTACGTGACCAAGTCATTAACTCATAGGTTATCCATGAAGCAATAATTTTATGCATTTCGAATGATGAAGTCCAATTCCACAGCCGATCAAATAACAAAATTCAATAAAACCATTGATCAATATTTGAACAACATTGAAATGAAACTTGATGATGAGAACAATATTTGAATCATTAATGATTTGAAAAACATTGAAGTGAACCGAATCAAAGCGATTTGGTTTGATTTAATTTCTAAAAAACACTAAAAATCAAACAAAACCGAATCAATGAAGATTTTATCAGTTCAGACATTTTTTTGTCCAAGAATCGGTCCAATGAGAATTCGTTATTGAGCTATTCTTATATAGACACAAAATATTTAGGCACAAATTTAGACATACACTAAAAAAAAATTTAAAAAAATAGTCACATCAATCAATATCACTTTATTCATTTTTTTTAAAGTAATTTTTACTCTTTATTGTGATTGTGTCTAAACTAATTTCATTTGGACTTGTGTCCATATTAGAATTTCTCGTGGTTACCACTTACCACCCCTAACTAACTTGCTCACCAGGTCAATGACTCAATGTTCACAATATATTTTTTGAGAATTTTTCTTTTAATTAAAAGACCAACTATGTATTTTGTTTTTTTAACATAAACTTCAGGTATAAAAAAACCAATAATATTTATATATATATACTTATTTCACCAACCGTATAGTTACTTACCTCGTATAATACATTGGAAACTCAATGAATATAAAAAACAAACTTCCTCTTATATTTTCTCCGTCTATTTTTATAAGATTTAGTTTGACAAAAAATTTGTCTCTTTAATAAGATTCTTTTGCAATTATCAATAATATTAATTTTTATTTACTTTACATAGTTTTCTAACAGCATTAAATTATTTTTTGTTTGATACAACACAATACAATTAATTATACCGATAAACATATAAAATCAATATAATTTATCAATTAATTTATTTCTATCTATAATTGGGGTCTCCCCTAATTACATTGGGAAGATTGCACATTTTCCATTAGAATTGTTTGGGGAGGGGTTTAGTTTGAATCAATTTTGGAATAAGTTTTATATTATCATATTTACAAAATGAAGTGAAATCAAATAAATTATAAGTTGTTTTATATTATCAATGAAGTATTTATTACTTTTTTTCTATTATACTTTTAATTATTTATTTTTCTTTCTTCTTTCAATTCTTCGATTTATTTTTCTCTTACAATATTAATTACTCCTACATTCCAAAATGTAAGTCATTTTGGTCATTTTACATAAATTAAGAAAATTAATCATTGTTATATATGGAAAAGAGAAATTATGAGTTAATTTACAAAATTGTCTCTCATTAATGATATGAAAAAAATAAATTGAAGAATTCAAAGAAAAAAGATAAATAAATAGTTAAGGATATAATAGGAAAAAGAACATTAAATGCTTCATTGGTAATATAAAATAACATATAATTTAGTACAATTTTTTTTCTAAGTAGCTTACATTTTGAAACGGAACAAGTATATTTTTTAATTTATATAATATGGTTAAAATGATTTAAATATTTAATACCGATGAAATATAAACATAAATAAATGAACAAAATTTGGAGAAATGAAATTTTGTAATGAGTCCAAATTTTTTTTGACGCAGTAATGAGTCCAAATGAGAATTGAATTACTCATTATTTATATTGGGACATTTCAGTTTCTCTTTACCTGATGTGACCTTTTATTTCAGAAAGTAATACTCCACTGTAGTAACTTTTTGTTTTCTTGTAATAATTAGTACATAGGAAATATAAGTGAATTTGAACCTATCCTATGAAGCTGTCAGAACTCAGAACAGACTTCGAAGTTGTAGAGATTTACATTGGTAGTAGCAATACTTTTTATTTTAAATTACAAGTAAAAAATCACTTTTTCTTATTTTAAATTATAAGTATAAACAATTCATTTTTATTATTTTTAAGATTTATTTTTATTTACTTTTATAAAATTTATATAAATTGTATTTAATTTACTCTCTCTTTTCATTTTTTATAATTAATGATCAATAAAAATTCTTTTTATATCTTTTCATAAAATTTATTTCAATGAAAACATAAAAAATTATATTTTAAATTTTTATTTTTTATTTTTCTTAATAATTGAGATTTTTTTTTCTTATCATATGGAACAGATGGAATATGATTATGATGATATACAATACATATACTTTATGGTCATTTGTTTTGACGGAAAGAAAGTGAGAGGAAAGAAAATTGTGGAAATCGATGAATGAATTTTGATTAACTTTTAGTCTAAATTTATTCATTGATTTTCCTAATTTTCTTTCCTCCCACTTTCCTTATTTGAAAATGACTAGTACTTTGGGGATAATTAGAGGAAAAAAAAGGTTGGAGAAAACATGAAAAACAAATGCAAGCAGGATCAAAAAAAAATTTGACATATAAAATTTTGACATTTTAAAATAATGGTAATGCTAAATAGTGCTCGAGGTACTTGTTAAACATTCTAAAAGGGAAAATAAAAAAAATTTAATATTGAAGAGACAACTTTTTACACTTTCAAAATATTAAATTCACATATTTTAAGATAAATTTTTACACTTTCAAAAATGAAATATTAATTAAACGTATCTTTTTTATATCATTTTATATTTATAAACTAGTTGTTCAATTGCTAATTTTATCAAACATTACAAATTCAATCAGCTAACTTATTCGTTATAAGGTCATTCACTATAAGCTAAATTATCAGCTATTCACTATTTTTTACCAAACAAAACCTTAAAATATTTTTACATCCCATCTCCACTCCCCTCTCCTCCCCTCCTCAACCAAGGCCAATTCTAGCATGGGTGAGTGTTATAGGTCTCCCACCATGGGAGAGTTATTTTAACCCTTAGATTATGAAGGTCTACAATAAACCATAATAAACTTTATACATTGTATTCCAATCTATAATATATATTTTTTGGAAACTCTCAAATATATTTTTTCTTTGTGGAAACTCTCAAATATTATATATTTTTTTTAGAAACTTTTTTTTATTCTTATTTTAGAAACTCTCACAAATATTATTTTAGAAATTTTTTGTCGAGAGAGATATAAAATTCATAAAATGTATTTGACAGTTTCATTTATCAAAAAAAAAATCATAAACTTTTCAAATTTTTTTTAATGAATAAAATTTTCAAATTAAAATTTTAAATCAATAATAACTATTTGAAAGATTATATTTTTCTTTAAAAAATAATAATAATCTGTAAATTTTTATTTGAAAGATTTTATTTTTCTACAATTCACACATAAGTTATTAAAAACAAAAGAAACAATCCGAGAATTCCCGGAATCGAGAATTCCAAGAATTTTGGATAAAAAATTCCTAGAATTCACACATACGTTATTAAAAACAAAAGAAACAATCCGAGAATTCTCAGAATGTTTTCGAGAAAAAATACTTGAAATGTTTTCGAGAAAAAAGTTCCAAAAAAGTTTTAGAAAAGTTTCCGAGAAAAAAATCTCGAAATTATTGAGAAAAAATACTCAAAAAGTTCTCGAGAAAAAAACTCGAAAAGTTTTCAAGAAAAAATACTTGAAAAGTTTTCGAGAAAAATATTCGAAAAGTTTACGAGGAAAAATACTCGAAAAGTTTACGAGAAAAAATACTCGAAACATTTTCGACAAAAAATACTCGAAATATTTTCGAGAAAAAAGTTCCGAAAAAGTTTCCGAAAAAAGTTCTCGAGAAAAAATACTCGAAAATTTTTGGAGAAAAAGACTCGAAAAGTTTTCGAGAAAAAAGTTCCGGAAAAGTTTTTGAGAAAAAATTGTCAAAATGTTCTCGAGAAAAAAATACTCGAAACGTTTTCAAGAAAAAATACTCGAAAAGTTTACGAGAAAAAATACTCGAAAAGTTTACGAGAAAAATACTCGAAACATTTTCGAGAAAAAATACTCGAAATATTTTCGAGAAAAAAGTTCCGAAAAAGTTTCCGAGAAAAATTCTCGAAAAGTTCTCGAGAAAAAATACTGGAAAAGTTTTGGAGAAAAAATACTCGAAAAGTTTTCGAGAAAAAAGTTCCGGAAAAGTTTTCGAGAAAAAAGTTCCGAAAAAGTTTTCGAGAAAAAAGTTTCGGAAACGTTTCTGAGAAAAAATTCTCAAAAAGTTCTCGAGAAAAAATACTCGAAAGGTTTTCAAGAAAAAATACTCGAAAAGTTTTCGAGAAAAAATAAACGAAAAGTTCACGAGAAAAAATACTCGAAAAGATATATAATATAGATTAGAATACAATGTATAAACTTTATTATGGTTTATTGTAGACCTTCATAATTTAATGGTCAAAATAACTCTCCCATGATGGGAGACCTATGACACTCACCCATGCTAGAATTAGCCCTCAACCAATGAATCAAACAATCCATGCTAGATGTCATAATTGATATCTATAAAAAGCCCTTTTTTTATCTTAGTGATTAATGAGGTAAGGTGATGTACAAATTAATTACCCTCTAATTAATTAGCATAGTATAGGGAAGGAACATCTCACTATATATATCCTTCTGTTACTAATCAACAAGATCTAGTTAATAATTGAGAATCAATATAAAGGAAATTGGACTAAATACATGAGAAAATTGGTCAAAGAAATAGAAGGTGAATTAGGAGAGTAAGAAACAAAGAATCCTCTATCAAAGTCATGTACATGTGAATATGTACTCCAATCCAACAATAATAGTGTATATGTTAGCAAGTTCCTATTACCACATTTCTTTAAATTAGTTTTTTCTAACACAAAAACTTGTTGATTCTTCTCAGCCAAGTAATATGCAATTCTGCACAGCCGAATCAAATTGCTTCCTCTTGATAAGATTCTCGACAAAAAGCTGCGAAGTGCAAGATAATTTCACCTCATCAAAACTTATACCAAAGCAGACATTAATTAAATAAGTGCTAGTCGAAAAACTAAGCAGATTGGACTGAATTCAAAACTCATCAAACCATTTGGAAAATAGAAGAGATATATTTCCAAGTTCACAGTTTTGCACTGATTTCCAACAAGAATATAAAGTCAAAACAACACACAAGTCATGATAAAATCCAGATATTCAATATGGATTTGATGAACATATGATATGATGTAAAATGCGAAAACATAGAGATAAAATAAGAGTTACCGGTGACTGGCAAAAGCATTTCTAAATTAACATACCAGAAACATTATTTGCAAAACCTAGGGACCTAAACAGCTGCACAACTATCTTGTGCCGAGGAACAAATGCAAAAAGCTCCAAGACTTCATCTTCATCGAAATAAGTAATCAATCCATAAATCGACAAAAGTAGTAGAAAACCGAGAACCATCAAAGAATTTTCAGTACTTTCATTCATGTTAGCTTTCAAATCAAGTGCTAGCTTCAATGCATCTTCTCTTACACAAGGTTTAATATTTGGTGAGATTCTCAACAGTTGTTCTAGCAGATAGATGTGTCTATCATCAATAATCACATCATTGTCTCCGTTCTTACACCGTGGAATAATGGGGTTCTGTATTATATCCAAAACCACTTTAGCTGGATCCGATGATTCTAGCAGATTAGCTAGAATGTCAGTTTTGTCACTTGGGCGCAACTGCAAACTTGTTCCGTCATCAATGATAGGACTTAATTCATTATCCATGTAAGATGTAACTGCATATTCAGAGAGCAGATATTTAAGATAGGACTTAATTCAACATGATTATGATAAATAGTTGAAATGTAATTCTTTCAATAAAGAAGATGAATAAGAACATTTACCGAATTCATCTTCCTCATCATGGGAGTTTATTAACGGTTCATATTGTTTCTCTGTCGACTCAGACTCGTTCAGCCGTACATCAATTATATCCATCCTTGACTCAGGATCCTTAACATGTCCTTCAAATTGCTTCTCTTTTAACTTCAGCTCATTCACCTTTACTTTGAACTTATTCTCTTTTGATTCAAGTTCTTTCCATCGTCCTTCAAATTGCTTCTCTTTTAATTTCAAGTCCTCAACTTGGTTTTCAAATTGCTTCTTTTGCGATTTGAGCTCCTCCTCTTTTGATTCAAACTCCTTCACTTGACCCTTAAATTCCTCATCTTTTAACAGGAACTCTTTCACTTGTCCTTTTAACTGATTTTCTTTTGATTCGAGCTCCTTCAGTCGACTCTCAACTTGGTTCTCAAATTGCTTCTTTTGCAATTTGAGCTTCTTCTCCTTTAATTCAAACTCTTTCACTTGATCTTTAAATTCCGCCTCTTTTGAGTGGAACTCGTTCATTTTTCCTCTGAATTTATTTTCTTTAGATTCGAGCTCTTTCAGTCGGCTTTCAACTTGGTTTTCAAATTGTTTCTTTTGTGATTTGAGCTCCTCCTCCTTTTTTGAGCGGAACTCGTTCATTAGTCCTTTGAATTGCTTTTCTTTTGATTCGAGTTCCTTCAGTTGACTCTCAACTTGGTTTTCAAATTGCTTTTTTTGTGATTTGAACTCCTCCTCTTTTGATTCAAACTCCTTCACTTGACCTTTAAATTCCTCCTCTTTTGAGCGGAACTCGTTCATTTGTCCTTTGAATTGATTTTCCTTTGATTCAAGCTCCTTCAGTCGACTCTCAAAGTGTTTCTTTTCGGAGTCCAACTCTTTCACTTGGCCTTCAAACTTACTCTCTTTTGACCGAAGCTCTTTCAATTGGCATTCGAAATGGTTCTGTTTCGATACCAAATCATTCATCAGCTGTGTCACTTGGCTTTCAAAATGCTTATGTTTCGAAATGCTATCCAAGACTTGACGAAGTTCCATCTCTTTTGTCTTGAGCTCTTGCTTGCGCTCTTCAATCAAGTTCTCCATCAAACGAAGCTGCCCTTCCTTAACAACAAAATCCTCGACACATTCATCAACTTTTCCTTGCATTTTCTTGCGAGCTTCGTTAATTCTTTCAACACAAGTAATTTCCTTTTTCTTATTTTCAAGCTCTTTAGAGCACTCCTTAATATCCCTCTTTATGGACTGCAATCTCTTCTCTTCTACTTCACTCATCTTTTTGCATTCATCAAATGAGTTTTCTACCAATGCAAGTTCTTCCTTGAGTAAGGAAAATGATTTATCAGTTGACGTGGCATACATTATAACTCTCGAGGAAATAGGAAAATTATCATCTTCATTGTTATCGTCATTATGATCATATGGTGTTGGGGACACCTTGGATTTCTTCATCGAACCGCGCAAGGAATTGTTGTTATCGAACACCCTCTTAACCAACAATGTAGTAGTAGTATCCCTCTTAACAGAAGCATCGCGTTTACTACTACACATTCCCAAACTCAACGGCCGGGATAACCTTTGTGACAAAGGAATATCATCATCATTGTTATCGAATTCGTTGTCATCATCAGATTTAAAATCTATACAATAAACAGGTTCCCTTCGATCATCGTCATCATTACCAACACAAAATTTGGGCTTATTAGAGTCCTTAACATCCATCATTCAACTATGGAAACTGAAAAGGCTCACAAATTAACAACATCAAATAAAATCCTTAGAAGAAAAAAACAAAAAATAAATATAAATAAACAAGAAGCTTCAATTGAAAAATTTCTAGGTCAAAATCAATGATGAAGTAATAATACATTACTACTACTTTTGTAGAAGCAAAATGAAACAATAAACACCAAGATCAAACAATAGCAATATAAATAAACAATTTGAACATGTAAATATAGAGATTTATTAGCTTAAACACTCACTGTATGAAGTTGATTTTAGTTGAGAAATGCATGAAAATATAATAAATGTGAAAAAAATAAAATAAACAGAATGAAGTTTAAAATGCTTACAATAAAGAAGGAAGTAGTTTGTAATTCTATAATTTGAATTGCAATTTGGAGAGTGAAGAGTGAGAAATGAAGACAAAAAATGAAGAAAAGAGGGAAAAATGAATGAATGAATGAAGAAAAGTATGAAGAGTTTGTTACTACTACTGTTCAGCATGAGGACAAACCTGTTGGGTGGATCATCCACATTAATCCTACAAGTAAATTCCACATTATATATCTACCTAACATCTTAAGAGATTAAATTTACTTATGGCTCTCTTATTATAAAAATCTTTATTTTTATAAATAATATGGGACTCATGCTTGTTTGAATTTGACCTTTTTTTTTTCACGGTAGATGAATCTGGTTCGGAGGTCAGTTCTGACACCAAGTGGTTTCAGTCTCCTTCCGATCACAGTTGCGGGGAAATTTGACTTATTTTTAAACTTATAGAAATAATTTATGCAATTAAATAAATTTTTATTATAATTCATAAATTTTTACTAATAAAAGTTGTATCTTCATAAAATATTATTTCAATATCTTCCTTAAAAAACTTATAATAATATATAAAAAATTATTTATTTACATAAACTATTTTGTATAAACTCAAAAATAAGTCAAAAATTAAATTATAACATACTTAAGGCATGTCTTTAGAAATACTCCCCTGTTCTAATTAATAGCAAAAAAATCACATTGTTTTATTCAAATTTAAAAGCAAAAAAGACCAATTTTAATTAATTTTAAGATTTACTTTTATTTCATGATATAGCAACTAGCTCCTTGTATTGAATTGTTATTGTTTAATCAAATGCTTTGAGTTTTTTATTGTAAAAAAAAAAAGATTTAGTTTTATTTATTATTTTAAATTAAATGCAAATTGCATTTAATTCACTCTTTTATTTTTTCTCATAATCAATAACCAATAAAAATTCATTATTTTAAAAAAATCAACAAAAATTATGCTTACATTTCCCATAAAACTTATTTAAAAAAAATACAAAAAGTCAAAATTCATATTATTATATTTACTTTTTTTAACAAGTGTGAAATTTATTTTTTGTTTATAATTTCGAAAGGATGGGATATAGCGAATTTTGATTTTAGAGTTAATAAAAATAAAGTATTACATTATAGTTTTTCCTCTTAATTTGCTCTTAGTTAGTCCTTAATGTACATAGGATATATTATTGATATTTCTTGAACATAAGGACACACATAGAATTGACATAATAGATGAACATAACATGATATATCTTAAACATAAAAGAGACATAATCTTACATTAACATGAAAATAAATTGGTTATTAGAAACAAAAATAAAACTGAAAATTGAAAAGACTAAAACAAAACTGAAAATTGAGAGGAATAAAACATTCCAGACGTCCAACGTACGTTTCTTGTCGCGTAAAGATCCTTGGTACCAATATCTTGTGTTGTTTGCACATTTTGATTTGTAGTATAAATTTCCAAGGACATGTACTACCTCAACAGGCTTGAGAATGATTCGACTTCTTCGTGTATGACCGCATCTATACTCGCCTGATAAGCTATCGACTGTTGGATGATGTGGAACATATTATTTCTACCACTCCAGTTGATCCTCCCACAACTGCTGCAACAGCTCCTCATCCTGGTTTGCCATCATCTGAGCGTAGACATCCGTCACGTGTATGGAATCACTTTATTGAACAAGCTAGTACTGAGAAGCAGGGAAAATGTTACTATTGTGGCTTATTAATTAGATTCAAGGATGGTACAAGCCTCATTTGAATCAACTAAGAGTACGAAATAGAGAGATTCTGTCGAAATCATTTACACGTGAATATATACCCGAACACTAATAGTGTATATGTTAGCAGGTTTCCGTTACCACATTTCTAGCACAAAAACTTGTTGATTCTTCTCAGCCAATTAATATGCACAACAAATTGCTTCCTCTTGATAAGTTTCTCGACAAAATCTGCGTGGCGCAAGAAAATTTCATATCATCAAGACACACCAGAACAGGCATTAAAATAAGCTCTAGTTAACAAAAAATTAAACAGATTGGATTGAAAATTTCAAATCCATCAAAGCATATCTAAATTAAAACATACCAGAAACTTTATTTGCAAAACCAAAGGTCCCAAACAGCTCCACAGCTATCTTGTGCTGAGCAACAAATGCAAAAAGCTCTAATACTTCATCTTCATTGAAATAACTAACCAATCCATAAATCGACAAAAGCAGTAGAAAACCGAGAATCATCAAAGAATTTTCAGTATTTTCTTTCATGTTAGCTTTCATATCAAGTGCTAGCTTCAATGCATCTTCTCTTACACAAGGTTTAATATTTGGTGAGATTCTCATCAGTTGTTCTAGCAGAAAGATGTGGCATTCATCAATAGTCACAACATTGTCTCCGTTCTTACACGGTGGAATCGTTGGGTTCTGTATTATATCTAAAACAATTTTTGATGGATCTGATGATTCTTGTAGATTAACTAGAATTGCATTTTTCTCACTTGGGAGTAACTGAAAACTTTTTCCATCGATGCTAGGACTTGATTCATTATCCATGTAAGATGTAACTGCATATAGATAGCAGAAATTTAAGCTCTCTCATATTCACAGAAGCAATAGTAAATGAAGGTTATAAACAAGCTCTCTTATATATATATATATACACACACACACACACACTACAAAACAAAGTAAAACCTCTCCGAGGAATGCATTCTACTAACAGATATAATCACTGGAGATAGTGTTATTGACTAATAATTATAAACAAGACTGAAAATATTTTGTTAACTAGAGGAATAAGAAGAACATTTACCCGATTCATTTTCCTCGTAAAAATATTTTATTAATGGTTCATGTTGTTTCTCGGTCAACTCAGGCTGCTTCAGTTGTCCATCAAACAGCTTCTCTTTTAACTTGAGCTCTTTGATCAGCATTTTGAACTTATTCTCTTTTGACTCGAGTTCTTTCCACCGTTCCTTAAATAGTTCTTGACTTTTCCTCTCTTTTGATTTGAGCTCCTCCACTTGGCTTTCAAAATGCTTCTTTTTAGATTCTAGCTCCTTCACTAGGCCTTCAAATTCCTTCTTTTTTGATTCAAACACCTTCACCCGGTCTTCGTGTTGCATCTCCCTCGACTCTAGCTTCATTGCTCGTTCTTCTACTTTCTTTTCTTTTGACTCTAGCTCCTTCACACGGCCTTCATGTTGCATCTCTTTTGACTCAAGCTCCTTCATTCGGCTTTCGAAATGCTTAATTTTAGATTCCAGTTCCTTCACTTTGCCTTCAAATTCTCTCTCATTTAATTCATGCTCCTTCAAGCGGCGTTCAAATTGATTTTCTTTTGACTCTATTTCCTTCACTTGGCTTTCAACCTGCTTCTTTTTAGATTGCAACTCCTTCACCTGGTCTTCGAATTCTCTCTCTTTTGATCGATGCTCCTTCACTCGGCCTTCATGCTGCCTTTCTTTGTACTCAAGCTCCTTCATTAGGTTTTCGAAATGTTTCTGTTTTGATTCAAACTCCTTCATTTGGCCTACAAGTTTGTTATCTTTTGACTCTAACTCCTTTACTTGGCTTTCAAATTGCTTCTTTTTTGATTCCAGCTCCTTCATTTGTTCACCAAGTTCCTTCTCTTTAGAGGCCAGTTCCATAACTTGTCCTTTCAACAGCTTCAATTTTAATTTGAACTCCTCCATGTCGCTTTCAAACCGCTTCTTTTTAGATTCCAGTTCTATCACTCGGCCTTCATGTTGCTTCTCTTTTGACTCAAGCTCCTTCACTTGGCTTTCAACCTGCTTCTTTTTAGATTGCAACTCCTTCACCTGGTCTTCGAATTCTCTCTCCTTTGATTGATGCTCCTTCACTCGGACTTCATGCTGCCTCACTTTGGACTCAAGCTCCTTCATTAGGTTTTCGAAATGTTTCTTTTTTGATTCCAGCTCCTTCGCTTGTCCATCAAGTTTCTTCTCTTTAGAGGCCAGTTCCATAACTTGTCCTTTCAACGGCTTCAGTTTTAATTTGAACTCCTCCATCTCGGTTTTGAACTGCTTCTTTTGAGATTCCAGTTCCATCACCCGGCCTTCATGTTGCCTCTCTTTAGACTCAAGCTCCATCATTCGGCTTTTGTAATGATTTTGTTTTGATTCCAAATCATTCACTTGGCCTTCAAACTCTCTCTCATTCAATTCATGCTCCTTCAATCTGCCTTCGAGTTTCCCCTCTTTCAACTCAAGCTCCTTCATTCGACTTTCGAACTGCTTCTGTTTCAATATCTGCTCCTCCATTTGCCTTTCGAATTCCCTCTTTTCTGATTCAAACTCCTTCATTTGGCATACAAGTTGATTATCTTTTGATTCTAACTCCTTCACTTGTATTTCAAATTGCTTCTTTTCAGATTCCAGCTCTTTCACTCGCCCTTCAAATTCTCTCTCTTTTGATTCATGCTCCTTCACCCGACCTTCATGTTGATTCTCTTTTGACTCAAACTCCTGGATTCGAAGTTCAAACTTGTTCTGTTTAGATACCAAATTATTCAACAGCTGTGTCACTTGCCTTTCGAAATGCTTATGCTTTGAAACGTCATCCATGACTTGACGAAGTTCCAACTCTTTTGTCTTGAGCTCTTGCTTGCGCTCTTCAATCAAGTTCTCCATCAAACGAAGCTGCCCTTCCTTTGCTACAAAATCCTTAACACATTCCTCAACTTTTTCCTGCATTTTAACACGAGCTTCGTTAATTCTTTCAACACAACTAATTTCCTTTTTCTTAGTTTCAAGCTCTTTAGAGCACTCCTCAATATCCCTCTTTATGGACTTCAATCTCTTCTTTTCTACTCGTCTCATCCGTTTGCATTTCTCAAATGACTTTTCTACCGATGCAATTTTTTCCTTGAGTAAGGAAAATGATTTATCAGTTGACACGGCAGGCCTTTCAATTCTAGCGAAAATAGAAACATCATCATTGTCATCACCACCACCATCATCATAATCATAAAGAAACACCTTAGATTTCTTCATCGAACCGCAGGAGAAATCGTTGTTATCATATACCCTCTTAACCGGCAGTGTAGTAGTATTCCTCCTCTTATCAAAGTCTTCACAAGAAGCTGAACGCCGTATATTTTTCTCGCACGATACAAGCATTTTCAAATTTAAGTTCCCATCATCATCACCACCACAAAAAATTAGCTTATTAGAAGCCTCAACATCCATGATTCAACTATATATAAACTTGAAAATCCTCAGCAATCACTTCAACATCTCAAAATCCTAAAAAGTTAAAACAAAAATTTCAACTTTTAACTTTCAAAAATTTCTAACACAATCATCAAACACTACATGACAGTTCCATAACTAAAATCTCAATCAAACAATAAATACCTAAAAAAAAAACTTTTCAACTTTTAATCACAAAAAAAAAATGCCAATGTAAAAAAGTGTAAACCTTTTCAAGTTTCAACATATAAATACACATTTAGTAGCTCAAACATTGCTTAATATTGATTTTGTAGACAAAAGTTATGAAAATATACATAAAAAAATATATGAAAAAAAATGAAGAAAAAGAAGTGAAGATTTTACCTTAATTAGTTAAATTTGTGAAGCTTACAATGCATGGTTTGTGTTATCTTCTTCTTCTTCTTCTTCTTCAAGTGAAAGAAAGAAACTGTAGAAGAGAAAAAAATGGAAGATGAAAATGAAATGCAAAGAATGATGAGGTTGTTTGTTTTTTGTTGCCAGTCTGAGTTGTTTGGTGTGGAAGTGGGGTCCACATAACAGACCCAAAAATGGCAAATAACTTGCTTACAAAGGATTGGTAGAGCTCAATATTTCTTTCTTTTGCTTTTTCTTTTATTAAAATAGGACAAAACCAATTCCTCTTAAATGAAAAATATTGTGTGTTGTGTCTAATCTATTCAAGATTCCCTAGTACAAAAAATGAAATCCAAGTAATACTTATTTGATTTAGTGGTGATTTACGCTGAACTTGGTAGGGAGGACCACGGTTCGATCCCCTGCAACTGCAATCGAAAAGGACTGGAACCAAAATATCAATATCTTTCGGCTTAATTAGAGATTTTAAGTTTGAATTCAATTCTGGCAATGCAGTAATGTTAAATTTTTTTGAGTTTTTTCACTTTTTCAAATCGGTTTGAATAATTAGTTTATACAGTTGTACATATTGAGTAGAGGATTTTTTTTTGATAATATATACATGAAATTTGATTCATAATTAAAAAAAAACAAAAATGTATGTATTAGCAAAAATAGCATAAATATTAATTATCAAGGGTGATAAAAGATGAACTTCAAAGTAAGTTTAGCAAGAGTTTGATACGCATGTTATAAGTTTTATAGACCAAACTTAATATATATTTGGTATGACAATAGGTTTGCCAAAATCATATAAAATTTAGAGGAATCAAATTTTGAAAACAAAAAAATAGAACTAAAAATAAAAGTTGATATATTTAGAGGAATTAAAAATATGTTTAACCCTTATTTTTATTAATTGTGTAAAATTTAATATTTTTTGAAAAGGATAGAAAATTTGATACTTATTTAAATCGATTGTATGTGTAATTCTAAAAAACTGTGTTCAAGTATGTTTCAGATGTTACATTTTTAGTTTAGTGTTTTATAATGACTATATTAATAAGAGTTTAATTTTTTTAATTTAATTAATTTGTATGCACCGACGGTATAACATTTTTTTCAAATGCATTCAATCAAATTATGACATGCAAGCATTTGTTTAGATATTTTAAGAATAAACCTATTAAAGTGGCACCATGATGTAATTTAACTGGATGCATGTGTAAAAATATTTTACACTATCAACGCATAGTAATTAATCTCTTAAATTTTATACAATAATAGTGTATAACTATATTGAATGCGTGTGTAAAATAGTTTTACACTGTCACCGTATACAAGGTAAATTTTAATAATAGCAATTTCTTAAAAACATAGTAATTTCTCCCTAAACTTTTTGTATGAGAGAGAGAGAGAGAGAGAGAGAGGAATTCAGCATATATATACATGATGATGTTTAACCTACTCAATCCCTAAGATTAGGGAGAAAATCAACTAAAAAGGAATAGTATCTAAAAAATTATTACAATATTTCAACAGAGTGGAATAGAGAAAATTGTGTTAATTCATTTTTACATTAAACATTTGGAGGATGACCTTGCTTCCAATACAAATGTTATTTACCCTTCAACATATTTATTCTACCTTGAGTCTGGTTAAGTAAATCCACAAAATATAGAATGGCTTTGTCCTGTGTTCACATTCAACATATATTTATAAGTAACATTCAACTGCATGAAGATAAGCAATATAAAATGTATAATAAAATAGAATTTGATTAATGGAAAAAGAAAGAAAAAAAAACCTTGATTTCAATAGAGTTAGTTGCCTTTCTTGTAGGCCAAGTTACCATATGCACAAATGAATCTTTCAGCTTCAATATGTTGCTGCTGCTTCCTGATATGATTCTAAACAAAATCTACATGGTGCAACAAGATTTCACTTCATCAAAACTGACCAATTATTTTACATTAAGTTTTTGTGTATTTTGGAAGATGGCACTCACTGGTTTCGGTAAAAACACTATTTGCCTTTCTGACTCCTTAGGTCAAGAATCCGATCGTTAATTTCGTTACGAAGATCCTCGAATTGTAGGTTATTATCTGAAAGGCATTGTTGAACAATTTCCAGACTAGCAATTTCTTGATCTCTGGCCTTATCCTGAGTTCACGTTCAAAGTATTTATAACGATCATGAAGGGGTATGAATATGGAATGTTTCATAAAAATAGAAATTGAATAAGAAACAAAAATACCTTAATTTCAATGGAGTTAGCTTTGTTGCAACTGCTCTCATAAATCAGTTTTGCATTCTGCACATGTTTTCGCAAGAGATCAACTAGTTGATGATTATTGTCGCTGAAGTTAAATGCACAACTGAATCTAACAGCTTCAACATATTTCTGTCTCTCGATAAGACCATCAACAAAATCTGCAAGGCGCAAGAAAATTTCACTTCATCGAAACTGATCAGAACAGCAACGAAATAAGTATTTGTTAACAAAAAACTAAGCAGATTGGACTGTGCGAAAAACAGCGCAAATTTCAGATACCATACCAGATATTTTATCTGCAAAACCCATGGCTCGAAACAGCTCTATAGCTATGTTGTGCTGAGAAACAAGTCCAAAAAACTTTAAAACGTCATCTTCATCGAAAGCAGGAACCAATCCATAAATTGACAGAAGGAGTAGAAAACCAAGAACCGCTACAGAATTTTCATTATTTTCTTCCGCATTATCTTTCAAATCAAGTGCTAGTTTCAATGCTTCTTTTCTTACATCAGGTTCAATATGCGGTGAGATTCTCATCAGTTGTTCGAGCAGACGAATGTGGTTATCACCAATAATCACATCATTGTCTCCCATCTTACACTTTTCAATAGTCGGGTGCTGTATTATTTCCAAAACAACTTTTGATGGATCTGATACTCCTTGCAGATTAACTACATCGTCACTGTAAACCGACTCAAATTCATCATCTTGATCACTAGTGGGACTTGATTGATTACCTGTGTCCGGTGCAACTGCATAATTAGCTAGCGGATATTTAAGCTTCCTCAGTATTTATCGAAGGATCAGTAAATCAAGGTGACAATGTAAACTTTATATAATATTATATAAAATGAAAGAGTGAAAAACCTCTCATAGATAGTTTCACTGAAAAAATTAACCATTTGGATTATACTTGAAAAATTAAAACTGTATAAATATTAGAATATACCGATCTTTTTTTTGCATTACAATATGATGTGAATCCAAACCTCTTGTTCAAATCAACAATAACAAGGAGTAAAGAGTAGTAAAACACACAAGCGGAGCAAAGCAAAAAATATAATCAAATTTAGTAATGACAAATTGACAATATCTGATATTGAAAACTAGTGAAGATTTTCAACTTGACTAAGACATACAACATTAATATGATTAAAGATGTTTTTTTAACAAATTAGGTAGATTAGGTAATTTAAAATATCAATGTCATCAAAAGAAACAGATGAAATGAAAATGTTTCAAAACTAAATGAAAAAGAAGGTTTACCCAATTCTGTTTCTTCATCGAATAGTTCTATTAAACGAGGCCGCTTCAGTTGTCCATCAAATTTATTTGGCTTTGATTCAAGATCCTTCACGTGTCCAATAAACTCAAGACACTTCTCTTTTGACTTGGGCTCCTTCACATGTACTTTGAACTTCTCGTCTTTTGACTCGAGCTCTTTCTCCTGTCCTTCAAAGTGTTTACCTTCTGATTTGAAATCCTCCATTTGGCTTACAAAACTCTTGAGCTTCTGCATTCGATCTATGAATTCCTCCTCTTTTGACCGCAGCTCCTTGAATTTCCATTCAAATTGCTTCTTTTCTGATTCTAGCTCCTTCATCTGGATTTTAAGTTGCTTTTCTTCTGAATCAAACTCCATTATACGGCTTTTGAGTTGCTTCTTTTCTGATTCTACCTCCTTCTCCCGGATTTCAAGTTGCTCTTCCTTTGAATCAAACTTCTTTATTCGGCCTTCAAGTCGCTTCGTTTCTGATTCTACCTCCTTCTCTCGAATTTCAAGCTGCTTTTCTTTTGAATCAAGCTCCTTTATACGGCCTTCAAACTCAACCTCCATCGTTCGAAATTCCTTCACTTGGTCTTCAAGCAGCTTTTCTTTTGATCGAAGCTTCTGCATTTTAGCTTTCAATTCCTCCTCGTTTAATTCAAATTCTTTCACCCGGCCATCAAATTCAACCTCAATCGATCGAAATTCCTTCACTTGGTTTTCAAGCAACTCTTCTTTTGATCGGAGCTTCTGCATTGTAGCTTTCAATTCCTCCTTGTTTGATTCAAATTCTTTCACCCGGCCTTCAAATTCATCCTCCATCGATCGAAATTTCTTCACTTGGTCTTCAAGCAGCTTTTCTTTAGATCGGAGCTTCTGCATTGTAGCTTTCAATTCCTCCTCGTTTGATACAAATTCTTTCACCCTGCCTTCAAATTCATCCTCCATCGATTTAAATTCCTTCACTTGGTCTTCAAGCAGCTTTTCTTTTGATCGGAGCTTCTGCATTCGAGCTTTCAATTCCTCCTCGTTTGATTCAAATTCTTTCATTCGGCCTTCAAGTCCATCCTCCATTGATTTAAATTCCTTTACTTGGTCTTCAAGCAGCTTTTCTTTTAACTTAAGCTTCTTCAATTTCCCTTCAAATTGCTTCTTTTCGGATTCTAGCTCCTTAACCTGCTCCGCAAATTGCTTCTTTTCTGATTCTAACTCCTTAACCTGTTCTTCAAATTGCTTCTTCCTTGACTCAAATTCCTTCATTTGAGAACGTTGATCATTCTTATTTATTTGCATTATCTTCAATAAAGCTTTCTTTTCTGTCTTTAATCTTTCTGCTTGTTCATCAACTTGTTTTTTCATTGCTTCAAGCTCTCTCTCTTTTTTCTCAAGTTCCACATCACACTCTTCAATCCTTTCACGTATAGACGCCAATTTCTTTTCTTCTTCTTGTGTCTTCCTCTTGCATTCCTCAAATGATTTTTCTACCAATTCAAGTTCTTTCTTCAGCGAAGAAAATGATTTATCGGCAGCAGACTTGTCAACCCGCATTTTAATTTTCCTCGACACAGGAGTATCATCTTTATCTTTATCTTGATGATCATACAATGCCACCTTTGATTTCTTAACAGAATTGTTCAACAAACTGCGGTTATCATCAAATGGCCTCTTAACCACCAACGGCATTGTAGTTGTAGTACGCCTCTTCTTAACAGGAACAGCAGAGTTACTACTCGGTGTTCCCAAATTCGACATCCGGGATAACCTTACCGCCAAAGGAACATCATCATCATAATTACGGTCATCATAAGAATTTGGCTTCCTCACTCCAGACGATGATGATGTGTGCCGTCGAATAGTTAATCGGCCATCACCATCACCACCACCACTCCCACCACCAACACCACTATCACAAAACTTTAACTTATCAGAACTCTGAACAACCATTCTATTCTTCAATTGTTGCATTCAATCTACACAATAAAATCCTGTGAAGAAAAAACACAAACAAACAAACAAAAAAGAAACTTTCTTTAAGAATTTTCTAGGTTAATCATCAAGTAATATACATTAAACTTCCAATTCCAAAAACAAACCCAAATGATAAAAAAGAATATAATAAAATATAAAATAAAAATAAAAGGGAAAATGAAAACATCATCATCATCAACATTACTGAACCAATATATATATACATTTCCAGCAAAAAAACAACAACAAGAACAACAAGATTAAACCTAAACACCATGATCCTGTTTCTGTAAACACAAATCATGAAATGTTTGAGTGATACAAGTGAATAGTGATAACAAAGTTGTTTCTTGGTATAAAAAAATGAACATTATTGCAACAGTGATTTCAAATCTTGTAACTAACAAAGTAAAAACAAAATTTAACATCAACAAAATATATTAAAAAAAAAACTAAAAAAGAAATGTGGAACCTTTACATTTACAGTTACAATAAATGATGATGATGAAAAAGAAATGCAACAGAAAAAAAAAAAGAGATGTAAAAGAGAAAGAAAGTAACCTAGAAAGTGAAAGGGAAGAACTTTGGTACGAATTTTGTTGAGGTTGGTCAAAGAGAGTGAAAAATAAAAAGAAAAAATATTTAGAGAGAAGAATATGGCAAAGAAGTTGCAGTGAGAGTATGAGAGTGGAGAGTGTGTGTGGGGTCCATAAAAAAACATACCACAAATAAGTTCAAAATTAATTCTCTAAAGTCACTTTTTTACACATTCATACATTTAGGATAATTTTAATTGATAAATTAAGATTAGACGGTTTATATTTAATGTATTATTTTTGTTAAATAATTTAATGATTGGAAATTCCACTTTTTAAATCGGATAAGTGAGGCATTTTAATGTATATTTTAAGAATAGGCTTGAAATTGTTTTATTACAATTTAAATCTTGATTACATTAATACACATAATTAGTTGTTTCCTTTATTATTGTTACTTTTTAAGAAAATTTTGCTTCTATTTAATGTTTCAAATTTTATATTGTTACTTTTTAAGAAACAATTGCTTCTGTTTAATGATTAAAAAATTTATATTTAATGCTACATTAATTATTTTGGTCAATCATACCTTATATAACTTGTATTAATTTGATTACTAAAAAAACATTATTAATTTGAAATAATTTTACATTTGCATTAATAAAAGGAAAATGCTATAGTGCACGACGTCTTTTTGTCGTCCAAGTGCACGACTATGTTTTTTTTTTAACATGTTATTATGCGGTGGTTAATTGGTTACATGAATTTTGGTCAAAAAAAAAAATGAATTTAATACATTATACCCTCTCTCACTCACATAATACTATATTTTATTTATCTGCACATGTTCTATTTTTTATGCATTATTTAATTTAGTTTTAAGATTCAATTGCATACACTAGTGATATAAAATATATTTTTACCAAGTAGTTTGTTGAGTTAAAATTTTATTTTTACCAAAAAATAAATAAATTAAGTGGATTATTTAGAGTTTAAACAACGATCTTTGATATTCTTATCAACCGATCTAAATTCGCATGATTAATAGTATAGATTTTTTTTACGTAAAAGGCAAGAATCAAACTCCTAACCATCTTCTTAAAAAACCGAAACTCAACCAATTTATTATTGGTCTTACCAAATAGTCAATTTAGTTTTTAAAAATATGTTTTCAATTTTTACTTTTATATCGAGTTTTTACTTCTTTTTTTTTGTTTTTAGTTCTAATGGGGAAATTTTGACATATTTTTTAACATGACATACAAACATAATATAAACACATTGTCATAATATTGATATTAAAATGAACAAAAATTAGCAACTATAAACTAAAACTGCGAGCTGAAACTTATCTGTCGAGGTTCGTATAAAAAAAGTAAAAAAATTAAGATTCACTTGTCCCCTCATAGTAATATTTTTGTTAAAGAGTAATAGTAATATTAATAATTTAATATATCTTGAGTTGGCCTCATCTATTAGCGATTAATATACATACATGATACATCCATTATATTATATTATTATTATTATATTATAAAGAAGAACACATAAGTCTAATATACCAACCAAGTCTTGGTAAAAAAAAGTCTAATATACCAAGTCGTGCAGTTTCGTCGATCCGGAGCGTCGTGCTATATAGCACAGCTCTTAATAAAAATAGATCCAGAGATCAAACTCCTGAAAATTTACTCAATCGTTTAACGGTATTAATCTTCATCGTAAAGTGAACTCTCTTCATTTTATCAAAATTTGTTTATATGCTAGAGTTAGCGATCGAACTTGTGCTATTTGCTTAAGGGGTATAAGTTTTTTATTACCTAAATCAATTTATTGTTGGTTGAAAAATAATCATTCGATTCATGCATAAATTATAGAGTGTAATTTGACTAATTTCCATGCACTAATGATATAGTTTTTTTTAATATAGGCATCCAATCAAAACATATTATTTTTTATATTATTTACGGATTAGTTTAATAGAAATGTATTTGTACCAAAAAAAAAATGTATTAATCGTGTAAAAGAATTTTATAAAACTATTGATTTGTCATATTATATACACGATTATCCAATATAAAAATGACCAATTTGTCATGTCGTGTCAACAAAATGAAATGAAGTGCGAGTGACATGAAAAAAACCATGATTTGTTTTTGTCATAAAAAACCATGATTATTCTTAATCGAGGGTATAAAAAATACCAACATTGCATTTTTTTTCTCTTTAACTTTTAAATATTTCGTTAAGAATCTTATATGACGTGATTAGAATATATATATATATATATATATATGTGTGTGTAAAAAAAGTGTACCCTTTCGATGTATATAAATTTTATAAGTTGTATAAAAAAATCATATTTGATAAGTTACCATTAATTATAAATCGCCAACAACATTTACAAATGATAAAGGGCCAATACTATTACGGTAAACGGTAGATTTTATGAAATTTATATTTATTAAAATATTATTTATGATAATCCATGGATCACTCGTTAAAGTAGTCCATATTAAAATTTATTCAGATAAAGATAAGTGAAAAATACGGTACAAGAAAACAAAAGAAAACTAGGAGAGTAAGCAAATAGCAGCACATACCTAATGCATAAAAACAAAAGGAAGAAGACAAAATATTGATTTTGTTTCACAGATTTGGATTGGCTTTGGCAATGTGACCGTACACATACATACTCAATTGAGGTTACTCTCTCACCAAAAGCTTGAAATGGAAAACTCATTTTTGCTTACAGAAAATTCTTTTTTTATGAACAGAACAATTCAAACACAAAACAGTGAAATTATTTGAATATGTGCTCTGTCTCTCGACCTCGTCTATCCAGCTGTGTTACTCCTTTTATACTTGTTTTTGAGTAAAGAAACCATTACCATTAATTAATTTATTACTATGTCTCTTCAAATTGTAAATGTGTGATAAATTAGAATAATAGTGATTTTGTCCCATAAGTCATAGCTCAACTAACAAAATATGCCGAAATTATTAGGCCGGACGTCGTGATTCGGGTTCGAACTCGAAATCTTACAATTATGTGAGTTTAATTTCAGGTGAATTATCATTTCAACTAAGACAAAAAAAAAAATAGTAATTTTTTTAATAAAATAAATAATAGTGCAATATTATTGAATTGAATTGAATTGAATTGAATGTATGCATACATTCATTTGTACTACTAATATATTATTATTTTGGATTAGACAAACTCAATTAATAAAATTAATATGAAGTATGAATATTAGAATACTTATTTGAATAAGTGATATGGTTTTTTTTAGATTATCATGTTATAAATACGAAATTCTAATGCCGTCCAATAGTGATTAATTTTTATCAAAAAATTTATAAAACATATAAGATAGTCTTGAGCCTCCCTTTCCAAGTAAATTTTCTCCATACTTTAGAGTCAGAGCCAAAGTTGCAGCTATTTACTTAAAGTGTCTAAAACTCTTATCAATACCTAAACCAATTCATAATAAGCAATTATTTCACAGATGCATATTTTCCACATCACCTTTAATTAACTCGTTTATCCGGGTCTGGTCGACCTAATCATGATATTTCGACACATTGGGGCTATGGGACTCGAACCCAATTCTTCCACGACCCCCATTTCCAGATCCTGTGATGTAGAACCCTTTGCTCTTTCACGTACGGTTCCTTTGAGAAGGGTGTGAGACCACCACCGATCAGGCCCGACAAGCGGTCCACGAAGCTGCATCCCCACCCACTTGGTCCATGCACATTGCTCTCTCCAGGAGGTTGGCTGTCTATTCTATGTTTCATAATGCAATTTCTATGGTATATTCAAAAATTTAATAAATAATAATTAAACAAGTGTTTGAAATAATTTTTGTTTTACCATTTAAAAAATTCTAATAACTAAATATTATTTATCAAAACGAATGTGTAAATAACAAAAATTGGAAGAACAAAAAAATAGTTCGTTATCTAGAATGTGAATTTTATCAAATATAATATTTTTGTATTTCTCTCATTCCTTCACCCTCTATATTTTAAGTATCGCATTCTAAAATGCGAACTGAGATTGCATTCTAGATAGTGAGGAGAGTATTTTAGAAATTTCCAAAAGTGAATGAGGATTTTTAGGGCGTGAGAAGAAGAACTCTTACTTCTATCTCGTAAGGTCTCGAAATTTAAAAGTAAAACATTCTTCGAAAATTTGAAGTCTGATACTGTTGAACACATATAGTATTGGGCCTAGTAGTACTAAACCTATAGGTGAAATGTGCAAAGCAATGCCTTCTCTTCGCAGATATCTCATTCTTACTAATGTTTTTACTCTCTTTTTTTCATTAATTTTGAAGGTTCAACCAATAACAACCATTTCATTAGTTGTTAATTTACCCCCTCTGTTCAAGTTATAAGAGTTTTTTTTTTGTTTTTTTTTAAAACGTTTTATGTCCTAAATAAAAGGAAAACAAATAACATTTACCCTATTTAATTATGATGTTTCAAAAAAATAATTTTTTCCACAAATGTATTTGCTTATTCTTGTGAAATTGAATGCAAATTACATTAATTTTTTTTATATACTTTTAATTTTCTTTCTCTCACGCACACATATTTATAATGGATAATTAATGAAAAATGTTTTTACCGTAAAATGTTTCTTAAGAAAAAAATTTAAAATATATACTTCAAATTATTATGTTTTGGTTTTCAATTTTGCGGGAGTTATAAAGTTGATTTGATGATTGTGTGGATGCATTAGGGAGTGGAGTGATAAGGAGGTTGCGGCTTCGATTTTCATTCACAACAAAACTTGCAATCCTAATACTAATATTGCCTATTTCAAAACAAAAAAAAAAAAAGAACTTTTTCCCTTATAATTTGGATGGAAGCTATGAAGCATGGATGCAGACACCAGACATTATACAGTCATTGACACATTGACATTGGTAGTAATTTAAAAAAAAAGACATAATTCGATGTAATAATAAGCTTCGGTGTCATGCCAGTTTCCGACACCGACGCTTGTTCGACACCGGACACGTCTAATCTAAAGTGTGTATGTGCTTCATAGAAAGGGAGTATATGAGTACTTTGTAATTGATATTATCTAACTTCGCATATTATGCAAACTATAAATTTAGTCTTTAAACTATCATTTGTTCTTCGATTTATTCTATAATAAGTTATATAAATACTATAAGTAGTCTTTAAATCATATGAAATTTGTCAATTGGTCTATGAAGTATATGAAATTTTGTCAATTTAAATCTCCAACATTTGAATAACAATGCCTAAATTGACGGACCATATGTACTTTAAGGACTAAATATTATATTTTAAGCAAATGAGGCGCAGATGATATAAGAAACTTTATTATGCATACTATAAAATAAAAAGGAAATAATACATATGACAGCGGGACATAAAACATAACTCAATAAATGAGAAAAAAATAAACTCAATGAGTAAAACAAAACAACCTTAAGGAGTAAATAAGCCACAAATTCTTGTACCAAAAAAAAAAAAAACCCACAAATTCTCATCCGGAGTAAACAATCACATGCCACTTGCACAATCCAACAAAACTCGAGTATGGATCTGAAACCAAATTGCGAGAAAATGTGGTTTGTGAATTGACGGGCATCGAACCCAGATATTGAGAAAGAAGAATTGAAATCGACTGCCAACACGAAAACATATCTAATCACCAACAACTCATTGTGAAACAACAAAATAGATCTGAAACGCAAAAGCACATAACTTGACTCCTTTGCATGTACTTTGAACTTCCCTTCTTTTGACTTGAGCTTTTTCCTTGTCCTTCAAAGTGTTTCTCTTATTATTTTAAATCCTCTATTTGGCTTACAAAACTCTTGACCGTCTGCATCATAACATTGAATGTCTTCTCTTTTGATTGGAACTCCATGTCCCGCTGCTTCTTTTTTGATTCCATCTCTTTCTCCCGGATTTCAAGTTGATTATTTTTTAACTCTACCTTCACCTCTCCAATTGCAACTTGCTTCTCTTTTAAATCGAGATCCTTTTTACGACTTTCATCAAGCTTATCCTTTAACTCAAGATCCATCTCTCGTTTTTTGCACATTTCCTCTCTTAACCGAAGCGCGTTCACCTCCTCCTCATACCTATTCCTCGCTAACTCAAAGTCCTTCTTTTCTGACTCAAATGATTCTACTTCTCCAAGAAATTGTTTCTTCTTTGCATCAATCTCTCTCTCTTTGGTCTCAATTTCCACAGTAAATTCCTTACGCTCTCTAATCAAGTCCATAAAAAGTTGTCGTGCTTCCTTTACCACAAACTCCATGACACATTCTCCAATTTTTCCCTCCATTTCCTTTAGAGAATCCTTAATGCCTTCAACACAACTCATTTTCTTTATCATAGTTTCAAGCCCTTTGGAGTAGTAATCACTCTCTATGGACACCAATGTCTTTTCTTCTTCTTCAAGTTTTTTCCTTTTGCATTCCTCAAATAATTTTTTTGCCAATTCATTATCTTTCTTCTTCAAAGAAAATAATTCATCAAAAGTGTCAACCACCATTGTAGTTTTCCTCAACAAAGGAGTATCATTTGATGTTACCTTTGATTTCTTAACAGAATTGTTCAATAAACTATTGTTGTCTTCAAATGGCCTTTTGCTTATCAATGACATTGTAGCTGTATTATGCCTCTTCTTAATAGGAACATCACAAGAAACTAAGTTGCTTACTTCTGAATGACATGTATTTTTTCTAGATGATGATGCAAAAGTTAGATGGGCATCATCACCATTACCTCCACAAAACTTTGACTTATCTGAACCCTTAACAATCATTTTATTCTTCAATTGAGACATTCACTCCACACAATTAAACTCTGCAAAGAAGAAAAAGCACAAACAAAAAATAAGCTTCCTTTAAGAAATTTCTAATTGACCCTTCAATTTTTACAATTATTTGATCGTAATCTATAAAGTTTTAATTGTTCAATTTTAACCCTCGAAAATTTCACCGTTGTTCGATTTTGGCCCCAAATTTATTCAGTTTTGCATCTGCTAGTGGTTCGTTGACTTTCTGATGGAAAATTGTTTATGTGACATTTTAAAATATTTTTTTAAAAAAATTACAATAAAAATAATCAATTTTTTTTGTTTTATAAACTTTTTTTAAAGAAAACAAATTATTTCTTTTATAAACAATATTTTTAATTTATTTTTAAAAAGTTATTAAAAAAACACTTTTTTATTTTTTATTTTAAAAATGTCACATAAATAAATTTTAGTCAAGAAATCAACGGTTACTAGTTAATACAAAAATAGGGGGAAATTTGGGAGGTAAAAATTGAATTTGGGTTTTTTTTTTGACGCAATTGAATTTGGGGGCTAAAAATTAAACTATTATAAAATTAGATGGTTAAAATCATGAAGTTGAAAATTGAGAGGCTTAAATTAAACAATTGTAAAAATTTAGGTAGTTAAAACTGCGTTCAAAGCTTTAAAACCTTCAAATGGACTTAGTTTATGTGAAAGGAAAAAAAAAGCAATTCATATATAGTTGTTTGTTACCCTGATTTCAAATCTTTTCACTAACAAAGTTACAAAATAACAACTAGTATAAAACATCTACTATTAACAAAATATATAAATAAAAATTATTCAACAAAAATATTGGAAAAGAAATGTGGAACTTACGGTTAAAATAAATGATGATGGTGGTGGTGAAAAAGAAATGTAAAAGAAAATTAGACTTTGGTGTACAAATTTGTTGTATTTTGTCTATGAGAGTGCGAAATGAGAAATTTAGGTCAATGAGAGGATCTAAATCCTAAAAAATAGAGAAGTTGTAGTGATAGTATGAGACTCAGAGTGCGTGCAGGGTCCGTATATATACTATCTAAAGTCAAATTCAATACCTAGAGTCAAAGTCTAATTATGGTGATTTATTAAATAAATATAATTAATTATTTCTTTTTGAGAAACATTTTTTTTAGTAATTTTCTTTTTGAGAAACATTTGCTTCTATTTAATTTTTTTATATTTAACGATGCATTGCTTTGGTCAGAGATACGTTGTACTCCCTTCGTCATTAAGTAAACATTCATTTTTTAGATTCATTAAATAACTGATGTATCTGATATATATTATTAACCAGATACATTAAGTATTCAATGAATCTAAAAAATTGACTTTAGTAAAAATTTATTTTTAGATTCATTGAATAACTGATGTATCTGATCTATACTATATACATTAATTATTCAATGAATTTGAAAAGTAGATTTTGTATAAATTAAGGTTTGAGTAGTATCAATATGATTACTCAATAAAACATTATCAATTTTAAATTAATAAAAATAGAGTCAATACATATACTAAAAAAATAGAGTCAATGGATGAATTAATCGATAAAAGGTAAGTACTTTAAAAAAACTCTTATTGATTTTTTTTAATAAAAAAAATCTTATTAATTAAAAGCTACTATTTTTATGAATTTAGTTTATATATTTTCGTAATGTAAAAGATTTTACACACTTAATCACTAATAATCGTCACATGATTAGAGATATTTGACTTTTATAATAATTAATTTTAAAGTCACACATACTTCAAAAAAAAAATTAAAGTCACACGCTGATTATTAAAATTAAACATTTTATTTATTTGTGCAAAATTCTACAAAAACCTCATAAATTTTGAATTTTGTCAACAAAAAAATTGGATTGACCAATAAAAATTGCTTCTATTTTATGTTTCATTTTTCATATTTAATGTTATATAACTATATTGTTCAACCATCCCTTATATAAATTATCAATTTAATTTGCAAAATTTGTTTTTTTTTTTTTACCATTTGGACCTTCGAATAAATCTAAATAAATCCTCAGCAAGACATCTACGTCATTGGTATACATAATTCTATATTCTTGTAATGTACTTTATTATGTAATTAGTAGCATAGAAACCTTAGGGTATGAGGAGAGATGAACTCCCCAATGAATGCTTGAGACATATACATGGCACAATAAAAGTTATACTTAAACATCAATTTTTGGAATGAATTGTTTTCTATTTATTTACGCTTTAATTACGTACTTTTAATGTCTGACCGGATAGAGAGAGTGCGCTTTTAGGACAATAGATCCCGAACAATAAATGATATGGTTGGCCTCTAGAGACGGCAACATCCGACATTGCACACGACAACCTGTAAAGACGGAAACACCAAACACTGCACGCGCCAGCCTGTAGAGACTAGAACAGCTAACACTGCGATGCTGGTAGCTATGATTAATGCGCAATCATGACTATTATAGATGGCTCGACGCATATCTAGGATACGTGACAACATGGAATTAAGCAGCCGTGGGCAGGGGCGGATCTACATAGGGACTGACTGTGGCTATAGCCACACTGGATTTTTCGATTTTTAATAGGTGTATATACATAATATTTTGTTATTTATTATCGTATATATATATATATATGTTTAACTGATATTTTCCATCATAAATAAGCATCTGGCGCAATGGTTTAGTAGCTCCTGTTGGATTGAACTGTCGCGGGTTCGAATCTTGTGGCCTGCTGTTTTGACATTTAATTGATATTTTTACAATTAAATTGCTAGAGAAATGCTATCCTGCTTCATCTTCTTCTTCTTCAATTTCCCAACAACACTATTGCATCTTCAACTTCTAAAGATTTAAACAATAGTTTTGTCAAATTATATTTTTTAAAAAGGATCGGTCAATATATTTATATATACACACATTAGCAAAATCAAATTGTATATTTTTTTTTTACCAAAGTGAAATCAAATTTATCATTAAATTTATATTTTATATCATATATATATATAATTCATGTAAAATTTTACAAAAATTTAAAATAATTTGATATATTATTGAAACTCACCAACATTAAGAATTTATATATTTTTATTGAGCATCATTAATTTTAATGAATCTTAATAAAATATTAAACTATTTGATTCTTTTACTTTCTTTTCTCCTCTCAACTCTACAACTATAAATATTTGATTTTTTGCTAATTTGTTATTTTTTCCGGTTCTTTCTAGAGACAAAACTACTTCTTCGACTAATCTGCAAGCGTGGAACGTGATTTTTCTACTATAAACTTTCTGAACGTACTTTTTTTTAGCCACACCAATATCCGAGGTCTGAATCCGCCACTGGCCGTGGGTGCATTGTTATCTCGGAAGTCCATAGCGGTCTATAGTATTTAGGGTAATTTAATAAGCTATCAATAAAGATGTTAATCACTGAACAGTTAGAAGTTACGAAAACAGTATAAATATACGCCAGGTATCAAGCAGGATTAGGGGAGGGAATCGATCCGACTAGTCTTCCTCACACTCTGAATCAAACTATCTTTACATTTCTGCACAAGCATATCACTATTTTTAAACAAAACTTTTTTCAAAATCCAAAGCGAATGCAAACCATCAAACTTAAATAAAACTAGTTGTACTTGGCATGATCCCTGTGGAAACGAACTCATTCTAGACACCTAGAGTGTGAATTATTACTCGACGACTGACTGGTTCACTTGTCAGACCGTAGTCACACGTACTGTCTCTAACTTTTATTTTAAGTTGGTCTTTTATACTAGAAATATTTCAAGTTAATCATTTATGTTACTGGCGTTGCAATAATTAGAGTTGTCAGGTGGATTGCCCCGGTGAGCCAATACACATAAAAGAGTTTGGAAAATGCTATTAAGGTCCCTGAATTGTTTACAGGCCTGGAGCCCCCTTAAATTGACGAAAATTTCCTTTATGTATGATGGGAAGCTAGGATCTGAAATTACAGTTTGTATGGGATCCTACAATCCGAAATATGTCAATTTTTTAGGGTTTTTTTTTTTGGAATAATTACATATATTGGAAGATGCGAGCCAAAAATGTAACATTTCAGAGCTATCTTTCGAAGTGAGTTTTTTTAAGTAGCAATTGCAGCAACTATACTTTCATATCTTCTCCAACTATACAAAAAAAACACATGTTGGAGGTATGAAAACAACATTTATTCACACATAGAGGATTTTTACAGTCACTTGTCATTAAATAACAGGTAATGAGTCTTTTAACAGTTTAATTTTTTTTAACTTTTTAAGAATGTCTGCATACCTGCATATTGGAAGATATCTTCCGAAATGTGATGGGAAGATATCTTCCGAAACTTAATGGGAAGATACATTCCAATTGCAACTGAATATTCGGAAGCTACGTTCCCATATGTCATGAGCTTTCAGAAGTTATAATCTCATCTTCTTGCTTGAAGCCTTTCTTTTCTTTCCTTACCTTGGAGTGTTTTGCATTACCACTAAATGAGGACTTATCTTCCAAAATTAAAACTCAATTGCAAGTAATTTTTTTGGATTTTCGGGGGGCCTGTGAGCAACATGGGAGGCCTTAAGAGCAATTTTAAAAAAGTTTTAGTGGGTTGGCCCGTTTGTTTTAAATGGGACAAACTTTAAATTTTTTTAGTTTTTAGTGGACCGGTCTATGAAAAATTCAGTCCTAATGGGCCAATTGAAATACAACCATTTTTTGAAGAAGATTTCTCTTCCCACCCCCCACGTTTCTTTTTCACCCCCAAAAAAAAAATCCAATTTTACCCCCAAAAGTTTGGTTTTCATTTACCGAACTTTTTTTTAAGGGTACAAACATGTGTTTTCAACCGTTTAAAAGTTTGGTTCGCATTTACCGAACTTTTTTTAAGGGTATAAACAGAAACTCAGGGTGTAAAAAGAAAAACAGGGGGTGGGAAGAGAAATCTTCCCACTGATCCAAGTTAAAATACAGGCCAATGGCCCGACCCAATAGTTTGTCCCATTTTGACCGCTTGCACAATAAGTTAGTCCATTATGTCACTTTTTAACTTATGTCCATTAATAATGTCCATGCGACTAATAGAGTTGCAAATATGAACTAATTTGGATATAAAAATCCGCAATAAATGCAGTGTAAATATTAATGGATTTTCACATATAAAATAAATAAATATATTATATAAACATTACATTATGTTAATCTTTTGAAAATACTTATGAATTATTGTTCATATTATATTCTTAACTATTTATTAATCTCTTTCTTTTCAATTCTTTAATTTATCTTTTTCAAACCATTAACAAAAGATAAATTTCTTTTTCTTATACGAAATTAATTACATTTTTTAATTTGTGCGCGCTCAAAACAACCAAAGGAAGTATTATGTAATTGCGCATATATTTTGTACTATTGAATAAACATGCATCCTCAGACTGAAGAGGATACTCTGACCAAAGCTTGAAATGGAAAAACAATATTTGCTTACACCAAACCTGCTCTGATTATTTATCAAATATATACATACATAGTCAAACATGAAAGCCAATTAATCACAACATGAAAGCAGCAAGGATTGGGATAAAACAAATAATGAATAGAGCAATTGAAACACATAAGAGTGAAATCATTTGGAAACATGTACAGTAAAATCTCTTTAAATTAATACTCGGTAAATTAATAAACTCTCTAAAATAATAAAGTTGTTTGGTCCCGACTTGGGCCAGTGTAAAAAATTGAAAAATTCGATAAAATAATAAGATAATAATTTTTTGGGAGATCCCTTTGTAATTTTCGGTTCCAAAAAAATCATAAATTAATAATTCATAGAAACTGAAAAAAATATATTACACTCTATTAAAATATGATTCAATAGTTGTCTGTTTTCCTTTAAAGTTCAAGTCTATTTGGAGCTCATCTCTAACTTTTCTTATTGCATCCAATAGCTCAGGATAAAGTTGTGAAGAGTGTTTGACGCCATAAGTGCTTCATAAACAACCTTCTCCAAGTCATTAAAAACTGTTTAAATTAATAATTATTAATTTATCGATAAATTAATAACTCTCTAAATTAATAAATTTCTCCGGTCCTGACTCTATTAATTTATAGAGATTTTACTGTATCTGATCTTTATCTATCACGAGGCTACTCCTTTTATCATTATTTTTTAATGAAACTATCATCTCACCATTTTGGATATTGAAATTGCAAGTGTGACAATTTGAAATATAAAAGTTATAAAATATCTTATTGTTTTTAAAAAATAATAGGCTTAATTGCAGTTTTGGTCCCCCTATTTTCAATTTTTTGCAGTTTTGGTCCCCTTATTTTAAAATTCGACAGTTTTGGTCCCTCTAATACATATTTTGTCTAAAATATGATGATACAAGATGTTTTAAAAGAACTTTATGAAAGATTTTTCTTACAATTACATCGATGATGATATTTTTTCATCATCGAATCATATACCACGTCGTTTAAATCATATCATATCGTCAATTTATAGTTAAAAATTATGATAGGGGGACCAAAACTGTCAAGTTTTAAAATAGGGGGACCAAAACTGCAAAAAATTGAAAATAGGGGGACCAAAACTGCAATTAAGCCAAAATAATATTATAGTTTGTTCAGTCAAATTTTATTTAATTTACCGTCTGAATTGTCAGAATTCTATTTTCTTGGAAACTAAAACTAATACAAAAGAATTTAATATTCCTTACCATATTTGATTTTGAGGTCATGAAATGTATACACTTACAATTACAATATCAAACCCCAAAATAGTGGTCTATTCATTTTTTATTGTTCTATGGGTGTGTTTTAGCCTTTTCTCCTATTTTTTGTTGGACTTAGGTTGTCAGGCTTTTTATTCAAAAATATTCATTATTCTTTTTTTGAGTTATTATGATATTAATACGAAATTTTTATACCGTTAGTGATGATTAGTTCTTGTCAGAAAATATATGAAGCACATAAGGTGGTCAAGAATCAAATCTAAATCCACATACTTCAATAAAATTACCATTTATACTCCTTCAATAAAAACACACTTTAATCTAACAAATTAAAAAAGCATCCTTTTAAAGATAAAGTTGAATAAAATTATCTTAATAAATTAGATGATGAACATTAACCTATTTTAACTTCCTCTTGAAATGATTTCATAAATGATGAAGTATCAAAGTAAGTATAAAAATTATCGTATTTGCAGGGATTGTTCTGAATCAAACAAAAATATTTGAAATCATACGTGAGCAAAATTGCATTAATTAAAAGGGGGGATTTTTTTGAATTAGGGTTCTAAAATAATAACGGCAAGAAATTAGGATTTGATTTCAAGAGAAGAAGGCGATTGGACCTTTTCGGTTCATCTAATTACTATCATCTTGGTAGTTCATGCATGTTAACAAATTACAAATTCAGTTTCACGATTCGATTAAAAAAAGTAATTATGCTCAATCTCTTGATAACATAATCCTCTCCCTTGATCACAACTCCCTAATCTCTTAGGTGATTTATGATCAATTGAGGTTTTGGCACTTTAACCTTTGAATTCTCAATTAACAATTCGAAATCTCTTAGGTAACAGTTAATTGAATAGTTATTCCTAGATCGATAAATTTATTCCTACTCTCATAGTCAAACAAACAATTGGATTCATCACACAATTGGCCAAATCATGCAAAACATTAAGCACAAGGAATAATTAACTGAAACTAATTTCGTAATTCATTAAAATATCATATGAAACTACATGGTTCAAGAGTAATAGCAATTAGAATCCCCTAAGATCCAATCATGGGAATTTAACTACTCATAATTGAATTAATAAAACAAAATAGAGAAATAGAATTCATTACAAGTAAGATTGAAGGTGTTTTAACACTTGAAATCTCCTTGTTGCACATCAGAAATCGCCTCAGAGAAATAGTTCTTTGCCGTCAAACTTCTGTATCCTAATTCTGACTGAAAATCCAAATTTATAGAACTATGTTATGGGCCCGCGCTTGTGCGCCGCGCCTGGGCGCAAATGGCAGGGAATATGTATTTATGATCTTCATGAAAGTTGTAGCTCTTGATCTTAGCTTTCATTTGCCGCAAGTCCCGCGTCATTCTGAGTTACGGAACTCCAGATATGGTCAAAATACCGGGCAGACGTCATGATGCAAATTGTGCTGATTTTACTTGTTTTTCTTGTGCTTCAAGCCAACTTATAACGATGTTATTTTCTCTTTATTTCATTGCGGAAAACATTATAAATCTAACTAAAATGCCTTGAAATATGATTAGCAACATGGTAATGACGTGAAGTCATCAATAAACTAGATGATTTCAAAATCATAATGATTCTCTCTTAACTCAATCTCCTTCAGTTCTCTATATCAAATTCATTCTCCATTGACTCAAGATCCATCACTTGTGCTTCCAATTGATTCTCTTTTGATATTAGCTCCTTAAGATGTAGTTCTATTTGCTTCACTTCAAACTCCCTCACTCGGTCTTTAAACTCCATCTCTTTCGATTCAAACTCCTTAAATCGGTCTTCAAATTCCTTCTCTTTTGACTCAAATTCCTTCACTCGGCTTTTAAGTTCCTCCTCCTTTGATCGAAACTCCTTCACTCGTCCTTCACGTTGCTTCAATTTTGATTCGAGCTCCTTTACCCGACTTTCAAAAAACTTATGCTTTGTACTAAGCTCTTTCACCCGGACCTTCAAAATGCTCCATTTTTGTACCGAGCTCCTTCACTTCGTCTTCAAATACCACCTCTTTTTTTGACTTGAGCACCTTCACCCGTCCTTCACTCGAGCACCTGCTCCACTTGTTTTCGTTGGCGCGCGCAGTATTTTGATGCAACCATATCGAGCAAGTATATTCATAGAAACATTTGTTCAAAATAATATGAAAATATGTTCTCAAATCAAACATTAGATAAGAGTATATAAGAAGAAGAGAATCAAATGAAGAAATCATACAGCTGCACTAAAATAATATTGACTCAAACACAATACGTATATTACATAACATGCTATTTAAAACAACACATTAGTACATTTATTTATCTAAACAATCCATATACTAACAAGTATAACTATTAATGTTATTTCAATGTAATAGGAATAGGCTCAAAAATTAATGAAATTATGCGATTCTGAATGTCAGGTGCTTGAATGGTATGGCCATCTCCATTATGATACATGAACAATGCCATTCTAGAAATGTTTATAGAAGTATCTATGAAATATTGAGAGAAAGATGAAGTATGAACTTCTTTTTTTGAATGAACTTCTTTATTCATCTTCTTCCACTCTGCAAACATCATTGACTTTACATAATCACAAGCCTCTTCTTCAGAAGCTCCAGTTTCATTCATGTAGCATTGAATTAACTTTGGAATATCACCTGTATCATTTTCACGCTTGATAAAGAAGAAAAAAAAATTAGCAAAAAATAGAAAGTTTAAACATATTTTTAGTCTTTTGGTAAAAAAAAATCACATTTTTAGTCTCAATAATTTTTTTAAGAGAAGTTAAATTAAGGCAAAATTATACTGCAGGTCCTTTATTTTAACTTTTTTGTAGCATTTTAGTCTTTTATCTTTTATTTGTAATATTTTGGTCATTTATCTTATTTATCTATAACACTTTGATACTTTATTTTTTATTTGTAACACTTTTGTCCTTTGTCTTTTATAACATTCATATATAAACCACTTTTCTCATTTTTTTAATTAAAAAAATGCTGAATTTTATTTTTTAATATATCTTTTTATTAAAATTAAATAAAACTCATAATTTTGATGAATATGTTCATCATCTTCATCAATTCTTTCATATCTTCATTGTCTTTAAAAGACCAAAGTGTTGCAAATAAAATATAAAGAATCAGAATGTCATAAAAAGATAAGATAAATGAGCAAAATGTTACAAATAAAGGATAAATGAACAAAGTGTTAAAAAAATTAAATAAGATAAATAACCTACATTGAAATTTTGCCTTAAATTTAAGTAACATAATGGCCAATTTTTTAAAAATAAATAAGTAAAGAAATAAATTTGGCATTAATGCAATTTTAGTCCCCCTATTTTGAAAAACCTGAACTTTTGATCCCATATTTTAAAAGCCAGCTTTTTGGTCCCCCTATTTTGATAAACCTGAACTTTTGATCCCCTGTTTTAAATACCAGCTTTTTGGTCCCCCTATTTTAGTTTTTTTGGAATTTTGGTCCCCCTATTTTAGTTTTTTTGGAATTTTGATCCCCCAAATCAGTTTGGTCAATTTTTTGCTGATGTGTCAAACTTATTAATGACGTGATAGTGTCCATGTTGTCAAACATTTTTCATGTTATTATTTGTTTTTCTTTAAATCAAATATTTTGTTTTAAAAATATTAAAACAATCAATAATTAAATAAATCATGATGAATGATGAAGAAGAAGAATAATTTTTTTTTTAAAACAAAATATGATTTTTTTTAAAAACAACATATTGTTTTAATATTTTTAAACAAAATATTTGATTTAAAGAAAAAATAAATAATGATATGGAAAATATTTTGTCAATATGAACACTGTCATCTCATTAATGAGTTTGACATATCAGTAAAAAATTGACCAAACTGAGTTAGGGGACCAAAATTCCAAAAAACTAAAATAAGGGGACCAAAAAGCCAGCTTTTAAAATAGGGGGATCAGTTCAGATTTTTAAAATAGGAGATCAAAAAACTGACTTTTAAAATAAAGGGATCAAAAATTCATATTTTTTAAAATAGGAGGACCAAAACTGTATTAAAGCCAATAAATTTTCATGAAGTTAATTTTGGTAACTTACTTTATATGTTCCAAGGTCATTTGAAAGACGTAAAATCATTGCTGAAAACCGAATCATGTAGGGGTTTTCTTCAAAATGAGTCAAGTCTTCCATTTTGAATGATTGTGGATTCAAAAAGTAAGCATGTGTAAGTATAACATGTGCACTTATTGATACACATCCATTCTCTAAGTATTCTTCAAGAGTTGGAGTATATCCACTATGGTACCATTTTGCTTCAATTAAATATGCTTTACATAGATCTGTCCACTATTAAACACAATAATACTAGTATTATATGCCTAAAAACTTATATATCAAATAATAATAAAACCTATAAAGAAGCAAATAATATTGCTTAAAGCTAAAAAGAAGTAATGATAATAAACAAAAAGTATCCATGTAGTCTAGTGGTTGAAATAATATTAGAAAACAGATTTCCTACTATAACAGCGGATGTTATAATTAATCACAGTCGTTCGATTTAAAATCGGTAACTAAGATTGTTCTAATATAAAAAACACGATTTTTGATCATATCATCCGATCTAATATCAATAGTTTAGATTGAAAGCTGCGTGAAGCAGTTACAGCAGGAAATTCAGGTCCATAATATTATCTCTGTATTGCCATTCAAATAATAATAATATTGCTTACCGTTTTCTTTAGGTATGGAGTGATAGAGTACCCTGTCTTCTTCAATATTTCAAAAGCCAGTTCATTGACAAAGTTATAGAGCGCATAAAAGCATATTTTCATGTAGTTTGGGAGAGAATCCATTACATTTAGATCCCATCTAGAATCACAAGCAAAACATTGATGATATTCACAAACAAATGGAGGAATAAAAACATAATTATTGTACAATTGTTTTTTATGATAATGAATTATTGAAAAGTTATTAATTACCTATCAATTGCTTTTGTGAAGAGCTCTAGTTCTTCCAAGGTGCCATACACATCATACACATCATCAATGATGGTAATAAGGGAATTAACCTTTGTTATCATTTTTCGGAAATATTGAAGATCTGGCTTGAAATTTGTTCCTACTGTCCAAACAAAGTTCTCAACCAATCTATCTCTTGCAAAGCTCAATTTTCCTCCAAGTTCAGTTCTTTTCCACCATCTTAGACTGGACAAAAGATTATGCATTAGTAGAATAGAATTTTTTTTTTTGTCAGGTAGTTAAATGACTAGAAATATTTAGGGCCGTCTCCGAGTATTTAGAGGCCCCGAGCTAATAATAAAAATGAACCCCTTAATAAAAATAAATATGTTTTTTTCAAAAGAACTTAATATTTATTTTTGTGAACAAACAAATATTAATAACACAAAGAACTCAAAGAGTAGTAGAAAAACAACAAGACATAAGCACGGAGGCTACTATTAGTATAATTTTACTCTGTTAGACCATTATTAATATAATTTGATTGGTATAATTTTGCTCTGTCGGACCATTATTATTGCTAGACCATTATTACTGCTACTTAAACCTCCAGTATAACTATCTATTACCTAATTATATTTTTTTTAGGCCCCATTTTTTTGAGGCCCCGTGCTAAAGGCCTCCTTGCACGGGTTCAAAGATGGCCCTGAAATATTCACTCTCAAGGTGAATAAGTAGAACACGTGTTGGTTTGGGGTTCGAACATCAACCATGCATATAAAATGCGATATCCCTACCATTGAGTTAAGCTTACGAAGACATTTTTTAAACATTTCTATTGGATGTTCAAAAGATTTACATTACATACAACTCTATATGAAATATTTATGAAGAACTATTACTTGAAATAACTAGCTTAACTGAAAAATAATATTATTTGACTTGATATCTTCATCCGAGTTTAACCTAACAAAATGATTTAACAAAATAAAGTAAAATAAATTAACTTAACAAAATGACTGTTTTTATTACCTTGATGCACACTTTAGATCTTCTTTGTAGATGCTTTGAACAATATTAAAATCCAATTTAGCAAATTGAAGTAAAACATCACTCTTATTTTGTTGTGTCTCATACATATCAATGAACCACCGAGCCTCCCATCGAGTCATTCTCCAATGTAGTGGAAATTCTAAAGCATGACTTATTTGAAGTGACATGGGGTGGTTAGCCCCATTTTGGTTCAAATATTCTTTGAGAAATTTGGAGGTGAAATCACCAGCTTCATCCAATATTGTTTCATCTTCAAATGAATAAAATGAGGCTTCATACAATGATAACATTCCTTCAACATTATCAAATTGAACTTTCTTGAAATTACATATTTCTTCTTGAAAACTAACAAAAATATCTGCAACATATAAATCATCGAAAAATTAATATAAAAATGAACATTAAAATACATATGTTTGTCATAGGGAGATTGTTAAATTAAAGTTGTTTGAAGAATAATAACCTCTAATTTTAATTTTAATGATAATAAGATGTAGGCGAACAATTTTACCCACTAATATTTGTTTCATATGTAGAAAATCTTTTTGATATGTTAAATTTTTTTTCTTCTGAAAAAGCGCATATGAAATTAAAAAAAAAAAGCGCGTGAAATCACACACTACTACTACATCCGGTATATAAGATAAATTTTACTTTTTAGATTTATTGAAAATCCAATGTATTTAGTTCATATTATTGACTAGATACATTAAATTTTTAATGAATCTAAAAAATAAAATTTCTCTTATATTAAGGACCAAATAGAATAGAAAAAGCAAGCAAAAGTGCAAAACACACTCCTCACAATTATGACAGAAAAAACCTTTTATTATAGGTACAGTAATAACCTGGAGATATATCATAACCATGTTGTCTTAAGAGTCTGAACTTGAGTGATGTGGCATATAAATTATTCTTCAACTTGGATGATTGTGTGTTGTAAATGTTGTCCAATATGTTCTTTATTTCATTGGTAAAATGATAAGCCACTCCAAGCCTTTGCAATACATTAATAAACTCAAGTTGATCAACCTCATTTTCCATTTTCCAAAACATCATCCTTACTTCTTCCATTAGCACTCTGCGATTCTCTACATATATTTCTCCCTGCATTAATTATTTAATTAGAAGTTGTTACTAGTTTCAATTTTTCATAGATATTTTATTTGCATAAGGACTTGTAATTGCATGGAGCTTTACAAAATATAAAAATATGAACCGGGTGTCAAAGATTGATAAAATAGATCGAGTTATATTAACTTCTCATTTAATTAATTAAAGATTTAAATTAAATCATCAAATCTATTAAAAGTAAAATTAGATTGATTATACAATACTTTTATTTCAACAACGAATTGTTGTTTTTATAGATACTAGCGGTCTTCCGTGTCAGTTTGTGTGATTCGCGTTTTCTATTCTACTGACATATATAAATTGTAACCAATGGTTTATTATATTTTTTATTTTTATTTAAACTAATGTGTGTATCTTTAGTTTTCCTCAAAACAAAAATTGTAGCTAGTTTACGTGTATTGGTCCACACCATAGAAGTAAGTAAAACTATTTTTTGGTTTCGTGTTGCTATCATTCATAAATTATCAAATTACCATGATTTAATAAGTAAAATGCCCTTCTAATGAAAGTTGTGCCCGTCTATGTTAATTCGATCCTATTTTTAAGTTCTTCATGTGGGCTCAACTAATAATCCAAATCATAATTTAATTTAGCAAAGTTATGATAAGTAAAAAATTTTGTTCTTTTTAGTTTACTTCTATTAACAAACTTACATAATTCATGTTGTTATCATATAATCGTTCTTTTGCCTTAAACTAATTCATGTTGCTATCATTTATAATTCCAATTTGGGTTTTACTATATGTTAATAATATTCAAGTTAAAATGTTATGTATAATATTCACAAATTTTGGTAGTGTGTATTTCCTTTAATAATGGATGTTTATTCCATCAGTACCATGCAATAGATATTTATATAAAGGTATTTTATGAAATAAAATCGTCTCCCCTGATTGCCCTTTCTTCGCCATTCATGAAGTTGTTCTTTTATTTCTTTTATTGATTTCAAAACTTGAAATAGAATGAAATACATGAAATTGAATTAAAAACTAAAGCAGATGCAATAAGCCAGTACCAATTTGTGTTATTTTGTACTAAAAGAATTGAATCGCACTATATTCTGCCTATTCATCAACATCACCGTTGTGGTTGTGGCAATACCAACCAACTACCATGATAATGTATGAAACTGATTTTGTTATATAAGCACTTGTTAAAAAAAAAAAAAGTAAACCATAATTGGTGGTTATTTTTTTTATTGGTACTTTTTTTATGGGTACAATAGGAATAATGAAAAAGTCATACCAAAAATTTGTATCCTTTTTATATATAGTTATAGATATATTATAACTTTTTTTGTCAAGTAGCATAGTGACTATAAATTCCACCCTTAATGTGAATAAGTGAGATGACCAAAGTTCGAACCTCGACTCCCTACATATATAATGCAATGTCCGGTCAACTAAACAAAGTTCACGTGACTTATACCATATTATTTACCAATATATAAAGAAACAAAAAAGATTTAACATCTATAATATGAATATTTATATCATTTGTTTTTTTTTTCTCAACATTTTTTGTTCATATTTATAAAATTTAGCATGCAGATATTAATTCACTTGGTAAATAAAAAAGTACCCTCTCCGATTTTTATATATAAACAAAATTCACTATATAATTGTCCTAAAGAGTGCTTAAATGATGCAAATCTCTTTTACTTAACCAAATTCTAGACTCGTTATCCGACTTGGGCATGCCAAGGAGATCAGTCGCTACACTTGTCCGTGGAGATACGTTTACACCAAAAATAAAATAAAAAAGTACCATATTATTTAGTTTTAAATATAAAAAATGTCAATGTCAATTTATCCTATCCACATAATTGATCCATAATATTTTTATTTTTATATTATTATAATATGAACCATGAAGAATGCTAACTGCTGCCCCTTAGACACATGGACTTAAAAGTTGTATAATTTATTATTTTAAAATATAGAAAATATTGTTTTCAATATAAAATTTACCTCTGTTGATTTCTTTAACTAGTATTTGGGGCAGTAGTTAGCATGAATCTTATATATATATATATTTAATATAAATTTTTTTCCTCTTAATATACAATTTTATACAAAATATATCTAAAAAAACACAAAAAAAACTTTTTTAAGAGAATATGTATCTTTTTTTTTTAATATATCTTTTTTAAAAATATATCTTTTTTTAATAATGGGTTAGAGAAGATATTCTTAAATATTAGTGTTTCTAAAAAAATCTAAAAAAAAAAAATATAATATTAGAGATTCTGCAAAATATAATAGAAATTGCTTTTGTAATATATCTATAAGAGTCGGGCACCGTAGGAGTGTTCGTGGTGCAGGTTGGTTCGGTTTTGAGCATAAAAATATCCAAACCGCTAGATAAAAATGTATGCAGTTCAGTTTGATTCAGTTGGTTTTTAAAAAGTCATCCAAACAAAAAATTACATATACATATGCATATGGTTATGTTCGGTTCAGTTTACATGATATAATATGCATATATATAAATTGCATATACATAAGAACTTATTTTTAATACCAACAATATAGTTATGGATCGTGTGAAATGATATATTTTGACAGCCGACTGTTTTATAAGCTCAATTTGGATTGAACTTGCAAAGTTTGACTAGGTAATAGGTTGATTACTACTAATTGATAAAATTAAGTTAAGTATTGCAATTTCATTTGGTTTGGTTTGGTTTTATGAAATCTTTACAATCCTTATAGATATCTTTAAATATTTGGTTTGGTTCGCTTTTACATCATAGATTAAATATCTTTATAATCTTTATCTTTATGAAATTCCCACGGAGTTCTCTTGTGCAATCTCAATAGAAATTACTTAGGTGTCATTCAATTAGAGATTCCCTAATATTATTTTTTTAGAATCTCTATTGTTTTTTTTTAGAAACTTTTTTTTTGTGCGGATTGACATTTTTTTTATTTTAGAAACTCTAATATTATATTTTTAGCTTAATTAGTACGTATTTTAGTACATTAAATTTTGCTTTCACATTGGTCCGTTAAAGAAAAAAAAGTTATATTTAGGTCCCTTGACTATATTTCGGTTTGTCCCTTAATTATATTTCCGTTAGTCAAGTTAGTCTTATTCGTTAACTTTTAACCCCAAAAGTATAAGTTGGGCCAACACTATAGATGCTAACTTCAATAATTTTTAATATTAACCATTTAATTTCTTTATAAAAAAAACAACGTACCATTGGATCTTAAAGATCTAATGTATCTAATAATTAATGTACTACCAATACCTAATATTATTTCTTTTTCTTCATCTCCTTTCTTTCTTCTTCTTCTTCTTCATCTTTTTCATAAGTTTCATCAACACAAACCCAGATTTTCAAACACTTGCAATAATTTGGGTTTGTTTTTAAGTGTTTGAAAATTTGGGTTTACATTGACGAAACTTATGAAAAAAATGAAAAAGAAGGAAGTGAAGAAAGGGATACAGTTTTTATAAATAAATAATAATTTTTTTTACTTGAGAATGATGGTTCACCATTACATTCCATAGATATGCAAATCCTCCCGTAACATTTTTAATAAAAAAATCAACCGGTTCAGATTAAAACAAATTAACGGAGAGGATCATTGTGACTAACAGTGATATCTTTAAGGACTAAAGCAGAACTGTTTATTTTTTTATGCACCAATGTAAAACAAAAAATATCTTTAAGGATAAAAAAATATCTTCTTTTTTTTTAGTAAATATGCCTTTACCCCCTGTAAATTGTAATATAGGCAAGTTTTGTTTTTCCCCTGTAATTCTTTTTTTTTTGTGACTTGCCCCTTGCAAAGTAAATTTTTTTGGTTTGTCACCTTGGGTGCAAGGAATTTGCACTTTTTAATCGGTTGAACAGATTAACCGTTTTAAAAATCAACACTTTTTAAATCGGTTTGAACAAAATAATCGATTTAAAAAGTGCATCAAATGGGAGAATCCAAAAAATTCAACATTACAAAGGGCGAGTCACAAAAAAAAATTTACAGATGGGAAAAATAAAACACGCCTATATTACAGGGGTATAAGCCTATTTACCTTTTTTTTTTTTAAATCTCTAATATACTTTTCTTTTTTAGAAACTCTAATGTTCTCAACTCATTATGTTCATGTAACATCTTTAAACATATATTGTATTTTTATACTTAAATAAATTAAATAAATCAACTTCATAACTTATTAAAAAAAAAGAGTCAAGATTCGTTGACACCAATAAGTTTGACACAAAATGTTACACCTCTCCATAACGTTTTAACCGATATACATTTTTTAAAATCTACCGTTGGATTGAAAGTTTATATGATATAGATCATTTATGTAAGGTTTCAGAAAAATTCAAAATCATTTGATATGATATTGAGACACATACAGGTCAATGACATTTATAAAAAGACACAAACCATTAATTTTTTGATGTATCTCAATAACATATCAAATGATTTTGGATTTTTCTAAAACTTTACATAAATAATCTATATAATATAAACTTTCAATCCAACGGTGAATTTTATAAAATTTATATCGGTTAAAACGTTATTGAAGGGTGTAATATTTTAAACCAAATTTATCAAAGAGTATTTTATAATAAACATTTAAGAATATGTTTGGATTGATGAAATATAATGGAACGAATTGAAATGAAATAAATATATCATTCCATTGTTATTTTTATAATCCAAACAACGAAACATTAATTTATTCAATTCCTTCCCATTACATTTAATCTCATTCCATCAATCTAAACACATACTAAATAATATAAAAAAAAATATAATCTTATGTATTGTCCGGACTAACATATTAGTATAGTAAATAAGTGTACCTTATACTCACTATCTAATGACCGGATATAATCATCTGTCCAAATCGAAGGTTGGAATTTTGAAGATCGACGATGAATGGTTTGACTATGATCATTTGCAACTTCATATGTTGCCTTGCATTTAGTTGGACGAGTGAAGTTGTAGTTCCATGTTGCAAGAGATATAAACCTCGGTTTCATAATGCTAAATTGGGGAGTTGCAAATATGGGCAAAGCCATCCTTAACTAAGAAGAAATTTAAAACTTTTAATTCTATGGGAAGTTTTATTTTATAATACATGTGAAAGCCAAATCGAAGCTTTATATAAGGCATAATTATATATGGTAGGCTGGCCCCAATCTAAAAAATAATAAACACTCACCGTGCGATTGTTACTAATTCAACGGTTTAGATCTTAGATCTTGAACAGGTTACTTACTACTAGTTACTAACTATTCGACACCGCATATTATAAAACAAAACAAAAAGACCATACCAAAGGCAAGTCTTAAAAAGCACTTTTTTTTTTAATGGCTATAGATTTATTAAACATTCCATCAAATGATTCAAATCACAAGAGGTGATTGAGGAGCAAAACATACAGCAAAGAAAAACGGAAACCCCGACAAACAGGGATGACCAACAACCAAAAAGGAACAAAAAAGAATTACACACAGGAAAAGAAACAAGCAGATACAAACAACACAGCCATCAGGCCGATCGCAAATCACACAGAACACCAACACCAACCAAAACGAAAGTGACACAAAATCACCTCAATCAAAAGGGCTCCAATTCCATTCATAAAGGAGGCATGGCCCCATAGCCATACGACTGAGAAACCACTTCCACGACAACAACTTGATACGATCCACCATCTCCTCAACATTTGGGGCACGTTTGAATTGTATCAAAACAAAAAAACAAAAAGAAAAACACACGTTTGAATCACTATGGAATGAATGGTACAGAAAAAAAGCTCCCGAATCTTCTTCGTTATCTCAAATCCAGAAAATCCAATTTCTTTATCATCCCCTTCTTCTTTAACATCTTTTCCATTCACAGAATTAAACCAAAAATTAATTGTTCCCATCTTTACAAATTTAAAACAATCTACTATGACAATTTTACCATTCATTGGGTGTACTTATAAGCTACTTCGCCAATTTTACCAAACACTACAAATTCAATTAGATAGTTTATTCGCTATAAGCTAAAAGCTAGAATAGCTTATAAGTTATTCGCTATAAGGCCATTCCCTATAAGTTAACTTATAGGCAATCCGCTAATTTTTAGCAAACAAAGCCTATATATACTTAAGCCTATATATATACACAAAAAAAAGAAGGTGCAAAGTGCAAAAGAAAGAAAGATCAGGGACCAACAAAATTGAGATAACCCCGTTTGAGAATCTTATCTTGAGTTTTCATTCTTTCTAATAATAACATATAGCCATTTTGCATAGATCAATAGAGAGAGATTCCTGGTAATTCATTTACACATTGAACATTTGGAGAAAGGTCCTGATTTCACATTCAACGTATTAGTTTACTTTATAATCAACATGCAGGTACATGAAGATGGAATTTTCATAAAACTAGAATTTGAATAAGATAAAAGAAGAACCTTGATTTCAATGGAATTCGTTTTCTTGGATGCAAGAGATCTTCGGTTTGATTCTTGTCGGCATTATATAAGCACGAACGAATCTAGCAGCTTCAATATATTGTTTCTTCATGATAAGATACTGAACAAAATCTGCAAGTTACAACAAAATTTCACTTCATCAAAACTTACTAGTTATGCCATCAAATCAGTTCTAATTAACAAAATATAAGCAGATTGGCCTGAATAATAATATCTCAAAATTACTGAGAGAGAAAGGTAAGGGGAAATAGAATTTGAAGTCTCAAACATACTAAGAAAAGAGGACACCTCAAACCATTTAAAAAATAGAACAGATACATATAATTATATAAAGACTAAAGAGAGATATATTAATTTGAATTTGAAGTTTATTTCATTTAACAAGTATTAGCCAAGATGCCGAATTTCTCTTAATGATAGAGAACTGTTTGGGGAAACAAAATGAAACTTTTGCATCAAGTGTATGATGAAGCCAATTACAAATCAGTTCAATTTCCTACCAACAACTAAAATCTTAATCTTAGTATATTTGTATTGCATCATGCATAGTTTTTCCTCACAATCCAAAAATATTCAGAGTTCGTTTGTTTGGGTTTGGCCTAACTCAACATTTGCAAAATCGGGTTGTAAAGTTGAGAATTGAGACCTTACCCAACACTCAGACATATTTCTAGACCTTATTTCATCTAATGTGGGACTCTTAACATACACCCCTCAGCTGAAAACTGTGCATGAAGAGTTTTATCCGAGTGATCCAATAGTGGATGGTCTAATGGAAGTTGAACTAGGCTATGATACCATCTTATAATTTGGGTCGATCCTAATTCAACCCTTAACAAGGTCCCGAGGATATTAACACATTTGATGAACACATGATCTAACCAACACTTCAAATTTAAAATGAGAAAAAATTAAGTATAATAGCTGGTGTCTGAAAGGAAAAAAAAAAAAACATTTCTCAACTAACATACCAGAAGCTTTATCTGCAAAACCCAGAGTTCCAAAAAGCTCTACAGTTATCTTGTGCTGAGCAGCAAATCCAAAAAGCTTAAAAACTTCATCTTTATCGAAAGAAGGAGCCAATCCATAAATAGACAGAAGGAGAAGAAAACCAACAACCACCACCGAATTTTCGGTATTTTCACTTATGTTAGATTTCAAATTAAGTGCTAGCTTCATTGCTTCTTCTCTTACATGCGGTTCAATATGCGGTGAGATTCTCATAAGTTGTTCGAGCAGAAGGATGTGGCTATCACCAACAATCACAGCATTGTTTCCCATCCTAAAAATTGGGTTCTGTATTATATCCAAAACAACTTTCGATGGATCTGATAATCCTTGCAGATTATCTAAAATTTCAGTTTGGTCACTTGGGAGAAACTGCAAACTTCTTCCATCAATGATAGGACTTGATTGATCATCTGTGTAACATGTAGCGGCACATTTAGCTAACAGATAGTTAAGCTCCCATATACTAACATGAGAGAATGTAAATATCATCATAGCACATTAATTGAATCACCAGAAGTTGCGTATGATCGATGAATAAACAAGAATAAAAATGCTCGCACTAAAGGACTATTAAATGCCTCTATAGTTTGTCAGGGTAGTGAACCTTGAAACTCGTACTCATATCATATGCTTCACACTAATTGAAATATAATTGAAAGTTTAAACTACATTAATCTACTAATCTATCTTTTTTCTGTATCATAGTATTATAAATAAACCAACTCTCCAATAATGCAATGTAAGAATTTTTGCATTAATAAATTAGTAAAGCTTTTCACTACAGAAGTACAACTTAATTTAATAAATTTGGTAGATTAGTATATTTAAAATATCAAAATGATTAAAAGATAAAGTTGAAATGAAATTGTCTCGATAAACTAGATGATGAAGAACATTTACCTGATTCAATTTCCTCTTCGGATAATTTCATTAATGCTTCATAGTGACTTTCCATCAACTCAATATCTTTCAGTTGTTCGTCACACTGATTCTCTTTTGACTTTATATCCTCCATTTGCACTTTAAACTGCTTCAATTCAAACTTCCTCACTTGACCTTCAAAGTCCTTCTCTTTTGATTCAAATTCTCTCACTCGTCCATTAAATTCCTCCTCCTTTGATTGAAACACCTTCAATTGCCCTTCATGTTGCTTCGATTTTGATACGAGATCCATCACTTGGCTTTCGAAAAGCTTATGCTTTGTACTGAGATCTTTCACCCAGCCTTCAAAATGCTCCATTTTTGTATTGAGCTCCTTCACATGGTCTTCAAATACAACCCGTTTTGATTCAAACTCCTTCATTTGGATTTCAAGTTGTTTTTCTTTAGACTCGAGTATCTTCACTCGTTCTCCAAATTGCATCTCTATTGGTTTTAGCTCTGTCACCTTGTTTTCAAAATGCATCTTTTCTAATTCAAGCTCTTTCACTCGGCATTCAAGTTGTTTTTCTTTAGACTCGAGTACCTGCTTCTCTTTTGACTCTAGCTCTGTTGCTCGTACTTCCAATTCCTTCTCTTTATATTCAATCTTCTTCACTCCACTTTCTAAATATTCTTCCTCTTCTTTTTCTCCTTCTCCTTCTACTATATCTCCTCCTCCTTCTTCAATTTCTTCTTCTACTACTTCTCCACCTTCTCCTTCTTCCACTTCCATCTCCTCTTCCTCTTCGACTTCTTCTTCCACCTCCTCTTCAACCTCAACTTCTTCTTCCTCTTCAATTTCATCTTCTTCCACTTCCTCTTCGACTTCTTCCACTTCAACTTCTTCCTCTTCAACTTCTTCTTCCACTTCCTCTTCAACTTCTACTTCTTCCACCTCCTCTTCAACTTCCTCTTCCACTTCTTCTTCTACTTCCTCTTCAACTTCAACTTCCACTTCGTCTTCCTCTTCAACTTCTTCTTCCACTTCCTCTTCTCCTATTTCTTCTTCTACTTTGTTTTCTATAGTCAACTTCGATTTCTTACACGAAATGTGCAATGCACTATTCTCATCAAAATCCCTCTTAACAGACAATGTAGTAGGCATCTTCTGAACAGATTCATCAAACTTACTGCTACATTTTCTCAAATTCAACGAAGCAACATTATCATCCGATTTCGAGACTTGACAAAACTCTAACTTTTTAGTAGCTTCAAGAACCATTATTGAACTACATAAAACCATGAAATAGCAAACATTAGTACATCACTTCAAATCCTAGGAACAAAAACAAACAAAAAGATTAAAGAATAAGAAAAATGTAGAATCTAGAATAATAATAATCAAATAGTAGCATACATAACATAACTAAGAAAAGAAAGGCTTCAACTTAGAATCACAAATAAACGGAAAACGAGTCAAATGCATGAGAGAGGGAGAGAGAGAGAGAGAGAGAGAGAGTTACCCGTATAAAGCAGGAAGCGATTGAAGGTGAAAAGAGAAGAAGATTCTAGAAGAACGCTGAGACTGAGAGAAAGGTTTTGTGTCTTGTGTTGTGTGTGCCAATCGGAATCGAGTACACTCCCAAAAAGAAAAAGGCTCATAACTTGCTCACCAAGTGTTGGCTCGTAAATCGAACAAATTTTACAGCATTAATTTTTTATCCAATTTTTTTAATCCATTTATCCAAAACCTTTTGAATCAATTTATCTAAATCTTTTTTTTTTTTTTTACCAAATTTATCCAAAATTTTAAACATTAGAATTATGAGATGCGATATTTTTATGTGTATACATGCAAATTTTGAAAATGTTTTTATCAAACCATATAAATTAAAAATAGTATCTTTTCAGTTAAAATAATTTTAGCAGTTGTTTTAAGGTTGATATTAATTACATATAGTGTCTTATTGTGTCTAATGTAAATGCATAGAATCTAATTTCTATATTGTTTAACCTTATTTTTTTAAGCAATGTTTGACTTCTAAGAGCATCAACAATGGGAGAACTTAACATAAGTTGCTTAAGTTGTTTTTTGTGGACCCAAGTTGCCACATAGGACATAAACAATTCATATACAATTTTACTCCAATGGTAATTTTAACAAACAACTCATATTTGGGTTCCACCAATTTATATTTTATTATTTTCATTTGATTTAGATTTATATATATTTTTATTATCTTATTAAATTGAATTTGATCAACTCAACCGTTTGACACCAATTTTTAATATAAAAAATTAAAAAATCATCACCACTTGAGTCTTGAATAGGGGTGTAAGCGGATCAGAAAAATCCAATTGAACCGACGATCCAAACCAATCCAAACCGAAAAAAAAAACGATTTTTATGGTTTGGATCAAAAACCGAACCAAACCAATTGAAAACCGATGTGGTTTGGTTCGGTTCTCGGATTCAATTTTCAAGAACCGATGAAAACCGAACCAAACCAATAGATATAAATATATTGTTTAGTTAATATATTTTTATAGGCGAGTGCATATTAAAAAACTAAAATTGGCCCAACTTGAACTACTTTTAAAAAAATTATAGTCACACAACAAACCTTAATTTAGAAAACACGCTTTTAGACAGACTTTCTCATTTCACAGCCGCAAACAACGTTGTGTTTGAGTAGTGGTTGGAGTATTATACCACATAAAAAATAATGACGAGAAAGAGAAGTTAAAGAGCATATCGTCTGCAAATAAACAAATAATTTCTTTTACCATCGATTGTTGGACATTAGTACAAAATATGAATTACATCGTTGTAACTTGTCATTACATTGATGAGGGGTGGATGTTGATTAAAAAATATTGAGTTTAAATTTGATTTCGGATCACAAGCGAAAACAATTGGTAAGAATTTAGAGACATGCTTGAAAGAATGATGGATTAAAAAAGTTTGTTGTGTAACCATTGATAATGCAAGTGTTAATAATGTTGTATTCACATATCTAATTAGAGGAATGAGTGATATCGAGAAAAAAAATAATAGCATAAAATACATCGGAAAAAAACCGATTAAAGTATCCGAACCAAACCGAACCAAACCGATTAGTTTGGTTCGGATTCATTTTTGAAAAACACCAAAAACCGAACCAAACCGAACCAATTGAGAGCTCATTGGTTCGGATATTGGATTCACCAAAAACCGATCCAAACCGGTCCAATTACACCCCTAGTCTTGAACACAGATCCACCCATCCACTTCCACTAACTCTTTCATTTTCTTTGTTTCTAGAACCCTCTTCTCCAAACACTTCTTCCTTCTATGTTCAGCACACACAAGCCACAAAACAAAAATAAAGCATGTCCCTAAACAAACAAAAACAGAAGGCATCCACACCATTGCAGCAAAACGAAATAAAAAGCAGAAGGCATTGCAGCTGTCTATTTGATTTTGTATTCTCTTCATCTTTCTTCTTTTCAAATTAATTTATTTTTGGATATTTCTTCGAATCAGAGTTTTCCTCTCATCTCTCAAAATCTTCCCTTCTCTCTTACATGCAACATATTTTTGGATCTGTGAGCTGTGTTTCCGGATCTGTTTTTTTTTTTTTTTGTGAATGTAGATCTCTTTCTCCATTTTTGGTGTTTTTTGAGGATCTATCTTTTTTTTTTCTTCCAGATTTACAATTGTTATTAGTTGATCAGTTTGTTTCCCTCCTCTTCTATGACTTTCGGTTGAGATCTCAACAAGGTTATATTATTTTTTAATGATAAGCAATGCATTTGCAGAGTTGCTTCAGCAAGCAACTGACAACAGCAGTGAAGCAATGGAAACGCCAACTGGATCTACTCCAATGCTCAAAAAGTTAAGTGACGGGAACCAAACCCTCCACGTACGCACTAAGCAACGTGCGTTGGAGGTGCTCTAATTTATACTTGTTGCACGAGATTGAGATAAGGTTGATCCAACATATTGTGAGGCTTAAAAGCAAATGTTAAAATGAAGCCTATCGTATAAAAAAAAAAGTTAACCTTTTTTATTAGTAAAGTTTTTTTTGTTTGAAACCCGATATTCAATTTAACGATAGACTATTTGAAGGAACCAATTTCACTGTCCACTCATCGAGGCGTAATTGAAACTAATGTGAAGTCCTGCATATAAGAACAAATCCAATATAGAGTCAAAAAAATAATTTAAAAACTCTACTCATAGAGTGTAACAAAAAAAAATTATAGCGCATGAAACCAGTTGAACTATCAACACCTTTATGCATATGAGGCCTTTTTCTGTATTAATAACAGAGATTTACTTTTCGCACCCCCTCGGGTTCCTCTTTCACCCCCTGAAATGACCATATTACTCCTCCTCGCTATCTAGAAAGCGAGCACTTTTCACACTCTAAGTAGCGAGTGTCAACATTGTATACTCAAACTGAACGCCGGCACCCCTTATGGATGGAAAAATCATGAAAAAATGAGTTCGCATCCTAGGGAGCAAACTCTTTTTTTCATGATTTTTTTATCCATCAAGGGTGCTGGTGCTCAGTTTTAGTATAAAATATTGACACTCGCTACTTAGAGTGCGAACTAAAACATAGCTCGCTATTTAGAGAGTGAAGTCAGTTTACACTTTAAAAAGGGTGAAGAGGACAAAAAATTTCACCTTTATAAGGTTCCCATCCTAGGATGGGAACTACGGTGTTCCCGTTTTTACAATTTTACACACTCGCTTCCTAAGTAGCAAGAGGGGTAAAAACGGAACGCCAGGGGGTGCTTGTGAGATTTGGGGGTACGAAAAGTAATTCTCTTAATAACATACAACAAATGTTGTATTTGGGGTCCAATGGGCTATATAAGTTTTAAAAAAGTTGAAAATTTCTTTTCCCACCCCCACATTTCTTTTTCACCCCCTATTTCCATTTATGCCCCTAAAATCGTTTCTTTCGAATAATTCAGAAAACATTTATCGAATTTTTTGGGTTTTTTGAAAAATAAACGGTTGAAACACCATGTTTCTATATTGCAAAACTTCGGTAAATAAAAACCGAAGTTTTTAAAAATTTGGTTCGTATTTATCGAAGTTTTGGGAGGTAAAATTAGGGAGAAAATTGGATTGGGGGGGGGGGGAAGAAATGTGGGGGTGGGAAAAGAAATTGTCAAAACAATTTGGTGTCTACCATCCTAACTTTAGTAGGTTTGTGCATGAGTCGGCCGTGCACTGAGACCATCCGTTGTGGGTTGACTAAATTTCATAAGTCTTATTTATAGGTAAAATTAATAAAGTAGTATCTACTTAGATGAGTATCAAATACAATCTCTTTCTCCAGATATTATAAGTTTATAACTTTTTAGTAATAAAATATTAAAATATATTGATATATAGCTATTAGTGGTGAGACTCATTTAGTAAATTTTTTAGAGATGTTGGTTTAAAAGATATAGTGCTTATTAATTCCTATCATTATAGATTCATAAATGATTGACGTGAACATAAAAAACTGCTCAAGTATAAAAATCTAACACCTTTCAAAAAAAAAAACCTTGTGCACTAACATTTTTTTATGCATCTTGCTTATAAACATAAAAGAAAAAGCAAATTATATCGTATGTTGTTTCTTAAAAGTAGAAATTAATAGTTATTTTCATCTTTACAATTGTATTGATGATTTAATTGATATTAATTTGATTAAAATCACAACAACAAAGAAAGTGTAACTCGCATCAAACTGTGAGTTTTATTTTTTTAGGAAAAGTGTTAGATTTTTATACTTGAGCAGATTTATTTTATACTTAGGTGTAACTCGCATCAAAAGTGTAACTCGCATCAAACTTTTTAGTAATCAAGATGTGTGAGTTTTATTTTTTTAGGAGAATCGTCAATCAATATTAGAATTTCTAATGGGTTTTAAATACCGATCTACAGTGGGCCTTATGGAGGTGGTTCACGCCAGAATAAATTTTACGAAGAATATTCAAATATTTAGTGAATAGGAAGAATTATTTTGTTTCAAAATTATTAAATGAACTATGATAGTAAAATACAATTTTCAACAATCATTTTTATTGATTAAAATTTATATGGAATCCACGTAATTTTGTGGAACTGGTATAAATTATAACTAATAAAAAAAATGTGTTCGAAAATGTGTCTTACCGGCACTCATGTTACTCTATTTTGTTTATTGTTTTGACCGTTTATGTGGCAATTGAGGTAAGTGAGGGTAAGCAAAACACTAGTTACAAAGTTAATCAATCTTCAATGTTACAAAATAAGTTGAAGTTTCACTAACCATACTCGTTAGTTTAGGTTTAGATCATTACATTTTTCATGTTTAATGGTCTAGACAACAAGGTAAGAACTTATATATAGAAGTTAGACTAGTAGGAAAGAAATTGTAACTCCAAAGTTATGTTTTTCGTTTTCTCTTATTGGAGTTCAATGCGATATAATCTTATCCCACATCGCTCATTTATTTTCAAGATAGAAATTTATTTTGAAATTGGACATGATGAAATGAAATTTGCTTAGTATTAGTTTAGATTTCTTTTGTTCCATTTGATTATCACAAAAATTTAAGACTTTTAGTTACTTTTGAACAATCATGTATCCTCTATTTTGAAGAATAACTCAATCTTTGTATTGTGTTGTTGATTTTTTTTATACTTTGAAATGATTTATGTCATGATAATTTAGAGACCACGTCTAACCGGTCTATGTATAAAACATTTGGAAGAGTTTTATGATATAAAAGGATTCTGGAAAAATAGAAACAACAAAATGAAAATGAAGTCAAACTTGTCGGAAGCGCAGAGGAAGAGATAATTAAATTAATTTGTTTTGGTTAATTGAAGACAAATAACTTTATTTTAAGCAAAAAGTTGACTTTCAATTTTAAAAATAGAATTCAAATCCTATAAACAGTTGTAAAATTCATATCTTTTGTATTTTTATGGAGGAAAAAAACAAACAAGACAGAGTTCTCGGAGTAAAGTCATCACACAAAAACAAAACACAATTAAGTTTGTGCGCGGAAAATTTATTATACCTTACGTTATTTCTTACTACCATGTAAGAAAAGGAGGCAGATAAAATTGAGTGAATTAAATAATGTTTAATTGCATGATGTCAACTTATTTTTCTACCATTTTATCGAAAATGGATCGTCTTTTGCTCAATATATTCTGTCATCTATCATGCTCTTAATTCAATGGCAAATTAATTTTAAAGAGAAAAATTAAAAACAAAAAGCTGTCATGAAGAAAGATTAATAGTCGAGATGACAACATGACAAACTGCATGAAAGATTCCACATCGAGTGTTATTCCGTGAAATAACTCGAATTTCAGAGGATTCAAATCCTAATCTCTTATTCGGGGTTTGATTTTTAAAGCTGTCGTATTGTTTCTACCACCGTTTAATATTGACTAAAATATTATTTATGTATTAATTATTTACTATAAGACTCGTGCATGTATTACTAGCCATCATGAAAACAGTTTGTTGATTTATCTAGCAGTATACATTCAATTTCTTAATTATGTTTAAAATTATTTTGATTCATTATCTCACTTTTTCCATCAAATTAATTACTCATCTAATTTATTTAGAGGTTAATTTATGTACTGCGATGTGTAAAACTACTCTTATACATGAATTCAATTAAATTTTTTTTAAAAAAAAATTATATACGCAAACTTATTTTCATCATTGGATTAATAAGTTTAACTATTAAATCAAGTAAGATGTTATATGACGTACTAGCTAGCAACTTGATTAGATATATGTATATATAAAAAATATAAAACGTATGCGCATGTATACAAATTAAATCTATTAATTTGTATTGAAATTCATTACATCACATCTTTTTCTAATTCTTGCAAGAGAGATGATGAAACTACGAGAATTTGACATGAAAAAAAATAATACCAAAGAAATACAAAAAAATCTTACATAAATATATAAACTATGGATGGAGTATTAATTAATGATCTCCGTCCTAATAAAGAACATGAATTTGGTTAAAAACCATCTAATAGGAATATCTGAATTCACACAATCAACAACAACAACTATAGAAATTTGTTATGGCACTTTGAAAAACCATGATTGATGAGGAATTGGGTCCCCTAGCATATATTTTGTATAATATTAGGAGCTCTTAAATGTGATCAGTTTTGAAGAACATTTTCGCGCTTTGAAGCGCCAGAAAGTGGAACCCGATGTCCTTTGGGAAGGACATGGAACACTCTTCGGATAAAGCTTAGATTGTTTTTTTTGTTGTTTTTGTGGTTGTTGTCTTTGGTTTCTTTATCATAGTTGTTGATGGTGAAAATTGAAGCATTTGCTATGAATATATTGGAGAGAAGAAAAAATAAGAGAAGGGATCTTAGGATTTTAGGAGCCATGATGAAGTGAAAACAAATGATTGTTTTTCTTTTGATGAATTTTATTATTTGGTGTGTGAATATTTGGTTTCGAGGTTCATATTAATAGACCAATCGACACGGAAAAATGGCATACTTTGTAGAGAAATTAATGTAAAGGATAACATAATTAAATGTTTATAGAGGAAAAAAAAAAGACATTTCAATATTGTTCATATTCTTGTTAACACAACTTCATTTTTAGCTAGTCTCCAGCTGGTGATTGATATACAATATTATCTTAAATACACTTTGATTAATGAAATGTTATAAATGATTCTTCGCAAAAAAAAATTGCAATTAATTCATCGGGTAATTGAATTTTAGAAAGTTGTTACTTTTGTCTACAAAGTGCAACTCAATTGTAAAATCTGCATCAATATTTGATATAATAGAATGCATATTGGAGCATACAATAATTGAATTATACAACTATTTTACATAAACTTTCAACCTTTCAGCATTTAGTATGTGTGAGTGTGAGTTTTATCGCCAATTCTTTAAAACCAAAATAAAATTATTACTCCATCATTTTCAAATTAATTGATTTATTTAACTAATACCTTTATTCCAATAGTATAAGACATTTTTCAAAAAAATTATTGTTCACATTTTATAAGTCTATTTTCAAAATTTAAGATGCATTAATTAAATTTTCATAAAAATACCCCCTAAATAAATGAAGAGAAATAAAAAATCGAAATTTCTCTCTTTTAATAATTGGGGGATAATTTTGGAAAAAGAATGTATATTATGTTTTTCCTAATTCTTTGTTTTTCACAAAGAGATCTTATATTTTGGGATCGAAGTAGTAGTTTACATAATTTTTTTTTAAAAAAATGTCCTGTAAATGAAAGAGAAATAGTAATACTCCCTCCGGTCTTTTTTTATTCGAAAAAAAAAATGAAAACTTTTTTTACGAGAAATTTTGACCAATTTTAAAATCTATTAGATCGATGTATAATTTCAAATGTGCCCTTATTTATGCACCCTTATTTATTATGATAGAGAATATTAAGAATGAGTAAGTTAGTAGAATTAATAGTAATTTATATAAGAGTATCCTTAAAATAAGTTTCAATTTATATAAGTATTAAATGAAACTAAATATTTTCAAGGTGTTTTGTAAAAAAAAAAAAACTATTTTCAAGGTGTTCCTTAATCTTTACTTTTATAAATTTTGTTTCTTATAGACCGGAAAAAAGTATTTAATATTGATGCTACTTGATGTTGCATTATATATGTAATAGTTGAAATTCAAACTCCAAATATTTTACATATTTATTCTAAGGATAAAATTTTAGTTATTAAACTACTTCAGAAGAAAAAAAAATGAGAAATTCTTAAATATTGATGCATTTATTATTATAATCAATGCAAAAGTGAAATACTAGTAGTATTACACTAATCAGAGGTAAAATTGAGAAAATATAACAACACCTTAAAAATTTAATTGTTGACGTTTACATATTCGTGTTCAACTAATAAAAAAACATATTCGTGTTCAACTAATAAAAAATATCAAAGTTGTTAGGTAGAATATTATGACCAGCTTCTCTATTTATGTGTGTAACTTTATAATACTTATTGGGCAAACTTAGTTCTTTTGTTCTTTTACTTAATTTTAGTTTTAGGTAATACTTTAGTCCTTTATCATTTTATAATAATATTTTAGTCCTTTTTTTTATGTTTGAATATGAGTTTCAAGCTTCAAATTTATACTTAATGTCATTTTCTGTCTATCTAAAAAAAATTGAATTGTTGACAAAATTTAATACAATTTTGTTTTTGGTGTAAACTAAGTATTATTTGCGCACAAATGCAGAGACTAGTCTATCGAGCCTTGTGGGACCCAAATGGGCGCAAATTCTCCCTTAGAATTTTAACGCTACTGCATGCTCAAGCCAGAAATCAAACCCAAGATTTTGGTTAAGCAAGAAGAGAGTTGCGCAATATCATCTAAGTTCTCTTAGATAAATTTAATAGAAATTTCTATCCGTGCTTATTTTAATTTTTTTGGTAAACACACTTATATTAATTAGGATTAAATATGTTTGTTGTCCCCATAAAATTAACAAATTTTAGTTTCTGTCCCTGTAAAAAACATATTAAAAAAAAAATTCTGTTTGTTCCAAAAAAGAAAAAAAAAATCTGTTTTGTTTTTATTTCCTAATAGAATTTTCTTTTACATGTTTTATTATAGTTACACCAAAGTTGCCATTTCATGTCAAGGTACAGTAATCATCATAAGTTAACTTGTCAATTCTGCAGTTCTTTTTATCTTCATTTTAAATGATTTCTTAGTTATCAATCACTATGGTTGTAATATTGAGTTACAACAAGTTTTAGTGGTCTTGTGCACTAAACATTATCAAGTTTTAATGTTAGTACTTCGGAATATGGAAAGTTTTTGCATAAAGAGACATGATGAGTTGTTTTATGAATCAAGGTTGTTTGATCAAATTGGATTGGAAGCTTAGAAGTGGTAACAATTCTCTTTGGTATGATGTGTTGATAACTTGAGAGGCAAGTATGAGAAAGTGTGGCCTAATGAACAGCACCAGCTATGTTCCAATTAATTTGAGTGATAGGAAAAAGAATGGTGAATATACTGTTGCTGCTACATGCAGAAGTCTCTGCAGGTTTAATAATATGGAAGCTGATAAAGTTTTGTCATTGATTTGAAAAATTCGTGTGTACCGGAACGTGTCAGATGTTTCATCGGGTTAGTGTGTCATGAAAGATTACTTACTAATTTGAAGAAATCTCGGATGTATTTTGGAGAGCTGTACTGCAGATTCTGTGTAGATTATGTTGAACCAAATTACTATGGAAAGTGTTTGAAGGTTTTAAACATGGCATGGGAGAGAGGATTTGAGGCAGTGAATCAAGAATGCCTTCAAGTTCAACTAAACAGTTTAACAAATACACACGATAAACAGTTGATTTATCGAAATCACGGCAACTTGGCAAAGCCATCATGATACCAAACATTCAAACATTTATAGGATAAATAAACACTTATTACTTATAGAGTAATGTAGTTATTTGATGCCAGTACAAATCAGCACAATAGGTTACATTGTCTATGTATCCAATTATACAGATTAATGCATAGAGTTTAGAAGCTTAATTAACCAGTGTTTTGCATGCCAGCAGCTATACCCTTCATTGTCAAAATAAGGGTATCCTCAAGACCAGGAGCATACTCACTTTTTGGGTTAAGTTTAACAAGTTCTGCTGCTGGTTTGCTTGATTCCATGAACTCTTTTGACAAATGTGGCCTCATCTTCACATGGTAATCTGGATCGCGAATTTGCTTCAATGTGTATGCTTGTAAGACATTAAGGGTTGTGATATACGAGTCTCTAAGGCGTAGTCTTTGCTTTAAGTAAGGATCTCCTTCAAGAATATCCTTGTGCCCAGCAACCTAAGAATAAATAAAGCTCATTAGAAACGGCAACAAAGAAATGTACAAACATCCCAAAACGGCAAGTTTCAAAGCGATTAGAAAATTACCTTGAGGAGAAAGCTCTTGGTTTCTTCGTATTTAGATCTTAAACGCTCACCAAACGGACACAGCTCTTTTGAAACTAAGAGTTTGTCGTATAAGGAGGCGATCCCAGGGTCTCCCTTGGCGAAAACCATTTCAACCAAGTCAATGGTAACTCTGAAGAAAGGCCATTGATTGTACATATCCTGAAGCATTTGGAGATTCTTTGGATCTTTCTCAATTGCATGCTTAAACGCTTCTCCAAATCCAAGCCATACTGGTAAATGAAACCTTGTTTGTGTCCAAGCAAAAATCCAAGGAATGGCTCGGAGAGATTCAATTCCTCCACTCGGCTTACGTTTTGATGGACGACTGCCAATGTTCATTCGTCCATATTCCAACTCAGGAGTTGCCTGCAGTTAATAATATTCATAAACAACGGAGAAAACAAAAGAAAAATAAATTGCAGTGTCACAAGTATTGAGTAAAATGATCCTTACACATCGGAAGTATTCAACAAAACGAGGTTCCTGGAAAACAATTGAGCGATATTCCTTTGTTGCAATGACAGCCATCTCATCCAAAAGGGCACGCCATTCTGGTTTTGGCGAAACAGGAGGATGCATTCCGTGCTCAAGTGTCGCAGCAGTGAAACGCTGAAGTGTTCTAAAGCACAAGTGCTCCTCTCCGAACGATTGTTCAATAACTTCACCTTGAACTGTTACCCGAAGTGAGCCGTGAATAGTATCCGGTGGCTGAGATAATATAGCAAGATGAGTAGGACCTCCTCCTCTTCCAACTGTCCCACCTCGGCCGTGGAACATTGTTAGCTTAACACCGAACTCCTTTGCTACGTTTACGAGTTCCTCTTGAGCCTTGTATAGCGCCCAAGCTGCAGAAAGACGGCCAGCATCTTTTCCCGAGTCTGAGTATCCTATCATAACTTCTTGCTTTCCATTGATGCGGTTTCTGTACCAATCTATAGAGAAAAGACGCGCTACCGCAGCAGGAGCAGACTCAAGATCGGCGAGCTTTTCAAACAGTGGAACAACTCTTAGCGGCTGCTTCACATGACATTCACGTTGTAAAAGCTCGACAGCTAGCACATCAGATGGGGAGGTTGCCATTGAGATGATATAGGCACCAAAGCTATCTGAGGGAAGTTCTGAAATGACGTGGAAGGTATCTAAAACATCGGCAATTTCTTCTGTCTTAGGAAGATCATGGCCGAAGAGAGGGCGTTTTCCACTAAGCTCAGACAAGAGCCATTCCTGCCTGCGTTCTTCCGACCATTCTCGGTAAGATCCAATCTCCAAGTGTTTTGTAATTGCATCCATAACGTCTGTGTGCCTGTCTGACTCTTGACGGATGTCGAGTCTTACAAGTGAAAGTCCAAATGTAGAAACTTGTCGCAAGAAATCAAGAAGGCTTCCGTCTGCTATTGATCGGTCACCACATGCACAAAGTGACCTATAACACAGTTCAAGAGGCTCCAGAAACTACACGAAAAAAGAAAGAAAAAAAAAAGTTAGAAAATACTATAAACAAGAAAGCAAGGCAACATGTTGCTACATGAAAATTTCCATTCAGGCGTAACGATTCCATTGCCATTATCTTTTAATGGTGTATTGGGTTGTCGTGAGGGAGGATAATACCTGCTCAACATTCGTGAAGGTTGTCTCTTCAAGGATGTCAGAGGTTCCATTTGCTAATAACTGTCGAGCACGTTCACGTGTATTATACAGTTTGTCCCTCACACCTCCAAGAATAACACGATATGGCTCGTTTGGAGGAATCTGTTTCCAAAACTCTGCAACATTTTAAAACGTGTTATACAAATATTACAGCAGTGCTGATCCGAAATTTTGTTCTGTATTGTAAATTACAATAATGATGTCCAAAAAGTGTTATTTAGAACAGAATAATACATACCAATATAATGTTTTGCATCTTTCTTTGAGGATCTATGAAGCTCTTCAGCTCTAACACGGAGCTCGTCGTTGCAGCGCCACATAGACAACTACCGAAGTAAAAACAAGATTTTAAGAACCGTGTACTAATTAATTAATGCTTAACGAAAATTTGATTATCACGAAAATTTGATTACCTCAAACATGAGATCTTCTATCTGAGAGAAGTACAAATTAGCAGCCATCATTCGAGCCAGCAAACACACATCCCTCGTAACTTCAGGGGTTACCCTAGGATTACCTGCAATACACATTACATTAGGCATATTGTAACGAAAAAAACTGAATTTTGTTCCACGTGATCACTTGCAGAAAAATTAAGATGTGTATTAAAGAAAAAAATTGTGATCATCTGTTAATTTCTTATGAAAAATAATTATACCGTCACGATCTCCTCCCATCCAAGAAGAGAATTGGATAACAGGAGCGTTATATGGGACACGTTCATTTACTCCAATGTTCTTAAGAGCTGTGTCAACTCGACGCAAAAACTTCGGCACTCCTTTCCAAATTGTCTCATGAAAGTAGCTCATTCCTGCTCTCATTTCATCTTGTGGTGTAGGAGGAGTCCTTCGAATTTCATCAGTGCGAAATGCAGCTTGAATCTGTGCATGAGCAAACATCGTTAGAGCTGTATCCCGTAGGTCTACTGTAAAAAAAATGCATGTAATTCTAACCACGAATTCATAGCCCAAAACTTACAGAACAATAGCAAAAACATATAATCTGTTTTAAGCCTGAGCGAATATAATAAAGCTAAAATAATACTAGTGAAGTTTTCCAAGAAAATATTATCCTTAATCACAATGTTTATAAATTACTCGAAACTACATATCAATCAAAATAAACTCAGAGAGTCGTCTAAATGCCAAATAAGTGAGTAATGGAATCATAAACTGAATAAGGAATTAAGCATGTACCTCTCTTTGTAAAGCCTCATCAAGTTCTTGCTTATCATCTGGTGTTATGTCTTTAGCATACAACTGTGTTAAATTGTTCCTTATCCTGCACATGAAGACGGTGATTACTAACACAAAGATGAATCCTTAATGCAGAAATTGCCACAATTGCATAAATTGTATTGTATAAATTATTATGACACATGTAATTCAAATGTGCTTCTGTAACTGTTTTCATATAAGCTATAAACAGTTTTCATAAGCTGTAAATGGGAGCTTATAGAAAACAACTTATGGTCATCACATAAGTTGTTTCTATAAACTCTCTCCAAACAGTCTCACAAATGCTTCTGTAGATAAACTCAAATAAGTCAATCCAAACATGCTTCTGAACAATAAATGCTACCCGAACAACGAACCACCATAACACCACTAAGTTATAACAGAAAATTATTGACTAGCATAATGGACAAACCTTCCATGCTTTTGAAGCAAAGATCGACGAATCGACTGAGTAGGATGAGCAGTTAAAACCAAATCAACAGTTTGGTTCTTTAAAGCATCAAAAACTTCCAAAGGAGTCTTCTTAAGTTCAGTCACAAGCTTCTTGAATGTCTCTTCAATATCTGACTCAGTTATGGCAGAATTTTCATCAGCAAAATCACCCTTCTTTAACAACTTAACCCTTCTTCTATATGCAATTTGCACTTCCTCTGCCAAGTTTGCCAAATTAAGCATATGAGAAAATGATTTTGCTATAACAATAGAATCTCCAGCATCAAGACCAGTAAGCATATTCCCAAGTTCCTCCAATTTCTCCGGCTTAAGCTCCCCTTCATACTCCGCCGATAACTCATAACAATCTTGAACCTATCAACCATCAAATTACCAAAATACTTAGCCACAAATTCATACAACAACTTAGTCAAAATAATCATCATGTTTCAAGCAGACAACTCGGTTTGTGAGCTCACGGATAACGAAAAAGTACTAACAAAAAATTTCAAGGTTCAAACTCTCGAAACTAACATAGCCCACTAATTTACCAAATGCGTGCCAAAATCACAGCGAGTCACTGCAATTTTAGCAAAAGCTACACTTTATAGCTTCAACAAAATCAGAGTGCCGCTATGATTTTGCGAAACTCACAGCCAATCCAAACATATACTAACATAACATAAAAAAGCAAAGATTTGGCCCCGTTTGGATTAGCTTATTTTTGAGCTTATGTAAACAACTTATGCAATTTTTATGTATTATTATAAGTTTGTCAATATAGTTTATGATAAAATAGCTTATAAAAATATAATTTCCACTAGCTTGAACTTATAAAATAGCATAAAACCTAATTTATATTGCATAAGTTGTTTGCATAAGCTCAAAAATAAGCTAATCCAAACGTGGCCTTTATTTACTTAAAATCAATATTTTGCATTTCACAAAAAATAAAACCTATTGGCTATTGCACACAAATTCAACTCCAATTTTTTAAATTATATTATCAAATATTAACTAATTTCATCCAAGATCAAAAACAGTCTCTTTTCAATAAAAATTGAAGTGGGGTTTCAGAAAAATGTTAATATTAAGCTAAAAAACTAATCTTTTTTTCTTTTTCAATAAAATTTCAAGTGGGGTTTCAGAAATAAGTTAATACTGTATTAAGCTAAAAAAAAAGTAGTAGTAAAATAAAGAAAGGAATTGAAAAAAAGTACAGTTTGTCTGATATCTTCTCCATGCAAATCTTGAAGAATGTCAAGGAATCGATCCAATAACAAAGCATCATACTCGACAAGTTTATCATCATCAGAAACTTTCCTTGGTGCTAGTAGTCTCAATTGAGCATCAATTGAAGCCATTTTTTCAATGTTGCGAGGAGTAGCCATAATGAATATAATTTGTGTTACACAGTACTAGTAAGTAGCTAGAAAAAGTGTTGAATTATTATATGAAAAAGAAAAATAGTGAAGAGGAAAATCTCGTGACAACCTAGGTGGAAAATCTAGTTTGTTCCTCCAAGATACTATGGATTGCACGGGAAAGTACAACGAAACCTAACAGCAATTTGTGTAACTAACTAACTAACGCCTTTGATCACGGAGTTAGAGAAAGGGAGATATAGTTAGTCATGTGACACAAACACAACTGTCTCATACATTCATTTTATAGAGATAGGACCCTTCTTTATAGAACGTTCTAGATGACGGAATTAGTGAAAGATTAATATATTCTCTCTCTTTTTTTTTTTTAATTATACAATTTTTTTATGGGTGATTTTAATCCGTGCTTCTGGGACACGTATTAAGTATATTAAAATATTTTTTTCGGTTTTATATATAAGTAATTTTTTATTTTTTTAAATTCATTCAATAAGTGATGAATCTAATCAATATTATAGACTAAATACGTATGTTATTTAATAAATCAAAAAAGTGAAAAGTTGTTTATACATTAGATCAAAGGAGTAAATGAAAGATATATGCTGAGCATAATATTACTAGGATTTTTCTCTTCCTCCGGGACTCATTTTCGCCTCCCTCTCCAAAATTTAGATTTTGCCTTCGAACAAAAATTTCGGAATGCGTTTTTTAAAGTTTTCTTAGTTCAAATTCGGTGAAATTTCGGGAACATTCTGAAGTTCGTATTTAAAGCAAAAAAAAAACGCATTCAAAATTTTTGTTCAAGGGCAAAATCAAAATTTTAAGGTGGGTGACAAATAAACCTTCATAATTACTAAACTATCCTAAGCCCAATTAACCAAACGGCCCAATGACATAAGTCTATTTTATTGTTTAACAATATATATCGTGAAAGTTTAATATCTTCGGTTTAATTCAACCTCCAAAAAATATACAATTTCTATAACTTATGAGTATTTCAACTCTAGTTTCAAAAAATAATAAATTTTAAAATTCTAGTCATCAGGTGATTAATTACATAAATAATGATTTGGATTTGTTTACCTAATGTTAAAAAATTATATTTTAATGATATAAAAGGGATTCTTCAATTTTATTTAACATTTCTTTAGAAAACATCATGTGTGTAGAAATGAGTTATGTTTCAAAATAAACGCGGTCAAAATTGTTTTTTCACATAAAAAGAAGAAGAAATCAAAATTGTTTTTTCAAAAAAAGAAGAAATCATAATTGACTTAATTTTAAAAGGAAGACAAAATTGAATTGAGTGAAATTAGCGTATGCAATGTGTCCTTTGAGTGAAAGAAGGAATTTCTTTTAAATTGATCATCCATCATGTGGATGGATTTTTATTCATTTTAACAAACAAAACGGTCTCCACATATTCTTTTTTTGTCATGTTTTGAGTACAAAAGGTAGTACAAGTCAAATTGCTTACTGGCCACGACAGTGTGCTTAAATGTGAAAAATAGACAATAGATCATAGACAAAATAATTTTTAGACAAAATAATTTTTATATTGTTGACTATGACTTTTATTTGGTAGAGCTTGAATGACTTTTCACAATTTATATTTTATTATAGGGTCATGCTAATTAAAATGAAAATTTTGTATAGCAAATAATACTTTTAATATTTTATCAATGTTGATTACATATTTTTCAATATAGCTTTATTATAATAGGTATTTTTAACTAGTGTCCCCTTTTATATGAATAGACCGTAGAATCAAATACGGATTTGTTGATATTTTACAATTTAATTGCTTTCTTATATTGTCAAAAGATGATGAATGTATCTCACTATTCATCTTTGTAGACAGGGGCAGATGCAAGTGTAATGGATTGGGGGCTCAAGCCCCCACCAAATATAATATTTTTACATTAATAATAATATTAATATAATGTTTAAGCCCCCATGAGTCATGACTAGGTCTACTATCTACTTAATAAATTTAGGGTTAACTATACATTTGGTTCCTTACATTTATTTTAAATTTTAATTTGATTTCTAACGTTTAAAAAATATCTATCTGGTCCCTTACAATTTCACCGTTTGCATTAGTTAATCATTTTTGTTAGTTTTATCACATGTGGCAGACAGTTTGCATATGTGGACAGACATATGGACATTTACACACATGTACAATTGATACATTGTTGGTGACAAAACTAACGGAAATAATTAACTAACGTAAATGGTGGAAACATAAGAGATCAAATTGTTATTTTTTAAACGTAAAGAATCAAATTGTAATTTATATGAACTTTTATGTATTTTAATTTTTTTCTGGATCCGCCAATAATTAACGCACTATTTCTTAGCCCCCACCGGCAAAAATTTCTGTATCCGCCACTGTTTGTAGATCCAAGGATTTGGTAGAAGGCATCTCAATATCCATTCTGATGGCATATTGTTTTTTTCGATCATGGGTGTGATCGAACCTTCTGGAGATGAAGAGAATTGGAGAAGACAAGTTAATTTTTATTTTATTTTTTAAATAAAAAAAGAAAAAAAGTTACATTTCTCTTGCTCAACCGGTTAATAGGTAGTAATTTAAAATAAGGATGATGTGGCATTAATATATTGGAGTGTGTTTAAAAGAGTGTGTAAGAGGTTGTATTGCTAGCACTCCTCTTAGAAAAATAGGTGATGTGGTATTAATAGATTGGAGTGTGTCTAAAAGAGTGTGTTAGATGGTGTGTTGCTAGCACTCCTCTAACAAGTTTTTAGTCTCTAATTTTGAGTTGGATTTTTTTTTTGGCTTTCACCACTAGTTTAATCTGCTTCGGGGATCAATTCTGTCATTAAGTGATTTATGTTCATTCCCGATCGCAGTTGCGGGGGATCGAACCGTGGTCCTCCCTACCAAGTTCAACGACAATCACCACTTAAAAGAAATAAAATATTAATTAAATATATTTTTTTTATGTCAATTCAATCAACTAGATTATTCGCTATATGCTAAAAGCTAACTTATAAGTTATCCACTATAAGCTTATCTATTATAAACTAGCTTATCAATTATCCGTTATTTTTTACCAAACAGAGCCTATATCTAATATCTCTAATTTTGTGTTATAACTTATGATCATTTCAAACTGTAACCATGTTTTAATGTTTTTTATACCAAATTAACTCTATATATCTATGATTGAATTTACTCGGAGCAACTCTACTGAAAATATTTAAATTTTATAGAATGTTGAATTCATTCTTTATTGTTTCTCTATTGGATGAATTTCATGTAACAAAGTGTGTAGCATAAAGATTGTAGAAATAGTTTAAAATTAAATAAAGTACAACGTTAATTATTATTAAAAAATATATATGACGTTTCACGTGTTTTTAAAAAATGTTCCAATAATTTTTTTTTCTTTCCTTCACATAAAGAAAATGTCATTTCACAATTTATTTTAAACCTCATACAGTATTGGTCCGACCCAATAATTTTTTATTTAGACTCACACACTATAAGTGTGAAGAAATAAAAAATCCAATATTCAAAATTCTAATCCCACTAATAATATCTTTTAGTAGTTACCAATTAAACCACTCTTACGAAAAAATCATTTAATAAAAACCAAAATAGATCAAAACAAACTGAAGCATAACAAAACAAATATATCAATTTTTTCAATCAACGAATCATATCCATAGTGATTTTAGTTTTATAGACTGAATTTGCGAAAATAGACATATTTGAATTTTTTTTGTTTTGGGTTGGATATATTTTATGGTTACAATTAATATAATATATATAAAAGATTAAAGAAATATTAAATTAATAAATTTAAATTACTAAATTCTAAGTAATTAAAGATTAATTTTATCTAAAGGTTATTTTGAATTAAAAATGTCATTTAATATCATTTTACATGTATCAATCGGTTGAACCGTTCATTTTATCAAACACTTGAATTGATGTATTGACTATCAATCATCAGTCATTATCTATCAACTATATGTTATCAATTAATTTATCAGCTATCTATTATTTTTACAAAACAAAACATCTTAAAATGGAAAAAAATCATTAGTACACCAGTTAAAACAAACCGCGGTCATCGAATAAGTTATTCACACTCTTGAGTTTGTTGGGGTGTGCATCTAGGTCTCTGTATTTCTAGTTGACCGGTGGTCAGCTTGTTGTTTTTTTTCCTAGTGTTTTTTTTTTCCACCGACTCAACTGTGTGATAGTTTTTTGAACTATTTTCTATTAAAATACTAATCTACTATCCGACCCAATCCAACAAAAAAATTAGTGATTTATCCAACCCGACTCAATATTATAATAGATAATTATTTTATTGTATCAAATCCAAAATCTTGAATTTTAATTTGCAACTCAATTCTGCTCACATATACCCTAATTGTTACGGTGTTACTACTACTATAAAACAAGTTAAACATCACAAAATGTCAATATGCAATCACAAAATCAACATTTATGACACATAAATCAACATAAGTTTGAATAGCATCATGCTAAACAAGCACAAAATCAACATTAATATGACACATAAAACACGATAAACTTGACTTGATTGCACTGACAAAAATACTTTGACTAGAAAACACAAGTAGTTATCAAATATGTCAACAAACATATGTAATTATGTCAAAATCTCAAAACATTATATCCTTTCATGACATAACATTTCATCATTTTCCCACTTTTCATGCATGTTGGTTTTTCATATCTCCATAATCAAATTTTGGGTTAAAGAAAATCAAGAGCTAGCATTATTATTATCCTGGACCAAAAACATGTGTCACTTGATTATCGTCCTTAGAACATTTCAAGGGTCATGTTTTGTTAGCAAGTAATTTGTCCCTTTTATTGAATACACATGTACGTGACTTTTAAACTTTTGAAGAGACAAATATGATTTAACATTAACATGTGATGTTGTATTCGGTATGCAAGCTAGTGATGAATACAAACAATGGAGATTCACTCATTTTGTTGCATAATTGCATTTGGTATATTGATTTGGCAAGAATATTCGAAGAAGGTAAATTCGCTCAAATTTAAAAAATAAATAGTCTTCATGCTTTGATTTTTATGTGAGATCATGTGCAAATTAAGATGATAGAGAGATTATAATTTCACGTGGACAATTCCACACCAGGTTTTATCACACACCAATACAAACTTGCCACATCACAACTTTTGTGTTCAAAAATATGTGATTGAGAGATACAAAATTGTTTTTTCATATGTTCTCTCCATAAAATGTCAATAGGGTGTTTTCAGATTGAGTTAAGTCGATTTTCAACAAACTCGTTATTCAGCCCAATCAAACTTATTTAAAATCTTAATACATTTATTTAAAACATTTCAAGATTTAACACATAAAAATCTTAAACTACTAAAAATAAAAATATTTAACGTTTTTCTCAACGGATTGAGTTCACAGGTTCACCGATTTGGAATCATAAACCTGTTACTTGAATCAAACAAACTTCGTGGTTAAATGGGTAGATTTGGGTTGGACCCGAACTTGAATGTGTAAAGGTAAAGTGCATGTAGGTTAGGTTGCTTTGAGTCACAAAGTAAAACGGATTACCTACACTTGTGAACACTCATAAATATGATTTTATTCTAGGTGTACCAAACACAAAATATGAATACCTATATTAGTTAGAATTTAAACTTTAATTCACCATATTATAGAAGTCTATAATGCATTTTGTTAAACTCAACACTATTGAAAAATTAAACCTTTCATATTGTGGAGAAAGTTATAAAACATTTTTTTTCATCAATCTTGAAGAGAGTTTCTTGAGAGCATCATCATCTTTTTTGCATTGTGCCGTCGAATCTATTCCTTTTCGGTTCCTTGGTATACCGGTGGGGGCAGATCCAAGAAGAAGAGCCACTTGGATTCCAATTATCGAGTCTATGAAAAAAAGGCTTAGCATTTGGAATGGTCGTATTTTATCTATTGGAGGTAGAGTTACTCTTATTAATTCTGTTCTTTCTAGTTTACCTCTTTACTATTTCACTTTTTTTAAGGCACCGTCTTGTGTGTTAAAGGAGTTAGTGACTATCCAAAGGAATTTTTTATGGGGAGGTAGGGAGGGGGAAAGGAAGATGTGTTGGGTTAGTTGGGAGCGTATTTGCCAACCGAAAAAATTGGGAGGGTTAGGAATAAAAAGTTTGGAGATTTTTAACTCTTCTCTATTATGTAAATGGAAGTGGCGGTGTTTAAGCGATGTTGAGGCTACTTGGCATATTATGTTGAATTATAGATATGGCTCGTTTGTGGATAATTTCTTGTACGGAGAAGGGAAGGAGAAACTTAAAAATTCGTCAATTTGGTGGCGAGATTTATGGAGTTTAGGTGGGGAGAATGACGGCGGATGGTTCGGTTCTAACATTAGTAGCATTCTTGGAGATGGCAGAGAGATTGGATTTTGGAAAGGAAAATGGATTGGCTTGACCAATTTAAAAACCTTGTATCCAGCCCTCTACAACAAAACTTCTTTGCCAAATGGAACTATATCTATGTTTGGTTCTTCGAACAACAATGGTTGGTCGTGGAGGTTTGTTTGGAGCGAAGCTCTCTCGGTTGATGAGGTTGTTCTTGCGCAGGATTTGCTGAACTTGTTGATTCCGATAAGGCCTTATTCCGAGGCGAAGGATAGGCGGAAATGGATTCCATCTCCTGCTGCTTGTTTTTCTGTCAGGACAGCTTATTTGGATCTGTTAACTAGATTGGTTTTGCCTCCTTTAGATGACAACAAATTACTCTCGTTGGGTAGGATGTGGAAGAACAATGTTCCGTCTAAAGTTAGCATTTTCGGTTGGCGTTTGTTGCTTGAAAAATTACCAACTAGAGAATCCCTTTTTAGCAAAGGTGTTATTACTAATGTTTTGGATAGTTGTTGTGTGCTTTGCTGCAATCACGTGGAATCAATTTCTCATGTTTTTTTTCATTGCCATGTTTCCAACTCTGTTTGGCTTTTCATATTCAAGCGGATGGGAGTGTCACCCATTATGAATGCTACTGTGCAGCAACATTTTCTATTGTTTGGTGACTTCATCAAGAGTAAAGTTAACAAGCGATTTCGGCATGTTATTTGGTTAGCAACAACCTGGTGCATTTGGCGGTGGCGCAATCAAATTATTTTTCAAGGAGATAGGACCAATGTCTCTACTATAGTGGACCAAATTATCTATATGTCGTAGTTTTGGTTTACCGGTCGTTTGAGGAGTAATGTCGATATATGTTTTGATACTTGGTGCAATAATCCTTTACATTGCTTACAATATAGCTAGAGTTTTATTGTCGCCTTTGAATTGTAAGGGTTGAGTACCCCTTATACTCCTTATAATTCAATTTTTTGCTTATCAAAAAAAAAAAAACATTTTTTTGCTGACAACATTTTTAGAGTAACAAATTTGTTATTTTCAAAACAAAGTTTACAGTTTTGCTTCCTTAACAAATGTCATATAGCCCTTAAGAAAATAATTGTTAATTTTCTCTATGGTTTCTGAATTTATGAAATTTTGTATTCTTTTCCGGGCCAAATTTTTTTTGTGATTTCTCACAAACACAATAAATATAAAGATTTTCAACGATAAAGAATCTAAATTCTGCACTTTTTAGCATAGTTTTCTCAAGAGAGATATATATGGGAAATGAAATCGATGCTATCAAATTACACACAGTTTTCAACTGTGTTTTGATCGTGACCGTCCGATCTAAAATTAACATTAATATGTAATTTGAGCCGTTCGATTTAAAATGAATGATCAGAATTTAAAACAGTGTCAATGGTGTGGTTTTATCTCAGCATGCAATCATGATTCAGAGTTATGCTATTACTTTGTGAAAGCACATTATTGATTGGTCATAAATAGACATGTTAAGGTCTATCTGTAATATCTATGAAATGAGCTTGGTTCCATATGAAGCGGAAAGCACGGAATGTTCTTATCGCTTATACAAAAAAAGGTGGAATGTTCTTATCATCAATGATCTGTTGACTAACTTTTATGATACGCATATTGATTTCTTATCTCACATTATTTTATTTTTTATTTCATTTTTTCCTTACTTTTCTTCTTCTTATACTGCAGTAGTAGTTTATGTATAAATAAATGTTATATCCATATGCCATATGAGCCGTAAATTGAATAATAATAAAATATATCCATTGGATATGCCAATACGAGTCACAATCCATACAACACATTCCAATGGCAATTATCAGGAATAATAATATCTATTTATCATTTTATAAGTGTAGCTTGATAGCTACATGAACATTATTGGAGTGATTGGAAATCAAACCTTAAATTCTACATTTTTTTCATATTTAATGGTGATTTGGTATGATGGAAAGAAATAGTGTGAAAAGAAAATTATAGAAATCGATGAATGAATTTGAACTATCTCTAGTTCAAGTTCATTAATTGGTTTGCGTGATTTTCTCTCCTTTCACTTTCTCTCCATAAAACAACTGCGATTCTGCTTCCCCTTCATACTTCCCGATTCTTGCTCGGCTTTCTTTCAGCTTAAGTAAAAAGGTTGCGGTAAAAATGAGGATAACTTCGGAACTCTAGGAAAATAGACATTTTACTACTTGACAATTTTTTTTTTTATCATGGATTAGCACTCAACTCAAGTAATAAAAACATAGATCAACACTTATAGACATATCGTGAATTAGAAATTTTGTATTGAATAAAAGAGTTAACATTAAGCTTAAACTTTTGAAGGTGATTGATATGATATTTAAATTCATTTGCTTTTAGTTCAATTTAAATTTTGTATTGAATAAAAGAGTTAACATTTTTGGACAAAAACACACTCACATGTCCTCATTTATTATATCATCATGATCACATGTGCCCCTGCTTTCTTTTGTTCCTAGCTTGTAGTCATAAAATACTACCTACCGTTCTAAATATTACTATAAAAAAGTTTATGTATTAGGTATAAATTCTGAATTAAATACATCAAAAAATTATGTTTATTAGGATCAAAGTTAATACTTAATAGAGTTAATGTTCTATATATGAACACATGGATGCACATTAGTAGTGGCAGACATGTAATGTAAAAAAGCTATAGAGAAATGGACATATGTTAGAATAATATAAAACTATTGATATGCTCTATCTTAACAGCAAAAGCTTAAATTGTTAGGATATGACATATCAATAGTTTTATATTATTTTAACAATATATAGGTAGCAAATTAAAAATCCAAAATGAAGAAAGGAATCAGCTACAATTCCATTTAACAAAAGTTTCACATCTACTTTGAAAAAAAGATATACCTATAACTTGTTCATTGTTGATACTCGTCTGTACGAATTATATATGATCATTGAAATAGTAGTGTTATCCGGCCTTCTCCACAAAGTGATTTGTTTACATACATTTAAATTTGAATGTGTAAAAAAGTGAACTTTACACGTTTGTATTTTAAAATTCATGCGCGTAACATGCATTTTTCAAGACTTTGACACGTTTAATTTTTTTACACATCTGAATGTATAACAAGTGAATTTTATACATCTAGATTTTAAAATTCAGACATGTAAATGTATTTTTCCGAACTTTTTACTCATCCAGACATGTAAAAAGTTAATTTGATACGTCTAAATTGTAAAATGTATTTTTTAGAACTTTTTAACATAATTATTTTTGCATATTCGAAATTTTAAAAACTTGATGTGTAAAAACCTCAAATTTCACTTTGCCAAGAGAGGCCTTGGAATCATGTATTGGGGTGTTCATATTTGCAAATCCAAATGTATAAAATTGATGTTTTGCCATCTCAATTCTAAAATATCGAAGGAGTAAATTTCAAAGGAAAAAGGAGGGAGGCAGAAAAAGTATCGAGAGAAATAATTTAGGAAATTTATTTTTGCACCGCACACTTCGCATGCCTCTGACGTTTCTATCTTTATCCCTTCGCTTAATGAGCGTTGCAAAAATGCAAATTCTGGAAAAATACAGTTCACGCCTTAAGTAGCAAATTTTACAAAAATTTAATCAATTTGTTTCCCACACCATCAGATTTTTATAAAGTTCGTTAGTTAAGGTGCGAAATATGTTTGGCAAATTTAATTGGAAGTCGGACATTTGGGTAAACACACGTAAGAAATTATTGGAGGTGCAAAAAAACAAGAAAACATTTGCAGACCCAACTGAAACCCACAAATTTATTGGGCCAAAATTGTGCAATGGGGAATTCCTTTAATGTTGATTTATGCGTGTCGGTCCTCGTAATATCCGGGGCTACTTTTCTAACCCCTACATTTTTTAATTTCTTTTTTTAATTTTGCTTGAATTCCCCTACATTTTAAAATAAAATTAAATACACAATTCTATCGATATAGAATTATACTTTTGAAAATACAGTTCGTTAGAGCATCCACATCCATGTCACTCATATGACTGGTATAAATGGGTTCCATATAATATTTTATATTTTCCAACTATTTAAACCACTCAATCATACTTTCTAAATATTCATACTACTCATCCAAAACTCTAACATATGCCCCACATAATTCACAATATATGCAATAGTACATTTTTTTAAGTTGAAATTCATTTTTCATTTAATTTAATTTAAAAAAGCTGATGCAATAATAACATGTGGCAAGAAAGACACAATGGTAAAACTTGGAACCGGTTCCATCAAATGCCACTACAATTTTGCTCAAATATCTAAACCACTCTGACATAGTGGTGTTACTTGGCAAAAGACGCTACCAGTATTTGTGCTCTTACTAGGCTTTGTCTAATATCAAATAACCGATTATCTTAAAAGTTTAAGTTGTTAGGATATGCTACATCAATGGTTTTATATTATTTCTAACATGCACCCTCATGCAAGTGGGCTTGAAGCGTGGATAATGCATAAGTCCACCTACCATATGCTTAAATTCCACTTTTTAATTAGAAAGTGAGGGGAGCGAGGATCGAACTCTAGAACACTTAGTCATAAATGCTCTGATACCATGTCAAATAATCGATTATCCCAAAAGCTTAAGCTGTTAGAATAGGCTACATTAATGGTTTTATATTATTTCTAACAATGTGCAGGTATTGCACCATAATGCATGAGTTTATTATTACCATTAGATTAATATGTTTTTTTTTTACATTTCATTTGATCTAATAGTGATATTTATTGATTTAATGATCAATATAAGTGTGTATATATATCTCACTTGTGCATCATAGATTTAATATTGTTCAAAGAATACTTTGAAATTGTATAAAATTTACTCTCTTTTTTTAGTCATTGTTCCTTTGTCTTCTCGGAATATCACAACTTTTTTTACTTCAATAAATAAAAAGTTATAATTTTTTTTTTGACATAAAACTGAAAGCTATAATTCTACAAGTTAATTTTACATTTTACGAATTATGTACTCACATGCATATCCATAAGTAAAAAGCTAAATTGCAACCAACATATCACAAAAGAGTACTCTTATGACAAGGCACAACAAACAAATCTTTGAAAATTTTATTTTCCAAATAATTAAGCTTACATGATACATAACTTTTTTAATTGTCCCTAGCTAGTGCAAAAAACAGGAGAAAAAAATGGGACTAGGTGCAATGTTGACATGTTCATTAAACATCTAAGAGACAAACATGGCATGTCATACAACCTCAATAGGTCCAGTTATGTTTATAAAATTTCCAAAAGGATTGAATGTCTGTATTTAGAGGGTGGAGGGTCCTATAACATTGTTGTTTTCACTATCAATGAAAAGGGAAGAAAGATTTGTGGGGTTAATTGGTTAAGTGTCTTAGATCAGCTTACGCACTTAGAGCCAAGAGAAAAATATTCTCCAAATATTAGTGCAAATAGTATAAAGCTATTTAATTGGTAAAGAAAAATATTTGGTGCACATTCACTTAAAAGAGAAAGAGATAATTAAAAGAGAGTGATGTGATAGCAATGATGGATATATGAAATTAGGGGGAAATGAAAGAAAAAAAATTAAAGAAGAAATTATATTATCTTACGATGAAGAGATTGATGGTTGTTCTTTTTTCTTTGAATTGTGTTCACATTTAAAAACATATTATTGGAGATTTTTTCTTATAAGATTTATACTATTAGAAGATATTTTATGGTATAGATTAAGGACATGAAGGGATTTTAATCAATTTATAGGGCGAAGAACAACCATTAAAGAGATTTGATGACAACTATGAATGAAAATATAACATGTGTTGTCTTTTGTTGGAAGGAGGAAGGAGAAGTTAGGGGGAAATAATCAAGAGAGAAAATGGAAGATAGGTTGTTCTTTTTCTTCCTAAGTGAATGAATTAGAGAAAGATGAAATGGGTGAATAAATAAGAGGATTGTACAAAATAAAAAGAATGGAAGAGATGGTAAGTTGACGGTTGTATATGTAGTTGTATTTTAATGTGTGCAAATAATGAAATGAATGTATTTATTTATATAATGTTATGAATATTATTAGTGGATGTTCATATATGTCATCGGTCCATGTATTTGGCCCAATATGTTTGTCTATATATAAGACTCATGTATCACTCTAATGTAACCCTAATCCTAGTGGTGAATAATACATACTATTATTTCTCTCTTCTCTCACTTCTTCTCTATATTATTGTTCTTATTTACATCAGTTTATAACACGTTATCAGCACGATATTCTACCAAATTATTATTGCAAAGGTAAGTGCTAAGAACTCCTTTATTTTATTTTGGTGTCGCCCTTGTATTCTATTATAACATAATCATATATGGATGCAAAGGTATGTCTACAAAATCTTAATAAACATAATCATGGTTGCTATTCTCGTATAACATAATCTTTGCAACACGATGGAATTTTTTTATATTCTTTGATGGATTTTTTTTATTTCCTTTAAAAAGAATGTTATAAAAACATGTACTTTTCATTATGTTTTTATTTTGTAATTTATTTATTCCATATATATTCCATAAGAAATATATTATACATCCTTGAAGGATTGAAAAAGATCTCGTTATTATATAGTTCCCGAAGAACTAATAAATTTAATTTATGAATTCCTGAAGAATTCAACAAAATTAGTTCCCGAAGAACTAATAAATTTAATCTATGAATTTCAGAAGAATTCAACAATTTCAGTTTTTGAAGAACTTGGAAATTTAATATATGAATTCCCGAAGAATTCAACAAACTTAGTTCCTGAAGAACTAATAGATTTAATTTATGAATTCCTGAAGAATTCAACAAACTTAGTTTCTGAAGAACTAATAAATTTAATATATGAATTCCCGAAGAATTCAATAATCTTAAGTTCCTGAAGAACTAAGAAATTTAATTTATGAATTCCTGAAGAATTCAACAAACTTAGTTCCTGAAGAACTAATAGATTTAATTTATGAATTCCTGAAGAATTCAACAAATGGTCTAGTTCCTGAAGAACTTAGAAAAATATCAATATTTATGAATTCCAAATGAATTCAATATTGCTACATCCTTGAAGGATTATAAATTGATAGTGATTTATTATATAGTTTATGAAGAACTAAGAACCAAATTTTATTCTCCATGAATTCCTGAAGAATTCAATGGTGTGATACATCCCTGAAGGATGTGTAAATAATTGATAAGAACTATTATATAGTTCATGAAGAATATCGATTCGATATTTATGGTCCAGAAGTACCATAGTAAATTTTTTGAAATATGAATCCTGAAGATTCATAGGATACGATCCAGAAGCATCGTGATGAAAATTTTGAATCCTGAAGATTCGTAGCCTACGTGTCTAAAAGTAACGTAGTAGATTTTTAAATATGAATCCTGAAGATTCATAAGTCAACAATCCAGGAGCATCGTGTTGAAATTTTAAATTATGAATCCTGAAGATTCATAAAACCTACGTTTTTAGAAGTACGTAGAATGTCTTTTAAAATATGAATCCTGAAGATTCATAGCTATCCGTTTGTTTCGTAACGAATATAATATTGAAACAAGAAAAGAAGAGATGTCAAATATCTCTATATATTACGAAACATGTTTTGGATAAAATAAGTGTAATAAAAAAAAGTTATAAACCAGAAGTTTATATATACTACACTTATAAATATACTAGTGTAATTGAAGCACAAAATATTGTAAACCAGAAGTTTAGAAATCATATTAAATTTATCGTTGGCAATACCGGTTGGGTCATCCCGGATTATTATGATGCGAAAAAGAAATTTTATAGATATTGAAGGGCCTGAAGTTCCTTCATTCTAGTAATTTTATGTATTACTAGTTCCCAAAAGAAGTTGAGAAATTAAGTAAATGAGCATCTTTTATTTTAGAATAATAGAAAGATGGTATTTGTAAATCAATATTCAATACATTACCATGATCATGTGGACCAATTAAATCTTTATGATTTTAATGATGCATCAATTAAATGGTCACATGTACGTTTGTTGTCAACTCACAACCAGAAGTTTGTGAGGTACTGATTTGGTTAAGAGCTCATTTTTATATAAAGCATTTGAGAAGTATCGTATTTCAAATCAAAATTGATATTGAACATCTTGAAGTATATATGTTCATAAAAAAAAAAATGGACTTGAAGATCCATTCTTTAGACGTCTAAAGTTAATGAAATGAACGATACTTATGAAATCAAAGCTTCTAATTTATATTTTGGGAACACTCAAACTTGTATATTGAGATATTGTTTCGCATCAATGCCAAAAAGTTATAATATGAAAGTTCTCCCCTTAATTTGCAATTAAATTTAGGTTTATAACCTAATATTTTTCATATAAGCATTTTTGGATGTGTTGGTATGATCCAGTTGCTCCAATATAATGCACTAAGATGAATTATTAAAGAATATTGGGAAAATATATTTGATATGAATCTCCGTACATTATAATTTCGAGATAGAAAAATTGGAGACTTATCTACAGCTCTGTAAGCTGATTATCAAGTGATGAATTAATTTTCCCAATATTAGGGGGAGAGAATAAGCAGCTGAAAATATGAACCAGAAGTTCAATTGAATCACTTGATATTATATAAATAATTATCTCATCTTGATCCTCTTAGAAATCAGTATGAATCAGAAGTTCATAAGATAAATCATTTGCAAAGTTTATGAAATAAAATATCTGCTGCTAATGCTCCAATCAAAATGGATGTCCCAGTTGGACAGTCTTATATTGCAAATGAGTTTTAACCACCCTGAAGTGTGGTAGGTCAATCGGTTCCAAAGATAAAAATCCTCAAATAAGAAAAGGAGCTTATATGAAATATGACCCAAGTGAGGATATGAAAATTTTGAAAAAAGTATTTGACATAATTGATTTATCAGTTCCAGCAGAACTTATCAATTACTTGAAAGTTATGAAAATAAAGAGATCTCGACGAATTATGTCATAAATGGAATACGATGGAACCGAAAGGAAGTCGACATTGACGATGTTTATTTATATAAGATAGCGCTATATATGATAAGAAACAATGAGGATCATGAATCAAAGTCTATTGAGAATTATAGACAACACAATGATTGTCTAAATGAAATATTGCAATTGCTACATTATTAAAGTCACTTTGCAAAGTGAAAGATTTTTGGACCAGCAGTCCATACACCTGAAGTGTAAATATGATGAGATACGAATCAATTTTCAAGTGAATAGAAAATGTTAAAATTTTCACTTGTTATTCAAGCATATTGGTAAAAGTTTGACCAGAACTCCTGAAGAGTTTCTGAAATATGTTGATTAAAGAAATGTTTGAAATGAAATATGTTGGATGGTAAAAGTTTGTTTGAAATTGCAAACTTAGTATTTCAACAAGATTTTGTTCATCGAGAAACTTATATATCAAATGTACTAAATCAGTTTGATATGGACAAATATAATTTGTTGATTACAATGTTACTTGATATGAACAAAGATCATTTCATGTCTCGATAAAATGATCAATTACTTGAATTGGTCTTGAAGTACCATATTTTAGTTCTGTTAAGAACACTATTGCATTTTGCTAATTATATAAGCGATGATATCAATAAACTCAAAGATATTGGAGCAAAGTCAAGTATATAGTTTGTATCTTGGAGATACAACAATATCACCCAATTATGTGAAAGTTTTATCACTACATCAAGAAGTTCAGAATGTGGTTTTGTTTAGATTTGTAATTCTACACATATAAGAAATATGAAGAAGATAGTATCGCATCCACGGCTAATGAAAAGAAGAGTGTATTAAAGGAGAAGAATCAGATATTTCTACAAACCAATCATCGTTAAGTAAAGCTATTTATCAACTACGTTGAAGATTAATTGAGGTTTTTCGTCTCAGATATAATTGTCCTTATGAGGGGGAGATATAATTGTGTTCTGCACTCTTTTTCCCTTAACCATGGTTTTATCCCATTGGATTTTCCTGGTAAGGTTTTTAACGAGGCAGTTCAAACACAAAGGATGTTGTACTCTTTTTCCTTCACTAGAATTTTTCCCACCGGGTTTTTTTCTAGTAAAGGTTTTAACGAGGCACATTCTCGATGGACATCCAAGGGGGAGTGTTATGAATATTATTAGTGGATGTCCATATAGGTCATCGGCCCATGTATTTGGCCCAATATGTTTGTCTATATATAAGACTCATGTATCACTCTAATGTAACCCTAATCCTAGTGGTGAATAATACATACTATTATTTCTCTCTTCTCTCACTTCTTCTCTATATTATTGTTCTTATTTACATCAGTTTATAACATATAATTCATTTTTGTTTAAATGTGTATGAAGTTTATACCACCGTTTAATAGTGATTAATCTTCGTCGGAGAACATATTAAATACAAAAATTAAATTCATCTCTCAACATATCTTTACACAAAAGTCAAATATTAAATGGATTTTTCTAACATGTGCAATATTGCACATGTTAAAATAACCAAAATTGGTAATTTTTGAAAAACAATAATTATTTATTAAAAATTTGGTTATTTAATGTAAAATACACAAATTTCAATACAAATTTACTATTTTAAACTTCTTAATATGTGCAAATTTGTACATTATAGAAAAACCCATATTAAATATTTGACCTACTGCTTATGATGATGCGAATAGAAAAGTTTTATAAATGAATGCAAATCTTACTGTTAAAATAACCAAAAGTGGTAATTTTTTATTGAAAAACAATAATTATTTATTATAAATTTATTTATTTAAGGTAAAATACACAAATTTCAATACAAATTTACTATTTTAAACTTTTGCAAGTTTGTATATAATAGAAAAACCCATATTAAATTTCTGACCTCTTGCTTACGATGATGCCAACAGAAAAGTTTTATAAGTGACTGCAAATCTTACCGGTAAAAGGAAGTTAAATCTTTAGATGTAAACTGCAACTATTTAGGATTGTCAAAAGAGAAATAAATTAAATAAAATAATATTCGTATATACTCCCCCAATCTCTTATATAAGCAACTTTTTATTTTTTTAGGTTCATTCAATAATAAATGTATCTAAACTATAATATTGGCTAGATAGATTTGTTATTAAATGAATTTAAAAAGTGAAAAGTTGTTTATATATGAGACCAGATAAAATATTATTTTTTTATAGCTTAGAGTATACAGGTGGACACTGTTACATGTGACTAGGAGATGACATCAAATTAGTTTCCGGCCCAAACCTCCAAATTGGCCGAACCGGTTGGGTTCTATTTCTAATTAGTCGGGTGATTCGGTTTGATTTATATTGATAGAAACATTTTCAATTCGCACATGTAAACTTTTGGCATAGTGTTTTGAAATAGCCAATTATTTTCCCCAATTCAAAATTACTACTGTAGTATTTTAAATTAATTATTTTATTTACTTTTAAATAAAAACACTGGATCTTAACTCTTAATCAATTTGTAGGGCGATAATGTCCAAATTTTATTTGGCTTTAGACTGAAAATTATAAGTGTCAATTTTATCATAATAACATTGTTATTTCTTTCGAGCAAAAAAAAATCATATATAGCTTTACTACATATTTAATTTTCAAAAAAAAAAAGTAAATTCCAATTACATTATTGCATCTACATGATTTAAATTTAACATAAACATGATTTAAATTTAACATACAAAATATAAATATAACTTGGTGAAAATTGGTGCAGGTTTTAACAAAAAATCTCAAACATTCTTATCGCTTTGCATGTTTTCAGTTCTTTGCTCTATATATCATCTCAACCAACAATAACACAATCTCAAATATGTTGGCGATAACTCCCACAAAGATAAACAATAAAACTAACTAAGAAAGAACAAAGAATAATAAGAATTGAAATTTAAGAGAATGAATTAAAGAAAATGATTAATTTTTATTGAACATAACAACACCTATTTATAGGTGAAAATATACAAGATAAGAAAGTGTAACTTGGATAACAAGTTACTAACTAAGTCTATCATTTCTAACTAACTACAAAACAGAAAATTACAACTGTACACGTGGCAATAACTGCCTAACCAACAAAACAGAAACATAACTGAATCAGAAGAGAGGTTCAGAACCTAAGACACTATCAGAAGCTACGCTTTGTTCAGAAGCTTGTTGCTTCAGAACCTGTTTGTCATCGTCAGAAGCTACGTGAGTCAGAGTCTGTTTCAGAGCTTGTAACATTCAGAAACTGTTCGAGCCAGAAGCTTGAATTACAAATTCAACACTCCTCCTTAATTCAAAGCTGTCAAAACTCACAACTCTCATTTCTCTTCTGAGCTTGAGAAATTGGTCTCTCTTCACAGTCTTAGTTAGGATGTCAGCTTGTTGATTGTCAGTAGAACAATACTCCAATTTCAACTTTCCTTTAGTGACTTGATCTCTAAGGAAGTGAAACCTTGTCTCAATATGTTTGCTCTTGCCAAGACTAACAGGGTTCTTAGCCAAGTTGATTGCTGATTTGTTGTCAATCTTCAGCACAACTGTAATGTCTTCAATGATGTTCATCTCATTAAGAAGTGATCGTAGCCAATTTGATTGGAATGCAGCTAGAGAACCTGCAACATATTCTGCTTCACAGCTATAGAGTGTTATGACTGGCTGCTTCTTGGAGCACCAAGACACTGGTGCATTTTGAAATTTAAACAAATAACCACTGGTGGATTGTGTCATTGATGTATCTAAGTATTCTCTTAGCTGCCAATAAGTGAGACTTCAATGGTTTACTCATAAACCTGCTTACATAGCCAACTGCATAACTGATATCAGGCCTAGTTTAACACAAATATCTCAGTGAACCTATTAGTTGTCTGAACATGGTAGAGTCCACTGCATCACCACTTGTTTCTTCTTCAATCATGGCTTTTGTATCTGCAGGTGTGACTGATGAATTGCAATCAAGCATTTCAAACTTTCTCAGAATCTCAGTGGCACACTTAGCTTGATGCAATATCATCCCTTTTGGAGTTTCTAAGAGCTCCATTCCTAGAAAGTAAGTTAACTTCCCTAGGTCAGTCATTTCAACCTCACACTTCATCTGTGATTTGAACTTCTCTATCTCTATAGATGAGCTACATTTTACCAACATATCATCAACATACAAACATATGATTAACATATGTTTGTCATCACTGCACTTCACATACACACCATACTCTACACCGCACTTCTTGAATCCTTGCATAACAAAGAATTGGTCAATTCTTTTGTTTCAAGCTCTTGGAGCCTGTTTCAAACCATACAAGGCTTTATTCAATTTCAACACTTTGTTTTATTTGCCCTTTAATTCAAACTCAGGTGGTTCTGTTAGATACACATCCTCTTCAAGAGGTCCATTTAGAAATGCTGACTTCACATCTAGATGGAATAAGAGTCATTTTCTGTTACAAGCTAATGCAATGACTAGCCTTATAATTTCATGTCTTGCCACATGAGAGAATACTTCATCATAGTCTAACCCTTGCTTCTTCAAAAACCCTTTAGCCACCAGCCTTTAGGGATGTCAATTTGTATCTGGTAACAAATTATCCGTGGGGATAATCTGTACGGAGATCCAAAGTCGCAAATATTTTTCCCCGCAGGGACGAGGATGGAGGGAGAAATTCCATAATTCGGGGCGGGGAACGGGGAAGGTCCCCCCGCCACCGTGGATTCCCCGACTCCAACCATATTATTTAAATTATATATATAATATATAATTATATAGCTTTATATTTTTTTTTATAAAAAATAATAATTAATACGTTATAAATGTTATGATTATAAATGGTGACAACAAGTTCAATTAGATATTTACTTATTTTTTACAATAAGAAATATTAGAAAGTATTTATGCACTTTTTTGTTGTTGATGCAAAATGCACTTTTATTTTTCTTATACAAAATATGTATTTTTCTTTTAAAAAAGGAAGAAAAAATAAGATATTAGTATCATGCTTTTGATTAAAATGTATAGCAATTTTGTTAAATTTTTATGTTCGTGGAGCTCCGTGGATACTGTGGAGATCCGTGGGGATGAGGATGGAGGAGAATTTTTCCCCCCGGCGGGGATTAGGGACGGGGATGGGGAAAATTTGGGGAGCGGGGCGCGGAACGGGGAAACAGCCTCCGCACATTCCCTGCCCCGTTGACATCCCTACCAGCCTTGCCTTGTACTTGATGACTTTGCCTTCAGGATTTTGTTTTACTTTGTATACCCATTACACACCAATTAACTTTTTATTTGGGGGAAAGAACAAATATCCCATGTTTTGTTCTTTTCAATTGACTTCGACTCAATGTAACACCCAAACCCATAATTATATAAAATATGTCTTTATAAATATTACGCAACGAAAATAAAATTTGATTTACAAAGGTTTGGTTCGAGTATTATATCGTACACATAAAAGCTTACCAATAATTTATATAGTAAAACGATTATTGTACAAAATAAGTTTATAAGAAAATACATCTTTAAATACATTGGAAATAAGAAGCAAGACTCTAAATATACATTATAGAAATAATCCCTATCCCCGTGTCATGATCAGAGCAGAGCTTCACCAACGACTGGAACACAATATAACCTGAGAATCTGGATCCCAAATCCAGCATATACACAAAACAGAGGGTTTGATAATATAACCATAAAAAGAATCTAAGTGTAAGAACACACTTAACACTTAGGACATAGTAACTTATGTTTAACAACTCAATCCATAAACATACATCAATCTCATATCATTCATATTCCACAATCATAAGGTTCATTACATCACAATAATATCACATTCTCAATCAAGAGACAAGTATACACATCATCATCAATTATCAATCATTATTACACATCTCATAATACACTTAATCATTTATTAAGGATTATCAATTAATGCCAAGTACAAAGTATCACATTATTCAACCATTCACAATCATATTGGAAAACAATGATAATTACCAAATACCAATTAGAATGCACAATTACCCTAATGCAAACTAATGCCACCAACAATGTTATGTCACCCTAGACACAACTATATGCATGCGGTACCATTCACCTCATATTAGGATAAACTTATATCTCATTCACCTCATATAGTTTTTAGTCATACAGGACTCACCTCATATAGTTTTTAGTCATACAGGACTCACCACATATAGACGTATGAGGCATGTATGTACAAATACCTTGATGATAACTACTCACAATCACCTCATGAAATATAGTACCACACAGCCTATATTCGCCTCAATTCATCACAAATCATATCATCAACTCAATTCATCTTCACGAAACAATCATCTTAATTCATATAGAATTCAATCATAACATATTGTTAACTAATCCCCAATCATCATACATCATTAGCTAATCAACATACAATATCAATTTAATCCTCATACTTCATTATTCATCACACATCATTACTAATTATCTATCATCATCAACATAATCTTATCTCAACATACTCATAAATCATAGTTAATTAGCATGTACAATAACACTTAACATCTAAGTCAATTATAAGTTATCATCTTTTCACATATAAATGTATAAAGATTGTAACTTTAAGCATCTAACATCATTTATAACATAAAAGTACAACTATAGACATGAATCAACAACCAAAAGACAAAATCATGAGATTATTCGTGCATTTATTCAAAACTTCATAACAACATAAAGTCCTTCACAAACATCTACAAATTCTCATTTCAAAACCCCAAGATTCATAATTTCATATTGCAATAAACTCAATAATCATTAAATCATGCAAATGTACCATTTTTATTCTATGAAAACACTCACCCAAAAGAAAAGAGTGTAGAGAGTTTGGGAATGGAGAAATAGACATTCTCCCCTCTCTATGTTCACTCTAATTATATTATCTAAACCTCATACCTTAGATTAGTTGGATACTCTACTTCTCCATTCCTAGCTCCAATCTTTAAGCTTAAGCTCCTCTTTGTTCTTCCATTAATCATTATTTTCTTCCTAAACAAGCTGCTATACTCAGAACTCGATTTCTCCCACCTCAGACCTTATTTCGACGATCCCCACGGTCAAAAGTTGCGTTTGGGTGTTGTGAACCTACCCTCAAAATCTCGTCAAGATCCGACAGTTAACGAATCGGAAAATCAAGTTTTAGTGAGGCTGTTGTAAGGAATACGAGATTTGTTTCTCTACTCCCATTCTTTCTCTATTTCAAAACCCTCTCTCATTTCTCTTTCTTCCTCCACCAAAATTTGTGACAAATGAGCTTCTCACTCTAATTTTCCCCTTTTATAACTAGGTTACCACTCATCAATTACCAAAACACCCTTACTAACTTAACCTAGGCCCAATACCAAAGTCCAATTCTCAAGCTATTATAACCTTACTCTTTATTACTCATCTCATTCTATTAATAAATGAAAACCACATAATTAATAATAATTAACTCCTTCTAATACTAATTAAAGGCTCTCAACTAGATTAATGATTCAAATAGATTACTAAACTACCCTTCACTTAGCTAGAACATAATTATTCATAAAATCACGAAATCACATATATTCAGTTAAATAAATATATAATCACACAAAAATCCTATTTATTAAAATACGGTTGTTACAACTATACCCCCCTTAAAGAATTTTCGTCCCCGAAAATTTCACGCAAAAGTTACAACTTCCAAGTTCAAGAATAAAAGATCAATCAATAATAATCAACGGTTAAAACCATATCAAATAAATGTAATATTCATACCAATTGCATACAATACCAAAATGGACAAGACCTAATCATGGCATTACCTCATATTGTTACAAATTATATATACAGAATGATATGATATTTCAATCAACAAAATAACATGTCTCACACTCCAAGTTATGGCTTCAACATAATTTAAAACTAATACAAACTCACATGCCATTGGTGCGCACATAATAAAGTCATACAAAATTACAAAACTAGCATAACCCTAAACATATCATGGAGTACCAAATAACTCAATCTCACAAAATCATTTATAATCATCACATATACATATTCATCGCAAAATCTCAAGTTCACAAAACACGGTCAATACGTTCTATAAAAAAATCATTTTCCTCATCTCTTAGCAAACTATAGACACTACCAAGTTTGACAAGATTAGTATCATCCAATCAACACAATCATGTCTATCCATTAACAAGATATCAAGGACGGTCAGTTCCTTAATTTGTTAATAAATGGACAACAATCATGATGGTGGTTCAAACTATCCTTACCAAGCTACGATAGTGTTTTCTTAAGCACGAAACACATAAGCATACAAAAGCATATCACATCGTCTAGCATAAACATTTAATTAACATACATTGCCTCTAAACTTAAAAGTCAATAATCAACTTAAAACAAGAAGATAGATATTCCACAACAATAAATCTTAAGAATTCAACAATTCTTACTAAACAAGGACATTCATACCAAAACATCACATTTAAAATCATGTAATGACTAATAAGAGAAACAATTATGGAGACATAGATTATCCACACATAGATTCATACATTTCAAAATTCATCAAAAGAGGAAATCACAATTTGACAAATCCGTAAAGTCATGAAAACATGTTTACGAAAATAGCACATTTGAAAGATTCATTCACAATGCAGAATTCATATAGTTACTCACATAGAAATCGTGGTAAAGGATATTCAAATAATCTATAATTAATCTATCATGTTATATATTCATCTAAAATCTTAGTAATTCAAAAATAACACATTGCCAACATATGCATAATCTACACAAAGACACACAAACAAATACATACATGAATTCTCTCATTCTTAAATCATCAATCTAAGAGTTTGGTCATGGTAAAAGAACAAACATTCATAACATCAAATTCTAAGTAACTCAAGGATTCACATTCATATACATAAATCATGCAAGGAAACAATTAAGTTAGCATGACAATCAACCTAATCAAATAAGATCATCAAATTTCGCATCACATTCATTCTCAAAGTTTCTTAAAAGAAAGAATGATACAATTAACAACTCCTTAAAAGACATTGCAACAATTTACGAATATAGTGCATATCATTATCCATCAAACACAAATCATTCTAGGTATACTTTATCACTTAAATAATTTCAAGATACTTCAACAATGATTAACAATAAATATTTGTAAGACAAATCAAACGCACAAGTGCCTATTCTATATTGCACAAGAGCATGACACAACATTTCACATAAGCATATCATACAAGATAAATAATTATCTTAACACGACACTCAATCATCTACACAAAATCATGAAAGCATTTAAGGAACATACAAGTCTTCTCCAAATTTTAGAAAATTACAATCACATCAAAACAGGGAAAGGTAATTATTCCACATCAACAAATTCCAAAACTCAACAAATCATTCACACATAAGTATATTCATGCAAGAGAAATAATCTAGCTTAATCATGGTAATTAACATGGTAAAATAAAATAGTACTCTCTTACATCGTATTTTGACAAATTCATCCCCAAGAATATAGTATAACTACTTACTATAACTCACAAATAACAAGTAGACAAATTAATCTTCATGGTGATAATCTAGCATATGTCATATAAGGCAAAACATACGTCAAACATATCCTATAATTCATTAATATTCTACTCTTTCCATTTTCATGAAAAACTAGTTTCATTCACTCAAAAGAAAATAATTTCGATTTTCAACATCATTCACATCATATGGAATAACTACTAGTTTTAGAATCATCATATGTCATAAAACATTATGCACAATAATACACATAAGAGCATGTTCAAGAATACGCATAAAGTTCACTATGATAGTTTAATTAAACTATAAAACATACCCAAGTACTATTTGAATCTACGTTGCATAAAAATAAATTTCATTACCCTATACAAGTTAAAATATCAAAACCATTACCACCGTTTAATCTACTCACGATAACATACAAGGAAAACAAATAGTCTCATATCCAAGCAACTAGGACAAAATATCATTTATCACCAATCAACAAGGATACAATCGCATCATGTACTAATTAGGCATATGAAGTTATAAGATAACATAGAAGCAAAGTAATAATCATGAATTAACTTCCAAACATGTTAATTTATACCATTATCACATTTTTCTCATAAGACTCATAGCAACTCAAGTATTAACAAGTCATGCATAATCAAGAAGCTATCACAATACATGTAATTCACCAATAATCATCATATTCAAATATTCAAATAATCTCACTATTTCATTCATATTCATAAATTCGCAAGCAATTACGTAAATATATACATATCATCATAAATAATTATCACAACATTCATTCACGACATATGTATAAACAATCACACTTATTTCATATAACATAGATTTTTCACTAACGAAGGAATCTATATTCATGTACGAATGTAATCATTTTGAATAGAACAATAATGAGAAAACATCATCATGAATCAACATCAAAGAACATATAATCATCACTTGACTAGATAACTTACAACTAAGATAATTATCAATCTCATCAAGTACTCACCAAAAGAATAGATAACATAATCTAATTCATATCATTCATAGTTCATGAATAAACAATCACTAAGTATATTCATAAAATAAACACATCACAACTTATCAACATTTATGAAACAATAGATTCATAAGTCAACACCAATTAAAACAAAAGTTTTAAGCATTAAGTAAAACACATGCCAATAAACAATAAAAACAAGATTCAATAAACTCATCATACATCCGCAAAATGATTAATAGTGACTAATGTGCAAGTGTAACTATAAAATTACATCACAAGAGGACACGACTGATACACAAACACAACTGACACTATGCTCATTTAGCCTGATTGCACAGACTTGTTTTGATTGACATACAACACACGCATAGCTCACTATGTCTGAGGATAACCGGAGCTCTGATACCAAATTGTAACACCCAAACCCATAATTATATAAAATATGTCTTTATAAATATTACGCAACGGAAATAAAATTTGATTTACAAAGGTTTGGTTCGAGTATTACATCGTACACATAAAAGCTTACCAATAATTTATATAGTAAAACGATTATTGTACAAAATAAGTTTATAAGAAAATACATCTTTAAATACTTTGGAAATAAGAAGCAAGACTCTAAATATACATTATAGAAATAATCCATATCCCCGTGTCATGATCAGAGCAGAGCTTCACCAACGACTGGAACACAATATAACCTGAGAATCTGGATCCTAAATCCAGCATATACACAAAACAGAGGGTTAGATAATATAACCATAAAAAGAATCTAAGTGTAAGAACACACTTAACACTTAGGACATAGTAACTTATGTTTAACAACTCAATCCATAAACATACATCAATCTCATATCATTCATATTCCACAATCATAAGGTTCATTACATCACAATAATATCACATTCTCAATCAAGAGACAAGTATACACATCATCATCAATTATCAATCATTATTACACATCTCATAATACACTTAATCATTTATTAAGGATTATCAATTAATGCCAAGTACAAAGTATCACATTATTCAACCATTCAAAATCATATTGGAAAACAATGATAATTACCAAATACCAATTAGAGTGCACAATTACCCTAATGCAAACTAATGCCACCAACAATGTTATGTCACCCTAGACACAACTATATGCATGCGGTACCATTCACCTCATATTAGGATAAACTTATATCCCATTCACCTCATATAGTTTTTAGTCATACAGGACTCACCTCATATAGTTTTTAGTCATACAGGACTCACCACATATAGACGTATGAGGCATGTATGTACAAATACCTTGATGATAACTACTCACAATCACCTCATGAAATATAGTACCACACAGCCTATATTCGCCTCAATTCATCACAAATCATATCATCATTAGGTCATACATACAAACATACATATTATATCTCAACAACTAGGTTATCATAACTCATTATCATCATCAACTCAATTCATCTACACGAAACAATCATCTTAATTCATATAGAATTCAATCATAACATATTGTTAACTAATCTCCAATCATCATACATCATTAGCTAATCAACATACAATATCAATTTAATCCTCATACTTCATTATTCATCACACATCATTACTAATTATCTATCATCATCAACATAATCTTATCTCAACATACTCATAAATCATAGTTAATTAGCATGTACAATAACACTTAACATCTAAGTCAATTATAAGTTATCATCTTTTCACATATAAATGTATAAAGGTTGTAACTTTAAGTATCTAACATCATTTATAACATAAAAGTACAACTATAGACATGAATCAACAACCAAAAGACAAAATCATGAGATTATTCGTGCATTTATTCAAAACTTCATAACAACATAAAGTCCTTCACAAACATCTACAAATTCCCATTTCAAAACCCCAAGATTCATAATTTCATATTGCAATAAACTCAATAATCATTAAATCATGCAAAGGTACCATTTTTATTCAATGAAAACACCCACCCAAAAAAAAAGAGTGTAGAGAGTTTAGGAATGGAGAAATAGACATTCTCCCCTCTCTATGTTCACTCTAATTATATTATCTAAACCTCATACCTTAGATTAGTTGGATACTCTACTCCTCCATTCCTAGCTCCAATCCTTAAGCTTAAGCTCCTCTTTGTTCTTCCATTAATCATTATTTTCTTCCTAAACAAGTTGCTATACTCAGAACTCGATTTCTCCCACCTTAGACCTTATTTCGACGATCCCCACGGTCAAAAGTTGCGTTTGGGTGTTGTGAACCTACCCTCAAAATCTCGTCAAGATCCGACGGTTAACGAATCGGAAAATCAAGTTTTAGTGAGGCTGTTGTAAGGAATACGGGATTTGTTTCTCTACTCTCATTCTTTCTCTATTTCAAAACCCTCTCTCATTTCTCTTTCTTCCTCCACCAAAATTTGTGACAAATGAGCTTCTCACTCTAATTTTCCCCTTTTATAACTAGGTTACCACTCATCAATTAACAAAACACTCTTACTAACTTAACCTAGGCCCAATAACAAAGTCCAATTCTCATGCTATTATAATCTTACTCTTTATTACTCATCTCATTCTATTAATAAATGAAAACCACATAATTAATAATAATTAACTCATTCTAATACTAATTAAAGGCTCTCAACTAGATTAATGATTCAAATAGATTACTAAACTACCCTTCACTTAGCCAGAACATAATTATTCATAAAATCACGAAATCACATATATTCAGTTAAATAAATATATAAATATATAATCACACAAAAATCCTATTTATTAAAATACGGCTGTTACACTCATCAATCATTGCCTATATCCAAACTTTACTCTTCAGTGCAGCTTTGGTATCTAAAGGTTTAGTGTCTGCAAGCATTGCATAATGCACAATTTCTCCTTCATTGTCTTCTGCATTGTCTGATACAATCTCACAATCAACTAACCTTCTTGGCAATTGAGGGTTTCTCTGAGGTCTTGGGGGCACAACACTATCATCATCACTTGAAGTATGCATGTCTTCATCACTTGTAGTACCTTGATGTTGATTCACAAAAGTGGGAGTGTCATTGACATTGTTTGCTTCACCACCTAAGTTCACTGTATAAATTTTCTTAGGTGGCAGCTTCTGACCCAATCCCAACTTTCATTCTCTATTACTTTCACATCTCTGCTAATCTCTACTTTGTCACTTGTAGGATTATACAGTCTATAGGAACACTTTTGTCTTCCAGGTTCTTTCTCTTGGCAACAGGTACATGTTTGTAGCACAGGCTACCAAACACCTTCAAGTGACTCACACTTGGTTTACTTTTAGACCAGACCTCTTCAGGTACCTTATCCTTCAGCTTCTTGGTTGGACTTCTGTTTAGGATCTAAACAGCTGTAGCAACTGCTTCACCCCAGAACCTCTTAGGAAGATTCTTCTGCTTAACCATGCTTCTGGCCATATCTAGAATACTTCTATTCCTCCTTTTTGCAAGAACATTGTGTTGAGGAGTATATGAAGCAGTAACTTCATGAATTATGCCTTGATCTTTACAGAAATTCTCAAATTTTGTAGAGGTATACTCACCTCCACCATTTGTTCTTAGAATCTTCAATGACTTGTCACTTTGCTTCTCAACTAGTGTTTTGAACCTCTTAAACACTTCAAAAGCATCACTCTTAGCTTTTATATGATATAACCATATCATTCTAGAGTACTCATCAACAAACGTCATGAAGTATTTGTTTCCACCAGTTGATAACACATCAAATGGTCCACAAATGTCAGAATGCACAACATTTAACACCTCACTAGATCTCATAGGCATATGACTTTTAAATGATGATCTATGATGCTTTCCTAACAGGCAAGTAGTGCATGTATCTACTGGAGTTATGACACTAGGCAATCCTAACACCATGCATTTTGAATTAAGCATTGACAGGCTTTTGAAATTTAAATGCACATACCTCTTGTGCCATAGATAACTATCTTTATCTTCAGTGGTTGCAGACAAGCATGTGGCTTAAATAGCTTTGATCTGAGTCTTGTAGATCCTGTTCTTGCTTTGTGCTGTTTTGAAAATCAGTCTCTTCTTGGAATCAAAGAGTTGTAGTGTCTCATCTTTAATTACTATCTTGAAACCCTTTGAAATCAATTGCCCTATACTCATGAGATTTCACTTCATACTAGGGACATGGAGAACCTTTTCAATTACAGCTTTCTTGCCATTTTACCTTTGAATCACAATTCACAACATTACCCATACCTTCAGCCTTAATAGAATCACTGTTGGCCAATTTGATCTTTGTGTTGAGACATTCATCAAAGTCATTCAATATGCTTCTATTACCAGTCATGTGGTTAGAACACCCTGAATCAAAGTACCAAACCATGGAATCAGCTGCTTCATCAGCAGTTGTCACCATAAAACTTGTTTCATCATCAGAACCTGAGCTATCATGTGCTACCTTAGCCTCTTCTTCATTTTCTTGACCTTTCTTTTTCTTTGGATTTTTACATTCATTTGCATAGTGCCCATATTTGTCACAATTGTAGCATTGAATCTTTCTCTTGTCCTTCTTCTTTGACTTATCTTTCTGTTTCCCTCCTCCTCCACTAGAGGATTCAGGCAATGTCTCAACGTTATCTTTGCCTTTCTTGGACTCTTTCTTATTCTGCCATTTCTTCTTATCACTTTGATACTTCTTGAACTTTAGGAAAAGAGCTTGCTCATCTTCTTTGCCATGGTTCCTCTCACCATGCTTCAACTCATGAGCTTCAAGAGTGCTTTGCAGATCCTCAATCTTGACTTCACTTAAGTCTTTAGTCTCTTCTATAGTCACCACTATGTGATCAAATTTAGAAGTCAAAGTTCTTAGTACCTTTTCCACCGTTTCTTGCTCATCAAGATTACCTCCACAATTCTTCATTTGATTATTGAGAGTCACCAATCTTGTGAAGTAATCAGCAACAGATTCATCACTCTTCATCTGCAACAGTTCATATTGTCTCTTCAAGGCCTGAAACTTTACTTTCTTCACCTTTGTATCACCATCATAGCTCTTTTGCAAGATATCCCATGCATCTTTGGAGGTCTCAGCATCTTCTTGAACATTGAATATCACCTTCATTTGCTTCACCCACCTATCCTAATTCTTTCCATCGAAAACTGGTAAATTCGCATGGAAATTGTTGTTCCCAGCCATGGTTGATTCACTTCAACCTGATTCTTCTTTCAAGAACGAATCAAGATCCCTCGGATCGTACAAGCTATAGATACCACTTTGTTGGGGATAACTCCCACAAAGATAAACAACAAAACTAACTAAGAAAGAACAGAGAATAATAAGAATTGAAATTGAAGAGAATGAATTAAAGAAAAGGAAATTTTTATTGAACATAACAACACCTATTTATAGATGAAAATATACAAGATAAGAAAAGGTAACTTGGATAACAAGTTACTAACTAAGTCTATCCTTTCTAACTAACTATAAAACAGAAAATTACAATTGTACACGTGGCAATAACTGCCTAACCAACAAAACAGAAACATAATTGAACCAGAAGAGAGGTTCGGAACCTAAGACGCTATTAGAAGCTACGCTTTGTTCATAAGCTTGTTGTTTCAGAACCTGTTTGTCATCGTCAGAAGCTACGTGAGTCAGAGTCTGTTTCAGAGCTTGTAACCTTCAGAAGCTCGAGTCAGAAGCTTGAATTACAAATTCAACAAAATATATATATATATATATATATATATATATATATATATATATATATATATATATATATATATATATATATATATATATATATAAAAGAAAACTAAGTTAGAACATAAACACATATCTAAAAGAAAATCTTTAAAATATACCTAGAAAAACATAGATCTAAGCATAAACCTAAACAATTAGAAAACATAGATTTAAAAGAAAATTCTAAACAAAAGTCATTTGAAAACTTTTTTAGTATGTAGAGGGTGAATACAAAACTCGCACACATTACAAATGGTATCAATCTATTTACGATTAAGTGTTGTAAGTGTTCTTGACACTCCTTTTTCTCTCTATAGTTATCACAAATTTAAAATAATTTCGGTCCAAATTATTGTTACTATTTGCTACATGTGTTTCAGACAAGTGTCCCAAGTTTTAGGCTTTGATTGTACCATCTCTAGAAGTCTAGTACTGCAAAGGAAGTACTCCATGTTTTTTTCACTTTTGTACCCCAACACAACAATTTTAAATGGAACACAAAAATCAAAAGAAATTAATAGTATTTTCCTTTTTGCATGACATGAAGTTTTGTTTGTTTTTGCATGAGGCTAGTTGTATCTCTTTACCAGGTGGTTTTAATAGTTGCGGTTTCATAAAAAAGTGAGTGTCCACATGATTATGTTGCATATTTATTTTATTTTGTACAAAAGAGGGGATTATGTTCCAAAATTTATCTATGCACAAATGAAATACTTTTATCCTTAGATTAAGAAGAATTCCAATCTGATCAATATCTCATATTAAATCTCACTTGTTCTAATAGGGACATTTATTAATTCAATTGGGATGTACGGTAAAAGATGTGTCTCACTTGTATACCAGTGACTTAGTTGTTGTGTTATAAGAAGTTTAACGTCGATTGTGAGATGAAATAAATATGTGTTTATAAATAAGATGCAATTCTTATATTACAAGTCGATTTTGCAATGATGAATTATGTCTGATATGAATTTTAAGATAGTATCAGAGTTTCTCCATGATCTGTTGGCCCACCTGTTATCAGGTTTTTTATCAGGCCACTTACCATCATATTCGCGCACAACCAAGCCCGATAATATTGGGCGTAAGGGGTGTGTTAAGAAGTCTCACATCGATTACGAGACGATCTAAATATTTTTATAAGTAAAAGACATGCATCATCTTATAAGTCAATTTTGTAAAAATAAATTAGACTCAATATAAAATCTAAGAGTTGCATTCAGTTTAATTGTTAAAATGTTCAACTCCCAATATTATTTTTAAGATCTTGTTTTTTCTTAATAGGCTAAATATTATTGAACTCTCTCAATCCAAGTAAAAGACATACACATAAAGAGCTACAAAAATGTATACCGACAAGGTGCAGATATTGGGTCTCATCTTTGAGGTAGCCATTGTTGTAAGCAAGGAAATTGAAGAAGAGTATAGCCATAAGTGGGAAGTGCATGTATCTAAAAGAGGAAAGAAGATAAAAAGTCAATTGAATTTCCACGACAGTTAGCCCAAATTTGTGCCATATGGAAAGAACCAAACACATCTACCAACAACAACAACTCTGTCACTCAATTTGGAATACTAAAGTTTGTTTTTCAAAATCAATAATGAGCTTTTGCCAAAAATAGTGGTTTAATTTCCACTAATTTCAATTACCGAGAAAATTACTATATTAATAGAAAGATTAATTTTAAACATAAGTACGTACTTTTTTGAAAGTTAAACAAAAGTATTAAAAGATTGGAGACTAAGAATCCAAGGCTGCTTAAAAAATTCCTACATATTTTATTTATGGGTCATGCTAATCGGTGCTCCCGGGACATTGATTAAGGATATCCAAAAAGAAAATTTTTAAATTAAAAATATTACTTTTTAGATTTTCGAGGAGTTGACTGCACAAACTCCAATACTATATTACTATTTTTGCTTCCTTAAACAGTGTCACGGGAGCAACGTTTAGCATTTTCCTTTATTTATTTATGCATAACCGACTATTTTAAATTTTTAATAAAAATAGTGGGAATCTATATTTGAATTTTTTAGTTCATATTGACTACATAATATTCGGGAGTGTTTAGAGGATATAACGTGAAACTCTTCTAGCTTAATTGTCAACCAAGTTTTAAAGTTGAATTCGAGCTTTACATATATTAACGTTAATTAAAATTCATCTATGAAAAATTTATCGTCCATTTAAACTCCACATTTATTTGGTTTACGTAAGACTTGAGAAATTAAACTCTAAAGTTACGTGCGAAGATATTCATTTATTGCAACAAAAAAAATGTTGACTAAATAATTCATTCATATAAAAGTCTAGGAGTAGTCTTCAAATCACCCAAAAACATTTTCAAGACTAGGATACGATATCCTGTGAATTGAGGGTACGTACTTTTAATACGTTGGACCTATACAGAGTTTTAAATGTTTGACTCTAAATAATTTTTAGTACAATACCCTAGATCTCTCTTTCTTTTTATTACAAAATTCACTATTTTACATAAAATAGTGAATGTCCACTTTAAGTAATTTTTTTAGGACTAGACCATTTTTATTTCTAATACTTGAAATAAATATTAAATAAAAACATCTTAATTGGAACATATTAATACATCAACCAGCTATGTCTCCCCAGGCCCCCCCAACCAAATAGAGGTTTTCAAACCCTTTTGATATGTTAATTTGCTCAAATATATGTACTTCAACCAGGTATACATAATGTACACAGCATTGAAAGTGGTAGTTAGAAGCTAGACCTAGCTAGCTACCTATTGGATTATTGATTTGGTTAGGGCAATAATAGTAAATAGGCATCACAATAAGGTGGTGATAAGTTGATGTGTCTGTTGAAAAATATGGCAACCAATAATTGTACCATTACAAAGGGAAATATAGTTAAATAATGTTATTATACCACTACCCAAAAAATAAAATAAAAAATTAAAGAGTGTCTATAAATATGAGGACAAAACTTATTTAGAAGGACAATTATTAAGGTGAGAAAGTTCACTCAGGTGTGATCTACACTGATCGATATAATTTAAAAATTTTCTTAAATTTCAATAATATTGATTGACATTGCGACTTTTTAGTAGAAGTTCATTATAATCTACGTTCTAACAGCTGAAATAATAATTTAATTGATTTCTTTTTACAAATTAATTGATGTTAAATCAACAAAATGAGAAAATTGATTTATATAAGTCGAATATTAAGCCACTAATATCATTTTCAAGTGACTAGTAATATTTTGAACTTATACTTATGAATAATAATAATAATACGATCATTAGAATTTTGAATAATTTTTAAATATCGGATCATCTTAAATCATATGAGACACTTCAGTACTATCCTAAATGTCATAGTCTAAATGTGTTGTAAGTGCTATTAATTATTCAATAAAAATTTCATATTTCCCATAATTGCCACAAAGTTGTGTCTAAAAAAAATATCTATTTTTTTAGTGGCAAACAACATCTAATTAAAATAACTAAAATATTTCTCAATCAGCGCCTCATTTGGTGCGCTGAAAGACGCCGAAGGACTGCTAATCATAAGATTCGGACCGAGTTCAAACCTTAGAAATTAACATAATCCACAAATTTACTAAGATTTTTGTCTCTAAAAAAACAGAACCTAGTGTTTACTGTGAAATTTGGTAAACAACGCTAGTTTGATTATTACAAGAGAGACCAACTAGTAAATCTCGGGACATAGTGTTTTTGTTTATATTTTCAAAGCAAATGATATTCATTATTGTTCTTATGTTGATAAAGTGTTGTTTTTATGTTTTAATAACTTGAAATGCAAGAAAGAATGTTAATTCAATTGAATAAACAGAAGGAAAGAATGAGTCGAAAGTAAAAGACAATTGGATGGAATGAGATTAAAAACTGTAAATTGCATTCAAATGTAAATGATTACAGAATAAAAATGGTTCACACAACATACATTTTCCTTCGAACACTCGTTTCTCGCTTTGACATGGGTACTTAGAGTTTTTTTGAGGATTTTGTATAATGATTGTGACCCCTTTTTCGATCACATAACTAGGCTATTTATAGACACTAATTCCTAACTGCTAATAACGCCTAAACACTACAGAGAGGACGCGTGTCCTTGACACGTATTTGAATTTGAATCCCTTCTTATCTTCTGAGTTAGCCGTTGTATCCATCGAAGTCGAAGTAACAATGCTTCTCTTGAATATTTCGCTAAGTCCATAAGTTAACCTTGCACTGCTGGGTACTTCGACCCTACTGAAGCTTCGACCAAATCGAAAGGATCCTGACAGAAGAAGAATACGCATTTAAGTGAAATGTTCAATGATAGAACATTTATTGTATGTTCATGCATGATTGATCATTAAATTCAATGGTTCTGAAAACCAAACATATTTAATGACTATTAAAATAATTATATAATTAAGCATAATTATTCTATTCATGCACTTAGAACATATTTTTGCTTAGTGAAAATATGGGCTAACAAATTGCCCCCAAATGCCTGTTTCGATCGAGTGATCGAACGAGAAAGGAAAAGGCATTTTATACCCACATGTTTGACACTATTACCACTGACGGCGCTTATGTCACGTTCAGAAGTAACTGTCATCTTGATACCCACAATCCATCATTGTTCCTGGTTTTTAGCATAGTGGGTGACGTGGCACACGCAGAAGTCGAAGGGAAATTGTTTGAATTTCTTTCTGATTTATTTTCTGGAGACAAACACGTTTCCCTATAAATAGAAACAAAAGAACAAAAGAGCACTTTTTACCAACTTCCAAAATTCAGAGCTCCCTTTACGAACTCACTGTTCATCTTCTTCTTTTCTGCAAATCAAGCTCTGATTCTCAACCAACCTGCAATTCTAAACCGTACAAGTGATTTAACCTTAGATTCCGTGTTGATTCATCCTTGTTTCAACTAAAACAAATCAGTTTCTACAAATCTCCTCAAAAACCCTTTTCGTTCTTCAACCTTTGGTATACTGTTCATCAATGGCTTCCAATCTGGATTTCGAAATACCAACTGCTGGTAAATGGAAGGATCTTCGCATCCTTGAAGATGGAGAAGAAGTGGTTCCAGAATCTTCTGGAACTGAGGCTGAGAGGAAGATCTGGACTACTCAACTTATGATTCCATTCTCCATAAAGAAAGACGATCATGCCTTCTGTGGACCTTATCCACCACGTTCTGAAGTCATATCGAAGGAGGTAAGCGATCTTTTCCCTTTGCATGTCACTTGTGGCCCCAGGATTTTTGAATCTGATCCCTATAACTTTGGGTATTTGAAACATGCCCTTAAGATTTTTAGAGCTGCCCTCTACACTGCCCATAAGGATTATATTCCCTGGTTAGATAGGGTCGAAAAAGATTTTAAGGACTCTTGAAAAAGTTATGGAATTTATCAACTTATCCAGTTTAGTCGAACTGGTCCCAAGTACAAACCAGAGCTCCTTATAGCTGCCTTACATTTCTATGAAAAGTCCACAAACACCTTCCAGTTTAAGTGTGGCATGTTGACTCCTACCCTCTTAGACGTAGCTGCTATCACAGGCCTTAGGCCTACTAGTGATCATTTCGACCCAACCAAGACTGGTGATAAGATCGAAGTCAATTTCAAGGAGGCCACATTTTCTAAGTACATTGCAGAAAATATGGGGAAAGAGGGAGAGGAAGTGTCACATGAGGAACATGTGGCCTTTTTAACATTGTGGTTATCCCACTTTGTATTTTGCTCGAAATCCCTGCAAGTGGCTAGGATGTTTATCCCCATAGCGCAACAGATCAATGAAGGAAGGCTATTCAGCTTGGGGCGTCTAATATTGGCGTGTTTATATGAGGCAATGGGAAACGCCAGTGATGCTATCAAAGCATCAAAAGATGGATCGAAGGTCTCGGTAGCTGGACCTATGTGGCTTTTGCAACTTTGGTTAAATGCCACCTTTGAAACAGAATTGGGGTTGATAGTGCCTTCTGACTATCAACAAGAAGTGGATGACAGAGAGATCGAAGGGCAAAGATTGGTTAGGTTGGCCCCTAGATCCCTGGATCAAGATACAAGGAGACTCTTCATGAAGCACATGAAGATGTTTTTAAACTTTGACAAGTTTCTTCCACGCCATGCTCCTTTTGTTGAGCGCAAGTATGGGGCAGCGTGGTTTATCGAAGACTTCCCTGCGTTCAAACCAGACAATGAAGATGAAGTAAATGAAGTCTGGAGGGCCTATTTAGAGCAAACTGTGCTCTCTTGTAGGATCGGGTCGAACGCGAACCAATATGGGCTAGTTGGATATCTGCCCAATTGTGTAGCTAGACAATTTGGTATGTCTCAAATCAGGCCAAAGAGCCTCTTTGAAAGCCTCGATAAAATGGTGTTAGGCACTGGTATAACTGAGAAGACTTTCAGGAAGTACATGAGGATGCTAGAGAACTATGAGTTCAGTTTTAAACCCTTCGAGTATAAGCCTTCCTTTTACTGTACTGATGGCTTCAGCAAATGGTGGATTAACCATTACACCAAGCATTCGATTGTCAATGCAGAGCAACTGTTAGGGATGGTAGAGAGTGGCTTCATAGTGCCATCTCTTGGAAAGAAAATCAGTGTCTCAAGTCGAGGTAAAAAACTTAAACTCTTATGCTTTATCTATTTTCACATGATTTTGCTACTTCAATTCTTTTACATTTACTAACATAACATATTTTCGGCAAAGGCACAAAGAAGGATGGTGGGTCTTCAAAGACTTCGACTGAAGTGAAGAAACCCACTGGGGTGAAGATTAAATCAGAGGTCGAAACCTCTAAACCCAAGGTAACTCAACCTTAAAATTTTGTTTTCTGCTTTCCCTTTTGGATATATATTTTTAACTTTGATCATTTGTGTCCTTAGAGTGGAAAAGGTAAGAGCAGCATTGAGACGGCCTCTGCTGGCTCAAAGAAAACGAAGGATACTGTTATCTTGGGCGCAGAGGTAAGGATCAATCTTTTCACACCAAACTCTTTTGCTCTTGTCAACTTAATATATTTTTAGACAAATTCTGACATTATTTGCTTTCATTATTTCAGGATGAAGAAGAGCAGGAAGTTCCTTTCGTTGGGAAGAGGAAACAACCTTCGACTTCGACTTCACAACCTAGTGAAGGGGGACCTTCTGCACAAAAGGTCGAAGAAGATGAGGCTGCAAAAGCCAAGAAGAAGAAGAAGGTTGAAGAACCTAAAACTCAACAAACCCCAACAAAGGATCAAGGGGGTGAAAGAAGAAAGAAGAAAAAGCACGAAGAGAAAAAGGCTGCAAGTGCTGTGAAAGTAAAGTCAATAGCCAAGAAACCCAAGGTGCATAGGGTATTGAAGATCCGCACTTCTAGTGAGAGTGATGGTAATCCAACCCCTCAGAAAGATGCTTCAGAGAAAGATGTGGTCGAACAAGACCACACTACCAAAACTGCAGAAGAGGGGGTTGATGGGCCAAAAGGTGATCCTGCGCCACAACCAGGGACTTTGGTCAATGACCAACCCATTAATGATGAGGGGCAACAAGATGACGTGCAGCCAAACGAAGATGCCCTCAATGCTGAGAAGCATGGTAACCCTACTACTGACCCTGAGGTCGAAGCAAAAGAGGTAAACTCCACTTTACTTTCAAACTTCAAATTTCTCATGTTGCCTTTTGATCTTTACTGATTTTTCTTTTGTGTTACAGGATCAATCGAAGGAAAGTCCTGTTGAAGAGGACAAGCAACCAATCTTTGAGGAGGTGCCAACAGAGAACAAGGAAAATGATAACAATCAGGGTTCCTTGAATGATAAGGTCGAATCAGGGCCATTCAATGAAGGCCAAATGGGAGGAGGCTCAGGAACCAACATAGGAAAGGATGATACCCAAGTTCAACCCAATACTTCAAGCATCAAGTATTGAATGCCTAGTATCTCTACACACTCAGTCCAAGCTAGCTCGACCCAGGAATCTCACCATGATTCTGATGCTATGCCTGAAGCTGAAGTTGGTGGTTCAGGGATTATCTCCGTTTCTTCGACTTCAAGGCTCTCTGCAAGTTTGGGCGTACAAGAAGAAGAATTTACCAATATGCAGAAGTCTGATCCTGCTGGCACCCTTAAACTTCTGCTCTCCAAGAGACAACATCAAGGCGCCACTTCGAGCGAGCATACAACCACTGATTCAGCGCCTTCACACTCTGATATTGATTCGATGGTGCGCCAAGATTCTCTGCTGCTGAAGCTTACCACCACTTTTGTCCACAGAGATGTATTAAAGCAAATCGAAGAAAATCCAGCCTGTGCTTATAGCCACTTGGCTTTCTTGAAGAAATTACATAACCCTAGGACTGATGAAGAAACCCTTGGCAAAGTTATCCAACTTAGTTCAGTGGTGGACCAATATGCAAAGGCGGTGCAGAAAAGGATTGATAATGATACGAGGCTTGCCACCCAACAACAAGCTCAAGCCATGTTCTTTGAGAAAGCTCAAAAAACTCAAGCTGAAGTGGAAAGACTATCTTCTCAAATGATCGAGGGAAATGCAGAGTTAAAAGAATGTGATGACAATATTGCTCACTACAAAGATCAAATCAAACTCTTAGAGGAACAAATTGTCAGTTACAGGCGCAAGATCATTGAGGAAGAAACCAAGAGAGCTCGAATTGAGACAGAGGCTAAAGCTTCGACCCAAGAGCAAATTGATGCCCATGGCAGAGAAGGGCTTCAAGCTTTTGGCTCAGCAGAGGTTGTTGGTGAAGAGATTAAGTCCTTGGAGAGTTCGAACCTTGTGGTTGAGAAAGAATTGGCTACCCTCAAGAAGATCTATGTTGATTGCACCAAGAACTTATAATTTTCCTTAGTTTATTTTATTTGTTGTCCTTTCGAACAATTCCTGGATCTTGTAACCTTTGAACAAAGTCCATGTTTTATGGCAATTTACCATTTTGTTTCATATGTTTAAGTGTTATTCTGCGCTTATTTTTACTTCGAGTAAAGTAGGTTTATATTTTTTCAAATACTTTCCATTAATACCCAAAGTACGTTTTTCAGGAGTTAATTCCTCAATTTCAAATGCGCCATTAGAATAAACTTGAACAATTTTGAATGGTCCTTCCCAATTTGGAGACCATTTGCCTAAGATTCTATCTTTTTTATCCATAGGCAAAATAACTTTCCAAACTAATTCCCCTATGTTAAAAGACTTAGACTTAACCTTTTTGTTATATGCTTTAGCAACTCTTTCTTTTTGTTTTGTTAAAACTTCTAAAGCACTAAGCCTTTCTTCATCTAAATCAACTAACTCATCTATCATTTGGTAATAATGGTCTAGAGGTATTTCCATTTGTCTTTGTACCCTTGCTGATTGCAAATGTATTTTGACTGGTAATACTGCATCGTGACCATAAGTTAGTCGAAATGGAGTAGTGTTAGTTGACTCCTTAGGAGAATTTCTGCAAGCCCATAACACTTGGTCTAAGGTTTTATGCCAATTTCTTGGCTTCTAGGCTATGTGTTTCTTTATCAAATTTATAATAATTTTATTGGCTGCTTCGACTTGACCATTTGCTTGTGCATAATATGGTGTTGAAGTTAACAGTCTAAAGCCAACTTCCTGGGCAAATTCCTGCATCTTTTGTCTAGTAAAAACTGAACCTTGATTAGTAATAATTGTTTCAGGAATTCCAAACCTGTAGATTATGTAATTTTGTATGAAATTAATTACTGCTTCTTGATCGACATTTGGTAAGGAATTGCCTCTATCCATTTTGTGAAATAATCTATTCCAACTAAGATATAACGTTGATTTTTTGATGAAGCAGGTTTAATTTCACCAATAAGGTCTAGAGCCCAACCCCTAAAGGGTCATGGTTTTACTATCGAGTGCAGTTCACTTGCAGGCACATGTTGAATGCCTGAATGCCTTTGGCATTCTTGACAACCCTTAGCAATTTCTATACAATCTTTCAACATAGAAGGCCAATACAAACCTTGTCGAAACAAGAGCCATTTCATTTTATGTCCTGCTTGATGAGAACCACAGGTACCACTATGAACATCAGAGATTGCTATATATGCTTCTGCTTCATTAAGGCATTTTAACAAAATTCCTTCTGAAGTCATTTTGAAAAGATCATTCTCAAAAATTATATAGCTTAAAGCCCTATATTTTACCTTTCGATCCATATTTCCCGTTGGATTCTTAAGGTAATCTACTATAGGCTTTCTCCAATCATTATCTGACAAGTTGTCAATGGCAAAAATTTGAAAATTTTCTAGGGGATTTTCCATTTCACCATTTATTTGTGGTATAGTATCTGCCCCCACAAGTTTTGGCATTGACAATTGTGCAGATATTGGTTCTTGTAAAACCATTTTTTTCTTTTATTTCGATTAATTGTGTCAACTTTTCTTTTGACATTTTATATCCTGAAGCAATTTGAGCTAAGTCATTTGCTTCTTGATTTTCTAATCGAGGTACATGTTCAATGTCTACATGATCGAAACAATCTAACAAAGAACTAGCTATAGAAAAGTATTTTGTTAAGTGCTCTTTCACACATTTATATTCTTGTGTTAATTGTTTCAATACTAATTCAGAATCACCTCTTATTTTAATGTTCTTTGCCCCCAAGTCTTTTAATATTTCTAACCCTGTAATTAAGGATTCATACTCAGCTTCATTATTAGAGCAAAGTCCATTTATTTTGTACTTGAATTTAGTTGGAACTTGAGTAGGAGATATAATCAATATTCCAATTCCTGTTCCATGTTTATGTTTGGACCCATCAAAATAAAGAATCCATGGTTGAATATCCACATAATCCTGTGGCATTTCAACCAAAGAATGATCTACTATAAAATCAGCCACAATTTAGCCTTTAACAGCCTTTAAAGGTTTATAAGTCAGTGAATATCCAGTTAATGCTAATGTCCATTTTCCAATTCTACTATGTAATATAGGTTTAGTTAGCATATGTTTAATAACATCAAAGTGGGAATAGACATAAACATCAACAGGCTTTATATAATGCTTAAGTTTTGTACAAGAGAAATACAAACAAAGACAAAGTTTTTCTATGGCAGTATATCTAGTTTCTGCATCATTTAAAACTCTACTAAGGTAATAAACTGCATTTTCTATGTCATTATCATCTTCTTGAGCCAACATGCTTCCTATTGTCTTATCAGACGTGACTATATACAACTTCATAGCTTTGCTCCTACTAGGAGGCATTAAAACTGGAGGCTTTATTAAATATTCCTTAATGTCATCAAAAGCCTTTTGATGCTCTTCCTTCCATTTGAATGGATCATCTTTCTTGAGTCGAAGTAGTGGTGAGAAAGCTTGAGCTTTTCCACTTAGGTTCGAAATGAATCTCCTCAAGAAATTGATTTTTCCCAGCAAAGATTGAAGTTGTTTTTTGGTCGAAGGAGGCTTTGTCTCTAAAATAGCCTTTGTCTTGTTCTAGTTTATTTCAATGCCTTTTTTATGCACCACAAAACCAAGGAAATCTCCTACATGCACACAAAAAGCACATTTTAATGGATTCATTTTTAATCCATGTTTCCTCATTCTTTCAAAAGATTGCCTAAGATATAGCAAATGGATATCTTCAGAAGAGGATTTGATGATGATATCATCAATATATACTTGCATGAATGTATCTATAAAATCATGAAACATGGAATTCATTGCCCTTTGAAAAGTGGCACCAGCATTTTTTAAGCCGAAGGGCATAACAACCCATTCATAAGTTCCTAAAGCACCAGGGCACCTAAATGCGGTTTTAGATACATCCGCCTCAGCAATAAATATTTGGTTATAACCAGAGTAACCATCTAACATGCTTAAGAACTCGAAGCCTGCTGCTGAGTCTACTAACATTTCTGCCACAGGCATGGCATACTCATCTTTAGGTGTAGCATTATTTAAGTCCCTAAAATCTATGCATACTCTAAGCGTACCATTCTTTTTAATGACAGGAACTATATTTGCTAACCATTCTACATACCTGGCAGCTCTGATGAATTTACTCTTCACCAGCCTTTCGATCTCTTCTTTGATTTTGGACATGATCTCTGGTGCAAACCTTCTTGGCAATTGTTTCACTGGTTTTTTACCTGCCTTGATTGGTAGCTTGAGTTCGACCATTTCTCTACTGAGTCCAGGCATTTCATTATAATCCCAAGCAAAACAATCACTAAATTCCTTGAGAAGTAGTACCAATTTTCCTTTTAAATCAGGACTAATATTGGCACTAATGTAAGTTGGCCTCTTTACTGAGTCATCTCCAATGTCAATTTCCTCCAAAGGATCTTGAGTCTGCATCTTAGGAGTTTCATTAAGTGGATCTCTTTCGAACCCTAAAGGTTCTTCATCATAGATGCAGTCGAGCCTTTGTGTCTGTGGCACAGAAGTACCATTACTTTCGACCTTGGCTTTCGTAGCCATATTTTGATGAACTTCAGCTTCCAAAGCCGTATTTAACTTAGTTTCGGTCATATAAGCCGTAATTCTGGCCCATGAATTGGACTCAGTCATAATAATCTTCATATATGTTCCACCCAGATGGTGGTGCAACTCCATCTTCTGAGGACACAACATCTATTTCCTCTCTTTCCCATATGAAGCCTTGGGTTAGGTGGAGTTTGACAGAATGTATCACATTATCAGAAGGTGTGAAAGCATTCTCTCTATCATAACATGGCGCAATGTTCGCCAAATTCTTGTCAAAGGTTTGTTGATTTATGGTATCAACCTCTGACATATAGAAATTTTGATCAGCTTCTATATTTTCAACACAGCCATCCTCCCTCCAAAGTATTAACTTCTGATGAAGGGTCGAAGGGACAGCTCCTACTCCATGAATCCACTCTCTTCCCAACAGTAAGTTGAAGTTTGCCTTGGATTCAACCACTAGGAATAGAGTTGGTCGAACTATGCTGCCCACAGCAACATCCACTTGAATTGCCCCCCTTGAATGTCCTGTTTTGCCTTCATAATTTGACAAAACAATGTTATGGGCTGACAAATCACAGTCATATTTGCCAATCTTGGGTAACATAGATAGAGGCATTAGATTCACAGCAGCTCCTCCATCTATCAGCACCTTGTTAATTTCAACTCCTTCAACTTTTGCCCTTACGAAGAGTGGTTTGAGGTGGTTTTTCATGCCTAAGTCTGGTCTTTCGAATGTAGTCTGTTGCTCTTCGATGCAGCCATTGTTCATGACATAGTAGCAAATTGGCTTAGGATCAGCCATTTCTAACTGGTCGAAATCAGTTTCGAGCTCAGTTATCTCTGTTTGCACATCATACTCTGATGGTAATATGGATACCACACATATTACATCAAAATCTGGCTCAGAGTCCAGCAGATCATCATCTTCCATTTTGTTTTCATCTATAGGAGGAAGGATCCTTTCTTTTGCTGGTCTTCTCGCCACTTCTTTATATTGGCCTGTTTGAAGATTAGTTGCAGCCAATTTCTTTTGGCGTTGGAATCTACGTCATTGAGTCCTTGTCATTGGATGTTTACCCTTGTAATTGTTCCTATAAGAGTATTTGTTGACATCCTCTGAATAGCTCAGTTTGGTGCCACTTGAGCCACCAACTTCCATTGCACCCTTGTTGAACTTTATGGTTCCTTGGTGCATCCAGCGTTCTATAGGAATCGAACCAGAAGGAAGGAAAGTGGGCCTTCGATCTGTCTGGACCATATTATTTGGTCGAGTTAGAATGTCATTTCCTTTGTCACGAGGCGGTTTTGGGTTTGCCCCCTGCCTATTTGCCACTGCTTGGAACTTCATGAGGCCTGCAGTAGCCTCCTTATCACAAACAGCACTGCAACGAGCACAAAGCATCACCCCTTTGTTCTCTAACTTGCATCTGTTTAGAAAGTCAATCAAATCCTCTTCAGCATGAGGATATACTACTTTCATTTTTTCAAAGTATTCCTCTTCAGGGATTTTTTCCACTTGCACCTCCGTAACCTCCATGGCTTCGACCATCATAATAGCTTGTGGTTCAGCATAGAGGGTATCAGCATTCTGTGAAGATTCTGGATCTGCCTTTGCAGCTTTGGGTTTTTCACCAAATTTAAGTCTTCCTTCGTTCAAAGCCTTTTGAACCAAGTCCCTGAAAAGCACACATTGTGAGGTTCTATGTCCAAGAAAATTATGATACTTACAATAACCTCTTTTCTTTCTCATATCTAATGGTGGTATTTTAACACCTTTTGGAACCACTATTTGGCCATCAGTAACCAACAAATCAAAGATTTCATCACATTTTGTTATATCAAAAGTATAAGTCTTTGAAACATATTTATCATTTTTTGGTTCAACAGGGTTTTTTCCATTTGAAGGTTTTAAAAGTTTGCAAGTATAAGGGGGACCAGGTTTTAATTCTGCTAGGTCTATTTCCCCTTGTTCAACATCTTCATAAGAGATATCATATTCTTGGTCGCTATCATGTGTTTCTACATAAGCAACTTTTTCCTTTTTATGATATTTTGAATTTCTAGCCTTTTCTGCTCTCAAGCGTTCGACCTGTCGAACCCTATCAGCCAATTGGGCCATATCCCTTAGATGCTGAGTATCTAACTTCTTTCTGATCAAATAGTCTAGGCCACCAGCAGCCATTTCGACCAATTCATGTTCAGGCACTTGAGTAAAACACCTAGCCTTAAGTAAACGAAATCTATTCAAATAATCATCTATAGACTCAGGAGTTTTGCGCCTAACACTTGCTAATTCTTTGAGACTTATCTTAGACTGTCCCATGTAGAATTGCTCATGGAAAACTCTCTCTAATTGATTCCAATTGAAAATTGAATGTGGAGGGAGAGTAGTAAACCATGTAAAAGCATTTTTTGTTAGAGAATTTGGAAAATACTTCATTCTCAAATTCTCATTATTTGCTAGATCTCCTGCCTCAGTTAAATATCTCGCTATGTGTTCAACAGTAGATTCACTAGTATCACCAGCAAATTTAGTAAATTTTGGGATTTTCCAACCTCTTGGTAATTCTGTTTGAAGCACATATTCTGATAAGGCAGAAACAAAATGAGGTCTATGCATGCCTATGTTTAAACCATTTTGTGCCAGGATGGTTTCGACCAAATTGGCTATGTTATTTTGCCCAGCAAAATTATTGTTCTGGACATTTCTAACTATATCATCAGCATTTTGGTTCCTATTTACCAACACAATTCCAGGATTTTGTTCGACCTGGGGCAAAGCCTGTTGCTGTGCCTGAATTTGCACCTGCGGTTCGACCACTGGCACTGGTTGTTGGATTTGGTTTATGGGGTTTACAACATTATTTGGGGCATGCATAATGGCATTATTTGGTGCTTGTGCAATTTGCAGAGGCACCACATTCTGAATTTGGGGAACTTGTTGATTAGGGGCTTGAGGAGCCCCAAAGAAATCAGCAATTCTTCCCATTTGATTTGCCAACAATTGATAACTTTGGTTTGTATTTTGAATTAATGGATTAAATATTGTACCAATTTGTTGTGTTAACATATTTACCATGTCATGATTACTCTCATCCATTTGTTGCCTTAAAGCATTCAAGGCATTGTTGGTTAATGGGGGATTGCCATTTCGAGTAGCAGAACCAGAAACTATCTGATTATTAGGCACAAATACGCCTGGTGCTGACTCTGTGAACAATGATGCACTTGTTTGCAAACCCTGCATCATGCTTGTAGGCATACCATATGGGTAATTCCTACTGGAACCTTGAGCCATGTATTGGGAGAAAGGCAATGCAAAAGTGGACGAACTAACGCCACCCCCATTAACATCTGACCTATTTGGAGAGAAATTCCTCTCCATGGCATGAGAGAAAGTCAAAATAGGTTCTGTAGTGGTCGAAGGTACCACTATAGATGTTGGCATTGTCATTGTGGCACTTACCACAGAAGACGTTGGGGCAGAAACTGTTGCCCCACTAGCGTTAGGCACAATCTCACTGATTACAGGAGAGACTATGGCCTCTGAAACGCTCGAAGCGGTTGTAGGATTTGAACCGTTGTTACTATTGTTTCCGTTTGTAGCATCCATGTTTTGTCTTGGGTTATTTCTGGGTGGTGGTCTAACCATTTCAGGGAGTGACTTCCCGTTTCTCAGAAGCATACACTACACACAAAACTTTTTGGAAACAATTTAAAAATGCAGAACAAATTAAATATACAAACTTTGAAGAAATTTAAACGTAAAGCACACAGTCCCACTGGGCGTGCCAATTTGTTTACTGTGAAATTTGATAAACAACGCTAGTTTGATTATTACAAGAGAGACCAACTAGTAAATCTCGGGACATAGTGCTTTTGTTTATATTTTGAAAGCAAATGATATTCATTATTGTTCTTATGTTGATAAAGTGTTGTTTTTATGTTTTAATAACTTGAAATGCAAGAAAGAATGTTTATTCAATTGAATAAACAGAAGGAAAGAATGAGTCGAAAGTAAAAGACAATTGGATTGGAATGAGATTAAAAACTGTAAATTGCATTCAAATGTAAATGATTATAGAATAAAAATGGTTCACACAACATACATTTTCCTTCGAACACTCGTTTCTCGCTTTGACATGGGTACTTAGAGTTTTTCTGAGGATTTTGTATAATGATTGTGACCCATTTTTCGATCACATAACTAGGCTATTTATAGACACTAATTCCTAACTGCTAATAACGCCTAAACACTACAGAGAGGACGCGTGTCCTTGACACGTATTTGAATTTGAATCCCTTCTTATCTTCTGAGTTAGCCGTTGTATCCATCGAAGTCGAAGTAACAATGCTTCTCTTGAATATTTCGCTAAGTCCATAAGTTAACCTTGCACTGCTGGGTACTTCGACCCTACTGAAGCTTCGACCAAATCGAAAGGATCCTGACAGAAGAAGAATACGCATTTAAGTGAAATGTTCAATGATAGAACATTTATTGTATGTTCATGCATGATTGATCATTAAATTCAATGGTTCTGAAAACCAAACATATTTAATGACTATTAAAATAATTATATAATTAAGCATAATTATTCTATTCATGCACTTAGAACATATTTTTGCTTAGTGAAAATATGAGCTAACACCTAGCTATGATTATATACTATATATAGACTTTTTTTTTTACCTAAATATAAATAAAAAAGAGGAAGAAAAAGATGAAGAGCAACTATATATCATGGCCCATAAAATGTCTACTCATTAGCCCAATGACATGATATCCATTTATGCCTCCACTTCACTCCACACTGTCCTCTATTCATTTCACCTTTCACCTCCCTCTTTCTCCTTCTTGCTTTATCTACAAAAAGCCAAACATCTCGATCTTCATTATTCACCATAAACCAAACATGTCTTCAAGTGGTAAAGATTTAGTAGAAGGAGGATCATCAACCTCTCAAGGGATCACACTTAGTCGATATGAATCTCAAAAGAGAAGAGATTGGAACACTTTTGGTCAATACTTAAACAATCTAAGACCACCAGTTCCACTTTCTCAGTGCAATTCCAATCATGTTTTGGAATTTCTTAGGTATTTAGATCAATTTGGAAAAACCAAAGTTCACTTACAAGGTTGTATATTTTATGGACAGCCGGAACCGCCGGCGCCATGTACATGTCCACTAAGACAAGCTTGGGGAAGCCTTGATGCTCTAATTGGGAGGTTAAGGGCTGCTTATGAGGAAAACGGTGGAACTCCAGAGACTAATCCTTTTGCGAGCGGTGCTATTCGTGTTTATCTTAGAGAGGTTAGGGAGTGTCAAGCTAAGGCTAGAGGTATCCCTTACAAGAAGAAAAAGAAGAGTACAAATAATCAAAACAAAGGAAATGATGGATCAAGCTCATCCATGCACTTTTCTTGAATTTCCATTCCAAAAAATGGTAATTGATTAATTAATCTCTTTAATTATCACTCATTATATAGATTGTGCTTTGCATGCTTTACTAATTAAGATTATATTAGCTCAAATGTGATTTTACCTAGGACTAGGATATAGTAGCTTACTTACATCACACCCTAAGACTTATTACTATGAATTTCAAATATGATCCCGATCCAACCGTGGATCTTGACCTATTAATTTTTTTTATTTGTGATAGTACTAATTTTATTTTTATAAATGGTTAATATTAATAATTAGTATGTTATTTTTTATTAATTTTTGTTGTGGGTGTGGGAATCAAATTACTTCTTACCTCTTTAATTATCACTTCACATTTTAACTCATTAATTTGTTCCCACCACCTAGTCATTTCTAACCTAGATACATCTAGCTACATATCAACTTGAATTATTCTTATATTTGGATTGTGCTGATTTAATAATTTTTTACCGTTTAAGAAAAAATAAATTATTTATCAAATACACACCAAATATACTCCACACGTACAAATTAGAAAAACCACTCCCTAGTCCCTATACCTATATATACAATCCAAATGAGCAATATACTGCTCATATATAGTACAAGCAAGATCTCACATTACAAAATCACTTTTACAATACTTGTTCAAAAAAAAAAAACACTTTTACAAAACTACCTTCATACAATCAATATAAGTTAGGAAATTTATATCCACTTTAAAGCTTCAGATGGTCAAGACTATATAATGCCAAATAAAAATAAGAACATACATATTAATATACATCAACTAATTAACTTGAAATAATACATTAGACACATTTTGTTTGCTCCATAACAATACATTAATTTGTTATATATCAAGTTAATCCAAGGTTCTTTAGACACATTTTTTTATAGCTAGGTAGGTACATATTAGAACCATCCCTCTAAGGATCTATATATTAATGGATTTCAATGTAGGTGTTTAATTTATATTTGTATATGTGTATATCATCATATCATATGGACTTTGGAATTTGATTTTTTTTTTTTTTTCGCACCGGTTCCGACCCACCAAAGGTGAGCGACTAATCCGGCTCGTGCGTAGAGGCATGCGCACTGGCCAAGCGTTGTTCCCCCTGGGAATCGAACCCGGTATTCCCCGGGCACGTCCTTAGAAGGAGCTCCTTGCCACTGGAGCCCAAGCAACTTGGTTGGAATTTGATTTTTAACTCTAGCTTAGAAAATATAAAACATTGAAGGAACTCACCTTATAATCATATATAGCATTAATTCATATATTACATTAAAGGTGATTAATGTTTTATATTTTATTTTTTTGTCAAGTAGTCGTGCCTAGAAATTACATTTTTAAAGGGAATAAGTATATTTATATAGTTATGTCAAAAAAAAAAAAGTATATTTATATAGTTGATTTTATTAGTCGTGAATATAACCACAGACACAGGACTAACTAACTACGCAATAAAAACATTATTTTGTGTTACTTTAATTAAATATTTGTTATTTGCATGATAGCTTCCCCTAATTTAGCCTTTTTAAGATTCTGAAGATTTTATGTCCCATGCATGATTGTTAAAATGCTCTTTCTTAAATTTATGTTAAAGAAAAATGATCATTGATTAACTAAGGTTTGTGTATATTGTACATAATACATTCTTTTTTTGTTACACTTTCTAAATATGATTGAAGGGAATCTGTCTGGAGTAAAAGTTTAATACCAACAATGTCATAATTTGTTAACCTTATAATAAAACATAGTTCCCTTGCCATTATATCCTAACCTTTACCCCACTTATATATGAATATTTAATATATAGAAGATGGATCCATGCAAAGGGTGATTGGGATGTAGTAACACTTAATTATTTGTTTTATACCATGCTGACATGTACACATTAATTGATTAGATCATGATATATATGCTTTCTAAAATATATACATGTATATACAAACTATTTCCATACAGTAAGAAACCATCATGCATGTAATGTTAATGTTATAGTAGCAAAGATTAAAGGAATATATGTATTCATTTTGCAGGGCAAATTATTATTGTCTACACAATAAGTTCTTCTGCCAGTTAGGGCTTTCTTGTTTGTAATGATTTGGTCTAGAAACCAATAATTCAATTTGAGTGAGGTGAAACTTTACACTCATTGTGTTTGTTGTTGAACTTATTGACAAATGAGTCGACTTATAGCATCTTTAATGTTATGTCCTTAGTTGTCTTTGATTTTCAAAAACTTCTATGAACATATTTGAAAAAAGAGTTGTGATATTAGAAACTCTTTCATATTGGTTCTAGCAACAAAAGTGTGTAAAAAGTAGAAAATGAGGGATTGTCTGTCCTGTCTGTCATGAAGTACTTGGTGGTTTCTCGCTGTCTGATTAAGATTGGACAACTTTGAATTCAATGCCAGTAGTTATTATTTAAAAGAAAATCAAAATATACTTTTTAGGATTATCGAATTTTGACCAAATAATTAAAATTTGATCAATTGCGTGACTGATTGAACATTTGGCAACGATGCTTGATTCAAATTCAAAATTGAGTAAAAGAATGTTGGGATTCATTTGAATTCTAAATGTGGTTAGCCACAGAAAAAAATTGAGACAATTCAAATTAGTGATGTGGCAGTATGGCCCACTAAATATGAAGTTCTTGCATCCGACTATTAGTTTTGGTAATTACTATTCTTCACATGTGTTGCTTAAAATCTTCTCCAGTTTCACCAGAATATATTTGTTGGTAGTGTATATAGAAAATATATTTTGAGAATAGTTAACCAAAAACAAAAATGTTTATATTATGCACAATTAGCTCCATTTGTGTTAGTTTAATGTTTTTCAATTCAAATTTTAATTTCTTCATATATAACAATCTGCATGAGAATCATTGAGGATAATTAATCCTCTAATTTTAGTTCTTCAATCCTTTGCAATTGTATATACAAAGACCATGAAAAAAAAATGGTCTTATGTGGAAAGAAATGACAACTAATTTTGCCATGATCATATCTCCATTGCAGGATAATTAATGTAGCTTATATAATCAAATTGGAGTTCTTTCTTTACAAGACGCACTATAATGGAGGCTTGGCTTTATATATTGGATCGGTAAAGTGTTGGGCATGGCACTATTTAATGTTTCTATTATTATATTTACTTAGAAATTTGTAAGCTCATATTCTAAGGTCCTAAACTCATTATATAACTTTGGTTTATGTTGCATTCAAATACATGTGACATATGTAGTTGTTTCCATGTAAGTGATTTTTACCCAATTCCATTTAAGTGTTATTTGGGTTCATATCTTCTTTCAAATATTGTAACCATATTTAGTTTTTGCATATGTATGTTCGTATTTTATGAATAATACGTTCACACTTCTACTCTATTTAAATTGAATCAATACAAGTCTCGTATGGAAATGATACAGAAGCAAATGAATTGGACTATTAATTATGAAGAAAATTTTCAATCAATTTTGACTAACTTCAATCAACAAACTGAAATTGAATTGTTTCAAGAGAAGTGTTATTTTGACACACTTTTTTTACACAATACATATACAGGAGAGAAAAATCAAATGAAAAAGAAGAGATGAAAAGGAAAAATATTACAAAATTGCCCCTGTGTAAGTATTGTATAAGAAAAAAGGATAAAAAATGTTTCAAAATATCATTTCTCTTGTTTTTACCTCTAAATAAGTGTTATATGAAGTTTCAATCCTTATAGAACGAATAACATATTATCCAATCTTAAAGGATAAATTACACAATGCCTATTTTAAAATGTTTGTAATGCATTGTACCAATAAACAAAATGCTTGTAATGCATTCTTTTCCAAAAAAAAAAAAGCCCTAAGAATTATGACAGTATTATTACTCTTTCTTGATTGTATGTGATGCCAAAGGTCTTATTAAAATTTCCTGTGTTTTACTTTTTCCAAGGTACCATATCTTATTTTTATTTTTTATCAGTGCCACTCAAAAGACCTGAAAATACATCAGATCAAAAAAAGGAAAAAAGGTTTTTGACTCTTTTTATAGCTTATTTGTTGTGTATCAATTGGCAGATATAAACAGTGCTATCAAGAGTCAAAACAATAGGCTAGAAATATAATTTAAAAACAACAAAAGAAAAAGGAAAAAAAAGAAATGTTCAATAAGATGCTGAAGATTCATTATCACACAGAAGCCTATTGTTTTAGCATACTACATTGTTAACAAAATAGACAGTAGATACATTGTCAAATATTTTAAACTCCTTGAATAAAATCAAGGATCAAACTTGCACATCGTTGTCGAACATTTACAAGTTCATCCTCCTCGAATGGTTCTGGATTTCCAAATATCTAAATGAATGTTAAAATAGCATAAGATTAGCACATCAACATAAAAAATAAAAAAATAAAACATAAATAAATAATATAACTTGTTTAAAAATTATATTACCTGCATCCATGAATCAATAATACCAGCAGATACAATTTTCAGCATATGTATCATAATATAGTATCCGGACTCGTAACTCTCGGGTTGTCTTTGACACTAAATTTGAATATCAAAGGGTGAATTTAGTAATTAAAAATAATATATGAAGTAACTTTAATAAATTATAAATGAAATTTTAAACAACTTACAATAGGGTAAATCCACGTTGGCTTCTTCTTTTGAACTCCTTGCAGCTTATGATATCCATCCAAAGCTCTATGACAATAAAACATTGATTAAACAATAAATTATATAATTATGTCTTAAAACAATATCATAAAGTCCTTGTATGATAAATAAACTAAACACTTACGAATCAACAGTGTGAATAATATTTTTATCCGGCTTTCTTTCCAACGAACATAGGAATACTACATTATTCTCACGAGGACAAATAATGAGCAATTGCCAATGATGACTACATTGAAGAACAAATAGTTAGATTGGTGCTGAATACAATTCTCTTTATCATAAGTGATGAACTAAAATGAACATGTACTTACTTGTTGTGATAAGGTGCTAGGTAACACTTTTTTTTATCATCGGATAACTTGTTTTGTATGTAGGTTTCAGCATTAGTTGGATCATGTTGACTTTGAATGAAACATGGATCGATAAATCCATACAAGTCATTCTTACCCACATTAATAGAAAGCCGATTCAAATACCTAAATATTGAAATTGAACTAAATATTAATTATAAATGATAACTAATTAGTTAGCTAAGCTAATAAAAAATCTACTTACGTTAACCACAATCGTAGAATAGTTATGGATAACTCTTGTTTACCCATACACAACTCCATATCTCTCTGTGAGAGCCAAAGAGACTTCATCCTATCGTGTTCCAAATCGAGCTTTATAGATTCTGACATACACATCGCCTTTAACACCAGTTGTTGGACGGAATCTAGTTGAGGCTCAGATTTTTTGGGCGAAACAGATTTTTTGGGCGAAACATCGTCTTTCTCAGATCCATCAACATCCTAAACGTTTGGGATTTGAAGATTAGTTAACATTTTTAAGAGGTTTGAAGTGTAAATAGTGAGAGACATGTGTAACTGTAACGAATACCTTATCAGAAACAATCTGCACGAGTCTTTTCGGCCATTGAATGAAATGGTTGAGGGCCTGCTCAACCGTTTCCACCTCGTCAGTGGGAATAGGAACTTGAGCATGTGCCTCTAGCACCTCGCTAACCACCACCCTCACCATATCATTTTCTAGAATCTGATTATGTATGGTTGGCCCCAACTTGTACACATTACCATAGGCCACTGGATGAAATAAATTATCAACATAGAGTTCACATTGTTCTGGGATTTCATCCTCCTCCGGTATAGGAGGCACAATAGATGAACTACCCTTCGTGCTCGCAGGTACAACGTTATTTCTAGAACAACTTGGGAAATTCGAGGGTTTTTTAGGGAAACCCATAGCTTCCAGATCCTGCATCAATTCCTCTTTAATTTGCTGAGTGAGCTCCACTTTTATGATCTGTAGTTGTTCACTACTAAGAACAGGAGGGGTGGAGCCACTTGGTTGTGATCCAAAGTATTGCCGAATACCCACACCTCGACCAACACCACGAACACGACCAGAGTGCTCAGGTCGGCCAATGGCTTCTGTCAAAATATCTTTCTGTCCTTGTGGAACAAAAGTTCCTTGAGATGTTTTTTCAACCAAAGAATCCTACAAACATACAATTTAAAAAATATTTTAGACAATTGTGAGTTACTTGTATAATTACAAAATTTGAGTTCCATATTTACTTACAATTTTCTCGGCAATAATGCGTGTGTCCTCAGATGTGTAATCTCCTGATGGCTTTTGTCGCGCTCTCTTCCATTGCTCATGGCGTGCTGGTGGAGATGGAGGTGCAGCTACTGAACCACCCAAAGATTCTTGCTTTTGTTTTAATTTCTCTTTCATCATCTTCTCTTGGAGCAACTCATATCCCCCACGAGACAATCTATGAGGGGTTGTATTATGAGCCGAACTCATTTGCGCTCTCTTTCTAATCTCCTATTATGCAAACATGCGAATTAAATTTAGTACTAAATATAAAATTTGGTTGACCAACTAAATTATAAATCCAACTAACCTGGAAAGAAGGATCCAGTCGTATCTGAACAAACGCCTGCCATGTTTCCTCATCAAGAAAATTATAGATCTCATGAGGAGATCTGTCACTAAGATCCCCGTGTATATATCTAGAAGTCAAATTAGTCTTAAATGCTCTCCAACGCTCACCCGCATATGCAACCCATTTCTTTCGTAAGAACCCAGAATTAGGAACATCCCATACTTTCTGCATTACACAACAAAATGGAGGAGTTAGTGAATGACAATAATATAGTTAAATACAACATTTACAAACATAATTACAATTACCAAGATATCTTTCCAAACTTCATCCTTCACGCTCTGATCTACGGAGTCCCAATCATCCGTCAAAATACTGACTTTGCTTCGACCAAGAAAACCCACATAACTCTTGAACTTTGTCTTGTTTTCCCCTAACGGTTTTCCAGTTGATTCATCAAATTCAATCGATAATTTTTGTCCATCAATAAGGTCAAGTGCTAACTTCTTCATCCGCGTGGCACCTCTAACGTTCCTTTTGGTAGACTGGGTATCTAACCTGTTTTGGGTAGGAACTGGTAGATTTCTAACGTTTAACATTTGTTCATTTCGGTCATTCATTGAAGCTGTTCTTTCCATTTCCCTGTTTCACACCAATTTAGCTAATAGTTATTCTTTGAAGTAAGTTCTTAACATACATTACACATATTCCATAACTTGAATCACACTCTTTTTTTTCTTAATCACATTGTATACACCTAATAAAACCATGATCATAAATCAAAGTTATGTTTCATATATTTCAAATTAATTCTGACACAAAATTGATTTTGTCAATTACTATCTTTTGGATTCGACTTGAATAGTGCTAGTACCAACACTATTTAGAACATTTTCTCTACTATTTACTGACATTAATGTGGATTTCATGAATTTATGTGTATGTCGTATCCGAAATTGTATGTCCCTCATTAAACTTGAACCAATAGTAACATTGAAAAGAGTGATGATAGCACTTCTCTATAAACTTCAATACCTCGGCCATTTTTTCTTTCCTTCACGTTTTCTAACTTTTAGTTACTAACACATCTAGTTACTGGCCACCATATATGATATAGTTACTGCAAAAAGGCATACACTATACATATAACAGTTTATTGTTATACATTACAGAAACAAGCAGCTATCCTTATGTAATACAGATGCAAAAAAGCAGTTGCGCAAGTGGATGAATACATAAGCTACAAACACATCAGCTTCCAAAAGCAGCAAAAAGAAAAAAAAAAGACACAGCTGTTGTTTCATCATGTATTATAATTAAAAGCATATAAAAAACACTTAGTTCCATTTCATTTCAGTACACACCCAGTGGAGAGGAAGGGTCAAGCCACAGGAACACTACTTGTGCCATACAGGCTAGTTCAAGGCAAAATAGTAGCATATTACATACCCTTTTGGCTTGTTCAGGGCAAAATAAACTTTGTGAGGCTGCCTCTTAGGAAGGCGGCTCCCATTGACATAGATAATATCCTTTGAGGGATCCACTTTAGTCTACACACCACAAAAGTGTTTTTCTCAAAAGCCAAAAAACAATAGTTTCTAGAATGAAAAAATCGATAAATAAAATCGTATAGCTTTTCTACTTAAAAGCTTATATTAGATATAGTTAGATATTAATTAGAGTTAGTCAATATTGTTTAAGGTAGTATACTAGTTAATCATGAATTATGATCGAATGAAGAAGTTGATACAATGATTGTAGGATGCATCCTATATAGTGATCCTAAGGTATAACTGATAATATAACCAATTTCTAACTAATCATAACTAACTCGTATACTACCTTAAACAATTTTGACTAATTCTAATTAATATCTATCTATATCTAACAACGGAGATAAAATGGACCTAAAAGCTCTAATCCTAATCCATGACAAACAACACTAATACACTATGCTACTAACAAAACTAATTTGGAGAAATTCAATAACAGCATGAAACAAACCTGAGGTGTGTCTTGTGAATAATATGTAATAAGCTACAGCATAGTTATGGCTACTGGTTCATAGTTAGGTTCCCAGATGGGCACCAGCATAGTTAGGTTACTCTCTTTTTTATTTTTGACAAGCATAGTTAGGTTACTCTCGACTAGCATTAATTTTGCCTCCATAATTTTTACACTAAAATTTATTGTTCAACTCATTTGAATTAAATTTACAAAATCAAATTATCTCAGCATAGAACCAAACATGTTGATAACTCGATAATTCCCAAGAAACACAAATTTGAATAATTAAAAAGAAAAGAAACAAAGAGAAGAGTCTCACTTTGAGTGGTTGGTTTTTTGCAACTGCAGCAGCCTCTGACAATCCTTTTGAAATTGCATATTCCGTTTCTCCGAATCAACATTTCTTCGCTGCTTCGATGATTCCACTCTCTCGTGTATCTCACTAAACTTCTCATTAACATTTCTTCGCTGCTTCGATGACTCGAATCTCTCATGTACCTCGCCAAATTTCTCCATAACATTGGCAACCTCTCTACTCCCAAATTCCCTATCATTTCTTCCTTTTCTTCCTGCAACCTCTCTATACCCAAATTCCACATCCTTTCTTCCTCTCTTCCTCTTCCTATTCTCATTGCTCAACTCTGAACCATCTGAATTATCAAAATATGAATCATCAGAATCTGAATTATCAATCTCTGCTTCCGCTGCTGCAGCAGCCTCTGCAGCAAATGCAGATAAATTCCGGCGAAAACGTGATTCCTCCTCCACACACCCCTCCTCCGCCATTACAGGTTGCTTCTGAGTACTCTGAGCACCAGATCGAAGACCGACCGGTGCAAGTGCCCATGCCGGAACATTCACAGTAGGTTCAGACAGCTGCAAAAGCTTCTTCGTCGGTGACGTATCACCAATTACCGAATCAAGTTTATCGAAATAAGGAAATTCATCATCATCGTTATGGTAAAAACCGTTTTCAGAAACCCTAGCTTTCTCGATTGCGCACTTCTTCTTCAGAGCGTCAATTCGATTCTTACATTGAACGTAAGTGCGGCGAGATTTTCGACTGTAACCGTGGTGGTCGTTAACGGCTTTCGCGATTTCTTTCCAGTGATACTGACGCAAGTATTTGCGGTTAACCTTCTGGTAAAGTTTTCCCCAAGCGTCGATGAGTGTGAACGTAGCTTCTTCGGACCAGCCGTCATCGAGTACGGTGGACGGAGAAGGTTGAGTTCCGGTGACGGAGTTCATATTTTCCGTTGCTGTTGTTTTTTGTTTCTGTTGTTGTTTGTGTTTTTGAAATCGGTTGTTGTGAATTCGGTTCATCTGAAATTTTTTGCTAATGTTCTATGACGATAGGGTTTAGGCGATCTAAAAGTTGGGAAGCATTATTTTTAATTTTATTATTTTGAAAAGGAAAGTTATTGGGCTGACCCATTTATTTAATATACTATTATTATATTAATAAATAATAATTACACATGAGTGAAAGTTAAACGGACAATAAGCAGCACCGCTAATCCTTTCTGGATGGCAAAACCAATTTTTTTGAAAACGACATCCATAGATCTAGGAGAGACAACATTGTTATGCATGATTTTTTGAACTCTTTGCAAAAGATCAACAACATCTGGTGCTAGTAATTCAAAAGTATCAAACGCAAATGGTATAAAAGCATGTTGATTTTCAGAACACGTTTTCTTATGTTTGGCCACTTTGTTTGAAGCAGAGCCGCTTGTCCCGCAATAAAATCCTTCGTCGTTAATCCCATAAGTCGGGAGACTCCAATCAAATCTACACAAGCATGCTTCCCTCCTATCCAATCGTTTATAATTGTTTGTTTGGGTATTATTATTCACATCTCCGCTTTTGCTACTACCACCTGAATGAGGTTTTTATATTTTGTTGCAAAACCACAACAATAATGTTACCATTATATTATTAAAGATATATTATCTAGTTTTAGAATAAGGGTGTTATGAACTTGTTATAAGGATAAATGTTAAGATTGAAAAGTAATTTCGTATTAAAAATATATAATATTTTATTTTTAGCCTTTGTTCGAATTGATGGAATGTAATGGAATAGAGTGAAAAAAAATAGGCTTAATTACTAATTTGATCCCTTATTTTTAATTTAGTTCTCAATTTGGTCCCTTATCTTTTAAACGTCTCAATTTGGTCCCTTATTTTTTCTGAAGTTCTCAATTTGGTCCCTCCCGTCAAATTTTTCACTATTACCATTAAATTTGGACACGTGTCATCTGTCCCAGTATGCCACGTGTCCAAAATTTTAAAAGACAAGGTACCAAATTGAGAACTGCAGAAAAGATAAGGGACCAAATTGAGACTTGCAGAAAAGATAAGGACCAAATTGAGACTTTTAAAAGACAATGGACCAAATTGAGACGTTTAAAAAATAAGGGTCCAAATTAAGCGCTAAAATAAACATAAGGGACCAAAGTATGAATTAACCCAAAAAAATATAAAGGTACCTATTAACTTTTCCCTTAAAATAATACTCCTTTAGTCTCACAATAGGTGTTTTTTTGGACTTTTCACACTTTTTAACGAAATAATTAGTTGTGCTGATTTTTTTGTTACTATTAGTTGTGCTGATTTTAATAATAAAATGAGTTTGTTTACTGCTACAAAATGTTCTTATTAATGGTAGTTAGTTTAGTAGATTAATTTGGTGAATTGAAATGCGTAAGTAAAAGTAATTTATTGGGAAAAATAATAAATGTTGTCTTAATATTCTAAAAAGATAAATAATTTGATATGGAAAAAGTTCAAAAAGAACACTTATTATGAAACGGATAGAGTAATAAATATGCGCAAATTGAGCTTAGGCCTCAATGCTACCACCTAAGTGTAAAAAAATGTTTATGGATATGGTTTAGCTTGCAAGAGGATAATCGAAGATAATTTCCAAGTAAAGGGTTATAAGCGCGTCACTGATAAAAGGTTGAGTAACTTAACATTTAGTTTAAGATCTTTGATCAATTTATTGTAACCTTAATGTCTCGTTATCTCTAACAGCTTTGAAGTTCATCTGAGATCGAGTGGAGTGGCTTACAAGAGACGGACAACTTGAGATCGATTTTTCTCAATTTGACCTCAACAAGTTGAATGAAACAAGTTATTTTAATTTGAAGCTGATGAATTGATGCTAAGATGCATCATCATTGTTGGATATTGCTTTGAAAATGATGCTGGAGGAAGCTGGTGTGCCCTGGTGAGGGCTCAACAGGCAGCAGGAAGTAGGCAGCAGGCAGGGCGAGCCCTCGTGAGGGCGCCATCGCACAGGGTCTCGGGTGCTGGCGCCATGGCGCGGCCACGAGCCCTCGTGAGGGCGCCATGGCGCAGATACGCGTATATATGATGTTGTTTTGCGTTTTCAGGGGTCAGAAGGTGTTTTTTAGGGTTTCTAAGGCCAACATACACACTAGGGTTAATAGAGAACATCTTGGGAAGACTCTAGGGTTGGAGAAACATTCTATCACCTTGGAAACAATTATTGATTGAATCTCTTGGTCACGGTGAGAGATTCGGGACTAAGGTAGAATTAGGAAAACTCTAATTCTTGTAACTCTTGGAGAATCTCATTGTAATCAAGGTTTCTATTGATAGTGGAACGGAGAGGTTGCTCTCTCCCCCAGACGTAGGTTCATTAACACCGAACTGGGTAAACAATATTACTGTGTTCTTTACCGCTTTCGTGTTTTATTCTTGTTCGTGATTATTATTGTCTGTTCTCAATTTGTGGTTGCTTTAATCGTTTGCTCCACACACTAAAGGTTATTGGTGTGGTTCAGTCCGAATTCACAACAATTGGCGCCCACCGTGGGGCAAAGGGTCAATCGAATTAAAGTATCATGGGTTCAAAGTTTGAAATTGAGAAATTCACCGGGAGTAATGACTTTGGGTTGTGGAAGGTGAAGATGAGGGCACTATTAACTCACAACAAGTGTGCTGAAGCGTTGAAGGGTGTGACACAGATGTCGGCTACACTTTCAGATGCGGAGAAGACCGAGATGGATGAGAAAGCATTGAGTTATATTATCTTGTGTCTTGGTGATAAAGTGTTGAGAGAGGTAGCGCGGGAGACTTCGGCGGCGGCTATGTGGTCAAAGCTTGATTCATTGTATATGACCAAGTCTTTGGCACAAAAACAGTGTTTGAAGCAACAACTGTACTTCTTTCGTATGGTTGAACACAAGTCTGTGGTGGAGCAACTAGCTGAGTTTAATAAAATCATTGATGATTTGACGAACGTTGATGTGAATCTGGAAGACGGGGACAAAGCCTTTTATTTGTTGTGTGTTTTACCTAAGTCATATGAAAACCTCAAGGATGCATTGCTTTATGGCAAGGAAGGTACTATCACCTTGTATGAAGTCCAATCGGCTTTGAGAACCAAGGAGTTAACCAAGTTTAAAGACTTGAAGGTTGATGATGGTGCGGAAGGGTTGAATGTGATGAGGGGTAGAAGCGAGAACGGAGGCAAAGGGAAAGGAAAGACTCATGGGTCCAAGTCTAGGCCAAAGGGTGATGGTGGTGGCAAGTTCAAATGCTACTATTGTCAGGAACCGGGTCACTTCAAGAAGGATTGTCCTCGGAGAGGGGGCGGTGGTAGTTCGTCGGCTCAGGTTGCGGTAAGTGATGAAGCTTATGAGGAAGGCTATGAGAGTGCGGGAGCACTCATAGTCACAAGCTTGGAACCATAGATAGTTGTCGGCCTGGAGAGGCGGTGGAATAATACTCAACATCAGCCTGGAGAGGCGGTGATAACAATACTCGACATCGGCCTGGAGAGGCGGTGGAATAATACTCAACATCAGCCTGGAGAGGCGGTGATAACAATACTCGACATCGGCCTGGAGAGGCGGTGGAATAATACTCAACATCAGCCTGGAGAGGCGGTGATAACAATACTCGACATCGGCCTGGAGAGGCGGTGGAATAATACTCAACATCAGCCTGAAGAGGCGGTGATAAGAATACTTAAGTTTTGCAGGTTACAAGGTGGGAAACATAGTGAGACTTTGGTGGAGGAATCTCAGTTTGAGGTGGAGCTTCTGAAGAAGGCAATCGACATTAGCTCTTGGCTATCCAGTAGATAGGGAGGAGAGTGGTAATGTTGCATCAAAGGAGTGTAGCTATGGAGACCTTGTGGTTTATCATCCGATTGTGGCTGAAGAAGTGCAAAACATGTTAAAGAACTTCAGGGAGGCAATTGGAAGCAACAGTAATCAAATTTGGGAACTTGTAGGACTGCTGGAGGTAGTTGGGATACAAGGAGAATTTGAGGATTGCAGCTTGTGGAACTTACCTAAAATTCCAAGGTTAAGTTGAGAGGCAAGCAATTCTTCAGGAGGACGGACATAATCAATCCGGGGGCTGAAAAGGGTACGGTGGAGTTTGTAGAGCTATTCTAAAATTCTATAGATAGTCGGAGGCAAGCAATTCTTCGAGAGTACGAAGCGGTACACTTCGGGGTTCGAAGAGGATGTGGTGTAAACAGGTGTAGCAGCACGGTGGTTGGTGGGAAGTTGGCATCACCATCGTTTTAAAGGCAAGGTGGAGATTGTTGGATATTGCCTTGAAAATGATGCTGGAGGAAGCTGGTGTGCCCTGGTGAGGGCTCAACAGGCTGCAGGAAGCAGGCAGCAAGCAACAGGCAGGGCGAGCCCTCGTGAGGGCGCCATGGCGCAGGTCTGCGGGCACCAGGGCGCAGGGTCTCGGGTGCTGGCGCCATGGCGCAGATACGCGTATATATGATGTTGTTTTGCGTTTTCAGGGGTCAGGAGGTGTTTTTTAGGGTTTCTAAGGCCAACATACACACTAGGGTTAATAGAGAACATCTTGAGAAGACTCTAGGGTTGGAGAAACATTCTATCACCTTGGAAACAATTATTGATTAAATCTCTTGGTCACGGGGAGAGATTCGGGACCAGGGTAGAATTAGGAAAACTCTAATTCTTGTAACTCTTGGAGAATCTCATTGTAATCAAGGTTTCTATTGATAGTGAAACGGAGAGGTTGTTCTCTCCCCCAGACGTAGGTTCATTAACACCGAACTGGGTAAACAATATTACTATGTTCTTTACCGCTTTCGTGTTTTATTCTTGTTCGTGATTATTATTGTCTGTTCTCAATTTGTGGTTGCTTTAATCGTTTGCTCCATACACTAAAGGTTATTGGTGTGGTTCAGTCCGAATTCACAACGATCATTATCATCTTGGTGGAGTATTACTTATTCAAATCAATGAGAATATGTAGACTTAGTACATCAAAAAAATATAACAAACTATAATATATTTCTCAATGGGGGAGAAAATCGTAAATGTACATGTGGAAGGAAGGATATTGTTAGAGAAATTAAAACCGACCAAGACTTGAATTCAACTTCAATAGTGCATTGGTGCAATCGAAAATGGGATTGGTGTGTTCACAATTTTTGTGGTAGTTTAATTATTGCAGTTTTTTTTTAGTAGTTTAGTGGCTAAACATTTCACTCTTAAAGTGGATAAGTAGTATGACCGAAGTTCAAACTTCAACCCTTTCAAATAAAATATAATGTCTCGGTCAAATGAGTTAAACTCACGGAACATTGCAGGTTTCATTTTTATTCACGAGGCTAAACACAATTGAAGAGGAGGCTATGACAATCAATAAATTTATTTGTTAATTGATCCAAAAGAGTCTCTTTCACATGACTTTTGAAAGTGACTCAAAAATGATATTTGATGCAATTTTCTCTGATTGTGTCAACACATCCGAGTTTAGTATTTTAATTTATAATATTAAATTTTTGTTATTGTTATATCTCAACTTCGGGGTAAAGTTTATTAAGCAGTAAATCTCACTCCTTGAATGGAATTAACATTCTAAGTCTAGATGAACTTGATGACTAGCTACCACCTCAATGAGGATATGAACCATATGAGAATCTCACTTCACGTTGCAGCCTTGCTACGAAAATCTATACTCTGCAGAAACTTTTTTTATTCATGGGATAACTCATGAGCATTTCATGGAAAATATCAAAGCTAAGGGACATGTAATTGAGGTTGGATTATTATCCAACGCCAGAGGGCAAAATGAGTACAAAATTTGGAATCAGTGACTGATGTACCGGGGACCTGAAATCAGACTGCCAAGCGGGCCTTTGGGAATCTCAATCTGGAACCCACATGAGCAACAGAATAAACTACCTGATCAAAGGAAAACATTCAAACTTTAGCGCAAAATAGAAATAGAAAATACTGGAAGCTGAATTAACTGACAGTTGAATATACCCTCTCGGCAGGTACGCCTTCCCATGGTCTGTTCAAGGTCCACAGCTCCCACATCATCACACCAAAGCTAAAGATATCACATTTTTCATCGAATGGTTCATTTTGGATGAGTTCAGGGGCCATCCATTCTGGAGTTCCAGCCGACGAAGAATCTCTGATTGGAGGATCTAACATTATTCTTGAAAGCCCCAAATCACAGATTTTCACGGTCCAATGTTTGTTCACTAGACAATTTGCACTTTTCAAATCACAGTGAACAATCCCTGGTACCAAACATTGGGAAAGAATATTTAAGTGGTTGGGTTTGCAATTTAGTTTACCTCACAATTTGCTGTCATTGTTAAACTATGTAGCAACAGTCCCTGGTACCAAACAGTGGCGGCGTGGCTTGGTGATGATTTGGTGTGCGGTTATTTGGACGATTTGGCGGCATAGAAATCGGATTATTTTCGATAATGGGGTTGTGGATGGAGTCGGGCTGTTGGAAGACATTAAGGTCGCCGCTTGGAAATGGTGGATCGGAAGAGGAAGTTCTTCTCCGTGCTTGTATTACGAATGGATCTCGGAACCGATGTTATGTATTAACAAGAAATAGTGCTGCTGTTTTGTCTCTGTTTTTCTAGTGTAGCCTTCTTGTATTTTTCTTTTTTCGGTTCTGTTTTGCTCGCCTGGTGCTTGTGGCAGTGGTTTGTTAATTTCTACCCTTGCTCTAGGTGAGTTTTTGTACGGTTCCGTGAGAGTTTTCTCTTGTGCACTTCTTGTGCTAAGAGCTCTCTTTCTGATATATATATTTGCAGTTTCCAAAAAAAAAAAAAAAATCACAGTGAACAATCTTCATACGGTGCATGCACATCAAACCTCTACATATAACCAAGGTTTCACATCAATAGACATTATGACATCAAATGTAGTTTCCAATACTATATAAACAATTGAGTGATTAAAATTTGAAATGACGCAAAACCTCACCCAAATTATGATTAAAAAGAGGTCATTGGTTGAAAATTTGTTGACACCACTGGTCAACAAAATTAGAAGGAAACTATAATATAGACCAGATACATCGATCATTCAATAAACCTAAAAAGCAAACTTTTCTTAAAATAAGGACTAGAAGGAATATAACAGTTGATTTAGCAAGCAACTTCCTCAATAAAGAGAAATTCCAGGATGGAGGTTTTAGATAAAGGAAGGACGAGAAAGAATAGATTTTTACTAGTGATTATTCAGAACTCAGAACATCAAGTACTCCCCTTTTTTTTTTTTTAAATAATTTATCACTTATCATGTTTTGCTTGAAATTGTAAATAAAAATAATCTCTACAGTTCAACAGCTCAAAAGCAAATCTTAAACTAGCAAAAACTTTGCATCGCATGCTTTACAAATTATATCTAATCACACAATGTTCAAATCACATTACTTCAGATTACGACAACCATGAGAGTTAAAACTTACCGATCCCTAAACGGGTTCCAACAGTTAATAATGAGTTCAATATTCCATGCTTCATATGGCAATAAAGGTTTGTTATTGAACGTTTGAGATCCAATTACTTTATTCCAGGTCGACTCCAGTTCATCATTAACTCCATATCTTGATCGCTCGCTTCGCATAGAAGCTTGACCTCTATAGTCATGGGGTGAAGATGGTAATGACATTGCCTTTTGTGATGTTACTTGGTCCCGCTGAAAAGAATATATGGTGGACCTTTCATCATGACTATCAATATGGAAATTTGACAGCTTCCATTGCAGAATGAGAATCACATGTAGAACATGAAATATTTTTTAATTAACTCAAAAGAAAATCATCCTACTCAGAAACAAAAGGGCAAAGACATGCTCCATGTTTTAAAAGAATAGCTAATCCAACTTTTTACAGTGCACTATAAAAATCAATAATGATTGATAAAGGAAATGAGATGCGGAAGATTCACAGGCAGATAAATGTTCGATAAGATGATGAAGATAAGGTTTCATAAAAGCATACTCCATTTTTAGCCATTTACAGAAGAAGAAAAAAATCGAAAACATAGCCATAGCAATTATCAAGCATCACAACACGAAATTAAGTTTAATTTAAGATTTAGAACATGCATAACAGTAATCCGCTATTTATGTAGCGGATTTAACTAGTATATACCAGTAAAAACAATTGCAAAAATTGCAGGAAAAATTTGAAGAAATGAACTAACCTCGTCGTCGATGATGTTTGAAGTTGTTTTTGAGCAAAATGGTGAAGAAATTGATCGATTTGAAGTTGATTTCGTGATTTGGGGTTTTGGAATAGTTTTTGAGAGGTTTTTGCTTCTTTTTTTTAACTGGAAGAATGAAAGGGAAAGGTGTTGGGTTCCTTATATACGTTATGACAGTCCGCTACTTAGCATATGGTTTTAAAGAATCTGTTACTTAATAGCGGATGAATTTGGTAAATTTGTAAGGTGCGCTAAAAAACAGGTAAAAGGAAAATCACAAATATTCTTGTGTTTCACTTTTTCCAAGGTACCATATTTTTTTTTCCTTTTTTGGAAGATAGTATCATTTATCACCATATCAGAGCCATATATCCTTCAAATGGCCTGAAATACATCAGATCAAAAAATGACAAAAGGTTTCGACTCTTTTTAGCTTATTTGTTGTGTTATGAATTGGAAGATGTCAACAGTGCTATCAAGAGACAAAACAATAGGCTAAAAATATAATTTAGAAACAACAAAAGAAAAAGGAAAAAAAGAAATGTTCAATAAGATGCAGAAGATTCATTATCAAACAAAAGCCTATTGTTTTAGCATACATTTTAAACAAAATAGACAGTATATACATTATCAAATATTTTAAACTCCTTGAATAAAATCAAGGATCAAATTTGCACATCGTTGTCGAACGTTTACAAGTTCGTCCTCCTTGAATGGTTCTGGATTTCCAAATATCTGAATGAATGTTAAAATAGCATACGATTAGCACATCAACGGAAAAAATAAAAAAACACAAATTAATAATATAACTAGGTCAAAATTATATTACCTTAATCCATGAATCAATAATACCAGCGGATACAATTTTCAACATATGTATCATAATATAGTAGCCGGACTCGTAACTCTCTGGTTGTCTTTGACACTAAATTTGAATATCAAAGCTGAATTTAGTAATTCACTCATGTGCAATTATTTTGGATATATAAAAAATATCGAATTTGATTAGGGGAAAAAATGATATATGAGGTAACTTCGATAAATTATAAATGAAATTTTAAACAACATACAATAGGGTAGATCCATGTTGGCTTCTTTTGAACACCTTCCAGCTTATGATATCCACCCAAAGCGCTATGACAATAATAAAACATTGATTAAACAATAAGTTATATACTTATGTCTTAAAACATATCACAAAGTCCATGTATGATAAATAAATTAAACACTTACGAATCAACAATGAGAATAATATTTTTATCCGGCTTTCTTTCCAATGAACATAGGAATACTACATTATTCTTCCTAGGACAAATAATGAGCAATTGCCAATGATGACTACATTGAAGAACAAATAGCTAGATTAGTGCTGAATACAATTCTCTTTATTATAAGTTATGAACGAAAATGAACATTTACTTACTTGTTGTGATAAGGTGCTAGGTAACACTCTTTTTTATCATCGGATAACTTGTTTTGTATGTAGGCTTCAGCATTAGTTGGATCATGTTGACTTTGAATGAAACATGGGTCGATAAATCCATACAAGTCATTCTTACCCATATCAATAGAAAGCCGATTCAAATACCTAAATATTGAAATTGAACTAAATATTAATTATAAATGATAACTAATTAGTTAGCTAAGCTTATAAAAAATCTACTTACGTTAACCACAATCGTAGAATAGTTATGGATAACTCTTGTTTACCCATACACAACTCCATAATATCTCTTTGTAAGAGCCAAAGAGACTTCTTCCTATCGTGTTCCAAATCGAGCTTTATAGATTCTGACATACACATTGCCTTTAAAACCAATTGTTGGACGGAATCTAGCTGAGGCTCAGACTTTTTGGGAGACTTTTTGGGCGAAACATCATCTTTCTCAAATCCCTCAACATCCTAAACGTTTCAGATCAAAGATTAGTTAACATATTTAAGAGGTTTCAAGTGTAAATAGTGAGAGACATGTGTAAGTGTAATGAATACCTTATCAGAAACAATCAGCACGAGTCTTTTCGGCCATTGAATGAAATGGTTGAGGGCCTGCTCAACCGTTTGCACCTCGTCAGTGGGAATAGGAACTTGAGCATCTGCCTCTAGCACCTCGCTAACCACCACCCTCATCATATCATTTTCTAGCATCTGATTATGTACGGTTGGCCCCAACTTGTACACATTACCATAGGCCACTGGATGAAATAAATTATCAACATACAGTTCACATTGTTCTGGGATTTCATCCTCCTCGGGTATAGGAGGAACAATAGATGAACTACCCTTCGTGCTCGGAGGTACTGCGTTATTTCTAGAACAAGTTGGGAAATTCGAGGGTTTTTTAGAGAAACCCATAGCTAGCAGATCCTGCATCAATTCCTCTTTAATTTGCTGAGTGAGCTCCACTTTTATGGTCTTTAGTTGTTCACTACTAATAACAGGAGGGGTGGAGCCACGTGGTGGTGGTCCAAAGTATTCCCGAATACCAACACCTAGACCAACACCACGAATACAACCGGAGTGCTCAGGTCGGCCAATGGCTTCTGTCAAAATATCTTTACGTCCTTGTGGAACAAAAGTTCCTTGAGATGTTTTTTCAACCAAAGAATCCTACAACATACAATTTAAAAAATATTTTAGACAATTCTAAGTTACTTGTATAGTTACAAAATTTGAGTTGGATATTTACTTACAATTTTCTCGGCAATAATGCGTGCGTCCTCAGATGTGTAATCTCCTGATGGCTTTTGCCGTGCTCTCTTCCATTTCTCATGACGTGCTGGTGGAGATGGAGGTGCAGCTACTGAACCACCCAAAAATTCTTGCTTTTGTTTTAATTTCTCTTGCATCATCTTCTCTTGGAGCAACTCATATCCCCCACGAGACAATCTGTGAGGGGTTTTATTATGAGCCGAACTCATTTGCGCTCTCTTTCTAATCTCCTATTATGCATACATGTGAATTAAATTTAGTACTAAAAATAAATTTGGTTGACCAACTAAATTATAAATCCAACTAACCTGGAAAGAAGGGTCCAGTCGTATCTGAACAAACGCCTGCCATGTTTCCTCATCAAGAAAATTATAGATCTCGAGAGGAGATCTGTCTCTAAGATCCCCGTGTATATATTTAGAAGTCAAATTAGTCTTAAATCCCCTCCAACGCTCACCCGCATATGCAACCCATTTCTTTCGTAAGAACCCAGAATTAGGAACATCCCATACTTTCTGCATTACACAACAAAATGGAGGAGTCCCAAGCATCCGTCAAAATCATCCATTAAGGAATGACAATAATATAGTTAAATACAACATTTACAAACATAATTACAATTACCAGGATATCTTTCCAAACTTCATCCTTCACGCTCTGATCCACGGAATCCCAATCCTCCGTCAAAATACTGACTTTGCTTCGACCAAGGAAACCAACATAACTCTTGAACTTTGTCTTGTTTTCCCCCAACGGTTTTCCAGTTGATTCATCAAATTCAATCGGTAATTTTTGTCCATCAATAAGGTCAAGTGCTAACTTCTTCATCCGCGTGGCACCTCTGACGCTCCTTTTAGTAGGCTGGGTATCTGACCTATTTTGGATAGGTGCTGGTAGATTTTTAACTTTAGAGATTTGTTCATTTCGATCATTCATTGAAGTCGTTCTTTCTGTTTCCCTGTTTCACACCAATTTAGCTAATACTTATTCTTTGAAGCAAGTAGTTCTAACATACGCTACACATATTCCATAACTTGAATCACACACTCTTTTTTCTAAAACACATTGTATACACCAAATAGAACCATGATCATAAATCAAAATTATGTTTGATATATTTCAAATAAAGTCTAGCATAAAATTGATTTTGACATGTTTGGTTACTCTCGAGTCTCGACTAGGATTGTTGTTGCCTCATTATAAGTTGAAGCTACGACTTGCAGCTTTTAAATCTAAATGTGATTTTTACACTAAAATTTACTATTGTTCGAGTCACTTAAATCAATTTTACAAAATCACTTTTTCTCACCATAGAACCAAACATACATGCATGATACGTCGATAACCACTCAAGAAACACAAATTTGCATATTTAAAAAGAAAAGAAACAAAGAGAAGAGTCTCACTTAGAGTGGTTGGTTTTTTGCAGTTGCAGCATCCTCTGACAATCTTTTTGAAATTGCATATTCCGTTTCTCCGAATCAACATTTCTTCGCTGCTTCTTCGACGATTCCACTCTCTCGTGTATCTCACTAAACTTCTCCTTAGCATTTCTTCGCTGCTTCGATAACTCGACTCTCTCGTGTATCTCACTAAACTTCTCCCTTGCACTTCTTCGCTGTTTCGATGACTCGACTCTCTCGTGTACCTCACCAAACTTCTCCATAACATTTGCAACCTCTCTACTCCCAAATTCCCTATCACTTCTTCCTGCAACCTCCCTATACCCAAATTCTACATCCTTTCTTCCTCTCTTCCTCTTCCTATTCTCATTGCTCAACTCTGAACCATCTGAATTATCAAAATACGAATCATCGGAATCTGAATTATCGATCTCTGCTTCCGCTGCTGCAGCAGCCGCTGCAGCAAATGCAGATAAATTCCGGCGAAACTGTGATTCCTCCCCCACACTCTCCTCCTCCGTTGTCGCCGTTGCAGGTTGCTTCTGAGTACTCTGAGCACCAGATCGAAGACCGACCGGTGCACGTGCCCATGCCGGACTTTCTAACGGCGGTGAAACCTGCTTCGTCGGTAAAGTATCACCAATTATCGAATCAAGTTTATCGAAAAAAGGAAATGCATCATCATCATCATCATCATCATCATCATCATCATCGCTATCGTAAAAACCCTTTTCAGAAACCCTAGCTTTCTCGATTGCGTACTTCTTCTTCAGAGCGTCAATTCGATTCTTACAATGAACGTAAGTGCGGCGAGATTTCCGACTGTAACCATGGTGGTCGTTAACGGCTTTGGCGATTTCTTTCCAGTGATACTGACGCAAGTATTTGCGGTTAACCTTCTGGTAAAGTTTTCCCCAAGCGTCGATGAGTGTGAACGTAGATTCTTTGGACCAGCCGTCATTGAGTACGGTGGACGGAGAAGATTGAGTTCCGGTGACGGAGTTCATATTTTGCGGTGCTGTTGTTGTTTGTTTCTGTTGTTGTTTGTGTTTTTGAAATCGGTTGTTGCGAATTCGGTTCATCTGGAAATTTTTGGTAATGTTCTACGACGATAGGGTTTAGGCGATCTAAAAGAGGGGAACCATTATTATTATTTTTTTAATTTTGTAAAGGAAAGTTATTGGGCTGACCCAAATATAATTGTTTGTTTGGGTATTATTATTCACATCTCCTCTTTTGCTACTACCACTTGAGTTTAAGATGAGATTTTTATATTTTGTTGCAAAATCGCAACAATAATGTTACCATTATTTTATTAATCAAAGATATATTGGGCCCATTTGTTTTGGCATTTTTTTTTAAATAGATTTTATAGTGTTACATAATTTTGTGTAAAAAAAAATTACAAAGAAACTTTTTATAAAAGCTTCAAACGAAAATTTGGTTTGAATAGTTATTATTAAAATGTCATTTTAGGTATTTCATCATTTTATTGATATTTTTTTTGCATATCAATATTACAAAAAAATCACTTAATTTGAATCTATTTTAAATATATTTTCATCAAAATCATTTTTGAAATAAAACTTTTTCAAAAAATAGTAATTTTGACTATGTTTTGTTCTTCAATAATATATGTTTTTGTTATATGATGTCAAAATTAGTGTTTCAATTTAGAAAAACGGTTTTACAAAATTCATTTTAAAAAATACAAAGAAAAAATCTATTTTTTTAAAGCTACAACAAACGCACTCATTATCTAGTTTTAGAATAAGGGTCTTATTAACTTGTGTATAATGACTTTTAGGCTCTGTTCGAATCAAGGTTGTCAAATATGGACCGGTCGAACCGGAAACCGGGCCTGCATCCGGTCCGGTTAGTACAGAAAACCGTTCTGCGAGGGAACCGGTAATAGACCTCAAAAATCGGACAAAAACTGGGAAAAACCACTAAATCGGCCGGTCCAGACGGTTCAAAAAAAAAAATTTCAAAATAAAGTCAAACTTATTAATGAAAGGCTGGAAAAAAGGATTGACTAATCCGTTTTTTAAATCTTCACATAATCACATTTACTACCTGGACTGGACTAAGGCCCAAAAATAAATAATAGCAAGATGACTCAATCTTCCAACCCATGTAATTCAAAAGAGAGACTTGGCGGGAAAGGCAGAGGAAGGCGCCACATCCCATGGGCAACGCCTTAGCCAAAAAGGTAACTGCTCAGATGGGGAATTCAAGTCAGATCCACGACGTGGGAGGAAGCAACCACCCCTCACCACCATGATGACATCGTGAATGATAAGTAACCACCCCTCACCACCATGATGACATCGTGAATGATAAGTAATCACTCATCACCACCACGAGGGTACGGCGGTGGAAGAAGGAAACCGCTACGATCATGGGGTATCCATGACGTGGCCGGTGAAGGCGGTTAGATGAGAGCCTCTGTAAATAGGAGTTCATACTTCATTGTAAAAGGTTCACAATTTTTGTATCTTGAGAAATACACATATCATTCATACGATCAATACAATTATCACCCCATTATTATGTAATTTCTATTTTGGTTTGAAATAAAAATTTCATGTCTAATGTATTAAAGTTTAAATTTTATATTGACTTTATGACATTTCATCTTTTTTATTATGTGTGAACTAAAGAATATTGAGTCATTATATATTTATCTATTTATTTTTAGTTATATATTCATTAAAATATATATATATATATATATATATATATATAATTAAAAACGATCCGACCCCGGTCTGACCGTTTGAACCTTGAACTGATAAGTTCACCGGTTCGATTATCGGTCCAGTTCTGACAACCTTGGTTCGAATTGATGAAACGGGATGAAACGGAGCAGAATGTAATATAATGGAGTGGAGTGGAATAGAACAAAGATTACATTCCATTGTTTGGATATTGTTCATTCCATTGCATACACTCCAAATTGGGATGAATGAAAAAATGAGAAGATTGAATGGTATAGAATGGAATGAGTTCCATCATATTCCATTGAACTTTTACAAATCCAAACAATGGAACATAAATATTTATCAATTTATTTCATTCCCTTCCATCCATTACCACCAATCCAAACATCGGAATTTGATGTATGATTTTAAAACAAAATTTCAATATTAAATTTCTTAACATATGATCTTAAAAATTTAAATAAGGTTCATCATAGTCCTAACATGTGTCATTAAAGTACATGGTAAGAATATTTCGAATAGGAATTATTTCTTGAACACAACAATTTTTGACATTCAAATAAATAAAATATACAATATTTAATACAAAATTACTATATACAATATTTAATACAAAATATACAAAAATATTTAATACAAAATTACTACTCCCTCCGTTTCTTTTTAAGTGCCAAAAAATGTCGAATTTACCATTCTTATTTAACTGTCCATTTAGTATTTTAAGGTACGATTTGTCAATTATACCCTTTTTCAATTGCTCATATATTTTTTAATAAAACTAATTAATGCTATATATTTGGAATACTAAATTTTTTTTAAAAAATTTTTTTTGGGTACATAACATATTAAATTTTGTTTTATTTTTGTGCGCATAATAAATTAAATTTATTGGAAAGAGAAAGTATGTGCAAAAAATAGGATTTTATTGGTGAAATAAATTAGTGTATAATAGGAAGATAAGGTGCAAAAATACACTTTCTTAATTTGGTGTTACCATTCAAAATGGACACTTAAAAAGAAACGAATGGAGTATATATAATAAAATATTTAATACATGTTAACTTTTCCTTTAAAATAAGGACAAATCTTACATGCATTGCTATAGGTACATTTCTTACTTTTCCTCTCACAAAGAAGTAGTTTTTAAATTGAAAAACAGTTTTTTTTTAAATAAAAAAAATTAAAAAACAAAAAAAACCACCTTTTTGTGAGTGGAAAAGTAAGAAATGCACCTATAGCAATACATGTAAGTTTTGTCCTTAAAATAATACTCCTTTCGTCTCACAATAGGTGTTTTTTTGGACTTTTCACACTTTCTAAGGATATAATTAGGTTGAGTAAAAAAAAAAAAGGAAATCATTAGTTGTGCTGATTTATTTTTTGTAGTATTAGTTGTGCGGATTTTAACAATAAAATGAGTTTGTTTACTGTACAAAATGTTCTTATTAATGGTAGTTACTAGTTAGTTTAGTAGATTCATTTGGTGAATTGAAATGCAATAAATAAAAGTAATTTATTGGGAAAAATAATAAATGATGTCTTAATATTCTAAAAAGATCAATATTTTGAGACGGAAAAAGTTCAAAGGAACACTTATTATGAAACAGATAGAGTAATAAATATGCGCATATTGAGCTTAGGCCCCAATGCTACCACCTAAGTGTAAATTTTTTTTTATGGATATGGTTGAGTTTGCAAGAGGGTATTCGAAGATAATTCCCAAGTGCGTCACTGATAAAAGGTTGAATAACTTAACATTTTGTTTGTGATATTTGATCAATTTATTGCAGTTTAAACCTTAATGTCTCATTATCTCTAATAGCTTTGAAGTTCATTTGAGATCGAGTGGAATGGCTTACAAGAGACGGATAACTTGAGATCGATTTTTCTCAATTTGACCTCAATAAGTTGGATGAAACATGTTATTTTAATTTGAAGTTGATGAATTGATGCTAAGATGCATCATCATTATCATCTTGGTGGAGTAATCCTGATTCAAATCAATGAGAATGTATACTAGTACATCAAAAAATATAACAAACTAAAATATATTTATCTGTGGGAGAGAATCATAATATACATGTTGAAAGATAAGTGGTATGATCAAAGTTCGAACTCAAACTCTTTCAAATAAAATACAATGTCTCGGTCAAATGAGCTAAGCTCACGGGACATTGCAATTGCAGGTTTCAATTTTATTCACGAGGCTAAACACAATCGAAGAGGAGGCTATGACAATCAATAAATTTATTTGTTAATTGATCCATAAAAAAGTTTTTCACGTGACTTTTTAAACCCAACTTCGGAGTAAAGTTTAACTTCTCATAATGTTTTTTTTTTGTGTGAACAATACAGAGGAGAAAAGCAATCAACCTCCTTGAATGGAATTGACATTCTAAGTCTAGATGAACTTGATGACTAGCTGCCACCACAATGACGATATGAGAATCTCACTTCACGTTGCAAGGCTAATCTATACTCTGCAGAAATTTTTTTTTATTCATGGGATAACTCATGAGCATTTCATGGAAAATATCAAAGCCAAGGGACATGTAATTGAGGTAGGATTATTATCCAACGCCAGAAGGGCAACATGAGTACAAAATTTGGAATCAGTGACTGATGTAGCGGGGACCTGAAATCAGACTGCCTAGCAGGTCTTCGGGAATCTCCAATCTGGAACCCACATGAGCAACAGAATAAACTACATGATCAAAGGAAAACATTATAACTTTAGCGCATTATAACTTTAGCGCAAAATAGAAATAGAAAATCCTGGAAACTGAATTGACTGTCAATTGAATATACCCTCTCTCAGGGGGTACGCCTTCCCATGGTCTGTTCAAGGTCGACAGCTCCCACATCATCACACCAAAGCTAAAGATATCACATTTTTCATCGAATGGTTCATTTCAGATGAGTTCAGGGGCCATCCATTCTGGAGTTCCAGCCGACAAAGAATCTCTGATTGGAGGATCTAACATTATTCTTGAAAGCCCAAAATCACAGATTTTCACGGTCCAATGTTTTGTTCACTAGACAATTTGCACTTTTCAAATCACGGTGAACAATCTTCATACGGTGTATGCACATCAAACCCCTACATATCACCAAGGCGTTCACATCAATATTGACATTATGACATATCAAATGTAGTTTTCAATACTATAAACAATTGAGTGATTAAAATTTGAAATGACGCAAAACCTCACCCAAATTATGATTAAAAAGAGGTCATTGGTTGAAAATTTGTTGACACCACTGGTCAACAAAATTAGAAGGAAACTATAATATAGACCAGATACATCGATCATTCAATGAACCTAAAAAGCAAACTTTTCTTAAAATAAGGACTAGAAGGAATATAACAGTTTATTTAGCAACCAACTTCCTCAATAAATAGAAATTCCAGGATGGAGGTTTTAGATAAAGGAAGGACGAGAAAGAATAGATTTAGACTTGTGATTATTCAGAACTTAGAACATCATATACTCCCCCTTTTTTTTAAAAATAATTTATCACTTATCATGTTGTTTTGCTTGAAATTGTAATTAAAAATAATCTCTACAGTACAACAGCAAATCTTAAACTAGCAAAAACTTTGCATCGCATGCTTTACAAATTATATCTAATCACACAATGTTCAAATCACATTACTTCAGATTACGATAACCATGAGAGTTAAAACTTACCGATCCCTAAACGGGTTCCAACAGTTAATAATGAGAAGTCAATACTCCATGCTTCATATGGCAATAAAGGTTGGTTATTGAACATTTGAGATTCAATTACTTTATTCCAGGTCGACTCCAGTTCATCATTAACTCCAAATCTTGATCGCTCGCTTCGCATAGAAGCTTGACCTCTATAGTCATGTGGTGAAGATGGTAATGACATTGCCTTTTGTGATGTTACTTGGTCCCGCTGCAAAGACATGCTCCATGTTTTAGCTAATACAACTTTTTACAGAGCACTATAAAAATCAATAATGATTGACAAAGGAAATGAGATGCTGAAGATTCACAGGCAGAGAAATGTTTGATAAGATGAAGATAAGGTTTCAAAAAAGCATACTCAATTTTTAGCCATTTACAGAAGAAAAAAAAAATCGAAAACCTAGCCATAGCAATCATCAAATTTCACAGCAATTATCAAGCATCACAACACGAAATTAAGTTTAATTTAAGATTTAGAACATGCATAACAGTAATCCGCTACTTATGTAGCGGATTTAACAAGTATATACCAGTAAAAACAATTGCAAAAATTACAGGAAAAATTTGAAGAAATGAACTAACCTCGTAGTAGATAATGTTTGAAGTTGTTTTTGAGTAGATTTCGAACAAAATGGTGAAGACGATCGATTTGAAGTTGATTTCGTGATTTGGGGTTTTGGAACAGTTTTTGAGTGGTTTTTGTGTTTTTTTTAACTGGCAGAATGGAAGGGAAAGGTGTTGGGTTCCTTATATACGTTATGACAATCCGCTACTTAGCAGATGGTTTTAAAGAATCTGTTAATAGCGGATGAATTTGGTAAATTTGTTAGGCTCGCTAAAAAATAGGTAAAAAGAAAATCACAAATATTCTTGTGTTTCACTTTTTCCAAGGTACCAGATTTTTTTCCTTTTTTGGAAGATAGTATCATTTATCACCATATCAGAGCCATATATCCTTCAAACGGCCTGAAATACATCAGATCAAAAAATGACAAAAGATTTCGACTCTTTTTAGCTTATTTGTTGTGTTAAGAATCGGCAGATGTCAACAGTGCTATCAAGAGTCAAAACAATAGGCTAAAAATATAATTTAGAAACAACAAAAGAAAAAGGAAAAAAAAAAGAAATGTTCAATAAGATGCAGAAGATTCATTATCAAACAAAAGCCTATTGTTTTAGCATACATTTTAAACAAAATAGACAGTATATACATTATCAAACAATTTAAACTCCTTGAATAAAATCAAGGATCAAACTTGCACATCGTTGTCGAACGTTTACAAGTTCATCCTCCTGGAATGGTTCTGGATTTCCAAATATCTGAATGAATGTTAAAATAGCATTCAATTAGCACATCAACGTAAAAAAAAAAAACACAAATTAATAATATAACTAGTTAAAAATTATATTACCTTCATCCATGAATCAATATCAATAATACCAGCAGATACAATTTTCAACATATGTATCATAATATAGTAGCCGGACTCATAACTCTCTGGTTGTCTTTGACACTAAATTTGAATATCAAAGTTGAATTTAGTAATTCACTCATGTGCAATTATTTTGGATATATATAAAATATCAAATTTGATTAGGGGAAAAAATGATATATGAAGTAACTTCGATAAATTATAAATGAATTTTAAACAACTTACAATAGGGTAGATCCATGTTGGTTTCTTTTGAACACCTTGCAGCTTATGATATCCACCCAAAGCTCTATGACAATAATAAAACATTGATTAAACAATAAGTTATATACTTATGTCTTAAAACATATCACAAAGTCCATGTATGATAAATAAATTAAACACTTACGAATCAACAATGAGAATAATATTTTTATCCGGCTTTCTTTCCAATGAACATAGGAATACTACATTATTCTTCCTAGGACAAATAATGAGCAATTGCCAATGATGACTACATCGAAGAACAAATAGTTAGATTAGTGCTGAATATAGTTCTCTTTATTATAAGTTATGAACGAAAATGAACATTTACTTACTTGTTGTGATAAGGTGCTAGGTAACACTCTTTTTTATCATCGGATAACTTGTTTTGTATGTAGGTTTCAGCATTAGTTGGATCATGTTGACTTTGAATGAAACATGGATCGATAAATCCATACAAGTCATTCTTACCCACATCAATAGAAAGCCGATTCAAATACCTAAAATATTGAAATTGAACTAAATATTAATTATAAATGATAACTAATTAGTTAGCTAAGCTTATAAAAATCTACTTACGTTAACCACAATCGTAGAATAGTTATGGATAACTCTTGTTTACCCATACACAACTCCACAATATCTCTCTGTGAGAGCCAAAGAGACTTCATCCTATCGTGTTCCAAATCGAGCTTTATAGATTCTGACATACACATCGCCTTTAAAACCAATTGTTGGACGGAATCTAGTTGAGGCTCAGACTTTTTGGGTGAAACATCGTCTTTCTGAGATCCATCAACATCCTAACGTTTGGGATTGCAGATTAGTTAACATATTTAAGAGGTTTCAAGTGTAAATAGTGAGAGACATGTGTAAATGTAATGAATACCTTAATAGAAACAATTTGCACGAGTCTTTTCGGCCATTGGATGAAATGGTTGAGGGCCTCCTCAACCGTTTCCACCTCGTCAGTGGGAATAGGAACTTGAGCGTGTGAATCTAGCACCTCGCTAACCACCACCCTCACCATATCATTTTCTAGCATCTGATTATGTATGGTTGGCCCCAACTTGTACACATTACCATAGGCCACTAGATGAAATAAATTATCAACATACAGTTCACATTGTTCTGGGATTTCATCCACCTCCGGTATAGGAGGCACAATAGATGAACTACCCTTCGTACTCAAAGGTACAGCTGTATTTCTAGAACAAGTTGGGAAATTCGAGGGTTTTTTAGAGAAACCCATAGCTTCCAGATCCTGCATCAATTCCTCTTTAATTTGCTGAGTGAGCTCCACTTTTATGGTCTGTAGTTGTTCACTACTAAAAACAGGAGGGTTGGAGCCACGTGGTGGTGGTGGTCCAAAGTATTTCCGAATACCCACACCTCGACCAAAACCACGAACACGGCCGGGATGATCAGGTCGGCCAATGGCTTCTGTCAAAATATCGTTACGTCCTTCTGGAACAAAAGTTCCTTGAGATGTTTTTTCAACCAAGGAATCCTAACATCATACAATTTTAAAAATAATTTAGACAATTGTAAGTTACTTGTATAATTACAAAATTTGAGTTGCATAAATACTTACAATTTTTTCGGCAATAATGCGTGCGTCCTCAGTTGTGTAATCTCCTGATGGCTTTTGTCGTGCTCTCTTCCATTTCTCATGACGTGCTGGTGGAGATGGAGGTGCAGCTACCGAACCACCCAAAGATTCTTGCTTTTGTTTTAATTTCTCTTGCATCATCTTCTCTTCGAGCAACTCATATCCCCCGCGAGACAATCTGTGAGGGGTTTTATTATGAGCCACCATCATTTGCGCTCTCTTTCTAATCTCCTATTAATGCATACATGCGAATTAAATTTAGTACTAAAAATAAATTTGATTGACCAACTAAATTATAAATTCAACTAACCTGGAAAGACGGGGCTAGTCGTATCTGAACAAACGCCTGCCATGTTTCCTCATCAAGAAAATCATAGATCTCAAGAGGAGATCTGTCACTACGATCCCCATGTACATATGTACAAGTCAAATAAGTCTTAAATCCCTTCCAACTCTCACCTGCATGTGCAACCCATTTCTTTCGTAAGAACCCAGAATTAGGAACATCCCATACTTTCTGCATTACACAACAAATTGGAGGAGTTAGTGAATGACAATAATATAGTTAAATACAACATTTACAAACATAATTCAAATTACCAGGATATCTTTCCAAACTTCATCCTTCACGCTCTGATCTACGGAGTCCCAATCCTCCGTCAAAATACTGATTTTGCTTCGACCAAGGAAACCAACATAACTCTTGAACTTTGTCTTGTTTTCCCCCAACGCATTTCCAGTTGATTCATCAAATTCAATTGATAATTTTTGTCCATCAATAAGGTCAAGTGCTAACTTCTTCATCCGCGTGGCACCTCTAACTTTCCTTTTGGTAGACTGGGTGTCTGACCTGTTTTGGGTAGGAGTTGGTAGATTTTTAACTTTTGCGATTTGTTCATTTCGATCATTCATTGAAGTCGTTCTTTCCGTTTCCCTGTTTCACACCAATTTAGCTTATAGTTATTCTTTGAAGTAAGTTCTTAACATATTGCATAACTTGAATCACGCACTCTTTTTTCTAAAACACATAGTATACACCAAATAGAACCATGATCATAAATCAAAGTTATGTTTCATATATTTCAAATTAATTCTAGCATATAATTGATTTTGACATGTTTGGTTACTCTCGACTAGCATTGATTTTGCCTCCATAATTGAATATAAGTTGAAGCTAGGACTTGCAGCTTTTGAGTCTAAACGCGATTTTTACACTAAAATTTATTGTTCAACTCACTTGGATCAAGTTACAAAATCAATTTTTCTCACCATAGAACCAAACATGCATGCATTATACTCAATAACTCCCCAAGAAACACAAATTTGCATATGTAAAAAAATAAAAAAATAGAGAAGGGTCTCACTTAGAGTGGTTGGTTTTTTGCAGCTGCAGCATCCTCTGACAGTCCTTTTCAAATTGCATATTCTGTTTCTTCAAATCAACATTTCTTCGCTGCTTCGACGATTCCACTCTCTCGTGTATCTCACCAAACTTCTCCTTAGCATTTCTTCGTTGCATGGATGACTCGACATTCTCATGTATCTCACGAAACTTCTCCTTAGCATTTCTTCGCTGCTTCGGTGACTCGACTCTCTCGTGTATCTCACTAAACTTCTCCCTTGCACTTTTTCGCTGTTTCGATGACTCGACTCTCTCGTGTACCCCGCCAAACTTCTCCATAACATATGCAACCTCTCTACTCCCAAATTCTCTATCACTTCTTCCTGCAACCTCTCTATACCCAAATTCCACATCCTTTCTTCCTCTCTTCCTCTTCCTATTCTCATTGCTCAACTCTGAACCATCTGAATTATCAAAATACGAATCATCGGAATCTGAATTATCAATCTCTGCTTCCGCTGCAGCAGCAGCCGCTGCAGCAAATGCAGATAAATTCCGGCGAAAACGTGACTCCTCATCCACACTCTCCTCCTCCGTTGTCACAGTTGCAGGTCGCTTCAGAGTGCTCTGAGCACCAGATCGACGACCAACCGGTGCAAGTGCCCATGCCGGAACCTTCACAGGGGGTTCAACCGCCGGTGAAACATTCTTCGTCTGTAAAGTATCACCAATTAGCGAATCGAGTTTATCGAAAAAAGGAAATGCATCATCGTTATCTGAAAAATCGTTTTCAGAAACCCTAGCTTTCTCGATTTCGTACTTCTTCTTCAGAGCATCGATTCGATTCTTACATTGAACGTAAGTGCGGAGAGATTTACGACTGTAACCGCAGCGGTGGTTAACGGCTTTCGCGATTTCTTTCCAGTGATACTGACGCAAGCTTTTGCGGTTAAACTTCTGGTAAAGTTTTCCCCAAGCGTCGATGAGTGTGAACGTGGCTTCTTCGGACCAGCCGTCATCGAGCACGGTGGACGGAGAAGGTTGAGTTCCGGTGACGGAGTTCATATTTTGCGGTGCTGTTGTTGTTTGTTTCTGTTGTTGTCTGTGTTTTTGAAATCGGTTGTTTTGAATTCGGTTCATCTGAAAAGTTTTGCTAGTATTCTATGACGTTAGGGTTTTATGCGATCTAAAAGTGGGGAAGGACTATTTTCTTTTTGGGTAAATAGACCAATACCCCCCTGCAAAGTTGGTGTTTTATGCGATACCCCCTGTAAAAATATTTCTTGTAAATACCCCCTACTTTCTCAAGATTCCCTATTTTACCCCCTCGAGTGCACACCGCCGCAAGGAATCTCCACATGGCGTGTCCACATAGATTTTTTTGCCACGTGTCATGTCCACGTAGGATTTTTTGACACGTCATCCCTTAAAAAAATATTACTTTTTTTAAAAAAAATGATTAAAAAAAAAACAAAAAATTAAGAAAAAATAATTAATGTTATTAAAAAATTAATTATTAAATAAATTAATAATTAAGAAAAAAACAAATTAAATAAAAAATAAAACAAAAAATTAATGTTATTAAAAATAATTATTAAAATAAAAATAACGAATTAAATAAAAAAAATATTTTTTTTAAAAAAAAAAACAATTTTTTTTAAAAAGAATTAAATAATACTCCCTCCGTTCCTTTTTGTTTGTTGTTTGAGAAAAAATAGGCCAAATTAAGAAAGTGTATTTTTGTACTTTATTTTCCTATTATTCCCTTTTTTTGGAATATATTATACTCTAATTTTAATCCACCAAAAAATTTCTATTTTTTTGCACACACTATGGGCCCGTTTGTTTGAGATTTTTTCTCACAAAAATCTATTTTTTTTGTTAAAAAAATCACTTTTTTTATTTTTGATGTGTTTGTTTCAGATTTTCATAAAAATCATTTTGTTAAAAAAATCATTTTTGAGTCCAAAATGAAAAGCTATTTCTAATAGATTCTTTCAAAATCTATTTTTTTTAAAACACGGACCATGTGTTTGTTCTCAAAAATGATTTTTATAATGGTAAACAAACACAAAACAACTTTAGATTTTTTTCAAAATCTCTACAAAATAAATCTATTTTTTCAAAATAGATTTTTTTAAAAAAATCTATTTTATTTTAATCTCAAACAAACGGGCCCTATCTCTTTCAAAAAATTAAAACCACCAAAAAAAGATTATATGAAGAAGTTTAGTAAAAAAAAATACAATAAAAAGATTATATGAAGAAGTTTGGTAAAAAAAAAAGATACAATAAAAAAATTATATAAAATTTAGTCAATAAAAAAAATTCGGAAGAAGGGTATAATAGGCAATATATAACCTCAAATTATCAAAACAACAAATAATTTGAAACAAATTTGTTTTTCTAAAACAACAAACAAAAAGGAACGGTTTTTTAAAATAATTTTTTTAAATTAAATAAAAAATAAAACAAAAAATAATTTATTTTTTAAAAAATAAATAAATAAATCTTTTTTTTTAAAATAAAAAAAAATTTAAATAAAACAAAACATTAATGTTATTAAAAATAATTATTAAAAAAATAATAACGAATTAAATAAAAAATAACAAAAAAATAAATGTTATTTTTTGTTTTTTAAAAAAAAATTTTTTTTTTTTAGGGGATGACGTGTCAAAAAATCTATGTGGACACGCCACGTGGAGATTCACTGCCACGGTGTGCACTCAGGGGGTAAAATAGGGAATCTTGAGAAAGTAGGGGGGTATTTACAAGAAATATTTTTACAGGGGGTATCGCAAAATACACCAACTTTGCAGGGGGGTATTGGCCTATTTACCCTTTCGTTTTTTATAGTATTAAGGGACTGAATTGTAAATTTAACATTAAATAATAATAAAATCTTAATTTTTAAGGATTGAATGTGCTAAGATAAAATTTTAAAATTAAAGATTTTAACATGATTTTAAAATTCAAATGATATTCCCTCAATCTCAGACTCTCGGGTTTTTCTTGGAACAACTTACAAGTACAACTCCAAATCTTTAATAAAATAATGTTTATGTGGAAGGATAAATATGAGATCAACTGAAGTCAATTTGAAAGTTTGCGAGTACAACTTTTTATGATCTTTGATCAATTTATTGTAGTTTAAACCTTAATGTCTCATGATCTCTAACAGCTTTGGAGTCCATCTGAGATAAAGTGGAATGACTTACAAGTACATCTACATCTTGGGATCGAGTTTTCTCAATTTGACCTTAATAATTTGGATGAAACAAGTTACTTTAAAATGAAGGTGATGAATTGATGGTTATTGTGGGAGTGGTAAATTAGATTAGAGGGAAAAACCGAAAGAAGATGCCAAGATGCATCTGTTGGATATCCAGTTCTTTAATTTTTCGGTGTTGGGTATCGAACTGAGTTCATCTAGATTAAAGAACGAATCCTCAATCAAGTGACTTCTCGAGAGAAAGGCCTTTCATTTCTAATATCATCAAGTCTTTGTTATTGTTATATGCCAACTATTAGCAAGTGAATATGGTTATTCATTCCATACCATAGCTAGGTCTGTCTATTCTCAGCTTAATTGTTATTTGCTTGATTTGATTCCTCTTTACATATTGAGAATAATTATTTGATTAATTAAATGAGTTAGTTTATTATCGATGAAAAAGAAAGAAAAAAAAACTTCAAACATTGTTTGATATATAAGATGAGTTTAGATTAGACTAATAGAAGAGGTTATGCACCACGCAGATTGCCAATTTAACAGCAAATAGATTCTTCCTTTAGTCATTGTATGGGTTACTCACGCACCCTACAAAATGACCAAAATACTCATACGTGGCTTAAGTCACGAATGTAGAAAAAATGAGTAATTTTGAAAAATAACGCCCGCTACTTGAGTCGCGGATGTTATAATTGGTAGGATGTTTTGGGGGTGTCCGTAGCACAAGTCACGGACAGGGGCATTTCGTAGGGCACGCCTAAGAAATCATAGGTTGGCAAAAGTAATAATCTTCTATTATAGTATAAATCTTATCAAAAAATATTCTGATAATGTATTTTTCTGTGTGAATAATGAGAGGGAGAAAAGCAATCACCCTTTTTGAATGGAATTGAGATTCTAAGTCTAGATGAACTTAATGATGAGAATCACACTTCGCATTGCAGCCTTGCTACGAAACTTTTTATTCATAGGAAAACTCATGAGCTTTTCATGGATTTTATTTTCTTATAATATCAAACCTAAGGAACATGTAATTGAGGTTGGATTATTATCCAACGCCAGAAAGTGACATGAGTACAAAATTTGGACTCAGTGACTGAAGTGCTGTGCTCTCATTCACAAAACAGAATAACATAGGTACATAAAATGTATACAAAAAATAAAATAAAAGAGAGATTGTACGTCCGGGTGTAGAACTCGATACTATACTTGTGTCCGGTTTTGGAGTTGAAAATAAATCATGCTATTATTTTCGATCAAAAATAGTTTAGTCCTTTGCATTGCTCAGCAAATATGCAAGATGTATTGAATTCATCCCTCATTGCCTCAAAAAGAGATAAGTTTGCAGCACAGGGGCACGGCAACAAGAGCAGCATTAATTTATATTTTGAAATGTTCAGAGAACAAAATTTACAGTAGTCCACAACATCAGCCGATAGATGACAGTGTAAAAACTCTACCCAAAGTTTTCTATGTACAAAAGATATAAGATTATGTCAACACAATGAGTATTCCATGTCCACCAAACGAGAGAGAATCTCATCACAACTTGGCCGTTCATGGGATTCTGCCCAACAATCTGTAAACAAAAATGAAAAGAAAATGATCAAGTTGAACCAGATGGGTCAAGTTTTATCATCAAAATGTGATAAAAGAAATGTAGCGGGGACCTGAAATCAGACTGCCTAACGGGCCTTCGGGAATCTCCAATCTGGAACCCTCATGAGCAACAGAATAAACCACCTGATCAAAAGAAAAAATTATAACTTTAGCACAAAATAGAAATAGAAAATACTGGAAACTGAATTGACTGTCAGTTGAATATACCCTCTCAGGGGGTACGCCTTCCCATGGTCTGTTCAAGGTCCACAGTTCCCACATCATCACCCCAAAGCTAAAGATATCACATTTTTCATCGAATGGTTCATTTCGGATGAGTTCAGGGGCCATCCATTCTGGAGTTCCAGCCGACGAAGAATCCCTGATTGGAGGATCTAACATTATTCTTGAAAGCCCAAAATCACAGATTTTCACGGTCCAATGTTTGTTCACTAGACAATTTGCACTTTTCAAATCACGGTGAACAATCTTCATACGGTGTATGCACATCAAACCCCTACATATCACCAAGGCGTTCACATCAATATTGACATTATGATATATCAAATGTAGTTTCCAATACTATAAACTATTGAGTGATTAAAAAGAGGTCATTAGATGAAAATTTGTTGACACCACTGGTCTAACAAAACAAAATTTCAATTAAACAAATATTTGCTTGACTGAAATGGTAGATCATCTGCATTCGATAACATATGGTGATTTATAAATAAAACCTAAAGCTTCTTATTAGCAGTAAATCCATGTCAATCGGACAAAAATTATGACCATCTTAAAATCAATTGAAAGAATAGTTATAATTATTTTATTCACGATTTAGAACACATGAATTAATAAAATTCGACAAGAGTCAAAACATTGCTTCATATAACGTGATGACGGGACAGTGACGAGTATCATGTAATGAACCACAAACGACATTGAATTTTTAATGTCTTAGAATTTGGATTGGGTCAAACTTAAGTCTTACAAAATTTATTTGTAAGGTAAGGACTACTCACGGCTTGTAAACACATTTCCGGGCCTTATCTCATCCAATGTGAGACTCTTAAGACACCCTCTCTCACACCCAAGACTGGACATCTAGAGACATAAATTAATTGGAAAAGGAAGGAAATAAATCATGGAACGCAGACAATAGCAGCGGTTTCTTAGGTGAAATTAAATGGACAGGGAACTTATGAGATTGACTGGAAGATAATGAAACAGTAATAGACGTGTTAGTTGTAACAAGTAACAATTGTTTAGCATAAATGCATAATCATAGTACATACTTGCATATGTCACGCAACATCTTTAGTCGTCTCCGCAAACTGAGCTTTTTCTTCTGACCGCTCAAATGTATCAAGTAATACAACGAACCCATCTCCATATATTCCGTAACCATGGATAAACGTGGAGGCTTTGTGCATGCACCAAGAAATAAGATAACTGCATACAATTTCACTACTATATAAATAACACCTAAACTGAAAGGAAAGATGATACATGATATATTTATTTAACCAAGCTTACATAATAAGTATTACTTTGTATACTTATCAGTAAGGAAGATTTTACTAAAGACAACAATTGAGAAGCCCTTTAATTAATTACCATATGTATAAAACAAATATGCAAGATCAATGTGAAATCCAAAACTATAGAAGTAAATAGTTTAAGTGTTGGAGAATACCATTAGGATGTCGGAGTCGGCTGGATGAAAACAAAAAACAAATTCAAAGGAAAAACAGAAAGAGTCAGAACATGTTGGACACAACAGAAAAAGGCCAACGAACTGCATATCAACAACCAAATACCTCAGAATAGATATTTCATTACAGAAATCTTCCATGTTTTCAGCGGTTAAATCTTGCTCTAGAAAAACCTTGATAGCAACATCTGTGCCATTCCATATGCCACGGAAGACTTCTCCAAAGAAGCCTGAAAAAGAAGAATATAGATGGTCAAGCAACAGTTAACTATCGCATTCCTACATCATCCCTCAAGAACAAACCCTTGAATTAACTGTACCATAAGCATGCCAAAATGATAAATCTGTTTTTTTTAAAGCTGAATAGCAGTTCTATAAATCTGTTTTCTATGCAGTCCTTGGGCCGGATACCGAGTGTTAAAGAAATAGCAGTTCTATAGAAATAAATTCCAAATTGATAAAACTATTTTTTTAAAACTGATAGTTAATACTCCCTCTAGTCCTTCTTATAAAAAAAAGTTTGTTTTTTAGGTTCATTGAATGATCGATGTATCTGGTCTATATTATACACCAGATACATCAGTCATTTCAATGAACCTAAAAAGCAAACTTTTCTTATAATAAGGACTAGAAGGAATATAACGGTTTATATAGCAAGCAACTTCCTCAATAAAAAGAAATTCCAGGATGGTGTTTTAGATAAAGGGGGGACGAGAAAGAATATAGATTTTGACTTGTGATTATTCAGAACTCAGAACATCAAGTACTACCCTTTTTCTTAATAATTTATCATGTTTTGCTTGAAATTGTAATTCAAAATAATCTCTACAGTTCAACAGCAAATCTTAAACTAGCAAAAAATTTGCATAGCATGCTTTACAAATTATATCTAATCGCACAATGTGAAATATATTACTTCTGATTATGATAACCATGAGAGTTAAAACTTACCGATCCCTACACGGGTTCCAACAGTTAATTCTGAGAAGTCAATATTCCATGCTTCATATGGCAATAAAGGTTTGTTATTGAACATTTGAGATTCAAGTACTTTATTCCAGGTCGACTCCAGTTCATCATTGACTCCATATCTTGATCGTTCACTTCGCTCAGAAGCTTGACTTCTATAGTCATGTGGTGAAGATGGTAATGACATTGCCTTTTGTGATGTTACTTGGTCAAGCTGAAAAGAATATATGGTGGACCTTTCATCAAGACCATCAACATGAAAATTTGACAGCTGTCATTGCAGAATGAGAATCACATGTAGAACGTGAATGATTTTTAAATTAACTAAAAAAAGAAAATCACCCTACTCAGAAACAAAAGGGCAAAGGCATGCTCCATGTTTTAAAAGAATAGCTAATCCAACTTTTTACAGAGCACTAAAAAACAATAATGATTGACAAAGATAAAGAAAATGAGATGCTGAAGATTCACAGGCAGAGAAATGTTCGATAAGTTGATGAAGATTAACAGGCAGAGGAAAAAAAGGTTTCATAAAAGCATACTCCATTTTTAGCAAAATAGAGAAAACATACATTTTTCTGAAGATCAGCATCACTACTTCTATTGTTTGGAGAATTGGAGAATGAGTTAGCATCCCCGCGTTCTCTCATAAGACGGTTTTGCTTTAGTGTTTCATTCATTGCGCGTACAGCCCTGCAATGAATAGATCACGAGGTATCAGTATTAGAAATACTTATAAATAAGCACATAGATAATACAATACATAATTAGTACAACAAATGTATTTGAAATACTTATAAATGAGCACATACATAACACAATACATAATTAATAATTGATACAGCACAACAAATAACCATGTAAGAAGAAATTTTTTAAATAAAGGATCTTTGATGCACACCTCAAATGAGTATGTATTATATCATACATTTTCTGCATCAAATATTTAGCATAAAGCAGGAACAGATAAAATACCAAGCCTCTCTACTCAACATAATCTATCAAAATATTTCATTTTGAAGTTAAGCTAAATTACAAGCATAGATTAACTAATCAAGCAACTGTGATCCATAGCATTTTGATTTGGCATGTAAGTATTTATTGAAAATGTGGAAGGATGCATGGCACAAGAACAAGAAATCCTCAACAAACGGAGATGAAAAAGGGAAAAGAACAATGAAATAAAATTAAAACATTCTTTTGATATCGGGCAAAAAAAACTCTTGCAATGAGCTTTTAGCTCAATTGACACTAACCAACTTGGGTGTGAGAATAATATAAAAGTTTTGGTCACAATCTCCCTCCCCTAAGATCTACCCAGGTACTTGCACAACCAATGTACTAAAAAGAGTATGTTGCTAAAATTTCTTGTATTGCACTCAACCCAAATGCATCGTACGACACAAAAAGTAAGATCCAAAGTGAAGGCAAACAATGCAATACACTCCACATAGAAGCAAGTACAAACCCAGAAGCATTATGGAACAACTATCAACCTTACGATATCATCCCCAATCTCTGGTGTAATGCTGATGCTTCTTCGTCGTATCCTACGAGCTTCTGATGAGGACGCACCATCTGATCTATAGCTGGACCTGAGAAACAGATAAACACCTCATAAATCATTTATTTAAAGGGTTTTTCTATCATGTGCAAACTTGCAATGTTAAGAAATTTAAAAGAGTAAGTTTGTATGGAAACTTGTGTATTTTTTATTAAATGTGTAACTTTTTTATAAATAATTGATGTTTTTTAATAAATAGTTACTATTTTTAGTTACTTTAACATGTGCAATATTGCACATGTTAGACAAACCCTTATTTAAATAATGAGATGATAAAGAACACGGACAAAAAAATGGTGGATAATTCCACAAATGCTTATAGCAAACAATAAAGAGAAAAGGAAGTATGTCAGCCAACATAAAATCCCACCAGCTTTAACAAATCTATTACAATTCACGTCTTTGTCGTTTTTACTATTATTTACTTCTTTAGCTTTAGGCCTTGTCGGTTTTGATGGCAGCACTTCAAATTGGAGCTGATACACCCTAATATGAAGGTGCTATTAAAGATTAATGCACAAGTTTTTAAGCAAGATTCTTACAACTTCACAATATTTTGTGGCATCTGGAGAAAATGTAAATAATTACAATATCAAATCTGCAGATTCCATAGCTCGAGGGGATTCCTCACAAACTAAAAAAGTGATCTCATGTCTCATAAAAGTGTTTCAGTGAATTTCATCGCATATTTATCTTTAATGAGTTTGACTACACCTCAAGTAGCAAATCAATTGATAAAGGACTATGCAAACGCATTATGTCTATTACTATGTTTGCATCATGCAAATAAATATCAGTTATCACTTAGCACCAAGTCTTGCCCGAGAATGAAAAGAGAAATGGTTGAAAAAGTCAGGTATATAAATTGATAATTAGTTTCCTAAAACAAAAATAAAAGTAAAAAAACATGCCATGGCAGTACAAGATTGGGTTTAGAAAAGTTTGTTGGCAAGTTCTTTTTTATTCGAAACTGTTGAGATATGCATTGATTTGATTCTTTACTATTTAGATATTCCTTCTTGTATATAATTATGATTTTATTAGAATTGGTTTAGTCTAGATTTATTCCTTTAATTAAGGAATTGTCTTTGTACAGTTTTCACTATAAATAATATCAAGCTGAGAGCTAATCTCTCATCTCATTCAGTACCAAAACCCTATTCTTAAGTGGAACATAGGAAGAATCGGAAAGAAAAAAAATAGCTTGCAGCTAATGAATATAGTGAAAGCTCAGATATGTTTGGAAAGTTCCAAGGATAGTTTGGGCAAAAAAGCTTGTCTCTTGTAGCTTTTGCCAAAACCCTGGTTTGGAAATTCCAAACACCAACCAAAATAAACTTAAAGTATGCTGATGCAGGAGAAAACATGCAAGACCTTATAACTCTGTAGACATAATAGAATATAAGCAAACATTAAGGGGCCCTAAAGGTAAAAACCTTGATGTAGCCTGGTCATCAGCAAAATCTCTAAATTCTGTCCTGCCACCACTAAGCATGGACCGTGCACGCCCTCGAAATGATGGATGTTCTGGACTGCAAAACCATAAATATTTCAAACATAAGAAGACAGACCATGAGTTTTTCAATTTTTAAGTTAGTGTACAATTTAGAAATTGTTTAAGTACGCTTGCCACTATATGCAAAATGACAACATGTACATGACAAATTAGTATGGCAATTGCCATGTTAATCTACATAAGAAAGAGAAAGTAAGAGTGTCATCAACCTTTAAATTTTAGCGAGTCAAGATTATGATACCGTTTGAATCAAATTAATGGTGGATAGACAGTTACTAGTAGCTTAGTTTAGAGATAAGCTCTCTTCATAAAAGGCTTATCCAAATATGTGAAACAAAAAGGACTCACAATAAATTTAAAATTGTTGTATTGTTTGGAGATCATTAAGCATCAACTTGTGGTGTAAACAATGTCTACGCTATAGCCCATCAACAATATAAAACTTCACATACTGATAGAGACCGAGGGAAAAAGAGCAAACCAGAGCCAAGAAATACCACTACTTCCATCCAAAATAAGTTAGAGACTTTATATAACAAATCACAGTAAAAGCTTCAAGCTTCTACGAACCATGATTGACAAGATTTAAAAAACAAACCAAGGTCAGGAATAATACAGATCACATATACTGAACCTAAACCTAGCATACATCATTCCAGGAAAAATAAAGGGAATTATTATGAATAACCTTGAACTAGCCGTCCTCTGTTCAGCAATGACCTTTCTCCGACTACGCCGACCAAATGCGGTTGTAATATTGGGTTCACTATGAGATAAACTGAGATAATTCACAGAATCATTTAATAAGAAATAGTTGGTACAGTGCATGTTTTAGAGATTCTAATAAAACGAAGTTTCACATTATCACAATTAAATAAAATATAAGTTAATAAGACATCTTTCTACTGTGATGGGAAAAGGATCATTAAACATATCAGGACAAGCAATGATAAATATTACCTTGAACTGCTATTTGATCGTAACATCATATTTCTCAGCGAAAGGCCTGTTACATTTGAAGACGCTTCAAATCTTCTATGGAATTGAAGATTTTCCTCCTTCTCAGCACTGTAAGAGGGGCCAAAGTAAACCAATATCAATCAGTTGACAACTCTAGTAGCTGGAAGAACAGCTACAATAATGGAGGCCTAATGGTTTTGTATCTATACTCTATAGACTCGCGATTCACTTCTTATCGAGAACAAGAATACAGGAAGGTTATTTTTTATCTCATGATTTGGTATTTGCATGGTAAATGCACCATTAGAAGTTGAAAACAAAAGTAGAAACAAAAGGATGTCACTTTTAGGCATCTGAGTTTCACTAAATTTTGACTTTGCTCCACATATTCTCATATGCAACTGTGTTATCCTCAGCTATTAAACTCATATTTGATAAAATTCGAGTCCCCTGTCAGTTTTATCAGATGTTGGCATCCAATTTTTCTTCACATATTCTTTCTTATTGAATTTGATGGCTTGGAGACTATGTAGCACAATATCACATGCATCTACATTAATCTAACAGGAAAGCTTAATTGCAGAAATTGAATAACTACAACATCACTGTGCAATTGAAATTAGGGTACTAAAATCGAACTGAAGGGAAACAATACTGTAGTAAGCCCAAGCAACAATAGCAGCAGTTTGCAAAGATGTTAGGTACTAACCTCTCTGAAACTCCAAATAAAGGACTGTTTGGTTCTAACGGCGAATCACAAGAGTCATTTTCTGCTGAATCACTCTCTCCTGCTGCAGATATATGACTCATAAAAACTGCCTTGGTTGATTTTGGTAACAATTGACCCGGAAATCGCATAAGGTCAACCAGCATTTCCACCGAGTTTAATACAACTATCACAGACATATGCTTGTATGAATCTACACATTCGACAGCCCCATCATTTGGCAAGCCCTGATAAAGAGAACAATGGTACAAGACATATTCTTCTAAAATTATATAATGATGATTATGAACAAAATTGAATAACGAGAGAACAACAACAAATACTAAGTCCTTGTGTCGCTAGGTGAAAAGAGAGAAGTAAACCAGTAAATAGTATTGAAAATTTACTAATAATTCTTTGGACAAACACACAGTAGATATGTAACTAGATTGAAACAATAGCAAATTGGAAGGTAATAGTATACTCAATATAGCACAAAAATTAAGTCCACCAGCAGAAACCATTGGAGCTTACCACCATGAGTGTGCTTTCAAGACCTACAGTATCAGCTAATACTTTAAATAAGATAGCTCGAGGACGACATGAACCATGCTTTATTTGCCCCAGCATCTGGACTCCTCGATTCTCAAAAATGTGAGAGTTTTCATCAAACGCGGCTTTTGCAGGACTTTCCACACTGGGTCGCTTATAAAAATCAGAAACCTGTCCAAAAATAGAGGTTAATATAAATGTAAAACATATGCTTTAGAAAATAAATTAAATAATATGTGGAGGCAATCAAAAGAAGGTTATCACACGATTGATCTGATCCCAATAATGCCCACCAACAGACTTGGCACTAATAACTACAATGAAATGGTTCTTAAAATCAAAGTTGCAGCTGACTAAAAACCAAAAGCAAAAATTAACTCAGCCCACTCAAAAAAAATCTAAAATAAAAATGTTCTGGAAAGTTCTATAATATGACTATTTGGGAAATAATTTGACAACATAATTAGTTAAATGCAATCTAAACAACATAAAATGAAACTATAAAATACATAAACATATATTAGCCATATTAGGACATCACACAAAAATAATGAGTTGCAAAATAAAAAATAGTAAGCACATACCAATCCAGCTATCTTCTTAACTATTGCAGCTGGATTTGAGTTTAATCCTTTAACTAATGCCACAATCAGTTGCTTCAACATGGATAGCTTTTTATCTTTCTCTAGATCCACGAGAATGATATCAGCCCTGTAACCCTCTCCGCCCAAAGCATGAAGCTCCTCCAATGTAGGAATACTATCAAAAAGTTCCTTGAGTCTTGTCTCCTACACATTATCAAAGATTAACAAATGACAATGCAAGATAGAATAATCAATTTTAGTCACACATCAAGAGTCAGGACAGCAGTCACCACACCACTAACAAACTCAAACAGCACATACTATGATCCATGAATGACAGAGTCTTTGAGAGTTTGGTTCTCTGAGAGAACTTCTCTCCCACCCAAATAATCACTAATAACTCATTGATAACCAACTACGACTTTCCCTTTGCCTATTTATTCTTACTAACAACACATGCAATTGACAAACAAAATTAATTAATAAAAAAACATAGCTAGTACAAAACTGACCAAAGTCAGTTTAAGTCAGTTTTGGCGCTATAGTAATCCTTAATGAGTGGTCTAACATAGACCTCAGCCCCATCTAATAGCTTAAGCTTTTAGGTGAGCGGGCCCTTAGCAAGAATTATTAAGAGGACAAAGAAGATCCGTTTACAGTTTTGTCATTTTGACATTATAGCTAATTATGGAATAGTTATTGGTGAGGCTGTGAGGGGCCTATGAACCTTTTCAGATGCGGAATAAAATATAAGTTCTGCTAGAATATATTTAGATTAACTTTAGATTGTCTCGGTATACATTTTAAAATCAATTGATCATCTAATTGAGAAAGAAATCAAAGGGCATGTCTCTTAACTTCATTATATTTTCCTAATTTGCTACCTTATGTAATAAGAGTTTAATATTCTTAATGTAGTTAGTGGGTTTGAGATTTGTATCGGTCATACTAAGCTAATACTTGGACCCATTGGGTTAATATTTGACAGTTGACACACCACATTGGAATACAAAGCACCATATCATCTAAATAGACATTTGCAGTGCACTAAGAAGGTGTATAAATCAATTCTCACCGGAATGACTGAATAAAAACCACTTGGTATTGGTTCTGAAAGCATTCCAGTGCGCCAGAGAATTTGTGAAGCTCTCAAAGGTGACAAAACATTTTCATCAGAATGTCTAGGAGATTCTTTATTATTTACTGTCTCATCTTGAGAATCCAAAGCGACATATCCAAATTTTTCCACAAAATCTGAAGGCCACCATGATACATTAGCATTAGATGTCCCTTGCTCTGTCGACCCTGCATCTTCTCGTGTCTCCTCCATGTTCTTATATATTTGGAATGAAAAACCATTTCGCCACACTTGTCAACCCATAAGAAACATGTTCAAGCTAAAGGAAGCTCTTAAAATACAAATTATTGAAAAATAGATACTTCAGTAGCTCAAACTGTTTCAGCCTGGAGGCCATGTAACCTGCATGATAAAATAATAAGGTATTATAGCATATTGAAATGAAAAACAAAATAAAAAATGTAAGGGAATGAAAATATTCAAAATCGCTAAATAATGTAAAACCAATGCATTCGCTTCCAAAAGCTGGTAAAATCAACAAATAAAAATAAAAGTTGCAAATATGTTAAAATTGCCCTAGCTCCCTGCATATGAATCCCGTGACGCCAATGAAACAGTCACTAAAATTATCCCCCAAAGCAAGCACTCGACATAAATTTCAGAACTGATGTTATCACTTCCATTTTATAGTGCAGCTTAAAAACATAAGGAAGCAATGACTAATTCAGCCCAAATCATCTGTAAAACGAGTAAGAGTCAATCTCCCTGTGCAAGTTGTTTCGTTTCCAACATATCATATTCATTGGTTTGGCACCTACAAACACTGAATACTGAATGAACTGCTATACTATAGACATATCCAACCCTCAGTCTCAAATGGAAATAGAAATTTGCATTAAATTAAAGCTCACTATTGAGACCTTCTATAGACCATTTTCGCTCAACACTTTCCCATTAATAGCACTTTATTTTGTATAACAAAGACAATCCATATTTGTCTTTTTTCAAGTAACTTGATTTTGTATAACAAAGACAATCCCCTATTCGTCTTTTTTCAAGTAACTTGATTTTGGCCTTTATTATACTAATACAATCTCCATCGTTAATTTTTCAGCTCAATCAACCATCCGTGCCCAAGGTCAAGCCCACACTCTCTTCCAATGATCAACTTTTCTTTCAATTTTTCAAATATTATTTCTTTTTTATACAGTCTTCACAATTGTTTTAGGAAAAACAAGATCGAGAACTCAGGAATTTTTAGTGTTGTTTCCTTGTACTGTATTTGTTTAATTCAACAAAGCTGGTCCAATGACCAAACAACCCAAGCAGGGGTTTTAAGCCTCAAAATTTTGGGCATAAAAAAAGCCACAAAAGGACCAATTCAATTTAGTTAAAAATGTATAATATTTGTCAAGCCTAGTTGGTCAAGATGAGGGCTCGTATCCTTCTAGACTAAGATTCAATCCCTGTACTCTACAAAATTTGACATTTTCAATTTATTTTATAAGCCTTGTGTTTTTTTTCAAGGCTGGCTAAAAGTTCTGTTTTATGCCTCTACATGTCCGGCCGGCCCCCCGGTACCGCCAGCATCAAAAAACAAAAACAGAAACTGCCTAATATAGAAGTTTGCTCTAATAAATCCCCGACTAACATGAAAAATCACACCACCAGCAAGTTTGAAAGCAAAAATGATAACCTCTTGAGTTCCTTTATAGTGGCAAAATTCAATTCAATAACCTAAAACTGAAAAAATTCCTAGTTCATCCACTTCAACAATCATAATTCCAATTTCACAACCGGTGATTACATTACATAGTATAATAATTTATACTAACAAGGAACAACAAATTTAAATCAAACAAAACACATATACACATCAGACACGGATTCAACTCAATGTCATTCACTCCAAATCACAAAAATGCATATGAAATAATCAATGCCGACGGATAGAACAATACTTGAACTGAAAATGCGCGGTATAACTAATAAGAAAATAGAAAGAAACAGAAGTGAAATTGAAATTGAAATTGCGAGCAATAATATAATGAAAAGCGAAAATAAAATGATCGGAAAAGATAATAGGAGAAGTGAATTCACCGTTTTCCGGTAATAGATCGAAGCATTTGAATCGGAATCTGAGTTCGCGTGTAGAAGCGTTTGAATCTGAATTGATTTGATATAGAAAACGTGGAATCGCGTGTTAGAGAGAGAGAGAGAGAGAGAGATTTGATTGATTTGTTTGGGTTTTGTTGTTGTTTGATGGAAGAAGAAGAAGAAGAAGAAGAAAGAAAGAAAGAAAACGATGGGGGCGTTTTGAGGGGAGTTGAGAAGAGTGAGTGGGGTCACGTGCAATGCGAGAGGGATCTGGGGACCTCTCCCCGACAGCCAGCTAGCAAAAGGGTTGGCTCACCAACATCCACACCTTCTTACGCGTCAATACTACTTACGCTATTATTCCCTCCAACTTTTACCCTCTTCTTATGCTATGTTTGTCTCTGTTATGTAAAATTGTTATCCGATGTATCTAGACTATATTATGTTTTAAATACATCCTATGAAGTATGGACATCGACATGGACACCGGACATGACACGGACACTGATATGACGAGACTGATGATAATTTGGAAAAATGACATAATTCAGTGTAATCATAAGTGTCGTATCAGTGTCGGACACAGACACAGACACGTGTCGAATACGGACACGCCTAATCCGATAAGTATTTGTGCTTCATAGAATACATCACATATTCAATGAATCTAAAAAGTATAGTTTTTTTATAATTAAAGTGAGGGAGAGTAGTTGGTACTTGGTATAACGTCACATTATATACATTATCAAGATTTAAATTTCTAATCTTTTATTTTAACATATAAAATTTATAGTCATTAAATTAGTTGGAAAAAAATGCATAGCTTATAATGGAATAAATATACGTGTATTTTGTTCTGTGGTGTGGTATATGCAAACATTATGAAGTCAAAGGAACAAGATGGGAGTGAGAGAGCTACCGATTAGTATTAGAAAATGTGTGCCTTTGAATTGTGAATGATATACTAATACATTGTCTGAAGAGTCGAAGAGGAGGTACGATTAGGCATGGCAACGGGGCGGGTTGGGGGCGGATTTTGCTCTCCCCAAACCCAAACCCATAAAGTTCGGGTATCCCTATACCCATCCCCATTTTAAGCGGGGAAGAAAAGTAGAACCCCAAACCCATACCCGACGGGGTTCGGGTATCCCAATGGGTTTCGGGTATTCCCGTCTTGCTTCTCTCCACATGAACTTGATTTGTATTTTGATATTTTTTTAATTAAAAAATAATTTAAAAATCGAGGACTATTTTATTTCAATAATATGATTTTATTAAAAAAAATAAAATAGGGAAAACAATTTATTTAATACTTAATTTAAAATAAAAGTAAACGAATGAATGTAATTTAAGACTTTTTTGTTCATATATAATATATTTTTTATACATAATTTAAATTAAGAAAAGGAAAATATGATGTTTATATAAACGGGGCGGGTTCGGGGACGGGTTCGGGGTGGGTATCAATGTCCCCATTACCCGCCCCATCCCCGTCTTTTAAAATCGGGAAAAATCCAAACCCAGTCAACTCAGGTTTTCCCCGTCAAAACGGGGATGGTACGGGCGGGTACCCGCGGGTATGGGTTTTATTGCCATGCCTAGGTACGATTAGTTGTTAATGGTGGTGTTCTCTGACGAATATTTGTTTGATAGTCGTTGTGACTATTAAAAGGGAAGAGATGTTACAATCTTAAAAGGATATTGTGCGAAAAGAATTTGATAAGTGTTTGGATTTTGTCTAGGTGGATTTAGGTCACACAGTTGATGAGCAGGTTGGTTTTTTGGGTTCGGTATGGAACCCATTTGGGGTTGACTTAGTGGTGTTGGTTTGGGTCCCTGGAGTTTGCTCCTCTGAATTGCATGCAGACACCGACAAAAACATTTTCAAAATCGCACCTATAAGAATTGTTTCTAACACCTAGATTCATAATTGTTGATGTTAATTTTATGGGTGAGCAAATTCAATTCAACCCGGAGACTAGTTTCAACCTAAGTTGGTCCAAACTTTGTCTAACTATTTTTTTGGACAAAAAAAGACGGTTCAAAAAATAGGGAGCAAATGTTTTGTATTATTCTCTTTTAAACTCTTGTATATATATATATATACCATGAGTTTTTTTTTTTGTACAAAAGGGGGGCAAAGCCCCCAAAGAGGGAAAGAATTACAGAGTTAACTGTTAAGCGAATATTATGAGGCATGCAAGCACCGAATATGTCATAAAAATAGAGCCTCTGAAGATCTCTAGAAGGATTCTCCAAAACATGCAAATTAAAAGAGGTTAAAGATAAACTAAAGTTAGCTAGCCAATCAGCTGATCTGTTTCCTTCACGCCAAGTATGGTTGATATACACTTGTCAGCTTGTGCTCTTTAGATCCTTAATGTACTGAATCAGGCTAGGTATGTTTTCGTTAATGGTACAATTTCATGTGACCATGTCGACTAGCACTTTTGAGTCACAATCAACTTGAAGGTGAGTAATTCTCCATCTCCAAGCTAAATTCATAGAGTGCATCACAAGTACCAAGTTTGCGGACATAACTAATCAGACAAACACAATTGTTATCTCTAAGAAGACTGTCACATCTTAAAAAGTTATTTAAATTATATAGGTGTTTAATTTCAACGAACACAAATATAATTCTCACCATTTTTTTTTATAAAATAAAAACACAATTCTCACGTACTTTTTTTTCTTCCCAAAAGTCTCACCTTAATGTATAGTAGTAGTATAAAATAAAAATAATTTATTTGCATGTGTAGATTTTTTGTCTTAAACAAAAGACCACGTGTGTGCGTATATATGTACGATATTGGTGGACCCTAAAGTCAATGAACTCCAACCAGTTCAAACCTTGATCAAGCAGCTGCCACGCACGTGGGAAAATTAATATAGGACCAAGTTAATTGTAGTCAAAAAATATTTGCCAATATTCAATATTTTTTCCTATCTTATTTTATTTTCTTTCCTTTTTTTTTTCAATAACATAATAGCTAAAAATTTAACTCTTAAAATAAATAAGTAGAATTACCAGAATTAAAACAAATTTCACTCTTAATATGAATAAATAAAATGACATATATAATGTAATTAATGTGTGGACTATAACATAATATAATATAAAAAAAAAAGTGTGGAATATAATATAATATAATTCAATCACTGTTTTTTTTTTTAAAAAAAAACTATTTAAAAAGAATGTCATAATGACAAATTTGTCCCTTGTGTTTTATGTGAATGACAAATATAAATTATCACCAATTGTCTTTGTTCGTCTTGTGCAAAGACCGGTTATTAACAGGTCCGTTCCTGAATATATGGAGGTCTCGGACAAATACGAAAAGAGGCCCTTTAAATATAAAATAAATTTAATGAAATGAATATTTTTAATTAAAAATGAAATCTTTTATTTAAAATGTAAATAATATAAAAAATAATCATTTTTTTTTTGTTTTCACCACCGGTTGAATCTGGTTCGGGGGTCAGTTCTGGCATCAAGTAGTTCCAGCCCCCTCCCGATAGCAGTTGCGGGGGATCGAATCGTGATTCAGCCCCCTCCCGATCGTGTACTTAATAATAACAAAATATATTTTCAAGTTAATGTCATTAATATTGATAGTTTCCGTAAAAAGAATCGTTAAATATTAATAGTCTTTTTAATAAAAATTAGAATTTAAAAGGAAACAATTATTAAATTAATTTGTGTAATTTTATAGTTGTTTCAATAATATCGTAAAATAAAATGAAAAAATTGTCTAAGTGAGGCTTCAACACAAGCCCCCAACCTATAGAAGACACTTCAATCAAGTACACGACCGCTAGGCTACTGAATATTTGATGAAAGGTTTGCTTCACACAGCTACTTAACCAATACTTTCATCGAAGGATTTAGAAAGAAAAAAAAAATATTGAGGCCCTCAAAAAATTGAGGCCCAGTGTTATAGACCTGCTTGCACTGCCTGGGGCGGACCTGGTTATTAATAATAATATATATTTGCTGTTAAAAAAAATTCACTCTTAAAAAAATGTAGTAATAATTTTTCAAAACTAAACTTATTAAGGATACGTTTTGAATAACTTATTTTTGAACTTATGCAAAGCAACTTATACAAATAAATAAGTTTTTATGTTAATTTATAAATTCTCATTAATGAAAATTGTATTTTTATAAGCTATTTTTTTTCATAAACTACTTTGACAAACTTCTAAAAATACATAAAAATTTATTTATATTTGCAAAAACTATTTTGCATAAACTAAAAAATAAGTTATTCCAAATCAACCTAAGTATATTTGTGTTCGACACAATATGTTATTTTAACGTCAAAATAAGGTATATAATAATCTTTATCTCTTAATTTTTGTCTCTTCTATGTCTCACATTACTATAACATTTTTTACTTTTAGATACAATCTTCTACATATATATACTCTATAACATTTGTTTTCACTATGAAATATTTTAGATACAAAATTAAATTCTACAATAAATAAAGAAGACAAGAGAAGGATTTAGCCTACAATAAATTAAATTCATTTAGTCACCTCTGCAACCAAGCAAGCAATAAACACAAACGTATTAAATAGTTTATTCTCAAAACTAATTCCTTTCTTTCTTTCTTGTGCAAGAAAATAAATATCCTCTGCTTCTATTTCTATATGCACCTCTCTTCGGTGGAAGAAAACTAGTTGATTCCTTGTTCAACACATTTTTCTAAGGTTCTTTTTCATTAACTTTTTCTCTTTGTGAATTATATTTTATTCTAATGCTTTTATCAAAATTTTCTTGGTCTATGTTCATGTTCAATGAAAATGCATTTGTTGAATGAACTAGAATTTGTATTTATTTGATGTTCTTGTTTGATTTTAATATTTTATTCTCATGCATGGCTAAATTAGAATACTATAGATAAAAAATCTTGAAATTTTTTAGCATTTTTTCTTGGAACATTTTTTTGGCTATTTGATTGATATATTAGTGTATAAGATTAACAAATGTATAATGCTATATATATGTATCATATTAATCAATTTTCTAATGTGGATTATCAATTAAGCAGTTTATTTGGTCTTTGCTGGTTTTCTTATGATTTTGACATGTTTGGTATTTGTTCATTTTTATTTATGAGAAAGAAAAGTGATTCTAGAAACATAAAATTGATTTTGACATGTTTGTGTTATGTTGAGTATAATTGATTTTGTTTCGATGTAATATGTTAAGAACTAGCATATGCATAATATCAGATTATTTTTCTTGAACATTTTGTTGAATATGCTAAGTTTGAGTTTCAATTTAATGTTTTACAGAAACTAATTTCATGTTAGTGAGAGATTTAATGGAAAAAAAGAAGTTAAATCTCAACCAGCCAATTTTATCAGTAAGGAGAGTCAAATCAACAATAGCTTCGGAATCAGACAACAAAAGGAAAAGCACTGATAATTCATTCGCTAGATTACCGCCTTCAGGTCCAGTGAGAGTCGGCGCTGTTCCTTTTCAATGGGAGAAAACACCAGGAAAACCGAAAGATATATCGGTTATTGAAAATGGAATTGGAAGCAATGTTTTCAGCTCTCAAAATGTTGTATCTTTCGATAAAAAGGTAATATTACATGAAAGCGGAAAAGAGGGAATCGAGGAGAAGGTGGGTTCTGATTCGGACGATGGAGATGAGAGTTTTCAAGATGCTCGTGACACTCTTTCGAGGACTGAATCATTTTTCATGGGCGGTAGAATGAGTTTATATGATGATCATGAGGTACAAGTACTCCAACCAAATGGAAGTTTCTTGAGCGATGAAAAGGCTCGAGATTTCATGATTGATCGGTTTTTGCCTGCTGCTAAGGCAATGATATCTGAAACAAATCAATATGCTTCAAAGAAGCCGATTGTTGGACAAGGACAACAAAAACCGTTATGGAAAATTGCGTGTACAGAAAAGCCGTCCCCTCTTAATCAACATCGACTGAAATCATTGCATCATAAGGAAGGAGTCGTATTTGAAAGCGATGATTCTGAAAGAATGGAGAATGAGGTATTAATTTGCTTCTATCTAATTTTCTTTCATTTTTGTTTTTGTTATTATTTCAATTCACACGCGTATATATTTATTTCGACTTTCATATTTAGCAGAATGCTAGACCTCCTTATCAAAGGGGTTGCGGCGAATCATTAGCTTGTGAGAGTCCCACTGTTGAGAAAACTGTATATGTTGATTCTGTGCACAAGATTAAGTTTCAAACCGATCACAAAGGAGACGATTTTGAGACTTTGAAAAGTGATAGTGGCAAGAATCTTTCGGTAGATTCTTTGCTCGAAAATAGCCAATGGTTGGATGTTGGAAATGTGAAGGCGGCATTAGAAGCCAAAATTTTGCAGTCTGTTGATTCGTCTTTCCTTGTTTGTTCTGAAAATTGTAGCAATGGTATGCAAATGGAAACGACAAATCATTCGAAGAAAATGGACACAGAATCAGAAAAGCTTGGCAGCCAAGGAAACAACTTTGATCAGAACATGGTATCGATTTCAAGTCCAAAAATGGATTATGATAGCCTAATTAAGAATTCTGAAGTTGATATTATGAACCAACCAGCTGCCATATTGATTAATCGAGAACATGCAGTCGAAGATGATGGGAAGATTGACTTAGAAAGGCAATGTGGTATATTAGACCATCAGGAGCTATCTGATGCACCAGACTTTTTCGAGATTCCTCTTGTCCTTCCTTCGCTGAAAGCTCCGTCAGAATCTTGGCTTAAGCGTACTTTACCTGCCATTTCCACAAGGGACGCGTCTTCAAAGCCTAAACCTTGCTGCAAATATTTATACAAGACATCATTACTGACACTGTATCCGAAGTGAGAAACAATTGTTAATTCTTCTAATGTACAACATGGTGCCATGCAACTTCGCGAAGTAATTCAATACTATCTCGTTCTCATATTAAGTGTCGTTTTTATATATTTATATGTGTCAAATTATTTTTCACGCAATTTAGAATAGCAATGAGTTTGCTTTTAAAAATATTAATTAGTCCTTCGATATATGATCAACCTAATTGCAACTGCACTAAAGAACCTTCTTATCAACAAGAATTATTTTAACTTTGAAAATTTATGTAATTAGTGATTTTCTAGTCTTCAAATATTTTCAGGAACTGCGAAAACCGATTGTAGAAGATCGAATTTTTCGACGAGAAGGGTTTTTATAAGTTGACTGCTTGCTCAAATGTACAACATTTTTTGTCATGTAATGTGTGCATCAGTTGTGTTACCATCCTTTTAGTAACATTTTGTAATTGAAACTGTAAATCACTTTTCCCTTTTTGTATATCTTGTGTAAATAATGTAATAAGTAGTTTCAATGAAGAGTTTGTGTTTGTAAATTACATCATATATCAGTCACTTAATTAGGCCAAAGCCTCTTTATCAAGAAATAAGTGTTTTTCCAAATTAAAGTTGCTAATAATCTTGTAATGGTGAACCTCCTAAGTGAGTTCTCAAAATATGTAATGCAATATGTAAACTTAAATTCATAAACCTCCTAAGTTAATTATGTTCATATTGAGCTTGTGAATTATCGTACTAATCATGGTTTGATTTTAAAATACACTAGTAAGCAGGGTCGGCGCAACATGTCTAGATAAGTAAAGAAACTTCTATTGTGAAACTTTTAAAATCAGTATCGAATGGTAATCCCCACAACGTCTATGATACAAAACAAAAATGTTTGACACATGGTGGAACATGGGCCCAAGTTTCACTATTGGGTTGGGCTGGTGGCAAATGGTGGTGTGCCCCGCTCTGTTTTTGTGCCTATAGCCAAATATGCCCCGCGATCGCTTATTGAACCTCATTTTTTATTAATTGTTTTTTTTCTCGTGTGATGAATGCTTCAAATCTGGATCTTCTTCTTAAAACTCCGTTCTCAATATCATGAAAATGGAAAATGCAATAACATTAAAGTTTTGGGAAGTTTTGTCACACTTATAGTCAGGGGCGGAGCCCTTTGTGCACCCAACAGGGCCATGGCCCGCCCCAACATATATTTTTTTTTCATTTTTTATAGGTACATTATGTTTTATATACTTGTAACCATAATTTTTAAACATAAGATTGTACTCAGCCAAGTGGTAATGTAGCGTTTCTACTAGCTAGGAGGTCTCTAGTTCAAGTCCTCTTGGCTACAAAATAAATTTTTTATTGAATTTTTTCAATAGATATGCTATGTTGCCCTTACAAATAATAGTAAAAAATTAAGAAAAATATTAATAAGTCAAATTATTATTTTCTTTAAAGGAAAGTTCAATAGATACATATAAAGTATTAGATAAATCAAATTGTATCGTTGACGATGTTTTAAAAGTTTTCTCCAAATCAATATTTTGGTAATTTGGAGACTAAGTTTATCAAAATTACAACATTATAGTATTTATAATTTTTCGAGTTTCACTTGATTTTGAATAAAAGTATAAGTAGAAAGTGTTAATTTTCTTGAATTCTTTTTCATTTAATATGTTATTAAGATTTGTAAAAATTAATGATTTACATATGTTTAACGCCATAATTTTTTTTAACACAGTTACGGCCCTCCCCAACAATTTCTTCCAGCTCCGCCACCGCTTATAGTATTTTCTGATTTGAAAGATTAGTCCCCTCCATCTCCATTAAATTTAAAATCGAGCAACTTCATTAAAGTCTATCTCACTAATAATGACCAATTGTTGATATTGTTAAAATGAACATCTTTATCTGAATTCAAACTCAAAATCAAAATCACACGGTTATTTGTAAAATTCACGCGGTAATCCACTAAAAAAAGAAAAAAAATGGACCAACTTCCAATCACCATACATGAGCCAAATCTAAAACTTCCAATTTGAATGGAGCAATTTTTTTTCTTCACAATAACGGATCAACTTATTTATTTATTTAAGTTAACTTGTGATTTTGATCTAATAGCTTCCAATTTGTGACAGTTTCATCGAAATCACCGCTTGTATAAGTTGTAAAATATTCAACCGAATCTTGTACAAAAAAAATTCAACCAAAAAAGGAATAAAAAAAAACTAATAACTAATTGGACACGTTACAAACTATGCTGCATTCTCCACCAAACCTTAGGACCACAATCCCTATTTTATTGCTTAACATGATTCTTTATTTTAAAACATTAATACAAAAGAAAAATGGAAAAAAATGTATATGCACTATAACAGTGTAGTCTTAAAAAAAAAAAGTAAAAAACAGTGTAAAATAATTTTATACGGTCAACCAATATCAATTATGTTTTCCGCCACGTCACATTATTTTCTCGATATGACATAGTAAAATAATAATTTATTTATTGGATGATTGTGTGAAACTATTTTATATTGTCAGTGCATCTCCATTAAACTCAACAAAATATCAATATCAGTTTACTCTTTTATTTTTATTAATTTTCCTTATTTATGTTATATAAATCCTTGAAATTTTGACCAAGTTAATAGTAGTTATATGTTTCAGATAATCAAGGAGTTAAGTGGACCCCGATCTGAAATTTCCTTACACATTACACATACACATCTTACATATAGCAAAGGTTCAGAAAGATAAGCTCACGTTATTTTTAGTGATATGGCTAGAGATTTTCATGCTATAATTCATGGTGGCCAAGAACATTATTATAATTCAGGAATTTTATATTTATTAGGAATTATCTTTCTTTCTCTTTCGGTTTTATCCATTATCGTATTTTCTTGTGGTGATGATGACAATCACAAGCAAAGGCAACGAAATAGAAGAGGTGGACGTGGTATTAGTGGAATTGGTGGTGACGGCGGTGGTGGAAGCACTGCAGGTGGTGCCGGTTGTGGCGGTGGTGGTGGAGGTGGCTAGATCCATGGCTTGTTATTAAGGAAGTGATGCGGTATGAAGAGAGTTTATTCTTGATTAGTTTTTTTGTACACTATTGCTATGAAATGTATAAATGCAAATTAAATTACTAAAATTAGTTCCTAGAGTTTTTCTTTATTTCTTAGGTGATTAAAATTCTAGACTTGTTGCTAGTTTTTTTCTCTTTCTCTCCTTTATGGATTGAAGTAATTGTTGTTCAAAATTCAAGAGAAAGCATTCTAAATTCCTTTTTTTTTTCATTAACTATATATGTAGTTCTCGGGGGAATGAGATTCCAGTAATTTAGTATTCGGTAGTAAAAGACTAAAAATTATTCTCAGCAAAAATTAAACTCAAATTCTTTTAAATGATTCGTCTTAAGAAGAATTCATTAACTCAATATCATGGTTAATTTCATTTTTATGTTTTAGATTTACATATGGGTAAAATTTGAAAAGCCCAAATAGATACTAGTGGAATATGTTTTATCTATATCAAATGTTCAATTAAAACCCACGAAAGTTTGAAGGGGTGTTATTTTGTTCTCCTTTTGTAAAGATGTCAAGGAAAACTTAATTACCCTCTTTGATCTTTTCCACTCTTGTGATTTTAAGCATTCAACAAGTCAGTAATTGTTGGATTGAAATTGGACGATTATGATTTTAATGCGTTGAAACATCAAATTTGAAATCTGAATTGTTTACTCTCGATTCAATGATCATAATGTACTAATCATGTGTTGATTTGCTAACACGATTAATACGTCGCGGTCATTGGGTCAATTTGTGTCATTAATGATATGTTGTCAAATCTTAAAGGCTCTTATGATTTGATTGCCTCTCACAATCATAGGGCCTGTTTTATTATTAGGAGGAACAAAACTTCAATTTCATATTATGCCAAATCTTCTATTTGCCCTCATCTAAGCTGAGTTACAAACAAAATAACTTGACATCTTAGTATCACGGTGAGTTTGTCGAAGTTACAATGTCGGTGAACATGATACCAAACATGAGTCACAAACATCTAATATATTACATCAACTCTACAAGGATGCGTCATGCCAACGAGACACGTAACGTCACACATCAGAAATATTAACTCAGTTAAATCGGTAAAAAACCACTCATTAAAGTGATTATCATTGTGTAATGTCAATTAACATTTTAAAACATCTATAAAACAAAATTCATAAGCTACAACTTACAATTACAAAATCAGCTGCAAAAAATGATTTTACAACATTCAACAAAGTCATATATACACACAAGTTATTCACTAAGAGACTATACAAAATTCCAACAGAAAATAAAACAAACAAAAGCCATAAAAGAACCCAAACCGGTGTTAAGCTCAGAGAAGCTGAAACTATATCCCTTTCCCACGATTCGAACACGAAAACGCCGCCGCGATCATCTTAATTATCCTTATCTTGATTTGCCCTCTCCTGGGTGGGACCATCCTTTTGCCATCTCTATACTCTGCTAAGACTGAAGAGCAGATTGGCATATCAAATTCCATGTTTAGAAAATAGTATTGAAGAAATTAATGCAGTAATTAGCACTGAAAAATTGGTTAATTGAATTGAAATGAACAGAGGAAAAGTTTTGAAGTGTAGTGAAGTTGGGATACAATACAAGTGAGGTTGCTATAAAGGAAGAGAGTGTGAGAACTTGACAACTGTAGTAGGCGTGTACCCCAAGTTTTGTATTTTTTTTTCTCTTTTCTTTTTTAAAGTTTGATTTAAGGATTTTTATGAATGATTGGGACACTTTTAGTTTGCTCTTATGGATATTTTTTTTAACTAAAAGTTTGAAAGTGGTTTTTATTTTGTTTTGTAACCATTTAATTAATAAGATGGTGAGTGTTGGGATTTCTTAGGAGCATATTTGATGATATTTTGTAACGAATCTAGGATGAGCTGAAAAATAAAAAAACGAATCATCATTTTATAAACTTAGTTAAATATTCTTATTAGAGATGCTCTTAGCACTACCATAGTGTACTTTCTTCTTCTCGAATTATAAGCTCTCAATGCAAATTTCACATATATTAAAAAGTTGATAGCGCAGTTTCACATATATAAAAGTTTCTGCTTCCTTGGGACAAAAGGTCGCTATATGAAACTGTCTATGTCATAGCCAAAAAATTGAACAGCTTTCGGTGGCTTCCGGACCTGGAAAGGAACGAGCGAAAGATTTTATACAGTACAATCAACAAAAAAAATGTTAATAAGAAATGAAAGAAGTTTTGACTGTGTATGAAGAAGCAATCAATACATTTTTAATCTTGATTCAAGCGATGCACACAATCAACAATTGACAAATCTTGGATCAGATCTCACTCTCAGAATTTTCATTTATGTGAACTGTTTTTTGATTCATAGCTAGTTTCATTTCTAATTTCATGGCTTAGATCTAGGTTATCTTTATTTTGAACTCATATGAATTTTAGATCTAGTATAACAATTAATTTGTTTGAACTTTTATGAAAATTGTTTCAACATTTTAGGTTAGTGTAACCTTGTTTCTTTTATTTATGTGAACTAGAATGCTAGGTTTCTGATTCATTTCATCATTTTAGATCTAACCTTATTTCAACTTCAATGTTAGGTTTCTTTCATTTCCACGACCTTTAAATTAGTGGTAGGTTTTGTGTTTTGAACTGTTATTTAAAATCTAGTTTTTGCAAAAATGCATCGATTATATTTGTTATAAAAAAAAAGTTGTCATAAAAATAACATATACCATTGGAAAATACATGTATAATATGAAAAAAAAATGATATTTGTTGCATAATATTTATTTTATTCATTTATTTTAATATATTTGTTTCAGTTTCATATTTTTATATTATTTAAAAATAAATTGATTATATTAGTTAAAAATGTATCGATTATATTTGTAATAAACATAATATATACCATTAGAAAATACTTCTATAATATAAACAAAATAAAAAATATGATTTGTATTGCATAATATTTGTTTTATTCATTTGAATTTATTTATTTATTTCATTTTAATAATTTTTTAATTATTTAAATTTATCTAAATTTCAACTTTAATATTTGGATTGTATGTTATTAAATTTAAATAAAATATTAAAAAAATGTTAAGAACAAGTTGGTACAAGAAAATCAAACTAAAATTAGTAGTTGTAAACAGCTCAGAAAACAAATCCATGCCCCGGTAGGGATTGAACCCGTGTCCTACCATTAACAAACGAAGCACACAACCAGACAGACTATATATGAGGCCAAACTTGATGCGAAATTTGGTTTTCTTATTTTTTTGCAAAAATAATTATGTAAAAAGATATTGACTTTTTAATTTGTATGCATCGACAGTGTAAACTTATTTTACACTCTCAACCAATGACAACCATGTATTCCGCCACGTCACCCCACTTTATCCCACTTTCTTCATATGATATGGAAGATTGGTGGTTTCTTATTAGATGATCGTGTAAAATTATTTTACACCGTCAGTACATATCAATTAAACTCTTGACTTCATATTGAAATTGATAGAATTGCATGTAATAATCAAATTCACATGATTGATCCAAACTAAAACTTTTCCATGTCATTGAAATACAAATAGTATTGCTCGGTGTTCGATTCAAACCGTATAATAAAAGATAAATTTGAAAGAATTTTTATTTATCTAAGAGAAATATTTTAATATTATTACTGTGCCAAAAAAGGCTTTAGACAGCGCTTTTATAAAGCGCTGTCTATTCTGGCGCTGTTAAAAGTATAGACAGCGCTTAATAATTAAATAAAAGCGCGGTCTAATGTTACCTTTTAACAGCATTTATTTATAATAGTGTTATCTAATGACATCTTTAGACAGCCTTTATTTATAAAAGTGCAGTCTAATATCATCTTTAGACAGCGTTTATTTATAAAAGCGCTATCTAATGTCATATTTAAACAGCACTTTCTTATAAAAGCGTTGTCTTATGCTGGAAAAATATTATTTTTCAAAATTTGTTTATTTTCTTCAACATCCAATTCTCTTCGGATTTGAGATCATAATTGCAAAATATTGGACTGTGTTTTTATATAAATAAATATTGTAAAACTTTTATGATATATTAAACCTTAAAATATCTTAAATTTTTATAAATCTGATAATCTCTCATACAAAGTTCAAAGCTATACATACAAAATCTGCAAAAAAAAATTTGATAATATCTAATACAGTGTTCAAAACTACACATCCAAAATTACAAAATGCTTTTGTTCCTATGAAAATATGATTCATGACTATGATATTTGAAACTAACGAGTATGTATATATATATATATATATATATATATATATATGTATATGTATATGTATATGTATATGTATATGTATATGTGATAGGTCTTTGTTTAAGAAGTTGATGTTTACTTCAATAATTCCTTCTTCTATATCTTCTTCATTCACATATGTCCTGCATATAAGATCGAAAGCAACTTTTTAATTGACCTTTAACATACATCATGAGTGAGCCTATAAAACACACCAAAACTAGAAACAATAATAAACAAATAAATAAAAACAAAAAATTATTGAATGTGTCTACTTAGCTAGAGTAGATGTCCAAATATCCCAGCACATAATATAATGCATACCAGACCCTTCTCACGATAGCAGCAATTGTAGATTGAATTATTGTAATACAACCATAAAATTCAACGTAAGCATTATATTTGGGTAACATTGTAGGATGAAGTATACAAATTTTAGAATTCAATAAAAAGGAATTGAATAAACAGTTTAATAATTTTTTGTTTAATGTCATATCCTATTGATTTTTTGGAGTAAATAATCAAATTACTCCTCAATACATGTATATATGGTAATATTAAGATGGTTCTCTATAAAATGTTACTTCTCAATACTAGGTTGCCATTTCTTTAACAATTTGGCCGGTTTTGTTTTGGGCTTTGTTTTAGAGCGGAGTACTTCTATGTACTTTTTCCCCGACACGGGTGGAGTACGTCTTGTACTTCCTTCTCTTGTATTCTAAGTTTCATTTTTTAATATATATTTCATTGTCGTTTACAAAAAAACTCAAATCAACTTAATATTCCAGCTATCTTTCAAAGATCAATTTGAGCATTTACTTAAATATCACTCTACTTTTATGCACTGAATCCCAGCAGATGTCAACTGTAAAATAATGTAATAGGTGCAAGCAGAATTTCAATTTGAAAAAAATTTAGTCTAACACAGATAACACCTAGAAAAAATATTTTCAAACATGACATATGACATATAAAGACTTGGAAACAAACATGAGGTATGTTCTCGGTGTCAGAAACATAAGTGCACAAAGTTATTATGATCCCTTAAACTATTGCAGATACTCTAGATTTTGCACCAATTTAATGATTAACAGTTGATCTTGAAAAGCATCCTGCACAATGTTCAACAAAATCTAATCAAGATACATTTCCATCTCATTTCATTTATACACATACCAAAAAAAAAATCCATAAAAGAAATAAATTATGCAAGACTGATTTTGCTACGTAATTAAACTGATTAAATATATTGGACACTACTTTAAGGTATCAATCACAAAATACTATATACTGATACAACTATACAAAATCAACAGCACAAGATGCATCAAAAGGGGTAATCATAATCATACATGAGCTTTTTTTATTAATCAATCCAAAGAACAGATTTGAAAGTTGAAAATAAAATAGAATTCGGGTGAATGATGAGATCTGGAAACAAACTTACTTGGGAATGGGAATCCGAAGGAGAAATTGAGGGCTCACAGAACAGAACGATATCAGACAAACATAGGGATTCACCTGAGAGAGAGATAGATTCGCCGCACAATGGTTTTTTCTTGCGAGGTTTCAGCGAGACTCTAAGCGTGTAAAGGTTTATGGGTTTGCAACAAAGAACGGTTTTACATGGCAAGAAGATTCCTGGTTCGCATCTTTTGGTTTCAATCGATCAATTTCTACACTTTCTTGGGTTTGGATTTCGATTGATCAGTTTCCTCAATGTCTTTACAGGTTTAGGGTTTCAATCTTCGGATTTTGATTGAATCTGTTGTTTATGGGCTTCGGTATTTTGATTGATCAACAAGAAGGCGTGGTAGGAAGGAATTGAAGTATTTGGGGATTCTGAGTAAAGGAGTTCTAGATCAAGGTTTGGAAATACAAAGTGTTTCTTTTTTTTTTTTACAAGATTTCTATATATAAGATAATTAATATGTGTATTTTACTTTAATTTGTTGATATTACTTTTTTGTAACGCAATTTTATTTTTAATAAACATAGAGGGCGTTTTTTATCACTTCAAAAGCGCTATATAATGACAGACCTTAGACAACGGTTTTCTATAAATCATCGTCTAAAGTAAAATATAAGATATATGTAGATTTCAATTTTTTTTTGTGAAACTTATGGAAGCACTTTTCAAAATAAGTGCAGTAAAATGGTAGTATTTTAGACAGCGCTTTTCACAATAAACGTTGTCTTAAGATTCCGTGTCTTTTTTAACAGCGGTTTTTAAAATAAGCGCTATCTAAAGTGCGCTGTCTATTCCATATTTTGTAGTAGTGTATGTTTTTGAATTGAAGTTTCAATCTAGACAACTTCAATATAATGTGAGAATACAAAATTTCCTAATTACTATATAAATGGTACAATTTTACCCGTTTAACAATTTAGTGATCCTGAGCATGATCGAGATGGCCGCTCAAAGCCTACATTTAAAGGACACCAAAACGTTTTTTTAGTAATACGTATGATATTTAGAGATATTTTTGTTTAATAGTATGTATCAATAGTTAGAAGGTAAAGAAGAATTACAAAAGAGAAAAATATAAAAGAATAGATAAAAGATAAATGAGAGACCAAGTAAATAATTAATGTCGATCATATTATTGATCTAAGTTCAAAGTGATAATTGATGAAATATATAATTTTTTGACAAAATAATGAAATCTTATAAAATTTTATGTGATTATTTAAAAAAGTAGTTATTTGATAAATAGTAAATATATAATACATAAATATAATAGAAGTTAAAATCTACCATCAGTTTATGCAAAAAAATAATAATTATTTTACCATAATATTTTTAACATATATAATATTAATTATCATACAACGTGTGTATGACTTTGATAGTCATATTTAATATATGAAGAATAAAGGATAGTGTATTCTTTTTACATGATATATTGGTGGCTTGCATGTAGTTGGTGATCTTCTTGGTGATTGATATGAATGATTCTAAAAATCATATTTACCGTAATACATGAGAATGAAGGAGAATCTTTTATATATTATTTATCTAATATTTCAAATTGACTTTTTAATTTAAACTCAATGATATGTTAAATTGTGTTTTATCATCTATTTAATCAAAATTTATAAAACTTAGATTTTAAATTTTTCAATTTTAGATATAATTTTTTTTTTTAAAAATTTTGAGCAAAGATAAAATTCAAAATTAACAACACAATTAAGAATATCTAAGTCTAATATATAATTTGAACAATAATTTATTTGTGTTATTTATCTCTCGATTGAACTTTATATTATGAGTTGATAATTGATAGACAAAAAAAAAACTTGTAGTTTTGGCCCTAGATTTTTACAATTTTGCGGAATTGGTTCTTATGTTTTAAAATTTGAAGTTTTGGTTCCTTCATCAATCATATGGTCTAAAATATAGAAATATACTTGAATAGGGGGTTCAGTAAATTTTTTGAACCTTTCTCAAAACTTATTCACGTCAATAGCAATGTAGCACCACACCTTCTAACACACTTTTTTAACACACTCCAAAAGCAATCAACCACATCATTTAATTTTTTTATTCAATAACTTGCTACCGGTTTGATATTGAACCAATATGTTTTATATATATATTATTTGAATAAAAAACTTTTCATCTTCCTGTTCATTTCAACCTTCCACCACCAACTCTTTCATTTCAATAATTCCACAACGGAACTTGTTACGAACAAACTTTAGATACAAAGTTGTAGTGAATCAAGTGATTCTTTTTCTATGATGTAAAGACCGCTTCACATTTCATAATTAAACCAAATCTCAAATTCATTACCCCATTTTCACAGTTCAATCCTCACAATTTTCTTCAATTTAGACATCAAATTTTTAAACTTTTTCAACTTCTTTCACTCTCGGTTGATTTGTATTTGTACTCCATAAAAGGGTTATCATCTGGGTACCCTTTATTTGCATATGGATTTTGGTAAAGCTTGAATATTTCCTTTCAATTTGATGTAATTGTACATGGGTTCTTTGGATTCAACAATGATGGCTAAAGATTTTCAAAATATAATTAGGAGTTCGAGGAGAGAGCACACTATCGTAAAATGTCAATGAAAAATTTCATTAAACCTCTCCACCATATCCCTTTTCAAGAACTCAATATTCGAAAAAAAAGGTGCAACAAGAAATTCATAGAGTGAAAGAGAAGAAAGCTTCAAAATAGAAGAAGAGGGGTTAAGCCCCTCGCCGACGTCGTCAAATGTTGTTAACACCAATCAACACCGATTAACATACCGCCTGTTGTACCTCCACATCGTGACGTGACCCATGCACCACTGATTTTCTGTCTTCTCACCGGAAATGGTCCTAGTTGTTAGATAAAGTTGAGAAGTCAATGGAGACATTGGGCAATGGAGTCAGGGGCGGATCCAAGTGTTATGAATTGGGGGCTCAAGCCCCCACCAAATATAATACTTTTACATTAATAATAATATTAATATAATATTTAAGCCCCCATAAATCATGACTAGGTCTATTATCTACTTAATAAATTTAAAGTTAACTATACATTTGGTTCCTTACGTTTATTTTAAGTTTCAATTTGATCTCTTACGTTTAAAAAATATCAATTCGGTCCGTTACGTTTTCACCGTTTGCATTAGTTAATCATTTTCATTAATTTTGTCACATGTAGCAGACAATTTGCATATGTGGACAGATACATGGGCACTTACACACCTGTACAATTGATACGTTGTTGGTGGCAAAACTAACGGAAATAATTAACTAACGTAAATGGTGGAAACATAAGGGATCAAATTGTTACTTTTTAAACGTAAGGAATCAAATTGTAATTTATATGAATTTTTATATATTTTAATTTTTTTTTGTCATTATATTCGTGTATTTAGTAAAAATTCGTAACACATTTTTTTAGTTAAAATATACGCACTATTTTTTAGCCTCCATTGGCAAAATTTTCTGGATCCGCCACTGAATGGAGTGGAGGCTGGAGAGTGGAAACGATGATAAACTTTTGATGGTGATCTAAAATAAAAAATAAAATCAAATAAAAAATAAACAAACATGTTTAGGCGGTTAACATGTAAAGTGTTAAAAAAGATAGATGACATGACCCAATAGATGAGAGTGTGTTAATAGGAATGTGTTAGATAGTGTGACCATAACATTTCTCCTCAAGGAATAATTACAAGTTTGGTGGCATCAATCTTAGTTTTAACTTAGTGGCGCTTTGCCAAGTACGCATCTCTCTAGAATTCTGCATTAGACTTTACTTGTTCTCCCTATCAAGTCCAACACCAATCACCACTGAACCAACTAACATTTGATATATAAATTTGTAGTTTAAAATATAGGGTCATGTTAACTTGTGCCCTAAGTGCATATGTTAAGATACCTTAATACATAAATTTTATATTTAATGATGCAAAAAATTTAATGCTTGGAGATAAATTGCACAACTAATTTCAATAAATACTTTCTAAATTTATTTCCTTAACATATGCGTCAAGAACACATGTTAACATTAAAAAAAATTCCCATTACATTTTTAATTAAAAAAACAAAGAACCCGGAATCACTTGTTAACGATACAATATTTTTGTTGACATCAAAGGAACATACTTATATAGGCACAACCACAAATAAATAGTGTTAGACACACTCACAATAAGTAGATAAAATTAAAGATAAATAAGTTAAAGTGATATAGATTGATGTGACAATTTTATTTTTCTTTTAATTTTTTTGATTTGTGTGAGTGTGCGTAAATTTTGTGCCTAGATGATTGTGCCTATGTAAGAGTTGCTCTGACATCAAATCCCTAGCAATTTTATAATGGTAATCCAAAAAAAATAAAAAATAAATAGTAGCAATCAACGCTTATCATTTGCCCCAAAAAGAAAGCGTCTGGTTTTGGCGGGAAACAACGAGTTCGGAAACGCAAAAATGGCGAACAAGCTCATCAACCAAATGGGTTTGCCCAAATCCATCGCTAATATCTTCGCCGCTCGCAACATTATCACCGCAAAGGTATATACCAACCATCGCTAATTCCTTTTTTCCTCACAACTTTTGAAATTCACGCTCAAATTCAAATCATTCACCTATTATACATAATCCTGATTGTTAATCAGCATTAAGATTCCGATTTCATTCATTCAAATTTTCATGACCTAAATAGCAACGGTTTTCGTTTCTCACCAGAATCGCTAATTTGTAGTTGTTAATTTAAATTTTAATTCAATTTATTCTTCCACTATAGTTAGTTATTCGCTTGAGAGTAACATTGCATTTTTCAAATATTTTTTATTATTTTTTTTGAAATTCGCAGGATGCATTATCTCTAACTGAATTTGAATTGATGGAGTTGTTGGATGTTGGAATGGCAGAAGTAACATCTGCAATGGCGCACATTAGCGAAGTTGTGTGTCCGCCTTGTCAAACTGTATGTAATATATATAGGGTCTGTTTGGATTAACTTATTCGAGCTTATCTAATTACGTAAGTTTTGTAAGACTTTTTGGGAGAACTTATGAAAATAGATTATGACATGTTTATCAGTAGTTTTCAGCATATTTTCATAAGTTTTCCAAGCAGCTTATGAAAATAGCTTATAGCTTATATGAAAACAATTTAACTGTATTTTATCTTTTTCTATAGAAATATCTTATACATAAGCACTTATCATGATAGGAGCTTGTGCTATAAGCTGCAAATAAGTTGTTTATTCAAATAGGATACATGTTTGTCTTTCTTTCATTTTAGGTTTTTATTTTCTTTTTTCAATTTTGCTTTTGAGGGAATTACTGAATCTCGTGATACTATTGTGATAGGTGTTACTTCTGATGGAGCAGCGAGTACGAAACGAGAGCTTGGCTGGTCATCTTCCAACTCGTTTGAAAGGGTTGGATGAAGCCTTATGCGGTGGCATACCGTTTGGTGTTTTGACAGAATTGGTTGGTCCACCAGGAATTGGCAAAACACAGGTGTATTATTGGTTTTGTAACATTTAACACTTAAAATTCTTATTTTGATGCGTTTCAGAGTTGGACTATGGTAATGTTTGAGAATGTTTTCATTAACCATTTATCATGATGTGTGAATTTTATATTGCAGTTTTGCTTGAAGCTCTCGTTGCTTGCTTCGTTGCCGGCAAATTGTGGAGGTTTAGAAGGACGAGTGATATATATTGACGTTGAATCTAAATTTAGTTCGAAAAGGTAGTTGAAACACTTGGGTATTGTATTGTTGCTTTGAGCGCTTTCAATCATAATGACATTATTTATTTATTTATTTATTTACTGTCTAATGTTTTGATTTCTCTTAAAAGTAATTGTAGTATCTTTCACCAGTGAATATGCTTTTTTCCTAGATTGATAGAGATTGGAACAAAGAGTTTTCCTGAAATATTTCACAAGAAGGGAATGGCACAGGAGGTGTGTAGATCGCTTCACCTTTTCTTTTCTTTTCTTATGTTTTGTAGTTTAGGATTTCTGTCTCATCTAAACTCGATAATATCTAGGAAGTAAGAACTTGACGAGGATCGTTTTTACTTGATATGTCACAGATGGCTGGTAGAATCCTGATTTTACGTCCTACATCACTTTCTGAATTTGCTGAGAGGTGAGAATCTTCATATGACTTGATTGTAGCTAGTCTCAGCAACATAAACTACAGTAAACAAAATCAAGCTAATGATATATTAGAACTACATGAGAATTAGGTACCATATTAATGAGTAAAAAGATGAGCATGTACTGATTTTTGTGCATGTACAATGAAGTTATGCAGTCTCAAAAGTTATGCAAAACAACATGTGATAAATTAATAGTTCTGCTCTCTAGAAAATAAAGAAATAAGAGAAATATGTTGTTTTCATATGTACATGATTCGAAGGGTATTAATTATTGTAGTTATGTGTTGTGATATGTCTTGTGATCCGCTAATGCTCTAGATTCCCGGTTCTGGGCATGGGTGTGTGTGTGAGATCTCAACATCAACTAGAGATATGCCAAATTAGTCCTTACAAGTCTTTGGCAACTCTTACTACTTAAGTATAGTCAGTATCTTTTTTACTTTGTTCCAACATTTGTTTTGTTCTCTTCCTCGGTTGAAACAGGTTAATGATACATCACATTCACACCTACTATGTCAACACTGGTCTGAAGAAATGCATGTTCACAAAAATTTAATTACTGTTTTTTATATTTAATTTAGAATCTCTTCAAAGAACTCTATCAGTGGTTAGGAATTCTGCTAGCAAATTTGATCACTAGTTTAGAAGTAGACTTGACCACAGTTTTAAATTATGCGGCTGATGCACCCTCAATCGTCGTTGCGCAGAGACATAAAAAATCTTGACGTCATGGTCTAAATTGTGGTCACAAACATTTGTTTAAACCTTAGACTGGATATGCCAATTGAGTGTCTTTTAGTCTTTAAGTCTGTTTCTGATTCATGACACTCTAAGAATCTAAACTGATCTGCTAATTTTCGGTGTCATACTTCCTGCATGAACATGCTTCCGATTATGCAGATAGAATCTGTCACAGCTCTTATTTTATCCTGTCTCCTCATTCAAAGTTTATATAAGATAACTGTATGGCATAATGTGTTAACAATACCAGTTTACATCGGATCAAAGTATCACTTCTCCAGCAAGAAGTGAAGTTGCTCATCATTGATAGCATGGCTGCTCTTGTTTTAGGGTGAGCTAAACTTTTTGGCAATGCTTGTGAAAAATATAGTCAAAGATGCTCTTTTCAAAGTTATAATTATTCTTTGAAAAGGAGCAGTGTCTGATTAGGATGTATATTTGATGAGAAATATATAGGAGAACAGAGGATCCCGGCTTTTGAATTAAATAAAAAGTTAGATAGTGTAACAGAACAACTAACCAATAATGCTGGCTGCAGGTTCCCAACTATTCACTCAGTTGGTCCCGTGCCTTCTTTTCCCCACTCTACTAATTATCTGAACTAATAGTTGGTTATTTGTTTGGTTACACCGTTACTATCTTAACTAATTCAAAAACTGGGACCCTCCCTCCTAATTGGATGTTTCGGCTTATTATTCTTATGATACACTCCTATTCATGAATGTCTCATGATGCATAGAAATTGGTCACCATTTTTGTTCAGTGAACATGATTGTGGGGCTTCTAGGCAACAAGCATTGGGTTGGCACGTCTCTTTCATCAAGTAAGAACCATTTGTGAGATTTTAGAGAAGTGGAATTACATGTTTCTTCCTAACGGTGGTTCTGATTTTGAACATGTTCAGGTCACTTGCTGAATTTTCACGAATTCCAATTGTATTGACAAATCAAGTAAGGTCTCAAATTGGTGATGAATCTCTCATGTATTCCTTTCAAGGTATGATCAGCAAATTATTTTTGGATGGCTTTTACCAGAGGTTAACATATCATTGGACATGTTAAGCAGCACGGAGCCGCTCCACAAAAAAAGACATACCTGTTACATTTGAGTCTCATCTTGTTGCTGCTTTGGGAATTAACTGGGCTCATGCCGTGACCATCCGTCTTGTACTTGAATCCAAATCAGGTTGATTAATTTGCAGTGATATATGCCCTCTTGATTTTAAATGTATTCTTCTATAAATAATTCGGTTTACATGCCACTTTACTCAAATGGTTGGGCTTAGGTCGTAAGGTGAACTCGTGATATCAACTTCCTACACACCTGTTATATATTACTACTTAATAACAAGTTCTAGGATGGTCAATCACCATATATTTATTGCTATAAATGAATGTGTATGGATTACAAGTTTGAATTCAGATGCTCAACTTCTTGCAGGTCAAAGGTTTATTAAGTTGGCGAAATCTCCAATTTCACCCCCGCTGGCTTTCCCTTTTAACATTACTGCATCAGGGATTGTTCTGCTTGATGATAATGGAATAGAGATGAAAGGGCCAGAAATAAACAATATACACTGCCAAGGTTTGTCTCTGAGATTTTTGGTTATTAGGTCTGTTGGATGTATTTTAAGTAAGCACAAGAATTATTTTGCAAAGATAAAACCATAGCATATATAGAGTTACATTAACAACTAGTTGTTCTCTATCTGTTGTAAGCATGAATTCGCGGAGTAAAAGTTCTTATTCTGGTTGAAATTATGTGTTAAATGTGACAAATATGTGGTCTAGATGTTCTTCTTGCATGAGTAAACAAATTAAGGGGAGGGATTTATTTACATCAACTGTAAGTATGGACACACTTTAATAACTTTCTATGAGTATTAAGTTTTATAAAATCAACCGTAAGATTGAAAGTTCCAAGTAGTTCTAGTCTGCAAAATTTCAGAATTTATTTGTTACATGATTGAAGCATTTAAATGTAATGTGTAATATACAACCATTTAAAGTATAAGTAAATATCAATTATTATCCGTCTAAAAATAAATATGTATTCTTATACTGCATAAATACGATACAAATGTCCTAAATTATCTAAATCTGGGTATGCATGATTAAAAGTTAATATCACACAATTCAATAGCTGGACTAGCTAATTGTGCGTTTTATAAAAAAATATTAGATGTATAAGTGAATGCTTACACCTACTGTTAAGTGTATCCCTTCTCCTGTAACAGTCACTGTTGAAAGCATTACCGAAAAATATGCAATTTTAAGTTCCATTTTTCTCGGGTTTCCTTTGATTGTCTAATATATAAAAGCTCATACTTGACTTACCAATTTTGAAAATTTTATTAAAAACATGCAGGCCAAAATGCTTTGTCTAATTCTGAAAGGGTAAGGCACCAATTGTCAGTTCATAGTATGCCTTTTCCAATCATATGGGATATGACATGACACATTATCCATATATTTATGCTCATCTTCTAGTGAAAGGAGACACAGGACTACCAGTTCACTTCAGCAAACTGTTTTCTTTCAGATATTCCAAGGTTAGTTTAGTTATTGTGATTGGGATTTATATATTTATTGTTCTAGGCTCTTATATCTGAGCCGAAGCTTCCATATTTATTTTTTCCAGTCATATAAATTATAAAATAGGTAATTATGTTGATAAATTATGGAAAAAAATGTCCATGTTTATTTTATTTATTGTTATCATGAGATATCATGAGATTATTCATGACTCATTAGATTATCTATGGTAGTTGAATCTGAAGTCTTTCCCGAGTGTTGCAGCTAAAGCCTACAGTTTTATGAAGATGAACTGTGATTAGATTTTATCGGAGGATTTAGATTCTTATAATTAGCCGTGGACTGTTGCATTGCAGGTATCTTGCTCTGCATTTGTCGCTACTAACAACTACGTTTCTCATCTATGTACGGTATGTGATACATGATACATCTAACTGAGTAACTGATTATTTGGCTTCTACTTTCAATCATCATCTGTGTAACCTAGTTGGATGGGTGGATTGTCAGGATGTTTTGAATTATTAAAATTATGCAACAGATATCTTCGTAGAAACTTTTGCTAGGGATGTATTGAACAGTATATAGATTGGAAATATTGACAATAATCTAGCATCTGCCTTGACAAGAATCTAACATTGACGATAAGACTTGTGGATAATTATTTGTCCCCGTATTCTTAGTGAGTTTTTACCCTATCCATTGTTTTGCATATTTTGCTGGTAGCCTAGTACACAATAAATTTAGGTCTAATTGTCGTTAGGGAAAAAAATGTCTGGGGTGGAAAATGAGGACGGAAGGGGAGATATACTGGGGACAAGGGAATCACCTCTGCCTGATCCTGTTGATATCCCTAAGAAAGGAGAGTGGAGCTGAGGAGGGTTATCTTTGGAATGAAAAATAGGAGGCGCAAATAGAATAAGGGAGGTGTAGCTAGAATTTCCTTTACATAGAAAATCTGCTAAATTAACTCATCTCAAACCTGCTTGGAATTGAAAAATTCTCATCCCACCCCCCATGTTCCTTTTTCACCCCCTAGAAGGAAAAAAAAAATAAAAAAAATCAGAAAACACATTCCGAATATTTTTTTAGTGCAAACTGCAATAGAATTTTTCCTTGGAATTCATATTTTTTAGCCCAACCCGTGTACAGTTTTAGAGGTCCAGCTTATGATGTTTTGACTCTTACAAAGAAGATAATCCGCGAGTGGATAGTAATAAATTTAAAATTTTAAAGGTTTTATATTACATAATATTTTTATAAAATTCCGTAAAAAGAAGATACATTAAAAAAGATTAGTTTGATTTAAAAAAAGATGTAAGTTAATGGAAAAATATTTTGATTTTGTGATTATTTAACTATACTAAAGTGATTTGTTTATGTCTTGATAAAAAAATAAAAAAGTGATTTGTTTATGTATATGTCTATAAATGTATGTCTATAAAGAAAGCACAATTGGTTTAGATACGGGTAATACTCTTGAAAAGAATAAGGGTACGAGATAATCCTCCATGTGACATGATTCTAGACTGTTACCTTAATAATTCAATTTTAATATCACCATTTGGTCCATTATTAGTATTAACATGTGCATAATTGGTTATGAAAACTAATGCCATCTGATTTGAGGCTGTTAGATATGTATTTCAAATGCCTAAACATAGACGATAATGACATTTTTGATTAAAAAAAAAAGACATTATTTTACAATTAATACTAAAAAGGTGCTGCATGTGCTTGAAGCACTTCTCGATTAGATCAAGTCCCATATCCACCACATATTGATCTTAAAATATCTTCAAAATTGCATATGCTTCACGCGGATGACAATTTATCAAGCATATAGTTTTTATTCATGATTTTTAACAATAGTATATTGACAAGTACATTGTACTCCATCTAGATTCAGTTCACAATTCATTTTTCTTTGCCTAAAGAATCGAGAAAAAGCAGCTTTTATAATTGAATGTTAACAAACGAAAGAAATACTAGGAACTTGGTTGCTTGTTACAGCCAAAGGACATAAATTAATTATTCTGCTTCTAGCTTTGGTTTCTTAATAATCGAAATAAAGTACTAGTCTCTCTCTTGTTATAGTCTCATATAATATATTATGTCACATGATTTCAGTTATAGATAAATTGGCGTCTATAGTTTATTAGTTCCTATGACTGCTACCAGATATGAATGATATACCACGCAAATTGATCTGACTGACTTATTTATAATTAAAAAAAGGGGTGAGTGATTTCCAAAACCTTGACCATATATACCTTTGAATCTTGTTTAACTCAAAACTTAAGGTACGTACAATAATCAACATACTATAATTGATTAATACTGATATACAAAGAATTAAGAAGTGCTGTGGGTGAGATATCGTTCTGTATTGATGGCTGATCATCTTTTATTATTGATTATAAACGTGGCATCTTAATCTCCCCAAAATGCTACTTAATTAATTTAATAGTATAGGGTAGGGTAGGGTAAGGTAACGTTGGACCTAATTTAATATTTCTAGCTAGTGGCATCGTGATATTCTGTGCGTATGATCAACAAAGTCATCATAGTAAATTTAAGTGAAATACATTAATCTATTTTTAGCAATTAGACCTTTTCTTTTGGTCGAATAAATTATAATTTGTTTGTGGATTTTGATGGTTGTCACTTGTCACTCAAATAAGATATAGAGTCCGTTTGTAATAACTTATTTTTGAGCTTATATGTAATACAACTTATACAAATAAATAGAGTTTTATATTGATTGATTTATAAACTTTCACCGACAAAAATTGTATTTTTATAAATTATTTTTGCATAAACTACCTTGACAAATTTATAATAATATATAAAAATTTATTTATTTACATAATATAAAAAATAAGCTATTCGAAACCGGCCCATAGAGTTTAATATATTTAGTTTACATTTTATTTTTTTTCTTTTACCATCAGTTTAATTTGGTTCGGGATCACGTGATTCCAGTCTCATCCTGATTGCAATATATTTAGTTTACTTTATTATGTGCATCCTAAATCTAAATCTCATAATTTTAGATTATTTTTAAGTTAATTTTATAAAATGGACTTATAAAATTATAATTGTTACCACTTATAGATATATCTTTACATAATTTTTCATTGGATGTAAAATTCTTTAACCTTAAATTCTACTACTATTGAGAAAACAAAAGCCAGGTGTCCTTTCCCTTAATTGGTAGGTTTTGAGACCTGACTGCGCTTTTATCTTCACCTCACTGCACGACAAAAGGCACGTCTTAATGGAAAAAAAATGATCAATAATAGTATAATTTTTCTTAATGTTATTATATTAAAGAATCGTACAAACACATAAACAATATGATTCTTAAACCAATAATTGAAATCCAGGAAAGTTAAAAAATTGTTCAAATAATAAAGATGTACCCTACCTGTTATCTCAAAGTGGAAATAAATGAGGATATAATAATAGCAATGATTTGCATTAAAATAATAGAAAAATTATAAAGTTTGACAAACCGACGGGATATGTTATTAAAGAAAGCATTTCCACGAATGGAGAAGAAGCAACCACGTCTCCTAAGATTAAACCTCGTACATCTTGCCGACAACGTACCCATCCATCCAAAAGCAATTTAAAGATAACCTATTACTGTACTTTATTTAGGATTATTCAATTCTTAAACTCATTGTTGATTATTGTATTCAACTATTCATTACCTTAATAGTACTATCCGTGCACGTTTATACACCTAAATAGAGACTAATTTACTTTTGTATAAAATAAAGACTATGTATTCTTTTGTTACACAAAAAGAAGGTGTATTAGTACAATAATATATTACACCATCATGTATTTATTGTTTGTTTAACGAGTTTAGATTTTAAACAATTAGTTTTACATTGATATCCAATGAAAGACCATTATATTTCATGTTATATGCAAAAAAAAAAAAGTGAAATGGATTAACTTTTTAAGGTAAACTTAAGAAATTTGCATGCAATATATACGACGTGGTGCATTTAGAGGATGACGAATAATATTATGTTTATGAGGTTATTTGGATGATTTTTTTTCTTGATAGATTAGATTAAATTCATGTTGTGGTTATAGTTCAGTACTTGTGCACGATGCAATAAGCTGGTTTTGTTTTTGTTAATTGGTGTAATAATTCTTTATTTTGTTTGCAAAGCATATAAGGTAAATATTTACCTTTGTTAGCTTTGTCTTGTATTGGTTTGAGTTAATCTCAATTACTCCTTATTAATACCACCATTGGTTAAAAATTGAAATGAGTTTTTTTAAAAAAGATCTCTCAATAATCTATTGTTTAAGTGACATTCATTTTCCCTCTTTTTGATCACGGGTTTCCATTGTTGCCTAAAGTGGATTTTTCTTGGTAGTTACATGCAGTGTGATAAATGGAAAATAATGGTACACCAACAAACAACCCATTTGAATGAGCTTTGGTAGCAATAAAGGAGTTAGATTCTACTATTATAACACTTTTAGATAACTTTCTTAATGATTAATTGTAATTCTCATCAAGATTGTCCTTAACTCAGATTTCAAGGCCGAGAAAAAGCCCAAGTAGAAATTAACCACCATCATCTCTAAAAATTCCTCCTATGGCAACGTCAATTTACATGCTACATGATTACAATTTAATTTGACAAAATCATAGTCATCTATGGAGAATTCCAACCACTATTCCTAGCAACGACACAAGATACTCCTATTTGATATGATTGATTAATACTAATCTTCAAAATTTATGTGTGTGTCTAATTAATAACTTTTATGGTCGGATGTAATAATATGAAGAAACCTCCTTTTGAGGGTGACTTCTATCAAAAGACAACGTTCTACCATGATTTCTCATCCAATGTGGTATTCAATAATTAGCTAGTTTGGGCTAGAATTTGTAATGCCACTTGACTTGATCTATTTATTCTCAATCTTTTGTTCATTCGGAGGTGTCTCTCACCTAAAACATTAACTGCTCAACTTTGAAAGTTGTGGTGGGGATGATCTGGAAGTTGTGGTTCGAATCCCGATCTCTTCACTTTATGTTTGTGAGTTTAAAATAACTTGTCATTTTTTCTATTAGGGAAAAAAAACTAAAATTATAAGAGGAAGACGGACAACAAGTTGCGCCGCCAAGATAATTATTCATGTGTAATTATTATATATATAGAAATATATTGTTATGCAAATCATAATCATTTAAAAACTCAGGGGACATTTGTGTGTGTCCTTAATTTTGTACGTGATCCGTATGATAAAATAGAGCCAAGGCACAATAGTAAATAGGGGTCTTCTTATTCTTATACAGTAAAACAAAAAATTGGCATTTCAGTGAATGAACCAACCAACCATAGCGCGTGAGACATACTATTTTACAGTTACTAGTTGAAGAAAGAAAGAAAGAATATATATGAAGGGAGACACCGAGGTTTCCTGTCTACAAAGAACAAGGAGGGACCACCATTTCCAAAACCAATACCAACTCATGTTCTTTAGTACTCCCTCCGTTCCTTTTTATAAGGAACAATTTGGAAAAAACACACAAATCAAAGAATCTTATTTTTTTTATTAAAAATTTTAAAATTTTATAATCTATTCCAAAACTAACCTTGGTGTAATTAATGCATTGGGATTATGTTATTGTAATTAATGCATAATATTGGAATAGATGAAGGATAGAAATGTAATTGTTTGAACAATTAAGCATGGATTTAATGATTGTTTCTTATAAAAAGGAACAAATTTTTTTTCCAAATTGTTCCTTATAAAAAGGAACGGAGGGAGTACTATAGTCTCTATACTTTAATTTGGCCTTTCTAATAACAACTTGACCAATTGCCCAAGTGTGCCTATTTTTTATGGTAATGCTAGTATGCAAGTGGCATGTGCATTTTCCAAATTTGTTTTGAAGAAGTTAAATTAGTCTACTTAAATTAGCATAAGAGAGAATTGAACCCGAGATTTTAAGAAGGAGTACAATCTCAGGTCTCAAGTCAATATTACCAGACAAACTGAAGTGGATTTTTGCATTTCTCCAATTTATAAAATTATTTTACACGATTATTCAATAACAACAATTGTATACTCTTAAATTACTCCACTACATCTATGTAAATAGTATGACATGGAGCAATAAAGAATTCCTATTGAACATAAGTGTAAAATCAATTTATATTGACATAACATACTCCATCTATACCACAATATAAATCGTTTTGACCATATTACACAAATTAAAAAATGTAAATAATGTTGTATGAAAAAGAGAAATTATGAGTTAGTTTACGAAATTGTCATTCATTGTTGTTATCGAAAATATAAATTGAAAAATTGAAAGAAGAAAAAATAATAAATAGTTAAGGATATAATAAGAAAAATAACATTAAATACTTTATTGGTAATGTAAAGTGACTTATAATTTAGTTCAATTTTTTTTTCTTCAAAAAATGACTTATATTATAATATAGAGGGAGTATCTATTAAACTCTATATATACTTCATCCGGCTAAGATACTTTAACTATCTTTAGCTAAGAATTAAGGTGCAAGAGAATTAGAGTTAAATTTTGGTAATGGAGTAAAATATTAACACTAACTCAGTACTCTGTCTATTTTAAAGAAAAAATATGCATACGAGAAAATTGGAATGGTAAAAATTAATGTACTTAATTTAAATTTTAGATTAGATACATCAACGTCTATTAATATAATTTTCTTTTATATTTAAGATGAAAGATAGTAATAACAAAATAAATTGTTTCCAACTAAGTTGTTGAAAACAAAAGGGTATAAAGATGACTACTAAACCATTTGAACTATGTTAATATCTAAAACTATGATACTACTATATTAGTATGAAGTTTTCAATACTGTTAGGATGACTAATCTCTGTTGGAAAGCATGTGGTACATATAAACTGGATTCTCCTCTTCAACCGAACTTTTTCGGTATATATGAACCAAAAATCACGCCCCTGACCACATGTTTAAGAGAATCAAGACACTTATCACTTGAATCAATTCATTGTTTGAAATTAGTCGAATTTAATTTCAACTTAAATAATACTATTAGACTAAAGTTTGCTTACATTTCAACAAAACTACGAATTAATTACGGTAATATCATTTTCTTAAAAAACTGAAAACTTAGGACAAAAACCAGTTATGTCACAAATCACGATTACGAGATTCCCTTTTTCTTACTTATTAACCACACTCACTTTCCTTTCACGTTCAACTCCATTAGCATCATCATCATTATATGTTACACATTATTGTAATTGGTGGCTATATATGATAATATTATATTAATATATATATGTTGGATGGATCTTACTACAAGCTATGTTAATATCTACCGACATCAAAAGCCGTATCATTGTACACCTGAAAGATTCATCAACCATTCTTTCAAGTTTTAACATAATTAGCCTTTTTGTTAAAAAAAAAAAACATAATTAGCCTTTCAAAAAGCATATTTAGCCTTAAAGAAGAATTCAACCTGCAAAACGTAACTATATTCATATTAATACTTACAATTGTTGATTTACTAGTTTGTTATTATTACATATTTTAAAAATTGCAAGAATTTAAGATAAAACTATACCTTCATATTGTGTCAAAGGAAAAAAAAGATTCTACCTTCATATATAGACCAAAAGTCCATTATGTTCAAACTTCAATTTAGTCTTGGTAACTTGCTCTAACACTAACAAGGTTGAGATTTCATGAAAACAAACCAACTAATTAATCAAAATATTTCTCTAAACACTTCATAGTTGCTATAAAAAAAAAAGCAAATGTCCTCAAGTCACCTATTGTTAAGGTAGTTATAGTTAATTAGTTAGAAATTAATTATAGTTGATTACTCAATTAGTTAATTAGTTAGTTGAGTTATATAAATGGAACACTAATGTACATATTTTACTATCTTTTATCAATTTAATATGATCTCTTATGATCTTTTACCTCATGAGTATGACTATGCTCTCTCTCTTTCCTATGTGTTTGATCTATGACACTATGATCCTATGATTCTTCGCACCTATCAAGAACTTACAAATAAAAGATCAAGATGTTGAGTTCAAATTGCTAATAAATTTCAATTTAATTAATACAAATCATTCGGAAAAATTTGAGTTCAAATCTGGATAGTTTGACTTTTATTTATTTCCCGACTAAACTTCATATTACCACGGCTCATTTTCCATGCAAGACCGATGGGATAAAAATACAAAAAGAAGAACTTACAAATAAAATATATTTTTGATTGAATGAAAATATTTAATTAAATTCCATATATATCAAAAGATTTGTTTTTATTTGCTTAATATTCTTCATTTACTTATTCACAATTTCACACAACACAAGTGTAGTGAACATGTGAAATATTTTATTTTAGACCAATTATATAATGCACAAATGATATAAATATGGTATATTATATGTACAAAGTTCGGGGGAGTTCGGGAGAAAAAAACGATGGAATCAATGCTCCAGTACCACAAAATAACGAGACACTACATCTCAATTCAAAATCGTAAGACATTCATAGTCAATATCAGACTTAATTACTCACATTTGAAATTCAAAAAATATATTTTCACCGTTGAATTAAAAAGTGTTACTATTGAATATGTGAAATATATGATGCTTAATGATAAAAAATAAAAAAAATCTAACATTATCTTACTAGTACCATTGCATTTATTTTATGTCTTGTGTGGAGGGGAAAAAACCCAAACAATCATTTTATCATTTACTACTTCTCTGCCGTTGACAACTTTATGTGGTACTACAACATAAACACAACGTTTTCATAACTCACATAATACTCTAGTAGGTATGGGAAAACCCGGAGCTATAAGAACCGTTGGATTTCCAACATTGACCTAAAAATAGAAAGTGGAGATACTAATGATATTTGTGAGGAATGTATGTATAGGATATAAGAACACGTACCTCTTGATAATTGGTTGAGAAAATAATAATAAAAAATTCATAAAATTTGTTTTACCCTAAACCGGTTATAGCCGGTGTTGAATATAGTAAATTAAATCATATTGGTGGGGTTGGACATTGCTTTCCAAATACAATAATAAGTCAAGTTACCAAAATTAGAAACCAATGTTCATCAAAAAGATTTTTAAGGTTGTACGAATTACCCTTAAACTATCTCCAATGGTGAGTACCTATTTCTTAAGAATAGGTACCTAATAGGTACTCCCATTGGAACAAAACATAAATGAGTACCTAATAGGTACTGATTCTACAATAAACATTGGTACCTATTTTATTTTTGTGGGTCTCATTTAGAAGAAATACTAAATTACTAATTATGTGATTAACAAAAGATTTTCTAATATTATTAACCTTGTATTCCCACATAGGTCCACCTGTCTTATTCTTGCCATTATTTGTATGGTCACTCACTGCCAAAGGGTAAGTGCCAAGTAGCTGTTGTTAGGTGTCCATTTTACATATTTTATTATATATGTGTTTGGCTATATTACGTTAGGATTTTTTTCTTAAATGGAAATGTCATGAAATGAAAAAAGTGGGGACAATTATGGACCTACACGCAGCTTTCAACATTATTTTGTTTTAATGATTAGATTAGATAAGACACCTAACTTCAACAAAAGAAATTACTATTAGATAAGACACATTATATCGTATCATAAGATAGGTCACGCCCAACCCTTGATATTTTCTTAAAAAATCTCATTATAAATAACTACTATAAAATTAAAAAATCTCATTATAAATAACTACTATAAAAACTATATTTGTCTAAGGTTAAATAGTATTAGCAATTCTTGTAAAAAAAAAACAATATTATTAGCAATTTAATTTAATTTAATTATTGTAAAACTTAAGTTTTTTTAACTCTATTCTTTGATAATTTGGAACAAACATATTCCACAATTATAGATATCCCAACAATGATATGCGGAAGTTTTTATTTTTTAACACTTTTATATTCAATATTTTATTTTCTTTCTATTTTTCTCTCTCTCTTTTTTTTTAATCACAACCAAGATATCACATCAATCACATGATTTTCTATTCAATCTCTCCTAAGGTGTCAATTGGTTGTTTGGGTGTTCATCAAACATTTTCTATAAATATCATTTACCTTTAATTCATTAGGGAATCCATAAAGTTAAAAAAGGATGCGGTTTAACTTAAAAATTGAATGGCTTAAATTTAGATTGAATGGTTTAAATTAAAAATTATATTTTTTGAATTAAATCGATTTAGAACAAAAACAATGGATTATTGTTTGCTATTTTTAGCAAATCTAATTCTTTAATTAGGATAATACTAACATTTGTATCTTAAAAGCACATACTAAAAAACAAATGTTCATATTAACATGTGCTGTAATATGCCCTAATAACACATATTAAGGTATCTTAAAAGCACATTTTAAATTTATTTTCTTGATACAAAATTTATACTTTTAAATAGCTGATGAAAGAAAAGGCTATGCATCTTTCACTCCATGAAGTTGCAAGGCTCGTTGAAGCAGATCTAAACAGAAAGATAAGTGTTCACGTGTTTTAATGACACAAGTAATAGTAATACACAAATATGGACTATGTCTAAAAATCCTCGGAGGATGTGTAAAAATAAAAATAAAAAATATCTCAAAGGATTTAATGCGCATGTACGAAACATTCAATTGAAAACCATTATGTGTTCAATTAAATTACAAAGGCAATCCTGACCAAATAAATAAATAAATTACAAAGGCAATGTATATTCCAAAAAAATAAATTACAAAGGCAATGTTTTTGTCCCTAAGTAGGAAATTTGTCGTATCTTAAATTCAATTGATCGAGCACGTTTGATATCTTACAAATAGCAAAATTTGATATACTATCATTTATAATAATTGGTTTAATTCAACATTTGGTTCTCATGTTTAATTTAAGTTTCAAATTAGTTTCAATTTAACTTCTTCAAAAAAAAAAAAAAAAAAATTGGTCACTTATGTTTTAAAAATTTCAATTTGGTCTCTAATGTTTCCACTGTTTGCATAAATTGGTCATTTTTGTCAACTTTGATGTTTCCACTGTTTCAATTGGACATGTGTCCAAGTGTCTAGATGTCCATGTATTTGTCCACGTGTGCAAATTGTCTGCCACATGTGACAAAACTGACACAAAAGACCAAATTGAAATCTAAAACAAGCATAAGGGATCAAATTGAAACTTTTAAAACATAAGAGACAAATTAAAACCTAAAATAAATATAATGGACCAAATATTAAATTAAGCATTTATACCGAAATTGTTGAAAGCCCAATAGCAAGACATTTTCAGATTTTGAATGTTAAGCTATAATTTTGATTTTTTTATAAGTTATATAATTATAGATATATAATATAAAAGAAAAGTTAAAGATTATATTGATATCACAAATAGTTAATAATAAATAAATTAAATTGTTAAAGTCTCTCCAACAACTTTTAAAGTTTCAAATAGATTTTACTATCAAAATTATAAGAGTTTAAGTCTATTTTAAAATTTAATTATAATAATTATATAATTTATTTAACACACAGACGCACACACAAGTGCACCACATACACACTAGGTAAAAAAAATTGTTGTTTTATGTAGTCGCTCCTCTTGCACACCCTTTAAAATCCTCTCGCTAAAAGTGTCACTAGCAAATACTAGTTGCACCCATGTATATATATAACACCCTTTTGCAAAACTCTGCGGTCTCGTTTTATAACACTTTCTTCAAAATTCAGGGTGCATTAATTATAAAATTTACAAAATACTCTTAATTAAAAGAAGAGAATTAAAAGATAAATTATTTTTCACTTTTAATAGTTGAAAGATTAATTTTTTAAAAGAAAAGTACATAATTGATGAACAAAAATATAAAGATGATCTTTTTTGAACTTTTTAATAAAAAAAACTTGACACATTAGTTTTGTAGTAGAGTTGACGTCAAAAATTATCGTCAAAGACTAATATAACTAATAAATTAATGAGTTAAAGACTATTTTGAGGTTCATGACACATGATTTCCCCAAATTTTTTAGAGTTGTGTTATTTTGACATCTTAAAATGGACAACCACTTAACAACTTACTCACAATACACGTAGTTTGAGACGTAATAAAAAATTGAAAATATAGATGAATAGTATAAATAAAAATTGTCTACAATTAAATGGTTGTCAAAATATCATTTCTCAATTTTTTACTGTCCGAATTGTATTTTTGAGGCCATTATTCTTCATTTGATCAATTTTTTGCATTGGGACAAAATGTTAAGAATTCCCAAGCATGTGATATTTGATCCTTGATTTTAGGGACCACTACCATATAAAGATAGTAAAAACTAGATAACATATCGAGTAATAGTAGTGGATGGTTGGAAATGGAAGGAAGGGACTTTCATCAGTTTGTGTTGAACAGTAATTCTATGCAACGAGTCCAACTGTGATTTGACTGAGAGATCATCGAACAAGATATGCGGGCCAATAGCACATTACTAAAGCTATCATAATTAAGGTCATGTCACACAAAAGTAAACGATAAATAGTCTATATATGCAGATGGATCCCTCAATCATTTTCCTCTCTAATATTCTCTATCATATTCCTCAATATATAAGAGAAAAGTTATTTGTTAAATATATTCAATAATTGATGTTCAACTAAACAAATTTAATTCATAAATTAACTAATAAATGAGATTGAGTTTTTCAAATACTATTTCAAATTACCCGCCATATGGTATTTTTACTATTTTTTTTTTGGTACAAATATTTTTACTATCTATAATTGTAAAATGGACTTAATTGATATCAATTTGATTAAAATAATAAAAAATAAATATGTATTTAATATTGAAATGCTATCAATTTGATAATTGTTTAAGCCGTCGAAAATACAAGGGTTGTGATTTTTCATTTCTTAAAAGTATCATTGATAGTTATTAAAATTTATAGTTATTTTTTAACAGTAGTCCATTTTGAACCACATATTCGGGATGTCCATATTAACACTTGCCTTGTTTATAATGTGTTTTTTTCTCTCTTATTTTTATTATTGGTATATTAATTAGATCGGTTGATAGGGACGTCGTATTTTATATATAGGGATCGAAATTCAAACCTCAAACACTCTACTTATTCATTACAAAAGTGAAATTTCTAACCACTAGACTACCTAACAAAAAAAATGTATTTTATATTTTCACTTCATACAAGTTAAGTTTATTAATCACCTACTATTGACCTAAATGATATGGCCTGGCGTGCTGAATTTTTTGAATAATTAGCTTAAGAATTTTATTTTATTTTTATTAAAATATTATTGAATGTAAGCCACTAGATTTGGTCTAGTGGTAAGGGATTTTGGTAGTATCCGTGAGGTTCTAAGGTTGATCATTATTGGAAACATTGTAAAACAAACAAAAAATTATTAAATGGTGTAATATGAAAAATCCTATTCACAAATTTTACATATTATAAAAGCATAGTTTAATCGGATAGTTGCTCTCACTGCCGACCCTAGTTGAGACAAGACCCTAGTTGAGACAAAAATTACTTTGTCTCTAAGTTCTCTTTCTTCTTGATTCATTATAGAGTGGTGGTTTTGGGTCATTTTGGCTTAGAATCACTCTCTCTACACCTTTTTTTTACTGTTCTTTTAAGATAAATAAGTGATTAATTATCACATAGATCAAGTTTTTTCTTTTGAGTTTTTTTTTGTTATTTTATCGTCGTTTTGTGCGGTGTTGCTTTCTTATTTTTTACGGTGTTCGTTTGGTTCAAATTGATAGATCTACTTTGATCAACTACTTTGATCCGAAGACATGTGTATTTCGGTAACTTTTATTTTGTCACATTATTTGTAGGTTTGAGTATGCTGTTTTATGCTATTAACTTGGATGCTGTGAATTTGTTCACAGATTCATCCTTTTCGTTTTTAGAGCTATTGAATTTGTGTTTGTATGTGATATATATATCTATTTGAATGAATGTTATGTTTTAGTTATTAAAAAAAAGCATGGTTTAATCTTGTTCTTCCCCGGTTATTTGACAGAAATAGACTATCTTCCCCGATTAATCTTGTTCTGCCCCTTTTTCTTTGAAACCCTATTTTGTTCTTCTTCCACCAAGGAGGGGTGGTTTTTGGGTCAATTTTTGACCCAAAGTCACCCCTCTAAATTGTTTCTTATTTTCTCTTCATTAAAATAAATGATTTTCACATAGATAAAGTTTTTTTAGTTTCTTTTTTTTCTGTTGTGATTTCGTCGTCTGAGTGCGGCGTTTTGTTGTTGGCCGTCATTGTTGCGGCGTTTGTTTTCTCCGTCTTGTTGGGGTGTTCGTTTAGTTCATATTGAAAGGTAAACTTCAATCAATTGCAGATTCGATCAATGATTTGGGCATCATCGTTGCAGATCCGGGAGCATGGACATTCCGGTGACTTTTATTTTATCATATTATTTGTAGGCATTTTGCAATTGCCGTTGTATGCTATTAACATGGATGCTGTGAGATTGTTTGCAGATTCATCCTTTCTGTTTTTAGCGATGTTGAATTTGTACTTGCATGTGATGTACTTTATCAATTATTGGAATGAATGAATATCGTTGTTTTTGAGTCAAAAAAAAAAGATATAATCATTTTTTATAAGAAAACCTTGAATAATAAAAGAAACATTGATAAACTCAATTAACTAAATCAATTAAAGACACTGCAAGCTATCAGCTGAAATAATTGGAAAAAAAAATTATCTCGGTCAATTTTGTTACTTTGTACGTAATTAGTAATTTCTCCATCCCAAATTTTTGGTTTTTTAATTTTGCCTCAATTTTTTTATCTTTTTAGGAAATCAATGCACAATTAACAATATTTTATCATTTGTACCTTTACTAAAATTAAAATATTAATTAAATATGTTTTTTTCTTTTTTAATAAAATAAAGGTAAAAATAATTTAACTTATCAATATAATCTTTATTATTTTTTAATTTATGTGTAAAATTTTATAAAGAATAAAGTTTTGGGGACGAAATATTATCATTGAAATATGTTTTCTATTGACTATACTATACATCTCTATACTTTTTTTCAATAAGCCGTATAAAAAAAAATTCAATCAAGTATAAGTATGTCTAACCGTACAGAAACAAAGTCAATACTGTATTATACAATTATATATATATAAAAATATTTGTAAAGAAAAGTTATAAGAAAAAGTCAATATTATACAAATAGTGCTGTATCCAACCCTAAAAGCGAAACTAAAATACGTTACACATAAAAAAATTCATAATTCCTAATACAAGGAATTGGATCACCAAATGTTTAAATCATAACTTTTTTTTTTCTTTATCTTCAACCACTACTAAATAACTTTTTTTTTAAAAGCAAAAAATAAGTTGATCTCCTTGTTATTAATAATCTTGTTATTTCTTCCCAAATAAACCAACAACAAGCCAATCAAATCACTTGAAAGTCGGTGATGAACCTCTATACAAATATGAAAATTGCTACAAAATGAAATAGGTTTTAATAAAAAAATTCTATGTATAAAAAAATTACATATGAATAAAAGGTAGACGGACAACAAGTTGCGCCACTAAACCTATTTGTATAACAAAATGGCCAATGGTCAAATATGATAAAGCGTGCTCTGACAATCAAAACACGTTTTTATACTATTTGCATTATACACTTTTAACTTTTTAATATCAGATATTGTATATCTTTTGAAAATTGGATTTTGCTACAAAATTGAGAAGTATAGAAACTACGAATTGGAACTTCTAAAAAAAAAAAAATCGAAGAATTTTTTTAGAATTACAAATCCAAAAAAGAGGATCGATGAAAGGCATGTGGTACGCCTAACCAATTTAAAATCTCACTTCACGTCTTTCCAAAACAATCAAATCAAAGAACAAATGATCTGAAGTTTCATTATTTTCACAACCACCAACACAAAGTGAAGAACTAAATTGAGTCATGTCATGTCGATCCATATTGTTATCAATTATTTTTGTTAGATATAACAAGTTTTTTCTTTACCAGATACAATTTTATTCATATGCAACTCAAATTTATTGTTTTCACATACATAACTACAAAGTTTCTGTTTTCGTAAGGCCAGATTTTGAGTTTATACCTTATAGTTTATAAGTTCATATGACTAAAAAAGATCTGTTTGGTAAACGTTTTTTAAAACAAGCTTATAATTTATTTTTCAAAGGCTATTTCAAATAACTTATTGGTTATCATTTTTTTCTTCCAATTTTATCTCTGCTATCTTACTCGAAAAAAATTAAATATCAATTAAAACATATATTTAAATATGTCATTTCATACTTATAAATTAGTTCAACAGCTAATTTTACCAAACACTATAAAATTATATTAGCTAGCTTATAAAATACTTGTTATAAATTCGTCCACTATAAATTATCTGCTATTTTTGACTAAACATAGCAAAAATGTTTGAACTTGTGTAAAAATATTTATCAATCTAAAAATAACTTCCAATTGAGTTAGACTTTGAAGAACAAAATCACTTTCATGTTTTCTAAATATTGTTTGATAAATTAGAGAAGGTCTTTCTTTACTTATTAAAAAGAAAAAGAGAAAGTCTTATACGAGAATAACACAAACATGACCCTCTTACATAACACAAGAGGAGAAATAATTAAAAAATATAGGGTTAATAAGCTTTTATCCCCTGCAAATTAAGCGAGTTTTACATTACCTTTTGTAAATTTTTTAAATTTTTTATTTATTTACCCCATTTTGCTGATGTGGCAGACAAAAAGTCAACTACCACGTCAGCAAAGTTCACTGGCACGTCAGCAAAATGAGGGTAAATCAAAAAAATAAATTTTGCAGGAGGTAATCTCAAAAAAAAATCCAAGGGTAACGCAAAACTCGCATACTTTGCAGGGAGTAAAACCCTATTAACCCAAAGATATAATCCCTCCGTTTCTTTTTATTTGTCTTTTATTGTCTGATTTAATGTTTCTATTTAATTGTCCTTTTTGTATTTTACGGGTATGATTTGTCAATTATTTCTTTTGTCAATTGTTCTTATCTCTTTCAATAAAAACAATTAATGCTATATATTTGAAAAACTAAATCTTTTTACTTTATTTTTTATTTTTTTTGGTACATAACATATTAAATTTTGTTTTTTTTTTTGTACATAATATATTAAATTTATTGGAAAGAGAAAGTGTGTGCAAAAAAATATGAATTTATTGGTGGATTAAAACGAGAGTATAATATGAAGATAATGCGCAAAAATATACTTTCTTAATTTGGTGTTACTAAAAAGACAAATAAAAAGAAACGGAGTAGGGATGGCAATTTACCCATACCCAATGGGTACCCACAAAAAATACCCACAATGGGTAGGGTAAAAACCCGCATTTTGGGTATGGGCGTGGGTATGGGTAATTACCCATAAAATTGAGCGGGTATGGGTGCGGGTACGGGTACCTCAGTACCCACCCCATATACCCACATAATATATTTTTATTTATTTTAATTATATAATTATATAATAATATATATAAATCAATTTTAAAAAATACAATATTATTATACTATAATACATTTTTAATAAAAAAAATTATTTATAACATATATAATGCAAATATGTCAAAGAGAAATGAGCTTTAGCATGACATTACTAATAATTTTGTTTATAATTTTCATGAATCAACATTAAAATCTTTGAAATTTTTTTAATTCTATTAAAATTATATAATATTTTATAATTGATCAATTTATTTTTAGCAAAAATGCGGGTAACGGGTACGGGTATGGGTACTTAGGTATCCATAGGGTATGGGCACGGGGATAAAGATTGTCACCCATGCGGATATGGGGATGGGTACGGGTATTTTTTCAAACTGCGGGTATGGGGATGAGGACTATAGTACCCTACCCATACCCTACCCATTGCCATCCCTAAAACGGAGGGAGTATAATTTTTTTTCAAAATAATATATAAATTATATGTGTATGAATTTATTATGATATTATCATTTTTTCTATTTTAAAAAAAGTAGCATTTTCTTCAGATAAACTAAGTGGTAGATTGCTAGTAACCATTATCTATCTATTTATACATAAAAGATAAAAGACAAATTTAAACACTATTTTTAACTTTATACAATTTAATGTAACAATATCTTATAATACAATATTTCATCTATATATCCTATTCCTACCCTATTATCACATCACATTTTTTTCTCTTGAATCTCTTCTCCACCATATTAGTATAACAAAAATCCCTTTTTATTTTTATTCTTGTAATAATTTAATTTAACAACCCTTTATTGCCTCCCAATAACAAGAAACTCGGCCGGTACTTGTGGACGGTTGTTTAGTTACTGACCGGTTACCGAACCAACCGGTTACTATCATGAGAGAGAAAATGTTTATATATTCCAATCTTCTCTTTCATTAAATTCCGTTACCATTTTTTTCATCTCTCTCACTCTCTCCGGTTCCATGGATTCCGGCGATGATTTTCACTCTCTCCGGTTCTTAAATCGTAGCCGTTAAAATCATAAATGTAACTACCAATTATCCGTTACTCATAACCGTTTCTGATTCCGTTATCGCATTTTCCGGTCACCGGATAATTTCTCCGGCGAGCTTCAGAGATTGAAGTATCTTCAAACTAATAGTAGATTGATAATATCTCGAAGATTAAGCATCATGTTAGATCTTAATCTCGATTCATCTCAGAACGATGACTCGATCATGATGATGGAAAAACTTCCAGAAGCTTCTTCAGGAACTTCGAATTCATCAATCGTGAATGCGGAGGGGTCAAGTAACGTTACCGGAGACGAAGACTCGTGTTCAACACGCGCTGGTGATGTTTTCACTTTTAACTTCGGTATATTGAAGGTTGAAAGTGGAAACGAAGTTGTTGCAACGAAAGAGCTTTTTCCGGCGAGTTCGGGGAATTGGCCGGGAGAGTGTTCGACGATGCTGATTCCGGCGAAGAAGAGTATGATGGATCTCTCAATGGATCATAATCGTGGAGTTGAAAATGGAGTTGTTCAGGTTCAACAACGACCTCAGGTGAAGAAGAGTAGGAGAGGACCAAGGTCTCGAAGCTCTCAGTACAGAGGAGTCACGTTCTACAGAAGAACCGGAAGATGGGAATCGCATATCTGGTTCGTGAAATTCATGGTGTTCATTTTACTATTTTAGCCTTTTGCTACATTTTTTCTTATCTGTTTGTTATTGCTTAATTGATGATTATTAGTGGAAATGGAAAGTAATTACTAGTATAATTTAGTGTGATTAATTTTGGATTTAGTTTAATAATATAATATTATCTAACTTTGTTTTTGGTGTGTGTGTATTTTGATGTAGGGATTGTGGGAAGCAAGTTTATTTGGGTATGAATTTGTATTTTGAGTAATTAATTTCATTTATGTTGAAGTATTTATTATATTATTATTATTATAATATGTTTTTTTGCTATTTTTGGAAAATTTTATGAAATTGGTATTTGGGATTGTAGGTGGATTTGACACTGCACATGCTGCTGCCAGGTAACAACATTTCTGCACAAATTTACTGTAATATGGTTATGATTTGATTGTTGTCAATGTTTGTTCATTGACTTGGTGAATTTTTCAAATTCAGAGCTTATGATCGAGCTGCTATAAAGTTTAGGGGACTTGATGCTGACATTAATTTCAATCTAGTTGAGTATGAGGAAGATATGAATCAGGTTTGTAAACATTTTGATTAATTAATAGATGAATATATATAGTGCATTTTGGTATTACGGCGAATTTGTCAAAGTTACAGTGAGTTATTCTAATTTTACCAAATCCACGGCCACTCATTGTGATTTCGACAAAAACACTTTGATAATTGATATCAAACATGTATACAGAGGAAATGGATTTAACACAGTTACTTCATTAACACGGTAACTGCTATCAACTGTCCGATCAAAAGTATATAGTTGAGATTAGAACTGTGACAAAATAGTTAACTTATATTGAATTAATCATAATTATAATTATTAGATTATATTTCTACAACCGAGATTGTTTATTGCTGAAATTATCCGTATAAAGATGGATTGTGTGATTAGTTTTTCACCATTTTATTTATTTATTTATTTATAATGATGATGAACAGATGAAGAATCTTTCAAAGGAGGAATTTGTGCATATACTACGTCGCCACAGTAATGGTTTCTCAAGGGGGAGTTCAAAATACAGAGGAGTAACACTTCACAAATGTGGTCGTTGGGAAGCTAGAATGGGACAACTCCTTGGCAAAAAGTGAGGACCTACTTTTATTTAATCTGAAATTATTCAATATTGATTTATTGTATTATAGGATTATTAGATGATGATTGATATAAGTATGAATTCAAGTTTTTATTGGCCTATAAAAGAAAAGGGAATTGGTTTCATTTTCAGCTTACTTAGTTCTCAAATGGGTCTATAATCTTTAGGCTTTTCCATGTTTGGAGAAACATGTCTAAGATGCATGCTTCAAAGAAACAATTGGGAAAGGTGTTTTTGTTATTATAGATATTGAAATGCTTTCGTGCAGGTATATATATCTTGGATTATTCGACAGTGAAGTAGAAGCTGCAAGGTCCTTATGATACATAAATTATATTCTTCTTACATAATATATTGAATTTACTAAACTTAATTATCAAAGCTCATTGGGGTTCCAATTATCAACATGTATCCTTTTGATTTTTTGGAAACCAGGGCTTATGACAAAGCAGCTCTAAAATGCAATGGAAGAGAGGCAGTGACTAACTTTGACCCAAGTACATATGAAAATGAGGTGAAACAAGAAGGTATTAATGAAGGTAACTTTTCATAGCAAATATTTATTTTTTTTGACAAATTTAACCATGACCATTATTTCATTAATAAAAATTAATTTTTTATATATTCCTTAAACGCAGGTGGCAGTCACAATCTTGACCTTAATTTAGGCATGGCAACTCCAGGACATGGACTTAAGGAAAACAGAGGGTATAGTCAATTTCAAGCCGTTCCTTACAACCTACATCCTGGAAGGAATTTAAAGGTATAATTGAACTCTACTACGTTTTTAAATATAAAAACAAACAAAAAAAATATCTATTTAGTTTAAATAAATCTAGAGTAAGAGTAGTACATTTAGTAAAAAATAAATAAATATGGTTCTAGAGAGGTACACGTACATCATAATATGGTAATAAAGATTGGTTCACTTTTAATTTGCAGATGGAGACCAATGTCAATTCAGTTATTGGTGACCCGTCTTTGAAAAAGTTGGTTGTAACTGAACAGCGTCCTTCCATGTGGAATGCCACGTTTTCTAGTTTCTTTCCCAATGAGGTGAGAGTTCACTGCCTATGTATCTCTCTGACTCTGATAATGTTCATTGCCTATTCTTTTGTTGTTTTGACTTTTGACTGGAGTGAATTGCTTTCCTTTTTTTAGTGTTTTTAATAGTATAGTATAAAATATACAGTAAATATTTAACACGGACAATAGTTACATTCGTTGATATGGACAATTGTAATAGGTTTATAAATAATATTTATTTATTTTCTATATTAAATATTATTTGTGAATCTATTAAAATTGAACATCTCAAAATAAGATGCGTAATTGAGTGTTCATCATTTAAGAACCTATTTAGCTGTATCCGCCTTAGAATAAGTTGGAAAGTTTTGACAATTTTAATACAAACAAACAATGGAAGTTGAGAAAGCATATAGAATACCCTGCATGATATATATATATATATATATATATATATATATATATATAACTTGAAAATTAGTTTAAAAGTGACAACCATTCTTCACACAAGTCGATTTTGTAAAATAAAGTTAGATCCAATTCAAATTCTAAAATGCGTATAAGATTTTATCAATTGAGCCACCCACTATTGACCCACATAAGTAATGCTACATATTGTAATAAAATAAGTTGAATTTGGATTAATATTTCCACCAACATTCCATGCTGCATTGCTTTTAAATTTGTCTTATCTCCTATACAAATACAAATGAAAATAATTGGGGTGTACAATGTTGTGCATTAACTAATAATAGAAGTTGTTGAAATATGTAGCAGGAAAGAGCAGAGAGAATTGGCATTGATCCTTTAAAAGGTCTCCCAAACTGGGCATGGCAAGGGCATAATAGTCAGGGTACTGCTTCCCCAGTACCACAATTCTCTACTGCAGCATCATCAGGATTCTCAATTTCAGCTACCTTTCCACCAAATGCCATCTTTCAAACACAATCTATGAACTCAATTCCACAGACACTCTGTTTCACTCCATCCATGGCACCTGGTAGTAGCAATGCATCTCAATACTATTACCATGTGAAGTCCTCACAGGCACCACCATAGCCTCCTATATTTTGTAATAATATTAATACATATATATATGAGTGGCAATTAATACCTAAAAGCATTTGCTTTAAAACTCAATTGTATAATTCAGTTAGGAATTTGATGTATACTGAGATATGACATTTTAATTGCTTATCTTGGTTAAACCATTAATCATGCACAGTGTGTATCAAGGATATAAAGCTGGAGTATATTTTGTTTATCTTCACATTTTAGCCTTATTTCTAATTACTACTGAGTAGTAGCATGAGTGACCCATCACATTGAAGTTATGTAAAAAACAAATATTACCTCGAAAAGAAAAAGATCGAAAATTAGTACTATTACTATTCAGAAAAAATTGGTTTCTACTAATATAATTTTATTTCAATTATTTTAGACTTTATAATAATAGTAATAAGTTGTTAACCATAAGAAAAAGTGAATATTGTATAGTTAAATCTTACAATATTTTTTGACACAAAGTACCATTATTTATTAGCTTTAATACCGGTCATACTTATTGTCAAAAAAAAAAATATACCGGTCATACTTGTAAAAATTGGCCAGGTTTATACAATCTTTAACCAAATTTTCTTTGTTAATTTTTAGATATTGTATAGTAAATCTTTGCTATTAGTCAAAAAGTACCATTATTTATTTGGTGCAATAACTTTTCACATAGTTTTCACACTATTTACAATTTGGGTCATTAATCATAAATCAGACGGTATATATTGATATTGTCATAAAATCATTTAAAATGATCTCGACTGTACATTTTAGATCGGACGGTCATGATGCAAAACCGCGTGAAAACTGTGTCAAAAAGTACAGCAGGATATCTATTTCCGAAATCGGCAACTCTCAAGTGAGTTGTGACTTGTGAATGCGCACACATAATTCACTTGCACTTTCGTAAACATGAGTACATATTAAAAACCCTAAAAAAAAGTACATATCAAACATTCAATTCATCCAATCATTGATTATCATATCAAAATCTAATGCTAATTTTTTTTCAAAACGATGCTGAGTTAGAGAATAAAACTGGACAAAGATAAGAAGACTCTATATTAGTACATTTTTGACAATCTAATTGAATAATACGAGAATTTATTTTTCCATCCTGCACATTTTCTCGCGCGCCCTACAGATTTATAAAATATCTCTGTCAGCTACTTAGGTAATGGATAAACCTTAAAAACACCCTACTAAATTTTATTTTTATAACGTCAGTTACTTAAGTAGCGGACGACATTTACAAAAATTCTCATTTTTATAATGTTCGCTACTTAAATAGCTTAAAAATAAAAATGAAAACGCGTAGATAACGCGAGAAATAGGCAGGACGGCAAAAACAAAATCTCAATACTAAGGTTTGGACTTTCTTTTTGGCCCAAAAATTATTTCTACCACGGATATTTTTTTTCTGATAATTTCTACCATGGAAATTATTAGTGTTAGGATTGTCAACGTCGCATGAAAATTATATATTAAGGTATAGAAATTCCTTTAAATGTGCTCCACTTACTATCTTATTAGGATTTCATTTCCACTGCTTCCTATTTGGTGAAGACATGACACAATGAAGTGGACGTACAAACTATCTAAGGCAACTTTTACATCACCATGGCAACCACAAATGCATTGCACTTGTTAAAATTTATTTATTGATATTGTTTTCCCGATACCATTTGAAGCATTTTTTCATTTCCTTTTGATGATGCTGACTTTGATACTTAAATGTGTAGTTGGGAGTAGGGGTGGGTAAAAAACCGAAGCCCGTCTGAACCCAACAAAACCCGCCCAAAAATTAGAGATTTTGGCGGTTTATAATGGGTCGCGGGTTAGCGGGTTGAAAAACTCGGTTTGAATTGGGTTAGTACGGATAAGTCCGGATAGAGGAAATTGGACCGACGGTGCCCGAACCCGCCCGCACGAGTAAATTAAAACGCTGAATCTAAATTCTTCCCACGTCTCATTTCACACTTTTTCACTTCACCTCAAACCCATATGTAAACTGAAACAATCATGAAACATTTTAAAACGCAAAACTTGATCATTCTTCATCTTATTTGTCTAACTTCGTTGAAATCAAATGATATATTTTTAATTTTATTTGAGATTTTAATTTTTTCTTACTTTTTATGTCAATTTAGTCTTTCGAAGACTTTCCTTTTGTGTTTGATTTATGATTCTCTCATCTCTGGTTGCATATTTTCTTGATCTAAACTCCAAATTTTGGATTTATTAATTTTTTTATTTTATGTTTAACCGCTTCAAACCGCCCAATAACCTGCTTAAACCGCAAGCCCAAACCCGTGGAAACCGCTCTTCATTTTCGGGTGAATTGGGTCTTACTTTTTGACTCTGCGGTTTAGACCGGGTGACGACTTTGAGCCCGAACCCGTCCATACCCGCCCATTACCCACCCCTAGTTGGGAGTTACACGAAGACCTTGTGTGGTAGTGACCGTAGATGTTTGTCCTTAGAATATACTGTTGACATTGATTGATTGGTTTTCAACAATTTCCACTATATGTCAATTTCATTTGTGTTCTATGCTTGTATTATAGCCAATACTAGGTATATACCCGTGCATACGCACGGGACGGCGCCTTCGGCGCCTTATTGCCTTTGTGCGTATGGCGCCTTATTGTCTTCGCGCCTTCGACGCGTTATTTTGCTCGGCGCATATGATGATTCCGCCAAAAAAAATTAGTCTACTTGATTTTTAATATATAATAAACGTAATAAACAAAAAGTCATTATTAATTTTTAAGAAACTCCGCAAAAGAAAAATCATATAACCCACACTCAAAATTATATAGTCCACAAATGTAGTTCAACTATTTGTCTCGTGTATAATATATATTTTGTCTCTTGTATAATATATAATTTAGATTTTTTTATGAACAACAACGTCTCCCATGGGTAGATGTCCCGTATTTTATATATAAACAGGATTTGTTCTATAGACTCGTATAATTGTATCCTTGATTTTTAAAGAGACATTAACAAATAATTTGTATAAATGTCTCGTATATTAAAGTTATTTTAAAATTCTTATCAACGACAACTTGTGCCGTGGATATTTTAGAATATTTTATGAGGAACTACAAATATATGTTTTATGACCTTACTTGAAGAAAATTTGTTCTATAGGCTCGTACAACCGTGCCCTTGATTTCTTAGAAGATAGTTAATTTAAGTTTTTCATCAACATGTACATTGTTCTTGTGTATAATAGTAAATTTTAATTTTTTTTATCAACAGCAATTTGTTCTCCATGTATAAAAAATAAATCTACTTTATTATGATAAAAAAATAAACCTACTTTATTATAATTAAAATTATTTTATAGTCCACAAATGTAGTTCAACTATTTGTTCCGTGTATAATATATAATTTGTCCCTTGTATAATATATAATTTATATTTTTTTATGAACAACAACGTCTCCCATGTGTAGATGTCCCGTATTTTATATATTAACAGGATTTGTTCTATAGACTCGTATAATTGTATCCTTCATTTTTAAAGAGACATTAACAAATAATTTGTATAAATGTCCCGTATATAAAAGTTATTTTAAAATTCTTATCAACGACAACATGTGCCATGGCCATTTTGGTATTTTTTATGAGGAACTACAAATATATGTTTTACGACCTTACTTGAAGAAAATTTGTTCTATAGGCTTGTACAACCATGCCCTTGATTTTTAAGAAGATAATTAATTTAAATTTTTCATCGGCATATACATTTTTTCTCGTGTATAATAGTATCATTTATTCTCGTGTATCATTTATTTTTGTAGAATCAAAGTGATTCAAGACTCTTGTATATAAATAGATTTGAGACTATGAAAAAATCAAGGCAAATATTGATACTATTACCTTCCAATATGGTATCAGCAAGCTTTGGTCTGCACTATCAGCGCCATCTTTCTTTTTTTCTCCCTGATTTTTTTTTTCAATATTATAATTATATCATTTTTTTTTCTCCACCTACCTGCTGTATTTTCTTTCTCCAACGACCTGCCTTATGTTTTTCTGTTTCTCTCCACTGACCCAGCCACTACATATTCCCGACAAAGAAACAAAGCAAATAAATAAAAGTAAAAAATCAATGAAAAAAATACAAGATTTTACAGTAGAAGAATACTTTACGGTAAAGGAATTAGTCATCACCAACCTCTCAAGTTCTTCTTCTCGTTGTGCAATCTTCTTCTCCGGTGAGATTATGTAAACAAATAGAAACCACAAATTCAGTAACAGAGAGAGATAGATGTAAAGATGATTATAGAGAAAATCACTAACCGGTTCTTCCATGGATCTTTTTCTTTCCACCATCTCCCTTCTCCGGTCGTTGTTTTTTCTTCTTTGTGTTGTTTGAGCGTGGAATGGAAATACTTGAGAGAGAGAGAGAAAGAAAGGATGAAGTAAGAAGAAAGAGACAGATCAGAGATGTATTGGGATTGGGACAAGAGATTGAATTCAAAATAAAGTGTTTTTCCCCCAATTTTTGGATAGTAATTAGACACTATTGTCCTTGAATAAAGTAAAGTAAGGACAAGGGATGGGGATGAGTCAGCAAAAAAGGCAAGGGTAAAATTGACCCCCGGTACAAAATATTCTGGAGAATGAATGAAAGCAATTTGGCACAAATATGTCAAGAATAACCCCAATTTTGAGAAGAGAAAAAAACCAAAAAATAAAATAATGAGGGACAATCAAGTATTTTTGGTGGTATATTATTATCTTAGATTATAGTAGATAGTAGATTATAGTAGATTTCTTCCTTTTTTATGACTATTAACTTCTAAATGACCATTTAGAAAGTACAACCAATTAATAGGATTTTGTTCTACTATCTATCCCATCAGTTTTTACCTTGCTTTATTATATGTTTATTTGCAGCATAATTTACCACCTATACTGTGCATTGTGCAATATGTAACTTTTAAATACTCTAGCTTTCTCATTCATAATGTTAAGGGATGTTAATTCCTTTTATTTCATTTGTATGTTTAAAAATTTGGATTGAGCTTAATTCAAGCATACAAAACTAGCTCATAAAATGGGACAAATTCCACTCATAAACTCATTTTTACATCATAGAGCCTGTTTGTTTTGACTTATTTTAAAAATAGATTTTATAATGTTATACTGTATAATTTTGTGTAAAAAAAATTTCAGACATTTCATCATTTTATTGAAACATTTTTATATTTTAGATATCAAAATTTTAAAAAAAATATTTAATTTGAAGCTATTTCAAATAGTTTTTCATAAAAATCATTTTTGAAATACAACTTTTTGAAAAAATTGAGATTTTGATTATATTTTAATCTATGATGTCAAAATTAGTGTTTCAATTTAGAAAAAATAAATATAAAAAACTTGTAATATTTTAAAAAATGTTTCTCAAACTCTATTTTCAAAAATACAAATAAAAAATCCATTTTTTTAAAACGGAAACAAACACACCCATCATCTTATTGTCATAGCTAAAGACATTACATCAAACCCGTCCTGCTTTGCATACAAAGTGCTCACCTGCCATTAAAATGATCATGCCCAGAAAAATAAACTTCATTGGGGAAATATCCCCCCACCCACCACCGTAAAAGAGGTCACTAGAACTTTCCCAAGTGACAACAGGGTTGGACATTCAGAATAAATTTTCCTTATTTTCATAGTCAAACAGTGAAAAATTCAATATCAAATAGTATTTAGATGCAAAGCTACTGTAAAAATTATTACACCATTATGACACTGTATCCAACACCGTACAATAATATACGATTGGTAACTGCTGATGTGAATAGACAAAAAAACATTGTATCCAAACTGTATATAAATAGTATTGGACATCAAAATGTGAAGTCAACATAACATTTCTCTTGAATCAATCCCACCAAACTTTTATATCCACAATTTCAGTAAAGAAAATTACAATTCCAATAAATTATAGAGTTGATTCGCTGACTGTCCAACAAGTTTCCATTGTCTGCGCGCTTATAAAGAGAACACTTGTCTAAGATCTATGGGCTAATGTTCATGCTTCCATCCATCGTTGATATCATAAATCTCACACAGCTTGCTTCCGCAATTCCAGACCTACACATAGAAAAGGGAGGAAAGTTGAGTGATTGTTTCTTAACAAAAGCCTAAAGCCGTGTTTTAAATATAATAGTGGCCGACAGGTAGTTGAAGACCTTTTCAAGCACACATTATGGACTATGCTATTAAAAGCCAACTAAAGAGGAAGCTTCAAAATTTACCAGTTGCAGTTATAAACTGTACTTCTTCGAGTATCATCATAGCCACAGGTAGCCCATTAGACAACTTATGTCGAGAGCCAGCGCGATCACCTTCAGCAATGCTGGAAAAATTGTGCTTTTCCATTTCTGCGTTGGCTTTGCCATGGCCAAAATTGAGAAAAATAGTATAGCCAACAAATTCAAATCCCAAATGTCCTGTTGTTGTATAGATCTCCAGAATTTGGCATCTGGTATCTTGAATCATCATATCCTCTATGAAACTTATTAAACCCAAGTCTTTCGTTTCGCAAAAGCTCAGCCATACCCATACTATTTCCATTCTGCATTTCATTCCACCCATCCCAATTACCATTTGACATGACAGCATTTCTGGCCTGCTGGAGAGAAAATTGAGGAAATGATGCCAGATTACTGACATGTGATTGATCTATCCGTGAAGAAATGCCATAAGACTCACCAAGCTGAGAAAAAGTGTTCCCAATTTCCGAAAATCGATGATTTTGTTGTGGTGAGAGAGATCTCTGCATCAATAACTGAAGCCTGGCCTCATTCTCAAGGTAATTTAATTGTGAGGTGTAATTGGATTGCAAGTCCGGCGTTGGGCTGCTTAGCGCACCTTGAAGCCTCCCCTTACCAACTGCCAGAATAGCAGGATCCATAAACTCAATGTCTCCTGCCCCACAAAAATTCCCAGTTGAAGGTGTCTGATATGAATTTCTCCATAAGAAAGATGGATCTAGCGATGAATTCCCTGTCAAAAGGAAAACAATTACATTCAACAATATTGCAGAAAGTAGATACAAGCCGCACAAAACAATAACTAACCAGAAGTTGAGTCAAAAGCCTGCCCCATTCTCTCATGAGAAGAAAAACCAGGAGGAGGTGGCCTGCTTGGAACTGAAAATCCAGGGGGCGCCGAAACTTGTGATTTAGGAACAGCTGAAAAATAGAGGAACATATTACATGTTTTCCGGAAATGGAGCAAAGAAACCAATGATAAGAAATACTACATAAAGGCTACAGTGGCTAGTTTATGTTGGTTATTAATACTCACCAGAAAGCTTATTGGAAGAAGCAAAAAATTGACCACTGCCTATATTTTCCGATTCCTCGATGTTATTAGCGGGAAAGCCATTTGCAAAACCAATCTTGTCCAAAGACATGTCTGTTGTGTCCATAAAATCTTGAATGAGTGAGCGGCTTTTCACATATTGTTGGTTGGCACCATGAGATGGATTCACATCAAAGGTCTGGATTTTGGGTTCCTCTTGTCTTGCAAAAGAAAATCTTGATTGATTGGTTTGAACATTCCAAGAATTAGATTTCTTTAGTGAACCATTCTGATTTTCGGTGCTGTCACTTAACAACTTCGCCAAATTGTGGGGTGATAACATTGAGTCATCCCAGGTATCAAACTCCATGGACAATATATTTGAAATTATACTACTCTCACCCTTATCTGTAGCAGCACCACTTCCAATATTAACTGCTTCACTAATTACTCTTCCAATGTGATCATTCCTGTCATCATGATGCAACCTGTAAGAGCTGGTGCTGTCAAAATTCTCAGAATAGCCATTGCATAATGCTTTAGATCCAGGTAATAATGGTTCATACCCAACTTGATTTTCTGTGGCTAAAGAACCAGAATTTACAACAGTACAAGGTTCACCATGCTGCAGAGGATGAGGATTATTATGATTTGCAACACGAGGGAAACAAGACCTAGGCAAATAAGAATGACCAACAACTTCTGGATCCTTAAGTCTCTGATTATCAAAAGATGTCACATCATCTTCAACTTCAACATAACCTGATGCTACCTCAGATTTACAATCCAATTTCAAATCATATTGTTCCTTTGAATTACAGACTCCATTATCTGACATAGAAGCTTTATTACTAGCTGAAGTTGTAAATATTTCGTCTCTAAATTTGTCCACATTATATTCTAATCCTTGAGACTGCATAGACTTAGACTTAACCGATACATAATCACGGGGTGGGCTGCTAGGTTTGGTTACGCTGTAATGTTCATTTTGGGCATTTCTATCAAGGTCAACAGAGGACAACTCATCGGACAAATTTTGAATCTCTTCATTGGTAGCAGTAATTGCTTTGCCAGGACTTAAGTTGCCGATTGAATTTGTAGTGATATCAATAGACTTTGTTGTGCTTGATGTTGTACAACACCCACTACAATTATCTTTAGCTAATGGTATAGAAGACAACTGGGTGCTCAAATTCACAGGTGCAGGAGAAACATCAGAAGCCAAAGTTTTTTCGCCTGCACTAGCCAGGGCATCCGTACGATTATTTTTTGCTCCAGGCATTATACTATGACTCCCATCACTTGACAGTGGCCTCTTTATTGTATCACTATGCAATGAAACTGGAATTGTGCCAGCAACAGCCGAGGAAAAGGGTAGCGTGCTGCTGATTGAATCAGGCTTGGGCTTGGACAGTCCGGCTGGACATGATAGACTGCCAGCAGCTGGCTGAGAATTTGTAGCCCGCAAACCCCTAATAACACAGACTTAAATGTTATTTAAATTCAAATAATCGCAAGTTTCAACATTCCAATGCAATCCAACACTATAGATTACCATGCAGCAGGGGGGGCAACAGGCTTTGCATGACTTCCATTAGGAGGCAAACCTCTTAAGGTACTAACAGAGTTCTGCTCCATAATCAAAATAAAAAGTTAGTAATGACATGTTCAGATGCAAAGTGCATTTAGCAGCACATGGAAATGATAGAGTAAAGACCAACACCAACACCAAAAAATGGCGGCAATAAAACAAAAGATTTAAAGGTAGAACGAAAAGAAACACATACACTTGAATAATTTTTGACAATGGGTTTCCCTGAAGTGTTACTTGTGCAATCCTCCAACGGAGGAGGCAATACATTCCCTGCCCGCCGTTCCATGTTGGTTGCAGCACCAGTAATATGTTGAACATGACTTCTTAAAAACAAAAAAAAAAAAAAAAAAAAAACAAGTGACTAAACCATTGTAAGCACAAATTAGGGTAACAGTAACACAATTTATACAATGTGAACCCATCTTAATCCATTTCAAAAATAGATGTGATTAATTAGCTATTAAAAAGATTGCTCAAGCTTGCTAGTTGCCCTTAAAAAATCATCCCTTTTATGACAGTCATCAGGTTCAGATTCCAAACAATTAACCATAATCAACATGGTATTCACAAAGCGAAAAATTCAGCTATCCTCAAATAGTTTAGTATCACACAAAAAGGTAAGGTATATCCACAATTCTTGGTTAAAAACTACTAAATGCTGATGAAATGATTACATGACAAGGGCATGAACCAATTGCAACGTGAATTTATTTTTAAACCAAATCATAATATTTTTTGCATCGAAATTCATTTAATAGAAATACCTAGTGTATGCTGAAACTACTTCATCTTTTGTGAAACTGTCTTCTTGAGAGCCAACCTCATGAAGATATACACAATCTGGATTGCTGCAAGGCTGTCCAAGATTTATCCAAAATTAAAAGCTAAACTAGACAAGGAAAAGGTAAAGATCTATATAGGAATCAGTAATTTTCAAACCATGTTTCTGAGCCATGCATGGCAATATTTAGTTGTTCCAAAACAAGCCCTGAAATGTATAAACCAATAACATAAGGAACTGATAAGCAAGAACCAGATATCAATCATTCCATACGTAGTAAAAGGCCTCAACAAGTGCAAACATCGATACCTTAATGGTCTACCCTCCAAAACAAATCCATGTACATTTTGAATACATCGAATTGCTTCTTCTTCCTTTGAATAAGTAATATATCTGAAACAAAAAATATCCTTCCTTTAGGAGCTGCAACTTTTAATAAAATTATGATGGGTGAAAATGTTATATGTTAATGGTCACCAAGATCAGATATAATTACAAACACAGTTTTCAGAGAGACAATTGGGTAGCTCCGACAGTGAAAATCATGTCCGAATTGTGGTTCAAATATGTGTGGAGAAGACCTATACAAGCACTAGTACGGATGATTGACAAGATGGAGGATAGTCTAATAGTTTAAACTTAGGTAGAGCGAGAAAAAGAAAAACTATAGGTGAAACTATCAAGAGGGATTTAGAGTTGAACATTCATTCATGAATTTAAAACGTGACAGGGAATTATGATTTAAATCCATGTAGATTGACCGTCAGTAATTTCTAATCCTTAAATCAGTCGTAGACTTTATGAAGGTAATGGATGCAAATCCTTCAATATTGAAGCCTGCAGTAATTTTAGATATTGGCACTCTTAAATAGATTTATATTCCTTGCAAACCATAAGTTTAGTAATCACTAATGAAAGATAAGTCATTTATTTTAAACAAAAAATTAAATAATTTACAAAAAAATTGATTAATAAATTAATTATATTATACTCCCCTGTCTCGTATTGCTACATTTACAGAAGCAATTGTTCTAAAAAGAGTGTCGCTATGCATACTTGATAATGAAAATACATAAATTAAGGATAGTATTCATTAATTCTCTCCCTTACGACATCTTTTGCTAATTGTTAGTACTAGGATCTGGATACTTTTTCCGTTCTTACGATATATGCCAACATGTAGAAGCTTTGTTCAAATATACATGATTGGAACAAACAAAAAGATCATGGTGGCAACAGTTGATATAGCTTAGGTTTATGTTATGCACTGATGTATGAACTAATCAGCACAAGACCGTCCTAAGCACAACTATGATCTGGAGAACTAGTATGTAAGTGATCCACTGACTCAGTATACTGACTGAGTCGATAGGTCCGAGTCTGATAACATTATCTACTAGATTATGGTGGGTTTTAGAGGTTTAAACAATGAATTTGGCAACCAATAGCGCAACTAACTTTCAGGAATGGCCAAGAGTCACTCGGTTATGCACACTACAGTGGCTCCCATGGCTGTTATGACAATCATGCAAATGCCAGTATACCACTAAAGAAGAAAAGCTAATCACCAAATTTGAATAGAAAACAAACTTACACACTACATGTATTGTTTGGAAACTGCTGAACAACACCAGCTGCCGTCCGAGACATTGACACTTTTAAAACCTTCCCATACTGACCAAAATACTCTCGCTGCTGGAGAAGCTGCATGAATATCAATAAAAATTCAAAATCTTCCACCGAGAACAAGGGAAGGAAATTAAAAGGCATGCATGGGAGGATATAATTTTGTGTTATTTTTAAAAAACTAAACAAATGAACAAGATGGCAACTATTGGAAGAATACGAAGTCAAAATATTACATCTTCATCGGCCAGATCGAGAGGCAATCCCACTATGTAAACAAGATTCCGCCGAATAACTCGCACATTGCTGAGCTGCTTCCGTCCTTCAGATGTTTTAGACTTCGCTTTCTGGCTCTTCATCTTTCTTTCCATGTGAACTTCAGCCACCAATCTAAGCAAAGATATTATCAGCAAATGAAAATTACAAAAAAGCCCAAGCGTAGAAGCATTTAAAAAAAGTTTCCAATTAGCAAGATATGAAAAACTGAGAGTGTAGGGAGCTGTTTAGCTGTCATTTTATACTTTCAATTTTAATCACAAAAATAACACCATGTTTTCACTTTGTTTCCGGTTATCAAAGTTTTGAACAGATAATAGTCTAAACTATCTTCGAAAACAGAAAACAAATAAAAAACAAGATCACATTTATGCAATTAAAAATGAAAGGAAATAAATCAAAACAAAATGTTTTATAAAACCAAACAGGCCCATAATAACTGAGATCTACCTTGTTCTATCTTCAGCAACATAAAAAGAACTTAAGAGTTCCAAATCATAATACACACATAAATTTAGTTGTCTGATAACTTAATTAAAAAGTTGATATGATAGGAGAATGAGAGATATTTATACAAATGCATGCATGCATAGATAAAAAGGGGAGGAAGGGGATGTGGAAACAATAAACATATCACGTCTACAGAAATGTACTGTTAAAAGAATAACCTCTCACAGTTTGCAGCCATCCCGACAATCTTTTCCTTATCGTAAGGAGAACGACATGCAGGACACCGTCCCTCTGTGGCATCCTTCTCAGCCATGTCCATTATGTGATGCCAACACCAGACACAAATCTACAGACAATTACAGATACAATTGGCATTCATCATTGTTCGTGTTCGTGATTATAGAAAACATGCATGTCTCAGATAAAAAACACAAAAAACTGCCCCTGTATCTTAAATACATATTGATTTACAACAAAATGAAGCGAGTAGCACTTTATTCTAATCAGTAAAAGTAAAAGATCTAACTTATACCCAATAGTTTATATAGAGTAACCACGGTATTCACTTCAGAAGTAATAATCAATAAGACACTGTATATTTTATTCAATAATAGACTCCACCTTGCACAATCACATGCTGCATAAAATAGACTAAGAATAAAAATTGACAGGGTGGGATGAATAGTTTTTTATAAGCTAAATATTTTATTAGACCACCAAAATATTTGCATAATGAGTGCCTCATCAATTACAGACAACAAGAGAAAAAATCGCCCTGCCTGAAACAGCGAGAAAATGAAAAATGTCACACTCAGCCAACATAAAAAACAGAAAAGCCAGAAACTACAACCGAGGACACGTGATATATCCCATCCCACCACTAATTATTTCACAACCAAGTAACCCCCAAACATCCTATGGGATTATTGAACCACAATGAAACTAGGTATATGAATCCAGGAAATTTTGAGGCTTGCAGGACACATGATAGTTCCCATCCCACCACCAATTATTTCAAAACCAAGTAACTCCCAAACATCTTATGGGATTACTGAACCACAATGAATTGGGTATATGAATCAAGGCAACTGCGTGGCGTGCGCCTTAGCCAACTCCAAGGTTTCAGCTGCGCCACCTCTAGGATCCTATGACCAACCAGTTCGACAGACAACAACAATATCTTTTGATTTTGAGCCCACTAACGATGGATGAATAGTAGGCGTTGAAGATTACCAAATGTTAAAAGATTAATAGATTAAAAAAATCATAGACCCAAAAAACAAGTGACCCAATCACCCAATTGCTAAAAAAATTTACCTAACCTTCAAAAACTCACAACATCAAACAGACCATATAAAAACCTTCAGATTATTGCCCAATAAAGAGAACATAGAAATGGAACAAACCTGGTAGCCACATTTGCATGGTCTCAATTGCTGATCTGTCAGATCCATCTCTTCTGCACAGAGAGGACAAGTCCTTTCTCCTTCATCACTCATGATTGCTCTGGATAAAAATTCAGTAGAACGAAAACACACACCGTCATTGTCAAGTAAAAATTCAGAGGGGACATTATTATAAACAATATAATCCACAAAATTTATCCAGATGTTATTGCTTCTAACTTCTAAGTTTTGGATTAAAAAAAGTAAACATAAAATTCCTACAATCGATAAACAGACAGTACAATTTTACCGAGGAACTTAACAACAACAACTATGATGGTTTTAAAATCATCAACCCCTATAAAATTTACACTGTGTCACTGAAAAAAAAAATCTAGATTAGATACAAAACAACGGCAAAAGCCAAGTAAATTACAGCTTAAATCCATATGATTACACTAAGAAATTATATTAAAATAGCGTAAAATAGATCAACTAAACACTAATCAGAGCATAAAATTCCAAATAAAATGGGGAATAAAATTTAACAATCGAATACCTAATCCTAATTGTTCAAAAATCAAAACTAACAAAATCGAAATTCAACAGAATCCAATAGAAAATGATGTATTGTAAATTCAACAATTAGATAAACAGTAAAAGAAGCTGAATTACGAACAATAACAATAATCGATTAAATCAAAATCGATTAAAAAAAATAAAAAAATCGACGAATGAATTAGAGATCTATAAGATTAAAATTGAATCTGGAAATTAGGGTTATGGATTGGAAGTGGAAGACTTACAGTGGTGAGATCGGGAAGAATACGAAACTGTGAGGATGAGATTGTTCGAGAAAGCGCGATTACGAAAACACGAGCAAGGGGTAAGAAGAGGCAGAGATATGAACGAGGTGGCTTTTTAAAAGAGAGAGAAGAGAAGAAGGCTTTGTTTGGATGCAACTTTTTTGGCTACTGCTTCTCCCTCTCTAAACGTCGATTTCAATCTAATTGAGCTTAATGGCCTTACGTTTTTATATAATTACTGCCACTACCCTTTATTCCTCACCCTTTGACTCTATTTATTTTTATTTTATTTTTGACAACTTTTATTTTGTTTTTTAATTATGACCTTCTATTTTTACTTTTTTTTTACCTTTTTTATTTTTTGAATGAGATTTTCTATTATTTTACTAAAAATTTGGTCTTTAATATAAGGAAAAAATTCATTTTTTAGATACATTGAAATATTGATGTATCTAGACTATATCATAGACTAAATACATTAATGTTTCAATGTATCTAAAAATGAATGTTTTCTTATATTAATGACTGGAGGAAGTATATTAATTTAGTCAAATTGATATAGCATATCATATACAAACACAAATTCAATATTACTAAAAATAAAAAAGTATTCAATAATAAATTCATTGATGAATACGGTGCATAGAATTCAGACTACTGGTAAAATAATTACTTATTAGTCACCAATGAGATATTTATAAAACATTAACAAATAGTACTTTTTAAGAAACAACTAACTTTGTAGGTTCACTAAATATTTGATGTATTTGGTCCATAATATAAACTAAATAAATTAGTTATTCAATTAACCTGAAAAAATAAGTGTTTCATATAATAAAGGACAACAATGTAGTATTAATTAAAATATTTACAAAATTCAAAACTCTATTCTTGATCGGAAAGGTTCAAAACTATATTCTATTATAAGCTAAAAGATTATTTTAAAAAATAGATATTGAGGGGATATAGACCTAATCTAAAATAAGAAAAATAACAAATATAAATTATTTTAATTAAAATCCAAAAAAACTATTTTCTATTTGTATTAATAAATTCTAAAATAAGTTATTGCCTTAATAACCTTTTCAAAAAAGTATAGTAAGTATTTATTTTATTAAAATTAATTAAATTATTTTAATATACAATTTGGTCAAAAGAAATTAATAGATATAGATCAATGATATGAATTAGTATATTTACTTTAAAAAAATGTTTAGCTTTTTTACTTTGTTAAGTGTTTTTTAATTCTCACAGTATTTTTACTTCGTTGTAGGCTGTTTGTTTGTAACATCCGTCAGGGCTAATTCCTATATTTTTGTGTGGTTCGACTGGTCAGGTTTATGTCTCCAGTCTTCTATACTTTTTTTTTCCTTTTACTTATATATTAGGTGTTGTAGAAGGTTCATCTTCTGCACACCATTTGCTTAAAAAAAATCTTATAGTTTTTATCTTTTAAAAAAATTATAGTTTTTCTAAATATTACTACTTTTAAAAATTAAACTTACAAATATTATTACTTTTAAAAATCAAAAGATGTGGTCAGAGTCAAATTATAATATATATTAAGCTTAAATATGATTTCAGTCCATGTAATTATGTCTTATAATATATATGATTTGCATAGACTAGGATGAAACCTTTTTTTTAGAGGGATAATTATGCCTATATATTATTTAATGAAATTGGTCACATTTTTTCTTTGTTCACATTATTGAAAACGATCCCTGTAAAAAAAAGTTTCATTTTAGTCTCTACAAAATCTCAAAACTTTTAAAATAGTCACTCAGTAGGATTCTATGATGAGATATCACAAATTTTTTGACGTGGCAAATGTTAACTAGGATTCTCTTATGACATATCACAATTTTTCTGACGTGGCAAATGCTTACTAGGATTTAGAGTTGACCTGTCCAATTTTTGATGACGTGGACTAATACAGTAATTTTTCTTTAAATTTATCATATTAAAATTACTTTTCCATATTTTCAGAAAAATACTTACCATTTCCACTGTAATGAAGCACGAAGGCAATAGTAATTGGACACATCAACTCTAATTTCTAGTCAACATCTGCCACGTCAAAAAAATCGTGACATGTCATCGGAGAATTATGCTCAGGGGCTATTTTGAAAGTTTTGAGATTTTGCAGAACCAAAATGAAACTTTTTTTTACAGGGACTGTTTTCAAAATGAGACATAATTACCGAGACTAAAATCATATTTAAGCCTATATATTATTTAATGAAATTGGTCACATTTTTTCTTTGTTCAAGTGATTTTCAATATTGTGGAATTATTATTTTCCAAATTAGATGTCTTTGCTAATAAATAATAAATCTGGAAAATAAATAATTGGCGAACAATGGAGTAGTCTAGGAGGAAGAGATTCATACATTTTAATCAAGTGGTTTCAAGTTAGATTTGTGAAGAATTCAACTTGTGTATCATTTTTTTTCAATGGCCAACTTGTGTATCTTATAGGTTCTTCAACGAGAAATAGTTTGTCACCGTCAACTGGCGATAAAACTCAACACAACATGACCATAAAAATATTAAAAAATTAATTACAAAATCCTGAAATATGTATATGAGGCGTTTAATAAGTTATTAAACTTGAATGTGTAAATTACATACTTGAGTTTTAAAAGTTTAGTGTAAAATTCTGAATTTTTAGATATGTATTGAGGTAAAACCTAAGCCGGCCCTAGTTTTTCAAGAAAATACTTTTTGTCTCCAACTTCTCTTTGTTCATCATAGAGGGGTGATTTTGGGTCACTTTTGGCCTAAAATCACCCCCTCTACACCTTTTTTTTTTCTATCTTTTAATATAAATAAGTGATTTTCACATAGATTAAGTTTTTCTTTTGTATTTTTTGTTTGTTCTTTCGTCGTCTAAGTGCGGCGTTGTGTTGGTCGTCGTCTTGTGCGGCGTTATTTGATTTCCCGTATTGTTGCGGTGTTCATTTGGTTCTTCTCGAAAGATTATCTCCAGTCAATTACAAATTCAATCAATGATTTGAGCTTCAACGTTGCAGATCCGGAAGCATGGATATTCCGGTGATTTTAATTTTATCATATTATTTGTAGTAGGCATTTTGCCGTTGTATGCTATTAACTCGGATGCTGTGAGTTTATTCGCAGATTCATCCTTTACGTTTTTAGCGAAATTGAATATGTGGTTGTATTTGATGTATCTGTCGATTTGAATGAATGGATATCATTTTGTTTGTGTCAAAAAAAAAAGATATGTATTGAGGTCGCTCGAGTTCTAGAATTTAAATCTCAAAAACAACATTCGAATTATAGAATTCAAGCACAGTGTTATTAGAATTTTAGGGGGACACGAAAAGACTAGAGGGGGAGGTAAAAATAAACAGTTTGAACATGCTACTGAACAAGCCCATGCAGCTAACAATGGGCTCGATATTGCTATTGGGCTATTGGAGCCACTCAAACGAAAATTTCTCTTCTCACCGCCACGTTTATTTTCTATCCTCATAATTCTATTTTTACCCTTGAATAAAATGTTGGAGCGCATTTTCCAATTTTTTTTGTCTTGAATAAAAATTTCGAAACTTGTTTCCCAAATCTTTCCAAATTTGATCTAAGAAAACTTCGAAAAATACATTTCGAAATTTTTATTCAATGATAAACATGAAATTTTCAGGGTAGAAAAGTTCGGAGAGAATTTTTCCACCCAAACAACAATTCCCTATCCTGTTCTATGCTTGCCCAAAATATTACCATTGTTTATATTTCCTCTCGCATTTTTTTATTATTGTTGTTTATCTTCTTTTTAGATATATAAAAAATTCCATCGTTTTTATCTGTACGTATTTTATATTCTAAAGTGTTTTATTGCTTACTTGGTTGTATTGTTATGGTATCAGTTGGTTGAGTTGTTGCTGTTGAGGTCACTGGTGGGTCTGATGATGGGTTAGTCTTTAAACTTTAAATTATAAAAGACTAATTGTATAGATGAAGAAGTGAAATTTTTTAAATCATTTCCTTAGAGTATATTAATTTTATTACTCTATTGTTGTGGGTTCTTATGATTGAGATTTACTTTTCGCACCATAGAGTCTCACAAGCACTTATGGTGTTCTGTTTTTACACCTTTGTTACTTAGGAAGCGAATGTGTAAAATTACAAAAACGCTCGCATCCTAGGATGCGAATACGAACCTTATAAAAGTCGAGTTCGCTCTTTAAGTAGCAAACTATATTTTAGTTCGCACTTTAAGTAGCAAGTGTCAATATTTTATACTTAACCGAGCGCCGGCACCCCATGGATGAAAAAATCATAAAAAAGGAGAATTTTGCGAACTCTACTTTTTCATATTTTTTTCATTCATGGGGTGCCGACATTCAGTTTAAGTATAAAATATTGACACTCGCTACTTAGAGTGTGAAAAATGCTCGCTTTCAAAATGACATGGGGATACTATAATCATTTCAGGAGGTGAAGGAAGAAATTTGGGGGATGCGAAAAGTATATCTCCTGATCATTTGAAGGATGATGACTCTGGGCTTTGGCACCACAATGAGGCCCGTCCACCCCAATTTCTCTTTCTACGCAGAAATTTTATTTTGAATTTTTTTAGTGTAAATTTTAGAGTATGTTTTTTGAAGTTTTTTGCGGCCGTACAAATCAGATCGGTCGATTCATATTGCATCTTAGAAAAATCAGTATAAATTATTCTCAACCATTAATATTAGATCGAACGGTTCTGAATAAAAATAACGTGAAACCACATGAAACTTTACAGCATGAAATCATTTTCCTAAAATTTGAATTCAGATCCGCTTAATCACAATTTCAACAATTTCCTACACTCACGCATCAATCAAACCGGTAAATAATATAAAAGTGTTTATGGGAACATCCAAAACACAAAATTCTAGAATACAAGAGTGTATGCATTTTTTTGATATACTAAAGAAAATCATGCAAGTAAGTTCATTACTTTTTTTATTCCATCTTTTGTGTGTTTCCCCACCATTTGATGGTGAATTTTCTGTCTCACCATTTGGATGGTATTGTAGTATTGTTCTTCATTTTTTTCAATCTAATTCACGTACGTACTATTTCCTACGGTTTTAATTTTTTAAGATTCTTTTCTAATTCTTCAATAAACTTCGAAAAAAAATTTGTTTATATTTGAAACAGGAAAGGAGTAATATTTTTTTATCCATCCATCATATATATTGATAATCAAATGGAATCTAAAAGGTAATATTGTTGTAATGAAGATGCCTTCATATCATATAGAACAATGAGGGAGACTTGTTAATCCACCATAACCATAGGATAAATATGTAACACTTATTTTCTTGTCATATCAAGCACCTCGTACAGGAAGCATCATTCAAAAGGATTGATGCAAATAAATGAAAAAGACATGAACTTAATTTGTAACCATTATCACCATTGAAACTTGAGGTACTCATCGAAGACTTTTCCTCATAAAACTATAAAGTCAGGTTCAAATGCATACACAGCAAGAAATATTCTAATGTACCGGAAAAATTGATAAATAATATTTGGTTATTATAATATTTTTAATGATAGGAAAAATGATTTATTTTAAAAAATATTCATTTATTCATTAATTTAATGTTCTAATGTACCGGTACACTAAAATTTAACAAATGTACCATAGAATTTCCCTTTTCAAATTTATACATCTAATGACAACAAGAAATCAAATAGAAAAAAATAATAAATATATATTTCCACCTCCTTCATCAACATATTACAAGCTTGTAAAATATAACATTTTTCTCTTATATCAAAGATGGATAATAAATACAACAAAGCGAATAGTATATGAGATTGGGAGAGAGAGAGAGAGAGAGAAGGAAAAAAATATGAATTTGTCCTTTAATGATTGTTTGGTCAGTTTCAGTTACGAAGTGATGAAATTATAGAGACCCGTATCCGCCCGTATACAACCATTCATGCTCGATTTTTTGCAATTGTTGACCCGAGACTTGATTCGCATCCAACCGAATGCTTCAATATGTTATCGGTTATATCGATTTCGAATCGGGTCGCGGATTCGTACTACTCTAATTTTTATAGAGACATATGTTGTATACAGAAAATAAATTCTCTTCTTTCAACAATATTTTTTATTTATACGTAAGAGTTAGAGATTAAACTGATAATCGATTGCTTAAGGGGGTTAAAGTCTCCTACTATTTAGTACTTACATAATTCCTGATTATATATAATAAAGGATAAAATTTGTAAAAAAAAACAAACAATGTAGGGAAATTCTATGGTACACTTGATAATTTTTAATGTACCGGTACATTATGACATTAAATTAATGGCAAAATGAATGTTTTTTTAGAATAAATCATTTTTCCTATCATTAAAAATATTATAATAACCAAATATTATTTATCAATACTATTAAAAATATAAAATTTGATATTTTTTGAATTTTTATTCCCCATAATAGTCAATATTGAATTTTCTTTGAAAAAATATTAAAAAATTAGTGTCATGCTTATAAACAATAAAATTGTGTTTTTTCTTGTAATATTATTATCTTTAAAATATAATAATGGACTAATAGTTATTTAATTCATAAAAATAGCCGTTAATTTATTAATTTATACACAATGTACCGGTACATTAAAATTATTCTAATGTACCATAGAAGCTCCCAACAATGTATGATGCATTTTAGTCCTATCACTAATGACCCCCGCTCATTACATTAATTTATAGATCATCTCATGCTATGTGTAGTTAGAGTTGTTATTTTTACTATAGTTTAATATAGAATTGCTTAGAGTTGAGGACTTTTTTGTACCAAAAAAAAAAAGAGTTGAGGAATTTATGTAGTAGAACAAAAAGTAGCAAGGTTTGTGCATTTTGATTCTTTTTTCAGCAGTTTGTTTCTGCCGTTTGCACGCATGACGCATATGAACCAACTAAATTTTTCTATGCCAACTTGAGGAATTTGGATTAAGTCTTGAAAGCAGGATTGAAGACTCTTATTCATCCTAATTTTATTTATATCGTCTTTAATTCTCTTGTAATGTTTGTAATGATTATGAGTAGTTAAACTCATAGATTAGATCTTGAGATGAAGGCATCTAGTTGTTGAGTACTATTCTAATCAATTGCACTACTAGTGTTGTTCAATTATACCTTATGTTTAATGCAATTCCTAATATATATCATATAACCATTTAACAAAAATATATATGGCTATAAAAAATGAAAATTACACTTGGGGCCCCGCCCTGTCCAGTCCATGAGTGGTTCCGCCCCGTGGTCATTTATGAATTGAACTCAAGAAACAATCCACTATCACACTATGTTTTGTTAACAGGTCTAGAATAATTGTTCAATAAACAATTATTTTTGACATATCGAATTGTTGATTGTGATCGTAGGAATTAACTTTCTTTAAAATCTACTTTGATTACTAACCTACATAAGACAATGTGGAGTTGTAATCAAAAGAGAAGGTTGTGAGCCTAGAAATTGGTCAAACATATTTTGTTAATTTATCATGATATTAGACGAGCAAATGTAAGAAATAGATATAACTATCAAATAGTTAAATATAGAGAATTCAAAATTACCTAATCACTCTTTAATTTATAGTTAATTTTTGAGCCAATTTATTTTCAAAAGTGCAAACCAAATGCTTATGCACACTCAAACCCACTATTTTATTTATTAACTAAGTTAAAATTGTTATGTTTTTAATTAATCTCAATTCATTTGAATATGAACTTTGATGATTACTAGACGATATATTTATTGAGAAATGTTATTTTGACATCCATTAAGTTGTCCAACAACTATATTTACACTATCCAACAACAATTTATTATTTTATTAATTCACTTTTATGTGAGATGGTTGTCTAATTGACAACCATTTTGAGTTGTACAAATATCACAACTCTATATATAATTCACTTGCTAAAAGCTTATCAATCACCTCAATTGTTGTACTGACTTTAAGCATTTGAATATTTGAAGGAACATCTCACCATCTGACATTAACATAACCATAGATTTAGACTCCTCTAATCAACTTATGAGTTTTGATAAGAACAATTTCTTTTATTTATTATTATACCATCTTGAAGTATTTATTAGACCTCGGATCAAGTCCTAAAGTTATGAAATACTCCTGAGCTAGTCATTCAAGGATGTCGGCCCATATAATCTATATAATCGGCTCATCCTCTTTTGTTCTAAATAATAGATAGTAATTCAAAGTGAATCAAAAATGTTAGTTTTAAGTTTGTTGTATGTTGTTACTTGTGTAACAAGTTAACATAAGTTAGTTAGTGGTGTAGGGTAGTTAGTTGAGTTAGTTGCTTTATGTGCAAGTAACCGTAGTTGGTTAAATGCTAACTTATTTGCTTTGTGTATAAATACCTTACTACACCTTTGTAATCACCAACACTTTGATCATTAATAAGAATCTTCCTCTTTCTCTCAAAATCATCTCTTAAGCATCATTCTTTTCATTGATTCATTGGTTCTAAGTTCTAACAAACTGGTATCCAGAGCCTCAAGGTTCGTGGCACTCAAGAATTGATCAAGAATTGATCAAGATTCACTGAAACTTGATCAATTATCTCAGCAACAAGATGGCAAGTCAATTAGAAACTCTCAGCAACAGTTTTGGTGGCAAACTCCCAATTCTTGATGCAACAAATTGGGATCGTTGGAATAAGCAAATGAAGGTAATCTTTGGATTCCAAGAAGTACAAGAAGTGGTTGAAACTGCAATTGGTGACCTAGCATCTGATGCAACAGAAGCTCAAAGGAATGCACATCGTGCATTGAAGAAGAAAGACTTCAAGGCAATGTTTTTCATACACCAATGTGTGGATTTGGTGAATTTCCAGAAGATTGAGAATGCAACCTCAGCTAAGGAGTGTTGGGACATTCTTGAGAAGGCTCATTCTGGCAATGAGAAACTGAAGCAAGTTCGTTTGCAAACTTGGAAGAGAAAATTTGAACTGCTGCAAATGGAGACTAATGAAAGCATTGCAGATTATTTCAACAAGATCACCAACATCACTAATCAAATGAGAAGCTGTGGAGACACATGTGATAATCAATCTATTGTTGGTAAGGTTATGAGAACTTTATCTCCTAAGTTTGATTATATCACTGTTGCTATAATGGAAACCAAAGACTTGACAACACTCACACTAGATGAGTTACAATGCACATTGGAATCACATGAACAAAGGATCATGGAGAGGATCAAAGATAGAGCCACTGATCAAGCATTGCAGGCATATGCAGTTAAGAAAGGAAATGGAAAATGGAAGGGAAAAGACAAGTCCAAGAAACATAATAACAATCAAGATAACTCAAAGAAAAGTAATGATCAAGGTGAGTCTTCATCACATAGCACTGGTTCAAATCAAGATAAGAAGGGGAAATTCAATTTGAAGAGTATTCAGTGCTACAATTGCCAGAAATTTGGCCACTTTGCAAAAGATTGTAGAGGCAAGAAGGTTCCAAGATATTCCAACAAGCAAGATTCTGATGCACACTTAGCACAAGAAGATAGTGAATCAGAAGTTGATCCAATGCTGCTGATGGCCACAGTCACTGATGAAGAAGATCATCATGAAGGTTGGTATCTTGACACTGGCTATAGTAACCATATGACAAGTCACAGAGAATGGCTGGTGAATTTCAATGATTCATCAAAAACAAAAATAAGATTTGCAGACAACAGAACCATTCCAGCTGAAGGTGTAGGTGATGTTTTGATCAAAGGCAAGAAAGGGAATCAAGCACTCATCACAGGTGTTTTATATGTACCAGCCATGAAGACAAATCTGCTTAGTATGGGCCAATTGTTGGAGAAGGGTTTTGTCATGCATCTAGAGAACAATGTCATGGAGGTATTTGATTCACACAAAAACACTATTTTGAGAGCTCCACTATCTCAAAATAGAACATTTCAAGTTAAAATCTCTGCAAATGAATGTCTGGCTAGTATCAAGATTAGTGATGAAGCATGGTTATGGCATATGAGGTATGGTCACTTAAATTTCAAAAGTTTGAGTTATCTGAAGACTAATGAATTAGTGAAGGGTTTGCCTGCAATTAAAACTCCAAGAGATATCTGTCAGCATTGCTTGTTAGGCAAGCAAGCTAGAAAGTCATTTGTTAAAGAAGTAGCTATGAGGGCAAAGCAGATACTTGATGTTGTGTATACTGATGTGTGTGGACCTTTTGACACATTGTCATTAGGAGGAAGTAGATACTTTGTTTCATTCATTGATGAGTTCAGCAGGATGATGTGGATTCACTTAATGAAAAGCAAAGATGAAGTGCTTCAGAATTTCAAAACTTTCAAGTTAGAGGTTGAAAATCAGTCTGGTAAGAAGATTAAGGTGCTAAGGAGTGAAGGTGGTGGTGAGTACACATCACATGAGTTTAGGTCATTTTGTGAATCAAATGGCATTAAACATGAAGTTATAGCACCTTACACACCTCAACATAATGGAATAGTTGAAAGGAGGAATAGAACAACCATGAATATGACAAGATGCATGTTGAAAGAAAAGGAATTACCACATAGCTTCTGGGGTGAAGCTGTAGTTACAGCTTGCTATGTCCTAAATAAATGCCCTACAAAGAAACTGAATCAAGTACCAGAAGCCATATGGTCAGGATCTACACCATCAGTCAAACATCTAAGGATCTTTGGTTGTCTTTGTTACAAACACATTCCTGACCAGAAAAGGAAAAAACTTGATGACAAGAGTGAGCTGATGATCATGATAGGTTATCACACTGCAGGAGCTTATAAACTCTACAATCCTATCACTAATAAAGTAACAAGCAGCAGAAATGTTACCTTTGAAGAAGATAAGAGCTGGAATTGGAATACTAGTACTGAATCATCTCAGAAATATGTTCCATTTCAGTTACTTGATGAAGAAGTCACTGAGCCAGACACTATGCAGCCACCACCCCCCATTGTACATGAGCCTGCTGCACTAAGAAGATCACAAAGGGGTCAAATTCCAAATATAACACTACAGGGATATGAAACAATTCCTGATGATATGGTTACACCAGATGGAGATATAGTTCACTTAGCACTATATGTTGACACTGAGCCTTTGACATATGAACAAGCAGCCAAGTATGAAGAATGGAGGTTTGCTATGGCAGAAGAAATAACATCCATAGAAAAGAACAAGACATGGAATTTGGTTCATTTACCTGCTAACAAGAAGCCTATAGCAGTTAAATGGATTTACAAATTGAAGCATCACCCTGATGGCTCCATAGCAAAGTACAAAGCAAGGTTGGTGGCAAAAGGCTTTCTACAGAAGCATGGCATTGATTTCACAGAAATTTTTGCACTAGTTGCAAGGCTTGAGACTGTAAGGTTAGTAGTTGCAATAGCAAATCACTTTGACTGGGAATTTGTTCAATTAGATGTCAAGTCTGCCTTCCTTAATGGCATACTTGAGGAGGAAGTATATATTGAACAACCTCAGGGATTTATAGCTAAGGGAAAAGAAGATCATGTGTTAAGGCTGAACAAAGCTCTATATGGCCTAAAGCAAGCACCAAGAGCCTGGAATCTGAGGATAAATGAATTTCTTAGCAAAAATGGATATTCTAAATGCACAGTGGAGCATGGAATATATGTTAAAGGTACATCTCATAATAGACTTTGCATAGTGTGTCTGTATGTAGATGATTTGTTGATAACTGGCAGCAGCAAAGAAGAAATTGACAAGCTCACAAAGTTGTTAAGTTCTGATTTTGACATGACAAATTTAGGAGGTTTGAGGTATTTTCTTGGACTGGAATTCACTAAAACAAGTAGTGGTATGCTGATACATCAGAAGAAATATGTCTCAGATATACTAAAGAGGTTTAATATGGTGAATTGTAACCCAGCCAACACCCCAATGGAAACTGCTTCAAGCTTGAATGAAGATAATGAAGGCAAATCTGTGAATAGTACTCACTATAAACAGATAGTAGGAAGCTTAAGATATGCTTGCAATTCAAGACCTGATATATGTCATAGTGTAGGGATTGTTAGCAGATTCATGCAATCACCTAAGCTATCTCATATGCAAGCTGTGAAGAGGATCTTAAGATACTTACAAGGCACAATTGACTATGGTGTTTTGTATTCAAAAGCAGAGAAAGATCAAAGGAAGTTAGTTGGCTATTGTGACTCTGATTGGTCTGGTGACAAAGTTGAAAGAAGAAGCACAATGGGATATGTCTTCACATTATTCAATTGCCATATATCATGGAGCTCAAAGAAACAGACAGTAGTTACTTTGTCTACTTGTGAGGCTGAGTATATCTCTGCCTGCAATGCTGCTTGTCAAGGCATATGGCTCCAATCCTTACTGCAGGAAATGAAGATTGATGTAGATCATGAAGTTGAAATAATGGTAGACAACAAATCTGCTATTAACCTAGCCAAAAACCCCATTGCACATGGGAGAAGCAAGCATATAGAAACTAAGTTTCATTTTTTGAGAGATCAAGTTACAAAGGGGAAGATCAAGCTGTCTTACTGCAACACAAACATTCAAATGGCAGATGTGCTCACTAAGCCATTGAAGATTGATAGATTCAAGGATTTAAGAAGAATGATGAATGTACAAAGCCTTGAGACTTTGAATTAAAGGGGTGTAATAGATAGTAATTCAAAGTGAATCAAAAATGTTAGTTTTAAGTTTGTTGTATGCTGTTACTTGTGTAACAAGTTAACAGAAGTTAGTTAGTGGTGTAGGGTAGTTAGTTGAGTTAGTTGCTTCATGTGCAAGTAACCGTAGTTGGTTAAATGCTAACTCATTTGCTTTGTGTATAAATACCTTACTACACCTTTGTAATCACCAACACTTTGATCATTAATAAGAATCTTCCTCTTTCTCTCAAAATCATCTCTTAAGCATCATTCTTTTCATTGATTCATTGGTTCTAAGTTCTAACACTAAACACCTTAACCTTAAGCAAAGTGGAACGTGATTGTGAAGTAATTCAAACTTTGTGGTGAAGTTTACTAAGCGATAAGTAAGTATGGTTGTTTATACGCTTGTTAGGATAGTCATTTCTTAGTTTAGTTGCTATACTTTCGATTTGGTTTCTCTTTATATTTCTTCTTTATTGATAAATAAAATGATGTGAGTTTTTGTGTGTCAAAAAAAATGTTAATTTAATTATATAAAATTATACACCGGTAATATTTAAGTAATATTATACTGCTTAATACAATAATATTTTAGCGAATACAAATTTTATCAAAATTATCATTGAACTAAACGTTTAGATCATATAAATCATCAATGTAAATTTTTTAAAAAATATAAAATTATCTGATATATTATTGAGACTCATTAAAATTGACGATTTATATATTTATATTAAATAGCAAAATAATGGTTTATACTATTTTTATTATTGTATTGTTTCTATCAACTATAATTTTTTTTCTTCTCTTATGAAAAAGAAAAACTCCTATCACTTTTTTATCTTCACAGAAGTCAGTCAGATGTAGTGTATCCTCCACTTACCACTTACAAAGGAACATAACACAACCACTGACACATGACACAGGGGGTGAGGTGTAAGAATGAATTATAAGGTCAAACCCCACGGCCCACACAGAAGCAAAGAAAATAAGTCCCATGCCAAATTAAGATTTTGATCAATAATTCACCAAACTGGTATCAAAATGACCGTAATTGAGTTAACTTTTCACATAATCAAATTTCACTAAATTTGGAGTTATAAAAAGATATTAATTACCGTTTTAGTGAAATAGGGAGATAAAATTCTGATTTATTCAAAATAGGGGGATAGAACTGCATTTAAGCCTTATTATTATATATTCTAAAGTGAATCATTCGTTTTAAAAAAAGCCGGATCCTAATCAACCAACTATTAACTCACTCACTGACAAATCAAGAGCATGTTTACTAGAGAAAAAAAAAAAATCATTTTTAATGTTTTTGTTACATCTGTATGAATGTTTTTTACCTTTTCAAAATTATCTTGTTAAAAATAACAAAATGGTTTTTATGTTAACAATAAAATGGCTTGCATGATATTCTCATGAGCATAATTTAATTGTAGAGATATTATATTTTAGGCAAAATTATACTTTTGGTCTTTTATTTTATTTTTTTGTAACACTTTGATCTTTTATCTTTTATTTGTAACACTTTGGTCCTTTATTTTATTTATTTGTAACACTTTGGTCCTTTATCTTTTATTTGTAACATTTTGATCCTTTATCTTTTATAACATTCACATATAAATCCTTTTTTCATATTTTTTTTAATTTAAAAAATGCTGAATTTTATTTTTTTTAGGTAAAATTACACGTTTGATCCTTTATCTTATTTTTTTGTAACATTTTGGTCATTTATCTTTCATTTTTAACACTTTGGTCCTTTATCTTATCTTTTTGTAACACTCTGGTTTTTTATCTTTTATTTGTAACACTTTGGTCCTTTAAAGAACATGAAGATACAAATGAATTGATGAAGATGATGAACATATTCATCAAAATTATTTTTTTATTTAATTTTAATAAAAAGGTATCTTAACAAATAAAATTTAGCATTTTTTTAATTAAAAAAATATGAAAAAAGGTTTCATATGTGAGTGTTATAAAAGATAAATGACTAAAATATTACAAATAAAAGATAAAGAACCAAAATGTTACAAATATATAACATAAAGGACCATTGGACCAAAGTATTACAAATAAAAGATAAAGGACCAAAGTGTTACAAAAGAATAAGATAAAGGACCAAACGTGTAATTTTGCCTTTTTTTTATATACCTTTTAATTAAAATTAAATAAAACTCATAATTTTGATGAATATGTTCATCATCTTCATCAATTTTTTCATATTTTCATATTCTTTAAAGGACCAAAGTGTTACAAAAAAATAAGATAAAGGACCAAAGTGTTACAAATAAAAGATAAAGGACCAAAGTGTTACAAAAAATATATAAAGGACCAAAGTGTTACAAATAAAAGATAAAGGACCAAAATGTTACCAAAAAATAAGATAAAGGACCGTAATTTTGCCTATATTTTATAAGTAAGATTGAAGTTTGAACTCGGATCTTCCACCTATTCATTTTAAGAAGTGAATTTCTAACTATCAGACTATTTGAAAAAAAAAAATTATGTGATAACCTTTTGAAAAAAATCTTTTTTAAGTGTAGAGAGAAAAACACAGTTTACACCGTACCTATTTTTCTAACATACATAATTTTTTAATTTGAAATTCTTTTCAACTATAATTCATGTATTTTTTTAAAAACAATATTTCTATATAATAATCACTAAATTATTTATTTAAAAAAATTATTTAAAAATCTATAAAAAGTGAGTCACAAAACATTGTTATTATTTTTTTTGACTAAACAAAACATTGATATTAACGATCCATTTCTTATAGAGAATTATATTACATGTTGTACCAAAAAAAAAAAGAGAATTATATTACATGATTAATTTTTGAATAATCTAACATATGAAAGAAGGAGAACATAAAATTCTTATTATAAATTTGAAATAAATTAATGATATAAATATACATGTTTTGAAAATTATTGACACTATTAAGCTAGCACATTATAACTAAAATTTGTGAAAAGTCGTGATTCTTCTCTTTTTCTCTAAATTATTCAACTTAGTTAACATACTATTGATAATTTTATTTTGTCTGTAATGCACTGAAATTAAATTCACATAATTGTAAGATTTCGAGTTCGAATCCGGGTCACGGCATTTAGCCTAACAATTTCGGCATATTTTGTTAGTTGAACTAAGACTTATAGAACTAATACCAATAATTTTATAATTTGCAAAATATTTAATTCCTAGTTTGTTATTTATAAGTGATTTTAAATTTATCTATTATTTCCATTTATGTCTCTTTGCAATTATTTTCTCCATAATATACCCCCTTTTTTTTATTGTATTTTATTGAAATGTACCCTTTCTATTTAAAGTAGTTTTGAGCTGATGAATAAGATATGACAACCTATGATGCCTAGGTACGTGTACGGTACCGGTACTGGTACGGGGTCTGACATTTTTAGAAAAATTAAGGTACGAGTACGTCTGTATAATTTTTTTTAATATAATTATATAAATAAATAATAGAACTATATTGTTAAAACAAATAATTAAACATAAAAAATACCACACAAGTAATTCAAATTATTCAAAAACATCAAAATATCAAATAAAAAGAAATTAGCTAAAAAAAGTCGAATTATTTCCCTCTCCATCATTGTTAAAAAAAATGGCGTCTAGTTCAGGTTCTTCGCGACAAAGACTTGTAACTTCAAGAATATCACATATTTTTGTTGCTCATTCGTTATAAGTATTACTATTTATCTTTCTCGAGAGAAGATGAAGAATTGGTTGAATAAAATTAGATTGAACTTATTTTTTTTCAATGAATGAGTGAATAAATCGAGATACTACTTTGTTATTGTTTATTAGTAAAGCTGCTACTTTTATATTATAAACAAATAAAAACATAAATCTTCCTATAAATAAAAAAAAAAGAATAAAAAAAAGGAAAAAAAATGTGTTTTTTTGGATTCATGTACCACAGGAGTACCACGCGAGTACCTATTGCACCAAAAATAAATATAAAACTAGTAGGTAACCCGTCCTATCGGACGGGTCGTAACGTTACAATTATATTTATAGAAGTTACACTTTGCGAAATAAAATTGAAGAAAAAATTAAATTTATTTAATCAGTACTATGAATTAGTAAAAAAAATTATACCATGTAAGATTTATTTAATATATATATATGTCTGTTATTTTTAAATTGTTATCAGTTTTATAAATCAGGAGAATAATTTATTTCATGTATGATTTATTTAAAATACATGATAGTTATTTTGAAATCGTTATCAGTTTTATGAATCAGTAGCATAATTTGTCTCTTATCTGATTTATTTAATATATATGATAGTTACTTTAATTTGTCATTTGTTCTATGAATCAGTGGCATCAATTTATACATGACAAAGTCTTTTTTTATGCTGACATATCAATTTATTATTTGCTATATTATAGTTATTTTGAAAAAAAAATTCCACTTATAATTTTCCCCCCATATGTGACAGTATATTTTGTCTATTGTATAATTTATTTGGTACAGTATAGTCAAATATTTTTTGTATTAGTTAAATGTTTCCCGTATGTGATGTATTATTTTTTCTAGTGTATAATTTATTTAGTGTATTATAGTTAAATGTTTCCAATATTAGTTAAATGTTTCCCGTACGTGATGTATTATTTTTTCTAGTGTATAATTTATTTAGTGTATTATAGTTAAATGTTTCCAGTATTAGTTAAATGTTTCCCGTGCGTGATACTAATTTGACAGTTATATTGAAGTTTTTATAAGTTATAATTTGTGCCGTATGTGATAGCATATTTTTGTCCAGTGCATGACTTATTAGTACATTATTCGTATTCTTTTCCGTATTTGAATCAGTCACATACTTTGTCGGCGTTTGATTTATTTAGTATATATATGATGATTATTTTGAATTTTTCATCAGTTATAATTTATCCCGTATTAGACAACATATTTTGTCTACTATATAATTTATTTAGTAAATTATAATTATTTTTCCCGTATTTGAATCAGTATCGTATTTATCCCATATATGTTTTTTTATCGGTTAGAATTTGTCCCGTATAAAATAGTTTTTTTTCAAAATTCTTATTGGTCTCTTGTATGATAATTTTATCAGTTATAGTTTATCCCGTATCAGACAACATATTTTGTCTACTATATAATTTATTTAGTAAATTATTTTTCCCGTATTTGAATCAGTATCGTATTTGTCCCATATATAATTTTTTATCGTTTGGTATAAAATAGTTTTTTTCAAAGCTTTTATTGGTTAGAACTTCTCTTATATGACAATTTTTTGAAAATTTTTATCACTGATAATTTGTCCTGTATATGATAATTATTTTAAAAAATTTATTAGTTAGAAACTTGTATAATCAATCTTTATAAACTGACTTTAGTTATTAAGTTTAGAAGCAAGAAAAAAAAAAATTAGTTTTTAAAGATTAACTGCAGGGCATTCTTTGTTTTCGGTTTTGAAATTGAAATTCAAAACCATGGTCTTGGTCCAATGGGTAATTTTCTCTCATGTAGATGTGTGATGATGGCCTTTGTCATGCTTTGTCAAGTCAAGGCTCAAGTCAGTGCATTAATTCATTGTCTTAAAATTGATAGTCCCTGTGTAGTAATAAATATGTAGGTTAGGTAGTGTAGGCATAGCTGTTCTTTGTAATAGTAAAAAATAAGTTGGCAGACTTGATCCAAAACCAAACCACAATGTCACGTGATTTTTTGTGTCATACAACTTCCTTGTAACCATTTAAACTAAGCATTTAAAACTAAAAAAATGTCATACAATGTCTACTTTATCAATTTTTTGTGTATTTTTCATGTTCTTCAACTGTACAAACACCAATGTAACTTCAGTCGAAAGTGTAAAATAAGTGGAAAAAATTACCTTTCAATCAAAGACCACCGGATCGAAGCTCTGTTTTCCATCTTTGACAACTTTCCATTTATCCTTCACCTTCTCAGGTCGCAGCAAGCTTCCAAAGCTCTTTTCTAAAACCATTTAGAACAACATATTTTTTCAGATACATAAGTACAAACAAATTAAAACTAAAGTGACTTAAAATAAACAATAGTTTAACTTGAATTGTTAAAAAAGAACTTAACTTTGAGTCAACAACAACCAATTAAGGTCAAATAGCAGAACATAAAATAGATCACTTTAGCATATAGCTTCCACAAAATGACATTCCTAGCAATAATCAAACAAAACCAAAAAAATTACATCTTTAATATTGTTACTTCCGTTTGGTAAGAACATAAAATAGAAGATTTCAAAATTGCAACATAAGAACACTTACTTTTGCATCACAAACAACCATTTCGAAATACTCCTTCCCATCTTTCATTGCACTCCATTTGTCTTTCACCTTAACAGCAACCTTCCATATATCTTTTTGGTCAGTGATATCTTTGATGAACTCAAAATTCCTGGCCATTTTTCTGCGAAAAAAATGTGACTGTTAACCATCTGAAGCGTTAAAAATCAAAACTTCCTTCCATGGATAACATTAAAAACTTATAAAATGAGATCTGAACATCAAAGTGAGTAAACAAAGTTTTTAAAAGATCTAACGCGTTAACAACTAAGCTAAGATTTAAGTTTACAGCATTAAAATTTTTTGTAAAGATTAAGAATTTAGAAAGAAAAAGAAGAAGATGAGAAAAATAACCCTTGTTTGAGAGAAGCCAAAGATGTTGGTGAAGTTTGAAAAATAGAAAATGATAGATAGAGAAATGAGTTTGTCAGTTTTGAGAATTGAGACAAAAAGCAAAAGTGAAAAGGACAAAAGCAATTTTTTAATATTTATTCTCAACCGGCTTGGTTATATTCCAACTATGGCTCATATGAAAGCAACTTCCTCTCTCACAACTCTTGGAATATGGCTTGGTTACATACAAAAGTGGCTTGGTTTAAAAAGCATTTAGTTCAGTTACAATTTTTTTGGACATCAATTGCCCTCAATATTGCCAAGTGGCAGCTTCTTAAGCAAGGTTATTGTTGTCCTTACCAGGGACAACAACTTTCTTATATTGTATTAGATAGGTACGTTATGGGTGCGCACCCAAGGAGTACCATACGCGTACCAGTACCCGGTACCAATACTCTTCCTAAAATGGAGTACACGTGCTTCATATTGACAACATTTACTTTATTAGTATTTTTTTTCAACATGGCATATATCTGAGCTCTCGATTGAGGTCTCGCTTCCGCATAAACCCTAAACCGCCGCTATTGCATTTTCTTGTTTGAGATCCAACAAGCAAATATTGTGCATAAGAAAATACTGCGCAATTTGATCACTATTCATATTGTAGGCACTGTTCATTCCGCGAGCATTGTTCATATTGCGTTACGGTTCATCTACAATCTTAAAAATAAATTAAGATTATTCCAATAAAAAATAGTGAATACCGTATAAGCTAACTTATAGTAGATAGATAATAAATTAACTTAAAACTAAAAACAAATAAGTTGATTAATTAAATTTAAAGTATTTGATAAGAAATATTGTTATATTATATACATTATGAATGGCACTATTACATTATTTATTTATATGACTGAATTATGAATCAAAAGACCTAATTGTTCCCAAACATGCAATCTCACCATTCAACCGCACTTTGGTGAGTTTGGTCTCTATTGCAATTTTTATAGTACAAATTATTTATTTATTTTTGTCAAGTAGTCCAGTAACTAAAAATTTCACCTTTAAAATGGATAAGTGAGATGATCGAAGTTCGAACTTCGATCCCAAATATATGTAATACAATATTCTAACTGAACTAAGCTTACAAATTATTTATTCTTTTCCAACAAAAGCTTGTTTTTTTTGTACATCCAACAAAAGCTAATTTATTCTCCACGTTTTCAACAAAGGCTATTGTTAAGAGAAAAACATAATATATAACTACTACTAGAAAGTGTAGATCAATATTTCCTATATATATATATGTATAAAGAAACACCAAACAACACAATAGTTGAAGTGCAAACAATGGAGAGTAAGCTAGAAGCATCCCCAAAAGAAGCACAAAGCTTGAGTAGTGGGAGAAAGCATGGTGGTTGGATAACTTTCCCCTTCTTCATTGGTCTCTCTCTTTTTCCTTTCATCTTTTAACTCATCTACATTATTCACTCATTTTTACACATCTAAAGTTTTTTCCCACTATTAACCCTCCGATTCTTATGAGAAAAATATTATAGTAATATGAAATTCAGTCCGATGGTAAAGGAAGTCTAACTAATGATTGTTTCAATCAAGATACCAATTCAGATTCTTGAATAATTTATTTATTTTTAATTAAAAGAAACTCAATACATTTTATTAAAAATAATAGAAAAGATATAATTGAGAGGGTAATAATAATGAGCAATGGGGCTAGACTGAAATAGAGACGCTCTAACAAAATTATGAACAACTGATATGATGATATTATATAATTTTTTTTTTTATGTTGTTGATTAATTATAGGTATGGTAGGTGGGCTTTCACTGGCAAATGCAGGAATTGTGGGAAATTTGATAGTATATCTTATAAGAGAATTCAATATAAAGAGCATCAATGCTGCTCAGATTGTAAACGTTGTTGCAGGAAGCACCAATCTAATTCCAATAGTTGCTGCAATTGTCGCTGATTCTTTCTTTGGTTCTTTCTCTGTTGCCTTTGCTTCTTCTTGTGTTGCTTTGCTGGTAATTATTAAACTACATATACATGTTACATATATGCAAGCATTTTTGTTTTATCACTTTTGAAATACTTAATTGTTTCATATTATTTGTTATTAGATTATATATCCATGAAATATTAAATACACTTGTCCATTAATATACTAAATATTCAACTAATATAAAAAAATGTAAATATTCAACTAAATATTCAGCTATCCGCTAAATATTAAATACTAAGTGTTCACTATATTAATATAAAAAAATATAATTGTCAAATAATTTTGTGACTAAACTAATATCTTAAATGTAAAGAAGTGAAAATTTATCCTTCAAACGTCTCTTTAACTACCAACTAAATTATAGGCATGGGATAGGGAGCCTTTGCTAGTAAATGAGAAATTTTGATCATATTTCATATTTTATCACATTGAATAACTTTGAAGAAAAATACTAGTGCTATGTAACAACTCCGTTAAAACCAAGAAGAGAAATATTAATGATATATTGATTGAAATTATGAGCCTAGCCAAATTTATGAGACATGAAACACATTCATTTAAGTTTCAACCAACAAAAAAATGTACAACACTCCTCTACTTTAAAAGAAGACTTATAAAAAGTTTCTTAATTTCATAGTTTGCTTACATATGCAATTTGTAATTCTTTTGCCAAATACATTTTTTGTACAGAAATTATACTTTCTCAAAATAAACTATATAGTTTTAGATTAATGGTAGTTAAGTCCGATAAAAGAAGAAAATATATATATATATATATATATATATATATATATATATATATATATATATAAACGACAATATCTTGTTTTTTTTAGGTTTTTAGTATGCAGAAGTCACATAGGATCCAAGAGAAAACAAATAAATTAATAACATTGAAATATATGAAATTATTTAGATAGTTTTTTTTGTCAAGTAATTTAGGGTCTGTTTGGCAAGGTCAGAAAACTGACTTATAGCTTATGTCTTATAGCTTATAAGCTAAAAGACCTGTTTGGTAACAGTTTTTATTTACTGACTTATAGCTTATTTTACTGACTTATAGCTTATTTTTCATAAGCTATTTCAAGTAGCTTATGAGCTTATAGCTTATAGCTTATCATTTTTTCTTCCATTTTTACCCTTGTTGTCTTAACTAAAATCCACTTTTACCCTTTATAATTTATTTTAATTTAAAAGAAAATAATTATGGGCTTAGAATAATACAAATCATCTCCATCTATATTTCTTTTATAAAAAAAGCGATGTTTCATATATATTTAAGATATATACGGTATTAATTTAATATATAGTACATTTCTGTTTAAAAAAAAGTAATACACAGTACGTATGATTTTGTTATCCATATCGGGAGTATCATATACTCCATATGTATGTAAGTTATTTTTTCCTTTTTGTAGGATGTTGTTTAAAAAAAATCATTTTTTTGTTAGATATTCTTAATTATATATGGGCTATGTATGTAAGATATTCAAAAGAAAAATTTATCTTAAAAAAATATTATAAATTACTAATATTTTTTTATATAATTGTACTTGTGCAATTTTAAGATAGACAAATTAATTTGATAATAATATATAAAAAATATATTACATTAATAAATTTAAATTATTATCTTAAATATAAATTTTATTATCAATTAAGAATGTCCTTTTATGTCATTTTACATTTATCAGCTAGTTGACCGCTAATTTTACCAAACACTTCTATTAGCTTATCAGCTATAAGTCATAAGTCATCAGTCATCAGCTATAAGCTATAAGCTATCAGCCATCAGCTAGCTTATCAGCCAACCGCTATTTTTACCAAACAGAGCCTTAGTAGTTAAAATTTCATTTTTTAGATGAATAAACAGAAATATCAAAATTCGATCCTACAATACCTTTACCAAGACTTATCAACATAGTTCTTTAATGACTTAATTTTGACAAAAAAAAAGGTTAATTAGTACATATTTCATTAGTTAATTCTAGCATCTGATTAAAGTCGAATTAAATAACAAAACTCTAACACCTACTACAATATCTTTTAATTTTTTATACTCCAATTCAATCATGATTAAATCATTAATATTAGATCAATCTTAAAGTCGTTAATGATTAACCCATGTCATTTTGAATTATATTATTTTTCGGTGGATAATGACATATTACAAAAATAATACTAGTCTTAATTTTAGTCATTTTAAATTTAATTATTTCCATCACAAGATCTGGTTGAAAAGGCAGGTGATACGAGAACAAATAAAAAAGAGACTATTAAGGTTTTGTTTCAACCCTCCAAAATTGATTTTAAAGGTATAAAATTAATTTTGCATGTTTAGTTGTTCACCCACCGATAAAATTAGGGTGCGTTTGTTTGAGATTTTTTTAAGAAAAAATCTATTTTTTTCTTAAAAAAATCCATTTTGTAATGTTGATAGTGTTTGTTATAGATTTTTTTAAAAATCATTTTCTTAAAAAAAATCATTTTTAGCCCCAAAATGAAAAGCTATTTCTAATAGCTTTTCAAGAATCTATTTTTTTAAAACTAAGGAATCTAAGTGTATAAACTTCTTTTTTTTAAAAAATAGATTTTTATAATTGTAAACAAACACAAAGTAGATTTAGATTTTCTTCAAAATCTCTACAAAAAAATCTCTAGATTTTTTCTAAAAAAAATCATTTTTTTTAAAGCTTAAACAAACGCACCCTTACTTTTATCTCTAAAATCATTTTTAATTTGAAACTAAAATTTATAACTTTTTAGTCTAAATATATAGGGTGCGTTTGTTTAAGCATTAAAAAAAATGATTTTTTTTAAAAAAAATCTAGAGATTTTTTTGTAGAGATTTTGAAGAAAATCTAAATCTACTTTGTGTTTGTTTACAATCTTAAAAATCTATTTTTTTAAAATAAGAAGTTCATACACTTAGATTCATTAGTTTAAAAAAATAGATTCTTGAAAAGCTATTAGAAATAGATTTTCATTTTGGGGCTAAAAATGATTTTTAAAAAAATCTATAACAAACACGATCAATATTACAAAATAGATTTTTTTAAGAAAAAAATAGATTTTTTCTTAAAAAAATCCCAAACAAACGCACCCATAATTTTTATATTAAAATTTATTGTTTAACTCACTTTACATAATTAAATTTATTCAAATACTAGCCGTCTTCCGTGCCCGTTTGTGTAATCGATATTCTTTTTTTTTTGTGTGTAATTGTTATTCTGTATTGTGCAAATATAAATAATTACTTTTTTTTTGACAAAATATAAATATAAATAATTACTTAATCTCCTTTTTTATTGGACTTTGTTAATTGATAACTACGTAACCTCCTTTTTTTGTTGTGGTTAGTTATTAAGAAAAAAAATTGTTTTTTATCATAAAAAAACTGAAAACCTACTTTTATGTGGAAATTATTTTTTAAGGGTAAAATTGGAATAATAAAAAAGTCATCCCAAAAATTTGTATCCCCTTTATATATTAGTATAGATACCTCTTTAAGGTTTCAGGGTTCGATTCTCTGGTGTCCATTTGAATGAGATAATTTAGCTTCTTAATTTTTTTTTTCAAACATAAATTACTTATATTCAATTTATTTTTATTTAAAATCATTTTTTTACCATAAAATAACCAAATACATGTTTAGAATATTAGCAAAATAAATTCAACGTTTGACTGTAAGGATTCTTATAGTCTTGCCGAGCATCATTCTTCTCACTAGTCACTCACATACGTGTGACTGAAAGGAGAATATTATTCAGTGACATAAGTGGCTCACAAAAATAACTCTTTTATGTTTATTTTTGGTTGGAAAATTACTAATTGGATTTAAATCTAATTTTAACTTATTTTTCAAATAAAAACTATAAAATTGATGTAAAGAGTTGATTTATTTATCGTCATAAACATTTGTTAGAATGTTTTTTGAAGCAACTTATAATACTTTACGTGCAATTATAAAACAACAATTATAATATTTTATAATTTAGAGAAATGCTAATATCACACTCTCAAACACACTCTTTTAACACACTCCAATAATATAATGACACATCACCCCATGTTTTTGTTGGAGAAGAGGAACAATTAAATTCAAATTTATTTTTAAAAAATAAAAATAGAAAGTGGGGTGAGGTGTCATCATATTATTAGAGTGTGTTAAAGGAGTGTGTTTGAGAGTGTGATATTAGCACTTATCTATAATTTATTTCTCTTTTATAATAAAAATAGCTTATATGTAACATTTATTTATAAATTAAAACAAATGTTTTATGTTATAAACACTTAAATTTAATTTTTATTGCTAAAATAGAATCTCTCTCTTAAATTTTCATCTTTTGCACATGCAGGGAACAATTATTTTATTTTTGACATCAACAATGAATTCCTTAAAGCCTCATCCATGTAGCAATGATCCATCCATTACATGTAAACCACCAACAGGAATCCAATATACAGTTCTATACATAAGCATAGTGCTATTATCAATTGGTTTTGGTGGTTCACGTTTCACGTCAGCATCATTAGGAGCAAATCAATTTGACAAACTAGAACATCAAGGAACATTTTTTAATTGGTTCTTTTTCACATTCTATGTTGCTTCTGGAGTTGCGGTAACCGGAATTGTTTATATTGAAGATAATTTGGGTTGGGCTTTGGGTTTTGGTATTTGTGCTCTGGCTACTTTTCTTGGCGCGCTTGTTTTTTTGTTGGGTCATCGATTTTATCGAGTGGATGAGCTTCGAGGAAGTGCGGTTTTGGATTTGGGCCGTGTTTTTGTTGCATCTGTTCGTAAGTGGAAGTGTAATCTCTCGTCTAGAGTAGAAGATTACTACACTAATACTACTCATCACGATGTTATGGTTCAAAAGTTGTCTACGGCTCCACTCGGAAAAAGATTCAGGTACTAAGCACAGTAATTTGAATTTCTTTCTCTCAATTAAATACATTAACCTTAAAATAGTTAACGCAGTTTAATGAGTAGTTACTTGATATCTTAAAATTAAATAATTTATTAACCATAAATTTAAATTTGAATGTCATTAATTAGCATTTTATGTATTTCAATTAGATGTAGCTTTGAACATCTAAAAATCGTGATTAATTTGAGTTTAAATTTGTAATTCATTAAGTTTATGTTCATGAAAAAACATCGAGACATTTTTAAAAGATCTTAGATCCTTTGTGAGATAAAATTTTCCAATTACGTAGATAAGTAAGTTTGGTTACTCAATTGGTTCCCTATTAGTGTTTCCTCATTGCAAACCAAAAATATTAATGATCATTCCATGTGACTCCATTGTCATGATTTTCATTTATGTTTCAATAGGATACATCAATCAGCAGTGAAGTATATTTTAGTCACATAGTGGAGTGCTACTTTTTGGTGGTAGACCCAAGTGCTACAAGATTATGCTTAATAATAGTATGAGGATATCAATGTGATATGTATGGTGATAGTGGGCATTATGCCAATATATAATAGTGGTCATAATTTTGTCTATAGTTGTAACAAGTGAATATATGTTAGTGGCATGACAACTTTTAGTAATGGCCATATAATTGTCCATAGTTATAGCAGTTAAGCTAGTGGATACAAGTCTTATAAAAGTGCATGACCTTTTTTACTTTAAGATATATGTAAATCTATTTTACCGACAAATACTTTATAACTGTTTTGAAGAGTTTATGAAAATAGTTTATGATATGCTGATAAATTTTCTAAGATAATAACTTAAAAAATATCACGATTTTGTGTATTTGAAATCAACTAAAGGTTCTCAATTAGTACAAAATTTGAGCATGAGTGAATAGATAATGATATCTTAGGTGATGAAAAGGTCAAAAACATCATGTATAATAGTGCAAATATAGAAAATGTAGTAGTAACCTTTTGAAGATAATCTTATTTTCTTATAAAAACAACTTAGAGTTTATTTATACAAAAATAAATTGACTGTTTTATTTTTTACTATAACAATAACTTAAAATTAAGCTACTTAACAAACAATGTTTTACCATTTTTTTATATGAATAAATTTAAATTAAGAGAGACACAAAAGTTCATAAACCTCAACGAGTCTTTATATTATATACAATCTATCCACTCGGTCTCATTATAAGTGATTCAGTTTGATCAGATGCACTATTAATATATTTTATGTTGACCATATTTTTCTATTAATAAATAATAAAAACTAGAAGTTCTAGAGACTTTGCATTGAAAGGAGAATATACTTACATTGTGCTAATCTATATGCAAATGCAGGTTCTTCAACCGTGCAGCTCTGATAACTGATGCAGATATACAATCAGATGGTTCAATCAAGAAATCATCATGGAGACTATGCACAGTTCAACAAGTGGAAGATTTTAAAAAAATAATTGGAATCTTACCACTATGGACTTCAAGTATATTCCTAGCAACTCCAATAGCAATCCAAAGTAGCTTAACAGTACTTCAAGCTTTAGTCATGGATCGTTCTTTAGGACCCCATTTCAAAATCCCACCTGGTTCTGTTCTTGTTATGGTCTTAATAACAACATCCATTTTCCTAACCTTTCTTGACAGGATGTTATTGCCAGGTTGGCATAAGGTTACTGGAAAATCGCTTATGCCACTCCAACGAATAGGAGTAGGACATGTGTTTACTGTTCTTAGCATGGTTGTCTCTGCCCTTGTTGAATCAAAGAGACTCAAATTAGCACATGGGCATGTGGACATGTCAGTGTTATGGTTGTTTCCACAGTTAGTGTTGGTTGGTATTGGAGAAGCATTTCATTTTCCTGGACAAGTTACATTCTATTACCAACAATTTCCACAATCACTTAGGAGCACATCAACTGCAATGATTTCAATGCTTATAGGGATTGCTTTTTACCTGAGCACTGCTTTAATCGATCAAGTTCGTCGGAGTACTGGTTGGCTACCTGATGATATAAATCATGGGAAGGTAGATAATGTGTACTGGATGTTAGTCCTGTTTGGGGGTATCAACTTTGTGTATTACTTATTGTGTTCTGCTTTTTACAAGTATGAAAATGTTTAAGAGGAATGTGATGTTATAATAAATGTTATCACTGTTATGGTTGGAATAAGTAATAATGATAATTAGTTCTTCTCTTCTACATTCTATGAAAAATATTATTCATGACATACATTGCATCTGCACCAGTAGTATTACTAGTATCAGTCATATTTGTGGAGTACTTACTCGTATAATAATTTCATGTGACAATAGCTTTTTACAAGTAAAATATTTCACAGGTTCAACAATTTTGTCTTCTCTCTCTTCTACTATTTTTTTTTTTCATTTTCCAATAACCTAGTGGCTAGACTCGCACACTTTTAAGTGTGGAGAGGTGGAGAATCTAGAGTTCGAACCCCGACCCCTCCAATAATGTCACTGGTAGATACCAATTGAGCTTCACTTATGAGACTTCAACTATAAGATCACATAACTAAAAATTTCAATTTTTTCATAAATTTAGTGTGCATGATCATCAGTATAATATGCAACTTCAAAGCTTAGATTGACAATTATTTACAGAGTTATTAATGAAGTAACTATACAAGAGTTACTCCTACAATAAGTAGATCATAGATAGACAAACAAAAATCACTAATCACATTTAGAGTGAGAGAGATTATTTGTACATACCAATTACCAAATATACACATGTTTTATTTATTTTATACCTGTATGCATAGTATCTGAACTTGCCTACAATTGATCAGAACTTCAAACTTCATCCGGAACAATCTAGACTTTATATTGCATACCAATCTAGTCCCTAATGATGTTTGTTAGCACATGCTTTAAAGACGAATGCATGTGGTACCCCTCATTGAAAAACAATCAGGCTAACGACATATCCTAAATTAGTCAACCTACAACAACAAAACCTGTTTCTTTAAGCTTTAGCTAATGTTGCAATCCCTGGAATTTCCAGAAGAATCATCTTCAGAAGAGATATCACCATCTAACAATCCTAAAAGATACTCCTCTGCATCTTCGTCATCACTCACAATATCCGCCCTATCATGTCTTCTTTCATTGTACGCCAATGTTTGCCGCCTCTGCAGGCGAAGAACATGCATTATTACATCAGGACTAAAGGTGACCCGTGTTCGATCCTCTCTTCCCTGTCTGTTTGCCTCCATTATCTGTTCACGTGAATTGACAATCAGAATGTTGGAATCAATAAAGTAAACCAAGTTTTACAAATATAAATAGCATATCGAGTACTAAAATTATGGATCAAAACAAAAGCTCAAAAGCTCAAAAGCATCAAGATAACAGACGGTACCTCTTTGACATTAGAAGGAAGTGGCGGAGTGTCACTCCCTAGAGGAGCCCATATTTTCACATTTTTTTCGATGCCACAAGTAGCTAGAAAGGGTATGTGAGGATGCGCCTCAAGTTGGTTTACAACATGTTGATCACCTACCATTAATCTCACCAACTTAGCATCTTTCTTCTTCCAGATGAATATATGGCCACAATCTGAACCACTCAACACATATTCATCATTAGGGCCGAAAAAATTCACTCCTTTAACTGTCTTTGCATTTCTATGGCCCGAGTAAACTCGTGGCTTTTTAAGATTCTTCAGATCTTCCGATGCAGCAGACGAAGGGGAAGAATCGAAACCCACATTCTTCTCAAACAAATAGATGAGCTCATCGCTATATGAGACAAGGAGTTCACTTGACTTTGAGTAGGCCAATCCTGTGATATGAACATTATCTGATCCAATTAGGTGACAAGGGCAAAATGTGTTAACGGGTTGGTCAGAATCTCTTGAAGCAGCCGACTGGCATTTTCTTATGTCATAAACGCGTGCATATTCATCCGATCCGCCTACTGCAAAGTAATATGGAATTCTAGAGTCAATCACAATGGAGTTCAACCCTACTTTTCTTGAAGGCTGTTTTTTGTTCCCAATGGACGAGGAACAACGGAAAAGTTTCATAGCAGAACTACTTCGCAAATCAAACTGCACAAGAAACAAAACTTATAACTGTTGGGAGGGTAGTATAAAGGGGAGCTTCAACATGAAACATGGTTGTAATACTTGACTAACATGTTGAATAAATCCATCTACACCACAGCTATAAAATATGTGGGGACTTCCTGGCTCCACAGCAAGCTTGTATACAGAACCATGGTGCTTCCCGAGCATTGTAGTGTTAACTCTACCGTCCTCCTGGACAAGGCCAAGCCTTACCTGCAAAGGAAATATTAGTTTCCAATGCTCAAGCAAACACCTTAAAATATTAATCTTTATATCTTAAAGATCATTCAGAAATCAGCATGTCAATTTCTTACATTGTATGGATGATATGATGGGCTACATGCACCACATCTCGATAAAATTAATCAACAGAAAGACATAACTTACACAAACAATTTTGACAACACTAGTACGGTTTTGACGCGGCCGTTTCCGTGGTAACAAACTGTTTATTAAAACCTTGATTCTACGCAGATTATTTGACAGCATTTTGTAACTTGGAGCATTTTTGGCTAATTTGAAAGTAAATGAAGCTGCATCCAATGCGTTGGATACAAAGCGAAGCTTCATAACAGATTATTCTTCTAAGAGATAAATCATAATGAAAACGAAAGAAATCGGGTTTAATATTGATACACTATCAGTCACCATAAAACTTTTATATGATCATAATCAAGCAATCACAACCATTTTTAATGATCCAGTAATTATAATTGACTGATAGTGTAAAAGATCTTTACACTAACCACCATGCATACCAAAAAATCTTATTTTTAATTGTTGATACTTGATACAAAAAGAAAGCAATGAAAGGGTTAACAAAACATATGATGCTAACATGCACAGATGATTCACCTGACCATCACCGGCGGAAGTTACTATTCGACTATCATCGGTTAACGGCATGATTTTAGTCTGAAAAATATTGTCATCATGACCAGAAGGATAATCAAACAATTTAGTTTTAGATTCCCAATTCCAAAACATAACTTGTTTGTCATCAGAACCTGAGACAATAACATCACCAGTAGAGTTAAATTCAACTGCATTCACACAACCTTCGTGACCCTCAAGTTTCGCATATAAATTCAATTTCTTCACAAGAACCTGCAAGTATAAACAAATAAACTTAATCAGTTCTACATATTCATAACAACTTTTTCAATAGCTCAAATTAAATTCATAAATTACAATGAAATCACACAAAGGAAAAAAAATAAACAATAATTGATTTTTGAATTTGATCGAACGAAAAAGTCGATACAATGAGTGTAGGATTCACCTTATATAGTGATCCAAATGTAACTAATATAACAAACTTCTAACTAATCATAATTAACTTCTAACTTCCTTAACCAATATTTACTAACATAAAATCAAAATATATATTCAAGATAATTACATAGAAATGAAAGCCAGACGACACAACAAGTTGCGCTACTAACCCTTTTTGAACGGAAAAACTAATATTAAAACTAATTCTAATTAATATGTAATTTAGGCACTTAGCAATATCTAACAGAAACTAGAGCTAATAATAACATTATCATAGACATTCTTTTTGAAATTTTTAGAAAGAATTGGGAAAACCTGGGAAGCATAAAAGTGGTGATTAAAAGAGTTTGGATTTGAGAAGCCTAATTCTCTGTTTATGATTATATCTGAAAAGAAACGTTTATGGAAATTTTTCATTTTCGATGAATTTTCAGAGACTGCAATTCTTCTGGAATAAATGAGCGGGGTTTGAAGTTATATAAACCGAAGAAGAGTGGAAGATTCTAACGCTACTTTGAGGTTTTTGTTTTGTGCATACGACGTCGTTTTGTATACAGATTGCACCCCTATTAAAAATTAATTCTTTAAATTTAATTTTAAAATTAATTTATACTACTAATTATTTCAAGATAAAATTGGGATTTTTTTTTTATGGAAATAAAATTGGGATATGTTGTATAACAACTAATTGCAACTTTCCAACACAACACATCATTTTGGAAAATATTGATATATTCTTTTATCACCAAGCTTAACCGAATTTCTGAATTTTTTATACCATAGCAATTCCTCTTGATTTGGTTAAATACATATTATTAGCTTCACTAGAAAAAAAAATCCACCCTTTATAGCGCCCTTTTTCTTTTTGGTAAACTAAAATAGCATTATCCATATTACTTCAAAGTAAATGAGATGTGTTAGCTTTCAAGTTTTTTATTCTGATTAAGCTGCAGGGGTTGACCATTTGGGTATTATTTAGCTGGCTAAGTTGCCCTCCTTTCTTAGTCTATTGGAGTAAGCGTCCCCGGATATACAGATAGAATAGATATTCATGGATAGACAGACATTCTATTGATTCTTAGTTTTGGGGCTAAAAAAGCTCGTCAATCCAAATGAATCATTCATGTGGCCTCTCCTCCAGCCACCCCGAAACTGACCCACAACACAGCGTCCATTCGCTTCACGTGTGGTTGACCTCTCTTTAATACCAAACAAACGATTTTTTTTTCCAGAATTCATAGATAGAGAGAGCGAAATAATTCATAGATATATCGATGAGTTTTTCCTGTCGATTCTTCTAAAATAATGTCAGGGTATATCTCCATTAAGAGTTGTAATAGGACAACTCGATTGAAACTTCCAAGCATCCTCCATAATTTTATGGCAAGAGTCATGAGAAATTCAAGTTGCTTCAAACCTAAACAGACGTACCCCATCCCAGTAGGTTTACCATTCATCCTAGAAGGTTGTGATATGAATGCACCCTGCAAAGGGTATCCACAATAGATTTTGGATACACCAACCTCTAACTCATGTTTGCAATGCACCTGCCAAGCTTTCTAGAAACAACTTTATTGCCTCTATAATTACGATGCCAAGTAAATCTCTCTCCAATGGAATGAATATCTAGCATACCACAAGTATCCACCACTCATGCAAAATTAGCAGCATCAGAGTGAGAGAATACGACAAACCTATTTGATCATCTGGCACAAGGGACTTAGCATTGTTGATGTTTTTAAACATAAATAAATGATTAACTTTGACATGGGAAAATGGGATATTTTTCATAAGTTACAAACACAAGTTTAACAATACTTGCTCTCATTTTATCCAAAAACAAAACAAAACTTACTGTCAATAAGTTTACACAGATATATATTATCATTATAGAAGTAACAAATTCCAGAGTACATGTCATTATTCAACTTCAGATTTCTATATTTTACTCCGATGATAAATCCGTACAAAAACAATGGGGCTCTAACTTATTATTTATCAATACAAGAAAATTTCAGAGAAATTGGTTGTTTCTCAGCAAAATCTGTGCTACATCATGTATGTATGTAACCCCAAAAATCCAATAGCTACACTCTATGATGAATCCCAGCTCCTAATTACAAAAAATTAGTCAGAAAATTCCATTCCTTATCTCTTCCTGTTTCCTATTCTAAATTTTGAAAAAAGCTACAAACTAGATATTCTGTTACAGATGCAGACGTCTTCCATGACCATTGGCAGTGTGATTTGTTATACCATCTAAGCCACAGGAAAATATGCAAGATTTTTTCTTTTTGTTGCTAGGTCCATATCAAGGAGCATATCATCAGGCAAACCTAACAACTGTAACCACTAAATTAGGTTTCTACAAATTCTCATCTTCTGCTCCGTTCACTTGTGCAAATACCATTTCCATATTATTTGCCGAAAAAGCAAGTTAGATACGATGGATCAATCATCATCCTCTGTTAAAGAAGCAAATGAGAAGGGCTTGAACTTGTAGCCATCACCGTGGTAGAATTTATTTTGAAATTCTACCCAGTGAAGTCGCAGGGCATGAAGAAAAGCACTGAGACTCTCCATCATAAGTAGTATAAAGGCCGTTGCAAAGGCAAAAACAGTTAGCCCCACTAACTTAATGACGAGATTGTCATACCTGTTTTAATTGCAACCAGAAATGACATTAATAATTAAAGAATAAGATAAAAATGTATAAATTCCAACAAATAAATATATATATGCCGGGTGGGGGAGATAGTGGCAATGACAACACATGCAGAGAAGCAATAGCGGAATGATGGCGTGGAGTGGCACTGGAACCAATGGTGTTAGGCTGGAGAAGGTGCACGACGATGGAGACGGTGGTTAGGGTGCCTTAAGGTGGCAATGGTAGTGATGAATGGTAGAGGGTGATGAGCAGCTGAGGCAGTAACAGTGACAAATAGGGTGTCGGGGTGCAATATGTTGGGTGATGATAGCGAGGAGGGTGTCAACAGCTGAGGTAGTGGTGGAGGGAGTTAGGCGACGGTGGTGGCAAAGTGTGCATACACCTAAATGCTCCTTCCAATTATTGACTATCGATGAAAGCACAAATTGATAGGAAAAATTCCTATCCGGGAGAAAGGAAGAATGTATTACTAATGAATGCGCGGGAAAAACAACAAAGAAAACGTAAGAGCAAATAACACAAGATTCACATATAGCCCCAAGCTAAAGACCAAAACTCAAGGAAACGCCGCTTTGCTCCTCCCTCTGAACTGCCTTATATATAAATAATAACAAATTTGTTCGCTCTCTTTCTCTCCTCTCAAATGCGTTCCCTCCCATTTGTTAATCAAAATAATCCCAAAATAGTGAATGTTTGGGATTTATCAGGACCCTTCTTGTAATTAACTAGATCCAGGAAATTATCATTCACCAATCCAATCTAGCCTTTTCTTTACAAATTATAAAAATAATTCTTTAGCACTCTTTGATTATGTGTATTGCATGATTATTATCCACATAAATCTTGAATGGAATCCCATCTCATCCAAATTCAAATATGAATTGCTCTTTCGTCTATCAACGGAAACACAGAAAGATTGAAAGTTTGAAGTATAAAAGTGATTATAAATTAAACTCACCCCCAAGCAAGAAGCAACACTTTCTCATAGAAAACGGTAGAAAGTTCCGAGTGAGCCAAACTGCAAATGTTTAAGAAAAATTAACCAACGAGCAGAATCTTAAACTAGAGATTCATGAAGATGGAGGATCGTGGCTGAGCAAACCTTAATGCCCAAAGTCGAAGATATGATGCCGTATTTGAAACTGAACCTAAAACAAACTCGATGGAGTGGATCATTTGGTGAACAAAGACCTCACTAAAATTGAATTCTTCATGATGATGTTGCCTGGCAGAATCGGGCTCCACCTCAAGATCCATTTCAGAAGTATTCAAAATACCATAACTACGACCTTGAAATCTCTGTAAAATGTCAGGATAAAAAATCAATAATTTTGGCAGACTCATTTGTATCACTTTTTAATTACAAGATGCAACAAAAGTATATTGAAGCAACTACAGCCAGAAAATCTGGTTGCATTTGCCAACAGGAGTTATAAGTAGCTTAGCCCTTAAGCACATTCATTTGAAAGAAAATTGATCTTGTAAAGGTTCTCACGTAGAATTGACACCTCTTGCAGACATTCAGTCAAAAAGTGGAAACGCAAACCACGAGCACGTATACACACGTGTAAATGTAAAATAGTGGTATGGTCAAATGAAATTATAAACTTCCTAGCAAAAAATCATACAAAATACAAGTAAAAATGGCACCTCGGTATGAAGCTTCTTTAGTATAAAAGGTTTTGGAAAGAGCATCCATGGAACTGCAATTAAAGCCAAAAGCAATAACACAATCTGCATATCAAGAGCAGTAAGTCAGACAGTTGCAAAAACAGTAAATAGAACAGCAAATTTTTAAGCAAAAGTGAAGAAAAGAACGACTCGTACTTGAAGTGGTCTTTGGCCCCAGAACAACTGATTCTCACCAAGTTCGTCCGTAGGGCTTAAAAACATATATATCATCACATGATAAAGGTCTGCTTGAGAGCCAGTACACCACTTAACAATGATGAGAAGGGAAAGATATCCAAACAGACTGTTGAGGAAAATCATCTGTGGCACAAATTGGTACCTGAGAGCGACATTAGAGTAAGTTAAAACATTCTATTGAAAGGATAACAAATATAATTGCAAAGGCCAGGCAGAAGAGCCACACACCTTATATCCAGTGAGCTTCCAAAGAAACGAGCATTGAAATAACTTAATATAATTCCCAAATTCATATGTGCCACACCAAACAGAATGGACATTTTCATCTTCATAGAGTTTAGAAAGGCCAACTCTGAACGACTTCCACGCCAGCTAGGATCCACACCAAATGGGTATGGATCTCGGTATTTGACTAAGCCAATAGTATAAGCATCCCTGATAAAAGGTGCAGAATTATCAAAAGTAAAAATGCACCGAAGTTAAAAGCTTGGTACTTCAGAAACAAAAGGAAACTGGACTGCATTCTTAGCCAATATAACAGCCAAAATCAGAACATACGAACAATTAAAAAAATATATAATATATCAATGCATAAAGCAAAACAAATAGTGCAATTGTGAGAGAGATCATGTAAAATAATTCCCAATGACATATATATGAAGTCAAATAAAAGTGAGTGAAATGTGAATCATTAGTCCTAGGCGAAGAACTAAGGAAAATACAATTCAGTAACATATACATATGGGGAACTCACTCCCTATAAAGCCATCATAATACATAGAAATTAAAAAACTCTCCCAGAACTATCCCAATTTCAATTGATGGTTTCCACCTATAAATTCGTCTCATTATGGTGGTTCATAGCGCTTAGCCTAAGAGAATCACAATTATTTGAGTTAACATTTGTATTTTGGAAACTAGCTTCATTGATCATTAAGGATTCTTACAACAACATAAACCTATGATCTCTATCCCCCACTTGCTTCAACCAGAAGATTTATGGCATTTTAGCAAATTAATTGATGTTAACCCAACCCCACTATTGGTTAAGATGCAAAGCTGCAAATAGAGATACGGAGGTCATGTTCATACCATATAGGGGGCAGAAGAGCAGTCAGATCTAACCTTTTAAAAAGAAGAAAAAATTGGACCAATATGTGAAAACATTGAATAATTGTACAGGGAAACTATATAAAATTGAAATGCAAACGGGAAATATACTACATCATCAAGAAAGGCATCATACTCATACATCTAGACAACAAAAAAAATATTATTGGCACAAAGTTAGAGGCTCCAAGAGACAAATAGAACATACCTGCATGAAGTATCACGGCATCGAAATGCTGATGGACCAAATATGTGAAAAGGAACAGAAAAGAACTCATTGTAGATTAACCCACAATAGATTGAAAATAGTGACATCAAAAGAATCACATAGCGCCCACCAAATAGCATCTCCATGAAGCTTCCAAGCTTCTGAAAGAAACCAAATAGAACTATAGGTTTTAATTGCAATGCCAAGAGCAGAACAAAAGTAAAGGATATTTTAAGTCTCTGAACCACTTCAATGTACTATAATAGATATATTTCACTAAAACATTTCAACTTTGAAGATATTTAGGCATAAAAAAAAATAAATCTTGCCAAAAAAAACAAAAATGCCAACTTTTTCCATGGTGACCCTACTTAAAGCTAGAAGTAAAAGGAAGAATGTTCAAGGTTGACAAAACTCGAATAATGTTTTTATTATTCCAGGATAGAGCATGACATATGTCACATGACATGACCCGTACATATTATGGCAGATCCTTCCATTGTTTCCTTAATTATAACACAGGATGATTGTTTTACCTGTGTACTGAGCTTGTTTTCACGTGCTATAAGAACCAATGCTCCTAGCAACAGGCAAATTCCATGACCCCAGTCCCCAAACATCATAGCAAATAGGAAGGGAAATACAACAGTTGTGTAAACTGCAGGATTTGCTTCTTGGTATCTTGCAACACTGCCAAGAAAAAGGGCCAATTAGGGCATGCAATATAAACTTGGAACGTAATAACTAGTAAGCTAGACAATTTATATCTGTAACAACACATCCCTAAACTCAATCCAGAAAGACAAATCTTAAACATGTCATATTTTAGTAATATCATATGGATTAACTACCAAGGAAGTTTTACAACCTCTTGATACATACATTCAGATCAACAAACAAGTTTAGAAATAGAAAAGGAGTGGGAAAGAGACAACTCTCCCACTTTTTCTGTTTGCAAAGGTTCATTCATCCAAGGTTGTAGATAAACTTGTGAAGTATTGATCACTTTTAAAATTTGAAATTTTTTCTCTTCATCCCCAGTATACAAAGTTCCATATCCTCCTTCATTCATTCAAAAATATTTCTTCAAGAACTTAAAAAATTCAGTTTCGCTTCATTGAAATTTATCTATTCAAAAAATAAGGCCTGCACGTTATAGGTGTAGAATATTCACTTAACAGAAAGTTGTGTGTGCAACTTGCAAGTGACAACACAAATTCAATTTATCCAATTCTAATGCACTACTCAGACATCCATCAACCTTTTAACAGAGGAATTGCATATTCCATCCAGTGTTCTAACTTCAAGAAACAAATTCACTTTATAACACTAAAAACTAACTTCATTACATTAAAATATTCATGTTGCTGCTACTAAACACAGTCAATAGAATTAAGCTCACCCATATGCATCAACGATTTCCTGATATGGATTTGTGAAAGTGTTGGTCTTAAAATATGTAGGCGGGGCTTCCACTGCATCCATTTGATGGAAGATTATGCCAACTTGAGAACTGCTATCAAAAGTTGCACGTTGCAATACCTCCTGCATCTGGAAAGATTGCAAGTTATTTTTTTAGAAATTATATACCAATGATTTTTCAGTTCCTCAAAAATTTAGGACATAAAAATACCTGTGCTTTTGCAATCATAGGGCACCATCCCTCTGCAACAAGACATTTTTTTGTGACATCAAAATTTAACATATTCAATGTATCATACACGGCCTTCTCTCTTCTTACCTAGGACAAGGCGACAAGGATAAAATCTATTGGTTCAGGATAGATACTCATTTATTGCAAACATCTATCAGATATTAGGATTAATTTGCATTTAAAATATAAAGAACATAATTATCTCAGACAATAAGACATCCAGAAGCAAACTCTTACCAAGTCCATCCATTTTGCTAGATGGTCTGCAATAGAAGCTAGCGCCTTGTTCCGGTGCCTAATCCCAGCATCCAAAGTTGCCTCTAAGTCAGTAAGACGTGAAGTAACCTGTGCCCAAATATGAACTTTTCATAAACCACACAGAACTTTGCAAATGTGTAATTACCAAAGAAAAAAATATAAATCAGCATTCAAAGGAATTAAAGAAAAGGCATCAGGTATAGTTGATTTCAATTCAATGAAAAACCAATTTTCCCCATGCATACTACTTGATAATTGTGAATGGTAGTATTTCTATGAAAGATCACACAAAAATTATGACACTGCATGCTAATAAACTAAAGAGCATCTAAACAAAACCTATTGGATTGCAAAACCTGAATATCTTGGTAAGTGTATGTAAAGTTCCCTAGTATTTAGGTCAAAAGGCTAAATAAAAATAAATATTCTCTCGCCCAAACTTTAGCTACAAATATCAAAACTTTATCTAGAGCATACTTTGCCCTTATGTTGTAATAGTACAATTGAAGAGGTTGAAAAGTAACATTTTCCAAAGCTGAGATCACTTACCTCCCTAGTTATTTGTCCATGCTTACTTATATCTTCAGGAACAGGATAACAATTCGCACCAAATGCCTCGCAAATTTTCAGAATCTTTGTTCTTGCCTGTTCCCCGGAGAAAAACACAACGAATACTGTTTTCTCGATCTGAAAAGAAAATTACAGGAGTCTGAATCACTGTGTAGACAGGGTACAGCATGGGAATATACACCAGCTGTGAATGCAATAGGGCAAAATGATAAATACAGATTGACATGACGGAAAAAGAACCAAATTATAAATCTTCATAAGTTGTAAGAAAGAAGAAAACCATCTCAGTTGAAACAGGATCCATGATTTGCTCTCCAGCTGGTGCCTGATTGAAAAACATATTGCCTCTTGTAGCACGGAATAACATCCTTTCAAACCTAAGAGCCTTGGATTTACAAATTATCCCACTGATAAATCTTAAACCAGATGTATTTGATGGTTGGGGTCTCATTTCCTGTAAAATAAACAATTTAATAAAGTCCACTTAATGGATAAAATAAATTTAAAACACTAATAACAGTATTCTCACTTCTGACACTAAAAAAATATATATCAAGGATGGGATGTTACAAGGAACCTGTTCAAGTAAAGATGCTGTATCGGCATAGTCATCATTTGAGTATACATTATCTTGTAGTTCTATCTCGCCTGAAACAGCACGCCCATGACTTGAAATAAGAAAACCACATGCCTGAAATTTACCAACAATACTATACTATGTGAGAAACAGAATGCATAGAGGAAACATTTTATTCATTACATAAAATAAATAAAATAACAGGATTGCATTCAGAGTTCAGAAAAATACCATATTCGTAGTTTAGTGACATAATTTTTTTTAAAAATAAAACATTCAATAACTAATGCCAAATTATCATTGAAAAGACCATTACTTGTTAAGTGAAATTAAAACAGAAAAATAAATACCAACTACCAAAATCCAAGGGAACATATAGATTTTCAATGAAAAGAAATACCTTTTGTAGTACAATCTTGAATTCCAAAAGTTCATTATATGATTGCTGAAGTTTGTCACTATTGGAGTTCATTTCAATTAGCTCATGTTCATGCTCAGCAAGATGTACCTGATATAAGACAACCCCAACAGAAGATGTATAGTCAGATCCAAAACTAAAAATGCTTGAACAAACTAAAATTGCCGAGTAATGACTGCCAAATTCAGTTATGGCATCACATAGTTGATAACAGCCAGACAACATGTAACTTGAATATGTTAGGCAACAATCATATATGCCGGAGAAGGAAAAAAAAAACAGAAAGTTACCTCTAAATCCTCCAAGTCAATGTCCGGTTGCAATAGAGTACGAGAAGACGATATTAGACCAGCTTTATTGACTTGATCCTTGAAAAATCGTAGCTTTCTTGACATTTCTGCACATCGCTTTACCTGCCCAAATCAAAATGCAGTCAATATCACATCAGTAACAAGAAATAAAAAGAAAAAAACCATTATCACAATCATGACTTCTGAGGATAAACCATAACAGTGTACTCAGTCTAAAAATAAACCAAAAAAGACAACAAACTCAATGGAGACAAATTCTAGTAATATACTCCCTCTGGTCTCAAATATGAAAAAAGTTCAAACTCACTAAGTTGCTAACTAAGAATATTAGTTAATCTCTTAAATTTTATTAATATAATCACAAGTTATACAAATGAGGTTCCTTTTCATAAAAGGTTTCAAGATTTATGCATTGTATGGCTAGCCAAAGAAATAGTGAGGAAAGCTATAAAGAGAAAGAAATTGGAGAGAAGAGAAAATGAAGAGGAATTAAGTGAAAAACATGTATTGTTTGGTTGGTAGAAATAAGAAAGAAAGAAATGGGAAAGTTTCTCCCCAGTTGTCAGGATGAATAGAAGAGTAAGTAGGAAGGAATAAAAAGAAGGGTCATGCTAAACAGTGCACCCGGTGCATTTGTTAAGCATGCTAAAAAAGGAAACAAAAGACAAAAGTAATTGTGTTAAGATAACTTTTTACACTTCCAAAACATTGAATGCACAGTTTCTAGAAAAAATTTCCATAATAATTTGCTTAACAAGTGGACCGGGTGCATTATTTAGCATTTTCCTAAAAAGAATAAACTTCAACATGTTTTTAGACCTTACACAAGTTTGGTAAGTTGACATTACTAATTGAATAGAAACATTTTATTATCGGTAATTGACTAAAATATTATCGTAATTGATTAATGAGGGATAAGATGTGGAAAAACACACTCTTCCTCCGCTCCGTACAAAAGTATTTCCAGTGAAGTAGAGATTTTTTTGGTGGGGCCCACACATAAAAAATTATTTCTACCTTTTTCCATACAGTATCCAGACAAGGAGATTGAAAATTTCTCTCTAATCCCTGTTCTCCCTATTTATTTCTTCCCAAATTCCACCCATCCAAAAACTACAGTTAGGAATTCAGAATGTAACAGGTTTTCACATTAGTGCAACAAAAGGTACCTGATTAACAAACGTTCTCTGGAAAGGGCTTTTGTCAGCATTTAACTGCAGACAAGAAAACACTGCTCTTAAGAATTGCAACAATGAAAAAAAATATTAGAATGCAAAAAATTACTTCTCCTACATATGGAGGGAAAGAAAATCAAAATAGTCTGAACAAAATTTGAATATTTCATAATGCACCAGCAAAACTGCCACCCAAATTACCTTCCACAAAAAGGTATAGTTGCACAGCATTGTATATTATTACAAAGATACAACATTGAAAGTCAATAAACATTAACATGTTAAAGTCTCTTCAAGTGCAATTGTGTGACAAAATAGGCCATAATCAGAAAATTAACATATCTTTATTGTAAATCAAACATATCCAGATAAGGTCCGACTGGATCATGGGCTCAAAAACTACCACTCCCAAGTGATATAGCAATTCTCACATGTAGATGGCTCTCCGCCAGTTTTTTAGCAGCTGCTGAGTATGTCCTCTTATAACATCCTAAAATTCTAAAACAGAAGCTAATGATAGAATAAAAATAAATAACAAACCTAATCACAAAATAGTCCTCTAACGTGATACCACATGCCTGAAGAACATGGTGAACATAAGCACAACCATAATGTCCAAAGTTACAAGTGGAAACTACCGTTATCAACGGTATTTGAATACACAATTACACATTAATACAATCTAAATTCAAAAGGAAACCAATCAAACAAATTTCAACAGAGTGCAGTGATCTAGAGTTTGCCGCAAGTTGGAACCCAAACTGTGACCAATTGAGAAAAGATTATTAACCACCTTCAACTAGAAAATGAAACTTATAACTCAATACTCCAATAGTGCTCCACAACTCATAATGCAATTATACACCGAAATCCACACCTCACAAGTCTCGAACCATAACTAGATTCAACAAATTTTTCACAAAACTATGCTCAAACTTTTGGATCAAGTTCGGCAAAAGGATCCAATCCAACATCGAAATCAATCACACTAACTTATCAACCAATCAACACACCGTCACTAAAATCCTACAAACTAACATTCAGCATTGAATCATGCAGTACTACATTTTCATCATTTCTTAACTCCAGCACTCAATTCAACTAACATTCAATCCAAAAATAAACAAATACAAAAATAACTAACAGTCTAACACAAATTATGCAATTATCCATACACGAACCACTAAAATGCATAGCGAACTTGAAGAACACCTCAAAACACGAAGAAAATCGAATTAAGCTGAGAATCATATAAAAGCATAGAAAAGCGAGTTTGGATCTGGAATATAACTTACGTCTCGGAATTGAAGAAGACCGAGTTCACCTAAATATGAAATTGCACGGTGAGCAGATTCAGCCGGAATAATTAGTTGAACAAAAGTCATCTTCTCCGATCGCATCAGATCCATCGGCGGTAAGTTATCAATAAACTGTTCCATTTTCCCGGGAAACATCGAGAAAATGGATCTGTTGATAGATCTGAAAGCGTGTGAGTGTTTCGAGAGAAGTTGAAAACTCTCTCTCTGTGTGTGTATTCAATATGGCATTAACAGTTGTAAATAGAATCGAAGAAATTCGGTGTGCGTAGTAGAGAGAGTCTAATATTATTATCGAAAAGGAAAAAAGTTGAAGAGTATTTTTTAGAAATGACGTTATTATACAAATACACGCTATTGATGTTGCTTTTGAGTGAAAATTCTTTAACAACACATGATGGTTATGGTGACGGTGCGGTCATATTTCTTAGTCTAACAGCCTGTAATTTTATCCGTCAACTGCGAGATCTATTTTGCACATGATTTTATTTTGGTTTCCTATAAATTTCATTGAGGGACATGTAAGTGTAAAAAGTAATCATATTTTGATGGACATGTAGGTGTAAATGTAATCGTATTTGAGGAATTGAGGCGTATTCAAAACTTGTTTAATATGAAAATTTGATATTTATTCAAAGATTCAATTTTTAACTGCGATTAAAGAGATGGTTGAAACTATTTGATATCAAAAATGATCCCCGAATTAGATTCAACCGGTGGTGAAAGCAAATACGAAAAATTCAACATTTAGATGACATAACATATACTATATCTTTAAGTTTAATTGAGATCTTAGACTTGAAGTAGCATTTAAACGTTTGGTAGGGTATATTACTTATTTGGATCTCACAAGGTATCTATCTTCTAGTTTAATCTAAATTTTCGATTTGAAATGTAAAGTCGGTTAAATTTTTTGGCAGAGTTTGGTCGCTCATTTGAATTGTACATGGCATTACGGAGTAATAAAAAATTTTATACAAAATAATATTTGAGACATGTCGAACACTAAATATAAATACATATATCAATAATCTAACATTAACTCGCAATTTTATATTAGTTTAAGAAAATTCTAAATAGTGCATCTGGTGCACTAGTTAAACACATAAATAATAAAATTTTGTCTTAAAATTCGTGCATTCAATACATTGAAAATGTAAAAAGTTGTATTTATCAATATTAATTTTATATTTTATTTTTATCTTTGATATATTAAACAAGTACACCCATTATTTAGCATGACCCTTAATTTAACCACTTCAATGGTAGGTAACACAATTGTTTTTATTGGGCTGTCTAACAACTAGAATTTTACCCTCTAGTATAATAAAAGAAAATGTTAACTATGCCTCTGGGGCACTATCTAAGAATACTTCAAATAATAAAAATACATTACAATGCATGCATTAAATATTTAAAAAGTATAAAAAGTGTTGTTTTCAAAATAAAAATTGCTTCTTTTATATTCTTAATTAGTACCCCAAGACACTAGTTAGCATGACCCTATAATAAATTTAGATAAAGTTTACTTTAAGTTAGCTCAAAAAGAAAAAGAACTTAATCTAGAGGAGTAGAGGAAGTAGTACCACTAGTATTTAATCTTAGTGTATTTGACAATTCAATAACTTTTATTTTGTCCATGTCGCATTTATCTTGAATGCTTCTATGCCACAACTTTATGGGTGACATCACTCTTTAATGACTTAGTGATATGCTTCACCCCACTTAATTAAGTGATATGGTTTATTGACTCTCTTTTTTTCTCTCAAAAAAGAGAAGTTGCTATTAGCATTGTACTCCATGAAATCCACAATACATGTGTGTAGTTTTCAAATGTTGTTCCACTGTGGTAGTCACAAAATAAACCATAACGTAGGAGTGATTGTAAACTTGCACCTAGAAGCAATATGCATTAGCATAAGGCGGCTTCTAGGGTGGGAAAGGCCAATAGGTCTCCCACCATGGGTGAGTCAGCTTAATGGCCAGATTATGACAGTCCATAGATATTTATGGTGTACTACATCCACTTGATCACTTTTCTGTTTTTTTTTTTTTTTCTTCTCTCTCACTATGCCTTTGTCTCCAACCACCCAAAAAACCCAATAACAGATTTATACTTTCCAAAAAAAATCTCTATGATTTTTTTTTTAATGAATCTACTTTATTTTTTGAATTTGTAAGTTAAAACTAAGTCTTTTAATGATTTTGTTCAAAAGAATAATTGATTCAAAGTTTTTCAATTTCTCAATTGTTTTGTCCTAATTGAATTAGCTTCAGGTGTGGTGTGTGGTTTTGTGTTTTTGTTTCTGTTTATTGCCCTCTGGTTGCTATACCTGTTCTTTGTTGTGATGGGTTGTGGAACAAGTGTTCCTATTTTCTTGCCTTTTTTTTTCCTGGCTTTTGCTTGCTGTAACCGAATCATCCTTTTTTTCTAAGGGTGTTGTTCATGTTGCCCACCAAATACATCTTGTGTTTCGGTGGAGCATTTTTAATAAAGTTTAAAGCAGTTCAAAAAAATTTGATGGAAGGTTGAATCTGCAAAGATGAAAAAGGATTGTAACAAGTGGAGGTGCAAGGTGATGACACTGAAGAGGAAAGACAATAGGAAGAGAGAGAAAGAGTTGAGCCATAAAATTATACAATGTGGGAAGTTAATAATGGTCTATCATGATCCAATGGCTAATATTACTTTCCCATTGTGGGAGACCTAAGACACTTTCCCACCCTAGCCTTGGCCTTAGCATAATGTGGCTGTATTTAACCCCTACCTTCATTTGATTCAAATACCATAAACTTGCACCTAGAAGCATATGTGCATTCACAAGATATGTTTTTTACACTTAAATTCTTTTGTTTTGTTATGCGGAGTCGCGGAGACTAATTTATTTGGATAATGGGATTAATTTAAGAGACGTTTTTTCTTGTGCACCGGTTAGATATCATACTTTGAAGTAAATATTTATCACTTGTGTTATATATCGGTTGAAATAAGTTATTTTTAATCTATAATTATATATTCTTAAAAACATTAATAATAATGAATTGATCAAAAAAGTAAGTGTCTTAGACATCTTAAACCAGTGATTATAGATTTCAATTTTTTTTTGTTTAAGGATTATAGATTTGATTTATGACCACTATATATGAAAACAAAAATTAATTGAGGGATATTTTATGGTAACAAAAAATGTGAGTCGTTTTTAATTGCGAACTAAACCCCAAATAATCGAACTGTGCCATAAGTCTACGAACCGAACCAATAATTTCAGAAAAGTTCTCTAACTATGAACTGAACTGTGAATAACCATATTAAATCGTTGAGAATCGAACTACAAAACTCAAAACAGAAAAGAGGCGACATTTACAAATATGTCTCATTTTTGTAAAAATAGAAACACATAGGGCAAAAGAATAGTAAAAAAACTCAAGCACCACAGGAAGATTGAAGAACATAAAAACAATTTTTTCTCTTCCCCTTCAAAATTTCAATTTTGCCCTCACAAATAGTTTTTGGGAAATATTTTCCAAAAATCATATTATTTCGGATTCTATTTTCCGAAATTGACTTAAACATCGTTTTAAGATTTATTTTTTTCAATCATATTCCAGTATTTCAAATTCTATTTTCCAAAAAAGTTAACTTTTTCATAAAACGTTTTTTTGAAAATTCAAATATTTTGGAAAGCAGAATCCGAAATGAATTTCAATCATATTATTGTTATATTTTAGATTATGTTTGGATACTGATTGATTAGTGTAAAAAATAATTGAGACTAATGAAAAATTAGGTTAGAACAACATTTTTGCGGGTTCTGATCGCATATAATAGAAATTCAGAAAACGTTTTCCAAAATCACTTTGGAAAACATTTTCCAAAGCAATTTCGGGTTCTAGTTCCAAAATATTTGAATTTTCGGAAAACGTTTTCCGAAAAAATTAACTTTTTGTAAAATAGAATCCGAAAAAAACTGGAATATAAATGAGAAAAAATAAATATAAATACTACCTTCAAATCTATTTTGGAAAATATATTCCGAAAAAATATGAAACATTTTCCGAAAACTATGATGGTAAAATTGGAATTTTAAGGGTGTTTGAAGAAACATTGGGGGAGGGGGGGGGGGAGAGAAAAATTCCAGAAAAAATGCATTACAATCCAAAGCCCAACTAAATCGATTTTTGGAGAGGTCCGTCAACTAAGCAACTCCTCCATCATAAAAAAAAAAAAAAAAATACAATCCCTAGTTTTATAACAACGCAATTGGGAGCGGCTGCAAAAGTAAGCTCACGAGAAGAGAGAAGAAGATTTTCTGCGACTTCTAAGAACACTCACCGGTGTTCGTTTTCTTCCGCCGCATTGAGTTAAAAACTCCGCCACAAGCTTTTACTTCTTCTCTTCCTCAGCACCGCCACAATTAACAACATAGCTTCATATTCATTCATACATAATAGAGAATACATTCTCTAACTAACTTTCTCTCTCTCTCTCTCTCTTAGAAAACAGAATCCAATATTTATTTATATAAATTAACAAATAATGGGTTCGTTGAAGAGAAAAACACCGGAAGAACCATCAACAACAACTTCAGAAATACAACATGAATGTGTTCATCATGTATCATATCCACATGGCTACGTTCAACCTTCTTCTTCTACTTCTGTTTCTGATTCATCTCAAACTAAAGAGCCTGCTAAGAAATTCCCTTTTACACTTGACCCCTTTCAATCTCAATCTATTACTTGCCTTGAAAATTCTGAATCTGTTATGGTAATTCAAATTAAACCTGTTATTTATTTTCATTATTATTATTATTACAGGGACTAAATGCAAAAAGCATATTTAAACCTTATTATAAATAGTGAAATTTGATTTTGGATGATTTTGTTTATAGGTGTCTGCACATACATCTGCTGGGAAAACTGTTGTGGCGTTGTATGCAATTGCTATGTCGCTCCGAAACGGTCAACGTGTTATCTACACTTCACCTATTAAGGCACTTAGTAATCAGAAGTATAGAGAATTTAAAGAAGAGTTTTCTGATGTTGGTTTGATGACTGGTGATGTTACAATTGATCCCAATGCTTCTTGCTTGGTACCTATTATGCTAACCCTAACCTATATATATATATATATATATATATATATATATATATATATATATATATATATATATATATATATATATATATTTTGTTCCATTTGTAAATGTCGATTTTCTATAAGAATTTTGGCTATGTATAGGAAATGTTTGATTGGCAACATGTTATGGCTTTTAGGAAAACACCTTATAGCTTATATGAAAACAATTTGACTTTATTTTATCTTTTGTTATATAAATAGCTTATGCATAAAAACTTATATGATCAGTGCTTAATTAAGTTGTTTATCCGACCAAGACGTATTTGTGTTTTTCAAAGTTCAAAAGGCAACATTAACTATTATTTTGTCAATAATGCCATGAACTATTTCTTTCACATAAAACAATAAGCGGAATGAGGTAATGATAAATAGTTAATGGTATTATAGGAATAAGACAAATAATTTCATCCAAAGTAACAGAATTTATTGGTTTTTTTGTTGTGTAATTTATTAATTTTAGGTCATGACTACAGAAATTTGGCGTAGTATGCAATACAAAGGGTCTGAGGTTACCAGGGAGGTGGCTTGGATAATTTTTGATGAGGTGCATTATATGCGCGATCGCGAAAGAGGTGTGGTTTGGGAAGAGAGCATTGTTATGTCGCCAAAGAATGCCCGTTTTGTCTTCCTATCTGCCACTGTCCCTAATGCCAAGGAATTTGCTGATTGGGTGGCAAAGGTTAATTTAATCTCAACTTGATTTCATTGAATCTCTATTGATTGACATATTTTTGGTTCTTTTTGTGAGTGTAAGGATGTATTGATGATGGTCTTATGATTTGGGTTGATTGCAGGTGCACCAACAGCCTTGTCATATTGTTTATACAGATTACCGGCCAACTCCCCTTCAACATTATATTTTTCCTTCCGGGAGCGAGGGTCTGTACTTAGTTGTGGATGAAAAGGGAAAGTTTCGCGAAGACAGCTTTCAGAAAGCTTTGAATGCTCTTGTTCCTGCTGCTGATGGTGATAGGAAAAAAGAGAACGCCAAGTGGCAAAAAGGTTTGGTACTGGGCAAGGCTGCTGAAGAAAGCGACATATTCAAGATGGTGAAAATGATCATCCAACGTCAATACGATCCCGTGATACTGTTCAGCTTTAGCAAGAGGGAGTGTGAGTTTCTTGCAATGCAGGTAAGTTCTAATTGATGTTCATTGTTAAGAGTATATTTTTTCATTCTTCCATGTGTAATACTATGTCTCTGATGTTGTCAATGGTATCTGCAGATGGCAAAAATGGATCTTAATGGGGATATAGAGAAGGACAACATAGAAAAAATATTTTGGTGTGCTATGGATATGCTATCAGATGATGATAAGAAGCTGCCTCAGGCAAGTTAATTAACTTTAGTGTCTATCTCTCTGGGCATTTTTGCCATGCCTCATGCATATATGTCTGATTTTTAGCGTATCAAATTTCTCGTCAATTCTATCTCACCCTACAATTTAAGAAAACAAGGATTCCGTAGGACTAGTAGATTTCAGATTTATTTGGTTTGCCATATTTGGAGCTTTACCTGTTCTTTGCTGCATAAGCTATGTTTGCTTTGTAGATTTAAGTTAAGCATTTGTTTCTCTATGTCAAAAATCCGATTATATTCTGAACTCATGAATTTTAATTTTTGTTTCTCTTTCTTGGCTGCACTGCTCATTGTTATTTTCCAATTTCCATATATTGCATGAGATTGGGATGGGAATCCTTAATGTATTCTTAAACATTCTCATGTTTCCTTTATATCTTTTTCTGCTTTGGAATTGGAGAATATATTATCCCTCTGTAGTTGTGCATTCCTCCAAAACTAATTAAAATGGGTTCTTCTATTACAAAATATAGCATACCAAGATGGGTTTGTGTTGATTTTTTCAGGTTTCAAACATGCTTCCCTTGCTCAAACGTGGAATAGGAGTGCATCACTCTGGATTACTCCCAATTCTAAAGGAAGTCATCGAGATCTTATTTCAAGAAGGACTAATCAAGGTTAGTGAAAAAAGCATGAGATAAGATACTTCATCTATATAAGTTTTATAAGTTTTGAACATGTGCATAACTGGACACCCATTTCTTCATTAAATGCATTAATTATTTTTGTCAAAGTGATCGTAATATCATGTAGAATAGTTCAATAAGCAATAGTAGGCTAGTTTGTAGCATTGGTAGCAATTTGTTAGTTGGTGCTATTATCCTTGAGCCAAATTGGCTCCAAAAAGCACAAAGCCAGGATTAGACTCTGATGATGGGTCATGGACAATGTGCAGAGCATTAAAAAGAGGCCACCAACAAAATTCCGCCCTTGGAAATACAGGAATTCATACTGTCGTTAAACCTTAGGTTCGTTATTCCTGTCAAAATATTGGAAATTAACAGGGTGGAAGGGTGTGCACACCAATAAAGCATTTCATGAAAAACCTTTGCTTTCTTATCTATTTTTAATGTTCTGATGACGGTGAAAATTTCCATAAGCATGTATGAAATCTTTCAACTACTGAAATATTTTCCTTCAGTGTTTGTTTGCCACAGAGACCTTCAGTATTGGTTTGAACATGCCTGCAAAAACTGTAGTTTTTACAAATGTCCGAAAATTTGATGGGGACAAGTTTAGGTGGATAACCAGTGGAGAATATATACAAATGAGTGGTCGTGCTGGTCGGCGAGGTATTGATGACCGGGGAGTATGTATCCTCATGATTGATGAGAAGATGGAGCCTTCTACTGCTAAATCAATGGTTAAAGGAGCAGCTGATAGTTTAAACAGGTAGATTGTTTGCTTAATTCAAAGAATTATATATCACTCAATATGCTGCGAAATTGATTTGTCCATTTTTGGCAAAGCCATATTGATTGTATGTTTGAGAACTGGAATTATTCTTGGTGTTCTTGAATATCTAACACTTTGCATTTGGGGATGCCAGGATTTACATTTCTCTGATAGCCTGTTGTGAGAGTTGCCTAGTGGTGTAGTAACTAAAACTCTAATTAATGTAGTTTTGTTAGGGAATTGGAAAATCCCACACATGATAGTAATGACAACGTGACTTGTGAGTTGTGACATAATAAGTGATGCCATGACAGAGACTTCTAAATTTGATGCATGAACACAGACAAAATCAAGGATAGTTGTCTTATCCTTGTTAAAATTTTGATAAGGGGTTTTTCATTCACCAAAAGAAATATGTTCCCTATATTAAATATTGTAGCTTCTATAAATGAATTGTTGCCTCTTTCTTACGCATACTCTTCCTTGCATTTCAGTGCCTTTCATTTAAGCTACAACATGATTTTGAACCAAATGCGCTCTGAAGATGGTGATCCTGAAAATTTACTCCGTAATTCTTTTTTTCAGTTCCAAGCTGATCGTGCCATTCCCGATCTTGAGGTTTGTTTTAATTTTTGAAGGGTTTTTGTGTAGTATATAGCATGATGAGATTTAAATTTATGAAGGCTCTACCATTTCTCTAAAGTTTTAAGGTTACTCCTTATTCATTTGTAATTTTTCTTTTGAATTGTGGGTTTAAAATATTTATTGTGTGTATCAACGTCAAATCTGGTTAGTTTGATTCAGATTAAAACTCGATAAAATTTTTCCCTTGTAGCTTAAGACATTTTTATGAGTTGAAATGAGAATATTTCAGTCAAGTGAAGTACGTGTTTAACTTGCTAGTTTATGATTTCCCTATTTTATCTCTCTCCTTGTATATACTGTTAATTATATGGTCGTCTTTTTACTATTATTACTTGTGCATATCTTTTAGGTCAGGAAACTGCTATAGTTCAATCCCTTAAAATTAAGAGATATAGTTTTGTATCAAGTTGTAATTTTAAACAAAGATTTTGAGACTCAATCTCTCAAGCAATTCAGCTCAATTCAATTCATTCCCTCAAATTGGTATTAGAGGTCACATTTTGTGTTGCATGATAAAATCCTAATCCCTAAACTCAGAACCCCGGCCATCCTAGTTGTCTTGACTTTTGGCTGACCTCTTGCTAATCTTAATATACGGACCATGTCAACACTCATTACGGGGGGATTAAAAGTCTAAATCACTCACCTTCTTCAGTCTCCCCGATCTCACCTTCCCCTACTTTACATGGCTTCCATGTCAAAGGATTCAAGTACAGCTTCTCTTGGCTTTGCCTCCATGGTTAGGCCCTTGAATCAATCTTTTGTGTGAAAATTATATGGGTTGGCAAGCTGTAGAAATATGGTCTTTGCGACAAAGGTCTCCCTAACCACCTGATCAAGGAGGATGAAGAAATTAATGTCACCGAATAACTATTTTCCTAATTATCTAAGACTATTTTCCGAATATATTAACCACCTTGAGTGATGAAAAACAAACGGACCTGAACCAACACAACCCATCATCTTTTAGTGGAGTCATAAAGTGGGCATTTACTTATTTCTTCCTTCAAGCCTAAAGGGTTCTTCTGTGAAGAGGCATATACTAATTATTTAAAACCGAATGATGTGCTAGTGCTTCTATTTCAGTTGGTTCTTGAGAATCCTATTTTTTTAATTAATATCATTACTTCTATTGTAGGTTTTGAAATTTTAACAATATAATATTAGTTTTTTTTTTAACTTTTCTTAATAATTTTGTGTATCCAGAAACAAATAAAAGCTTTTGAAGAAGAAAGGGAATCAATTGTTATCGAAGAAGAAGACAGCTTGAAGGATTATTACAACCTGCTGGAGCAGCTTAGAAGTTTGAATAAGGAGGTTCGTGACATTGTGTTATCTCCAAGACACTGTTTACCTTTTTTACAGCCTGGGAGGCTTGTTTCTATCCAATGCACGTCAAGCGATGAGGATATTTCTCCCATTTTTATTGAGGATCAGTTGACTTGGGGGTTGATCATTAATTTTGAAAGGATTAAGGGTGCTTCTCAAGGTGATGATTTTCATTGGCTTGTGATTTTTATATGCTTTTGTACTATAAAATTTTAGTTCCTTGTTGTAAAGTAGCCAATAAAACATTTCAGATGATGCAAGCATAAAGCCGGAAGATGCATCTTACAAAGTTGATATTCTTACAAGATGTGTGGTGAGGAAAGATAAACTTGGAAAAAAATCTGTTGAGATTGTTCCTCTGAAAGAGCATGGAGAACCTATAGTTGTTTCCATTCCTATCTCTCAGGTAAAGTATTTTAAGCTGTAAAGTGATGTAAAATATATGCAGGCTTTGATTCTAAGTTGTAATTTTTACGGATTTAATTAAAAAAAATGAAGAATATGTTCGTTTATGTATGATACTCCTTAATTGTTAGATTGGACGATTCTATGAAAATTGCAACGTAACATAAAAAACCAGTACTAGGATGAAGAGTACGGTGCTTAACACATATGATACCACTATGTACATATGTGTGTGTGCACGAGTGTTTGTTTTCTGTTTCATTGAGTACATCATCTAGGTTTATAATTCAATAATTGAAATTTGAGGCTATAACCTTTATCCAATTCATTGTTGAAATGTTGATTTTGCTGGAACTGTATATTTTTGGTTTTTATTGGTTCACAAGATTAATAAAATAACCAATGATCAATATATAATTTTCTCTTCTATTATTTACAGATCAATACCATTAGCAGCCTGCGTCTATACATACCAAAGGATCTTTTGCCGTTGGAAGCTCGTGAAAACACACTGAAAAAAGTTATGGAAACACTTTCTAGATTTAGTGAAAAGGGATTGCCACGTCTAGATCCTGAAGAAGACATGAAGGTGTAGTGCTTATCCATTCATTTTCCTCATTTTGATTACTTCCCAATTATACTTTCATTACCGAGATTTCTATATTTCTCAGATTCAAAGTAGCTCGTACAAGAAAGCATCCCGTAGAATAGAGGCTTTGGAGAGGCTATTTGAAAAGCATGAAATAGCGAAGTCACCGCTTATAAAGCAGAAGATAAAAGTTTTTCAGAGGAAACAAGAGCTGACGGCAAAAATAAAGTCCATTAAGAAAACATTAAGATCGTCTACTACTCTGGCATTCAAGGATGAACTCAAGGCAAGAAAGAGGGTTCTTCGGAGGCTAGGGTAATGAAAATTGTGAAGTATTTCTGTTCTTTTTTATGGTTTTATTCATGCTTCTTTCTATCAAATGATTTCAGCATCCCAATATGATATTCACATAAGAGCTTCATATGCAGATATGCTACAAGTGACAACGTGGTGGACTTGAAAGGGAAGGTTGCTTGTGAAATTAGCAGCGCAGATGAATTGACCTTAACAGAACTCATGTTCAATGGTGTTTTCAAGGACATACAGGTGGAGGAGCTGATTTCTCTCTTGTCTTGTTTTGTCTGGCAAGAAAAAATCAATGATGCTGCCAAACCTCGCGAAGAACTTGATCTACTCTATTCACAATTACAAGACACTGCCCGCCGAGTTGCTCAGCTTCAGCTTGAATGCAAGGTAATTACCGAATACCAATTCACTCTATAACTAGAATTTAACTGCAAATGTGAATATTTTGATTTAGGTCCTAACCTTTTCATTTGACAATAACAATTCTGTATATCCGTCTTCATTAGTGTCCAAACAACGATGTCATTCGATGAATATTGGTCTACTGTAAAGTGCTCTAACAAGTTTTTTTTTTTGTTTTTTTCGCTTTTCACCAAAAACAAAAAACAGGTGCAAATTGATGTTGAAACTTTTGTAAAGTCATTTAGGCCTGACATTATGGAGGTTGTGTATGCTTGGGCGAAAGGTTCCAAGTTCTATGAGATCATGGAGATTACTAAAGTTTTTGAAGGTAGCTTGATTAGAGCAATTAGAAGACTTGAGGAAGTTCTTCAGCAGTTAATAGAAGCAGCCAAGTCAATTGGAGAAACTGAGCTTGAAGAAAAGTTTGAGGAGGCTGTGTCCAAAATCAAGAGGGACATTGTCTTTGCAGCATCCTTGTATTTGTAGTGAAATTGTGCAATTACATAGGTTTCATGGTTGGGAAAATAGTGTATCACTTGATATCAACCTTGTACCTTTAGTTTTGAACTTAGCTTAAAAACATACAAAATCATTGTATTGGATAAACACTTTTTTTTTTATAAATTTTGAAGTGTAGGTGCCCTTTGATCGATTCACACGCCCCATGGCTCTGCCCAGCCCATGAGGGGCTCCGCCCCTAACAACAGCCAAAGCTTCTTTCTTTTTCTTTTTTGACGCAAACAACAATCAAAGCTGAGAATTAAAAAATTGGGATGAATATTTTCAAAACAAAATAATACAAAATGTAAACTAAGGCATTAAGTTTAAGTAATTAATGAGTTTTTTTTTCTTTTATTTTGAACATCATTTTTTAGCTTTATTTAAAATGAATTATTTAAGAAAATTCGAATTTAATTATTTATGAAATAATTTTTTACTTAACTTTACTTATTTCAATGACTGAACTCAAAATTACCAGAGTTAACAATACAAAATGCGTGTATATTTTGCACGCACTTAACATTCCATTATATCATCAAAATTCCTCTAGATATATAAAATATTTATGAAATGGACAACATAAGCATGCATAATTGGCTCACGAAATTTGAACTGGCGCATCAAACCAACCCAATAATAATAAAATAATGATGGGAACAACAACTTGGACTGATGGAAGTATACAATATCCATTTTCCTAAGATCATATTGCATATTTGTAATTCAACAATAAACAATAAAGTGTATTGGTGTGCATGTGTTAGATTTGTGTTTGACCACGTAGATGAGGAAACCTTACTGATGAAGAATAGAACCTTTTTTTTAATCATTCCTTAATTACATTTGTTGTTACCTTGCATAATGCAATGTACATAGGACAGATTGTGATGCAATAAAACTACAATGTAATTATGGTGCCACATCACACCTTACCCAATAGATTAGGGTAATTAGAAGTTTAATAAAAAAAATAAACAAATTATTATCTTCTTTGGAAAAAATGATTAAATTATGTGGGTAGGACGGTTTATGGTTCAATTTAAAATAAAAATGCTTTTTTTAACAGAATTCTGACTCATGAAAATTATGATTTATGTTGTGTAGAACAAAAATGCTATCAATTTGATAAAATTGAATCAAATTATTAATATATTATAATATAAATTTATAAATAGAATCAATTTTCATTAATAAACTAGCTAGTTTTTGTAAAAATATATTAAATTCAATATAAAAATCTAAGAATGTATCGAGCATGTCCATTTTGTCCACGAGCTTCCATTTGCAACATGATGAGTACCCAAAAGAATCGAGTTTGGAATTGGAAGTTAAGTTAACAACTTAGCCATAATGAAATAACGAACGGATAAGGTTATAACAAACACTATTTTGTTCTTCTCGTGAGGAATAATGTATCTATATATTCAATCATCATTTCTTTACCAAACTTAAACCATGACGTGTAATCTCTTGATTCGTGCCTTGCGAGTCCTCCATTATTTTGGTTCACGTGATAATTATCACATAGGAATATTATAGGATGCAGATGCACACATATACTACTGGTATTTATTTGGGTTCGTAGTTTTTGTCAATATATTTGATTTTATTTTTTGAAAACATAATTCATGGAGCCGGAAAAAAGACTTTTAAAAAATATGTTTGTCCTAGGAACTCAATATCTATGTACTACTAGACTCCCACCCGTACGTTGCACGGGTTTGGTTGAGGCATAGATATACGATTTAAATTTTTATAATAAAAATTGCAAATAAAAAAACAAAATGAAATCTACACATAAATATATTGAAACTCAAAATAGATAGTACAAATAGAACTAAACAGTATTAATATTATTAAATAATAACCAATAAAATTACATAGAAATCACACAAAATAGACTAACAATTGATATACTAACCAACTACTAAAAACTAGAGAAATTCTTAGGCGAGTCCACACCTAAGCATTAATGGTTAGACACAACCAATTACATAATTACAAATCATTAATATATTAAAAATTATAAGTAATTAATAAAATAGTAATTAAAACAAAATCTCTATAAATAAGGAAAGAAAAAAAATGTGTTATAAAAAAAACTATTATGAATTTACTTTATTTTTATTCATTATTATTTCTCTATTTTTTTAGAAATTTAGGAACCGTCCAAACTATTATGAATTTGTTTGATAAAAAAATAGTGGATAGTTGATAAACAAACTTATACCGTATAAATTATAAGATAGTTTATAACTGATAAGCTAGCTAATTCAATTTGAATTATTTAGTAAAATTAATGGTTGAATTAACTCATTAAATATAAAATGATATAATTTTTTTAATTAATATTTAATTATTTTTAAGTAAGATGACAAGAATAAAATGAAAGAAAAATAATAAAATATAAACTATAAACTAATTGAATTATTTTATTAATATAAATACAAGGTCTCAATTAGTAAAAAAAAAGTTTCGAAAAATAGAGAAATAATAATATATAAAAATAATTGGAAGAAAGAAATTAAAAAAAGAAAGAAAGACAGTGTGTGGAAATAATTATAAATAAGCTATTCACTACTAAATAATACAAATTGAAATGGAAAACTTCTTTGTAAATCACATTTTCAAGTCGTATTTGAATCTTCACATTCATTGTCGGTTATTAATATCATTAACCCTTTCGTCGATATAACCCTCGATAATACCACATATAGTTGTCCATGGGAGAAAATGGACTGAGGAAGATATATTCTAACATATTTAAGTTACCGACCTTAACTCTTGATACAAACTATGGAAAAAATTGTACACTATATTTTAAATACTATTTATATTGATACCTTGGCCATCAACTAGATTTTTTTTCAAACCATTTCTGAAAAAAAACCTTCATATAGCAACATATATATTCAATAACTTACAGAACTAAACAAATAATTGAAATTGTTACTAAAAGCAATTAGTGAAGAAAAAGAATTTGTTAATGTAAATGTGTGATTGCAAAAGTAGACATATTTGGTATTATTACTAATTAGGAAAAAATTGGTTTTAAGTATAATAATGTAATTGTTGTTCATGTAAAAGTGTGACTGCAAAAGTAGACATATTTTGCATTGTTACTAATTAGAACAAATTTGGTTTTAAGTATAAATTAATAATTTGAAAGAAGGAATTTGTTAGAAGAACGAAGCAAAAAGCAATAATGCAGACCTCTCCTAGACATATTAAAAATGTAAAATTTTCAAGTGCTGATATGCAATGGATTAGTGATTGATGTAGATATAGTTTGTTTCATTCCACATATATATACATATATATATATATATATATAGTGATTAGAGTTCCCAATATTAAAAAAAGTGGGTGAACCACCTAACTAATTACTTAAGAGATTAAGAGAGAGATTAGGAGGTGATTAGGGTTAATAAAAGGTATTACAACTTACTTTTTACAATAATTAAGATAAGATAAGATTAAGATTTGGGAAGTAGTTAGCCATTGATAACTAATATAACCTACAATTATTATTGACCTAAATATAAAAAAAAGTGAAACAAAAAACAAAAAACATATTATTGGAATTAGATTAGGAAATTAAACTCCTCAACTCTATAAGGATATTTGTTTGAATCGATGAGATAAAAGATAAGATAGAGTACTCGCAGTCGTATATCGATAGAAGAAAATACCGTCGTACGTGTTGGATGTCATAATTCTAAGTATAGGTGACCGACAGTGAAAAAAGGGATACTTGCATAAAATACTTCTTAAGTCAATATAAACTTGAGATAAAGACACGTTAGAGTAAGACCAAGGGCAGAGCTGCTTGAGGGCCGGGGAGGGCCGCAACCCTGTCCCAAAATTTTCAATTTTAATAGGTGTATATACATATCTTTACAAACTTTTTTATCTTATATATATATATATATATATTAATCGATTCAGTTTATTGCTACAAAGGCATGCTGGCCTGGTGGTTAAGTTGCGTGCCCAATTTATTGTAAGACATACCTTATAAGGTTATATTGAAATGATTATATAAGTCGATGAATGTGATCAGGGTGTGTGGCAATGTTAGGAGTTTCACATTGAGTATATCAAAGTGTCTAATGTGGTACTCAAGTCATGAGACTCTCTCATTTATTAGATTGGTCTTTTGGGTTGGGCTCTTTTCATGTGTTTAAGTCCTAACAGGCTAACTATGCGTTGAATTAAGGTGCTCCACCAAATAATATTGATAAGCGAATGAAGCTCCTGATAGAGTGAAAGTCGTTGTGGATGTTGTCGTTGACTATTAAATGGCATGACAATATTAGGAGTGTATCGAGTATATCAAAGTGTTCAATCAATGTGATGCTTAAGCCATGAGACTTTTCCACTTATTGAACTAATTTTTTAGGTTGGACTATTCTTATGTATTTAAATCCTAACATATTTAGTCGATAGATTATGAATTGAGCTTGACTTAACCCAAAAATCTCATAGAAGATTAATAATATGGAAATAGATTTAGGACAATCGACTTAGATACAGTAAGTGCATCGAAGCCTTTTGATGAAAATTAGATGGCTTAGATTTGAAAGCAATTTTAACTTTTTAAATTAATTCTCATAATAATACTAAAAAAATATATTTTCTGATCATTAAATTTGAACCGTTCAATTGCAATCTAACGGTTTGAATCTTACTGCACCGGATGCAGTCATGAGGTGCTGACTTTATCCAATCTAGTCCTGAATAATATGCATGTAAGATACTTTGCTTGCGAAGAGAGGAAAGGTTAGGAGTATTTTTGTGCTCGTTGGATTCAAATAACAAACATTACTGTTCAATATCATGAATTTGATCGAATAGGGTAGTGTTGAGTCGGTGCGTTAAACTATTTGAAATTTGGAATATGCAAATTGGACTACTATACTACTAGAATTACAATATGAATGTGATAAGATACTTTGCTTGAGAAGGTAGGAGAAGTTAGGGGTCCCACCGAATCAATAGGCCACTAACACTAAGGATAGCTATAGTTATCTAATCCCTCTGATCAATTTTAAATGACATACTACTATAGTTGATTAATTTCATACAATTTGTAAAAAATGTACTCCTCTGTCCCAAAATGAATGACGTGTTTGACCACTGACACGTTTGCCAATACACAACTTTAATCGTTAATATTTTTAATTATCTATTATTAAAAATTATAAAAATGGTATATTTTGAAAGTACTCATCAAGACAAATCAAACAACATCTCATATGCTAATATTTGCATGTATATATTAGTAGAAAAATAAAGTCAAAGCAGGTCAAATGAATAGTACACTAAGTAAAAAAAAAGGTCATTTAAAATAGAACGGAGGGAGTAATAATTAAAAAGAGTGTGTAACTTTTATTTAATTGCATTTAAAAAGTTTTAATGATGTGTTTGGAAGTCATGAAAATAATACTAATGATTAGAAGATAGTATAGTTTTTTATTTTTATTTTATATTTTTATTGACACATATTTTTATTTTTTATTAAAAGGTGTTTATAACATTTCATTCAAAATAATACACTGAAAATTTGATTTTTTTTTTCACTAAAAAACAACAATGTTCATTCATTAAAATTTATGGAGAATACATCCATCAAAATCATTACATATTCAATTTCGCTAAAAACTAATATAAATGAATCTGTGAATAGTCTCACAACATTTGAGTTAATTAATAACATAAAACGACATAATATCTATGGCAAAACCTACCTACGATTAATATGACAAAATTCAAATGTCTGAAATAGTTATGCATCCGGATCAAACCAAACCTGCAAGTCTGAACAAAAACAAACATTGTACCAAAACAGAAAATCAAAATAAATACCGTACTAAGATGAGAAATCAATGTTTTTTATATCAAGAAGTAATTAATTAATTTTATTTATAATTAAATCTATATATATATATATATATATATATATATATATATATATATATATATATATAGGGGAATGCTAATGCACACCCACTCTTTTTTATGAAGGTGTGCATTAGCAACATACACCTTAGGGTGTATTTAATAATTTTTTAGTTATCTTTTGCTAACACACACCTTCTCAAAAATAAGTTGGTGGATTATAGCAAATGCCTATAGGAGTTGCTAACGTACACCCACTTATTTTTTAGAAGGAGTGTTTTAGCAACATACACCTCAAGATGTATTTATTTATTTTTTAGTTATAACTTGCTAATGCACACCTTCATAAAATTGAGTGGGTGTGTTATAGCATATCCCATATATATATATATATATATATATATATATATATATATATATATATATATATTAAGTTCTATTTTTTGACAAGATATAGAAAGTTCTATTGTATTCAATGTTTTCATAACTATAAAATTAATTGAATAATTAAATTAAAGTGAAATGAAACACTCCTCTGGTAATTTGGATTTAAATTCTCTGCATTTTAGTTTTCTCTTACATTTAAACAGAATGTTAATTAAAAAAAAAAAGTATACACCTTTAAAATAAAAATACTTAAATACAAGAAATTTAAGAAAATATGACTTTTAGAGAATTTAAATTCCAAATTACTCCATTGTCAAATTATTATTTTTTTCCAAATTACTCTCTTCTTAATTAACCCCATACTTAATTTTATGTTTTTCTACTAATCCATTTTTTTGGAAACACGATTAATCAATTCCAACTTCAAAGAGAAAATATTAACATGTAGTGGTTGTTGGATAAAATAAAATATATTTTCAGAAGCATGCTTTAGTTGGTTGTCTTTTTCAGTTTTTCCTTCTCCCCCGATTTTTGTTTCAAATATATCATACACTATTCTAATTAATCGTTCACACTCACCACCAAACAAAACACATAATAAAAACGTTAAAAGTTTATTTGTGTTACATAACATCATATAAAATTCATTGTGTTGTTAGTTAGAAAAAGTGTCATGGAATATAATTTTCATCAAAAGAATATATAAAAGTGTCATGGAATTAAGTAACTAAAATTATTTAGAGCCATAGTATAATATAGAGACAAAGATTATGTGGAAGTAAGAAGTGGGAATGCCATGCTCTTTTTCTTAACATAAATGCCAATACAAACAACAAATACTACTGTGGATGTTGTTTTGCCTTGGGATGTTTTGATATTGCATTGTGATAAGTTCTTATTATACTTTTTGTTTTGTCTTTGTTTCCTTTGACCAATCTGAATTTGACCAGTCAACTTCCAACATGTCTTACCCCACCACAATATATCCATACCCCACAAGTCACAACTTACTTTGTAGGCAAATTCTACTGTACAATAGACTAATCCTAATGTACCGGTACAATAGGTTTTCAAATTAATAGAAAAATGAGTATATTTTAGAAGAATTTTTTTTTTCTATCTTATAAAATATTATAATAACTAATATTATTCATCAAAGTTGTCAAAAAAATAAAATTTAATTTTTTTTATTTTTTTTTTGAACTCTTATTATTCATAATAGTGAATATTGAATTTTTTATTAAAAAAATTAGTATCATGTTTATAAAAAATGAAATTGTGATTTTTCTTATGAAATTATGTTTTCTAAAATATAATGGTCAATAAATAACTTTTGAATTTATAAAAATTATTGTTTATTTATCATTTTAAAAATTTAGTGTACCGGTACATTAGAATTTTACTAATGTACCGTAGAAGCTCCCTACTTTGTATTATTCCTTAACATTTGGTTTAATTATACAATATACAATTAGTGACAAAAATTTAGAGGCAAAAATTTGGGACCTAAAACTAACAGTCATATATTTTGATCTAATTTGTGATGAGTCTATCAACTTACCTTTAGTTAAAATTCATCAACATGTCAAGATCTAAATTTGAACATGTTTGTAATTCGAGTCGGATGCAACTGTGTTTGCATTTGTGCTCCAACTAAGACGCAAAGCAGTGGTCATATTTTGTTTATCGGAAATCAAGGTTTATTATGAAACATACCGTTTGTCTGTTCTCTCCTTTTGTTCAAATGCGAAATATGTCTCTAATTTTATTGTTAAATGTTCAATTTAATTTTGATGTTTTTCTAAACTCCAACTTTATTGTTATTTTAACCTTTTCTATTAGTGTAATTATCTTCAAATTTAAATCATAATCATTATATCCATGCATTTTCAAACACTTTCATTCTCAATCAGCATAAAACAATAAAGAGTGCATCTAGAGCTAAAGCTAAAATTTTATAGGATCCAAAGGACATCATATAGTGGGATCAATCATTGTTTGCTAATTAATTTCCACAAAGTACTTCAAATTAAAAATAGTAAAATTAATTAAACTTGAAACTTAAACACTACTACTTTATTTTGTTAACATAGTTTTTCCCGCCATCCATTCCAAGATTCCTACCCTGAAAATACCAGTGGAGTCATTACACCTAATTTAGGAAAAAAATTAAAGGTATATTATATTGTATATTATACATATACTATAAATTACTTTATCTTTTTCTGGCAGGGTAAAATACACAAAACCTATAAAAGTACCTATGATTTCTAATTGAATTGGTGGTGACTATCTATGATCACATGCAGTATATGTTTGTCCTAATTTTTAATCCAATTTACGGGATTTGAACAAAATCATAGCTAAGATATGTTAGGTCAGGGAACATATTTTGGGTGGATTGCATGTTCATCTATTCTTTGTAACAAGGACTAAAAAAAAGGCATATGCATTCAAATTTGGCTTAAAAAATTAAGTGAAATGATGGCTGTGTTAACTTTTCTCTAAGTTTTTTGATTAAATAATTAGTCCCTAGATACAATTGTAGTACTAGTAATTGTTTATGTATAGAAAAAGTAGAGATGGTACTTTCTCTAGCAGCTAAACGACAAATCAAGCGTCATGTACTATGAGGAATTATAATCATCCAATCAATGTAAGATTAATCGAAGACTGTTCCTGACATCAATATCTTCAAGTTTGCAAGTTGCAGTAGATGATCTTAGAATGAATTTTTCACCCAAGAGAATAAAATGTGAATGTGATCTCTCGCAATTCAATAGGAATAATATATATTTTTTTATCATCTGGTTCTTAAAGAAGGGGGTTTTTATAATTCAGAATTCGGTCACGGATTAAGTAAAGTTTGATAAAAAACTATTTTCACAAAAAATTGAATTTGAATTCTTTCAAAAAATTTATCTTAGAAGAACGTATTAAAGAAACACACATAACAAATTTAAATGTATTAGATTTACAGTCTCATACATAAGTTATTTACTTTTTAGGTTCAACCAATTATTTACGTATCCGATCCATATTATGAATCAGATATATTAATTATTAATTATTGAATTAATATTAAAAATAAAAAATTTGAGATTACACTATATTCTCTGCACAGAGTCATCTATATATTGAGATTTGATATATTTCAGGGGCATTAAAATGAAAAGTGTTATTTTAACACAATTTTTGTTACATAAATCCTACACAAACACTATTTATATACTATAATTTTTGCTTTTTTCATAAGAAAAAGAAAATGAAAAATTACACAAATGTCCTTGTATAAGTATTGTGTATGAATATGTAGAAATATCATTTCTGAATTAAAATATGCAATTTTCTACTTCTATAAACCACGGAGTACTAGTATGTGTATGAATGCCGTTGTTAGATTCTTGGAAATACTAAAACAATATGATCAATTAATTTATGTGTTTTTTTAGAATGACATTGATTTTGGTGTGAACTGACTACAGTAGGAAATTATGTCTGTTGAATGAAAAAAAAAAGCTCTAGAGTTGGATTGAATAAAGTGGAAGTTAAGACAAGTCACTGATGAGTGTACTGTATGCAGATTATTATTGATCATCATCAGTTTTTGGTATAAAAGGGACCACCGTCACCCAAATTGAAGGACCAGAAAACCCCAACCCAAGTAAAGCAAAATTAATTGATGATGAATTGAGTCATTGAGTGAGTATAATTGGTTGATTAATTCGTGAGGTGGCTAGTATCACTATGAATGAATAATTATACTACATGTAATGTGTGTGTGCATGAGCCACAACGTGTTTCATCATATAATAAGTTAAGTGGATATTTGGTGTTAGGGTTGTTAGTCGTAATTTTGTAGAAGTTACATTTTGTGTATGTATATTTATTTTTTAAAAATAAAAATTGGAAAAAGGAGAAATTTTTATCAATAAAGTGATTTAGTTAGTTAGCAAGTGATATTAATGATTAATTTTACAACTATTGTTTTTGAGAGAATTTAAACTTGAGACTGTTTTAAAGTTACAATACTAAACTCTCATCTATTTAGTAAGCGAAGTTTAGTATAGATTTAACAAAATTTGGGTGAATCGATAGTGAATAAACTTCCACATTTTAAATATGAAAAATCTAAAGTTAAAATTTTAAACCGTCTAATAATATATCTGATAATTACTTATATTATTACTATTAGATCTTTTATTAGCATTTTTTATAGAATGAAGTATGTAACAAAATAGACATAACCATTGATTTGAAATCAAACGATTTAAATTTAAAATATAGTTTTATAAAACAAAATAATTTCAATTGCCGTTCGGAGATCGAACAATCCAGTTCAATTACAATAAGTTGCTATAACTATGGGAAATTTAATCCCTAACAAAACAAAGAAAAAGATAATAGGAATGGATTTGCATTGGCAATTTAGGCTCCGTTTGACCCGACTTATTTTTTACTTTTTATTTTAGCTTAAACGAAATAAAGAAGTATAAAATTATATTTGACACTATTTCTCCTTAAAAGTATTAGAGAAATAAAGTAAAGAAGTAAAAAATAAAAAAAAAATAAAGTCAAACACAATTTTTTTCTTCTTTACTATTTTTAAGGAGAATAAAAAAAGAGGAAAATAAGCCGGGTCAAACGGGGCCTTAGTGTGTGAATAGAATGAATGCACCAAAATAGATGAAAGATATGAAGAAGACCAAGATTAAGATTTAAAATCCTGTTATTCGTCAGTCATAGGTGTCCCTTTCCTTGTCACCAACCATCATTACCAATCCACATCACACAGACATTCAACAAACGACTGAGATTAATTAAATTGTCATTGTTCATTACTTGGACCCCACCCATCATCATGCCTATCCTTAACTAAACAATATTCTCACTCCTTCTTAGACCAAATCTTTGTTTTTCTTCGTGTCCATGACATTTCATTTAGTTTTTAATTTAGGATTATGCTAACTAGTGTCCCAGAAATACTAGTTAAAAAAATATAAAAATAGAAAAATTTACATAGAAAATAACGGGAAGAGTTATTATGCATAAGGATTTTCCTTATGCATGGTGCATAAACAAATCTCCACCATTTGTATTTTAAAATATTTAATAATGTCAAAACCACTTTGGAGTATAAATGGTAGAGATTTGTTTATACACCATGCATAAGAAAAATCCTTATGCATAATAACTTTACCCGAAAATAACACTTAATATTTTATCAATATTGACTACACATTTTTCAATGTAACTTTATTATTATAGATATCCTTAACTAGTGTCCCGAGGACACTTATTAGCATTTTCCTTTAATTAATACACCACAATATCATTGAGCATGTCATAAAAAACAAAATACTACATTAATCAAGAAAATGGGGTACAAGGGGTGATCGCGGTGCGGATTGGTTCGGTTTTAAACATAAAAGTCATCCTAACCGTGAGATAAAAATGCATGCGGTTTGGTTTGGTTCGGTTGGTTTTAAAAAGTCATCCAAACCAAACCAATGCGGTTAGGATCGGTTCGGTTGTTGCGGTATACGACGTAATATTTCGGTACCAAACAATTTTAAACATAGCAAAAAAAACTTGAATTTCCTAAGTAATATTAAAGTACCAATAAAAGTTATTTATCCAAAATAACATTACAGTACGTTACAATTTTAAATATACAAAAAAAGAATTTAAAATTCCAAAATAACATTATAGTATCGATAAAAGTTGTTGATCAAAAATAATATTACAACACCAAAATAATATTACAGTACAAAAAATAACTACAACTTGAAGTTCCATTAATTTGGTGGACCGAGTTGGTAATTAGGCTATGTATATTTGAATATAATATAAACTTCATGTGGTATTGGAATATAATAGAAGCTTAATGCGGTTTTAGCAGTTAACCGCGGTTTTTGCGGCTCGCGGTTTTGCGGTTCGCGGTTCAATAAAAAAGTCATCCAAATACATCCAAATCAAATGCGGTTTTTGCGGTTTTCGGTTTGGATTGGTTCGGTTTGCGGTTTTACTTTTGGTTTGGTTCGGATATGATCACCCCTAGGTACAATAGATTATGCTAATTAGGGGAGAAGGATTCTCTCCATTGAATTTTTTTTGGAGAAAATAATATATGCATTTAAATTATTGGATCAAAAGCATATAATAATATTTTAATTAAAAAAAGGTTTAATGGCAGTTTTGATCTCCTATAAAATACAAATAAAAAACAACTAAAAAAAGGCTTAATGGCAGTTAAATAACTCAAAAATCCAGAAAATACAACTAAAAAATAAATAAAAATCAGCATTCACCTATAAAATATTTGAACAACCATTAAACAAATTAAAGACTAAAAGTTTCATACGGAATAACCATATGTCATAATGCTAAAAGTTTCAAAAAGAGACATAACACAACTATCTATTGTATTTTTTCAGATTTGTATACTATTTTATTTGGTTTTTCCTGATTTTTTTTTATCTTTTTATAATTTTTTTAATACTTTATTAGTTTTTAAAACATTTTTGTTGTACTTTATTTTGTTTTTATTTTATTTTTCTGATTTTTAAAATTTAAAAATTTTAATTTATATATATATTATTATAATCTAATGCGGCGATAATTTTTTAAATTAACAAATGCCACATAATATTAAAAAGCGTCACATCATCAAAAAAGAATAAGAATGAGTGAAATTTCAAAATTTGGCAAAATAGGGAGACCAAAATTGCTGATTTAGAAATAGGGGTACCAAAATCCAAATTTCTTAAAAATAGGGGTACAAAAACTACCATTAAGCCTTCAAAAAAAAGAAGAACAATTGGTTAATTGTTAAGATATAAGAATCGAGGAAAACTATGGAAAAAAATTGAGAGGATCATTTCTCTAATTAGGGTGTTTGGGGCTAGTTGTTGAGGCAAAAATATTATAGTATGAACATAAATTTACATATCATAATATATGAATTAATTTATAAACTAATCCGTAAAAATTTCGATGTTGTCAAAAATATTCCTAACAATACTAATAATTTTTACCAGAACCCAAACGAGTGTTTAGGTTTGTTGTCTCATGAACTTATCTCAGTTGACAAGAATAATATATTATATATGTAGGGAATTGAGATTCGAACTTCAGTCATTCACTTTAAGGTCATTTGCTTTAAATGGTACAATTTCTAACTATTCCCTCCGGCCTTATTTATAAGTAAAAGTTGATTTTAGGTACATTGGAGAAGTGATGTATCTAGTCTATATTTAAGCTAGATACATTAGTTATTGAATGAACCTAAAAAGCAACTTTTGCTTATAAATAAGGCCGGAGGAATTATTAGACTATAAAAAAATTAAAATTTAATATTGGGTGAAACTGAATTATAGATGTGTGATCTGCATCCCAGGGTAGTAACAAAAAAAATGTGAATTAGGAATGCAGTTGACGATGTAGTAGAATTTTGGGGATCTGAATTCGCTGCAGTCAAATAGTGACTGCAGGGTAATCTCAGCCGTCCGATTTATTTTATATTTTTTTATTCTTTTTTTAAGTTATTAATTGTTACCGTTCGATTTCAATCAAACGGACCATATTTGATTGACTACAGTGCATTCATCTCTCCCCGACTGCATTGAATTCAGGTCGGAATTTTGGAGCTGAGAAAATGGGGCAGCGGTCCATAAGATGAGGGTGAGACAGACAGACAGCAAGTGGTGGATGTGTGGGGACCTAGCTGGCTAGTCATGCAAAGGTAGGACCCATAACCCACTAATAGTTGCATCCATCCACTGACCCATTGGAGACAAGACAACTAACAAAGCAGACGTTTTTCTTTCAACTAGAGTTGCTTCGTATGAAACCGTTCTTCACAACTGAATCATTCATGTGAATCATCCATTATGGGAGTATATTTAATTCTTTTTTACAAATTTTAATATATTAACAAACAACTTATACTAATCTATAGATTTCTCCCAAAAAAAAATCACGCATTTACACATTCAGCCGTTAAATTGAGATCAAACAACTCAAATTATACAATAGTTATTCAGTATAAAATGATTTAACTATTAATTTATAATTGAACAATCAAAATTGAAAATTATATTCTATAAAGTTACTATTTTAATGTGCATAAATTGGTTAATTGGGATACTTATTTTAAATGAGGTGGTAATATTTTTTTATATCCGATTCAAAAACGATTAATATATAAGACAATTTTGCCACTTAATCACAAACTTGGTTTCAGACTCAAAACCACTAATTTATAAGATAATTTCACAGCTTAATAAGGTTCAATAAAATTGGAATAAAATTTACATTGAAAGAATTTAAAATTGAGACTCAAAGAGAAACACACAGTTTTAGGTTATGATTTGAAGAAATTGTTTAAGATATATAAGAGACTCACTCACTTCCTTTGACTAATTGAGGATACTAATTATAGTATAATAATCTAAGAAATTATATAACATTTGAAATATGAACAATGTTGTTTTCAATTTTTTTTTACCATTTTTAGTTCCTTAACTAATACCATGGAGCCATAACTCAACTAATCATAGTAACTTATCAAGTAATTTATCTTCTTTAACTAATGTCCCAGAAATACCGGTTAATATTTTTCTTAATTAATCATAGTAATTTACTCTAGCCAACCTCATATAGATCTATCATGATTTATGTACGGCAATAACATTCTCTCTCTTGGGATTAGGATTACCTATTATATATACCTACCTACACAACACCTGTGCTTCCATTACCAACCTCATTTTGGATTTTTCACTTACATCTCTCTCTCTTTATTGCTCCATTGCTTGCTTTCTTCTCTCTTCCTTTCCCTTTTCTTCTTCTTTTTCCTCATTCAGTATCACTCCAAACACACAAAAAAAACATTCTAACTCATTCTTATTGTGTATGGATATAATGGATCCTTCTTGTGGACAAACTCAGGTAGGATATACATCATTATGCATACCCTAGCTTCCTACCTAATTTCAACATCATATTTTTTATGGTTTTTTTTCTTCTTTTCTTCATGTAGTTTTTATTTTAAATCATAAATATTAATATTGTTAATATTATACAAGAAGTGACCTCTTTATTTCATGTGATTAATTATTATATTTGAGGATGGTATTCTTAATTTTGTATTTTAATTCCTTCCCATGTGAGTAGTTTTTTTTTTCCTTCATGCTTTCTACAAATTTTGTGCAATAAGTTTAGAGAGTTTTGTTCTTGTTTTCTTATATATGTAAATACATGTTATTCATGTCTTTAAGCTGGATATTTGAAGTTAGGGCAAGTTAATTAACTTTACCATCTTCAACTTTTAAACTATTTAATTACTTCTGATAAATTACACAAATTACTAATTTCACATGTGCTAAGTGGTAGTAGTATATACATATTTTTAAGAGTGGTGAATTAAATTTCACTTTAACTTTTTAATACTAGTAAAGTTGTATTAAGCCATTTTAAAAAAACTAATAAAGTTGTATTGTATTTCTCACTTTCCAACATTAATTCTCCATTTTTAATTGTATAATTTTTATGTGTAATGTATATGTGTATGAATGTTGCATAGATCGCCTATCACCTAGATCGGCGATCTATGCAACAATATCTATCTCCAATTCTGTTGCTAAATGTTAAAAATTAAAAGTACTAAATTTTAGAATCCAATTTTTTGTTTTATTTTTTTAGATAATAGAATTTAGTGTCATTTGATTTGTACTAATGTTGAGGATTTGATTATTTTGCAGCAAATGTCAAGCCAATCATCAATGGAAAACATGTTAGGTTGCTCAAAAGAAGAACAAGAGAGAAAACCAAAACCTCAGCCAGAACATGCTTTGAATTGTCCAAGATGTAACTCAACCAACACCAAATTTTGTTACTACAACAATTATAGTCTTACTCAACCAAGATACTTTTGCAAATCTTGTAGAAGATATTGGACAAAAGGTGGAACATTGAGGAATGTTCCGGTTGGTGGTGGATGTCGAAAAAACAAAAGATCATCATCTTCATCTTCAAAGAGGGTTCAAGATCAAAACCAAACATTCACACCTAATCTTAACCCTTTTAATAATCTTCCTCTTTCATCTTATGATCATAATTCCAATGATTTTGCATTAGCATTTGCTAGGCTTCAAAAACAATCATGTGGACAAATGGGTTATGATGATAATGATCTATCAATTTTGGGTAATCCTCAAAATCATGGATTTATGGATGCAATTAGAAGTGGGTTATTTCTTGGAAATGGATTACATTATAATAATAATGTTCAAAATATGTATGGTGGGTATGGAAATGGAGGAGATAATGGTGAAGTAAATAGTTGCAACAACAACAATAACAATGGTTGTGGGGTTAGTGAAGAGATGATGTTTCCTTATGATCAAGAAATGAACAATTGCATTGCAACAACTAACATGAAGCAAGAACAAAGTGAAAGTAAAGTTTTTGGTGGTTTTCAATGGCAACTAAATGGAGGAACAAACATGGTTGAGCTTGAATCAACAAGAGCTAGTTGGAATAATGGTTTCACATCTCCTTGGCAAGGGCTTCTTCATAGTCCCCTAATGTAGTATCAAAAGATATCATATATGGTTCTAAATTGTGTCCGCGACTGTGGTTGCGGTTATTCTGCAAATCATGACATTGTGGTGAAATTCAGACAAATCCAGCTAATGTAGTCAAAATTGAAATTACAATGTCGTTGCAGACACTACAACCAAAATTGTGATTGTGGACAACAATTTAAAATTCACGAATTTAATTTCGTCTAATGTTTGACTAAAGTATATTGGTCTTGATTAATTAAACTTTCATTAATCCTCTTGAGTAGTCTTAAGTTATTAGAGATTTGATTTATGGAAATTGTATCAAAATCTCTATTCTACCTTGTTTGTTTGTTTTTTTTTTTTTTCTCCCTTTGTTTTAGTTTATCTAAGATGTCACATTTTTTGTACGACTGTCTTGTTGTAATATTGGTTCATAGACTATAATTAATGAAATTTGAGATATGTTTGTTTAATTTGCTACAAAAATCAATGAAATTGGAGTGAACTATTTATTTTATTTATATAAAGCATGGTTTCCTTGATTGATAGACAATAGAGAGAATGAGAGTGACATTTCATAGGTTATTTTGTGTAACATGACTATGAGTTTTCTCATGTCTGAATAGTTAGAATCGCTATTTCAGGAACTTTCAGTTTTGAACTAATATTCGTGGTGGTTTTTCCAACATATATTCGGTTCAGCCATTACATAAAGATAAAGCCATTGCTAGGTGACAAAATGTTTTGTGTATGGTCGGTTGTCTATTACTCCATAAAACTGTTTATTAAAAATTGTTATAAATTAAATGTGATTCGATCCTTCACAACTGCAATTGGAGGGGCTGAAACTCCTTGATTTTAGAACTAACCCCCAAACTAGATATTCAACTGGTGGTATCAATCTACCAGATTCAACTGATCGTCCACAATAACAAATCTCTCCCACACAATGCTACCCACGAACCAACAACCTCCATGTAACAAAATGTACCGAACACGCGACCTATGCGGAAGCACAAGTTATTTACTAGGAATATATAATATCAAACAGTGGTTCGAATAAAATTATATGTAACTAGAACAACTTAAGTATATAAAAATAAAATCAAATTTAAGTTAAATTTTGAGGATTAAAATATATTTTTATTATTTCTTCTAAATTGGTACCAATTTTTTTTACGGAAAATATATTATTAATAATAAACCAGGTATTTGCACAAGACGAACAAAAACCGGTAAAAGGTATGCCATTAGACTCTAACTCTCAATCTCGAATCTAAAGTGATCGGTCTATAAGAATCCAAAAAGCAGCTTCGTGAGCTAAAATTGATGGAACAACCGTAGGATGAGAACCCACACAGTTAAGTCTCAACTCGCAAACCTCCTCCAAATAGTCAACACCGACGCGGTAGTGGTCAACTAGATACATAAGAAACTGCAAATCTCAACAGATTTGGACACCAACAGAGACTCAAAAAGAATATTGCAAATCTCAGCAGATTTAAAAAACGGTCAAAGAATTAAGTATCTAAGAAAAATCACTCACACACGGCATCAACCATACACCGGTAACACCACCACAGTATCACCGCAACATGACCTCACCACCACGAAACCCCCTCATCATACCTCCATCCACCACAATTCCATCTCAAACTCCAATAACCACCAAACAACCACTGCCTCAAAACTTAGAACAATGTTGTCCCCCAACCACCCTGAGCCCACAAAAAACGAAAACCAACATCCACTGGTCGCGCCGTCACATCCGTTGTGCAAACAAGACACTGCCAGAGTCGCCGTCGGAGCAACACTACCACAACCTCTTGAAACTGCAGCAACAAAAAAACCAAACCACCCCACTGCGAGCACCACCGCTGAAATAGCACGAAAACTGAAAACCTCCAGATCCGCCCAAACCATCATTGAAAAACAAAAAACCCCGACCTCCGCCGGAGCACAAAGTAAACCGGTGGAGATCTCTCACCGTGCTGCTGCCAAAGAACATAATAGATCCATATATGAATATTTGGTGAACTTTTATGGCATAAACCTAGTATCCTCTGTACACAACTGCAAAGACTAATTTCTTGAACCTTATTGAGTTTCAAACTCTTCCAAAGAGTTTCAAACTTTTATTTTCAAATATTCTCGTCGAAAGCGTTAAAACTTTCTTTTATTCATTTCCGGCAAATTAGACTCTTACTTAAATGTCTTTGTTGAAATCACGGCAACTATGTATATTAATGCAAAAATCTCATTTGCTAGTTTTCTGAAATTATCATAATTATTTAAAGAATTTTAAAAATAGATTTTTGTTTATATTTAAAATTAGATTGAGAATCAATCATCAATTAATTTAGTGGTAATTAACGTTGCACTTAATATGAAATTAAATTACAGTTCGATCGCCTACGATTGTGTCAGGAAGAGATGGGATGCAGTGTCTCGACACACATACTAATGTTGAATGAACAACACTATTGCAATTCCTAACATGTACTACTATTGCAATTCCTTACATTACTGCATTGCAGCCGCAGGTAGTAAAATTGTCCTCCTATACTACTTGGAGTCTCTGATTACTTGTGATTTTTTATGGTGAAGATTATTTATTTATTTAATAGTATTTGAAAGTAAAGTAACTGGTGAGTATGATATGACAGAGGGAGCTGATATGAAGAATTTGTGGAGTCCCAATGAATTAGAAATTTCAGTGAAGCGTGAGCGCCAACTTCGGGGAAGAATTTGTCCCTGCTTTTGGCAGACCAAATCCAACGGAAGATTCGAGCGTGAGATATTTGACAGTAATCACTTTGAAAATTATGGAAATTGTCAGACCTTGTCACAATTCACACCAGCTTAATTATCGCATCAATTATAAGTGATTTTGTTTTTAAACTTACTCCTACAAATCAATTTTTTAAATACTCTGTAATTAATATATTTAGTAATATATTATAGTCTAGATACATCAATTATTTAATGGATTTGAAAAGTGATCTTTTACGTATAAATAAGGATAGAGAGAGTATTTAGCAGTACATTGTTGTAAAAATATCAATGTATTTATCAATAAATATAAAAAAAAAAGTTTTATTTATAATTGCAAGTAGATGAAATTCTTAGAATTGGGCTTAGCCCGTTAGCAGGCGACCCAGCGAATCGTGGAGAAAGTCTGATACTATCTTAAAATTATGAGTTTAAAGCCACCAATTTATATTGGAATATCAATATTTAATACACATGTTAATATATTTCAGATAAATTTATTACTTTGACAGTTTTTCTAATACTTGGATTTTTTTAGGATTCTTATTGGGGAGTATTCCGAATAAAGCCCATCTAGGGCTGACAATGACCCGAGCCAACTGGTGAATAGTTCAAAAATCGATTTGATAATTGACTCATGAACTTGATTAGTGAACCAAATGAGCTGAACTTGAGTCAAAAAATAAGTTCGTTAAATAAATGAGCTAAACATAAACTATATATAGTTCGACTCGTTTTACTCATGAACTAGCTCGTTTATATATATATATATATATATATATATATATATACTAATATATAAAGGGGATACAAATTTTTGGGATGGCTTTTTCATTATTCCTATTTTACCCTTAAAAAAAACTACAAAAAAAAAATTAAACACAACTTCCACATAAAAGTAGTTTTTCAGTTTTTTTATAGTAAAAAAAATATCTTTTTCTTCTTAATAACTAGCCACAACAAAAAAGGAGGTCAAATAGTTATTAATTAACTAAGTCCAATAAAAAAGGAGATTAAGTAGTTATTTATATTTGCACAATAGAAAATATCGATCACAGCAAACAAAAAAAAAGAATATCGATCACACAAACGGGCACGGGACGTGCCCGTTTGGCGGCTAGTATATATATATATATATATATATATATATATATATATATATGAGGTTTGCTAATTTAGATCCACTTAAAAATATGTGGGTCCAAATTAGCAATGTGCACATTTTTATATTGGACAAAAAACTCTTGATATTTAGTTAGTTTACACTAGAAAATTGAGAGTTAGTTTTTTTTTTGGGTACAAATTTGAGAGTTAGTTAAGTAAATTTTATTAAATAATGTGCACCCACTTTGATAATTTAGACTCACATAATTATAAACATATGAATTTAAATAAACAATCTAGGTTAATCAACAAAAATATACAGACAATATTAAAATAAAAACTATCATAAGTCAATTTTCCTTTTCTGTTACTTTTTTTGGGAAATTTTTTTGTGAGACTTTGTAACTTGATTTTTATTTTATAATTGGGGCAACACCAACATTATTTATTTTACAACTAATTTTACCTTTTACTGGTAGATTTTGAAATTTCTTTTCAGATGTTGCTTGATCATAATATTTGTAAAGTTTAATTTTTTTTTGATAAAAAAATAAAATAATAGCATGTTTATTTTAAAGTTCAATCCTTCCTCTCCCACTTTACAAAAAAAAAAACCTTCCTCTTCCATCATAGGTAAATAGCATTTTTTTTTATATAATTTCTCAACATGCTCCATGTGAATTATAATAATAATAAAAAAATAATCATGTGCCAAAACAAAGTTGTTATGTTATATAGAAAAACGATTGTATGTTGAGGATGAAATTTATAAAACTGTCCTTAATTCTAAATTAGTTTAAAATAATGGCAATTGGTTTTATTGTCATAGTAAAAATGTGCGCATTGCTAATTTAGAGCCACATGTTTTTAAGTGGATCTAAATTAACAAATCCATATATATATATATATATATATATATATAGAAGACATATCATATGAGAATGCCTATCTTATATGAGAATGATGAGAATGATTTAAAGTCATTAGATTAAAATGTGTGGTTGAGATTAAAAATTTATTACGTGAGTCTGCCACACTCAACCAAAAGACATGTTTTCTTCTCACTCATAGTAATCGGTTCCTCTTGACCCCATGGACTCTCAAACCCTCTTTCTTCTACCAACATCACCAGTTTCGGCCGTTAGACTTCTTCCCTCTTGTGTCGTCGTTTGCTGGCGTGAGAACATGATCGTCGGCGTCGTTGACTCGTTTCGGCCGTCTGTCTTCTTCCTTCTTGACGTCATCATTAATTATTTGCCGGCGTGAGAAAAGGGTCGCTGGCATAGTTCCGGCCGTTTGTCCTCTTCCTTCTCGTCGTCGTCATTATTCGCCGTCGTAAGAACAGGTCGCCGGTGTTAGCTCGTTCCCAGAACTGAAAAGCAGATGAAAGTCCAGATCTGATTTTGAATCTTAAAAAAGAATACTAAAATTTAATTAAAATTATCAAATGAATGAAAATAAATTTGATTGAATTTCAAATTTGTAACAAATTTTTGTCAGAGGTGTTTCTTCACCCCCCAATTTTAGATAGCAAGTTGTAGGGTATAAACTCCAAGATGACACATACGTGAATCAATTAAATGTAACTATCAAGTATCATGAAAGATGCAGGAACTCTAGTGAAATAAGAGACAAATGAATAAATTGTTTCGTCTAATGTGTGGTGTTAATGGTGTCTCTGGTGGTGGCCAACTACATGGTGATGGGTGAGACGTGAGAGAAGAGAGGTGAAGGAATTGTGTTGTGAATGAAAATGTGTCTGAATGATTTGGTGTGACACGTTCACTTGAACAACAATCAATCTTAGCCACTTATTTTAATCCAAAGATCAATATTTATTCTCACCATTCTCATATAAGATAGTCATTCTCATGTGATATATCCTCTATATATATATATATATATATATATATATATATATATATATAAACTTTCCAAATATTTTTAACTTTGACACATCAATGAACTTTTCAGTTCCCCATGTACGAATATTATTCACTCTTTCTTTACGGGAAACAAATTTACTCCTTTAAACTCTCTTTCTCAAAAGATAATTTTCATTTTCCATTACATTTCCTCTCCTTTATTTTAATTTAATATTTGCATTTTTCTTTTAAAAAAAAATAGTTTAAAAGGTTGAAGATCAAATTTTGAAATTTTGACAACAAAAAAACTTTAAAATCATGTGATATGACTTAACGAGTTAAACCTAACGAGCCGAACCGAACTATTCATAATATTTAAACGAGCCGAACTCGAGCTGAAAAAATAGTTCGTATCAAACTTGAGCCGAATTTCGAGCTGAATCAATTTCTATCGAGCCGAGTCGAGCTCAGACGAGTTCAACTTAGCTCGACTCATTTCCAGCCCTAAACCCACCATATTTAATGGCCCAATATGCTCTTTGGTCCATGATAGCTCATCTATATGTCAATGTCATACTCAAGGCACACTATACTCTAAGCTACACTACTCATAGCTAGGGATGGTAAAAATATCCATATCCGCGGATATCTGCGGATAAAATCCGCCATGGATACAGAACGGATAGCTTAATGGATATCCACGGATAAAATAAATGGATATTTCAATTATCCGCATTCAATGGATACAGATGCTGGTTTAATACTATCCTCGCCCGCGGATATCTATACCCGCTAAATAATTAGTAAAATTACTTAAATATCCCTACTTACATATAAATTCTAGTATTTTTATATTTTATCTTTCCATTTTAATTTTTGAGAAAAAAAAACTTTTCAACTTCTTACAATTGACAAAAAAAGAGAGCAAAATTTATGAATATTATGTGTTAATATTATGTGTTTAAGAAAAACAATTTTTTTTTTCAATAGTTAGTTTTCTTTTAATAAAAAAATATCATTCATGGATATCTGTTAATATCCGCGGATACTTTAATATTCGTGGATTAGCCGCTTAGCGGATATCCACACGGATATGGAGCGGGCACGGATATCATATTTGTTTGACGGAGCGGATACGGATATTACACTATCCGCTTCCATGAATATCCATTAACATCCCTACTCATAGCGTATAAATGACCCTTCGACACCTTAATTCCATTCACTAATGAGGTCTACAAGGTAGTTATGTGCATTCTCATGCATATCTACTCCTACAAATATATTTATGAACTCACACTCAACGTATACACATTTCACCAAATTCATATACAATCATATTGAGTTATTACTGACTTGAGTATTGAAGTACAACATTTTCACAGATACCCTTTTCCCATTGTGTCTGGAGATTATAACCATCATCATATTACACACCAGAGGAACCATCTTGTTCTGATGCCTCAAATCACAAAGGGAGTAGTTAATTCGATTTGATGAATGATTGACTTAATTCACGTTGAAATAAGATTACTTTATATATGCAGTAATTTGTCCGTCTCATTAAAAATATCTTATTTATAATGGGTTAGGATCAAATGACACCAAGGTGTAAAACTTAGTACCATGACACCTCCGATAATTCTTTACCGGATAATCGTATTACAAAATCCACCGTTGGATTCAAAGCTATTGTTATATAGATCATGTCTATAAAATTTAACATCAATCGGAAATCATTTGATGAGTTAAAGAGAAGGATCAAAATTAACGGTTTTGACGAAGTTTTGTAAGACGTTCGTTTTTATGCATCTCATTGATATATCAAATGATTTCCGATTGATGTTAAATTTTATAGACATGATCTATATAACAATAGCTTTGAATCCAACGTGGATTTTGTAATATGATTATCCGGTAAAGAATTATCGAAGGTGTCATGGTACTAAGTTTGACACCTTGGTGTCATTTGATCCTAACCCATTTATAATATTTATTTGTCTTAAACAAATGTCATTATAAAACAGACTCAGAAATTTTAACCGATGGAGGCAGGTTATCTTCAATAACTATTTGTTGGAAAAATACATTAATTCGCAAGTGATAAAATAATAATATATTATAGTTATGAAGATAAAATAACAATAGTTTATCTAAAAATTTGTAAACACTTAAGATATTACAAATTATAATTTGTATCTACTTGTCCATATATTTCGAAATTGTTGTAAAAAAATTTCCTTCAGTTTTGAACACTTTCATATTAGTTCTTCAGAAAAACATATTCCATTTTAATATGCATCTACACATATTCAGTTTGATCTACAAAATGTAAGTAGTAGACAAAATAATATAGATAAAATTTAAGATATTGAACAAATTTTATCTTGTACAATATTTGATGGACAAAAAAGTTATTTTAATGTTGTATACAACTTGTGCATATGACAAAAAGTTGTCTCTTCGTGCATATGACAAAAATTTTAGCTTTTGTGCAATCTTTTGGCTCCCAATAAGCTAAAAAGAAAGCAATTCAACATCACAAAAATGGGTCTAATGATTTGGTTTATAAGTGCTGCAAATTAATTACATTAGTTTTAAACCGTGCAACTTACACAGATGGCAATATAGCAAAATAAGTCTTCTATTTCAACTAATAATATTATAAGATTGCTTGTGTTCATCATATTGATGAACATATTCAGGTAAAATGTATTCTATCAACACTGATCAATGAACACACTTTTCATCTACCAAAAACCATGCTCATGGAGTCATGGTCACATTTTTATTGACAGGTTGAGTAATTTGTGCCTTATGTGTCCATAGATGATCATAAGAAAGCATGAAATAGCCACATTGGATGATAAAAGTTTACATTTCAAAGTAATAAAAAAATGCTATAAAGTCGTGAGAAAAAATTGTTACGACCGTTTATTCTGGTCATATGAACTTATAAGTTATCCGTTATAAGCTCGGACGTTTAATGCCAAATTATCAAACCATGTTCACAAAAAAAAAAAAAATCTAAAACACCAATTACATTGCAAAAAGGAATTGCACAACAGAAAAATTACTGCACTGTGAATTCAAATTTCAAATCACTTCATGAATCAATCACTGTTTTTTGAGGCTTCTTCCATAAGACACCAATCTTCTTCAACACATTCCCATTTTTCTTTCTTTGCAAATCACTCCAATCATCTATCTCATCACAAAAATTCAAGTACTTAGTCTTCATCACATTGTTGTTGTAGTTGTCCATTGACATCGATCTCTCAGCGATCGTCCCTTCGTTCCTGGTCGAAAACATAGCAGCAGCTGTCTCTGCAGCCTTCCTCCACTGATCACATTGGACCTTGATTCTCTTCAATTCAGCTTCTTTTTTGGTATTCGTCGCTTGCGCTGCTTCAAGCATCTCGGCCACCATTGCTGCCTTACGATTACTCCTTTCTGCCTCCTCCATCATTATCTTAAGTTTAGCAAAAGCGTCACGTTCTGCAGCCTTAGCTGCACCTATTTCGACTGCAACATCCTCCCTTGCTACGCCAACATGTGCGAATGTGAACCTCTTGTTGATTTCCATCTTTAGTATTTCGTTTTCTTCGGTTATGCTTTGCAATGTTGTTTCCTTATCCATCATTTCACCCTTCAACGCAGCGACACATTCGTCTAACCTGTTAAGTTCCTTCTGAAGTTCTTGTTCTTTTTTTGATGACAACGACGTGATCTTTTCAAGCGTCAAATTCAATCTGTCATTCTCATCAACAACACCTTGCAACTCATTATCCTTATCCATCAAATTCTCCTTCAATTTCTTAATTTCAGCTTTCTTTTTTTCCAATTCAGATTCCCTCAGACTCGATTCTAGTTTTATCTGTTCGATAAACTCATAAGCGTTCCTAATCTTCACCGTATTCTGAATCTGTTCTTCATGGAATTTAGTCTCGGCAATCTCAATCGCAGACCTCAGTAATTCAACCTCAGACCTCAAAGATTGTAACTCGGCTTCAATCTGATTAGTACTATCTCCCGTTTCAATTGCTCCGTCTTCCATTTCCAAATGAGCATCATGCACACGAGGCTTGAGTGAGTTCATGGGTGTTCTTGACTGGTCTATCTCTGAAGAAGCACAGTTGTATCCAATCACAGATTTTGCAGCATTAGCTCTTAAGAACTCTACAGTTCTTTTTGCTGCCTCGAGTTGTCGCAAAGTCTCGTTCACCAAAGGTTGAGCCTGAACTGATTCTTTGGAATCTTGTAATTGGTTTTTCATGTTGTTAACAAGAGAAAGCAATTCTGATAACTTGTGCTTCAAGTTTTGTAGTTCTGCGAGTTGAATTCAAAACGAGTTTATATTTAAGGACAAATAGTATATAGAACCAATGCAAAGACTTCATTGATTTACATGAAAATGTTTTATAACAGAATCCTTTAAGAAAATCCCTTTGATATGTTACTTCCAAAGCCTATTTATACCAAAATTTCAACTGCACTCATAGAGAATGTAAATTAATCAGTTTCAATAGAGAATGTAAATTGAAACTAAAGTAACTTAATCAGTTTCAATAGAGAATGTAGATTGAAACTAAAGTCGTCTCAAGTAGGCGGCTCGGTTGGTGAATGCGTTATAACTAAGAGGTACGAGGTTCTAAACCGAAAGCATACAACCATTATTTACCAACAACTAACATTAGCTAGCTTATTACAAGCTCTTAAAATTGGAAGTTGAGCCTACAAAACCAGCTTGTAAAGTGGGGATTGCCCTCACTTATAAACATATATTCAGGCTATCTCGCAGCTTTTGTGAGAATCTTAACACAAGCCTTTAACTATTTAGTTAATACCACCTTTCTTAGTCTTGAAAGCAAGTCATAATAAAGCAAATGGGAGCAAGACAAACTTAAAAAGTTATGAACACTAAATTATAACTTACATATATTTTTTCCTCATAAGTTGTAAAATGTAATTAGAAGAATTTTTGATTTGGTTGAACAACATATGGGGAAAACCTCTATTTGGTTTCCATATACACATTCTCAAAAACAGACAAAACACCTTAACAATGATTAAGTATCAAACCATATATTAATCTTATAAGAAGTTCAAAATGGCCAAATTTGTGAAAAATGATCTAGAATTCCAATGGAGAATCAAAGAAAAAAATAAAAGCCTATCCCAATGGGCACAAATGACCCATGACACAATGCCTATAAATAAGCTTTTGATAGAATCACTTCAAAGTAAGCACTTTGCTATCCCCAAGTTTGGTTGGATATTTACAATTCATCCAACCATTTTATCATCATCATCACCATTATCATCAATACAATGTATATTAGATGTACTAATAGTTAGTTACAATAATTAGTTTAAGTGACTTTGACTAATTAATTAAGTTAGACTAGCTGTTCGGAGTTATAAGCATGACTTGATGGTTGAGCCAAATATAGTGACTGGAAATTCACCCTATCGGGTGAATAAGTAGAAAATTCTGAATTCGAACCTCAACTCCTGCTTATATAATACAATGTCTCTACCAACTAAATTTTGATCACGGAATTAAGAAATCACATTTTACATTTATAAACTGGGGAAATAATGTTCTTGTGTTTCTTGAGAAACATAGTAAAAAATAAAACATACTATAAAGTTGAAAAAACTAGTAATATATAATAGAAAAAACACAAAAATATACCTTTCGGTGCCTATGGAACTTCTGACGTTTGATTATGTCTTATGAAATTGACCTCAATGGCATACACCCTATGAGTTTGAGGCAGTTTAGATGAACTTGTTATGAAATCAGAATATGTAATGTAAATGTAACGGAAACACAATATAAGGGTACATTCAAATTCTGAATAGTGACAACAATAAAGACTTGTAATAAGTGGTTCGATATTTATTTATATATTTATAAAGCAAAAGCAGTGTCTTTAAATCACTTTGAAATCTGAACCTCATTACTCAATATAGGGTAGTAGTATAGAGTAGAGGATAGGGTAAGTTATTTCAACCAATCATTTTAATTTTAAACCAACCGAAATTACAATAACTACCTACTGTTATTGTACCTTTGACAAGTGTTTTTAATTACTCTACCAATCGCGATTGTTGTTGCATCGGAATCTTTGATATTGCGAAGAATTGCAGTCAAATGTGGTTGATGTTATTTTGATCGGTGATCATTTCATGTTCACTTTGTAATTTCGGCAATAATAAAAAATATATTTTGTACTAGTAGTTTATATTGTAGTTTCCGATCTTTATAAAATTAGTTTTGCCATTAAAAATGATTAGTGGTGCAATTTATTATCCGTTTACAACTCACTTATGTGTAATTATGTTTATAAATAAATATGAAAGCTCATTTTAGTTTATTTTTCTCAAAAATGCTATTAGTTTGGTAAATGAAAAATGCTTTTAGTAAGAAAAAATGATTGAGTAAATACAATGAATTCCCGTCAGAAATGTAACGTATATAAAGGCTTATATAAGGTTATATTTAAACAACCCTTTCAACTTGAAATTTATGACTTTTACATATTTTTTTTTGAAACAGCCGATAAAATATATTATAAATAAAAAGAGAGAAGATAAATAATAATAATAATAATAATAATAATAAGTCCATAAATCCTAGCTCAAACTGACAAAAAATTGTCGAAATTGTTAGGCCAGACGCAATAACTGGAGTTTGAACTATGGCTCCCTCACTTGTGTGTGTGAGTTTATAATGACTTTATCATTCGTCTATTTACACGGAAAAAATGAGACTCTTGACCTTCAATTAGACATGGCAAAATAACCAGTGCATGCAGATATCCGCCCATTTCACCCCGATTTTGACGGAGAAAATTCGAGTTGACTGAGTTTGAGTTCATATTTGGGTTTTTCCCGATTCGGGGCGGGTAATGAGGATAATGATACTGATAAGTGCTCAAAAGTAGTAAAAAGTCATATATATTTTAAGCACTTATTAACTTATTTTGTAAGATATCCTTTAGGTTTTCCCCACTTTAGTGTATATATTTGTTTTAAGTTATATTTTGTTAAGTTTTTCTAAATCCCAACTTTTGATGCAGGAAATGAAAAAAATGAAGAAAAAGCCAAGTTAACTCGCCAGAGCGTGTAGAACTCGCCAGGGCGAGCAATGCTAACACGCCAGAGCGTGTGCAGGGCGAGTAGAGGCAGAGAGCATCAAAATGGAAAAGAGGCAAACACGCCTAATACTCTCCCAACGCATAGGAACAGAATCACGACACAAAGGGTGAAGGCAGAGGAGATCGAGAGCGACCAAGAGGAGCAGAGGAATCATCTTCATAACCTTTCCATCTCTTCTAGTTATGTATAACTAAATTCTCTCTTTTGTTGGGATTACATGTAATTAACTCTATTAGTATGTATTTACTTTGATGTGTTATAAATGGTTTTAGATTATTAATCAATTTTGATATTATTCTTGGTTTTCATGTTTTAATTTTAGGGTTTGAATTGTTATAAACATATACCTTTTGAATCCAAGAACTAGGATAATCATCTATTAAATTCTAAACTCTAGAGATAGATTTAGGTTTAGTATTCACTCAAAATATCAAAACTTAATGCTATTGTGTTGGTTAAATTGTCCGAGACATCGGAGTTTAAGCAATACAATATAGTCGTTATATGGATTGATCACTCGAGACATCGAGGGTTAATAGGTATAACGGGATTCTCGTCTTGTGTTTTGTTTTGATAAGAAAAATCACTCCTTTTTGAAAACCAACCCATGATGTAAATAAATAAATATGGGTCTTGTGATTTCTCTTAGATTTTTCAACATCAATTCAACAGGTTTGATTCTCTTTTCTTGTATTATTGTTCTTAACTTTGTTAATTTAGGGTTTGAAATTGTTAAGTAAAGAGTTAGGATTGAAAGTTTAGAAAAGTGAACATAATCTTGCACATGTTTGTTTTGAATGTTGGATTTGATATGAAATCATAATTTGTGTTTTGTTTTGATAAGAAAAATCACTCCTTTTTGAAAACCAACCCATGATGTAAATAAATAAATATGGGTCTTGTGATTTCTCTTAGCCAAGTTATGATTTTACATCAATTCTATGTCATTATCGTTGAATTTGAGCATGTTGCATCATTTATGAAAGTTGTGATTCTGAGTAACCCGCTGCAGCATGTAGTTGTGCGCCAGGGCGAGTTGCAACTGTCAAAACAATTTTTTTACTGAGACACTCGCTGCAGCGTGTTGCAACTCGCCAGGGCGAGTTGTGACAGAACCTGAAATATTTAAATTTTCACCTCTCAATCTGTTTCACTGGTGTTTATTCTTTAATGCTTACACTCATAATTGTAGAGTCTTGCTTGGATTTTTTCTGATTATTTTGTAGGAATGGCACCGAAACCAAAACAAACTCAAGGTTCCAAAAGAAAGGGTGGTGAATCCTCACAACCTCGAAGACCAACACGCCCAGCACAATTTGATGGCAATAGATTCCGTAGTGCAGTACATTATGAGAGATTTAAGGAGCTGTCTCCCCGCAAGTTGTGGCATGACAAAGAGTTTAAGATCTCTCCGACGGGAGAGTACAAAGGCATTTTGGATATCTTTGAGAAGAGGAAATGGGGTCGGTTACTCACACCTTACACTCAAATCAACTCGGACATTGTCAAAGAATTCTTTGCCAACGCCTTTCCGGTGGACGAAGATGGTGATCCAAGTGAGAAACATTTTGATTACACCACATTTGTTAGGGGTCGTCAATTCTCATTTGATCGAGAGGCCATCAACACCTACCTTGGAAACCCGTTCCCTATAAGACACCCTGACGAGTTATGTACCTTCCACCGAAAACAAGCTCAAGGAAATTGGGATCATGATCTCATTCAAAGAACCATTTTGAAAGAAGGACGAACATATGATGTGAGTGCCGCGGGAAGGCCATACCGAGCTTTGAAGGGAGACATGACAACTCCCGCTCAAGTAATCCTTAAGCTGATTGTCCATAATATCCGACCCAAAAGTCATACCTCCTCCACCACCGTTGAAGTTACACCACTTATCTGTTCCATCCTAGATGGAACCAAAGTAGATGTGGCACGCATCATTGCCACTGAACTCAAACACATAGCCCTTAGCGGCAAATTCACACCTTCTTGTCCTCTAGGTCTACCGGGTTTAATCATGGGTTTGGTTTCAAGTATCCGCATCCCTATCCCACCTCAAGTACATGAAACCATAGCTAACCCCATTGATGATGCTTTTATTGCTCGCAACATGGACAAGAAAACAAAACAGCGACCACAAGCATCTAGACCTTCATCCTCACGCGCCCCACGTGCACCACAAGCTTCACAACCATTGGATTTTTCCAACTTTGATCCTAGGCTTCAAGCATGTTACTCTTACACTTGGGATCAAAACGATGCAAGTTTTCGGGCAATGTCTGCCCTCCAGAACTCAATGTACCGGATGCAAATGCATTCCGGAATGCCTGATGATGCCGCTTTGCAGGTCATGTCTCCAGAGGCGTATCAGACGCATGTTGCTTGGCCTGGGGTCAGGCCTTTTTATTATGGAGGGGGTAGTGCACAAGGTGATGGCCAAGAGGGTGATGATGCTGACCAAGGACAGGGAGAAGGAGATGGTGAAAATGATGATGATGAGGTGTTCAGTGCCAATGCAAGTGGAGAGGAGGAGGAAATGGATCAGGATGATGACTAAAGAGAAAAGACAAAGGCTTGAAAGCTTACCTAAAAAGAGTGATATTTTAAGAGCTTTCAGTCAAAGTTATTTGCTAGTTTGTTTATCTACTTCTGTGTATTTTGGTTTGAATTGTGGAACTTTGTTAGTTGGATTATGATTTGTGTTTTATTTAGTATTTTGTGATGTTTGGACAACAATGATGTTTAGTAATGTCAATGTTAATTTTGTTGCTATATTTTATATTTTGGTTTATTCTATATTAAGTAAGTTGATTAGTAGTTAAAATTTTTGTGAAATATATTAATAATATTTTGAAGACAAGTAGATGCTTTCAAGATCTTAAGACAGGTTTGTGACAAATCAATGACTTAGCATGATTCAATTTGTGAAGCTATGTCAAATTATGAACAATCTTTGAAATATGCTTAGGAATTCAACACGCTTTTGAATTGTGTTGTTTGTCCTAAGATGATTCTCATTATTCTTGTGAAACATGATTTGACATGTGTTATCCAACCTAGCCGGGTGAGACTGTGTGAAGCTTTCCATTGTTTACATAAATATTTGAGAGCCGGCAATTGTGTATGCTCATTTGATTTTAGTTTAATCTTGCTATCATGGATGTGTTTGATGTTGTGAATATGATCAAGTCCATGTTTCTAGTTGAGTACAACTACTTTAGCCAAATTAACCTACATTGTGAGTGTGTGATCCCTTGTGTCCCCATTTGAGCCTAAAAGAAAAATTTGTTTGTTTTATACACCCTTAACCATCAAAGAAAGAAAAACAACTACTCTACCCTAGTCTAAGGATAGGAGAGCAATTGTAATTCAAATAAGGGTTGTGAAAAATTCAAAGTTGGGGAGAAGTAGGTTAAAAGAAAGAAAAAGTTTGAAAGTGATTTTGAAAAGTGGTTGAAATGGTGAGTGTAAGTGAAAAAAGAAAAATTGACACCATGAAAATGAAAAAAAAAAAAAAAAAAAAAAAAATATAGACCAAGTGTCAAAAGAAAAATCTCACCATGTCTCAAAAAGGGGAAAGTGAAAGAGAGTGAATGATTGATGCAAATGAAAAAGAAGTATGCTCTCTTATCCTTAAGGCTCTTTGATTCCAAAAGAAAAACAATGATTTCTTATAGCCAAAGCCCATTACAAGCTTAATAAAGTCCTTAGTAATTCACAATTGATGGCATATTTTATGATATTGCTTGGATGAATGCTTGAATTGAATTGTTGCATGCACATTGTTTGGATTGAGTGAAACACTTACCCTTGAGTGATACAATTGTAAGACATTTGTGATAACACTTGAATTTGATTGTTTGTTAAGAATGATGAGAATTATACTTAGGCATAGCAATCTCTTAATTATCATGCTTTATTTCTTTGTATATTTTGAAGGTTGCTCATGATTTGCAAATGCTTTACTCATGCCAAAGAAAAATGTTTTTTAACTTTGATTCATCATAAGCTTGATCTTGAGAACCTAGTTTATCTTGTCAATACTTTGATTTTACTTTTGTTTGAGGACAAACAAAGTCCTAAGTTGGGGAGAGTTGATAAGTGCTCAAAAGTAGTAAAAAGTCATATATATTTTAAGCACTTATTAACTTATTTTGTAAGATATCCTTTAGGTTTTCCCCACTTTAGTGTATATATTTGTTTTAAGTTATATTTTGTTAAGTTTTTCTAAATCCCAACTTTTGATGCAGGAAATGAAAAAAATGAAGAAAAAGCCAAGTTAACTCGCCAGAGCGTGTAGAACTCGCCAGGGCGAGCAATGCTAACACGCCAGAGCGTGTGCAGGGCGAGTAGAGGCAGAGAGCATCAAAATGGAAAAGAGGCAAACACGCCTAATACTCTCCCAACGCATAGGAACAGAATCACGACACAAAGGGTGAAGGCAGAGGAGATCGAGAGCGACCAAGAGGAGCAGAGGAATCATCTTCATAACCTTTCCATCTCTTCTAGTTATGTATAACTAAATTCTCTCCTTTGTTGGGATTACATGTAATTAACTCTATTAGTATGTATTTACTTTTATGTGTTATAGATGGTTTTAGATTATTAATCAATTTTGATATTATTCTTGGTTTTCATGTTTTAATTTTAGGGTTTGAATTGTTATAAACATATACCTTTTGAATCCAAGAACTAGGATAATCATCTATTAAATTCTAAACTCTAGAGATAGATTTAGGTTTAGTATTCACTCAAAATATCAAAACTTAATGCTATTGTGTTGGTTAAATTGTCCGAGACATCGGAGTTTAAGCAATACAATATAGTCGTTATATGGATTGATCACTCGAGACATCGAGGGTTAATAGGTATAACGGGATTCTCGTCGTACTCTGGAGACGTACGTGAGTGATAGGTGATAATATTGATAGATGACTAAAATCTATATAACTGATTAGGGAAATATAAATGAATGAGTTAATGAAATCTAATCCCAACAAATTTAATCTCTCTGTCAATTTACTCAAATTGACAGAGAGATTAAATTTGTTGGGATTACATGTAATTAACTCTATTAGTATGTATTTACTTTGATGTGTTATAAATGGTTTTAGATTATTAATCAATTTTGATATTATTCTTGGTTTTCATGTTTTAATTTTAGGGTTTGAATTGTTATAAACATATACCTTTTGAATCCAAGAACTAGGATAATCATCTATTAAATTCTAAACTCTAGAGATAGATTTAGGTTTAGTATTCACTCAAAATATCAAAACTTAATGCTATTGTGTTGGTTAAATTGTCCGAGACATCGGAGTTTAAGCAATACAATATAGTCGTTATATGGATTGATCACTCGAGACATCGAGGGTTAATAGGTATAACGGGATTCTCGTCGTACTCTGGAGACGTACGTGAGTGATAGGTGATAATATTGATAGATGACTAAAATCTATATAACTGATTAGGGAAATATAAATGAATGAGTTAATGAAATCTAATCCCAACAAATTTAATCTCTCTGTCAATTTACTCAAATTTTGCTACTTTTATGTTTTTGCAAATTTTCATAAACAAAGTATTAAAAACCCTTTACTTAAAATTATATTAATTGTTGAACGGCATCGATATCGCATCAGTCCCTGTGGAGACGATAAAAACATACTTACTTTTGTACTTTAACAAAACGGCGCCGTTGCCGGGGACTGGCGTTTGAAATTAAAACATTGCGACAATTTCTATCTTTTTAAGCAATTTTGTCTTTTTAATTTTCTGTCTACTTCTATTCCTTGTGCATGCTAACTTGTTTGGTTAGATTGTTGACTTTTGTTTATGCGAGGTAAGACTCCAGTAGAGAACTTACTTTTTGATCCAGAAATCGAGAAAACTGCTCGAAAGAACAACAGCAAAAACAAACGAAAGAAAAGACAAGCCAAACAGAGACAGCAGCAAGAAGGAACTTCTGTTTCTATTTCTTCAACATCTTCTATTGCCGAAGAGATAATGACTGAGCAAGTAAACCCACCCGAGGGCAATGCTATGCCCTGCCACAACAGTCCACGACGCCTGGCTCACTTGGCAAGACCAAGAGCTGGAGCCAGACAAACTGAGATGAAAACGGGTTATTTGCAACTGTTATATGCTAACCCTTTTGCAGGTTTGCCACATGAAGATCCTTACAATCATCTTGTCAAGTTTTATGAGATAGCCGGTTCACTTGGAGCCACTGAAGCGGAAGAAGAATCGGTGTTCCAAAGAGGGTTTCCACATTCGTTGATTGGTAAAGCAAAGGAGTGGTATCTTGATCAACCTAATCAAATTATGACCAATTGGAATACTCTTGAGGAGAAATTTCTCGAAAGATTCTTTCCGCATCACAAGTTTATGGAGGCCAAAACATCTATTGCCGTATTCGCTCAAGGTACAACTGAAACTCTAAATGAAGCTTGGGAACGTTACAAGTCTATGTTACGGAAGTGCCCTAACCACGGGTTTGATGAACTCACTCAAATTCATATCTTTCGCAACGGACTTCTTCAACAAACAAAGCTTTTATTAGATGCTACAGCTGGTGGTTCTTTATTATCATTGAGTGCTGAAGATGCTACCGCAATAATTGAAAAAATGGCACTGAGTGACGGTCACGGTGATTACAATAGGAATCCCTCGCAAAGGAAGCCGGGAGTTCTTGAACTTGATACTTCAGATGCAGTCTTAGCTCAGAACAAGCTTCTCACTAACACTGTAGATCAACTCTCAAAGCAAATGTCTCGGATGATTAACCTTCAAGAAGAGTCAAGCAAAGCTAAGCAGGTTGCATGTTGTGAACTATGTACAGGTGATCATCCAACTGGTCATTGCCCTCCAACAAATGAAGAGGTGAACTTTATGGGAAATCAGCAAAGGCAAGGTCAATACCAAAACAACACTGGCTATCAAAGAGGAGACAATTCAAATTATGGCCAGGGTGGGAGGCAGGATGTTGGCACATCAAATAAGCAGAGACAGTTTGAAAGTTACACTCAGCCATCGCCTATGCAAACTCAAATTTCAAAAATGGGGGAGGGTATAAGCAAGCTGATGGAGATGATGAAAGAATCCAGCCAACAAAACATGCAATATCAGAGAAGCAATGATGCTGTGTTAAGGAACGTGGAAACTCAACTGCAGCAAAATCAACAATACCAGAGAAATTCTGATGCTGCACAAAGGAACTTGGAGACTCAGTTGGGGCAATTGGCTAAGCAAATAGCCAACAACAACAGTCAAGGAGGATCATTCACGGCAAACACCGAAGCTAATCCAAAAGATTGTAAGTCTATTAAGACTAGAAGTGGTATAGAGATTGGTAAGGGTATTGGTGATAATCTAGTGAAGGAGAAAGCTGTTGTGGAAGCAAGAGAAAAAGAAGAAAAGAAGTGTGAAAAAGAAGAAAAGAATAAAAGAGTATTAGTCGAAAAAGAAAAAAATGAGTGTGAGGGTGAAGTAAGTGAGGAAAGGGAGAGTAGTGATCTGAAGTCAAAAGAAAAGAAAAACATTCAGAAGAGTCCTCCGGTTCAACACTTGCCATATCCGCATGCTCAATCAAAGAAAGACAAGGACAGGCAATATGTACGGTTTCTAGATATCTTCAAGAGATTACAAATCAACATTCCTTTTGCCGAAGCCTTAGAACAGATGCCTACATATGCAAAATTCATGAAAGAAATTTTAACCAAGAAAAGAAAGTACAATGATGATGAGGTTATCCAGTTAGATGCAAGCTGCAGTGCTGTCATTCAACGGACTCTTCCAACAAAAGAAAAAGATCCTGGACGAGTTACTTTGCCTGTCACCATTGGCAATGTAAATGTTGGAAAAGCTCTCATTGATTTGGGGTCAAGTATCAATCTTATTCCCTTGTCGGTTGTTGAAAGAATTGGTGGTCTCGACATCACCCGCACCAGGATGACATTGCAACTAGCAGACAAATCCATCACACATCCTTCAGGGATAGCTGAAGATGTTCTTGTGAAGGTTGATAAATTCATGTTCCCAATAGATTTCGTGGTGATGGATATTAAAGAGGATGACGACGTTCTATTGATTCTAGGAAGAGGTTTCATGAAAACAGCCCGTATGATGATAGACATTGATGATGGAATAATGAAAGTTCGAGTTCAAGATGAGGAAGTTAGCTTCAATTTGTGGGAAGCTATGAAACACCCCAAAGAGAAAGATTCATGTTTCAAATTAGATGCCACAGAGGAAGCTATTTTAGATGCAAGAAAGCAAGCTCATAGCCCTTCATCTCTTGAACAAGCATTAACCGATGCATTTGAAGAACTTGATTCTGACAAAGAAAAAGAAATTGAAGAATGTTTAAAAGAGTTGGATGCTTTGGAAGAGGTGTCTCCTCTTGAAGCAAATATAGAAGAGTTGAAAGAGGAATCCGAGCCGGTCAAAGTGAAGCTTGAACTGAAAACATTACCTTCACATCTTAAGTATGTTTTTCTTGAAGAAGGTGATAGCAAACCGGTAATAATCAGCAGCTCATTGTCAATGACTGAAGAGAAAAGTCTAATTCAAGTGTTAAAAGCAAACAAGGAAGCGATAGGATGGACGTTATCCGATTTGAAAGGTATTAGTCCATCATATTGTATGCATAACATCATGATGGAAGATGACTACAAGCCTGTGGCACAGCCTCAACGTCGTTTGAATCCGATAATGAAAGAGGTTGTGAGAAAAGAAGTTGTAAAGTTACTTGAAGCTGGAATGATCTATCCAATTTCAGACAGTGCTTGGGTGAGTCCAGTTCAGGTGGTGCCAAAGAAAGGAGGAATGACGGTGATCACCAATGACAAGAATGAATTGATTCCGTCAAGGACAGTTACGGGATGGAGAATGTGCATTGATTATCGGAGACTCAACAAAGCTACCAGAAAGGATCATTTTCCATTACCGTTCATGGATCAGATGCTTGAGAGATTATCAGGTCAGGAGTTCTATTGTTTTTTAGATGGTTATTCGGGGTACAATCAAATCACAGTGAATCCTGAAGATCACGAGAAGACCGCATTCACATGTCCCTTTGGTGTCTTTGCGTATAGAAGGATGCCTTTTGGTTTATGTAACGCTCCAGCAACATTTCAGCGGTGTATGCAAGCGATATTTTCTGATTTGATAGAAAAATGCATTGAAGTGTTCATGGACGATTTCTCGGTGTTTGGTCCATCGTTTGCTCATTGTTTGAATAATCTGGACACCGTACTGAAGCGGTGTGTTGAGACTAACCTGGTTCTGAATTGGGAGAAATGTCATTTCATGGTGACCGAAGGCATTGTTCTAGGCCACAAGATTTCTTCCAGAGGTATTGAAGTTGACAAAGCAAAGGTGGATGTTATTGAAAAGCTGCCACCTCCAGTAAATGTCAAAGGCATCAGAAGTTTCCTTGGTCATGCTGGATTCTACAGGCGATTCATCAAAGACTTCTCCAAAATTGCAAAACCGTTAAGCAATCTGCTTAACAAAGATAAGTCATTTAATTTTGATCATGATTGTTTAACTGCTTTTAATGATTTGAAGGAAAGATTGACAACTGCACCCATAATCATAGCACCTGATTGGACAATTGATTTTGAACTTATGTGCGATGCGAGTGATTATGCTGTGGGTGCAGTGCTTGGTCAAAGAAAGAACAAAATTTTTCATGCTATACACTATGCAAGCAAGGTCTTAAATGATGCTCAAATCAATTATGCAACAACAGAGAAAGAATTGCTTGCAATAGTGTATGCACTTGAGAAATTTCGTTCTTATCTAATTGGTTCAAAGATTGTTGTTTACACTGACCATGCAGCTATCAAATACTTGATAACAAAGTCTGACTCCAAGCCGAGACTCATCCGATGGATGCTCTTGCTTCAAGAGTTTGATCTTGAAATCAGAGACAAGAAAGGGACTGAGAACTTGGTGGCTGATCACTTATCGAGATTGGTGAACAATGAGGTGACCGAACATGAACGAGAAGTTCTTGAAGAGTTTCCTGATGAAAAATTGCTTATGGTGCAAGAAAGGCCATGGTTTGCTGACTTGGCTAATTACAAAGTATCTGGATTAATACCGGATGATTTTAATTGGCACCAGAAGAAAAGATTCATTAGGGAAGCAGATCGTTATGTTTGGGATGATCCGTATTTGTTCAAAATCGGAGCTGATCATTTGCTGAGAAGGTGTGTCACTAGAGAGGAGGCCACAAGCATACTATGGCATTGTCACAACTCGCCATATGGTGGTCATTACAATGGAGAAAGAACTGCGGCCAAAGTCTTACAATCTGGATTCTATTGGCCAACTTTGTTCAAAGATGCACATGAGCATGCTCAAAGATGCGACAACTGTCAAAGAACCGGAGGAATTTCCAAACGGAATGAAATGCCTTTACAAAATATCCTTGTAGTGGAAGTGTTTGATTGTTGGGGTATTGATTTCGTCGGTCCATTTCCTTCGTCATTTTCAAATGAATATATCTTGGTAGCAGTGGATTATGTGTCAAAGTGGGTTGAGGCTATTGCATCACCAAAGGCCGACGGCAAAACGGTGATCAAATTTTTGAAGAAAAATATCTTTACTCGCTTTGGAACCCCAAGAGTGCTTATTAGTGATGGAGGGTCACACTTTTGCAATTCACAATTAGCAAAGGCCCTAGAACACTATGGAGTTAAGCACAAGGTTGCATCACCATACCATCCACAAACTAATGGACAAGCTGAAGTTTCAAATCGGGAGATCAAGAGAATTCTCGAGAAAACTGTTTCAACATCAAGGAAAGATTGGTCATTGAAACTTGATGAAGCTTTGTGGGCATATCGGACAGCTTTCAAATCTCCGATAGGCCTTACTCCTTTTCAGATGGTTTATGGTAAGTCATGTCATCTTCCGGTAGAGTTGGAGCACAAAGCTTATTGGGCTTTGAAATTTCTTAACTTTGATCCATCTTTATCGGGAGAAGAAAGGAAGTTACAATTGCATGAATTGGAAGAAATGAGAGCTCAAGCTTACGAATCTTCCAAATTATACAAGGAGAAAGTCAAAAACTATCATGATAAAAGGATCCGAGTCAAAAATTTCAAATCGGGACAGCAAGTTCTATTGTTCAACTCAAGGTTGAAATTATTTCCCGGTAAGTTAAAGTCTAAGTGGTCCGGTCCATTTATAATCAAAGAGGTCAAGCCTTATGGTGCAATTGAATTGGAAGACCCTATGACAAAGGACAGGTGGACTGTGAATGGCCAGAGGCTAAAGCTCTATTTTGGTGGTGAATTTGACAGATTCACTACTAAAATTCCACTCTCCGATCCTTGAATCAAAGAAAAAGCGTCGAGCTAATGACGTAAAACAAGCGCTTGTTGGGAGGCAACCCAATTTTGTAAGTATTTTACTGTTTTTCTAGTAGTCTAAGTCTATAAGCCAAAATGCACCATCAAAAAGTCCAAAACAGAAGTCAAAAATTGAAAAATTTCTGCACTGTCAAACTCGCCGGGCGAGTTGTTACACGCCAGGGCGAGTATTACAGGCCTTTGACCTGTGTTGAAAACCAAAACACTCGCCAGAGCGAGTTGGTGTGCGCCAGGGCGAGTTGTGCGAATCTGGCAGTTACTTTTTCAAAAATTTTAATTACTTCTCACCTACCCACTCTCTCTCCACGCGTTTTCTACCCTTATTCTTTCACAAACATCACTTTTCATCTCTTTTCACCACAAACAACAAACCCTAAGTCATTTTTTTACTCCATTGAAGATCAAACTCATCTTTGCATGCCAGAGCGAGTTGGAACTCGCCAGAGCGCATGAAGGCGGTTTACTAGTTCAATACTGACGTGGCAAAACCCTCTGATGAAGAAAGGTGAACTCGCCAGGGCGTGTTGTAATTCGCCCGGCGAGTTCTAACTTTTAGAATTACTATATATAGAGCTTGCTGCTATTTTTCTATCATCAATCACTTGGAATAGAACTAAGAAACAGAGAGAAAGCTTAGAAATCATAAATCTAAGGATAAGGTGAAGGTGGATCAACAAAAGCTTGAGACATCAAGTGTTATGTTCATTATCTTTTCTTCTCCTACTCTTTGTAAGCTTATTTTTACCATGAGTAACTAAATCCATTGTTGTTGGGATTATATGTAGCTCATTTGTGACTATGTACAACTCTTAAACATGTTAATATATGTTTTAGTTTATTCATCAATGTTAGTGTCATCTTTAATCTTCATGCTTTATCTTTTGATTTGAATTTATAGACATATAATGTTTGAATCAAGGAACTAAGATGAACACTTATTAAAACCCTAGATTCTAGACATAGATTTAGGATTAATATTCACTTTGTGTATTGGAACTTAATGATATTGTGTCGTTGAAATTATCCGAGACATCGGGAGTTTAAATAATACAATATAATCGTTGTATTGATTAATCACTCGAGACATCGAGGATTGATAGGTACAACGTGAACCTCGTCGTTATCTGGACACAGAAAAGTATGTGAGCAATACGTGATAATATTGATGAATAGCTAAGATATATGTGACTGATTTAGAAACGTACATACGAATGAATGAGTGAAGTTAAATCCCGACAACCTTTTCTTTCTAAATCTTAAATCATCTTTTATCGCAAATTTATGTTTACAAGTCTTTTTACAACAAAACAACTTCAACTTAAACTTAAAATGATGTTATTTGTTGAATGGTTCTTAATTTCACACTAGTCCTTGTGGATACGATATAATCAAAATACTTGCTAAAGAAACTTTAACAGATACCCAATCTGTCCCCAAATCCGTCCCACTTATATCGAATTACATTTTATCATTCATAAATTAGAAACGCTTTGACAAACTCTAGATTACATTCTTTTATTTTTTTTTAGATTATTATATTCATTTTTTTAAGTTGAGTATTAATCAATTTATTTTTTCTATTTACTTTCTATGTATAAATATCGTTGAAACAAACTAATTTTCTACTTTTACCTATTTTTTTAATAAAAAAAACAACAAAATGCAGCTCAAATTCATATCAAGGTAGAACGGAATGGGAATACCTGAACCCCCATTGGATATGAATTTGAGGTTTTAGTTTTCATCTCCGTTGAGATTTAGAACGGGTTTAAGGATATCCAAACTTTATAGGTTTGGTGAAGGCAAAATCTATCTCTGCCCTAATATAATCTCGAGTGCTATTTCTTTTTTCCATATTACTTACATATTTTTCCTCCTAGTTTGCAAAATTCCGATCGAGATCTGTAAGTATAAAGTCTAAGGAAAGGATTAAAGTAAAAAAAAAGTCTTTTTTGTTTCCTTGATTCATTAATTTTTCAATCAAGTTGGCAATAACCAACGGATTATGAGTAATCTGTGTCGATCTCGCAAAAGCCGAGATCCATAAAAATATCATATCAATATATATACATATTTCATTTAGGGGTTCAAATCTCAATAAGTTAAAAACTAGAAGACTATCCCACAACTTATACATGCTACAATATAAATGATTAACATTCCATTCATAGAACAAAACAAGCAAGGGAAGCAGAGTTTCTTTGCCAATAACCAGTTCCATGAGACACGCTTGGTTGATTTTATTTTTTATATGGATATTCTTTATGTGCAGATGTAATTATTAACTTTTTGAATAAGATAATACCACAATGGCAAGCATAGAATTTGAACTTTGGTATAATATTGATCGAGATTTGAACTTTTAAAAAATAAATAAAATTATCTAATTATTATAAGAAAGTACGATCACCAATTGAAGCTTTATTTAGTGATCATATGATGGTAGTACATATGAGTACATTAATCCAAAAGTTAGTAGTGTTAGATTGACTTTAGTTTTACACATTAGTTTTTTTTTTTTTAATAACAATGCCTATAGTGAGCAACAAAAAATAATTGAAAAATTCTAATATGTATTCTAAAGGTACATTATAAAGACATAGTCGACCTCTATGTATGTGTTATGAGTTATTGCATAGTCGACCTCTATATATATATATATATATATATATTAGACCCTTTACTATATACTACTATTATCACATAAATTATTTCGAGGCTCTTATTTTTGAAGGCTCTATGCAATAACTCATAACACATACATAGAGGTCGACTATGTCTTTATAATGTACCTTTAGAATACATATTAGAATTTTTCAATTATATATATATATATATATATATATATATATATATATTAATTTAATTTGCTAATTGTTAATTATTTTTAAATTTTATTTACCGGTTTAATTTCAACGTTGCGGAATCGATAAAAAACAGTAAAAAAAAAAATCACATTCTAGTTCTTTCTTTCATTTTTCCTCTATGTTAGAGGGGAAAAAAAAAGAAAATTCACATTCTTTAATTTGTATAAAGTTTAAAATTGGATATAAGAAGCATAAGAAAAAGAAAAGAATTGATATGTTAACGAAATTTGAAGGATGACTATTTTTAAATAGGTAGAAAGTTGATAATTAAAGATATTAGTTTAAAGTTGTATTTTGATGTTACCAATTAGAAAATATGTCACTATTAAATGTTATTTACAATTACAATAATGACTATTTTAATGTGTTTATTATATTTGTAGTCTCTTTTTAATTGTTTTTAATTTTTTTATCAGGGTTCCAATTTTCGTATTCAAGCAAAGTTTCCAAATAGTTGGGATTAGATTAGATGTGCTCAAGGAGACAAAAGTAAAAAATATTATAGGTCTGTTTGGTAAATCCAAAAAATTGACTTATAGCTTATGTCTTATAACTTATAAGCTAAAAGACTTGTTTGGTAACAGTTTTTCAAAAAGAGCTTATAACTTATTTTACTGACTTATAGCTTATTTTTAATAAGCTATTTCAAGTAGCTTATGAGCTTATAGCTTATCATTTTTTCTTCCATTTTTACCCTTATTATTTTAACTAAAATTCATCTTTACCCTTTGTAAATTTATTATCATTATAATTTAAAATAAAATAAGTAGATATATAATTTAACGTGATGTTTTAAAAATCTGACATATAAAGTATAATAATAATAATAATAGTAGTAGTAGCTTAGTATAACTAATTAACTATCCTTATTATTTTGTTTTTATCAATTTATAGGTTGTTAATTATAATTTATCTTTTTTTTTTTACAAAAATTATAATTTATCTTAATTATGCTATATTGTGAATATATTTTATTATTATTATTTTTATTACAATGTATAACAAAAATATATTTTTAAAAATTCAGCATATATATAAATTAATTTAATAATAATATATGAAAGATATATTTATTAAATTATTAAATTCTATGTATCTTAAATATATTAATTTGATATAAATTTTATTGAATTAAGATGTCCTTTTATGTTATTTTACATTCATCAGTCAGTTCAACCCCTACTTTTACCAAACACTCATTACAAGAAATATGATTTTTTGCAACGACTTTTTTTGTTAAAAGTTGTTACAAGTCGCTGGGAAATTTACCTTGGGTAGTTTTGCCAGCGACTTGTAACAAAAAAAAATTGTTGCCAAAAATTATATTTCTTGTAGTGACTTCAATTAGCTTAAGAATGTACATATACACTTTGACATGAAATAAATTATATTAAAATAAAGTAAAATTTTAGCATACACAAATTAATTTAATAATAAAATATAAGAGATATATTAATTAATAAATTTAAATTACTATCTTAATTAAGGATGTCCTTTATGTCTTTTTACATTATCAGCTAGTTGAACCGCTAATTTTACCAAACACTTCAAATAGCTTATCATCCATAAGCTATAAGCTATTAGCCATCAGCTATAAGCGCTTATCAGCCAACCGCTAATTTTACCAAACAGAGCATATATGAATCTTGTGCATTTAACTTTATTTTATTTTTTGGTTTTTGCCATCAGTTGATTCTGGTTCGGGGGTCAGTTCTGGCATCAAGTGGTTCCAGCCCCCTCTCGATCGCAGTTGTGGGGGATCGAACTGTGGTCCTCCCTACCAAGTTTAGCTCCAATCACCACTAAACCAGCTAACGATATGTTGCATTTAACTTTAAACATAGTATATTTAAATACCTTAACATACACTTTAGAGCATATGGGATGACCCAAAATAATTATATACTACTATGAAGCACATACATCGATATGGGCATAAACACTGACACGGTAACACCGATAATAATTTTAGAAAATAACATAATTCAATGTAATCATAAATGTCGGTGTCGAACACGGACACGTCTAATCCGAGGAGTGTCCGTGCTTCATAGAATATATATGACTTTGTATTGCAAACACATAATCTAATTACATAGCATAAAATAAGAGACAAAAAATGGTTGGCAATAATTAAGCTTTACAATTTTTTTGTGATGCAAGCACAAATGATCCTCTACGGTACTCCTTGTTTCGGGGAAAAAATGGCTATAATAATTTTTTTTTAAAATTACAAACAATTTTATAAAAGACACACAAAATTAGCCCACCAGAACATATATATACTTATGTAAGTGACGTGATTAAAAACAAATCAAGCATCATCATAATATAAGACTCTTACTACTATACAAAATGTTTGTTTCACCATAGCTTGATATGAAACCGAATAAACTAAGTAGGAAATCTTAAGCACATATAAGTGGAAAATTACCCAATGAAAAGTTGTGGAAAAATTACCCAATAAATTTTGACTAATGAGAGAGGTACTTTTATATACAAAAAAAAAATACGTTAATACATCAACCATAAGTGATAATGGAATGACATTACTATTAAGTAAGAAATGAGATATCAAGTAAAAAAAAAGTTGAAGCTATTTTAGCAAATCTATAAAAGTATAATTTACCTCTATATATTTTTATATTTTGAAAATGTTGTAAATCTTTATTTTTCATGGCTACTAACAATATGTATCTTTTTATATATGTAACTAGACGATCATTCAAAAATAATTTATCTAACATTTGATTTTCCATAATATATATAGTTGAGCAACTCAATTTACATTTAGTGGGTGCAAGATACTATTTTTTTTTTTTATATAAGTAGGGTGCAAGATACTATTTGAAGTAGAAGCAAAAACTAAAATTAAAATATCCAATAAGCATAAACAAAAGCTATTTATACTTGCGTAAACTAAAGTCTAAAAGAAGAATCACCAAGAATTTCAAGATTACCTTATCTTTGGGGTCTACGACGGAATGGATTATATGCGGTCGATAATTTGATACAATCATGTAGTCATAGTGTTTGAAGCCATCTAACTAACATTAGACATGTCACCAAAAATAGTTTTAATTTTTATTTAACAATTTTAAAAATATTGTACTTAAATTTAGATTATTCAATTTTGATAAGACAACCACCAATGTCTGATTGCATGACTATATGAGTATTTCAACTACATCCAATTTAGGTCCGCATCATTAAGTACTCCCTCCGACCACTATTATAAGCAAATTTGACTTTTTTGGTACATTGAAAAAATGATGTATTATTATGAACTAAATACATCATTTTTTCAATGTACCAAAAAAGTCAAATTTGCTTATAATAGTGGCCGGAGGGAGTATGCCTCTAGATACGTTTTTTATTAAGCTTTGATTTATGGTCCTTTACTTGTCCTTCAAACTGCTTCTTTTTATTCACCTTTCTTTCAACCTCATTCTCTTTAAACTCAAGTTCATTGACATGTCCTATCAATTTCCTCTCTTTTGACTTGAGCTCCTCCACTTGGTTTTCAAAATGCTTCTTTTTACATTCAAACTCCTTCACTTGGCTATCAAATTCGCTCACTTTTAATTCATGTTTCTTCACCAGCTCTTTCAGCTGGTCTTCAAATTTCTTCTTTGTTGATTCAAATTCCTTCACCCGGTCAACAAGTTAACTCTCTTTTGACTTGAGTTCCACTTCCCGTCTTTCAACTTGCTTCTCTTTTGATTCAAACTCCTTCTTACGACCTTCGAGAGCTTGAAAATAAGAAAATAAGAAAAAGAAAAATGGAGGAGTTTGAATCAAAGAACGAGGCACTCGAAGGTCGTAAGAAGGAGTTTGAATCAAAAGAGAAGCAAGTTGAAGGACGGGAAATGGAACTCGGGTCAAAAGAGAGTCAACTTGTTGGCCGAGTGAAGAAATTTGAATCAACAAATAAGAAATTTGAAGACCAGCTGAAAGAGCTGGTGAAGGAACATGAATCAAAAGTGAGCGAATTTGATAGCCAAGTGAAGAGGTTTGAATGTAAAAAGAAGTATTTTGAAAACCAAATGGAGGAGCTCAAGTCAAAAGAGAGGAAATTGATAGGACATGTCAATGAACTTGAGTTTAAAGAGAATGAGGTTGAAAGAAAGGTGAATAAAAAGAAGCAGTTTGAAGGACAAGTAAAGGACCATAAATCAAAGCTTAATAAATTTGATGAACAATTGAAGGATTCGAAGTCAAGGAAAAAATATATTGATGCGGAAAAAGAATCAGGTAAATGTTCTTATTCATCTAGTTTATTGAAAGGATTTCATTACAACTGTACCTCTTAATGATGATGCATTTTAGTGTTTCTATCTTTTTCATTGGTATGCGTTTAAGTTTCGTGCTCTTAATGGTTACTTCTTTGTTTTTCGGTTTTAATCTAACTAAGTTTCTGCGTTTAGTTCTTGTTGTTTGGTTAATGCATTTTTTTTGGTAGAAGGGTTAAATGCATTTTATTTATAGGGGTTTGTAAAGTTGAAGACGAAGATCAGGGATACCAATCGCCGAGGAGGAGGAGAAGAAGTTGAAGACATTTTAGCAAATCTACAAAAGTATAATTTCCCTCTATATATTTTTATATTTTGAAAATGTTGTAAATCTTTTTTTTTTCAAGGCTATTAACAATATGTATCGTTTTATATATGTAACTAGACAATCATTCAAAAATAATTCATCTAACATTTGATTTTCCATAATATATATAGTTGAGCAACTCAATTTACATTTAGTGAGTGCAAGATACTATTTTTTTTTTTTTTGATAAGTAGGCTGCAAGATACTATATGAAGTAGAAGCAAAAACTAAAATTAAAATATCCAATAAGCATAAACAAAAGCTATTTATACTTGCGTAAACTAAGGTCTAAAAGAAGAATCACCAAGAATTTCGAGATTACCTTATCTTTGGGGTCTACGACGGAATGGATTATATGTGGTCAATAATTTGATACAGTCATACAATCATAGTGTTTGAAGCCATCTAACTAACATTAGACATGTCACCAAAAATAGTTTTAATTTTTATTTAATAATTTTAAAAATATTGTCCTTAAATTTAGATTATTCGATTTTGATCAGACAACTACCAATGTCTGATTGCATGACTATATGAGTATTTTAACTACATCCAATTTAGTTCTGCATCATTAAGTATGCTTTGTAAATATTGTATATCTAAAAAAGTTGGACTAATAATTATAGGACCACTACTTGAAAATTGAATGGTCCTTGACCACCCGCAAGTCCTGTTACAGTTGAAAAGGAAAAACTTCATCAACTGAAGCAAGGTATCCAATGATAAGGTCAGTGAACGTTAGGGAAAGAATAAATGTGCTCATGCAGAATGGATGCACATCTCATTTATTCTTCCCTTTTTAACATACTCCAATAGATATCTAAAATTCAAGAAACCACTAAAAAAATATAAACAAGATAAAATTGATTTTTGGGTGAGAAAGAAGACAATGATGCGGCTAATTATACGGTGTACAAATGACACAAATCTTCTGTTATGTACAAATTTATTTTTATTATTGGATCATAGGTCTCTTAATTAAATTGAACGAGATATATTGATCTAATAGTAAAAATAAATTTGTATATGGTAAAAGACTTGTGTCATTTGTGCATATGTTGCGAACATAAGTAAAACGGATCATAATCTATAAAGCATAGACAAGACACAACACGGACACTGAGACGCTAAAACTGAGTCACCGATAATAATTAGAAAAAATGACATAGTTCAGTATAATGACCTCACCTTGAATGTGCTTGGAGTTCAAGATCCAGTTAGGGAGCTAAAAAAATAGTACGATGGATCTTCCTTGTTGGCTCTCATGTATATCTTTGCTTTTTAATTTGTATCATATGTTGCAATTAAGTGTAAGTGTAGAGAAAGCAAACTAGTTACCAAGTGAGGAGAAAGTAAGACTCTATATTGGCTTTAACTTGGACCCAATGCACACAACTTGATTTTTACCAAACTGTTTGGCCACTCGTTACTCAGAATGTCTTCGTCTTGTAGGTTTGGCGCTATTAGTGACTGATCTTAAGTCATTTTGTGGCAACTCGTACACACGATTTTGTATCGTCAAAATTCTCCACTTTATTAAATAACATGTCTAGTACAGTAGTCCATGTAGTGCGCATGGCGTGCCATGTCTCGATAGACCAAGTTATTTTTAAAATAGATTCTTCCTTATTCGTACCATATCAATTTTTTATCTTCAATCTATCTTCGAAAAGGTTCTTAATCTTCTTAATCTCCTTTATTAGTCTGCTTCAATTCGTCATTGCTTTCGGGAGCCCAATTATTATGCTGATATGCTAGTCAAACAAGGTCACGAGACACCCTTCATTTCGGTCTTAGTTAATGCTGATTATAATTTTCTTAATGCCCTCCTTTTATTGGATAGTAAGAGTTATTCCATCCCTAATCAAGGGATGTTATTTTAACAAATCATTATTTGTCATAATGTATGTATTGATTTGTTAAAATTTGTTAATTAATGATTAAGTTTACATACTTTACACTTAGAGGGTTCTGGTAGTGTATTTTTCTGTAACAATAAAGTTAATTGATACCATAAAGCATGAAGAAAATTTCATTGATGAAGAAGTGAAAAGCTTAAAGGTAGAAGATAACAAAAGAGAAGATAAAACTATTTTGTATTATTGATACAATGTGAATTGAGTTACATGAGAAAATGAGCTTATATAGATGTGTTAGCATAGTAACTAACTTATCTAACAAACTCTAACTGATTCTAAATGTCTGGAGAACTCCTAAACTAACTAACTTGTGGTACAAGGGAACTAATCAACTAATTACAACTAGCTTATTAATCTAGACAAATTAGTCTATATTTTGTTAGTCTGTGTGAGCAGCTATGAAGCACAGAACCGGATACAAACATCAGATACTGACACGTGAACACCAAAGTGTCGGTGTCCGACGTCAGGACAAACCTAATCTGAATAGTGTTCGTACTTCATTGGTTAGCAGTGCGGGGGGGGGGGGGGGAGGATAGAGTTATAATGTTTTCATATAAACAAGTTATTTTCATAAGATATTTGAAAGAGTTTGTGGAAATAAGCTGAAACATGTGCATATAGAGATTGCAATGCTCGGGTGTACAGTTGAAGAACAACTCAATAGGTCAAAATTTTAAATTGAAGAGGGTAAGAGTAATGTTATTAATCCTCATTAGTTATAATGTTTTCATTTAAACAAGTTATTTTCATAAGATATCTTGAAGAAGTTGTGGAAATAAGCTGAAATATGTGGCATATAGAGATTGCAATGCTCGGGTGTACAGTCGAAGAATAACTCATTAGGTCAAAATATTAAATTGAAGAGGGTAAGAGTAATATTATTAATCCTCATTAGTTAAAGTTACAAAATTGCACGTAACATGTTCAATTAGAGAACAATGCTGCTTTAGCATGTGTCTGTTTCATGACATTGCTTGGATTTGTCGACGATGTACTTGATGTCCCTTGGAGAGTGTGAGTATACAAGTTTTCATTATTTTCTTCCACGACGAGTACTGTCAACTAATGTCAGAATAGACAACGCGACCATTATGCAAATGACACTTGAAGAGATACTAATTATCATAAAATCTCACTATCTTGCCTTTTTGGTATGTGGCAGGATGGATATATAAACTATATATGGGGCTATTGGCCGTTTTCTGCACAAATTCGATCAATATACATACATGCTGGATTAAATGGCCTTGAAGTTGGACAGACGGTGGTTATCACATATGCTGTAAGTTGAAAATCATGTAAAAGTAAAATTAGTAAATTCAATATACTTTTATCATAGACATCGATTTCATGATGTGCGCCTTTGCAGATTCTGATACACAATATTATGCAAATTGGAGCATCAACTGATCCTGAATATAAGCTAGCACAAACGTTCTCGATTTACTTAGTGCAGCAACTGCTAGCTACCTCTTTGGATTTACTCTCATACAATTGGTATTTAATAGTGTATTTATCTCATTTTGTTTGAAATCTTATTTTCACAAGTTCACTGACAATCTGTCGTTGTTGTTCCAGGTATCCTTCTTCAGTTTTTGTCGGTGATACGTATACATACTTTGCAGGGATGACTATGGCTGTGGTTGGTATTTTATCGATGTGCATATATTGTAGAGAACCTACTTCAGGCTTGTAGATGTTTGGTTATACAAGGTTGACCATTTTCTTGATTTATGTAGTGAATTAGATCGAGAGCGTGTTATGCGTTCACAATATTTCCTTGTGTACTCTTTTATGTGCGCAATTGTTTGTTTATGGATTATAAGGAACACAACTTATAATCTAGATTGGGGGGGTGATACTACAATCTAGAATGTTGACACACTATAATAAAATGGTGTTCTTAATTTGATCTGATATTCAAAACTCAACCTGTCCATGGTGGGGAAGTTTATTACTTCCCCATACTAAATGCCACCATCATACATTGATCTATTGAACATAAATCAAATATTATATTGAATAAAATAAAAATATTGCAGAGACTACAATAGATCAACAAGGATCAGTTAAACACACATAAGTTATGTAGACTAAAACATAAATAACACATTTAATATCTTAAAACTAGACTTATAATTTTGTTTAACTCAGTAATTCTAAACATGCGTGCCAAGGCAAACTATATCTTAAATAACTATGCAAGCAAAAAGAAGAAGTTTCTGTCATTTTTTTTATTTGTATTTCATGAGAAATAAAAAGTCGAGAATTTAGGTTTGTTTTTTTAAGGTTGAGGCCCAATCAAGTGCAAGGGTGCGATTATCCCGGCCAAGCGGAGAGGCATTGAGTGTGTCCATAGCCTTCTGAGCATCCACCTTGTTGACGAATGTAACAAAGCCAAATCCCCCACGACGGGTACCCTCTGGATCAAGAGGGGCAAGCTTGGCACTGCTGACCTCACCAAAACGCTCAAAAAGCTCAAGGAAATCAGTTTCCTTCCTTATTTCACGTGTGATATGGCTTACCACAAGAGTTTTATCGTCGGACTTAGCAGTCATCTCGTCCACAAAAGGCCACGCGAAGGAAGGTACTAGCATGCCCGGAATAGCCGTTAAAAAACGATTTTTAGGATCCCAAAGAGTACCCCTAGGACAATTACCCCCAGGAAAGTCAACAGCATTTCTGTCACAGTAGTATCTACGACAAGCCTTACAAATTTTAGCACCAGAGACAGGATCAGGATGGTCGGTATCTGCGGATACATACATAGATAGATGCATGTTAAAGTGATATTGAAATTCACTAAGGTTTAAAACACATAAGGAAACTGTTCAGATCCGACCTCAAGTCCACATCCAGAACAGAAGCCCCCAGTCGAGGCTAAGGGGCTGAAGGGTTCGAGAACGAATTTTATCGTTCCCACAGACGGCGCCACTGTTCAGATCCGACCTCAAGTCCACATCTCCGAGAGATTGTACGCTTTGGGGTTGACCCATCACGGTTTTGTCCTTTGTAGAAAAGGCGCCTCGGTTGGTTTGAAAGGTGTGGGTGTTGTTTATAAACTACCCTTTGCCTCGAGTACCAAGCGATGTGGGACTATTTTGGTGTATACAGAACAGAAACATTGATGAATCTCTAATAATATTAAATGGAGATAATAGAGAAAAATAGGAAAGCCAGATCCTCACTCACCATAAGTTTGGATTTTACGAGGATTCGTATACGGAGGGCTTGTATATTTTTTGACGAATTCTTCGAAAGAGTTATTAATTTCATCAACGTAGGATTGGGTACCACCGACGTCTTCCTGGATCGACGACGACAGTTTTGGAAGCTTGGACGGATCCTCACCACAGACGTCTTTGCCTGCAACCTTCTCCATGCTATGTTCGGGCGTAATTGACGACGATATCGATTGGGTTATATGGGTGCGTTTGTTTAATTTAGATTTGAAAAAATAGATTTTTTGTTTTGTATTTTTTGAAAATGGATTTTGTAAAACCGTTTTTTAAAATATTATAAATTTTTTTATATTTATTTTTTTAAATTGAAACACTAATTTTAACATTATATAACATAAACATACATTATTGAAGAATAAAACATAGTCAAAATCATAATTTTTTGAAAAAGTTGTATTTTAAAAATGATTTTTATGAAAATCTATTTGAAATAGCTTCAAATTAAATGATTTTTTCAAAATTTTGATATCCAAAAAAATTTAAATAAAATGATGAAATGTCTAAAATCACATTTTAAGAATAATTATTCAAACCAAATTTTCATTTGAAGCTTTTATAAAAAGTTTCTTTGTAAATTTTTTTACACAAAATTATGCAACACTACAAAATCTATTTTCAAAAAAATTCAAAACAAACGCACCCATAGGGGAAACAATCAAGAACAGTTATAGAGCTTAAAAGTGACATGACAAAAATTGCACTAGACAGATAAAAAAACCCTGATAAGCTTTGATTTTATACGTTGTTGCTATAAAGAAAAAACATACAAATGTGTAAAAAGCGGTAATTTCTATCCATCGTGTCGGTGGAAAATATATTTTACACTACTGTACACAATTATAATTTCAGTCAATGTTTATGAGCAGTGGCGGAGCAAGCCCAAAAAGTTGGGGAGGGCCGCTATAGTTATAAATCGAATACCAAAAATTTTTTTAACAAAAGATTGATCAAACATAAATTTTGTATACACAAAATTCTATTTTAAATAAATATTTGAATACTTTTTTCTCAAAAATATATATTTGAACACTTTGACAAAATAAATTATACATTTTAAAACATCTAAAATTTATTAACAATAAAATATTAGAAAAAATGATTCAAAAATTAAAATAAAAGTTAGAAATGTCAACTTCCATATAGAGGCGGTTTGAAACCCCCGCAAACCGGAAAGCATTAAAGAATTCTGGGTCCAAATAGCGGGGGTTTTAATCAGAAAACAATAAAATTACACAAGCCATTTTTGCGGGGGTTTATAACCGCCGCTAATTAATATACTCATGAAAAAAAATTAAAAATTCTGGGGCGGGCCATGGCCCTGTTCAGCCCACAAAGGGCTCCGCCCTTGTTTATGAGTTTAAAGGTAATTAAGATAAAAATTAGATATCGTTTTTATGAGAAAATATTCTCTTTAGTTTAACGTGGATTTTCACGGGAGAGAAAGCCGTGTTAGAGATTTAACCATTAAAATCTCATAATTTTTTTCTTGTTTATTTTGTTATAATATTTTTTACACATTATCTCTTATGGTATGTTTGGTTTAGAAAGAGAAGTTGTGAAGAGAGAAATAAGTAAGAGAGAAATATGTGAGAAATAGAGTAGATTTAATATGTTGTTTGGTATAAGAGAATGAGAAGAGAAATAGAAAAGAGATAAGTGTTGATAATTATTGAAATTACAAAATTATCCTCAATTAAAAGCATATATTAATTTAATTTTTTGTTTGAATACAATTAATTAATTTAATTACTGAATTGATTTTTATTATTTTTTAAAATTAGATAAACTTAATTAATAATTATTTAATAATATAATATAATAAATTTAATTTTTAATTAATTTATTTAATTTTAATAAATAATAGAATAGAAATACAAGTTTGATAAAATGGGACATTATGAAGTGAAACAAAGGGGCATACTTGGAAAAGTTTAAAAATCTGACACCTCTCTCATATTTCTTCCCACTTATGAGAAGAAAAGAAAAATCGTGGGCCCCATACAAAATTATTCTTTCTATCCTTTCTCTCTTCCATTCCAAACAAGAGAAATAACACATCTCTTCTCTATCTCTCTTCCCTTTCTCTCTCCCCTATTTCTTCTAAACCAAACAGCCCCTTATTGTGTGGTCGAGATTGCACTGCCAAGACAATTGAGACAAAGCCATGAGAGACAATCTACTCTCAAATTTTATTGATATCGTTGTGATTAATTGATCGTGTATAATTTTCATCATGTGGTTTTACTCCTCTTTCGTGTTCGTAGTCTGGTTGCATCAATCCATTATTAGTGATCGAGAGTACCGTGTGGTTATTAGACATATCAATCATGTGGAGCCTAAGAGGAGAAACTGTGGGAACCAACCCAGATTGCACTAACATTTACTTTTGCTTTGAATGTGACTCTTGTAGTGATCTTCATAAAAAAATTGGAGGAAGATGAATAACGACGGACACTCATGGGAAGCAAGGATGACAAATAACATAGTAGAATTCGTCTGTACTCAATAGCTAGCTACTATCATTAGGGTCATTCATTTGCGCATTCATGATCTCGGATCTGAATTCTCTCCTATCGTTTCTCTTATACTTCTTGTCCTGCTCTGATCTAAGTCGCCAATCTATTAGTCTATGTTGTTGAGTCATGTTGGAGATTCAAGTACCATTTAAGTTTGAGATCAAACTTTGATAGTTCTAATTGAAAATTTAATTTTGAATTTAAATTAAAATTGGTCATTTTACTTTTAATTTAGAAATTTCAATTTTACAAATTTTAATTAAAGAAATGATGAAAATACAATAAATAATAATTCTCGAAGTTTAATTAAAAAATTATTCAATATTAGATAAATAATACACAATTTATTTATCTTTGTTCTCATGCATTAAATACAATCACAAAGAAACACTATCACTAATTACACGCATGACATCACCAATATATTACTAATAAATCATATGCAATAATTTTTTCTCACTCTCACGTATTAAATTAATATGAATTTGGAAATTATATACATCAATCACAAAAAATACACCAACCAACTACATGCATCATACCACCAATATGTTTTTAAAGTACTCTGTTCTCCCTAAACCTTCATATATTAAATGACTCATATATTCACATGTATTGTGATAATATATATTATATACGTTAGAATAATAGAAATAAGTGTAAATTCCTAACTGTTATTACACTTATGCATCCATCAAATGGCTTAATTTTTTAAAAATAATTAATACTCCTTCCGTTTCTTTTAACTGTCTTTTATTATCATATTTAGCGTTTCTATTTAATTGTCCTTTTTGTATTTTATGGGTATGATTTGTCAATTGTACCCTTTGTTATTGCTCTTATCTTTTTCCATAAAATCAATTAGTGCTATATATTTGGAAAACTAAATCTTTTTTTTAATTTTTTTTTGTTGGTACATAACATATTAAATTTTGTTTTTTTGTATATAATATATTAAATTTATTGGAAAGAGAAAATGTGGGCAAAAAAATAGGAATTTACTGGGGATTAAAACGAGGGTATAAAAAGAAGATAACATGCAAAAATACACTTCTTTAATTTGATGTTATCATTTTAAAAAGACAATTAAAAAGAAACGGAGGGAGTATATTTTTGTAATGTATTCTATTATTTTTTGGACAAATTATAAATTTCAGCAGCCGCCACTTTAAACTTATATATAAAACATCATAAACATTATTTATTTATTTATTTATTTATTTATTTGATCTCTCATATTTGTTCATATATACTATTGTGTTATTCTTTTTTTTTTCTTTTCTTTTCTTCCAACTTTTTACAGAAAACTACAATTAATGTAAAAATAGAGATTAAAATTACTATAAATGTGAAAAAAAACAGCTAAAAAGTTCGACTAAAAAAAGTGGCCTATAAAATGCAAAATCACAATATTAACTTTAAATTTATATCTTACTATTTCTTGTATATATTATACTTTTTAAATTTAATTTTTTGTAGTAAAAAAACTTGGTTTTCTCTTTACTAAATTATACTTTTAAATTCGGTCCCCTAAACTTAATTTCAGCCTTGGTAATTCCCTGGGCGGTCGCCTACTATGCTCACGACCACTACAATTTATATAACGTTTGTATAATATTTTTTCTACATAAATAAAATGACTAAATCATCACAAATTCACATATAAAAGTGAAGAAGCCGGAGTTTGAACCCCGATCATAAAGTTCGGCCTAACAATTTTCCAACTTTTTTCATTTAAACTAGGACTTGTAGACATAATAACATATTAACATTTTGTATCATAATATATTTTTGTTGAAATTATTTTACAATAACTTTGCCATTGTAATTTTACAATAATATTTCTATACATATACTTACAAGAGTATGATATGATGAGTGGTTTTTTTATTACAAGAGTATGCAAATGAACTTTAATCAAGAAGATTAATTAGATCAAAATGAATGAAACTCTAAAAGTATTTTGAGATTGCGATGAACTTTTATCTCTCTTCTCTTGACAGTTCTCAGTTTTCAATATTTTTTATTCTCGATGCAATAATATCGATTCTCGACTTTCGCTCTTTTCCATACAAACCCATCGTAATTCTCGATATATTCTCTCTGAAGTTATGGGTTATTATTCATTCCCATACTTCTATTCTGGGAATTATTTTACTTGGGCTTAATCAGTAAAAGATATATTGAAGAATCAGGTTAATTTGTTATTTGGCAAAACAAGTTAGTTTTCGGTTGATGAAGATGCTACAAGTAAATATATCGGAAATGCTTTTTGTACCATTAGAGGATGTTGTACTAGAGAATGCGCTAGCAGTCAGTCACAGCTTCTGTTACACGAGAAAGTGTAGTAATAGTAGTTAATAGAAGGAGAAATAAAATATCTCGATAGATAGTCGTATTTGTTTGTCATATCTAATCAGGAATTTTAGAAAAGAGAAAACATATCAAGTTCAAAATCATAGATTAACCAATTGAAATTTATGAAGATAAAAAATAATGAATTATTGAAAAAAAATATTAGCTTTTATCTCCTTACATTTTTTTTAAGAGATTGAATTCTCTCGTTCTCGTTCTCGTTCTCTTTTCTCTCACTCCCTCTCATAACTCTCTCTTAATTCAACACCCTCTCTCTTGATTATATTACTAGTAATATTTTTTAACGAAAAGAGAGTGAGACTATGAGAGAGATAGATAGTTAGTTAGGATAAAAAATAAGAAAAAAAAATGAGAAAAGAATCTAAATTCTTTTTTTAATCCGATTACAAGCGTTACATAATTTTGATTTCTTAAATTTTTATTTTTCCTTGACCACTTAGGCCTTAGCTTATAAATATTAGATAGTTAAATCACTTAACTTACAAATATTAGATAACTGTAAACTATTAAATTACCAATTCTAATACTGACAAAAAATAAATCCGAATTCTAAACAATTTAATCTTCTCTATCGAAAATCAAAATATCTTAATATTTCAAAACCCAGAGATAAAGAGACAACAAAAAATTTAAGCACCAAATTGAAATTTAAAATTAACTTGGGATAAATAAAAAAGAATGGTTTACAATTTAGAAAAATAAGAACTTTATTGCGAGGAATAACGACAGAGAAAAGCCGAAAGCGATTCTTCTCAAACATCATCAATGAGCAGCTAGCTAGTAGTAATAATCTCAGAATCCTGAAAGGTGACGAAACAAAACGAAGGACCATCACGGCGCACCATTAAAAAAAGCGCTTTTCTTTCTTTTATTCACAACCAAACAAACCCTAAACCCTCTCTCTCACACTATACATCATTTAACGCCTCCTTCAATCACCACAACCCTAAAACCCTTTCACAATGTCAATCGCTTATTCCATCACTCATTTCAACAAACTTCCACTCCATTCCTCTTCCATTTTCTCTCCCATTCCTCGCTTTTCCTCCAAACCTAATCTCCCATTCCAAACCTCTCAAAAACCGATCTCCATTTCCGCCGCAAACGCCGTCGTTACTCCTACCCCCACCACCACCGCAACCACACCAACACCATCACCACAAACCCTAACAAAAGTCGGAAAACGAACTGACATAAAGAAGATCCTAATTCTCGGTGCAGGTCCAATTGTAATAGGTCAAGCATGCGAATTCGACTATTCAGGAACACAAGCATGCAAAGCATTACGAGAAGAAGGTTATCAAGTTATTCTCATCAATTCAAATCCAGCTACTATAATGACAGATCCAGAAATGGCTGATAGAACATATGTTACTCCAATGACACCTGAATTAGTTGAACAGGTTCTCGAAAAAGAGCGTCCCGACGCACTTTTACCGACCATGGGAGGTCAGACCGCCCTTAATTTGGCCGTTGCTTTGGCCGAAAGCGGTGTTTTGGAGAAATATGGTGTTGAATTAATTGGGGCTAAGCTTGAAGCTATTAAAAAAGCTGAAGATAGAGAATTGTTTAAACAAGCTATGAAGAATATTGGGATAAAGACTCCACCTTCAGGAACTTGTAGTACAATTGATGAGTGTATGCAAATCGCGAATGAAATCGAGTTTCCGTTGATTGTTAGACCGGCTTTTACGTTAGGTGGAACTGGTGGTGGGATTGCTTATAATAGAGAAGATTTGATGGAAATTTGTAAGGCTGGAATTGCTGCTAGTTTGACTAATCAGGTTTTGATTGAAAAATCTTTGTTGGGTTGGAAAGAATATGAACTTGAGGTTATGAGAGATTTAGCTGATAATGTTGTGATTATTTGTTCAATTGAGAATATTGATCCTATGGGTGTTCATACCGGTGATTCTATTACTGTTGCTCCTGCACAGACTTTGACGGATAAGGAGTATCAGAGATTGAGAGATTACTCGATTGCTATAATTAGAGAAATTGGTGTTGAATGTGGTGGTTCTAATGTTCAATTTGCTGTTAATCCTGTTGATGGTGAGGTTATGGTGATTGAGATGAATCCTAGAGTTTCTAGATCTTCTGCTCTTGCTTCTAAAGCTACCGGGTTTCCTATAGCGAAAATGGCGGCAAAGTTGTCTGTTGGTTATTCTTTGGATCAAATTCCAAATGATATAACTAAAAAGACTCCTGCTAGTTTTGAGCCTTCTATTGATTATGTGGTTACAAAGGTAATTCATGTCATGTTATCATATTTTTTGTTTAACAGCTGAATCTTTTACTAATTTCGCACTTTACTTTTCTATTAAATTGTGTATGTATGGATAATAATATATTAATATGTCTCTGCATATGTCATTTGGGTTATCTAGTTTGTAATCTGATTAATAAACTAATATTTATGCTATGGAGCAAGACATGTGAATATTGTTGCAGTGGCAATGTCTGATTTGTTTTTGTTTGCTGCTTTTTATTCAAATTTGGGTTTTTAACCGAGTGTTTACTCTGTTCAATTTGCAGATTCCTCGGTTTGCTTTTGAAAAATTTCCCGGTTCTCAGCCAATATTGACGACACAGATGAAATCAGTTGGAGAGTCGATGGCAGTTGGGCGAACCTTCCAGGAGTCCTTTCAAAAAGCTGTGCGCTCTCTAGAGTATGGACACGCTGGATGGGGTTGTGGACCGGTGAAGGAGTTGGACTATGACTGGGAACAGTTGAAGTATAACCTCCGTGTTCCTAATCCAGAGCGCATCCATGCCTTATATGCTGCAATGAAGAAAGGGATGCAAATTGATGAAATCTTTGAGCTGAGTTTTATTGATAAATGGTTTCTCAGGCAGTTCAAGGATCTAGTTGATGTCGAAAATTTCTTGATGTCGCATAAACTGTCTGATTTGACGGATATTGATTTCTATGAGGTGAAGAGAAGAGGATTTAGTGATAAACAGATAGCATTTGCAACTAAGTCCAACGAGAAAGAAGTCCGAACTAGGCGACTATCTCTAGGTGTTGTTCCAGCATATAAGAGAGTTGATACCTGTGCTGCAGAATTTGAAGCCAATACTCCTTATATGTACTCTTCTTATGATTTTGAGTGTGAATCAGCTCCTACTAATAGAAAGAAAGTTTTAATTTTGGGCGGAGGACCAAATAGAATCGGTCAAGGGATTGAGTTTGATTACTGTTGTTGTCATGCATCATTTTCTCTCCAGGTGTGTTTTAATTCCTATTGTATTCCATATATTCAAGTATTCTATTCATGCTCCACAATGTTGAAGTATTAAATTTAAATTTCATGCACTGTCGATCAGTTTGGTACTATGTACTTTATGGTGATTACTTTGTCCGTGATTTGATTTTTGCTTCAAGATGATAGGAACTGGTTCCTACTCACGTTGATGTTTGTCCAGATGGGTTGCATATTAGTTGTTGTGCTACTACTTTCATTATATGATATCATTGTCCATTGCTTTTGCAGGCAGCAGGATATGAGACAATCATGGTGAATTCAAATCCCGAGACCGTATCCACAGATTATGACACGAGTGACCGTCTCTACTTTGAGCCCTTGACTGTTGAAGATGTTGTGAACATTATTGATTTGGAAAGGCCTGATGGTATCATTGTACAGTTTGGAGGTCAAACACCATTAAAATTATCTCTCCCTCTACAACAATACCTAGATGAACACAAGCCAGAATGCGCCAGTGGGAATGGTCATGTACGCATTTGGGGTACATCTCCTGATTCTATTGATGTTGCTGAAGACAGAGAGAGGTTCAACGTGATGCTTCATGAACTACGGATTGAACACCCAAAAGGAGGAATTGCTAGGAGTGAAGCTGATGCACTTGCCATTGCAGCCGATGTTGGATACCCAGTTGTTGTTCGCCCTTCTTATGTTTTGGGTGGTCGAGCAATGGAGATAGTGTATAGCGATGAACGACTTGTGACTTACCTCGAAACTGCTGTTGAGGTGGATCCAGAACGCCCTGTCCTTATTGACAAGTATTTATCTGATGCCGTAGAGATTGATATTGATGCACTGGCCGACTCACATGGCAATGTAGTTATCGGTGGGATAATGGAGCACATTGAACAGGCCGGAATACATTCCGGTGACTCTGCCTGTTCTATTCCCACAAGAACTGTTTCATCTTCTTCCTTGGAGACAATCAGGTCATGGACTGAAAAATTGGCCAAAAGCCTGAATGTGTGTGGGCTCATGAATTGTCAGTATGCAATAACGCCATCGGGGAAGGTATATTTGCTTGAGGCCAACCCTCGAGCCTCTCGTACTGTGCCATTTGTATCAAAAGCAATTGGCCACCCCTTGGCTAAATATGCTTCCCTTGTCATGTCTGGAAAGTCTCTTCATGATATAAATTTCACAAAAGAGGTTATTCCTAAACATGTGTCAGTCAAGGAAGCAGTTCTTCCCTTTTCAAAGTTCCCAGGTTGTGACGTGTTTCTAAGTCCTGAGATGCGAAGTACTGGTGAGGTCATGGGTATTGACCCTTCGTATAATATTGCATTTGCTAAGGCTCAAATTGCTGCTGGCCAGAAGTTACCACTATCTGGCAGTGTGTTCCTTAGCTTAAATGACTTAACAAAGACTCACCTTGAGAAGATTGCGAAGGCTTTTATTGACATCGGATTTCAGATTGTTGCTACTGCTGGAACAGCTCTTGCTCTTAAATTGTGTAATATCCCAGCTGTGCTAGTGCTGAAGCTACATGAAGGAAGGCCTCATGCTGGTGACATGATAGCGAATGGAGACATTCAGCTAATGGTTGTAACCAGTTCAGATGATGCACTTGATCGGATCGATGGTCTGGCTCTGAGGAGGATGGCTTTGGATTACAAGGTTCCTATTGTTACAACTGTCAATGGTGCTATGGCAACTGCGGAAGCAATAAAGAGCTTGAAGTCCAATTCAATCAAAATGATTGCTCTTCAGGACTTCATTGTTGATGAACTTAAAGAGTGATAAATTTTGCAGACAACCATTTTTTCTGAACCAATTAGGTGTTAGATACTAGTAAGCATTTCTGTTTTTCTCCTTGTCCTTTTTTGTATGCTTTCAAAACATATCAATTCTTTCAACTATCTAAGGCTAATTATTTGTCATTTGTTGGAAGATGTGGCATACTTTGATCTTAACATGCATTTATTAATGATTTTATGCAGTCTCTATTGAAATATTTGCTCTGTTGAAATATTTGAAATACATGTCCATATGATTAACTGCATTGAGTTATTGTTAATCATCTCCATTTTTATATTCCCTTAGAATAAAATCTTAATGAACTGTTTTGGTTCACACTCCCTCATTAATGATATCTCATATCTTTAACATTTTTGTATTCGTGTACTGACCGTGCTTAAACTTGGCCCGTTGCAGATTATTGCGAGCTTGTACAATTTTGTTAGATTTGGGAGCGGCAAATGATTTTCATTTGTAAGTGAAAATGATCAAACGAGAGATGAATGGTCAAATAATCTCTGTTCGGACTCCTCATAAAAGCATTCCTGTGAAGCGCTTGTGCTCATGTACACGTTTTTGGAGTGTGGTGGATTTCTACTGCAATTTCTGCTTAATAATTATTTTCATTTTAGAAATCTTGCAATTTCCATTTGATACTTGCTGGTTAGTGATTTCATTCACGTGGAAATCCCAAACCAAAGATGCCAAGCATTAATAACTGTTTAATTGTTTGCTTATCCTAAAAATTGTGTTTGTTTGAACTTTAAGTTAGTAATGTTATGGTTTTAAGTTAAAATTGATTTGTAGAAGTAATGCTGAACTGGAGATATGGTATATAAGGATATAGTTTAGAACCATTACTAGGCAAATCAAATCAGACAATAGTTACCTGCACACATCACTGTGTACTGTGAAGATCATTTGTGATTGTTGGAATAATATTATTTTAGATGTTTGGTCTTTTTTTCTTCAGTTTCATTTTGTTCATTTTTATCAATAGTTATAGAAAAATCAAAGCAACTGAAATAAAGTAAACATAAAAAGTTTGATAAAAAAAGTAAACATAAAAAGTGATTTGAGTGAATGAAAATCAAATTGAATGTGTCGAATCAAAATGAATGGTTGAGGTTAGCACACCAACTGAAAAACTTGCATGCTTTTCCTGTATTACTCCACCACTTACTTTCTCAAGGCCTAAATAATCTGCCATTATCTCACTATCCACCATCACTTTAAAGCCATAATTCTTGTCCATTTATGATTTTTTTTGTCAAGAAATTTAGTGGTTAAAATTTTGCTTTTTAAGATGAATAATGGGAGCACCGGTGTTTGAATTCCGGTTTATGTATATTACATGTAATGTTTCTATAGCTATATTCAAGAAATAGCTTGAAATTGCTAACTATCGGAAAGCTAACTAGGCCATTCATCAATTTAAATCTGTATCCTTTAGTTGCTTAGTTTTATTTCCTTATTATCTCACGTAAAAATTCTATGGAAGAGGGTGTCAATGAAATTCACGAATACTAAGTGTTGAAAAGAGGGATTTCAAAGAGCCTAATATGACAGTTGCTGATCTCATGATACTAAATGAGAAATGTTGGAATGTGCCTTTTATAAGGGATTTTTTCAGTACTGATAGTGCAGAAAAAATTCTACATACACCACTGTTGAACTCTAATAGAGAAGACAAAGTTATTTGGCGATTAGAAAATAATGGTATGTACTCCGTCTAGAGTGCTTATCGCTACTGTGTTGAAGAGGTTATTAACACCACAGGTTTGCACGAACCGGGACAATGGCATATTATCTAGAAAGCTAATGTAGCGCCGAAAGTCAGAATTTTTATTTAGCGGTTATGTCGAAACTGTATATCAACCAGATTACGACTCACCCAAAAAGGGGTTAACTGCCCATGTGAGTGTCTTCTTTGTGAGCAAGGTGATGAGGATTATATGCATTTGTTCATACTGTGAGATAATGCTAAGTTTATTTGGCAACTTCATGGTTGGTAGAGCATTATGTAGGTTCATATTCAGAACCAAAGCACTTTTGCTGCTGCTATATTTTCCATCTTGCAGGTTTTGAATGAAGAACAAGCTTCCCTTTTCACTGTTGTATTATGGAGTATATGGCAACAAAGTGTCCGACTCGATTTAACTCACGTGTGAGCATGCAAACCAATTCCTATATGAGCGGAAAGGGGCGCGTGCAGCTGAACCCTGAAGTACCTGTGCAGTAGTAGCGAAGTGGACGGTATAAATGTAATATTGATGCCTCCTTTTTAAAGCACCAAAATAAGGTTGACATCGGTATGTGCATTAGAGATGATCAAGATTGCTTTGCCCTTGCAAGAATAATGTGGATATCTCCAATTCTTAACGTTGATATTAGCGAAGTTATTGGATTACTAAAAGCTTTGAATTGGGTTCACAAATTACAATTGGCAAATGTTGATTTTGAACTTGAGTCCCAAATTGTTGTCACAAGATTTCATGGAAAAAAAAGAGGATGCGTCGGAGCATGGTGATGTGATAAATGATTGTAAACGCATATATAACTCTCTTCTTACAAACTCGCGTGTGGAGTTTATTAAGAGACAAGTCAATGAGGCCGCTCATGCATTAACTAGAGTGACCACATCTATAGCTAATTTTCACCTATTTATTGATATTCCCACATGTATTAGTAACATTATTGATAATGAAATGCTATAAGCTTTATTCCCATAAAGAAAAAATGTTGAAAAGAGATATTGCATATTCGAGCTAGCACCAAATCATATCAAATGTCTTCACAATCTTTTACCATATGAGTTGCACCGACAAGTACATTTTATATTTAGACGAAAGAGGAAACTTTGATAAAAAAGGCATGACAATGTATATGGACAAGTTATTTGGGAGAATTTGAGTTTAATCATGTGGACCTAATTTTAGAACTTAGAAATCAATAGCTTAACTCTTCCTTCTTAATGAGAACCTGTGATCTATGAAACACAGACTCTGACACAGACACCGCGATATGACACGACACGGACACTCTGACACTGATAATATAAGAAATATAGGACACTGACACCGCTATATATATATGATAAAATTTGATTTTATTTATCGATTTATTATTAAAAAAATTTAAAATATTCTAATCAAAATTAATATTTTTAATTTTTCATTGATAACATTGTTTCAATACATGTTTAACTTTTTTAGAGTGTCAAAGCAAATAAAAGAATTTTTTTTTGTGAAACTTGTTTGACTATTTTGACAGGTGTCATACAAGTGTCGGACACCAATACGTGTCGGACACCGTAACACGTTACCTCCTAGAGGTGTCCGTGCTTCATTGCGATTCTTTGTAAGTAAATACTATCCATAAATCTTGATTATGTGGGCCTAATTTTAAGCAATAGCTTAACTCTTCAAAATGTGGCAACCTGTAATTCAATTCAATGTAAATTAAGCACGTTGTCAAAATTTGTAATTGATAACGTTGAATTTGATTGAGTAGCACGATAATCTTGCAAATTCATAATGAATCATGTTATGTTATAAGTAGTAATATGACCAATCATTACATATATATTCCTTTCGTTCCAAGGTCCCATGATAGGACAAGTGACGATGATCAATGCCTTAGGACAACTCTCTTCAACTCAGTCCCACGTGAAACTTACAAATTTTCGAAAGTTAAATGTAAATTCATTTGTCAGTGCCTATGAGTTCTAATGCTCATATCTTAGACTTACATTGTCTTGAATCGTGTGAGGAAGTTGGACATTACATCTTCACTCAAAACTTTAAGACATTCAATTTGTAGGTCTGCTTTCTTATATGTTACTCAAACTCAACTCTTCTATCTAATGGAATCTCTCATGCTCCCACATTAGTTTGAACCAAGCTTTAATGCCACCTTTAGATCATGAGAGATAGGCTCACTAAGTTGGATCAACATATCAAGTCAAAAATTAATCGCACAATTAAGTCAGGGAGACACCATATCTTTACTAAAAACCTTAAGAAATTGAGTTTATGGGTCTCCTCTATTATATCATGTTCAAGCTCAATTTTTTCATCTAATGTGAAACTTTAACTCACACCTGACATATCACAACATTGATATGAGAGTCTGGTTCGACTTGAAGGGTGAGAGAGATTCCTGGTGTTATATCACGAACGCGGATAGTTTTACATTTGAGGGAAATATGTTATTATGATATTTCAAGCGAGTTAAAGTCTCATATTTGATGAAAGAATTGTTATTGAACAACCTATAAATTCATTGTCTTATAGTTTTTGGTAAAGATGTGATGTCTCTCTCAATTGTGTGGTTGTTCTTGGTCAAATAAGTTAATTCTACCGAGTAATACTAAGTAATATTTAATTTCTTTATTTTTAATCTCTATTTTTTATTACTCCATTAATCTAAATGTTAAATTTTCACTTCGAATAATGTCTAAAAATTCAAAATATTTCTAAAAAAAACTATATATAAATAATCATTTCAAATAAAAATAAAGAAAACCATAAAGATATTGTTTCAGTCTTATCTACCTAAATAGACGAACCCAGCTAAATAAAGTGTGATCATATCCTTGACAATAAATAAAAATAAAGAGTGATCAAATCAACCCTTACAAATTTAGTATAGGATCCACAATTTTTATTCAAAAGTGTGTGGAAAATGTGTTACAAATTTAGTATATAGTAATCATCATATCATAAATCAAATTTGTTAGTACTTACTAGTATAGTAGAATTTTGAAAAATTGCAATTTAAATGCTATGATTACACACCCTCCCTTTTAATTTCTTGTGTGATGATAAACGAGTTGAACGACTCTATACCAACCTTGCCCTACCTCGTGGCCAATGAGGTTAGTCGCACGCATGCAGACACAAAATCTATACACATATTTTCCGCTAAAAGACATGAATTCACTATTCAAATTCTTCCATGCATATATCATTCCATCTATATTAGTCATTAGGTGGTTGTTAGAGAGTAGAAAGAAATCCCAATACATCTATCTATATAGTCATTATAGCACTTGTCAACTAAGAGGTGGCAGTAGTACTAGTAACCCCAATAAATATCATATTATTATTATTATTATTATTATTATTATTATTTATTATTATTATTATATGAATTTAATGGAATATATTATGGGTGTAAATTAATTTCACCAACATCCAATTATGAGTTAAAAAGAGTCATGGGGTGAGAAGGGAATATTTCCCTATTGCCAACTCTAGGTAGGAGAGTGTCTTGCGCTAGTCTAACAACTACGCGTTCAACGTTATTCCAAAGTTTCTACAAAAATTCAACCTAAGAATATATGCCGGTAATTATTAGATAATAATTCATTTCCAACTTATATATTCAAGAGTTTAAAATACTTGCACTATCATTATAAATTAATTTTATACTGACAATTAATAAGAATGTTTGAACGTGCCATGTCATATATTATTGCAAAATATGAGTTGTATATGTATATACAATCAATTTATAGCAAGTGATAAGAAAAAATATCGATCCCATAAAGTTTGTTTAAGGGAACTTCATTCCAATTTTCATGCAAATAGTTTCAAGCTTATGAGTAGAAACGTAACCAAATATCATTTAGGAATTTGCAAGTAATTAAATGAAAAATAACTGTAAAGGGTTTTGGTAAACAAGTAATTGAAAGTGTTGTATAATAAGGATTCATTTAACTACAGGGTTTAATGTCTGTGAGTGATAAGTGTTGTCATGACTTATGTGAGCAAAGTTATACCTTGTGGTATATGTCTACAATGTGATATGTGAAACGGTAGAGGTATTCCTATGTCAGTCTAGGTCACGCTTAATTCGTTCCAATTCACCTTACTCCTGTGTGACGGCGCACCAAGTAACTCTCCAATTTATTTTATGACTAAATCTCTAAGCTTTGCACACCGAAAATTAGGGTTGGAGGCTTTCTTTTATATGAGTCAGTCTTGGATCATGGGCCAAACCCTTCTTGAATAAGGCATCGATCCCAAGAGAATAAGAGTAAGACACATTCTCTCATTTGGATAGTATTAAGATAGTACAATTTGCACATAAGATTTGCAAGTTGTCTTATCTCTGGATAGCAGCATATTCTTCAATCTTGCATACGTGGCGGCTTTAACTGCGCGTCTGACTCACCTCCATTCATGGTTGTATGGAAAACAAGTGTCTTGACTCTTATTATCATTTTGAGCTTCTTAAGCCTTTTCATTGTAACTCAGTGGTCCGTCTTGACTCTATTTATCACTAGAACTCCCTTTTTATATTGAAAATTACATGAAGTCCTAAATATATCACTAGACTAAAAAATATATTAAAATGACTCAAAACATTAAGTGATCACCATTTTCGCAGATAACAATCCAAGTATAGAAGACCTAATAACGTCACATAAAGTGAGTCATCACATATCAAAAAAATGGAGTTAAATGAGATGATATAATGGAAAACATGATTGTGATTGTTTGACACTGTAAAATACATATTCCTTTTGGGAGCTTCTATGGTACATATATATGAAAAGTTTCAATGTACCGGTACATTAGATTGTTTAATTAATAAATTAACGATTATTATACAAATCTAAAAACTATTTGCCAATTATTGTATTTCAAAGATGATAATTTCATAAGAAAAAATACAATTTCAATGTTTTATAAGCATTACAATAACTTTTTTACATTTTTTCTTAAAAAATTCAAAATTAACTATTATTGACTATTATGAGTGATAAAATTTCAAAAAAATATAATTTTTTTTTTATAATTTTGATAAATAGTATTTAGTTATTACAATATTTTAGATGATAGAAAAATGATTTCTTTCAAAAAAATATTCATTTACCTAATAATTTAATAATCTAATGCACCGGTACAATGAAATTTGTTCTATGTATCATAGAATTTGCCATTCCTTTTTCCCTATATTCAAACCCTTGCCACTTGTCGCACATGACATTGAATCATTGATACAGGCACAGCATATAGTTTAGTGTAGTCCATATTTACGAGTAACGCGGTATTGGTTGTTTATGAATTTATACAAAGACTCCATTCCTCATCTTTACATTTTACAATTTTTTTAAGTGAAGTCGGTACTTGATTAAATTCGGTAACTTTTCACCAAAAAATAAATAAATAAAGGAGAATGTTAACTAATGCTCCGTGGTATTAGTTAAGGTAACCAAAAATAATAATTTTATCTTGAAAGTTGTGAAGTCAACATTTTAAAAGTTTAAAATTTTATTTTTTCAAGGTATATTTTTTCTTTTCTTTCCCTTTTCAGTTCCTTAACTAGTGTCCGGGGCACTAGTTAGTAAGACCCATAAATAAATTCCGTAACTAAGGCGGGGACCAAGTTTATGTTGTATCCATTTGATTAGCACAAGTCTAAAACTTCAAAACAAGGTATATATAAACACGCACGTGCGGTTGGATTTGATCCCGTTTCACTTATATGAAATGAAGATTGATCCAATTATTACAAACAAAGACTTGAGTTCAACTATTCCACTTAATGGCTAAATTCAACAACATAGTGGTGAATATATAATCTGTTAGTCCTATGTACGAGTTATTGATGGATGTATTAGATGGTCATGTTGAATGGTATATATTGATCGGACTCTCATCTTTTAAGATAATTTTTAAGTTTGAGATTCAAATTTATTTAATATGGTATCAGAATCGTGAGTCATGGACCACAATGCAGGAGTTAGACTCATAACGCGTATGTGACAGTGAACATTGAAGTTATATTGAAGTCTCCGATTAGCAAGATTATTTAGTTGTTGTATATGTGTGTGTGTGTGGACACTCATATTTTAAGTTAGCTTGAAGACAAGAGAGATAAAATTAAAATAGAGAACTTTTCAAATCAATCTCATGGAACTTATTTCGGTTATAGAGGGCTTTCTTCAATTTACACACCATCCTATTTAGAAAATAATTTTAACATCCATTAGAAAAATATGACAAATATGTGTTGAGAAAAACAAGTGTGAGTATGGGGAAGTCTCACATTGGTTAAAATGTGGAGACTTGGAGCATTTATAAGTGAGAGGATCCATAAACCTAATGCCTTAAGGTTTTGGGTAAGAGTGTGAAGTTCAACTCACTTATATCAATGTTCTTAGTCATCGTGTGCCTTTGGTTCAAGTGAAGGGATCCATTGAAAAAGTGTCAACGACGGTATGAGCTTCCGCTTGAGGGGGAGCATTGTGGTAGACTCACACTTGAAGGGGAGTGTTGAGAAAAACAAGTGTGAGTATGGGGAAGTCCCACATTGGTTAAAATGTGAAGACTTGGAGCATTTATAAGTGAGATGACCCATAAACCTAATGCCTTAAGGTTTTGGGTAAGAGTGTGGAGTCCAACTCACTTATATCAATGTTCTTAGTCATCGTGTGGATGATTCCCAAGCTGCCCCCTCGTGTTCTAACAATATGATACCCAAAATCACATTAGACATGAGAGTAGGTACATTATATATCAATTTATAAATATCTATCAAATACTTTACTTGTTCATATTATAAGCTCTTTACAATTATATACTACCAAGTTTTTCCATTCTACTTTTTGTCAAATAAAATTTAAATGAGTTCCACCAATAACTGACTCGAATTTGCTATAGGTCTAATGAGACGAGAGAATAGGTTGATATATGTTAATTGAGAAATGTTATTGGAACACATTTTTTAGGACAAAAGTACAGCACTAATAAGGGCAATGTTGTCATTCCCATAAAAGTGTGCCAAATGGCAATATCATTTCTCATTAATGAAAACATGGTCGATCGAAATAACAACATTATCCTTGATATTGTATTTTTGTCCCAAAAATTGTATTCCAATAATATTTTTCATGTTAATTTTATCCTTGGAGGCTGCTAAGCTTTGTATATTGTTTACTATGATAAGGTTTGACGGTAAGAGAAGAAAAAATCGAACACAAACAAAAGTGGATATGAGAAATGCCTTTAATGTCTAATCCACCCTTTTGTTTTGCATAAAATAGAAGTTATTGTCTTTAAACATGTTAATAAGAGTGTGACTTTTGGGGTTTTATGAGTTGGAATTTCATGATCCAAGTCCAATAAATCTGGAAGATGAATACCACTAAGACAAAGTAGAATGTAAATCATAGACTCATTCATGAGTTTATTTTTCTCATCAATAATAGTCAAATTTACTAGGCATAGCTAGCTAGGGAAGTTAGGCATATAATATTACAAGTATTTTCCCTATAAAAAAATTCCCTTGTTGTGTTATTTCAATTAATTTATAAAATCTTTTGCATTGAAGTAAAAGAAGAAGTTAAAATAGAGGAATAGGCAGAAGATATATATTGTCAATAAAATGAAGTTTTTCAAAGTTGGGATAAGTTTTCATACAAGCTGCCAAAGAGAAGTATCACAATCCAAACACCTAACATAGAACTAGAAGTAAGAACATATATATGAGAGGTAATGCAGCCGCGTAAGACAACCAATTTCAACCCTACCTCATTTTTCTTAGTGTTTCTAACGTACGTAGAGTTCAACCGCAAATAGTAATTAATCTCACATCGACTATAAATAACCATTAACGGGTAGGTTGTGATGAAGAATCTCATTGGACTGGATTGGCACATTAAGCATTGCTCAGTCACACAAGTGATTTTAATATTATATTTTTATCCCAAACTTTAAGACATTAGATTTATGGGTCATCTCACTTATAAAATGTTAAACTTTAACTTTTTCAACAAATATAAGACTTGTATTTGTTTGTCAAAAAAAAATAAAAAGACTTAACTTGCACTTGATATATCTCAACAACCTGGTACATCATTTATTCATTAAAAATCTGAAAATAAATATTTATTTATAATTAAAGTCCGAGAAAGTACTCAATATTAAAACTCTTAAGAAAAATTTGTCACTCATTTAAGTTTCACTTGGGGTCGTTTGAATTTGACTTATTTTTGAATTTATGAAAATAGTTTATGCAAATAAATCAAATTTTGAAATAACTTATAAATTTTCACTGACAAAAATTGTATTTTTATAAGCTGTTTTCTCATAAAATACTTTGAAAAACTTATAATAATGCATAAAAGTTTATTTATTTTCATAAACTATTTCACATAAGTTAAAAAATAAATCAATTCAAACGGACCCAAGATTCAAAAAATTAATATCTATAATTACGCGTAAATGATACTAATTATTTTTTATAAAAAAAAAGTCTAAGGGGAGAGAGTACTAAAATAGTCTCTTGCTAGTACTTATCTTAAGTCGGTCGTTGATCTCTGTGCCTCATTCTCCCCAACATCTCTTCCTCTTATTCTATAAATTGGAGCCCTCTTCTTTTAGCTTCTAAACCCAACCCCACACTCTCAAACCCCTCTTTTGCACCCCCCCCTAAAAACACAAAAACAACAACTAGCTATATACCAAACACAAAACAACAAAATACAATTTTAAGAAAAAATGGAGAATGAGTACACAAACAAAATTACAAACACATCAATTTCCTCTCCTCTATTTTATAACTCTTCAACTTCTTCACAACCAACTTTGGTTCCTCAAGTTGTCATGAGTCCTTGTGCTGCTTGCAAGATTTTGAGAAGAAGATGTGCTGAAAAATGTGTGTTGGCACCTTATTTTCCTCCTACTCAACCTTCCAAATTTACCACTGCTCATCGTGTATTTGGTGCTAGCAACATCATTAAGATCTTGCAGGTAATTAAGGACCACACTACCTAATTAGCTATCTAATATAGCCCTACAAAATCTTAGTTAACCAACATTACATGATTATTATTAATTTTCAAGAGTATATTAACTTAGCACATATTTGGAACCGCGATGAATTTAATGAAATTACATTTTACACTTTTAATTTGTTAAAGTTTTAAAGTATAATGTTTATCAAAATTATTGGGACACATTTTTATTATTTATATTTACAAAATTGCACTTAAATAGATTCGGATTTTCTACCGTCGGGATTTTCTCTCACTTCATGTATTCGGAATATCAAATTTCTTATAAGAGAAGATGTAGATATAATTTTTTTTAATTCAAAAAACAAACATAAATGTTGATAGTTTGATTTCATTTGAACAATTACAATACACTCATGAATATGTGAATGCAGAAAATTCCTAACTATTGAGAATCTAAATTCCACTTAAACTTACTAACTATTCACCAGTTTTGATTCTTACAATTTTTTAAGACAATATGCACATTTTGATCGTGTTAATCTACACAATTTTTGGCCACATGCAACATAGTCTATTTTAACGGCATCATGCATTTTTTTATCTAACATGTGGCTTTTCCTTTTTGTCTCAATATATGATGAAGAGACAAATTTAGAAATGATACAAACAAAGGATAAGAACTTCACAATTTCTGTTTAGTAGATCATTATTGACCATTTTATAAATTTTTATAAGGTGTATTGTCGGGGACAAATACTTGAATAGACCAGTCTCCAATGAAATGAATACCTAATTTTGTATTATACCCTTAATTAAACTTTGAATGATATGCTCGTGAGTGTAACTCACTTGGTTGAGAAATTGTATTATATATACAGGGGGTCAGAGTTCAAACTACAGTCATCTCACTTTGAATGATATTATTAACTTTGACAGCGACTTATATAGTACTGAGCAATTATAACTGCATAAATTTTATTTTACCCCCTTTACCAAATACCGTAAGATTCTACATTATGCTATAATTTATCTTATTTTAATTTTCTAAACAATGACACCCTACTTATCTTAAAAAATTGTTTGCCAGTTTACTAAGAAATATTAGAGAAAAAGCATCCAATTTATGAATTTTCAACAACCTAAATTTAACATATACCTTGTGGTGGGCCTCGAGAATTAATTCTAACAAAAAATTCATTTAATATCTCAAGACATTATAGTTGACAATTACACATTTAATTTGTCAAGAATATTTTATAAAAAAATTCAATTTCATAAATCAAGTAATATTCCTCGACAAGACTTTGCGAACTTTTAAATCGAACTTCAGAGTACCAGAGCTCATTAGTTTTTTGACATTAAACATTGTATAGTACAACCAAATAAAATAAAGCATTTAAGTATTCATAATTGATCAAATTATTCTCCATTTTTCAGGAACTTCCAGAGTCTCAAAGAGCTGATGCAGTGAGTAGCATGGTTTATGAAGCTAGTGCAAGAATTAGAGACCCTGTATATGGATGTGCAGGTGCAATTTGTCACCTCCAAAAGCAAGTTAATGAGCTTCAAGCACAACTAGCTAAGTCACAAGCTGAACTTATTAACATGCAATTGCAACAATCCAATCTACTATCTCTTATTTGCATGGAAATGAAAGAAACTCCAAATGAATCATCACCACAAGAATCATTTGACAATTTCATTTCAAGTCCTAACTACAGCAGTGATTATCAAAATAATCTCAACTTCTTTGAGGAGAACACTAGCCCAAATTCATTGTGGGAGCCTCTTTGGACATGAAGAATGAGAACTATATGGATAATTTAGATCATATATTATATGGCATTTCAAAAGTGTTAAGATAACATTCTTCTAAGTAGAATAATTTTGTAGAGTTGTCCATGAGGTGTCAACTCAGTAGTGAAAATTTGACATTATAATTTTACAGAACCAAATTTAAATTTACGTAGAGACATTTGTAAAATAGTCATGAACTCATGATTCATCAATACCGCTTTAGTTAATAATAATTTTTTCTTTCCTTAGTTAATAATATTAAAAAAAATGTATAAATAAAACAAAAGAAAATAAAATTTTTACTAAAATAATCTTAATAAGTATTTGTGTATATACAATTACCATAAATATAAAGTGGGAGATGTTAAATTACGAGTAATAATGTAGGAAGTATTAATTGGAGGGTATGTAGAATTGAATATTGTATCAAAAATTGAAAAGTTCAATTAATTTGTACGTAATCTTTGCTATATTCAAGATTAAAAGGGAAAATATTGTATTTGTATGCATTGATATTTTGGATCATAATCATCTTTTTGGTCACCTAATATAATCATTAAATATATTGTTCTCTCATGTGTATGCTTAATTTCCTCTTCAAAGGTTGCTTTTGACTTTGTGGCTTTGGATCCGTTATAGTTCAACCAGAACTCACATTTTCATTCCAAAATATGTAGCATGTCAATATAAAAGACAAATCTAGCTAGCTAAGGCAACATCAAGATGGAGATCTTGAACAACAACCAAGTATGGCTATCAAGACTTCCCAATATATATAATGTACAAGATATATAATAATGATGAAAGTATGGTTATAAACAAATTATAATTGAACTTTAATACTATAAAGTACAAGTAAGATGTATATTGTATCATATGCACATGTTTTGTTTATATTATTGTATGATATGCACATGTTCAATAACTCACATTAAAAATGTACAAGTAAGTCATTTTAAAAGTTAAAAAAAAATTGTCTCAAACTAAAACTCTTTTACAATTTCAACAAAATATTAATACTTTTCGTTTCTAATATACAATTTACTGTTTTTATTTATTTATAGATAAATGAAATGATAAATTATTAAAAACTCAATACATATATACAAAGTAGAAGAATCGAAATTCAAATATGACATCCAAACTAAGGGAACATGTTAATGAACCTAAAAATGAAAATAGTCTTGCTAACGGGTGCCCCCGGAGCACTGTTTAAACTTTCTATTTAAAGAAATTATTTATTCAAAAAGTAAACTATTCTAATTTCCATTGCGTTGACTTCACACATTCTTATAAAAAGTTTACTAATTCTTACTATTTAAAGTGCTTAAAGCTAGAGTGCCCCGGAGGCACCCGTTAGCATTTTCCTTTTTTATATTAAGTACTTTAATATGTGCCTACTAGACACATGTTAGGTTTATCCACTAGTACAAATTGGGGATTCCACTTCAGGCGAAAACTACTTTTCACCTCGGTTCCAAACCCGACGTAAAGACAGAAGACGTTGTAAGTGAGCACTTTTCACGTCGGTTCATAAAACACCGAAGTGAAATATGAATTTTAATTTTTTACAAAACTAATTTTTAAAAACAAAAGGGGATACCACGTCGCGGTTCCAGTGTAAAACAGACGTAAAACCTTGGGATGTCACGTCCGTTCTTAATTAAAACCGACGTGAAAAGTCTTAATTTTTTTAAAAACAAAAATTGTGTTTTTTAATAGGCTAAATTTTATTCATAAAACAAACAAAATACAATATATAATGCAGGGCTATGGGCATCTTATTGTACGAATTATGCCTGATAGCCTATAAACTACAAATATATAATATAGTTACATGACAAATGTGAATTTGATACACTAGAAAAAATCAACAAGCATATATCTAAAATCTTCTATTAACTTAATCATCCAAAATTACCATCAACAATGGGAACACAGTGCAAATTTCAACACACTTGAATATGAGGTGCTTGGAAGATTTCCTGAATGGCTACTTCGACGTCTGCCATGGAAACAAATTCCTTTCCTAGAGAACAGACACAAATGAATTAGTGGGCTTAAGAACTACCTCAAACATAAAGAATCCGTGCTTACAAGTGATACTGACTGCATTTTTAAAGTTAACATGTGATGATTATGTATAATGATTAAGAGCCATTATTCACATTAAAGGAAGAACATCTAATAATAAACAAAAAATCATATCATTGAAGGTCTAAGAAATGCACCTGCAGATATGGCCGTAGCACCGGATCCCCAAGCCTCTGCAATTGCGAAACAGTGTTGTAATGTCAATTGTAGTTTAGAGAAAATAGAGGTTTGTTCAAATTACACTAAGCAACAGTGCTATAGCACCACTATTTGACAACATTTTGTACTATGGCAACAAAAGGGATATGTTCAAATTCATTGCACTATAGTGTTATATCGCTGCACTTTAAGAACATTGTGTGAAATATGACACAGAAGCAACTGTTACAAAGAAATAAAAATAACCTCAAGTCATGAGCGAGATGAACTACCTGCATACAACTAAAATTGGCATAAAGAAGTTCATTGATAAAAGTTGGGCGGCATTAAACAAAAATATCGGTGCTTGGTTTCATGCGAAGTTGATGAATTAGTCAAACCTTTTAAAAGCAGAAAAGTACCATGTATGGATTCAACAGAGACAAGTTGTATGAGTCAAGATAATCACCACTAATTACTTAATGTATTCCTTCATTGAAGCAAAGTGAAGAGGAAATTAGATTATCACAATGTTAATTATTTCCGTTGTATCTTCCCTTAATCAGTTTGATGTTAGTCATAATATGATATTCATATTAGTTGCTATGGCTATATTTATAATATTAATAAATTACCTTTCAAAGCATGCCCTCGAGACTTTGAATCTCATTCTTCGGATAGTCTGCACCCTTTTCCATACTAGTTTTAGTAAGTTTCAAGTAGAGGTTACCATAGTTGAAACAAAGGAGAACACCACATATTATCAAAGAAATTAACTAAGCCCCACAAAAACCATATTTTAAATTATAAAACTCAAGCAAACCAAAACAAAAAATGAAATGTGATATCATTCACACCTTGCATAAGAACGTGATTAACCATAATTTTCAGGTGTTCAATCTACATGTAGGTAAGCACTAAAATACCATATGTTATAAAGACTTAATACTGGCCTAAAATACCACAAATTTTAACTACCAACAGAACAACCAATAGACCTACCCAAAACAATGGAGTACCTATGCAATCAAAATAAGGCAAAGACATTCAAAGTAGCAAATTCCATAATTCTGAATGCTAACAAAAACACTCACCCCACTGATATACGCCTGCTGCAACAATAATTCACTGTGAAAGCAGTTTGAATACTAGAGGTAGGACACATATCTGCATCCACACTAGCTCCTATATTCTTCTTGCAACACCCAAACAGTCCAATGGATTCAAGTGTCATTGGCTTAGTGTAAAATTAAAATTGTCTATGATCTTTTAGATTAGCTTGTAACTTATGGAAAATTCATAATTAGAATGAGACTGAGTTAATGACAAACTCTATACTTAAAAAGGAAAAACACCAAAAACACACTCACCATGTGATGTTGACAAAGGAAACGAACAAGAACGAAGATTGAATCGAACAAGAATGAAGAATGAAGGAACTATTTTGGATTTTAGAGTTAGGGTTTTTTAGAGAATGAACGCATTCTGTGTTTCTGGGTGCGCTAGCTCGTGGGGGAGAGAGAGAGAGAGAGAGAGAGAGACAAAATTTATCTAAAATATCAAGGTAAGGGATTTGAAGGTATTTACTAGACTGCCACAGTGTGTATTTTTCACTTCAGTTATACAAAACAACCGAAGTGGAATCTATAAAATAAAAGATCAAAGTAATTGTCAATGAATGTTTCACTTCATGTATGCCAATATCCGAAGTAGAATAGTCCAACTGTGTTTGACTTCAGGTATAACAATATCCGAAGTGAAATCTCTTACCCAAATGTCTTATTTCTACTAGTGATCCTATTTTTTATTTTATTTTTAAAACTATCAACAGATGATAAATGAAATTGCTTTCTAATATTATTATTTTTAATTATTGACAAAATTTAAAATGATTTTTTCTTCAATTTTTATCCAATAACTTTTTTATAACAGTGGTTTTGGTTTAAATTTAAAATATAACTTTCACTCTTCTTTGCTATTATTATAATTATTAATTAATGTTATTGTTGGTCAATTTTTGCTATTATTTTAATATAATAATTGATTGGTTCTTTTAAAAAGTTAATTAGAGGAAACATCCTAATCCTACTGCTTTTTTATGCTTATTTATTTTTTTCATTCTTTCACATTCAATTTGTTGACTTCTATTACTCAATAGTATCTCAAAGTAGTGCAAAAATAAAATAGTAGTCCAAAGTCATTCTTTAAGTCCAACCTATGTTTGTTTCGCTGCGACATTATTTATTTTATATTTTCTGTCAAGTGTGGTGTGTTTTATTTTTCCATTTTAGTGTTGAGATATTGTTCTTTTTTTTTTGGTACATAGATATTGTTCATTTTATTTCAGGTGAAAAGATTAAGTTTGATCTAATGTAGATTTAATCAATGAATTTGGTGTTATCACACTATACATCCGAAGACATTAATATTTCAGGCACTTCAATATTGTCAAATGTGTAGTTTTATGTAATTTGTCGTTTAATGCTATTAAAATGAATGAAGTGAATTTGTTCGCAGATTTATCCTTTTTACTTTTAGTGGTTCTTAATTTATATTTGCATTGGTGTATTCCATCAATCTGATTGAATGTATGTCTTTTATTTAGTAAAATATTTCAACAAAAGTACACTAAGGATGAAGAATATGTATAATCTCAAAAAAAGAAGACACGCATAAAATAAAACTACAAATTTTTTGTTCAAAAATAATACGGAGTATTTTTTTTTTATATAGTTTTTTTTTTTGGACTAAAACAAAAGTACTAGAAGTATAAGACTAAACCAAGGTACTAAAAGTGTGTTACACGTTTAGTAAAAAAAATGTGTTACAACTTACACGTAAATTATTTTGACAAGAACTTACACGTAAATTAAAGCTGTCAAATATGGTTCGTTCATTAGTAAAATCATTTAACATAGGAACGATACTATAACGACAAAGAAGAGCTCCATTGGAAGCACAACCAAAGAAGAACTATACGAGCAATCGCAATCGCAATCAAGCATGAGCACGAAATGATCAAGGACAAACACCATTGCATCTCATGTCGCAACTAGGCCGTTGTCGCGATTGAGGAATATTTTCCTCTCACTTTTACATTAATTATTCATCTCGACAAACTATTCAATATTTTTATTTTATCTTTTTTATTATTAATTTGACTTTATCAGGGCTAATCCTGAGACATGATATGCAGGCCCAGACCACAACCCTGGGCCTCAATATTTTGAAGGGCTCAAAGTTTGTTTTTTTCCAACATAGCATTTTAACAATTGGTTTTATTTCTTGCATTGTAAAGAGTTGTTTAATCCTGGTTCTTGAAGTTATTAACTTTTTATTTTGTGTTTGAAGTGTGAACCGGGATATTTGGTTAAGGATTTCTGGTAAACTAAAAAACTTACTCACTCTTCTTCACTTTAGTGTTTTAGAATTGTTTTAAAAAAAAACTTGTGAGTAAAAGTTGATTATTTTAGCTTATATATGCAGGAAAAATAGGTAATTCATTTAAAATGTAGGGATAACAGTATAATTGTAAGGTTGAATTTTTTTATTTTATTTTTTTGCGTCTAACATGCTCTATTTTGCAACATGAGAAAATTAGATACACTCACTTTAAAAGCCGGAGAAGTAAGAAATATTTATAAAAAGTGACACCCTCACCTTAAAAGTTGATGGGTAGATATGTAGTTATGTGAAAGCTAAATAATTTTATATTTTTTGATTTGTTCATAAAATAGTAAACACTATATGAATTCATATAATTAGTATGTCATGGGAACAAAATGAATATATGACTTAATAATTTTAACATTTTATTTCTTACACTAAGACTTAAAGAATATTATAATTGTGTAATTGCTGAAAGATAAGGGTGTTAAAAAAATCGAAAATAATTTTAACACTATTAAGTTTTGTTCGGATATCAAGTCTCCTCATCGTGTGACGAAAGGTTAATTGTGTGATATAAGCAGGATTCTTTCTTAATGGAAAAAGTGATTAAGTTTTTCCTCCTAATTTAAATTTTGAATGGAAAATATCACTTTTTAAGCAAAAAAGTGATTATTTTTTAATGATAAAAACCAACATATATAGTGTTACACAAATAATAGATATTTTGACTCTTAAATAAATCTCAATTGCTTTAAGAAAATTAATCTTATGCGCGAATAATACATTTGATTTTTAAAAAAGCCAATAAAAAAGAAAATGTTACAATTGAGTGTCCATATAAAGCAAGACATCAATGTTGCAATATTAGAAGTTTTCAATCATTAGACTTTGTCCTTGATCCAATGTTTCTCTCCATAAGAACACAATACATGGCCAACAAGATCCTTAAATTTCTACATTTCTCACACGTGTCTCTCCCATAATTCTCTCTATATATACACACCCTCCTTGTTCTTTCTTGTTACTCAAGCTACCTTCAAAATTGTAACAAAATAGGAAAAAACTATGGGAAACAGATCCACCCTTTTGATCATGCTTCTTATTCTTTGTCATGGTGTATCCATGACAATGGGAATATGGGATATAGAAGATCAAGTAGATAAGTCTTCAAAGTCAGACAAATTGTTCTTGTTGGAAAACTCCAAGACTATGGTGAAGACTGATGCAGGAGAAATGAGAGTTTTGGAGAGTTATGGTGGTAGAATTTCTGAGAGACGTTTGCATATTGGTTTCATTTCTATGGAACCAAACTCACTTTTTGTTCCTCAATATCTTGATTCTACTCTCATTGTATTTGTCCTTTCAGGTATCATATCATTAGTCCATTTACATTTTCCAATTTAAATCACATAGTGCTAAATAAATTTGTTGCTATATTACAAAATCTAGCGTTCGAACTCTAGCTACTAACCGTTTACGATGATTTTTAAACAAAAGTAAATCGTGGAAGGCATATTTTGATTTTGATAGCTTGAATTTGTTTCCGGTTTAAGAATAGGCTTCATATCGTATGTATCCAACCCTAATTACATCGTACAAATCCAGTGACAGGCCACGTTCGTGGTGGTTATTATGCTATACCTTAAATGTTAGTGCCTAAAAGGTAAAGACCAACAAGAAATTTGTCGGTCGGATATGTATAGGCAACATTATTTGCCCGATGTCAATTCTTTTCTAATGTCTCTCAATATTGCGCCGACATATCAACTGTCCTTTGTTAGGCAACTAAATGTCGAAACCTTTTTCTTCAATTATCTAACATGACGAAAAATCATGTGTATGGACTTTACATTTTGCCATTAACATTAACATAGCATACTAACATCCACTCTATCAAAGTGCGAGACTCTACGCATCCTTAATCCAATGCCAATATCCACTCCCGCTCCCCCACCAAGAAGAACCAGACTCAGATACCTTTGTTGGGCCGCGAGGGGGAACCTAGGATCAAATGTCAAACTCCAAGATATAATTCCTAGTTAGCTATAACTGTATGCTGGAAATTTTAGAATTTAGAAGTTAATTTGAAAATGGATTTCAGGGGAAGCAAAGGTGGGATTCATGTATGAAAATCGATTGGCGGAGAGGAAATTGAAGAAGGGGGATGTGTATCAAATTCCAGCTGGTTCTGCATTCTATTTGTCAAATACTAAGGATTCTCAAAAACTTCACATTGTTTGCAGCATTGACCCCTCTGAGAGTTTAGGACTAGGCATTTTCCAGGTATATATATGCATTTGTATAATCAATCAATACATTTTTGTTAATCTTTCTAATTAATTCATTAATATGGTTGATTTATATGTTTGCAGTCTTTCTATATTGGAGGAGGATCCAGTCCAGTATCGGTACTTTCCGGATTCCAGCCTCAAATCCTTGAATCCGCTTTTAACGTAAGACAACTAATCAAGTAATAACTTCATTAGTATCACTTTAATTAATAACAATTTTTCATTTAAAAAGCTAGCCTGTAACTTATAAATTGAAGGCGTGACATATGTCAGTATCTGACACCAACACAATACTTATGCATGTGATGACACTCGATCACTTCTATGTTGTCAATTTATTATTAGTGTCTACGTCTTAGCGTTTCATGGCTAGCAAATTAATTAGTTTATTCAATGATTAACTCGATCACAGGTATCGGGATCAGAGTTGAAGAAACTTTTCAGTAAGCAACATGAGGGTCCAATTGTGCACGTAGGTCATTCACATTCCAAAGCCTCAAGCTTATGGACCAAGTTCCTTCAACTAAAAGAAGATGAAAAACTGCACCACATGAAGAAAATGTTGCAAGATCAAGAAGAAGATGAAGATAATAATGATGAAGTGGAGAAAAAAACAAGTTGGTCTTGGAGGAAGCTATTGGATTCTGTATTTGGTGATGAGATAGAAAACAAGAAAATAGACCAAGTTGCCCATAAATCTCCTCACTCTGTCAATCTCTATGACAGAAAACCAGATTTCAAAAACAGTTATGGTTGGAGTGTTGCTCTAGACGGTTCCGATTATTCTCCTCTCAAAAGTTCCGGCATTGGCATTTATCACGTCAATCTCAAACCGGTACGCAAACCTAGTATTGTTCAATAGTTATTCACAATGATCCATATTGCATGCAGTCACAACCTATTATTGCACGCAGCCAATTACCGAATTGGATCTCACAATGCATGCAGTCAGGACATCTGGATCGTCCAATCAATATCCGACAATTCAGATTTTAAGATCAGATTTTAACTATTTTTAAATATAAAATTTAAGCTAAAATGTGAACTGTCTGATCTTAATCAAACGGTCTAGATATGACCAACTGCAGTGTAGTCACCTCTCTTTGACTTTACATAATCCGGATCCAACCAATTACATCTTGATGGATCAATCAAGATCAGATAGTTCAAATTTCAAGGTCTTGATTGGATTGTCTAGATGTAGTTGACCGTGTGCGCTCGACCGGTCACATTTATACCGCACACAATTCAAATTATAGTACTCTTTTAAATAAATGTCCATGACCTCAAATTCGTTAATGAAATAACATTTTTTTTATCGCAGGGATCGATGATGACACCGCATGTAAATCCAAGGGCGACGGAGTATGGCGTAGTCATAAAAGGTTCAGGTAGAATTCAAATAGTATTTCCAAATGGAAGCAATGCAATGGACACAAGTATAAAAGAAGGAGATGTTTTCTTTGTACCAAGATACTTTGCATTTAGCCAAATAGCATCAAGTAGTGAACAACTAGATTTCTTTGGATTCACTACTTCAGCAAAGAAGAACAAACCACAGTTTTTGGTAGGTGCTACATCACTTATGAAGACATTGATGGGACCTGAACTTGCAGCTGCTTTTGGTGTGAGTGAAGATACAATGGAAAACATCCTTAATGCACAACATGAGGGTGTTATAATTCCTACACAAAGGGATACACTTAAAGAAAAGAATTATAAGAATGACTTGATGAATTTAGAGATGGTTCCTAAGATAGAAACAATCATGACATGATTATATGGATTATGGAGATGAAATAAGTTGGTTTTGAAGTTGCAAGAGAGGATAAATTGTTAGAACTAGATGTCTATTAGACTTTCTTTTCTTTTCTTTTTAATTATTTTTCTTTCTTTTTTCTTGTTATTTTGTTGTTCTTGAATTCATCATTGTTTTTGTTCATTATTATTGTTGTACTCTATATTGGATTCAACTCCAAGTCTCCAACACACTGTTTTTTAAAGATTATTTTCTCAACAACTCTCTTCTCTATAGCTCTATAAAAGGAACTTTATTTTAAAAAATAAGGTAGATGAAATATGATGAGTCCATGAAATCTGAAAATGTTCAAACAATTTCATGATTCTAAGGAAACACCAAATTAATAATGATGAGTGTCCTTGCTCTATATTGGATTGTGTGAACCTTCCATAGAAGAGATAAAAGATTTTTTTTAAAAAACGGAAAAATAAAATTAAAAAACTTCATGCATAAGAGAATGTATTAAGAAAAAGCCTTTAACTTGTAAATCACATGCTTTGAGGATTATACAGTAAGAATTTGTTGTAAATCAAGGCTTCAATTGTAATAGTTCTCATCCTTGATATAGGCTTCACATCGTAGATAGCAAGTTTTTCCATTAAATACAAGTTGTAAAAAAACATCATAATCAATACGAATTTTACAAAATTTATTGTTTGATTGAAAGTTTATATCATATATATCATTCATAACTTTTTTTAAAGAAGTTAAAAATAATTTAATATGTTATTGAGACCAATCAAAATTAACGGTTTATGAATTTTAGTCAAAGCCTGATATTGTAATATTCTGTCTGGGAATTAGGATCCCGTAAAGACTTTATGTTCATATATGATACAAACGGACGGACGCAGATTTCATGCGTCCTGCAGTAATTAATCCCAGCAATCCGGTTCGAAGAATAGGATTAAATATACTTTTGACTACTTTTTTTTATTATGCTCACATAAATATTCTCTTTCAAAAAAATTGAACTTTTTGATGCAGGAGTATGATATTTGTTGCAATTTTAATCATGAAGTTTTTCTCATAATTTTAATTTGGGTTAAGTATAATTTTGTCATTACAAAATTATCAAATTTTATTTTTGGTTCCTATAAAAAAAGTTACATGTTTCATCCATACAAAATTTGTATACAGCAATACTAGTCCTGTTATTTTTTACAATTTTAAAAATTGTTTAACTATCCTTAAATTTTTTAATATTTGTTTTCAAGAAATACCATGAAAAGTTTTTTTTTACAAAACTTCTGAATTTTTTAAAATGAGAAGAATTAAATATAATTTTTAAAAAATTTCATAAGATAAAGATAAAAGTAACAAAAATCTCGACTTAAAAATTAAATTTTGAGTTTTTTAAGGAATATTTTATACTAATGTTCTAAAATATCTGCAAAATAATCATTTAAAAATACACATTGGTTTAACAGCAAAGACTAAAACTACGTGCATAATAATTTTGTAGGGATCAAAACCTGTCACTCTTTTTTATAGAGACAAATACAGAATTTGATAATTTTTTAGAAATTTAAAACATATTTAACCCTTTACATTTTGAATAAATAGTCTCATCACTTTTGAGGGAAAAAATAATCCCTTACAGGGTTAAAAATCATAACTTTTATGATACACAAAATGAGTTGAAACTAAAATTACAACAAATATAATATTTGAAGGATAAGAAAAAGTTCGATTTTAAAATGAACAACAATGGAGTTAAATACAATTAAGCCTAAAATGAATTATTAGAAGATTAACTCATTTTCAATTTTTTTCCTATTTGAAAACACCCAATAAGAAGAAAAATGTTGCAATGGAGTAGAAACTTTCAAATCATAAGATCCCTAAATTTCTACATGGCCAACAAGCACAATATACGGCCAACAAGATCCCTAAATTTCTACATGTCTCACATGTGTCTCTCCCAAAAATCTCTATATATACTCTCTTTGTTCTTCCTTGTCACTCAAGTTAACTTCAAATTATAATCAACAAAAAAAAAGACATTAATTATGAGAAACAAAGCCACCCTTTTATTCATGCTTATTGTTTGTCATGGCCTGTCCATGACAATGGGAATGTGGGAGGCAGAAGATAAAGAAGATGGACATCCATTGCCTAGAAAATTGTTCTTGATGGAAAAATCCAAACGTATGGTGAATACTGATGCAGGGGAAATGAGAGTGTTGGAGAGTTATGGTAAAATTCATGAAAGAAGATTGCATATTGGTATCATTGATATGGAACCAAACTCACTTTTTGTTCCTCAATATCTTGATTCCACTCTCATCTTATTTGTTCGTTCAGGTATATATCATACCATTAATCAATTAGCTACAACTATTTACTATGATTTTTCGGAATGTTTAGTTAGTGCGACCGTGAAGTTCGATAAGTTGTGTGGTTATCTAGTGTAGTGTGCATTAGTGTCGAATTTGAAGAAAATGTAAATAGGATTCAATAGAATAATTACAGGTAAATAATGATTATGGTACAATATAATTACAGGTACGTAAATAATTATAACAAAATATTGTATTCTATCAATAACCTGGGATCACTTGTAAAACTCAAAGATGTAATTCTTGCCTAGCTTTAGTATGATGGAAATTTGAGAGTTTATGATTAAACTTGAAAATAATTTTCAGGTGAAGCAAAGGTGGGATTCATATATGAGGATGACTTGGCAGAGAAGGAATTGAAGAAGGGGGATGTGTATCTAATACCAGCAGGTTCTGCATTCTATTTGTTGAATACTGGGGAGGATCAAAAGCTTCAAATTATTTGCAGCATTGATCCCTCAGAGAGTTTAGGATTAGGTGTTTACCAGGTAATACATATTTGTATATAATCAATCAATACCTTTATATATAATCCATTAATATGGTATGGTTTATATGTTTGCAGTCTTTCTATATTGGAGGAGGAGCCAATCCAGTGTCGGTACTTTCCGGATTCCAGCCTCAAATCCTTGAGAGTGCATTTAATGTAAGATGACTAAAAATGTAACGACTTCATCACTATGCGTCAAGTGTTAGTGTCGTGTCTGATGTTTGTATATATGTTAGTGTTTCGTAGCTAACAAGTTATTCGATGTGTTTAATAATTAACTCCATCATAGGTATCAGCAGCTGAGTTGACGAAATTCTTCACGAGGCAACATGAGGGTCCAATTGTGTACGTAGGTGAGTCACATGCCAAAGCCTCAAGCTTATGGACCAAATTCCTTCAGCTAAAAGAGGATGATAAACTGCACCACATGAAGAAAATGATGCTAGATGAAGATGAAGATGAAAATGATGAAGTAGAGAATGAAACAAGTTGGTCTTGGAGGAAGCTATTGGAATCTGTATTAGGGTTTGAGATAAAAAATAATAAAAAGGTCAAGGTTGCAGGTAAATCCCCTCACTCTTGCAATCTGTATGATAGAAAACCAGATTTCAAAAACAGTCACGGTTGGACCGTTTCGATCGACGGTTCCGATTATGCTCCACTCAAAAGTTCCGGCATTGGCATTTATCACGTCAATCTCAAACCGGTACGCAAGCCTAATATTGTTTAATAGTTATTCACAATGATCTAGATTGTGTGCAGTCACAATCCGTTACTGCATGCAATCACGGCGGTTCTAAGGCCCAACAAGTCTGGGTAGTTGCCCGGGCTCTGGCAAAATTGTTTGTATTTTAGGGGTTAGTTTAGGGCAAAATTGAGATTTTTATGGGTTAGTTTAGGGGTAGTTGCCCTGGGCTTTATAATAAACCTGGCTCCGCCACTGCATGCGATCAACTACATCTTGATCGCCCAATCAAGATCAGACAGTCCAAATTTCAATCTCAATATTTTAAATTTCAAATTCTTGATTAGACTATCTTGGTATTATTCGGAGTACTATATTGAATAAATGTCCATGACCACGAGTATATTAAATAAATGATCTAGGTTGTGTGCAGTCACAACCCGTTACTGCATGCAGTCAACAACATCATGATCAACCAATCAAGATTATACGGTCCAAATTTCAAAATTTTGATTGGATTTTGTTGATATTATTCGCAATACTATAATAATAAATGTCGATGACCGCGATTATGATAATGAAGTATCATTTTTTTATGGCAGGGAACGATGATGACACCGCATGTAAATCCAAGCGCAACGGAGTATGGCATAGTGGTAAGAGGTGTAGGTAGACTTCAAGTAGCATTTCCAAATGGAACCCTTGCAATGGACACACATATAAAACAAGGAGATGTTTTCTTCATACCAAGATACTTTGCATTCAGCCAAATAGCAGCAAATGTAAGTGATGAACCACTAGATTTTTTTGGCTTCACCACTTCTGCAAAGAAGAATAAGCCACAATTTTTGGTTGGTGCAAATTCACTTATGAAGAGTATGATGGGACCAGAACTTGCTGCTGCTTTTGGAGTGAATGAGGATACAATGAAAAACATCCTTAATGCACAACATGAGTCTGTTATACTACCCTCATCTGTAAGCCACTAGAAGAACAAAATTGGATTTGGATATGCTTCCTAAGATATTGTGAGAATCATGACATGATTATGAAGATTGAATAATGTGGTGTTGATTGGATTTAAGTTTGAAATTACTTGATTAAGAGAGGTTAATATATGTAAATTCTATTGTCTTGCATGAGAGTCTAACCTACCTTATATGACACTCCTTCTTTCTCTAATTATAAGTCTTTTTGAAGAATTTTTGTCACAAAGTATATACTCCTATGCAATTTACTAGGTGCGAGATGTTATTATGCATGAGCGTAGATAGATATGCGATCGGGAGAGTGCTGGAACCCCTTGATGCTAGAACTAACTCCCGAATTAGATTAGACGGTCCAGTAGGTCGGATATTGATGGTGAAAACCAAAGAGATGGGAGAGAATCCATAAATAAACATATTTTTCTAAAAATCATTAAAAAATTATATATTACTCTCTTGTGTGAATTGAAAAATAAAATATTGAGTCTCACATCGGATACTAGAACATACCAGTGTGTATGACATACTAGTGTGTAATTTGAAAAAATAAATAAATTAAGTCCCGTATCGGTAAGATTGTACACTTTATTTATTTATTCATTATTTCTTTTTTAACAATATATAAGGGTTAAAAAATAACCCTAGTATTGAACAGCCCCTTATTATAGCTGCTGCCGCCAGAAAAATTGAGTTGAGAAACCTCATAACTTTTCCTAAGCCGCTGAAGCAATTTTCCAAATATGTCATGGCTTTTCCATAGCCTTTTTCTTTGCTGTTGTGAATGGCGAACCTTGATGTTCCTATATTTTAAGGTCCATTACCTCAATTAGCTAACTGCTTCCAACTTCAAGCAAGATATTTGCACTCCATATGAGCCAATATGTGTGGAGCATTAGTGATTCACATTGTCAGAACAAAAAGAGGTACATGATTAATTATAGTTTCCATGGAAAGTTTTCTGGCCTTATTTAGATGGAACTATCATTGATCAAAATCTATGTCGTTCGATGTAATTGCCATGGTTTAGAATTTAATTACTAAATATGTTAGAACTCTTTCCTTGAGAAAGGTTACTTTAAGGTGATTAGCCTACTACTTCCTATGTATGACATAATGATAAAGATGATTTAGAAAGTTATTTGATTCTAAATATGGATTTTCTTAGTAGATTTTAAGTTTGATATGTCTATATTGAATTTGTTCTATTGTGTTGTTAATTAGACTTTTAATTCTAACAAAGTTATTTGTTGTGTACTAAGAGATGATATAGTTCATAGAGAAAGAAATATAGACATATGAGAATATTGCATAAGCTGAAAGTTCAATAGAAGAGAAACCTTATTATTATTAATTTGAGTTAAGAGTCATCAAAGTATTACTAGTTCTTTTAAATTAAGAATGATCATTGTTGATTGATATCGTATTATCAATATGGGTGGTATCGTAATACCACTCACGAAGGTGTAATTCTTGGCCGATTCTACCGTGCAGTAGTAAATCGATACAGTTGTAACTGAGCTGTTTTATTTTGTGGACTTTGTGGTTGATAGTCTGCTTGCACAATTTTAGGCAGTGCCGCAAAATGTCTTAAAGAGGAGGAATTTTAGTATAGACACAAATATAAATCTATAGTGTTTAGGCACACTCACATAAGTGAAGAGAAGGAAAATATTAAATAATTTAATTTCAAATATTTTTCAGAAAAGTAAATAATGTTGAGTTTTTTGTATGTGTGCCTAAATACTATTCATTTGTATTCGTGTCTATATAAGACTTTCTCTGTTATGAACAACTTTTGGTGTTGTTCATAAGTGAAGAGATAATTGCTAAAAACTACTAACAAACTACACTAATCTAAAATAACTAACTCTTTTCATTCATTTTGCTTCCTTGTTACATTCCATAATACATTTATTTATAGCATTGATACACCCTACTAGAACATTCTATAAACCATGACTCATAACCTAATCCAACTTGGGCCTATTATATTCTCTTGGGCCTATTCATTACATTCTCCTTAAAGAGAGCGACCTAATAATAGAAAGTAGAGACATGCATGCAAGGTAGAGACATTCAGTATGGTCTTGTTTGAGGCTATATATAATATAACTGAAGTTCAAGTCAATTTTGTTGTGCAGAAGTATATACAATTGCATAATAATAATAATAATAGAAAGTTTGCATTTAGTGACTTTAAAAAAGGAGTTGTATATCAACTGTAGGGTCCTCCACTCCTCCCTCCGTATTAATGAAAGGGGAAAATGGGTGGTTGAGATCTAGTTATGCCGTAAGACAAAGATAACATAACAGGTGTGAGTCAGGTGGTTCTGTCTTATCATCAAACACTGTAAAAACTAAAAAAAAGAAACGGTTTCTGTCTCTTGTTATGGGATTTCTATATATGCTCCTTTGCTATTGCAACACATGCTGACTGACCTTTTAGAAAATCTGATCTAAATGAGTACTTGTGCCGTGTTTTAAATATCAATGGTATATATGCTTAATTTCTCTCATACATCTATGCTTTATGCCAATGTCATCATTTAATTACATGGGTGACAGACAGACAGACAGACATGACTCATCTGATCTAAAACCTATTTTATGGTTCTTCTTAGATGATCGATCATCTTATCTAAAATGGCCAATGCAGTAATTCTATTGATATTTGTGTTTGTTTGTTGATAAAGTTTATTTACAAAACACTTTCGTTCGATCAGGTTGGCATACATATTTCTGGATTGCTTTCGTTCCTTTCATTGTAAGTACCTTAATAAAACTTTTGCCTTTCTTATTGTAAGCAATGTTGCATGGAGTTTATTAATCAACTCTAACAAGCAAGGTTATCAGAATCGAGAGTTTACGTTGAATCGAAAGAGGATGGTAAGATCGAAAAATCGTAAATCGCAACCAAAATCGATGGATTCTACTCAAATCGTTTTGTTGAATCGAAAGGGGAAATCAAGATCGCATAATCGGTAATCGCAACCAAAATCGATGGATTCAACTCATAATATATATATATATATATATATATATATATATATATATATATATATATGTATACACACACACACACACACACACATGCACACTCAAAAGTTTAAAATCATAAATCAAACATAAAACAACCAAGTCTCAAATCTTAAATATAAAAGTAATCAAAAGTTTAAAATCATAAAACAAACATAAAACAACCAAGTCTCAAATCATAAAACAAACATAAAACAACCAAGTCTCAAATTTTAAAAATAAAACAAAATACTTAAAGCCTAGATGCTAAATTATATCACTAATGAGCCGCCATCTACTTGGATTATCTCCCATAATGTCATCATCATCATCTTCATTAATCTCATCATCATCACCACCATCATCATCATCATCATCATCATCATCATCACCATCACCATCTCTTGCACCACTTCCATCATCAGCTTCATTGTCACTTTCTTCTCCATCATCAGCAATATGAAATTCATCTTCATGTGTAGGTGATGTAGCACTAGTAGTACCATTAGTATGCATCAATTCAGCATCTAAATCAGCCAGCATCTGATTAGCAACTGCATTTTCTTGCTCAGCAACATACCACCAATCATCATCATCTTGGAAATCATCAATGGTTAATTCTCTTCTTCTCCTTTCAACCTTCTTCTTAGTCAATCTTGAATTCACCATCACATACACAAGATCATTCATAGTTTTTTGCTTCAATCGATTTCTTTTCTTTGTATGGATCATCTCAAAAGCACTCCAGTTCCTCTCACAGCCAGAAGAACTACATATTAAACTCAAGACACGAACGGCAAAGTTTTGCAACTCCGGTTGTTCACCACCGTAAGATTCCCACCATTGAGCCGGTGTCTTGTTCTGTAGTCCAAGTTGAGCCACTTCATCTCCAAAGAACCCCTGTTTACCTTTAAAAAACTCAAGTTGACCGTCAATCTTGTTAACCATACTCATATCTCCTCCCATCATCCTCTTTAAACATGTATACATCCCCTTCGTAACTTCTTTATCAGCTTTGAAATTAGGACCGTAATGCAACTTGGGATTAAGAAAATAGCCAGCAGCATGCAAAGGTCTATGCAATTGTTTGTCCCATCTCTTGTCAATGATATCCCATATAGGTTTATAACTAAAGAATGACAAAAGATTATAATTTAATTAGTTAACAAGCAAAAGTTTAAACTTTAAACCAATGAATATGCTTTATAAAATTAAATATTACCTTTTTTTCTTATTATTGTACCCAGCTCGTATCTCTTCTTTTGCCTCATCCATTGCTTCATAGATCAAGCCCATGGCTGGTTCATCAGAATCTACCATACGCAACACTCTTAGTAATGGAAATGCAGCCCATAAACAAAGAATCACATTCTTCCAAAAATTCTTGTCTAGGACTGTATTTTGAACTAGTTTTCCATCCTTTGTTTTGGCAAATGGACCATCGTTCCATTGCTTGGAAGTGAACATCCTAACCAATGCTCCCCTCTTATCTTTCAAGCACCCCAAACATAAGTAAGATGTTGCAAAACGAGTGATTCCGGGTCTAATCAACTCACCTCCTTCAGTAAAGTGATGCAATAAAGTTATAAGACCAGTCCTAGCATAGATGTAAGTTGTGATCCTCTTACCTGAAGCAATAGTATCTTTATGCATAGGTATCTTGCTCTCAAAGTCCTCCAACATTAGATCAATGCAGTGAGCCGCACAAGGGGTCCAACAAAGCTTAGTCCTCTTCTCCATCAACATCTGTCCAGCCAACTTGTAGTTTGCAGCATTGTCTGTTACAATTTGGATAACATTTTCTTCACCCACTTCCTCAACAATGTCATCCATCATTTGAAAAACTTTATGAGCTGTCTTTGAAATGGCAGAGGCATCAATTGACTTTAAAAAGAAAGTTCCCTTAGGACTATTTACCAAAAAGTTTATGATAGTCCTTCTTCTTTGATCTGTCCATCCATCAGTCATGATTGTACACCCGAACTTTTTCCAATCTTTTTTATGTTCCTCCAATATCTTATGCGTTTCCTCAACTTTTTTCTTCAACAACTTATCTCTAATATCATGGTAAGTCGGTAACTTATATCCTTTACCAAAACCAGCAACCATTTCACACATCTTGATAAATTCTTCATCTCTTATAACATTGAAGGGAATAGCATTGTTGTAAAAACAAGTAGCAACTTGTAGGTCAGTAGCTTCCTTCTCTTTCTTCTTAAAAGCAGTGTTTATAGTTGTTTGACTGGTTATCCCTCTCTTGAAAATATCACCGGGCTGCACAATTTTTTTTCTTTTTGCATCATCAATCTCTAGCGCCTCTTCACCTGCCACAGCCATACCTCTCTTGTTGATGAGTTTACTTTGCAAGTTGTTAACAAGATTCCACATTTGTTGTTGAACATCACTCGGGACAGATGGACATACTTTAACATGGAAAGTTGTACCTGCTAAATGGTGCTTCAATCGATAAATACCACCGGAAATCTCTTGTTTACAATAGTTGCACCTTGTTTTGTATGATTTGTCGTCTAGGGGAGTGCAGTGTAGCCACCCCACATCTTGTCTTTGACCAGCAGCATTTTTTGGAGGATTCTTACGTTTCACCGTGCCACCAACACTTGAGTTTGATCCTCCAAGAGGTGGAGGAGGTGGCATGGAACTGGTACCAGCCATCTAGAGTCTAAACATGGAGCATAAAACAAACAAAATAAAATAAAAGACACTTTCAGTAAAATCGACACGGCGAAGCCGAAAACACAAAAAGCAAGAAAATAGAGTAATGAAATTGGAAGCAGATAAAGAAACAAAGTAATTAAACTTCAACCAAAAATAGAAAACACAAACAAAATAGAAAATTTGAAACAGAGTAATGATTTCATACGCAGAGAATGTTCACAATTTTGTTTTAACTGAGTTGGAGAGAAAATAACATATATGATTTTTAATATTTCACTGGTTAATATAGAAATTCAACAAAACTACCTTTAGTAAATTAGTATGCGTCTCTAGTGTGGGTGATGAAACAAATAGTCAAGCATGTGATTTCCTTGTACATATTATTCTAAATAATGACTTCTTTAAAAAAGTGAAAACAGAGCATACATGATAATACATTGACATGATGATATGAAGGAATAATGGAAACTAGAGCAGCAAGGTTGAAACAGAGTAATGCTTACTTACAGATCGTTAAAAGCAGAGATGAAGGCAAGGTTGAAAACAGAGCAGCAATGGCAAGACTCAAGGAGACAAGGTTGAAGCGTAAACATCAAATGAATATTTAAAAAATAGGGTTTTGCCGTTTTTTACTTAAAAAAAAAAGGTCTAAACCGGGTCAGAAAACAAAACGGGTCATCTTTACCCATTCCAAAATTACCTAAAATAAAAAATTCCAGAATCGGTAGAATCCTTATGAGATCGCGGATTGTGCTGCGATTATGCGATTGTGTGCGATTTTACAAGGATTTTGCACTAAATTAGAATCCAATCACGATTCAAATCCTTTGGGGTAAGCAAAATCGCAAAATCCTAGGATTTTACGATTCTGATCGCGATTCTGATAACAATGCTAACAAGTATACTAGTTTTGAGACCCGTGCATTCGCCCGGGTCTATTGATTTTTACATATAAAATATTGTTAAGATATAACTGACGTCATTGTGTTCTTTATTGTAAAATTTTTTAAATTAATAATTTTTTTGATTAAAACAATTGTCCCGTGTATGATTTTTGTGTACTAAATTATCATTAATAATAATAATAATAAATATATATTATTCATTTTTTTTATTAAAACAATTGTCCCGTGTAAGATTAATTTTTTTATTAAGGTAATTATCCCGTACATGAATTTTTTATTCAATTTCTTTTATGTATTAATGATAAATATTTTGTATTGTTTTTTTTTAATATTTATTATTGATGAGAATTCATTCTTCTATTGTTTAAAAAAAATATATTTGTGAAAGATCATTTCCATTGATTTTAATTTTTTTTTATATTTAAGATTGATATCATACTAAAGTATAAAATTTATTTAGGATAAAATATTTAGAAATACGTCATTGTGCTCTTTCTTGTAAAATTTATTAAATTAATTTTTTTATTAAAGCAATTGTCTCGTGTATGATTTTTATCTAATAAATTATAATTAATATTAATTATTCAATTCCTTTTTTTATTAAAGCAATTGTCCTGTGTATGATTAAATTATTTTTATTAAAGCAATTGTCCTGTGTATGATTAAATATTTTTTATTAAAGCAATTGTCCCGTGTTAACTCAAAATTTAATTAAAAGGACGAACTTGTGTTGATATCAGTAACATAAGAGACCAAATTGAAACTTTTAAAATATAGAGAGTCAACTTGAAACCTAAAATACAAATAAGCGACCAAATATAAATTAAGCCTTTTATTTTTTCTATATAAATTGTTATATATTAGATTGAGCTACTATTTCTTCATTCAATTTATTCAAAAAAAAATTAGTACTATTTTTTATGCCGTATCTTTTATATTTACTTTTGTTCTTATTTTTATACGTTAATTTCTTTTAATTAATTTTTTTAAAATATATTAGATCGATACTTGTTTAGAGGTGGTTTTTTATGCTATTTTTATGGGAAAATTTCTTTCATGCTTATCTTTTTTTTCCTATTTTTTTTTTTTTAATTTTAGTTTAGAGTTAAAACTACACTTAAAGCATAAATTCTGAAATATTATTAAATTTGATTGGAAAAATTTAGAATTTTAGTAGTAGTTTCTTTTAATACTCCTATATTGTAAGTAGATGTTCAAGTTACTATTTTTTCATTCAAAAAAAAAAAGTTAGTACTATTTTTTTATGCGTATCTTTTATATTTATTTTTGTTCCTACTTTTATGCGTAAATTTTATTTAATTAATTTTTTTATTAATATATTGGATTAATATCTTTTTTAGAGGTAGTTTCAAATGCTATTTTTAAGGGAAGATTTTTCTTTTATGTTTTTTATTTATTTATTTTTTATTCTTCCTATTTTTGTTTTGTATCTTTTTTTTATATAGTTAAAATTACGTTTAAGGGCATAAACTCTGAAATATTATTAAATTTGATTGGATAAATTTGATATTTTAGTAGTTGTTTCTTTTGATATATTGTAAGTAGATATAGAGTTCAACAGTAAAGCTTAACTTTTGGCTTCGTTTTTACAAAGTATAGTATACTCACTCTGTAAGTTGAGCAAGAAAAGTTTTCTGTCAATATACCCACTACATTAGATTATAGCATTCGACTAAGAATGACATCTGTTAGAGCGCACTGTCCTATGGTGCTAGACTCTCAGGTTGAGCCAACCTAAGTGACTTATAATTATAATCAATGGCAGCAGGCCGGCCTAAAGCGAATATTAAAATCGAGGCCTTTTATTTTATTAATTTTTTTTATTTTACATTCTATTTTGGGAAAAATAAATATTATGTTACTATAGTACCAACTAGCAAAAAGTGAGGCACAAATTTAATTATTCTTTTTTACAGTCGATACAAATTTATATTATATATGTTTTATAACATAAGTTTAAATTTGTTTTCCGTCAAAAATAAAAAAGTTTAAAATTTGTGTATTTCAATTTCATAGTATCAGTATCTTTAAAATTTAACTAAATTTCTTCTACCAAAAAAAAATTAACTTAATTTCAGTTTCAATAAGGAAGGATTACCAAATATTAGTTGGCCCACTGGTGATTAGCACTGGACTTGGTAGATAGACTCACGGTTTGATCCCCGCAACTGCATTTGGGAAATGACTGGAACCATCTGATGATGTCAGAACTCGCCCCGAACTCTGAACTACTAGAACCCCCTTCTCCCAGAAATCAGAGGGTGACAAAAAAAAGGAATGATTTATAAAAAAAAAAACGCTAAATCAAAATTGCTAATAATTTTTTTTTTTTGCAACAAAAAATATTATTAGAAAACTAAAAGGCATCGTATCATTTTGGATATGATTTACAATGTGGATAGGGAAATTATGAGACCAGGATCTATTGGGCTCTATGGCAGCCCAATTCGTTATCTTCATATTATAGTAAAAAAAAAGTGTTATTTTTATGTTATAGTATAAATTTTATTTATTTATTTAAATAAACAACACTATCTAAGCCATTTTAGTGAAAGAAAAAAAAAACTAATACAGCCTTTTGAAAGAAAACAAAAAAGAAAAAAGAAGCAGCCTAATTATAGAGACTAGTAAAGAAAAATAAAAATTACTTTTCCTATCCTATGGATTTTGGGCGCATCTTATAAAATTACCAAAATGCACCCGTCTGTTACTTCCGCTATGGATTGCCTCTGTAACTTCCTCTACAGACTGCCAATCAGTAACCACCACTGTCCTTGACCGTTGAATGTTGCATAAATTCTGAACACCGACTGTTTGTGGCTTTAGCGAAGGCTTAAGCTACGGAGGCTCTGTGGTCAGGATTTTTGTCGTGGTGAATGTACCAGCACATGTATAAATAAGGGGTGTGTTTTCATTCATCCATTCATTTACGGTTAAAAGAAAGTTGAAAATTTGAAATTTCAACCCAAGATCCACATAGTTGCAGTGTACTACAATGGGGAAAAGTGAATTTTTTTAGGATCCACGTGGATTTACACTGGCTGATCTGAAGCACCACCTGACCCAATTCAACAGCCGTCTCCACTTCTGCGATGATAGGAGGGTGATCGATCTGGAGTATCGTCGTCCATCAATCCTGTTCACCAACATGAAATGTCAAAACGACAACGACTTGAGAACAATGTTTTCTATTTTAGTTTAGTGCATACCGAAGGGACTGATCGAGCTCGACGCTAAGTTGGTTAGATATGTTCAAGCTATATATTCAAATTTAATCCTTCGGAGAACCTTCAACGAAATCGCCGTGTGCATGGTAGAACTCGGAGAGGACGAAGTTGAAGAAGTTAATTTATCCGAGTTTTAGTTCTTAATGTAATATGTCGATGTTTCTTTAACTAATATTTTATTATCATAACCATGTACTTTTTATTTTTTCAAATCTGGTATGATACACAAAATTAAAAAATTATACTCCCTCCGTTCCATTTTAAATGACATTTTTTTGACTTAGTATACTATTCATTTGACCTGTTTTGATCTTATTTTTTTACTAATATATACATGCAAATATTAGCATATGAAATGTTGTTTGATTTATCTCGACGAGTACTTTCAAAATATATCATTTTTATAATTTTTAATAATATATAATTAGAGATATTAACGATTAAAGTTGTGCATTGGCAAACGTCTCAGTGGTCAAACATGTCATTTATTTTGGGACAGGGGGAGTAAAGAACAGAATGATACACAACATTAAAAAATACAAAGAAATAAATTTTATAAATTAGTGACAAAAATTACATCAATTTATACACTTCCTAAGGCACAAAAATAATTGAAATATAACATACTTGGTAAAAGTTGTTGCTAGTTGCTATAGTGGTCAATTGGTCTTGAGTACTTACTCAAGTCTTCCTTGTCTCTTCCTTGTCTAAGTATTAAATATTACATTCCACGTCAGGCACAAAAACTAAATTAAAATTTGTGCTAAATAAACAAGAAAGAGCAATTTTGACGTGGAAGAACTACTTCGATTAATCATAATATATCCAATAATTAGTACACAAAAGGATTATGCAATCATTTACATACGAAATGATAAAAATTAAACATGCTAGCATAAAAAAACTAAGAGAACAAGAGAAGTGGGAGAAATAACATTTTTCTGAACCCAAGGTCTCCTTATATAGGCAGTTTGGCCGTACCAGTGGTAGTGGCCAATAAAAATTGGCGACGTGGAAGACCTTTGACTGAAACAGAAGGATCTTACCACTGATGGTTCCGTGACTTAAGTTACGGATTGCAGACGTAAGGTCTCCGCTACCTAAGTAACGGATGTGTCTGTCACAAAATCAAAAACACAACACATGATCAATAAATGCCAAGCGAAGTTGTAATATAAATATTTCAAACTTTCCATGGGGGGTGGCTGCGTCTTTAGGTCAGCTAAACGGTAACATATTTTGCACACTCGCTCTTTAGTCAACGAGGGATGCTCGCTCCCTAGGATGCGGAAAGGTATTTTGATAATTTCATGGTTGTTGGAGGAAATTCAGGAAGTGGAAAAGAAGCACTCACAACAAGATAATACATGGGCCTAACTATGAGCTGCTACCAACAAAGCCCAATAACACACATTAGATTGTGCTCTCAACATTTAACGCTTTTCTTGCATTCCTTTCTCTAAAATTTTCATCAAATTTTCTTCAACTTTTCTCTCACGCACAGTTCTTGCAAAGCTACACTAGGTCAAATCTAGTACTAAATTTCGCCGCTTTTCATCTGCATTTGAATTCAACTTTTGCATTTTGTCATTGTTGCTAAAATAAGCTAAATATAAGCGTTTATATTTTTATTGCTGTTTGCATTTTGTATATATAGGTTTCAGAATCGCTTTTTTACTCGTTCTGAGGTAAATGAGAGATATGTTTACTTTGTAGCCCAAGCTCACTTATCTTTATATATCTAGTGCTAATATAGTTTGCAACACCTCTTGCAAACCCTAATTTTTCCTTAAAGTGCAATTTGGTAGCAAAGTACCATTTGGTAAAATGTATTAAATGTGTTAGATAGGGTTGTAGGGTTTCCACTAAACCATGTTGTTAGTTATCATTACTACTTCATATCTTTTCAATGCCAATTGTGGATACATACTTTCACATGTTTAGCTATATAAAGATGTGTTGTTTAGTAGATTTTCTCATCCTCAAGGCAAATCTCTACTTAGTTACAGATTAGCTTGCACGATATAGATATGTCATACAATCCTAATGACATTGTTCTTGATTTGCTTTGCTTTGCTTAGCCTCAAGGGTTTGTATATATAAATGGTGTTCTCTATTATCATTTTTACCATCTTTCAACATGTTCTAATTTTTAATTTTATGTTGTTTGTTGTGTTGATGTCACAAAACAATCTGGTGTATTGAAATGGTGAAACTTATTATGCTTCTAATTTTATGTTCTAATTTTTAACTTATTATTATGCTTCTGCTGCCACTAAATTCTCACAAATAAGATGGTGAAACTTAATTTTTTATTTCTAATACATAGAATCAATTTAATCCAAGTGTTGCAAAAATAGAAATATCAACAACTTGGATTCATGAAATGTATTCTTATTATTTATCATGCCATGCCACTTTCATAATTAGGGAAATGCTATATTCTTTCAACAGAGATATCTTGGCAACAAAAGAACTAATGTGAAGCTTAATTGACATTTAGTAGATTATTTTTATGTTTTCTTTTGAATTGGTCAGAGAAATATAGATTATATCACCATATTTTTGCTCTGTGTTATAGCTTATCTTGGCCTGGAATATAACTAAATTATTTCTCTTAACATCATAATTTGCGATGAATAAATTGAAAATATGATATCTTACGGGTAACAAAAAGAATAGTATTCTGCCGGCACACTTATTCTGCGTTTTTAAAACCTGTTAGTTATAAATTTTCAATTGATGCATGTCCATAACATGATATCTGTTTAGATTCCAGTGCAATAATTAAACCAGTAGTACTTGCATTAAATGGTAACATATTAATAAGAGGCTATTGGTGTTATCGAGAGATGATAGCTGCATTTTTTCTAGACCAAATACACACACTGCAATAAGCATGAGGCTATTGGTTGTGACTATTGGTTATGTAAAATTATGACAGTGAAATAGCACAGCATTCATGTGCCTTTTATATTTAAAATTTACAATACCACAGTATGATGGTTGTCCTATAAACAATACCTATACATATTTGTGCCTTTTATATAAACAATTTACATTTTTATATTTCGGTTTCACTTACAAGTCCTAATCTTATATTTGAAACAGCTTAAACAACTTGAAGACAAGAAAGAAGTGGAAATTAAACAACTGAAGAAGTCATTTGAAGAAGAAATTGCAAAGAAGGAAGAGGAAATTGAACAATTGAAGACGTCATTTGAAGAAAAAATTGCAGCGAAAGAATGGCAAATTAGGATTTTACAATCAGCTGGAAGGGAAATGCAGAAAATACAGTCACAGTTTAAACCACGGCTTGAGAAACAAAAAAAAGAGATGCAAGAGAAAGAAGAGCAACTGCTGAAAGAAGTGACAGATTACAGAAAGCTGAGGAAAGAAGTGAAACAAAAAAATAAAATACTTGTATAATCACACAAAAACGACATGCAGGAAATGGAGAAAAAACTTGAATCATGTGCAGAGGAAAAAGAAAAAGAAAAAAAATGCTTTGAAGGAAGAAGAGGAAGCTGTCAAGCAAAAAGAAGAAGCTGACAAGGAAAAAGAAGAAGATGTCAAGGAAGAAGTGAAGAAAGCAGAAGAAGCTGACAAGGAAAAAGAAGAAGATGTCAAGGAAGAAGGAAAGAAAGCAGAAGAAGCTGACAAGGAAAAAGAATATTATTCCATGATAACTGCTACTGGGATTTGGATGTGACAAAGCACATGGAGCATATTAGGTATTATGTTTACATTTGAAATTATCATCGTTGGTTCCAAAGTCTGTGTTTCTATATTTTGATATTTTTAGTTTTGTTGATGATTTGAATATGGAACTGACTTACAATGATTTGAATATTTTTGGTGTTGAGTGACAACAACCTTTATCATGCAATGACTAATGTATCATTGGTTACAGATAGGATCATATCATATTGTTAATAATTTGTAGAACTCAAGTTTGTATGTGCTAAAAGTAGAGTGGAATAGACAAGTTCATTCCAACTTCCAAGAGTCTGGAATTCCAGGAAGGTTACGATCTTGAACCATTCTATGGCCTTGTTATCATTGAAACCTGGTTCTCTATATATTGAAGGATGTCCATCTTTTCTATAATCAGTCATTTTGGTAATGTTGAGGTAAAACCTTGGTGTTATCAATTCTGCTATAGCATCTTCAACAATTCCCATTGTCCATGGATATTATGCTGAAAGATAGCTTTTATTTGTAATAGGCTGTCTCTCCCCATCACATATACCTCCAGAGTTCCATTGCCCCCCTCTGCAAGTTACACCCATAAAATCAATTAGTCGATGCTATCTTGTCTTGTTGAGATTTTGTTATATATTATGATTGGTATTATGTCCTTAATTTGAATTCTCTAGCCTCCAATCATGTCATACTTGAAACTTATGCATTGATTTTGTGTGTTACCGAATCGTAATAAAAGTTTATACAACCTTGGATCCATTATGAGGTGTAAATCCTGTTTATGTGTGTAACTGTCTGCTATGTGCTGGTTTTATCAGGATAATAATCCTGTTAAGTTTGTTTTATGCACGATTTCGTTGTTTCTTATGTGGACATGAACATGCCTACATTTTCTTGCTATGATGTTTCACACTTTTTTGGAGGATTCTTTAATTGTCAAGAAACTAGAATATTGGAATGTAGTGAGGAATATATTTGGGGTGGTATGGTAAATATTATAGATCGTAGATATAGAAATATGAAACTTGTTAGTGTTTATGAACTTTTTGTTTGAGGTTACATAAAATGTGGGTTTGTTGCTTTGATCAATGAAAATATTAAATAAACCACATCAAAGAGTGAGAAAAAGGAAATTGAGAGAAAAGAGAATGAGCCCGGAATTTTACTGTTGGTGTCAAGTAAGTAGGTTTGCTTTTGCTTATATTTGTGGATTGTGAATCTAGATAGCATGTTTTCACTTTGTTTTTTTGCCTATTGTTTGTGTTAATATCTATGCTCTTGGACTCATATTTTCTATTTTCATTATACATGATTGCATTTTGTTAAAAAAATGTTTGTTTTTTTAGTTTGCAATGCAGCCGTGTTCATCTTCTTTCGTTCATGTAGGCTGGGATTGTCTATTTGCTTATGGCTTACCTCTAAACAATGCCAATTGAACCAATATCCTACTTTTATTGTCATGTTGCATGCACGTATACATATTTTCTCTGACGCTGTATGAAGTGATGATGTTAACATTATTTCAATACTTGTGTTAATCTTTTGATTGTATTTTTCTTATGGATATGAATTATTGTCAATTTACATACATTGTATGTAGAGCAAGATTCTCATGATTTGTACAATTTGATACACCTTGCAGATTAACGGATCACTTACAAGGAGAGCTATAAGAGATCCGATGCTAGAGGTTTAATTAGGATGGTATCTTCCCACGCAAGTCAACAGATTTACACCAGAGCCACAAACACCTAAATTTTATGCCGCTTATAGCTTATGTTGTATTGAGATTTGATGAGTAGTTTTTTTTTTTGAACTGCAAGTTTTGATGAGTAGTGATTTTCTCTATCCTTGGATATGTACCTCATTCTATAATGCATTATAGTGTACTTGTTTCTAATGTGATGGGGAGTGGTTGCTTATGTCAACGTTGATTTTTGATTGAATTTGATTTTCGATGCACAAAATCAGCATTGATATGGTTCTACTTTATCATGTTATTTTTGAGGAGTTGAAATATATGATTTTAGTTTCATAGGTGAATGGGCATTGCATAATTAAGAAAATTTTGAATGTGGTGGTGTCTGTCTGTCAAAGACACAATAGACTTCACAAAAGACGGGTGTTTTAGTTACTGGTATAGTGTAGTGTCATAAGAATTGTTTTACATTGTGAGTTGAGCAGGAGAGGATGAATGAATGCACGAAACTAAATAACTTCACCTCCTTTTTTAATTAACTTGACTTTTTACCCGTGCTCGCACGGGTTCAATCATTCAATTCAATTATACAATGAAAATGTTGATAATGTATGATTATTTATAGTAGTAAGCATTTAGGGTCCGTTTGCATAAATAGCTCATACATGTTCTTATAGTATGAGAACTAACATCATAAGCTCTTGTACTCAATAAGCCTTTTGTGTTTGGATATGTACACTAAAAAGTACTTATATAAATTAAAGTATTTGGATATATCATTTTAAAGGCAACTATAGAATGTTAATATGATTTTAATTTCAAAAAAACAAAATTAAAGAATCATTAAAAATATATATATAATTATCTATATAAATAAAGTAAAAAAAATCCATTAAGCTATGTCATAAAAAAAACAAAAAAGATAACTTAAATGAAAAACAGAAAGTTTTCGTCAAAAAAGAAAAACAAAAACAGAAGTGTGTAAATAAGATGCATAAGCATAAAAAGACAAAGATAAAATAAAGATTAGTTACAATAAAAGTTTGAAAAAAATATGTTAATCCTCATGCTCAGGCAAGAATCGAAGCTTTCCAAATTTATATAACCTGGCGTATAAGTAATGTATAAGCTAATACGGAGAGCTTATCAAAATATTACATAAGTAGCTTATAAAAATGTGATAAATATTTATTAATTTATCCAAATACTAATATAGTGACTTATGTCAATAGATAAGCTCATATAAGCTTCAAACAAACGGGACCATAGTGTAGAATTTTCTTGAACTTTTAGATGTAAATTCCAAATAATTTTTGCTTTGATCCGGGAATAATAATAGGAGAGATAAGTTTCAAGCATGATAAGCTTGAAATATTTGCTGTTTTTTTTTTCTTATGATTTGTGTGTGATATATAGTTTTTTTGTTAACAATTTATAAAAAAAATAAATAAAATCATTAATTAATATGGTGCATAATTATCATTCTTATGCTTATCATGAAATATTTTTTTGTGTAACAATAGCAACTTCATGATGATAGAAACGTAACAAAATCTCTAGATTAACAATAATACTATAATAAAACGAACAAATAATCTGCAAATCAAACATAGAAAACGATTTTAGATTTGACACATACAAATTAGAAATTCAAAATAAATATAGAAACAAAATAAACTATATGAAGACAAATATATAAATTGTAACAAAAAAATATAGTGAGAGAAAAATACTTTGATGGTGCTTGTATTTATAACACTCAATTAAGTTGAATCTATACAAAATTTTCGTAACTGATTATTAGTTTTTTTTGTTTTATTAATGTTTATCCCTTTTCACTTTTTTTTACAGATCGAATCTATACATAATTTTCGTAACTTATTATTAATTTTTTGTTTTATTAATGTTTATCCGTTTTTTTGTTTGTTTTTTTTTAATGTTTATCTTTTTTTTATCGTAGCCGTTGATTTTATTTTTTCCAAATGTCAAAATCTAAACCAACAAAATTAAATAGTACTAAAAATTGATTATTTTAATTTTTATCATAGCCATTGATATAAGATTTTTTTCCACGTGTTAAAATCTAGATCATTCATATTAGGGTTAGGGTTTAGGGGTACCTCTAGTTACTCTCGTTTTATTATATTAAGATTTATTTCAAGGAGACTATTTGCTCCTTCGCTAGTGCGTGCTTTATTGTTAACAGTTTGCGATTTTGAGTATGATTGATCGGTTGTGTGTTTGATATATATAAATAGTAGTTGGTTCTTTATGCATATTATGCCTATTTAGTTTAGTTTTTAATTAGAAAAAGAAAAGTACCATTTGAAAATATGGTCTTCTATATGCACTCGTGTCATTTATAGTTGGTGGGAAAGCAAATTTAAGATTGAAAGTTCTAGTAGTTCATATATGAAATGTAACAGACAGAAAGAAACCAATAGACGTTATGTATATGAATACGTCATTTGTTGATGAAAAGGTGATGAATCTTGAGATACTTCCATTTTTTCACAAAATCTCTACCGATGAAGAGAGCTTTGCAAATGGGGCGAGTCTCCGTGTGCGTTTGTGACATTAAAGCCAGGAGTGGATAGTAGTAACGAGCAGCAGCATCTAGTCGAGGATATACTGAAATACTGCAAATATGCCTGCTTATTGGGTTCCGAAATCGGTTGTCGTTGGACCTTTACCTAAGACAGCTACTGGGAAATGGGAATTAGGTACAGAAGCATCTGTTGAGGGCCAAGGCAAAGGAGATGGGACCTGTCAAGAATAAGAAACCATTGCTACGTTACGTCCAAGAAGTCTTCAAAGAACTCTTCAATACCCTCTGTTACGTCCAAGAAGTCACATTTTAACAGTCCCTTTTTTCCTTCTCTCACTCTTTCTCCTCTCAGCATCATACACTACAAACTCACCTAGCAGTGACAACAGCACTAGCACCATTCCTTCTCGTTTTTCATTTTCTTTGAACAATGTATTAGCACATGCAGCGTTTACTTCCTACACAGTTTCAGAATCATCACAGAGCAACACATTCTCTTCGGTTACTGCAGCAGAAATTCAACAGATGGAGACTCACAAGACCTCAATTCATATGGTGGCTAAGATGATTCTCATGAAACCATTTATCAACATGGGTCATGTCTTTTTCTTGATGATGCTTTTAACTGCTTCAAGAATGGACGTTCGGATTATCAGTTTCTTAAATTTCGTTGAAGCCGCATGGATGTCAAATTCCAATGTTCTATAGTTTCTACCTTGTAATATTCCACATACCATGTTCGTTTTAATGAATTAATTTACTTTTCTGTGTGTGGTAAATTTGAATTTTTTTTTTCACGAATATATATATATATATAGGTTTGATGGGTTGAAAATGTTGCATATGTTAAGAGGTAAGAGAGTGGTGTTTGTGGGAGATTCCTTGATTTTGTGAAATATAGATGCTCCATAGATTTTGTGAAATCACCCTCCATAGACTTTTGCATGAGTATATCCAAACATAAACAACTTTAACTTAAAATCAATTTTGTCCGAAATCAATTCTGTCAGAATCAATTTTTGTCACATCAGAACCAAACATAACATACAAACTTTATGAGTTCCACGAATTATTAACAATATGATATGATCATCCTATCTGTAACCACCATTGACACATTAGTCATTGCATGATAAAACTTAGTTTCTGTTACTTACTTATTCATACTGCATCAAAGTCAAATCCCGTCTGCTTTCATCACTTATTCTTCTTCTTTGACTTGTTCCTCTTTTCGGTGGTGGTAACGGCTTTGGTAACCTCTTCATTGCCTGTGGTAACCTCTGCCATTTTCTCGATAACTGATTGAATTTCTGCCATCATTTTCTCTGTATCGTCCATTATTGATTTTCGAAGTACGCTGTTGTTGTTTAATTTCATTCTGCCGTCTTTTAAACTTTAACTTTTCTTGCTTCATTGCTTCCTCTAACTTTTCTATCTCCTCTATTGTCTCCATTTTCTCGAGAACTAGAACGATTTACCTTAGAACTGCTGAACCCGAAACTCGGACGAAACGAGAAGCAATGAAGGAGAGAAACAGGCGCTTTTAGGGTTAGAGAGATTTCCATTTGCTCTTTAATTAATAATAAAAAATAAAAAATAATAATAATAATAAATTAATAATCATAAGTGGGCTTGGGCTACAAAGTAAACATATGGAAAGTTGGGCTGTTTGATAAAAGAAAACAAAGTTTAGAAATTACCCTATATAGCTGGAGGAAAGGGATATCCTCTTTGCTCGCGGTCAACGAAGCAGCATTCCCTCAACACATATGAGCTTAGGGGTGGGAACGATTGACCATTCCCGTGTGTAAGTGTGTAGCCAAAAACTCATACTTCTTAGGATTTGATTTTCTTTCTAGACTCCCTCCAAAACGCATGAAATGCTGGTATCCAACAACAACAACAACAAATGCAACAGGGTGTCTCTTCAATGGAAATCAAGACCCAACAACAACAACAAGAAACTCGATCTCAATCTAGTTTTTGTTCTTGTTGTTGTTGTTCTAGGCATCATAACAATTAAACTAATTTCAACATAATTGGAAGCTTTAGAATTTCAGGAAGCAAAAATGAAACCAATTTTAGGAACCAAGGAACCAATTTCAGAAAGCATAATTGGAAAAGGGAGCAATTTCAGGAACCAAAAAAGAAGGGAATAATGAAACAGAGCATGTTCTTGTTCTTTGTTCTTCTTCTTGTTATTGTTGTTCTAGACACCATAACAATTAAACCAATTTCAGGAAACATAATAGGAAGCTTTGGAATTTCAGGAAGCAATTCATAACTCCTTCACCATGAATTGAATTCATGGAAGCAAGATTTCTTCACCGTGAATTAAATTCATGGAAGTAATTCATAATTTTTTCACCATGAATTGAATTCATGGAAGTAGTTGTAACATTCCTTGTTGGCTCGTTGTCAATCACATTGCAACCATGCAAAAGTAAATTGGTCACCAAATGAAGATTCTTCTTCCACAAGTAGGGGGCTAAAAAACAACTTATAAAGTATTGGCTGAGATGAATAATTTTGAGGAAGTAGATCACATTAATGAGGCTAAGGGATTTTCTTGTTTTCGTTCTTTGAAACTCATCATCTATTCTTTGTTATATGAATAAGGGTCATGGATAGATTCACTAATGTTGAAAATAATGCAATTTCATATAAGTTGTTTTTTTGTATGGTAGAAAATGTAATACCCGAGGCTGACGAGGGTGGGGAGTGGTCGCCGATGCATGAGGCATATGACAAAGTGCAGCTCATGGCAACCTCTAGGCAAAAACCCAATTCACATTGGAATGAGAGGGATCCTGAGGCTGTGCAGGATTGAGACTGCATGATTGAAGGAAGACTTATAAGGATTGATGGGTACTACCTATACCAACAAGATACATCTTCTTTTCGGTAGCTCATTCCAAAAGAACTCTACGGTTAAGCGTGCTTGACTTGGAGTAGTCTTTGGATGGGTGACCTTATGGGAAGTTTCCCAGAAAGCGTGCAAGTGAGGACAAAGCTCGCTGAAAAAGACTCGTGTTGGTTTGTGGGGTCTGTCGGTCATCCTAAAAGCAGTTTGGGGTGTTACAAATTGTATCAGAGTAGACCTCTCCCAGTACGATGTGGTTCGGGACGAACCAAGCGGAAGCTGGTGGGCATGTAATACCCGAGGCTGACGAGGGCAGAGAGTAGTCGTCGGTGCACGAGGCATGACAATGTGCGGCTCCTGGCAACTTCTAGGCAAAAATCGAATTCACATCGGAATGAAAGGGATCCTGAGGCTGTGCAGGTCTAAGACTGCATGGTTGAAGGAAGACTTATAAGGATTAATGGGTACTACCTATACCAATAAGATGCATCTTCTTTTCGGTAGCTAATTCCAAAAGAACTCCACAGTTAAACGTGCTTGACTTGAAGTAGTCTTTGGATGGGTGACCTTATGGGAAGTTTCCCGAAAAGCGTGCAAGTGAGGACAAAGCTCGCTGAAAAATACTCGTGTTGGTTTGTGGGGTCAGTCGGTCATCCTTAAAGCAGTTTGGGGTGTTACAAATTGTATCAGAGTAGACCTTTCCACTACGATGTGTTTCGGGACGAACCAAGCGGAAGCTGGTGGGCATGTAATACCCGAGGCTAACGAGGGCAGAGAGTGGTCGTCGGTGCACGAGGCATGGGGGGCCTAGATAGCAAAATTAGGGGTATTTTTTGGATTTGGGGGGGGGGGGGGTCTGGGAGCAACATGGGGGCCTAGATAGCAATTTTCCAAAGTTTAAAGCAAAATATTTCCTTGCACTCATGCATTTAACTTTTTGTGCCTACGAATAACTCAATGTTCTCGTATTATCCCTTTTATTATTTTACTTCACCCCTAAATATATACTACAAGCCATGAAACTTTTCCTTTAACCTGTATTTTTATAGCGAGTTTTGATTTTCGTCTCTATAAAATAAAATCACTTGTTTTTATTCCTTGTTTTTAGTTTCTAATCGGTAACATTTTGACATTTTTTAACCTGATATGGAGTTATATAAGTTTAATATGATATAAAGACAAAATATGAACACATTTTGAACATAAAAAAATGTTATGATATTAACATTAAAATGAACAAAATTAGCCACTAAAAAACAAAAATAAGTGATTTTATTTTAGACGGACAAAAACTAATATATATATATATATATATATTCTAAATTCTAGATAGTTAACCTTTTGATTATCTTAAGTCTTAACCATAATCCGTCTTACCAAAAAAAAACTAATCCACTTAAACCAATGAAATTTAGCCACATCAACCACTTACATGACACATCAACCACAACCAATGAAAAATATATCATTTAACCATATCAACCACTTACACCACTCTACAATGCCACATCAAAATTCAATATAATTTGCACAATGTTTTTCTAAATTTAAAACCTAATTAAGAATTTCATCCAATTTTGGTCCTTTATTTTGGATTAATTTTGACCAATTGATAATATTTTGACCTTATATGAAAATAAATGGTCTAGAAAACTCTTCAAGAAGATATGGTGTTAAAACTACTAGCGACAAATTATACTAAATCAAAATAAAATCAATTGAAATGTCTATGCAAAGAATTTGGTTGGAAAGAAGAACTCATCTTTCTCACATTTTTCTTTTTTCTTGCTTCTACTCACAACCAATTGAGATGGCGGAAGGAGACGTCGTCGTAGCAAACGAACATGCTGGCAGATGAAGCAACAACAAATCGTAACCCTCAATCGTGATTAGATGGCATGAACGGCAATGGTGTAGCAAGAGATAGATAGAAACAATAATTTCGCATAGAAGTTATGTATCATATATACTCTCATCCCTAATAAAATTTGTGTATGGTGCTGCAAATAATTAGTGGTGCTTGGAATGCCAAGTCTCAACAACTGAACTGATGACTTTACACTAACACTAGCCTTTATATAATAGTAATAGATAAAACTTGGAAGGAGTGAGTAATTCAACCGGCTTAAGCTAAGACGGAAAGAAGTTACTCCCTCTGTCCCAAAATAAATGATCTGTTTGATCACCGACACGTTTGTGAATGCACAACTTTAATTGTTAATATCTTTAATTATATATTATTAAAAATTATAAAAATGGTATATTTTGAAAGTACTCATCGACACAAATAAAAAAATTAATATTAACAATTAATCATCGAGGTGAAAGGAAAAAAAAAAGGAATGAGACGAACAGAGAGATACGTATATAACATCGATGATGACGCGCGTAAAGCACGTGATGAGTATAAGATCTAGAGAGTAGTAATTTTTGCGGTGGTGCAGAAGAAAAAGAAGAAGAGAAAGAATCAAATCATAGATCATGAAAACTCACTCTTCCTCATTCTCAATTCTTCTTCTGATTCTATCAACAATATGTTTGCTTCTTCTCTCTTTCTCAATTCCTACCCATTCCGAAGTCATCACTTTAACCTCCGACACATTCTCCGATAAGGTAGCTTCCTTATTCCATCGATTCTTATTCTAATTTCAGTTTCTTGTTTAGTTAGGGTTTGTATTTAGGGTTTTATAGTTTTTAGTTTTCTTCTATGTTCTTCAATTCCTAATTCTCAATTTTTTCATTTTAATTTTATTTCGTTTCCAGATAAAGGAGAAAGATACTGCATGGTTTGTCAAATTCTGTGTTCCCTGGTGCAAGCATTGGTAATTAATTATTTTTATAAACTCTTCAATCATTGAAAATAATTTATTTATTATTTTTGCCGATAACCATGTTTAGAGACCGGTAGTCTGGTACTATTCAATTCGACTTTTTGTTTATCTGGGTTTGATTGTGTGGTAGCTCTATAATTCGGATTAGATTTTGTTCTGTGAGCTTAGGTCGGTTGGTAGGGACATTACATTATATATGCAGGAGTCTGGGTTCGAACTAGCTAGCCACTAGGCTACTCGACTAGAAAATTAAAAAATCGGATTATGTTTTATGTTAGATGAACCGCATTGATGATATTGATCCCAAAAAGGGAACGATGGGTACCGTTAATACGTGAACAGGAAATTATATGGCCATTATAATGATTGGCAGTGTAAAAAACTTTTTACAATTATAGTGTATATGAATTAAATCCAAATATTAATAATAATGATTGCTTGTTTGCCAGCAAGAATTTGGGTTCATTGTGGGATGATTTGGGGAAGGAAATGGAAAATGAAGATGAAATAGAGATTGGAGAAGTTGATTGCGGCACAGATAAAGATGTTTGTTCTAAGGTTGATATTCATTCATATCCTACATTTAAGGTTTTCTATGATGGAGAAGAAGTTGCCAGATATCAAGGTAATTACCCTTCTGTAAAATACATGGGTTTTATTGGATTCTACTAAATTGCCCTGTTATAGATTTAACTTAATTCACACATGCTCAAGATTAACCTTTGAGGTTACTTTGAATGGCTCTAACCAATTATGACTTGTTGTACTAAGTATTCATAATAAGTACTTTTATGATAGTCTTTTGTCATGAGTTTAGTAAGGGGAATATCTGAGTAAGAAGTCGTTGATGTTTCATGTTTGGTTAGGTCCATGCTTCCTGGGTATAACTTACTTTGGATTAGGATAGAGGTTGTTTGATTACTGATTTGGCAAACAGCTTTTTGTTTTCAATTCAAATATTACTATTTGAAAGAAAAAAAATTGAACGAAAACAAGATGGCATTTATATAATAAAAAGTGAAAATAGGAAATATAAACCATTTTCACAAACTGAACTGACCCTTGCCCTTCTGAATCCATTTTTTTAGTAGACAATTGGGAACATTTTTTACTTTTATGTTTTGTTTACCTGTTTTCATGAATTTTTACTCATGATTTCGAACCACCACACCACTACAACTATTACCTCTATTACCACTGTTATTATCGTTCTTGCCGCTGCTGCTGGAGTCGGTGGCAGAGCTTCACTAATGTTATTGAGGGGCCATCAACACGAGGAATATATATTGAACTTTTTCAGTTATGTATTGTAAATTATTTGTCGGTGTGATGGTTATTTTAGCTTTAGTTTTACCCTCTGCGCGGAGTCCAAATCATGACCATAACCTTTTTCCGTAATAAAATACAATAGAATTATAAATAATGGTGCATTGGACTGGAACCTATAACCTTGAATTTACAAAACATTCAATTGCCACTTCAAAGGTGATATGCGAAATGAGTAATGTGCAAACTATATATTAAAAAAAATAAAAATAACTTTCGTGTCCACGGCGACTCTCTATCCCCAAAAAGATCTGCCACTGGCTGGAGCATCTTTAAACCTAGGGGGGGTAGTTTTTTTCTTCTGAACTTATTACCATTAGTATCATCAATGGTCAATAAAGCTGTTTCATCATTAACATCAGCGTCAAACCCATCATCTAACCCCACCACCCTATCTTCCTCATTATCATCAAATGAATACCTTTAAGTGAGTTATTACTACTTTAAGTTTCACTCCATTCATCACTCCAGTTTTCTTCACCCAAGTCATAAGTCACACACCGTTCCCTTTATCCTTCAGTCCACTTAACACAAATAGGGGAATCAAAATCTGTGTCCACACTCACATTATACTCCACAAATACTTCAACTTCAGAATTAGTTTCAACAGCATAAGCAGACATTTGTAGTGCATTCTTTAAACGCAATTAATCAAATTAGTTTTGGATAATTTTAGTTTGTAAAACCAAATAATTTTCAAAAATAAGAATAGAATCGAGCTTGTCCCAAAACTTCTCTTGGAATTCTTCTATGATTGGTACCCAAAACTATCAAAGGTAAAAATAGGAATTCAGCTGTATGAACATGAAAAGTTCAGGTCTAAGTATAGTGAATAATGATTTCAGTGTTGGACTACTGAATTACAAGAAGAAATGAGTCAAAATGACTGGTAAAGCAGAAAAATATGCAGAATAAAGCAAAGGCCTACACAGGCAATTCAAGAAGCTTATTTTCTCCCAAGTCCCAATTGATTCTCAGACTGCCTCTTTCCCTCTTCTCACCCCATACACATATACTCACTCTTCGAAAATGCATCACCACACACCTCCCCACTACTCTCTCTTGTAAATCTGATCAGGTTCATCACACCTTGTACCAGGTTAACGGCTTAGTTATTATGGGCCTTGGGTTCACATAATTTTATATCATGCTTGGTAAACCAAACAAAAGTTCCCATTGTCATTACATCTACACAATTATGATCTTTCTAATGTGGAAATTCATAATTAAACCCTCACTACTACTTTCTCCTGATGAATGAAGGAGCAATATGGCACCTGTCACTTGTGTTAAATAACAATGATGGTCAAATGTGTTTTCTACTTACCGGATCTTGTGGTCTATGTAATTTTACGCCTTTGAGTTTATGGTAATAATATTAATAGGTACTATGCATCCTCAAATCACGTGTCAGTCATCTACTAAATTAACTTATAGCAAGGCTTTTATGATTTATTTCTATGCAATTTTATCAGCTTTGAAGGAAGAAATATTTTTAAAAAATAAAATAAACTGGAAAGGAGAAATTATTACTAATAATGATGGCACTAATGACCATTTTATAACTATCTCAGGTGGGTTTTGAACTATGTCCTTTGATGTTACAAAGTCAAGCTCTTACACTGAGCTAACACCCTTGAAGGAAAAATTATTTTTGTTAGTTTTTATAGTAACAAAAATGCTTTTTATCATAAACTAATTTATATTTTTTAGGTTTATATGACTTTTTTGTAATAGCTACTCCCCCTTTCCCCAACCAAAGCTAAGGAAAAGTGATAGATTACAAACTAATAAGATTTGACGGGGACACAAGACATGACATTGACATGTCGACAGCGGATAATTTGAAAAAAGTCAAACTACATGTGCCCAGTGCGACATTGGTGTTGGACACTGCATATGCCTTTAATATAAATTGTGCTTTTTATCATAACCCTATTCTTATTTTTGCATGTGGTGAAATCTTCAGGTACAACTTGTACAAGGGATGTTGAATCATTGAAAGCTTTTGTTTTGGATGAAGCTAAAAAGGCAGCGGAAAAAGCACAACTTGACAGTCATGAAGAATTATAGCAAGTTTTGAGGTATGCTACCAAGATTCCCACTCCAATCAGATTTATTCCTCTGTTCTCTCTATGGAATTTTGCGATGGTATTTCGTAAGGGAGCACTTAAAAATCTCAGTTGATGATGCTAAATCATTTTGTGGCAGCCATTTTTCTTTTTGTTTCGCCTTTGATATTCATTATGGGAAAGTTGCAGTTTAGGCTATTTTAATTTTTGTGAACTACCTAGAAGAATGGTTAACCAGTACTCTATTTAGGAATCATCTCAAATTGAAATATACTTACCACCATATTTGAAATTATAATTTTCCATATAATTTGTCATCCAACAAATTATTGCAGTAATTTGATTGATCATAGTTACTCTCATGCAGCAATTATCTAGACTACGACCAGCTCTTACTGCAAGTGGTGCACATATGAGATTAGTAAAGATACATTCTGCTATGTTTTGATCAACACTTTTTGTTTGACCTTGCTGTTGTGAATTTATAACTAATTCTGCACACTACCATTTTTGTATAATACTCCACAAAATTTAGTGTACTGAGGTTATCAACTACTATTTAGGAGCCATGATTGAGGAATTTTTCTTTCATCACTGTCTTTCAAATGCTCAAAATATTGTATTTTGTGGAACCTACGTGTGAAATTATTTTATGTGACATAAGCTCTAGGTTAGTAATGCTACTCTTCTTTCACGAGGAGTGCAAAAAACAATTTTTTTCAACACACTTTCGTTTTAGGTGAAATCAATGTGGATCCAAATTTCCTGTTGTTCTTCTTAACTTAATGAAAGTTTCTCTTTCCAACCCCATGTTTCTTTTTCATCCCTCTAGTGTGTAAAAAGAAAATCGGAAAATGTTCTCCAAATTTTTTTTAGTCTAAATAGTGTAAATTTACTGAAAATTTACACTAGAAAAAATTTGGAAAATGTTTCCCGAATTTTGTTGCACGCTAGAGTGGTGAAAAAGAAAAATGGGGGTGGGAAGAGTAACTATCTAACTTAATTACTTTATTTTTTTTTTTTAAGTTAGGCTAAAAGATATTTTTTAATCATCGTCTTTAATCCAAATTTCATTGGCTAAACTACACATTTGGTCCCTTATGTTTATTTTAGGTTTCAATTTGGTCCCTTACGTTTAAAAAGTTTCAATTTGGTCCCTTACGTTTATTTTAGGTTTCAATTTGGTCCCTTCCGTCAGTTTTTGCACATGTGGCAGACGGTTTGCTTACGTGGCAGACGGTTTGCACACGTGGATTGACATGTGGACACATGGACACGTTGACACGTGTCCAATTGAAATAGTGGAACAATGGGATCTGACGGAAGGGACCAACTAATGCAAACATTGATAATGTAAGGGACCAAATTGAAACTTTTTAAACGTAAGGGACCAAATTGAAGCCTAAAATAAACGTAAGGGACCAAATATGTAGTTTAGCCAATTTCATTTTCATCATTTATCTTAAAAAAGTAGTTTTGTCATTCATCTACACTAATTTATTCAAGTGGATCTTTTCCCCTTCCCATGAAATAGTTTCATGGAAATAGAAAAAAATAGTTTCATCCCAAGTATATACAGAAGAGAGAGAGAAACAAAGGAAAAGGAAAAAGAAAAATATGATGAGGGAAGGAAAATATTACCAAACTGCCCTTATATATATTGTGTAAGAAAAAATATGTTAAATTTATCTCATCTAATATATTCTACACAATATAGCATATTTTTTAAAATTTATTTTTTAGTCAATATTGAACTTATTTTATTGTTTTTGCACAATTATCTTTTTCTTCTTCATGCTTATTTTTTAAAAAATATTAAATTTATCTTTTTGAATCAATCTTAAATTTATAATTTTGTTTATTTATTTACACAATCAGTTGAATTTAGTTCGGAGGTTAATTCTGATACCAAGTGATTACAGTTCCTCCCGATGTGTTTAATTTATACAAGTAATTTTTAGTGCATGTCTTCAAACGTAAAAAGTTCACCGAATACAAAAACTTTGATTATATAAGCTCAAATAGTAAAAACTGTTTATCCAAACTGTTGTTGTTACTATTCCATGTGATTAAAGATAAAAAAAGAAAGAACAGAGTGAAAAACGAATGGATAAAGCAAAAACAAAATATCACATATTTAAATCATTGAAATATTGAATTGAATCTATCAGTCCCGTGGACAGAACAAGAGAGACGTCACCCACAAAACAACAACAACAGATCAGTGTCCTTTACACACAACAAGTGTACTGTTTCTTTTTTCAAAGAAAGAAATTTCCTAAAAATAATGCAATCCATGTTAAACATCCCTGGTCTTCCTCTCTGTCTCTCTGGGATCACACACCCTCTTCCTCTTTCTCATGAGTAACTAACTTACTACAATCTCTTTTTCTTTTCTTTTTTGTTTTCACCATCAGTTTAATCTGGTTCGGGGGTCAGTTATGGCATCAAGTGGTTTCAGCCCCTCCCAATTGCAGTTGCGTGGGATCGAACTGTGGTCCTCCCTACCAAGTTCGGCGTCAATCACCACTGAACCAACTAACGATTGATTACTACAATCTTTCTTTCATTTCACTTTCTTTCTCTAATATTAATATTATTATATCTTTTTGTTTTGTTGTTGTAGGATGGCAGATCATGATCGTAGGAGAAAGATCATGCTGCTGATGATGAGAAAGCAAAGATCACTTGGTAGAAGCAGAGAAGGTGTTATTATTATGAATAATAATATTCATGCAAATCAAGAAATGGGTATTCTTATAAACATTGCAAGAGAGTATTTTGATGGAGATCTGAATGATATCTTGTATGATCTCTACCACACTTCACCTGCAAGAGCTGCTTAGTTAATTAGCTTATCTATATTTTCATCAAAATTTCATTATTTGTCTATGGACGGCCTCTCTAGTTTATTTATTTATTTTTTTTTTTATATTTCTAGTTGTATGAATTATGCATGCAATTTTTATTTTACTTTAAATTCCAATGTTATTCAAGTACTTTTTATGATGATTAATTTAAATTTAAATTCTAATGACTAATGTTATTCATTATCTAAAGATTCTTGCTAAGTTTTTGAACAGTGGGGATAAAATGGATTTAGATACTATTACTAAGGATAAATATCATTGAAGATGACAACTTTATTTGAAAACAGAACAATACAATAACTAAGTTGGGGATGATAAAAAAATTTGTTTAGCAGATTACCCAAGTCCTTGCTCAATTGGTAAAAAAAGATTCAAAATTTTTAGATCGGATTTTATGATTGAGGTTGAATTTCGACTCCCTCACTTATGTGTATGAATTTATGATGGTTTTATCATTTTATTTATGTATAAAAAAAAATTGCATGTGTTTTGACTTCTTCACCTAAATAAAATGAGTTAAAATTATACATTTGATGAAAAATTGGATGTTAATCAATATACTCCGAGGAGCCACAATTATAAGCAAAATTGCACTTTTTAGATTAATTGAATAATTGATGTATCTAGACTATAATATAGACCAAATACATCTGTTATTCGATGAATCTAAAAAGTTCATTTTTTTCTTATATTTATGGTGGGAGGAGTATAAATTAGAGATTCATACACTCGATGTTAGGTGTTGGATGAAGAAAAATAAATTCAATTCATTATGTAATTATTTTTAACTCGATGTAACCATATCTTAGGAGTTTGTCCTCATTTTTTCCTTTTTATTTTGTTTTTAACTCACTTAACACATCAATATTCTCTATATATATACCCCAAATGTGAGATTTACTATATCCTTGATCTAGCAACAAAAACCACTCTTTCTCTTCCATTAAATCGAATACTTTGATACAATACTATCGAAACATTTGAGGGAGCATAAGAAATGGAGTGGATCATCACATTGAAGCAACCACACAAGTGTGTTTAGAAACCATATATTCATCTAAAATCTTAAAGACATTGCGTGTATGAATTTTTTTCATTTATATGTTGTTCCACATCTATACTATTTTATCAATTTTTTTTTTTTAAAAAACATTACTATTTCATTAAATATGAAACTTTTAACTCACATCAACATTTACATCCAATTAAAACATTACACATCATGCATGTATAATTTGATGGCAAAAGTTATGGTGCATAAGCCATGTTTATGCACCATGCATAAATACCCAAAATTGCTTAGTGCACCCCCAAATTTTTAGGGGGGTGCGTCAGAAATTTGGGGGTGCGCTAAGTAATCCGATGGTGCATTAAGCAATTTTCATTATTTATGTATGGTGCATAAAGAAAAAGCTTATGCACCATAACCACTCCCTAATTTGATATCTCTGCGAACTGAGCTAAACTCAATTTTGTTTAATATATATTCTAAATTCATTAAAAAAATCAACTTAATCTTTGTTTGGACAATATTATTTTCTTATACTATTTTATTAATTATAGCTTTGAAAATAGTAGAATAGGAATCATTTTTATATATTGAGAATACTTGTGTGTATTTTTTAATGTCTAAGATGATTGTCTAGATGATCTTATCTTTGAGTCAACCTTGTTTTTATTATTATTGATTGATGAGTGAAAATTATGGGGAAAGAAAGGGGAAGAAAATTTAAATAAATTATCATATTTTAATCATTTTGATAAAAAATAATGTGTTAAACAGAGACAAAATGAAGTAAAATAATTATAATACATTCTATTTAGTCTATTTTTTAATTGAGTGAAAACAATTTTTGATACATCATACCTCATCATTTGGAATGAATCTATGTTTCATTTTGCCCCGTTCAAATTCATTTTATTTCATTTTATTCCGTTTTGCTTTGTTAGTTTTAGAATATTCATAGAAAATCTAAAATAGATACTACTCTTTTTTTTTTTTTTTTTGAGCGTAAAAATAGATACTACTCTAATTTTGTAGATTTTACTTTATTCGTAATTCTTTAAACACACGACTGACATCCACCACAATCTTTTAAACACACGACTGTCATCCACCGCAATTTTTTAAATACGCGACTAATATCCACCGCAAATATTTCACCGTCGAAACAAATTGCAGTTTCCTGTTAAACACACGATCGACATCCACCGTAATCTTTCAAACACACGACTGATATCCACCGTAAATATTTCATCGCCGAAACAAAATCCATCTCCATATAAACAAACAAAGTAAGAAAAATCTTAATTACGGCAAAGATAAACCCTAAAAAAACAAAGAAATACGAGAAACCGTTGATGTGTTGTGTTCCATTGACATAGAACTTAGACTTGAATGTACTGAAAATTAACCCGGACATGTTACCGTTAAAAAAACTAGATTGAATAATTTTCTATAAATCCGAATGATGAAAATCAACAAAACGCATAATCAGCGCGTTTCATTACAGTGACCACTGCCGACTCGGCTTACGCAAGCTCCCATTCCCAAACCTAAACCCTAATTCATCACTCACTTTTCCCCCTTTTCTTGGTTCGTTACGGTTTCGATTTGTGATTTGTTTCATAATTTCTGCTTAATTTCTTCTACTTTTATCCTTTGCAGCATCATCTATTAGTTAAGAATTGAAATTATAGTTTTTGAATTTCACTGATTACTTATGTTTTTGCTCGTGGCAGAATGCTTAGAGGTGTTGATTCTGTGCAAAATGGATTTGATATCTAATTGCAAGGTATGGTGTTGAATTTTTCAGTGATTTATGATCATTTTTTATTTTGATTTATGATCATTTTTTTTTTTGTGATTACTTTTTTTTTTTTGTAACTTAAGTGTTGATCAATCTATAAAATGCATGTTAAAGTAGCCTTTTTTATACTAATGATGGGGATTAGGTCTCGTGGATTGGACTAGACTCCATCAATATGGTGAACTAAGGTTTGAATCTTAATGGGAGAAGTAGCCACATTTGGTGTCTGATGTTACTCAAATAGGATTACTTACGTGGCTGTGAAAAACCAAACAAAAAAGTGTTTTTTTTATGGCATTTGTGCAATCACCATTTTGTGCAGTTTGCTTTTGCGAACGGCTATTGGAAAATTAAAGGGTTTTTTTGTTTGCTTGTTTGAGTGGTGATGCCTAACGTGATGGATTTTTTGTTTACCTATTTCTTATGAGTTGTGTTGGTTATGTTTCTCTTTGTTTAAGTGCTAAAGCAATAATGCATAATGCAGTTTTTTTCTTTTTGGTGAATGGCAATATATGATTTATAGGCTAGTTCATGCCTAGTTCATCGGTTGTGTAACTTTGATTGATTTACTTATTGTGAAACTTTGATAACCAGGTTTTTATTGCCGGATTTACGTTTTGCTTTTTGCTTTTTAAGGTTTAATGCTATGGTGTATTAACCATGATGGTGTGCTTAACCGATCTAGTGACTTTTCATGTAGGAAAAATTGGCATATTTTCGGGTAAAAGATCTCAAAGATGTGCTTACTCAAGTAGGGCTTTCAAAGCAGGGAAAGAAACAGGTGAGATGATCAATATTACTGATCGTACATCTTCAATGTTAAGATATTGTCTTTGAAACTTGAGGGGTGGTTTTTAAATTTAAGTGTGATTGAATGGTGTTTATTTATTCATTACTTGTTATTGTTTTACATCATTTATTTATACCACTATTGCCATTTGATTACATGCAATCAGGAATACAAGTTTAAAAAGAAAACTCTTAGTGAGTATTTATGTTGTCAATCCAAGGAATGGACTTTCATGACTATTATAATTACGGAGTTAAGACCATACATTATTATTTTTAATTGTTTAGGACAATGCAATAATGTCAATACTCCTTTTTCTGTAGGATCTTGTCGATAGAATATTATCTATTCTCTCGGATGAACAAGGTATGATTATATTATCTCTTACCCATGCACACACATGATTTAACTTTTAGTATTCACATCACTCTATTTGCATTTTGTAACTTATGTCTATTTGATATGTGTGAAAAACTGAAAGCTTATAATATTATTATATTCAAAGTTTTATACAATATGCATGCGTAGCACAGTTATTATTATTTAAATTCATAACACCCATATTTTGCAACTGCTTTATTTATCTTTGAATATCTCATTGGATGTTGCAAATTGTAGCATGTGCATCAATTTTCTTTAGTTCAAGTCAGATGAAAATTCTCGAGAATGCAGTTAGTTCTTTCATTTGCACACACTAAATGGTAAATCTTCCTTAGTTAAAATAAGAAAACCCTAAATAAAAAATATCAACATACTATATGAAGGTTTTCATCTGTATATGGGTTGAAGTATTTCGTAATACATCTTTTGCTTTAAAAATCAAAGAGTAAAATTTAAGGTTTCAACTTTTAACGTGTCCCAACTTGGATGTCTCCTTTTGCCTGTATGTTTTGTTATATGCAGCAACAAGGTAATGAAGGGCGGTGTTGTTAAATAGCAGCAACGCGTAGAGCCATGGCAGAATAGCGTGGCGGATTTTATGCCATCTGCCATAAGAAATTTGTGTAACGCCGCCCGACATGGTGGTGCCATAGATTACAATCCCACATTTATATGGTGGAATTTTGGACATCCGGCATTGACAGCATTGATGATGAACGGTCATCATCAGGCCAGCCCAGGCTTTATGCCATAATGCAGTAGTGCCACGGTTTCTTGGGAATTTGTCATCATCAAGCTTCAAGGCATAGTGCATGGTAGTTGGAAGATCCGCCTCCGTTGACTCTCCAGGCCATGCTTCCTCTGTTATTTGCTTGATATTTGCTCATCAGGCAACATGCACAAGGCAACCAGCTAAGTGCTGACAAAGGGGGTGGGAGTGACGACATTGCTTCGCCGAGTGCATGGGGTTGGTGGTGTTTCTCACTCTTCTGCGTGTCTGTCTGCAAGACATTCACATTATTTTTTTTTTTATTCTCAATTAAATTTCATCAAAAGAGAAGGCTGGTTGGCTCTTCTGTTGTGCTCTAAACTGGCCGAGTCAAACGTGTTTATACTGATTGAGTTACATTTACAATCTGATTTGAGGCTTGGACTGGTTGGACCCGCTAGTTTTAACTTTCAAAACACTGCTTTAGGAGTGGTGGCAAATTCTATGATGTCATATTTTATTGAATATGAAATTTGGAATATTTAGCTTTTGTGCTTCTGATATTCAATTTTGTGTTTTTAATATGTGAAGTTGTGTTTCTGATGTTTCTCCCTTTTCTCCAGTAAACTAAGCAACATGTTACTTTATTTTTTTGCAGTTGTCAAAATAAGTGCTAAGAAGAATGCTGTTGATAAAGAACAAGTGGTAAAATTAGTGGATGACACATATAGGTCAGTGTCAAAGACTGTATTGATACCATTTTCTTCATCTAATTTTGGTATGCTTCTGATTAATGTAATGGCTGAAGTTTTATAGATAAGTCCATAGTTAACACATGATTTGGTGATCTGTTTTTAGGTTTGCTTTAGGTTGACTATACTGGTGCATATATGCCATAATGCCCTCATTTGTAGTTTTTCTTTCATGATGTTGTGTGTTTTATTTTCCCCCAGAAAATTACAGGTATCTGGAGCCACTGATACAGCATCAAAGGGGCACGGTGCTTCAGACAGCAGTAATGTGAAAATTAAAGGTGAAGTTGCTGATTCCTCTCAATCAGATACAAAGGTTCGCTGTCTCTGTGGAAGTTCATTGGAAACAGATCTATTGATCAAGGTGTAATATTCAACATATTTCCTCTATCCTCATTATACATTCTCATATGATTTCATTGATCATTTCCTTTGTTTTCCTTGATGTCATGTGATTTTAATTTAGAACCCAACTGACAGCATATATTTGATAACTATGGCATTGTTTACAGTGTGAAGATACAAAATGCCCTGTGTCGCAGCATATCAACTGTGTTATTATTCCGGATAAACCCATTGAAGATCTCCCGCCACTTCCAGATAAATTTTATTGTGAAATATGCCGTCTCAGTCGTGCAGACCCGTATGTCATGTTCCCTTGTTATTTCAGCTTATATGGGGTGGGAATAAATTGTTTGAAATTTTTTCCTCCATAGTATTGTGTTGAATTTTTTTATGTTCACCACAAGAGCCATTGGTGTTTCTATCTCACCAAGGGTTTGTGTTGGTTCAAGTAATTCGGTTGTGATTTTCTATTACCGAGCTGTTATATCTGCTATTGGTCCATTGAACTGAGCTTAGGAGCTGTCTGGCAATTTTAAGAACCATTTGTTTAAAAAGTTCAAAAAGAACTGATTCCATCATGCAACTTTTATTAGATGCTACTGCCTACTATTTTCAACTTACAAGAAAAGTCAGCTTTATTTACTGTCTTTTCTTTTTCAAAAAAATACTAATTTTTATTTTCAAACATCTTTTAATCGAAAAGATTTTTGTCAGAAGGAAAAAAAAATTGAATGAAGAGCATAAGGAATGACTTTGCCAATTATCAAACTTAATTTAGTATAAATACAAATGCTTGGTTATTGTTAGATAAAATTGATTTTGCTTCCAAATCTTAGTTGACTAGAAATGATGAGAAGTATTTTTTGCTTTAGGTTTAAACCTTCACACCAAGTTTTACATCACACTTAGAAATTCAAATTTGTGAAGATGGTTCTTGGTGGGACTTCATATCTTTTTATTTGTTTTCCTTTCATGTATGTGATTATAATTTTCTGGGTTTGCTAACTAAGTTTTGTTGCATTAGATGGTTTTTTAGCTGTCTTATTTTGTTGTATTCCCATTTAATTGGAAGAACTTTTCTATCATTTTATTATTTTTTATTTTCTTTAATCCACATGCTCTTTCTCTATATTACAGGTTTTCGGTTTCAATGACACACCCTTTATATCCAGTAAAGTTGTTTACAACCCATATTGATGGGTGAGTAACTTATGTTGATTTTGTGGAAGCTGATATAGTTGTGTAATTGTTTTAATTTGTCTTCGAGCAAGATGTGTTGTTTGTGTAATTTCTTATATGCCATTTGAAGATATTTGTTGCCTAAGCTTGAACTTAGTCAGTAGAGAGTAAGATGTTCTTCATATCTTATATGACACTAGGTGATATTTTGTTGTCTAAATTGGTAGAGACTTGCATATTCTTCATTTTGGCTTGACTACTATCCATTTCATTTAGGGTAGTGAGTGGAGGTGAGGGTCAGGTGAAGGAGGGGGTGTCTAACTCCAATAGTGAATACAAATACACGTGCTTTAACTGCTGTGTACTCCCTCTGTTCCTTATTACTTGTTGCTTTTGTAGAAAAAGCTTGTTCCTATATACTTGTCATTTTCAATATACAATGCAACATTTGTGTAAAACTTTTTCTAATAATGCCTTCATTTAATTAAATAATCCATCTAACTATTCCACTACCACCGGCTTTTAATCACTCTAATTAATACTAATTAATATGGGCATTTTAATCTTCATACATTATTTTACTACATAAGACAACACAATTAATCATTTTCTTAAGAAGTGTGTATGACCTAAAATGACATTTATAATGAGACAATATATTAGTATATATTATTTACTATTGTTGAAACCCATTTTTTGTTGTGGCTTTCTACTTGAAAGGCTTGACCGTATTTCTGTTTGTATGGTTCAGAAACAACCCTGTGCAGGGTGTTGAGAAAACATTTCAACTTACAAGAGCAACCAAGGATTTGTTATTAAAACAAGACTTTGAAATTCAGGTTAGTTTTGGGTTCTCTGTGCAAGCATAAATGTGTAACCTTCTACTAATCTAATTAAGCACTTTGTGATGTTTGCCGAATGACATCATATGTAGGCTTGGTGCATGCTTCTGAACGACAAAGTTCCATTCAGGATGCAATGGCCACAATATGCAGACCTACTGGTCAATGGTATGTTATTATTATTGCAAATAATCTTCTCTTGGGGTGTTATTTTAGTTCCATTAGTCTAATTATAAGCTCATAATTTTAATGTAAAATATAAATTAATTTTTTGAAATTCATGAATTTTGTGGCTGTATTGATTGTTTGTTCTATTTGATTATGATCATATAGGTTATTCTGTTCGTGCAATTAATAGACCTGGCTCACAATTGCTTGGGGCTAATGGTCGTGATGATGGCCCAATTGTGAGTTTATTGTCATTAATTATTATAACTATTCCAAACTTTCTTCAGTTGTCTTATATATCGTGTATTTTAAATGTAGATATTTATGTTGGGGAGCTGGCTAATCATTTAGCAGTGCTATATTAAGTTTTGCCTATCTTGTTTTCATTCAATTTCTTAATATTATTTTTCTTTTTATTTTGTTAGATCACACCATATACAAAAGAAGGAATTAACAAGATTTGTTTGACGGGGTGCGACACTCGCATTTTTTGTTTAGGGGTCCGCATTATTAGAAGGCGCACCGTGCAACAGGTAGTAGCAGTCTTCCTTAACTTTAGTAAGTTTGATGTTGAGAATCTGCGTGCGGTATGGTATCAGTCCAAACTTTCTGATATCTGAGGCTGATTCCCGAGAAATTGTATAAATTGGAGTGCTTGTGTGGTTCTTTTCTATGTCAATTTGAAGAACACGTGTTTTAATCATTGGTCTCAACTTCATAGCTCCCAACATAAATGAAATCACAAACCAAAAAACCTGAACAGCCCTATTTTGCAAAATTGCAATGAACTCAACAAGCTTATTAGGTGAATGGTCTCAACTTTGATGAGTTGAGCTGAGACCTTGCTCTACAAAACTATATTTGACTCTAATGAGGGGAGCTCAGTTCCATCATATTTCAATCTTTAGTCATTTCAAACCTTATGATTTTTCAATATTATATATGTCTATCGATTTTGAACTTGTTATGCTCTTTTTTGCTAAGTTGTGGATCTTTCATGATTTTTTATTTTGTCCATTAATTGTCTCGTTTGGTTCAGTCTGGTCTTTTTTCAGACCTCGTGCTTTATTGTTGTGACTTTTGTCTTTGATATATCTTACTAAGGTGTTTTTTTGGGGTGTAAGTGGGGGGATGAGGGATTTATTATGATATATTTTCATCAAACTGCATTTTGGGCATACCAATTTTTTTTTATATAACAAAAAAAAAGTTATTTTTTTTAATGAAGTTTTGGTATTTCTAAATAAAGCAAAATAAAATTGTACACTATTATTATAATTATTTACCTATCCTTTTATGCTTATGTTAGTGGTCTAAATTTTGTTTGACCCTGCACGCTTTTGCAAAGTGCATCAACTTGCTTAACCATTTGACTTGGAGAGAGGCGTGTGCATTGATCCTAAATAACACAATGTAAACGGGGTTGAGGATAAGTAATCCTTTTAAACGTTTAGAAACACTAGGGAGGAAACAGAAATAATGAGGGAAAACTAAGATTGCTGCAAACCTAAGACAAACAATGTAATCCTTGAATTAAATTTTTATCGGTCTATACTGTTGAAATGTGTTTTGGTGGTATCTTGAGTTTTTAAAGCTTCTATGTTTTGATTGAACTTGCAATTTCTGCCATATGTGTCATAAAATTAAATAATTTAGTCTCTGGTAACTAGGTCCTGAGCTTGATTCCAAAGGAGTCTGATGGTGAGCGTTTTGAAGCTGCTCTTGCACGTGTCTGTTGTCGTGTCGGGGGTGGAAATTCAGCCAATGAAGCTGATAGTGACAGTGATCTGGAGGTGGTTTCAGATACTTTTAGCATCAACCTCCGTTGTCCGGTAAGGCTTTGATGTATTGGATTATTTTAGTAATTCAGGAAGTTTTACAAACCAGTCGTTGAAGTTTTAAAAAATATTATGTTCTTGTCAAATTTGTAGATGAGTGGTTCAAGAATGAAGGTTGCAGGAAGATTCAAACCTTGTGTTCACATGGGTTGTTTTGATCTTGAAGTTTTTGTGGAAATGAATCAACGTTCAAGAAAGGTAATATCCTCAGAAACTGTACATGCTTTATCTTATTCCTTTGTTTGTATTAAAATAAGTGTTAAATGAAGCATTAATCGTTTCTGCAGTGGCAATGCCCCATATGTCTCAAAAACTATGCATTGGAGAATATCATTATTGATCCTTATTTCAATCGCATCACTTCTATGGTAGTGTTTTTCATCTTTGAGCTTCATTTCTCTCCTTTGTATTAGAGTCTTATGTGCTTATTATTGAAATTGGTTTTTGGCACAGATGAAAAACTGTGGGGAAGAGTTTACAGAGGTGGAGGTGAAGCCTGATGGTTATTGGCGTGTCAAAGCTAAGAATGAAAGTGAATGCCGCGAGTTAGGGAATCTTGCTAAATGGCACTCCCCCGACGGATCCCTCTCTGTTTCGACTAGTGGAGAAGACAAGAAAGTGGAAACTTTGAATGTCAAACAGGAAGGTGTTTCAGACAGTCCTAATCACTTAAGACTTGGCATTAGGAAAAATTGTAATGGAGTTTGGGAAGTAAGCAAACCCATTGACACAAACACCTCTTCTGATAATAGGTTGAATGCAAATTTAGGAAATCATGAACTCGTGGTTATTCAAATGAGCAGCAGTGGCACTGGAAGCGGATTGGATGGTGATGATCCAAGCGTAAATCAGAGTGGTGGTGGTCATATAGATTATTCTACTACCAATGGGATTGAGACGGATTCTATGCGTCACACTAATGTTAATTCAACTTATGGAAAAAGTATTCCTAACATTTCTGCTCCAATAATGGTTGATGCAAATATTATTGTTCTTAGTGATTCTGATGATGATGATATATTAGTATCTCCTACAGTTGGTTGCAACAATAATCAAACTGGTGATGCAGTTGATGTTTACTCGGTGCCTCCACCTGGAATTACCGATCCATATGCTGGAGATCATAATATTGATGGAAATCCATGCTTGGGAGTTTATGATAATCCCGGTGATTGTTTTGGGGTTCCCTCTGTCTGGCCATTGCATTCTGGAACTCAGGCAAGCTCAGGATTCCAACTATTCAGTTCTGACGTGGATGTGTCTGATGCATTAGTTCATGGCGATATTAATTGCTCCTCATCACTGAATAGTTATTCATTGGCTCCGGACACTGTTCTGGCATCTAATACTCTACTACCAAATTCATCCACTGATCAGTCCGACACTGATTTAAATGGTGGCTTGGTTGACAATCCATTGGCATTTGGTGGAGACGATCCCTCACTTCAGATTTTTCTTCCTACAAAACCTGCTGAATCATCTGTGCGGCATGAATTAAGAGACTGCACAGATGTGTCGAATGGCGTCTGTACAGAGGATTGGTTCTCTCTTAGCCTTGGAGGTGGGGCTGGTGGCAGTAATGGTGATGCTTCCACACCAAATGGTTTGAGTTCTGGACCGCAAATTACATCCAGAAAAGATGCCACAGATCCTTTAACTGATACCGGTTTGTTACTTTCTGAATCTAAATCTATTTTTGTGTGCAAGTTATTCCTGTAAATTTCATTATGTGACAGTCGTAGCCCATCAGAGTAATGTTAGCTAGTGAAGCAAGTCATTAACTTACCCTCACAATATATTAGGTCTCTAGTGTATTCATGTTCTAGTTATGTTCTAGTTTAGTAATTCTAAATGTCATTTTTTTTCCTTTGACTTTCTTGACTTGTTTTTCCTCATGCAGCTTCTTTGCTTCTTGGTATGAATGGTGCTGGTTCTGATGAAGCAAGTAGGAAAAGATCAAATGGTCCTTTCTCATTTCCCCGCCAAAAACGTTCAGTAAGGCAGCGCTTGCATCTTTCTATTGATTCGGATTCTGAGTAGACGGAATTACACCTCTAATAGCTTTAGACATCCTTGCCGTTGCATTTTGAGTAGACATCCTTGCCATTGCATTTTGTAACTAGAAACTGATGAAGTTAGAGCAGCATTTTTGGTCCCAGGAAGTTAAAGTTGTTGTGTTATGAAACATCTCTGATGGAACAGCGCTACCAAAATTTTCCCTTGCGAAATCCTTTTCCTATAGGGTGTCATTTCCCTATTGCGAAAGAAATATGTTGGCTGGAACTGTCCTCAGTTATTTATGCAGATATATGTTCCGAGTTGTCCTAACGACAACACATGACAGGTGCTGCTTTTGTCCAGATGGGCATTTAGATTGGATAGTTCAAGTTATTATATCTGCAATTTTGTCTCTCCTGCTGATAACAATTAACCTGTACAGTTTCAGCCAACAAATTGAATAGGAAAATGAAAAGTTTTATTATTTACACCCAGGTCGACGCTCGCTTTTGTAATATATATGGTTGCTAATATTTTGTAATATAAATTAGGAACTAGATAGAGTGGCTTCCTGGATTAGCAAATTTTTATGAGGATCAACATTTCATCCGTTGTTGTATTTAGTTCTAGCTCACAGTGTTCCAATTTGGAGCACAGCTTGAGTTGAATTGTTGTAATATAGTACAAGCTTCAATGTGGTGGAAATATTGAGCCTCTGCGCTGGTTTGTCGAAATGAAAGGACAAATTGCAATATTGTCTTTTTTGGGGTTTTTTATTTTTATAAATTTTCTCCACATGCTTGTTCAAAAAAATAAATTTTCTCCACATGAGATGCTCGATGTGTTTGTAACTTGTGAATTGTGATGACACGACATATAAGTTGTGAATGGCAGGGGCGTCTCTAACTATTTAGAGGCCCTGTTCAAATATTAATAATAAACCTTATTTTAAAACAATTTTAAAATGACAAATATTAACTTTATATTATTAGACAAAAATAAATCGTATGGAATAAAAATAAAGCTTCATGCACTACTATATATAGGTACTATAGCAGATTAAAACTTCAAGTGATATACTCTCTCCAACCTCGAATATAAGCAAAAATAAAATAAAATTGAAAGTCTCAAATATAAGCAAAAATTACAACATTTTTTATAAATATATACTGATTACACTGTTTTGTGGTTTCCAACATAACTTTACTCTATTTCACCAATACATGCAACTACTAATGTCATAAACAAATCTAAATAATACACTTTATCCATTTTCTTAAAAGTGTACTTTTTTTTTGCTTACATATAAGACTAGAGAGAGTAGTAACAATAAAACATTATTATACAAAAAGTATATTAATAAAATATCACATAGATGTGTTTAAATAAATCTGAGGCCCTTAAAAATGGGAGGCCCTATGCAGTAGCACATCTTGCACATGCATAGGAGCCGCCCCTGGTGAATGGTGCACAACTTTTATAAATCATTGGATTGAATGGTACCACATATCCAATTGTAGGCGGTATCAAATACACAAGATTAACCCCTCTTTCCTCGATCATTTTATCATTCTATAGTTGCTATCAAGGTTGTCAGAATTGAAATTTTACGTTAATTCATTTTGTTTAAGTAGAATGGAATTGTAAACTTAAATCGTAAACTCTTGGAGTTTATCTCACATATATATATATTATTAATCAAGATGAGACCTAACAATTTTGGTGCTCTGGACAACCTAAAATAAACTTGGGGTGTCAAAATAAATATAAAAAGGATCATGTTAAACAGTGCCCCCGGAGCATTTGTTAAGCATACTAAAAATAGAAATAAAAGATAAAATTAATATTGATAAAAGAACTTTTTACATTCTCGATATATTGAATGCACAAATTCCGAGATAAAATTTCCATATTTATATGCTTAACTAGTGCCATGGGAGCTCTGTTTAGCATTTTTCATATAAAAAATGTTAGTTACAATTTCTTTAAAATATGAATAAAAAACTAAGCAGCACATTTTTTTAACCAAAAATCTAATAACACTCTATACTATGCAGTGACAATTGTTAATTATTTAGAATAATAAACTTATCCCTCCAATTTTCAAGACAAAGAGTAATCTGAAAATCACCGAGGAGTTTTTTTTTTTTTTTTGTTACATCACTGAGGAGTTAAAAAAATACATCAATTATTGTTCAAATATTTTTTATAAAATTGTTGCTCAAATTATAGATCAAATTTATATACTCGTAATTGATAATTTAATTTTAAACTTAATCTAAAATTTTAATTTTATTTTTAATTTAAAAATAAATGTTATAAATATTAATTAAAGAAAATATAAAAAATTATTAATATTTAATTAGTTTCAATTAAAAAAAATCAATTTTGAATGTTAGATAATTCATATTCAATTGATTTTTCCCTCATTCTCAAGAATTGAATGTGATTATAGTCATGCATTTTAATAACAAATAACACCACAACGATATACCCATCAATATATCTTGTAAAGAATAATCTCATATTCTTTGACTCATACATCATGCATGTCATATGAGAATGACTATTATATATGATAAAATATAAAGTGATCGTAAATTTTAATCTCCATAAATTTATTTTATTTATACCGAACCAATATTTTATATATATATATATATAGGGGAGGGATCAAATTACACCGGTGTAACATTTGAGTAATGTTACACCGCTCAATAACGCTTTAATGAATTCAAATTTTACAAAATCCACCGTTGGATTGAAAGTTTATATCGTATAGATCATCTATGTTGAGTTTTACAAAAATCTAAAATCGTTTGATATGTTATTGAGACACATCAAGATTAACGGTTTATGCGTTTTTATTGAATGCCGTTAATCTTTATGTGTCTCAAAAACATACCAAACGATTTTAGATTTTTGTAAAACTCAACATAGATGATCTATACGATATAAACTTTCAATCCAACGGTGGATTTTGTAAAATTTGAATTCGTTAAAGCGTTATTGAGCGGTGTAACATTTGAGTAATGTTACACCGGTGTAATTTGATCTCTCCCTATATATATATATGTATCTATTATTTATCAAATAACTTGTTAGTTTGTTTTGGTATTTTATTGGTGTTCCTCTTATATACGGCGCCATTGTTTTGTAACTTCCCTTTTACGGGTCTTTGTTCATTTTGAGCAGAGACTTGATTATTATTATTATTAATAATATATTTGCCGTTAAAAAAACGGTTATATTTAAATAATCACATAAGATTTTGTAATATTCTATTATTTTATTAAAATATAATGGCTTAACTATACATTTGGCCCCTTATGTTTATTTTATGTTTCAATTTGTTCCCTTACATTTAAAAAGTATAATTTGTCCTTACGTTTCCACAGTTTGCATTAGTTAGTCATTTTTATCAGTTTTGTTACATGTGGTAGACAGTTTGCATATGTGGACAGACACGTAGACACTTGGACACGTGTACAGTTGAAACAATGTTAGTGACAAAACTAACGGAAAATACTAACTAATGCAAATGATGGAAACGTAAGAGATCAAATTGATACTTTTTAAACGTAAAAAATTAAATTGAAAACTAAAATAAACGTAAGAGATCAATTATGTGGTTAAGCCAAATATAATTGAAAACCACTTACGAGTATCAAAAATCTTATTTCTCTAACTATTAATGTATCTCCTATGTTCCTTTGTTCCCTATTATAAACTAAAATCCATTCACTTATCATTAAATAATTTATGTCTCGATTTATAATATAAATCAGATACACCTCCTATTTAATATATCTAAAAAAAAATAAAAAATTTCTTACAAAAAGGAACAGAGGGAATAAAAAATTATAAAAATAAAAAATACCTGAGTGTTAAAAATCACTTCCTTCTGATTATTAATATATACTATTATAAAAAATTCCCACCTAGACTTTGTTTGTGTTACTAAAATGATAATATTTCTTTTTAATTTTATTTTTATTTTATTCTTTCTTTTGCTTTTTGGGTAAGGTCATCAATAAAAAATAAATATTTGTGTTTTTTTATTTTATTTTTAGATTTTGAATCGTTCAAGAGATGAAAACATGCAAGTTTAAGTGATTTTATCGATGTGTAAACTCGTTTTGACTCATGATTTCACTCAAAATAGTTTTTTAACTACGATTTAACACGAAAATTATACCTAAGAATGTATGATTGATGAAATTTACAATTTAAAACGAAATTTTAACAACATTAGTTGCTATGACATCCTGCTGCAGTAACTAGCTCCATAAAAACAATGCATCAACGTCGGTTTTCTCTCTTCACCATGCGTGATTTGCCCAATTTGTGTGTAAATTTGAACGACTACGTGCCTTGTTTGTAGTTTGTAAGTAAGTATAAGTTAATGATTATGCTCGTTTTAGAATTGAGACAAAAACATTCCTAGTTCGTCGCATTCCTAACATCACAGAAACTCACCACATACCATATGTAATTTAATGCGCCGAACATCACCATATAAGTATAAGTTAATCTATTTGTGTGTGCAACTACCAAATTGGAAAAGTCACTAAAGGATGTGCATTGTAAATAAACAATTTCAACCAATAAATTGAAACACATTTTGATACAATTGTTTAGCGTTTCATTGATTACTATTAGATTGATCAATATTTAATTGACAAAGAGATTAATTGATTAATAATATTCAATTTCAAAATTACCTAAAAATATGAATTTTTTTTTACACAACTAAAAAATAGTAATCAATCGCGGTAAACATGCAACTAGATTCTAAACACGGTTGGAGAAGAATCTGGTTGACCTACTGAGGATGACTTTGAAGCTTCCATAATCAGTGGTGTTTGTTCCAAACAGCTTTGATTATCATCATTCATCATCCCAATTGTCATCTTCTCCACTTCTTCTTGTGTATGTATATGAATTTTGGATACCATATCACAAAATTCACTGCAACCAAATGGGTGAGTGTATTTTTTCAGTATGTATCATATCACCAAAAATATATGATAAAGAATGAATTCAATGTGAGTGCAGAAAAGTGATGGCCAATGATAAGGTGCCACTTAAGGTAAATAAAGCAGAGCTAAATAAAATGAGTCTAGGAAGATGAATGAAACTTACTTCCATGGATCATCCCCAACAACCATAATGTCATTTTCACTGTCAGTGTAGAGGATTCTCCATCCCTTATCAGAATCTCTTAAAAGGCCTTCCATGGCAAATAGTCTCTCTAGTTCACTCACCAGATCATTGTAGCTGCTCAATCTTGAGAGATCAACGGCTCGTCCGACTAAGCTACCTTGCTTGTGAACCTTCATTCAGTACAATACGCGTCGGCAAATTGTCAAAGGAAGAGAGAAAAATGCATATCAATCACAATATAACTTTGTTGCTATCGTCGCTCACCTTTGTGCAACTTCTTTTAGCAGAGTTCTGTAAATTTGGTGAGGTGGTTTCCGCCGCAGACAAGGAAAATCCAAATAGTTTGCAAGGATTTACCTTCCCCTTAAAATTTTCATCATTTGAAATCCTCATGTTTGCACCTAGAGAAGTAGCAGCCGAAATATTGTCCTGCAGCTTCTGCTCGTTTTGGATTGCGAAACTTGACAGTCCAACTTCATTTTTCAATGTACCTATCTGAGCTGAAGGAGTGTTAAATGGAACACTCTCTAGGTTGAAATTTGTGGATTTAGAGCACAAAATGCTGCTACCTTGGCCATAAGGAAAATAGGAACTTTGAAGAATTTCCGACCCTAAAGAGTGAAAGTTAGGTTTTGTTGCTTGCTGATGCAGGTTGTAATTTGTGTAACTGACATTGGTTTTACCCCAAGAATTAAGGTTTAAATCAACCTTTCCTGTCAGGGATCTCAATGGACATATTTCTTGACCTTGCAAGACCCTAGGAAACCGGTTCGTTTCCGTGAAGCCTGCGTAACTAGAAGGGTGAACCCTCGTAAACTCAGCAGAAGTAATCTTTCTTGCTCCAGTTGATGCATGATTAGTATGAGAATGACTTAGAGAATTGATATCAAATTCTGCCTTCTTAGTTACTGTGTCACATCCATAATATAGTGACATAAAACTTGTTTTTTCTTGACCTTGCAAGACCTTGGGTGATCTTATAGACTCCTCAAAGTCCATAAACCCGCCGTCTCCTGATGCCAAGAAGAGAAGGTGATTAGAACACATTAAGTTTAGTGATTAATTCTATTTAGCTATCTCGACATTTGGATTCATACCAGTGATAAGGTGACTGGCGGTGTCAGCTTGATGATCCGTCCGGAGTTTCTTCAGCCTTCGAGAAGATTGAATGTTCAAGAGAGGGAGAGAATTAGAAGGATCAATCTCCCAAGGAGAGACTCTATCTTGTCGATTAGTCTCAATATCCTCATCCCATCTGACCTGTTGGATATCACAGGTAGCTTTTATTGATCAAAGCTATCACCATTTGGTAATTAATTTATTAATGAAATCTGTTAAAAAATGCATACGCTTCAAGAAAAAGTTGGTGAAGATAATTATCAATAGAAAATGCTAAATGTATAATATGGTTCGAATTCTGAAACAATCCCGGTCAGACTTTACTTACCTCCTAGTGGGCCTCCTTCCTCTCAGAACCAGGGGGTTAAGACAAAAAAATATGCATAATATGGTTGTAACATAGTGCATAGTAAAGAAAAATAGAAAATGTACCATAAGGCATCTCCATTTTGACTTGGGCCATTTATAGGGATCCAAATCACTCATTCCAATCACTATACCACCGCTAAACCTGCAAGACTTGAAAATGATATCATATTCCTCACCAGTCAACAGATTCTTTTTGGTTTATGGAATACAAACAATGGCTAAAGATTTATAACTGTTGCTATAGCTGACCTTCTTTCCGAAGATTCGTCCATTTCAAATTTCATTTTGAATCTTGTCCCTATGGTTACCGGACTCCTAATGCTTTTAACATACTTTTGGTAAGGGACAACAAAATCCGCATGACTTGCTCTATATTACATCAAATTCAAACACATTAGTTGAAATCCTTTACCGAGCAAGAAGCAGATAATTGTTCATAAGACAATCTGCTTCACATGTCATATATCAAAAATTGTGCCCACAAATGAAAATCCAATATCAAATAATTAGAGCGTGAACTTCATTCATTATGCAAAACAAGAAAAGTATAAGTACCTTGGACTGTAGAAAACATGGAACATGCTTTTTGCAGAGATAGCATTAGCTACGGAGGAAAGAAAACTCGGAGAACAACTCTGGTTACCAACAATTGATTCAGGAAGACCATTTCTCGGTCGAGCAGCTCTTCTGATTCCCAATCTTAACTCACCATTTTCACCCCTACATCGTGATTCATGAGCAGTAAGGTACATGCAAATATTTTTATTTCGAAGCATAACAACGATAGCAGGAACAAAATATGAAAAATCTATCATATAAAGATTAATGCCGATAAAAAAATACTCAGTTCGACACAAACACTCGCACACCTTAGAAAGAGCACTGCATCACCAGAAACAAGATTCTTTTGGCTAACAAAAATACTCCAGCCAGTAGTGAGCAGATGCCTCCTTGGCTGACCTGACAAAGATTACAACATGGACTTTTCTGGTTCATTCATAGTCGATATATGAATCCGACTCAACACAATACTACCTGGTCTTAATAAAAATGTCTAAATTTTTATTGAACTCTACTCAAATATAAGCAAATGTCAACTAAGCTATCCGCATTTAATGTTATTATACCAAAAATATCCTTACATTAATATGTTAATGTTGCGAGGAGATAACCATTATAATTTCCTTTTTTACATGAAATTAAGAAAATTAACTACCATTCTTAATAAGTGTGAAAGAGGGTAGTTATAATCGAGTCCGGAGGAAGTATTTTTGTTTCATCTACCTCTGTAAATATGACGAAATTTCCAGTCCACACCATGCAGATCTTTTGCAACAAGCTCTTGAGAGGGTCTCTCCTGCTTATAATCCTGAAGAAGTTAAAATAAACCGAATTCATCACTACCTTCAAAACATTTTCCAATAATTTCGTGTCAGAAAAATAAATAATATCAGTTCAAAATAGAACATATTGTGTGATATACCAAAGGAGGAAAACAATCTTCAGCAGCTCGACGAGGAACAGAAAACCCTCCGTGAGTGCTGGTATCAGAGGCAGTGAGTGTTTTGCAAAACATGTGAGAAGCTAATTTTGCAGGTGTTGTTTTTCCATTTCCATCTTCATCTGCTTCCAACCCTTCACACTCTTTGCCATCCAAACACATCCCTTCTAACTGAAGACAACACAAAATTTATACTTTTCTTATGAGCTTGGATAAAAGAAACAATTGCGGCATACTAGTATTGAGACCCAGTATCCGGCCTAAGAACCGACTAATACAAGGGACATTAATCAAGCCGTCCACTAGCTGGGGCCCATTTAAAACCAGAGCAAAGACTGGCCCAAATACAGGAATGGCACCAGTAGGATTTGAACCTGAGACCTTGAGAGGAGCACACCCCGAGGTCTTAAACCTTCACCACAAGTCTAACCCATGTGGGTTTCGGCATACATTAATGTTGTATAAATCTATAAGTCTATAACTTGCACGCAATTTTTTCGCCAAAACTTGCCTATTTCGAAAGAAGAAATCCAAACCAAAATGCATCAAAAAAAGTAAAACCAACCTCTGCCTGTGGATGCAAAGTAACCTGTGTGTAAACCTCATCATTCTCCTTATTGGCCTGTTAATTGAAAAAAATTAGAAAACAATTAAACCAAACCAAATTAATAAAAGCAATAAAAGAGTGCAACTATATGTGAATTAATCATATACAAGTCAATAAAAGAGTAAAATTCACTCAATTTAAGTGCTTACAAGTAATTGAACATTGACAACCCTACAAAAGATTTGTGGCTTAAGATCAAAAGTTGGAATCTCCAATGGAGAAAAAAGAGACAAAGATGAAAATTGTTCCAAATGACCCTGTGGAAAATAAACTACAACATTCCCTTTCTTTGGAAGTGATGTTAAAGGACCAGCACAAGCATGCCATAGCTCAAGATAAGAAGAAGAAACAAGAGCTGAAGAAGAACTAGAAGATGAACATGTTGGTGAAGAAGAAGAAGATAAAGTGCAAACACAAACACTTTTCTCACAGTCACCATTGCAAGACACATTATTCTTCTTGTTCTTATTCTTGTTCTCAACTTCAGTTACTTCATCATTCAGATCAATTTCCATGAACACAGCAAGTTTTGTTGTTGGTTTTTTTCTCTTATGACTCAAATGAAAACCAAAGAGAATATATAAAAAAAAAGGAAGATAAAGATGAAGGAGAGTGTAATAAAGTGGATTTAAGAAAGAAAGAAAGAAAGAAAGAAAGAAAGAAAGAGAGAAAGATGAGGTGGAAATGAGGTCAAATCAAATCATGAAAAAAAGGAATACATGTTTGGAGGGACACCACAACAAAAGTGAAAACAAAGAGATGAACAGAGAACATGTTTTTTTTTTAGAGGAAAAAACAGTGTCAAAGTAGTGTGATTCTTCTTCTACCATTTGAAGAGGGAACAAAAGAAGAAAGAGAGACATAGATAATTGCATTTAGCACAGGAAACAAAAGTTAATTTTGTTAGTGGCTTTTGTACTTGTTGGAGAGAGATAGAGTGGGAGTGAGTGATGGAATAAGATTTTCTGGCATAACTGTCTGATTTCAAATCAACTGTGTCGAAATCTTTTATAGCGTTAAATTGTACAAAAACATCATAATAGAGAATCTATATATTTGTGTCCGAGTGTGTGAGAGAATATGACTTACGTTATTTCTTGTTATAACTGTGTGACATAGGTACAATTTTGATTCGTCTGATCAAAATAAGCGGTTAAGATTGGTATAATATGTAATATTAAAGTTGAAATTTGGGTATATGATCTCAAATCAACTGTTGAGATTTTTTACGGCGTTAAATTGTATGAAAACATGACCACCGACGCGGAATCCATATATGATATATGTGTGTGTGAGTGTGGATGTGTTGGGTGGGGGGACAAGGCAGGAAAGTACAGAACCCACACTTCTTCTCCTTTGCTTTGTGCTTAGCTTTATCTTTTTTTGTTTCTTTATTAATAATAATTTCTTACCTTGTTGGTGAGACCCTCCACCAACAGAAACAAAAAAAATTATGTTTGATTCATTTAGTGTATATGTTTGGTTGGTAATCAGAATTACGGTAATCTACCATGATTTTTCAAAAATTACACTCTGTAAAATTAAAATGAATCCACCTCCACCTCCAATCTAACATACTCACCATGATACAAAACATATACTAAATAAAAACAAAATCTAACACATATTTTTATGACCTTACAAGTGTGCATTGTTTGGTGTATAGTGTTTGGCAGCAAGTGTGTGGTGGGCTTGTTAGTTGTTAGGACTCCTAATCGAATGCTCAGAATTCAGAGATTGAGCCCTCTTCTCTGCATCACCGGTACTCACTCCATTTCTTCACATTTTCCTTTTCCTTTTTTTACTTCATGTCCTCAACTAGATCTCACGCACTTCAAATTCAGAGATAGACCACTATGTATATTGATATTTGATACTACCTTCCAAAATGTAAATCACTTTGACACTTTTACGCATATTAAAGAAGGACAAAACTTATGTACAGTTCCATATACACAGTTCTTACTGTGCTAGATACAAGGAGGTAGTTATTTTTATTTAAAAACAGTTTTTTTTCTATTTTTTTAAATTAAAAAGAAATAAAAAACTACCTTTTTGTGAGAGGAATAGGACAAACTGCATCTAAAGCAATGCATATAAGTTTTGTCCATTAAGGAATTGCTAACTTTTGTGAATGTTGTAAAAAATTATAATGTTTTTCCTCTTTTACCCTTCACATAACATTTAAAGCTTTGTAAAAGAAAAAAAAGACTTAATAACTTCTCTTTGGAAAAAGAGAATAAAAAGGGTAATTTAGAAAGATCAACAATTATACATTGATACTCCCTCCGTCCTAATTTATAAACAAAAAAAAACTCATTTTTCTTGTCCCAAATTATAAGCAAAAAAAATTAATTTTTTTTTATGAATTGTTTTTACTTATTCCTATAAAATTTGCTTTCTCTCTCATTTTCCATATAACTAATGACCAATGAAAAATAGTTTTACATTTTTCTATAAAACTTATTGTAAGGAAAAGTCAAAGAGACATCTTTTAACTTTGTTATGATTTGGTTTTCTTAATAAGTGTGAAATAATTTTTTTTGCTTATAAATTAGGACGGAGGGACTATTATAAAACGACTTACATTTTGGTACAAATTTTTTCTTCTCAAAATGACTTACATTTTGGAACGGAGGGAATACATAATATTTGTTTTCATTTTTACCGCGATATGTCTCTACATCTGTAATATCCATCTGTATCTACATCTGTAATATCCGTAATAGGGTCGTTGAAGAAGGTGAACCACTAAATGGCGTATACAAGAGGGAGATCAAATCCAATTCATATCGTCTGAGGATTGTCTTGCGCCTAAGCTAGCTGTATTTTAAGCTTAATTTATGTGATGATTAATCTTGTCAAGAATTTATATGGACAAATAAGGTAGTAGTTGGTTTCTTTTGATCAAAATTTTTGCTTGCAAAAGTTAAGGATTGAATATCTAATCGATTACTTAAATGGCCTAAATTTTTTACCAGTTGAATCGATAAATTGTTGTTAAAATCTCACCCCACTTTGGCTCATTAATCTTTGTCAACTTGTTAATACACAACAAAAATTCTTTATGAACCATGAAGTCTGGCCGTTTTAGTTAAATAAGTTTCTAACAAACAATTAATCTTCTCTAATTAAAAAATGTATTATTTGAATATGATGTAAGTTAGATCATAGTCCTTTTATTCAATCTTCCTAATTTCACATCTATCAGCTAGGTAGATTGGTTTTTTAATCATTACTCATTCATGTCACTATTATAAGTAAAAAAATTACTTTTTAGATTAATTGCAAAATTGATGTATTTAACCTATACTTTGAACCACATATATCGATTTTCCAATGAACTTAAAAAATTATTTTTTGCTTATAATAGTGATCAGACGATGATGAAAGGTTTGAGTAATTTGTAAGTTTTGTAAAATTCACTGTAGTAATACGAGTAATTATCAAAAGTTCGTGCAATAATATTGTGCAAAAATAAAATAAAATCGGGCCCATAAAGTAGTACAAGAAGAAGATCCACTAAGAGAAATCTCCTAGCTAATTAGTACTTCCCCCGACACATAGATTATTGTTTGGATAAAGATAAACTAAGAAATCACTTTTGAATGGCTTTTAGATAAAACAATTTTTTCCCTTTCAATTGCATCACTTAATTATCTCTTGAATTCAAAATGCAGCTAGGCCTCATTTCCAAAGAACCCCTCGTGCATACAAAATCAAAACACTTCATAAGCACTAATAATTATTTGAGTAATATTTATTCATATCTTTCTATAAAGTAGTAATATTTACTAATTAAAATATTACCTTGCACGGGTACTACTATACATTTTTAACTTTTGTTGAAAATTCTTGACTACTTTATAAAAATGTTATTGCAATTTCAAATGTCATAATCAACAATATAATAATTAAAGAAAACGTGTGTAACTTAATCATTGCTAGATACGTTAGAAAGAATATTACTGAACGTACGTACGTATTATTTGATGATTGGTAGTGTCAAGCAATTGAATATTAAGTCTTCAATATATTTTCTATTCTTACTGAAAAAGTAAAAGCAAAGAAATAAAATAAAAGTTCTTGTTCTACCTTATATGGATACACTATAATACGTTGCATATATAGAGCAGGAATCTTCTCAAAGTAGGTCATGCATTGCAGAGTTACGTTGTGCACTCTACCAAGTTGATATATATACTCCTACAACTTCATCTATATAGCACGTGGTTATGAGTTTGATTTTTTTATTTTTGGATAACTATGATATATGTATGAAGTATCAATTGTTAACATTTGGTGATGGAATTGAATTTGGGATCCAGATTTGTTGCAGTTAATAACAACACAGTTAACATTTGGTGATGGAATTTTGAATCACAACCACTAATTTCAGATCGGACGGCTGTGATTAATCTGTTATAATTAAATCTCAACCATTGATTAGATCGGACGGCTCATAGCTGTAAATGCGTGACGCAGTTACAGCAGCAAATCCATTTCCTGGAATTTGGGTTATTACAGGTTGTTCAGAAACTTACAGTTATCATTATATATCTTGATTATTGAACAAGGTCAAACTTTATTCTTACTGGCGGTTGAAGACAACGAACAATATTTTAGTCTCAAACTATCATAGTTGGTGGTCGAGTCCATTAATTTGTTTGGGCATCGATTAATTTTGTCATGTCTTGGTGTTTTCTTTAGATTGATGTTTGTGTACACTTTTATAGTCTGTCTTGGCACACCTTGTGCTGAGTAGGCTCGTTTGTTGATTAATATATATCTTATTTTTGCCTTTTAAAATAACATATTGTAAATTTGTGGTGATTAATCTTTTCATCCAAGTATATAAGATAAATTATCTCTTTGCAACCAAATTTTTTCTATATGCAAAAGTTAAAATCAAATTTATAACCCATATTAAAATGACCTATAATCCTTACTATTTTGATCAATTTATTATTGGTGTTATGAGTTTGAATTTTAACCGTGTATGATAGAGCACATGTTGGAAGAGATCAACAAGTGTTTAAATGAATTTTCCTATCTTAAATAATTAGTCTTTAGCTTTTGACCGAAGCTTTCTTTTGACAACAAAAAAATATAAGCAAAATAGTTTAAAATAGCTTTCTTTTCGGCATAAAATTTCTATTTTAAAATAGTTTAACATGTACTCTTAAATACTCTCTCCATTATAAAATATAAGCAAAAATTGGTCAACCAAAATGAATATATTTGATCTAAATTTTAAAACAAATACATTAAATTTCTTTGACTCGCTTTTGCTTATATTTTATAACTGAGGGCATACAAGTTAGCATACCATAATATAAATATCTATGAATAAAAAATATATAAAGGGAAAAGGTAATAAATTAATTTTCACCTTATTATTTGTGTTTTTTTTACAATATTCACAACAACAATAAAAAAATAACATAATTGGCTGGCTAACCAATAATGTAACTAGTTTAGTTCGATCTTCTATAAAAAACAAAAATAGTTGTGTAATTAATCCTTTCAATTTTAAATATAAATAAAAATTTATTGAATAATTAATGAATCTAATCTATAATATATATTAAATTTGTTGATTATTCGATAAATTTTAAAAAAAAATTAGATTTTAATTTGTATTTGATACATACCCCAGCCTAGGTAGTCAATCAAGGATGGGTGATGCAGTTGGTGTCTAATGAATGAGGACTGTATGGTTACCTATGGTATAATTAAAAGGCGCCCCATGCTTTGCTTAGTTCCAATAAACAAATAATTAATGGGTCCGGAGACAAAGAGTATCCCATGATTACTGATTTGTAATTGGGGTATCAAAACCATAAACAGATATTTTTCATCAAAGACCAAACATTAAAGATAAGAAAAGAAAAGAAAAAGTACCTATGGCAATCATAGATTAAAGATTTAATCATATCAGGATTATTAGAATTTTTATATTAGATTTAACTCATGCTTATAAAACTAATGTCTCATTTTTATAGTTTTTAAATATATATTTTTTATTTACAATTCTATCTTTATTATCGTAAAATTTTATTTATCTCGATAAAAATTTACTTATATTTTCAAGAGCTTTTATTATTACTCATAAAATAAAAAGATTATCTTTTTTCACTACCACTAAATTGTGATAAGGCATCTTAATCAAAATCAGACCTACTCCTCTAGTTCTTTTCAAACTTGAAGAGTTAAAAAGACACCTAAATCTTTTTTGTGAAACACCATTATTTTTTTATAATTAAAATCGTGAATCTCTCTCCCCAAGACAATGTGTCTTAATAACCTTCCTAATTTATAATAGTATGACAACTTATAATTAAATGGATATAATATACTCCCTCCATCTTAATTTAATTGACAGAGTTGACTGTTGTACTATTCTCACATGTTGCTTTGAATTTATTTTTCTACCAATAAACAAAAATAAATATTAGCATATAAGATGTTGTTTGATTTGTTTTGATGAGTATTTTTAAAATATCAAATTTTTACTATTATGCAATTAAAAATATTAATCATCAAAATTATGTATTGGCATGCGTGAAATAGTCAACTGTGCCAATTAAATTGGGATGGAGGAAGTATAGTGTATAAGACATATTTTAGCTTCAATCTGGGCATTTGGTCTAGTGGTATGATTCTCGCTTAGGGTGCGAGAGGTCCCGAGTTCAATTCTCGGAATGCCCCTTTTTCTCTTTTTTCTTCTACTCATTTTTTAATATAATCTCCAAATTTTGTTTTGGTTTTATAAAAAGAATAAAATCACAGTAAAGTCTTCCTCGTGGGCTAGTAATAATGTATAATGAGTTGAATGGGCTTTGGACCTTAAAATCAATTTTTCTCCTTCCATCCCCCTGTGTTTCTTTTCTTTTCTCCGGATTTCTATTTTTGCATTTGAATAAATATTTGGGAATATTTTCCGATTTTTTTTGCCTTGGAAAAAACTTCATAATGTGTTTTCCGAATTTGAAATAGAAAAACTTCGTAAAACGCGTTTTGAAGCTTTTATACAAGGGCAAAAATGGAAAAATGGGAGTTAGAAAAAAAACACGGATGGTGGGAAAAAAAACTTCATATGTGATTTAAAATCGAAATTTTTTGTTCCCCTCCTCCTAAGACTCTATTTTCCCCTCTGGAAAGACCTTTTTGCCCATGCATAAAAAGTTTGGAAAATATTTTCCAAACTTTTTTTAGTGTAAAATATTATTTTCAATGGTAAAAGAAAATCGAAAAATACGTCCCAAACTTTTTTAGCAAGGACAAAAAGATCTTTTTGAAAGAAAAAATAGTTTTGAGGGAAGATAATTCTTCTTTTAAATCTTAATTAGACCTTCATCATTCTAATTCCCATGAAATAACAAAAGGAAAAGACAAATTAGAGTACCAACTTAAGATAGATTATGAATAGATTAAATTAGAGTTCCAAAAGACAAAAGGTGAGACATATGTCAACAAATATATTCATTTTAACATTAGAAAGATTATTTATGTGTCCCAGTGAGTTTAACTTAGTTGGCAGAGACGTTGCATTATATAGGCAGGGGGCGAGATTCAAACCTCGGCCAATTTTGTATACACATAAAAAATTAAATATTTTGTTTAGGTTGAGGATTAAAAAATAACTATATGGCAAGTAACATGTTAATTTTTTTTTAAGAAAGAAATCCATTTTAGAATTTATATTAATAATAAATATAAAATAATTACATATGAATAAAAAGCAAATGCACAACAAGCGGTGCTGCTATATGACACGTAACATTTAAATTTAAATCTTATATTTTTTTTAATCATATCTTAGGTCTTGTAAATTCTAAACTATTTCCATTCCAATATTCTTCAGGGCCGGCCCAAGGGTAAAGCAGCTCAAGCCCTAGCTTTAGGCCCATCAAAAATTATTTTTTTTAATAAAGGATTTAGGCCCCCCAAAAAAAATTATTTACGTTATATGTATATATTTAGGCCTCCGTTTCAATGACAGAGTAGCTGGCTGGTTGCATTGGTCGTGCGTTACTCGTGTTAACTGGAGGATTCCGGTTCGAGTCCTTCAGGGGGCTGTTTTCTATTTACATTGTTTTTTCACTTATCTTCTAATTATTATTCAAAAAGATAAATTATTTAGAGAGCATTATTTATTTCAAACAAAAGTTATTAGCCTATACCACAATTTTAAAAAGGAAATACAAAATTTAATCACAAATTTTAATTGGATTTTCATTTTTGAATAATTTGTTCTTAATAATTTTTTTAAAAAATTTACATACTATCAATCGTTAGTTGGTTCAGTGGTGATTGGCGCTGAACTTGATAGGGAGGACCACGGTTCGATCCCCCACAACTGCGATCGGGAGGGGGCTGGAACCACTTGATGCCAGAACTGACCCCCGAACCAGATTAAACTGGTGGTATAAACCAAAAAAAAATAAAAAATTTTACATACCATTGAAATATTAAAGCTTAAATTTAAATAGTTAAAAATTATGAAAAAAAACAAATAAATTAAATGTTTAATTACAATTTTGATTCCATGTTTTTACCATTTTGCGTAATTTGTCTCAGTGTTTTAAAATTTAACAGTTTTGCTCCTCTATTATATTTTTTTAATTATAAATTGACGGTATAATATATTTTAAACAACTAATATATAATCTAATGATAAGAAAATATCAATATTAACGAAATTCTAAAAAAATATATTATAGAATATAAATCTTTTTTTTTATTTTGTTCATATCAAAGAAGTTTTTTCTAATCCCGAAATATAAAAAGAAGTTTTTTCTAATAGTATATTTTATTTTCTACAAGTATTAAAATTTAATTTTATTGCAAATATAATTGATACATTTTACCAAAAAAAATTTATTTAACTATTGTAAAGATAAATTTTACGTTTTTTTTCTTGCACTATTTTAATAAAAAATATTTCTTACAATACGGTAAACTTTATGCTGAATAAAAAATTATAGTAGGCCTCATATTAATGTCCGTTTTAGGCCCCACTTTGTGTTGGGCCCTGATATTCTTGTTAAGGTTAGTTTATGCCACGAAGGCAAAAGTCAACAACAAAAAACACTTCCTTGGATAATTGGATTCTTGTTTTCAACATAAACAAGAACAAATGAAATCCCATTTTTTGTCCAAATCTCAACTTCTCATCCAATATTATATTAGAACATAGACTCCTCTACACAACCTCCACTCATCATTAATTTTTCATCTATATATTTATTTTTTCCACTCATCAAAAATAACAACTACATACAATTTATTAAAATTGCTTGCAAATCAAATTGAATAAGAAGCAAAAATTAATTAACCATGGCAGGAGGAAGTGGTGGAAGAAGCTTAACTGAAACACCTACTTGGGCAGTTGCAGTTGTTTGCTTTGTTTTACTTTCTATATCTATAATCATTGAACACATCTTCCACATCATAGGAAAGGTATACATGCACACATATAAATGTCCATTTAAATAATTTAATTTATATACGCTGTCGATATATTAAAATTTAACTTTGTTTTCACCGTATATTTATTTAATTTTTGCATGCGAGCAGTGGATGAAGAAGAAGCATAAAAGTGCCTTATATGAATCGCTTGAAAAAATCAAATCAGGTACGAAATTTGATTCATCTAAAAATATTTATGTATGAATGAAAGAAAAACGAGCACATGTGCGCTGTTACTTTTTTGAATGACAAAATTAATTCTTCTAAAAATCACATTCATAAAAATTGAAAAAGTTTTGGTATTATTTTTTATTGAAAATTTTATGTGTTTTAAATTTTAATTGCAGAGTTAATGTTATTGGGATTCATATCATTACTCCTAACAGTAGGAGAAGGTTTAATATCAAAGATATGTATATCAAAAAAGGTTGCAGCCACATGGCATCCTTGTAACAATAATGTAGATGAAGAAGACAATGAAGTCGGTGGTCGTCGGAGATTATTACTGGCGAATCCCCGGCGTATATTGGCCGGTGGAGGAAGTGATAAATGTGAAGCTGAGGGAAAAGTAGCATTTGTGTCAGCAGAGGGTATTCATCAACTGCATATATTTATCTTTGTGTTGGCTGTTTTTCATGTCATTTGTTGCATACTTACTCTGGCTTTAGGCAGAGCAAAGGTATAATAAACAAATTAATTTCAATAGTATTTTTTTAATACTTTTATTTAATTATTATTATTATTATTATTATTATTATTATTATTGTTATTATTATTATTATTATAGATTAGATTTATTTATCTCTTTGATACATAAGTTGATTAATTATAACTCAATAGATGAGAAGGTGGAAAAGATGGGAAGAAGAAACCAAGACACCTGAGTACCAATTTTCACATGGTTTGTTACTACTCAACTTAGCTACCAAACTCTCACACAATATATAATTTTATTCTCGATTTAAAAGATTACATTTGCCTCAATTTTTGTATATATTTCTATTTTTCTTTTTTTAATATAATAAGAAAGTATTGGAAAAATATAAGACGAAACCTGCTCTGTTTCCTGATGTTTAGATGTTATTCGACTTATAAAAAAAGACACATTTGCGGTAGATTAAACCCTTATGAATTTTTTCAAATTATTATGAAAAAATGTGTTAAAGAAAGTGCTAATTAATTTATTAATTAAAATCATGTATATAAATAATTTTATATATTATGTTAGGGGAACTCACATGATTTATTTATGTAGATCCTGAAAGATTCAGATTTGCTAGTGAGACTTCATTTGGAAAAAGACACTTGAGTTTTTGGACTAAAAATCCTATCCTCATTTGGATTGTAAGTCAAAGTCAAACTCATTTTTGAGCATTTTCATACTAATTACATTTTACTAAATAAATTGTTGACTTTGTTATACTTAATTGCAAATTTCAGGTTTGTTTCTTCAGGCAATTTGTAAGGTCAGTTCCTGAAGTGGATTACTTGACCTTAAGGCATGGATTTATTATGGTAATTAATATATTACTCCCTTACCAAATTTCTACATTTTTGTAGTTATTATTATCCATTAATAATACTTATTTGTTATGAAATTTCTTTAAGGAACTTCAACATTATTATTATGTTATAATTATATAGGCACATTTGGCACCTCAAAGTCATGAGAAATTTGACTTTAGACAATATATTAAAAGGTGTTTGGAAGAAGACTTCAAAGTTGTTGTAGGAATCAGGTTAATATTCTACTTTAAGTCTTTTTCCCTTCTTTTCCATTTATGATTTTTTATTTAGAAGTTTGATACATTATTTATCAAGTATAATTAACTCCTCTCTTAATTTATTTTTTTAGTCCTCCAATCTGGTTCATCACAGTGTTCTTCCTCCTATTCCATACTCATGGTAATTAGCAAATTGTACATCTTATAATAACTCATAATTAAGGTCAAATAATTTCATACTAGTACATTATTATTGTAGTTTAGTTTTCATGCATTGTTAAAGTTTTGAAAAAAATTTATAAAATCAGAACATCAAAACTAATCATGTGTGTGACTCAACAAGATTCTGATAAAATTCAAATATTTTTTTGTCAAAAGTCAAACATTTTTAATGATCTGACAATTATAATTATTTCATCCATGTATATATATACTTACAATTTCATGCTCCATTTATGTATGGACAGGGTGGCACTCTTATCTTTGGCTACCATTTGTTCCTTTGATTGTAAGTACATGCAATGCCATAAGCTTATAAAATAAATTATCACATTAAATAGGGATTGTTGCTAATTAATGATATTTTTGTCTGAATAAATTAAAAATAATGTGATGTCCCAATATTGTAGGTTGTCCTATTAGTTGGAACAAAGCTACAAGTGATCATAACTCAAATGGGTCTTAGAATTCAAAAACAAGGAATGGTTGTAAAGGGTGAGCCAGTGGTGCAACCTGGTGATGACCTCTTTTGGTTTAACAAACCTAGACTTATTCTCTTCCTTATTAATTTTGTGCTTTTTCAGGTAATTAAATTAAACAATACTAACATCAATTTAATTTTAAATATTAAAATAAATATAGTGACTAATTAACCAAAGTCTCTTGTGTGTTATTTTTTGTACATTTATTGAAACAGAATGCCTTCCAGCTTGCTTTCTTTTCATGGACTGCAGTAAGTCCTCCATATAAAAATTCATATAACATAGTTTTTTTTAACAATCATATTCTATTGTACTTTTTTTAGTCAAAGTAGCTTGTTAGCTAAAATTTCATCATTTTAAGGTAAATAAATAAGTGTACGAATCTCGATTTTTACATATTACATGTAATGTTTCTATCAATTGAGTTATGTTCACCAAGGCATATTATATAGTATTTGATTTGATGATGCATTTATAGGCTATTAGAAATGATGAAATCAGTCCCGTGAGCTTAGCTCAGTTAGAAGAGACATTACATTATATATGCAAAGAGTGAGTTTCGAACTCAGGTCATTCCACTTATCTATCAAATTTTTGAATTGTTTGGTTTTATTCCAGCTTCAATTTGGGTTGACATCCTGTTACAATTCACATAAGGATGGCGTGGTCATTAGAATTTCCATGGGGTGAGTCTCAAAATATATTATATTTTTTTTTTTTTTGCCTTTTAACTAGCATTGAAAATATGTGTCAATATTATTAGTATAAAAAATAATAATTATTGCATGCAATTAAATTATAACATGGATGATTTTGGCAGAATCTTCGTTCAAATTCTTTGCAGCTACGTGACTCTCCCTCTCTATGCTCTCGTGACACAGGTAATATAGGTTTAATCACATTTCATACTATGTTTTGGTACCCTCGTGAAAATGGGTCTCCAAGTCTAAAATCGAATATTTTATTCTTTGTATAATTTAATTGGCTATCGGTATCTCAAAGATAAACTTCATTTAAAATTTGAAATTATTTTAATATAAATTAATATATAAAAATATGATATGATATTAAATTTTATAAATATTGGAATTTAATTAAATTTCGAGATAGCAAAGTGTTCACCATATTTTTTTGTAGCATGACCAGTCATGTTGCATGTTTTTAAATAAGGTTATATGAAAATGGTGATTTGGAAAAATTTAATTAGAAATATTTTTATCCACCTAAGCAAACAAATTTTTTGCTTTTATATTATGTTGATTTTTAAATTAAAATGAATTTTATAAATAAATCTACCTTCTAATTTATATCCTAAATTTATATAGTTATACTAACCCCATTTTATTTTCAACTATTAAATTGCCTTTTTATTTTATTTAAATCAGATGAGTTCAACTATGAAACCAACAATATTCAACGATAGAGTAGCCGCAGCTCTAAGAAATTGGCACCACACCGCAAGGAAGCACGTAAAGCAGAACCGTGAATATGGGCTTCAAAGCCCATCATCAATAACTCCGGCCCATTCCATGTCTCCGGCCCAAATCCTTCGTCATTACTGCAACGAAATGGACACACCGACAAGAATAAATTTTGAAACACCCTATGAGTCCTATTCAGCCTCGCCTTCCAACTCGCACCACCACAAGGTTGAGCCCAATGTTGCTTCTTCCAACTCAATTCGTCTTCTTGAAATGGAAATGGGTCACTTGGCCCATGATCAACAAGATGTCATTGAGCCCAAGCTTATTTCTATAAGCTCGGGTCTGGCTCAAGTTGAGATTGATGTCCAACAACATAGTGATGAATTTTCATTTTCAAAAATGGCAACAAATCAAGTTGAGATTGATGATCAACAACACAAAGATTGATGCTCTCACGTGTTCAAATGCCCTCTAATATAAAGGATAATTTTAAGGGACCTATCACCTATGAGAATATCCTAGATTCCTATTGAACATATTTCAAATATTTTTGTCAACAAGAAATTCAATCAATTATAATAACCTTTGTGATGATGGTTATGGTATGGCTTGTATAGTTCATTGGAGGCTATGAATATATTTTTTGAAGAGCAACATTTTGAATAGCTTGTATAGTTCACTTCGGATGTACATGTTCGTTTTTGTGTCATTCAGATGTGTACTTCTATAATATTGTTTGGTTTTTTAGAAATGTGGATAGATAAAGTTGCTCTTATATTATGTATTTTTCATTATTTTATCAAATTGAAAATAATAAATAATTTTCGTTCATTCGTAATATATACTTTGTCTATTTTAAAATTTGGATATATAATATCCCGTTATCAAATTTTAGAAAATTTCTTCACCACCAAATTAAATTATGGAATCGTGAAAAAAAATAAAATAAAATTATGGATTTACTAAGCAAACCGGTTGGTGTTGCAATGCATATAGGTGAATTAAACTTTTTTTAATATTATTAAAAAGAATTATAAAAATAAGAAATGTTGGAATAATTTAAGAAAATTGATCTCTAATGAACTATGAGAAGGAAGAAGATTAAGAGAGAATGAGGGAAATTGTAAAATTGTACTTCACTAGCGAAGGCCTTATATAGACTATGTTTTACAATTACAACAACTTGAAACATACTTAACTTCCTAACATCTTAGGCGCGTTATGCGCCTACCTTGCCTGTCAAGCCTAACACATGTTGACAACAACTTGAAACAAACTTAACTTCCTAACATCTTAGGCGCGTTCTGCGCCTAACTTGCCTGTCAAGCCTAACACTAATGAAGCTTAATGGCTAATACAAAATACTTAATCAAGAGTACATTAAAATATTGATTACATTCATCAAGAATAACAAATGTAAGACCTTAATAAGCACATTTAAAACCAAATTTGGATTGTCACATCACTCTGTTACTTATCAGTTTTTTTTTGGTCTAGTACGTAGTCCAATGGCTTGGAATTTCACCTTAAGGTAGATACATGGAATTTCATCTCTGCCGCTCTTCATCCAATGATTCATAGTAAAAGTAACGGTTTTAAAGAGAGGAGAAAAATATGAATGGACAATTGAGATGATGACAACACAAATAACATGAGATGATGAGCTGGAGAAGATCCAGATTCATGTTCAACCTATGAAATTCTTACCCCCGAGTTTTTTTTTTTAAGCAAGAGATGTTCTTTATTTGATGATGTTTAGTGAAGTGGCTATTTTAAACGGTGACACAGGCACAAGGGAAAACCATGGGCCAGTCCTATATTGCGACGGGGAATGATTGTATATCATTTTGGGTATATCTTATTTCATTTTAGGGAGATTATATTGATTTTGGGTATAACTTATTTTATTTTAGATTTTTAATTTGTAAATACAGATGAAACAAAACTTTATTACATATATATGGAATTCAATTGTGCATGTAGATATTTATAACTATATATATATATATATATATATATATATATATATATATATATATATATATATATATATATATATATATATATATATATATATATAATCCCGTAAACATAAAGTTGGTAGGAACATATAGTTTCATGAGGCATTAGATTATTAGACAAAAAAAATAGCATATAAAAAAGATACTACGAAATGATTTTAATGAATAAATTTGTTAAGAAGTTGATTTAAATAAAATTTTAGTCCATATAATATTATGTTTTTAGTTTGAACTTAGTAATTAAAAATGTAAAACTGCTTTTTTAATTACTGTTGTTATATGTTGTCCCACAAAATCACGATGTGTGGCCTAATAAGCTGATAGCAAGAACAAAAGTAACTGGGACAAAATGAAAAAGAAAAAAAAAAGACGAATCTCTTATTTTACTTTGAAGTTTTTATGTGGAAATTTGTAATATGTTTTTGACTGACTAGGAAAATGTTTAACTTTGAAAAAAATCATAGTTTTTTTTCGATAAAAGAATTTAACTTTTCTTACAACAAAAAAAAATCATAATTACTCTTTTCGATTTTGAATGTAATAATTTTTTAGTTTTATTAAATAGATTATATATTAATTCAATAAATTTAAAAAGTTATTTATTTTTGCACTTTTTAGTCTGAAGTTTTTTCCATTAATGTTTTTAGTCCCTACTTTTCATTCAACTCGTGCATATCATTTAAAATTTTAAATTTTTTTCTACAGTCATGTTTAGCACATTATATGAAACTTTCTTACAAAAGTTTAAATATTTTTAACTAGAGATGAATTAAATATGAATTTTTTAGTTTATTATACATAAAAATTCATAAATAATTCATCACTTATATCAAAAAATTCTATATTTCTATCAGAGATGTTCTTGTAATAATATAAACATGAACACAAAAGATCATTAAAAAATGTGAAAGTATACAAGAGTTTGACTAAAAGTAAAGACTAAAAATACTGACATTAAAAACTCCATTGACTAAAAAATGCAAAAAAAATCTTCAAAGACTAAAAACAAAATTCTGATAAACTATAGGGACCAAACATATATTTAACCTTTTTTTTTGACTTATATTCAAAATAGGAGTAGTATATTTTTTATTTAATATATTTTTGGCTTGTACTTCTAGTTAAATTTAATTGTCGTTCCGGTTCAAAATACTCTCTCCGTCCCAAAATGTAACTAAAAAAACTTACTTTTTCTTGTCCCAAATTGTAAGGAAAAAAAAGAACAAACTTTACTATAAATTCTCATAAAATTACTCTCTCTTCTTTTCCCCATAATCAATAACAATAAAAATTCCTTTTACATCTTTGAAACTAATTTAAAAAAAAACACAAAAAATATACTTCAAATTATCACATTTTACTTTTTTAATAAGTGTGAATTTTTTTTTGTTTACATTTTGGACGGAAAGAGTAGTATATATTAAAAAGAGAAGTGCTAATATCACACTTTCAAACACACTTTTTTAACACACTCTAATAATATGATGACACCTCACCCCACTTTCTATTTTTATTTTTTAAAAATAAATTTGAATTTAATTGTTCCTCTTCTCCAACAAAAACATGGGGTGATGTATCATTATATTATTGGAGTGCGTTAAAAGAGTGTGTTTGATAGTATGATATTAGCATTTCTCTATTAAAAAATAAAAAGTGTTTACAATTACAATTCAGGGACAACCCCCCACCATATGATAATTAATCCAAAGGGCGCCCCCCTTTTCAATTTGATCATTATCTTATGTTATCCTATCCTCTCTATAAATAGTATCATTGCTCTTGGGTAACGGTTACTCAAATCTTACACATACAAAGAAACAATCAATTAATAGAGAGAGAGAGAGATGGTAATGTTGCAGGAATTGTTTAGAAGATTAAGTTATAGTTATGCGATGGTTATGTGCTTGGTAGTGGTTATGGTGTTACTTACAATAGTTCATCATCGTAATGACAAATCCAACAACTATCATGACCGTACAATACGGCGTCTTCGTGCTTTTCATGGTCCACCTCTTCATCTCCGTCTTCGTACTGTTTCTTAATACTCGTATCGTATAATTAGTATAACACATTTTTGTACTTCAATTTTTTTTTTCTTCATTATTAATTCATGTACTCAAGAAGATTAGCCATGTAAATATACTCGTTTGATTTTGTTTATTTATTCTTAATTTATGTCATGCTTCTTTTCTCGTCAATTTCACTTATTTTCCTCTCTTATCATCTTTGCTTACCCTATCTTCTTCCATTTCTTATTCTTATAAAAAAAAGTGTTATCTATTCTAAATTTTAAGACGCGTGAACTAATGTGTTTTGTGATCGGTTTAGAACCTTCCAGGTGTAATGGATATCGATATACGTGGCAAAGTTTTTTTTATAATAGTTTGGTTAGTATTAAAAATAATTTCTAGCTTGTTAAATTACTGCTATATAGGTTGTCTCTGCAAATAAGCTCAGTTACTAGTGGGTATAGATCCAAAACTTTGAACTTAAGGGGCAAAATTATATAAGTATTTCTAAAAAAAGTAAATATAAATAATACATTTTTGTGTGTGAACTGTGAATCTTTCGATTTATAGGAAAAAAACTCCAATAATTTAAAGTTTTTTTTTAAGAATGCTAAAGAAAAAAAACTAAAAGGAAAAACTATTCACGAAAAAAATAAATTTCTATTACATCTTTTTTAAGAAGATCACGGATGCCATATGGAGGTGAAACATGAATCAAAAAGTCAACATTTGATGATGCTTTGAGTTTAGCGAAGAAATATGCGCATTATTTCCTCTGTATAAGTTGAGTTGGAAGCCTCTCGATTTTTTGTTTCAATTTTTTCTTATAATTTGAAGTGTTATAATATGTATAAAATTAAATATTAATTGAAGGATTTACCTCTTTTTTGACAAAAATTGGAGGATCTACTAAATATGACACTATCATGTTTATATTTCCAAAACTTTGGTAATAGAAGAAATAAAAAAAGTTGAAAATGGAGAGGATATGATGCAACCACTAGTGTGGTCTTCTTCTCGAGATCAGACTATATGACGCGGTTACTGCTTATTAATATAGTATTTCTTCCGATCTCATATAAATAAAAACTAATGTTTAGATTCATTAAAAAAAATTATTTAATCTATATTATATATAGACTAAAATGGCAAATAATTAGCATATATATTTTTTTTGTGACGGTAAATAATTAGCATATATTGTTAATTGTTATGTTAGTTTTTTCTCTTTATCAGGATTTGAACTTGAACTTCCAACTCTTTAACCATTAACTCAATCAGCTTAATCAATTCAACTACTCATTTCACACTAAAGTACTACATTAACTTTTAATAAATTTTAAAAGTTAATTTTTTTTTTGTTTTACTTATATACAAAACTTAGCTATAAATCATCTGATAAAACTTGTATAAAAAAAAATCATCTAATAAAAAATAAATAAGATAAATCTTGTGTTAAATGGTCAAATCAAAGTGCTTATGGAGCGTCCGATCATAATTCTAAGACAGAGATTAATTATTGCGTGTAATTTCCTGACGCGGCTTATAGAATCCAGATCCTTTCTTCAACTACTTCTTCCTCTAAACTCTTTTTTCACCTACTTTCCCTTTCACTTTCAATTCTCTCCGATTTCTTCTCCAACATGGCTAAAGGTGCATCTCAATCTCAATCATCAACTTCAACCGCTTCTCGTCCAGGTGGAGGAGGACTCGCTGCTCCTCGCGGTTCTGCTGCTGCAACTGCCGGCATGCGCCGTCGCCGTCTCACCTCCGGAAACACTACTTCAAGCGTCGGAGCTGGATCCAGTGGAGGTAGCAACATGCTGAGATTCTACACTGATGATGCTCCTGGATTGAAGATATCACCTACGGTTGTGCTAGTTATGAGTCTCTGCTTCATCGGTTTCGTCACCGCTCTTCATGTTTTCGGGAAGCTTTACCGTTACAAATCTGGTGGTGGTGTTTGATTTCAAGATCTGAATCTGATAGTTTAGGTTTCGGATCTTGATCGATCCGTGATCATAGTGCTTTGTTTTGGTTTCTTTGTTCTTCATAATTAGAAACTGCGTTTTGTTTTTTTTTTTGTGAATCTTTCTAATGCTTAATTTCACTGATCTCTCATCTCTGTTTGGTTTGGATTAAGTTTAATCGTAATTTGCTTCGTTAATTTTGTTGATTATTTTCTGATTATGTGTTGTTGAATGATTTCTTTGGATTTACTTTAGAGAGTTGAACTTGAACCTATAAAATCGGACATTGCAAAGACGCAGTAGTTGTTGAATGAGGATCTGGGTTTTCCATTTAATCTATAAGTTCAATTCATTTAATGCATGCAGCTAGATGTAGAAAAATATTATGGAAACTCATTAATAATGTGGCTGCTTACTTAGTTTTGTTGCGTTAGACGTATACAAACGTGACTTTGACAATCTTCAATTTCTCATGTTTGATAAGTGCTTACTAGTGTAAATTAAGCACTTACACAAATGACATCTGCCTCCTGAAAAAATACAGCGCATATTTAACACATCTAATGCTGTCTTCGCCTCTGCGATGAAAAAAACAATTCTGAATAAGGGGGTTTCAAGCTTCAAAAGGACTTAACTACTTCATAATTGATGACCATAATTGTTTTGCAATCAACATTTGTACCCCTCACCTTTTTCTATTACTTTGTTTGGATTTTGGAGGTTAAACTTTTATGGTGCGTTTGGTTGAAAGAAATGAAAGAGGGAGGGAAGAAAATTACGCATTTCAATCAATAAATTTGGATTAACATTAGTTTAAATTCGTTCATTGAGATGAGATGCATAATTTTCTTTCCTCTCTCTTTCTTTCCTTTCAACCAAACGAAACCTTAAATATTATTTCCTCCAGAATTATGGTGTCTTACTCCTAAGTTACACATAAATCAGTTTAAGTGCTTCGTGAAAACAGACATTGATGACCATCAATTCAAATGTTGACACAAACAAGTTAGTCAAAATTGAGATTTTATGCAAAATCGGACAAGGGAAGTAAAATTGCAAGATGTGGAATCGCAACACAAATTGTACGATTATACGAAATTCATATTTATGCACAAAAAACAGCTCAGATAAAATCATTTAAATTCTAACCTACACACTAATCTGCTTTTCATCGACTTTTTCCTCTTTTATCTCTATAAAACATAACCAAATACTATAAAATTGTGCATCATGCGAAAATTATACACTTTCCCATGTACTCCACCTGAATCAAAAGATTATTTAAGTCCAAATAAAAAGAGATGGAAACATATCACTCAGTAATTTTTGAGTGTATTTTATCTTATTTATTTGTAAAAGATTCGTTAATAATTTATTTTTTAACCGATCTTTATCAAATTAGGTGTATGTTATCATATCTATTTGTTAAATATTTGTTAATTTGTTAATTATTTATTTTTTTAACAATTCTTTATTAAATTGGTGTATTTTATCTATTTATTTGTAAAAGATTTTTTAATTGTTTATTTTTAACTGATCTTTATCAAATTAGTGTATTTTATCTTATTTATTTGTAAAAGATTTCTTAATTATTATTTTTTTTTTTACTAAAACTTTTTTCAATGACCTTTGTATCTCTTGTTTTGAGCTTTCTTTGATTTACTGTTTGTGCGTCTAAGTGCTTTAATAAAATTATTTGAAGTTCAAAAAAAAAAATCTTGAGAAAAAAACATTTTTGAATCATGTCAATGTAAGTAAGAAATGCAATGTGCATTAACATTGCCACGTTATCATCTTCTCCGCAAAACACTTTTTCTTCACATACCGTTCTATACGCTCAACGCCTCATCTCCATTTGAGATGGAACACTCTAAACTACTAACACAACACACAAACAAACCTTAAAACTTTCTCCTTATTTTTCTCAATTTCCCTTTTGAGGAGAACAACCAAATTACAATGTCTGTCATCGACATTCTCTTCCGTGTTGACGCCGTTTGCAAAAAATATGACAAATATGACATTGATAAACAGCGTCAACAAAATGCTTACGGTGATGATGCATTTGCTCGTGTCTATGCTGTTGTTGATTCCACCATTCAACAAGCTCTCACTGTTTGTTCCTTTTTCTACCCCACTTTTTTAATCATGCAAAGTTTCAATCTTTTCACTTGAAAAATGTTATACCATAAACAAAACAATGACCCTTTTGATCTTATGTTATAATATTCTCTTTGGGGTGTATAAAATTTGAAAATGAAAATAAAAAAGTTAGGTCCCTTTAATTTGTGAAAACATTTTCTAAAATGTGTTCATTTTAACCTGCTAATAAGACGATGTAAGACTCTTGAAGAGAGCAATTGTGATGGAGTGAAGATGAAATACTAGCCCGGGATGATGTATTTGTGGAAATAATGAAACATCGTTTAAAAAAATTGCACATAATTGTTGATTTAAGTGGTTATTGATGCTGAACTTGGTAGGGAGGATCATAGTTTAATCTCCCGCAACTGCGATCAGAGGGGGCTGGAACCATTTGATGTTAGGACCGACTCCCGAATCAGATTAAACTGGTGGTGAAAGCAAAAAAAAAAAAATTTAACACAAATTTTAGAAAATGAAAATGTTTTCATAAACTGAGCCTTAATTTTTTTCTTGTTTTTTTATTGAAATTTAATTTAGTTGTTTCAATGTAGAAATCTGAGGCTGCTGCAAAGGAGAGTAACAGGGCAGTTGCTGCGGCTTGGAATGCTGAGGTTCGTAGAGCCAAGGGGAGATTGATGGACGAAGTTCCTAAACTTCGTAAGCTGGCTAATAAGAAGGTGAGGTTTGTTTTTGAGCTATTATTATAAGCCGATTTTGTAAGAACGAGTATGACTCAATATCTAATGTTTGAGGGGGTGTATTATTATATCTTTACTTGATAGTGTTTTATGCATTATGTACTAGCCTTCATTGTTACGAAAAATTGCGGTCAAATATGGCTGTTACTTAAATTGCGTCAAATTATTTAAGTATTCTTTTGAAAGAGGGAAGGTTTGTTTTATGGGGTCTAGTTCATGTTATCTTAAACTTGCAAATTGCAATAGTAAAAGCAATGATATAATAGCATTTATGATTCTAATCCTATCAGTAACAGGTTAAAGGTCTAACAAGTGAAGACATAGCCATTCGTCAAGATCTTGTTCTTGTATTGCCAGAAAGAATCCAAGCAATACCAGACGGCATTACAGCTGCTGCTAGTCATACTGGAGGATGGGCAGCTACATCAAATCATCCGCATATCAAGTTCGATACACCAGGTAATCATTGTTGCAGATGCGAAACACATTTTATTGAGATGTATGGAATATGAAATAACGGTGTTTTCTTCATTCATTCCAATCTCAGAGGGACCTGTTGACAGTGAATATTTCAATCATAGTGAAGAGTCCAGTCAGTTTCGACAAGAATATGAAATGCGCAAGTTGAAACAGGTGCACCGGATTCCTGCTTTACTTCATTTTAGTGTTTTTATGCTAAAGTAGAAAGGATCCGAGTTTCTTAGTTATTTTGTTTTATGCTAATTGTCACTGGCTGGTCTACCGTTATTCACGATTGATACCGATTTTGATATCTGCAGGATGAAGGGCTTGATATCATATCAGAAGGATTGGATACTTTGAAAAATCTAGCACTTGATATGAATGAGGTTGGTTATGAATCCTGTCTTTTGTAATTCCATTTAGAAATGTTGGATTTTAAGAGGATAATCATTCTCTCTTCAACCTTGTTCAGGAAATGGATCGGCAAGTTCCTTTAATGGATGAAATTGACTCGAAGGTAAAATAGTTATTAATTCGATCTTTTTTTTTCTAAGTTGAAATAAATGACTTTCGCAAATAATGTTGTAACTTGTAAGTATGTCAAGAAATACATTTACAAGATGATGCTCTATGCTTGGCATGATTATTATACAGGTGGATAGGGCAAACAGTGATGTGAGAAACACTAACTTAAGGCTCAAGAAAACTATCACCGAGGTAATTGACATGATTAATTGCGCCCACCTTTGCGTGAAAATTTGCTATCTTTTCTTGAAATGCAATTTTGTTTCCTCTCCAGCTGAGGTCCAGTCGAAATTTCTGCATCGACATAACTCTAATGTGTGTTCTTCTGGGAATCATTATGTATTTATACAAGTAAGTCCGTTATCCTACCCCTGGTCACCAAACATTCTAATTCAAAACTTGGTTCGCAATAACAATATCTTCTTTTTCTTTCAGTGCACTAAAGTGACTTGATCTCAAACTTTCCCTTGTTTTGCCGGTTATGGACTATCTGAGGGATTTCGGTGTAATTTTCAAACGGTCGGCCTCTGGAGGATGGCAACATATATATTATCAATACATTTCGGTGTAATGTCATCACTCTTTCGAATAACATCTATACATACCTTATTTTCTTATCTATTTCCATTTACAAGAAAGTCCAATTACACAACTTAAAAGATCGATATTTATCGATAACACAACTCCTATAGGTTGGAGGAATAGAAATTGTATTTACAAATATCATTGCTAACTAGGATACAAGGAATTTCATGAATACATGGAAACTTCTATATCTAGTTATTCGCCATATGTTACAGGTAGCAATAATCATAACATTACATAAAGAAATAGAGCAATAATTCACTTGAACTTTTGAGACCTATTGTCTATCCGGTTATTTCTATACTTTGAAAATCTAACTGTGAAATAAAGGATTTTTGACTATTCTATAGTCAGTGCGCCTTGCCTTCATCGCTGCTGGTATCTTTCTGCAAAGTTTAATTCGTTTAGCGCTTTAAAATCGATGCTAGGGGATTTGTCTATTTTGTTGACATTGTTGAACCTGCTGTTAAAAGAAATAAGATTTTCAAACTGATCATCATCTTCAATAGATTTCCTTTTCAGTGGGTTGAAGTAACATTCCAAAGAAGGGATTGAAGTTTGACAATTCACTTTATTGAAACCTTCTTCATAATCTGAAGTTAGATTATTTCCTTTGCTTCCTTCAAAGCTCAAACTTGGCATGTTCTCACTTGGAGGTATAACTCCTCCACCAACAAGAATAGAGGCTATGATCTGATAGTCTTTGTACTGATAATCTGCGACCATGTCAGCTCGAAAGTTCGTGTTTGTTGGACGTTGTTCTTCCACTTTCGGTAGGTTTACTGGCATGCTTGGCTCGCAAGGATTCTCTTGATTCTCTGATACATTCTTCAGTGAGTAGCCTCTATGTCGAACCCGACACAATACCCAGTCATCCAACTGTGACAGCAGAGAAAGGCTTATTATTGCATCGAGTTCAAGTACTACGAATAAAGGTCCACACTTTCAAAAACAAGTATGAATGTTGTATCTATAGAACTTACATGTTACCTAGTTGAAAAAAAATCCTAGATTTTATTGTTTTTCTTGTTACAAGATGGTTGGTCTGTCTGCTATGAATTTATTATTGCCATTTAATAACCATAAAACTCATTCAAGTGTACAAGATTGAACTATCATTACTTAGGGCTTATTTGGATCGATTTATCTAAGGTTATGTGCTAGCATAAACACTTGTGAGAATGAGACTCTCTGGAATAGCTTATAGAAACAACTTATGACATGTCAATAGTTGTTTTTAGCTTATTTCCATAAGCTCTCCAAGATAGTTTGTGCGAACTGTTAAGAAGTCTCACATAGATGTCTGCAATCTTCACCTTACAAGCCAGTTTTGTAGGGTTGACTTAGGCCCAACTCTCAATTCTAAGATGGTATCAGAGCCTCCTCCACGATCTATTGGGCCGCCTGCTATCAGGTTTCTGATCGGGCCATCCAGCGCCCCAAAGCACAATAGTGCTGAGCGCGAGTAGTTGTGTTAATAAGTCCCCCATCGGTTGTGAGATGTCTACAATCCTCACCTTACAAGCCGATTTTATAGGGTTGAGTTAGGCTCAACTCTCAATTCTAAGAAAAACAACTTATAAGTTATAACTTATATTACATTCAAACAGTTACATGATAGCATTATATATGCTATATATGCTTAATTAAGTTGTTTATCCAAACAGAGCTAGCTTCTCAAGGAACAAAAAAAGTTTGTTTACTCAAACACTTACCCGCATCGAACCTTTTAGTCTGAATGATTTTGTATTTGTGTCAACCAACCTATACTCATTCATGACCCAATCTGTCTTTGAACCCTTAGGAGGTCTACCTGAATAAAACACGAGAGCTTTCTTCACTCCTATATGCTTTGATCCACAAGAAGAAATTATTGGCTTATCAGTTCCAGTTGCTTTCCAGTATCCTGAAGCTGCTGTTCTATTCGGCCTTAATCCATTCGGATACTTTCGGTCTCTCGGACTAAAGAAATACCATTCTCCCTCCCCAAATAAAGACTTCACTGCACAATCACAACAAAAACAAAAAGATTCATTTTTCTGAATACAAGATTTGGTAAATACTAAGAATTAATACAAAGAAAGTGAAATAACAGACTTGGTAACTCCCATGGATTATACTTATAGAGATCAATTTCAGCTATAATAGAAGCTGGAAGCGGACGCGACTTGATTTTGTTTTGCAAGTAATGAACTATGAGTTCTTCATCAGAAGGATGGAATCGAAAACCGGGCGGAAAAATGTAACTAGATTTGGATCCCTTTTGTTGTCCCTCCATCAAAGAATTTTATGCTTTGTTTTTGACAAAGGAGAGAACAATGCAATGGAATCAAAATGTAACGGTAATACCTATTTAGCTTTGTTTAAATAAGAGAGTGAAGTGTTTTTGGCATTATATATGGTTTTAGTCCCATGCAGATATACTAAAATTCTATGGAGAAAAAATATAAGGCAGAGGAATTAATTGGTTGCATGTAAAGTTTGAGAGAAGAAAACATAGAAACCTAACAATTTGTTTTTATTCAATGAATTGATATTAAGCATGAAAGATGCTATAGTATATTATCTGCTACTTAACACCTCATCAGCACTATGTATAGTGGTTTTGTACTATAAATTGAGCTTAAGTTGCAAAAGATTATAATTAAGTTTAATAATTGATATTGTGTAGCATAATAAGTTAGTGTAGTCACTTTCATATAATTGTATTGTAGATGGTATGTGTACTCTGTGAAAAGGAAAAAAAAATGTTACCTAATTAATTTGATACTGACTCTAAAAATTATTAGTATGATTTTGCTTGTGGGACCTTTGGCTTACAGGTTTTCTTGTTGTTTTTTTCGGACCAGGATTTCTTGCAGTCAGAAAACAGTGCAGTTATGCGGTTAGTGCAATGTAAACTTTTAGGTTAATCTGATAGTACAAATTTAATACCATTAAATGTATAAAAATTATTAGATCAAATTCAATGGTTGAGATTCACCTACAATCATTATCCTACTACAAAATCCATTTCCTTGTTTTGTCAAGTGTTGAAGCTATAAGAGCAAACAAGACTTGACACTATTATCATTCCAAAAACACCCTTCAAATTTATTGTGGCAATCAAATATTTTTTTTGCCCCTTAACCAGTTAACTCTCCGATTATTATAGAAAGGGAGTCTGATGATTCAAAATTTGTCTAAAAGATAATAAAATCTGAAAAAAAATTATTCAAGCGACGATTGCGCTCAAATGAGTTAGTTTTTAACTTCGAATGTTTTATTGCCAATAAGGGTATAACATGCTTGGAAGCAACACCAAAACCAAACCAAGTCACCCAATACTAAATACTCCATCCGATTCTATATATAAGCAAAATTTCTCTTTTTAGATTCATTGAAAAAGTAATGTATCTAGTCTATATTATTGTCTAGATACATTACCTTTACAATAAATCTAAAAAGTGAAATTTTACTTATATATAGAATCGGAGGGAGTATGAACTTCAAAAACATTAATTAAATCTTAATTTATTTTATTTGATTATCGTATTATAGGTTTGAGGTGTTCATCGACTTTGTTGATAACTAATTTTTCATATTTTTACCTAAGAAACTATAATCATATTTGACCAAACTTTTTACACAAGATTGAGCTTCAAATATTGTCTAAGTCATTATTCATTATGGTGTATAGTTTCATTTCATTTGTAGTACTAACATAGTCTTGGTAACAAATTAATATTCCTTGTTGTAAGTTTTTCCCAACAGAGCCAAAGTGTCAGATATGCTCTCGAGAGCTTTGTGGCATAGTTTTCACCGCTCAGACCGTGTCCTCTGAATTGTTGTCTTATTGCAAAAAACATAATAAAATTTCTTTATTCTTGAAATTGTTACATATGCATTAATTTTTGTCACTCCCTTAAACTTATTCATTTCAACATTTTCTGTCCTCATAAGTTCCATGCACGTTACGAGGGGACTACATAACTATACTACACTTTACATGATGAGACTGTGACATTTTATTATTATATATAAGATGTGTAACATTTTGTTATTTTCCACCTTTTTCTCCATGTTGGTTTTTTATGTTTTCACTTTTTGGTTGAGGTTATTTTTTTCTCTCCTATTGTTGTCTTGGCTTTATTGTGTTTTCTTGAGTATTTTTCGTATGAAATTTCTACCGCTTTAGTAGTGTTTAATCTCCGTCAGAGAATATGTGTGGACACACAATGTGAATTATCTTATTTTCTCAACCAAATTTTTTTATTCATAAGAATCCGATATTGAACACCTGACAAATTGTTTAAAGAGATATGATCAATTAATCGTGTACGACTTATTATACAAAGGCCAAAAAGGGAAATTAATTAATAATTGTACTACATTTTGATTAACTTTTGCACCAACATTTTGGTCTTACAAACAAACCGATAAAACCCAGGTTTGCTACTTAATTAGCACAAGTTTTGTGAATAATCCATAGACCTGACATGTTCATGTTGACTAGAAAAACTTAGTTCCAATCGATTAAGATTGTCATTTTTCGACCATTTTTAGGATCCTAGGTAGGGGAATTTCATGCGTTCATCCCTAAGCTAGTACTAACTGCCAAACATTTACACACACACCCCACTGAGGTCCTCCAACTATTCATCAGAGTTGTCTTGTCTCAGCAAAATAAATTTGGTTTTTCGCTACTCCCCCATCAATAGGAATGGCAGGTAAACGGTAAACCCAAATATGTGGGCCCATCCGCACCCGAGTCAACCGGTAAAAATCTTAGTTGACTGGGTTTGGGTGACACCCGATATTTCGGGTGCGGGTTTGAGATCACTCAAACTCGCACCCGAAACCCAAAACCTGATATTGCTGTTGTATTTTTGCATGTTTTTGCTGCAAGTTTGGGTGGAAAAATCCGAACCCAACGGGTGTAGTGTGTTATTTTGCCATCGAATAGCCTTTGAGTTTGGATTCAGATGGTGATTTCGGGTGCGGGTAGTGTGAAACTCACACCCGACCCAACGTGTTGCCATCCCTACCCACCAACTTTAAATACCGGATAATTAATATGCACAGATGAACTTACAACAAATAGTTATGTTAGTCTATGATAATTTATTGTATTATGTAATAAAATTAGTAGTTGAACTAATTTAAATATAAAATGACATAAAAAAAATACATGTTTAATTAATATACTTTTTTCAAATAAGATGATAGAAATAAAATTGATAAAAAAAAATGATAAATTATAAGTTTGACATTATAAGCTAGATAATTGAATTAATAAGAAATATTATCAAACAAGTTTTTTCTTTGTCATTGAAGTTTATAAACTATAAGCTCAAAATATGACATCGACAAACATAGTCCATGTGTCTCTAAATATAATAATCTATGCACTTTACTAGATGGATAAATGATTTTTTTTTTTCTTTCTAATACATACATATCCCTTATTAGTGCTTCTAATTTACTTTACAATATGAAAATTATAGTTATAAGTTATTTTGGAATATTTCAAAATACAAAGTAAACACGTTAAATTCACTAACCATTTTTTAATATATGTGAAAAAATAAACAATGTTTTTAATAAAAGACAAAGAGAGTATTTCAAGTTGCACTTAATTTTATTTTTTTTGAGAAATGATTAATCATCGCTCCCTCTATCTCAAAACGAGTGATCTTTTTATAAATAATTGTCCCAAAATAATCGAACAAATTCAATTTTTTGATACAACACTAACTACCACTTGGTAGGCAGCTGCCCTCACTTAGATTTGAGTTACCAAAAGTCCTAGGTCTTGACTATATAATAATATTAGAAATTTACAATTTGCAAATCATCTAGAAGAAGAGAAAATATATATATAGTATTTTAAGATATGAATTTCGATGTATTGATACTGTAAAACTATTTTACACACGCATTTAATAAAATCATAAAAAAGAGATAATTGTAAAGATATTAGAGATGAACTGCTATGCACTGACGGTGTAAAATATTTGTACACATGCACATAGTTACGTACTTTTATAGATTTATTCCTAAAATATCTCAACAAATACTTACATGTGATTTGATTGAATGTACGTGTAAAAAAGTTTTATATTGTCGGTGTATACTTAAATAAGTGACGCCATGAAGTCCCTTGAATAGATACATGTGGAAAATAATTTTGCATTGTCTGTACATTCAACTTTAAACCTATTTTCAATTTCACAAATTTGTATCTCTATTATATACATTACGAGATTCCCACGGAGCTTTCTCGTGCATTCTCAATAGTAATTGCTTATGTGGCATTCAATTAAAGCTTCTCTTGCTTAGGTGTCATTCAAAGTTTTTAGCTTAAGGTATGTTGTTCGAATCCCATTGACAACAACAATTGAATTTTTATAATATTTTTTTTTTTGTAAAAACTCTTTCAAATATTATATTTTTTTGTTTTCTTTTTGAAGAAACTTTTTCAAATATTTTTATTTTTTTTTAAACTCACAATTTTTTATTTTTTGTGAAAACTCTCTCAAATATTATATACTATCTTTTTTTAGAAACTCTAAGAAATATTTTTTTTTCTAGAATCTATAAAATATCATATATATATATACACACACACATTTTTTATTTTTATTTTTAAACTAAAGGTATCATCCGTGCGCAACTGCAGAGAATAATCCTCTCGATTTAACTGAGATCTATTTAAGGGATTGATCTCTCCTAAGAAATGATTCTCCATATGCACCGGTCAGGATATTCGATCTCAAGATCAAATGGTTAAGGGGCCCAAGTATATACCACTTGTGCGACACTATCTTTGTATATTTCAAATATTTTAATTTTGCAAAACGAAGGAACATTTTTATTTAGATTACTTTGAAACAAATTGAAATAAGAAAGTACACTATTTTTTTTATGGATAAGATCATTCGAAGAATTGAAGTCTTGAACCCAAAAAATAGCTTATGACATATCTGTAAAAAAAATTTACGTAGAAACATTTTATTTTATTTTGAAGAAAAAATTATGTTCGTTAGAGACAAAAACAAAACAAAATAGAAGATTTTGAGAGAGAGAGAGAGAGAGAGAAAACTCTCAGTGTTGGAGAATGAGAAACGAAAAGTACTTCCCACCTAGGGATGTCAATGGATATTCATGGACGCGGATAGTGTGATATTCGTATCCGCTCCGTCATACATATATGATATCTGTGTCCGCTTCATATTCGTGCGGATATCCGCTAAGCGGGTAATCCACGAATATTGAAGTATCCATATTAACAGATATTCATGGATGATATTTTTTTATTAAAAAAAAACTAATTCTTGAAAAAAAAAAATAGTTTTTTTAAAATGCAAAACATTAACACATAATATTTATAAATTTTGCTCTCTATTTTTAATGAAAACATCAAATCTACAAACACAAATCACCTCACCGAACTGCAAAAGAGTCAAACAAAGCTTGAATTTATATAAAATAGCCAAACTGCAAAAGATAAAATATAAAAATACAATTTTTGTATATAAAAATACTAGAATTTATATGTAAGTAGAGATATTTAAGTAATTTTACTAATTATTTAGCGGGTATGGATATCCGCGCGCGTGAATAGTATCCATTAAATGCAGATAATCAAAATATCCACTTATTTTAACCGTGGATATCCATTAAGTTATCCGCTCCGTGCCCATGGCGGATTTTATCTGTAGTTATCCGCGGGTATAGATATTGTTGCCATCCATATTCCACGACATTATTAAAAATACGCATTGACGAATTAAAATTTGAATTCCAACTGCGAGAATTATCCTTATATTCATATTTTATCCTATGGAAAACTTATTCAAAATTTTATCTAGCGCACGAAGAAACGCGATTCTCATGATAAAAAGTGTATGTAGATCATATGAGACCTAAACACGAAAATTTAATTGATATTCATAAAAAAAAAATATAGAATTAACAAATATTTTTTGTTGATGAAGCCTCTATAGAATCATATAATGGAGACGGAAGAGAGATAGAAATAGAGAGAGAGAGAGAGAGAGAGAGAGAGAGAGAGAGAAATCTCTTAGTGGTGTAGAATATAAAACGGGAAGCACTTTCCACCCGACTATTATAAATACACATTGACTAATTAAATTTTGAATTCCGACTGTGGGAGTTATCAATATTTTATCACGGGGATCATTTATTAAAAAATTTATTTAGCACGATAAAAAGTGATCCTCCATAAGAAAAAGTGTATGTAGAAGATAGTGATAACTTAACACGAGAATTTTATTGATATTCATTAAGAAATACTAGAATTAACAACTATTTTATTGTTGATGGAGCTCCTACAGAGTATTGTGACGGAGAGAAAGAGAGAGAGAGAGAGAGAGAGAGAGAGAGAGAGAGAGAGAGAGAGAGAGACTCTTCAGTGGTATAATATAATAGGAAACTGGTAACATTTCTCACCCCACTATTAAAAATATACATTGACTAATTAAAATTTGAATTTGAACTAAGGGGTTTTTTTTTCTTCATATTATGTGTCTATCACACTTTCATTAGATTACATATGGCTGATGAAATCAATGGAAAATATAAAATAAACTAATATAATTTTGATTTTTTGTAATGTATGCTATTTTAAACTTTCCATAACCTTCGTTCGAACTTTTTAAACTTTCAATAACCTTCGTTCGAACTTTTTTAAGAATTTTAATTTATTAATGTGAGTGGAGAGATTCACACATAGGTTATTGACGCTCACGCGTGAAGATTGTTTCTTTGTTGTACGGTGAAAAGAAAAATTTTGAGAATAGAAACAAGGTCAAAGTATGTTACTATTCATTTAAAAATTAGTATAAATTTACAATTATTTTTTTTTGATAGAGTCCTACAGAGTCCCGCGTTAAAGATATATCGTATTTTCATACTCAACTAAATTAAAAGAAATCAATCTCATAGACAATTGAAAAAACGTAGATAACCTTCTAAATATTATAAAATGAAAAAAAGACATAGACAACCTTCAAAAGAAAAATAACATATGAAAATAAATATTATTGAAAAAAATAAAAATTATCCCGTGTTTGACAATGAACCTAATGAAAATTTTCTATAAAGAGTCGGCACGAGATGAAAAAAAATCATGGTATATTTTAATTTTATGGGTACGGTCCCAAAAAATCTTAAGGCCATGAAAAATAAAAACATATTTTCCTTTGAGAATGAAATTTATAATTATTTTATATTAATAGACTCACTATATAGTTTCGGGGATGAAGATGAGATAAATAATCTATCTCATAATAGTGTAGAATATGAAACGAAATAATAATCTTAATCTCGCTTTATTCTGTAACATCGTTAAATCTATATAATGCAAAACCTATATCAATTTTAGCTTAGAATTTTAAACCAAAATAAACAAATAATATATTAAAATAAATATATAAATAATATTGAAAAGGAAAATAATCCCATGCACGGCACGGGCTAACATACTAGTTTGTAATTATAGTAAAAAAACTGGCACAAATTTATATGCAAATATTATACTCTAGCTATTTAAAATTTATTGACATATATAAGAAAAATATTCATGTGTCAAAAAAAAAATCATGATTTTTTAAGCCTTTGGGGTTGTGGGGGAGAGAAAATATTTTACTTTATAAATTTTTAGATTTTTTTTTGACAGAAGCAAACTTAACATATTTCATTACGTAAAAAAGAGTCAATACACGGAGGAACCGAATCAAAAACACAACGACGAGACATAGAAAAAGCCGCTCTAGCTAAAGAGTGAGCAACTTTGTTCGCTTGTCGCTTTACATACTTAACCTCAAAGTAATTATTAAACCGAAGTAAAGCTTGAATATGGGAAATTAAAATACTAAAAACCGAGACGCCGCCTTGACGAGAAGAGATAGCATCTACTACAAGCTTAGAGTCACTTTCAAAGATGACAAAGGAAAGGCCTCTATGTATCACCTCTTCCATAGCTTCAATAAGGGCCATTGCTTCCCCTTCCAAGACACTAAGTGATGCCATCATAAAGTTAGAACCTGCTAGCTGAAATTGACCACGGCAGTCGCGTAAAACCCAACCACAACCTGTAGCACCTGCTGTGTTATAAAAACTCGCGTCGACATTACACTTCAAGAAGCCAAAAGGGGGCTGAATCCACTGTGTATTGCTGTTTGCTGCACTGTCCTGAACCACGGCCTGCTGCTGCTCATGAAGCAAGCCATTGATCGCTGCCCATTGTTGCCAATACACTAATGCTTGCACGCCAAGTTGCTGAGGACTTAAGCTGCTGTCGTTCCAAACAGTATTATTGCGATTATTCCAAATGAACCATAAGAGAACAGCTGCTCTACTAGCCTCTAAGTCAGAACCATGCCTGCAAATATCAAAAATAAAATCTCGCATGTTATTATTAGTTTGCAGCCGTGATTGAATAAAATTGGATAACTCCATGACATGCCAGGCCTCCCTAACTCCATCACAAGACACAAAAACATGGAAATCCTCTTCAACATAGGATGAACACAAGGGGCACTCCTCCGGACATTGAACATAACGGCTTCTCAACCGGGAGCGTGTCGGTAAACACTCTCTACAAATTCTCCAAAGCAAGTGTTTTGTTTTCGGCGGGGCATGAATCTTCCAAAGACAACTCCAACCCCCTACTTCTCTCGGCCCATAACATTTATTTTTGTCTTTCATAAGTTTCCGATATCCCGTCCTAACCGAGTACACCCCATTATTCTCCTCACTCCATATCAACTTGTCCTCCCTTACTAAATCTAATAACGGAACCGCAAGAATTTCCCGAGCCACCTCTCTAGAAAAAATGGAATAAATTTTATCCTCGTCCCACCGCTTAACATTCGGAAGTAAAAGATGTTGAACTTTAAGAGAATAAACATTTTGGGTTTGGGGACCATATATAAAACTCCTTTGATTCTCTCTCAACCAAGGCTCATTCATCACACTTATTTTACTCCCATTCCCAATTTGCCATCTACACCCAAGTAGCAACACTTGTCTAGCTCGCCATATACTCCTCCAAGCAAAACTAGGATTATTACCAATATTAGAATCAAGAAAGGATGTTTTGGGAAAATACCTAGCTTTGTAGAGTCTTGCAACCAAAGAAGTCGGATGGTGCATGAAATTCCAACCTTGCTTTGCCACCATTGCCATATTGAAGTTGTGGAAATCTCGGAAACCCAACCCACCTTCCTCCTTCGGACATGCTAATTTATCCCAAGCAAGCCATCGTATCCCTCTATTGTCACTACCTCCACCCCACCAAAAAGCATTTATCATCCGCTCTATATCATTAGTTAAAGTGTCTGGTAAAAGATAGATATTCATAATATAGGCCGGAATAGCTTGAAGAACAGACTTAATCATAACTTCCTTACCAGCTCGGGATAAAGGTCTACTCCTCCAACCGTTAATTCTCTTCCATATGCGGTCCTTGATGTATGCAAAAGTCTCCTTTCTACTCCTTCCCACCATAGATGGTAGCCCAAGGTATGTACCGGTACCCAACACATGCTTGACTCCCATAATGTTGGAAAGATCCTCCTGGCCAGCTCTACTGATGTTCCGGCTAAAGAAAACTTCCGACTTTGACAAATTAATTTCCTGTCCTGAAGCCAACTCATAAGTCTTAAGGATCTCCATAAGCTTAGTTGTCTCCGAGATATTGGACCTGCAAAAAAGAAAACAATCATCTGCAAATAGTAGATGAGACACAATAGGTGCCCCTCTACAAATTTTGACGCCATGTATATCTCCACAAGCGACCGCTTTATGAATAAGTGCAGTAAGGCCTTCAGTAACAAGGATGAACAGGTAAGGAGACAGTGGGTCTCCTTGCCTAAGACCTCTACCAGGGTGAATATGGCCTACTTTTTCAAAGTTCACTAATGCCGAATAGTTTACAGAGCTTACACACAACATCATCCAATTTATCCAGGTATCTGAAAAGCCCATCCTACCAAGAACCCCTTTCAAATAGCTCCACTCGACCTTATCATATGCTTTACTAAAATCAATTTTAAGGGCCAGCTCCCCTTTACCTCCTCTAGTACGTCTTTTCAAGCAGTGAATGATCTCAATGGCAATAAGGGCATTATCAATAATAGACCTCCCTTCAACAAATGCTGACTGCTCCTCTGAAATATATTTACCCAACACTACTTTCAGTCTATTCGCCAGAAGTTTTGACACCACTTTATAGAGAACATTACAAAGTGATATCGGTCGAAAATCCTTCATAGAGTTCGGGTTGTCACACTTCGGAATAAGGCAAATATTTGTCTCATTCAGCGACGAAGGAAAGTAACCCCTCCCTAGCCATTCTTTTACCGCCGCAAACACTTCATCTCCACACAACTCCCAAAAATTCTGATAGAAAGCCGGATTAAAACCGTCAGGGCCCGGGGACTTATCAGGGTGCATTTGGAACAAAGCAACACGGACCTCCTCCTTAGTAATGGGAGCTTCTAGACTGATATTATCTTCAGCGGTAACTCTAGGAGAGATGAGAGAAAGAACTGGATCAAGGACCCCTCTTTTCGGTGTAAAAAGATCCTGGAAATATTTTTTAGCCACTTCACGGAGATGCTGCTGTCCTGTAACTACCTCACCCACCTCATTATTTAGTTTCTCAATCCTTTTGAACTTTGACCGGGCGGTAGCTGACATGTGAAAAAATTTTGTATTAAGGTCACCCTCTTTTAACCAATGCATTTTTGCCCGTTGCTTCCAAAAAGCCTCCTCTTGAATAAGTAGTTTGGCGTGTTGATGAGTAACTTCCTGGAACCGGACCATACTGGCTGAATCACGTTTATCCCGAAGCCTCTCCATCTCTGCTTCATATTCCAGAATATCCTCTTTGAATCTCTTCTTTTTCCTCTTTCCCCATCTCTGAAGTTTGTCTGCACAATGAGTCAGTCTATGTGTTAGCTCTAGACCAAGCCCATCGTTCCACCCTTCTTGGACAATCTCTCCAACATCCTCCTCCATCAACCAACCGTTCTCAAATTTAAAATCATGATGATAATATTGTTTAGTCACCGGGGAGCAATGCAATAAAATGGGACTATGATCAGAGTGTGAAGATAATATATTCCTTAGGGTAGTATTAGGAAATTTTGCCAACCAATCTGACGACGCCAACGCTCTATCAAGCCTCTCCTCAATCAATCTGTCAGTTCCACTGCTTTTACACCAAGTAAATGGGTATCCATTAAGTTGGATATCCGTGAGGTCACAGTCGTTGACAGCACTCCTGAAACCCGTACACAACCAGTTTGGATGCGGAAGCCAACCTTTCTTGTCATCTTGTGAAAGAAGGTCATTAAAGTCTCCTATCACACACCACGACAAATGTGACATAGTTCTGAGTTCTCTAAGAAGGTCCCATGCCATACGTCTTCTACTTCTTTCCGGATAACCATAATAACAAGTCAGCCTCCAATCGCCCCTTTCATCATCCTCCACAATCAAGTTAATAAAATTTCTGGAATAGTTCATTACACGGCAATTCACACTATCCTTCCATAGCACTGACAGCCCACCACTCCTACCTTCTACATCAATAGAGAGACATGAATCATATTTAAGCATGGTTCTAATTCTCTCCATCTTACGTGCTTTTGTTAATGTCTCCGATAAAAATAAAACATCCGGTCTGTACCCTTGAGCAAGATTACGAAGATTAGGAATTGCACTCGGGCCGCTCAAACCCCGGCAATTCCAGCTGAGAACAATCATTGGTCCCGGCAGACCTGGCTGCCAGGACCTGCCGTTAAAAAATGCTGCGTTACAGTCGAATTGTCACTAGTCTCCTTCTCATCATCTCTTCTTCTTTTCTTCTCCGTCTGTATTTCCATGGTAACAGGTGGGTCTTGGTTCAGGGGTGGGCCAGGTTTAGATGGTTCCGGTTTAGTGCCGGTTCGGGTATGGGTAGAGCGGGTCAATTTCTGGTTCGGATTAATTTTAATGGTGCGGTTAAGTGTGTTAATAGCAGGGTTAATTTTAGGGGTGTTACTGGCAGTGAATGAAAAGTGGTTATTGGGATTTAGTTTGAATGTATCGGTTAGGATTGGAGAGATAGTAAGTGACGTGGGTGATTGAATATTATTAGGTAATGATTGATCAATTAATGTGTTGTCTGGGGTAATTATGGGCTGTGTCGACCGCTGCATGTTGTGTGAGAGCTGGTTATTTGATTGGTTCATAATGAGTTGGTGATTGGTAGAGGATTCTATGTTGGTAGTTATGATAGGGCTAATAAGTGGCTGAGTAATTTGCAGGTGGGCCAGGTCTTGTCTGTTTGGGTTTGCAGGGGGGACAAGGGGTGGACAAACCAATGATTGTGAGTTAATGTCATGTCGGTTATGGATTGGAGAGAATGATGGAAAATTTGGACCTGTGGATTCCCGCTGCTCCTCACCGGTAACGTACGCCGAGCCATCTTCATGGGCATCAGAACGACCACTTTCATCATTCAAGAGCCATTTTGAAGTTTGTCTACCTCCTCTCCTTCTTGGTTCTGCTCTTAACTCCTTGGACCATGCTCTAGACCCATCATCTTCAACCATAGAAAAACGAACATCACATCTGTTTTCACCGTGACCTATAATACCGCAGACAAAGCAAAATACACCAAGCTTCTCGTACTTGAAATGAACAGTACACCAATCGCCTCCTTGATTCTTGACTCTAGATTCCTTTTTGAGTGGCTTTCGGATATCAATTCGGACTTTTATTCTCATATACTCTCTCCAAAAACTCCCTTTGTTATTTTTATCGTACTCCACAAACGAGCCTATGTAATTTGCCAAGGTCTTCCCAACACGCTCCGCCATAAGTCCCGTCGGAAGGTTATGTACTTGTACCCAAAAATCAACATGGTACAGCGGAATATTCTCAATTTGCACACCTATCCGAACTCTCTCCAAAATCAGCATTTGATTATTAAAGGACCAAGGCCCTCCTTGTAGCACCGCCTCCATGTCCAATGCGTGGCCGAACTGGAAGAGGAACAGGCCTGGTGTTGCTTCTTTGATCTTCACCCCTTTCACCGGCCTCCATACATCCGCCATAGTCACCTTCATGGAGTTAACATGGATAGAACGATCTCCCAAGAATCTCCCCACTAGGCACCAACGAAAATCAACAACTTCCTCATCTCCTTCCTCAACGTCGAAAACAAATCCATTCTCCTCTTGTAAGGACAAGTCTTCCAAATTAACACTAGACATAACGAAGATTGTTTGGGTGTAAACTCAAACTTAATCGGCAAAAGTGAATAAGAGAAAAAATAAGCTTCTCAAAAGAGAAGAGAACAAACCCTAGCAGAGGCTAGAAAATGTATAATGTTTATTTCCCTTGAGAATTATCAGGTTTATTTCCCTTGAGAACTCAACACATGTGCTTATAAATTTTTAGATTAAAGTGTATTAATTGTGTAAAAAAAATTAAAAGTAACCAACCAAAAAAAAAAAAAATTAAAAGTGTATTAATCTTCGTGAAATATAGTAAGAAGAGAAAAAAGAATATGCAAGAGAAAAAGGAATATTTTTTGATTTCCCATCAATTTTAATGAGGTGGTATATACCCTATTAACTATTTTCTATTGCAATCATATGAGTTTTTAAGTGGGTTCCGTTCAATTTTTCATACTATTATACCCTTTTTAATTACTAGCCGCCCGTGCCCGTTGTGTAATCGATATTCTTCTTTTTTTTCGTGTGTGATCGATATTTTGTATTGTGCAAATATAAATAAGTACGTAACCTCCTTTTTTTTGTGCTTAGTTATTAAGAAAAAAATATATTTTTTTACTATAAAAAACTGAAAACCTACTTTTATGTGGAAATTATTTTTTAAGGGTAAAATTAGAATAATAAAAAAGCTATTCCAAAAATTTGTATCCCCTTTATATATTAGTATATATTTAAACAACTTAATTGCATTTCTTAAATATCTATACAACTTATCAAAAACTCTAAAATGAGTCTCATTGGACAAAAAAAAGAAAAAAAAAAGGAAATAGACACCCATGTGACCTCTGAAGCCCAGATACGCGACACGATACCGATACGGCGATACGAGAAAATTTTCAAAATTTCCGATACGATACGGCCGCGATACGTTATTTAAAAAATTAAATTTAAACTTAAATATATAAATACACAATATATAACTTAACTAAAAGCGAAATGATAATAAATTAACATTCAAATTACTCAAAATAAGCAAACAAGAGTGACAATTAATAATTACATATCTTAAGGTAAGTACTATCCAAAAAGAATATAATTAATATTATCCAGAAAAACATTTTAGTACTAGCCAGACATAATTGATTATTCAAAAAGAACATCATATTTCAACATTCACTATTTAAAAGTAAATACGAATTGTATCAGTCTCTTTCTCTTTCGTTTTCATTATCAAAAAACATTAATTTTCTGATACGCGTATCAGTGAAGTATCCGACACGTATCGATCATTTATTTAAAAAATAATATTAATTAACTGATAGTTATCTGATACATGTATCAAAAGATATCGGCGAATATCGGTATCAGATATATATCGGATACGATATTTAATCATTTTTGGAGTATTAGAGCTTCCTAGCATGTGACAATAAGGAACGTTGGTATACAAAGACGGCTCGGGCTACGGTGAGAGAGCATATGATATCTCTCACCAATGAGCAATAGATAAAAACCATTAGATTATAAGTGTCCATAGATCTTATTATAAACTGACTATATCATAACTATTTTTTTCTTGTCTTCTTTTCTCCCAACTATGAAGTTTCGATACGGGACACGATACCGATACGATATAATACCGATACGTTAACAGGGAAATTTTTTAAAATTCTCAATCCGGTATTGCCGCAATACGCTATTTAAAATATATTGAATTTAAAATTAAATATATAAATACACAATATATAAACATATCTAAAATAAATAATATTAATAATTAAAAGCAGAAAACATTTATTAAAGTGCTAAAGATACAAACAAACACGTCTCATACAAGAGCATCATAATAAGGCAAAGCCAATCAATACTAGAAATTCTCAAGGTCTGATACATGATAACATCTTAAGTTAATACTATCCCAAAAAATAATGATCACTGGTACATCTTAATCTATATTTCTTAAGTTAAATATTATATTATCCCCAAGAAAATACATTTTAAATAGTTCTTTTTATTTAATATTCTTATAAATTTAAACTTAGGCTCTGTTTAGTAAAAAATAGCAGATAGCTGATAAGTTAGATTTTAGCAAATAAGCTAGCAGATTGAATTTGCAGTGTTTGGTAAAATTAGCGGTTGAACTAGTTTATAAGTATTAAATGACATAAAAATAATATGTTTGATAAATATTTAATTTTTTTTCAAATAAGATGGTGAGGTAAAATTGGAAGAAAATATAATAGGCTATATAAGCTCATAAGCTACTTGAAATAACATTTGGAAAATAAGCTATAAACTATTTTCTAAAAATTGTTATCAAACAGAGCTTTATAAGCTAAAGGCCCTGAGACCTTAAGATGAACACACTCCCAGATTTCAAGTCAATACCACTAGACCAACACAAGTGGGTTTATCTATATCCCTATTTAATTACTTTTAATTCAATTAACTTACTTTTTTTTATTATTATTCTCTCTGATAATAAATAAGGACATAAGTGAAATTAAATATTTTTTTTGTTTTTTGTTTTTTACCACCAGTTGAATCTGGTTCGAGAATCAGTTATGACAAATGCTAGTAAAATTAACGCTAAATTTATTTTGTGAAAATAAAATGCCTAATTGATACTAGTAATAACAATCAGTTTTGACCATTATAATAATCAATTTAGTAAGGGGCATATGATTAGGTGTTATGCATGTAATCTTGTATGATGCAATGAATGGCTCATATTATTATTTAAATGGTGCACCTGTGAGTGATATGAGCTACTCGCTCACTGTAGAACCCGCCTACAAAGACACGGTCTATGCTGTAGAAATGGTACAACGTTGGATAGATGCAAATTTTTGGGCGAATGTTTTATGGATGTGAGATGTATAAGACATTTAATTCCTTAAATTAATTTATTTTTTTACTACAAAACAACTTTTTTTATTTATTCAAATTCATGTAAAGTACATCAATCGAAATCCTTATATATTCAATTTCGCTAAAAACTAATTAAGATAAATCTCTGAACAAGCTCACAACATCCGAGTTAATAACATAAAACGATTAATGTATATGACAAAACCTTCAATTGATATGACAAAATTTAAATGTATGGAATACTCATGCATCCTGATCTACAACTTTGACGATGCTGAAGTCATTGAATCTGTAATGAACTTGGATCGACATAAATCTGAATAAAACAAACATTATACCATGATGGAAAATCAAAACAAATACCATACCATACCAATTTAAATGAATAAATATATTTTATTTTAGTAAAAAAAGTGCAATTTAATTATATTTTATTTTAAAAAAAGAAATAGCTTGTTGAAGAGAGAGAATGGGAAGTAAAATTGGTGTGGTTGTAGTTCTCAAACTTTCTTTCTCTATGAGCTGACAATATTCGTTTTGTGGGCTCCTCACTCCCAATAAACAAAGCAATGCCTCACTCAGACACTCACTCACGCTCACGGACGGCATCAACCTTCAACCCCACCACCATTTTCTCTCTATCCCCGTCCCTTTCTTCGTACTATTCCATATTTTCACTAGTTCGTATTATTCCATATTTTTTCATTAATAATACGATTATGGCATAGTCATTTTCATAATTGCCTCGCCTCTATAAGCCCCTCAGCACCTATGTGTCTTGCTATTATTTACGAAAATATTTGATATAATTTAATAATTGAAGAGAAAGTTTAGAATTTAGTAAGTTTTTAGAATTAAAAATATAAATCATTTAAGAATTTAAGAAATTTAAAACAAATAGTTAGAAAAATCCAAATTTTATTTATAAGAAAAATAATTTATTTTGTCAAATTGTACTTACCTTTTTAAACTAAAATGTTTGGGGAGGTCATTATAATATATAATTGAATACCTATAAAATGTTTCTAAAAAAAATGCATATCAATATTGTGAATGTGTTTAATATGGTCCTCTAAAAAATTGTCAAAAGGTGAACCATTACGTACCGTTTTTAGTAAGAAAACTGAATTTTATAATAATAAAAAGTTGATAACAAAAATATATTTTGTAATATATTTAGTTTCTTTGGTATAAGAGTTCTAAAAAAATTATGTTGATAATATTATTGGAATCTATCCCTAAAAAATATAGAATTTTTTTACAAAATAAATTTTTAAACGCTATTTTTACTAAAAATTTTACTACTTTGTTTCTAAAAAAAAATAGTACTTTGACAAAAGGAATTACAAATTTTAAAACATCTCTACTTTATTAAACGATAAAAAATATCTAACGTTTAGAGAGTTGAATATACAAGCTCCAATAAATTTTTATCATATTTATTTTCTTAACATATGCATTTAGGACACATGTTAACATTCTCCTATACTTTATAGTATAAAATAGTAATATGAACATTTAATGAATAAATCAAATGTAGATATTATAGATACATCTTACCAAATAACGGATTGTTACGGTCACAACTCTTGATTTTTTCATTTTACACTTCACTCACTTTTAGATGATTCAGATCCCTAATCAATTGAATTAACATGTTTAACATGATTGAGCAACTCTTAAATTGAGAATTGACTCTAACTTAACCTACAAAACCAACTTGTAAGACGAGAATTGCTACCTGTAAAATGAGAATTGCCACTATTCAAAAATATGGGAGTGCATGTATCATTATTGTATATTCCAAATAAGGAGCACTTATTAAAGACTATACTATATATACACACAATATATATCTCCACTAGAAATGCTTCATGAATCTAACTTAAAAGATACTATATACATGAAAATAAGTTGTAAGTTTGAACCAAACAGTTAGAACAGGCATAGCTATAGCCAGTGATTTTGATAAACTTGGTAGTTTTACATAGTGTTATTTTAGCAAGTATATATGGAGTGAGAAAGTGAGAGACAGAGAGAGAGAAAGAGGTTATAGTACGTATGTGAATGTGGTCCATCATACTATACTAGTCTACATGGCTGACTGACTGACTAACACTCATACTCACAGCAGCCGTGTTGATAATTATACAAGAGAAATTACAAAACAAGTCAAGTGTGTGTGCAACTTATTCATTTCAACCTCTCTTCTACCTCTCTTTGCTTAATTGCTTTCTACCTCAATTCTCAACTTATTCAACTCTTCTTCTTCTTCTGCTACTACTTCCTCTCTATTCACATGTAACATCAATTTCTATTTCTATTTCTTATCATATATCATATAGTAGTAGTTTAATTTCTTGTCTCAAATAATAAAAAGTGAAAAAATCAATATAATTCAACTGATTATTGTTATTTTGTTTTTGTAGCTAGAGCTATAGCTTAATTAATTTCATTAAATATTCAAAGATGATGTCTGAAGAAGCTGTTTCTGTTCCATCCAACTTCAGAGCTACCTCAAACTCAAACCCTAATTCAAATTCAGTTAAGAGAAAAAGAAGTCTACCAGGAACACCAGGTAATTAAGTTCTTCTCTTTCTCTTTATCTCTTTGTATGTATAGTTTTTTAATATGAAATTATGGTAAAATAACTAAAAATAATACTAATTAACTCATAGTTAATATATAACAAGTTTATTGATTATATTAAGCATATATGTTGCAGATCCAGATTCAGAAGTGATTTCTTTGTCACCAAAATCACTTATGACAACAAACCGTTTCATCTGCGAAGTATGCAACAAGGGTTTCAAGAGAGACCAAAACCTACAGTTACATAGAAGAGGACACAATCTTCCATGGAAGCTTAAGCAGAGAAATCCTCTTGAAGTAATAAAGAAGAAGGTGTACGTGTGTCCGGAGAAGAGCTGTGTGCACCATGACCCTAGTAGAGCTTTAGGAGATTTAACTGGGATTAAAAAGCACTTTAGTAGAAAGCACGGTGAGAAGAAGTGGAAGTGTGATAAGTGTTCTAAGAAATATGCAGTTCAATCTGATTGGAAGGCTCATAGTAAGATTTGTGGTACTAGAGAGTACAGATGTGATTGTGGGACACTATTCTCCAGGTATACACATACATGCATTATTTGAACCATAAAATTGTTGATATACTTCAATGCGTAGTTTTTACTATAATTATGGTCAAATTGTGATTCTGTCAAACTCACTGTCATCACTTATAAGAATTTAACATATATATCAACTTTCACTAATTCATCTTAGATTTCTACTGCATGAGTTTTAATTAAGTTTCATAATAACTTTACATTATATAATTTACATTTCATTCCATTTTTTCTCTCATAGTATTGATGTGTTGCTTTAATTCTTACCATTGCATTATAAATATCATGATTAGTCAATTTATTAACAAATATTTGGTACAAGTAAATTGAGTTCTACACGCAAGTACACATCCACGCATGTCTTAAATTATGGAGAGTTTGACAAAATTTATGGTAGTACCATAATTTTGTTGAAGCTTGTAAGTGTAGTTTTTTGTTTTTTGTCAAAATCACGGTGATTCTGCCAAACTCAATTCAAACAATGTAGTAATTCTTCTTTGATATATATGATAGGAGTAAGGACTACTTTGTTAATTATTTATTAATTGTGTGATGATTGACAAATAATCAGGAAGGACAGCTTCTTAACACATAGAGCTTTTTGTGAATCCTTGGTAGAAAGAAATGCAAGAATAGGTTCAATTAATCCAGCAGTTTTATCCAACTATGGAAACAATCTTATGATCAACACTCAACCACAAAGAATTCCTCATCAAGGTTTATTTGGGTTTAATCAAGAATTTGGTGGGCCAGGCCCAGAAACATTCATGGCAACAAATTTTCCCAATAATATCAATTTATTCTCATCATCAGCATCAGCATCAGCATCAGGAACAAACTCTGATTTAGAATTAGTCCTCACAAATAATATGAACACATTTGGTAACTCTTCATTATTACCACAAGGACAATGGAATATGAATTACCGTTACAATGATCATCAACAAGATGCATCATTTATAAGTAGTGGGGCTATATCTATGCCTATGTCTATGAATATGATGCATGCTTCTCAAGGAGTACTACTAAAGCTAGAACAACAACAAGAAGACAAAATTATGCATGCTGATTTGTCTCATTTGTATTCTCACAACCAATTACAAGAAGGTCCAAGTCATCACGTGTCAACAATGGAATCTACAACTACAAATGTTATGATCAATGGTAATAATAATAATAATAACAATGTTGTTGCTGCTAATTTCAATAATAATAATATTGTTGAAATGAAGAAATTGTTCAAGCAAGGAAATGTCTTGCATGATGGAGACAAACATGAATTGAGCTTAACTAGAGATTTTCTTGGTGTTGAATCATTGAAGAGACCTTTCTTACCACAACAGGAGGTTCCTAGGTTTAATCCTATAGGATCTGTCATGGACATGCAAAATGATCAGTTTGGTGGACACTATTGATATATATGATGGCTTGAAAATGTAGCATTGAGTTATCCGAGTTGAATGACTCAGATTCACACTAGACTCATTTCAGTGTAATTATACTGGAGAGAATCCTGTCTCATATATATATATATATGATGAAGTACGTACTTGCAATATGAAGTAGTGAAGTTTTGTATGATTATATATATATATATACAAAAAATATATTATAAATTACTATATATGTATGTTAACATTTAGCAGCAGCAGAAAAATACAATACTCGTGACTCTAATATTTTCTGTGTTCAGAAACATATATGCAAACAGTATAGTGAGATATCATGATATAAATATATATATATATATATATATATATATATATATATATATATATATATATATATCACGTGATATTCATAGCTAGAGACATCCCGTGAGGAGAGGTAGGGGCCAATGCATCTTGTTACGTAAGAGACAAACAATATATATACAATCTTTCTTTCTTAAATTATATCTTCTGATCTGAATTTAGTTAATAATTATAATGTAGGGCAAAGAACTTGAAAGAGAAATGACGCGGTTTTGCTCTCTCCATGCTTTACAGTTGGAGTATATATATAGAGAGAACTTTACAGTGTCAGATATATGGGGTACTGCCTGGCGTATATGACCTACTTTGTTTGTTTTTAGTGACATTTCAGCTGTGAAGGTTGTGAAATTATAAATTAATGTAATTAAGTTGGTAAATGTTTTCTGGGGAAGGATTTCCTGCTGTTACAGCTTTGAACAGTCCGATATGAATGGACCGTTGAAATTGTTTTACTGTATATGAACTGTCTAATCTCAAATGAACAGTTCAGATCTATTACTACGTGAAACAACGCAATAATTGAACGGCAGACAATCCTTTATTAAAAACTACAATAAAACTGTTCTAACCATGTTTTAATAAAATGTCAAAATTTACTTCAAATATCAAGTAGATATATAAGGGCTTTGTGGGTATTTATTTTTTGAGAAGATTTTGCCGAATTATCAAGGTAAAAACAAGTTGATGTGGATGTTACAATGGCCAACATGTCTAATATGTTACAATGCAGGTACACATAATAATATTAAAGGTCACACTGCAATTGCAGTGCTATGCCATTGCAGAGGTTGTCACAAGTGCAGTTGTTAGCCGCCATTTGAAACCATGACTCTAACCTTTGATAGTTTAAGAGTTCGTTTGGAATAGCTTATTCTTTGATTTATGCAAGATAACTTATGCAAATACATAAAAATAGCTTATTTCTCTAATCATTTTTATGTTAATTTATAATTAAGTTTCTACTTACGAAAACTATATTCTTATAAGTTATTTTTTTATAAATAATCTCGACAAACTTATAAGAGACATAAAAAATTATTTATTAGCATAAGTTGTTTTGTATAAGCTAAAAAATAAGATATTCTGAATGGACCCAAAGCATTCATGAGGTTATAAAGTAATAACATTACTTTAATTGAGGGATTTCAGTGTAATTTATTGTTTTTTAGGATGCATTTAATATCAACCTAAAAAATGATGTGAGTTATTTCTCCAAATCAATATTTTGGTAATTTGGAGACTAAGTTTATCAAAATTACAAAATTATAGTATTTGTAATTTCTCGAGTGTCACTTGATTTTGAATAAAAGTATGAGTAGAAAGTGTTAATTTTTTTGAATTTCTTTTTTATTTAATATGTTATTAAGAGTCGTAAAAATTAATGATTTACGTGTATGTTTAGTGCCATAATTTTTTTTAGCACAGTTACGGCCCTCCCCAACATTTTCTTCTAGCTCCGCCACTGTCAATAACGCTTTAACGAATTCAAATTTTACACAATTCACCGTTGGATTGAAAGTTTATATTGTATAGATCATCTATGTTGAGTTATACAAAAATCTAAAATCATTTGGCATGTTTTTAAGATACATAAAGATTAACGGTATTCAATAAAAACGCATAAACCGTTAATTTTGATGTGTGTCAATAACAAAGTTGATCTATACGATATAAACTTTTATTACACCGGTGTAATTTGATCTCTCCCATATATACATATGAAATGAATTTCCTGCGGTTATATAATAACTACTGGTGAATTTCAACCATTAAATTTGGTCAATCAAATAATTTCTAAATATTTGATGGTATTAAATATGTATTGTAAAATTTCAATCTTAGAGTCTAGAGTGGACTGAATTCAAGATTGCACTATTTTCTAACTGCAGCAATCTTGATCGCATATATCACCTCCACAAGCATGTGAAGAAAATATATAACATTTTTTTTAATGGCAAATATATATAAATATAAAAACAAAAATAAAAAAAGTACAAGAGAAAATTCAAAAAATCAAGGAGATACCAGAAGCAAATACGTAATATATATAAGACACTTTTCTTTTTTTACAAGAAGGAAAAGGGAAAAGGAAAAGAAAACAAAGAAATTATCTAAAAAATAAAGTTCCACTAGCATCTGCTAGCAAGAGGAGACTCATTCCAGCAGGCGGCACAATAGGAATAGACTCATTCCTATAGTCCCACTTTAAATTCACGTAGATATACACTTCCCTCCGATCAGTTTCCATGCCCAATCATAAACATTCAAAAAACATCAATATACCATAGTAGCCTTTGCAAAAGAAAAAAAAATTCAATGTGTCATAGTAGCTTATTTAGACATAACGCCCGTTCTAGTAGTTTTTGTTGTAAAAATCTCCCACGAATACAATTCCAACAAGTGCCACCAATGTTCCACACATGTCCATCCTCATAGCACTAGATGTCACAGTTGGAACAACCTGCGACGATGAAGAATCATCTGATGATACAGGTTTCTCCTTATCAGCCTTCGGCGCCTTAGCATCCTCAACAGCAGCAGGTGCCGGTGCTAAAGCCGGCACCTCTGCCACAATTTTCTTAGTAGGAAAAAACTCCGAAGGAATTAGCACTTTACCAACCTTATAAATAGCAAGATGTTTATCCGAATATATAATTCCGCTAATTGTTGTGTTAACATGTCCAGTTGAAATGTTCACATTTCCACCATAACTAATCACATTAAGTTCAACTTTTCCAGGTTTGTTACCGGCAAGTGTTCGAACCGGGTTAGTTAAAGTATCGAAATTTGAGCTAGATACAAAATCAGGAACAACGTGGAATTGAAGTAATTCGAGTTTTTGCTCGTTTGAGAGTGTGTTGAGGAATCCTGGTTTAAGTTCTGAGAAGGCGGAATCCTCCGGCGCTAGAATGGTTAAGCCGCCGGATTTTATGGTTAAGAGTTGTGAGTTTAGTTGGTTGATTAATTGTGTTGTTTTCATGAGACGGAGGAAGATGTTGAATGAATTAGCTTGTTTTAGGATTTGAGCTATGTTTGTTGAGGAAGTTTCAGGGGTATTATTGTCATTTGGTGATTGGGGTAATGTGGGGATTAAAGGTTTTGTTGGGGCTGAAGTTGGTGATTGAATTGGTGACGTGGCAGGTGATATGGCTGCTAAAATGTTGGAACACAAGAGGGAAATAATTAGTAGTGTTAGTGAGATACATTGCTTTGGATTCTTCATATTTTTGGGTATGAAAAAGAGTTTTAGTGTTTTGATATGATGAGAATTGTAGTGGCAATGAGTGTTTGTTTGATTGATGAATTAGAGACATGCAGTTATGTGAGGTTTTATATTGAGATTTGTGGACAATTATTGGCTGGTGAGTGGTTTGGTTAATTGTGATTTGTGAACTTAATAATATTGTTATATATGATTGGGATATTAATTTTGGTGTTGTGTCTATTAAGATGGATATGTGATGGAAACTTTGAAGGTGCTAAGTTAGGTAGAGTGAGGTGTAGAGATCCATGAGATGTGAGAAGAATTTGATGTGTGCAAATTGCAATGTGATATTTTTATTGTACATCTCATTATTTGGTAAGGGTATTAAGATCACTAGTACAAATATCACCTATTAATAAGGCTTTTACATCTGCGGAAAAGATACTAGATGTGAAAAAATATATGGAATACATTTTACAACTGATTTCAATTTTCCCAGTAGTAAAAAATAAATAAACATAACATTTTACATCTAGCCATAATATCTCAGATGCAAAAATTAACACGGTGGCAGTTCCGTAATTATTGTGAAAACTGTCTAAAATAATTTTACATCTGACCATATTATCCTCAGTAGTAAAAAGTCTTACAATTTATTTTATGTTTATTTTCTTAGTTTCTTTTACGCGTTATCTCAGCCTCTTTCACGAACCCTAGCCTCACCAATCACCATTTGTTCCCACAAATCACCATCGATCTCACAAATCACCGTCTGTGAGCAGCGATTTGCTCTCAGCCTCTTTTATGCATATAGTTTGTTCACGGAATCGCGCGCTATCTCGCTCTCACACGAACCCTAACCTCACCAATCACCATCGATCTCTCACTCGATCTCTTCACTCACACCATCGTTCTCACTTCACTCGATCTTCCCTCTCAATCGATCTCTTCCCTCACTTGAACTCCATCGCGAACCCTAGACGGAAAAGGAACGACGCCTTCATCTCTCTCGAACTCTATCATCACTGTCGAACTCGCTCATCTCTCTCGTTTCCTCTCCCTCTGGATGAAATGTAAGCAGGTACTGATTCTATTCTTAAAATTATGTTCTTGGAACTCTGTTGATCTGTTTATATTCTTACTTTTTGGGGTTTTTTTATATTTTTAATGTTGAAGAGTTTAGTTGTTGTTTACATGTGAGATTTGGGGGTTAGGGTTCATGGTCATTTTGAGATGGTTTATTATAGTGAGTTATTATTATTTGGATTCAAGGTTATTTACTACATAATTATTAAATGGAGAGAAAGTTGTGTGCTTCGATTTTCATTTTGAAAAAGTTGTTTTTGTTGCTTCATCAACTGTAGCTTTCTTGTGTTAACATATGATTTGGCAAATGAAAACTATGGGAGAAAACCCCATGTCAAAATCTATTTTGAATTGATAATTATCACATTCCGAACTTGAGTCTTTTTACACAATTTGGTGCATGTATCCCACATTGTTATTTTGAGTTTTACTTGCAATCTGAGTATGAGATTTTAAGTACAATTTTATCTACAATTACAGGGTTTTATTCACTTTTAACTAAAAAGCCAAGTTCAATTACAGGGTTTTATTTTGTCTGGATTTTTGGATAAATAACTCTCATTTTCATTTCAATTACAGGGTTTTATTCCAACTAGGTGACTGATGAGTTCCTCTGTGTTTCAAGGAATTTGATCCCTTTTAGGAAAGAAAGTTCTAAGAACTCATAAAGGTCTCAAATTTTTTGTCATTTTGTTTTATTTCTTTGCTTTTTATGTTTTAGTAATTATATAGTTTTGTATTGTATATGAAACAAGCTTCTGTATATCTACTTTTTTCCTTGGCACCAGTTCATTTCTTACTTGGTGCTTGAAATATGCAGGAGCTAAAAGTAATGAAAAGAAGAAGGTATATATAAAGTAATGAATAAGGGATGGGAAGATTACCAAGATGGTTATTGTTGAGTTAATTGATGCTAGGTATATATAAGGTATATTTTTTGTGATTCATATTTGTAGTTTGATTGTTACGTTTGATTAAAGATTAGTGACCGTATTTGAAGTTTTTCTTTTGTTTTTTTTAGTTAACTCCATGTCTATTTTTTAAGCTTTAATTGATACTAAGTGGAGATGGCAACCTCAAGATTGTGACCTTCCAAGGTATTCCCAAATTCAATCTTTTCTTTGTTTGGAACATTTCACTTTTATTTAGTTATTTATTAGTTATTTTCTTGCAAGTTTAGTTATGTTTAGAAGTTAGATTAAAAAGCTTGACAAAAAAAAAAGTTAGATTAAAAAGTACTTTATTTTGGTCCTTAAATGTTTTAGTTAGTAAATTTGGTCATTGAATATGTATTTAATTAGTTAGTTAGTTTGGTATCTAAATGTGTTTTTCGTCGGTCAATTTGGTAATTAAAATAACTAACAAAAAACACACTTAGCGATGTTTTTGTAATTTTGATACATTGAAGAACTATACTAATGAAGGCTCACACATTGGTGGTCACATTACAAAACCAAAGCAGGGTTAGCAAGAACTCTTTCTCTTTTTTGAATTTTCAGTCCTCTTATATTTTGAGGTGTATTTTGTTTGATTTGTTGTGTATACTAAACTGAATCATGGATTTGTTGTGTATTCTAAGCGGAATTGTTTCAGTCCGGTAGTAGATTTTTAGAATTTAGAGCTGACAACGTTATCAAGTGCCGATCAATCATATCGAATTCGAAATGACTCCAAGCGATGGAGGCTTTCAGGACAGATACATTGTATCCATTGATACTAAAGGGAAGAAAGGATTTAAAGGTATATTTTCAGCTATATCTTAGGGCTTCCACCTTGGCTTGTATGATAAATGTTTAGGAGTCACAAGCATTCACATTACATGTCTTGTTCTTTTAGTTTACTTCATTTTTTTAAGCTGATGTTTGATTTTATTCTCTATCAGTGCTAGTGCTTAATGATATGTGTGGACAAACTGTCTAGAGAAGCCTAACAGGGCGATTGTTTTCTCTGTTAGGGTTGTTACTTGTTAGTAGTAAGAAGTTCCATACTTCATTGTTTTGCAGAGTATTATTTTGCTTGTTAGTTATTTCAAAATGATGGTAGTCGGTTAGGCCATACTTCATAATTTGTTAATTGATGGACATATTGCGGATTACGGACAATAGTGGTCGTTCCAATTATACTATGCTATCTGGGATCTGGTTATCTATGTGGTAGATTGTTGAAGTCTTACAGTTCATTGCCAATCAAGAAAGAAGGGCTGCAACTTCCTTCTAGTTTTGCTGCTCGTATAGCTGAGAAATCAAATCGGAATTTGAGACTTGCCGTGTCCAACAGTAAGGGCTAGTTAATCTCTTTTCTGATGAATTGATGGGTTGAGTTCATTGTAAATGATGAGGTCAGAAAAAGTTATAATAATTAAGAATCCTGGAATTGCTGATGGACTTTTCAGAATGCATTTTCATGATTGCTTTATAAGAGTAAGTCATAGTAATATAAAGCCATTTGTTACCAAATATTGTACCTTTCTAACAATGCTTATAGTTGCTCAATTTTTGTATGACTATTTGATCAAGATAGAGATCATGTAGCTGGTATCATTTCAGTGTTAACTTAAACTTTAACCGCGTTGTTAATCGTAGGGATGTGATGCATCGGTACTTCATGATTCTGCTCCCTCAAACACTGCAGAGAAAGACTCTCCCGCCAATAAAAGTCTTAGAGGGTTTGAAGTTATTGATAATGCCAAGGCTAAACTTGAAGATGTATGCAAAGGAACTGTTTCATGTGCTGACATAGTTGCATTTGCAGCAAGGGACAATGTGGAGTTAGTAAGTCTTTCTACTTTGTGCTAGAAACATTTGAAAGTAATAAGTACTTATTTCAATGACATACTTTTTTGTATGCAGGAGCACACACCATTGGATGCTCTCATTGCGCTGCTTTCAGCAGCAGATTATACAACTTCAGCATTCTCTGTGTAGGATTCTACATCATTTGATCTTGCCATTGAAGTTCTTGTTGAACTTGTGACTAAACACGAGGTATGTTGTGATGCATTTCAATTCTGTCTGATAAAAATGGTATTTTTATAATAGAGCATTGCTATTTGTTACGACGTGATTGAAACACAAATAACGCGAAAAGGTAAAATTGGGTCTAAAATGCATTACATCATGTGTATATGCGAGCCACCGCTTAGTATGAACTTAAATAAAATTCCTACCATACAAACCTCCACTTATTTCATGCTATTTTTGTACCCTCCACCGCTAATTGTGAACTACTCCCATATTCTCATATAACGATGGATGGTATATGGAGCCGATGTTATGCATGGCGCGATAATCCCGGTATCTCTGCTGCTGGCCTGGTTTCTTTGGGTTGTTGATGCGCCTGGTAGTTTTGTTCTGGTTTGGAGCTTGTTTTTTATCCTCCTGTTTTGTTTGTAGCACTATTTTTTCCTCTTTTTGGTGTACTTGGTTCAGTCCAGTGGTTTTGCCATGCCTCTGTTCTGTTTCTCTTTATTTTGGATTGGCTCTTTGTAACTTGTAGAGTTCTGGTACTCCTTGTGCTAGTTCTCTACTTCTATTTTATTATCAATAAAATTTAGCCATTTTCAAAAAAAAAAGGATGGACATATCATAAAGAGAACCTGTACATAAATCAATGCATCGTAGTAGGGATTAGTATTAGTATAAGGATTGGCATGTTACATAAGATCATCATTGTGAGGTCGTATTAGGGGAGTAGCAGAGAAAACTAGATGCCTAGAACATGAGAGGCTGGGTGCTACCACAAAAGTTGGGTTTTGTTTTATTTTATCTTTTATTTAACTTTTTAGAATTATGAGATTTGTGGATTATTTTGAAAACAAGGAACCTGTTGTGTGTTTTGTGAGCGAGCCGTTCGTAACAACTAACATTATTCTTTATAATAATATCAAAGTTTTGTAGTTTTTTGTTTATTATTTTCCCTAGTATAAACTAATTTTGCACTTGTAGATCTTGAAGGCATGTTAAATATGAAGATTCAAGATTTGGAGATTGTAGAGGAACTTAGAATCAAAAGAGCGGATAAACATGAAATTGTTAAATTTGGAGATTGCTATTTCATCCGAAAACGTTGTTCAAGTCATTGGCTCAACATTACCTTGGTAATCATAGTTTTGATAGTTGATTTATCACTTGATGTCTAGGTAGCAAAGATTATGTTAATTACTTAAGTTGGTTGAGCTATACTCTAGCTAGCTAAGGATATGTTAATTACTTAAGTTTTAGTCAAGCTTGATTTTGATGACAGTGTTGCTGCTGCAATTTAGGAAGGGATGTATGGTGCTATTGTACATTGCGATTTTAATTTAGTGAGTATTAGGCTTTGACATTTTAGTCATGTTAGTGTGGTGAACTATCTTGATTTAGGAAGGGAGTTAGGTTTGTGTAAAGTTATTGTGTTATGAATTGTTTTGATTTTTCTTTTGGATGGTGTATGGTTGTATCAATTACATTACTATTTGCCTTAATTTGGAGGTTGAATGCTATGGAATTTGTAGTATTATGTTCTTGATTTTAAATTTTGGATGGTGTTTGTTGTGAAGTTATGTTTTGGATATTGGCCTGTGGGTTATCTTTGTTGCAAGTTATACTTTCGATGCTAGCATATGAGTAAAAAAAGAAATTCAGGATTTGAAAAAAAAAAAATGCAGGATTTAAAAAAAATGCAGATTTTTATTAAAAAAAAACGTGGAGCTTTTACATCTGTTGATAATTTGGACTGATGTGAAAACAGATGCTTTTACATCTGAGAAAACGGCAGGTCAGATGTAAAAGGTCCAATTTAATTTTAAAAAAAATTGAAACTTGCACCTTTTACATCTAACGGAAATAAGAAACAGATGTAAAACGTGCACCTTTTACATCTGACAGAGCCAGTAGTAAAAAGTGTCCAACTTACTATGACTCGTGCGTTTATGACTGACCGGTGCCAGATGTAAAAGGTGCATTTGGACAGTAGTAAAAAGTGTTTTCTGCATTAGTGGATGTCATAGAAGATTGAACAAATAGAGCAATTTTGCTTCTGATTGTAGGGAAAACAGAGTGAGAACTCAATTTGATGTATGCTATGATTGTCAAAAAAATAAGCTCAATTTGATGGAGGCGTGCCTAATTATACTCAAGGAGTGTGTTTGATAGATTAGATAGAACAATGTAAGGTTAGGTGGACAATCAGAGGATCAAGTGATTGGATAAAAATTGAAATTATTGTCCGCTATTACACCACGAAATAATTTTTTGTCTTGCACGAGTTATCAAAGATACCAAAATAATTTTTTATCCATCAAATACCGTACGAGATAAAATTTGTTAAATACCTTAAATTTTATCATATATATTATTCTGTCTTGTACTGTTTTATTCAATATTTCCATTTTACTGATTAAATGAACCCAAATTATTTGTGACAATAAATCAGTAGTTTTATTTTCAATAACAAAATAAACTTGATGAAGTCCAGCATATAAAGATCAAGTTCCTTATTGTTAAAGTTCATACTCATAGTAAACGGTTGAGGATGGTGGAGTTGAATGTTCCTTGCATTTGAATTTTTGGGTTTGATTGAAGAGAAAACCTAATGCATAGAATTTATTTTAAATGCGGTGTAATTCTATCATCTAAGGGTGAAAAAAACTTGTTACCATAGATCATATAAAATGAAGATAGGCGAACACGTTACGGCCGTCCACCATACATTATACATTATAGTATTAGTTGCATATTACAAAATTCATTCATATTTTTAGTAACTAACTTTATTATATTAGCAGACTGCTTGTTAATTAATAAAGTTCGTAACTAATTTAATTTAATATCAGGGTAGGAAATTAAGTTATTGGGACTTCAGTGCTAAGGAACTTATTCCAAGGACATACCAATATCAAGTTTGATTCTAGGAAGAACTTGATCAGTGTGCATGCTTCTACACACAAGTCGGATTAGTCGTCCACTTTTAATGGATTAAAAATCGGTACGAAAGCAAAAAAAATCACGATAGAAGATTAGATTTTTTTTTTTAACAAGATTAGAAATATTATTAAAATTTATAAGGACAATTAAGTTTTTTAATTGTACTCCGTAGTAGTTTTTTTAATATATTATTAGTAGATAAGTTGTTACATATTAGATCGAGTTACTATTTTTTATGTGTATTTTTTATTCTGATTTTTATTTCTATTTTTGTGCGTATATTTTTTTTAACTAAAATGTATTTTTTTTGTTCCTATTTTTATGTTTTGCATTTTTTTTATCTCTTAAAGTCAACATTACATCTAAGAATAGAAGATTTGAATATTATAAAAATTGATGAGGGCCAATTAAGTTTTTTTAGGTAGTAGCTCCTTTTAATACATGGGGTAGTAAATAAATGTTAGATTTAGTTAATAATTTTATGCTTATCTTTTGTCCTCAATTTTGTTTCTATTTTTCAATTCAACGTGTTAATCTTTTATTGTAGATATAATAGTTAATTATTTTATGTTAGATTGAGTTTATATTTTGATGTCTATTATTTTTTTTATAGGTATCTTATGGTAGTTTTTGTTTCTTATAGATTTTGTTTGAACTAAATATTTTTTTTATATAAGTTGTCATGTGTAGATTTCTTTTAACTAAATTTTTTTCTTTCTATTTTGTATCTTTTATGTTTGGTTTGCATTTTTTTTCTTCCTGTTTTTATGTGTAGATTTATTTTATTTAACTATTTTTTCCTATTTTTATGCTTTGTATCTTTAAATGTAAAATTAATTACATTTAAGGGCAAAATCCTTGAAATATTATTAAATCTGATGAGGACAAATTAGATTTTTTAGTAGTAGTTTATTTTAATACAGTAGTAAGTAGATTTTGTGAAATAAATTTCTATACCATTAACTGTTCAAAAAAAACTTTTTATACCATTAAAATTTTTATATTGAGTTTAACTCAACCATGCGTTATTGTATGGTCTTGTAAGATTTACTATATTTTTATAATATGATGCGATTTCAAGGACAACACAAACAGAGAAACATAATAGGAGGAAAGCATGGAGGAGAAGAGACACCAACTAGGGTGAAAAAATTTGTTTTGAGTGTTCAAAACATAAATGTTAGTTTTCAGAGTAATTCACTTGAATTTTCCCATGTTCAAATTGTGGAACCACTTGAAGTTGATATTTAGACTTCTCAAACTTTCCTCAGTATCACAATTATTGCCTAGTTAGTGAACTTGATAGTGGCGCTAGCTCAAACATTTTAACTGAGGTGGGTCAAACATCCTTTTGTAATTTCGTGTGCCATCTTTGAGCAATGGGACCCCAATGATCATTTGGATGTGTTGACATGAAAGAGGTCCTCTCACTTCATTCAATGGGATCCAGAAGGGTGGTCTCTTGTTCATTGGAGAAGTCAACATGCAATGGAAACTCTTTAATCGAATGAGAACTCAGGGCCGAGTTCTTCAGAGGTGCAGGAAACGTACTGCTGTAGGAGAGTTTTTTTAGTATTTTATTATTCGAGCTAGATTTGATTTTACTATATTTTAGTTAGATTTGTTATTTTCTTGTTTTTTTTATAAAAGATTTGTTATTTTCTTTTACTATCTTTTAGTTAGATTTGTTATTTTTTATTTTTCCTACTATTTAAGCTAAACTATTATAGTACGTGTAACTTTTTTATTCTATAAAGTTGTAGAGATTTCCAAATTTGGTGAGTTCCAAATTATTTATTCTTTTCGGTGGATTCCAGAAATATGGTGGATTCCATATTTGATTAGCGCTTGCCCATCTTTTTGTTGCTTAAAACCGGTCTATCATAGGACTGAAATCTGATTCTTTCTATTAAATTTGCTGCTTCTTTCAATTAAGGTGATCATGTAATTAAGCTCACATCGTATATTATAGAGATCTTATTATTTTCGTTCACAAATATATGCTTTCCGCCGTTTGATTACTTTTGAAAATCTCTTTCTATTTTTTGGTTTATTTTCCTTAACTACATTATCGTGAGCGACACATACTTTGGTTGAAGCAGGATATATAGCATTAACAATGGTTGAAGGTAGAAGTTGGCAGAAATTTCAATCCTTGAAGAAATGCACTAAGGAGAATATGAATCAAAACTCAAATAATAATACCAAAAGGTGTAGACTGTAGAGTGATTTCAAAGTTGGTACTCCCGGAAGACTTAATGCTTGATATTTTCACTTTGATTCCTCTTTATTGCCTGATTAACTCTGCAAGGCATATGTATGTAAATCTTGGGCTTCCATTATTGACAGCTTTTATTTTGTTGAAGCTTATGAACGTGCTCATCCTAAACCCGGTCTTTATGTTCATAATCGCATTGATCAAAGTCTTTCCTATTTCTTGGAATTTAAAGATGATGTGAATGGCCAATTTGAAATAAATTATTTGGGAACACCTCCAACAATGGGACATGTACGTAGTTCTTGTGATGGCATGTTGGTTTTGTCAAATTATGAAAATCAATATTTTGTCGTGGATGCGATTCACAATATTCACGGTGGCATTTCCGAGCTTAGTTCCATTATTTGTCATTCACGATGCGATTCGCAAAATGTGGTTGAAGCTTGGTGCTATCTTGTTGTTAGAGATCCAAAAGAAAACAACAAGAGTAAAATGGAAGATGAAGGTGAAGAGAGAACAAGTTTCTGGCATGGCTTTAATAATTTGTCTAATATTTTTATTGTATTTTGTATAACTTCAAAGTTCAAAGTTTATGACAATGTTAAATAATGTGAATAAAAAATTATGTAAAAATATCTTTATTAAATTATGTACGGCCAACTTGTTAAATTAGTTGAGCTTTACATTGGATTTCATCACTCAATGCTATTGTCAAATTTCTTTTCATCCAATATCTATCTATAGAGATTGTTTCAATTTGATGCATATATAAATTTAATAAAATTACTCAAATCATATATTCAAACAATTTTACAAGGAAAAATAATAAACATGGTTCAAACCAACAACATAACAGACTGAAAAAACAAAGTGCAAAGATAAAGGATCATTTAAATGAAAGTGCCAAATGGATGATGAATGATGATTTTCAACTCCATAACATTGTCACTGCAACAAAAGATATTCCAATACAAATCAATTTTGCTCCTTGAATTCCAAGTAAACTCATTGCTCCAGAACTTTTCTGATCCTGTGTTGTTGATGATTCATCATCATCTTCTGCAGAAGAAGATTTCCCTTTATCAGATTTAGGTGCTTTTGCAGCAGCAATAGGTGCAGAAGCAGGTGCCTTGGTCCCGAAGAAATCGAGAGGAAGCAAAACCTTATCCAAGCGATATATAGCAAGTTTGCTATCTTGATACACTACACCGGTTACAGTAGCGTTAACCACGCCGGTTGAAAGATTAACATTGTTACCGAACGATTCCACGTTCAATGGAAGCCTTAAAGGGTCTTTACCGGCTACCGTCTCAACAGGGTTACTTAGAGAATCAAAATTATTGCTATCAACAAACTGTGGAAGAATGTGGAATTGTAATAGTTCGATTTTTTTGCCTTCGTTCAGCGAGTTGAGGAACCCTGCTTTGAGATGCGAGAAAGCTGAGTCATCCGGTGCAAAGATTGTTAATCCACCGCCTTTTGCTGTTATGAGCTGTGAGTTAATATTGGTCATGATTTCTGTTGTTTTTAGGAGACGAGTTAGGATGGTGAATGTTTTCGCCTTTTTGAGGATTTTTGTGATGTCGTCTGGTGTCGAATCAGTGTCGGGTGAAGTTGGTAGTGTCGGGACTAATGGTTTCGATGATGTTGGTGACGATGCTTTTGGTGCCGGGGCTTGTTTAGGCGATGCAGCCGGTGCTGTTGCTGCTATGTTGAGAGAATACAATGAGGAGAACATGAGTAGAAAGAATGAGAAGGAAAATATGATTTGTTTCATATTTGGTTTGATGATTGGAGATTATTATGAAGGAATTAATGTAAATGATTGGATTTTTTATTGATTTGTGTGTTGGATTTGTTGATTGGAGGGTAAGGAGGGATGGATTTATATAGAGGCTAATGAAATGATTGTTAGGTGTAATGTTATAGTTCTATAGTTGTGTTTTTTGGTGGTATAAATAACCTGTCATGGAGAATAAGGATCTTTTATCTTAATTTTATTGTCATGACATCTATTTTGGTTACATGAATTATATGGTATGAAGTTTAGGTGTGGTGAGCCATTAACTCTAAAATGAGATTACAATTATCAGTTTTGAAATCATAGTGCAAAAAATGTGGTTAGAATTTACAATATGGAGGTTACACTTACAGAAAAATGTATAAGTGACTCATAGTGAGAGTATAGCTGTATTTTAGTCTTATAGATAGTGAAAGAATTAAGGTTTACACGATTATAAGTCACGTTCCACTTGTCAGTACCTATGAGTCATACTCGACAATATTTAGTAACTCATCAAATACCATAATATGGGCTACCTCATATGGGCTACGGTTAGCCCGCTTAAACCCTTAAAAACACAAAAATAATAAACCAAATTTATGCTTAATGTTGTTACAGTGATTATGGAATTGAAACATTTAAATGTGGATGCTTACTATGACATAAGTTATGTGAGGTTGGTTGTGGATTTTGAACTGTTAGCGGGATCTCTTGTTTGGGCCTTACCTCTGCACTACTGAAATTGGTTTTTGAACTGATATGTACTATTGTTTCTGGCTTACCTTTTGGCTTCTGCCCTGATTTAATACATATTTTTGGCTTCTTAAACAAACATTTAATTTATGTAACTGGTTCCTCTAAAGTAAATGATTCACTTAACAGTATAAAGCGAGTAATATCAACCGTTATTTAATAAATCAAATGTAGATATTATAGGTGCATCATAACAAATCATAGGGTTGTTACAATCACAACCATTGATTTTCTCACTTTACAATTTACTCACTTTTAGAGATCCAAATTCTTAATTTATATACGCCGTAAATGTAAAAGTTTTTTATACTCTCAATCAATTATAATTATTAAATTATTGAAAATATTTAATTTTAGCCGTAACTACTTCTAAAGTTACACAATATATGACAGGTTGTGATTGATTGAAACTTGAAAGTGTATGAAAATTTATCTCTAAAAATAATGACATCGGCCATGAAATTACAGCGAGTTTTACGAAATCAGGGTGAGATCGTGATTTTGATGAAATTCAAAGTATAATTTTTGTTAAAATCATGATAGGATAATGTAATTTTACATAACTTATTGCAAGTATAAACATTTACTTTTATACTTGGGAATTTTCACAAGTTCATCAATTGCAACTTACTAAACTACACAATGTTTCTCTTTATAACACACTAAGATATGAGTTCCAACGAATACGAACACATATGGATAGCAGACACGACATGAACACTGACACATCGATATCGATAATAATTTATAAAATGACATAATTCAGCATAATCATAAATGTTGGTGTAGGACACCGAAACACATCTAATCCGAGAAGTGTTCATGTTTCCTAGAGAATTAACAACTAATAGACAAGGAAAAAAAAAAAAAAAAAAGGCCTCCAAAATTGAATACAATTTCCACGACAAACTTGCTTGATTCTTAAGAAACAAAGAAACAAAAAACCAAATGACAATCATTGGAAAGTGCTACAAAATTCCCACCCAATCCAACACATGAATAATGAAAATAAAATTCATGAAACAAACAACAATGATGATAACTTTCTTCAACCTCTCATAACTGTCACAATGAAAACACAATTACTGTAGCAGCTGCAACAATCAACATAATTCCATTTATGTCCTTCAAACTCATACCATCAGATTTATCAGTATCATCTGCAGAAGCAGGACCATCTGCAGATTTCTTCTTAGAATCCTTACTCTTTTCGGGTGCCGGAGCCGGTGGAGGAGACTTCGGAACAAAAAAATCTCTAGGAAGAAGAACTTTATCAACTTGATAAATAGCAAGTTGATGATCAGAATAAACACTACCACCAACAGTAGCATTAACAATACCAGTTGTTAAATTCACTTGATTCCCTGAACTTGTAATATTCAATGCTAACCTCTCAGGATCATCACCAGCTTGTGTTCTAACCGGGTTACTTAAAGTATCGAAATTTGATATCGAAACAAAAGAGGGTAATTCATGGAATTGAATAAGCTCATTCTTTTGTTGATCATTAAGAGAATTAAGAAAACCAGGTTTTAAGGTAGAAAATGAGTTGTCATTTGGTGCAAAGAGTGTTAGTCCATTGTTTGAGTTTAGGAGTTGTGCATTGATTTGTGTAGCTACTTGTGTCGTTTGAAGAAGGCGAATAAGTGTGGTGAATCCGCCGGCTTTTTTTAGGATTCTGATAATGTCTGTTGGTGCTGATGATGGTGATGGTGCTGGTGCTGATGCTGATGATGGTGTAGCTGCTGAAGTTATGGTGGTGAGAAAGATGAGGAATGTTAGAACAAGTGAGAGTGTGAAGAGAGGATATTTCAATTTCATTATCACCATTTTTTTGTGTTTGTTGAGATGGAATTGTTTTGGTGTTCTAAGGAGAGAGAATGGAGAAGTTGTTTTTCAAGTTGGAGTGAGGGAAAGAGTGATCAAATTTATTGAGGATTCAAAAGGGTTTTCTTAAAATTAGGTGGAGTGTTTAATTAGCAAAATTTAGTTGTTATATACTTCCCAAATTAATTATAAGCAAATTTTATTGAAATATGAGTTCCCTATATGACGAATTATTCAGAAGAATCCGAATTTAATTCCTGATGGGAGTAATACTTGGCCATATTCTACTTATCTCTCGACTGAACTCTTGATTACTAGAATTTTTTCTCTAGTTCCTATATATTAATTAATTTGTCTGTCCCATATTATATTATATGTTTCTTCTACAAATTTCATAAAGATTAAGAAAAGTGGTTGTAGGAATAAATTTAGAATTAAATACATTCTTTAGTTCCTATAGTTTTTCATGGGTGTGGTTATCCTACATAAGCTTAAGCTTATGTAGCGTGCATAAGCCCCTCCCCCCCCACCCCCCCCACCCCTCCCCCCCCATTTTTTTAAATTTTTTTTTTTTAGTTTTTTTTTTTATAGTTTTTTTTTTATTATTATGTATGATTAAATTTTTTAGTAGTTATTTTTAAACTAAAATCATGCCTAAACCTTTTTTTGGGGTGAAATAATTTTATAATGGATCTTTAAAACCATAAATATTGTCGAAACCTTTTTTCCTGAAAAATCGGAACTTTTTTTTTGGAAAAAAAAATCGAAAATTATTCCGGAAAAAAGATCGGAAACTTTTTTTCCAAAAAAAAAAATCAATTTTAAATACTAGACTTTTTAGTAATAGTTTCAGTAATAATCGGTATTTAAAATCATTGAACCATTTAGTGTAAAACCATTTTACAATACAAATGGTTTTAATATATAACTATCTGAAACGATTTAGCTAGCATAATGGTTTCCAGGATTTTTAAAACTATAAAAACACAATATTGGTTTCAGTAAACACATAAAACCATTTAACAATACTAATGGTTTCATTGTATAACTACCTGAAACCATTTAACTAGCATAATGGTTTCCAGAATTTTTAAAACCATAAAAACACAATATTGGTTTCAGTAAACACATAAAACCATTTTACAATACAAATGGTTTCACTGTTTAACTCTCTAAAACCATTTAACCAGCATAATGGTTTCCAGAATTTTTAAAACCATAAAAACACAATATTGGTTTCAGTAACACATAAAACCATTTTACAAAACAAATGGTTTCACTGTTTAACTCTCTGAAACCATTTAACCAGCATAATGGTTTCCAGAATAATATTGCATAAATGGTTTCCAGAAACCATTTAACTCTCTAAAAAAAAAATTGATTTTTATTTTTTGGAAAAAAAATTTCCGATTTTTCTGAAAAAAAGTTTTCGATTTTTTTTCGGGAAAAAATTTTCAGAAAAAAGTTCTCAGTTTTTTTGGAAAAAGTATTTGATCTTTTTTCGGCAAAAATTTTCGATTTTTTTTCGGAAAAAAGTTTCTGATTTTTCCGGAAAAAAAGTTTCCAATCTTTTTTCGGGAAAAAAATAGTTTTTATATTAATTGTAAAAAATTAGCCATAATTATAGTACATGTTTTAGTATGCAATTTTAAATCAAAATAAGACTATATAAACATCGAAAATAGATTGTTATAATATGTACTTCAAAGGAATAAAAAATATTTAAAAAAGTAAAAATTACAATTAAAAAAAAAAACTGTAAAAAAAAATTCAAAAAAAATGAGTGTGGGGGGTGGGGGGTGGGGGCTGGGGGGCGCGCGTAGCAATATGGGGGGCGCGCGTAGCAAGGGGGTGGGGTGGGGGGCGCGCGTAGTAAATTGGGGGGTGTGTGAGTAACAGCATTGTGTTTTCATTGGCTTATGCACCATGCATAAGGTTTGGGCTTATGCATAATAACTTTCCCTATATGACGAATTATTCAGAAGAATCCGAATTTAATTCCTGATGGGAGTAATACTTGGCCATATTCTACTTATCTCTCGACTGAACTCTTGATTACTAGAATTTTTTCTCTAGTTCCTATATATTAATTAATTTGTCTGTCCCATATTATATTATATGTTTCTTCTACAAATTTCATAAAGATTAAGAAAAGTGGTTGTAGGAATAAATTTAGAATTAAATACATTCTTTAGTTCCTATAGTTTTTCATAATTAGATAATAGACTTAATTTTTTATTGAGATTGCATAAATGAAATGTGATCAACTCAATTTTTAAAATATATATGTGACTTGCTCTTATTTTTGCCTATATTTGATTCTAGAGGGAGTTTTTTCCTTCTTTTTTTTGACAAATAGAAAGAGTATTATTTAGCATAATATGTGGTTGGACATTATTGAAAGGTGGTGTGTCAAATGAGAGAAATCAGACATTACTGTACTAGCCACTTGGGTTTTGCTTAGGAATGTAGCAAAAACAGGGAGAAAAAAAATATGAGAATGGTTGCTTAGCATTCACTTGTTAGTTGAAATTGTTCTGAAAAAAAGGTAAAAGAATCAAGTATTTGCTGCTATCTTAAGGAACAAGTCCCATATTTTATTTATTGCCAGTTTTAGGAAGTTTTTATTTTATTGCTTTATATGATAAGGTATAGATTTTTTGGCACATTTGAGGCTCAAATCACAGATCATGATACTAGTATGTGCATTAGAGTTAGTTTATAATGCATTAATGAAGCTAAGCCTAAATTGATTGAAAGTTTCAAATTTCAACAAGTTGTATTACGATTAGGAGAAAGTCTTACATTGACATAAGTATTTAGGTACAAAATTTAGACACACAATTTAAAAAAATTAAAAGAAAAATAAATTGGTCGTATCAATTAATATTAAATTAATTTTTTTTCACTTTTAGTTACTTTTACTTATTTTGAGTGTGTTTAAGAAATAATTATTTAGATTTGTGCCTATATTTCTACTATTAGAAATGACATTATAATATATAACCAACAAACATACATTTTGAGTTGACGTTGACTTTGCAGTAAAAGGAACTTGTTGATGAACATTTAATTTACTGATCCTACTTGCATGATTTGTTGAGAGGTCTAGTTTAAGGTTGCTTTGAGATAATGATCCATTGTGAAATGCATCAATTGCTATAGGTGGTCCATGATAGATCATGTTTTGGAAGTTGGAACCATTAGATTATATAAAGTTAGTACTAAAGTTGTTCAGATTCGAACTCAAGTCCACATCTTCGAGACATTGTCCATTTTGGGGTTGACCCGTCACGGTTTTGTCCTTTGTAAAAAAGGCGTCTCGGTTGATTTGAAAGGTGTGAGTGTTGTATATAAACTATCATTTGCCTTGAGTATCAAGCGATGTGAGACTATTTTGGTGTATCCAGAACATAAGCCCCTCAGTCGAGGCTAAGGGGCTAAAGGGTGTCGACCCACGAGTCGTTTCCCACAGACGCCGCCACTGTTCAGATCCGACCTCAAGTCCACATCTCCGAGATATTGTCCGCTTTGGGGTTAACCCGTCACGGTTTTGTCCTTTGTAGAAAAGACATCTCGGTTGGTTTGAAAGATGTGAGTGTTGTATATAAACTACTCTTTGCCTTAAATACCAAGCGATGGAGACTATTTTGATGTATGCAGAACAAAAATCAATGTCTTTCTTAAACCATTAAAAGAAGCAAAAGATTTAAGAACATGATGCAAAAGGGATAACACTTGAAGGCCAAGGCTACTGTACTCGACATCAATGAGTAGTCTCCTACGGTAGGAGAGGAAAAAAAAAGGATCTTTGTGGAATATTTTTTTTTTAATAAATTGGGGAATATTCTAGTAATACATGTATTTGAATATTTAATTAAAAATTATTATGGTTCCACTATTACAGGATCAATATTGGTATTTCTCATCAATTAAAATATTTGTATTATTAGTTTGTAGTTTAAAATATATGCTGACTAACCGGATTAATAAGTGGTCTACTGTGGAATAATGCTTTAAATCATCATAAATTCTAACGATTGTCGATAATACTTTATAAGAGTAAAAATTACAACTCTTCTCGTTTTTACCACTAAAAAAACCGACATTATTAACGTCAATTCACTACGAGTTACATATTTATTATATGTTGTTTTAATTAAATTGGTGTCAATTAAGTCATTATTTTAATAAAAAATAAAAATAACCATTAAATTACACTTTCAAACATAAACATATATTATCGATGCTATTTTAAATAATTTTTAGATACTTCAGCTCTAACTATCCAGGATCTCTCAGACCCATTTTCATCTAATTGGACTAACAAACGAATGAAAAAAAAAGAATTTTGATGATCGGACTCCGAATGGATAGACAGGTTGTAATAACAGTCACATCGAAAACTTAGTTTTGATGAAAGGGTCATGAACTTTGACTGAAACAACCAATTTTGATCGGAGATTTCAAATTTAATCAATCTGACCGGTCAATATCTCCTAATTGGACTAACAAACGAATAAAAATAATAATTTTGATGATCAGACTCTGAATGGATAGATAGATTGTAATAACAGTCACATCGGAAACCTTGTTTTGATAAAAGGGTCATGAACTAATTGGACTAACAAACGAATGAAAAAGAAATACAATTATGATTGGACTCTGAATGGATTGACAGATTGTAATAATAATCTCGTGGAAAATATAGTTTTAATGAAAGGGTCATCAAGTTTACTTAAAACTACCGATTTTATCTGGAGATTTTGTGCAGCGCACATATACATATATTTTTTTATTAGAAAAATGCTGAGAATTTTGATGATCAGACTCCCAGTGGATTGATAGATTGTAATAACAATCTCATAGGAAATCTAGTTTTAATGAAAGAGTCATGAAGTTTACTTAAAACTACCCATATCAGCAATATGTCATTAAAACTAGATTTCCTATGAGATTGTTATTACAATCTGTCAATCCATTCGGAGTCCGATCATCAAAATTATTTTTTTCATTCGTTTGTTAGTCTAATTAGGTGATATTGAACGGTCAGATTGATTAAATTTGAAATCTCCAATCAAAATCGGTAGTTTCAGTCAAAGTGACCCTTTCATCAAAACTAGGTTTTCAATGTGACTGTTATTACAATTCTGTCTATCCATTCGGAGTTCGATTGTCAAAATTCGTTTTTTTCATTCGTTTGTTAGTTCAATTAGATGAAAATGGATCTGAAAGATCCTGGATAGTTAGAGCTGAAGTATCTAAAAATTATTTAAAATAGCATCGATAATATATGTTCGAAAGTGGAATTTAATGGTTATTTTTATTTTTTTATTATTAAAATAATGACTTAATTGACACCAATTTAATTAAAACAACATATAATAAATATGTAACTCGTAGTGAATTAACGTTAATAATGTAAAAAAAAATTAGTCGTAAAAATGAAAAGAGTCGTAATTTTTACTCTTATAAAATATTATCAACATTCGTTAGAATTTATGATAATTTTAAGCATTATTTCACATTAGGTCACATGTTAATTCGGTTAACCAGTATATATTTTAAACTAAAAACTAATAATACAAATATTTTAATTGGTGAGAAATATCAATATTGATCCTGTAAATTCTGTAATAGTGGAACCATCAAAAATTTTAATTAAATTTTTAAATACATGTATTACTAGAATATTCCACAATTTATTCAAAAAACAAAAAAAAATCCACAAAGATCCCATTTTGTTCCTCTCCTACCGTAGGAGACTCGTTTAGGTTGCGTACCGTAGCCTTGGCCACACTTGAATGTCAATGTCCTGGATGGAATGCTTGATATCTTCAAATATACACTTATTGTGAGAGAACACCAAATCTCTCACAAAATAACTGGATCAATCGGACCAATATTAGTACTAAAGTCTTTTACCAAGTGCATACGTTATCATGGTTCGGAAGAGTGGCCGACTGATCAAGAAAAAAAAAAACCACCCATCCTTAGTGTGGGGGCAAAGGAACAAGATATGAAACTTATCTTCACTCTATATCACAAATAGGGCACAAGTTAGACGAAATAATGTTACAAAACATTAAAACAGACTTGAACGAAACAAACTCACGACACAAATTTCACCAGGATTTACTATTAAACGTAATGGAATTATTTAGAATCTAAGGAATTAAAATATTACCTATCCGATTTTTTTTTTCAAGTAGTCTGGTGGCTAGAAATTTCACTTTTAAAGTGAATAAGTAGGAGTATGTCAAAAAAAAAGTAGGAGGATTCCTTTGACATCTTAATTGGTAGGAGGACAAGTTAGAAGTTTTCTTTTCCCACCCCCCGCTTTGCTTTTTCACCCTTTGAGTTTCCCTTTATGACCCTGGGAACAAGAGTTCGGTAAACGCGAGTCGATCTTTTGCTTAATTTAAACCCCCTACGTTGAACCGAACTTTTTTTTTAGTGTAAAATTTACACTAAAAAAAATTCGGTTTACGTAAACCGAACTTTTCAAAAAGTACCCAAAACATATCATTTTATTTATAAATCCTTAGTAGTTTATTTATTTATGTATACTCCCTCTTTTCTTTTCTTTTTTTCAAAATAAAATTTACTTTTTTAATTTCCTTAACTAGTACATTTGGACACTAATTAACAAAATCCATAAATAAATACCAATACACATTCAAATAAATACACACACATTAGGAAGAAGTGTCGTAATTTAGGATTGTTCACGTATGTAAACACACACGAGCTATAACAATATATTGGAGTTGTCCTCCTTTCTTCTAAGTGTCTCCTACATTCCTTGACCTAATGGGCCTTGTCTTGGATTGAGAGGTCTAGGCCCAATAAGCCATAACTCTGGAGCAGTCCGTCCGTACATGACACATGGAGTTAAGCATGTGATGCTCACGTCACTCGTCCGTGCAGCTCACGTGGAGTCAAGACACATGAAGCTTACGTCACTGTGCTCTTTTGTTCGGAATGCGTAGCAGGCCAAATGAAGTTCAAATGACTAGCATAGTTAAACCAAGTGAGTTCAACATAACCTGACTGACCATGATATGCTTGTTGTGCTAAAGATAGAGCTCTTGGCCGAGTTGAGCTGGACTGAGGCCTTTGGTCGAGTTGGATTGGACTGAAGATGGAGCTCCTGACACTTGTAAGGTAAAAGAGCAGTAGGATACATATAGCATGATCTCCCGTACCAGTCCAAGGATCAAATTCGAAATTTCACATAAAATATTTCCGCGGTTTTACTATTAAATTGTAACAATGAGGACCACAACAAAGTCAATCTGATTTGCATAGAAAAAAGAGAACAAATAGAAAGAAAGAAACTAAGCAAAGTATTAATTAAAGCAATGAACCTATCAAAGTTAGAGAGAAAAATAAAGAAAAGAAAGCATTCATTTGTCATATTTAGGTGTGAATTAGATATGGGGGTAGAATTGAAGCAAGTAATCAACCATTGAATTATGTTGTATTTACTCTAACAGAATGTCACCATCCTATAACAGTCGTGTCACTTTATGCATCATATGAAGTACTTATAAAATTATTTAACAACTTCCTTTTTTTTATTTAATTAAAACATTTGAATCTTTGTACCAAAAAAATAAAATAACATTGCATCCCATAATATTCACCAAAAAAAGACATCTTATAATATGCTTCTTATCTAATTATATCCTCAAGAATTTCGTTAACTTAATAACATTATTCATATAAAAAATGCTCCAACAATGCAATACCAATATTTATTGATATGTACCGTATGATATGGTACTAGTCTATGATGCCCGGGTGCGGGTACGGTACCGGTATCCGGTACCGGTACCGGTACGTGGTACGGCATTTTTATAAAAATTAAGGTACGGGTACGTCAATATTTTTTTTTTAATATAATTATATAAATAAAATAATAGAATATATTGTAAAAACAAATAATTAAACTTAAACATAAAAAACACCATACTTTAAAAATAATTGAAATTGTTCAAAAACATCAAAATAGAAACTCAAAAAGACCAGTAATATCCATGTAGTCAAGAACAAAAATAATAAAAAGACAAGATTGATTCTCAAATGTTTCTCGGAGTACTTTATAAAATAGTAAACTGAATAAAAAAATAAACAAATATAAAAAAGAATGTGAACAGTTGTTATGAAAAAAAATAAAAAATAAAATTTTGTTGGATATGTACCAACGCGCGTACCGGCCAAGTACCATGCGCGTACCGGCCAAGTACCACTCGCGTACCGGGCTTAAAAAAAAAAAAAAAAAAACTGGTTCGCCGTCGGTGCGTACCCATGGTGTACCGTACGCGTACCGGTACCCGGTACGTACCCGGTACTGGTACTCTTTCAAAAACGGAGTACCCGTGCATCACAGGTACTAGTATTAATTTGGTAATCATACTGGTGAGTTAGTTGGGCTGCTCACTTGCAAGTTCAACCACCCACCCCTTAATTAGTTCTATTTTCGGTTCATAATCAATGTGTACATTTTATATGCAAGCCAATATTTATTCATTTAATTTTTTATAAAATAAAGTGGTAAAAGTTAGAATGTAGGTGATCTTAAAAATATACAATGAATGATTTGAGTTGGTTAAACAATGCTAAGTTTGTGAAGAGGATTATAACTCAAAAGGAAGATTAATTTCTTATTAGTTTATTAATCTATTTAAATGTAAATATGATTTACAAACAGATTTATACTAAAAAAATAAGTTTATGACAAATCAGATTTAGATCTAAATTTTTTATAGATCAGATTTTACAAAGTCTAACTCGATATAACTTATTTGGCTATTTTCACCTTTATCGCTCTATTAATTTCGAGCTTATCCAATTATGATGAGTTTTAAAATCCAACTCGCCTAAACTTTCTCTTAAAAAAAAATCGGGTTTGAGTTTTGTATTTGAAAACTTGAAACCATAATAGTGTCTCATTGAAACGAAGTAAATGTTGTAGGAAAAACTACAGTTCGATCCTCCACAACTGCAATCAAAAGGGGACTATAATCACTTTTTGTGAGAGGCACAGTAAAAACAACACCTAAAGAAAAGTATATAAGTTTTGTCCTATACTAAATATAAATCACTTTGGAGTGCTATTTACTTTACTAAGTCATAAAATAAAATGCATTAACAAAAGACAAAACAAATTACAAAATTTTTGAGTGCATTTTCAACAAGAAGATGCTATCATGCTAAACAACTGTGTGCAGTAAAAAAAGACAGAGGACAAGAAACAGCAGAGGAAGAAGACAATGTCACCACCGACAACAACCTTTTTCTTTTTCAACAAACAGTTTACACCTGTCATACCCTTCTCCTCATAGTTTCATTTTCATTCCACATTATTATTATTATACCTATACACATGTTTCATAGTACTACAAATCAACAACATGTGTAACAGATAAACCAAACCAAACCAAGAACCTTGTATTGTATTGTCATTTTGATTCACAGAAAGAAAAGTTCATTTTTTTCTTTCTGGGTTTCTTTTATTTTTTTTTGGGTTTTTTTTTATCCAAAGAAAGACAATGAGAGCCATGAAAATTGTGTTGGTTTTGATTTTGTTGCTTCCAACAATGTTTTGTACCAATGTGGATTATGACCATAGAGCATTAGTCATTGATGGAAAACGTAGAGTCTTAATTTCTGGTTCTATTCATTACCCTCGTAGTACTCCACAGGTTTTTCTCTCTTTGATTTTTGTTTATGTTTTTGAGTTTTTTCATTGTTCTTTGATTTTTAACAGTGTTGAATTTGTTGTTGTTGTTGTTGTTGTTATAGATGTGGCCAGACCTTATTCAGAAATCCAAAGATGGAGGACTTGATGTCATTGAAACCTATGTTTTTTGGAATTTACATGAACCAGTTAAAGGCCAGGTTCTGTTTGTTTTCTTCTCTCATTTTCTTCTGCATTTCATCATTGCATATTTGCATTGCAGCTATAATTAGTAGTAAAAGAAAATAAAATTTTGATAATTGTTGGAAGCATGAAATGTTGAACATTTTTTTGGGACCTGTTTGGATTGGCTTATTTGAGTTTATCTACTGGCATAAGCATTTGTGGGACTATTTGAGAAAGAATATGAAAACAAGTTGTTTATTTGAAATGCATAAGTACTTATATGCTATAAGCATTTAATTAAGTTGTTTATCCAATCAGGGTCTTGGTCTAGTTTTGAATGAAAGTACTTAGATTAAACTAAGAAAGACTATTGTTTTTTTTTTATCATTCATTGATATGAATTTATAATTTTTGCAGTATGATTTTGATGGGAGGAAGGATTTGGTGAAATTTGTGAAGACAGTGGCTGAGGCTGGTCTATATGTGCATCTCCGGATCGGTCCATACGTGTGTGCTGAATGGAACTATGGGTAAAGTTTGATACTTTATGTGTATTATTTTTCTTTGGTGTTCAAGTCTAATTGAGGGCTTTAACTTCTTAACAGTGGTTTCCCTCTTTGGCTTCACTTCATTCCAGAGATTAAGTTCCGAACCGATAATGAACCATTCAAGGTAAGGTAACCTTCACCCTTCTGTTTCATGCAATATTGTTCTTAAATCCGTATTCATTTCCCGGAAAACATTGTCTTCAGGCAGAAATGAAGAGATTCACTGCTAAGATTGTCGATCTCATGAAGCAAGAGAAACTATATGCATCACAGGGAGGACCTATTATTTTATCTCAGGTATGTTTTATCGCTAAATACATCGTCTTTTTGAAGTATAGTTAATATATTTTTGTTGAATTTTTTTTAAGGTGAAAGCTTATATTTACTTATGTGAGAGTATTTGTGCTTTCTAATGCCAGATTGAAAATGAGTATGGAAACATTGATTCACACTATGGTTCTGCTGGTAAATCCTACATCAATTGGGCAGCAAAAATGGCTACATCTCTTGATACAGGTGTTCCTTGGGTAATGTGTCAGCAAGGAGATGCTCCTGATCCCATCGTATGTTAATTGTTTTTCGGTTTAAGGTTTTTACTCGATTGTCTGTTTTCGGGAAAAGTGCAATCTTAGTACGCTGTCTACATTCATCTTACTTGATTTTTACTTTAACCGTTCGCAGATTAATACATGCAATGGATTTTACTGCGATCAATTCACACCAAACTCTAATACAAAGCCGAAAATGTGGACTGAGAATTGGAGTGGATGGTTAGCGACTTAGCATCATTTTTTATATAAATCATTTCATCAAATTCTTTTTGTTATTTTTTCAATATATTCTTTGAATTCTTTGGAATTGTAGGTTTCTTTCATTTGGTGGTGCCGCTCCTTACAGACCTGTGGAAGATCTTGCATTTGCTGTCGCACGCTTTTTCCAGCGAGGTGGAACATTTCAAAATTACTATATGGTATTGCACCCTGAAATGATGTTAAAGTTCAATTTTATATGATACTTCAGTGGAAAAAAAATTGGCTCTAACAAAGAGGAATTATCTGATACTGTAACATTTTTTGTTGCTTGCTCGATAAAAGTACCATGGAGGGACCAACTTTGATCGATCTACCGGGGGACCTTTCATTGCTACAAGTTATGATTATGATGCACCAATTGATGAGTATGGTATGCGCTCTTTCAACCTTCATTGCTGCACATTTATCGTTCATGTTGTAGCCATCACAAATGTATCACCGGTTATGCATCGAAGAGATAATTTTGTGTTTGTTTTTAATATATCTTTACTGTATGCTGCAGGTATTATAAGGCAGCAAAAATGGGGCCACCTTAAAGATGTGCATAAGGCCATAAAGCTTTGTGAAAAAGCATTAATAGCCACTGATCCCAAGATTACATCTCTTGGACCAAACCTAGAGGTATAGTTGGTATGTATTGAAATTTTGGTTGTTTAAGATAGAATTTCATGATCGATTTTGGTATGTATTGGAGTTCCCTGCACTGAGTGGACCTTTGCGCCTATTTGTCGCACTATCTGGATTGAGTCCTAACAGTCTTTTACAATTTAAACCCCTCAGGCTGCAGTTTATAAGACAGGATCTGTATGTGCTGCCTTCCTCGCCAACGTGGACACCAAATCTGATAAAACTGTAAATTTCAGTGGCAACTCATATCACTTGCCTGCGTGGTCTGTGAGCATCTTACCAGATTGCAAGAATGTAGCGCTTAATACCGCAAAGGTTTGTGTTTTACCCTCATTTATGTTAAGTTGCTTCAATAATGATGAAATCTATCTAAAGTCAATGTGGTTTTTGTTATTTGCTTGTCCAAGAAGTAAATAGAATATTATGTAGTAAAAATAACATTTTTTTTTATGGCAGATTAATTCTGCATCTGCGATTTCAAGCTTTGTAACTGAACCTTCGAAAGAAGATACTGGTTCTTTAGAAACTTCTAGTTCAAAATGGAGTTGGATAAGTGAACCTGTCGGTATTTCTAAGGTCGGTTCATTTTCAAAAACTGGATTACTTGAGCAAATAAATACCACCGCTGATAGAAGTGACTACTTGTGGTACTCGTTAAGGTAGATACGACTCCAAGTTTGAAATATATTTCCACTGGCCTATGATTTTGTGCTTCATGACAACACTTCTCTTGTATTTTTTTTTTCTAAAGCATTGATCTTAAAGATGATCCTGGTTCGCAAACTGTCCTTCACATTGAATCACTTGGTCATGCCCTTCATGCTTTCATAAACGGCAAGCTTGCAGGTAAATATTAATTAGGAAGTTATGTTTTATATATTTTGATGTTTCAATTAAGATCTTCCTGAATTATTGAATAGTAACTATCTATGATATTATCGACAACTTCTCAGGGAGCCAAGCAGGAAAGATTGACAAAGCTAAGCTTAATGTGGACATCCCGGTCGCACTAGTTCCTGGAAAAAATAAAATTGATCTGCTGAGTTTAACAGTGGGACTTCAGGTTCAGATTTAACGGTTTATTGTGTGCATTTTTGCTCATTAGTTTCCATCGCGCATAGACTTGCTTTCTCCTCCATTGATTTCTCTCATTAATATGTAAGCTAACATGAACTGTATACACATCAGAACTATGGAGCGTTTTTCGACACAGTGGGAGCGGGGATCACTGGTCCTGTGATATTGAAAGGTTTGAAGAATGGCAATACTCTTGATCTCTCGTCTCAGAAATGGACATATCAGGTCAGTCTTAACTTTTGATTAAGCACTGTTCTAATGTTCCTTCTTTCTTGAATGAGTTTAATGGAGTACATTGTTAATGGAGTTAAATTTTTTGATACAGGTTGGCCTAAAAGGTGAAGAGTTAAGTCTGTCTAGTGGAAGTTCCGGACGGTGGAATTCACCGTCATCCTTTCCTAAGAATCAACCATTGACTTGGTACAAGGTAATCTTATTTTCATTTTATTGTTTTGTTTCACTTAATATAAGTTCGGTAATTTCAAATTAAGGCAATGCTACTATATGAAAAATGTTTTTGTCACTAACCAATGTAGTACATGTTGCATTAGACAAACTTCGATGCTCCATCCGGAAGTAATCCAGTTGCAATTGACTTCACGGGGATGGGAAAAGGCGAGGCATGGGTAAACGGACAAAGCATTGGGCGATACTGGCCTACGTATGTTGCTTCAAATGCTGGTTGCACAGACTATTGCAACTATAGAGGACCATATACTGCATCCAAATGTCGCAAGAATTGTGGAAAACCATCACAGACATTGTAAGTGTTGAAAATTTTCAATGAGAAAAAATTGAAACATGAAAATAGTCTTGATCTATGATGTAACTAAGGCAGTAATTCCATCTTTCAGATACCATGTACCACGATCGTTTCTAAAACCAAGCGGCAATATTCTTGTACTGTTTGAGGAAAATGGCGGCGATCCAACACAAATATCTTTTGCTACAAAGCAGCTAGGAAGTTTGTGTGCTCATGTATCGGAATCTCACCCGCCTCAAATAGACTTGTGGAACTCGGATACAGAATCGGGTAGCAAAATAGGGCCTGCACTATTGCTCGAGTGTCCTAATCATAATCATGTAATCACTTCCATCAAATTTGCAAGCTACGGAACACCACTCGGGACTTGCGGAAACTTCTACCACGGACGCTGCAGCAGCAATAAGTCGCTGTCAATTGTAAAGAAGGTATGTTTTATGTTTCACTTTGGTCCAGACCGACTCTGTCGGATATGGCTCATAGTTTACTAATAAGCAGGCATGTCACTGCAGCCACTTTGCAGTCAGAGACGTAGGCACAATTGGTCAAACTCCGATCAAATATTGAGTGTCCTTTGTTTACCTTTTTCGTATGTTACTGTGCTAACAGACTCGAATGATCTTTTTAACAGGCTTGCATTGGATCAAGAAGTTGTAGTGTTGGAGTATCAACTGATACATTTGGAGACCCTTGTAAAGGACTGAAAAAGAGTTTAGCTGTTGAAGCTACTTGTGCATAGACAAACATGTAACATGTTTCTCTAATTAGAATTGTATTCTAGGGACATTCCAAAATAATTTGTCAATTAGAATAGTTTAGTACTACCACTTGTAGTAGAAGAAACAAAATTGTGGTCTATATGATGATGCAAGATTCGTGATAAAATGGTGTTTTCTTTGTGTTTTTTTGGGTGAAAAGAATAGTGATGTTGTTGTTGGTGGCATACTTGCAATACAAATTGCACTCATGTGTCAATGTGAGGAAATGAACAGTGAAAAGTGGAAAAATTGGACTTGTGGATTATATGACTAAAGTTGGAAAATGATGTAATTTGAAATTTTTCAATCTTTAATATGTCCAACTGTCATCAAATATATTGTGAGCTTTTAGACAAATTGAAGCTTCCACTATTGAGGAATCTAAGTGCAAGTTTTGGAATTTCAAAAATAAAATACTTGTAGCACATTGTGGTAGGTTTAAGAAACTTTATGAGATTTAAGAAATTTTTTTATAGCATAGCACACTGAGATTTAAGAAAATGGTTGCATTGAGACATTACGGTTGCCCCATTTTTGTCCTGGATACCCAAAATACAATACTATATAGGACAAGTCTATGGTGCATAACAGTGGCGTCTCCAGGAACCTGGAGTAGGGGGTTCAGACTATTTTACTTTAAGAAAAATTTTGCTTCCAAATATTTTTTATATTCTAGTTAGCAATTGTTTTTTTAAATGGGAAAATTTTATTGAAAACGGCTTAAAATTAATAAATAGTTTACAAAAAAATAGAAAATATTTTTTAAAAAATTATCCTAAGGTTAAATTCACCAAAAAAAATTCTACCAAAATTAATAGTCGGGTTAGTATCTTACAAAAAAGTGTTAGTTAACCAAGCAAATCAGAATCGGATCGATTATTGAATGGATGTACATACCGGTTCAAGGTTCAATAGGTCGGACCGGAGGTCAACAGATCGAACTGTTTTTAATTAAATATGTATATTTTTAAATACTATATAAAATAATAATAAATAAAATTAGATAATATTTATAATTTCATACTATATAACACATAAAACATCATAAGTCAATACATAAAAACTAGACTCGATAAGAATTGGTTCGATTAATATTTAGCTTGAGTTCGATTAATATTTTAATTAACGATCTTAATATTTAGCTTAAGTTCGACTCATTTGGTTCATGTACCAAGTTCAAAATCAAACAAGCCGAACTATATATAGCTCAAGTTCAACTCGTTTAATTAACTAACTTAATATTTAGCTTAAGTTCGACTCATTTGGTTCATGAACCAAATTCAAAACCAAACAAGCCGAACTTTATATAGCTCAAGTTCAGCTCATTTAATTAACGAACTTAATATTTAGCTTAAGTTTAACTCATTTAGTTCATGAACCAAGCAAGTTAAACGAATTAATTGTCAAATCGATCTCAAACTTTATTCGATTTTTTTAGGTTCATTGTCAGCCCTAATAAAGAGAGAATAAAATTTGAAAATAAGTAAGTTAAAATTGTTTTGAGTTTAATTGGGTCAGTGATGCAATATAGAAAAATGAGGGGGTTCAAAATATAAATTAAATAGAATTATATGTGTATTTTTTTAAGTCCAGGGGGTTCAGTTGAACCCCCTCAGCTCTATGTGGCGACGCCACTGGTGCATAAGACAGACAAGTTTTTTACTACGCACAAACTTGTTTTCATCATTGGATCAAATGAGATATGACGTGACATATAATCTACTAGGGTTTTCTTTCACTTTAATTCAATTTCAATTCTACTAGGGTTTTCTTTCAGATGTATCCAACGGTTGCATAAGAACCTGTATCCAAGCGCCAAAAATATACAGTTTCAAATAGGGTGATCTTATCCAAACCAATCTAAAAGTAAAACCGCAAACCAACCAATCCAAACTGGAAACCGCAAAAATCGCATTTGGTTTTGATGTATTTGGATGACTTTTTTATTGAATCGCAAACCACAAAACCGTGAACCACAAACACCGCGGTTAACTGCTCAAACCGCATTAAGTTTCTATTATATTTCAATACCTGTTGTGAATTCGTAAATCTCACACCAATAACCTTGATGTGTGAAGCAAATAGAATAAGCAATCAACTGAGTGGAAATAGCAATAATAACACGAACAGATAAACAACCACAAGCGAAAAAAGAGACACACAATATTGTTTACCCAGTTCGGCCAAATAAAGACCTACGTCTGGGGGAGAGGGCAGCTCTCCGTTCTACTATCAATCAAGTTTCAAAGTTACAAAGAAATCCCCACAACAAGGGTTACAAGAAATAGTTTGAATCCTATTCTACCCAAGTCCCGAATTTCTTCCCGTGACCAAGAAATTCAATTACAAGTGTTTACCAAGGTGTTTAATTGATTCCCAATCCCTAGAATTATTGCCAAGAGAATTCTCTATAAACCCTAGTCTTTTGATTGGCTGCAAACCCTAAAAATCACTTAAAAATATCAGAAAACGCAACTGAATATATAGAGCTTCGCGTACCGGCGCCTAGCGCCTATCGCCCCGCGCCCCGCGCCAACAAACCCGAAGCCACAGCCATTTCTAGCCTGCTCCTGGCGCCGGGCGCCCTGCTGCTGCTGGTTCCTGCAGTTTTCTGATTTTCCGAGTTTTCAAGGCAATTCTTCACAAATCTCCACCTTGCCTTCAAAACGATGGTGATGCCAACTTCCCATCAACCACCATGCTGCCCTCTCCAACCTCCACCTACTCCTCGATGAAGTTAATCAAGTCCAAGCAATGCTTGAACTTTACTCTAGGTAGTGATTTGGTGAACATGTCTGCTGGATTCTCCTCCGTTGCAATTTTCTCCACCATGATTTCCTTTGTCTCAATCATGTCTCTCACAAAGTGCAATCGGATGTCGATGTGCTTTGTCCTTTCATGATACACCTGGTGATTTGCCAAATGAATGGCACTCTGACTGTCACAATGTATCTTCACACACCCTTGACTAATCCCCATTTCTCCAATCATACCCTTCAACCATATGGCTTCCTTGACCCCTTCAACAAGGGCTATGTATTCCGCTTGAGTTGTCGACAAGGCTACAACTGATTGTTGATTTGCCTTCCATGTTACCGCTGTACCAAACAATGTAAACACAAAACCAGATAAAGACTTTCTAGTGTCTACATTACCTGCATAGTCCGCATCCACATAACCTTCCAAAGCATCCCTACCTGGATCTGTTCTAGTATACTTGAGACCACCCTTCAAGGTTCCATTCAAATACCTCAACACCCACTTCAAAGCTTGCCAATGAACTTGGCCCGGATTTGCCATGAACCGACTTACCACACTGATTGCATAGGATAAGTCCGGTCTACTACAAACCATGTCATACATGATGCTTCCAACCCCACTTGCATAGGGAGTACCTTCCATCTTCCTTTTCTCATCCTCGGATTGAGGACATTGTTTAACTGACAACTTTGAATGATGACCAAGTGGTGTATTCACTACCTTAGAATCTGACATTCTAAACCGCTCCACCACTTTCTTCAAATAATCATGCTGAGATAAGAACAACACACCTTTACTCCGATCCCTCACAATATCCATACCAAGAATCTTCTTCGCATTGCCAAGATCCTTCATCTCAAACTCACCATTTAATTTCACCTTGAGCTGTTGAATCTCATGCTTGTCAGAACTTGCAATAAGAATATCATCTACATAAAGAAGAAGGTAGAGGATGACTTTCTCATCCTTCTTCATCATGTACACACAACTGTCATAGTTGCTTATCACAAAACCAGTCTTCAATAAGAAATCATCAAACCGACGATACCACTGCCTTGGACTCTGCTTCAACCCATACAAAGATTTCTTCAACAAACAAACTTTAGAGTTGTCTTCCACAAAACCTTCAGGTTGTTGCATGTAGATTGTCTCTTCTAATTCACCATGCAAGAAAGCGGTCTTCACATCCATCTGTTCTAACTCAAGATCATACATGTTCACAATTGCCATAAGTACCCTTATAGAGCAATGCTTCACCACAGGTGAGAAGATTTCATTATAGTCAATTCCTTCCACCTGTGTAAAGCCCTTGGCTACAAGTCTTGCCTTATACCTTGGTGCTTCGACCCCTGGTATACCTTCTTTTCTCTTGAACACCCACTTGCTACCAACTACCTTTTTGTTCTTAGGTAGTGGAACAAGCTCCCAAGTCTGGTTCTTCTCCAATGAAAGCATTTCCTCTTCCATTGCCTTCAGCCAGTCTTTACTATCTATGTTTTCTGATGCTTCCCTGAAGTTCTTTGGTTCTGAGTCTTGCACCTCTTCAGCTGCATTCAAAGCATAACAAATAAGGTCAGCATAACCGTATCTATTAGGCGGAGTAATAACTCTCATCTCCCTATCTCGTGCTAGCTGATAGTCCGGAGCAATTATTGGTTGGCTTCCACTCTCCTCAGGTACCAGAGTCTGATTCTCCTCTTCACCCTCATCAGTGGGAGGCTCCACCTCAAGCTGAATTCTCTCTACCCCCGTTTCTGGTCTAGTCTCCAGGTCTTTGCACTTCATCCCCATACGGGTCTCATCAAAAGTAACATCCCTGCTTATAATAAATTTTGATCCTCCAGGTTCCATCTTCCACAGTTTGTAACCTTTCACACCTTCAGGATAACCAATGAACACACACTTTACAGCTCTAGCATCAAGTTTGTCCTGTCTGACATGTGCATACGCTAGTGCTCCAAAGACTTTCAAGTTGGAGTAGTCTGCCGGCCTGCCACTCCAAACCTCCATAGGTGTCTTTAGATCAATACCTGTTGATGGACATCTGTTGATCAAATATGCTGCAGTACTAACAGCTTCTCCCCAGAAACTTTTCGGTAGTCCAGCTCCCAACAACATACACCTCACCCGCTCCAACAAGGTCCTGTTCATTCTTTCAGCAAGACCATTCTGCTGCGGTGTGTATGCAACGGTTCTATGCCTCTTTATACCTTTATTCCTGCAAAACTCATTAAACTGCTCTGAAACAAACTCCAGGCCATTGTCAGTTCTCAAAACTTTCAGTTTAGTTCCAGTTTGATTTTCTATTAAGGTATGCCATTCCTTAAACTTTTCAAATGTGTCACTTTTATTTTTAATAATGTGCACCCATACCCTTCTAGAATAATCATCAATTATGCTAAGAAAATATGAACCTCCCCCATGAGTTGAAACTGATGCTGGACCCCAAAGATCCGAATGAACATACTCAAATGGTCTACTAGATTTATGTACTCCCACCCCAAACTTCACCTTGTGTTGTTTGCCTAGTGTACAATTATCACAGAAATCTAGTTTGTTCAATTTCTCTTTTCCTAGCAAGCCCTGTTTAGCTAATTCAACTAAACCTCTCTCACTGACATGCCCCAATCTCAAATGCCATAGTTTAGTTATGTCCTCAGTTTCTACACTAACAGCTAATGCATTAGAAATAACGGTGGAACCATCTAAAATATAAAGACCATTAATTTTAGACCCTTTAGCTATTACTAATGCACCATGAGAAATTCTCATCACACCACGTTCAATTCTAGTGCAATAACCTAGACCATCAAACATGCTGATAGAAATTAAATTTCTCTTAAGTTCAGGGATATACCTCACATTCTTCAAGAGAAAGTCACGGTCATCAAACATTTTCAGTCGGATAGAACCCATACCTTGAACCTTGCACGCCTTATTGTTACCAAGACGCACAACTCCACCTTCTTTCAATTCCAAGGTCTCAAAGTACTCCTTTCTCGGACAGATGTGATATGAGCATCCTGAGTCCATGACCCAACTTTTTTCAGGTTCCCAACTCGTCACAGTTAGTGCTCCTGCACTCTCATAACCTTCCTCTTCACTAACGGCTATCTGAGCAGACGAACCACCGCTATTACCACCGCCCCCTCTCTGAGGACAGTCCTTCTTGAAGTGACCTGGTGTATGGCAATGATAACATTTGAATTTTGTTGTGTCACCATTACCTCTAGGCCTAGACTTAGACCTATGCTTCTTCCCCTTTCCTTTACCGTGATTTTCACTCCTGCCCCTTGAGATATTCAAGCCTTCTCCACTATCATCAACCTTCAAGTCTTTGAACCTTGTCAGTTCCTTGGTTCTCAAGGCCGCTTGGACTTCTTCCAATGTGATAGTGCCCTCTTTGCCATAAAGCAAAGCATCCTTGAGATTCTCTAGTGACTTTGGAAACGCACACAACAGATGGAAAGCCTTATCCTCATCTTCAAGATTCACATCGATGTTCGCCAAATCATCAATAATCTTATTGAACTCAGCCAGTTGCTCCATAACCGGCTTATTTTCAACCATACGAAAGAAGTACAGTTGTTGTTTCAGTAACTGCTTATGTGCCAAGGACTTGGTCATATACAATGCATCAAGTTTGGTCCACATAGCAGCAGCAGTCTTCTCCTTGGCTACCTCTCTCAACATCTTATCACCGAGGCACAAAATAATAGCACTAAGTGCTTTCTCATCCATCTCAGTTTTCTCCGTATCTGAGAGATCAGCCGGCATGTGTTCCACACCCTTCAGCGCCTGTTCACACTTCTGTTGGATTAGTATTGCCCTTGTCTTCACCTTCCACAGACCAAAGTCGTTACTCCCGGTGAATTTCTCGATGTCCCACTTCGAACCCATGATACTTAATTCTTTTGATCCTTTGCCCCACGGTGGGCGCCAATTGTTGTGAATTCGTAAATCTCACACCAATAACCTTGATGTGTGAAGCAAATAGAATAAGCAATCAACTGAGTGGAAATAGCAATAATAACACGAACAGATAAACAACCACAAGCGAAAAAAGAGACACACAATATTGTTTACCCAGTTCGGCCAAATAAAGACCTACGTCTGGGGGAGAGGGCAGCTCTCCGTTCTACTATCAATCAAGTTTCAAAGTTACAAAGAAATCCCCACAACAAGGGTTACAAGAAATAGTTTGAATCTTATTCTACCCAAGTCCCGAATTTCTTCCCGTGACCAAGAAATTCAATTACAAGTGTTTACCAAGGTGTTTAATTGATTCTCAATCCCTAGAATTATTGCCAAGAGAATTCTCTATAAACCCTAGTCTTTTGATTGGCTGCAAACCCTAAAAATCACTTAAAAATATCAGAAAACGCAACTGAATATATAGAGCTTCGCGTACCGGCGCCTAGCGTCTATCGCCCCGCGCCAACAAACCCGAAGCCACAGCCATTTCTAGCCTGCTCCTGGCGCCGGGCGCCCTGCTGCTGCTGGTTCCTGCAGTTTTCTGATTTTCCGAGTTTTCAAGGCAATTCTTCACAATACCGCTAAAATCGCATTAAGTTTCTATTATATTCCAATATACATAGCTCAATTACCAAGACGGTCAATCAAATTAATGGAACTTCAAGTTGTTCTTACTTTTTTTCCTTGTAATGTTATTTTGGTGTTGTAATATCATTTTAGATCAACAATTTTTATCGATACTGTGATGTTATGATGTTATTTTCAAAGACTGGTTTGGTTTGCATGACTTTTTAAAAATCAACCGAACCAAACCACCACATACATTTTTATCTGACTTTTATGTTTAAAACTGAACCAAACCGTACTGCAATCACCCCTAGTTTCAAAACTTTCTTTTTTAAAGAGTGATTCGGTGATATTTCATTAATTATATATTCCCTTTTTTTTTTTGAAAGCTTGATATTTAGTCAAAACATTTACACTAGTCCCATCTCTAATCAAATATTGCTACAAAACAGCTAAGAAGTTTGTGTGCTCATTAGCTCATATATCTGAGTGAAAGAGGTATGTGCAATTGGCCAAACTCTGATCAAATATTGAGTGTTCTTTGTTTACATTTTTCGTTCTAACAAACTCAAATGATCTTTTTAACAGTCTTGCATTGATCAAGAAGTTGTAGTGTTGGAATATCAACTGATACATTTGGAGACCCTTGTAAAGAAGTGACAAAGAGTTTAGCTGTTGAAGCTACTTGTGCATAGACAAACATGTGTAACATGTTGCTCCAAGATTACTCCCCTATTGTAAGATGTTTCATGTTAAATTTCTAATTAGAATTGTATTCTAGGAACATCCCAAAATAATTTGACAATTAGAATAGTTTAGTACTACAACTTGTAGTAAAAGATACAAAATTGTGGTCCATATGATGATAAAATGGTGTTTCTTTGAGGTGAAAAGGATAGTGATGTTGATGGTGGCACACTTGCAGTACAAGTTGCACTCATATGTCAATGTGAGAAACATGAACTGAAAAGTGGAAAAATTGGACTTCTAGAGTATATAGACTAAAGTTTGGAAAATGATGTATTTTGAAATTTTCAATCTTTAAGTATAGTTTGACATGACTTTTTTAGAACTTATAAACTATCTAAAAGTTAAAAGTGAAAATAAAAGCTTATAGAAAAAGCTAAAACTGTTTGGTAATTGTTGTTTTTTTAGCTTCAAAAAATCTTGTATCCATGTATTTTACTCATAAAAATTAAACAACTTTTTTCTATCAAAGACTTATTGAAAATCTGTTTGGCTCAACTTCTCCTTTTATTGAATAAAAAAAATTTAAAATAAGTTAGGCCAAATAATACCTTAATATATCCAACTTTCATTAAATGTATTGTGAGCTTTTATACAAATTAAACCTTTCACTGTTTTGGGATTTCAAAAACAAAATACTTTGTAGTACATTGTGCCATTGTGGTATGTTTAAGAAATTTATTTATAGCATAGCACACTGAGATTTAAGAAAATGGTTGTCATATGAGACATTATGGTTACCCCATATTAGGCTTGCATAACCCAAAATACAATACTTTATAGGTCAAGTTTATGATATACTATACAAGTGAGACAAGTTTCTCACTACGAACGAATTTATTTTTATTATTAAATCAAATCACATATAAAGTGACATATTAATTTAACGAAAAAATTTACGGTGTGTTTGTTTTGACTTTTAAAAAAATGATTTTAATGATAACTAGTATGTTAGCCCGTGCCGTGCACGGGATTATTTTCTTTTTTAATATTATTTATATGTTTATTTTGATATATTATTTGATTATTTTGGTTTAAAATTCTAAGGTAAAATTGAGACAAGTTTTGCATGATATAGATTTAACGATGTTACAGAATAAAGCGAGAGTATGAATATTACTTCGTTTCCCATTTTACACTATTATCAGATAAATTCTTTATCTCATCTTCATCCCTGAAACTATATAGTGATTCTATAAATATAAAATAATTATAAACTTCATTCTCAAAGGAAAATATACTTTGATTTTTCATGGCCTTAAGATTTTTTGGTACCGTACCCATAAAATTAAAATATACCATGATTATTGAAAATTTACATTAGGTTATTGTCAAACACGGGATAATTTTTATTTTTTCCAATAATATTTATTTTCATATGTTATTTTTCTTTTGAAGGTTGTCTATGTCTTTTTTTCATTTTATATTATTTAGAAGGTTATCTATGTTTTTTCAATTGTTTATGAGATTGATTTCTTTTAATTTATTTGAGTATGAAAATATGATATATCTTAAACACAGGACTCTGTAGGAGATCAACAAAACATAACTGTAAATTTATACTAAATTTTAGTTGAATAGTAACATACTTTGACCTTGTTTCTATTCTCAAAATTTTTCTTTTCACCGTACCACAAAGAAGCAATTTTCACGCGTGAGCGTCAAATGAGAAAATCTATGTGTGAATATCTCCACTCACATTAATAAATTAAGGTTCTTAAAAAAGTTCGAACGAAGGTTATGGAAAGTTTAAAAAGTTCGAACGAAGGTTATGGAAAGTTTAAAATAGCATACGCTACAAAAAATCCAAATTATATTAATTTATTTTAGATTTTCCATAGATTTCATCAGTCATATGTAATCTAATGAAAGTGCGATGGATACATAATATGAAAAAACCCCTTAGTCGAAATTCAAATTTTAATTAGTCATTGTGTATTTTTAATGGTGGGGTGGGAAATGTTACCAGTTTCCTATTATATTATACCACTGAGATTTCTCTCTCTCTCTCTCTCTCTCTCTCTCTCTCTCCTCTCTCCTGTCTCCGTCGCAATACTCTATAGGAGCTCCATCAACAATAAAACAGTTGCTAATTATATATTTTTTTAATGAATATCAATAAAATTCTCGTGTTAAGGTATCACTATCTTCTACACACACTTTTCATCATCGATGATCACTTTTTATCGTGCTAAATAAATTTTTTAATAAATGATCCCCGTTATAAAATATTAAATATGAAAATATGGATAACCGCAGTCGGAATTCAAAATTTAATTAGTCAATGTGTATTTTTAATAGTTGGGTGGAAAGTGCTCCCCGTTTTCTATTCTACACCACTAAGATATATCTATCTCTCTCTCTCTCTTTCTCTCTCCCTCCCTCTCTCTATCTCTCTCTCTTTCTCTCTCTTTCTCTCTCTCTCTCCTATTTCTATCTCTCTTCCGTCTCCATTATATGATTCTATAGAGGCTTCATCGACAAAAAATAGTTGTTAATTCTATATTTTTTTTAATGAATATCAATTAAATTTTTTTGCTTAGTTCTCACCATGATCTACATACACTTTTCATCGTGAGGATCACATTTCTTCGTGTGCTAGATAAAATTTTGAATAAGTTTTCCATATGATAAAATATGAATATGAAAATAAGGATAATTCTCGCAGTTGGAATTCAAATTTTAATTCGTCAATGTGTATTTTAAATAGTGGGGTGGGAATAGGGATGGAAACATATCCATACCCGTGGATATCTACGGATAAAATCCGCCATGGATACGGAGCGGATAACTTAATGGATATCAACGGATAAAATAAATGGATATTTCAATTATCCGCATTTAATGGATACTATCCACGCCCGCGGGTATCCATACCCGCTAAATAATTAGTAAAATTACTTAAATATCTTTAGTTACATATAAATTCTAGTATTTTTATATACAAAAAATTGTATTTTTTTTATTTTATCTTTTGCAGTTTGGCTATTTTATATAAATTCTAACTTTGTTTGGCTATTTTGCAGTTCAGTGAGGTGATTTTTATTTGTAGATTTGGTGGTTTTATTAAAAATAGAGAGCAAAATTTATAAATATTATTCGGTAATGTTTTGTCTTTTTAAAAAACTAATTTTTTTCAATAATGAGTTCTTTTTTTTAATAAAAAAAATATCATTCATGGATATCTGTTAATATCCGCGGATACTTCAATATCCGTGGATTACCCGCTTAACGGATATCCGCACGGATATGGAGCGCACACAGATATCATATATGTATGATGGAGCGGATACGGATATCACACTATCCGCGTCCATGAATATCCATTGACATCCCTAGGTGGGAAGTATTTGCCGTTTCTCATTCTTCAACACTGAGAGTTTTTTGTCTCTCTCTCTCTCTCTCTCTCTCTCTCTCTCTCTCTTTTTCAAAATCTTCTATTTTGTTTTTGTCTCTATTGAACATAATTTTTTCTTCAAAATAAAATAAAATGTTTTTACATAAAAAAAGTTTACAGATATGTCATAAGCTATTTTTTGGGTTCAAGACTTCAATTATTCGAGTGATCTTATCTATGAAAAAAATAGTGTACTTTCTTATTTCAATTTGTTTCAAAGTAATCTAAATATAAATATTCCTTCATTTTACAAAATTAAAATATTAAAAATATAGAAAGATAGTGTCGCACAAGTGGTAGATACTTGAGCCCCTTAACCATTTGGTTTTGAGATCGATCCTGACCGGTGCATAAGGAGAATCATTTCTTAGGAGAGGTCAATCCCTTAAATAGATCTCAGTTAAATCGAGAGGATTAGTCTCTACAGTTGCGCACAAATGATACTTTTGGTTTAAAATTTAAAAAGTGTATATATATATATATATATATATATATATATATAATATTTTAGAGATTCTATAAAAAAATATAATATTTTTGAGAGTTTCTAAAAAAAAAAATAGTATATAATATTTGAGAGAGTTTTCACAAAAATAAAAATAAAAATTGCGAGTTTAAAAAAATAAAATATTTGAAAAAGTTTCTTCAAAAAGAAAACAAAAAAAAAATATTTGAAAGAGTTTTTACAAAAAAAAAAATATTATAAAAATTCAATTATTGTTGTCAATGAGATTCGAACAACATACCTTTGTTAGTAATTATAAGGTAATTTTCCCTACAAAAAGAAAGGTAGTTTTCCTTAAAATATTATAAAAATTAAATTATTGTTGCCAGTGGGATTCGAACAACATACCTTAAGCTAAAAACTCTGAATGACACATAAGTAGGGTTGGAAATAGGCTAGGCCGAGCTAGGCTTTGCCAAGCCTGAGCCTGGCCTGCCAAAAAATTGAAGGCCTAAGCCTAGCCTGTGGTCTGTCATAGGCTTATTTTTTAGGTCTTGGCTTGGCCTTTTGAAAGCCTGGTATGACCTATTAGCCTGTTTAAAAGCTTATTTCAGATAAATATATTTAAATAAATAATTATATTTATTTTTAAATATACTAATGAACTAATAAATCAATGATATTAAACTTCATTTTGATATTTAACATGATATTTTAGAAAATTTGACTATATATGACATGATATTTCAATTTTAGTTTATAATAATACATTTATATATGTGAAAAGTTAATGTAGATCAATAAACTTAAACTACTGAAAAATTTTAATAGATTTATAATTTAATCAATGTACAAGTTTTAATATATAATAATAATAAATGTAAAAATATTATTCATATTTACTTAAATAGGCCGGCCTAGTAGGCATAAAAGGCTTTTTTCATGGCCTGAAGCCTGGTCTTTTTAGCTAAATAGGCTTATAGCAAAGTCTTGGCCTGCTCTATTTAAATAAATAGACCGGCCTGACCTGAGCCTATGTAGGCTAGGCCATAGGCCCCTGTAGGCTAGCCTGGCCTATTCCCAACCCTACACATAAGTAATAGAAGCTCTAATTGAATGCCACATAAGCAATTAATATTGAGAATGCACGAGAATGCTCTGTGGGAATCTCGTAATATATATAATAGAGATTTAATTAAAAATTATAAAAGTTATTTCAAATTCATCTTTTTATTAATTAAAAGAGTGATTTTGATATTCAATAACTTAAATTACATGTCAGAGATAAAAATCACAATTTTTTAAAAAAGCTATCTCTAAAAAATGTTTTATAAAAAACTATTTGAAATAGTATTTTTTTTTAGAGATTTGTTTTTTTGATAAGCTATTCAAAATAGTTTTTTTTTTAGAGATTTTTTTTGAAATTTTATGATAATTTTTTTTTTTTGTAACAAAACGATGAAATAATTAAAACGACATTTTAAGAGAAGTTATTCAAATCAATTTTTCATTTGAAGCTCTTATAAAAAAAATTATTTGCTAAAAAAAATTTAAGACAAAAATAATACACTATAAAAATTCATTTTCAAAAAAGATAAAACAAACGCACCCTTATTAATTTAATAATAAAAATAAATTAATGCATAATGAAAAAATTATTTTACTTATGTATATTAGACAAAATATAAATTTCACTTTTTTGGTACGCAAATGTGGCACCAAAAAACTAAATTTTCATTTATTTATTAAGATGAAAGATAATTTGGATACTTCAAAATTCAAATAATTTGTAGGGTAGAGATATAATTTGAGAGTATGTGTGGTACAATTTTCTTAAATACAGCCTAGTCGATTTAAAATATAGCCACAAATTAAACTGAAATTAACAGCTCTAATATTATAAGTAGAAGATGATGTATAGTTTGGTATTGACAAGTCAAGCATGTTACAATTTGATCACTAATTTTTTTCAGTGTAAACTTAATATTTTTATATGTACAATTTTAGAGACTGATTTCTTAAATGGAATAATATTACAATAATAAAAAAATTTATCAAAAGATTTAACATTGCTGTATTTTCAGAGTTAGTCAATTTCAGAATTTTTTTTATGGCTCAAACATAGAACTTATGACCAATAATTTGACACTATTAAATATTATTATTTGATTCAAAACAAACGATATTCATTCATTCAAATTATTGGAGTACATCGATACAATATAAATTCAAAATCGCTAAATATAAAAGAGATAAATTTGCGAACAAACTCGCAGTATCCGTGTTCAATCATAAAGAACAAAAGAATTAATTATGGGAACAAAAAAATCTGCGAATAAAATATTATTATTATTATAATAAAAAAGTTGTCTTCAATCATAATTCTCCTTAATAAATTATATAAAAAATAATTAATTTTAGTAAATTAATCATCTTAACTTAAAGAACAAAAGAATTTTATTTTCTTATTTTAAAAAAAAAATAAAAAAATTTATTTTCTTTGTAATAATAATTGAAAAATGTACTTTATTGTTTGGTAATAATGAAATAACATGGGAAACCCTTTATAGTCTCTCTTCCAACGAGGTACCCAAACGTGGCCAACCTGTTCCTACTTTTTCCAATTGCTACTTTTTCTTCATTCCAATTTATTTTTTCCTTCCTCCTAAATTTGAACAAATATTAATAAATAACTACTATATATTTTCGATTTCAAAAAAAAAAAAAAACTACTATATATTTTCTTTTCGCTGGAAACTATTTTTAAATATGAATAAACAAAATGTTCTGGACTGGGCTTAGAGTTGGTCCAATCCATCCTATGCTCGACATTGGAGCATATATCTCCTGCTCGACATATGTGACTCATAGCGCATAACTCTGCTCGTCATAAAGAGCTCATAGCTCTGCTCGACATATGTCGCCCATAGCTCTGCTCATGATAGGGAGCTCATATCTCTGCTCGACCTATGTCGCTCATAGCTCCTGCCCGGATATATACACCGCCACATTTCCCACGTGTCCCTATTTACTAGGACACGAAATGCTTGAGGTAACAACCTTTCCGCACGATGAGTGACAACTCATCACCAGGATAAGGGCTAAATGTCGGTTCCTTACTCCAACAACGGAGAAATTCTGGCAGTCTCCCCTATTGGGCCGCGATGCACAACTCGTTAGGGAGACCTTAGCCCAGCGCAGAAGGATTATATAAATACCCTCCTTCACTGGAGGGTCAGGTATTCTATTCTTTACTCACTCTCTCACTCTCGTACTTGTATACTCTTCTGACTTAAGCATCGGAGCGCCTGCAGGTACAACCCCCCGCTCCGGTGGTGAATTACTGCTTTACTTAACGGAACTACTCACCAAGTGAAGGATTGGCTGGCCTAGAACCTTTCTGATCAACAGGTTAGATCAGTGGCGCCGTCTGTAGGAACGATAAAATTCATTCTCGAACCTTCAGCCCCTTAGCCTCGACTGGGGGGCTTCTGTTCTGGATACACCAAAATAGTCTCACATCGCTTGGTACTCGAGGCAAAAGGTAGTTTATATATAACACTCACACCTTTCAAACCAACCGAGACGTCTTTTCTACAAAGGACAAATCTGTGACGGGTCAACCCCAAAGCGGACAATCTCTTGAAAATATGGACTTGATGTCAGATCTGAACACAAAACAAAAAAAAGTAAATAAATAAAAGTATTAAAGTTCGAACTTCGATCTTATATAACAAATAAATATTGCCATATATTTTCTCTAATCTCGTTTATAAACAAATATTCATCTTGATTTTGATGGTACAATAAAATTAAAATAATTTTGATTTTGATGATAATTTTGTTATTTCATCTATTAAAAATAATTTCAATTTTGATGGTACAATAAAAATTAAATTTTGATTTAAAAAATAAATTTTTATCATTGTATTTGTATCCCTCTTTTAGCATTGCAATTTCATAATATTTGGCTGTATTTAACCTCCTTTCTCGTCTCAAATTGATTTCTTCCACGTAGGTTTTCTCTCCATCCACCGTTTTCTTCTCATCATTCCCAATTTCAATTCCTTTCATTTCCTTTCTAGGGTATAATTTCACCTTTCTTCTCGATTGAATTTTGTAATTAGGGTTCCGCGTTTTCACTCCAAAGGCCGTTCATTGTTGCTTCTGCAATTTCAGGCTTTTGGAGCTTCAATTTCTGTCATTTTCCACCACAAACCAAAAAACAACCAACAAAAATGTAATTTTTAATCATTTTTATTATCTTATCATTATCCTTTATCAATTATCATTATTCATTTGATTGCGTATGAAATATATGAATTAATATTCTTTTATTTGTGTAAATTTTGTCTCTTTAAATTTTTGTTATTTAATATTAATGTGACTTTTTTATTATGTAATTTTTAATATTTTTTCTTGTTCCTGTTCATAGAAAAAAAAAGGTCAACGAATTATTGGTTGTGAGTTGTGGGCTGAGCCTGCAACCTTTGTTAGAAACTGGAGTTAAATCATCACAATGTTGGGTGTCAATCGTTGTTGTTACAATTTCTCTAGTGGTTTTCTCCATCTAGCTGAATGGCATCCCTTAGAATAACCAAGTCAACTTGGGCTTGAAGCCCTTCATTTACTCTCATATATAAGGTAATCATCAATCATCAATTCATAATCAAATCATATTTTCTGCATAATTATGGTAAAATCATACTTATATTTCATATAACCGGTTAATGAGCTCCCCCCCAGGACGAATCGTTCAGGAGAAGCCGAGTTCGACTACTGGTGGAATAACGGTGGCCCTAATATCGAAAATAAATTATATTTCATATGTTGAAAACCCCTTTTGATGAGAGATTATTTTTTTAATGTTTTGCAGGGTCAGCAGAAAAGTTAGTTGTTAGGAGGATATTTATTTTGGCCATTGGGGGTGAGTTAGATTGATGCTGATGGCAGAATATAGGAGTTTTTCATTTACTAAAATGATTGGCTGCTGGAGTTGTTTTGGGTTGATAAGAAAGCCGAGACGTACACGTACTAAGCGTGGCATCAAAAATTTTCTCTCCCAAGGGCTATTGACGGATGGAGAAACTGAGTGTGATGAGGTATCATATAGTGGTGACTATACTAGTAATACAACCAGTGGAGATGATAGTGAGCCGCAAAATTTACCCAATCGTTCCGAGGATATTTTGAACTTTAGAGCAGAGAATGGACTGATTTGTAGGCCTTTTCCTGTTAAGGAGACCGACAAACTTGTTCGATCAGAGGTAACTATGGGAATCACTTTTCTGTTTTTGCTGAGGTTCTTTCAGTTTTTAGTGGCAATGAAACATCTAGACTAGGTTGACTTGTGTGGATATATGAATGATTTTTGAGTTCAATATTGGTGAGGCTCTTTGTGTTTTCATTACTATATGGTTTCAAGAGCCTTAGCCGAATTGTGTTAAACTTATTTGATATATAATTTTGAAAGAATAATTTGTCAAAGGAAGGTTTGCTATAGTTTTTTTATGGTATTTTTTCTTTTCTTTTTTTCAATTTTGGCAATTTTACTTCATGTTAAGGTCAAACATTGAAATGGTTTGGGGTAATTGCTTTCTTTGTAGTCATGACTTCTTTTTTCATGTTTCCTCACTTGTAGATTTCTAGAGTTATTATCGTGTATGTTAGTCTTGCTGTTGAGTTGCATGGTTGTTTGTTATTTGTATCAAGGCAAAACTTCTCGAGTGTATTATTGGATATCTTGCTGTCATAACCTTTATTTAAATTCTGTCACTCTTTCAGGATGAAGACGGGAACAAGATGTTAAATGAGTATATTCGAGAATATAAGATTGGTTCTGGTAGCTATGGCAAAGTGGTAAGTAAAGTGCTTGTGGAATTATACAATATCTTTTCTCATTGAGCTTACTTTTCTGAGCCCCTTCCTTATTATTCATTGCAGGCTCTTTACCGAAGTAGTGTTGATGGAAAACATTATGCAATTAAGGTAAGGCCACTTTTAGTGTTAGCATTGAAACCACTTTATGATTTGAAAGTTTTTAGTAACAGAGCTGAAGTCACTGTTCCTGATAGTAGGGAAGTGTGACGTAGATAGGTTGTTGGACTAGCTAGTGTGACTGAGCAATTGCGGACTCTATCATATTAAGAGATTGAAATTGAATAAACACAAACCAATCAAAGGCTCACTGCAACATTGCATGTCTGTACTGTTATTATCAAGATGAGGACATTTCTGATGATTTATTGACATTAAATCTTTTGAACTGCAGTCCTTTCACAAGTCTCACTTACGGAAGCTACGAGTTGCTCCATCTGAGACTGCCATGACTGATGTTCTACGTGAGGTATTTCTTCTAGTATCTTTCTTTTGATAAACAGTGGAGGTTTCTCTTAAACATGGTCAGGGGTATTGGCTTATTAATATCCTCAATCATAATGTGTTTTAAGTGTGAATACACCGAATCTGGTCAACAAGTTGCTCATCACCTAGTGGCTACTGCTTCATTTTCATGTCTATACATACTAAGAAGAGTATATGGAAACTACTATTTTATTTCAGCTCCTAAATGTCAGTGTTGTCAAATATCATCCATGGGGGATATCGGTGGCGGGTTATTAGCTTTCTGCCATGGCCAATTTTTTGAATGATGGTGGCGCCACATGTCGGCCGGTATGATGGGATTTTGTTTCTCCGCCATGGTCCACCATGCACCATCAACAACACTGCTAATTGTCCAATACTGTTGTTGAATCTTTTATTTTTGAATCAGCGAAATATATTATATAAACTCACAACCCACAAGAAGTGAGAAGAAGCAAGAAAATACAAAGAGTAGCAGTGGGGTAAACCCTCCAAAGTAACACAGCCAACACAAAGGCCAACACCCAAAGGCAAAGCACCAAGAACAAGCACTGGCACCCCTGTTACAAAACAAAACCGTCCCTTTACAAAGAAAAAGCACCCCAAAATTACAAATACAAACACCAATATCAAAACCAACAAAATAATACAAACAAAGCAACTCAAGTTAACGGAGAAGGCAATCTCCGGGATCCCACGTCCACTCGTAGAACAAGCAAGGAAGAAGCTTTAGCCTACTCAAACTCCACTTCCAAGACAACACTTTGATAGATTCAACAATTTCCAACGGTTCAAAACTACCATTCGCAAAAATAGCACCGTTTCTAGCTTTCCAAATAGCCCAAAGGGATGCATGCCAAATCAACACAAAACCAATTCGAATTTTCCCGTTCCGGGCGGAGGCTTTTAGGACTTCGAAGAGAATGGGAAGAGACGGAGGAATAACAATTTCCACACCTAACCATTTAAAGATCTCTTGCCACACTTTCATAACACAAGGACAATGCAAGAAGAGATGACAAGAAGTTTCTTTTTTCCCAACACACCCCACACACTCCCAAGGAGACTCCGAACCCAATATCCCCCTAATCTCAAGATTATTCCTTGTTGGAATACGATCATAAAGTAATTGCCAAGAGAAGGCAATAACTTTCAACGGTGCCGAGCTACTCCAAATATTTTCCAACACCCTCTCCAAATCATCATCCACCTCATTATTGGTTAAAAGCTCCTCCGATAATAACTTGTAAGAGGAATTGACCGAAAAACCATCATCCGGATCCGGCAACCAACACCAACTATCCTCCACCGGGGACAACACCACCGAATCCAAGAGGTTAGTCAAATGCAAAACTAACTCTTGCTCCCATTGGAAGAGATTTCTACGCCAAACAAAGGTCCACACATTTGTGCCCTCTCGCATATCAACAAAGTCCGCCACTTTACTCTCCTTTTGGTTGGATAGAGAGTATAAACGAGGGAACGTCACCTTAAGAGGGTCATTACCAATCCAATTTGAGGACCAAAAAGAAGTAGTAACACCATTCCCCACCTTTCTTCTCATCGAATCCGCTAGCCAATTTTTACCAACCACTTCCTTATCAAGAGAAATTAAGTTTTTCCACCAAGTTGAAGCCAAAGAAGGGATGACAACATTACTCCAATCCACTTGGTGAAGAATATGACTACCATATTTAGCAACAAGCACCTCCTTCCAAAGGGGTCTACCCGGTTGAATCAAACGCCAACGCCATTTAGATAAGAGACTAGAGTTGACTAGTTTCACATCCCTCACCCCTAGACCGCCTCTTGATTTTCCTCTACACACCACCGGCCATTTCACCCAACTAACTTTCTTCCCCCCCTTAACTCCTCCCCAAAGAAACTCCCTTTGGATACGAACCACTTTCTTCACCACTTTTGCCGGAATTTTCATGAAGGATAGATAGAAGATAGGGATCGCATTTAAAACGGAATTTATCAAGACAATTCGCCCTCCAAGACTAATATGTTTGTTACGCCAAGAAAACAACCTTTTCCTAAGATGCTCCAACAAGGGGTTCCAAGTTGATTCACTTTTAGGATTTGCACCAATGGGAAGACCCAAATATCTAAATGGGATTGAGCCTTGCCTACAATTGAGAAAGGTACACGCCGGACCCAAAAAACTTGGAAGCACATTAATTCCAATTAGGCCACTCTTCCAAAAATTTATCTTAAGACCGGAGGCCATCTCAAAACCTCTAAGAATAGCCTTAAGGGTCCAAAGGTTTTCTATCGATGCCTCACCAATACAAAGAGTATCGTCCGCAAATTGAAGATGAGATACAATTACCGGAGTCCTTCCTACCGCAAAACCTTTAAAGCGCCCCAACTCCACCGCCTTCCTCATAATGCCACTAAAACCCTCCACTACTAAAAGGAATAAGAAAGGAGCCAAGGGGTCTCCTTGCTTAAGGCCCCTTTGGATATTTATTTCCCCCGTCGGTGAACCATTGAGAAGAACCGAGAGGTTGCCGGCAAAGACACAAACGCGGATCCACTCAATCCACTTAGAACAAAAATCACATCTCTTGAGCATGTATTCTAAGAAACCCCAATCTACGGAGTCATAGGCCTTCTCAAAATCTACTTTAAAAATTAAACACTCCTTTTTAGCCTTTTTAGCCCAATCTACTATTTCATTAACCACCACAACACCGTCTACTAAATTACGACCTTTTATGAAAGCCGATTGATTCGAAGAGATGACCGAATCAATGACTCTAGCAAGACGCTTCGTCAACACCTTTGCTATAAGTTTATAGAGACAACCAAGAAGGGAGATGGGCCGAAATTCGGCTAAGGAAGAAGGAGAACATACCTTGGGGATTAACGTGATGAAGTAGGAAAGGAAGCTCCTCGGGAAATTTGAGTTGCCATGGAATTGATCGAACATTATCCGGATCTCGTTTTTTAACAAACTCCAAAAATTCTTCAAGAACGAGAAATTGAACCCGTCCGGCCCCGGACTCTTATTCCCATCACTAGAACGAACAACATCTTCAATTTCTTCCATCGAAAACGGTGCAACCAACTCCAAATTGTCTTCCTCCGAAAGGGTCGAAAAAGTCACTCCATCAAGCTTTGGTCTAACACAATCAACAAGGGCCACATGGTTTTCAAAGAAGGAGTAGACCGCCGCTTTAATATGACTTGGGGATTCCAACCACTCATCATTAACACGGATCGCCGAAATAAAATTCCTCCTCAATCTAGACTTTATACAATTATGGAAATATTTTGTATTTGCATCCCCCTCCGAAGCCCACTTTGATCTAGATCTTTGGACCAATAACGCTTCCTTGTTTCTAATGAGATTCCATAGCAACACAAATTTGCCTTTTCTAGCCTCCACCTCAAGAGCCGTCAAATCCACTAACTCCCCCTTAACATCCAAATCATTGATATCCACCACCAACTCTTCAATCTTAGTCTCCATTCCCCCATACTCCTTTTTATGCCACTCTTTAAGAGTTAATTTAAGCCTTTTTAATTTTTCTTTTAGCACATGACCCATCCACCCCTCCACCCTTTGACCATTCCAAGTAGATTCAACTAGCTCTTTGAACTTTTTGTTTTCTAGCCAAAAATTGTTAAACCTAAAAGGTCTCGGTCCCCAATCATCATGACAATATTTTAAAAGAAGAGGACAATGGTCCGAAACATCTCTAGGTAACGCCCAAAGAGCCACGTTTCCCCACCTTTGAGCCCATTCATCCGAGATTAAAACTCTATCAATTCTACTCATCGATCTCCCACTAGCGTGGTACCACGTGAATTGTCTCCCTAGTAAGGGTAAGTCCACCAATTCAAGCTCCTCTACAAAGTTGCCAAACTCCAACACCTCCGTAGTCCTCGACCTATCATCCTCCGTATAAACACCAACCCGTTCCTCCATACTACACACCGCATTGAAGTCTCCAACCACACACCATCTACTATCTCCTAAGCCACGCTTACACTTTAAAAGGTTATCCCAAAGAGTTCTTTTTGAGGCCAAATCGCATTTTGAATACACATTCACAATAATACAAATAGTTTTCAACATCCCCCACTCTAAACAAACCCCTACAAACCCATCACCAACAAAAGAAAAAATGAGAGAATTGTTGGACTTACTCCATAACGAGAGGATGCCGCCACTCCTACCCATTGAAGGTTGATAGGCCCAGTCACAATCATGAGATCCCCATAAGCCAAAGCAAAGAGAATCAGAAATATCCTCCAATTTCGTTTCTTGAAGCGCCAAAAAATCAATTTTGTTGTCCCGGATAAAATCTTTAATTTTTCTTCTTTTCAAAGCACCTCCTAGACCTCTAATGTTAAAGGAAGACACAATCATTGATCACCCTCTCTTCTCTCCCATTCCATCTTCTTGGCTCTGTCCCCTCTTTCATGATCCACCAATTGTTTCAAGGTCATATCAGTTGGTTCTTCAAAAGTGAAACCGACTTCCTGTTGGATGCTGAGTAACTTGGCAGCTTCTATTAGTTTCTCCTTCTCTTCATCACTACCTTGGGGCATTGAATTTGGAACAATTGAACCCTCACTGCCAGAAATTAGATTAATCCCAGAAGTTGGGGTACCACCAGAACAGCCCACAACCCCTTGATTCACCTTCTGGTGTGAGTCATTAACCTCCATTGGGCTCGAAATAGGAACCTGGTTGGTCCCTATCTCCCCCGTCATCACCTCTTCACCTACAACCGCCTCAACCCCTTCTGAATCGACCGCCCCACCTCCATCTTTCTGTCTTCTTCTGCGAAACTTAGGCCCTGCATCTTTCAAAGCTTCAACCAATTGAACGAATTTCGGAACACCAATACCGTTTGGTTTCACACCATGTTTATGTTTTCTGAATCTAGAAGGTTTAGGACAACGTGACCTATGTGAAGATAAAACTTCCTCTGGTTCTGAAAGGGATGAATAACGTGTAGCTTCAAACTCACCATCACCACCCGATCGAAAATGATCCACCAAAGGGGGATCCACAAATTTAGAATCTTGGGCTACTAACCGGCCCGAAAATGCAAGGCCCAACCCAGGAGAAACATTCAAAATTGGACCGGGGCCACCACCCACTACAGCTTCAGCCACATCATCGTTCCCCACAAGCACTACATTCTCTCTGTCTTCAAATCCTTGGGGCCCACCAACCACACATTTGTCAATGCCCTCACCCTTATCAAGTACTACCAACTCAACTCCTTTTTCCTTCTGTCCCATCACTATTTCCCCTATACCAACAACAACAGGTGACACAGGAAGACTTTCCTCATGAATGTTAGAAACATTTGCTGACTTATCTAAAGTCAGAATTTCTTTGCTATTTTGTGTAACATGTAGGCGCGTGGCCTGCTCTGAATTACCCTCGAGCCTCTCCCCATACTGACCAACTACATTTCCCACCCTTTCTGCTTCATCGCCGGAAATATCGTCTTCCCCGGAGTTAGCAGCTCCAACACTAAAAGCGTCTTCTTCCGCCACCCCTCCTACTTCTGATGGCACCACCTTACTACCCATATCTTCAAGCTCATCACCTCTTACCACTACCGATCGAAATCGGTCTCTCTCTTCAACCACCCATAAGCTGAAACAAGCTCCTTCAACTTCCACTTTCATGGCTACATCGATAAAGGCCCACGTAGACGTGAGAATTTTAAGTCTCGCCACATCAAACCTCGCCATTCTTGCCGTCTCCTCATCGAAATCCAAGAAAGTTCCCAAGGATTTTCCCTCCATCTTGAAAAAGTTTTCACCCCATATGTGAGTCGGAATTCCATAAATTTGAATCCATACTTCCCTTTGAACAGCAAGCAAACCTGGATTCCATGGTTTGATCTCCGAAAAATAGTATTGTAAACATTCATTCTTGCTGCGCAACAATCTCGCTACATCTCCCTCCACAGGACTCCTCATCAACACCATATTACCTCCCATATTAGTCACCGTGATCGAACGGAACCCCTCCATAAAAAGGGTTGTTTGGATTCTTCTCACATCCTTTTCTCTAGCTAGGGTACCCACCACACTTCCTTGCAGCTCCTTGCATAACTCTTCATTGACTGGTACCTTCATCATCATTGTTTTTTGTTGAGATCCACCACCGATTAGAGCTGTTTTGAAGGATCGTCCCGCCTCCTTATTCTTCAGCTGAAGTGTTGGTCGCTTATTTGCTTCATTTTGCACTCCATTTGAGACCTCCTTAGATTCTGATCTTGCAAATCGGGAGCGATTCACAAGAAGTTTGAAAGAACCAAGCCAAACCTCTTGCAACTTATCACTCAGCAGCTCCACATCTTCCACATCTTTGAACTTAACAAAGCCAAAGCGTCGTCCCCTTTTATCAAGCTTCCTTGGAATGTAGACCTCCATCACCCTTCCAAATTCCAAGAACAGTTTCCAAAGGACTTCAGACGAAGCATCATCAGGAAAGTTTGTGAAAAAGAAGGAGGTAGTCACCCTATCAATGAGTTGGAGATACTCCCTTCGTTTTTCTGAATATGCCCTAGCTTTTCCACCTTTCCCCAGAGCATCTCTCTCTTCTTTCTCTCTCATCTCCCTTTTTGTTGAATTACCTGCAACAATACTGTTGTTGAATCTATTGTCACTTGTTCTTTTTTTTTTTTACGGTAGCATGCATATAGGTCAGTCTTAGAAAATATAAATCTCGGCATCTCCTAGATGTCCATTAATGTTCTTATGAAATATATTGTCATTTGGTGTTCTTATTAGACAGTAGCATGGTTATATGTCAGTTCTGGAGGATATGAATATATTTGGTCCTTTTGCCAATGCTTTATATTCCAGTTTAGCGGTTTTATTGCCAAGTTTTTATGATTTATAATATTTGCTTCCTGTTTTGTGCATCTTATGATTTATTACCTTTGTTTTAGATATTGTTTAGTGTCCCTGCAGTAGTTTAAAAGGTGCACTTGCTTTATTTTCAGGTACTTATCATGAAAATGCTGGAACATCCTAATATAGTTAATCTCATCGAGGTGATTGATGACCCAGAGTCGGATGACTTCTACATGGGTACTCATGATTTGTTTCTTATTTATTTTCCTAGATATATGTTTGAGCCTTAAGTTTGAATAAGAATCCTTTTCATTCTATGTTGTGTTCTTAACTGCTAATGTTTACTTGTACAGTGCTTGAATATGTGGAAGGCAAATGGGTTTGTGAGGGTTCAGGTCGACAGTGTGCCATAGGTGAAGAAACCGCTAGGAAATACATGCGTGATATAGTCTCGGGATTAACATATCTTCATGCTCATGTACTATCTCTCAACCAATCTTTTTGTGTGTTAATGTTGAATCAACTCTCTCTCTCTCTTGCTATGCTTGTGGTTTTCCCAATCTCAGCTGTTTAGTTCATGTATTTCACATTTTAATGATTTTTTTTATTTTATAAAAAAGCATTTTTGTGAATGGGATAACAGCAGAACTACACACTGTTGCAATTTTTCTGCTTGTATAACTTACACGTTGATGCAAATTATCCTTAATGCTTTTCAAGTTAGTTTTGTTTTCTGTGTGTGAAGCTTTAAATTCTGACGTTCTAGTTTAATGCTGTCTGCACCTACACTTATTCACATCCTAATAGAAATACATGTTATTAAAAATATGCATGCATGAAAAACTTATTATCCAACATGCTTGAAATACTATGTTTTTTTGTAGATGGTTACACTCATTCATTTAACATGTTTTGAAACAATTTGACCATGTAAGTATGGTGATTCTTTTAATGTTTGAATCGCAGAATATAGTGCATGGCGATATAAAACCTGATAACCTGTTGATTACTCACGATGGGACAGTAAAGATAGGGGATTTCAGTGTCAGCCAGGCTTTTGAGGTAATACTGAACTAAATGACACTTCATAGATATGAAGGATGATAACTTTGCTTAGTCTGTAGGATTATTTTATGAATGAATCTCGAAAGTTACAGCATAGGAGTTGGTCCCCACATTAACCTTTTTCTGTGTGAAATTTGAAGTGATTGGTCAGAATATATGAAAGCTGATGAATATTTTACCTGAGCCTTGAAATTCATTAATTTGCCAATTGCTTAATTTATATACGCCTCTAGTGTTACTACTAAGCTAATCTGATTATGGGTGTAGCACCTAATAAGTTATGATTTGTCCTCAAAATCAATAATCAATCATTTTTTCTACATTCCCGAGCACATTCATGACCCTTCATGTTTTCTGAGATATTTAATGTGTACTAAAGATATATCCTGCCAACTAATATAGAAGTAATAGAACCAATGCTTGCATTCATTTTGCAGACTGGTAACGATGAACTTCGTCGATCACCTGGCACTCCTGTTTTCACTGCACCAGAATGTTGTTTAGGTTACAATTTTTTTCAAGCTTGCAAGATACTTTGCCTTGTGAAACCTATTAAAGCACATATTCTCATTGCTGTTTTGGCTGTTGACTGTTGATGTTATTTAGGTCTCACCTATCATGGTAAAGCTTCAGACACATGGGCAGTAGGAGTTACTTTGTACTGTATGATATTGGGTGAATACCCGTTTCTCGGAGACACACTTCAAGATACATACGACAGAGTAATATATATATTAACTTCACACCCTCTAATATTATTACATAAACATATTGTTACATATTTTCAGCCTATACTAAAGAAATATAAACTTTGTGTTTTCTTACTTTTCCAGATAGTCAATAATCCTATAGAAATCCCAGATGACATAAACCCGCAGTTAAAGAATTTAATAGAAGGATTGCTTTGCAAAGGTACATGGCACTCGAATTCTGTTAATTCCTCTTAAAAGTGGCATAGCATAACCATACAAGTTCTGCATTAGCTTATGAAAACAACTTGCAAATTATATGTATAGGAATGGTTTATACACCGACGCTTAGTTAAATTCATTATCCAAACACATTCCCTAGAAATTTGCATTGTTTATCTCTTTGCGCACAAACTATTTGACCAATTTGTGCGGTGCATTATCTTATGGTTCTCGATTGAACTTTGTGTTCTGCAGACCCAGAACAAAGAATGACATTAGCTGAAGTTGCCGAGCATGTCTGGGTTATTGGAAATGATGGGCCAATTGGCGAGTACTGGTGTTGGTGCAAACGCAAGAGTGTGGTGAGTGAAGACTTTGAGGAGAGCAATGTGCTTGTTTGATCCACACTCATTAAATTACTTTAAGTTGGATTTCTCAATGTACAGATGCAAAGCCTATTAATCTTATTTCTTTTTGATATCCCTTTTGACCCTACGTTGGTATGTTATGATTATTACTATAGAGTCTCGAACGAATCCTTTGGAATTAAAGAACTAAGGTTCATGCTTCTTTTTCTCTTTTTGTTTGTATTGTGAAGCATTTGGAAATTTGTGTTTAGGGACATGGAGAAGATTTTTATAGGTTATCTCAGATATCCATGGCTAGTAGTTACTAATTAATTCCCTAAAATAGAGAGGTCTTGTCCTCTTGCATGGAATGAGCTTTTCTCAAGCATGTACTGAGTTTCACTCAGTTATGCTTTTATGATGGTGGCAATTTTGCCTCACATGCATTGCTCACGCTAAAAAAACACTAGGGAGATCTCAATAAGATTTACACTACCAGAAGATATTTTCCGGTAAAACTTGCATTACCGGAAGAAAAACAATCATGCACTTCCTTTTATTTAGTTTCCTAAATTTGTACGTTACACAAATGATCATATTACTACTTACAATTATCAGTGTACTGTTTGTTCTTTTTTGTTTTTTAGTTGCAATTTATACATTTGACTCTTAAGTCTACATATTTTTACAATATTAAAATGATTATTTTTACCACCTTGGTGTACATGCATATTTTACTCACTAATGTTTAACTTACCTATTTACTTATCAATGAAAAATGAACTTGTTAATTACGTACCTAAAATATGAATTATTCTAAAAAATAAATTGAATTTAATGTTTAAAACAACAAATATCATACCGTTATTTTAATTTAAATGATTTTAATTTTATTATATTTTTTATAAATTCTTTTCCTGGAGATCCACTTTATAAATACCTACTGAAGATCAGCAACAATACTATTAATATTAGGCTGCACTTCCTAACATTAGGCTGCACTTCCTAACGATGTACGAGTTTGAGTGGACTATAAAAAAATTATATAAAATAAAATAAATACAAAAATTATATTGCATATAATAATATATATCGTAAAAGAGCGATAGTTGCATCTCGCAAAAATCATGAACGTACAAAATATGATACTATTACTATGAACATATATATTTTGTTGTTCTCTTTTACTACTAGTAACTAGTAAACAATTAAACAAGTAAACAATCCATGAATCCAACACATGTTACACTACGAGTCTCTACACATATAGTTTAAAAAAACCACTCAATATTTCTACAGCTTTGTGTCACCGTTGCAACATGTTACTATTTTTCATTTTTTTTAGCAATTGATGATTCACTTTAGTTCACGAAAATTCCATTCGCTTGATTTAGCATTTTTCATTGTAAAATATACAAAAGTAGAATTTGATAATATTAAGGATTTGTTTGGATTAGCTTATTTTGAGTTTATGCAAAGCAACTTATTAATTTATATACTATTATATGGTCATTAATTTACTTGGTAAAAATAATTTAAGACACCAACAATGAATTAGTTCAAGTGGTAAGGGATTTGGACCCCTTAAACATGTAGTCAGGGATTCGATTCCTGACTCATACATATGGAGAAAATTCGATTGGGATGTAAGAATCCAACTTGATTGGGAGGTGGTGAGAATCCACCTTGTGAGCCCAAAAATTCACCGACGGAGATTAATCATCGCTAACGGTGGTGGAAACTTTATACGGTATACACTATTATATGGTATTTTAAGACTTTTATATGGTAATTTTCATATAGTGCATTCTTGCCAAATCTCCACGAACCCAACCCAAGTGCTCTTTCACCCATTTCTCTCATTTCTTATTATTTGCTTTCATAAAACTAATAATAAGAACTAAACATGGTAATGAGCACAAACATTTTTCAATTTTGAATAGTAATATTTTTTTTTGAACAAGTCTTTTGTACAGTAATATTGTACTTACTTTTAGCCTTCTTGGTCCAAAAAACGTGAGATTGGAACTAAGGACTTCCAACTCAAAAAGATACTATAACAATTTGCAACGAGAGTACTATAGTAATAAGAAAAATTGTTGTTGTCGTGTACACTTTGTACTCTCAAAGAAAAGTCTTTGTTCATCTATCCAAAGGAAAAAGACAAAAATAGAGGCAGTTTTTGGCTGTGTTATTTGACATTATCATCATCATTCATCATACTAATTGAACACAAAATGCGGTACTTGTTCAACATCGTACAAAATACACCGGGGGTCTTGTTTTTCATCAAGGTGAGGTGGGAGAAAATAAATATTTATCTGTTTTTAAATATAAGTCACTTACTCACTTTGATATTTTTATGGCATATTAAGAAATTGCTAACTTTTTTGAATGTTATAAAAAATTACAATATTTTTCCTCTTTTACCTTTCACGTAACATTTAAATCTTTGTAAAAGGAAAAATGACTTAATAACTTTTTTTTGAAAAAAGAGAATAAAAAGGGTAATTTAGGAAGATCAACAATAATTATACATTAATATTGTAAAACGAATTACATTTTGGTACAATTTTTTTTTCTTTCTAAAATGTCTTACATTTTGGAACGGATAGAGTATTGTTTTTAATGATTCTAAATCTGTTTGGTTTGATGGAAAGAAAATAAAAGGAAAGAAAATAATGGAAATTAATGAATGAACTTTTATTCATTGGTTTCCGTAATTTTATTTCCTTCCACTTTCTTTCCATCAAATTAGGGGTGGACAGAAAAACCGTGGCCCGACCCAACCCGTAAAAACCGAAGAAAAAAATAGAGAAATGAGCGGTTTGGATTTGGTCACGGGTCAACGGGTCTGGAAATTCGGTTTACACAGAGTTGACATGGGCGGGTCCAAGTGGTGATAATTGGACCGCTGGGTACCGAAACCCGCCCGCATAGTGAAAAATCAAAACGCAGCGCTTTCAACTAGTTTTGGGATACACACACCTATAACAATTTTGTGACTTTTATTTCTTAGTGGATGATTGTATTAACTTTTAATGTGTACAGTGGTTGGTTATGTAACTTCTGATCCAACATATTATGCTACTTTATTATAGTTGATGATACCGTTTATAACTTTAATTATGGTTTATGCTACCGTTTATAAAATTTTAATTATGGGCTATCAAAGTGTAAAGTACAATTTTATTTTAAAAAATATGCTAAAAACTGTATTTGGGCTATCCGAATGAAACCAAATGAAACCGCTTGATAAACCGATTAAACTGCAAACCCGAATCCGCAAAAACCGTACTTATTTTTTGGGCGGATTGAGCCTTATGTTCCGACTCTGCGGTTTGGATTGGGTGATAACTTTGGGTCCGAACCCGCTCACTGTCCACCCCTACATCAAATCAAACGGATCATAAATAATAGTACAACATTTTAAGGGTCTTTTTAAAAATCTGACATGACCTCTATTTAAAAACCTGCATTACACGTTTCAACAATATGTACTACTAATTTCTAGCACAATTTTTACAATATTAAAAGAAAACTATTAAAATAATTAGCAGCATCAATTAAAAGTTATAATTGAATATGTTTTTATTTGTTTTAACCTTTTTTTATTAATTGAAAGTTATAATTAAAAGTCGGTATAGGCTATTTCCAATCCTGCTAGAGATAAGATTTCACTAACCACTCATGTTCTTACGAGTTCTCTAGCTTTTAATTTTATCATATACTAGTACGAGATTTTACCATTTTTGACTTTCATCTTTAACTAACAAAGCTAATTCTCCACGGCTCTCCCTCTCTAGCTATTATTATCCAACACGAAACAAACGATACATGAACAAAAAGCAAAACGTGCGTTTTGGTGAAAAGGAAAACTTTCTTTTGCAATTACCAAGTGATTTTCCATCTTATATTAATTTTTTAAGTTTCGCACGGCATTACCCAACAATGTCAACAAACAATATACATAAGCTGTATAGACTCCATTTTTTAAAATTATTTTAGAGGACTTTGAAATATTACTCTATCTTGTCATAAATAAAAAATAAGTTGAATATTTTGTCCAAACCATGAAATTATTTAGTCTAAATTTTAAATAATATATCAACTTTATTAACTCAATTATCTTTTATATTTAAGATTAGAGAAAGCAAGAAATTATAAAGATGGATTTGGTGGTTGAAATGAATAAGTTAGGGAGTAAAATAATAAGAAAATCTTGACAAAATAATAATAATAATAATAATATATAAGAAAGTCATAGATTCAATTTCAATCACAGCAAAATTTAAATATAGTAATTACTAGAACCGATTGTTTCATAAAAAAATCGGAAAAATTTAATTAGAAATTTGTGAGCTTGGAGAAAGTATTAATAAAGTATGGTGTCTACTATCATATGCAAATCTTTGTTTGGTTGTTCTTTCTCATTTTTATTATATGTGGGAAAGTGAAAATATAGAATTAATTATTAACTATTATTATATTTATTGAAAATGTTATCGGAATACAATTTGAATAATCAAATACAAATGTTCATTGTATTATACAATGAACAATGTCTTTTTTTGTCAGTTTCTTTTTAAATATATAAAAAATTGCAACACAATATGAATTGCGTCGTTAACAACTTTACTACTTCATTAACCACGAAAATGCATGTTGTTAACCAAATTTTTTAATATATATCTCATTCACCAGTTTTATTAACTAGTATATTGATTAAGACAATGCAAGTCGTTAACCGCTTATTTTGTATTGTGTACTGTAAAATAGTTTAAAAAAAGACAGTTTATTTATAATGTAAAATAAAGTAGTTAACGATTTACATTTTTATGATTAATAAAGTAGTAAAACTGATCAATATACCGTATATGTTAAATAAGTTGGTTAACCTTCATAAATAAAATAGTAAAATTGGTTAATGACACAATTTATTTTTGTGTCAAAATAGTAAAGTTGCAAAAATAAATTTCAACATTTTTAAAATGTTGACCAAATAAATGGTATTGTTCACTATATATATTATAGCAAGTGTAGGTATTAATGTTTGATTTTGGTTGTAAAAGTACATCTGATATTATTATATGTAGTATAATTTTTGTATTGTTTGATTGCCCTTCATTTTGTTTTTATAGAAAAATAGTAAGAATTTGTTAATCTATATACTCGAATAGAAGCCGTTGGTGATGGCAGAAGAGCAGGAGAATCATAAGTGCTAATAATGTATAGGAATTGATGTTGTGGAGATAAGGTTCAAATTCAAGTATTGAGATATTGAGAGGAATATAAGAATCACATCACTCCGTCAAACACAAAAAAAAAATCATATCACGGACCGACCGGACCTATGTATTCGGCCGGCAATAAGTTAGGAAGTTAGGTTTTGTCAAGCTTTGAATCTGTTCTGTTAAATAATTGAAAGTCTAGTCTAGGGTTGGGAATAGGCTAGGCCGAGCTAGGCTTTGCCAAGCCTGAGTCTGGCCTGCTAAAAAATTGAAGGCCTAAGCCTGGCCTGTGGCCTGTCATAAGCTTTTTTTTAGGTCTGGGCCTGGCCTTTTGAAAGCATGGTATGACCTATTAGTCTGTTTAAAAGCCTATTTCATATAAATATATTTAAATAAATAATTATATTTATTTTTAAATATACTAATGAACTAATAAATCAATGATATTAAACTTCCTTTTGATATTTAACATGATATTTTAGAAAATTTGACTATATATGACATGATATTTCAATTTTAGTTTATAATAATACATTTATATATGTGAAAAGTTAATGTAGATCAATAAACTTAAACTATTGAAAAAATTTAATAGATTTATAATTTAATCAATGTACAAGTTTTAATATATAATAATAATAATAAATGTAAAAATATTATTCATATTTACTTAAATAGGCCGGCCTAGTAGGCCTAAAAGGCTTTTTTCATGTCCTGAAGCCTGGTCTTTTTAGCTAAATAGGCTTATAGCAAAGCCTTGGCCTGCTCTATTTAAATAAATAGACCGGCCTGACCTGAGTCTATGTAGGCTAGGCCATAGGCCCCTGTAGGCCGGCCTGGCCTATTCCCAACCCTAGTCTAGTCTAACATGTGGTTTGTTATAGGCTTATTTTTTAGATCTAAGTTTGACCTTCTGAAAGCCTGATACGACCTGTTAGCCTGTTTAAAAGTTTATTTCACATAACATGTTTAAATAAACAATTATATTTATTTTTAAATATATTAATGAATTAATAAATCAATGATATTAAACTTCCTTTTGATATTTTAGAAAATTTGACTATATATGACATTATATTTCAATTTTAATTAATAATTATACATTTATATATGTGAAAAATTAATGTAGATCAATAAACTAAAACTATTGAAAATATTAATAGATTTATAATTTAATCAAAGTATAAATTTTATTATATAATAATAATATAGTAAAAATATTATTCATATTGACTTAAATAAGGTACGTCTAGTAGGTCTAATAAGCTTTTTTAATATTCTGGAGTCTGATATTTTTAGTTAAATAGGCTTATAAAAGAACTTTGGTCTGCTCTATTTAAGGAAATAGGTCGGTCTGGCCTGAGCCTATGTAGGTCAGACCTCAAGGCTATATAGGACAGCCTGACCTATTCCCAACCCTAGTTAGGCCATATTTTTAAGGGGACGTGACTGGTAGATTTTTTTTTTGGTACACGAGGTAGATAATTTTTATACGCTTATAAATAGTGTTTATTTATTTTTCAGTTCTATTAAAATTATCTATTTTAATTATACTAATACATATTCAAATAAGATGTTTACTATAAATCTTTTTCTATTTATAAGATGTACAAATGCAATGTTGACGCGGCGATATTCAAGGAACAAAATTGTTATGGTGCAGGTATGTGTATAAGAGATGACAAAGGTACTTTCATTCGTGCCCAAACACTATGGAGCTATGGTAATCCCCTTCCACATGAAGCAGAAGCATGAAGACTAAAAGCTGCTATTTTTTGGTTAAGGAATAATTTAGGCTATTCTAGTGTTGTCATATAACTAGATTGCAAGCTAGTAGTTGATGGCATCACTGGTAAACTTAATTTCCGTACTGAATTTTGTAACATGTCAAATTCAAATAGTGTTTATAAATAGTGTTTATTTATTTTTCAGTTCTATTAAAATTATCTATTTTAATTATACTAATACATATTCAAATAAGATGTTTACTATAAATCTTTTTCTATTTATAAGATGTACAAATGCAATCACTGGTAAACGTAGTTGATGGCATCACCGGTAAACGTAATTACCATACTGAATTTGGCATGTTATTATATGCTTGTAAAGCTTCATTATTTGCTTTATCAAACTTTAGGATAAGTTTTATTAGGACACAAGCCAGCCAACAATGTAGCTCATTTGTTAGCTAGAGCGGCATTGTCATTTGCTAGTCGCCAAGAATTTGATTACATACCAGTTACTTTGATGAATGAAATGAGTTGAGATTCTTATTGTCAAAAAAAAAAGATGAAATAAGGTTTTTGTTTTTAAGAAAAAAGAAATTTAAATTGATATTAAGAAAGATATAGTAATTTCAAGTTTCAAATCATAACGAGTGTGAGTTAAATGTCTAATCATCTATACCCATCAAAACGAAGTGTTTAATTTTTTTGTTTTGTTAGTATAATACCTTCACATACATTCTAGTAGAGATTAATTAATTGCCTGAAGTGCATGGAATTTAAATGGACCACAAATTAAATTTTAATGTTAATGCTTTTCAAAGACAACTAACTAATTAAGTAAGAAGCGTTTTATGTCATCTCATTCAAAATCTCTTGGTCAAATTCAAAACTTTACTTTAATACAGATATATAGATCATTTACATCAAATTTAAATGAATCATGTAAGATTTAATAGAATTTAAAAAAGATAAAATTATTATTATTAGTAGTAACATTAGAAAGAGGTCTTTTAACGGGGTTGTAGGCTAGTTCGATTATATTTTATTTAAGAAAGTAGGTAATGAGAAGAATACTTCTTTTTTGGATAATCCTTGGTTGGAAGGAGTTAATCTAAAAGAGTGTTTTCTGTGCTAAACAGGGTTGTCTTTAGAGCAAGAGATTTTGGTTGGAATTCTTTGTCGTAGGAGTCGGTAGTTGGGCGGGGGGTGTGGAGTTGGAGGAAGCCTCTTTTCGTGTGAGAGGAGAAATTAGTGGAAGGAGGGAATATCATATTGTAACTTTGGAGGAGGGAATATCCATTTTTAGTCAAGGGTGCCTATTCAATTTTGACTAAAGTTGAAGATGAAGAATCTTTGTCGTCGGATCAACATGCTTTGGCGTGGAATAAAATGGTTGTGTTGAAGGTATTTGTCTTTGCTTGATGCTATTTGGTGAATAGAATTCTAACAAGAGAGGTAATATTTTTAGGACAGACGTTATAAACGTAAAGAACTCAAAATTGCATATATTTAAATCATGTGATGATTTAGAATCAGTAGAGCATCTCTTTTTTTTACTGTGTTTGTTCTCGATGTGGTATAAAGTTTTAAATAACTTTGTGTGCAAGGCGCTCTTTATAAAAATGCACTCTCACATGCGTTATAGTGTATTAATGTTGCTATCTTATGTCATACTATGGTTGTAATTAATATATTGATCTTTTTAGTTGCTTAAAAAAAATTATTGTTGTTATTATTATTTTATAAGCAAAATTTATTAAGAAGAGTAAAAAAAAAAGTTGCTCCAATTGTAAAAGAGATACGATCATACAAATGATGGGAGTTCTTACCTTGACCTTCATCACAAGGTAACTTTTTGATATTACCTACCACTTTCATCACACTAGCCACCTTTCTCTTAAACATACTCAGTATTATTAAAAATATATGATCAATATTCCACTTTGATTTTTTTACTTAAAGCACACAAATACTAAGGGACACAAGAGAACATAATTAACCACCAAATACTGCATCCGATATTTAGTATAAAAAATATTATTTATTATATTAAAAAGTTAATATATAATCTAGTCTATCATATAAATTAGATATATTCAACTTTATCTAAAAGTAAATACTTTTTTTTTATATTAAAGAGAGCATCACAGCAGTGCAATGAAAATAAATTAGTGCAATGAAAATAAAATTTATTGTCTAAACGTAATAATTTAAATCAAACACACATGTCAACTTATTTAAAAATATATTTTTTTATATAATTTTAGACAGAGAGAGTGTTTATTAATGTAATATAGCTCATTAAGTCATTTGTTTGTACTTGTAGAGCAATGTTGTAAACGACACAAAATAAATATACTTGTTATTAAAAAGAAGAAAAACGACATGCAATAAAAACGAACATGCCAAATTCAATTGACTATCTATCAACTTCTGCCTTGATACAAATTTAAATTTGTTTATTTATGATTGGAAATAATAAAGTTGTTTGTTGCTGTACTGGAGTGGTGTTGGCAATGAAAATGAAGTTTGAATAAAGTGGACACAAAACGGAACGTCTGGCTTATAAATGTTCTAATTAGATTTGTAAAGATGTTTATAACTTATTTTTCATTTTAGATTATAAAATAGTTTACTTGATGATTAACATGTGATAGGATGATCGATACAAGATATAAATAATATTAATTTTTTGATATACATTTTATTTTAATATATATATTTGTATACTTGTTGAAGTGGATAATTTTGATAGATTTATAAAATGTTTATAAGTATATAGCCAAATAAAATGTTGGAGTGTTTACCTTCGTATAATAGATCGAGAGATAATTATTTAGGAGTTTGGGGATCGAGTATCATGAACAACAACATAACTATGATTTAGGTTTCTGTCGATTCAATTTCATAAAATGATTACTTTTGTTTATAAATATATATATTAAGATCTTATCTCATTTAATGTAATTCTTTTAAGTTTTAACATTATCTCTACTAGTTAAATCATTGAATATATAGATCATCCATATATCTTTAACATTGAACTTATTATAGTCAATCAATGTAAGACTATATATACACTCAAATGATAACAATCTATGAATATGTCGAATCTCAAATACTATATTTGCACCATAGTCACAACCAATAAAATGCACATTTTAACTATACTAACATAAAGACTTTCAATATATCCAATACATTAGAATCCACTTTTCCTCTCCCTCGCCAAATTTAATCAGAGTTCAGATACCACTTGTTGGGGAGTCAAAGAACACCAATAGTAAAATAGATCAATTATTTAATCTAGAAATAAAGACCTCATATATTTATTCAAAATCTTAAGATATATAAAGTTATCTTATCTCTATGTTGAATTATATATCGACACAAATAAAATTTTGAATTGAAAAAATAGAGATTTGTCTTGTATGAAGGAAAAAATATAAGAAACAAATTTCTAGATTGTTCTGATCTAGAACACAAATTAACCTTAACAAAATACTTATAGTACATACATGTATAAAATCAAATTAGCTAGGGTGTTGAGATTAATATATATATATATATATATATATATATATATATATATATATGCCAGTGAAATAAATGCTTCACTGCATGTCCTTTAAAAAGAGAGAGGGGTCATAAATTAATACTCCTTATAAGGTTATGAGTTTGATTCAATAATTGTTTTTAGTTGCATTTTCAGTAAGACATGGTGCATGCATATATTGCAAGAGAAAAAAATACCCATAGCTACAAGGCTTTTGAGTGTCGACAAGTGGCATATTAACAAACACAGTCACATGATCATCAATCACTCTCTATTTTATTTTAGAATAAAGAAAACGTATTAGATTCTCATCCACCTTCTTAATTGCTTTAGTTTTATCGATTCCTGCCTCTATATTTTTTGTCTTTAGCTGAAATATTGATATTATTAATATATATTTTAAAGAATATATATATATATATATATATATATATATATATATATATATATATATAAAAAGAGTTTATATATATATTTATTATAATATAATCTTGAATTTGATCAGGTATCCATGTTTGTTTGTACCATGCTGCCGTTCATGCTTTCTTTTGTTTATTTAAATATACTAAACGTCACTACTAGAAAAAGTTGAAATACCGACGGAATTTAGAGACAGAATATATTTTGTCTTTACTAGAGATGGAATTAGAGACGGAAAAAACAATTAGAGACAAATATTTTTATTTTAGAGACAGAAATTTTCATTTTAGAGATAGATTTTGTCCGTCTCTAATAGTTTAGAGACGAGGAAATTACCGACGGGATCAAATCCGTCTCTAACGTGCTTAGTGACGGAATATTTGCATTTTAGAGACAGATTTCGCCCGTCTGTATTTAAGATTTTTCTAGTAGTGCGTGCAGGTAAGATTATATCTGATCGACTTATTTATTTTAATTTATTTAATTAATGAAAGCAAAGAGTTTCACTAAAAAGGAAAAAACAACAAAGAATTATACATTAGATATGATAAGATTTAAAAGTATTAGTGATATAGTCAGCCTGTCTCAATTAATGTATTTGAGGCTTCGTTCCAGAGATATCTGACATCTTGTTCGTTGAATTTTATGCCATCTACAAGGGACTATTGCTAGCCAGAGAAATGAGTATTGACGAACTTACCTGCTACTCTGATTCTCTACACTGTGTCAACCTCATCAAAGGTCCCCAAGTTAAATATCATATTCATGCTGTGTTGATCCAAGATATAAAAGAGCTGCTCTCTCAAGCTAATGTTTCTCTTCACCACACTCTTAGAGAGGGGAATCAATTAATGCGCAGATTTTTTCGCTAAACTTGGAGCCACATCAGATGTCGACTTCTTGACTCATGCTTCTCCTCCAGAAGACGTCCACGATCTTCTTAGGAATGATGCAATGGGAACATTCTTTCTTCGTGAATAGTTTTTCTTTCTAGTTTTCTTTCCTTTTTTTTTTAGCTTCCTTACCAAAAAAATAAATAAAAAGAAGGATAAAAAATATAAAATGAATAATTATTTATTTAAATTATAAATAATATCAAAAAAATTAAATAAACATCAATATTATAAAAAGATGAGAGGGAACAAATGTGGATTGGGCCTGAAAACTAATAGAATAGATTGAGCCTCAAATCAAATGATGGATTCAATCAGTGGTGGAATCAAAAAATTTCTAAGGGATATGTTGCATTTACAAAAAGTCGATCCTTATGATAGTAATATACATAAACGTTAATGATTAGAAGTTTAAACTTTTAGTTTTTACGTGTGAATTCTTTTAATCAGAAGAATAAAATTCACCTTGTATGATAGTCATTTTTAAACGGGGGTAAAAATTGGAAACATCGAAGATCAATATAAATCCATACAATTTGGTCTCCAAATTTCTCTCTAATATCCAAAATCAATAAGCAATAAGGTTCCATTTTTATTTTTTTTACGTGTTTGTATCTTATAGGTGACATGTTGCTTGCAATGACTTTTTCAAGAACACCTTATATGGAAGTCAAATAGGGTGAGAGAGACCATGTATTTCTTTTCAATTTTTCTTTACCAAAATATATTTTGAAGTTAAATACAATGAATTTATTTCACTATAAAACATGTGTTTTGAAAACATTGATTCAATTTCATACCCACTAAAATGAAAACTAAAACTAAATGGTTGACCCGGTCCAATTTTGAAGCTTCTCTATCTAGATTATGAGATTATTCTATTTTTTCTATTGAAATCTTTTTTAGTGATACTTTATGTAGAAATGAATTTTTTATTTTCTTCTTTTTCTAAAAGATGAGGTGTCATTAGTGAACGACATAATTTTACTTGCAAACGGCCTCATGTCATCATGATCTTCTTTAACTACACGACAAAACAAGTAGAGAAAAATACAATAAAAAAGAAAAGTACAAATTGAATTTAGACTTAAGAGTAGGGTCACAACAGCAAATAAAAACATTTTTTTTAAAGAGTAGTACTACTAGTAGTACATCATCCTTTATTTTCTTTTTTCCAAAACTAATCCTTCAAATATTAAAATATACTTATCTTGAAATTAAACCCTTAAATTTAACTCAACAAATTATTTAATTTTCTTAACCCCAATTCACATAGACAAAAAATTAATAATTTTTTTGATGAAAAAAAATAAATAACATAAGACTCAGTCGTCAGTAGATAATTATCTAAAATCTACCAAAAAATTATTCCACTTAAAACTCAAGCGAAGATTCTTAGAGCATCTGCAACGGTTTATTTTTGGAGATCGTCCGCCAGTATGGAGTGTAATAAACCAACCAATTTTTGTCCTCACGTGGAAAAGATACTCTGTGTGGTTCGCCGGTGTAGTTGTGTAGCATCATGAAGCAACGTAATTTTAGTTGTGCTTCAAATAAGATAATAATATTTGTTACCGTTTGGTTTTTTTTACAGCAAAGCAAGCTTTGGTACATTTTACTTTTACATTCAAATCAAATATTAATATGTGAAGTAAATTGTGGGACTCGATGTGAGTTTTTTAAAATTGTACAATTGTAGTAGAAAATAATTGAATTGCTTTAAATTGATTTGACTCTGATAGGATCCACAAAATAACTTTGTAAAGATTGTACCATTAGAGATGCTCTTACAAATTTTTTTATTTATATAAATGTGCTTGATAACTTACTTAAACTAATTGTCTCCAAAAAAAAATTGTTTTTTATAGAGAAAAAAATTGTCTAATTAATCACTAATATATTTTTTTGTCAAATAACACGCCCCCTCACGCAAGAACCCATTTGAGCTTGAAGCGTGGATAATGCATCGGTCCACCTACCATATCCTCAAATTCCACTTTTAATTAGAAAGTGATGGGAGCGAGGATCGAACTCTAGACCACTTAGTCATAGAGGCATCTGATATCATGTCAAATAACTGAATATCACAAAAGTTTAAGTTGTTAGGATTAGCTATATATCAATGGTTTTATATTACCTCTAGCATTTTTGACTTGTATGCTTAATTTTAATTATTTATATTGTACAAGAATTTATTATATATATATATATATATGAAGTTGTATCTCTCTCTCTGTTCTGTTATCACAATCACATAAAAAAAAAAGAGTTCATACAAACTTTCATTTTCTGTTAAAACTTGCAAGCTATATACTTTCATCAAACATGCTTTGACCCAATTCCTTCAATTTCTCAGATCTTCTCTTTCTCTTCACTTCCAGGTACACATTCTCTTCAATCAATCAATTATTTTTTTAACAAAAAGTGTTTTATTTTTATTTATTTTTGGATCCAAATCCGGTTTTTTTTCTGTTTTAATTGGATCAGCGTAAACCCTTTTGCTCAGATTTGATTTTTTTGAAACCCTTTTAATCAAAGTTGTTAATTTTTTTATTATTTTCGTTGTTTTTCAATTTTCAGATGGTTCTTTCTCATTGGAGCTGAAAATCAGACATGCAACTTCTGTGTAAGAGTTTTCAATCTTGTTGCTGATTCAATTTGGTATTGCAAAATTATTGTTTTCTTTTTTATTTATAAATTGGGATTAATTGAAATTTATTCCTTGAAAAAAGAGTGATTTTTAGGATTTAAGAATAAGTCAATGAAAATTCCTAACTAATTGATGCAAATAATTGATATATAGATATTGGTTGTATGTGGATACTAGATTTAATTAATGGAATAAAAGTTTTGTTGTTGTTGTTGTTGTTGTTGTTGTTGTTGTTGTTTTTAAGATTGATTTTGTGTTGTGCTATGGGTTTTTGTTTTGGATAAGATTGATTGTGTTATGCTATTTTTTATTTATTTGGTATTAACCCTCTGATTCCCGGGGAAGGGGCACTGGTAATCCAGAGTTTGGCCGTGACGTAAGTAAAGTCTGTCTGGGCCATGAATTGTTCCACCAGGAATTGAACTTGGGTTCTATGCTATGTTTTTTGCTTTGGATGGATTGACGATTACTCGAGATGTTAAAGGAATTGTGTTTTGGATTGTTGTTTGCAGGAAGATAAGAAGAAAGTGAATAACTTTCTTAAAATGGATCGGAGGGAAGGAGTGAATGATGGTTTTCGTAGACTTGGACCAAGTGACTCGCTTCTCCCTGGTTTGGTCGACGATGTTGCGCTGAACTGTCTCGCTTGTGTTAGTAGATCGGATTACGCGTCCCTGTCGTGTATTAATAAAAGGTATAGAAAACTGATCAATAGTGGCTATCTATTTGGGTTGAGGAAAGAGTTGGGAGTTGTTGAACATTTGGTTTATTTGGTTTGTGATCCAAGAGGATGGGTTGCATTTGATACCAAGATAAGTAGATGGATGACATTGCCTAAGATACCGTGCGATGAGTGTTTCAATCATGCGGACAAAGAGTCCTTAGCTGTAGGCTGTGAGCTGTTGGTTTTCGGTAGAGAACTGATGGAGTTTGCCATTTGGAAGTATAGTTTGATTTGCCGTGGTTGGGTTAAGTGTCAAGAGATGAACCAACCTCGCTGTTTATTTGGATCAAGTAGTTTTGGTTCAATTGCCATTGTAGCCGGCGGAAGTGACAAATATGGAAATGTTTTGAAGTCTGCTGAGTTGTATGACTCTTCATCATGTACATGGGAAATTTTACCGAATATGCATACACCGCGTAGATTGTGCTCAAGTTTTTTTATGGATGGCAAATTCTACGTGATAGGTGGAATGTCGAGCATAACTGTTTCATTAACTTGTGGAGAAGAATATGATCTTCAAACAAGAAGTTGGAGAAAAATAGAGGGTATGTACCCTTATGTTAACGTGGGTGCTCAAGCACCTCCACTTGTGGCGGTTGTGAATAATCAGTTGTATGCAGTTGAACATCTAACGAATATGGTGAAAAAATACGACAAAGAAAAGAATACATGGCATGAATTGGGAAGGCTTCCGGTTCGGGCTGATTCTTCTAATGGTTGGGGCCTTGCTTTCAAGGCTTGTGGAGATAAACTTTTGGTTGTAGGTGGACAAAGGGGTCCAGAAGGTGAAGCTATAGTATTGAATTCATGGTGTCCGGAGTCCGGAGTTAGGAACGGCGTCATAGATTGGCAGGTACTTGGCATAAAAGAGCATGTCGGGGTGTTCGTCTATAATTGTGCTGTTATGGGCTGTTGACAAATTTGACAGAAGAAGCCGCGGTATCCACACTCTGACTTCGCCTTGAAGGGTGCTTCCATGTTCTTCTATTGCTTCATTTACCGAGTAAATTGTTGTTTGGGATAGCTTTCACTAGGTGAAAATTTAGTTTCATCTTTTTAACATTGTTTATTTGGATGTATTTCATCACTTTCATGTTCCATAATTTTAAATTTCTTTTGAGATTACCGAGTAGTCTTACACAGAAATGTTATGTTATGTTTTATTTTATTTTTCTTACTCAACTATGTAAACCAATAAATCAAGAAGTTTTCATTGTTTAATGTTTGTTGTTTTTTGCTTAGTCCCTTTAGTGTACTTCTTCGCAACTTATTCATACTTAGATTGCGCGAGTCTATCTGCAATCACTGGGGTCTGATCTTATTCTGACTCGAAATATGAACTGTCTGATCTTAGATTCACGAGCGAAGATGTGCTAACCGAATGCATAATATTTGATTGCATCCAATCCAAATCCGGTTTGTACCTAATGAGGTCGGCAAGTTAAGCGATAGAGATTGCTTCTCGGACTTGCTCACGAAAATCTATCTCCTCATTTGGCTTAAAGTTGAATGTTAAATTGCAAGCATATGTGAAAACAAAGTTATCAACAGTTTTTAAATAATTTTGTTCATGTTATCCTTTCATTTATACTTTATATACAATATGATCTTAAAATGATTTTATCTTCCTTTAATCAGGAAGGTTAATTCAGTTGGGACCATTCTTCATTACCCTATAAGTTTCTTTTGTCCTCTGTGTTTGCAAGTTGCAACCCCACTATTCAATGTTTCACAATTCTTGGTATATCTTTTTATACACTTATCATAAGCTTTGATGTTTTGAGATGAATAAGTGGTAGAACCTCTTTTTCTTGCCAACCAATGTGTTTGTGTTATCATGTAAAAAACAGGATATGTGCAATGTTCACTTTATTTTTTTATCATTGCATTTAATTGTTTCTTTTTTGTCATTTTTTAGTTTTATTATATGATTTTTGTCAAGAAATGTTTTTTCATACCTTTCAAGTGGTGTAAGTATATTTTAAATTTATTTATATTTTTCACCATACTGTATGACAACAGCATGTTAGAGAATGAGATTCATTTTTTAATGATTGAGAATGGAATCTGACTTTTACTAGAAAGGATTTTAAATTATTTTATTCTTAAAATAAATAATTTAGGCCACCCTCATATTTTATTATATTTTTGAAGTATAAAATAGTGAATAAGTTGATTACTGTTTTCTACCTACCTATATATTAAGAAAATAAATTCTCGAGTGAAACTTTGTGAAATATACACGTTTCTTTTCTCCAAAAATATCTTAATAAGAATCAAATTCTAAATTTCAATGGTAGCGACTACTTGGACCCCTACAGTGAAAATTATTCTCATGTGTATATTAGGAATGAGATCCTTTGTATACGTTGCAATGACATGAACATTTCTCTTGGCTATTATTAAAAAAAAAAAACTCTACCGGTTATTTGCGCGCCCTACATCTTTCCCATTTTATCATTTCACTACTTAAGTAGCGGATGTTATAAAAATAAGAAATTTTGAAAAATGTCGTCTGCTGCTTAAGTAACGGACAATGGTATTTTGATCAATTCGTAAGGCGCGCGAGAAAATTGGTAGGGTGGCAAAAATATTAAATAAAATTGCATGATTTTTAAATCCATAAAAGAAAGTTGGGAGCCGCATATCTATGTTGTTGTTTATCAACAAATTTTCTCATAATATATTTTCAATAAAGTATATATCTAAGAAACCTTAAAATAGAAGAAATTTGTGTTAGGGTATACATAAAATAATTTTTTGGAATTAAATATGGTATTAACTTTAATAAAAGATGTTAATTTTTTTTAATAATAGAATACTATGGTTAAAATTTAAATTTATAGTATTAGGTAATATATATTTCTCATAATATATATACAAAATGATGTGCTCGTAGTGGCGGGAGATGAGAGTTTTGGATCTTTTGAGAGAGGCAAAGTGTAAATATAAAGGATACAAATATAATAAATGGACACTGCTACCATAAGTTTGAAAATACAAGGCTAAAAACAATTAATTTTATACCATTTAAAAGTATATCTCCAATGTCTCTGTTAGCAAATCTCAGTATATAGGGACATTACATGTAATATGTAGGAATGGAGGTTCGAGCCTTGATACTTAGACTAGGCTTCTTGATAAAAAAAAAAAGGTATATTTCTAATAAATTAGGTATACAATCAATCTAAAACTGCACTTCAGCAAATATGTGATGTTGTTTAAAACCGAGTGTGAAAACTAACTACCGAAAACAAGTGATAGTTGTTCTTCGAACTTCTTAAATTGATCATAATCCCCTCATGTTTAGGGCTGGCCCCGACTATTTGAGGCTTGATTGAATATTTAAATGAGTTTCAATAAATACTATTTTAATTTATTTTTTTTATCTTTTATTTAAATTGTAAATAGCATAAAAAACACATAACTAAAATTATGCGGAAAAATGGTAATGTTAGAATTTGAACTTGGGGCCTTGTATACACAAACATTAGTCTACCGTTAATCTATTGTTGCACATCTAATACTTTGTGAACATTGATAATATATTTCTATTATTATAGGGTCTCAAATTTTTTAGACATTAAAATTTATCGCAAATTTTTTAGGATTGATATTGTTGCACAACCGACACATGCATTGTGGTCGAGTCTGCTCATTTCCCCTCCATCTACCAGAAGATATTTTTTTATAGTGCAAACTCTATTGGAAAATATTTTTTGATAGTGCAAATTCTACCGGAAGATTTCTATGGTAATACAAATTTTATCATAAAATCTTTTTTGTAATATGTTTTTAGTGTGAGCAATATAGAGAAGTGAAGAGCAACCATCAAAACAAGTATATATACATACAAAAAAAACTTGACAAAAAGTAATTAAAAATCAAAACGGGAGGTGGGGGAGAGGGGGGTAAATAGTCCATAACCTTTCTTTTTTTATTTCTGTCAAATGGAGAAATTTCATTGCAGGGTAAGAAAATTTAAGCCCAAAGAGCTGGCCGGTTACAGGACCAGACCCTTCCAGCATGCTAACCTCCCGTGTTTCTTTTTTACCCCCCATTTTTGTTCTTGTATAAAAGATTCGGAATGCGTTTTCCATTCCGAAGTTTTTCTAATTAAAATCATAAAAATTCGAAAAATACATTTCGAAGTTTTATTTAAGGCAAAAAAAATTTGGAAAACACGTTCCGAAATATTTATTCAAAAGCAAAAAATTAAAACTCGGAGTAGAAAAAAATATGGGAGGTGGAAAGAAAAAAATTCAACTCAAAATCTCACCCCAAATATGGGATGGTGCATTAATTTTTTATTTGTCCAATTTTTTTTCAATGATACTTATTAATATTATAGTTTCACACTTTCATATTTGTAGTTATTTACTATTTCATAGTTCCAGACATAGTAACTAGTTTTTTTTTTCTTTTTAACAATAACATAGTAATTAGTTATTGTTACTTCATAATGTTAATTTTCAAGATAGTATATACAGTATATGTTGATATTATTTAACTTGTATTTATTATTTGGTGGTATTATATAAATCTATAATTATGTGTTGATAATGTTAAGGACACAATCATTCAAAGAGAGAAATACAAACGAATATAAAAGGAAGTTAGAGTTTCCATTACAATGAGAAATATGAGTACAAGAGTTACTCTTATATATAGTAAGTATAATATTATTAAAATATCCTAAACCCAAATAACGAAAGGCCCGATGATATAAGTTATTATTATCTAACACCTCTCCTTAAACACACGATGCAACAACAAGAAGCATCGAGAGTTTGTTAAACAGAAAAATGAAAAACATAGTAATATAAACTCAAAACATCTTAAAATTCTAATATTACCCCTCAAGCTAAAGCTTACAAAGTTTTAAGCTTGTTACGAAATTAACTCATCAAACTAAAAACAAATATCATAACCAACGTAGCAGAGTATCATCGCCAGATAAATAGTAGCCAAATAGATAAACCAACGAAGCAACATAAGAAGAGACAAACCATATTGATTTTTGTCTCAAAACTGACTCAAATTGAATCGTAAACGCGTCTACATACTGTCACCGCTATGCAAAATTTAAAGAATGAATCAAATTTTGGATTACGTAAAAGTTTGTCCCAATTTACTTTGAAGACAATAATTATTATGTAATTAGATTTCTACAACAAAACTTCTCTCTATCGCTCTCCATCATTTTAGATATCTCTATCTCTTTCAAATCTTCTTAATATATATATATATATATATATATATATATATATATTTATTTATTTCTCTCTTTCCTTTTGCACTCACTTTTTCTTGTTGGAGAGAAATGCGTGTCAGAGAGAATTTTAGTTTATCTTGACAACTCTTGATTTTATAAATAAATTATTTAGTCACTTGTTTTTGTTTTATCTCTATATTTTGTCACTTTCTTTTTCATTTCATATAGGATTATTCATTGAAATTATTCTATTCGAGTAATTGTCAGATATTAAATATGGACACGTCTCTTAATAATAATTTAAATATTAATTTATAGTTAAAATTGAAATATTAATTTATTATATTGTGAGAGTTTAATTCATTTTATTGAACCAAAATTGATTGGTTCTTTTATCAAAGTCTTTTACTTCAATGTAATAATTTAATTTATGCATGGATTAATATATACGAGTCTCATACAAAATTTTCGATCATGTATTTTTTTGCATTGAACAAAGTTTTGGGTTCTTTTTTTCTTCCTATTTTGTTTATAGACAAAGTAATAAAAGTAATTTAACAACATCATTGAAATTAACGAGTTTAAATTAAATAAAAAATAAATTTTAAAATATTGATATTATCAGTCGAACTAATTATTTTGTATTAGTTCTTTAGTTTTTAGAGAAGGACGAACCGGTAATTCAGAATTTGCTAATTAAACTTTGGTTAAAAATAGCTCCACCAAAAATCAAATTCACGTTCTTTCAATTGATTCGTCACTAAAAAAACTTATTAGTTATTTGAGTTTAATGTTTTAATTTAGTTGAACTAAATATATTAAAATGAATAAAGGACTCAATGATATTTCATGAGCATTTATTGCAACAAACTCTAGCACATTACCATTTCCTTATCAAGTAAATAAATTGCGTCGGTGGCAGTGGGTCATTCTATGATCCGTGTGACATATCCGTCCAAAACAAAATGACATAACACATTCTTGCACCTAAGGCTTTGTCTGCGAGTTTGGAAGGGAAGGGGAGGGTTTTGGAGGGAGGGAAATAAAGAAAAAATTAGAGAAATTTTTTACATTTTTTGAGAAAGTAGTTTTTATAGAAAATGACAAATAAATACATATGATTAATATATTATGAATTTTAAAATATTATAACAACATTAATTAAATTTGAAGAATTCATATAAACCCTCCAAATCCCCTCCAAACCCTCATCCAATACAATTTTTGAGTTCCTCCAAATTGGGGGGTTTTTGTGTTAAGAAGAAAAATTAACCCTTCAAACTTCTTTCCTCCCAAACTTGTTAATCTTTCCACTTGTTTCTTACTTTTTAGCCTTTCCTTCTCTTCCCTTCCCCTCCAAACTCGCAAACAAAACCTAAGATTCTGTTTGACCCAGCTTTTTTAGTTTTTCATTCTCTTAAAAATAAAAAGTTAGGTTAAACACAATTGTAATAAAGTTCTTAGCTATAAAAAGTAGCTTTTCAAACAAAAGAGCTTCTAAGAGAATATGTTGAAACCTACTTTTGGGAAAAAATTCGGAGTTTTTTTGTTATTATCTTTAGTAAATTTAGTTTAATCTATTTTGTTATCATCTTTTCTTAAGTTTCATACTAATTTTTTGTTTGTTATTATCTTTTTTTTTTAAATATACTCCAGTATATTTTATCAAATAACTTTGAAGTTAAAAAAAAAATTACCAAATAACTTTATCTTTTTTCTGAAAAGCTATTATTTTCACTTTTAGCTTTCAAATAGCTTCTAAGACCTAAAAAAGTCAGGCCAAACGGACCCTAAAACTCTATTCCACAAGAGAAATATAAGCTTTGTTTAATAATAATAACAATTTTTAAAAAAGAGCTTATAGTTTATTTTATTAACTTATAACTTATTTTTTAAATACTATTTTTCAAGTACTTATAAGTTTATAGCTTATCATATTTTCTTCCATTTTTACCTCTATCATCTTACTTTTAAAAAATTAAATATTAATTAAACATATATTTTTTTATGTCATTTCATATTTATAAGTTAGTTCAACTGCTAATTTTACCAAACACTACAAATTCAATCACGTAGCTTATTCACTATAAGCTAAAATATAGCTAATAAGTTATCCGCTATAAACTCATCCGTTATAAGCTAACTTATCAGCTATCCCCTAAATATCAATATTATGAACAATTTTCTTTTACTCAATGAGTATGAATGAACAATGAAAATAGTAGATGTCAATTTTAATTAATATAATTAGAATTGTAAACTTTAAATATGACCCTTTGAAATGCCATGTGTGTGATGTATTTTACACGTAATGAAAGTGGTTGTTTGGTTAAGTGACCTTTCCCAAAAGAAGTGTCCTGAAATCTTTAATTTTTGTTGCATCCGAACCACAAGTTTCATTAGTAGTACATGTTCATGGGAAAAGCAGAAGCAAAAGCAAATGTATTTTATTCAATTTTCTAGACAGTTAGTTACTATCAAAACATCTGATCAATCATAGCCATCCCTGCTAGAAAACTTTGAATCCAATGTTAGGCAGTAGCTAGGCATGGGATAATCAAAAGGATGAAAATAGTATCCTTCCTATATTGATAATTGATTTATTATATATAATCACACTTATTTATTTAGGGTATAATTTCACAATTTTGAGAAAATTTTGTTAGTCACAATTGGAGTAAACCATAGTTTATTAGATTATGCTCCTTTAAAATGAGTAATATTATAAAATATAATGTATAAAATAAATAATTATAACAAATTAAAGATAGATATTATATGTATATTATAACAAATTTTTTGACAAAAACATTTGATTTTCTTACTTTATACTTTATTCAATTTAAGTGATCCAAATTTCTGTTTATTTTGTCTTGAAATTGTATATCGGAACAATTTTAGACCCAATATTTATGAAATAGTATCAATTTATTCTTCTAAATTGCTTAACTTCGGTTAAAATGTTTATCCTTTTAATAGTAGTTATGTTAGAGGCGATCGATGACGTGTTACGTTAAATGATATTATTATGATATGGCCATATTAATGTCGTGTCACATGAAACTCTTAAAACAAATTTTTTTTAAATTCTTTTTTTTTTTAACCAGCCAAAATGAATTGTATTAAACTATCGTCAAAGGAACCCTAAAATAATTAAGAGCCCATGATTTGATAATTGATTATTGTAAATAGGTTGGTAAAGTGAATTATGAGAAGTACTATACAACTTTCCACTATTTATATTAAGCCATCAGATATTCAGATTTAATAGTGATGGGTGTGAAAAAATGTCTTGAAAAAACTAATGCTTCACATAGAATAGTGATAAAGTTAGAAATAAGTCGATTTTGTATTGTTGAATTTGGGATAATCTAAAAACTTAATATAGTATTAGAACTTTGATTCGGGTCACCTACCATTAATATATGAGCACCAAGCCCATTAGTAATTAGCGTGTATGAGTGTTAATAGCATATATGAGTGTTAAAAGTCTCGCGTTAAATGAAATATAACTATAACATATGTTTTTAAGTGGGATAATTCTTACCATGCAAATCAGTTTTATAAAATTAAGTTAAGCTCAATCTAAAACTTTAAAATATCAAAATTTTAATATATGTTAGATATTATTATTATTATTATTATTAGGCAATAGAACCACTCAAGTCACACTCTAACATATATAGTATCCGATGCAGTAAGACATTAAATTAGTTTATAAGATGATATTTTTTTTACCTTATAAATTAAATTTATAAGAAAAAGTTATGTCCAATGACCAATATACACAATTAAAATTTAAAACCTAATATAATTTCGGAGTCTATCGATTTGAACTGAATATCAAACTCAATAGTTATAGCTGCAAACAAGTGTATTGAAAAAATTCAAATTCAAATTCCATATATATAAAATATATAATAAAAATAAAAATTTAATAGTGTAAGTTTATAAAGAGTGATGCTCTGTATTTTATAAATCCTAGGACTAACAATTTTATCAAAATAACAAACTTTATTAATCTTCCTAACACATGTAAAAAACATTCAAAAAATACAATTAAAAAATAGCAATATAGAAAGAGTATTTGGAAAAAGGTAAAAGAGCATTAAGGTGCTACCTAAACACTTAAATAGATTTATCCATAACAAGAACAAATGATTTATGAACACTTTGTAAACGCAATGCCAAAACACCTAAAATCATTCAACTTTAAGCACGTGTTTTCTTCCAAATCATTCAATTAATAAAAAACTAATTAACATGAATCTTTAATTAATCTTTACACGCACTTAACATGAATACTAGAATACTATACTATAAAAATTAAAAAAAAAAAAAAAAGTGATACACATATTTGTTGTAAATAGTACCTTAAAAGCATAGAATCCGGGGTGAGTGGAAAAAGCAAAAAAAAAAAATACAAGTAGGTGGAAGTGATGATGAAATAAATAAACTCCATTCTACAACCTTATTCATAAATGCTCAACTTTATCTCATTTTTTCATTTCATTACCAAATTTAAACACTTACTTATACTATATAGTATTTCATTTCTCATTCTCATTTCATAATTCACAACTCATACAAGCAAATAACAAACTATTTGTGCTTTTCTTTGTCATCACAATATTATGAATTCTCACCAAAAACATGATCATCATCAATTTTCTTCTTGCAAAAGAACACTTTCTCTTCCACTTCACAAGGTATGTATATACACTTTCTCTTAAACCATGTTTACAATATTTAAATTATTATGAATTAATTAATTAATCCAATTATTATATAGTTTCATATTTCAATTGCTATGATGACATATTTAACTTAACATAAACTAATAGCCTTTGTCGCTTCGATTCGTATAACTGGTAGAAAAATAGTCGATAAAACATTACTAAATTTATGAAAATATGAATTTTTCATAAGGTGTATTATTTATTTGATGAAATTTATTTTGGTAATTTTTGAAGGAGAATCTATTAATGGAAAAACCCTACAAAAAATCAGAAGAAGAATCTTGTTCATCAAAGGAATTTGTTGGAATAAAGATGCCATTAACACCAGCAAGTCCAACAGGAAGTAACAAAAGGGTGAATTTTCTTGTGACATCACGTTCAGTTGATGCACCAATTGATAATAATAGCAATTTAGGGTTTACAACAACAAAGGGAAAATCATCATCAAATAGTAGAAGTAGTATATTACCAAAATTGAATTTCAGGTATAATAGGACAACATCAACATCATCATCAACAACAGTATCAGATATTGAAAAGGGTATAATTGCAAATCCAGAAAGTTCTTTTATAGGTCCTCAAGAAAAGCCTTCAATTTCAGGATCAGTGTCTTTGAGTAAGATATTTAATCCTAAGATTAATAGGACTTCATCATTGCCTGTTGAAGAAATTGGACGTGTTAATACAGAATTTGCTTTTGGTGGATGTCTTGGTGCTTCTCCTTATGTAAGGGTTTAAGTTTAATTCATTCTTAGTACTAGTTTAGTGATATTAATTTTAAAAGATTGTTTTTTTATGTCTAATTAAATAATGGGTATCTTTTTTTTTTTAATTAACTAGTAAGGTCTTGTTTCCATAAACAACTTAATTAAGCACTTATTTTAATAATAAATGATAAAAAAAAAAGTCAAGTTGTTTTATATAAGTTATTTTCAGAAGTTATCCTAGAGAGTTTATGAAATTAGCTGAAAACAACATATGGATGTGTCATAAGTACGTTTCATAAGTTCTCTTAAACAGTAGCACATGTGTGTATGTCAGTAGATAAGTCCAAATAACTCAATCCAAAGCTATAAGTTGTTTTCATGAGTTATTCTAGAGAGTTTATGAAATAAGCTGAAATCAACATATGGACCTGTCATAAGTTGGTTTCATAAGATCTCTCAAATGGTCTCACAAGTGTGTATGTCAGTAGATAAGTCCAAATAAGTCAATCCAAAGCTATAAGTTGTTTTCATAAGTTATCTTGGAGATTTTAAAAAATAAGCTGAAAACAACATATGGACCTGTCATAAGTTGGTTTCATAAGATCTCTTAAACAGTCGCACAGGTGTGTATGTCAGTAGATAAGTCCAAATAAGTCAATCCAAAGCTATAAGTTGTTTTCATAAGTTATCCTGGAGAGTTTATGAAATAAGCTGAAAACAACATATGGATGTGACATAAGTCAGTTTCATAAGATCTCTCAAACAGTCTCACAAGTGTGGATGTTAGTAGATAGGTTCAAATAAGTCAATCCAAAGATACACTAATTTGAACATAACAAGGATTTAAAATATTTGCTGAATTGTTCCACTGAATAGTGCCAATTCTTGAATTCAATTGTGTTGCTAAATCTTGCATCATATAACTGTTTATCCTTTGTTTTAACAAATTTGATCCTTTTGCAGAGAAGCCAAACGACGATAGCTCGATCTCGTTCTGAGCCTGTAGATACTCAAGAAAAAACCATAAGGAAAATGGATACGTTTTTCCGCATTATTCCTTCCACCCCAGGTGTAGCGAAAGAATGGTTAAAAGCATCGACAGAAAAGGATACTGGTATCATATTATAAGCACTTGTATACGCAGTCGTTGAAAATTGCTAAAAAGTATTTATTGAATGACGCTAAAATAGCTAAAAGATTCTTTATCCTTTTTATAAAACAATTCAGACTCTCTTTTAAAACAGATTATTTCCAATCCTTCATGCTGTCAATAACTAAGACAAAACACCTTTATTGGTTCAGAAAATGACGGTGGCGACAATGACGGCGGTGAAGATATAGCTGAAGAGGAAGCTGTGTGTAGAATTTGTCTGATTGAGCTATGTGAAGGAGGCGAGACATTGAAGATGGAATGCTGTTGCAAAGGTGAACTTGCGTTGGCTCACCAAGAATGCGCTATCAAATGGTTTAGTATCAGAGGTAACAAGACCTGTGATGTGTGCAAGGAAGAAGTTCAGAATCTCCCTGTCACTCTTTTAAGGATCCAAAATGTTCAAACTCAAAATACTGGTGCAAGGATTCTGGAGGACGATGACTTCAGGCATGTGCAGTTATTACTTTCGTTTGATAAAAATTATTACTGGTATATTAATGGTATATGTTGAATGAATTATGGCCATATGCTTCAATTGAGCTATATTATATGTATATATCGTGGGATCTTACGGAAAAATTGTTTATAGAATCATACTAGATATGTTGCTACACATAACACTCTGATTTGTTTGCTCAAAGTGACAGGGTTTGGCAAGAGTTGCCTGTGCTTGTCATTGTTAGCATGCTTGCTTATTTCTGTTTCCTTGAGCAGCTTTTGGTAAGAATGAAAGTCTTCCCGTTTCGCTCAAAGTTACAATTCTGTTTAGTCTCATTTATTCAACTCTCTGCAGGTTGGAAAAATGGGAACCAAAGCAATTTTCATTTCTCTTCCGTTTTCTTGTGTACTCGGTCTAGTCTCCGCCATGACATCAACAACCATGGGTAGGTTTGTAAATTATCCATGATGAATATGGTCAATATACTTTTATGAGGAACTCGTCTTAATTTCATTTATATATCTAAAATCGTCTACAATATAGCGGTTCTTTGTCAAACATTATTTGTATAAGCTTCTATGGTCTAAAATGACGTAAATCAAACTAGGAGTACCAACTCTAGACTAGACACATTACTATCAGTAGGCACCATTGGCCTAATTTGAATCGGAAGATGCTCATAGATTACATAATCCTCTTCAAAACCGTTTGGAGAATTCTTATCATGTTTCATTTTACTTTTGGCTAATTCTGCTCATGCGTGTTTCCGTTTGTCCAGTTAGGAACAGGTTCCTCTGGCTTTATGCATCTGCTCAATTTCTTTTGGTGGTTCTCTTTGCGCATATATTTTACCCCTTGGTAATAGATTTTGATACAAACAATTTTTATCACCTCAATCTTTCACATGACATATATATACCAAACCGCGTACATGAAGAATCACAAAAAAATACTAATTTCGTTCTATTAGTTTCATAACCTGCAGGTTGGTAAGCAAGCAGTTTTGGCGATCCTTCTTGCATCATTTGCAGGGTTTGGTGTAATGATGAGCGGAAGTTCAGTTTTTTCGGAGTTACTCAGATGGAGAAGAAGATGGCAGGCTCACTCAGAGCAGCGTCGTGGCTCACAAGCGATGACACAAGAAGGACTATATTCTCAAGGTGCAATTACACCACAATCAAGTCTTCCCAACCAAATCCATACTACAGTGCAAATGCAAAATCAACAGAACTCTAATTCATAGCTGAATTGAAGTCCATATATGGATCCTTCGTATTTTCTAAAGCGATTGTATAGGCGATTAAGCTCTAGCAGAATTTTACTAATGTGCATGTACACCATAGTACATTGTGCAGCATATATTGCAGCAATTAGGGAACAACATGGGACTATAGCTTTCTACGAAAATATTTTGTTATTTTCTTTGTCTGGAACATTTTATTATGCATTCTACTCGCTATGCGCTATGTCCAATAATCGAAGAGACTATTGTATTTCTGTTAGTATCAGATAACTTTGTTGTCTAATGCAGATAGAATGAAATGTGAGTTTTTTAAGGTTATTATTTTCATATTGAAAGCAATAATGCAGCACCCTTCTACAAACACTTTCAAAATATGCAAGTTCAATACCTTAGGCATGTATATTTGCTATTTACTACTATTTAAAGATAAAAGTTTATATGGCATTACATCGTGCATAAACTTTTTCCTATTTCATTTTAGGTGCAAAGGAAAAAGACATTTTCCATCTTGAAAAAGAATTGTTTAGGTGAAATTGAAAGTAATGGCAACCTAAATTTGAGATGATTCATATCATATGCAAAGTGTCACGTGGAAACAAATAACTAGTAAATCATTTAATTGGCCTATGGCTTTGTAGAACGTTATCAATATGCCTATAATTTTTTTTTTTCATCATCAGTTTAATCCGGTTCGAGGGTCAGTTCTGGCGTCAAGTAGTTACTGTCCTCTCCCGATCGCAGTTGCGGGGATCGAACTGTGGTTCTCCCTACCATTTTCAGCGCCAATCACCACTGAACCAACTAACGATTGGTTAATTCTGTTATATTTTATTCATATTAATTCTTCTGAAAGTATGTTAGGACTAAATTAATAATAAGTAGATCCAATTATATAACCAATTGATATTGTAGTTATTAAAATATAAAGATTTAATTGATAGTAAAGTAAATAAATATGGAGACTAACTTGTCAGATTAATAAAGTCAAAAATCTTTTTAAGATATTTATAAAATCAGATAGCTAAGAGATGAAAATGATATAAACCAGAAATTATTCAGGTAATTTATACTTTTACACCTTTCTTTTCATTTAGAAGGATTTACACTTCTCTTTTAGAAAGAGAGAGTTTGATTAGGATTCTTTTGATCCGTGAAAGTTTGATTATGATGTATAAACACATACACTTTTAAAATTGATGACATAATAATTAACTTTTTATTATACACTCAATCAAAATCATATAGTGGAGCTCTCCATTTTCACTCACTTTGCATGAAGTTAGTATTAACTTTTAGAACTATTTAGGACACATGTAATGTAACCCTTTCTCCCAACAATGCTATATTATTTGTCCATATCCTCATCAACAAAAATAATCCTAATAGTCTATTCATACTCTACCGTGTCTGACGATTTTATTTAGGACAGTTGTTAAGAAAACAAGAAGCATAATTTTTCTATGTTATTCCAATAACTGATAAATGATTCTATCAATAACTATACAATCAAAATTGATTAGAAAGACATGGAGGGATGTTGATCAATTTTGAAGGCGTAGAGCAACAATCTGTATGTACACAAAGATTGTGGATTTAAATGTTGATCCTTGTGGATTTGACAATTTAGACTAATAGGTTTTTTTTATTGGACATAACACTATTGGAAAATATCTTTTGATAAGATTTACTCCCTCCAATTTCATATATAAGCAAATTTATAAAAAAAATTCTTCCTTTAATAAAATAGGGATATATTTACAAAAAAACACTTTTCAAATTTTACCCCTATTTTTGACTTGGAAACTGTTAAAAACATGAGAATGTGAAAAAAGTATGGATATATTTGGAAAAGTGACATTTATTGTAATGATTAAAGGTTACTTTTGCTTATATTAAGACTTTCAATTTTTTTATTTTGTTGCTTATATATAAGATCGGAGGGAGTACATTATAAAAAAATATCTTCCGGTACACTATCAATTTAGGCAAAGATCAATTTTTTTTTTTTTTTTGCTTTTACCACCAGTTTAATCTGGTTCGGTAGTCAATTCTAACATCAAGTGATTCTAGCCCCCATCCGATTGCAGTTGTAAGGATCGAACTGTGATTCTTTCTACCAAATTCAACATCAATCACCACCGAACAAATTATCTTATTTATTTTGTTGTGGTATGTGGATCGACCTGTTTAACCACAAACCAATGTGGAGTAGATTTGGCCAATGTATCACAATTTATTATCTTTGCCGGATAGGCCAACTAATTCATTTACCTCGAGTTTACGTGGAGCTGATTAAACGGAATGGGCAATCCGTATATACTCCCTCCGTCCCAAAATATAAGCAAAAATGGGACAAAGAAACTTGATGTATTTGGTTAAAAATTTGGACTAAATACATTGTCTTTTATTGACCAACTTTTGCTTACATTTTGGGACGGAGAGAGTACATCTCAAGTAAGGAAAATGCTATTTGTTACGGAACATAAGATAACGAAATGCAAGAATATTATTTAATTGGTAATTTAGTCCATCGTATGTTTCTTTCCCCTGCAAAATAGCACTACTCCTCTAGTAATATTAATGTGTTTGTTTGGTCCCGTAGGTACAAATTATCAATTGATAATTATAGAGATGGTGAAAGTGTATGAATTTAGACACTGAATTATTTGGAAAAAAACATGCATTTTTAATTTTTCTTTCTTAATGTTTTATTTTTAGTTGACAAATGTCAATATTATTATTTTTTTGAAGAAGTTAAATTTGTCCACCTAAATTAGTACTAGAGAAAATTGAACCTAAGACCTTAAGGAGAAACACATTTTCAAATCCCAAACCAATATCACTAGACGTCAACATCTTTAAATTAAAAGTATCCTTAGCCCTAGCCGCCCTTCTGATCAAAATATTCAAAGCATTTTATGGAGTGTTTTTTAATGATTCAAGGTTGAAGCTAAAAAAAAAAATTACAATTCTACGACCTAATTTAAAAAGAAATCGGAAATCTAATTGTGTATTGGTTCAAATGTAAGTTTGACAAAATTTAAAATAAATAGTTGACAAATTTAAATATGAGAAATGTTAATGAGAGTATTCGGGATATTTTTAAGAATTTTACAAAGTAATTTTTTATAAAAACACGTGGATTAATATATTAATAATTAAATTTTTTAATTTTTAAATAAATAATTGAATTCTTATTTTTAAATAAAGTAATAAACACCGATAAAAATTAGATAATGATATTGTCCGGTACCAAATATCCAATTTTAGATTACACAAGGATGACTAAGTGAGTCTGTGAAAAAAAAGAGGTCTTGCTAACATGTGCCCTTGAGGCATATGTTACAATAAAATTGTACAATTAATTTGTGAAAAGAGTTCAAAAATTGAATTATATACACAGATTATAATAAAATGTTTATATTTTTGAATCACTATATACCCTAAGGACGCATGTTAGTTTTTCCCAAAAAAAAAAATCTAAGTGAGAATAAACCGTAGGATCAACATTTGTTATGTTTAATGTAAAAAAAAAAAAACATTTGTTATATTAAATGATTGAGTTAAAAGATTGATTTAGTAGCATGTTGGAGTAATCGGATGAATATGTGACCATATTTTTATATTATTTGTCTTTCTATTATACAAAAAAGTTTGTTTTCTAAATTCATAGAATGTTTAATGTATTTACTAGTTTATAAGTCTAGATACATAAAAAAAAATTATGAATCTAAAAATTAAATGTTTTCTTATAATAAAGACTGTAGGGAGTATCACTCAAAAAAATATACCCATATGAAGGCGTTTCTCACTTCTTATATAAAGAATATGTTTTGTCCTATTTCCATATTTACTTTGATTCTAAATATAAACAAAAAATTACCTTTTAAATTCATTGAATAATGAATGAATATTGCCTATAATATAGACCGAATTCATGTATTATTTAATAAAACTAAATGTTATTTTTTTATATATATTAGTTTTCCATAATTACCCTTTACAATTATTAATATCATAATATTAATAAAGAAAGAATTTAGTGAATTAAATAAAGTATTTTAAAAAATGATTTTATATTAAAAGACTATGGACCCGTTTGTTTTGGCTTTTTTTAAAAATGAATTTTATAGTGTTACATAATTTTGTGTAAAACAATTTACAAAGAAACTTTTTATAAAAGCTGCAAATGAAAATTTGGTTTGAATAATTATTCTTAAAATGTTATTTTAGGTATTTCATCATTTTATTCAAAAAAAAATTGGATATTAAAATTTCAAAAAATCACTATATTTTGAAGCTATTTTAAATAGATTTTCATACAATCTTTTTTAAAAAATTGTGTTTTTTACTATGTTTTAATGTAAAATAATATATATTTATGTTATATGATGTCAAAATTAGTGTTTCAATTTAAAAACAACAAATATAAAAAAACTTATAATATTTTAAAAAACGGTTTTACAAAATCTATTATTTTGGAGCTGAAACAATTTTGGATCTTTTGGTAACAAATATAAATAAATTAAGAGACAATTTTTTTTAAATAGCTAATAATCTTACACTCCTCACTTTAAAATCGGGGAAACAGTCATTTTGGTCCCCGATTCTGCAGCTCGCTGTCACATTGATTCCTGACTTATGTAAAAATGCAAAATAGTCCCTGACTCTGCAGTCCGTTAGTCATTTTGGTACGTGACTCTGCAGCTCGCTGTCATTTTGGTCCCTGACTCTGCAGTCCGTTAGTCATTTTGATCCCTGCAGTCCGTAAAAATAATAACTGATTTCAGAGTCAGGAACTATTTTGTGTTTTTCCTTAAATCATGGACCAATATGACAGCGAGCTGCAGAGTCAGGGACCAAAATGACTGTTTCCCCCTTTAAAATCCAAATTCAATTAAGAATATGTTTGAATTCAAAAGGAAGAAAAAAAAAGGAAATTAGGTAGAAAATAAAAATAATTAAAGATTGAGGTTCTATACATAAAAAAAGAGAGATCACCACATATGCATGAATGTGTGTCAGCTAGTGTAGAAGGATAATCGTGTTTTAGAATTTTAGATGCTGTGTTGAAAAACAAAAACATGTTCTTTAATCTTTTGTCATGTTTTTCACAACAACAATAGTTCATTAGTTTTGTAAACTAGAAGAAGCAGAAACACTTTGAAATTTTCTTCCCTTTCTCTCATATCATATCTATCAGGTAAACACAAACCCATTTCCAAGACTCCATTTTTTTTCAATCATTTTCATTTTCATTCAATTCCCAATAATTTTCAGATAGAATAGAAAACTGGGTTGCTGATTATTTTCCTTAATTTTATTTTATTGATTAAAATTTTTCTATCTTGTTAGAATTTGTAGAACAACAAGAAGCACAGTTTGTTTGACTCTTTGTTTTGACTTTTGAGCTAAATTTTGAAACTTTGTGATTGCTATGTTGTGGTGTTGCAAATTATCAATTTAGTTTATTTGATTTGATTTTTCAAATTTGTGTGTTAAGGTGTGATTGTGCTTCAAAAAATGGCTGCTGGAACTGTTCCTGCTACGTTTTCTAGCCTCAGGACATGTGATTCTGGTTTGGGGTTTGTGAAAAGTATTGATTTTGTGAGAGTTTCTGATTTGAAAACAATGAAATCTGTAAGGAGAAAGGTTTCAATTATTAGGAATTCAAATCCTAGCCAGGATATTGCTGAACTTCAACTTGCATCCAAAGGAAGTCAACTTTTAGGTATGAATGTTACTTGATTGTTTCAATAATCTTGTTTGTGCATTAATTATCATTGCTAATCCTAAATTCTAACTCTAATGACTGTGGTTAATCTGTGGATAATATTTTGAATGTAGTTCCTAGGCAAAAGTATTGTGAATCATTGCACAAAACTGTGAGGAGAAAAACAAGGACAGTGACGGTTGGTGACGTGACTATTGGTAGTGAGCATCCCATAAGAATTCAGACCATGACTACGACGGATACTAAGGATATTGCTGGAACGGTTGAACAGGTTACACAACTGTTCGTGTCTGCTTTGCACCGATAGCACAAGCTTCTAGCCAATTTACAATTTAAATGTTATGTTTATTTTGCTTCTGTCTACCGGCAGGTGATGAAAATAGCAGATAAAGGAGCTGATATCGTACGGATAACAGTTCAAGGGAAGAAAGAAGCTGATGCATGTTTTGAGATTAAAAACTCACTTGTGCAGAAAAAGTAAGCATAAATTATCGCGAGTTATATTGGACATGGTCGATGCTGTAACTTCGTATTGTTTATGTATTCATCTGTATCTTTATGTATCTATGGCCAGCTACAACATACCATTGGTGGCTGACATTCATTTTGCTCCCACTGTTGCTTTGCGAGTAGCTGAATGCTTTGATAAGATTCGTGTTAACCCTGGAAATTTTGGTATGAATATTTTCATCGATTCAGTAGTCTTCTTTTATTCTCTATTTCGTTTATGTATTTTTTTCAATATATATTTAAAAGTATTGTCTTGCATTCTGAATCCAAAATGGTTGTCTTTCACAGCTGACAGACGAGCTCAGTTTGAAATATTAGAGTACACAAACGACGACTATCAGAAAGAACTTGAGCATATTGAACAGGTTGAAACACCCGTCTTATTTATATTTTCCTCTGATGATTCAGAAGTTTATTTTCATTTCTATCCGATGTCTGTTAGAATTAATGACACTACAACTGCAATGTGAAGTTTTTGACCTATTTTATGCTTTATAAAATTTTAGGTTTTCACGCCATTAGTTGAAAAATGTAAGAAATACGGAAGGGCAATGCGCATTGGAACCAACCACGGTAGTCTTTCTGATCGTATAATGAGCTACTATGGAGATTCACCTAGGGGAATGGTCAGTCTTTTCCCTTATTATTCTCCAACGCACATTTCGTGTATTAAAGTGTTTTCTCTAGATGTTTTGTCCGTCTAACTAAACAGTGATTGGACAGGTGGAATCTGCCTTTGAATTTGCAAGGATATGCCGAAAGTTGGACTATCACAATTTTGTATTTTCGATGAAAGCTAGCAACCCTGTTGTCATGGTTCAGGCATACCGTTTACTTGTAGCTGAAATGTATGTCCAAGGCTGGGATTATCCGTTACACTTGGGAGTTACTGAAGCTGGAGAAGGTGAGGATGGTAGGATGAAGTCTGCAATCGGTATTGGAACTCTTCTTCAGGTATGCATGTGAATCGATTATTGCTTTGTTTGGATAAACAACTTAATTAAGCACTTATGTATAACTATTTGAATGAAGTTCATTTAATTTTCATAAAAATGGAAGTTGTAATCCAGCTCTTTAGTTTATTCGCTACAGACTCACATGTATGTTGACGATATGATTTTCATCAGGATGGATTGGGCGATACCATTAGAGTTTCTCTCACAGAACCACCAGAGGAGGAGATAGATCCTTGTACAAGGTTGGCAAACCTTGGAATGAGAGCAGCTGAACTCCAAAAAGGGGTGGTATGGTTCAAAAAAAACCGCTTCAGTTTGACATGCCTAAACTTTCTAAAGTCTCAACATCCTAAAATTTTATGAACTTACTTTCATTGACATTGCTTCCATTCCATCAGGCACCTTTTGAAGAAAAGCACAGACATTACTTTGACTTCCAGCGTCGTTCTGGTCAATTGCCAGTTCAAAAAGAGGTTAACATTAAAAATTATGTTGAAAAACTTAACTATATTTAAACTTTATACACAGACTCCAAACGTTATTCCACGTCGTACTTCCTATGGCACTGCTGCTTGCATTTATTTAAAGAACTTTCCTTCTTAATACAGGGCGAGGAGGTGGATTATAGAGGTACCCTCCACCGGGACGGATCTGTTCTCATGTCAGTCTCGTTGGATCAGTTGAAGGTAACATTTTGACAGCCCTTTTGTTCTCTCTTATTTTTGTCTGACCAAAATGTCGCTGTTAATATATCTGTTTTTGTTAATCACATTTATATCCTCTCTATTCCCTGATTTTTACAGACGCCGGAGCTTCTCTACAAGTCACTTGCTGCTAAACTCATTGTTGGCATGCCATTTAAGGTTTTGGTTACTTAATCTTATTGGATTAAATGTCCCGTGGATTTAAATAATAAGTTATTTACATAGTTTGTCCTGTATATTCAGGATCTGGCAACAGTAGATTCAATCTTATTGCGGGAACTTCCTCCAGTAGACGATGTTGATGCTGTAAGAATTAAGAACCTTCACTTTGGGAACTAAGTCTTAATAGGAGCATTTACTCTTCCATCTTTTTTATCCACCGAACCATTTCTTCATTGTCAAGTTATTGTGATCGTTGGAATAATTTTCTCTTCCTCTCTCATTTTTGGTACTATGATCAGCGGCTAGCTCTAAAAAGATTGATTGATATTAGTATGGGAGTTATAACTCCTTTGTCAGAGCAGCTAACAAAGCCATTACCAAATGCCATAGCTCTGGTAAACCTTAAGGAGCTATCTACTGGAGCTCATAAGCTTTTGCCACAAGGTACTATTCAATCTGCGTTTTAAGGATCACTGTTGGGCTCTAATATTTAAATTTAACATGTAACAAAACACAATAATATTTTTTCGTCTCTCTGCTACGATGTTCATGTGTGGTCTTATATTATCTATTGGTTACATATTAGGCACACGCTTGGTTGTGTCAGTACGTGGTGACGAGCCTTATGAAGAACTCGAAATTCTTAAAGGCGTTGATGCTACTATGCTTCTCCATGACCTGCCTTATACAGAAGACAGAATTAGTAGAGTGCATGCGGCTAGGAGGTGAGAAAATACAGCACATGATTATAATTTGCTGCTTCAATCTGGCAACATGAATCCAATTATGATTTAGAATCTATCTTTACTAATCTCGATATCTTATCGGAATCAGGTTATTCGAGTACCTCTCAGACAATTCTCTAGACTTTCCTGTCATTCACCACATTCAATTTCCAAATGGGATTCACAGGTAATTTTTTTAGTTATAATGAGATGAACAAATATGTAGATGTTGCGAACACTAATCAGCTCGTGTTACAGGGATGACTTAGTGATTGGTGCTGGTTCTCATGCTGGAGCCCTTCTGGTTGACGGGCTCGGAGACGGTCTTCTTTTAGAAGCGCCAGACAAAGATTTTGACTTTCTTAGAAACACATCTTTCAATTTGCTGCAAGGCTGCAGAATGAGAAATACAAAAACAGTATGTTGTTCAAGCACAACACACAAAATTTCAATTGGAAAAGAAAAATTTGCAATCTTTATTGATATGCCTAACGTGTCTTGCAGGAGTATGTCTCTTGTCCATCCTGTGGTAGAACCTTATTTGATCTTCAAGAAATAAGTGCAGAAATTCGAGAGAAGACATCGCACCTCCCCGGTGTTTCGGTAATATCGCCGAGTCCTTTCCTTCATAGAACATGTTCCAAATGTTATCAGTGTACTATGCTTTGTAAATTGCATCCTTGTATTGAGAAAGTCCATGTTTTTATATTATTAACTTTCTGCTGCTGTGCCGTATCAGATTGCAATCATGGGATGCATTGTAAATGGCCCGGGAGAGATGGCCGATGCAGACTTTGGATATGTCGGAGGTGCTCCTGGGAAGATTGACCTCTATGTTGGGAAGGTAACATATTCTTTGCACCACTGGAAATGTATACATGCACTTATGTTCTGAAAAGAAAATTTCCCCGTTGATTAAATATTTTTATGTTGAATGGAGTTTGACGGTAAGTTCAATGTAATTGTTACGATTACAGACTGTGGTGAAGCGCGCAATTGCGATGGAGCAAGCAACTGATGCCTTGATCGATCTAATAAAAGAGCATGGACGTTGGGTAGATCCTCCAGTAGAGGAGTAAAATCTACAACTCAAATATTCATATTAGACAATTGGGTCCCGACACATGGGACATTGGGTGGATCCTTTAATGTGATCATTAATATATATAGCATATGTTATTGTTATGGGACCTCAGAAAGTTTTATTTTTCATGTTTCAACATAGTTGGAAAATGCAGAAATTTTCTTGTAAAAAAGGACCCAAATATAGTATGGTGGTTGGGAATTCTTCAGTTGTATCATGCATACAATAAGTCAATAACAATGAAAATGTATTATCTTGCCCCCATCAATAATGATAAAATTATAGAGAAATTCTTGGAACAATGCGAGTTTTGTAATCATTTTCTATCAACCAAGCTGTTCGATATCCGGATTTTAGAGCGTGAAATGTAGTGTGTCCTATTGAAAGTGCAAAGTGTTAATAATACTAAATAAATGTGGTATGACAGTTCATAGAGGCCCGATATCTTAACGAGGCGTTCCAATCACCGGAATGGCGCGGTAAAAACCTATTTAGCCCCTTAACTTCGATCAAAGAACTATTGTTTCAAGACACCAAAAAGTCATTGAGACAATTTTAAAGTATAAACATAAATCAACCTTACAACAAGATATATTGGAGTATAACCTTGTAATCTATTAAGTAATTAAAATCTAAGCAGTCACTCTTTGGAGTAAAACTTAATCACTAAACCAACCTTAACCTCCTTTGAGTTTGAGTTATGTACATGTAATTAGCATATTCCCTCAAGAAGGATTTGAATTTCTTATATTCAAGAATCTCACAGTAAAACAATCTAAATCATCTGATATTTTGATGAAACGACTCACAACATGCGGAAATACAAAAGAAATTATATGAATTATTGAACTAAAAATATAGACATTTCATCATAATCTAATGGCTCGTAATTGTGTGAATGCAAGATTCCCTCGAAAAAAGCCGAATCAAATTAAATAAATAATACAAACAAATAGTAGTAAACCATAATAATATTACACACAAAAAATTGAGTATCTTTATTGCAATCATCACATATCAACAAGAACAAAAAGAATCTAAAAAAGAAGAAAAAGAAATTGAATCAATGTTATCAAAATAACGGCAATAAGAAAAAGTGAAAAACCTATTTATATAGAGGAAGAGTATAATAACCTCGATACAAATGAAACTACGTATACAAATACGAATACGAGTATTCTTCTACAGAACAATATCTCTCCCTACGGCGTAATTATACTGATTTCTCCGTATATTCTGCTTCCGTTTCTTGTACACCATTCCTGCCAGCATAAGAACACTCGCCGCCACAATTATTCCGATCGCTATCCCTGCTTTCTTGCTTCCGCTCATTCCTTCTCCGGATGAATCATCTGTTCCATCATCAACGCCGATGTGGTTTATTGAATTAGAATCCTCCGGCGAAGGAGCCGGAGATGAACTTGAAGTGATCGGAATCGAAGGAGACGGTGGTGGTGGAAATGAAACTACAGGCGAACTGGCTGGAGGATGATTGTATGGTGATGGAGTGATAGCCTGTGATGGTGACGGTGACGGTGACGGTGATGGTGACTGCGGCGATGGTGACGGAGATGGAGACGGCGGTAAATCGGCGGTTACGTGAAGTGAAAGAGTGAGTAGGAAAATAGAAAGAAACGATAATGTTGCGTTTTCCATTGGAGAGAAAATGGATCTGAAAGAGAGTGGAAAATGTTTGAAAGAAAACGGTTAGAAATGATTCTGAGAGAAAATTCGCGGCATGATGATTGATAGAAAACGGTTAACGAGGGAGAATTGATCGGAGGGTCTATATTGAAGGAATCGTAAAGGTAAATGACACGAGAATGCGACACGTGGCTCGAGATTCACTCGATTGAATTGGAATTGAAGTGAAAGAGTTGAAGATTAGTTCATACGGAAAATGCATGTGAAATGCAATGCAATGGAAATAAAAAGAGATTAATTGTGTAATGGAAAAGATAAGGGAATTATTTTTATAATTAATTAATGGAAAGTGATTTTTATGCATTTGAACACGCATGATAATTTATGCAAAGTTTATATGATGGTTGTTTAACATGACCAGGTTTTAAATAAAGGTCCGTGACCGCGAAAACGGCCGCGACAAAACGGTTTTTGCAGGTGACGATACCGTTACTGTGTATCACCGTTTTTATATTAAAGAACAAATTGTGATTAATTCACACCGCGACGACCGCAATTAGTGTCGTAACACCTGTACCGACTGAAATCGCAAAAACCTTTACGTAACCGAGACGCGACCGCGACCGTTTTTTAAAACCTTGAACATGACTAATCTTTGTTCGAAGATATGTGAGTCACTTTATATATAAACTTTTATTCATGGCACTTTATATATATTATATATATATAATGTGACCAATCACTTTTATTTTTTCTTTTAAAACATGGCCATTATATATATTATATACAGATAAGATAATTACACATGAATTAAAGAAAAACGGGTAACAAAACTGCGCTGCTAACTATGAAGTATAAACTCCGACACCGATACCTGATAAGTCACAGACACAACACAGACACGACATAGACAATGCTAATATTAAAAAAATAGGACATTGACACCGCTATATATATTTATAAAAGTTCAAAATTAAAAATAAAAATATAAACATGTATATCTAAATTGCATTTATTTAATTTAAAAAAAAGTTTTATTGACATATATTAATATTTGATCTTTATTTATTCATCTACTATTAAAAAAACTAAATTTTTTATCAAGTTTTCAATCCGGCATTGATCGATATTGTTGTTTCGACTCATTTTAAATCTTCTGTGGACACGAGTCTAATTTGTGTCTAAGGAGAGTATAAGCAAAGAAAAAAATCGTTTGGGACACTTGTCTCGTTGTCCGTTACGTGTTGTATGAGTGTTTTACAGGTGTCAGACACCAATCTAAGGAGTGTTGGGAAATGAATTTTTTTGGACACCGACACATGTCGGATACAACAACACGCCTAATCATAGAGGTGTCCATGCTTCATAGGCCGCTAACCATTTTTGTATAGCAAAACTCAATCTTTGAAAAGCTACATTCATAGACCTATGCGACATAACATTACTATGCATGGCATTTTGAATCCTCTTTAGAAGGTCTACCGCCTCTGATGCTAGAAAGTCAAATGTGTCAAATGCAAATGGTATAAAGCCGTGTTGATTGTCAGAGCACTTTTCTCATGTTTGACCATTTTGCTTGAAGCAGCTTTGAGGGCTGTCAGTCCCACTGTAAAATCTCCAACCTCAGTCCCATAAGTGGGGAAACTCCAGTCAAATGTACACAAACATGTTTCCCTCTTACCCATCTATATATTAAATAAAAGGAGTTAGAAATGAAACTCATAATAAAAAATGTTAATATTGATTTATATATAAATTAATTACACATTAATAAAAGGTAGACGGGCAACAAGCTGCGCCGCTAACCTTTTTTACATATCAAATCCCGATCTTTAAAAAACTGCATTTATAGACTTAGGTGACACAACATTATTATGTATGACATTTTGAATTCATAATCAATTATATTAAAAATTCAAATCTCTTACTTTTTTCTGGTTTTAAATATAAGTAATTCTTTTTAGGTTAAAGAATCACCGATATATTCAATCCATATTATAAATTAGATACTTGCTGGAGGTGCTATCACTTAGACGATGTAGTGTTAGTGCATTTGATTAAAAAAAAAATATGTAGTGTTAGTGCATCATAAACTTTTTTGAAGAATGGTAAAGGTAGTTCGCTTTTCATGCGATTCAAAGAAGAGTTTTACATTTTTAATGTATGTAACCATGGTTAATATATTATATCTAATAATCTAATATAAAGAAATAAGAGAAAAATTAAACCAAGTCTATTCTTATTTCCCAAACGCCATTGATAGAATGATATGTAAAATAAAAATTGTCACATCCTAAGCACATATGTATGGCTTTCAATATCAACAACAGCAGAGAGGGAAAATTAATTTGTTAAAATAATTATGATATTATTATTATTATTATTATTATTATTATTAGGGTCATGCTAACTAGTGCCCCTGGGGCACTAGTTAAGGAACCAAAAAAGGTAAAATTTACATTGAAAACAACATTATTCAAACTTTAAACACTTTGACTGCACATGTTCCAAGATTATTATTCTACTTTTAGTAACCTTAACCAATGCCCCCGGGACACTATTTAGCATTTTCCTTATTATTATTCGTGATAGTAATATTTAAAACCATCGGAGATCTAATGAGCCTAATCAAACTGAATTATACAAGGATAAAAGTATATATGGCCTTGCCATTTATCAAAAGGTGAAAATATGGCAATATATATTACACTAAAAAATTAGAGAATGATAAATTTACTTTGGTGGTTTCAATCAAATGTAGGCTCCAACGAGCTAAATGGTCCTTTGAGACAAGTTCTTCATGATAAGTTGTGTTTTCTATGAAGGCTAAATAGAAAATTATTCCTTTTTTTTTCTTCTTTTTAGTTGTGTCAAAAGTCTACATTGTTGGCCGTGGCAACTTTATGTGAGAAAGGATCTTACCATTGATAACACATGCGAGTACTCATTCTCTTATGACACTACATGAGCACCGGTTCTAGACTACTAAAAGCTTCCATGAGATGTTTTTGGAGTGGTACATTCAATGCATGAATCAAATCAAGTTCAATGGTGTACGATTTTATGACATTTCTTTTCTTTTTCATGAAACTATTATTGGATTAAGTTGACTTGGGTATATGTTTGAATTAACGGTGAGTTTGATAGAATCACGTTGAGTCAACGTGATTTTGCCAAAAGCTACACTATAGTTTGAAATTTTGACAAAATAAGCGCTATCGGAATTTTATCATACTAGTTGCTCACGCTTTGGCCACAATTCGTTTTTGCATTTTTATGGCAACTCCCATTTTATTGCTCCAAGTCGTGCAACTCAAACTTTTCATTATCCAAAATTAATATACGTTTTGTCACAATCTATATCATCTATTTGGGAAAAACGGCATCAGAATGTTCAAGTTGTGGTTCTGAGGAGTACAAAATGTTTGGTCATGCAAGGACAAAAGTTTTGAAAAGGACAAATGATTAGTCAAATGGAAAGTAAAATATTCATTAGGAATCAAAAAGTTCTATGGTATGAGCATAATTTATTATGAGATGCGATCATGCAATTATTAGATGCGGTCATGCAAGTAGGATTAAACTAAATACCTGAAATAAATGGGGATATTTTATTAAAGCCTCACCCCAAAATTCTAAATACTCAATAATACATAGTTGCCTCACATGTGTACACCCTTCCTCCCTCTTTACCTGTTTTATAGGCATAGGGAGAGGAATTGGTGGTTGTTCTCTAAATTACTATGCCAGAATCAATCTGATCATAGTGGTATAAATAGAAACATACGACTTAACTCTTCATAGTTCATCCTTCACATCACTATTGCTACTTTGGGTTCCTTTGGCATCAGAACTCTCCTTGACATCAGAGCCCTCTGGTTTAGGAGTTGAAGTTGGTTTTTGGAGCTTGAATGGGATTGATGCATGTTGCTTGAGGAACTTATAAAAGGCTACCACTGTACGATCGGTCTCAACAGTAATCTGCAGACACAATTAAGCAATTATAAGTCAATCATCGAATGATAAAGCATGCAGATCTCTCGCGCATACACAAGAGCTTTTTCGTATTTATGAAAGTTGAATTGATAAAATATGTAATGTTGCTTAATATTCACATACAGGATCAAAACTTTTGTTTCCTGCTGGGAAGAAGAGAAGAGTGGGGAATCCATCAGCCTGCAAAGTGAATATAAATCAAGATTGATTAATAAGTTCTTACATCTGTATTTGATGCAGGATTGAAAATTTAAAATCTAGCATAAGTTTGCAATGTCTAGTTTGAATTTGGGTTTTACCTTTGCCCTGGGATGCTCATTTTGTGTTCCATCCATCTTGGCTATTACAATAGAGTCAATACTACGAAGATGTTTTGCAAGCTTGTTGTATATTGGTTCCAAATGTTGGCAATGGCCGCACCAGGGAGCATATATCTGAAATTCAAACAACCATTACATTAACACGACAAAATTGCATAACTTTAGATGCAAATATAACTTGTAAACTAGAGAGTCAAAGTTCTACCTCGAGGAGAACATCCTTTGACTCATCCAAGACAATTTCATCAAAATTATTCCCAACAACTATTTTCACGTCACCATCATTCTGTCATCAAGTAGCAAACATGTTAGACATGAAACACCAAGTTAACAAAACATAATTGATGGCTGCCAAATCAAATAGCTTACAGTTTCAGGAACTGGGTCTGACTTGAAAAAGGGTTTTAGTTTGTCTTCAAGGAAATCTTCCCCAAATGCCTGAGATAAAATGAAGATTTGAAATTTTGTCAAAATATTACTTTTAAACCTCATTGAATGAAAGAAAAAGGCATTCATACATATTACATAACGTGGTAGCAAAACTAACAGAGTCCAATGCAAGAGAGAAAAGAATACCTTAATTTTGGCAACAGTCACCTCTCCGTCAAAAATGAATTTTCTCCCATCCTCATTTCCGGTGTATGCAAGCACCTGCATTGGAAATTCCACTGGTTACTTAAACATATACTTCAAAGTTATTCAAAGGATGTAATATGTTAATTTTATGAATTTTCATGACTAATCATTTAAATAAAGTTGACAAAAGGGAAGAAGAAACAATTACTTTTGGATCACTCCCACTAATACCAAAGTATTCTGAAACAGACTTTCCAACATCTTCGTTATCAGTTTCCACGAGCACAAAGATCAACTGTAAAGGATAAAGTGCGCACAGTTAAATCATTCATTCTCAAAAATATAAGTACCCTTTTGGGGGAAGAGCTGGATCAATGCTATGAGATTTTTATCAGTAAAATGTAGCAAATTAAAATATTTCAAAAATCACCACTCGGCACAAGTCAAAAGCTCAACTCGATGATTTTATAATATAAATATGGGCAGGTCAACATATCCAATACTTATAACTGCCCACTAAGCAGTACCCTGCCCCTGAATTCTTGTGGAAAGGAAAGCAATAAATTCTATTTCTATTTTACTCGCACTATTTGACATATAAATATTTCTCTAGACCCTAAGAATGACAAAGCAATAATTAGTTATGTTTACGAAAATGTACCTTTCCCTTGAAAGACTTTGATGCTTCCTGAAATGCTGGGAGGAATTTCTCAGTGTCATTTGATGTCACAAACAGCAACACCTGAAAAAGAAATTTCAAAAATGTAAAATCTTTGGAGAACGTTGTCATTGTGATGCCATTTTTCAAGAGCAGTTTGCTAATGAGATTACGTTATTATAAGATACATCTCATAAATAATTACCTGTTTCTTGATTGGATTTTCAAAGATTGTTGGAGCGCTTTCTCTTGTAAAAACTGTTACCAAAGGGATCTTGTTGGAGGCGACAAAGTCTACAATTGCAGACTTATCGAATTTTCCATCTGCAAAAGCAAGATGAAAATACATCAAAACTGCAACTTAAAAAAGACAGGGAATACAAGCTTAAGAAAGAGAAAATTAGACAAACCAAAATGGTTCAGTTTTTCATCCTCTTTCTTGACAAGGATCAAAGCGGGGCGTTTGGCATTAACATCAATATTGAAAAGCTTTGCCACTTCAGGATCCACAGTCTGATAAAAGTTAACATCATCCTCAAGTCGTGAAGCCGCAGCAAGCTCCTCACTCTCAGGACCCTACATATCAAGCTTGACAACATAAGTAAAAACAACAATCAACTATAACAACTACACCCTCCGGACACTATTATAAGCCAAAAATCACTTTTTAGGTCTATTGAATAACTAATGCATCTGATCTATAACATAGACTAGATACATCAGTTACTCAATGAACCTAAAAAGTGATTTTTTGCTCAGTGTCCGGAGATTGTACTCCATAGAATCAAATCAACAATAGCAAATTTCTTTCAGATTAATTGGGAAATAAAACTACATATCTTACTACAACAAACTTATCATATCCCAATTCACAATGAATATCTCTAACAAACCGCTTGAAATGAACAACTTAGTCTAACTTAAACAACAAGAAATAAAGCAACAGTTTTCATCTAATCAATCAATCAACCATAATGAATATCATATGCAAACATGAATCAAACAAACCATTTAAAATGAACACATTTAACACTTACAACTAAAGAATTGAGAAAACCCAAAACAACTTTGGTTTCAGAAGTCAATATGCGTTGACCATCTTCCAATGAAGTAATGTTATGAATACCCGGTCCAGTCTTCTTCTTAATCCATGTCACTATAGCTTCTCTGCATTATTACAAATTACAATCAAACAAAATAAACCAGTTTCAGATTAATCATATTACAATTTAGATCCAATAAAATTGAAAAAATAAATAAATAACGAAAATAATGAAATATTACTTTGTTCTTTGTCCAGAATAAGTCTTGTGAACACCATCAATGAAGAAAAGGATAGTAGGAAAACCCTGAACATCAAATTTCTGAGAAACTTCACTTTCTTCAGTGGCATCAATTTTGGCTAAAACGACATTCTCAGTTTTCAATTCAGTAGCGGCGGCGGCGTATTCAGGAGCCAAAGCTTGACAATGACCACACCACGGTGCATAGAATTCAACCAAAACGAATCTGTTTTTGTTGACTACATCGGTGAAATTATTATCCTTCAAAACGACGACGTCTTTTTCGTCGATTTCAGGAGGTTGATAAGACTCTTGATGATCGTATCCGGAGAAATCATCTTCGAGATCGGAATCGTGGTCGTGATCGTGATGGGAGATTGTTTCATCGGAGTCTGGTTCGTCGAGGAAGCTGAGATCTTCGTCGAGTTCTTCTTCTTTGGAGAGAATTGGAGAGAAAGAGGAGAAGATGAGAAGTGTTGTGAGAGAAAGAAGAATGAGAATTCGCATTGTGAAATTTGGGGATTTTTGAAGAGAAATTGAAACGAAGAGAGAAACAGAGAAAGAGAAAAGAGAGAGAGAGAGAGAGAGAGAGAGAGAGAGAGAGATCTGTGTGTTGTGACTGTGATGAGAGAATGGGTTGACTTTAGAGTGTAAGTGGAGAATGGACCTTTCACTACGACGCCGTTTCACTGTTTCTTTTACAATTTATTCGATTATTAATAATCCGTTTTTGGTGTTTCTTTGATTTTCCTTGATTGAGTAGTAAAATTATGTTTTTGGTAAGAATAATACTTTTCTTCATCTTTTAATAGAAAATTTGACCAAAATATTATTTTTTTTGACAAAATATTTTCTTCTAAAAGAAATTTTGACCAATCTAATTTTCTTTTGAGTAAATCTAATTTATTTTTTTAGTAAAATAAATATGATGTTTTCGTCGTTGGGGTGATGCGTTATTGACTGATATTTGTAAGTGACTAGAAAAAATGAAATTTTTTTATTCAAATTCAATACTTTTTGTGAAGGAAGTCAATTGAGGTTAAGTAGTTGTCAATTAACTAAGCACAATGAAAAAGGAGGTTAAGTAGGCTAGTATGATATAAATAGGATAACATTTATCATATCATGTGTTTGATGCACAGAATAACAAACATAATAATAACAAGCCCGACCCAAATACAGCTGCAACAAGATTTGTGGCAGCGAACCTTTAAAATATGAAGGCCTCGATTTTTTTTACTGGGTAGTAGTATTAGTAAAATAGGTGGTGTAAAACTTAATATATAGGTGCAAAATATGAAGACTCAATCTTCCTAAAATAAATATAAAAAAATTAAAGAAACACGCCGATAAGTCTTTATGTTATTTGCAATTTAAAATTGAGGATAGGTTTTTTTTAAAAAAAATTGTATTTATATTTTTATCAAGAGGCCACTTTTGACATTTACATGCGGCCTCTAAAATCTCGGGACCGGCTCTGGATAACAATATTTTATCACATCATGTTTTTTGAACACACCTTATAATAATAGGAAGGGTTTCTTTAACATATGCAATATTACATATGTTAAAACAACAAAAGTAGTAATATTTTATTGAAAAATAACCATTATTTATCAAAAAGTTATACATTTAATATAAAATGCACAAATTTCAATATAAATTTATTATTTTGAACTTTTCAATATTTGCACATGATCAAAAAAAACCCTAATAGCCGAAAAGTGTGAATTTAGCAAGCAAAGCGTGGTCACATGGTTCATTCCTTTTGGTGGATGAAAGCTTATAATGTAAATTTTGGTATAAATTCACACTTGTGGTGGTCAAGCCCCTTGGTTTGTATGAGCATTGTATCTGACTCTTTGTAAATTCTTGGGGTTCTGGCTAGCACGGCTTGTGCTGGTCATAACTTGTTATTAATATATAAGTTTCATTTTTGTTTGTTCAAAAAAAATGCCCCTAATAAAAACTTCTAATAAATAACAAAATTAACCTCGTAAAACAATTACATAACAAGGAAGATGTATGGTAGTCACGTATTTTAGCAATAAATGAGATACTAGAACTTTGTCAAAAAAAAAATGAGATACTAGAACAAAAATTAAATGAATATTTACATTTAGGAAAGATATCAGTGAAAAATTAAATGATTAATTTTGAGTCATTTGATTAGATTAAGATGGAGGATTGAATTTGGTGTTAAAATAAATTTAACCCTAATCTCTATCGAGAAACCTATAGAGTAGAGCATACAAAGTAGGCTAGCGTCTCTCAACCGAATTTTCTCTATATATGTGAGTTATGAATTGAACTTCTAACTACATATTTAATAGAACTGAAACCTTTATCACTTGAATCAATTTATTGTTGGTCATATTTTCAGTATTTTACTTACTTTTTTTTTACAAAAGTATTTTACTTACTTTAAATAAATAATTTAAAAATAATAATCTCATTTGTTCAAGAAACAATAAGAATATCATCATAATAATTACAAATGAATCTTCTAGGATGAGTGAGTACTATACCAACAATAATAATCATACCATAGTAACTAATAATGTGATAATTATTATGCACCAAGAAAAGGTTGCGACATAGACATATTGACATGACAAATATCAACAGACTTATTGGAAGAGCTCACTCCCAAGAGTCACAATACCAATCTCCTCATTGATTTCAGAATACAAAGGAGCAATATCTCTTTGTATCCTCTCCAATTCTTGCACAATATGTGCCATTGATGGTCTTCTATAAGTCACATCCACACATATTAAAGCCAACTTCATCATTCTTCTAGCAGCAACCTTTTCTTGCTCTCCCAATGTTATGTCAATAAACTTGTCCAAAACATTGCTATTTTTTACCTTCAAAACAAATCAAGTTAGTAAATTTTAGATTTGACAGTAAGTTTGACAAAATCACAGTGTGCCAAATTTATCGTAATTATAAACATGCAGTTATATTAACTTTCCGGAAATAGATATAGTATAAATGTACCTGAGATACTAGATTTTCATCTTGGTGTGACATGTTTCTGTTATGGACTTCACAACCAGTAACCAACTCGAGTAAAAACACTCCGAAACTGTATACGTCACTCTGCTCCGAATAGTTTTGTGATAAGCTCAACCTTTGGAAAAATTAAAATAGGAAAAAGTCAGTGTAACTCAAATCAGCATATGAATGAAAATCCAAAATAAAAGTTGATAATTTGCAGCATACTCTGGATCATGAAAGTAGTCAACATTTGAAGATGAACATGCCTGATCAACTTTTGTTTGCAATTTGCAGAATCCATAATCAGAAACTTTTGCAGTATAATTTTCATCTAACAGAACATTTATTGTACTAAAATTTGTGTGAAACATAGGTGGGACCAAACTATGAAGATGTTCCAGTCCTGTTTCAAAGTAAGAAACTGAATTAACTGATTTGAATTCCATAAGACTCGAACTGTTTTTGAGAAAAAATACGGAGACCTGTTTGATCTTTGAAAAATGAAAGTTACTAGTTAATACTAATTTTCATATTTTCAGAGACCAATTAGGTCTCCGTATTTTTTTTCAAGGACTAGTTTGACGCTTTACTTCAAAGCATATACAAAACCATTACTAAGATGGATTTACCTTTGGACGCGCCTAAGGCGATGGATACCCTACGCCGCAAGTCAAGTTTTCCAATAGGTAAACCTTCATTGTCTGCATAACATGCATTCAACATGAAAGATATGAAGTGCATGTATGGTGAAAAAAACTTCATAGAAATATAGAATTAGGAAAAAGTACCATAAAGATGATTCCCTATATTGCCATTAGAGAGATATTCATACACAAGTAATTGTTGATAATTATCTTCATAATAGCCTATAAGCTTAACAAGATGAATGTGATGAATTTGAGCTATCTGCTTAACCTGTCCAAACATAACGATTATCTCTATGTTCGTTGCACGGGTTTTAAATACTAGTTTCATTACATTTTTACCTCTAGGATAAAATCTCGAGTAAGAGCAAATAAACGCCTTTTTATAGCGACAAAAGATCCATCTCGAAGTAAACCTTTGTATACAAAACCAAATCTTCCTTCACCTATGATGCTACTTTGACCGAAATTTCCTGTAGCTTGTTCTAGCTCCAAAATTGTTAATAGTCTTGTGTTCTGCATATAATGCGGAGAGAATGCATTAACATACTGCGAGCTGTTGATTCTTCCCATCTCAACTGTCAAAAAAGAATACCTCAAATAAGTAATCACATCAAAGTGAATAATTAGATGTCATAATGTAGATATTTAATTATAATTTAGTCTTAATTACAGTTTTGGTCCCCAGTTTTAACTCGCTCACATAATTGGTCTCGCTTGGCAAGTTATTTATTGACGAGGCATAAAACATACTGATATAATATACAATTTTTATGCCGCGTGAATAATAAACTTCTCACATCAACGCTTTTAGATTCAAAAATCCGTACGAGGAACTAAATAACTTGATATTATAAAGCGCAGACCAATTTTGTGAGCGAGTAAAAATAGGAGGGCTAAATCTGTAAATTAAGTCTATTATTTATAATGTACTTGGATTAACTTACCAGCTTGTGATGGAACAGAAGAAGCAGAATCAGAAGTTTGTCTTTTAAATCTTTCACATCTTCTCAAGCAAATATAAACAATCACCACTATCACAATGATGACTAAGGTTCCACCAGTAGCACCGACTATGGCGGCAACGCTTCTTCCTCCTTGTTTTTTAACTTGAGATTCTTTAAGGGATGGTGTAATTGTTGGAGTTTCATTGTTGCTGTCTATATTTGCTTTTACTCCACCTGTTTCTCAAGTAGAGAGCTTTTCTTACTATTCTTATCGCGTATTTGTGCGAATGTATGATTAATGTGATTCTAAATTTAATTGATTATGTAAAATGTAAGGTGAGGATTGCCTCTACGATGTGAGACCTCTTAACACACTCCATCGCGCCCAGCAGTGTTGGGCTTGGGATGCGGATATAAATGGTGGATGGCCCAATCAGAAACCTGATAGCAGGCGGCCCAACGGATCGTGTAGGAGGCTCTGAGGCTTTGATACCATATTAGAATTGAGTATTGGACTCATCCTTACAAAATCAGCTTGTAAGGTGATGATTGTCTCTACTTTATAAACACATATCGAGGTCATCTCGCAAGTTGCGGAACTCGCAACCGATGTGAGACTTCTTAACAACCATAATGTTTTACTTAGTGTAAACAATAAATCACTACAAACAAATTCAAGAGACAGAAGAGAGAAGAATCTTACAAATAATTAGAGAAAAAAGCACCTGGTTCATTAGAGAAGTCAAGACAAGGCCATTGCATTTGACATCCTTGTGGACCAGTTTCAAGTGAACTTTTGAAAGTTAACAAAGCCTCAGCTACAATTAACAAATGTATGATTCAATAATAATCATAATCAGTGAAGTATTCATAGATAGAAGAAAAAAAACATGACAAAACCTTACAAGATAATATGAAGTATAATAACAACTGAAGTATTATGAGTAGGAGCAGCCTTATCCTTAACAGAATTTGCATTGTCAATGTGAATCACTTCATGAACTTCAGTATGAACTTAATTATAAGCTCTTATAGAGATCTGATAGTGAGATTGAAAGTCAATTTGTTAGCCAGAAATAGTAAAGGGGGGGTAGACTTAGACAGTTAGCTGCTTTATATAAAGGTGACAATTGACAATAGAATTGAACTCACGCTTTGCATGCTTCTCAAGCAAGTTTCATTTACCAATCATAATATGTGGAAGTAGTGATAAAAGTAGTACTTAAGTGAAGTAATGATTATAACAGATAAAAGTCATTAAAAAGGAAGGAGTTGGGTCTTATAATTTAGGTTGGCCTAAATCATTCCCTATAAAACTGGCTCGTACACTACTTATAAACACATTTTTAGGTTATATTTTATTCAATTTGAAACTAATAGGGTGCTTTTGATCTGCTAAAATATAAGGGATCGGAGAAGATAATTTCAGTTGTACTGTATTTGATTTTAAAACTATTTCTGGTACTGAACAAATCGGGGACCAAGGGATAGGACAAAAACTGAAATTTTTGTACCCCACTGAACCACATGACAACTTTTTGTCATCTGCACAGTTTATCTAAAATACAAAAATAATATTTTGTCCACCAAACATCGTACAACACAAAATTTATTCAATACCTTAAACGTTTATCATGTGTTATTATGTCTTGTATTGTCCTGTCTTGTTTTGTCAAGTACTTACATTTTGCTGATCAAATAGACCCTTAAGAGCATAAATATTGGGGGTGTCTTTTGCCATCTTTTGCTACTGTGTCAGAATATCATGTATAATTGCAAGGAACTCTTGTGGCAATACACAGCAACCGGTTCCATTTATGGATACCGTGGTTTTAGAAGAAAAAAAATTCTTTTCAAAAGGTTTTGTATTAAAATAGCTGAAAAGTGGTTTAAATTGGGGCCCATGTTAAAGTTTTGATAAGTGGTATGGATATTTAAAAATTATGGTTGAGTGGTTTAAGTAGTTAAAAAATGTAAAATAATATAATATATTATGTGGGACCCATTTATACTACCTATGTGAGTGGTATGGATGTGGGTGCTCTAATATACACCCTCTTGCCTATGACTTGACATCTGTAGCATGACCCAAGTGGTTGGAGAGAGGTGAACTAACAGATCTTTTGATATATTCTGGTACCATCTTAAAATTTAGGTTAAACTTTACTCAACCTCTACAAAAATCGACTTTTAAGGCGAGGACTGTCCACCACATATTAGGATATTTTCCGGCTATATCTCGTTAATCTAATGTAGGACTTTTAACCTTGAGTACGACTCAATTTTACTAATAAGTTGGAAGACATTCTAGCGTAGCAATTCGAGAATAACTTTGTAATATGGACAGTAGTATTTAAATACAACTTATATTTTGTAACTCTAAGAATTGTATAATACTCCATCTGGTCTCGTATATAAGCAAATATTATTTTTCAGGTTTATTGAATAACTGATGTATAATTGTCTGAGCTTTGTGATTAATCATTTGTGTGTGGTGTCTGTTAATTTATTTGTTTACTTTAGAGTTGGTTTATTGTTCTAAGTTGTAACATACTCTCTAGAATCTAAAAAATAACAGTAGAATAAGTTGAGGAAAAAAATAATCCAGCTAAGAAAAGCTGGAAAACACTTAAAACAAGTTGTCTTGATTGAAATGGACAGGTGGAATTGCTTGGTTTCTTTTGAACTTTGTTAGCCCACAAAACTTTCCTATCAAGGAAAAATGCAATACCAAATCCCAAAATATTCTCAAAGGAATCTCAAAACCTTTGATATGAAAAGAGAAATGCCAGCAAGATTATATAAGCAAGCTTAAAGCCTGAAAACTGAACCAAGTGAATTCCAATTTCCAAACACTGATCAAAGTCAAGAATAACACATTTTCAAGTACCTGCAGCAATAAGAGATGAAAATAGATTCAGCTAAACATAAACATGTAAACTTTAACAAGTTCAGGATTTTTGACATAACAACATTGTTGTCATGCATAGTGCAAAGAGATCAGAAGATGATATAATTAAGTGGACCATGGTGAAAGAAAAGAAAGATGATTCTCCACATGGTAAAGTGGTAAACTACAAAAGCCAAAAACACTATCTTTGATCCCTTGTCAGGAAAATAAGCTGTGAAATTTTAGAATATATCTCTAGAAAGTGTTGAGTGTGTGTTTGGTATCACAGTAGATATATCAGAATCACGGTGATCCACTATGATTTTCCAAAAGCTACAAAGTGTAGCATCTGCAAAATCATGGTAGGTGGTCATCGTGATTCTGACACATTCACCATGATACCAAACATAGGCCGAGGCTATTAGTACAACTAGAAAGTGAGAATTATGATGATGATGATTCATGTTGTGCAAGGGCGGCCTAAGCCCATGTGCAGCATGGACCATGGCATAGAGCCTAAAAAAATTATAGGGTATTAGTATTAGTAAATTAGGGGGTGTAAAAATTGAGAGAGAGAGATTGTACATCAGTACATTGCATGGTCCTCTAATGTTGCTTGAAACCAATGAACTTGTTTTATCTTCTTAAATCAATTTAACTTTTTCATGTTACAAATTTGGAAAGTGTTACAATACATGTCTCGGCTTCTATTATGGGCCTTAATTAGCAATGGTGGCAAAGTGTTCCCACTTCACAGGTATAGCAGTCACTACAAACAAAAGGTGAAAACATTTATCCCATTCACACATGCAAGAAATTGGTTCTTGTCCTTACTAGTTGAGATTTCATAATTAGATCTTTGACACAAATAGTTGGACTTTCCACTCGAATATTAACCGCAATTTAGATCTTGACACAAATAGTCATTGATCAAAATAAGACAGTTTATATTTCAATATAATTTTAATTTTGTAGATATAAAAATTCTAACGTTACAATCTAAACCGTCTAATTATAATTGAATGATCTAAATCTCGTGACTAAATGCAATTTGGGTGTCGACTGCACCCGATCCGAATGTGAAATTATGGACGTATGAGAGAAACATCCTTGGTCCTAGAATTTTGGTTTGGATGAGGTTGTCTACTGCTGCATGCATGATGCTGATTGGAGAGATGTGTGTGTGGGGACCGTTTAGTGAAATGTTTTAGCAGATGAGAGAAAGCTTGTCACATGAGAAGAGTAGGGATTGCAAATTTGCAGTGATCAATTGGCATTGGCAGGGAAGTCACATGCCAAATGCCATAAGGGTAAAATAGTTTCTAGAATTTTTTCAATGTAACAAAATTTTAGGAGAATTGAATCATAGGATATTTGGATTCACCATGATCAAAATAGACATTAAGATGTTTACATACTAAAGAGGTATGAGTTAAACTTATTTAATAGTAAAGATAAGGAAACAAACACTTTTATGAGCAGTTTAATGTCTATTAAGACATGCCCTTATTTTTTAGCAGATCAAACATACTCTATAAATATTTTTATAAGTGTCTTAACGACCTAAGATGCTAATGTGTGAGGTAGAGAAGGCCACATGAATGTTGATGAGTTCACAAACAAAATTGAGAAAGAAGACAAACTTTTCCATTAAAAAAACCTTCAATATGAAACAATTCATAAACCTAAATTCCTCTTCCATTCATATTTTGTTGCGGCCTAAGTTGCAATGATCAATGAAGATGATTTAGTAGGTGGAGTTTTGTTATGAAAAATAGTCTTCTATTTTTCAATTTTGACCATAATGAACACATCGATATTGATGTGGCCTTACTCTGCCTCGAACATCATGTGTCAATATTTTCTATGGAGTTAACAAATAGAATAAAGATTAAAGAATGTAAAAAAAAAAAAAAAAAATTAAGATTAAAGATTTGTTTATATTTATTATATATTACATTATTGATTGCAACTAGTCACAATAAGTCTTTCTTATACACCATGCATAAATACTCTAGATTGCTTAGTGCGCCCTCAGATCTCTAGCGCACCTCCCAGATTGCTTAGCGCACTCCCAGATTTCTAGCGCGCCTCCTGGATTTTTTTATTTTATTTTGATTAATTTTGATTAATTGAATTTTAGTTTATTGATTAAGGATAATTTTCAGAGTATTATGAATGGTTAAATGTTTTAGTAGTTAGTTTAAAACTAAAATCATGCCAAAACCAATTTTGATGTGGAATGGTTTCAGATATTTGTACTCCAAAACCATTTTGTTGTTGAATGGTTTTAGAGATATGTATTTCAAAACCATTAGATGTATTTAATCATGCTAAAACTATTTTGCTGTGGAATGGTTTCAGAGGGTTGTACTCCAAAATCATTAGATGTACTTAATAGTTTTTATGTTAATTGTGATAAATTAAACCATAATTATAGTACATGTTTTAGTATGTAATTTTAAATTAAAATATGGCTATATAATCATTCAACGCAATTAATTGAAAATGAGTTCTTATAGTATGTACTTCAAAGAAACAAAAGTAATTATTTAAAGGGGGTGCGCTAGAAATCTTGGGGAGAAAAAAAACTGGGGGGCGCGCTAGAAATTAGGGGGGCGCTAGATATATAGGGGGCGCACTAAATAATCTGGGGAATGCTATAAGCAATTTTTATTATTTATACATGGTATATAAGGAAAACGCTTATACATCATAACCATTGCAGCTATAAACTATGACAATTTTTCTCCCTAAACACTACCCTAATATCAGAAATAAAAAAGTGATCCCCGGAGGATGGGATGACAAAGAAATGAGACTCTACAGGACGGGTAACTGTCAAGATTTTTGGGACCAATATAAGACACTTTTCTAGTTGACCAATATATGTGAGACAAATATAGGATGCAGGTCACAATTGGACCACTAAAGAACTATCATAATATTTTTTTTATTTTTTTTACTTATCATGATATTAATCAGTAGAAGTTGGTCTAATTAGTAAGAAGTTGATTTATTTTTAGGAATAAATATGTTTTTAATTCTTGTAAATATTCAAAGTTTTGTTTTTAGTCCCTTTAAAAATTTTCTTCTACTTTTAATTTTCCAAAAAAATTCAATTAACACTTTTAGTCCCTATTTTTAAATCAACTCATGTGTAGACTTCATATTTTTTAATGAATTTTTTATAAATGTTTAAAATGTTATAAAAATCTTCCCCAAAAAAATTTAGAATTTTATAAAAAAGCATAAATTAAATATGATTTTTTATGTTTTTGGAGTTTAAAAATTTATATTAAATTTATGTTTTGTTAACAAATTCTAATTTTTTTAGTGATTGTTAAAATATTATACACTTTTCTAGAAAATTTCATTAAAAAATATGAAGTCTACACATGAGTTGATTGAAAAGTAGGGATTAAAAGTGTTAATTGAAATTTTTTGGTGGACTAAAAGTGTTAATTGAAAATTTTTGGTGGACTAAAAGTAGAAGAAAAATTTTAGAGGGACTAAAAACAAAACTTTAAATATTTACAGGGACTAAAAACATATTTATCCCTATATTTTAATGTCAATGTTATAATCTCGTTAGTACGCATCTCTAAGATTTTTGTTAATATGCTATGAGTTTTGAGATCTGTTCTATCTCATATATTATTCTTGTTCGTTGTTCACATTTGGACTTGGTTTGGACTTTGGATGCAGTTTGACGCAGTAACGAATCTTTTGTCGTTAATCTTTGATCAAATGACTGCAGGCACAATGAAACTCTTGATAGTTTCACATATATAGAGTCTCTGCCGTTCATTTTACATCGAGCAATCAAATCACTTATTACATCTATGCAGTAACTACAAGGAATCCAAATCCTCGGTCAAAAAATATAATTTGTTCATATTCACATTAAGTTTCACTATTATTGTTACAAAATTTGAAGTTTTTTAGTTTTTATATTCATTTTGTGAGAGAACAAAAAATATTAATTGTTCATGCTACTCTTTATTGTTTTATTTTACTTTTTTTAGGTTTTAATACAGTTTTAGCCCTCTAAGTTTTACAATTGCTTGATATTTGTACTCCAAATTTTAATTGCTCAATTTTAACCCCCCCGAGATACACAATTGCTCATTTTTTACTCCCCGAGTTTCAATTGCTTGATTTTGGCCTTCAAGTTTATCCTCTTTTGCATGTGCTAGTCCCCGTTGACTTTTTGAGTGAAAATTACTTATGTGATATTTTAAAATTAAAAAAATTATTAAAATAAATAAAATTTGTGTTTAAAATAAATAAATTAATTAAAGTTTTCAAGTTTTTTAAAATTAAAAAAAATGTAAATTTGTTTTTTTAAATAGTTTACAAAAAAAAAATGAGTTTGTAAAAAAAAATTGTAAACTATTTTTTATATCAAAATTATTTCATAAACTACATATAACAATTTTTTATTTTCTAAACGGTTTTTTTATTTTAAATCAAAAGCAATTTTCAATCAAAAGAGTCAACGGGACTAGCAAATGCAAAAGGGGGTAAATTTAGTGAGGCAAAATTGAGCAATTAAAAATTTGAAGATCAAAATTGAGCAATTGTAAAATTTAGTGGGTTAAAATTGACCAATTGAAACTTGAGGGGCCAAAATTAAACAAATGTAATACTTAAAAGGTCAAAACTGTATTTAAACCTTTTTTTATAGATTTTTTTTTCTGTAGAGATAATCTTATTCGATGTATGTTCGTGGAAGGGCAAAATGTGAGATGATAGATATATTAGGACTTTTAGTATCGGGCTTTACATGTTAGTAGTTTAGTAGTCCATTAGGTATTATTATAAATTTTCTTGTAATCCTTATTTTGTTAAACAATGTTATTCTGATATTATTGAAACTTAGTTGTCACTTTGTATTTCTCTATTTTGCATATCTGATTTAACAAGATTTATATTTGATTATTTGCGAAGAATATGCATTTTTTTTTTTGTCTTTGCTACACATAAGTCGTATTCCAAGTAGAATGAATGGATGTTTTATTCAACAATTTGTAGAAGATATTTGTATAATCATATTATCATATTGCTAATGAGAAGCATGTGAGAACTTTGTGGGAGAAGGAGATAAGAAAATTGAATTGTTCTTGATGAAAGGATTCTTGATTAATTGTGGTACACCTATCTCATATCCCTTGAATTAACTTCATGGGACCAATCCTTTGATCATAAGGTCTAAATTTGAAAATGATCACACTATCATAATTAACAATAGATATACATTGAGTAACCAAAATCAAATTAAACAAGCTAAAAACATGGAACTAACCAAATGTAACACATATTAGAAGAATAAAAACAAAGGGGCAAGAAATTAAATATATTACATAATTTTTTTAAATAACTATATAAAGCAAGACACATTAAACATGTGGTTGAACACTATTATTAGCTTTGGCTCTAATCATGTTAGCTTTACGAGTGACTTTAACATGATACACACTCATAGCTAAAATCACAACAAATGCAACACCAAAGATAATTCCAATTATGCCACCAGCTCCTAATTTTTTCCTACCATTGCTTAATTTTGAGCCTTTGCTTTCATGAATTTGTGTAGCTTCTACAGCTAAAGGCAAAGGTGAACATTTTGAAGAAGTGCATGGATCATGTTTTTGTGAATTTGGATGGAAAAAATCATATGCTGATGGTGAAAAGGCTTCTGGATTTTGGTAAATAAGTCCATGAGGTGCTCTTTCTTGTGATGTAACAATTGTGATGATAAGTGATAGAGAAAAGAAGAAGAAAAAAATGGGATTGAACATTTTTTGTGTTTTAATGTTTTTGTCTAATTGACTTTTGTTTGTTTTGTACTTAGGATGTAGAAGATGTTGTGACTTGTTTGGATGATTTTAAATTGTGGGGTGGGTTGTATTGGGTTTTATAATGGTATAAGGTCATGAAGGAGTGGTTGTTCCTTGGACCTTAATTTTTGTGTAGGGAAAAAGAGGCCTAATGGGGAACATAATTATTAGTTTTGCTTTCAGCACACCCCAATCCCAACATTATACAACTCTTTCTAATTTCCAAATTTTCCAATGTTAATTTTAAATTATGTTTAGCATGTACTCCCTCATGCCTTAATGTAGTTAATGAAATTTAATTAAGATTAAATTGATCTACTTTTGTTATTTGAAATGGTCGAACACAATTTTATGAGTATTTGTAGTTGTACATTCTGATTGTGTAACAGATGTAACAACTTTAACTACTACTAGATTCCAATTAACAACTACTACTAATGTTTAGATTTGAGTCATCTCTTTCTAATTGAGTTGGTAATCCTTTATCCATGTGAGTTTTCTTCCATGATCATATTTCTCCTTGTTGGCTTAGGATATATTGTATTGTATTAAAATGGTTAATTACACTTGGAGAAAAAGTAGTGTATTGATTGGAACAAGAACAACTATAACTATAGAACATAAATGTCATTATCTGGGTTGTCTTTGACGTGGCTTTAAGAATGATGCACATAATTGAGTAAGTAGGGACTGCGTGTGCTTGGTTTATGTACATGAGTGCCTTACTCAATAAATACAATAAGAGTAATTAATTAGGGACTATAGGGGTGAAATCATTCAATAAAAGATTAATCATCATTCACTTAAACTATGCTTCATTCCACGGTTCGATCCCCTGCAACTGCGATTGGGAGGGGACTGGAACCACTTGATGTCAGAACTGACCCCCGAAACAGATTCAACTGGTGTTGAAAACCAAAAAAAAAAAACTATGCTTCATTGATAAATATTGGGTGTTCATTGTGAGAATTGGCAAAACCATCTTACATTTGATTAAATTAAGGAAATGCTAAATAGCATCTTTGAAGTAATTGTTATCTAACTATAAAGTTCAGCCGATAAATCTTTTCAAACTTATTTGTATTAGTTGTTTATGCGCAAATAAGATGTTAATAAAATATTATCTATAATTAAATATTGGATAAATCAAATCAAAAATAGCTAATCACAATGTAATTAAGTCTTTCACACCAGTAAAAGATTTTGACCGACACAAGAATGTATTTTGTATCCGCCAAAGATTTAGCTTTAATCTTTATGCCTATAAATATTCATCGGAAATAGCATTTTAAACGCAGATAAAAAAATTTAAGAAAAAAAAAACTTAATTTTGCTTGCAAATTTTTTTTTGGTAGAGAATGAGGGTCGAAGCCAATTTTTTGCTAGCAATTTATTCTTATATATTAATTATTTGCATTCAAGTTTTCATATGTATTTTTTTTTCAAAAACAAACTAATTTTATTTCAACATAAATAATGTGAATAATTAATAGATAGGTTGGACCCAAATATAAAAGTTGGGAACTATCCCAAGATCTCTGACACCTTTTTTTTTTGTCTTAAATGAAGTGGTAATCTTCTGAGATTAAATTCACGTAATTGTGAGATTCCGGATTCGAATCCGGGTCACGACGTCCGATTTGACATTTTTTTACTAGTTGAGCTAAGACTTATGAGACGATACCCTCACTTTTTATTACTACTATTTAAATTTTCCACAATTCATCGTCACATGAACACACTATTTGAAGAAACAATATTACCGATGAAAAGCTAATAGACAAATCACCGGAAAACTTTCTAATGGGAAATGTTTATTTATATTTTAAAACGAATAGAATGTCTTCTTCTTTTTTTTGACTAAAATAGAATGTCTTATTTAAAGCTGATTCAGAAAAAATAGTTAAATATAAGGAATTGTCTTCTGAAAATCAACCTATTTTTATATGATTTAAGTTTAACACATTTTTAGCTTTTTAATACCAAAAGTTGTAAATCTTCCAAAAAAAAAAACAAAAAATCATGCATTCATGCATAACAATATTGTGTCTCGTAAATTTCTCGATGTAGTGTTTTAGGAGGTTATAATGATATTTTACTCATGTAGGTGTCGCTGTGTCAGTACTTAGTAGTAAAATGGAATTTTTATTTTTATTAAATTTTGATGAATTGCTAATGAGGAGGTGGCTTAAGTTAATCAATGTATAAGCCTCCAATCTTATAGTAATGAAGAAGTTTATGCTTTGCTTAATCGCTACGTGGGAAATGAAAAGCAATTGAAGCATGGATGGGGTAACCTTAGTCCTTAGCTTAGCTTAGAGGAGCAGCAAAGGTATGCAACACAACATTATTGCAATGGCACAAAACAAACGCATGCAAGAGGCTACTTAAAATATAGCAAACATTGTTCCAATAGGCCACACCCTCACACTCCACTAGCTAGACCACACTATACATATATGTTCATATGATGTGATGTTAATTATACATTTCATGTCGGTCATATAGTAAATTTTTCTATACAATTATTTAACTTTCATTTGTATATATTTGTATTTGTATATATGTCCCTTCGGGGACATGTGATATTTGTATATATGTCTTTTTCAAAATCACCGGTGAAATATTAATTAGATATAGTGTGTGTTTGGTATCACGAGAGTCATTATGATTCTGATATATCCTCGGTGATACTAAATATAGGCATATTAAATCTCTATTTTTTAAATTTATTAATTTTTGTCATATGAATAATGTAATGCAAAAATGTAATGAGTGACTGAGATATCACTCTAAGGAAAATTTATAGGAGAGAATCTACTCTCGTCTTTCTTTATCTTTCTATCTTCCGCTTTGATTTGTTTTCTATCAACTTTTTTTCCATTTTAAATATCATGCATAAATATTTTATTTTATCTAAATTTTATTTAAAATAACTATATTTCTCCCTTAAAAGATTGAAATTCATATTCAAACATTTTTGTACGGTGACACATAATAACTAATTTTTAAAGCTAGAATGTGTTTAATTTGAGCACTTATGGTCATCCTATCTTGATCGGATTGAACAATTCATAAAAGAGTCAGGATCCGTTGACACCAAATAGTTTGACACCAAATCTTACACCTCTTAATAACGTCTTAACCGATATAAATTTTATAAAATCCACCGTTAGATTGAAAGTTTATATCATATAGATCATTTATGTAAAGTTTCAGAAAAATTCAAAATCATTTGATATGTTATTGAGGTACATCAAAGTTAACGGTTTGCGTCATTTTTTAAATGTCATTGATCTTTATATGTCTCAATAGCATATCAAATGATTTTGGATTTTTCTGAAACTTTACATAAATGATCTATATGATATAAACTTTCAATCCAACGGTGGATTTTATAAAATTTATATCGGTTAAGACGTTATTAAGAAGTGTAAGATTTGGTGTCAACGGATCCTGACTCTTCATAAAAATGCTATTTGTTTTTATTTTATAAGTCAAAACATTGTTCTAATTGCCACACTCACTCCACTACATATATATTCGCACGATGTAATGTTAATTATACAAATCATGTCGGTCTTCATAATTTTTGTATAGCGTGATACATAGCTTGCTCTTAAAGGTAGAATGTGTTTTAATTCAATGGACAAATAATGCAACAACAAAACATTGATTCAGTCTTTAAATTTTTTTTTTTTTGCTTAATTAGTCTATAGGTCCCTTAAAGACTTTTTTGGTTTCATTTTGGTCCCTTAAAGAAAATAAGTTTCACTTTAGTCCCTTATTGATATCTTCGGCAGTCAATATGGTCCTTTTGGTCCATTTTTTCTCAGAAACTCTTAACTTCTGACAGGTGGCAAAATAAGTTGTTACGTGACACCTGTACTGAAGTTAACAGTTTTTGAAGAAAATGGACGGAAATGGCCATATTGACTGATGGAGATATCAATAAGGACCAAAGTGAAACTTATTTTTTTAAAAGGATCAAAGTAAAACAAAAAAAGTCTTTAAAGGACCTACAAACTATTTAAGCTTTTTTTTCTTCAATTTAGTCTCTAAATTATAGAAATAAGATAAGGGTCATCTTTATTGTGACTATCATCAATTTCAACGTTTTCTAAGTTTTACAAATCACTTGTCAACATGTAATTTTTGGTCATTTTAGAGACCATCTATAGTTGACATGAGCTAGCATCAACAAACAAAATTTCTGAGAATTGATGCAATTAAAGAATGTGGATCGTTTTATGAGTCTTGAACATCGACCATACTATATACATGTAGAAAATTTTAGTTTAGTTGTTATAATATTAAGGGTTTGATTTGTTAATGTTCTTTTGACTTGTGAATTTTGTGGGTATTGATAGTGTATATTTGGCATTCAAAGTGTGGATGAAGGATTTCTCAATTCATGGCCAATTTTATTGTGCTCTAGTGATAGTCGCATTTGAACAAAAATTATTCAATAATTTAGAAACTAAATTAATGGTTTATTCAATGATACAATAAAGATAATCATATGTTGTTTCATTATGGCCAAAGAAAATAGAATCCCATAGAGCGGTATATGTTCTTCCCCTTTCTTTAGTTTCTACAAAATATTTTTTATTCAATTCAAATTGGTTTATATTTACATAATTCAATTTAAGATTAGTACCACTAAGGCTCCGTTTGGATTGATGGAATACAATGGAATGAAGCGGAGCGGAATAGAGTGAAGTGGAATGAGATGGAGCGGAATGGAATGGAATAAATATTTCATTACATTGTTTGGATATTTTAAGAAAGAGAAGAACAAAATTGAAGGTATGTGGTGGTACGAGATGAAACTTATTCCATTCTATTTCATCTCGCTCCGCTCCGCTCCATTCCATTATTTTTTTTCAAATCCAAACAATGGAACATTATTTTATTTCATTCCGCTTCGCTTCATTCCATCAATCCAAACATAATCTAAACATTTTTGGAAAAAAAAAAGTTTTTTAATTTGTTCTTGATTTCTCTGATTAATAGACACTATTTTTTTTATAGAAATTAATATCACTTTTTTGTTAAAACTTGATATCGATGATATATATCATTTGAAAAGCCTAAGTTACATGTGTTTGGGGCCGGTCCAAGCACCAAACATATAAGCCAGTGGGTCTGGTTATGGTGCATAAGGGCTTATGCACCATGCATAAATTGCTATGCGCGCCCCCCAGTTTGCTACGCGCGCCCCCCAACTGCTCACCCCCCAATTGCTACGCGCGCCCCCCAGGAATTTCTCATGCGCGCCCCCTAGCCCCCCCAAATTGCTACGCGCGCCCCCCAGGAATTTCTCGCGCGCGCCCCCAGCCCCCACCCCCAAATTGCTACGCGCGCCCCCCATTTTCTAGCACACCCCCCAGTTTACTTTTTTTTTTTAAGATTTCTAGCACACCCCCATTTTCAATTAAATAATTACTTTTGTTCCTTTGAAGTACATACTATAAGAGCCCATTTTTCAATTAATTGTGTTGGATGATTATAATATATAGCCATATTTTAATTTAAAATTACATACTAAAACAAGTACTATAATTATGGAAACCATAAGAGATCTACTTTGGTTTCACATACAACACTACTGAAACCATTAAGTCACACTTATGGTTTCAGTTAAAATATTTATTTTAAATTAAATATGGATATTTTATTAGAAACCATAAGAGGGCTATTTTGGTTTCAGATACAAAACTAGTGAAACCATTAAGTCACACTTATGGTTTCAGTTATAATATTAATTTTAAATTAAATATAAATATTTTATTTGAAACCATAAGAGAGCTACTTTGGTTTTCAGATACAACACTAGTGAAACCATTAAGTTATACTTATGGTTTCGGTTAAAATCATTTTAAATTAAAATGAATTTTGACATAATTAAGTACATTTAATAGTTTTGAGTACAGGTCTCTGAAACCATTCCACAGCACAAATGGTTTTGGAGTACACATATTTGAAACCATTCTACAGCAGAAATGGTTTTGGCGCATGTAGTAATGGGGGGGGCGTAGCAATGGGGGGCGCGCGGAGTAAATGGGGGGCTGGGGGGGTACTTATAGTATGTACTTCAAAGGAACAAAAGTAATTATTTAATTGAAAATGGGGGGTGTGCTAGAAATCTAAAAAAAAAAAAAAAAGTAAACTGGGGGGTGTGCTAGAAAATGGGGGGCGTGCAATGGGGGGCGCGCGTTGGGGGCGCGCTGAGCAATTTGGGGGGCGAGCAGTTGGGGGGTGCGCGTAGCAAACTGGGGGGCGCGCGAAGTAAAGAGGATCCAATGGCTGGAAATGCCTTATGTACCATGCATAAGGATGGCCTTATGCATAATAACTTGGCCCTAAGCCAGTGTCCTATTAACAAATATCCTCTTTTTGTTTTTAAAGCCATCTCTAAATATGTCGGATGGGTTATACATTGTGATTAAGAAACAACTTGGTGGACAGAAATTATCGAACCGATCCGAATCCGACGAAACCAAAAAAGAATTTGATTGTTGGGTGGTAGTGGGGCGGGTTACGGGTTAACCGGATGAAAAAAATCGGGTTTTGATGGATTGGAATGGACGGGCTCGGATTCATTTTTTAGATCCAACGAAATTCGAAACCGACTTAGCCTAATCCATATTAATTTCCATTATTATTTATTTATTTATTTTTCTACCACATGTATATTTTTCCCGCATAAGAGATAATCATACTGTCATATATATACTTTAAAAAACTTGAAACACAACACCTTTCTACTTTCATATTAAGACATAGAAATGTAATATATATGTCTGATCTTACATGAGTTATCAAATGATGTATTTGGATTATAAGCCAACTTAATTACATGTATGAATCATGAACGATATATGTATTTAGGTTTTTTTAAGCAACTTAGCCTTGTATGTTCTGACAATAAATATCTCTAATTTGTTTATTTTATTCCTTGAAGTTTTATGTCGAGATTTTTTTATTATTAAAAAAATTGAAAAATTTTATTGGATATACAAAATCTATGTTGGTTCATTATTGGCCCAAACCGAACGAACCCAACCGCTTTACCGATTAAACCGTATAACCGAAATCCGATCAAACCGTTAGCTTAATTGGGCCTTGATTTCTCACTCAGGGATTGAATCGGGTTTGGCATTTTGGACCCGAACCCACCCATAACCGACCAATGTCCACCCCTACTTTCTGTTGTGAAAAAAACTGTGCTAAAATTAATAACTTAATATTGTCTGTTCACGTATGTCAACCGTCTGCCACATGTGACAAAATTGATGGAAATGATCAAATTAAAACCTAAGGCTCTGTTTAGATTGATGGAATGTAATGGAATAGGATAGAGCGGAATGGAATAAATATTTCGTTCCATTGTTTGGATATTTTAAAAAGGAGATGAACAAAATTGAAGGTAAGTGATGGTATGATATTAAATTCATTCCATCCTATTTCATTCCACTCCACTCCATTCCATTATTATTTTTCAAATCCAAACAATGGAACATTATTATATTCCATTCCGTTCCGCTCAATTCCATTATATTTCATCAATCTAAACGGAGCCTAAAATAAACGTAAGAGACCAAATTAAAACCTAAAATAAACATAAGGACCAAATATTGAATTAGGCATTTTTTTTATTCTGAATTTGAATCCTAGTATTCATATCTTGCATCTGGAACTGATTATGAACCTGTTTTTATCATGCAATGTGAGTATTAATTTTATTGTGATTATTCTGAATTTGTAACTGAATTCGAAACTAAATCTGTCCATTGGATTTTCAGCCACTGTCTCTTTGATGTTTTGACCATACTACTGCTGCTTGCTATACATACACCCTGTTGTTTGTAAATTGCGAGTATTTATTTGCATATAAACTCTAACATGCTTAATTTAAATAAGGGTTAATAGGCTTTTACCCCCAGCAAAGTAGGTGAGTTTTGCGTTAGTCCTCTGTAATTCTTTTTGTTGAGATTACTCCCTGCAAAATTTATTTATTTTGATTTATCCCCTTTTGGTGACGTGGCAGACAAAAAAAATAGAATAACCGATTTAAAAAACAACACTTATTAAATCGGTTGAACAAAATAACCGATTTAAAAAGTGCATCCAAGAGGGTAAATCATAAAAATAAATTTTGTAGGGGATAATCTAAAAAAAAAAAATTACAGAGGAGTAAAACAAAACTCACTTACTTTGCAGGGATTAAAGACCAAACCCTTTAAATAATAATGATGGAATTGAATATTTTGAATCTATTTCTTCATTTGGAACTTTCAGTCACTATCTGTTAATGCCAGCTTGCTACCATGCTACTATTGCTAGCTATACAAACTCACCACTCATTGGAAATTGTTAGCAATTCTTGGAAAATAAATTGTTCTTATCATACTTCAAATTCATTGAGATTACATTATTTCTTATAATTCTGTTTTAAAATTTGGTTTTATAAATTCTGTTTTGTAGCTGGTATACTTGATGCAATTCTACATGTTGGGGAGTCCGAAGAAGCTCGGGAGAAATACCATGGGCCAATGCTCCAGGACCACAATATAAATAACTACTTAATCTCCTTTTTTATTGGACTTAGTTAATTGATAACTACTTAACCTTCTTTTTTGTTGTAGCTAGTTATTATGAAGAATTTTTTTTTTTACTATAAAAAAACTGAAAACCTACTTTTATGTGGAAGTTGTGTTTAGTTATTAAGGAATAATAATGAAAAAGTCATCCCAAAAATTGGTATCCTTATATATATTGTAAAATTGTGGTTAATTTTTTTTTGATAGTTTTTTTAAGGGTAAAATACGAATAATGAAAAAGTCATCCCAAAAATTTGTATCCTTTTTATATATAGTAATAGATTTATATTATTTAATTTTGTTAAAATAGGTTTAAAAAATTAGTTTATAAAAATTTGACATGGTCAAGATTTTGTTTGACAGTTTTGGACTCAACCCATTTCAAATTTGACATAGTAAAATAAATTATAATTCAAGAACAAAAAATTTCACAAAAAAATTGGGCCATTTTTTTGTATGGCCCAAAACCAAGTCAACCCACCTGATTTACCCACAAACCAATTAAACTGAAACCGACAAAACCTAGTTCAGATTTGGGCAGAATTGGGCCTTATATATCAATTTTCAATTTCATATAAATGGGCCTAAAACTGACTGAACTCGTCCGACGCTCAGCCCTAATTTTGGATTGTTTTTTCTATCTCTGCAAAACGACACTTAAATCCATTTGAATTCATCAAAAACTTGCGTTTTGCACAAAAGGAAAACAATTAACTAATGGATGTTGCTTCTCTTCTCGATTCTTCCGATTTGTCTCACCCTGGTAATATAAATATACCCTTTTTCTAGGTTTTTTTTTTCATCATTTGCTTTTATTGTTGTTGCGGCAAAATATTGTGCTTTGTTTTTCTTCACCAGGTATATTAAATTTGTTTAGGTGATGTGGGTGATAACTTGTTTACTCGTTTAATGTTGTTTTTTCTTTGTATGGTTTTTGATATTTGATAACGTTTTGAAGATTTATTGTTGATTTTGTGTTTTTTTAATCTATTGACACCCTTTTATGATTTTGAAAGATTTTTATGTTAAAGATTTGATCTTTTCGGATTGACGTGGTTTTAGCTTAGCGTTCCGATCTAAGTCGGAGGCACTGCTTTTCGGAGATATTGTTCGATTTGGATCTTATGTAAATCCTCATGATGTTGTCCTTTGTTTAAAGACACCCCAGTGAGTTAAGGAGACTTAATTTGCCATTGGATCCCTCAAGAAGGTATAGTGTATTCCTATCATCGTTTTTGTAACTCGATGATGTGCTTTCTACTCCTCCTCAGAAGAATCCGTAAAAGCATTTGCATATAAGTATCAATTATTTTTTCAATTGAACTTCAATTAGTTATTTTAATATAGTTTAAAGTTGATTATCTTTTAGGGTATTATTATTGTTGGAATTATGGGGAAGGAATATATCAATATTTATTATTATTATTATTATTATTATTATTATTATTATTGTTGTTGTTGTTTTTATTGTTGTTGTTGCTGCTGCTGCTATAAATATTATTTTTAGGGATATCAATTCAATATTTTGACTCAAGTATAAGATGAAATTGGTTTTCAACAAATAACTAATTTATTTTTCATTTGTGTTATAGTTGCCAACTCACATCAAAGTTAAATATCCTAATGGACATACAATTGATGCTGAACTACAAAGAAAAACATCAATTGTATGTCCACTAGAATATTTCACTTTGATATGATCCGACAACTGTCAAACAGAAGAAACCACCTTTTGGAACCCATAATTCTAGCTACTCGTACCAAACTATGAGATGTCATGTTCCTAGCTCTACCTATGTAAGACACCTTAGTGTTATATAAATATGAAAGTATACAATCTATGATAACATTATCAAGAAATCCTCCGTAATTGTTCCAATGCTTCCTTGAGTTTCCTCCCTAATGCAAATGCTAGAGGAGGAGAAACAACATTGCCAATTTGTCTGTGCTTTTGTGTTGTTACCTAAAAATTGATAACAATCTGGGAAACCCTGAATTAATATAAATGAAAAAGATGATAAGTTATAAATGATATCAGGTAGAATACTTGCAGTATCAAAGCGAACTCATTACCTGGATTCAAAAGAAGATCTGAGGTAATATGGGTATGTTGATATATGGTTTGTCAACACAGCCATATTACCTCTGATCTTCTTTTGAAATCGGACAATGGGTTTGTTTTGATACTGCAAGCATATTACCTGGTATCATTTATAACTTATCATCTTTTTCATCTATAAAATCAGGGTTTCCTAGATTGTTATCAATTTTTAGATAACATCATATAAAAACATAGACAAACTGGCAGTGCATTTCCTCCTCCTCCTTTAGCATTTTCATTAGGGACGAAACTCGAGGAAACATTGGAACAATTAGGGAGGATTTCATGATAATGTTATCATAGATTATAGTAACTTCCTTTCATATTTATGTAACAATAGGGTGTCTTATATAGGAACATGGCAACTCATAGTTTGGTAGGAGTAGCTAGAATTATGGGTTCCAAAAGTTGGTTGGGAAATGTCTTAGGTAATATGGTTGTGTAACTGTGTTGACTGGCCATATATCAAAGCGACCAAATTACCTCGCTTCAGAGAAACCTCATTTCATGGTTTCAAAAGTAGATTCGAGTTAATATGGTTGTGTTCACTGATAATATATTAAAAGAGATGAATGCATTAAATTTGATTAGATGTCAAAAAATTCCAAAGAGACCTGGTTGTGATCGACGTGATCTTCCAGATGAAAAGGTAAATGAATTCGAGATCTTTTCATCCGGAAGATAACGCCAATCACAACCAAGTCTCTTGGGAATTTTATATCATCGAATCAAATTCAATTCATTCATCTCCTTTGATATATGCTCAGTCAACACAACCATATTACCTCAGATCTTCTTTTGAAACCATGAAATTGGGTCACTTTGAAGCGAGGTAATTAGGTCGCTTTGATATATGATCAATCAACACAACCATACTCATTATTTGATTCTATGTCTCCTTGTATTATTTGTGTTTTTTACGATAAAATAAAATGAATTTCTTTCAATAAAATAATTAGTTGAAGAAAATATGGGGAAAAATAACAATAAAAGTTTAACTATTTGTTTATGCTGAAAGCCACTATATGCGCTGCAAATTCCAAAGGTCAAGCTTGTGTTTTCTGTTGTAGATCTCTTAAAGTGGGCTTATAATATATATCATGGAAGTTTTTTTTTTGCGTCATATAAGTTTCTCAAACATTATCTGTTATTTAAATAGTGAATGTATTTTTTATAAAAAAAATTATTTTATAACATATGTTACTTAAGTAGCAAATGAATAAATATATATATATGTGAACATATATATTTAATTAACTATAGCTATGAAATGTCAATGAATGATCCATAATATATGGAATACGACTTCTTTGCATCTTTTATTAAATTAAAAATAACTCTAATAATAAACTTACTCTATCTTTTCTTTCTATAAGAAGAATGTCTAAAGCATAAAAAAAATCTAGTTGAGGAAGAATTACAAGTTAACAAGTATTTATTATCGATGTCTCTTTTTATACAATGATTTAAATCTTGGATAAGTTTTTATCCATCTTAAAAATTTGAGTTTCACTTACTCAACCCTAATAAAACTGATTTTTAAGATTACAAATATTTCAATAATTATAAAAATAGTTTTTGGGTATGTTCGATAAAATTAAGCTATAAGCTTATAGCTTATAAGTTAGCAGGTAGTTGAAAAGTTAGTTTATAGCTGATAGCTGAAAAGTTAATTGGTTGAAATTAAAGTGTTTGGTAAAATTAGTTTTTAAAATGGTTGATAAATATAAAATGACAAAAAGGGACATATTAATGGGTAGTTTTTTTTTCTTTAGTGAGTAGTTTTTTTATATAAAAATAATAAAATTAAATTAAAGGGAAAAAAACTGTAAAAAACTATAAGCTATAAGCTCAAACACTACTTGAAATAGCATCTCAAAATAAGCTAAAAGCTAATGAAAAAAGCTTTTTACCAAATACATCTCATTTTATCAAACAAATTTATAAGCTAATATAATAAACTACTCTATAAGCTAACTTATTTTGTTACCAAAAGACACTGTTGTGAATTCGTCGATTGAACCACACCAATAATCTTTTAGTGTGTGAGGCAAAACAAACCAAGCAATCAATAACAACAATGAGTATGCACTATTAATCAACAAACAACGAGATAATAAACTAGTAAAGCAATAAAGAACACAAACGATATTGTTTATCCAGTTCGGCGTTAATTAACCTACGTCTGGGCGAGAGAGAGCTCTTCAATCCACTATCAATTTTCCTTCTCCTTGATTACAATGAGATTTACAAAGAGTTACAAGAATTTAGCCAATCCCTAAATTCTACCCTTTTCTCAAATCTCTTCCCGTGACCAAGAGATTTAATCAATAATGATTACAAGATGAAAGAATGGAGTTCCAAACACTAGAAATAACCTAAGAGATGACCCTCTTAATCCTAGACTTGATATTGGAACAAAACCCTTCTAAAACCCTATTTTCTTCTCTCATCTCTGCTGCAAAAAACAGAAACAGGGGTATTTATCTGCGATTTCGCGCCCCGCGCCAAACTCCTGCGCCAGGCGCCAGGAGACAGAAGCCACAGGCCAAACTGGCCTCTCCTGGGCACCTGGCGCCACCTGCCTGCTACTCCACCATTTTCTGCGCTTTGTTTCATGCAATTTCAAAGGCAATCTTCAACAATTTCCACCTTGCCTTTAAAATTCATGGTGATGTAAACTTCCCATCAACCATCATGCTTACACCTCACCCTCCTTGAACCCCGAAGTGAACCGCTTCGTACTCTCAAAGAAAATACTTGCCTCCAATTGTCCTTGGAATTTCAGAACAATCCTACAAGTCACACCACCACCTTCGAACCCCGGAATGCCTTCCGTACTCTCGAAGAAAAATGCTTGCCCTCAACTTAGCCTTGAATTTTAGACAAGTTCCACAAGCCGCAACTTCAAATTCTCTTGTATCCAACTACCTCTAATAGTCCCACAAGTTCCCGAATTTGATCATTGTTGCCTCCAATTGCTTCCCTGAAGATATTTCAAGTTTTGCACTTCTTCAGACACAATTGAAACTTCAATCCACAAGGTCTCCATAGTCATACCACTTTGGTGTACCTCCACCTCAAACCAAGATTACTCCACCAAAGTCTCAAACCGGTATTCCCACTATGTTTCCCACCTTGTAACCTGCAAAACTGTCAATAATTGCTCTGAAACAAACTTCAGGCCATTGTTAGTATCCAACATTTCCAGTTTAGTTCCAACACCTAGTAAACCTCGTTTCACTAGTCACACTAAACCTATGTCACTAACAAGAATCAACTGAAATTCCACAACTCAAACCATATGAGAAATACCTCTAGTAACAGATGCATAACCAACAGTAGAACCAACTATCTATGCATTTTAAGTTCAAGAAAAATACCTCACATCATGTAAAAGAGACTCACCGATACCTTGAACCTTACAAGCTTTCCCGTCTTCAAGATGAACAACTCCACCTTCAACTAGCTTTCAAGCTTCAAAAAATATTCTTTCTCTTAACACATGTGATAGGAGCATCAAAGTCCACGACTTAAGACTCCACTGATTCCGAACTTCACACCACTAGAGTGTCTGCATCCTCATAACAAGTTGTTGTTTCAAAAAACACTCGAGTATTATTGCCACCGTCTCTCCAGACTGATGTTGAGTATTATTTCACCGCCTCTCCAGGCCGATGTTGAGTATTATTTCACCGCCTCTCCAGGCCGACAACCATCTATGGTTCAAAGCATGTGACTATGAGTGCTCCCGCACTCTCATAGCCTTCCTCATAAACTTCATCACTCACCGCAACCTGAGCCGGCGAACTACTACCGCCCCCTCTCCGAGGACAATCCTTCTTGAAGTGACCGGGTTCCTGACAATAGTAGCATTTGAACTTGCCACCACCATCACCCTTTGGCCTAGACTTGGACCCATTCTTCCACTTTCCTTTACCTCCGTTCTCGCTTCTACCCTTCACCACACTCAAGCCTTCCGCACCATCATCAACTTTCAAGTCTTTGAACTTAGTCAACTCCTTGGTTCTCAAAGCCGATTGGACTTCATCCAAGGTGATAGTGCCTTCCTTGGCGTAAAGCAATGCATCCTTGAGATGTTCATATGACTTAGGTAAAGCACACAGCAAATGAAAAGCTTTGTCCTCGTCCTCCAAATTCACGTCAACATTCGCCAAATCATCAATGATTTTATTAAACTCAGTCAATTGCTCCACCACAGACTTGTTCTCAACCATACGGAAGAAGTATAGTTGTTGCTTCAAACATTGCTTATGAGCCAATGACTTTGTCATATACAAAGCATCAAGCTTCGACCACATCGCCGCCGCCGAAGTCTCTCGCGCTACCTCTCTCAATACCTTATCACCAAGACACAAGATAATAGAACTCAATGCTTTCTCATCCATCTCGGTCTTCTCCGCATCCGAGAGTGTAGCCGACATTTGTGTCACCCCCTTTAAAGCTTCAACACACTTGTTGTGAGTTAATAGTGCCCTCATCTTCACATTCCACAACCCAAAGTCGTTATTACCGGTGAATTTCTCAATCTCCCATTTTGTACCCATTGATGCCTAATTTGTTCAAACCCTTGCCCCACGGTGGGCGCCAATTGTTGTGAATTCGTCGATTGAACCACACCAATAATCTTTTAGTGTGTGAGGCAAAACAAACCAAGCAATCAATAACAACAATGAGTATGCACTATTAATCAACAAACAACGAGATAATAAACTAGTAAAGCAATAAAGAACACAAACGATATTGTTTACCCAGTTCGGCGTTAATTAACCTACGTCTGGGGGAGAGAGAGCTCTCCAATCCACTATCAATCTTCCTTTTCCTTGATTACAATGAGATTTACAAAGAGTTACAAGAATTTAGACAATCCCTAAATTCTACCCTTTTCCCAAATCTCTTCCCGTGACCAAGAGATTTAATCAATAATGATTACAAGATGAAAGAATGGAGTTCCAAACACTAGAAATAACCTAAGAGATGACCCTCTTAATCCTAGACTTGATATTGGAACAAAACCCTTCTAAAACCCTATTTTCTTCTCTCATCTCTGCTGCAAAAAACAGAAACGGGGGTATTTATCTGCGATTTCGCGCCCCGCGCCAAACTCCTGCGCCAGGCGCCAGGAGACAGAAGCCACAGGCCAAACTGGCCTCTCCTGGGCGCCTGGCGCCACCTGCCTGCTACTCCACCATTTTTTGCGCTTTGTTTCATGCAATTTCAAAGGCAATCTTCAACAGACACTTTATCTCATTTAATGTAAAACTCTTTATCTTTAAACACACTCTCAAGCTAACATGACATCTAACGTGTGACTCAAATGGTCCAATATCTTAGAGGATTATTATTATAACACATTTTTATTACAGAAAGTTGACACACATACATCTTATACCTTACTATTTCTTTATTTTAAAGGATTAAAATGGTAAAAATACCCTTGTGTCATATTCTGCGTATGAATTTGTGTGTTATATAACATTTCTCAATATCTTGTGGTCTAATGGATATTGAATATATGTGGCAAACAAAAATCTTATACTGTACTCTACTTAGCATATGTTTGGTTAAGTGGCAAAGCTCTTACACTGTCATTTTTAGAAGCTTCAAAGTAGAGTTTCAAATGCTTCGTTGTCTCGATTCCCATCAACATTAGAAATCCATAATGCTAACCTAGTATATTTTATTTTTGGGTTAATAGATCTTTACCCCCTGCAAAGTAAACGAGTTTTGCGTTACCCCCTTGTAATTATTTTTTTTTTAGATTACCTCCCTGCAAAATTTATTTTTTTGATTTACCCCATTGGATGCACTTTTTAAATCGGTTATTTTGTTCAACCGATTTAAAAAGTGTGTTTTTTAAATTGGTTATTCTGTTTTTTTTTCCTGCCACGTCAGCAAAATGGGGGTAAATCAAAAAAATAAATTTTGCAGGGGATAATCTCAAAAAAAATAATTACAGGGGGTAACGCAAAACTCACCTACTTTACTGGGGAGTAAAAGCCTATTAACCCTTTTATTTTTTTTCAACATATAACTTTTGTTCACGGCATTATCACAAACCAATGGGAGAAAGGCTGCGTCTTTTGCTTCCAGGAGGTGGAAAATTCTCTACATGTGTTCTTTACATGTAGATGTAGTGTGTGATATCTAAGGTTTGGTGTTATATTTTCAAATGGATGGGTACAAAGTTATGGCTTGTGATACTGTTTATACTCATTTCATTGCTTTTGGAGATTTAATTATGGCTAAATTGTGTTTTTGGTCTCTTATGTTTATTTTAGGTTTGAATCAGGTCTCTTACGTTTTAAAAGTTTCAATTTAGTCTCTCACGTTATCAATGTTTGCATTAGTTAGTCCCTTCCGTCAAATTTTTCACTAACTTTGTTTGATCCTTACATGTGACTGACGGTTTGGACAGGTGGACACTATTTTGGACACGTTCAGTGTCATGTGGGTTGCTAACTAAGTAAAAAAAATAATTAAAAATAATATATAATATTTATAATAATGGAATTGACCCCAAAAAAGTGTCAAAAATAGTGTCCACGTGTCCAAAATAACGTCCACGTGTCAAAACCGTCAGCCATGTGTAAAAATCAAACGGGGTTAGTGAAATATTTGACAGAATGGACTAACTAATGCAAACGTTGATAACGCGAGGGACCAAATTGAAACTTTTAAAACGTAAGGACCTGATTCAAACCTAAAATAAACGTAAGGGACCAAAAGTAAAGTTTAGCCTTTAATTAAAGGTAACAATAGGAAGAGGTTTTATTTGGTTGGCAACAATGTGGATTATCTGGCGCACTCGGAATAACATTTTATTTAGAGGAAATTTTGCTAATGTCAATTATTTAGTGAATCAAATTATCTATGTCGTTTGGTTTTTGTTTATAGATCGTATAGAGAGAAGTGTCAGTTTTTCTTTTTTTGATCGGTATAACAATCCTTTAACGTGTTTTCATAATACCTAAAGGGTGCGTTTGATTTGTAAAACAATCAGTACTGGACAGGACAGAACAAGGTAGAACAGGACATGACAGAATTGCACCGGTGAGAGATAGATAGGTAATATTTTTTATATTCGAAAATAAAAAGGGTATTTTCGTATTTTTATAGTTGTACTATGGATCACAAAAAAATGTCTCGTGGTTTAGTGAGGGACAAAAACTCTTGTGGGTAAAGTTATTATGCATAAGGATTTTCCTTATGCATGGTATATAAACAAATCTCTACCATTTGTACTTCAAAGTGATTTTGACATTATTAAATATTTTAAAATACAAATGGTGGAGATTTGTTTATGCACCATGCATAAGAAAAATCCTTATGCATAATAACTCTTCCCCAATAAAAGTTGTTAAGTTCAGTCCCCTATTTTTTAGCAGATTAAAAGCACCCAGAATGTTTATTTTTGAATTGTAAAATTGAGTATCCTTTATGCTCTTACGATTCAATTTCTGCTTATAAAAAAGAAAAATTAGTTTCATCTAATTACCACCCAAAGAAAGAAGAAGAGTACCGTATTAATTTAGTTTAGGTTACGCACTTGGTTGTTTAATTTAATATTGCATGTCCAATACACCACTACAAAAGTCGTTGATAATATTATTATTAGCCGTGAGATTATGACCACAATGATAATTTAATTATGATGCTAATCTTTCTCATTAGTTTATTGTACCACGATAAGCATCCAACCACAAATTTACAATAAAGAAATGTTCAGAAAATAATTGGCAAATTTCCCCCTAAGGTTATGACACATGTAACCTTATGAATGCAATTTACATGTATCCTTTTCTTCTATGAATGTGACCTCTAGAGTTAAATAAAACCTTAGGTAAGATTTCACTTGTGATAAAGAACAACCACCAATAATTATTGTGGATACTCAATTACTAAAATTGGAATTCTACTTTTGTAGATTTTTTACGCAGCTTTACACCGTAATAAATTTTAATAATTGATTTGATATAGACTATTTAGATTTTAACTCGATTTTACACACTAAAACAATCTTAGTCATTTATTTCGATTGGAAGACTAACATCTTCCAAGTACTAAGCAAAGGTTGAATTTTAGAAATATAAACCGAAAAAGACTAATAACCTAATTTTGAAACACAACACTTAAAGAAACAAGCAAAAAAAACAAAATGAAAAATGAGATTAAAAGACCATGATATAACATAAATTAAACATGATTAATACATGAAGAGTACTTGGATTAAAAATAAATGAAAGAGGACAAGATAAATAAAAAGAAGGGATACAAATACACCCTTTAAATAAACACAAGCATGCTTATCTACAATTTTGAGGACCCCATACAATTTTGGCTTCTTTATCTCCAATCCAAATTGAAAACATATAGGCCCATCAAGAACATGGGATTGAAAACAAGAGGACAATACTTGATGAGGGACCAGTAGACAGACTTCAATTAACTACTCAATATGGTACTGTTATTCTTAAAAGGATCAACAACAACAACTCATAATAATAATTGAGACCAAACATGTTCATTCATTAAGCATTGCTCCTAAAGGATCCAAGAGCCTTAATTGCTGAACCTCTAAGAATGTATTGGTGATAGATTGCAGCAACTGCAGCACCAATAAATGGTCCAACCCAATAAATCCACTGAAAAAAAAACATCGAAAAAAACAATTAACAAAATTAATCATAACGATCTCAACCATATATAAACAAAATAGGGTTCTAAATAAATGTTCGCGACCATTAGAGTGTATTGCGGCATTATAAATTTTTATGTCTTTGCGACAATGCGGACCGTGTGTAATGTGACCGCATTAATTGTGTTTGTTCACAATTATTGTTGATCGCCCAAAACAAATCTTATATATATGATATATTTAACTTAATTTACCTGATCATCCCAGGCTTTGTCGTTGTTGAAGATAACAGCTGGTCCGAAACTCCTAGCAGGGTTAATGCCGGTGCCAGTAACGGGGATTGTTGCTAAGTGAACCATGAACACAGCAAATCCAATGGGAAGTGGTGCCAAAACCTATTAAATTAATTATTTCAAATTAAATTAATTAATTTCACTAAAACAGCCTTAATTAACAAATTAAGAAAATTAAACCCAAAAAAGGTGATTAATTAATTTGATACTTACAGGAACATGAGAATCCCTAGCACTTCTCTTAGGATCAGTGGCAGAGAAAACAGTGTAGACCAAAACAAAGGTACCAATAATCTCAGCACCTAAAGCAGTACCTTTGCTATAACCATCAGAAACCATATTAACACCTCCTTTGTACCTGTTGTAGTATGATGTTTGGAAACCCTTTGCAAGTCCAGCACCACAAATTGCACCTAAACATTGTGCAATTATGTATAGTAATGCCCTTATTAAAGACACCTTGCGTCCCACAAATAGCCCAAAGGTCACAGCAGGATTTATGTGTCCTCCTACAATTAATTAATGTTACCAAATTAGTAATTAACTTCAATTACAACATACACAAACACAAACACATTTTCTTAACAATTAGTTCAATTTTGATTTATGTAACCAATATGTTTCCAATTGAACATTTTTTAAGTTAATTTTCTTTATTAAGTAATACAAATAGTAAAGACCGAAAAACGAACATACACCATAAGTGAAAACCAAATTACACTAACATCTAATAAGAATTAAAAAAATTGCAGTCATTTCAGAAATCGTGTTTACAAAATCGGCTTACATATCACAATATCATGAATTAGTGTAAAATTCCAAATTAATTGTTCTTAAAATAGTACTAGAGATGAGTGGTCGACTATTCTAAATCGAACCACTCGATTGTAAAATAGTTACTATAAATGAACCAAATTAATTAACAAATCAAACACGAACATCATAATTACTTGAATATTTGTGTAAAATAGTTTCGAAATTGGATATTATCAGTGAATTTAGTTAAAATCACCATATAAAGTATATTATGCACTCGTTATAACCATAATTCAATTTCAACTAATGATAACTAACTTGTAACAACTTTAAACGACATTCAACTGAAATTCATATAGATCGAGAAAGATAAGATACCTGAGATACCGGCGGTGCAGTAAACAAGAATAAAGATCATACCACCAAAAGCCCAAGCAATACCCAAAACACCAACACCATCACATTCAGTATTACCTTCAATAGTAGTATCACTTTGTCTACTATAACCAATAATGGTTAAAACAGTGATATAAAGAAAGAGAAGTGTTGCTACAAATTCAGCTATCACAGCTCTATACAAAGACCACTTTGTTAATTCACCTAAATCAAATAAAGGTGCTGGTGGTGGATCTTGATAATCCTTAGCTGAAAATTCAGCACCTTGTTCTTGAACCTCAACATCTTTTCCCATGTTGTTTTTTTTTCTCTCTAAGAAATTTTGTGTGGAATATGAATATGTGGTTGTGAGTGAGTGTTTTAGGCAACACTTAATTGATGTGTACTAAAGTGTTGGGTAGAAACATGGTATTTATGGAATCAATGTGGCTATCAAATTAATTTTTAATTGTGAAAATTTTTTGTTTGTATGTTTTTTATTTCATTTTTATATAAATTTGTACGTATGTATTATGAATAGTGACATTAGACATTATTTTTATTTTATTGTATAGTAAACAATGACATTATTAATTTTTTTGCCGACTTTATTAGCTTGATTTCGCTTGCAAGGTCCCACCCACTCTGCGGCTACTACCCGACCCAACGACTCTTAAATCCTTCTTTTTTGGAGCCATCCTTTTGTTTTATTTTTAAAAATAAATAAATACTGTAGTAATAATAATTGAGCAAAGAAAGTAACTTTATGATTAAATGGCCAGGTGTCCTAAGTTTAAAAAATTAATTTTACGGTCTAGTAAAAAAAATTATGGAGACAATGACATATAACGCGCATTGTGCCGAGGGATTCATTTTGTTGTTCTGTTACTTTATATATATATATATATATATATATATATATATATATATATATATATATATATATACCAGTTTAGCTTGTTAAAAAAAAATGTTGCTATGTATTTTAAAAATAATTACACTTAAATTAAAAGTAGACTATAATTGCACCACTAACTCTTGCTAGATGACAAAATTAATCCGTCTAAAAATTATGATTAAATTAATATTTTACGATTATGATTAAATTTTACTTCTGACTCAATTCACAAATTGATATTGTTAAGTTGAAAATATTTATCCGAGTTTGAACTCGTGATTATATAATTGTATGTAAATTTTAAATCATATTTGTCACTTTATTTATAGAACAAAATAAAATTATATATACAAATATTTATACGTGCATTCTTTATTGAATGTTGATATAATATTATTTTATACTGATTGTTATTTTCATTACATTTTTATTTTACTTTTGTGCTGTTTTATTTTTTACAATTATCTTATCCTAGTGCTCTCTTTCTAAAGAAAATAGAGATTATAATTGTTACGCATTAATAATGTAAAAAAAAAAAAACTTTACTCATATATTTAATGAAATCATATTACTATGTCGTTTTTATAAGTTTGTTCATAAAATATAGTCTTCGATGTCTATGTTTCATAATTTAATTGAATATATGTGTAAAATAATTTTATATTGTTTGAATGTCTTAAAAAAAATAGTATATCTTATCTTGGTGCTCTTATCTTTGTGGGTCAAGCCCTTTGTTATTGTTTTTACGCAAATGATGCATTTAATATGTACTAGCATCTTGAAAAATGCATATGACTATATAAAATGTACTCTAATTTTCAAGCATTATCCATGTTTGTGGCTAAGAAATGATTAGCAAAAAATAATTGCAGATATAAAAAACTCATGAAGGTCGAGGAATATGTGCTGAGATATATTATAAAAATTAATTAATTACAATCAAAGAATACTATCAATCATTGTTTTGGTTATTAAGTAATTGTTGATGTGAATAAAATAAGAGGAGAAGTAGTTGTCACTTTTGTTGTATGACAAAGGCTTGCCAGATGAACTTATCTGGACACACCTAAATTATTATCAAATTTATTTTTTTTAAAGGAAAAATTGTATTCAATAATTTAATGATTATTTTCAGCTGGATTTTCTGCATTTATTTGTACTTCAATTCAATCCACCATACACGTACAAAAAGAAGAAAAGTAGACCATAAAACAAGGAATATTCAGAGTTTTATGTAATTTTCTGCTTGTCAAAAAAAAAATGTAATTTTCATGTTTTATTTTATTGATCATAGATTTTTTCCTTATTTCAATTCCATAAAATTGTCTCACAAGGTAAGTGATGTATATATATACCACTTAATAATCAACACTTTGTAGATCACATGTCTACTATCTAATACCATAAGAATTTGATTGCCACTGACCAAAAAAAACTTAAGAATTTGATTGCCTCCAATCGAGAAATTCCTTCTTCAAGCAGTTGATACATCGTGGGTGTTAGTTTGAGATCAAATGATTTTTAAGGTTTGTATATGTTTGTTTAAAAATAAAAATTTATAATATAATTAAATATGTCTTATTTTGATCGAACATCCAATTTATATTAACTTCTTGAGCATAAAAGATTATTGACTGAAGACGATCTGAATTCTTAATACGAGAGATCATTAACGCCTCATATACAAGTTATAACAAGACATATAAAGTGTAACCCATGCAACCTAATCATGGCCGGGAGATAACCACTTATTTAAATCATATCATTATTTTATAAAAAACTCTAAACAAAAACAAAAATTTCTCCCAAATTCAAAGTGTGACTCATGCGAACTCGATTATTACCATGTTATATGATTGTTTAATATGATACTCTTAACAAACACACAATCATAAAATATAGTCCGGTAATAAATTGTCTCATATAAATTCAAATTGAGTCGAGTCTAATTCAACTTCAAAAAATCAAAAATCTAAAGTAAAATGCATTTAACAATTATTTATCCCAACTAATGGAGTTGTCTATTTTTACTTTTATTTTTTATAAAATGGGATTGGCTAATTTAATTCACTTGTAATTCATCTGCTGATATTATAAATAGAACATATATTTTTTGTAGGTTAAAGATTAATGGATAGAATTATTGGACAGCGACATGATTAATCCATGATGATCAAGAAACGGTGGCAGTCTCAGTCAGAATGAGCAATAAGTATACAAGTTCATCATAAGCCAACAAAGAATAGCTTCATCTAAACCACAAAGATAAGGTAATGAAATCAAAAATTGTAACGTTTTAATTAAAAACTACACCGACCATGAAAAAGAGTCATTCTCATCTTACACATGCAAACAAAAAATTCTCATTCAACATAAAATTGGCCTACAATTGTGTCACACGTGGTGCTTTCTTAACCATATTATTGCATTATTCATTATTATGTTTGAAATTTGAAAATTTTCATTTGACAAATTATTGTATTTATTATGCTGTTTATGCACATGATATTTGAAAAAAATGAGAACTATATGAGAGGACTAAACCACAAATGCTTAAGTGGGCGGCAATAGTATACATGATATATATATATATATATACATGATATATATATTCTTAATATATATATATATATCAAGATAAAACTTAGTGTATTTCTTCAAATGTTTTTCGTATGGTTCTTAATATAAAATTAACTTGTGTGAGTATAATAAATTTTGAAAAAATTATGGATTTAATAAAATCATAATTTGTTATTTTAAAAACCATACAAAAAATACATAAAGAAATGCACCTAAATTTTATGCAATGTCGCAATTCTAAATACTTATCATTATTTTTGTCTTTATCATTTGCCACCCCCTACTCTTTATTATTTTTATGATGGTCCATTGAAGATGATGTTCATTTTGTTAACGATCATAAAGAGTATAAATTAACTTATGATGGTCCATTGAAGATGATGGTCCATCATAAAGAGTATAAATTAACTTATGATGGACCATCATAAAGAGTATAAATTAACCATACAAAAAATACATAAAGAAATGCACCTAAGTTAATGCTTTTTTGGTCATTTTTGTTTGTAAATTACTAACAAAAGAAGCATTAAGATGCGCTTGAATTTAAGGTGTCTTGCAGATAAGGATGGAAATAGTGGGTCCGAGTAAGATTTTGTAAGGTCAATTTTGCTTGTCAAAAATTTAAGGCTTAAGAGTGACTTGTAACTTGGAGTGTTATATACTTATATTTACTTAAATAGTCTAACTTGATAGGCCTAACAAACTTTCTTACAACTTGTAATTTGAAACTTTAGCTAAATGGACATCTAAACAAGCATTAACTTTCTCTATTTTAAAAAACTTCGGTATAAATTATAGGTTAAATCATAGTTTCCAGTAAATCAATAAAAACTATTCTTATTCCTTTTCTTTTTTATGGATTATAATTATATTGGTATGAAGTATACACCGATGTTAACGATGACTAATCTTTGTCGGGAAATCTGTGTGGCACACAAGGTGAGTTTTTCCCTCCTAACTGAATTTTTTTCATACGTCTGAATCAGAAATCGAACTTCTGACAACATGCTTAAGATGACCAAATTCCTTACAACTTAGATAAATTCATTGTTGATAACTATTCTCATTTCTACTAGTAGATTCGATCACTAAAAGGGCTATTTATCCTTATTTTATTGTTTGATTTTTACAATAAATACCAAATTTTTGTCATTTATTAATATATTATGACTAATTTTCGCCGAAAAACTTATAACATACATAAAATAGGTTCTCTCATTCTTAGGCCTCGCTTGGCCCGACTTATTTTCTTCTTTTTTTCTTCTCCTTAAAAATAGTAAAGAAGAAAAAAATTGTGTTTGACTTTTTTTTTTTTTTTTACTTCTTTACTTTATTTCTCTAATACTTTTAAGGAGGAATAGTGTCAAATATAATTTTATACTTCTTTATTTCGTTTAAGCTAAAATAAAAAGTAAAAAATAAGCCGGGTCAAACGGAGTCTAAATAAATTTGTTAGCCAAAAATCAAACTGCCAATTATTTACTCAACAGGTCCAAAACTCTTAAGCTTCATTCACTAAAACAATACATCTTCAACCAATTGCGGATAAGATTAAATTGAAGTTGTCAGCATGGAAAGCTTCTCTTTTATCCATTGTTGGAAGAGTTCAACTTGTAAAGGCAGTGATTCAAAGCATGTTAATGTATAGTATATCTTTGTATTCCTGGCCTGCTGCTTTGATCAAAGAGTTGGAAAAATATATTAGAAACTTCATTTGGAGTGGTGACATTGACAAAAGAAAGTTAGTAACTGTTTCTTGGAAAAAAATGTGTCTGCCTTATTCCCAAGGTGGATTAAATCTTAGATCTTTATCTAAGTTAAATTCAGCTACTAATCTCAAACTGTGTTGGACCCTAATTAATTCTCAAAGCTCTTGGGCCTCCTTGCTAAGGGATAGAGTTCTGAGGTCTAGAAGAACTATAAATCATCACATATATTCCTCCTTATGGAGTAGCATAAAGAATGAGTTTCCAACTATTATGGACAATTCTGCTTGGCTTCTTGGTGATGGTGAAGATATAAGTTTTTGGAATGATAGTTGGTGTGGTTTACCTATCTCAGTGCAACTTAATATACCAGATCAGATCAGTCAATCACTAGTCTCTACTGTTAGTGATTTTATTGTTGATGGGATTTGGGTGATTCCTCCTCAATTATCTATCTTATACCCAAATTTGACCTCTATTGTATCACAAGTTTCTATACCGAGCTTCCCTGCTAAAGACAAGATCTTATGGAAACATACTGATGATGGCGACTTACAGCTCAAGGAAGCTTATCAGTTCAATCTGTTGCAAAATCAGGAGCTGGTCTGGGCTAAAGCTATCTGGAGCATTGATATTCCTCCCTCAAAATCTCTGCTGGTTTGGAGAATTATGCATGGTAAAACACCAACTGATGAAAATCTTATGTCTAGAGGTTGTTTTATTCCCTCAATGTGCAATCTATGTAACAGTAATGTGGAATCTTCCTTCCACATTTTCTTTGAATGTTCTTATGCCATCAAGCTCTGGTCTTGGCTTGCTGGTTGTATTAATCAGGTGATTCAGTTCTCATCCATGGAAGATATGTGGAAGCTTTGTAATTTGCAATGGTCTCCTCAAAGTAGAGTTGCTATGACTGCTGCTATTGTGAATCTGTTGAATATAATTTGGCTTGCTCGTAATCAATCAAGATTCAACAATACCTTCATTTCTTGGCAGAATGCTATCTCAATGATCATTACCAACACTGCTTTATCAGGTAACAACACAAAGAAAACCTCTTCAAACTCCATTAGAGATTTTTCCTTCTTGAAATTATTTGGTATCACAATTCATCATCCTAGAGCTATGGTTGTTAAGGAAATTATATGGCAACCTCCTCTTGTGTCTTGGATTAAATGCAATATTGATGGTGCCTCTAGTGGAAATCCAGGCATTGCTTCTTGTGAAGGAGTGTTTAGAAACTCTGATTCAGAATTTATTTCTGCTTTTGCTGAACCTTTAGGGGTGGCTTCCTCTTATTTTGCTGAGATGAGTGGGGCTTTAAGAGCTATTGAGATTGCTTTTGCTAACAATTGGACTAACTTTTGGTTAGAATCTGATTCTTCCTTAGTGGTTAATGCTTTTAGAAATCCTAACAATTCAGTTGCTTGGTTATTAAGGAATAGATGGAAAAATATGTTAGGTATGCTGGCTCAAATGAATTGCATTGTCACTCATGTTTATAGAGAAGGAAATGTTGCGGCTGACATCTTAGCCAATTTTGGATTGACTGCTTCTGGTTACACCACTTGGTACACTGCTCCTGGCTTTCTTAATGTTGCTCTAGCTAGCAACAAGCAAGGATTGCCTAGTTTTAGAATTTGTAATGATTAGTAGAGTTTTGGTTGGGTCCCCTCTACTTGTACATATTGCTCTCTTTTTAATATAGTTTTGGTGTGGCTTGCTCCTTGCAGCCACCTTTTGATCTTAAAAAAAAAAAAAACTTAATATTTGTCCTTATTTTATGTCCATATAATAAGATTTCCGGTTTAAAAAAAAAAAAAAAAAAAGAACATTGCTTGAGTGGCATATTTGTTGTCCATGTCAGGAGAGTGGGTAGAAAATTAAGAACAAGACATATTGATGTCAAATAATTGAGGTGGCCCCATTCTATTAGTCAGCCTGTCACATATCATACTCCACACAATTGATTATCATGACAGACTGTAGGCTTCCAAGTATTTATTGTTTCTTTATTCTTTTTTATTTTATCAAATATTGTTTCTTTATTCTACTGGTAATTATTTATATTTTTTTAAAGGTTTATTCTAATTATTTGTATTAGGTCTAAACGGGAATTCAAGTGTAGCAATTCATCTAACCAATGGAATTGTGGTTCAAGTCTTTGAATTATGCTCAAAATTAAACTAGAACTAGTACTAATAAAAAATATTATCATGATTTTTTTTTTTGTATGAGATGCTATTATCATGAATTGTGATGGAAATTTTATAGCATCATTTCATCACACAGCTAGGATTGCACGTGGTAATTACATGATTTAAAAATTATCCAACAATAATGTATTTATCAAATTTTCTAGAAAAAAAAAATCATATTAGTTTCAAATAGTATTATTTTAAATCCCTTAAAAAAATTATTACACATCCAACCTAAAAGGTATAAAAATTAAAAAATTCGAACAACTATGATTCTGCCTCTGCCACCTATGTTAGTAGTCTATCAAAAACAGAACTTTTCTTATGCATGTCATCAAAATCATCTAATAGAATGTATTCTAAACATTTTAGCAATTCTCTTTTTAATATACTTCTCTCACGAGCTTGAAGCATTGCATTTACTATACTTACAGTTGAAAAATATCATTGTGTATTAACTACATAGGTAGAAACAGCTAGGTCCTGGATTCGATCTAGTTTAGATAAAATCATTTGATTATTAATTTGGACATGCAACAATGTTAATTTTATATTAATTTTACTTGCTAACAAAAAAATAGACGTGGTATGAATAATTGCGTGCATTTCCTTGACTTGTGCTCAAAAGTGTTAATATTATTCGTTTAGTTTGGACTTAGGCCTGTTGAATAAAAAAAAAAAAAATCAAATCAAATCGTTTAGTTGATTTAAAACAGAAACAAAAGGCAAATCCAAATTATGAGTTCCTTGGTTTCACTATTTCATAATAGAAGTATTTACAAATTTGACTATGTAATATAGAAACATATCAGAGACAAATGACATCAATAATTGCATTCAATCTCTGATAATTCCTACATGCCCAAATAATTGTCTTAAACAACGTCTCACTATTCATTGAAGATTGCTCTTCCCACCCCCCCTAACTCTTTTTCACCCCCCTAAAACCCAAAATTACCCCTGAAAATTCAAAAAATTTGAACGAAAAAGTACGGATCTTGCGATCCGTCCTTTTTTCAACGTACCATTTTTCAACGTAGGGGTGGAAAATTTATGTAAAAATATGGCCCGCGTAGTCCGTCCTTTTTTCTTAGGGGCATTAAGGGAAACTCGGGGGGTGGAAAAGAAAACCGGGGGGTGGGAAGAGCAATCTTCCTATTCATTTACAAATATGGACGCAAGATATGATAATTGGGCACTACATTTGGGCCTTATTATAGCCCAAATGAAAAAACAATCAAAAGTCAGCAAGACCATCTTCTTCGCATTCTTCATCTTCGAATATGGTCTCTAACTTAGGAGTATTGGAGGGTTTCCAAGGGAACTCCAGCAGTGAAGGTGCAACCTCCACCATCCATGGCTTCATCGCGGGCCTTTGCTCTCTTGCCATTGCAGCTTGTTTATATCAATATATAGCTCAACGAGGGTATTTGTGACGCTTGATGAAGCTTTATTATTATTGTTATGTCGGTCTCTCTCTATGTCCTAGAATGAAACACAGAGAGAGATAATGGGGACAAAAAAAGTGTAACTATTTAAAAATTAACCTTAAGGTTTCTTTGAGAGATATTTGATGAAAACTATTGATCGATCGAATGAATCAACATTGATAAATTAAGAGCACTATATATACATATGTAAAGTGGTTTAGATCACCGTTGTAAACAAAAGGAGAAGAGCAAAATATGCAACAAATTGAGACAATGTGGGGGTAGAAAGCTAAGAACGAGAGGAATTTGGTGGCAAATAGCCTCCAAACCAACAATAAAGAACAAATATAGAGAATTTGTTTCATGTGATTGTTAAATAAGGAAAACAGAGGAACGAGGGGATTAAAATGCCTTAAAATAGGAAGAGGATGGTATAGTGCATCAAGTATGGTAAAAACAATCCATTATTGTAACCAAAAATACAGTATATGATAAAATTATAATGTGGAGTGTTATAAAAAAAATGTGGACTTCAAAGGTAAGAGAAAAAAAAAATATTCCAAGGTGTATATTTCCATGTATTTAAAAACAAAAATATACGCATTTCTTGGCAAAACCTTTTTTAGTCCTGTGGCTAGAGGTGTAGATGGTTTAGATTTTTTAATCAAACTAGAATTTTAAAATAAATAAATAAATTATAGAATTGAAAAACCAAACTACATCATTTCTTCAAATCCGGTTTGGTTTTCTTTGGTGATAGGAATCCATCCAAGAAGAGCAGAGATATGGAGAGGTTAAAAACTTGAACAAATTTTTCCAGTCTTTCCATAACTGAATTTGGATATGGTTATGGGCCACTTATCCGATTATAACTAACACCCATACCACTACCAGTGGTCTGATCATAAAGTGCAGTAAAACCAATAGTACATCCAGGGAAGATGCTCATGCTATAGCTAGGATGCTTAATAATTCACACTGACACCATATATTAGCTTTGTAATTCTACCTCCTAATGCACAACATTTCATGCATCCGACCACAAGATTATCAATTCAAATTTCCTAATGTAACAGCAGGTTGCAGTAATATAGCTGTGCCGTCCAATTTTAATTTAACGGCCAAGGTTGTTTAACTAAAAAAATGCAAAATTTTCAATCTAGACCATCCGATCTAAGATTAAATGCTAAGTTTTAAAATTGTGTTACTACATGTAATAAATAGAGCAACAAATCCTGGTCCTAAGATTACCATTATCATATCCAATAAATTATCTACACCATCATGCTACATTAACATTTTTATTGACAGAAGTAAGGAAAATGAGGTATAGAAATAACACTTTTAGTTCGGTGAGGAAAATGAGGGACACGATTTCAGCTAACTTTTCTGCTTAGGGTTTAAGTAGAAACATAGACAACAGAACAAAAACACACATCTTATGAACAGAAACTTAATACAAGAATTCTGATTCAGTAAGGAAAATGAGAAAACCATTTCAGCTAACTTTCTTGCTTATGGTTTCAGTAGAAACCGAGGTGCATAACATACACAGTAGAACAAAAAACACATCTTATGAATAGAGAATTAGAAACTTAATACAAGACACTCTAAAACAGAGGCATATTTCTTCATACCTATTCAATTCCATTTCAAACAAAATGAGCATTGAAGATGACAAAATGTCGTCCATTTGAGATAACAAAATGCCTAATCCTAAAGCCTGTCAATTTGAGGAGCCGAGGTTTGCTCAATTTAGAGTACATCCATTTAGTCCTTTTAAGTGCATGGATGTACACCACGTGGAAAAAAAAAATCTAAGGGCCGAGATAAAAAAACACATTCAGGTTCCCTACTTCCCTCTTTGTCCTTCACGCTAACCGACTCTTCCTTCTTCCTCCCATGGCGGCTGCTGCCATCGATCTCCATCCCATCGCCGCCGCTCAGTACCACTCCCCTTCGTCCCTCTCAGGTCTCACCGTCTCCCCTCTCCCTTCTTCGTATCATCACTGGTCGTCGCCCAAATCGCTTTTCTGAGTCATGGCCTAATTTTGTTCAAATAAGTTTCTCGTGATATTATTTTGTTTGATTTGTGACAGCGGCGGTGCTGGATTGGTTCAAAAGCATAACACAGTGGTTCACTCATGATATATTAAGAGAGAAGAGAAGAGAGAAAAGTGATTTGGGCGTTGCAATGAACGGCGACGCAGTGCTGGCGAAGATGGGCGGCGGCGGCGGCCATGAAAGGAAGAAGGAATGTCAATCTAACTCTCCAACTTTTAATCTCATCCCTTCAATGGTTTTCTGGACACGTGTCAGACATCCATGCAATTAAAAGGACTAAATGGATATACTAGCCTAAATGGAGCAAACCTGAAATCCAATTTGAGATAACAAAATGCTAAAGCTTGTGTCCAGATAACAAAATTACAAACAAATGCAAAAATGTGAAACAATCCATTTCAAACAAAAAATCTTCCTTTAAAATTTCAGCCATCAAATTTGTGTCTCAAAGTGTGATCAACATCCACCTAATCAGTGAAACCAAATGAAAAAATATGTTTTCTCCTATAGGATGTTAGCATTTCTATTGTTGTGGACAAAACGTACTTCTAATTGTAATAAATGACACTTCAAATAAGAGGACAAGCTGTCCCTGTATCACAGGAGCAACATCCAAACAAAGCAATTAATTTAAGGCTATCTATCAAATTGCACCAATGAAGTAAATGTAAGATAACCCCAGGGATTTACTAGCTATGATTTTCTCTGGAGAGAAAAACACAACAATGGATGGACCTGCAAATTGATTCCTGCAGTGCCAGAATCTCACAGTAGAAAATCTCAACTATTCGATTACAATCCTCAGAACAACTTAAACTAGAATGCAACGTTTAAAAAACCCAATCAGATAGTTCAACCAGCTGCATAATGAATTAGCACTGTCTACAGACTACAATTAAGCAATTTGAATAGTTCGATTTCGGTTTTGTCTCGGTTCTAGCGGTTTAAAACATATCCTGAGAAGTCTCTCCGGTTTGGTGTCCTATCCTGATTTTAAAACAAAACAGCATTGCAAAATATTAACCTAATCAAACTGCTAAAGGTTGCTACTGCAAGAGATGACCAAATTAACATCATCGAAACCATTTCCGAATCACAAACAATGAGAGCATAAACTCGTCTTAACAAAAGGATGCACACTGTGCCAAACAGCTCTCAAACGCAATCTAATTAACTAGTACTATTATCAAACACAATACAATCCAAATAAAGTGTTACACTCAAACCACAAAACAAAAATATATATCAGGTAAAAAAAATCCTAATTTAACATTAGCAAATAACTATGAAGCACGGACACTCCTCAGATTAGTCGAGTCTCATGTTGGACACATGTTGGTGTTTCGACACTTATGATTACACTTAATTATGTCATTTTCTCAAATTATTATCGGTGTCGACACCGACACTTACTAATACACTTAATTGTGTCATTTTCTCAAATTATTATCGATGTCGACGTGTCAGTGTCGTGTCAATGTCTTTGTCCATGCTTAATAGGTAAATAATCTAAACCAGCAAATAAAACATCTCAAAACCATCTAAATTACTCAAATGCTAATCTTAACCAGCAGATAAAACCTCTCAAAATCATCTCAATTACTCAAATACTAACCCAAATTAACAAAATATTCAATAATTCCAAAAATGTATGCAGGAAAAAAAAAGTTTAAAAGAAAAACCACCTACTTAATCCTATGGAATTTCAACATCTCCATCATCAATCTCCTGTTGCAAATCCTTAGGATCTTTACCATCAACAGTACAACCAACAGAAACACAAGTTCCAAGAATCTCCTTAACAGTTCCAGAAAGTTCCTTCGCCATTGATCTAGGTTTCATAACCTTAGCAATTTCAATAACATCATCAAGTGAAATATTCCCATTGTGTTTGATATTCTTAACCTTCTTCCGATCACGTTCAGGCTCTTTCAAAGCCTTGATAACAAGCGCTGCCGCCGATGGAACAACCGAAACCTTCGCCTGACGATTTTGGACAGTGAGTTTCACTGTAACCCTTAAACCCTTCCAGTCTTTGGCTGTTTCTTTAGCAATGTCTTCTCCGATCTTTTTAGGAGAGAGACCGAGTGGACCGATTTTGGGAGCGAGTGAACTCGCTGCACCTACCTCGCCGCCGGTGACTCTGACGTATACTTCAACCACCTGTGACGGGTCAAGCTTTGGCGGCATTGTTGCGGTGTGTAACAATTAGGGTTTTGGGAAAACGAGGGTTAGAGAGTACGAAAATCGTTTTATACAGGTGTGTTGCGGTTTACATTTGGGTCGGTTTTCCGCCAAATTTGTTATCCGGCTCGGTTAAAAATTAAGGGTGTGTTTTTGTAACACAAAATAAGCACTTATAAGCTTAAATCAAGGGAGTATAAGCTTGTTTCATAAAATTGAAGGTGTTTGGTAACCATCTTTTTTTACAATCTTATATTTTGTTTTAGATGTTATTTCAAGTAGCGTTTGAGGTTATAGTTTATTATTTTTTATCTATTATTCCAATTTTTACCTTATTATTTTAATTTCTTTATTTTTAAAAAAATAAAAAAAATTATTCACTAAAATAATCAGATACTTTTATGTCATTTTATAATTACAACGGTTAAATTTATCAGACACTTTAATTTCATTCTAATAATTTTTTCAGCTATCTTATAGCTTAATTGTACCAAACAGAACTTAAGATGTTTGATTTATGAATCATCTCATTTATTTTTTGTCTTTATATTTTTGAGTAATGTGGAATTTTAAAATTAAGATAGTTCAACTATTTAAATTGATTTCACTTTAAAATTGATATAAGTTAATTTGGAAAGATTAGTTTTTGTAATCGGATATAGTGCTATTTTGGTTCATTAATAAAAACTAAGTTATTTTTAATTTGGATCATGCTAACCGGTGCCCCCGGGGCACTGGTTAAGAAAGTCAAAAAAAGAAAGTTTGAAATGGAATATAATATTTTTTAAACTTTTGAGGAGTTGACTGCACACACTCCAATATTATATTATTATATTTGCTTCTTTAAACAATGCCCTAGGGGCAGTGCTCCAGAAACACTGTTTAGCATTTTCCTTTTAATTTTAAGAGAATGTTATTGGAAAGTTTGGAGAGTGAGTAATAACATACTAATATTTTAGAACCATGCAAAAGATTGAAACACCACCTAAAATCTTAAGACGTAATAAAGCAAACCTAAAATATTAAGATATCGGTTGAATTGGCCACCTTGCTTGTGGGACTGACTAATCTCAAATGAAACCAACAATATTGTAGGTGTCTTGTAAGGTTGTTGGTTGAAATTATAGTAGTACATATTAAAAAGTATGACGTCGTTTACAAAATGTATTAGTCGGGAATTAAAAAAAATAAAATGCATTTGCCATAATCGGATGCTGATTGTTCACTATCATCCGTCACAATCCGCACCCAACGAACTCGCACAATGCTGTGGTCGAAAATGGGTCATGATTATTGTCATCGGTTGTTCGTCGGTTTTGGCCTTTTTGGCCCGAAACCGCCCGAATCGAACCGTGCTTAACCTTAGAGGCAAACACCTAGGTTTGAAGTTATATACATCAGACGATAAATCCTCAAAGAAATTTAAAACGAAAGGCCCAGAACAATAAGAATTCCAACTCCCTTTTGCTGCACAATTGAACTCACTTACTCACGTATGTGTGTATGGCAAGGAAATGGAAACAAAGAAGGATATCTAAAGATCTCGAACTTTGCCACTATCAAAACGCCAAACACCCAAGAATAAAGGCCTCATTCCGATGCAAAAACGTGACTCCGACATAGCATTTACTCCCTGACAAAATAAGTAAAATTTAATTTTTTTTAGGTTCAATAAAAGTAAAATTTACTTATTTTGTCAGAGATGAGTACTCATTATCAAATCGGATCTCCAAACCTAGAGTAGACACACTTTAGGATTCAAACACCATTTAAATTTTTAACACATGACATGACTAATAACAACTCATACCACAAACCAAACGAAAATCACCATCCACTCAACAAAAACCAAATAATCCCTATGATGATTTCAAAAGAAATCCAGCACCATTGCATCTTCCTATGAAGAAAAAATCTCAAGTTATTTTACGGAACATAGAAATTCCAATCGCTTCTTCCTCCAATCGCTTCTTCCTCCAATCCATTGCATCTTCTTCCTTCTTTGAATGTCGTGGTATTTTTAGACCCATGATCAATATGATTTGCTAATTTCTATTGGTAGTGTGCTCTAGAGCAATACATTTCTCGATGAAACTAAATTCAAGAGAGATTTTATTTGCTCTCAGACATAGAATTTTCAAATTTATTCAATTATTTTTTAATTTTATGCGATATTGAAGAAATGGAAAATATAGTTATGTCCAATAAAATTAAAATTGAAAAATAAAATATAGTACATTAGAAGAGATGATGACATCAATCTTTATACAATTAAAAAGAAAATAAAGATTGGACTAGGAATTCTAGTTGAAAGTATTCGTTCTCTTGTCTTCGTACTACACTACAACTAAAACCAACTAGAGTTCCTAAGATTCACTTTTTCCACTGCCGCAGACAACAAAAAGGAAAATAAAAGATTTACTTATAAGTTTATAACAGATGTTCGAGTCACTGTTTAACATTTACTTATAAAAAATACCCGCTGATTGTTATTATAAAAAAAAAATATTTTTAATGTTTGATGAATATGGGCTACATTATTGTTTAAATATATCAAATGTTATATAGTATTAATCAGGGCCGGCCCTGAGACAGGGCATGCAGACCCATAGCTCAGCGCCTCAAAATTCATGGGTCCTTAAAATTCATGGGCCTCATTTTTTTTTCAAGCTCAACATATTAAAAATAGATCAAATATTATTTGAAGATGCAATATTATAAAAAACTTAAATTGTGGAGTTCTAGTGGTGGTACTTTTTGGTTTTCTCTTATTTTAAGAGAACGGAAAAATCAAATAAATAGTGATGAAGGGAGTGAACACACTACAACCAACAAAATTGGCAAAATTACACGTATGGTCCTTTATCTTATTTTTTGTAACGATATAGTCATTTATCTTTCGTTTGTAACGATTTGGTCATTTATCTCTCAAAACCGTAACACTTTGGTTCTTTTTGTCACTTCTGTTTAAGAAGATGTTGACAGGTCAGTTCAATTACTGACGTGTTAATAAAACTGAAATAAACATTATCTATGTGGAATTTACACCTTGGCATACTTTCTTACTCATAAAATGTAGAAACAAACATAAGTTGGTTTTTCCCCAACAAACATAAGAGAAATTGGAATTCTCAATGGCTTTAACCGCTCCAGTTCTTCAAATTCAAGAAGCTGCAAATACGAGTTTCAGTCGCAATGATTTTGCACTAGACTGCTTTTGTCAAGTGAAAGTAGGTAACGAAGGTCCAAACAAAGGCAAGAAATTTTGGGGTTGTAGAAACTTTGTGGTGAGTTTATGAGTTTGCAATTTATGTTTATGGATTTTCAATTCTGGTGGGTTTATGGGTTTTATGAGTTCATGGATTTTAGAAACATTTGGAGTTTTGGTGTTGCTTCTTCTCTTTGTGTTTTGTTTCTGTGTGCGTTGTCTTTACTTCTTCTGTTTGTGTTAACAAGTAATGGAACGGTGTGTTAAACGGTGTTAAGTCCACGTCACTAGTAAAATAGACACATCAGCGTTCTGGTTCACGAAAGTGACGAAAAGGACCAAAGTGTTACGGTTTTGAGAGATAAAGGATCAAATTGTTACAAACCAAAGATAAAGGACCAAATCGTTACAAAAAAATAAGATAAAGGACCATACGTGTAATTTTGCCAACAAAATTTTTATTTTTTTTGACGCACAAGCAAGAAACAATTTTTTTACGCAACCAACAAATAATTGAAACACTACATAATATATTTAGATAATATATACCCATTCATATTAAATATTTGGATAATATGAATCCATTCTTATTGAATATTTGGATAATATAAATTATTTGATCAAAATTGTGGTTCTTTTTATAAAATATTTTTTTTTCTATAACTTCACTATTTTATTTTATTTTAAAAAAAACTACATTTTATTATTTCTTTGAAAATGAAGAATTAATTTATAAAATTAAGTTGCAAATTTTATTAAAAACACTATCAACTTTTAATGATATTGACTCGAAGGTGTATTTTGTTATTATTGATTTGAAAGTCATTATTTTTTTACATTATTGATGTTGTTTATATTTTAAATAAAAGATTACTCTTTTAAAAAAATTATTGGTTCATTTTTAATGATATATCGATTAATTTTTTATTTATCGATTCAATTTCAACATTATGGAATGACTTTATTTTAAAAAAATGTTTTTTATCAGGGATTTATTTTTATTATTTGTCTCGGACCTCCAAAATATCAGAACCAGCCCTACTATCAATTTAAATATAGAAAGAAAACTATGCCAAAGAGTTCTTCAAATCAAACACACTAATAAAATAAAAATACGCAAATTAAAGAATAAATTTTGATTAAAGTTTGCTCTAGAAAATGACAAAGAAGTGAGGAATGAATAAGAGATAGGGTACCTGAGTCCCTCCATTTTAAGAGTAAGGCTCCGTTTGAAAAAGGGGAAAGAAAGAGGGAGGAAAGAAAATTACGCAAATTAATAAATAAATTTAGACAAACTTTAATCTAAGTTCATTCATTAATATCCGTGATTTTCTTTCTTTCCTATTTCTTTCTTGAAAACCAAACGGACCCTTATAATACTAATTTAGAAAGAGATGAAAACTATTGGCATGTCGCATTTGAGAGGACAGGTGAAACACTCCAGCTGGCAGAAAATGGAAAGCGATGCAAAACACTTGATCCAAGTGACTATACTTTCTTCACGTGCCATCACGCCTTTTCACTCCTTTCTCACGTAACCTCCACTTCACACATGTCATCATCTTGAACCTCTAAATAAACAACACAAGTGGACCACTTTTTTCCAACCCCCAATCTCCTCGTAACAATATATCCATATCCCCCTTTCCAACTTTACCCTCATTCAATCACTTCATTCCAATATTTAAATTTAAATACTCTTTTTAGTAGAGATATTATTTATTAATTGTGTGGTTAATTTTGATTTTTCAAATTTCAAATTTTTAGACGAATAAGTGAAAGAATCAGAACTTGAAATATTTGCATTTCATAAATTATAATGTCCTTAACTGAAGTATACGTACGAGGACGGACAACATATAGTGATATAATTAAGGTATATTTGAAAAAATAAAAAACATGTATAATTAGAAAATGAACTTATGTTTAGGAACATTTTTTAATAAAATGAGTGCTTATATTTAGGCATAATTAAAGAGTATACTTCGAAGGATTGCTTGATATTAGTATAGAGGTGAATATCTTAAAATTATGATAAATTACTTCTATTCAAGGTTGTCAGAATCGAGAGTTTACGTTAACTCTTTTTGCCTAGATAAAATCGAAACGTAAAATCGTCGATTTTACCTCATATTAAAATAATATTAATTTTATATACATAACATGTATATATACTTATATAATACTATAATGCATTAATAATTTAAAATTTCAAAGCTAAAATATACTAAATCACCATAATAAAATGTAATATTCATAAAAATTGGATTTTTTCAAAAAAATTGTCAATTTTTTATTTTTTTTTTAAAAAAAAAGGTAAAATCGTCTCAAATAATTAAAACCAAGAATTTTACACGATTTCGCTATGATTTTACACGATTTTATAGATTTTACTACGAGTAAAATCGTATAAAATCGTTCCCGATCACGATTTTACCAGAAGACGATTCTACCAGCGATTTAACTCGTTTTTGCTACCTATTATTATAGTGATTGTTATAGTTATTACCGTATTTTATAATGAAATGTTATAACATTGTAATTGACTTTTGCAAAGTCATTGATATTTCGGTAAGTGTATGAAATGCCAAATATTCTAGACTGGAGGGAGTATTTTAGTAAGTATAAATAACAAATTTAATAAATGTGAAAATAAAAAAAATTTGATCAGGGTTGCACTAATAAATAACAAATTTAACAAGGTAATAAAAAATCAGACCGGACATTGAACAATTGTGACTATCGGTTCAAAATTTAAAGGTTCAACCAGGGTTGCACTATTTCATATCATATTTTGATCATATTTTTCTACTAATAAATAAAAACAAATACTACTCCCTCTAGTCCTAATTACAAGAAGAAATATACTTCTTAGATTCATAAAATGTTTGATGTATTTGGACTATATCTTGGACTATGTCTATATACATCAAACATTCTATAAATCTAAAATGTAGATTTCTTCTTATAATTAGAACCGGCGAGAGTAACATATAAAATATTTTTTTAAATTTAAGTATTACATATAAAATGTTGAATTTATTTGGATAAATATTTTTTAAATATTATTTTTTTAAATTATTGTTACAATTAACTATATTAATGATGAAAATTATCCAATAGGATAAATATCAATTAGTTTACCAAAAAAATAGTGTTAAATTAATTTGACCGATTCAATCTCTATAATCTAATCAAGGGTGTAACTGTAAATTGCATCACTCGGTCTTATCCACTCCAAAATGCACACACACAAGTCTATACGCAAAAGAAAACAAACCTAACCATTTTCTTTCCTTTTTCAAAAACCACACACAAACTCTATAAAAACCACATCATATACAAATTTGTTTTTACCAAAACCAAATCACAACACAAGAACATCATCATCATCATCATCATCATCATCATCGAATTCACTCACAAAAAAACATGGCAACAACAACAACAACAAACCATCGATTCCTTCCTAATTCAACAGACAACAATGTTTCTGTAACCGTCACTGAGTCATCACTATTCGAGTTCGACGAGTCCGAACTCTACAACTCATCAACTCGTTCTAATTTCAATTCCAATTCCCCTGAATTTCGCAAAACGATTCACTCCTCTCGTTTTCACGGCACAAAGTCATCTTCCGGTGGTCGCATCGGAGATCCGTCGTCGCTGCCGATCAACGTTCCGGATTGGTCGAAGATTCTTGGAGATGAATACAGACAGAAATCACAGAATCGAATGATGAACTACGACGACGGTTACGATGAAGATGAAGGAGATGATGAAATTATTCCGCCGCATGAGTTTCTTGCTAGAAAGAGAATCGCTTCGTTTTCTGTTCATGAAGGAGTTGGAAGAACTTTGAAAGGACGCGATCTTAGTAGGGTGAGAAATGCGATTTGGGCTAAAACCGGTTTTCAAGATTAAACCGGATTATATTGGATTGGACTTCACCAAATCATTGAAACTTGTTTTTGTTATAATTTCTAATTGTTTTTTGTGGAGTCTTTGATTTTGTTAATTTTTGAGGATTTTATTTTTTTTTTTAGTAAATTCTCAAAGAATTTTGAATTGTCTTGAGATGTTCTTTTACGATATTGTTAGTACTATTTTTATGTTATCATCAATGTCATCATCATTTTTATTCATCAATGTTAATTTTAATGTATCTTAAAGAATATTTTAGTAATTTTAGTAAATATAAATAACAAATTTAATAAATGTGAAAATAAAAGAATTTTACTTATAAAAATTGGAGGAAGTACCTGATCTACGAAAAAAAGAAGAAGCTTTGATTGAGTTTCTATGACTGGGGATGAGGGACCCTGTTGTAGAAGTAGTTCAATGATTGGTGAGGTTTTGGTTTTACTTTTACACTTTGTACGGTACTTCGTCTCGTATATAAACAATTTTTTATTTTTTAGATTCATCAAATAATAAATATATCTAGGGTCTGTTTGGCAAGGTCAGAAAACTGACTTATAGCTTATGTCTTATAGCTTATAAGCTAAAAGACTTGTTTGGTAACAGTTTTTATTTACTGACTTATAGCTTATTTTACTGACTTATAGCTTATTTTTCATAAGCTATTTCAAGTAGCTTATGAGCTTATAGCTTATAGCTTATCATTTTTTCTTCCATTTTTACCCTTGTTGTCTTAACTAAAATCCACTTTTACCCTTTATAATTTATTTTAATTTAAAAGAAAATAATTATGGGCTTAGAATAATACAAACTATCTCCATCTATATTTCTTTTATAAAAAAAGCGATGTTTGATATATATGTAGGATATATTCGGTATTAATGTAATATATAATACGTTTCTGTTTAAAAAAAAAAAAGTAATACACAGTACGTATGATTTCGTTATCCATATCATTTTCTCTTCCAATTTTACCCTTATCATATTACTTAAACTCCATTTTTACCCTTTTTATATAAAATAAAATAAATAATATATTCAAGTTCTAATTTATATTTTGTTAGACGCCACAGTATTGTATATTCCAATTCCAATCCAATTTGTACTATTGGATCATATTTATATTTCAATGACATGATCAATTTTTGGAAAATGCAATTGTCATTGCATTTCAAAAATAATATTTACTTATAAATATAAAAAGTATACATTTATATATAATATTAAGTTATATATAATGAAAATAAATAACTTGCATAAAAATAATGAAGATAAATATTGATTTAATTTGATTTGAAATAAAATAAAAATACTATATAAATGTTTAAAAATTAATTATAAATAATTAAGGTATTTTTTATAATATATTAAAGTATCTTAACTATTAAATTAATATCAATTTTAATATGAATTAAGAATACCCTTTTATGTAATTTTACATTTATCAGCTAGTTAACCGCTAATTTTACCAAACACTTCAATTAGCTTATCAGCTATAAGCTATCAGTCATCAGCTATAAGCTATAAGTCATCAGCCATCAGCCATAAGCTAGCTTATCAGTCATCAGCCATTTTTACCAAACAGAGCCCTAGTTTATAATTCTGACTAAATTCATTTGTTATTGAATGAACCTAAAAAAAGAAATATTGGTTATGTAGAAGACCGGAATGAGTACTTTGAATGAGGAAGAAATATCAAGGTCATACTCATAGTGGGGAGTATATCCAAAACTGGACTATGATTTGCTTTGCTGCAGTCGGCAAAGTTCGACTATGTTGTTAATCCTTGACCGTTTGACTATGATCTGAGATTTGGTTTAAATTTGGATAGTTTGATTAAGATCGGAAGATGAATGTGGGTACAAGGTGACTAGAAGGAACATAATTTATTCAAATTACTCTTTTTATAACAAATAAAATATAAGTAAATTTTGGTTGTATAATTTGTAACAAAATAATCCCTCCAATTTATATTATTCCCCCATTTTGATTTATATGCGATTTGTACCGTATGATTTAACATCAATTGTTGTAATCTTTTAGTGCATCAAACTTTATAACCCAAATTCCAAAAGTAATTTATTTCATATATTTAGAATCGAATGAAGTATAATGTTCATAACTTTTTGGAGAGGGGAGGGAGAGAAAGACTTGTAATTTAACTAATTGGTTACTAAAAAATATTAATTGTCTCACTGTTTTATCCAAAAAATGAATTTTAACACAAATCAATTTAGGGTGAGTTTGTTTTGGATTTTTTTGAAAATAGATTTTATAGTGTTACATAATTTTGTGAAAAAAAAATTTACAAAGAATTTTTTTATAAAAGCTTCAAATCAAAATTTGGTTTGAATAGTTATTCTTAAAATGTCATTTTAGGCATTTCATCATTTTATTGAAAATTTTTTTGGATATCAAAATTTCAAAAAAATCATTTAATTTGAAGCTATTTCAAATAGATTTTCATAAAAATCATTTTTGAAATACAACTTTTTCAAAAAATTGAGATTTTGATTATGTTTTGTTATTCAATAATGTATGTTTATGTTATATGATGTCAAAATTAGTGTTTTAATTTAGAAAAAATGAATATAAAAAAACTTGTAATATTTTGAAAAACGATTTTACAAAATCCATTTTAAAAAATACAGAAAAAAAATTCATTTTCTTAAATCTAAAACAAAGGCATCCTTTGTCAAAAAAAAAAAACAAAGGCATCCTTAATTCCTTACTCCAAGAAAATGTGTAATTCCTACTTTGAAATTCCTTATCAAATGAGCCACACAAACAGAAACTCTTGCACATTGTTCGTCTTCTTCTTCTTCTTCATCTTCTTAGCAAAATGTCCTTAGAGCTGAAGAAATGGTGCTTAGCAGAAGGATTGAAATCATTGAAACATGTAAAGCTCGCTCACTGCCGTCTCCTCCGTCTCAACCTCAACCAAGACAACTACCTCCTCAACATCATCCTCCGCTCTTCCTTATTCTTATCAAACACCCAATACCCATTCCTTATTTTCCACAAAACAACAACAAACCCAAACACTTTTCTCTACAACACCATGATTCGTGGCATGGTCACGAAAGACCGTTTCCCTGAAGCAGTTCAACTTTATGTCTCAATGCATAAAGCCTCTCTTGTTCCTGATAACTTCACTTTCCCTTTTGTTCTCAAAGCTTGTGCAAGACTCAACTTTTTTCAATTGGGTGTAGCTATTCATTCTCTTGTTTTTAAAACTGGTTTTGATTATGATGTTTTTGTGAAAACGAATATTGTTTGTTTTTACTCCAAATGTGGGTTTTTAAACGATGCCCGGAAGGTGTTTGATGATATTCCTGACAAAAATGTTGTATCTTGGACTGCTATTATTTGTGGGTGTATTGAGTTTGGTCAATGTAGGGAGGCAGTTGATTTGTTTAGAGAGTTGTTGGAGACGGGTTTGAGACCTGATGGTTTTGTTATTGTTCGTGTTTTGCGGGCTTGTGCACGGTTAGGGGATTTGGAGAGTGGGAGGTGGATAGATAGGTGTATGAGTGAGTGTGGTTTGCATAGGAATGTTTTTGTGGCTACATCTTTGGTGGATATGTATGCTAAATGTGGAAGTATGGAGGAAGCGCGTTGTGTTTTTGATGGAATGGTTGAAAAGGATGTTGTTTGTTGGAGTGCAATGATTCAGGGTTATGCTTACAATGGGCTACCTAGAGAGGCACTTGAATTGTTCTTTGAAATGAGGAAGGTAAATGTGAGACCTGATTGTTTTGCCATGGTAGGTGTTCTCTCTTCATGTGCGAGGTTGGGAGCGTTGGAGTTGGGAAATTGGGCTAAGGGTTTGATGGATGATGAAGAGTTTTTGTCTAACCCTGTGTTGGGTACTTCCTTGATTGACTTTTATGCAAAATGTGGAAGCATGGAGGAGGCTTTGGGGGTCTACAAAACGATGAAGGAGAAAGATCGCGTGGTCTTCAATGCTGTTATTTCTGGACTGTCTATGTATGGACATTTTGGGGCTGCATTTGGAGTTTTTAGCCAAATGGGAAAGAGTGGAATTTGGCCGGATGAGAATACTTTTGTTGGTTTGCTCTGTGCATGCACTCATGCTGGTCTGGTTGATGATGGTCGTCGTTATTTTAATAGCATGAGTCGTGTCTTTTCTGTGACTCCTACCATTGAGCATTATGGATGCATGGTGGATCTCCTAGGCCGTGCAGGTTTGTTGGTTGAAGCACATAATTTGATCAAGGGTATGCCAATGAAGGCTAATGCTATTGTTTGGGGTGCATTGTTGGGAGGATGTAGGTTGCACCGAGAAACACAATTGGCTGAACATGTGCTGAAGCAACTCATTGAGTTAGAACCATGGAATTCAGGACATTATGTTCTCTTATCAAATATATATTCAGCAAGTCGTAGATGGGATGAGGCAGAAAAAATCAGGTCAACATTGAATGAGAAAGGGATGCAAAAGTTACCTGGGTATAGTTGGGTTGAAGTTGACGGGGTCGTGCATGAGTTCCTTGTGGGAGACACTTCCCATCCAATATCACAAATGATATATGAAAAACTTGAAAGCTTATTTAAGGACTTGAGAGAAGCTGGTTATAATCCAACCACCGAGTTTGTGCTGTTTGACGTAGAGGAGGAGGAGAAAGAGTACTTCCTTGGCTGTCATAGTGAAAAGTTAGCTGTTGCATTTGCACTGATCAGTACTGGTGCTGAAGATGTGATTCGCGTTGTTAAAAATCTTCGTGTATGTGGAGATTGTCATGAGGCAATAAAACTCATTTCGAAAGTTACAGGGAGAGAGATAGTCATTAGGGATAATAACAGATTCCACTGTTTCAGGGACGGTGCATGTTCTTGTCGGGACTATTGGTAAATTTTGAGTTCTAAAGTCAAAATCCATTGCTCGCATCACTTCAAAAGTTGTCAACCTTTACGTATATTGCGGAAGGGGATAAATTAATCTGCACCATGATGCACCTTCCTTGAATATAGTGGAGATTGAAAATAGTTTTGCTGCATTCGGATTCAGAAATGGCAACTTGTTTAGTTCATCTGCATACCTAATTTCATAGTTCATCCCATCCTCAATTCAAAGCAAGCAATATGTGCCCAAAATCGAATTCAAGGGTTGCTTTTGTATCTTAGAATGCAAATTGTTTTCTCCAGGTCTGTAATGATTGTAATCGAGCACTTAAATTACAGAATAACTGAATATTTTTTCATTCAGAATGAACCTAATTAGTTTGATGTTGCGGAAAAACTTTGCACGACAGTTACTAATCGGGTGGAGAACGCAAGCATAGTTTTGTAGATTAACTGTATATGCAACTTGGACCAGTCAGGCATTCAAAAGAAATTTACTTGTTCACTATTTCTTCATCTTCAGCTTCTGTGTTTCTTAATTTACTATTGCATCTCTTTTTCAATCATTCAAATAGACTAGTAAAGTTCTGACAGTTATATGATACATTCTTAGTTTTTATACATATGCAGATGATTGTTATACTGACAAAGTCAGTAAACAGATGTTTTGAGAAGAATCCAAAGTTTGATATGACACCCTTGCTTGGTGGAACAGACACTGTCTTCTCTTCACTAATCCACTCTTTTAGTTGGTTTGTTTCTCTAATCAATCTAGTCTTTTTGTTTTAAAGGAGAAACACTAAAATATTTTCTCCAAAATATAGGGGTGTAATGTTTTTTCTGTTGTCTTTGTTTTTCCTTGGCTGGACGAGTTGTGGAGGTTGTTTGTTTGTTTGTTTGATGTCTCTGGTTTCCGTAAACCCTATGCTATACTTCAGTAGTTAACATTGTTATTTGTGTGATCATATCAGGAACCCAGCTACATTTCTTCATGCCTATACTTGTCTACCTCTTGCATATGCAACACGGCAAGCTGCTGGTGCCATCTTGCAAGACGTTGCTGATTCCGGTGTTCTGTTTGCAATACTGATGTGCAGACACAAGGTTTAACAATATACTAAATTATACAAGTCACATGCAAACATTAAAATAATAAAATAACTCATCAAAGTTTGAAGGCAGGTGATCAGTCTATTTGGTGCTCAGAAAGCCTCTCTTCATCCAGATGATATGCTGCTACTGGCCAACTTTGTTATGTCAACAGAGTCCTTTAGGCAAGTAGAACTGGCATTATTTTATCTTTCAGATAGCATCTCAGAGATGGTTTGATGGCATAGTTTTCTATTTGTAAAGTCTATAAGACTCTATATGACTTGTTTTGTTGATCCTACGAGCAGCAAAACTACTTTTATCTTGCTCAGTTGCAAGTACATTTATTGCCTTTGTCACACCATTTTACACTTTCTCATTCTCTTCTCTTGGACTATAATCATGCAGGACCTCAGAGGCATTTTCCCCTGTTTGCTTGCCAAGATACAATCCTTTAGCATTTTTGTATGCTTATGTCCATTATTTTGACGTGAGTGACAAGCGCATAGACAATTTCCATATGTTATACGTTAAGTTCACAATTGACTCAGTGTTATGTGTATCGGTGACAGGATGACACATACTTGTTGCTGCTTACAACCAATTCTGATGCATTTCACCATCTCAAGGATTGCAGGTAAAGGATGATTTGATAATATGACCACTACTGTTATTCTGTTCATTATTTTTTATTAAAAAAAGAAAAAGAGAAAGAGGAAAGAACATAATGGTTCATAGCAAAGGGATTTGAGTCTCTAAATTTGCCTGCCAATTAATAGGATTCGTATCGAATCGGTCCTTTTGAAGTCAAATGTCCTTAGTGAAGTTCAAAGATCCTTGTTTGAAGGCGGAATGCGTGTTGAGGAACTCCCACCCTTATCTCATTCTGGATCATCTCATTTGGGCCAGCATAGGCTTCAACCAGATTCTCCTGAAAGATTGCAAGAATCTAATTCTGGTGTTGGTGGTGTTGCTGGTATGTGGCATTTCATATATCGCAGCATATATCTAGATCAGTATGTATCTTCAGAGTTCTCATCACCTATTAACACTCCTCAGCAGCAGAAAAGGTAGTAATGTTGTGGAAACTTTTTTTTATGCCGGTATGTCACTTTCCTTTTTTGTTTTTGCATTTTTGTTCTTTGTCTAAGCATAACCTGCCTTTATTGTTTCAGATTATTTAGAGCATACCAGAAACTTTATGCATCCATGCATGAGAAAGGAATCGGGCCACACAAAACTCAGTTTAAGAGGGATGAAAACTATGGTAATGAATATTTTAATTCATATTTTCTAGTAGTGATGGTACATCCAATGTTGAATCTTTTATGAGATGATGCAGTTCTTTCTGTTTTTGAATTCCTATAAACTGACGTTTTCTTCATGTGAGGAATGAGTTGGAATCCAGTTTTTTTTCTTGGTATTTCTTCTCTATTTTAATCCAATATCATTTAGAATGAGAGATTCTTTCGAAAAGTCGACCTCGTGTTTTTATAAGGTGCAATAGAAGACAGGGCAATCTATACCTTTTTATTTTTTGTGATGTAAAAATCAACTTTGATTGTGAAAACTTAACTCTTGTCTCTTGGGTTATCTACCTCTCCACACTTTACCTTTTTCTTTTTTATCTTGGTTGCTTTGAGATATAAAGTGCCATTGCATTTGTATGCTTCATTGAATAGTGATCAGACTAGTAATATAATTTTCATGTGGCAGTTCTGCTCTGCTGGGTAACACAGGACTTTGAACTTTATGCTGCATTTGATCCTCTTGCAGACAAGGTAATTTTTTTTATTGTACAAGATTTCTCAGTTATTATATTTCTGTACAAAATTGTAAGTGTCCTATATGATATCCATCAGTAGCACGTTTTTATTCACCATTCATATCCAATGAAGACCCATTAGAAAAATATTTCACGTCTCAACTCTAGTATCACTTATCTTATGGTACATTTTTTTTTCTTTCTGAATAGCAGTAGTGTGGTGTACATATTTATTAGAAGGGTCATGCTAATTAGTACCCCCGGGGCACTAGTTAAGGTTATAAAAATGGTAAATTTTGTATTGAAAACAACATTTTTCATACTTTATAAACATTGACTTTATATCAATATGGTTGCCGCTGTTGGTTGGGAGAAAAAACCTCTTTGGTTCATTTATTTGAGAAAAGGTTCTAAAAGAGATGTGAAAATGTGAAATACAATTTGCATTTATATTTGCCCTACTCTACTTGGAAATTTTTTGACTTTGTTTGCACAACGACCTTATGCAGGCCTCCTCAATAAAGACGTGCAACCGGGTATGTCAATGGGTAAAAGATGTCGAAAATGAAATATTTTTGCTAGGAGGTAGCCCCTTTTCATGGTGATTTCCTATCAAATACTGTAAACATGTAAGAGAAAGTTTATTTAATAAATTTTTTTTATAGATTTTATTCTTTATTATTTCATGTATTTTTCTATGGAAGTATTTTGGATGTACAATTAGTACATTTATCAGTTTGTCAAGTGTCTCGTTCCCTATAACTTATAATATCATCACCAGCTGTGAGAGTAAAGGAATTAAAGATGATGACATGATTTCTGTACCTGCATTAATATGATGACTTTTATTTGGAGGAGCCCATTGGAATTGATAGTTATTTATAAACATGTTTGAAAAAGTAGTTGTTTGGTAAAAATCTCATTAGTACTTGACCCTTATTTAAAATAGGGTATTGCAAACTAGTGCAACCGGTGCACTAGTTTTTTTTTTTTTGCGCATGATGCACTAGTTAAGAAACAAAAAAGTATTAAATTTTATATTGAGAAAAACATAACTTATACTTTAAAAAAGTTGGCTACACAAGTTCCAAAATAATTTTACCACTTTTGATTCTTTAACTAGTGCAAGGTTGCAATGTTTAGCATTTAAATAAAGGTGACATTTAACATGGAAAAGTGATAAACTTTCCCACCATGGACAAACTATTTTTGACCATTGGATCAACTAAGAAATATACTTTTATTATAGTCCCTCAACACTATATTTTTGTAATCATCTTCTCTCTCCTCCATACCCCACCTCACTCCTCCACTTCTGCAAAAACAAAAATGAACACTCCTGTTCCGATCTAGATACTAGCTCCCTCCCAAATTATTCTATTACAAATTTCATGAATAATGAGGTCTTTAATTTAATTGAGGCATTATGTAGCAAGTTTTAGCAGGATTCCAATCAACAAAAACCTACAAACTGAATTTGGGAAAAACCAAAAGGAAAATTTAAACCATATAATCCTTGCAATGATGCCAAGAAAACATCTCCAATTGTGGATATAGAAATAGTTCTTCTCATCCACTAAAAAAAATTGTTTTTCCCATGTTCTTTAAGAGTTTGTTCCTAATTTTCATTTTGCACTATTTTTTTTTTGGATTTCATGCGTAGTAGTAGAACTTTCACATTTTTTATTTTAGTTTGAAAAAATTAAATTAACAATAAGTATTCAAAGGGAAGAAGCAGAGTTGAAACAGTGGGATTAATGTTGGTTGCTGCTCTCATATGAGTGGGGTGGGAAACTTACTCCATTGTTGTAGTAACTTTTTAGTTTTTTGGTATATGTGTTGTTGAAGAGAGGAAAGAAATAATTGGGTGTGAAGAGATATATGTTCTTTATTTAATCTAATGGTCTAAAACAATTTGTGCATGGTGGGAAAGTTATGTTAAATGCCACCTTAAATAAAGGTAGGGGTGAACTCCATTTTCCTTTGATACAAGTTGAAAGATTCGGAAGGGATGGAAAATGAGTTTTATAAATTACATGGATTTAAAAAGTAAATAAGCACTAAACTTTTGTTGTATTAAAATGGAAAATGTTAAACAATGTCTCCCGAAACAAAACTAGTAGAACACTTTTATTTCTCCTCCACTTTTAATCAAACAAAAGATCCAAATATTTCTCTCAAATTATTTCTCTCCACTCTATTCTATTCGAAACATTATTTTAAGTTAACCTCTAAAACCACCAGGATGGAAATGGAGAGAAAAAATAAAATTATTTTGTCACAACCCCAAATAAAGAAAAAATATTTGGATAAAAAAAAATACACACCATTTTATATTTTTATGTGAGTGTAAATTTTGTGACCACAAGATTTTTTTTGGGAAATGGAAGATTTCCCCACACCTAAAGCATGCTATTATCATTCCCCTCTGAACTTTTAACTCCAAAAATATAAGATGGACATTATATATTGTCCACCAAAGTTCTCATTAACTTTTTAAGATTTAACCATTTGATTTTTCGGTCAATAAAAAAAGAGAACCACAGCCTACATTACAATTTTGGAGTTAAAAATTGATGGAAATGATTAACTTGACTAACAAACATACTAGGGATCTAAATGTAATAATAACTAATTTTGAAATCAAAACAAAATCAACAAATTAGTTAAAAGATAAAATAATAATTTAGTGCTAACTAGTTTTATGAGACAGAAATAAAAAAAGAAGAACTTTGAATTAAAAATTGTAATTTTTATATTTTAAAAATATTGACAAAATATTAACTACACAAATTTATATTAAGTTTTTTTACCTAATATCTTAAAAGCACTAGTTACCATTTTTTATTGTTACAAGAAGTAATATATAACTTGTAATGGCATATGATGCTCGTCTATTCCATTTATGTTCATATATGGATAATAAGGTGCGTTCAACTTTTACTCAAAAAAAAAACTTTTATTTTCTTCGTTCCTATATCCTCTTTCATTCATTCCATTTGTTGTTGATGTGCATTTACTAGGATCTTCACAACGGATTCGGTGGCTCCAATTTTTCAAAGCTGCAATTAAACTCCTTTATGGCAATCTAGCTAAATTTTGGTGTCAAGAAAGAAGAAAATAATATATTCCCTGCGATTATATTTATAAATAAATTTGACTTTTTTCGTACATTGAAAAGTAAATGTATGTGACGGTTGTGACCTATATTATAGACCACATATATCCATTTTCAATGCACCAAAAAAGTTAAATTTACTTATAAATATAAGCGGAGGGAAATTTATAACCGGAGGGAGTATACTACATTAATATAACTCTTTAAATAAATAAATGATTTTTTTTTTGACAAGAGAAAACTCAGTGCATTTCATTCATGATAGTAGCTTCAATACAAGGTGGGCAATAATTAAATACTTGGCGACTAGCATTAAAACGAGCTGCCTGAGCTAAATCATGGGCTACTCGGTTAGCTTGTCTCCTTACATAACTGACCTTACAGTGTTCAAAATATGTAAGTAAATTACGACATGTCTCAATGATAATACCAAACTCAGTACTATCATGGCACTTATTGTTAAGATAATTTACTACTTGCATACAGTCAGTTTCCAAATAAATATGGTTTGTATGCATAGTATTTAGCCACTTCAATGCTTCCAACAAGCCAATATGATGAGTTTGATTTCCGATTTTTATGTACTGTATTAAAGAGAAAAAAAAAAAACTGAGAAGAAAAATCTATTTTGTATGATCTACAAATTATGTGGCAGGAATTAATAACTATAAACAAAAGTGAAACTTCGTATCCTATAACATGGGATGGGAAATAAAAACAAACTTCTCCAATTCTCAGCAAAATTATGATGATATATGGTTTGAATGAGAAATTCTATTTTGCTTGCCACATTTTCATACGTAAACAAATTAATTTCTCTTTATATTTTGGCTTATCAATTGTTTAAGTATAATGGACAAAATTTTCTTTAATAAAATTAGGAAAATGTTTTTTTTTTTTTTACAAAAAAAATAAAAAAAATATTAAATAGTGCATCTGGTGCATTAGTTAAGGACATAAATAAAGAATTCTATTTTGAAATTCGTGCATTCAATATATTGAAAGTGTAAAAAAATTATCTTTATTAATATTAATTTTATGTTTTATTTCTATTTTTGGTATGTTTAACAAGTGCATCTGTTACACTGTTTAGCATGACGGTCCATAAATCCTAACTCAACTGTCAAAAATGTCAATATTGCTAGTGTCGGATGTCATAATTGAGGTTCGAACCCCGATTCCTCAACTTTAAATGTGTTAGTTTAAAGTCGTTTGTCATTTCATCTATTGGGCCAGAAAAAATTGTAAATGCATTAGTTACATGAAACGACTTTTAAAGCCTTCCACACCATCCTCCTTTTATAATTCCATTATTATTATTAGAGTTTAAGGGTTTTGCTAACTAATGTCCCGGAGCATTATTGATTATATAATAAGAAGAGATATTTGTTTGTTTTAAAGGAAAAATTGAGAGAGAATTTTTTTTACGGAAACAAATTTTACACACCAATATTATAAAGAATATTCCATCTGTCTTAAAATGTAAGAAGAAAAAATTCACACTTATTAAAAAAAGTAAAATATGATAATTTGAAGTATGATTTTTTGTGTTTTTCTTGAAATAAGTTTCATAGAAAGATGTAAAAAGAACTTCTATTGGTTATTGATTATGAGAAAAAGAAGAAAATGAGTAAATAAAAGTAAATTTTAAAAATAATTAAAGTTGATTTTTTTTACTTATAATTTAGGACAAAAAAATAAATTTTTTTATTTAAATTTTGAGACGGAGGGAGCAAGTTAAAGTAATTTTCCTTTTAAAAACAAAAGTAAAAGTAATTTTAAAAATGATGAAAGTTATTTTTCCCCTTGACCAAAAAAAAAATACTAATATTATTCCCAGCAATCACTAATTAGTAATTACTCTCTCTTCTCTTCTCTACTTCTTCTTCTCCTTTCCCTTTCTCGCTCCACCACTTTCTCTCTCATTCTTCCCTCTCTGAACCCTAATTTCATCCCCGGTAACAATTTCCGGCATCTCCGGGACCGGGTCTAGCCGGAGAATCAAACGACCTGATCTATTTTCCGTCAAACATTGTAACACTGAGAGATCGGAAAATGTACAAGAACCAGCTTCAAGAGCTGGCGCAGAGGAGCTGCTTCAATCTTCCTTCATACACTTGCATTCGTGAAGGTCCTGATCACGCTCCCAGGTTTAAAGCTACCGTTAACTTTAACGGCGAGATCTTCGAGAGTCCTCACTACTGTTCAACTCTCCGTCAAGCTGAACACTCCGCTGCAGAAGTTGCTCTCAATTCTCTCTCTCACCGTGGTCCTTCTCACTCTCTCGCCGCTAAGATTCTCGTGAGTTTTCTCTATCTTTCAATGTTGTTGGTTTTTGTTTTAGGGTTTTTGCGTAATTGTGAAAGAAAAAAGAAAGAAGAGCAAAATAGCCAAAGTTAACGGTGTTTGCTAACGTGCGCCACTGCGTCGTGGTGCATGGTTCTGGTGAGAGGAAGCGCGTGGTGTTATGCGCCGATGACTGAATTTTGAGTTTGTTGTGGAATGACCAAAATGTCCTTGGACTTGTTTGATTTATGGTGGGATTAGGTACAGTGTGAATTGGAAAAAGAGTCATGACACTGAATATATGTGCACCTTTAACAATTCTAATGAGTTTTGTTTTGGAGCTTAGGTGTTACCATTTTCATTGTTATTGAATTTGAACTTTGGATTTATTTTTTTTTGTCAGGTAGCCTAGGGGCTAGAATTCTACCCTTCTGGGGTTTGAACTTCGGCCCCTTTATATAAAATACAATGTCTCTGCCAACTGACCTAAGCTCGATGAGAATAAAATTAAGAAATGCGGAAACTAGAAATTGAGAATACTCCGTTTTGCTTATTTCTTTTGGCGTGCTCAAATATACCGCCACCCATGTGTTGTGTGTGTGTGTGTTGTTCACTTTTAGGCTTTGCAAGTTGGTTTTTGGAGGGGAGGGGAGGACTTATTTTTCTTTTTTAAAATTAAGAACACTAAAAAATCATTTACCATGTTCTACTTTCAATTATTTTAAAATTTTAAGATATTAACTATTTATCAAAGTATATAGTTAACCCTCCAAAACCCACTTGCAAACAAAGGCTTTAGTGACTAGTCTTTGGTGTGATACATACAAGGAAGGAATGACATGTATTCACTATATCTTTTTTTATTGCTTTTAGTGACTACTTGAATATTTGAATTTTATGTTACTGAAGAAGTTTTAGGAAATTTTCCCAAATTCGCAATCTGATTTTTGAGTAAGTAAACAGTGTTGTAAGTTATATTTGAATTCTTATATGTTTGTATAAAACCAATTACTGTACATCAAAGTGATTTTGGATGATAATGTTGAGTGGGGGATGGCGTTGGGAACATTATGGTGTTTGACTGTTTGTAATGTTCTGGAGTCAATTTCCACCATTCATACGTACTATTGGCTGTGTATAGTTGACTTTTTTGAAATTTATTTGGAAAAAAAATGAAAATTCTATCATAAGAGTTTTACACTGCATTTGTCAACCCATAGTTGAGTGTTGGTGAAGTGTTCAAAAGGTATCCCACCCATGTGTGACACATCTCCATGTCAATAAAAAATATTTTTTTAATTGAACACCTGTTGAGGAGTATTATGCATGTGTTGTACGGGTGTCTGTCAAATGGAAGGGTGTTTGACACCCCGACACTTGAAGATCGAGAAATGTTGTGCTTCATAGGTTGTTGGTAGTGATAGAGCTAACAATCTTACTGATAATTGTTGTTGCTAAAGAAAACGTGAATTTTATTGAAACCTTTCAGTTAATATATGTAACCATTCATAAGACTTGATAAAGCAAAGGCAACCTGATGCCATAGATCTTCTATCATGGTACAGGATACAGGGAAGGGTTAGACCCATTGCAGACATATTCTTTGTTAGAAACCTTGGGGATTTTCCGTTGATCTTCTCCTTATCTGCTAAAGTGGGATATGTAGGTGCCCTGCAATGGTGCAAGGCACTATATTTTCTCCTATATATGCATTATAGCTTTTTCAAGTTTCCGGCATATAATATACCCAAATGAAAGGATAATTTCTGAGAAAAGGAGAATTGGTCCACTGAAAGGATAATTTATTTTAGGCTGCCTTATTCTAAATATGTTTTTCTTCCTATTAGCTTCATTTCGTGGCTAGTACGTTTATCTATGCACACTGATTGACATGTCTTCTTTGCACACTTATTAGCTTTTTGGTCATATACTTATCACACTTGACATTTTTTAGGACGAGACTGGAGTCTACAAGAACCTCTTACAAGAAATTGCTCAACGAGTTGGGGCTCCATTGCCTCAGTACACAACATTCAGATCAGGCCTAGGACATTTACCTGTTTTTACTGGGATAGTAGAATTGGCTGGAATCACATTTACTGGTGAACCTGCCAAGAATAAGAAACAAGCCGAGAAGAATGCAGCTATGGCAGCTTGGTCATCTTTAAAGCAATGTAAGTGGGTGGATAAAATTTTTGTTTAAAAAATTAATCGCTTTCATGGAAATATATGGATGTCCACATCAACTCGTCCTCTGAATATACCTAGGCCACAAAGCCAACACCTAACTCAAGCCTGTTTACATTCACATTTTTAAGATGTGCGTTAAATGGGCTTGAAATTGTGGAACTCCAAACAACTTCAATAATGTGGATCAAGTGGCCAATGATTTTAGCTGAAAATTTTATCTTTATGGTATTGTGGTGAATCGATGAGGACTAACAATCTATTTTCAAAATTATTGTGCTTCCATAATTTATTTGTGTCAAGGGCCAATGTGATCTTCAACACAGTAATAAGAAACCTTCTTAGATGCCTATGTATTTATTCCAAATTAAATTCCTTTAAAGACAAGATATTATCATTATGTGCCATAAAGCTTGTTATCTTTATCTTTGTCACGATCTAAACCACTTTATCATTTTCTTTATATCCGAGTCTGATTTTTTAATTTCCCTTGTAAAAGACTGAATATGAATTGACAATAATTTCCTTTCTCATCAGTGGCAAAAGAGACTGCTAGTTCTTCAACTGAACCTGAGAACAATGATGAATTAGAACAGATCACTATAGCACGAGCTTTGCTGAACTACCGTCTGAAAGAAAAGATGGCAATGTTGAATCCAAATGCTCCGATTCCATTTCAGCAGAAGTTTCAGATTCAAAATATCAGGCCGACTAGTTCTCAACCTTCTGCCACCACATCAAAGATCCTTCCCTTAATTTGCCAAAAGGCAAGACCTCGATACAAACCTTCACCGGCAACAGCAAATGAAAATCCTCGAAGCAGGCATACGCCAGCAGCAGCAACCAATGACAAGTCTATGGTGCATCCGCCACAATCTTCTGCACTAGAAAGCCGGGTGACCCGTCCTCTGAGGTTCCCTGCAGCAGGAGCAGCACCTTATGTTCCCATTCGACAAATGAGATCACCTTGCCATGGGATTGCACCTCCTGTGGCTGTGAGGACCATAGTACCTGTGTTCTCTGCACCACCTCTGCCACCACCTGCCTCAGTCCATCAGGTTATACGGGCTCCTCCTGTACGAGTAGCTCCTCCGGTCAGTATTCGTCAAGCTGTTCCTGTATATGCCGCCCCACCACCAAGAAAAGAGGAACCTGCCCCTGTCCAAAAAGATCTACCTGCCAGTAATACCACTGTCGAGCAAGATAAGCTTCCAGCTAAAATTCTAGAGATGGACAAGACTGAGAACAACCCACATCAATCAGAGACTTTGCTGAGTTTGGATCAGCTGAAAATTTGAAATTTGTTTGAGTGGGTCTGAATTCATCAGGTCACCATCATGTTTTTGTTGTGATAGCTTGGTTCGCATCCTATAATGAGTGATGTAAAATTATCCCTTCCTTTTTCCTTCTTACCCCATTTTGTCCTGTTAAATTCAAGGGTTGGCACAGGTTAATTAGCATCAGCAGTACAATTTCTGTAAAATTTAAGAAAGAGCAGTTTGGCATAATTTTACTAGTTTGTACTGTAAGTATGTATGTCATATTTTATCTTACCTTTTTAGCAAGTATGCGAGCTTGGTTAATGATTATTGCTCGCCTTTTCCTGTGATCACTAATGCTCCATAGTTGCGTATTTATATTCTGCATTTCTTTTCCCGAGTTTGGTATGAGTTTTGAAAATATGTCTGGAAAAGAAAAGTAGAGGTATCCTCATGCTAAGTCTCTTAGAAGCCTTGTTCATGAAGCAGACCAGACAACAATTGAATGGCCTGCACTGTGTACCAAGTTCCTAGGTTAACTCTGGGGTCCTTTATTAGCTGTAGCAGTTATGCTACATTGGTAACATATCGACTTCCAGCAGGTTCTGAAACTTCGTTTCCCATTCTCCCATATAATTTGGTTCGTTTTTGAATTGAGCCCTGCTATAAAGAATCTATTCCAATGCACATTTATATTTACATTAGTGTTCAGATGTTTTTGATTCATGTAGCTGAATTCACTTGGTAGCATAAGTCTTGGTCATTGTTGTACATTTTAAATATCTTTATTTTTCACATAATTGAGTAGTGAGATCAGCTCAAGTGAGGTTATAAGAAATCATAAAATTGTAGTTATTGAAAAATATAAATAATTAATAGACTGATAGTGTCAAATGTTAGCATTTGCATTTGTCTTCATTCATTTGGATTTAAATTGTGTTTATCCATCTTCCTTTACAATGTTTGATTGTGAAGAGTGACACTGACAAGCAATAGTTCCATAAAATAGACCTATAACTTGTATTGAACCACTAAATTTGTTGAGGAACTTACACTGTCATCTTTTTTCCTCTCAATCATGTTTGTCATGTTCTATTCAACTAATTGAAACAGGCACTCAAGTTGTTCGAATGTGAAGTAACATTAAATCTGAAAAAGAAAACACCTTCCTCTACATGTGAAGTCATTTTCATCCTATAGTAGTTGTATTGTATGTATGTATGTATTACAAGCCTTCCATGTATGAAAATTAAATACTATTCAAAGATGAGGACGTTTTTACTATGTAAATCACTCAATATACAATTTTGAGATTCTACAATTAAACAAACAGAGGTGCAGACTGATAATCTGGAACCTTAACAGTGTCTGATACTTAAATGGAACTTCAGAATGACTTATGGAGAGGTAGTTGGTGTTTGTTTAATGCTTCTTTGAATTGGGCAGCAGAATTTTAAGTTGTAACCACGTTTCATATTGAGTCAATAATTATTAGTATGAAGTTATAGCAGGTCCTCTTTTCCATAAACATAACAATCACCAAAGTTCTAGTAAATGTCATAATTGAAGCCAGAGGTCCCAAATCCATACAATTGGTTATTTCCATTCATTTATTGCAGTCCAACCTTGTTTTGTCCGGCTCTTCTTGTACTATTCATAAACACCTCTAACAAGAAGGCAAAATGGATCTTGTAAGGTGCCGATTGTAGACCGTTAGATTAAGAGAGAGCGATAAAAGTTTTTTTTGTTTTGTAATTTATCGTTCTATAAGTTAGTTGGACCGTAAAATTAGATGCAGAGGATCGATCTAAGTTCATTCAGCAGGGTTTTAGCCTAGTGGAACCATGGAGAACAAATTACCTCTCGTGCGACAATAACTGCAGGGAGTACAGTGTAGTAATCCGATTTAATTATTTTATTATATAAGTTACTATTCATAAATTAAATGGATGGTCATGATTCCACTTGAACAAAATGTGACTGGAGAGGTCGGAACCATGCCATAGGCAAAGAGGTAGAATATGCACAAGGGATACTCTTGATGGGAAACTTTTGATTTGATAATTTGTCCGAAAATAAATCACTTGAATTGTGTTTGGATGGATTTATTGAAAAATTTAGGGAAATTAAAATTCAGACAATCAAAATGTTTTCATATATTTTTCTTCATTTCTAAATTTTTAGTTTGGAGCCAAGCTTGATAAACCACAAGTGGCATACCGATATAATAGTTGATGTGTGCGCCATCTTATATTAAATAATAATATTTAAATAAAATTAATTAACTTTTTAGTTTCGAAAATTTCACATGTTGATTTATCTATTTTGAGCTTTTTTATTTTTATTTTTTTTGTTGTGAAACTATCTTTGAATATCTTTTAGGAGTTCTTACCTACTAACTATGATAAGATTTTCCAACTTTCATTATTACTAATTCATTGGTTCATGTCTCTTATTTTTTTTACATAATTAGTATTCAAATCAATAGTGACTAGGTAATTTAACAATGTAAAACATGCCTAAATTTAATAGCTTAATTGTTTATGCAAGTTATCACATAAAGTAAAAGAAGATTGGCATACACCTAACAGTAAATAAAATGAACTTATTATAGTAAAACATCTCATTTCCAATATACTAGTGAGGACAAAAACAACAGGAAAAATTATGATATGCAACAACTCAAGATTCCCTTTGCCTTGGCATCTCAAATATTGTACTACTATTCTTCAAATTTAATCAATTGGTTTGTTTGCACCCTTATTAGGAACATTTTATTGGTATGTAGTTACTTCACAAATTCCTCCTAGTGAGAAAACAAAAATATGACAACTTATGACTTAGTGATTATGAATTATTTTGACTTTAATTTTTTGTCAAGCATCGGTGATTTGATTACATTCACTCTCATGAAGTGACTAATGGGTCCCTTGTGCATTTTACCTAAAGCCTAAATAAATAAATAAATATCTTTATTGACAATGCAATAAAAAAAAAATATATCTTCATTGACAATGTAGTGGCTTACATCAGGTTGTTATATATACAAGTAATAATTATTTTGTTTGTCATGTAGTGGTAATAATAATTAAGGTATTGTCATGTTATTGTCTTCAATAGGGTGTAGTGCCCTCCATTCAAACCCAAGTACCCTGCAGTGGCATTTTGTAAAGTTTGAGTTAAGGCTTTGTAGTGGGAAAAAAATTAATACTAGCATGGAGGGTGAAATAATTATGTGAAAAAGGTATATGACAATATTAAATGTATCAAACAAGCAAAGGTGGCTTAATGAATGTTACTTAAATGGTTAAACAACGTGGGAGAGTATTAAGGTTAGATTCTTGCATAACACATTATTTAAGATTTGATGAAGAACTTTAAGTTACAATCTAAGCACATGAGGTGAGATTAGAATCTTGTAGTCATTCCAAATGATCAAAACTTATGAGAATATTTTGTAGAGCCATTGAGGTGGCAAATGCCCTACATAAGGTAGTTTTCTATCTCCCCAAAAAAAAGCAAATTAATGTGGTGTTTGTGAGACCATGATACAATAGGGATGTGCATCTTGGACAATCCAAAATAATCGTCCATAACCAATTCATAACCATTTGTTATAATTGGACATTAAAACCAAATGTCATAACCGGTTATAAAACTGGTTATATCCATAACCACTTTTATAACCGGTTTTTGCTTTTAAAAACCGGTTTTTGATTTAATAACTGTTTTTTTTTCTTTTCCAAAACCGGTTTTTATAACAAAAAATGAAAAACAAAACGAAAAGAATAATTGATTGATTGATGAAGGAGAAGTGATTTACGAGGCCATGTCGTTGACCAGATTGAAAGGAAAGTTTCTGGTGATTGAGAGCATGCATGTGAAGTTGCGAAAGAGAATTAGCAGCAGTGCAAAACGAAGCGTACATGGTTCGATCAACTTCATCGAGAGTGGTGGCTATGGATTTTCTCTTTTTTGCCATGGAACCCTAATAATTGTGATGGAGAAATTGAGAAACAGAACATAAGAAGAAAAGAAGAAGAGAAAGATGATATATGCATAATTGCATATACATGGTAATGTAATGTAACTATATTTTTTTGAGCGTGCGAGTCACGTGATTGGTTTGATTCGATTGGAACAGATAGAAACGAAGATAAGTTATGTTCCTTTTTCATCGTTTCTTTCTGTTCTCTATGTATACTTGTTTTGAGAGAGAGAATGGATTTGGGGATTAGGGTTCATCTTTTCAATTTTGGGGAAATAAAAAATTTGGTTATGGATAAAATTTGGACATTGAGTAATTTAATCATAAAATTTGGTTGTGGTCATGGTTATGGATATCTAAATAAAAAAACTAATTGGTTTGGTTATAAAACCCAAATATAAATAACTGGTTTTAAAATTGAATATGGATTTGGTTATGGTTAATCCATGATAACCGGTTAAAATGCTCATCCCTAGATACAAGGGGAGAGAGGGAGAGAGAGAGAGAGAGAGAGAGAGGGAGAGGGAGAGGGAGAGGGAGAGAGAGAGAATTGATTCAACACCATAAAAATAGTGATTATTAATGATAATTTGATGATTTAAGCTAATTTGTTAAACTTACAACACAAGTCATCTAATTTTCTACAAATGGTGGTGATTTGTCTAATTGTGTGATAACGAAGATAGCAATTCAAACTCTAGACAAATTAGGTAGGCGAATGAATGTTTATGTCAATGTGGAATCTCTTTGAATTCATGTTCCTTATAGTTAGAATTGTCTGCATTCATATATTGTGGATATTGGTAGTTGTTCGATTAAAATTAAACAGTTAAAAAAACTATAGATTTTAATTTTATAATTAAAAAATTGTGTTTAAAATATAATCACCTAATTTTAATCAAACAATCATCGATGTTTGAAATGTGCAAATGCGAAGAAACTTGAGTGCGTGAGAATCCCAATTCTTTAAATATGTGTTAATTTAATTTTAGAGGAAATGAAAGTGTTAATAATAAAAATTTACCCCTATTATAGTGCAACAAGAAAATAAATATGTCCAAGAATGCTAGTAGTAAAAAATTGCTTATCAAATTGACTTGAATTGAATGGGGCCAAGTCTCCACTTTGACGACACCAAATGACCAACCTATCAAAGCAAAGCCATATCACTCATATCAACATTATATATAAAAGCAACTAATAATTTTTAAACAAAAAAATTAAATTAAAATGAAAGGGGGTGTGAGCATGGAGTCAGCCCATCCAGAAGGGCCCACTAGATTGGACCAAAGATGGGGCCCAAAAGTGTTATTTTAGAGGGAAGCACAGAAACTAGTTTAAATATTCCATTTATTTATATAAGAAAAGCAATGGTTGAAAGCAAAAGAAGATGGGAACCCTCTAGCCATTAGGATTTAGGAACTAAAAAGAAAGAATAAGAAGAAGAATGATATGAATTGTAAATCATAAAGAAAACAAGAAAGATAAAAGCAATCAGATTAGGAGGGGGGACAAAGTGGAAGGATGTTAATCCCATTATTGTAAAGTTTAGAAAAGAAAATATTCCAATTTGACTTTAATATATCTTGTCATACTATATATATTTAGGAAAAGAATAACCATTTACATTGTTTCTTCATTTTCTTACCAAGCATTTTTCATCCATGTGCCACTACTTATTTGTTTTTGGCTTTTCAGGTTGACCAAAATAATTACTATAATATTTTCCAACCCATGCACTAGTTGTTATTTAATTTTTATTGCTATACTATTTTTTTTACTATAGATTTATGCAGTTAAAGATAATATTATTTAATCATAATTTTAAGATGATTGATTTTATGTGTCAAAAAAAAATGATTAATTTTACTATCCATAAAAGTTAGCGGTGTATTTGTTGTCCGCTTATCTTTTATTATGTACAATTATTTTAAATTTTAAATAAATATAAAGAAATTGTTTATGCTTGTTAAATATTAAATGTGGACATTTCTTTCAAACAATATTTGAAATTTAGTTCATTGTATTATGGTAGTGTAATCACGTCCGCAAGATCCAAATTTTTAGTAGCTAGATTTGTGTTAGCTTGTGCAAGTGCATGAAGCAGTATTAAATATCAAATTATATTTTCACCTTTTAGCATATGGCTTATATTCTGTACCCCCAAAAAATGGCCTTATATTAAATTTTGCAATTGTAAATTAATATTCTTAAAGACAAAATAAATCACCTAAATTTATCTACTGCCAATAATCCAAAATAGTACGACAAAATACCATTGGAGCATGATAAGTCTTTTCCCATGTTGGAAATCAATTTCATTTTGCATACTTGGGGTTGAAAATTTTCTCATTTCCAAATAAAGTTATCTTCACTCTTTTATTTTTCGACCCTAATTTATTTGTATGTTCATATATATGTCAATTTCTTATGTTTATGTTTCTAATTTGTATCTTTTCAAATGCCCTACTTTGCCATGCATGCGTTCTAGTTCTTAGAATATTTCAGAGTTCAATCTAGAGATAAATAAAATCCGGTCAAAGTTTATTTCTATACTATCGTATAATTTTGGTATTTTCTCTAATTCAATACAATTGAGTAGCAAAAATCAAAATATTGATCAATTTATACTTCTTGCTATTGTTTTGTCAATTTGATGTATGTTAGTCTATTAATTCCTTTATGTATCAAAATAATCAATCAATCAGTTGATAACTTGATATCAATCGATTATTTGTTTTCTATAAAATTAATTGATTATGTCTCTGTTATTAATAAAGTGATTAGCTGTAAAAAGTCATCAAATGATTCTGGAAACGGTTTAAGATAAAATCATGTATTAGATTCCACATAATCAGGGAGATGTTACAGAGCTTCAATTGTACCATAACTGAAATGCTTGCCCAATGTACAGGGACTTGGGCCACCCCTGCCAATGTAACGCAGGTTATATATATTTTTTTAAGTAAAAGGAACAAATATATATTAAATAAAAGTAAAACAATACAGAGACCGGAGGACATTAAAACCTGACCTGACTAAAATTCAAGAGGGAAATACATCGGGGAGGTTATATTATGTATGAAAAATGTTAAATAATGCAACCGGTGTACTAGTTAAGTACATAAATAAGCAAATTATGTCTTAAAACTCGTGAATTCAATACACTGAAAGTATAAAAAGTTGTCTTTATCAACATTAACTTTATATTTTATTTATATTTTTGGTTTGCTTAACAAGTGCATCAGATGCACTCACTCAATCTTTCTAGGTCAAGCCTTAGGCATTGTTTGGTTAGTGACTACGATCTGGCTAACGTCCTAGTGTCAGCTGTTCCAGTATCTACATGCTGTCGCGAGCAGTGTTTGATGTTTCCGTCTTTGCAGGTTGTCGCCAACAATGTCGGATGTTGCCGTCTCTCGAGGCCAACCCTATCATTTATTGTTTGGGACTAAGTCCTAAAAGTGTATTCTCTCTAAATAATTCATTCCAAAATCAGTGTCTAGTATAACTTTTATTGTGCCAGATATATATCCCAAGAATTCATTGGGGTGTTCATCTATCCTCCTACCCTATGGTTTCTAAGCTGCTAATTATATAATAAAATATTACAAGAATACAAAATTATGCATACCAATGGCATAAATGTCTTGCTGAGGAAGTTGCATTTCCCGTTGAAGGGGGAAAGTTCTTCCCGTAGAGAGCTACCTTGCCCTCCTTACTCCTCCTCCTTAAGCACTAGTGAATACTTTAGGTTTCTCAACTTCTGAATGAATAATTGTGAATGAGAAAAACTCTATTTATAGTTTTTCTTAATGGGCTTCGCGTCCATCGTGACCACGATGAATCCCATTGTGTCACGATGGAGTCAGATTTACTTTAAAAATATGAATATTTGCTCATTTTCTTGGTCGCTAAGTAGGTTCCCATCGTGGCACGATGGGAGTCATCGTGGCGACGATGGAGCGCATTTTTGTGCAAATCTGATTTTAGCTCTCTTTTTGGCATTTTCTTGTATTTCTTGATTTCTTCTTCAAGTAGCTTGACCTTTTGAGATTTTTGCTTGTTTCTGGTACATACTAAATTATACTTATGACTACTGTTAATTACATACTAAATTACTACTAAAAATACAATATAAATTTATGTTATCAATTAGGTTAAATTTTGAGCTTATAGCTCAAAAAGTAGCTTACAGCTCAAAAAGTTGTTTAGCATGACCCATTATTATATATTTACTTATGTATAAATAGTAAAGTAACGTTTCATTAGCAACCTCTTTTTATTTTTCTTCTCTTTTTTAAAAATGTGCACTCACTCAATCTTCGTAGGTCAAGCCTTAGGCTCTGTTAGGTCAAATTTTAAACTTATAGCTTATAAGTTTATATAATCAAAAAGCTCTGTTTGATAAACCTTTTCTAAAAAAAGCTTATAATTTATTTTACTTAGTTTATCATTTCTTATTCCAATTTTATTCCTAACATCTTACTTGAAAAAAATTAAATATTAATTAAATATATCTTTTTTACATAATATACTTATAACCTAGTGCAACTGCTAATTTTATCAAACATTACAAATTCAACCAACTAGCTTATTTACCATAAACTAACTTATCGGTTATCCGCTATTTTTTATCAATATTCGTTTGCTTTCAAAGCCGTGATCATCCACAAATTGAAGACCCTATAAATTATTTTTTTTCACAATAGATTTTACCACTCTATCCCACCCGCCTCCATTTTTGTTTCTCAGACCCTATCTCACTTTAACTTTTTTATGAATAATTGCTTATGTATAAGAACTAATTTTTTTTAGAGATAAAATTAAAAAAATTATTCATATTTAACAATGTTTGTAAATTGCTGTGAAATATTTAAAATATATAAGGAGCATAGTGATAAGAAGGGAGATTAGGAACATTAGAATAAATAAACCTGATGAGAGAATGTGAAACAATTCAAATCCACATTCTCTTAAAGCTGTTTGTCATGTTAATATCTCTAAAGTCGAATTTTGGGGCATATGAGTTGTGATTAGGAATGAAGAAGGTTTATTCATGGCTACACCAACTTGGTACATGCAGAATTTTGCAGATGTAGACACAACGGGGTCTTTGTTGTGTATGAAACCATGAAACTTGTGACATATTAATGATTCTCTTTTTATATTTTTTAATCAAATTGTTTGAATTTGATTAGGATTCTCAAGAAAGGGATAGATAAAACCTATATGTTATATGACTGAAGAGAAGAGAGTATTGATCATCCGAAAGCATCACGAATATTAGCTTTAGCAATGTTTTTAGAAAAGATAATATGGAGGCCCACGAGTTGGCCAAATACGCCTTAGAGTATTCAAACAAAGTATGGATTGAAGACTATCCAAAATATATCGTAAATCATATTTTTTTTATATTTAATAAAAAAACTCAATTAAAAACAATATGATTGGCTAGCAAACTTTAGTTTATCTTTAAACTCATTTTGTTTGCTTGTTTTGGAGGCGCCTATTAGAAATCTTCAAAGACTCTTTTTTTATGATTTATTTGATGCTTGTATACCTCGGAGTGTTCGTTTAACTATATAGTTTTATTTTTCCTCTTTGGGAGTTTTCCCCCTCATTTGCACCAAAAACAAAATAAAATAATGAGTTGCATGGATTTTGCAATTACATTATAAATTTATTTTAGTTTTTTTTCCTCAATAAATTTGGTCATTGTCTCTTGCTTGCCTACATTTTTTGTTTCTTGAACCCCATTTTGCTCTAACTTTTTATGAAAAGACGGATGTTAACATGTTCTTATGACACTATTTAAGTAATCAGAAGAGATAGTTTTACATAAAAAAATTGTGTATTTTGTTGCTTTTATAATTTTTTTACAAGGCTTTTACAAATATGTGACTTATATTTAAAATAATATTTCATTTTATAAATTCTTAATAAAAACTCATTCGTATGACCCTTAAAAAAACATCATATGTATAAGCACCAATTGTGCAAAGAGAACAAAATTAAAAGAAAAATAAAGCTAATAGCATTGCCCATATCCAACACCATTGTATGAATTATAAGGGTACTTTTATATAAAAACAAATAAGTGATATTTTATTTTTTTAAATTTATGTTTTTTTTTACAAACTTTTAAAAATTTATATTAAAAAATGTTATTATTTATAAGCTTAATTTATCTTAACATGTTATTATAAGATATGTACCAAAAATATAATATGGTAAAATATTGTTATTATGTTTGTTATCTTGTGTGCACAAAATATATGATATGAAATTGTTATCACATTGTTCTAAAAAATGTGTTATCCTACTTATATACTACTATTCTATCATTATCTTATTTTATATCTTATGGACTTGTATCCTCTGCAATGTAGGTATGTTTTGCTTTACCCCCTGCAATTTTTATTTTTTTTTATTTTTAAGAATTCCCCCTTGCAATGTTGACAAATTTGTTTTACCCCCCTCTGTTGATTTTTTTTGCTGGTGTGGCTAGGAAAAAGTCACTGTCATGTTAGCAAAAGTCAACAGAGGGGGTAAAACAAACATTGCAAGGAGGTATTCTAAAAAAAACATTGAAGAGAGTAAACCAAAACACGCCTACATTGCAAGGGGTAAAAGTTCATTTACCCTATATTAAATTATCATATTTTGTGCACGAAACGAGCCCTTATAAAATAAGTTTCAAGTTTAATTTACTATATCATGTTGTGTAACCAAATACTAAATTGAAACATAAGATGATATATTTTGCATATATTGTCTCTTATCCTATTCATCAAGTACACGAAAAAGGGTGATAAGTAAGGATGTCAATTTGCATATGTTAACCAGGATCTTCGTGGGGATTATTTGCTCGGGGCTCTGAGTTCGGATATTTTTCCTCTACAGAGATAGGGATGCACGGAGGGAAAAGTTCTCCCAAAGACACTTTGAGGCAGGAAACGGGGAAGCACCCCCCGTCTTGTGGATTCCCCGACCCCGACTATATTACTCAATGTTTTAAAAACCGGACCGGACCGGCCGGTTCGACCGGTTCACCCGGGAACCGGACCAAGCACCGGTCCGGACAGGCACACTGAACCGCTAGTCTTTAGAACCGGTGAAAAAACCGGAAAAACCGGTGTGAACCGGTGAACCGGGAGCGGTATTAGAAAACCGCTCGGTTCGCAAAATTAATTAAAAATTCTTTTTTTTTTCTTTCCCGTTTTAGTCTCTTGTTACAACACAAGAAAGTGCTTTTTTTTTTATTTGAAACTCCAAACAACAAAGTATAATAGTGTTTGAAACTCCAATCCAGATTTTTCTTCCTCCTTCTCAATTCTCACGCAGAAACAGAACAACCAACAAAGAGACAAAACAATTACAGATCTATCAATACTTTTTTTAACCAAAAAGTTTTTAGACTGCAATTCTCATCAACAATTTCCTTTTAGTAACAAAAATAAAAAGTTAAATCTTAGAATGTGATAGATGATGAAGAAAGAAGAAGAGAATATAGCATGTTGAGTTTGTAAGAAAAAGAAAAGATGCAGAGATTTTTTTTATCTCTTTCACTGTTAGTTCTCTATCACCACATGTTGTAGCTAATAAGATAAAGATGGAGTTTTTATTATGAGCAATGCTATTTATAGCGAAGGATTTGATCACGAATCTTTCACGAATATGACTTTGGTTACTTTTCTTTTGTCTATAAGTTTATTTTTTGACAAATTTATCTTCTGTGTTAGTTAGTTTCTTACTATATTAAATAGAAAAAGGAAACCACTTATGTCCTGCCTCTCCTAAAAAAGACAAAACTCACCGCCACCGTCAAGTTGCTAAAGACAGCCATACCCAAACACCTTATAAACCACGTTTAGAAGCCTTTATTAAACCACGTATTAGGAAAATAAATTCAGTTTAACCAAGTGTTAGATGCAGCTTCATAAGAATATATAGACAGGGGCGATCATAAGGTACAGCATGCCTGGGCACGTGCCCGGGCTACTGTCCCACTATTTTTTTTTATAGAGTCTGGAATGTAAGAATTGTCGTTTCAACGGTATTTTATTGAGTCGAAAATAAATGTTTATAATGAGAATTGTTTAAGGTCTGAATTAATTTTATTTTTAGAACTCATAGTTTACTGCGAAAGTAGAAACACAGAGATACCGGTTTCAATTTGAAAGTATGAAAACTTTATCTGACCATAGAAAAATTCAGTTTTTGATTCTAAACACTGCGAAAGTAATTTTTTATCAATCAGGAAAAATCCAGTTTTAAAAAGGTAATTTTAAGAGTGTAAACGGACACGCGAGAGCAGACGTTTATACGTTTAAAATTTGGTATCGAACATGCGACAGCTAACAGTACCTTTAAATTAATTTTTCTACCTTAAGCAACTTTTTGAGTAATTAAAAGTAATTATTTTCATAAATAAGATTTTGTGTCGTAACACGTTGGACACGCGAAAGCGGACAGTTAGATTACGCAGTTAAAATCTATTTTAAAACTTAACCTTTTATTTACAAAAAAATATTTTCTCATTATAAATATAAAAGACGACTCAATGAATACCAACAGTCGATGAAAGTTTCATTTCGGCCTTTAAAATATCAAAAAGCCTATTAATTCTTTAAAATATTACTGTACTCGGAAGTTGAGTTGATAGAATTCCTACCAAAATTTTGCCCAGGCTCTCTAACATTCCTGGAGTCGCCACTGTATATAGACAGTATTTTCAGATTCCATGAGAGCTGAGACCAGCTTTGTAGGCCATGCATGACAGCTACAATAAAATCTTCGGTGGTCGGTTGAAGTGGTGGTGGTCTCATAGATCTTAGGAGAAACCAAACTCTTTATTTGAAGAGAGAAATCGATTTAATCAAAGAAGCAAGTAGCTTTCATATCATTCGTGAAATATTCGTGATTTGTGTTTCGCGATATTAAGCATTACGCTTTTATTATAGTGAACTGCACTTAGCCCTTCACCTTCACCATCATAGTGACATTGGTTATAAAAAAAGAAAAAAAGAAAAAAGAAATAAAAGGCAATGAAAGAGCAGCGGCACATGAAAAGGAAAAAGGAGATGGAGTTGTTGTGTTGCTAGGTTTAGGGTGTATATATATGATCACTTATTATTATTGCTTACTAACATAATTAATTAAATTGACAAGATAAAAAACAAATGGGCTCACTTATCATCACATATTGGGCTTACTTGTAAAATCCACTGTCATTTTAATTTTATTATTAAGTACATAAGGTAAAATAGAAAAATTATATGACGGTTTAATATAAACGGTTCAATAACGGTTGAATCGGTCTGACCGGTTGACCCTTGAACCAGTAGCTATACCGGTTCAACCTCCGGTCCGGTTCTTAAAACATTGATATTACTTATTTGTCTACTTTTGTTGGACAAGTTCCTTAATATTTTGGACTATCATCACCGCCAATTCTATAGTTATCTTTATTTGAATTTTTCTATAATTATGCATGTCACGTTTTTGTTCAGAGTTTTTTTTTTTGTGTTAACATTGTTGCACCAAAGATTTTTTATATTTATTTTATTACCGAAGCAAGATATTTTATTAAAAGAAAATAAATATCCAATATATATATGCATTTTTTTAAAGAAAAATAGACTATGAAATATAATGTCTTATATTCTTTATACATAATGTAATGTCTCTTATCAAACGAGTTATGCACACGGGGAATAAGTAACATTGTTTTAACCCATTTTATCAAAAAAAAATATTCTTAGAATGAGGATAATTACAAACGTAATTAAATTTATTTATTTATTATTAAAATATTAAATATCGCCTCTATGAACTTTGAAACCACTTTGACCAACGACCATAGAATATTTTACATTTCCTCTATAAATTTGGCCCTTCTCACTATCTCTCACACACACCGGCAGTTGTTTTGGTTTCTCAAACCCTATCTCTCATTAGGTTTTTACAGCTTTGTTTTGCGACCAGATAAAGGTATGAGTAAAACTTGTATTCTATATTCCTTTAATTTCTCTTATGGGTTCTTTTATACTTCATAGTGTTTTGTTTTAATTTCTTTTGCTTGAGGGTTGATGTTAGTTTGGTTGTTAACTTCTCTCATTATAGTTTTAAAAAATCGGCAACGAAATCAAAAGTAAAAAAAGCGGCCTTCAATATTGATATTATGGTGATATTTTTACGGAATCAAATATCGTATTAAATTATTACATGTTTGATTGCGTATAAAATTTCAACCTTGAATTGATAGTTGAATGCCGTATGATCTTGTGATAAAAAGAACAATCAATTTTGCTTCAAATTTACCATAAAGTAATTAAAAAAAAACAAGTGTCTTTTTATAACTGGCTCAGATCTATCGAACAAGAAATCTGTGATTTTGTTGGTTGGTTCAACCACGATTCGTTCAAAGTTTGAATCAGATCGGAACGTGTTGAATTGTGATTGAATCAAGTTGATTTGTGCCTTTTTGGTTTGTTGCAGGTGTATGGAGAAGCAGAGAAAAGAGGCTTTTGAGCTTCAGACTTTGAACGTGATACTTGCGGCAATGAACAAACTGTTGACAGAGGAAAATGATCGGCTGCAGAAAGAGGTTTCGCAGCTGGTGAATGAGAATGAATTTATGCGCCAGCAAGTGAACACTGTGAGCCTATCATTGTTCAGTTTCATTCACTATTATATTTTTTTTTGTGAATTGATAATTGTTATAGTTTGATTGAGGCATGTCGCGTGTTGTTGCCATATGATGTTGGTTGTTTTGGATGTTGATTCATATTGTTACTTATTGTCATGTCGTTGCAGATCACAACTGATGCAAGTGTTGATGGTAGTGACATTGCTGGTTTTGTGAACAAATTGTTGACAGAGGAAAATGATCGGCTACAGAAAGAGGTTTCGCAGCTGGAGAATGAGAATGAATTTATGCGCCAACAAGTGAACATTGTGAGCCTATCATTGTTCAGTTTCATTCACTATTATATTTTTTTTGTGAATTGATAATTGTTATGGTTTGATTGAGTTATGCCGCATGTTGTTGCCATATGATTTTGGTTGTTTCGAATGTTGATTCGTATTGTTACTTATTGTCATGTCTTTGCAGATGAGAGCTGCTGCAAGTGCTGATGGTAGTGACATTGCTGGTTTTGGAGGCCCTTATTAGAGATCTTCAAAGACTCCTTTTTCATGATATATTTGGTGCTTGTATGCCTCGGAGTGTTCGTTTAACTATATAGTTTTATTTTCCCTCTTTGGAAGTTTTCCCCTCTCTTTTGTACCAGAAATAAAATAAAATAATGAGGTGCATGAATTTTGCAATTACATTATAAACTTATTTTAGTTTTTTTTCTCAATAAATTTGGTCATTGTCTATTGCCTACCTCCATTTTTTGTTTCTCGAACCCCATTTTGCTCTAACTTTTTATGGAAAGACGGATGTTAGCATGTGCTTATGACACTATTTAAGTAATCAGAAGAGATAATTTTTACATAAAAAATTGTGTATTTTTGTTGCTTTTACAATTTTTTTTACAAGTCTTTTACAAATATGTGACTTATATTTAAAACAATATTTCTTTTTATAAATTCTTAAGCAAACACTCGTCTCGCATGACCCTTAAAAGAAACATCACATGTAGATAAGCATCAATTGTACAAAGAGAACAAAATTTTAAAAGAAAAATAAAGATAATAACATTGACCCATATCCAACACCGTTTTATGAGTTATAAGGGTATTTTTATATAAAAACAAATAAGAGAAAGAAAATTATTTTTTAAACTTAAGTTTTTTTTACAAAATTTTAAAAAATGTAATTATTTATAAAGTTAATTTATCTTAATATATTATTATAAGATGTGTACCAAAAAATAATAGGGTAAAATATTGTTAATATGGCAAAATTTATCTTAATATATGATATGAAATTGTTATTCCGGTTCTCTAAAAAAAGTGTTATCATACTTAGATGGCATTTACAATACACAAATTGTTAAATTTGTGCATTGATGCACAACTTTATAAATTAATTTGTGACCATTAGATTAAATAAGGAACACTATTTTATTGTAGTCTATCAACACTAGATTTTTTCTCACACCCAAATCAAATCTAACCTCATCCTATGCACCTTGTTTTCCTCATATCATCATTTCCCAGAAACCCATATCTCCCCACGCCCTCTATGCACTATGATTTTTCCTCCACGGAAACAGGGATGCACAGAGGGAAATGTTCTCCCAAAGACACTTTGAGGCGGGAATCAGGGAATCAGGGAATCATCCCCGTCTTGTGGATTTCTCGACCCCGAACATATTAATTATTTGTCCACTTTTGTTGGACAGGTTCCTTAATATTTTGGATTATCATCACCACCAATTATATAATTATCTTTATTTGAATTTTTCTATAATTATGCATGCCAGGTTTTTGTTCAGTTTTTTTGGTGTTAACATTGTTACACCAGGGATTTTTCATATTCATTTTATTACTGAAGCAAGATGTTTTATTAAAAAAAAGAAATATCCAATATATATGTGCATTTTTTTAAGAAAAATAGACTAAGAAATATCGAAACATTAGTGTTAGGGAAAAAATAGACGAAGAATTATCGAATACTAGTGTTACGTTTTTGAATGATTTTTTTTTTGTTAGCTTTCAGTGTTTATGGATCTCCGCATATACTATAGGATCTGTGGGGATGGGGGAAAAAAATATCTCCACGTGGTGGGGAACGGGGACAGTGAACAAATTGAGGGCGGTGCAGGGAATGGAGGAGCATCCACCGACCATTATGCCCTGTTGATATCCCTAGTGATAAGAAGGGTGAAAGTTCAATTTTCCTCTCCAAACAAAATAGTTACTATACATTTTGGATTTGAAAAATAATAGTGGCAAAATTGAAACATACTAAAGTATAAGTTATAAGAAATTGGGAATTACAAGTTTGAACCCACATCACAACATATATATCAAATATACAGTATTTTTTCTTTGGTTTACAACGGTGCCAAAATAATCGAACATAAAACCTTATGCATATTACCAAAATCTCTGACCACTAGACCAAAACTCGCTTGCTTAATGTATATACAATCTATTTACCACATGAGCTGTATTTACTGCACAAAATAATTACTTTAATAATAATAATTAATATTTTGTGTTAAAATAACCATCACTATTATAAATAAAGACTAGAAATTCACCCTTTAGGTGTGAATAACGAAAAATTATAGGTTTGTGTCTCAGTCTCTTTATATATAATGTAATGTCTCTTATCAAACGAGTTATGCACACGGGGCATAAGTAACATTGTTTTGACACATTTTATTATACAAAATATTTTTAGAATGAGGATAATTACAAATGTAATTGAATTTATTTATTTATTAATCAAATATTAAATACTACGTCTATGAACTTTGAAACCACTTTGACCAACGACCATAGAATTATTTTACTTGTGCTCTATAAATTTGGCCCTTCTCACTATCTCTCTTACACACCGGCAGTTGTTTTGGTTTCTCAAACCCTATCTCTCATTAGGTTTTTACAACTCTGTTTTGCAACCAGATAAAGGTATGTGTAAAACGTGTATTCTATATTTCTCTAATTTCTCTTTTGCGTTCTTTTATACTCCATAGAGTTTTGTTCCTCTTTTGGTTGAGTGTTGATGTTTGTTTGGTTTTTAACTTCTCTCATTATAGTTTTAAAAAATCGAGAACGATATCAAGTTAAAAAAGCGGCCTTGAATATTGATATTATGGTGATATTTTTATGGAATCAAATATAGTATTAAATTATTACATGTTTGATTGCATATAAAATTTCAACCTTGAATCGATAGTTGAACACTGTCCGATCTTGTAACAAAAAAGAACAATCAATGTTGCTTCAAATTTACCAGAGTAATTTGAAAACAAATGTCTTTTTATAACTGGCTCAGATCTATCAGTTGAACAAGAAATCTGCCATTATGTTGGCTGGTTCAACTACGATTCACTCAAAGTTTGAATGAGATCGAAACGTGTTGAATCGTGATTCAATCGAGTTGCTTTGTTTTTTTTTTCTTTTCATTTTTTTAATTTTACTTATTTTCTTTTTCCATTTTTTTAATTTTACTTTTTTTATTAGTTATATGTTTCACTATTGGTTCAATTGATTAAATCAATTGAACAACCTAGTAATATAAAAATCAACATTTTCGAAATCAGATTAAACGGTTCAATTGATTGGATCACAAATCAATCAATCCTCTATTAGTTCAATCGAAAACTCTGCTAAAATCTACAGCCGATTCACCCACTATTTGTTCCAGATCTGTAAACTTCAAATCACATTAGATCGAAACATATGATCTATAGTTCTATCACTTCATTTTATATTTTTCTAATTTATTTTTATTTTTTAATAAAATTAATTATACATTTTTCTATTCATGTTTTTATATTTATGTACACTCATTTATTTATCTTATCAATATTTTACAGCTAAATCCAAATGCAATTTAATCGATTGATCTATAACCAAAAAAATTTCATAAGTTCATATATACAATAGAGTTAAGATCTTAATTGAACCGAAATCTTAACCCATTCGTACAAAAATCCATACGTACAATCGAGTTAAAATCTCGTTCGAGCTAAGATCCTGGTTCATAATGTACACAAGGGTGGGGGTGGGGGTGGTGGTGGTGGTGGTGAGTAGTGAATATTGAAAGTGATGTGAGTAGTGTAGGGCTATAATAACATAACATGTCATTATGTCATTACAAACAAACAACAAGGACAATTACGTAAATGGGTTTCACTAAAAAAGAAAGCTCTGTTTTCAGTAATCGATATGCGTGCATTACAAACTCTCTCTCTCTCTCTCTCTCTCTCTCTCTCTCTCTCTCTCTCTTCACTTTATTCTCACTGTTTCAGCTCAGATCACTGTCTCATTTCTCAAATCAAAACTCTCTCTCTCTCTTCCCTCAAATCCGTTTCAATGTTTTTGAATTCCGTTCTTGATGTTCAACATGTTTAGGGTTTCTTTCTTCATTGCTTCAAATAGTACCACTTAGTTCAAAACTTCATTTTTCTTCAAAAAAACTGTTCTTTCTTCTTCCTCAAGCTCCATTAACAACAAAAACAAGAAAAACAAACTCTTAAGTTAAAAGGGTCGGTTTAAAGTTCACATTTTTATAGCTTTTTTTATGGCTTTTACATTGGGCTTTTGCCCAAATAGAAAAAAAACGCGTAAATTCAGTTGATGAGTTTCAAAGTTTCATTTTTTTTTTTTTGTAACTTGGGTTTTTGGTTTCTTTCTTGTAGAAGATAAGACAGTAGAAAAATTCTGGTTTCTTTCAGACAAAAAAACAGTTGACGCAACTGGTTTTGTTGAAACCAGAAAGTGAAAAAAAAAAAAAAGAAACGGGTTTTAAGGTTCTAAGAACGAGGATTTCCTGTTTCACTGTTTGGAACTATCTGTTGTTGTTCCGTTTCACTTCTCAGTTTTCTGTGATACCTAGTTACACGTATTTGTATTGTATCTGTATTTGTATTTGTATCTGTATTTGTAGTGTACTATATACACCACTCTTATTTGGGGTCTAAGAGTGAGTTATAATAAGAATCTTGTGTTGTATTGTATTGTGTTTGTGTTGTGTTGTGTTGCCCCTTTTGGTTTTACTTTTGGGGTGTGATTATTTGAGGTTTTGAATTTGAGAATAGGAGAAGAAGATGGCTATGGCTGTTGCACAACAACAAAGGGATAACAGCATTGAGAGACACATTGATTCTTCTGGGAAATATGTGAGGTACACTGCTGAACAAATTGAAGCTTTGGAAAAGGTTTATGTGGAATGCCCCAAACCAAGTTCCATGAGAAGGCAACAACTGATTCAAGAGAATCCGGTTTTGTCCAACATTGAACCTAAGCAAATTAAGGTTTGGTTCCAGAATAGAAGGTAATTCAAAGTTTTAATTTTGAATTTGTTTTGTGTGAAAGGTTTTGGCTTTTTTTCGATGTTTGATTTGATTTGATTTGATTTGCGCCTTTTTGGTTTGCAGGTGTAGGGAGAAGCAGAGAAAAGAGGCTTCTAACCTTCAGACTGTTAACAGGAAACTTGCTGCAATGAACAAGCTGTTGACGGAGGAAAATGACCGGCTGCAGAAACAGGTTTCGCTGCTGGTGAATGAGAATGGATTTATGCGCCAGCAAGTGAACACTGTGAGCCTATCATTGTTCAGTTTCATTCAATATGATAATTTTTTTTTGTGAATTGATAATTGTTATAGTTTGGTTGAGGCATGCCGCATCTTGTTGCCATATGATTTTGATTGTTTCGAATGTTGATTTGTATTGTTACTTACTGTCATGTCGTTGCAGATCACAGCTGCTGCAAGTGCTGATGGTAGTGGCATTGATTCTGCGGCTGCTACTACTCCTCCGAGTTCCATGAGAGATGCTAATAGCCCTGCTGGGTAATTTTGAAGTTCTTGATTTGCGAGCTTTTTCTATTTTATTTATTTCTCTTGTGAAGCTTTCTTTGATTGATTTTCTAGTACGATCCTTGCAGATTCCTATCAATTGCTGAGGAAACATTGGCAGAGTTCCTTTCAAAGGCTACAGGAACTGCTGTCGAATGGGTCCAGATGCCTGGGATGAAGGTAAAGAGAATCATTCTTCTAATGAACAATTGCTTCTAACGAACAATTACGATATTTTACTTTCAAACTTTGTTTTGTCAGCCTGGTCCGGATTCGGTTGGGATATTTGCCATTTCTCAAGGTTGCAATGGAGTGGCAGCTCGAGCCTGCGGTCTTGTTAGTTTAGAACCTGCTAAGGTAATTAAAAACGGGTCAAATGCATTTATATTTCCACTAATTTGTTGATATTAATTTATGTTTGTAAGCTGTCTGAATTTTTGAATTGCCGAAAATTTTCAATAGATTGTTGAGCTCCTAAAAGATCGTGCATCTTGGTATCGTGACTGTCGGAGTTCAGAAGTTTTTACAATGTTCCCAGCTGGAAATGGAGGGACAATTGAACTTGTTTACACACAGGTGAGTGTTCAAATGTGAAATGCAGGACTCTTTAATTATGATTTGTTAAGCCTTGTGTATAAACATTAAGTTTGCTTCAGACATATGCTCCAATGACGCTGGCTTCTGCTCGGGATTTCTGGACTCTAAGATACACCACAAACTTGGATAATGGCAGTATTGTGGTGAGTATGTTTTTTGATTAATGAATTACTTTTGTTGCATGGGATTATATATCATACTGCATTGGAGCGTAAGATGATTTAATGTAATTGCACTTATGATTTTTGATTGCACATTGGAAGGTTTGTGAAAGGTCGCTGTCTGGTTCTGGTGCTGGGCCTAATGCTGCCGCTGCCTCACAATTTGCGAGGGCTGAAATGCTTCCCAGTGGCTATTTGATTCGACCATGTGAAGGTGGAGGGTCAATCATCCGCATCGTAGACCACCTTAACCTTCAGGTTTGAGTTCTTGACACTAAATTAGCTAGAATTGCATGCGATGTTTGTTATCTCTTTTCATATACATTAACATGATTAATTTTTTTTAAAGCCATGGAGTGTGCCAGAAGTGCTGCGACCACTCTACGAATCATCAACGATGGTTGCTCAGAGATTGACAATTGCAGTAAGTACACTATTAGTAATTCACGGCGTTGGATTCTATTACAAACTTTGTCCGACTATTGTGATTATTGTAGAGAATATTCAAATTGAGCAATTTTTTTGCTAAGAAGACCGGTATTAATACAATGGCTTTTGTGACAGGCACTTCGCTATATCAGGCAAGTAGCTCAAGAAACAAGTGGCGAAGTGGTATATAGCATGGGTCGGCAACCTGCGGTTCTGAGAACTTTTAGTCAACGGATGAGCAGGTATGTTACATGAAATAATTTGCCTCCTTGTAAACTATTTCAGCCTGATGTTTATAAAATGAACACGTTGAATTGGTAAAAACGTTGACACGTCTTTCTTGCAGAGGTTTCAATGATGCTATCAATGGATTCAATGATGATGGTTGGTCTGTTCTGAACTGTGATGATGCGGAGGGTGTTACTATTTCAGTTAATTCAATCAAGAATTTGAGTGGCACTTCTAATCCAGCAAGTTCCCTTTCACTCCTCGGAGGAATTGTCTGTGCAAAAGCTTCTATGTTACTCCAAGTGAGTGTGTAACCCCATTGGCACGACGTATTAAATGGTCCTTCTATAAGTTAACATTTAGATCTTCTAATTGTAACACGGAAAATTTCACTTTGCTTTACTTGCAGAACATCACTCCTGCTGTTTTAGTACGCTTTCTGAGGGAACATCGCTCAGAGTGGGCTGATTTTAGTGTTGACGCATTTTCTGCTGCGTCGCTTAAAGCTGGCTCATATGGCTATTCTGGAATGAGGTCTACAAGATTCACTGGCAACCAAGCAATCATGCTGCTTGGACATTCAATTGAACATGAAGAGGTATGCCCTTGGCATAGATTCCATATAGAATTACATCATGATTTGTGTCACGGAACCATTATGCTAAGATTTTGTTTATATACCTTTTTATGTTTTGATTCATACTGATTTGTGCTGAAATCCAGATGCTAGAAGTTATCCGCCTTGAAGGTCACTCTCCTACTCAAGAAGATTCTTTTGTTTCTAGGGACGTTCATCTCTTACAGGTGCTTCATCTGACTTCTGTTTTGGTTTGTTTATTTGCTTGTTTGCTGGTTTCTTCTTGTTATTCTCATCATCGCTATCATCATTTGAACAGCTGTGTACTGGAATCGATGAAAATGCTGTGGGCGCCTGTTCTGAGCTCATATTTGCTCCAATTGATGACATGTTTCCCGAAGATGCTCCATTGGTGCCTTCTGGTTTCCGCATTGCCTTGTTGAATTCGCAACAGGTCGAGTCCTATTTCTTTGCATTTGATTTTTCTCTAACCGGTGTCATTGTTCATATACGAACCCTAGTAATCAACTTGACGTTATATTGTTTTTTTCAGGGTGATAAGCAGAACTCAATGGCAGCAAATCGAACCTTGGATTTGACATCTGGTCTTGAAGTAGCCCCAACACCAACTCATGCCACGGGAGACACATGTCCTAACAATAGATGTGTTTTGACTGTTGCCTTCCAGTTTCCTTTTGAGACCGGTCTGCAGGATAATGTTGCAGCTATGGCACGTCAGTATATCCGCCGTGTAGTTTCCGCTGTGCAGGCACTTGCCACTGCTATATCTCCATCTCCATCCAGTGCTAACACTGCCGGTGAAGCAAAACTCTCCCCTGGCTCTCCTGAAGCCCTCACACTAGCTCAATGGATCTGCCAGAGTTACAGGTGAAGTCTACATGAATCTTCGATGTTCACTTTAAAAATTTCTATCATATTTCTTTATTTAACTAACTTTCAATATCTCTCGTCTGAAAGCAGTAGTTATTTGGGGGCGCAACTGCTGAGATCTGATTCTCTTATCGGGGATATGGTACTGAAACATTTGTGGCTTCATCCTGATGCTATTTTGTGCTGCTCTATGAAGGTATGTCTTTGTCTATGATATCATTTTACGGTAGAAAATTGATCTTTTGCGTGTAATGAATTTGGAAGTATATAATGATAGTCCCTTACTTCTATGTTCTATTTGGCATTACAGACGGTGCCTGTCTTCATCTTCGCAAACCAGGCTGGCCTCGACATGCTGGAAACAACTCTAGTGGCTCTACAAGACATCACGCTGGATAAAATATTCAATGACTCTGCACGCAAGAATTTGGTTGCATACTTCTCTAAGTTAATGCAGGAGGTAATATCCTCGAGTTTGACGCTTTTAGCATTTTTATAGTTACAACTTACAACCATATGACTGAATTGTTCCGTCCTTAATCGTATTCATTTTTTCGTTCAGGGATTTGCTTGTATGCCAGCTGGGATCTGCATGTCAACAATGGGGAGGCACGCATCATATGATCAAGCTGTCGCGTGGAAAGTGCATGCTGAAGATACCAGTGTGCACTGTCTCGCCTTTTCTTTCATAAATTGGTCATTTATATGACAATCCTATTGCAATATTCATAGCCCTACTTCATATTTTCCCACTTGAATAAGGGTGTAATTCGAAATGATAAGAATTTTGAGAGGGGAAAAGAAATTAGAATTTTTTGTTTATGCACATTACAAGATCAGATTTGGATCATTTCAATTTAATTTATTTTGTTACTTTGGTACTTAGACCAAAATGATTTGATCTTGTAAAATTTTGTCAGTACTAGAATAATAATAAATGAAGTGGGGATTTTTATGACATATATTTTGTATACATGTTTTTGTTTGTAGTAGTATCTGACAACTGAGGTAAGAACATAATACATGGTTTGGTTGATGCATGCTAAAGTAAGTAACTAAGTGAGAATGCTAACGTAAAAAGCTGAGAATAAATTTGTTGATAGCAATGAAGTTTGTCTTGTTGTGCATTGTAGGGTATGTGTGTTACAATCATGTATGTATGTGTAGGGTGACTTGTTACCTAGTCCACATGTAACATGACCTTCATTATGTCGTTTTGTTGGTCAATGTTGGAACTTGGAAGTGAAGTGGCTACCATATTATGTCCTTTTGTTGGTCATTGTTGAAACTTGAAAGTGAAGTAGGTACCTTGTTTATTAGGTTTTTCTTTGTGGGGTGAGCACAACATGTTCTATAGTTTTAAGTTAGAGACCAAGTTTGAGGCATGGAAATCATCTTTTTATTAAATGTTGGTGGTTGATTTATTAGTGGGAGGGAAAATTTTTTAGTAAGGGTCTGTTTGGTAAACCAAAAAAACTGACTTATAGCTTATGTCTTATAGCTTATAAGCTAAAAGACCTGTTTGGTAACAGTTTTTTAGAAAGAGCTTATAGCTTATTTTACTGACTTATAGCTTATTTTTCATAAGCTATTTCAAGTAGCTTATGAGCTTATAGCTTATAGCTTATCATTTTTTCTTCCACTTTTACCCTTATTATTTTAACTAAAATTCATCTTTACCCTTTGTAAATTTATTATCATTATACTTTAAAATAAAATATATATATATATATATATTTTAACGTGATATTTTAAAAATCTAACATATAAAGTATAATAATAATAGGTAGCTTAGTATAACTAATTAACTATCCTAATTATTTTGTTTTTATCAATTTATAGGTTGCTAATTATAATTTATCTTTTTTTTTGACAAAAATTATAATTTATCTTAATTATGCTATATTGTGAATATATTTTATTATTATTTTTATTACAAAATTTATAACGAAGATATATTTTTTAAAATTCAGCATATATAAATTAATTTAATAATAATATATGAAAGATATATTTATTAAATTTAAAATACTAAATTTTTAAATTCTAAGTATCTTAAATATATTAATTTAATATAAATTTTATTGAATTAAAGATGTCCTTTTATGTTATTTTACATTCATCAGTTAGTTCAACCCATAATTTTAACAAACGCTTCAATTAGCTTGACATGAAAGATATATTATATTAAAATAAAATAAATTTTAGCATACACAAATTAATTTAATAATGAAATATAAGAGATATATTAATTAATAAATTTAAATTATTATCTTAGTTAAGAATGTCCTTTTATGTCTTTTTACATTATCAGTTAGTTGAACCGCTAATTTTACCAAACACTTTAAATAGCGTATCAGCCATAAGCTATAAGCTATCAGCCATCAGTCATCAGCTATAAGCTATCAGCCATAAGCTAGCTTATCAGTCAACCGCTAATTTTACCAAACAGAGCCTAAGTAGGATTGAATCCCGAATCTCCTTAAAAAGGTCTTTCGGTGTCTATCTAACAAGATGCCATCGTTCAATATTATGTTCTTCCCTGAGTTATCAATCTAGTATCAAACTTTTTAGTTTCCAATTGAAGGAAGAACATTTTGTAGAAAGTATCTAATACCTAACATCAGCTGGGAAGTTCGGAGGAGCATAGAGATTAACAACCGATCAATGCTCCAGCATCGCAAGATACACCCTCACCCAACACCCTCTTTTTCTACTATGATATTAATAATGATACGGGTGAATAAATATGTAAAAGTAACACACATTCGAGATAAATTTAGTACTCCAACTATATTTCTTAATACTAATAATTTTTGCTAGATGTTCTTAAGTATGAAGTGTTTTGCAAATCTAGCCGTGACAAAGGTCTTTGTTGTATATGAAATCATAAAGCTTGCGGTAGATTGATACTTTCTCCGTTGTTATTTTTGAATCAAATTGTTTGACATTGATTTGGGTTCTCAAGAAAGAGATAGATAAAATCTATGACTTATATTGATACGGTTGTAGAAAATATTGAGCACCTAAAGACTTATTTTACGAACCTTAGCTTTAACAGTTGAGTCACTTCGCCGTTAGCATTTCTACTGTTATAGTCATGTGTCGGCCAGTTTCAGTTATTGACGAAATTAACATATAAAAACCGGACCCGCCCATCAACACTTGTTTCAACCTGTTTAAGCAACCCGGAAATCCAGACATGATTCAACCCACCCGTAAACATGATTTTATGTTCGATTTTTACGGTTCTCGGTCGGTTCATTAAAATCTGCTCACCCCTATACCTATACAAACCTAAATGTTTGGATAAACCCCACATTAAAAGTCTCTAGTGTATTGGTAAGGGAGGGATGTTAATGAGTATATTGATGAATTCGTTTATGCTCGAGAAAATATGTCAACTCTAATTCAAAAATGAAATATGTTGGGAGATACCTAGTCTTGCTCGCTAATTTGTGGTGATCTCTTTTGTCTTTTATTAGTGTTTGATGTTTACACCAAATTAGATTTTTGTGTGGAATTGTCGGGTGCAACCAACACTTTTTTAATATCACCATTATTCTTGGAAAATAGAGGTATCCATCTTTGAACAATTAAATAATGATCAACAACACACCATAGCCCATTGGTTTCTTTCCTTATCCTTGAGAGGGATAATAGATCCATTATCCACATATTCTTGTACTGCCTTTGAATTCACATTCCTCCTTGTTTCCTCCTTGATGTGTGTTTTGAGATTACCATGAACATTTTCGCCAAAAACATTGAGCAATTTTCCCTTGATTGAGCTATTTAGTGTTTCTTTATAGTAAAGGTCGTCAAAATCGAGTTTTTACCTTAATTCATTTTGTATAGGTAAACTCGACACGCAAACTTGAATCGTAAACTCGAACGAGTTTACCTAAAATTTAAAAATACTAATATTATTATGTATATGACATATATACTTTATAATACTATAAAAATGTCAATATTTCAAAAAATTAAGCCAAAATATACCAAATCTCCATATAAAAAGCATCATGTCCATAAATTTGCATCAAAATAGAATAACTATCCCAACAAAATCATACAAACATCCAAATAACAATCCCAAATAAGAAGATTCTTAGATTTCTAACTTAATTATATTCTCCTATAAGGCTACAACATCATCTTCATCACTGTATTCATCCGACTCTAAAGAAGATGGATAGTTATTAAGAGAGAAAGATAGTGAAAATGTGAAGTGTTAACGTTTCACCTTCTAAACAAATACATAGTGGTTTTTTTAATCCAAAACGTGTAGGCAAAGTTGTATCTAATGGGCCAAAAAAACTGAAATTGGACTAGAAAAGTTTGAAAAGGTAAACTCGGAAAAACAAGTAAACTCGCTCAAGTTTATCTGATTTTAGTGTTTTCACACTGATTAACTCAGTTAAGATCGTTTGTTTTTGTGATTTTACAAAAAAAAAAGAATTTACATACAAGTTAATCAGTATTTAACACCTAAACTCGGACGAGTTTACGAACTCGTACGAGTTTACAAGCTCATACGAATTTACGAGTTAAGACTCGATTTTAACAACCATGTTTATCGCTCTCAAGTTTATTCTTACGAGCACTGCAATAAAGGAGAATGGATCCTCTCAATTTATTTTTCCTCAATTTTCACATCTCAACCATTAATCAACTTTTTCTCATTTCTTTTCAATTTAAATATTCCTCTATATTTCTAATCTAATGTTCTAAAAACCAACATTATTTCCTCAATTTTTTTTTTTCAAATTGAGAGAATCCTTTCTCTGCAATAGAGGAAGTCTTCATCCTCAATTGATAGTGTTTTCACCTGTTCTATCAAAGCTAACTATATTGTTTTTTTTCTTTATAATTATTGAAACTTTGTTTTATAGCTGAAGGAAATATTTATTTAAATAATTAAGGTTTAGTGTATATATAATTAGTGTTGATTTTTTTTTTAAGAAGCCAGAGAAAAATGCTATAAAATTAAAAAGGTTAAGTATAAGATGTGCTTAACTAAATAGTTTACACGAGATTATAGAAATATATATAACTAACGTCAACCTTCAAAAATATAATTAGTATTAATTCTTTAATATGCATATGCCGATTCAATTTATTATTTTATTTTATTTTGACAAAAATGTATATGCATTCAATTAAATTAAACAAATATACGAAAACTGAAAAGTCTTTGAATATTCATTTTTTGTTAAGCACGTGTTAACACATCCTAAAAAGAGTGATGCAAGGATAAATATGTCCTCCAATTTTCCCAATAATTCAGGCCAATGATAGATAGTGGTGTTATATTTGAAAGACTTTTGTTCTGGTTTAATGGATGATGATGTTCAACTAAGAGACATTAAAATATAATAAATGAAAACATGCAACAGTTGAATTGAAACTGAAATGTGAAATGTATGACTAGATGGTGAACAGAGAATATGAATATGATGGCGACGACATATACATGATACGTATGTCCATCCACATCCAGTCATCCACGCACATTTTACATTATTACATAATTTACATTACATAATACATAATATATACTCCTAAATCTCTGTATTGAAACCAGTATTACAAGATCAATATATATACTTCTATATTTTTGTTGTAGTATATAAAAAAAAGTTAAATAGTGCACATAATTAAGTATATAAATAAGAAAATTTTATTTTGAAACTCGTGCATTTAATATATTGAAAGTATAAAAAAAATTATTTTCAATATTAAATTTATGTTTCAACATATCTATTTTTTGTATGCTTAACAAGTGCATCATGTGCGCTAATATATAAACTTTAAAGGACTTGCACCGTCAGTGTAAATTGATTTTACACTGACAACCAATAAAAATGACTCAATATGACATATTATATCAAGAAAGTGGAGTGATGTGACGGAAAATATGGTTATGATTGGCTGACAATACAAAAATATTTTATATTTTACACTGTCAATGCATATTCTTTTTTCTCATATGTATATAACATAAATTAATATATACTAAATGAATATGAAAAAAGAGGCGAGAGACTAATATAAAATGACATTGATCCGCAAAATATAAATATTGGACAAAACATTACAATATAAGATAGAACAACGCAAGACACACATAGGATAATACAAGGTATTGATTAAATTTTGTGTTATACGATGTTTGATGGACAAAAAATTATTTTGGTATTTTAGACAACTTATCCAGAGGACAAAAAGTTGTCTGTCATGTCCATTGGCTCCCAGTTTATCCAATACTAGGAACAATTTTAAAATTAAACATAGTACAGCCGAAGTTGTCATGTGTGGTTCCTTAATGTTTTTAGCAGATCAAACACAACCTACATTATAGATAATCGAGTCTCTTAATTCTATTTGGATTGACTTATTTGAACTTATTTACAAAATTTTAAAATAAAACACAGTACAATAGAAGTTGTCCCTTCCAGTTTTATTTTTTAACAAATCAAATACAGTACACCCCATATTATAAATAAATGTAGAATATTATATTCAAATTCTAACTTTTATCTCTACTAACAAATACTCCATCCACCCCTAAATATAAGACACAGTTGACCACTGCGCCAATGCACAATTTTGATCAATAATAACTTTAATTATTTATTAGTAAAAATTATAAAAACTTAATATTTTGAATCAAAACAAATCAAACAAAATCTTACATATTAATATTTACATCTATATATTATTAAAAACATACAGTTAAAACAATATATATGAATAATACATTTTAATCAAACTAACTCCTATAAATATATAGCTTATCAAAAAAAAAAAAAAAACACTCCTATAAATATATACCGAGTTTATGTTCGCAAGACTATCACTTTATACTACCATTAATAAATCAACTTGTCTTAATTCTATTCTACTTTCAAAAAATTAGTATTATTATATATTATATATGCATAAGTCTCAAATTAATATGAAAACTCAATAGTTAACAAAGATGATTTTATAATTTTTTTATCAAATAATATAGCAACTAAATTCACATATTTTAAACAACTCTCTTCAATAATCTCTCTAATACCTATGAATTGAATTACAATTTTATAAAATGATTATACTTCTTCAATTATTATTTACACATATTTTTTCAAATTAAAGTGAAAGAAAGAAAGAAAATAAAAAATCTAAAATGATGAGATGCAAAGAAGAATATAATAGCATTATTATTATGAAAACGTGAGATGGGCAGTGTTTGTGTTGTTGTGTTGTGGTGTGGCAATTCCGGAGTATATCATTTGTACTTTAGCGTTCAATACAAATTAAATTAAATTAATTAATTAATTTTTCAACTTTTCATTTTCATTTCTTCATATTTCATCTTCATTTTCTTTCTCTCTCTTTCATTCGATCTTCACGGCGATCTCTCCCTCCACGAAATTAGGGTTTACAGCACCACCTTCAACTTGACCTAGATTCCCCCTCACCCTCAATTTCCAGATCCACTTACCTTCTTCTACCTCCCACATGTTTTGGAAACTCGCCTCTCTCTCTGCTTCCTCCCCCGTGAGATTTTCCATTTCCTTTAATTTCGCTACTTCAATTATTTTTTTTCTCCAATTCAACTTTCACTTATACTTACTTTCCCTATTTCAATTCATCTCTTTCTAATTACCTGTTAATTAATTCATTCTTATTCTTTCGTTATGCTAATTATTGTAATTGCCCCATGTTAATTATCTTAATTTCCAATTCCTTGGATCGGTTTTGCCTCTTCTAGGTTGTTTAAACTCTATTATAGCAACTTAATTACCTATGATAGGATAATCAATCTTAATTGGAAAATTTTGATCCACTTTAGTTAATTAATTGATTTTAATTTTTTGTTGCTTTTGTAATTAAGCTCTTTTGTATTGCTTTTTTAAGTAAGGGGTACTTTAACATGTTCTATTTTATGGAGTATTACAATTATAATGTGCATATTGAGTAATGAAAAGTCCTTGAGGTTTAAGTGGTTTTTGGATTTCCATTTGAATATTCTGAAATTACTTTTGGGCTAAAGCTGGTTTTGGGTAGTTTTTGCCCAAAATTTGATTTATGAAAAAAAACTGATTGTTTCACTTTTAAGATTACAGTATTTGTTTTTTATGTTTCTCATTAAATGGAATTTTATGATTGATTGCTTTGAAATTAATGTCTATATCTAAAATTGAGAATTGAAGTCTTAACTTTCGAGTAGCTCAAAACTTGTATAGCTTATTTTCTTATTTCACTGTTTCCTCTCTTTGTTACTGTTCAAGTGCATTTTTTTACATTGCTTGTGTTGTGCAGGTGGAGGCTATATTAGACAAGGATAATTTCACTTTAGAAGAGCTTCTAGATGAAGAGGAAGTAATCCAAGAATGCAAGGCCTTAAACAGCCGTCTTATCAACTTGTATGTTTCCATTTAGTTTGAACCATTATAGTTTTATTCATTGTGCCTAAAAATTTCACTGTTTTGTGCATTTTTTTTAGTAAATCAACATTTTAGTCCTTGAAATTGGAAGAGTTGGTTAATTTAGTCTCTCAAATTTGCGAAATAACAATTTTGTCATATTATTGAACGTCAGTCAATTTAGTCCTTTTTTTCCCCCAACCATCGCGCCAAGGCTCTCATTTGCATATGTTCTATGTATATGTTTGGTGATAGTTGGAATTATTATTACACACAGACACACACAAAGACACATAAAGCACCGGATGGATAGGCAATCATAAAGATGATTCAAGAAAAAGTAATTGATAATTTGCTATTTTTTCCCTTTTAGTTTGAGAGATCCAGCTCAGGTTGAGCAATTGTTACGCTACATTATCGAAGAACCACCACAGGATGCTGAAAGTAAACGGACTTTCAAGTATGCAGCTGTAACAGATTTTTTTTCTTTCTGCAAAAGAACTAATTATTTCCACTTGTTGCCAACTGATTATTTGATTGTAATTTAGGTTTCCATTCATTGCCTGCGAGATTTTTACATGTGAAATTGATGTCATCTTGAAGACTTTGGTGGATGAAGAAGAGGTTTTTACTTCACTCTGTTTGTAACTATTTTGTGATTGAAGCTGTATACTTAGGCTTTGCTTTTATTTATTTCCTTTTTTTTTTTTTGTAATTTCAGCTGATGAACTTATTATTCTCCTTTTTGGAGCCTAATCGTACTCATAGTGCCTTGTTGGCTGGCTACTTTAGCAAGGTATATGTTGGGTACAATTGGAACTTTGATTTGCATAATATTTTTGTCAATGTTGCTTATCTGATTATATTAATACCATTTACTTGATGCTGTTTTCTATGCCATTTTACAGGTTGTTGTTTGCCTAATGATTCGAAAGACAGTGTCACTTATGAATTATGTTCAGGTAAGTAAAAAATGCACTCATATAGTACAGTTGTATATTAAAATTGCCCATTGTATTTGATATTTACTAGTACAATCTTATGGAGAAAGAAAAGCTCAACCATTACGATGTGTGTTGCATAGTCTTGCTGTCAAATTTTTATTCACAATTTAGCATACTTTTTGCAGGCCCATCAGAATGTTTTTCGCCAATTGGTTGATTTGATTGGAATCACATCCATTATGGAGGTAAACTTTTAGCTTTCCATTCTTAATTATAACGATACCGTGACCTTGGGGATAGATAAGATGGATTATGAGATTTGTTCATTGGTCAGGTTTTGGTTCGACTAGTAGGCGCTGATGACCATGTGTATCCCAATTTTATTGATGTGATGCAATGGTTGGCTGAGAGCAACCTGCTTGAGATGATTGTTGATAAATTGAGTCCATCTGTAAGTGAAGTATCTATCCAGATTTATGTTTTTTGAGCCAGCTTTTACATGTTGCTATATGATATGATGCATTTGCCCTTCGATGTATGCCATCGAGACATGTTTAATGAGCTTACAGCAGGTCACACTCTGATTTGGTTTTTTCAACTCTACAAGCTTTATGTTGTTCATGATAATGATTACAAATGGTGTCATGAGTTTGTCCCTGAAATTCATTTTTCTTTTCATTAATGAAAAGCCCAATATAGTCACTCACGTTCTGCATGTGTTTGAATTATAAATTATATAAGCTGCCTTTCTATTTTCTGCAAATTATCTTACAACTTTCTTTTCCTCTATTTAAATCAGTGTCCTGCTGAAGTTAATGCCAATGCAGCTGAAACATTATGTACAATAACACGGAATGCTTCATCTACTCTAGCAATTAAACTATCAAGCCCAAGGTTTGCATTGGAAAGCTTCATGATTTTTCTTTTGATATGATTCTGTGAAATAATTATATATTTTTTTCTAAACACGCAGTTTTGTCGCAAAAATTTTGGGTTATGCATTGGAAGATTCACAAACGAAGTCTAGCCTTGTGAACTCACTTTCAGTGTGTATTTCTTTGTTGGATCCGAAGAGATCTTCTGTACCATCTCCCCTTTTTCATTCGTTCCGAAGTCAACACATGTATGAGCCACATAATCCTGTAAATCCAGAGACTATTGGTGCAATGCTCCCTAAACTTAGTAAGATGGAATTAATGCTGTCTTTTATTGTCTGTTGTCAATAGTTTAGATACTCATTATTAAAGCCTTCAATTTAATCATATTACAAAATCTATCAATTGTATTGTCCATCCATATCACATCATCAGGGCTTTCCTTTCTTCAGGTGCATTGCTAATTCTTTTGAATGTGTCATCCGATGAGAAAGTATTGCCTACAACATATGGAGAATTGAGACCTCCACTTGGGAAGCATAGATTAAAGGTCAGTTTGAATGGTTCCCCCTTTGAGTGTATGGGAGTTTCTGTGGTACCCATCCTATTTACTCCTGGTTTCAATCATCTGGTAGTGGGTATATCAGTAAGGTTTGCAAACTCAGAAAATATTGTTAGATTATAAGAAAATCTCTTCTAACATTATTGTGTAGAGTATCTCGGATTATTTCTTAGGATTAGTTTATTTTTTTAGAGTAGACTAGTTTCTATATTTTTTAGTTGTTACTCTGAATTGTTTGCCTATACTTCTGAGCTGTGCAATTTTTTTTCTCTAGATTGTCGAGTTCATGGCAGTCCTCTTAAAAACTGGAAATGAAGCTGCAGAAAAAGAAATGGTCAACTCTGGAACCATTCAAAGAGTTATTGATCTTTTTTTTGAGTAAGCAAATATGAAATATCTCTTTATTTGACAGACTTGCGGATGTTTAAAAAAGCATTGATATCGTTTGTGAATCTGGATATTGCTTATTTTTACATATAACATTTGTTTAACTGTTCTGTCTGACCTGATAATGCAGGTATCCATATAATAATTCATTACACCATCATGTGGAAAGTATTGTATTATCATGCTTGGAGAGTAAAACTGACGCCATTGTTGATCATCTTCTGAGAGATTGTGATTTAATTGGAAGGATTATCCATGCAGATAAACAGTCTGTTCTCTCTTCTGACAAAAACCTGGTACATGAATGCTTCAAACTGATAAATTGGACTTGTAATGGTCATTTCTGTAATTGAGATTAAATTATCTTGTTTTTCCCAATATTTTTTTTGAATTTGAATTTAGAAGGGACAAGAAAACACTCATAAGCTGGGAGAACTTATATGTAGTTCACAATGCTTCATTTCTACACTGCCATTGAGTATACTGGAACCAATTCACTCAACTTATGTTTTTTTTTTCAGCGAACCGTTCCTGCTGCTGGAAAACAGGCACCACGGGCAGGAAACATTGGCCATATTACACGAATTGTTAACAAACTTATTCACTTGGCGCACAGCCGAAGCCACATACTGACATTTATTCAGGTTAGCTGTGCATTAGCATATTGCCATATACTGACATCAGCATCATAAGATATGTGATTGAGAAATATGCTTTGAATTGCTATCCTTGACAAATCTCCTTAGAAATTGATAGATTTGCTCAATGATTTGAAATAAGCTTGTGGTGTTTCTTGTTATTAACATTCTTGAAATAAGCTTATCTTATCAAGGATTTGAGTTCCTGATATGCATAGTACACCTTTGTTTTTTAATTCACAATGACATCAACATCATAGTTCACACATTACACCTTTTCAAGCTGCTTTTGGTGTCCCGTCTAAACATTCTCTAGGATCATGAGGCTGCTGAACTTTCATGTTAAATTTGTTGGGACAAACTTGTTCTTATATATTTCAATTTGTTGTTCTGAACTTCTGCAGGAAAATAGTGAGTGGAATGAGTGGCAAGCTACCGTTCTTCAGGACCGTAATGTGGTTGAGAATGTTAACCGTTGGGCTTGTGGGTAAGCTCTGATCTCATTTATTGTGTATAAAGTCTTTGTTGGCAGTGTTGAATTGGTTGCAGCAATGCAATTGCAAGCGGCTAGGCGACACCCTTACATAGTTGGTCTTGTGACCTCACATTAGATTGTAAGGGTTTGGGACTTGATATTCATTAAATAACATTAGAAATATAGAGAAGATTTAATTGTAATGTTATTTATGATTTAGATTATATTGATGCGAGAAGCCATTAGGTATGATAATGATTCTTTTTTTAGTGTGTGTGTGTGTGTGTATAATATGTTTCCGTCACCGTATTATTATATAATAAGGATGTAATAACTATATGTATCATCCACTTTCTCATTTTAGTTAGTAACTCAAGTGAAGTCACAATCCTTGGTTGAGCCTTCTACATTTTCGTTTTGTCATCTCTTTGATGTGATTTCTGTCTCACTTTGAATCCTCTCTTCATTTTTCCTTTTCCTGTGCAGACGCCCGACTGCTTTACAAGATAGGATGAGGGATAGTGATGATGACGACATTCATGACAGGGACTATGATGTTGCAGCTTTAGCTAATAATTTGAGTCAGGCCTTCAGATATAAAATTTACGGGAATGAGGATAATGAAGAGGTTTGTAGTTGGCCTCCTCTTCCCCCTCTGCAATGCATGCATTGCATATTACTAATTTGTCTGTGCATTTTTAAATTATGTACCATTTAAATGCTGGACCAACGTTTTGATTGGCTTTGTTGCAGGAGCGTGGCAGCCATGATCGAGATGACGAGGTACTAGTTTTTGTTTATTCTTGATAGCTGTTTTTAATTCATTTGGGAGTTTTTTGAAAATTTGTGTGACCAAGTCGTAGCAAATTGTCTCTTGACGAAAATACCTTGCAATTACTTTCTGTTAACGAATTTGATAGCACATTTATCTGTTGTATGAAATGCAGGATGTCTACTTTGATGATGACTCTGCGCAAGTAGTCATATCGTCCCTAAGACTAGGTGATGACCAGGGGAGGTGAGTCTGATTATTTTGTCACATAACTGGTAAATTTGTTAGAATATGATAAATGATTGCCATGCAGATTAATCAGTGTAATATTATTTTCAAGTGAAGTTGTAAACTGGTGTTTGCGTTGATAAGCAAGTGAAATAATATAATCATACTAGTATACTATACTATGCTGGGTAGTGGGTATATATTTTTCCTGGTTTCCTGTCTTTTTTAGGGAAATTTCAAGATGACTACAACATTGTAGTAGGGGGTATAAATTAGTTACTGATTAGAGAGAGAAATGCCTTTCAAATGCATCAAGAATGAGTTTTGTTACTAGATATTGAATAGACAACATACTCATAGATCCTTGAATAGTTTCTTCCCAATTTGCAAATGTCTTATATATAGATCCTCTCTCTAATGGGTGATTTCTTGATATCATATTTCCACTTTTCCAATATAGCTGATTAATTAAAAATGCTGACATCCGGTTATAGAAGTAGAATGCGTTCTTTAATTTCTTTAAGCACCAAAGATTTTTCATTTTTCGGTTTTCTTCTTCATGTTGTCACTTTGGTAACTTTCTTCCCCATTCTATTCTTATCCATCATATACTAAAATTAATACCATAGGTAGGCTATGCAAATAAAAATGGACATAATAAGAACACCACGTGTTTCAGCGTTTCGAAGACATTAAGTTGGTCACTGCTAGATTTCGATTGATGCTTAGATATACATTTGAATTTGATAGATACACTCAATTTAGAAATAGAAATATTTTCAACACACTGACATAGTTTTAATGAGAAGCACATGGATGTTACTTAAACCAAAGTAATAATCATTTAGCTGTTTTACATGCTATCTCCATATGGACATGTTTTTCTTTATGCTTTTATGTATGTTTAGAGAAAATAAAATTCAATAGCTTCATTTACTCACCTAATTCTGTTGAATGGATGTTACAAAAATTTAACACTTTCTTTTCAGTAGTCTGTTTACAAACTCCAACTGGTTTGCATTCCAAGACGACAGACTTGGAGATGCAAATGGAGGCACAACATCATCTGAGATGATGGATGAGATAAACTTGAATGGTGCTTCTAATGGCGGCAACAACAGTGACGACGAGGTAGTGGTTGGAGAGGATGAAGAATTGGATGATAGTAAAAACACTATGAATGACACATCTAGCTCTAGCACAAATTTCTTCAGTGGATTACCAGGTAACAATTCCGGGAATGGAGGCGCTTTGAACTTTGAAAGTGAAAAGGCAAGCGCTTCAAATGATATGGGTTTCTTCAGATTTGAGGCATCAGACAAGGAAGAGTGTTTTGGTGATAGGCCTTTGCCTGATTGGGTGGGTTGGGGCGAACCTTCAGATATGCAAGTTACCGGCGCAGGCATGAATCCCTTTATGGATCATGATGACGAGTCTGGTAGCAACATTTCTACTAAGGCTCAAATAGGTAGCTCTAATTCTAATTCTCCAAAAGCAGAATCTGTTTTGTCGAATGGGTCGCCGACTAGCAAAGATTTAATTGATGGCGTTGGTGACTCCACTCAAAGATCAGCAGCAGTACCTTCACTGTTTGAGGAGGATGTTGAATTTGTAGGCGTAGAATTAGAAGGTACTGAGAAGGCTATGGAACAGGCTCTGAAAGAGGGGATAGTTGGGGAAGCAGGACCATTGAAAAGAAACATGTCCCCAAAAGCGGCAGAAAAGGAAAATTCCGAAGAGGGTAATCCTGGGATGAAAGAATTCAATGATGCGAATTACTGGAGGGTTGACCAAGAGCTTACTGTTATAGAGTGATAAACATAATGGTAAATCATGCTTTTTGCTGTATGGAAAGTTGGATACCAACACCAATGGATCTGATTCTTGGTTTGCAGGAGCGGCCGATGCAGCAAACTAATGTACAGTATAATTTTGTTTCAATTATGTCTTATTTATTTTCACGCTTACTAGATATTGAGCTTGTTTATTATTCTAAGTTTTGCTTTTATCCTGTAAGTGAGTGATTTAATTTTATGGGGGTCTCCCACATTTATCGAATTGGCTCCCGCTCTTTGTTTTGGGCTGATTTTCACGATGGTGCTAATATACACCCGTGCATTTGGCCGGTACTAATTGTTCGCTGGAGTGACGGGTCTATTTCTACGTTCTGTGACTTGTTAGTTTTGTTAATCTGAACTTCCACATAACATTGGTAAAGATACAATTCGTCAGGGAATATTTACCAACATTATTTTAATAATTTCTGTTGATACGATAATTTTTATGTAGTTTGATATTGAATTCTCCTACTTATCACATTGATTCCACCAGTATATTTTCAAATATGATTATTCATAATATTTTTCCTTCCACACATGATATATAAAATCATACGTTATCTGGAACAACTTTTGAATTTACTCGACCTGTTAGTGAATCAAGTTAATGTTAGATATGTAAAAAGGCTGCGGCAGAGAAGAATCTCGTGCCTTATAGATGAAGAACCTGTTGCCCTGGGGTTGGAGACATTTGAAAAATCGGTAAAAACAATTAGTACTGCTATCAGCTTCTTTTAGATTACTAACTAACTAATTTATATATTTGGTAAAATATCTCAATTACAATAGTTTTTGGCAAGTTAGAAAATATTTAGAAATATTTTCATCCCACATTCCCATAAAGTTATACTCGTTTGTGTAGAATGAATTTTGATTTTTGGTGAATATCTTGGGCATTAAATTGATAACGGATTGTTCAGATTATACAACAGTAAAATTGGTATAAAACACAAATATTGCGTGAAATCAATTTTTGTTTAGAATTGCATTAGTGAGTACTACCTACTTAAAATATCTATTTTTATTTTTTTTATATAATAAAGACATATCATTTCGTCAAAAATAAAAATACGGATGAGGTTCACAAAGTGGAAAGTGAATAGATGCACATGTCCTAGAAGGTTCTAAATTGTAATAGAAAGAATCCAGGCTCGCTAAGAACTAGAAGCTTCCACTTAAATCTATATAAAAGAAGCGAACTATCCTAAAGACGTAACAGAAAACACAATTACTCTCCACTCAGAAATCGGTCGCAGAAGAGAAGAGATGATAGAAGTGGTTCTGAACGATCGTTTGGGGAAGAAGGTACGTGTGAAGTGCAACGAAGATGACACAATCGGTGATTTGAAGAAGCTTGTTGCTGCACAAACAGGAACTCGACATGACAAGATTCGGATTCAGAAATGGTATACAATCTATAAAGATCACATTACTCTCAAAGATTATGAGATTCATGATGGCATGGGACTCGAACTCTACTACAACTAATTCATTCATTCTCTTCTTCTAATATGTTTTCGATTTAAATTCCTCTCTTATTTCTACTATTAATTAATTAGAGAAAATGTGTTTGTGTTGAAAACTAGATTATTGTAATTAAGTTTCTCAACTACTTTTTTTATAATTGGGCCGTTCAATTACAATTTGATTAATGGTTGATTAACAAAGTGCAACAAAATGACCTAGTTACGAAAAATAAGGTGTGAATTTGCAAATTGATAAAATATGGTGGACAAAGTTTCAATCTCCGAGGAGAACCATTATGATCTCCTATTAGAAAAATATCTAATTCTCCCTTAGGGGCCTCAACTCTCAAATAAAGTTCTTGTTTTGGCAATTCAAAAGTTGAAGATGATTTTTTTATTAATGAATCGATATTCAAAATCATTCCATTCTGGCTCCTTTTTTCTTTTGATTGAAATTTAAAAGGATTTTAAAAGACATTTTTACGATAAAAAAGTCATTAACAACACTACCTTCAGGTTCAATGATTTAGTCGAAAACGCCTTTATTTGGTTTAGGGATGTCAACGGGACGAGGATTGACCGGATGACACTTTAACACTCCTTGCCCTCACCATCTAAAATATTCCCCATCCCCGTCCCCATTCCCCGCTTCGGAGAGTATTCTTCCTCCATCTCAATCCCCGTGGATCCCCACAATTTTTGCGGATATCCATCAACTTTAAAAAAAAGCAACAAATTTCTATTATTTTCAATTAAACTAGTTGTAAAGTAATATTCACGGTTAATTATAAAATAAATAAAAATATTAAAATATTATTGTGAGTCTTGTGACAGTTATAAGTATCATATATAAACAAATATGTACACATATTGTGTGAAAATATAATTAAAAATAATTTATAAAGTACCTAAATATAAATTTATAAATATTATTTTAATAGTTTTCGGGAATAGAGTTTCTACGGGGCGGAGGATGAAATATCATCCTCATCTCCAAACCTCTTTCGGGGGGATTTTCTCCTCCATTTCCATCCCCCAGAGAAAAATCTCCCAACATCGGATCTCCAAACGGGGCAATCTCTGCGGGGATTCCCATTTATGGATGAAATTGACATCCCTAATTTGCTCTCTGATGTCATTAACAACACTCATTTTCCCTATATTGATCTCTGATGTCATTAACAACACTACCTTCAGGTTCAATGATTCAGTCGAAAGCGCTTTTATTTGGTCCAACAACAAAAAAGACATTTATACTACTAAAAGTGACTATAACTGGTTACTCTCTTTGAGGGACCCAATACTTACCTATAATCCTTCAAACTTTTGGTCTTGGATATGAAAACTCCAACTTTCGGAAAAGATCAAATTCTTCTTTTAGTTGGCTTGTCGCAATTATTTCATTTCAAATAATAATAATAATAAAAAGAAACCTTTCTCTCCACAATATCCATTATACAAATATTTCTTTCAATAGTTTATTTATTTTCATTTTATATTTATATTTTGGTTATCACATGATGTGTCCACAATCCACGGCCAATTCATGTATAAACTGTGATTGACAAGAATTCAACAATGATCTCGACGTTTAAAGATGATATTTGACAAAACACGTATTTGTGGATGGACGCCAGATCGTAATCGATGGAAGAAGACAGTTTAACTTTGAATTATGTATAAAAAGGTATAAATTGTGACAATGTTAGCATCGTCTTTTAATACACACTATGAATCAAAGGTTATTGGTGCTTGATCAAGTGAAACCAACAAGCAAATTGGGTAGAAATGTTGTTAGGGGATCCAAATCCACATATGAAATTGAAGTTACACATCCTGGTTCACACTTTCTTGCACCTCCCGGTTATTATTTACTACTTGTGGTCCATCAAGAAATTCCAAGTCAAAGAGGTTAAGACTGTGTAATTGTTTGTTTTAGTGGCGTCTTGATGTTGAAAAATGTTCCTGCAAGGATTTGAGGGAGTATGCAGAGTGTAGAAATTGATAGCAGTTCTTCTCTGTGTTTTTGTGAAAGAAGGAACGTGATCCCTTTTCTGATGCTTATGATGCCTTATATATAGAGTGGGATAAGAGATAATAGAGGGGTAGTTGAGAGGTTATATGGAGTAGTGGGGTGGGTAGTCGAGATCGTGGGGGAGGAAGTGGCTCCATCTGTTCTTATTTTCTTGGTCCATCTCACCCAAAGCACGACCAAGTCCATGGGCCAATAGGTGAGTTGGGCCGAATTACATGCCGATATTTTTGAATCTTGTTGTTCTTTCGTAAATTCTTTCAACTGTATAGGCGAGATAAAATTGTCTTTGAGAAATATAGCTTGACAATTTATTTTCTTTTTGAACGAATACTATTGTCTAGAACTTTGAATTTGCCGATCTGTGTTTGTGGGAGGCAGATGTCATTCGCTTTAAAAGCCATTAGATTCTTTAGCTTGTATAGCCCCCATGCATAAGTCTTGCAAAGGGCAATTATAATTCTAAATATGGCGGAGAGTATGGTCGTTTGATATAATAATCTTTGACTCAAGTGAGTATGGTTGTTTCGGTGACTCCTTTATTTGGGCAAGATAATTGTATTTCAAAAGCAGCGCCATTTTATTTTAATGGCTTTACAATTTAATTTCTCGCGACGAGATAGTTTCCTTTTTATTGGCGAGACGTCGTTTCAATGTATCTTCGGGTAAGCCGAGTAACATCATTTCTACTGTAACAATAATTCCTGGCGAGATGACCTTAATTTTAATATTAAGATTGGAGACTTGTACTCCATTTGCTCAAAGGAAAATAGGAGGGCGATATAACCTCATTTTTAATATGGTAAGCGTTGTTGGCGATATAGTCGCAGCTTCATCATAATGAGTACTGCTGTCGAGACGAACTTAACTTTATGGTAGGACCCTCTTTGAGTAGTCGATGTCGCGTTTACTAGCTTCATATTTTACACCACCTTGCATTTTTCCGGTGTCACATTTTACATCGCCTCTCGCTTATTGCCTTTGCGCTTTGCTTTACATCGTCTTTTGCTTCTTGGTTGTTGAATGTAGCATTACATCTTTAACATAGCATTGCACCTTTAACATTAAGCTCTTGGCATTGCGCCGTATGAATGAGGCATTGTGCCTTTAGTATTACACTCTTGGCATTGCGCCGTATAGATGAGGCATTACGCCTTTTGCATTACGCTCTTGGCATTGCGCCGTATGAATGAGGCATTACGCCTTTAGCATTACGCTCTTAGTATATGTGTGCGTCGGCGCGCGCACGCGCATGCGTGCGAGCGTGCACACATGTGCATGCCTAGGTGTATGCGTGCATACTAAAATAAATAAATAAATTTTAACATAAGTTTAGACTCTTACGATTTTGATAGTGAAATCTATTTGAATAATTAAAAGTTAATTCAGAGAATCTAACAATTGAATTTATCTGATGTAAAATTTTAAATATTGATATAATCTTTAACTTTTTTTTTACCTATTACATTCATATAGGACCTCCAAAATCCCAGGGACATATTTGTTAAACCCAACTGATTTCTGTATTACCAATATGGCAGAGACCGGTGCATAGAGATTCTATATGATTCTCTAAAATAAGTTACATTGTACATGTTCATGTGCTAACTAATTTATAATCTTATGTTTTTACTTTAGGAACTTGGTTTATATATCTTGAAAAGTGGTAGGTAATATAGTTAAGGTAAAAATGACTTTGTATTAGTTAAAATGGGACCGTCCTTCTCATTTCACAAGTGAAAAAGTCATTTATTAAAATCAACTTATATATAGAGTGCATACACCCGTATATAATTGTTTTGAGGTCATATAGAGAATGGCAAGTATGTTAGGGCTTGACCAGGGCACCATAAGAAGTGGAGCTTCATCGGCAAGGATTGCAGTTTATAAAGTATGCTGGAGTGATGATGGATGCAATGATGAGGACATCCTCGATGCAGTTAATGATGCTGTTGCTGACGGAGTTGATATTATATCAGTTTCACTTGGTGGAGACATAAAAGGATATGAATATTATAAAGATGGATTATCAATTGGAGCATTCCATGCAATGGAACACAGCGTACTAACCGTATTTGCTGCTGGAAACCACGGTCCAAATCGTGGATCCATAACGAATACTTCACCCTGGGCAATGTATGTGGCTGCAAGCACCATAGACAGAAAACTTATCACCAAAGTCAAACTAGGAAATAACAGAATCTATGAGGTAAATCCATATTTAATAAAGTCATTTTGATTATCTAATTAGTTTAAGGTGCATCATATCTTAATTAGTGGTGGAACTTATATATAGAGTAGAGTGTGATAAGAGATAATATAGGGGTAGTTGAGAGGTTATATGAAGTAGTGGGGTGGGTAGTCGAGATCATGGGGGAGGAAGTGGCTCCATCTGTTCTTATTTTCTTGGTTCCATCTTACCCAAAGCACGACCAAGTCCATGGGCCAATAGGTGAGTTGGGCCGAATGACATCCCGATATTTTTGTCCGTTACACAGCCCCCTAAGCATGAGGCTTGTTAAGACGAAATGCTTAAGGTGATAATTTGAGATAACTTCATTCGCACGAATTTTTGCTCTTGTTGTTCTTTCGTAAATTCTTTCAACTGTATAGGCGAGATAAAATTGTCTTTGAGAAATATAGCTCGACAATTTATTTTCTTTTTGAACGAATACTATTGTCTAGAACTTTGAATTTGCCGATCTGTGTTTGTTGGAGGCAGATGTCATTCGCTTTAAAAGCCATTAGATTCTTTAGCTTGCATAGCCCCCATGCATAAGTCTTGCAAAGGGCAATTATAATTCTAAATATGGCGGAGAGTATGGTCGTTTGATATAATAATCTTTGACTCAAGTGAGTATGGTTGTTTCGGTGACTCCTTTATTTGGGCAAGATAATTGTATTTCAAAAGCAGGGCCATTTTATTTTAATGGCTTTATAATTTAGTTTCTCGCGACGAGATAGTTTCCTTTTTATTGGCGAGACGTCGTTTCAATGTATCTTCGGGTAAGCCGAGTAACATCATTTCTACTGTAACAATGATTCCTGGCGAGATGACCTTAATTTTAATATTGAGATTGGAGACTTGTACTCCATTTGCTCAAAGGAATATATAGGAGGGCGATATAACTTATTTTTAATATGGTAAGCGTTGTTGGCGATATAGTCGCAGCTTCATCATAATGAGTACTGCTGTCGAGACGAACTTAACTTTATGGTAGGACCCTCTTTGAGTAGTCGATGTTGCGTTTACTAGCTTCATATTTTACACCACCTTGCATTTTGCCGGTGTCGCATTTTACATCGCCTCTCGCTTATTGCCTTTGCACTTTGCTTTACATCGTCTTTTGCTTCTTGGTTGTTGAATGTAGCATTACGTCTTTAACATAACATTGCACCTTTAACATTACGCTCTTGGCATTGCGCCGTATGAATGAGGCATTGCGCCTTTAGTATTACACTTTTGGCATTGCGCCGTATAGATGAGGCATTACGCCTTTAGCATTACACTCTTGGCATTGCGCCGTATGAATGAGGCATTACGCCTTTAGCATTACACTCTTAGTATATGTGTGCGTGTGTGTGTCGGCTCGCGCACGCGCATGCGTGCGAGCTTGCACACATGTGCATGCCTGGGTGTATGCGTGCATATTAAAATAAATAAATAAATTTTAACATAAGTTTAGACTCTTACGATTTTAATAGTAAAATCTATTTGAATAATTAAAAGTTAATTCAGAGAATCTAACAATTGAATTTATCTGATGTAAAATTTTAAATATTGATATAATCTTTAACTTTTTTTTACCTATTACATTCATATAGGACCTCCAAAATCCCAGAGACATATTTGTTAAACCCAACTGATTTCTGTATTACCAATATGGCAGAGACCGGGGCATAGAGATTCTATATGATTCTCTAAAATAAGTTACATTGTACATGTTCATGTGCTAACTAATTTATAATCTTATGTTTTTACTTTAGGAACTTGGTTTATATTTCTTGAAACGTGGTAGGTAATATAGTTAAGGTAAAAATGACTTTGTATTAGTTAAAATGGGACCGTCCTTCTCATTTCACAAGTGAAAAAGTCATTTATTAAAATCAACTAAAATATTCAACTTAGTATTAGTCATTAACAAAGATCACCATCATAGTCATTAACAAAGATCATCAAAGTCTGAATATGACTAACAAAATTAAAAGTCCGAATGTCAAAAAATGTTCACTAATTTTATTTTTTCCCAAGTCTAAACAATGGTGTTTTCTTTTATTTTTTGAAACGGCAATGTTTTCTTTTATTAGTTAGAGTGCTAAAATAATACTTGTAATGTTAATGCAAATAATTTATTTAAATTAAAATAAGTAATTTATTTCAATTAAAATAAGTGGGTTATATTTATTAATTAACTAAATTTTAAAAAAAAGAATTAAATTAATTTTGATGGAAATGTTATTTAACATTAATTTTTTTAAATGTATAAAAATAAACACCATACAACAGATGAAACCTGCAATCAACTATCTCTCAAAACAATGTATTTCTTCCATCTTGTTCTCCTCCCACTCATTTTATCCACCACCACCGTGAGCATTCTTCTATCTTTAGCTGAAGTTGGTGGTAGAAAATGGCAGCTCTTGCAACAAAACATTGAAGTTGTAGGCATGTTGCTCCACAACGATCGCGCTATTGTCTAAGACCGCAAAAATTTCAGCTCGTCAAACCTATCCTAACCCAACGGTAGATGTCGCGTCGACCCAAACAAAAATGTGGTTAAAACTGACTGCAGTGCTCACTCCCTTGAATACGACATCATTTTCAACACATTCCGACCACTCTTTATCCAAACTGACATCCATTATTCCTCCAACCCCGTCTCTGCCAATGACACTCTTATTCAAACTGTTGGTTATCGCGACAATGAGCGTAACATTAGAACTTCAATCCATGTCGAAATTGTGATTGGCAAGATTACAACAATGGTCTTGCCGTTAAAGAATGATATCCAACAAACCACATCCTTTCGGATGGTCGTCAAATCTTAATAGTTGGAAGGAGACAATTTAACTTTGAATTCCATCCCAAAGGAGGAGCCATGACAACAAACACATACAACTTGCCGTTTTCTTCCATTTCTGTTCGGCAAAGCTAACAATTTTCAAGTGCTATTGTTCTATACTTTATTGGTTTATTAATTTTTTTGTTCTGTTCTGCTAGGTTTGATATTATTATTTTTGTTTTTTTAGTTATTTGGTACTAATTCTATTTTGTGATATTACTTTTTTTGGTTGGCATATTACTTGTGTATTATGTTAAATAAAATAAATTATTTTTTCATATTTTGCCTAGAGCCCATAAAATGACAGGAAAAGGTTGTATATAACTTAACATTAGTTTCGTAATCTGACTTTCAAAATTGAAAAAATAAAAATAAAATAAGCTATTATTTCAAATCTACATTATGAAATAACTAAAGGGGTAATTTCATATGTTTGGGAGGTCAGAAGAGCAATTTTTAAATTTCAATTGCAGATGATCTTTTCTCATGCAATACCACTTTTCAACGAAATTTGCTATTTAGGCCCCCTACTATTACTCGCAGGCCCCCTGTCGTGACCAAAATGCCCTTATAAGCATTCGTATCCTAGGAAACGAAGGAAACAAATTTCGTCACCTAGAAGACGAAATTACTCCCTCCGTCCCAAAATAAATGACCTAAATTTGACTTAGGTTACTATTCATGTGATCTACTTTGACCATATTTTTCTATTAATATGTACATGTAAATATTAGTAAATGAGATGTTGTTTGATTTGTCTCGACGAATACTTTCAAAATATACCATTTTTATAATTTTTAATAATAGATAATTAGAGATATTAACGATTAAAGTTGTGCATTGGCAAACGTGACAGTGGTCAAACAGGTCATTTATTTTGGGACAGAGGGAGTATGTAATAACATAGTAGTAGGCTTGCATTGTCGCGCACATCTGGGCACAAAACACACAATTTCGTCTCGTAGTTAACGAAACGCCAATTTTTTGAAATTTTGTCACCTAGAAGACGAAATTGTGTGTTTGTCACATAGAAGACGAAATTATGGTTAAACGTAGTAGGTCTGCCTTGTCGTGCACATCTGGGCACAAAACACACAATTTTGTCTCGTAGTTACCGAAAAATTCATTTTTTGAAATTGTCACCTATAAGACGAAATTGTGTGTTTTGTCACCTAAAAGATGAAATTTTGGTTTTCTGCAATTTCGTTTCTTAGAAACCAAAGTATCTTGGATGCAAAAGTGGGGGTATTTTGGGATTTTTGGGGGGCCTGAGATCAACATGGGGGGCCTAAATAGCAATTTTCCTTTTCAACGTAATGGGTTTAGTCTTAATTGGGCTTTAAACTCTTGGGTCCATTAATAAAACTATAAAATTGGTTGGCCAAATAAGTAAAATTTCTCTTACTCTTACATTTAACCCTTCACTTTTATATTTTTTTTTGTAAGTATTGTGGTTTATAATATTTGAAACTTATCTTTTAAAAAAATTATATTTGTAACTTTGACTACCGAGAATATTAACTCAAATTTTCCAAAAACTTTGATAACAACAAAAATTTATAAAGGTGAAATTAAATAATACTACAAGGAGTAAAATGAAAATATTTGTGGTTTGCAGGAGTGAAGGGTTGAATATACAGGTGACATGGACAAAAAGTTTATGAAAAAGAAAAGTAGGCCAGTAGGGAACAATCGAATTAGTTGATGAGTGATGCAGGGTGCAGGGAGCAATGAAAGCCCATGTTCTTAATATATAATAATAATAATAATAATAATAATAATAATAACAGTTCTCTTTAAATTTCTATGCATGTCTTTGATTTTCTTTTTTAATCTAAAAACTCTAAACTTTTACTGTTAAACTTGTATACTGATTTTTATATTAGCCACGAGTTAATGGTGGTGACATATGTTTTATTTTACTAAATGGTGACATATGTTAAAAACAGAAAATATTGAACATTGTTCTTGGTGCAAATATTTAAGAAAAAAAATATATACTTCACATAGTAATCTTAAAATTCAATGCCTTAAAATTTTAAAGAAATAACATTTTCTACTAGAAAAATTTACTTTTATTTTGATTTTTGTTTACTTAACCATTATTTCGAAAAACACCGTTAAACACAACCTTTAAAAAACGTATTTTGTAGTACATATACATACTAAATAAAAGACACGTGGAATTGAACAAATCAATTGATTAAAAAGATCCGAATTCAAACTCCGATAAATAAAAAACAAAATACTAAATATATAACAATTTATTAATAACATTTGTTAATAAAAAAAGAGTCAAATACACATGTCATGTACTAGTTCCTTGAGGTTATAAAGTTAGGGTAGTAGAAGTACTATGAAAGTGGCCTAGTTGAGCAGTATGAAATGGCTGCAAAAAAGGAAAAACATGATGAAGCAAACTTTGGATGCTAAAATGGGAAGATGCCTCCCTATTTCAATGCAAAGAAAACAATCTCCATAAACTATGGCTTTGTAACTGAAAACAAGGAAAATTCAATTCAACTCCTCGGAACGAGTATTCTTTGTCTTTTTACTTTGTGAAATTGGGGCATGCATGCATGCCACTATCACCATTATTTTCTTCTTATTTGGACACACACTTTCAATTCTTACCCTTTTGACCAATTGACTCTTACTACTAATGTTTACCTAATTCTAATTCATCCATAAATTTTCTCAATGGTACTTTGATTATGGTCAAGCTTTAAATTAATTAGAGTTTTACGTACAAATCAAGAAAGTGATCCCCATGCCTATATAAATTAGTATAAACAAGAAAATGATCCCCATGCCTAATGTTGAAAAACAAGCAAATACGTCACAATACTAATACTAGTAAGATATTAAGTCAATTAATGTGTTCTCAGTTTTGATTCACGATAAAATAATTACATTTTCTAAAAAATTGCTAGTAAATAATAGTACTTCTTTCAATTTCTTTTAAGATATACTACATGATTAAAAAAATTAATGTGTTTAATGCATAAATATCAACTAAATACACCAATTTATGTTTATTAATTCATACGTCTTTAATAAAAAGATCAAATAGTATAATACAATATATTGTTGTTCAAGACATAAAATAGCCATGTCGTAGAATTAATATTTTAAAAATTAGATTGAACTGTTAGGTTCAACTAGTTAAACTATGAATCATACTTACACATTATTTTAGGCGAAGTATATATATATTAATTTACATATTTTTATTTCTCTCATATTTTTTTCTCTCCTACCAAACACATCCTAAAATGTCTTAATAAAGTTAAGGATGTTTTGATAAGAACACACGTGAGTTTAATAAGTTTTTATCCATGTGTAATAATTTATTTTTTTAACTTTATAGGATATGGAATGGAGAAATAATTCATCTATTAATAATTTTAATTGATAAAAAAATGTGAAAATGGAAGGCAAGAGCATGAAAATGAAGAAAAAGCTCTGGTATCAAAACGGTGACACATCACGTGAAATTTGTAGTAAAATTATGGTAATTAATTTGATAAGCTCTAAAAATCCTGGTCATCTTCTTTGGTCTCAATCCCACGTGTGAGTTGGCATAGGACTCAACGAAACACACAACACAACACATTACCTAATCCTAATGTTAAGGTGGATGGAGGATGGGTTTTCTTGGGATTGGGATCAACAACCTTGTAGTAATGTATTGTCTCTCTTCACTCACTCTTCAATGTCTCACGTGCAAACACCTTTCAATTCATCATGCTCACGTAATAAATTTGACACAATTTTAGATTTCTTTTTTTAAAAAAATGCATTTCATATTTCTTGGCAAAGATAATGAACAAACTCTTTGCACTTCATACATTTGCGCTATCCAAGCTAAAAAAAAGGTTAAAATGTGCAATAGTAAGTACAAATGTATGCAATAGTAAGTTTAAATGTATTGTGGGGTGATGTTACGTTGGATTATCTTCATAAGTGGTTCATTGTATATAAATGATCAATATTATTATAGTTAATACGAGTTTTATAAAATTTACCGTTTGATTGAAAATTTATATCATATAGATCAATATTCATGCAAAGTTTTAGAAAAATTAAAATTATTTGATATATTATTAAGACCTATAAAGATTAACGGTATTTAATAAAAACCCATAAATCTTTAATCTTAATGGGTCTCAATAACATATTAAATGATTTTCAATTTCGCTAAAAAATTTTATGAAAAATTTATATGATATAAACTTTTAATCCACAGTGAATTTTATAAAATTTGTATTCGTTATAATGTTATTGATCATTTGTCCACAATTGATCACTTGAAGAAGTGATCGATATTAGAATTTATCATGTATGTGTACTAGTGAGATAAACTTTTGCTTTGGAAACAAATTTGTACTTCCTATAATTTTCTTATAAGTGAATATTTAATTTTAGATTCATTAAATAATTAATGTATTAAATATATAAATAATTCAATAACCTTAAAAAAAATATTTGTTTGTGATTGAAAATCGAATGAAGTATTTATCATGAGATCAATATTAATCTTATCACTAGAATTAGTAAGATATGTTGTGACTTAATTATTTCTAATTTTAAAAAAACAAATTTGTGATAGAAGCAAAGAGTATTAATTTATTTATGCCTATTAGACAAAGTCTAACTATAATCTTATTGTCTATCTCTAAATAAAATCTGCCCAACATATTCTAAAACCTAAACTTTAAAATGAAAATCATGTTATATTTGTTGCAATAAAGCCATTCAATCATACTATACACATAAGGGTGCCAACGAACAAGGCCAATTGAGCTACACAAAAATATATTTTTGTCAGATGAGAGGAGTCTCGAAAATTATGAAATTGGACTACAATCTTTATGGTTTGTTTGATTTGAAGAAAAGAAAGAGAGATGAAAGAAAATTACGGAAACTAATTAATGAACTTGAGCTAAATAACTTTAATTCAAATTCATTTATTGGTTTTGTATTTTTATTTCCTCTTTCTTTTCATCATACCAAACACACTATTAATAATATGAATTTATTTTTTTGACTTAAGGTTAGATCAACATCATTTTTTGATTTGTTATGATTGGTTGATTGATAATGTACCTTTTTGTTGGGTGGGTCACTCCTAAGTGGGCTCACACCAATTACTAAAAATAGTATTGTTGTTCGTAGTGGTTACTAAAAGACTATTTATGTACTAATTATTTATTTTTGATCCCATAATTTTATATTATTTCACATTGAGAGAACTTTTTACATTAAATTTAATGTTAGATATTTATTTTGCTGCTATTGTTATTCTGCTCTGATATTGAATTTTCTTATTGTCTATTTGCATAAATAGTTGGTAAAATTAATTTCACATTTTAAAGAAACGTCTAATTTTCCCAACATATATATCTAAAAAATTTAAACCCTTAGTATAATACACCTCATTATTCATCAAATGGCCACCACAACACCAACTAGGCAAAGACTAGGTTTAGTTAATGACATTATCAAGTTTTTCTTTGATACAAGTCAAGGGGATTCAAATGTGGAGGGAATAATTGGGCCCAGGCGTGGAAAACGTGTGACTAGGAAGCCAGCATGGCAAGATGATTTCCACCTACCTCAAGTCAAGAAGTGATGTCATGATTTGATAATGATTGTAGAAGCTTCTATGCTACCTGATAGGATTTTGTTAGATTCCTTCTTATCATTTCTTAATTTGTTATTTCCTTGATGTATGGATCTTCTGCCACTTGGCAGAGTTAGTTACTGCATTGTAGCTTAAATACGCTACAGTGACTGAATAATAATCATCAGAAAATTGAACTTTGTCCTCCATTTTTGTTTGTTTTCTCCTTAATCCCTTCTTTCTGGAGTCCGTCCAAACTCGAATTGGATTGTTGCAATTACAACTTCATTTGTACTTGCATCATTGGTGCTTTCATTGATTCCTCATGCCTCCCAAAATCGAACAGAGCGATAAGCTTGAGGAGCTTGCTTCTCAGATGCAGGACATGCAGCTTAACCTCGAAGTTCTTGCACGTCAAAACGACTCATTCCAAACTTTCATCACTACCCAACTTCCAGCTCTGCTTCAAAACCAACCACAACCCACTTCCACTTTCACCGGTCCCTCTCCTTTCAAACCTCCCAAAATTCATCTTCCTCCTTTTGACGGTTCGAACCCCTTGGACTGGATTTTTCAGGCCGATCAGTACTTTGATTTAACCCAGATTTCGCCAGCACAGCGCATGCAATTTCTCCCCTTCTTCATGAAAGGTGAAGCTCTGGGTTGGTACAAATGGCTCAACGCTAACCACCAGATCTCCACTTGGGAGGCTTTCCAACGCGCATTAGAACTGCGTTTTGGTCCTTCTACTTATGACAATCACCAGGCGAGTTTGTTTAAGCTCACACAGAAGGGCTCTGTGACGGAGTTCCAACAACAGTTCGAGACTCTTTCCAATCGGGTCGTTGGAATGCCTACTGAGATGCTCCTCAACTGTTTTATTTCTGGGCTTAAACCGGAGATTCAACGCGAACTCAACGTGCTCAAACCTCACTCGTTGAGTCACGCCATCGGTCTTGCAAAGCTGTTTGAAGCGAAGCTCAACGATGGTCGTCCGCCATCGCGTTTTTCCCGACCGAATCCTCCATTACTGCCAACTCCCACTGCTGCCAAACCCAGTTCCCCGGCGCTTCCCATACGCCGTGTTACTACCCCTGAGATGCAGGAACGACGCAACAAGGGCCTTTGCTTTAACTGTGATGACAAGTATCACCCAGGTCATCGCTGTACAAAGCCACAATTCCTCCTGTTACTGATTGATGATCCCACCACTCCAGCGGTGACTATTGCGAATACAGCGTTCCTTGATCCGGGACCCGTGCCGGAAGGGGCCGTCGACACACCTGTATCCACCGACGGCGAACACTTCCACTTGTCCACCGCTGCGCTACGTGGACCACCGTCTCCTAAAACGCTTCGCGTGGAAGGTCGTGTTAACGAAATGACGGTTACCATTCTAATTGATTCTGGGAGTTCGCACAATATCATGCAACCTCGTGTGGCTGAATTTCTACAACTCCCCATTGATGTGATTCCCCAATTTGTAGTCACAGTGGGAAACGGACAAACCATACCGTGTCAGGGGTACTGTAGTGAAGTTCCAGTTGTCATGGCTTCTCACCTTTTCTCGATTCCCTTCTTTGTCCTGCCTATACACGGTGCAGATTTGGTGTTGGGAGTTCAATGGTTGAGATCTCTAGGGCCTTTTCTCTCTGATTACAACATACCATCTATTCAGTTTGTCCACAACAGGCAACCCGTTACCATTGTGGGTACCCAAACACCAGGCCCATCACATGCTTCTTTGGCCCAATTCAATCGTTTTTTGTTTACTGATGCAGTGGACTCAGCCCATACGGTAACTTTGACCCATATGGAATCTGATTCACCTCTTTTACCCGATACCGACAACTCCACACAACCAGATATCGCTCTTCTCCTTCAACAATTCGATGTTGTGTTTAGCGTTCCTCACGGTCTTCCACCTCACCGCCAGCAAGACCACCACATCCACCTTCTTCCCAACACTACGCCGGTTAACACCAAACCTTATCGCTACCCACAGTGCCAGAAGGAAATCATGACCAAAATGATTCAACAGATGCTTGACGATGGAATCATACGGCCTAGCACTAGTCCCTTCTCATCTCCTGTTTTGTTGGTTCGCAAGAAGGACGGTACATGGCGTTTTTGTGTAGATTACCGTGCCCTCAATGCGATTACAGTTAAGGACCGTTTTCCTATTCCGACGGTGGATGAGTTACTCGATGAGTTGCACGGAGCCAAGTACTTCTCTAAATTGGATCTCCGTTCGGGTTACCATCAAATTCTGGTCGCGCCTGATGACACATTTAAGACTGCTTTCCGCACCATTGATGGCCACTTCGAATTCTTAGTCATGCCGTTTGGTTTGTCGAATGCCCCGTCCACATTCCAAGCTACCATGAATACTGTATTCCGGAAGGTCTTACGCCAGTTTGTCTTGGTATTTTTTGACGACATTTTGATTTACAGCAAGGACTGGGAATCTCACTTGCTCCACTTACAAGAAGTTCTGCATATTCTGGCCGACCACCAACTGTTTGCGAAAATGTCTAAGTGCCAATTTGGAGTTTCCACCGTTGCTTATTTGGGCCATATCATTTCTTCCATGGGTGTTTCGGCTGACCCCGATAAAATCCACGCTATCCAACATTGGCCTACGCCACGTTCTGTCTCTGAATTACGTGGATTCCTTGGCCTTACGGGTTACTATCGGAAGTTTGTTCATCACTACGCCGGCATTGCAGGACCCTTGACTGATCTCCTTAAGAAACAAGCTTTTACATGGACCACTGCAGCTCAAGCTTCGTTTGACCAGTTGAAGGATCGCATGACTACTCTTCCTGTGTTGGGCATTCCTAATTTCGGGCTTCCTTTTGATGTTACGACAGATGCGTCTGGTTTCGCGGTAGGTGCCGTGTTGTCTCAGACAGGCCACCCTCTGGCGTTCTTCAGTAAGAAATTATGTACAAGGATGCAAACTGCCTCTGCTTATGAAAGGGAGATGTTTGCCATTACCTCTGCTGTTAAAAAGTGGCGACATTACCTACTCGGACGACGTTTTCGAGTTTACACTGATCAACAGAGTTTACGTGGACTGATCAGTCAAACTATTCAAACGCCTGCTCAACAAAAGTGGTTGTCAAAGCTTTTGGGGTATGACTATGAGATTCTTTATACGCCGGGACGTTCCAATGTTGTTGCGGATGCTTTATCTCGCAAAACAGAGGCCCCCCAAGCTCTCTTTACGGCTATAACGTCTTGCCAACCTAACTTGCTTCAGCAGTTGAAAACCTTTTATGAGACCCATCAGGTTGGCCAATTATTGTTGACAAAGGCGTTGGAAGGTAACTCTCCTCTGACAGTGCGCAACGGGCTCTTATACTCTAAAGATCGTCTCTTTATACCCTTAGAAACACTGCTGCGACCTTCGATGATACACGAGATGCATGCCACACCTATTGGAGGACACTCGGGAGTGAAAGGGACCCTTACTCGTGTCGCTGCCTCTTTTGCTTGGCCTCGAATGGCACGCGAGGTACAAGACTTTGTTCAGCAGTGCACTGTCTGTCAGCAGAGCAAGTATTCCACACAGAAACAAAGTGGACTATTGCAGCCATTGCCGATCCCACAACAAGTTTGGGAGGATATTAGTATGGATTTCATTACCCACTTGCCTGCATCACATGGAAAAACAACGATTTGGGTGATTGTTGATCGCTTGACGAAGTACGCTCATTTTTTTGCACTTCCTCCCAAGTTTTCGGCCGCTACAGTAGCATCCTTGTTCCTCACTGAGGTTTATAAGCTCCATGGCATGCCACGCACTATTGTCAGTGATCGGGATCGCTTATTCATCAGCCAGTTTTGGAAAGAGCTTTTTCGTTTACAAGGCACTACCCTCGCCTACAGCAGCTCTTACCACCCTCAAACGGACGGACAAACTGAGGTTACAAACCGCATCCTTGAGACTTATCTTCGTTGTTTTGTATGCGACACACCTCGGTTATGGGTGAATTTCTTAGCACTTGCTGAACATTGGTATAACACTACTTATCAATCTGCTATCCGCATGACACCTTTCGAGGCCCTTTATGGAAGAGCTCCACCCTCCATTCGTTCTTATACTGATAGTGCTACCAATGTCGCTTCTTTGGATGATCTATTGCGACATCGTCAGCAAGTGATGACCATTTTGATGGCCAACCTTGGCAAGGCCCAGTCACGCATGCGGTCCTTGGCTGATGCTCACCGGCAAGATCGCCAGTTTAAGGTTGATGATTGGGTGTGGTTGAAACTGACCCCTTATCGACAAAACACCGTCCGACCACGCTGTTCTCCCAAACTCTCTTCCCGTTTCTTTGGGCCGTTCCAGATTACTAAGGTCATCAATACAGTTGCTTATGAGCTTGCTTTGCCCGCTTCTGCTCGCATACACCCAGTGTTCCATGTATCAAAGCTCAAACCATTCAAGGGACAACCACCTGCCACTATCCCTGAGTTGGATCCTGAGGTTATTGGACCATTGTTGGAGGTTCAACCCCTAGCTGTGCTATCCTTCAGAACTGTCCAGCACAATTCTGGCCCCATTCGTCAAGCATTAGTACATTGGTCTGGACTTACACCACAAGAGGCAACTTGGGAGACGGTCGATTCTTTGTTGCAGCGTTTCCCTCATTTTAACCTTGAGGACAAGGTTAATTCTGAAGAACGGGGTAATGATACAAGTCAAGGGGATTCAAATGTGGAGGGAATAATTGGGCCCAGGCGTGGAAAACGTGTGACTAGGAAGCCAGCATGGCAAGATGATTTCCACCTACCTCAAGTCAAGAAGTGATGTCATGATTTGATAATGATTGTAGAAGCTTCTATGCTACCTGATAGGATTTTGTTAGATTCCTTCTTATCATTTCTTAATTTGTTATTTCCTTGATGTATGGATCTTCTGCCACTTGGCAGAGTTAGTTACTGCATTGTAGCTTAAATACGCTACAGTGACTGAATAATAATCATCAGAAAATTGAACTTTGTCCTCCATTTTTGTTTGTTTTCTCCTTAATCCCTTCTTTCTGGAGTCCGTCCAAACTCGAATTGGATTGTTGCAATTACAACTTCATTTGTACTTGCATCATTCTTTAACAATTTGCTGGATATATGATTAAGAAATTGAAAGTGAATCACTGATGGTACGGGACTACAATTATTGTTTATTATATTTATAATGTCACTACATAAAAAATATGAAATAATGTCTATACATAAAAAATATGAACAAATCAATTATGCAATGATTTAATTTGTAGCATAGTACTTTTAATATGGTAGTATAGTAGTATTTGTTTTGAGAAGGTGAAATATTAATACTGTTGGCACGGGTGAAGAGGTCCTACATATGCTGACTATTCTAATTTATTTATTAATTTCATTACATCTTTAAAAACAAAAAGGATACTTTCATTGAATTTGAAAATTTATGAGTCAATAGTCAAAGAGTACATAAAATGTCGGGTTTATTTTGATGGAACACATAATTCTAAATACCAAAAAATAATTACGTAATACAAAAAATAATTTCACAAGAGACAAAATCTTCCTTTTACTCTTTTACTATGTGCCTTTATTATTTATCAGATGTATATGTCATTATCTTAAGTTGGTAAAGCTGTAAAATAGACAAAATGTCATATAATAATAATAATAATAATATAATAATAGCTATAAATAGGAAACCATGAGAAGTAGCATGCCTCATATTACTCACTTATAAAAATTTAAAAACCAAGCAAGCTACAAAAACAAGCTAAAACAAGTGCCAATAAAGTCAAAACCTAAAACTAGAAGCCATTTTCTATAAAAACTACAAATTCTTATACCTTACAAATAAGAATATGGATCCCACTATGGATTTAATATTGTAACATTGTTAGTAAATTATCACATTGTTCTTCTGTCCTTTATAGGAAGAAATAGAATATCATTCAATGAATCCTCATTTATTTTAGAAGCACATGAATTTTCAACAAGAAACCTAAAAAATATAGGAATGAGCAAAAATGAATAATTGATTTTATGTATTTAATTTTATCTAAATTTTAAACTAAATACATCAATTTTTTTACCTATTTTTGTTAAAGTTTTGTTATGAAATGAATACTTGAAATTGCATTGAATATGTACCATAGTTATATTATTTATACATTAAAATAAAGACATCGTCGAGTTAGCAAAAACATCACATTTTATATGCAGAAGCTAAAGTTCGAACCCCGAACACCTTACTTATCCACTTTAAAGATGTAGTAATTTCTAGCCAATAGACTAACTAACCAAAAAAAGCCACTTTAAAGACAACATTAATTTCTTGGTTATTCACCTCAAGGAAATAATTTCTTTTTTTTTTGGTACAAAAAGAGGGCATATCTCATCAAGGGAATAATTTCTATACACTTAGTTATTTGAACAAAAAAAAAACTTGGTACATTGAAGAAAATATTAGAGCATTTTACATTTCTATATGTTCATGACCAAATAAAAGGATGATAATTTAAGGACCAAGATGAAAGATTCCTCTATATTTAACATTGTAATTAATGTTGTAAAAAACATTGTAATTAATGTCATGGCAATTCAATGAAGGGAGCTTCTATGGTGCAGTCCAAAAAGTGACTGCTTGGGTGAAGTTGCCACTGTGGCCAATGAAAAAGTAGTGTTGACTTGGTCAATATCATGTAGGATTATAGAGAAAGTGTTTCAATACATCAGTTCAATATATGGTCTATCATAAACCATCATTTAAAAGCATGGATATAAAAACAAATTGAAGGCTGAGATTAAACATTAAGTATTCTTTTTATTACTACAGATTAAGTATTTTTTTTAATTATATGTCAAAAAATAAAGTATTTGTTTAATTAAAAAAAGGAAGAACAAAATTGGAAAATGGATCTGGATCTGTTATTACAAACGTAACAACACGGTTTGTACTTGTTAGTTTTGGATCTGGATCGAATAGTTGACAGCGATGGCGAATGAATGTAACAACATCATGTTCCTTAGCTGAATTATTTTCAAGTTTTTGAAAATTTTAATCTTAGGTTTTGTGTTTTAGAGTTTAGACCATTTGAATCAAAATTAAAATTATAAATGTATTGTACATGTTTTTTGAGATGTTCCTAAGCAATTAATCGATATTTTTAATGTTTAAATGATCTGAAACCGTCGGGTTTCGTTCTGTTGTCGCGGGTCTGAAACCGGGTCAAAATTACCCGGCTGAAGGTTGAAGATGATGATTAAGTTAATATTTTTACGATACAATTGCGAATATAACTATTAGACAACACAGTTTAGTAATAACTTATGTATATGCCCTAGCGGTAAGGTTACGTTTTCGCTTGTCAACATGTCATGGGTTCGATTCATGTTGACAACTTTTTAGTGAATTTTTTATTTTTTTAAACAGCATTGATTAAATTAAAAACACAGAAAAAAAAATTGAAAATGTGGCACAAGAGCAATTCGAACAGGGAACCTGTTGCTAATTAACTGCAATCCTTACCAAATTGGCTGTGAATATTTATTATGTTAATTATGCACTGCATATATATATATTTCTGTTTTAATGTGCTATTACGGTTATTACATTTTTTTTTTTTATATTGACGGTTATTACATTTTAATCATGTCTATATAGATTATAATTAACTAATTAGGAAGCACTTGTAGCATCTTTAATTAAATAAAATCATACTATTTTGGTCCCTAAAAATAATTTTTTTTTTGAGAAAATTGTAAAGATTATGAAAGTGGATTGTAGTATCAATTTTGCTGACAATTATTATTATTTTTACAATTTTATCCTTTTAAAGATATTATAAGTTAATATATTTTTAGAGTATTTATGACATATATAAAAAAATGCACTACAAAACTAGGTATTTAACGGTCACATTAATAAAATTCAAAATCCCTAATCAAAATCGAGAGTGTTAGTCAAAATTCACGTCCCTTTCATTAAATTAGATTTTCAATGAGACTGTTATTACAATCAGTTTATACATCCTAGTCCGATCATCAAAATTCTCATTCGTTTGTTAGTCCAAATAGGTGATATTAAAGCGTTGGATTGATAATAGTCAAAATCGTTAGTTTTAGTCAAATTTTGTGGCTCTTTCTTTAAAATTAGGTTTCCGTTGAGACTATTATTACAATAGGTCTATACATTCGAAGTCCGATCTTTGAAATCTCATTCTCATTTGTTTTTTAGCCAAATTAGGTGATATTGAACGGTTGAATTAATAAAATTCAAATCTCGAGTCAAAATCGTTAGTTTTAGTCAAACTTCATGGCTCATTCTTTAAAATCAGGTTTTCGATCAAACTGTTATTACAACCGGTCTATACATATTGGAGTTCGATCATCAAAATCTCACTCTCATTCTATTTTCAGTTCAATTAGGTGATATTACACGGTCAAATTGGTAAAATTCAAAATCTAAAGTCATAATCGTCAGTTTTAGTCAAATTTCATGACCCATTCTTTAAAATTATATTTCCAATGAGACTGTTATTACAACTGGCAGGTCTATACATTCGGAGTCCGATCTTTGAAATCTCATTCTCTTTTGTTTTTTTAGTAAAATTAGGTGATATTGAACGATTGAATTAATAAAATTCAAAATCTCGAGTCAAAATCGTTAGTTTTAGTAAAACTTCATGACTCGTTCTTTAAAACCTGGTTTCCGATCAAACTGTTATTACAACCGGTCTATACATTTGGAGTTCGATCATCAAACTCTCATTCTCATTCTATTTTCAGTCCAATTAGGTGATATTACACAGTCAGATTGGTAAAATTTAAAATCTAAAGTCATAATCGTTAGTTTTAGTCAAACTTCATGACACATTCTTTAAAATTAGATTTTCGATGAGACTATTATTATAACTGGCGGGTCTATACATTCGGAGCCCGGTCATCAAAATTCTCATTCTCATTCGTTTGTTAGTCTAATTAGGTGACATGGTGGAACGTTCAAATATTATAAAATTTGAAATCTTCAGTCATCATCGCTTGTTTTAGTCAAACTTCATGGCTCTTTCTTTAAAACTAGGTTTCCGATCAAACTGTTTTTACAATCGGTCTATATATTCGGAGGCCGATCATCAAAATATCATTCTCATTTGTTTTCATTCCACTTAGGTATATTGGACGATTGGATTAATAAAAATTAAAATTTCGAGGTAAAATTATTCGTAGTTTTAGTCAAACATCATGAATCTTTAATTAAAATTAGGCTTTTCGATAAGACTATTATCACAAACGGTCTATTCAAAGTCCGATCATCAAAATATTAATTCTCATTTGTTTGTTAGTCTAATTAGGTGATACTTCAATTTACTATTAACCATAGTATTTGATTGAGGGTTATATTCCGGTTGAATTTAATGAATTAAAAATTATAGAGATAAAGTAAATTTTTTAAAATAAAGTACATTTTTTAAAATAAAGTACTATATTATAGGAGTATTATTTTTTATGCTTGGATAATTGAGTCGTCGTAGGTTGTAGCTTTTTTTTGTGGGTCTTGCTAATGAGTGCCTCCGAGACATTCTTTAAGCATTTCATTTATAGAAATTTTATATTCAAAAAATTAAATAATATAATTTTCAATGCGTTGACTTTACGCATTCCATAAAAATTATGTAAAAATATTACTATTTAAAGTCTTAAAAATTGTCTCGGGGGCACTCGTTAGCATTTGTTTTTTTTTTTTTATGATAGTGTTATGTTTCTACTTTTTATATATTAGTACTATATTTTGTTCGTTTCAAAATAAATGACTTATTTGACCATTTCACACACTTTAAAAAAATGGTATAAATAAAAGAAAGAGAGTTTTACACTTCCTAAATCACCCTTATTATTATTACTAGTCATTCACGTTTCAATTTTCAAGATGCTTATTGTTACTTAAACTTTTGGTCATGTTAACTTGTGCCCTTAGTGTACATTTTAAGGTATTTAAAAAGTTGCATTTAATAGCACAAAAGAATTTAATATTTAAAAGATACAATGCACAATTTACAAAGAGAATATTAAGGCAAATGTTAACATTTTTCTAAACTTTTTATTCATTACTTCATAGAGTTGGTGTGTATTTACCAAAAAAATACAGTTGGTGTGTAGGAGTATACAATGGAAACGTGTCTACAACATGTAGCTAGCCGTGTGTGGTGTATGAGAGAGAAGGACTATTGGCCAATATTTTTTATTTTTCAATGAAAAGAATCTTAATCATGATTGCAAAGCATTGAGACTATAAATCAGTTTTTAAAAAATACTGAAGGGTAAAATTAAGAAAAATGATTAAAACAAAATAAATAAATAAATAAGAAAAATGACTTTGAAAGATGTATAGATCATTTATTTTGGGATAATTTATTGTTAAAAAAGGCTATTTAAAATGAGACGGAGGGAATATTAATTAGTGTTAATATGAAAGGAGACTTGAAAGTTGTGAAGTAATAATTGATAAGTTTGAATTTAATTTTTTATTTTTATTTTAATGTAGTTGATTAAAAACCTAAATTTAAATCCACTAGATTTGGTTTAGTGGTGAGGGGTTTGAGCAGTATGCTAGAGGTCCTAAGTTAGATCATCAGCTCCATTGTAAACAAGAAAAAAGACCTAAATTTACAAAGAAGTCCAAAAGATTTTAATAATTTTGAATCTTTCAATGATTTTTGATTGGTTTTAATATTGGTTTTTTTATAACATGTGGAAGAATGCACAGGATAAGGGGTGATTGATGCACCACTTTATGAATTTTTCAAAATTTTATTAATTAGTCAATTAATTAATTAGCTTTTTTAAAAATTGTTTTCTTTCTCTCTTGCCTTTTTTTTTTGAACGATGGACTCTCACTCACTTTCTTCTCCTTTTGAATCTTTTTCCTTTTCTCTCTCGCATCCATATACCATAGTCCCTTGAATTTTCTATGATCTTGGTAACGGAAACGCAGAGAGAAGAGAGAGAGTTAAAAAAAACCAAATTAATTGACTTTAATATGATTTTGGAAAACTCATAAATTGTGCATTAATCACCCCTTATCCTTTAATGTTTTATCAATAGTACAATCTATCCATCTTCCAAGAAAAAGTACTCCTGCAGTGCATCACTAATGTATTTGCGTCGTTAGGAGTACAAAGAGGCTAATTCTTTACTATATTTTTTTTGGAGAATGTTAACATATTAGAACTTAAAAAGTTGTTTCTACATATTAGGATTATACTTTTTGGAGAATGTTAACATATTATGGTAGTGGATTACTCTCTTTAGTCTTTTATATAAAAAAAAAAAACTCTTGTTCATATAAAAAATAGGGTCTCGCTAACTAGTGCCCCGGAGCACTAGTTAAGGAAATAAAAAGAGAAAGAAAATAAAAGTTTTTGTATTGAAAACACCAAAATTTGAATTTTTTGTTGACTATTAAAACTTTATTTTTGACTATTAATCTGTAAAAATTTATTTTGGACTATTACATTATATTTTGACCGAGACTTATAATCTAATTCAACTGAAATACCATTAAAGACCAGAGTTAATAGTGCTTTAATTAAACTGGAGTATAATATTTAGTCAAAGACTAAGGTTAACAGTGCTTTATTTAAACTAGAGTATTATCTTATGTCAGATTATATTTTATTTTTATTTTTATTTTTATTTATAATTTTTTAATCATTAACTTCGACCAGAGTATAATAATCCACAGTCAAATATTAGGATTAAGAGTGTTGTAATTGAGCTGAAGTATAATCTTCGGTCAAAGACTAGGGTTAATGGTGTTTTAGTTGATGCAAAGACGCTGCCTAGGTACGGGTACGATACCGGTATCCGGTACCGGTACTGGTACGGGGTACGACATTTAAAAAAAAATTAAGGTACGGGTACGTCTATAAATATTTTTTTAATATAATTATATAAATAAAATAATATAACTATATTGTTAAATCAAATAATTAAACATAGAAAATACCACATAAGTAATTGAAATTATTCAAAAACATCAATACATCAAGATTTGTATGAATAAATTTAGATTGTGCCTATTTCTTTTCAATAAATGAGTGAATAAATCCAGCTACTACTTTGTTATTGCTTATTAGTAAAGTTGCCACTTTTATATTAAACAAATAAAAAACATAAATCTTCCTGTAAACAAAAAAATAATAAAAGAAAAAGAAAAAAAAATAGATTTTTTTGGATTCGTGTACCACAGGAGTACCACGCGCGTACCATAGAAGTACCACGCGCGTACCATAGAAGTACCACGCGTGTACCCGTTGCAAAATAAAAAATAAAAAAATAGGTACGTCACCGGTGCGTACCCAAGGGGTACCCGGTACGTACCCGGTACCGGTACTCTTCCTAAAATGGAGTACCCATGCTTCATAGTGCAAAGTACAATGTTTAGTGAAATATTAGGGTTAATATTGCTTTAGTTGAATCGAAGTATAGCTCTCAATTAAAGACTAGAGTTAATAGTGAGATTAAGTTGGATAAAAGTTGATCCAAAGTATAATCTTAAGTCAAATTATACGTAATTTTAAATTTTTATTTATTTTATAATTTTCAAGTTATTATCTTCAATCGGAACAAAAATTAATATAAAAGATACGTATAAAAATAGAAATTGAACAATAAATATTTATTAATTTTAATTTATTACACAAAAATCATACACAGGACAATTGCTTTAATCAAGAAATATTGATTTAATAAATTTTACAAGAAAGAGCACAAGGGCGTCACCTATATATTTTTTTTGAAACAAACGACGTCACTTATATTTTAATAATATTTCATTTTTCTAAATACTTTAGTATAAATATCAATCATTTTTTTGATCAAGTATAATATCAGTCACTTTAATAAAGTTTACAAGAGAGAATACAATGACTTAACTTATATTTTATAAATTAAAGTTAATAGACCCGGTCATAAAACTAGTTTGACTTAAAATTATATTCCGGTTCAACTGAAGCATTATTAACACTAGTTTTTTAGTAAAGATTATATTCCGGTTGAAGTTATTGATTTAAAAATTATGTAAATAAAGCAAAATTTAAAAATAATGTTTAATTTGACTTAATATTATATTCAGGTTGAAGTTAACGACTTAAAAATTAATTGAATGAAGTAATATTTAAAAATAAAGTAAAACTATACTCCGGTTGAAACTAATGACTTCAAAATTAAATAAATAAACTAAAATTTAAATATAAAGTATAATTTGACTTGAAATCATGCTTCGGTTCATTTTAAACAGTATTAACTATAGTCTTTGACAAAAAGTTATACCTTAATTGAAGTTAATGACTTATTAACATTAGTATTTGACGGAGGGTTAGACTCCGGTTGAAGTTAATGACTTAAAAATTATATAAATAAAGTAAAATTTAATAATAAAATATAATTGGGTACTACAATCCATTTTTTTAATCTTTACAATTTTTTTTAAAGAAGTCTTATTTATATGGACTGAAATAATATAAATTTATTTAATTAAAGATGATACAAGTACTTGTACCAAAAAAAGAAATGCTACAACTACTTCTTTCTAATCAATTAATTTTTATCCATATAGACATGATTGTGATAACCATTACAACACAGTTACCCAGAAATATATACTTGTGTATTGCATAATTTCAACGGAACATGTTTATAGGCAAGCTGGTAAGTGTCTCATCCCATTGCGTATAGGTTCTGTGTTCGAGCCTTACTTATGTGAAGTTTGGCGTTTTTTTGGCTGTAATTTTTATTTCAATCAATACTGTTTGTAAAAATAAATAATTAATGTGAAACGTTGCCAGCAGGTTTCGAACTCGTGACGTGTAGGCAAACGAAAAACGCTCCAACCGCTACGCCACAAGAATAACTCGTTACTTTAGTTGCGTTATTTAATAATTATTCTTTAAAAAAAAGAAGTGCAAATATATTAAATTAATCATCATCTTCAACCTTCAGCCGGGTCACTTCGACCCGGTTTCAGAACCGCAAAACCAGTACGAAACCCGACGGTTACGGATCATTTAAACATTAAAAATATCGATTAATTGCTTAGAAACATCTCAAAAAACATGTACAATACATTTATAATTTTAATTTTGATTCAAATGGTCTAAAACACAAAACCTAAAATTAAAATTTTCACAAACTTTAAAACGGTTTTCCTAAGAACATGATGTAGTCAGATTCATACGCCGTCACTGTGAAGCATCCGATCTAGATCTAAAACTAGCAACGTACAAACTGTGTTCTTATGTTTGTAATAACAAGTACAAATGTTTTCTATCATGACGGCGGCAGCGCGGTGGGACAAAGGTTTGCTCCGGCGGCGGCGATGAGTAGAAGATGAAAGGCAAGATGAGAGAAGATGGAGAAAAGCATTCCGTTCTTCCATTTTTGTTTTTTTTTTGTCAAGTGTTCTTCTTTTTTTAATTAAACAAACAAATACTGTACTTAGTTTGAAATAAAAAAATACTTAATTTTTAATCTTAACAATTAAATTTATTTTTAGATCTATGCTTTTAAATGATGATCTATGATAGACCATATATTAAACTGATACATTGAAACATTTTGCCTATAATCCCATGTGGCAATGACCAAGTCAACAATTCATTATTATTGGGCAATTAAAACAACTTCACTCATGCAGTCATTTTTTGGACTGCACCATAGAATTCTCCTTCAATGAAACGATACCACACACATGACATACACAAGACCCAATTAATGGTTTCAATTTTAAAAATGTTGCAAATGGAAACCAAATGTCACTTAACATTAAAATAGTAATAGTTCTTAATGATACATGATTAATATTTGTTTACTACAAACTTAACCAAACATTAATACTCCAATATTTGATTAAATTTGAAGGTCTCTTTAACAAGATTATATCCTTCAACTTCTGAAATCTTATAACAATAATAATAATAATAATAATAATAATAATAATAATAATAATAATAATAATAATAATAATAATAATAATAATAATAATAATTCAGATGCAATGCAACAGCATATTAAGCAAATATACTCATAGGTCCTGTCTTATTTGATGCATCTAATCCACGTTCAGCATTCCTAGTTCCTGTGATACATACCCTACAAATAATTCCACAAAAAAAAATATTTAGTACCTTCATACTCAACTAAGACACTAAAAATAATAATTGAATATAACAAACATTAATATTTATTTTATTTGGTCACACCTTCTAGTATCTTTGCTAGCTGAATCCATCAGAATTGTCAATCTTTTTGCTGTCTTCATGAAGTCACTAAAAAGTAATTAAAAAAAATCCAATAAAATACAAATTTAATTTATATGCACAGTCAATGTAAAGAGTACTAGTAATAGACAAATAATAAACAGTTTAACTTTAATCATAACTATTTCTAAAGTTACGCATGAAACTATGTAAAAAAATTTACACTGACAATGTATATAAATTAATACCTGAAGGGTTCTTCACCGGTTTGTTTAGCAGCACCAGTTGCGTCACGGTAGAGTACACGACTCGACATCTCAGATCTTTCAATTCCAAACATTTTAGCAAGTTTTCTATATAGTTCTTCATAAGAACCAACACATGACAAGTCTAAGGTTCTTCCAACATCTTCTGACTCCAAGAAAACCTTGCAATGACCAGTATCTAATCCGAGTTGCCAACAAAACTCGGCACTAGCACTAGTAGTAGAAGATTTTGCTGGTGAAAATTGTTCAGAAATTGAAGATTGAGTAGTAGTAGTAGTAGTATCGCCGAAAAACCATTTCTCTTTGTCCTTATTCTGAGACAACAAAACATCATCGCTAGAAACTTTTCGAGAGATTTGTTGTTCAGTGAGAATTGGTTGTCCAAAAAGCAAAAATTGGTGTCTCTTAACATTATTATCAGATTTTATCTCCAAACTTCTCTTATGAGAATTTCCTATAGTCAACAAACATGATAAACTTTCTTTGCCCTTATCATTAGAAATCGTCGTCTCAAGATTCTTTGGAAACACACCTAACTGAACTTTATTATTGTTGTTGTTAAGGTGAAGATCTGATAAAGATATTCCAATTTGAGCATGCCTGGCTCCCTGTATGCCTGCGGCAGGAGCGTTATAATGATCCGAAGATGATACACAACACAAAGGGTTTAGAGGGTTGCCCGAAAATGTCGGTATTGGAAACTGAACAACATCGAGAGGGAAATCAGGATGTTGTGGAAAACGGAGTTTCTTTCTCGGTGGTGAGAATGGTGAGAGATGAATTACTGACATGTTCGATACTAACTCGACCAACCACGGGCTTACTCGCTTCACATTGTGTAGCAAATCCGGTTCATCCCAAGTTACCTGCAGTTATTTTAATGCCAAAAGTTCAATCATGGTTTTTCATTAGATCACAAGCCTTTCTACTAGATCAAGTTCAGCTCAACTTAAGGTTTCAAAACAACCAAATCATCAAATGTAATCCCTCTGGTCTTAAATATAATCAATAAGGTAAATATATTTGATCTATATTTTCTTGTAAAAAAAATTATTTGGACTAAATTTGGACCAAATACATGTGCAGTTTTGCTTACATTTTAGACCGACATTTCAAATTCTAGAGCAAGAATAATTTTACATAGAAACAAATGATAAGTATAACCATAAACAAATGATAAGAATAATTCTAGGAAAAGGAGCCATGGTTCTCTAGAGTTCGACTGCGAGGTAGTATTATTTCAGTTAGGGTTCAAACTCGGGTACTATCAATTAATTCAACCTTTATAGGAAACTCATAACCACTTAAGCACACCCAAACTCTAAAAAGAGACTTTCAATTGAAAGAAATGAACATATTAACAAAGAACCTACAAAAGACATCAAAATTGAAATGAATCTTATCAAGAAATAGTCCAAAAATCTAATTATTGGTCAGACTTTACTTAATTCGCAGCCGAACTCTGGATTACTGTGGCCCTATTTCCTCGGGAACCAGAGGGTTAATACAAAAAAAAAAATAGTTCAGGAATCACAAATTACTACAAACATGTTCTCCAAAACAAAATAAAAACATTCCAAACATAGGATCAAGAGAGTAATAGTACCTGAAGAAGTCTCCAAGGGGAATTAGGCCAACGAATAGGATCGACGACATGAACGGAAGAAATAGTTCCCATGAACCAACTAATTCTTGAAGAATCCTCAGTTTCAAATGGCATCTTAAACCTCATACCAGAACACCATTGAATCCTCATAGCAGCCTTAACAGCAGAAACCTTAACACAAAACTCAGGAGTACTTGCTCTTGGATAATAAACAACCTCAAATGTTTGATTACTAGCAGCAAGTCTCATAGCTTCTTTCACTGATTCACCACTCACTTTCACTCTTCCACCCCCTAAATTACCACCAACACCCCCATCACCAATCCCATTTCTCAACATCTTATTATTTTCCTCTCTCAAAAAAACAGAAAAAGCACCACCAAAACCTCCAACACCAAGTCCACAACTTCCATTCCCAGAACTCCATCCAGAAGGTGTTTCCAAACCATTAACTATCCCTCTCTTCGCACGACGAATCCCAACATAAAGTTGACCATTTTGACCTCTCAGAAACACAATAGAATCACCTGCAACAAGTTTTTTCTGGTTCACAAAACTACTCCAACCAGTTGTTAACAAGTGTCTCCTTGGTGTACCTCTATAGATATGTCTAAACTTCCAAACCTCACCGTGAACATCTTTCGCGATCACCGTCTGAACCGGTGGTTCAGCCGAGTAATCAAGCCGTGGAAAAATTGTTTCTGCACAGTATCTAGGAACAGAAAAGCCTCCACCATTGTTTGCATCAGATTGAGTTAAAGTTTTAGCAAAAGATGAAGGCTTTTCTGAATTCTCAGAAACATTACCATCAAAACCATCAGAATCTTCATTTTCAAGCTCTGAATTTCTTAAAGGAATCAAAGTTATCTTTGAAAAAACTTCATCTGTTTCTGGGTCAGCTAAGAATTTCACAGAACCAACACGACAGAGTATAAGGGGTGGAATTCTGAAAGAATCACCAAAATCAACGTTTGATTGTGCGTGTTCTGCATGCCCTTGTGGAAAGTAGAACACTTTTGTGTTCACTGATGGCATTTGAACCATTCCACCAGCACATGCGTGCCATAGTTGTGGATCTAAGCTTTTGTCACCTTCCTTCATCGGTTTGAAACTCTGTTTACTCTGTTTTTAGCAGAGAGAGAGAAAAAAAAAAGTGATCAAACAGTGGCACAAACTTTCAGTGAATGAATGTTATGAATTATGATGATATAAAACAAGATCCAAAATGGGTTTTGAAGAATAATTAGAAAATAATAAGCACTTTTATCTTAAATTGCATTTGATTTCAAAGAAAAACAAAAAATGAAACAGAGTTTGTACCAAAAAAACAGAGTACTCTGTTTTTAACTTTTTTTTTTTACCTTTTTGTCACTTGCTAAAAAGCAAAAGTTAAGTGAAAAATGTGCGGTAGAAAATTGGATTGTTGCTTCTTTAGTTCAACAAACGTGAATCTTACAACCCCACAAAGAAAAGACAGAAACTTTATTTTTTTTTTCTTGTTGATGAATTTTCCTTTTTTCTAAATAGTTTTCTTAGCTTTTTGGTTTAGCAGAACCTGAAAAAATGAGAAGAAAAGTTTTCAATTTGATGAATCCAAACAATTAAGTACTATTACTAAGTTACAAAAAAGATTCTGAATCATACCTTGTTCACTTGTTCATCAACAAGGTTCACGAGCTTCATCATGCAAAAGAACTCAACTTTTTAAGGTGATTTTATATTTGTTCTTTGTTTTGTTTGTCTCTTATCCTTTGGTGTTTCTCTCTCAGATCTCAGAGAGAAAAAGAAGAAAGTGACAAGTTTTTTTCTCTTTCACAAGTCACACGGATACTAACTAGACACTCTTTAAAGCCTATTAATTTAATCAAACCAATCCTATTCCTAAGCCAGCCAAACCAAACATTTTTCCCATTAATTTAATGCACTAATTTATTTACTACTCCAAATTTTAAAATCAGAGTAGATTAATTAATTCGAGATTTTAAGTTTGAATTTAACTTTTGTCCATGCAACAATGTTTTTTGAGCAAATTTGGAGCTAATTAGGTCGAGCTCGACGCCGAATTGTCCATGCAACAACGTTAAAATCATTTAAGTTGTCTATTTTTTTTCTTACTTCAAAAATATATTTTTTAAGTTCATTAAAAAAGTAATATATTTAGTCAATAATGTAGATCAGATATATTACTTTTTCAATAAAGCTAAAAGCGGTTTTTTGTTTGTAATAGTAATCGAATGAAGTAATATTTTATAAATTCTCAACCGGTGGATGAAGCACAAAAGAGATGGTTGAACACATGATGAGCAGAGAGTCCATTTCTAATTTTGTTATTGTACTTGATAGTTGATCGGGTCTAAGACCAACTCAGCGTCGAGCTCGACTTAATTACATGTTGATCTATGATCATGCGTTCCTATCCAATAGTCACATAAGTCTTCACTTTCGTAGCGGTCACACAAAAAAAAAGAATGACATTTACTGTTAATTATGACTTTTTGACTGTTATTTCGACAATCATCATCATTGAAGTCCAAGATTCATCCTTATATTAACGGTTTTAACTCTGTGCCGAAGACTATGTGTACCCTTCTCATGCAAAAGGGACAAATATCTAATTTTTTACTATTTTAACCTCTCAATTCATGCAAATAGTTACTTCAGCGTCATAGTATCTTACAAGTACATCCTTTCACAACCACCGTATAATCAAAGAGACGTTCACGGTCACATCTTTTAACCTGAGTAAGATCAACTTACAAATTATGATTATGATCTTGTTCGATTTGAGATATTAATATATGTAGATGCACGATAATACTCTCTTTTATCTCTAGTATAAAAATTCTTTTTTTAAATTTATGAAATAATTAATATATGGGCTCAATTATTTAAAAAAAATAAAATTATAATACTATTCAATTCGAATAAAGTTGAGCAGTGTTCTTTTTTCTTTTCTCATACTAGTACAGTAGTACTCCTAATTGATTGATGATCCAAACTAAAAACAAAAATACAGTAATTATGTTGACATGACATGATATGATAAAGATAGTGGGTAATTTCCAAAAATGAAAGAGATAGGTTGAGAAAATTACCACAATGTCATGGTACTTTGTCAGAAAATGTCGCAAGAAAGATAAATAATTTATTTTTTTGACGATCTTATAGTAGTAAAAATTTTGGCAACAGTAAATTGATTATGTGACACTGGTTTGCTTTAGCTTTTGATGAGTCAGTGTTTAACTCAACATCCCTTACCTTACCACAATGTCTCTGCCTGCAATAAGTCATAAGCTGACAATGTAACGCATTTGAACAATTACTTTATTTAATGATGATGTTAAATAATGTAAGCTAACTTTTGTTTAAGGAATTTGGTGTGTGTTGAGTTATTGTTTTCTTATGAGTGTGAATGAATGTGAATAATAATAAGCATAATTTGGAATTGGGTTTTGATATATTTGAACAAACATTTAATTAAAATTGTAATAAAATAATAAATGGGGAAAAAAGAAAAAGAAAAGACATAGAGTATGGTAGTGGCTAGTTGATAGGGACAGTAAGGAAGTGTAAGACACGCGCTAAGAAGGGAGGGTGGTGAGTGAGTGAAGTGAGGGCCCACGAGTTTTTGGTCGGATGATGAGGTGAGGTTAATGCCTTTCTGGAAATGGTTGGCTTTAGGTGGACATACACTCTATAGTCTATACACTAGTAGAGACTACAGTTTGAGTCACTCACTATAATATCTTCCTCTCATAAATATTATTCATTCATTTTATAACTCCATCCGTTCTAAAATATAATTAAAAGTTGGTTAACAAAAATAAATATTTTTTATTTAAATCTTTAATCAAATCTTTAACAAAAATAAATATTTTTGGTCTCATAATAAAAAAACTTTTTGACTACTGCACGTATGCCAATGCACAATTAGTAAAAACTTGTTTGATCACTAATATCTTTAATTATCTATTAGTAAAAATTATAAAAATTGAATATTTTGAAAATATATTCATCAAAACAAATCAAACAAGATCTTATATGCTTATATTTATATCTATATATATTATTAAAAAAGTATGGTCAAAGCATGATAAATGAATAGTACAATTTAATCAAAATAGCTCTAATAAAATGGGAAAGAAGTAGTACTAAATTTCTTTGATTCATTTTTACTTATATTTTAAGATGGAAGGAGTGTTAAATAAATTAGATATGATTTTTTAAACAAAAATATAATAATTAAATATGATTTAAACTCTCCAACCCTTTTCTCATATTTTTTCTCCTGCATACTGTTTTTAGTTCTGTTTGATAACAGTATTTAAAAAAGAGTTTATAGTTTATTTTATTAGTTTATAATTTATTTTTCAAATGCTATTTCAAATAGCTTATATCTTATCATCTTTTTTTCTTTCCAATTTTACCCATATCACCTTGCTTGAAAAAAGTTAAATATTAATTAAACATATTTTTTTATGTCATTTCATACTTATAAGGTAGTTCAACAACTAATTTTACCAAACACTACAAATTCCATCAGTTAACTTATTCACTATAAGCTAAAATCTCATCCGCTCTAAGCTAACGGGATTTTTTATGCAATAAAATAGTAGTATCTTTATTTTGAATTTAGTTGTTTTTATGAGCCGATAAGACATAATATTAACTTGTACTATTTACTTGATCCATTTATAATTAATATGTTTCATTGTTGATTTATTATTTTTTTGGAGAAGCTATTCACCGTAGTTGTTATGAAACCTTTCGGGTTCTAATTCACAACTCATGAACTTAAAATTTAGAGTAATTATTATTCATAAAATATAAAAAGATTAAATATTTTGATAATTTAGGAGATACAAAAGCTCAATTAGCGTACATTACATATATCCACAAATTTTTTTTTGTCTTAATCACTTTGTTTCTCAAGTTTCTCCCCTTGTTGTCTAACTCACTTCCTTTTTTCTTTGTGACTTTTGTGAGTATCTCTGTTCATAGGTCCGAGATTCACATGTATGAATTTAAAACGGCCGAACAATCCACTCAAAATTGACTTGGTTGCTATTTGTTATCAGAATGGAAAGAATTAACACGACCTTACTTTGATGCTTGCGATGCATGAATAAAGTTAATTGCTACTTTTTATAAGAAGAGAGTTGAAATATTTGGCTAATTCATATAATAGAGTAGCTTGAGTATCTATCAAGTCACATAAATCGTTGATGAATAGTCAAGAAGGAAGAAAGACAAACAAAAGTAACAATACAACTACCACTCAAAAGTTTCTTGGAGAAGTGGTATATATATGGAGCAAAAAGAAAGATTCAAAAGAAAAACTTAAACATTACATACTACCTTTTTATTCTTCTCTAGTAGGATTGAAACAATATATTTTCAATTGTAAAACACACTAAACCAATCAAGCCTAAAATATGAACATCTAACATGTGTCATTCCTCTTGTCAAAGGCACACTATATATAATGAAATTGAAGGTTATTTTTTATGTGAAAATGAATATATAGAGTCTCTTTAATTTAAATGCTATGATTCATGGCATTCCATCTACCATAACAGTCTAATAAATAATATATGTTATACACTTATACTTTTTTTTTCTTTATGCATTATTACGTTATCTTGATGATAATAATACCATTTGGCATGTTTTTATTTTTTATTTTTTATATTTTTGGAATTTCTAGAGTTGTAGAGATTAAACTTATATATATAACTTATATATTACTTTGTTATTATATATTATTATGACCATCATCATTATTATTTATATTTATTTATTTATTTACTTATACTTAGTTTAAGAAGTTGCATGCAATTGTTTTAGAGGTGCCACATCATCACAATGCTTGCATATGAGCTAATGTGGAGTTTCCTTTTATTATAAGTAAAAGATATATTTTTGTTGACTGATTTGTAAGTATCTCTATCAATATTTTTTGAAGAATTAAGATCCTTTCAATTTTTCATTTCCATTATTATAATTTTAAGAGTTTCAGAATATATTTTAATAATTGGACTTTTCAAATTTCACATCAATGTATTTATATTTTCATAATCATAACTAGCCGCCACCGTGCCCGTTTGTGTGATCGATATTTTATTTTTTGTGATCGATATTCTCTATTGTGCAAATATAAATAACTACTTAATCTCCTTTTTTATTGAACTTAGTTAATTGATAACTAAGTAACATCTTTTTTGTTGTGGCTAGTTATTAAGAAGAAAAAATATATATTTTTTTACTATAAAAAAACTGAAAACCTACTTTTATGTGGAAGTTGTGCTTAATTATTAAGAAAAGAAATATTATTTACTAAAAAACACTGAAAATCTATTTTTACGTGGAAGTTATTTTTTAAGGGTAAAATAAGAATAATGAAAACGTCATTCCAAAAATTTGTATCATTTTTATATATAGTAATAGATAATAACAAAAATTAAGAGACTAAAAAACAGGATTGATCTTAATTCTTCTTTGAGCCTTAATGCCTCTGATAATGGTAAACTTCGAGATTCAAATTACATAAACTTTTAATAAACACACTTTCAGCCTCATTGCATTCATGACCACGATCAATTCACACACTCAAATAATATAAACATTTTTAGGATAAATAAGTTGTTTGCCGCTACAAATTTATCATCTTTAATTTTTTGTCCCCATAAAAAAGTGGCACATTTTCGTCCTAAAACTTTTTTTTCCATGCTTGTTTTAATCCGTGCTAAGTTTTCCGGACATGTTTATAATATAATAATGGTCGTTTGATTTACAAAACAATAAGTATTGGATAAAATAGAACAAGATAGTACAAAATAGGATAAAACTGTACTGGAGAGAGATAGAGGGAAAATATTTTTTATATTAAAAAATAAAATAGATATTTTCGTATTTTTTATTGTTGTGCTGTGGACAAAAAGTTGTTCTGTGGTTTACTGGGGGACAAAAAATTTTATTTTTGTCCTGTCACTTACTACATCTTTTGTCTAGTCTCATAACCAGTTTTTGAATCAAACAGGGTACAACAAAAGTTGTCAAGTCCAGTCCTCTGTTTTTTAGCAGATCAAACGCACTTTAAAACTTACTACTAAACCCAGGGACAGAACCAGGAAAAAATATTGAGGGTGGCAGAAATATAACATAAAATATCGATAATTTTTTATTGGGAAAACTTGGTATCTAGTTTAAGGACCCATTAATTCAAGAGATTCAATCTGACCATCCACTTGTGGAGAGCCTATTTAAGACCGGAGCAAAGCTTTGATCTATATAGACGACGAGTCCACCAAAATTGACACTAAAGAAAATTGATCCCGAGACCTTGAAATAAGCACACTCTAAGGTTTCAAGCCAATACAACTAACTTCTATTATAAATAATTATAAATATAAAATGACAATTGTTACTAAAAACTCACACACAAGTAGAAATGTTGAAATTTAAACTCTGATCCGACTTAATAATTTTAATTTTGTTGTCAATTGAATTAGAATTTCTAGAGGAACAAGTTAGTTATTACTTAGTGTGTTAGTAGAGTTAGAATAAATAAAATAAATACTAGTAGTATTATATTAGACATTAATATAATAAATACAATATATATTATAAAAAAAATCTTATAAGCTTATACATAATATAATTTTTTTTTAAGCATATGTATTATAAAATATTAAAAGGGGCGAACATTGAATTTACTTATTGTATAAGGGGTGGCGGTCACTATACATATGTATATGCCTAGTATAGTGTTTCATGGTTTAAGGGTGGCGGCGGTCCCTTTTGTTACACACCTAGGTCGGTCCCTTTTGTTACACACCTAGGTCCGTCCCTGACTAAACCTTTGGGATAAAAGAAATAACATACTCCAAAGGTTTGTATTAGTGGTAAAAAGACAGGTATTGAATCTGAGAGGTTCCAAGTTCGATCTCCACTAGTGCTTTTAGAGGGAGATAAATGCAAATTACCTTTGTAAGTGTTCTTTAAACCCTAAGGTCTTACCTGTCTTGGACTGAGGCATCGAGCACCATCCTCTCACTCTAAATTTTTTCTTATAAAAAAAAATAAAAATAACAGTAATACCTTTTTTTTTTCAAGAAGAATACTATTGAGTTTTTATCAATCAAATTTTAAGGATGAGTGAGAATGAGACAGGCGTTTTTCCTTCATCCCCTCTTTCTTTGTTTGTGAATCTTTTCGTGCTCAAATGCCCCAATTTTGACTTATAGATATATATGGAATTAATTCATCAAAATATTATGAAATTAAAATGAAATAAAATGTTGGTAAAGTTTTGTGTTGTCTTGTAAATATATTTGAGTTGATATAAAAACCGTTCTGATATCGAGAATTTATACATCTCTTATAAGTATATGGACAACTATCTCTCGAGCACATGTTTAGATTTGGCCTCAACGGAAAAAGAAAAACTAAGCACCGGTGGCTCACTTTTTCTAAGTAATGGGAAAGAGGTGAATGAACCACCCAGAGCTCGTATGAGAGTTGGTTTAACTGCCCTAACTATGATTGAATATTTCCGAAATGTCAATGAACAAGACATTCTTCTATTTATCGAAAATATATCTTTTGTTTTGTCCAGGTCAATATGAATAGTCTAATTGTAGAATCCCAATTTATCATAACGTCGATGAGTTATTTATACAACGCATCAAATATTTCAATACTTGTTATAGCAAAACCTTTCTATCAACACTTTTGAACTGTTAGATTGATCTAAATGGCTCTCTGCATTCCACGTTGAACTCCATAGATTTATTCATTTTTGCTTTTACTCCACCTCAATCTTATATGGACTTAAGTATCGGAATACTAACTCTTTTACATATTTCTTCGCCATCATACACCACTATACCGTGAACCTATCTCCACTTTACCAAAATCTGTCGGACATAAACGCCACCACCGTGTCATCTAGTTCTGGATATAGGAGAAACATTATACTCCCTTCGTTCCTTTTTATAAGAAATAAAAGTGAAATTTTTTTTGTTCATTTTTATAAGAAACTTTGACTAATTTTCAAGTGTTTTAAATGTTGAATTTCACTTATGCCCTTATTTATTATGAAAGAGAATATTAAAAATAAGTAAGTTAATTGAATTTAGAGTAATTGAATAGGTGTATAGATGAAATAAGTTTAAATTTATAAGAGTATTAAATGAAAAAAACTATTTACAATGTGTTTTTTTGGTATGTGTAATTTTTTCAAACTATTTCTTATGAAGGGAGTAATATATAAAGTCATAGTTCACTAATCTTAATAGATAAAATTTTGACTATTAATTATTTTTTTAAAAAAAAACTATTGTCGTTTCCTATTTATGAGATCAAAATGGTGAAAAAAAATCATGTCTTTTTGTGAAAAAGACACTGATCGAATCAAACAAGATGAAGATGTTCACATTAATTGAAGTAGTATTAGGTTAATGAAGATTAGGAGAGAAACACATAATTTATCTTGTTCTCTTCTTGCCGACTGCATTAATTTTATAGCCTAATGTATACTGTCAAAGAATTTTATTTTAATATAAAAAAATATAATAAGAAAAGCACATATTCTTGTAAGGTCATTAGAAGATTTATTTGAATGAAAAATTATTTATAATATATTTACTTCTTTTTTTTTTGACAAAATTTATAATATATTTACTTATAACCAAATATTGCAGAATTTTAAACTTAAATGGAAATCACATCAAGTGTATTCAGAAGATCAACCACCTTTGCAAACCACAATTGGAAAGTAACAAAAATATTTATTATTTTGCTTACATATATTATATAAAAACTCTACAAACTTTTCCATATATACATTCCCTTCTACATTTGCAAGTTTTATACTTGAGGTATTATAGTTAACAATTTGGAAAATGTAATCTGTGTCCTAAGGACATATTTTAAGGTGCATTAAATTAGGGGGGTGTATTGAATTAGGATTTCAAAGGATTTTAAAAGACTTTTTTATCATTAAAAAGTCTTGTGGTATTGAATCAAGATTTTTATGAAGTCTAAATAAATCTTGTGGTATTCAATTAAGACAATTAAGATTTTTTTTTAAGGCAACGAAATCCGTTGGTATTCAATTGAGATTTCATATGACTTACAAAATATCCCTTGGTATTCAATATTATACAGATTTCAATGGATTCTACCACTAATAGGATTTTGTGAGACTTTTTAGTTAAAAATCTATATGCTAACAATCCCACTCAAACCCTCAAGACTTTCTCAACCCTCCAAAGACTTTTTTGCCGTCGTTCTTTCTTTACCAAAACCTGTTATCGTTCATAGCATATCAACGATTTGTGTTCATATATATATATATATATATATATATATATATATATATATATATATATATATATATATATATTGTTGTTCATAGTACATCAACAATTTGGGTTCATATATATTGTTTCTTGACGGTGTGTTCATATAGTTGTTTTCTTCTACTATTGCTTTCCTTCAAGTACTGTTTTATGCTACAGATTTCATATATATTCAATAATCATGTATTTCACATATGATTAGTTTTATTTGTGATTCAAACTTTTAATTTTAAATAATTCTTTAACAATTTTATACATATTTAAAAATCGTGAGTTTTCTTTGTGCTACTGTAACAAATTCTTTTATTATTGAAAGGTTGAAAAATTGTATTGCTTTTATTTATTTTTTATCGGTGTTAATCTTGCGATTCTTATCAAGAAATCTGATGATCTGAAGTTCGAACGAAACGTAAGTAATGTTGATAAAAAATGTTATTACCTTTTGAAAAAAATTCCTTCACAAAATTCAACAAGGATTGACAAATCGTTCGTGAGAACCCGTGTTCGATTCATAGTGGGAACAATTTTTAACCAAATTCTGGATTACTGAGGCAAAAAAAAAATCCATAAAGTACTTTGAAATCTTAAAAATCTATGTTATGAATCCATTAGAATCCTATGCTAAAAATCCTGATTGTAAAATGACTTTTAAAAATGTCTTCTAAAATCCCACAAAATCAATAAAAATCTCACAAAGTCTTTTAAAATCTTCAAGACTTTTTTTGCCAAAATAATCTCTCAAAATCTCAATCCAATACACAGTTATTATCTCATTTATTTCTTCCTAGCTAGATTGATAATTAATTAGTTATAATAAAATGCATTAAATTGTTTTGTTTAAGTTTTTTTTATTTAATTAAATATTTGAGTACTATGTTAATACTATTTTGGCTTTTGAATTGCTAATATATTTTGAAATTTTATATTATATTATATATAATTTAATTTTTTTTACCAACCGTAAAATAAAATAAAAGTTACTAAAAAAAGCAGTTAAGTGGTGTTTCTTTTTTGTCTTATCAATTCTTTTAAGCAATCTCTTACTTAAAAAAATTATTTTAATTATTAAAGTTTTAATTGTAATAATTGTTAAAGTTGATTTTTGCTTTTTTTAAAATAAAATTAATGAAACTATAATAAATTTATTACACTTTAACATGTGCCCTTAATTATGAAACATGTTAGCAAGACCCTTATTTTATGTTTTTCCAAAACAATATTTATAAGATTTTTATATTGGATTAACTCATTATTATAAAATCGAATTGAAATGAGAGACATTTCCTCTTTATAAATATTTTTTAGAATTACTCGGAACAATAAGTTCTAGTACCATGTTAAATTTTTATAATGTCTTGTAATTCATTTTTATAAAATTGTTATAAGAAGAGATATAGCTTTCTTTATAAATTCTTGTAGGATTTTTTTTTTTAGTTTTTTTGATAAGCTTGTAGGATTTTATTTAATCTATGTGTATTTTTTCTGACATCATTTGTTATTTTCTTTTGTTTCTCTCTCTTATACAACACTATTTTCCTTTCAAGTAGGTTTCTTAGTACAAAATGAAAAATATTCGTAATGAATATTGCAACCACTATTTGATTTTGATAACTTACCAAATCAGTGAAGCTAGGTTCACTTGAAATGAGAATCAAACAACAATAAATAACAATCATTTAAGAACAAGAAACCATCCATAGGAATGAAAAATAGTGGGAAGCAAGCACATGCCGACAAAATCAATAGGTACACCACAAAAGGAAAATTACAGCACATACGATATATAGGTAGCCGGTAAAAATAGTAACAAAATCAATCCATATATATAAATAATAGAATCATATACATCTAATTTGAGTGCAGTCAAAAAATGGCGCAGTTATCAATCGCTAGTTAGTTTAATCGTAATTGACGCTGAATTTAGTAGAAAGGATCACATTTCGATTTTCCGCAACTGCGATCAGTTGGAGGCTGAAACCACTTGATGACATGATTGACCTCCGAACCAGATTAAACTGGTGGTGAAAAAAAAAAGTGCAGTTAGTCAAGTAATTGAGCTTAAGTGATTAACAAGTTTCATTAAAGTACGAATTTCGAGAGAATTCAGGTTGAATTTCTAGGTGGAACAATTTATTAGCCAGACTTTCTTACATCGCAATAGTTATTTAGTCGGCACATTTTAAGTCTTTTGATCAAGATAAGATAGTTCAATTTTAACTTTCAAATTTAATATTAAAAAAAAATTATCTTAAAGTTTGAATTATCTGTCCAATATTGACAATTAGACAATTTTAAAGTATTTACCATATCTGACCGCACCTATATGTGACCGCGCCTAATCCATTTCCATTTATAGGTGATAATAATTTTGGTAAAAGTTAAAAAGGAATAACTATGTGAGCTGTTGAAGCAAAAGCTTTGGAATCAAATCAATCATACTTGTGGTTCTAATTACCAACATGTGAAGTTGCTAACATCAATCTTTTTTTTCTTTTTTTTTGGTACAAAAAGTTGCTAACATCAATCTATTCTAGTGAAATGAATGAGGGTCTATTGTTATAAAACAATATATTAATGTCGTTTAAATAAGTCTAATGTATATGTCTTTATACAAAGTATTCATTTTGAGAAAGAAAGGACAATGAAGAAGACAACATCAAATTAAAGAGATGGAAAAAATAGTCAAAATTAAAGATGTGGTTTGGAAAAGAATTGGATTGGTTGGTTAAGAATCAACATTGATACCGACACACAATGTCAAGACAATTAACATGAAGATGAAATGTAATGATAGACACATGTAAGGAAACTATATCAATGTTGAAGAAACAAAATGTTTTGGATAATAAATAAATAAATAAATATTATGTATATATAGTACAAAGTGAGACCCTTGGCCCCAAGTCTCACTATTCTTATCTTGTACTCAAAGGTCATAATTTCATCAAATATATTCACACATTTTGCCGTCCCTCTCCTCAATCTGTTTTATTGTTTGTTCTAATTAAAGAACTTCATTCATAGTTTTAGTAATTGTATTATTAATAGTGCCGTTTATGAAATCATATCTTTGCTTTTAGGGATTATGATTATGTAATTGGTAAGATATAATTCAACCAATAGCGTTGATATTATTAAATTCAACTAGTTTAAAAATTTATACACATTCATATAAGGTAATAATCTAAATGGATGAATCAAGATCAAATAACTCTAATTTTGATTTTTTTTTGTTGACTACTTGAATTTCGCATGCTTCTGCGTATGAACTGGATTTTTTTTACTAGGTTAATGTTTTCTTTTTTTAATAAAATATTTATTAATTCAAATTGAAAAAATACATAGATTATTACAAAATCAAGATTGCTAAAAACTGAAAAAGGTAAATCTGCAAACAATTTTGCAGCATCTAGGTATATTAATAACATACAACGGCAACACGAAAGTGCCTACAAATATGACTACATAAAAGTAACCAGAATATTCATACTTTTGGATCTGCAACATTGACGTCCAAGTCTTCATCAGATCTGTAATGAGTTGAAGTGAATTTGAATCGACAAACACCGTACAAAGCTGAACAACCAACAAACACCACACAAGACGACGAAGATGTAAGGAAAAGTGTTATCTAATGTTATTATTCACACCATCACAAACGCCTTATATAGGCTACAAACAACACATGACTCATGGACCTTAGCATGAGGCCCAATAAGCCCAAATCCAAACTATTTTCCTAACAAACCCTCCCTTACATTGATTCTCGTTTAGAGACATCAATTTACAACTTTAAAAAGAAAACAAACTAAAGAACAAACTGATACAAAGAAATTGCTCTACCAGAAGAAAACTAAACTTGCAGAAGAAGCAAGCTTCTCAAAACTAAGATAGCAAGGCTTCAAGGCTTGTCACACATTCCAATCCCCTCCCTTAATTTGTAGAATGTATCAAGTTTCAAGGCTTTGGTCATTATGTCTGCCAGCTGATCTTGAGATTTGCAGAACTTGAGCTCAATGGTGCCTTCCTTACTGAGATCTCTAAGGAAATGGAACCTTACATCAATGTGTTTGCATCTCCCATGCAAGATTGGATTTTTTGAGAGCTTGATGGATGAGCTATTGTCACAATTAATGATAGTACTGCCTTCTTGCTTCATGTTCAAGTGATTCAGAATGTTCCTTATCCAAATGCATTGACAGGCACATGAAGATGCTGACACAAATTCTGCTTCTGTGGTGGAGAGTGTAACAATGGGTTGCTTCTTAGAGGACCAACATATTGCACTGGTTCCCATAGTAAATATGTAACCTGAAGTGCTCTTTCTATCATCATGATCTCCAGCATAATCTGAGTCACTCCAACCTTGAAGAACTAAATCATTATCTGCCTTGCTTTTGTACAGAATTCCCAGATCAAGAGTTCCTTTTAAGTACCTTAAAATTCTCTTCACAGCAGCCACATGCATCTCAGTTGGTCTTTCCATATACCTAGCAGCTAAGCACACAGAGAAAGCCATATCAGGTCTTGTTGCCAGCATATACATCAAACACCCTATCATCTGCTTATACTCAGTTGCATTTGTAGCTCTACCCACTTCATCTTTAACAAGTTTACTCCCAGGCACTATGGGACTGCAAACCTTGTTACAATCAATCATTCCAAATCTCTTTAGCACTTCTAGGCCATATTTGTGCTGTTGTATGAAAATTCCTTGTTCACACTGAGTTACTTCTATTCCAAGAAAGTACCTCATCTTTCCAAGGTCAGTCATGGCAAATCTCTCTTTCATTGATTCTTTGAATCCATTCATCATTCCTGCATTATTGCCAGTATAAATGAGGTCATCTACATAAATGCTTACTATCAGAATTTCATTATTTCTTCCTTGCTTGACAAACAAGGTATGTTCATGTGAACATTTCTCAAACCCTTCAGCAGTGAAATAGGATTCTAATTTACTATACCAAGCTCTAGGGGCTTGCTTTAGCCCATATAAAGCCTTATTGAGCTTGTAAACCTGACTGCTATCTCCCTTTTGATATCCTAAGGGTTGTTCCACATACACATTCTCAAGTAGTTCTCCATGCAGAAAAGCACTTTTAACATCAAGTTGGAACACATTCCATTTTTCATGAGCAGCTAAGGCCAAAATTGTTCTGATTGTATCCCATCTAGCTACAGGTGCATATACTTCACTGAAATCAACTCCATATCTCTGTGAATACCCCTTTGCTACCAGTCTTGCCTTGAACTTTTCAACCTTCCCTTTCTCATTATACTTTGTCTTGTATATCCATTTTACACCAATAGGCTTCACACCATGAGGCAGAGTTACTAACTTCCATGTATTGTTGGCCTCAATAGATTTGATCTCAGAATCCATAGCTTCTTTCCATCTTGTACTTTTAATTGCCTCTTCAAAAGTAGCAGGATCTTCACTAGAGCTAAACATGGCAATGGCAAGGTTTTGCAGCTGATCATTCTCATTCTCATTATTTTCAAGACCAGTCACATAGTCTTTCAAATATGGTGGTGGCCTTCTGATTCTGGGAGTAACATTATCATCATCATCATTACTTTGGTCTTCTGTAGAGTCTGAGACAACATCATCATTCACATTCTCATTAACCTGCCCTTCTTCAGTTACTTCCTCTTCAAGCTCAATAGTGTCATTTTCTTCATTATCACTAACTGGCTCAATTGGCTTGTCAACTGTTTTCTTCTTATCCCAGTTCCATTTCTTTGACTCTTCAAACACCACATCTCTACTAACAATGATTTTCTTCTCAACAGGATCATATAACTTGTATGCCTTAGATTCTTCACTTACACCAAGTAGAATGCACTTGATACTCTTTTTATCTAGCTTTTTTCTATGCACATCAGGTATGTGGACATGAGCAAGACAACCAAACACCCTGAAATGATGCACAGATGGCTTGCTTGCACTCCAAGCTTCTTCTGGTGTCATATCCTTTACAACAAAGGTGGGGCTCCTGTTCATCACATAAGTGGCCCATTTCACAGCTTCAGGCCAAAAACTTTTAGGTACTTCCATAGCTGATATCATGCTTCTTACCATGTTTAAGAGTGTTCTATTTTTCCTTTCTGAAACACCATTTTGCTGAGGGGTATAGGCAGTAGTTAATTGTCTTTTTACACCTTGTGAGCTACAAAAATCATTAAACATGGTTGATGTAAATTCACCACCTCTATCAGTTCTAAGACACTTAATTTCACACCCTGATTCTTTTTCAACTAGTGACTTGAATTTCTTAAAAACTTCAAAAGCACTAGACTTGTCCTGCAGAAAATAAGTCCATGTCTTCCTAGAGTAATCATCAGTGAAAGTTATAAAGTACCTGTTGCCTCCATTAGACTTAGGGTTGATGGGACCACAGATATCAGAGTGAACTAGCTCAAGCTTCTGAGATGCTCTCCATTTTGCCAGTTTAGGAATGATTTCTCTGTGTTGCTTGCCAGTCAAGCAATCTGTGCACTTCCCTTCAATTTCCTTCAACTCAGGCAAACCTTTAACCATTTTCTTACTGCTGAGGATCTTTAACCCTTTGATGCTTAGATGAGCATATCTGTTGTGCCATAACTCAGTTTCTTCAACCTTAGTAATCTGCAGGCAATGAGGTACTTGAACTGAAGCTCTCATAATGTACATTCTGTTCATTGTCATTTCTGTAGTGATAATCAACCCCTTTTCATCATGGAATAATTGACAAACATTATTCCTAAACACAATAGTAAGTCCCTTAGATTGAAGCTGGCCAATGCTTAACAGATTGTTGCTCAAACCAGGAAGGTAATACACATCAGTAATCACATGTATCCTTCCTTCAATGTTCAATCTGATGTTTCCTTTACCCATTACTGCCATTCTTGAATCATTCCCCAATTTGACTGATTCTCTGAAACTATCATCAAAGTCAAACAGCCATTCTTTAGTGCCAATCATGTGATTGCTACACCCACTATCAAGATACCATGCTCCTTCTATATTCTTCACAATTGAATCAGTGTGAGCCATAAGAAGAGTTTCTTCTTCATCTTGATACTCAGCAAAATTTGCATTTTCTTCCCATTCAGGGCACTCATTCCTATAGTGACCCAATTTATGACATTTGTAGCACTCAATCAGTGCTTTGCTCTGCCTGCCCCTTCCACGACCTCGTGAGGGACCTCTTCCCCTACCTCTCCCAGAATTTGAAATCTTGAGAGCTTGTTCTTCACTATGATCCTTCTGACCTTGCATACGTTGTTCATGAACAAGAAGGCTACTTTGTAATTCATCAATGGATAGAGTCGTTACATCATTGGACTCTTCAATGGAGCAAACCACATAATTGAACTTTGGAGTCATTGATCTCAGAATCTTTTCAACCACCATGACTTGTTCAATTCTTTCACCATGCGAGGTCATATGATTTGCAATCGCAAGAGTTCTTGCAAAGTAGTCATTGATAGATTCACTCTCCCCCATTGCAAGAACCTCAAATTCACGGCGCAATGATTGCAATTGAGCCCGCTTAACCTTGGTAGAACCTTGATACTTTCTCCTCATAGCATCCCAGATATCTTTCGCTGTGTCACGAACCAAGATTGTCTCCAAGATTGAACGATCAATGGATTGAAATAGGTAATTCTTCACTTTCAGGTCACGCAACTTGCTTTCATCAGCTGAACGTTGTTGTTCCACCGTGGCATTCGCCGGAGCTGTAACAACACCCACCTCAATCAAATTCCAATATTCCTTTGACCGGAGAAGATTCTCCATGAGCATAGACCAATGCTCGTAGTATCCATCGAATTTGGGAATTGCCGGTTGAACAAAATGCGAATTTTCTGTCATGAGTGAATGGTGAAGAAGAAAGAAGAAGGAACGAGGAAGAAAGAACGAAAAACAAGAGATGAAGTCACCGTAACCGTTGAAACGGCCACCGTAACTGTCACCGGAAAAGAAAGGTTTGTTTTGAAAAACGGTTACGCGCGCGCGCCAGGCCTAAGAACGGTGAAGGCTCGAGATACCACTTGTAAGGAAAAGTGTTATCTAATGTTATTATTCACACCATCACAAACGCCTTATATAGGCTACAAACAACACATGACTCATGGACCTTAGCATGAGGCCCAATAAGCCCAAATCCAAACTATTTTCCTAACAGAAGAAACACAATGCCGTAGAGGACGACGAACAAATACACCACCGCACTTAGACGAAGAAACACAATGCCGTACTTAGACGACGAAAGTTAAAAAAACAAACGCAAAAGCAAATATTTGTGGATAACCACTTATTTAAATAAAAAGAAAACAATGTTGAGGGGTGATTTCAGGTTGAAAATTACCAAAAACCACCCCCTAAATAAAAGAATGAAAAGAAAAAAAAAATTGAGAGAAATGTGGTGGCTAACCCTACTAAAAAGATATTGGAGAGAAAGTTTTTTGTTGACCACGTTAACGTTAAAAACTCTAACTTTGGGAAATTCAAATTCCTTGTTTTATAGTCTTGTATTGTTATATTAACTACTATAATGAGTTTTTTTTAGTTAAAATGAAAAAAAACCCTACTATAATGATTTTTTTTAAAAGTACTATTTACTGCAGTTCTGAAATTAAATAGTGATAAAAACAAACTCTTTCATTTTTTTGTTACTTGGTTTGCTAAAAAAATAAATTAAATACAACAATTTTAGATATTCTTTGATTTTAAAATTTATTCTGAAACTGGACAAACTAGGGCCAAAAGACCGGACAAAGTGAGACCCTTGTCATCCAAAATGATTGTTTTCTGCACAATTTTTTGTTTTATGCACAAGTTGTCTAAGATTCCAAAGTGATTGTTTGTCCACCAAACATCGTGTAAGACAAAATTTATTTAATACTTTAAACTTTGTCATGTGTTGTTCTATCTTATACTATTTATGCAGTACTTACATTTTATAGGTTAAACGGATCCTAAATTTAGTTACATGTTTAGAGATATTTCATGTTTTCTCTTTGTAAATTCTTTCACTAAATTAATTTTAATTTTTTAATTTAATTTAGTAGTAGTGAATTTTTTTTGTCAAGATTTTTTTAATTATTAAAAAGTATGGCTTTCCCTTCATCACGAGTTTTCTTGTTTAATAACCTCTCTCCAAAGTAAAATGATGTCTTCTTTTATTTTTTACTTCTTCTGACCGCTTGTTTAAGTATTCTAAAACTCTTATTTAGATCAAATTTATTGTTGGTAAATACTAATATGTGACATATTATAGACACATAAATAATATGTCTCCTTCTAAAGTTCTAATCCCATATAAACACCTTTCTTATGTTATATTTATTTAAGGGACTTATTAAGTTAAGGCTATATAATAAGGTAAGGTGCTCCATCAAAACTCACATGCATCCAAAATGGCAAAATAATCCATTTTATGTTAAGGAAAAGTTGTCAAAGAATTATGTCACGGTTCCTTCCAAAACCAAACAGGGCCCATACCTAAGACGACATAAGGGAAATGGGCCCCAAAAATTGACATATGAACATAACTTTCGCAATTGTTTTGTGACAGCCCAAAACAACAAAGATGAGAAAAAAGAGAGAGAGATTTAAAAGCTAATAAAAACCAAAAAGGTTGTCACTATCCTCTCCTCTGATCTTGGTCTGATACTGACAATGATAATTGATGAAATCATAAAGCTATCAAGCTCTGAATACATGTAACATGTGTGTATATACATATATAATACATGTATCTATAATATAATCTATCTATCCATGTCCCATTTCAACTATTTAGTCCATACTATTTTACAATGGATCATACATATACCCCATCCCCACCAAACTATTATTGATTTTGGGTGATGTGGTACTACTAAAAAAGTTTATCAAGAGCTATATATTATTTAGACACACAAAATAAGTGTTGTGTTAGATTTGAGAAGAGGAAAATAAATATATGAAATATCTTATAAAATAGACACAAAATAAGTGTTGATGTTAGATTTGAGACGTCACATAATTATTAATGATTAGGCACAATCAATCAAATAATTACAAATAATTTTTTCATTTAGTTTAATCGTTTGTGTCTAATCATCAATGGTTAGATGATAACTCACTTAAATTATTTTTCGAAATTCACCCTGTATTAAAATATAGTGTTGATGACAAATTGTATGTCTACGAAATATTTCTTAAAGTTTAACTATCAACAAAAAAATTGAGACAAAGAAAGTTAAAACTTGTCTCAAATTTCTTCTAGACATACCCACACAATGAGAAATACTTATATAGGCACAAACTCAAATATGAGTTGTTAGGCACACTCACAAGAAGGAAATAAAAATAAAGAAATAATAGTTAAAGTGATATAGATTGATGTGACAATTTTATTTTTGTTTTAATAATTTTGATTTGTGTGTGTGTCCAAATCTTGTGCAAAAATCTTTGTGCCTAGGTAAGTGTTGCTCCCGACACAATATTGGACCTTTTTGATAGGAAAAACTTGTTAAATCAAAAGTCGATTTGGACCTTTTCTCAATATTTAAAGTTGGGTTCGAGGTCATGTTTGTTGTAATTTTTGTAGTTTTAAATGAAATTTCATTTTTCAAGTAACATTTTTATCACTATTTTGTTGTAATATTAATATATTCTTGGCGAAAAGAAATGGCATCATTATTAAACCCGAAAGGTTAAAGTAATGGAACTTAATTGGCTTAATCCAAAGCTAGTGTTCAATTTTTTGTGTTATGTATTCCATTGTATTAGTAAAGTGAATTAAGGAGGAATTTGCTTTAAATCACATATAAGTCTTTTTTTATAAGGGATTTAGTTTTCGCGCCTCATGGAAATCTTATTCACCTCCGGAAATTTTAAAAATACCACTCTCATTATTTAAGTAGCAAACTTAGAGAGTGCTAAATTTGGGAAAAAACAGTTCACTATCTAGAATGCAAATTTTTAAAATTATGGGGTGAAGAAAGGGGAGAAATATAAAAATATTATATTTTATACGGTTTGCATTTTAGAATGCGAACTCACTCGCATTCTAGATAGCATATTGTTTTTTCCCCAATTTTTGCTATTTACACACTCGCATCCTACGTTGCGAGAGGGGTAATATATATTGGAAGGTTGGAGGGTGTTTGTGAGACTAAGGGAGCGTGAGAAGAAGAACTCTCTTTATAAACCTTGTATACCAATAATCAAATGCACCGGCCGAGCATATTGTAAGGCCTAAAGTAGACAGTAAAACGAGGCATAATGAAAAATGTAAATGTTATATTTACAAAAAATAAACCAAATTTTTTTTGGTAAGAAAGTTAAAAACTTATCAATTATATATGTATTAAAATTAAAACTTATTATTTCGTAGGAAATAACATATATTATCAAAAACACTTCCATAATTTTATTTTATAATTTTTGTTTTATTCAATTTGAATTTAATTTGTTTCAATTCATTTTTATAATTTTTATATTATTTAAATTTATCTACAATGCAGTTTGGATTGTATGTTATTAAATTTAAATAAAATTGGAAAAAAATTATTATTAAGAACAATTTTGTATTTAAAAAAATCTTGCCATAGTTTGTGGTTATTTTTTGTATTTTCTTTTGTATTATGCATGGCTAATAACTTGTTTGAAATAAATAACATTATCTAAACAATTAATACATTATTGTTTCTCCAACAACCAAGAATAAAAATATCCTTACAATAAAAAGAAAATTAGAAAGAGCCTTTATAAAATGAGGTGTGTTATTTTTTTTTTTTTTTGACGCATGAGGTGTGTTATTTGAACAATCATTTTTTGACAACCAATGGGACAACTAAAGATATATTCCAAACAAAAAGGTTTCAAAAAACCCAAAATGAGTGTTGCACAAAAATCAACTGCAAACAAAAAATTATTTAAAAAACTAAAATGAAATTGTAAGAAGGATTACCTATTAGGTTGTCCCAAAATGGTTGCCAACATAATATTTTTCTTATAAAAAATAAGGAAAAGGTTTCAAAAAAATACTCGTATAAAATAAGGAAAATAAATAGTTAAACAAAAAAAAAAACTCATTAAGCCCTCTACAAGAATCGAACCAGAAATCCCCCATTATCAAGTTAGGCACCCAACCAAATCAGCTAAGGGCCTACAATGATTTCGATAGGAGGCCTAAATCTATATTAAAATTTCTCTTCCCACCCCATGTAAAAATTCCAATTTTGCCCTTTAATAAAACTTCGGAATGTGTTTTTCGAAGTTTTTCTAGTTCAAATTCGGAAAACACATTCTGAATTTTTTATTGAAGGCAAAAAAAATTTAGAAAATGCATTCATAAGTTTTTTAACAAAGACTAAAAAGGAAGGTTGGGGGTATAAAAGAAACATCGGAAGTGGGAATAGAAAATTTCAATCTATATATTAAGTATAGTTATTTTTTTTTAGGCCTAAAGACCTTTGTAAATTTTTTTAATTTTTTGGGGTCTAAAGCTAGGGTTTGGGCCGCTTTATGCTTGGGTCGGCCCTCATCATATGAGTTTGTAAACACCATAGTTTTTTCTTTTTGAATGGAGTAAACACCACAGTTGATGTTAATCAATCAGTCACAATTATAACTTTATTTTATTTTCTTTTTATGAAGAACCCTTGAATGTTCATCCAAAGTTGATTATATATGTGGTTAGTTGCATAAGTTTGCTATACTCAGCTCATGTATTCACACCTTTCCATTTGACCAACTACTGCTATTGAATCACTGTGGATTCTGCTTAATAAATTTAAGATGACTTCATTCACATATTAAGTAGTGTAATGCTTCCTAAAACTAGTACACTTGTAGAAAGATCTTCAAAAAAGAGGACCATTATAGCATCCATACAAGAGGCATTATACATCCATAGACTGCAGTCCAGACCAAGCTTTTGATTTATTCTTCCTCTTCTTCGATCCATTTACGTTCGCTATTTTCTTAGATCGTTGTTCCTCTACTACTGGTTTTGGTTGTGTGTTCCGTAAGTGTTGATAAATGGCGGCCAAGGGATCCAATTGGAAGGAATGATCCTTAAAAAACTCAGACAATAGTTGTCCTTCCTTCAATCTGATGAGTAAGTAATAAAGGGTTAATAAGCGTACGAATACTATTTTACGTATCAAATGTATAGTTGCTGATATAATTATTGAATTATGATAGCAAAGACTCGCACTATCTTTTGTCGAGTTTTGCAATTAAGCTTGAAGTTATCCTCATTGATTGGTTTCCGGGGTGCCTTCAACTCCGGAAGGGTCTCTAAGAGTGAAGAGAGGTTATATGCTTTCAATTTTTTCTGCCGCCTTTGTTGTCTGCTCTTATTCTGACAGAAAACATTTTCTCAAAATCAATAACAGTCATGTTTTACACATAAAATAAGAAGTATATATATGTAAAAGAACTTTGCTGCAATTAGTATAAAATTATAGCAGGACATTCAAAATCAAGATTTGTTCGCGAATCTTCAAAATAATTAGTATGTTCTGGTTTTTGGATTAAGCTCTTAACTACTTTGAATTTTTCAATTAAAATAAAGGTGTAGTTCTTAGCTTATGAAAAGGTCCTTATATGTTTCTAAGTGCTTATGGAAAAATTAAATGAGACAGCTTCTGAAAAAATGAGATGCATGATCTGATTTAAACTAGCACAAGAGGCTGCTCATGTTTAAACACCTGCAATTATTGCAATACTCTTTTTATATTTTCTTTTGTGAACGACAATACAAAATTAGAGCTTGGTGCGTGGATATAAACAGTGTAAACCCGATAGCGGAAACCTGATAACAGGTGGCCCAACAGATAGTGGAGAGACGCTCTAATACCACGTGAAAACTGAATATTATTATATTTCAAGTTATTGATAATATACGACCACTAATATGTTTATATAGGCTAGTCTAACCTAATGGGCTCATGGGCCGAATACAGATTACTACTAATAATAGAATATTTACTATTTATTTACAACAGACTCGTATGACATGACAACTTTATAGAGATTTCAGCTAGAAATTGCTTCATGAAATCCAAGTTTAACATTTGGATTTCTCATGGTTTTTAGCCACATATCAGCCATGATTCTTGATGAAATGCTCCACAACAAATCTTGCCCTTTTACCAATGCAGGTTTTCCTTTCTTCCCTGCCTTTCCCAATCCATATTCAATCAACCATTGCATTGAAGTTAGCCTTTGTTTCACACTATCCCATCCATTCTTCCTTCCATCACCACTCCTTACCTTAAAACCTCCAACATGCATGCTACTAACTTTAAACCTTTTCTCCTCCTCCTCATCATCTTCATAACGATCATTACCCTTTGTGTCCGCACTTTCAGCATGTATTAACACCATCATAGGTCCTCCAACTGCTTCATTCCTTCTTATTGGATCCCTTAGTTGAACAACAAACATCAATGTGATATTTGATAGTTCATCACTATCAGAACTATAGCTTTGGTCTCGAATCCAGTCCTCAAGTGAAATAGCAGAACTCAATATATCTTTGTCTTTGTTCTCTTCCTTTGTACTACTGAATGAAGAAACATCAAATGGAGCTTCTTCCTCAGCCATGTCAGCTTGAATTTTCAATGCTTCAATAGCCATGAACTCAATTTTCTGCATTGTAAAAGCTAGAATTTTCTCAGCAGTAAGTGGAATGTCATCAACATTCCAAATTCCTGTTGAAATCCTTTCTTGTCTTCCTAAACTCATCGCATTTGCCATGTCTTTCAAAGCTGATACTATCCGTGCCGCACTCGAACTTGCTCCTTCCTTGTTTCTACCTTGTATGATAGCTGAAGCAATGCCTTCAAAAGCAATCTGCTCAGCAGTTTTACCTATCAGTTCATCTATTGGCATCAATGAGAAAATTTGAGAGGTGAGTTCATCAAGATCAATTGTAGCCAATTTCTGAAATAACTCTAATCCATTTAAGGAGTGTTGTGATGTTAACACAAAGGGCTTTGACATTTGCATTGCTAGCTTTGGAGTTTCATTTCTAGCTACATGATTGTCTAAAGGATTCATAGATGCTAAGTAGCCGCCGTCTCTTGTTTGAACAACACAACCTAAGCCTTTTCCAAGATCAGGAAGATACACTTTGGAATTGGATTCTCCACATGATGAAGAATTATCATCATCATGTTCTTCAAGTTGTAAAGGTGGAATTTCAGATTGGTTGTTTTTGTATATTCTAGACCTTTGATCTTCAAGCATATGAAGAAACTCTCTTGTAACATTTTCTTCATCAGAATCCAATCTTTGTGATTCTGTGTCAAAATCTTTGTTATGTTCTACCATCATGGATTCAAGAGCCTTTATCTGCTTGGAAAGTAAATCAAGCTCAGTTAATCTTGTTAAGTGCAACTGATCATGGACTATTTCCTTGACAATTTCACTTGAAGTTGATTTCACTTCTATTGATTTCTCTGATCCTTCTCCTTCATCTTCTTTTCTCTCTTCAACTTCAATTCCTTTATCAACAACCTCGAATTCCGGAAGTTCAAACTCCTCCTCCTTTTCTCTGTCATCAACAAGCATATGAGTTGATGGATATGAATCATGAACTGGATTTGGATTTGGATCATCATCAAGATTCAAATCATCTATTTCTGGAATATCTTCAGCTAACCTTCTCTGTGAAGGAGTCCAAGCATCCTTTTTGTTTGTGATTCTTGGACTAGGCATGCTAAACGATGTTTTCGATTGACGGCGAGCGAATGAAGATGTTAGGTTTTTGAACCTACTGCTAGGCATCAAATTCCCTTCATTGTTGTATATTTCAATTCCACCATCTTTCTCCATGATTTGGAACCCAACTTTGAGTACCAACTCTCCTCCTTTTGCTTTTCCTGATAAACTAAAGCTTGTTTCCCACTGCCTAACTCGATTTCCTTGCCGGCTTTTTTCAATTGATTCTTGAATCAACTGGCTTAAATCAACTGAGTTTCTTCCAAAACTAAGCTCTTTAGCATCAACTGCAAAAAGGTATATCCAAAATGGTCTTGCTTCAAACTTGAGATTTTTTCCATTACCTTGTTGATTGCAATAAACATGACACTTTATGAAAAGTGTTTCTTCAAAATCAGCAGCACCTTGAACAACCCTTGATGGCATTGTTTGAACAGCACCATCTTTATTCTCTTTCTTTCTAACACAAACAGAAAGTCTTAATCCATTCATTGATGAAGGAAGGGATTGTGCAGTTAGAATTTCAACAGAAAACAAACAACTTATTTTCTGCTTTCCAATATGAGAAATAGCCCTTATAGGCTTCCAATTCCAAATACCTTTTTTGTCAGCTGAATTTTCTTTTTCATCAAACTTTTTGTCATCTGGTTGAGTATGTGGTGATGCTGATGCCTTGACATCTTCATGATTTGTTTTTGATTTCCATAGTGACAAAGACATGCGGCGCGACTTCGGTTTGTTGCTGTTTTTGTTATTGTTGTCAAGTTTAGCAGTGTCATTATCATCTTTAGAAGATGGAACAAAATGAACTGAGGTTCTTGGAAGAGCTAAAGAAGCTGCTCTTCTAGGTGTGGTTTGTGATTGGTTAAGGGATTCACTTAAAGCCTCAAGTTCTTCAAGGAGCTGAACATTGGAATTTCTTTTGGTAGAGTTATCAGCTGCCATATTACTTGTGAATCAAGAAAGTGTTGCAGCAAAAATAAATGACTATGTCACAAAGAAAGATTATATTATAGGGAGAGTTTTTGGAAAATGAAGATAATAAAGATGCTCAAATATGCTTTTGAAGGACTATGATATACTCTTACCTTTCTTTTTAAATTGACATTTCTTGTTGGTCATTTCTCAACCAAGAAAATTTTATCAAGTGTACTTGTGGTGAATAAAACATAAACGTTAGCACTGTTTTTTGATGCCTTGGTGATCAAGACAAATATGAAATTTGATAGGTAAAGTGGTCCAAATGAATTTAATGCTGGTTTTCCTTATTTAGGTACACGTTGTTAGTGTTACATGGAATGTAGGGCTTCTTATGACAGAATTATTTAAGTCACCTTGTCATATAATGTAATTTTTTTTATGTCTATCCTTTCAATTTTGATTGGCTTAAATTCTAACGCAATTGATAAAAATTTCAAAATTGTTAGGTCTGATACCATGAACGGAATTTGAATTTCGGCTATTTTACTTATGTGTATGAGTTTCTAATAACTATTGTTATTTCGTATATCTACCAAATAAAATAGAAAAAATGATACAAATAAAATAAAGATAATAGTAATTTTATTAAATTAATCTTATCAAGTATTAATGTGAATAATATTGTTTTCAATGTGGTGCACATAATATTAATTAGAAGTAAAAATGAAAAGAAAGTGATTATTATTATATTAAAATTATCTACCAAAAAAAAATTATTAAAATTGAAATGACATTTATTTTTGGAAATATTTTGTGTGGAAATGTAATTTAAGCATAAATATTTGTTACCATCCGTAAGAATAATTTTTCACTCAAGAAAAAAAAATTGTGAAACAAGAGGAAAGAGATATTTAGGCAGACTTTAAAATTTTGGCTACATGTAGAAAAGGTAAAATGATAGTTTTTAGTCAAACAAAATGGTCTCGTTGGATTAAGTAGCTGTCAACAATTGCTTGGCTATGCTTCAACCATGCAAGCTAATATATGCATTAACCATTTAAGTCCTTGGTGTTAAAAGAGAAACTTGATGTTTCTATGAAGGGATACGTGTACAATAGTATCCTCACAAAGTAATAGGAGTATTGCTTTTTATTATTGTTTTTAGTGGCAAAAGAGCATATGGTTTAAAAAAGCTGATGTGATAAGAGAAAGGAAGATAGGTCCACCAATCAAATGAAGAAGGTTTGGACGAAAAATATTCAAAATTTTATATAAAAATAAGGGTTAAATATGTAAATGCATATATGTTCTCACTTAGTTTTGTATGATGTCAAAAATAAGTTAGAAATATATTGATTTGATCTAAGCAAAAGTTTGGTTAAGTTTTTCAAAAAATATACTTCACAATCACATGTGTGAAGTGTTTTAAAAAAAATAAAAAAAAAATGAAAATGAATGAATAAATCGGTTTTAATACAAAAGTTGTATTAGAGTTGTAAAATTTTTTGTATATATAACATTTTAGCTACAGACAAAATAAAGAAACCAATTTTATTTCATTTTAGCTACAGAGATGAATGTTATTCTATTTGCCCTCCAATTCCTGTTTCATTCTTTTAACTACCACTCCCTCTTTGTTCATTAAAGCATATGAAATAAATGCTAGAAAAAAATATGAATCTGATAGAATAATTGATCTACCAGGACTGGACAACCTTCAACCTAGGGACGGACCCTGACATAAAATATCAATGGGCTAAATTTTTTCGAAAAAAAAATTCATCATTATTTCAATAATTTAGTTAATATGTACATGTACATCCAAAAAAGAAACACCAACAAAGCAACAATCCAAAAAAATTCTATTAAAAAAAAAACTATATCTAAAAATTCACAAAATTTCTATTCGAAAAAAGAAAGAGATATAACTTATAGTTTATTTTGATAAACTAATTTAATTAGCTTATAACTTATGGAATATTCTTCATTCCAATTTTACTCATACCACCTTATTTAAAAAAATTAAATCTATTGTTTCATGTCATTTCATATTTAGATGTCAGTTCAATCGTTAATTTTACTCAATACTACAAACTCAATTATTTATTCACTGTTTTTTTACAAACAAAGTCAAAGTTGATTATTATAAAAATAAAGTATATAACTCAAATAATACACTATGTATAACCAAATATTTAATAGACTATAAACTAATATTTGCACTAATATTTAAACTAATATGTACCAAAAAACTTACAGTCATTAATAATAAATTCTAAACTAATATTTACGTTAATATTTATATAAATATGTATAAAAAATAACTTAAAATTATTTATAAAATTATTATTATTATTTTTTGAAAAAATTTAGACCAAGCTGGTGTGGCTATAGCCACATTACTTCAACCCCATCAGTCTCACACTTTTCAGGTTACATCACTGTCAATGAAGAACATGGGAATGGGAGGGCCCTTTTTTATTGGTTCTTTGAAGCTCAATCTGAACCCTCCAATAAACCTCTACTTCTATGACTCAATGGAGGTCTCTCATTATCATTATTATTTACTGGCGGGTGAGGCAAGCGCGCCTGCCTGTGTCTAACTTATATATTGTTATAGATAACTGCCCGTAAGTTACTTAACGTTGATTTGATTTTTTTTTCTTTCACATTTAATCCATTTTCTTTTGTTTGGTAATCATGAGGGGTATAATGGGAATATAAAAAAGTCATCCCAAACTCCCCTATCCCCTTTATATATTGTTATAGATTTATATGACATATACCGTAGTTTTTATGTGTATGGTTTTAGAGATTAAAATCTAGTCATATTGATTTATTTAAGCTTATATATAATATACTAGTATAAACATTTGATTGACTATTTTAGAGAGCTTAAAAAAATAACTCATTTATTTGAATTTCAAATTTTCCAAAAGCATCTTCGACGACCCAATTTATTTCTTACTACCTCCATTTTAAAACAAGTGTCGTTTCAAAATGAGTGTCGTATTTAATTTCCAATGCGACATTTTTAAATTCTACCCCTAATTAGGAGTATCACTTTATTTGCACTCATTCCAAGAAAACAAACCAATAAAGCATGATTAATTAGGAGTACTATTTCTTTTTTAACATAATGATTGTACACTCACGTTCACATTTTTATAAGATTTATTTTGACTAAATGCACTATTCATACGTATTTTTTTAAGACCATGGTTCTAGCTATTTTGTATGAAGCTAGAATACTTACTTCCAAAGATTACTACATAATGAGTTCTCTTTTTCGATAGAATGCCTTTCTAGTACTATGGAACTAAAGACGCTCTAGTTTCCACAGGTGATTACCCCCAACAGCGGAAATGCCGCTATTCATGGTATTTTTTTAAGAGTATATAAATATTAATATTATCATATATTATCTTGTTTGAATTGTTTCGATGAATATATTAAATTTTTTATAATTTTTACTATTACACAATTAAAAATATTTGTAATTAAAATTATGAATTGACATATGTGCCGTGGTCAATAAATTCTTATATTTTGGGACGAGGGAGTATTTCTTAATACGTGTGTAAACACTTAAAACGATATTCATTTTAAAACGGAGGGAATACCATTCAAGTTCAAGTAGATGGTGACACAAATTTACAACCACCTCACACTCACAATAATTTTATTCTTTCAAATTCAATTTTATTTTACTCTTTCAAATTCAATTTTATTTTATCTTAAACCTTTTCCTTATTAATACTATGATAATATTTTGTTACTAAATTTAATAATATAAATAAAAAATTAGCAGTAATATAAAAATATAAGGAGTAGGAAGGATCTAATACCACAGTATTTAAAACTTTGCCATTAAAAATGATGTGAAATTATGGACCATAGAACTGTACATACATACCATGAGAACATCCCATACCATACCATAGTAATACAAATGTCCAACTCCCCATGTTTATTTCTTTTTCCGGTTCGACACTAGCGCCGCGAGTTCTTTTCTTTTGTTTGAAGTGTTTTAAAAATCGGACCGAACCGGCCGGTCGGACCGGTCAGACCGCGAACCGGAGAAGTGACCGGTCTGGTTCGAATGTTGGATCGACCATGCAGTTAGACCGGTGTGAACCGCTCAAAACCGGTGAACCGGCGGTTTCTCCAAACCGCCGGTTTGATTGCATGCGCTCTTTTTTTTCTTTTTTTTTTTAACTAAAAATCCAAAACGACGTCATTTTGTATTTTTATTTTAGAAAAAATAGAAGCAACAAAAGAAATAAAACAGAGCCCAACATTGAAACAACTATGCCTCATTGGATTTAAATTTATTAAACAATTTGTTATTCTGTTTATGTTGCAATTAAATTTTGTTTAAAACTTATTTGGATTTGTATTTTCGAGACTGTTTATGTTATTCTGTTTATGTTGCAATTAAATTTTGTTTAAAATTTATTTGGATTCTGTTTATGTTATTTTGTTTATGTTGCAATTAAATTTTGTTTAAAACTTATTTGAATTCTGTTTATGTTATTCTGTTTATGTTGCAATTAAATTTTGTTTAAAATTTTGTTACCATTTATGAGAGAATATATTTATTTGAAATAAAATAATAATATTTCGAGACTGATTTTTTTAAACGTCTTTAATTTTGATTTCTCGGAAGGATGATATTGAGCTAAAGGCAGAAGATGAAATTGTGCTTGATTTCAAAGACAGGTAGTTTTAATAATTTTAATACTTTGGTTAATATTTATATAATGTTGTTTATATATTTTTTTCTTCCTTATTAGGTATATGGTGGATGGTTTGCTAAGACTTGATAAGTCTTTGATTCTTGGGATTGTTGGCAATGATCACCTAGTGGGAATGAAACGTGACTGGGAGAAGAAAACCGGAATTCCTCAAAATAGCTACTTGAATTTAATTTCTTCTGATTGAGATACATGACTTTATTTTTTTGAGTTTATCATTTGTTACATGTATTGCCAATTTAAGTGGATTGACTATGAGAGATATGAGACTATGAGAGATATGAGATATGAGACTATTGCCAATTTAAGTAGTATTAATCAAGAAAATTTAATTATTCACTCTTGAGGGTTCATTATTATAATAAGTACAAAATACAAATCCAAATAAGTTTTAAACAAAATTTAATTGCAACATAAACAGAATAACAAATTGTTTAATAAATTTAAATCCAATGAGGCATAGTTGTTTCAATGTTGGGCTCTGTTTGATTTCTTTTGTTGCTTCTATTTTTTCTAAAATAAAGAAATTGTTATAAATCTAGTGTTATCTTTCCTCAAACTTGGTGTTATTTGATGTGTATTGAGACTTGTTTAGATGTTAATCATAGGCTGTGGCTGATCTTCCCCCAAATTGTATATCTATGAAAACACAGTATTTTGCTATTATTTTTTAGTGCACATGATATAATGTTTCTAGTGAAAATGTTAATATAGTACATTACTTTTCGGTTGAAAAAAAAATATAAATATTTATGTCAAAATATAAATACTAACATACCGACATCCGAGGATACAACTTCTTCAACTCCATTTTACGTCTGGCAATCATGGCATCGTTTCCCTGAAATTGTCGAAACCAAGTAAACAAACAATAATCATAAAATCTTTATCTATTGTAAAAAAAAAAAAACTGAATATCCTGGTCACCATAAACGACGTTTATGCCTAAACGTCTCGCTGCACATCGTGCGACATAGAACTCGCTATCAGGCTATATAAATAAAAAAAATTAATTAATATAACAATTAATAGTGAAATTTAACAAATTAAGTACTCGCTATCAAGTATGAAGCCAGCGTGCTCTCTCAGGATCAAGCTCGAAGAAGAGAATGTCGGGCTTAATAATGTCCACCAATTTCCCGGCATTTCTTCTAGATTCCTACGATATAAATTTAAAAATTCACAATTTTATAATGATTAAAAACTTAATCATACTATTTAGTGTAACACCCAAACCCAATATTTAAATAAATCTAACTATAGAATTTTTTTTTTTCAAATTACGCGGCGGATAATAAAATTAAAACGACTCAAAGCCGGAGATAAAATATAAAATAGTGGTTTAGGTATTACATTCTTTAAGAACATTGCTAATTAGCATAAACCTCACTTAATAAAAATTGTTTTCTAAAATAATTCATTTACAATAAATAAATTAATTTCAGTTGAATAAATTCAACTCAGACATCCTCAAACATGTATCACACATATTTAGATATCTATCAAACCTACTTAAACATGAATCAGACATACTCAGACATGTATCACCAAAAAGCATTTAACCAAGTTATAGCAAAATAATAACTAATACGTTACTAAAGAGTTATTCCGACATAACTACTGAATAATAAAATCACCAATAATTCTCAATTAAGTTATCACACCGATTGCAATAATTCAAGTAAATGCCATTTATCAATTACCACTTAGAGAGAAAAAAAAAACATCATCCCTAATGCTTTCTAAATGTCACATAGATATGTCATATAACACCTAGACACATCTATATGCATGCGGTACCATTCTCCACCAAAAACTGACTATGAATGCATGAAATGCACGTCATACATATCAATCATTTGATATATTCAATATTAATTCATTATTAATATTCACCACCAATATAATTCATCACATATTATTCATAAAACAACACTGATATGATTCACACATCAACACCAATAGGATTCATAACTCAACCTCATAAGAATTCAATATCCAACGTCAAAGAATTTATTAATAATTAATGAGAACACATTTAATCATGCTATAACCATCATTCATCAATTAAAATATTCATAACAACAACTAATTTCCTCGATTAAGTATAGGTAAATTTTAATACCAAAAACAATCAATTAAACTCATCAATAAATTGACAACTCATTCTTAATTAACTAAGAAACCAAAAAAATCACAAACGCACATAACCCTGTTACACGAGAATCCAATACTAGTTAATAACTCTACAAGTTGTAGCCATAACAGTGTTTTGATAGTTGCCAAAAATGAATAACAAGTTTCATAAATTTTCAAGTGAACATATTAAATTAAGGTAAGCCAAATGAACTCAACCTCACATGAATTACAATCTTGGCAAACACAAAGTATAATCATATATTTCCACAAATTCATGATATCAACAAAACCACTAGCGTCACCACCCTAAGCTCAAAACTAGCAGAGCATAAAATTGCACATAGTGAAACCACCGAGATTATTGGTTAAACTATTTGTGAAAATCAATTCAATTCATTCATAAACAACAAACACACACAAGTACTAACATCAACATAAGGGAAATCACGAATCATTTCTCCATTTCCATCAATTTGGTGAAATACCCAATCAACAACAACACAAAAAGAACACATTTTTATCATAATGAATTCATTTCTAAGCATGAACAAACATGTAGAAATACAAAATCAAGTATAAAGATTCTTGAATATCAAATTCCCAAAATCCCATAAACCCTCCCAAAATGAAAAAAGAGATGAAGAGAGTTTGCGCTAGAGAAGATTACTTCTCTCCTCTCTATTATTCATCTCTAATGACTATAAACTACTCTCATACCTCTAATGAAGCTTGAAAAATGGAAGTTTGGTTGTTCTTTGAGCTTGGTTCTCTCTTCTTCGTTCCTTCCTATCTTGGCCTCCTAGAGATTCTCTTTCTTCCTCTACCCAAAATTGTAAATTATGACACTTTCTCTCTCTAGTTAGCTTTTATAGTTGGAGTTTTCTACAAAATTCTAATTCACACCCCCCATTCTACTAACTTACTAACACAATACCAAATCTATTTATTTTAGGCCCAACTCACCTAAAACCCAATAAATAAATTCCCAACTATTAATTACTCTGATTACTAGCTTAAGTCTAAACTCATAAATACCAAAATATTCAATTACGAAAGTTACGCGCCACAGTTAACACAAACAATCTAATAGTAAAATTGGGATTTTTTTTTAACAAGCAAAAATAAAATTGGGATGTTACATTTAGCAATGCATGCATACCGCGGTACGATGAGTCGTTCCTAATAGATACACCTTCGAGCGGTCACCGCTGATGGTCCTCCGTGATAGAACCTCCAGCTGGCCTCGTCGCAACAATGAAAGCATATATCTCGACATGACTGTATCTGGCCAATAGAAAATTATTAAGCAATTAAACATTATAGGTACAACACAACACACTAAACAACATGTCTATATATAGACTGGTTCAACAGAAGGATAAAATGAAATACGAGGCATGTTATTTTAACATCAAATTTAAGACATAAAGTTGACATTTATTTTTTCTCCACTCACAAGCAGGCATATCGAGATATACAAATAATATTAAATGCTCGTTTGGTTCCACGTTTCCTGGCTTCAAACGCGCGTTTTGGGACCCAAATGTGATTCCAACCCATTTTTTTTTATGTTTGGATGATTGCAAAATCAAATCTCTCAACCGTGAATCTAACTTGAAACATGTGTTCCCTTAAAGCTAAAAGTTGGAGCTTCTGCGTTAGATCAAAATCAATTCCAGGATTTTAATTTCTAGTATCAGATATAGTTACCTAATTACCCTTAAGTTTTTCTCCAAATCTACTCTTACTGAACCAGTTTTAACTCTTAAAGATGAAAGAAAGAAAAGAGAGGCAAACGTAATAAATTTAAATTAAAACAAATAACTAAAGAAAATGGATTTAAGGTGTTCGATTTGCTTCTTATTCCTGTCCTTTCCTTTAAGTGGACATTGTCATTATTTCTTGGTGTTTCAATGGCAAAATAGCTTTCTCAAGGTTAGAGACGACAACAAATAATAAAGAGTTAAAAGAAGGGTTTTTATTATGGGAAATTCTATGGTGAAGTTGTTATATTGACTTCATTGAAAAAGTTATTTGACCGACCAATCACATTGCAGCATTGACTTTTTAATTGCCACATCAGTTTATACAGTGTGGACTACTTGCTGTGCACCCTCATATCATTTGAAAATGCAACTATTGCCCTAGTAAATTGAAAGTGACAAAATCACCCTAATTTTATACTGTTTGTTACTTTTAAATATTACTGTAAAAATAAAATAGTAAAACACAAATTAAAATAACTGCTCTTCGTCTCCCAGAAAATATGTGTTGGATAGAAGAGTCTTCAAAAGACGGGGATAAAAACACAATTTTTCATTTTGATAGTTATTTTTACAATTTTGTGGGTAGACTACGAATTTTTGAATTTTTCCAAATTCTGTGAAAAATAGGATTTTTATGATATCTCACTTAAATAGAACCACAAACACACTATATATATGTTGGATAGAAGAGTCTTCAAAAGAAGGGGATAAAAAAACAATTTTTCATTTTGATAGTTATTTTTACAATTTTGTGGGTTATAGACTACGAATTTTTGGATTTTTCCAAACTCAGTGAAAAAAATAGGATTTTTATGATATCTCACTTAAATGGAACCAAAAACACACTATATATGTGTTGGATAGAAGAGTCTTCAAAAGAAGGGGATAAAAAAACAATTTTTCATTTTGATAGTTATATTTACAATTTTGTGTACGAATTTTTGGATTTTTCCAAACTATGTGAAAAAATAGGATTTTTATGATATCTCACTTAAATAGAACCACAAACACACTATATATGTGTTGGATAAAAGAGTCTTAAAAAGAAGGGGATAAAAAAATAATTTTTCATTTTTATAGTTATTTTTACAATTTTGTGGGTTATAGACTATAAATTTTTGAATTTTTTCAAACTATTGAAAAAATAGGATTTGTAGGATATCTCACTAAAATGGAACCACAAACACACAATATATGTGTTCGATAGAAGAGTCTTTAAAAGAAGAGGATAAAAAAACAATTTTTCCTTTTGATAGTTATTTTTACAATTTTGTGGGTTATATAGACTTTGAATTTTTGGATTTTTCCAAACTCTGTGAAAAATAGGATTTTTATGATATCTCACTTAAATAGAACCACAATCACACTATATATGTGTTGGATAGAAAAGTCTTCAAAAGAAGGGGATAAAAAAAACAATTTTTCATTTTGATAGTTATTTTTACAATTTTGTGGGTTATAGACTAGAAATTTTTGGATTTTTCCAAACTCTGTGAAAAAATAGGATTTTTATGATATCTCACTTAAATGGAACCACAAACACACTATATATGTGTTGGATAGAAGAGTCTTCAAAAGAAGAGGATAAAAAAACATTTTTTCATTTTTATAGTTATTTTTACAATTTTGTGGGATATAAGACTATAAATTTTGTAATTTTTCCAAACTATATGAAAAAATAGGATTTGTACGATATCTCACAAAAATTGAACCACAAACACACTATATATGTGTTGGATAGAAGAGTCTTCAAAACAAGAGGATAAAAAAACAATTTTTCATTTTGATAGTTATTTTTACAATTTTGTGGGTTATAGACTAGAAATTTTTGGATTTTTTCAAACTCTGTGAAAAAATAGGATTTTTATGATATCTCACTTAAATAGAACCACAATCACATTATATATGTGTTGGATAGAACAGTCTTCAAAAGAAGGGGATCAAAAAACAATTTTTTATTTTGATAGTTATTTTTACAGTTTTGTGGGTTATAGACTACGAATTTTTGGATTTTTCCAAACTCTGTGAAAAAATAGGATTTTTATGATATCTCACTTAAATGGAACCACAAACACACTATATATGTGTTGGATAGAAGAGTCTTCAAAAGAAGGGGATGAAAAAACAATTTTTCATTTTTATAGTTATTTTTACAATTTTGTGGGTTATACTATAAATTTTTGAATTTTTCCAAACTATATGAAAAAATAGGATTTGTACGATATCTCCTTAAAATGGAACCACAAACACACTATATATGTGTTAGATAGAGGAGTCTTCAAAAGAAGGGGATAAAAAAACAATTTTTCATTTTGATAGTTATTTTTACAATTATGTGGGTTATAGACTAGGAATTTTTGGATTTTTCCAAACTCTGTGAAAAAATAGGATTTTTATGTTATCTCACTTAAATAGAATCACAAACGCACTATATATGTGTTGGATAGAAGATTCTTCAAAAGAAGGGGATAAAAAAATAATTTTTCATTTTGATAGTTATTTTTACAATTTTGTGGGTTATATAGACTACGAATTTTTGAATTTTTTCAAACTCTGAAAAATACGATTTGTACGATATCTCACTTAAATGGAACCACATGCACGCTATATATATGTTTGGTAGAAAATTCTTTAAAGAATAGGATAAAAAAACAATTTATTCATTTCGGTAGTTTTTGTTACAATTTTACGAATTTTTTGAATTTTTCTAAACTCTATGAAAAAATATGATTTGTTTGATATCTCATTTAAATAGATCCACCGACACACTATATATGTGTAGAATAGAAGATTCTTCATAAAAAGAGATAAAAAACAATTTATTCATTTCGATAGTTTTTTTTACAATTTTTGTGGGTTATTATAGATCGACTACGAATTGTGGGATTTTTCCAAACTCTGTGAACAAATAGGATTTGTTTAAAATCTAATCTAAATAGAACCACAAACATACTATATATGCGTTGGATAGAAGATTCTTCGGAAAAGGGGATCAAAATACAATTTATTCATTTCAATAGTTTTTTTTACAATTTTGTGGGTTATAGACTACGAATTTTTGAATTTTTCCAAACTCTGTGAAAAAATAGGATTTTTTTTTTAATCTCGCCTAAATGGAACTACAAACACCCTATATATGTGTTGGATATAATATTCCTCCAAAAAGGTGATAAAAAATAATTCATTTCAATAGTTTTTTGTTTACAATTTTCGTAGGTTATTATAGACTACGAATTTCTGGATTTTTCCAAACTCTGTGAAAAAATATGATTTGTATGGTATATCACCTAATGAAACCACATACACATTATATATGTGTTGGATAAAAGATTTTTCAAAGAAAGAGATAAATAAACAATTTATTTATTTCGAAAGTTTTTTTACAATTTATGTGGATTATAGATTATGAATTTTGGGAATTTTACAATCTTGGTGAAATAATAGTATTTGTTTAATATATCACCTAAACTGATGCACAGACACACTATATTGGATACAACATAAGCACTATATTCTCCCAATCATAACTATAAATAATAATTTAATGTATTTAAATTTAAATCAAATATATTTAGTGAGCAAAAAAAAAAAATCAAATACACATTTAGGGTTTGTTTAAATTTTTTTTGTTTTTTAGTTTTGAAAACTTATTTTATAAATTTGTTTTAAAAAACTATTTTTTAAAACCAAAACATCTTTTGACTGTTTTAGATTTTTAAATTTTAAAACTAGAAAGTAAAAAAAATAATTTAAAAATAGTTTTAAGAAACAGGTCTACCAAACATATTTTTTATTTTAAAATTTTAAAAAAATTAAAAAAAAATTAAAACAATTTCAAATAGCCCTACTTTTTAATTAAATTTAAGATGAAAGTACTGTATTTATTGGTTTTAATGGATAAAATTACCCGATGCACCAGATAAAGTCTGACATGAACTAAGAAATTGACTATACAAACATAAGCAAAATAGGAATAATAAATTATTTTGATCCTAGCATACACATAGATTATCCCATAAAATAGTAGGATATGGTATGCATATAGTAGAAAATTAATTACATTTGCTGCATATCAAAGAATGTTATGGTACGAAGGATAGAAGCCCTTATTGCATTGTGATTAATACATGAACTTTTAATTATTTTATTCCCAACAACTTATACATGGCTGCCTTAACCCTTAGTTCTTAGGGTATATTAAATATTTTTTTTAAAAAACTAATAAATAAAATCACAGAGGTAGGTAGCTAGATTGGTGCTTGCTATAAGCAAAAATAGGTTGCCTAAAAAAAAAAGGTAGTAGGGTGGATGTACTAGTTCCTTTATTAAGGTGACATAGGACCACTTCAATATTTCACTGAGTTGAGTTACTAGTTTTTTCCTTAAAAATGGGGCATGTTGCAATAATCGCTTTTTTCCTTATGCACAAGCACATAATCGCTTTTACACGTGCAATACATTAAATCCAACAATCAATTACTAGCATAGAGTAAATTTAATTCATATATAATCATAGTGTAATTTTTTTACACATACATTTAATTAAAATTTCATTATATAAATGTTTATTTTGAAGAGTTTAAACAACATGCACTGTTAATGTAAATTAATTTTACATAAACAACCAATAAAAATGCTTCAACTTTTCATGTCATATCAAAAAAGTGGGGTTAATTGAAATAAAGTGGCGGAAAATAAGATTGTAATTGATTGACAAAGTAAATTTATTTTTCACTGTCTGTGCATATTATTTTTTCTCTATTTTGAAACATTGTGTTTGAATATTCAAACCATATATTTTGTTTCTTGAAACCTCCGACTGATCTTTGGTCACATGAGGGGTGGATTTGATTTTTGAAGGAAAATTTTTTTCTTTTAATTTATTTATTTTAATTAAGAATATTTTGGATAGTTCATGTGTTTTGACTTTTGAGAGTAGGAGTATAAATAGGGGAATGAAGTAAAATTTTCTAACTTTGGATACATACATGAATAACTAACTAGTCCAGTTTATATTTGCATTGGATCAATCTGGTCAATGTTCACAATCAATACTTGCCAAAACACTGAGAAGATGATATTTACACCTCCTGATTTCTAACTACAATAATTTCTTTTAAAGGTATATGTTTGTAAACTACCCTTCCATCCAATCCTCTTGGTGTGGAGCCATTAATTCAAGATTGAGGGACCATGTTCAAAGAGAAAAATTTAGCAGAAAAAAAGTTAAATCAATTGTCAAACACAATATATATGAAACATTTTCTTCATAATTAGTAAAAAAATAAGGAAAAGCCAACATGGATTGATTCAGTTGATAATGAGTTGACTCATATTACACAAAGACGCAAGTTCAATATCTTATGCTAGCGTTATGACCTTGTTGACAGACAATTTGTAAGTACTTCTATAAGCATTCTTCAAGCCTTGAAGCATACTATGATCTTAATAAAACTCTGAGACTCAACTCACCTAATTTTTTATATATATATATAAAAAAAATTCCTATATTTATTACCGAATAAAAGTATCAACGATATATCAACTACAACCACGTAAAATTTAAGCCTAATAAATTACAAACGTGGAGAATTAGAAACTGGTGTGGGTTAAATATGGAGTAATTGTTTGCTACTCACTTCTATTATGGGACACACACATAACAAATGCCTTTTGTTAGGAGTTAGGGTGGTGTACTGATGTAAGTGTTCAAATTATGTCTTTACGAGTCTAACAACTATATTATTTATTTGTTAGGTAAACTAGTTTCCATAGTAGAATTAGATTCCAATGTAGCCCTATAAATACAACAATGTTAACTCTTTAAGGTAGAGCTATGGTCTCATTGACAAATTAGCTTACAGACTCATCAAAATTCACAAAAAGAAAACAAAAGACTCGTCAAATACAAGTAAAAGTATAGTTAAAATAAAGTTTTATCTAACATGCACAAGTGAAATAAATCTTTCATCACACACAAGATTATATTCAACATAGAGCAGACTCATCAAATATGAGTGAAAGCATAGCTAAAACAAATTTTTGTCTGACATGCACAAGTGAGATAAGTCTTTCATCACGCACAAGTGGATCAATATGTCACATCACATCTTATTTAATTAAATGGTAAGATTTATTAATCTAAGTGAAAACAAATTTGTGCATGGTGAAATATTTGCCTAACTTGTGCACCATGGATTTGCCCCTACATGACCAAAGATGAAATCATAACAAAATAATCTCTCCGATCTTTTTTATAAGAAACAACAACTCACTTTTTAGATTCATTAAATAACTGATATATTTGATCTATAATATAGACCAGATACATCAGTTATACAATGAACTTAAAAAGTCAACGGTTTTTGTTTTTATAAAAAAGACCGAAAGTAGTAATCAACAATTTAAAAATGAAATAAAAAATAAAGAACTTGTTCAAAGCAATATAAGAAACATCCTTTGCATAGAACCACACTATCAAAAACAAAACATAAACAGCAGTAGCATAACAAATAGTCACAATCTTCTTAAAAAAAAAAACAAATATTCACAATCACAGCATGAAAGAAAAAAAAATAGTAACATGGACATTAAATAAAACCACAAACAAAGGAGGATCCTGTTTGGTTGGTACAAGTACCATTTCATCATCAATAAGATCCATGAGAACGTTGTCTGACGGAATTTCCTACGGAATTTCCGGAAAGATTTGATGAACGTCCCCTAACACCTTCTTTGACGACTACGCCTCGCATCTCCAGAACCTTCTTGTGACAGTTTGAGTGCACTGATTCTACATAAGTAGGGCTATTTGCAGGACGGTATTTAGGATAGAGGCGTCCGGACCTGTACCGTACACCACAAGCATTGCACAGTGTTTTGGGGCCTTTAGGTCCCTCTCTCCATTGCGGAGTCTTTGTGACCTCGCAGTGTGTGCATTTTCGAATGATAGCTGATTCTTGTGAGGAGGATCTCTTTGTCTCAGCATCACCTGAGAGCATAGAGAGGTCTCTTTTTCTCTGTTTCTTTACTCTGTTTAAATCCGACTCCGAGGCAGATGTCTTAGGATAGTTTTGAAATGCCGTTGAATTAGCAATGAAAGAAACCGAGAATACATGATTTGAGCTTGAAGGACGCCGGCGTTTACTTCGAGCACGCTTTGCGGTTGTTGCGATTGCGGTTGCTGTGATGCACATTCAGGCTGTTGCGGCATGAAATGATATTTAATTTTCACAAACTGTTGCGGCTGTTTCAGGGTATTTTATATCAAAGGAAAATTACCCATCCATTTATTGGAGTTTTGTTTATGTCCTATTTGAGCCTATTCATTCAAGCATCCATTTGAAAACTCACAATAAATCGAAAAGGTTGCTCAAAAAAAAAAAAAATGAAAAGGTTAATCATTTTGAAATTCTCACGAATAGTTGACTGTGGCCGGTATTGATATTTTTAATTAATAAACTTAGACATTTAAACTGAACGGTTAAACCAAGACAGTTGCAGTGTTGCACGACATGCAAGAGTAACAAACAACACAAGAGATGAACAAATTCTAAATTATTCATCCTACATAATAATAATAATAATAATAATAATAATAATAATAATAATAATAATAATAATAAATCCTCCTGCCATGGCCATGTACGCACGAGAATCTCACGCAGCATCTATCCCTTGTCTGGTGAGGAGGCGTCTTGAAAACTCCTCTTCATTAGCAAGGTCTTCCCTAACCATCTTCTCGATATGATCAAGAGGCATTACCAATGACATCTCATCTGGTGAGAAAGAGTTAAACAGAAAAGTCAACCAAGCACACGGTTAAACATATCTTAAGAAACATATCTTACCTAAATAATAGTTTGATAAGAAACATTACCTAGATTCGAAAAGGAATAATCAGGACTCATGATAATAATCCCGGGAGTTCCTCCTGAAGTTTGAAAAAGAAAGAAACAAATTGACATCTATCTAATCTAATTTGTATAAAAGCAAGATATACATTTCTTTAACTTGTGCAAAGAAAGAGTGAAACTATGGAGACCGGCGAAGCTCTGCTAGGGCAAAAAAAAGCAAACCCTAATGATGACCCCGAGAAGTCTAAAGATGAAGAGGATCTGCAGGAAAGAAGTACAAAGAAAAAGAAAGATGGAGATCAGATCTTTTCTAATCAGTCATCGCTCCCAAAAGACTATTCGGATGTGATGATGATGCAGACGAATGAAAATAATGGGGTATCGTATAAAGACAAAGTAACGGGTGAGAAAAAGATTGGAGGATATGACAGTGGGAGAGAGAAGGAGGATGAGGAGGAGGAAGAGGAAGCTGAAGGGGAGAGCATGATGGTTGAGGAAGGACGGGTGGGAAACTATGAATGTCCAAAGTTCATATTCTCAAAGCAAGAAGAGAAACGGATTTTCCGTCCATGGCGAAGGGGGGTTATTGTGAAACTGCTGGGGCGGAGGATAGGATACAAGGCGCTGGAAACCAGGCTGAAGCAGATGTGGGTGAGAAAAGGAGTCATTAACATCATTGATCTGAGCAATGATTACTTTCTAGTGGCCTTTTCGAACGAAGAAGATCAATATGCAGCCCTCATGGATGGCCCTTGGTTTATCTATGATCATTACCTCACAGTTAAGGAGTGGAGTCCGAACTTTCATCCAGCTAGCGATACCATTAAGGAAGTGGCGGTGTGGATGAGAATCTCAGGGTTGCCAATTGAATACTATGACAGCAGAATTCTCCATTTTATTGGCAATAGAGTGGGTAAGACGGTGAAGGTTGACAAGAACACTCTGACGCAGGAACGAGGGAAGTATGCAAGATTATGTGTCCAGGTAAATTTGACAAAACCTCTATTGGCCATGTTTACTATTAAGGACAGGAAGTATAACATAGAGTATGAAGGACTTCACCTCCTCTGTACAACTTGTGGGAGGTTTGGTCACTACAAGGAAGGTTGTCCAGACAAAGGAAGGGAGCCAGCCGCAATGCCGGATGGGAATGGGAGTGTCGGGGGTGGAGACGGCAGGCAAAACAACATGATGGGAAGTGGAGTAGAAGGCCCATGGCGTGTGGTTCAGAAACAGAAGAGACCTCGTAAGGTTGCTCCGATGAGGAATACAGTGCCGGAGCTGAACAAGGATGATCTGAGCATAATTAATGCAGCCAATCTCCCGCAAGGATCACGCTTTGCATCATTAATGGAGGATATTCCTGATACAAATGAGGCAAATCCAGAAAGGGAGGAGACTTCACAGGAGACAAATATGGCAACAAATGATGGAGGGAGAGAGAATCGGATGGAATTTGAAAAAAGGAGTCAACGAGTTAAAAACAGGCGCGGAATTTCTGCAGGTGGTGTTATTATAGGTGACGTGGCTGAAAACAATAAAAAAGATTCCAAATTAGCTACACGTGGAGGAAGTAATTTTAAGGGGAAACCGGGGGTGCTTGTGAAGAAAGGAGGTGAGTTTTTGCTGATAAGATGGGGGAAAAACTGATTGAGAATTTGTTGGGCCATTCACAAGGGCCCATAAGGGAAAACAGTGTTAATGCTGGCCAAGTAATCAGTAACTCAGAGAATACTATCAGTACAAATGATGTTGGTAATGGGGGTACGAATATTATCCTTCATCCAAACAGACCACGCCCTCCTAATTGGAATGGTTCTCCCGTCCTTACACCAACTACCTCTAAAGATTCTAATGTGAATATGTTGGTAAGGGAAGGGGAGGTTTTTTTAGATGCCGATGAACAAGGTTCAAATGCGAGCTTTGAAGCGGATATGGATATTGTTGTAGAGACCCCTAACTCTCAATAAGAATCCAGATATGCTTGACGTTGAAATAAACTTACTTTTTTGTGAAGTTTTTTATGATGAATACAAACTCAAAGATAATGGTGTGGAACTGCAGAGGAGCAGCCAACACCTCTTTCTATAGGTATTGCAAGCATTATGTTTCTGAGCATAAGCCTGCTATGGTTGTTATAGTTGAAACTCGATGTGACCCAAATAAGCTTCGTCGTACTTTTAAGCTTCTTGGTTACAATGAGTTCTCTGCTACAGAGGTCCTTGGCTATGCAGGAGGTATAGTGGTGGCATGGAAGAAGGATAGTATCACTGTGGATGTTTGTAACAAAAGTTTCCAATACATGCATCTTAAAGTGAAATATCCTAATGGTGGATGGTGGTTTTTCACTCCCATTTATGCGAGTCCGTTAGAAGAAAAGAGAAGGTTGTTGTGGGAAGAGCTTAAACTGATTGCACAGAACATGATGACTCCTTGGTTGCTTGCCGGGGATTTCAATGACATAAGCTGTATGGAAGAGAAGAGGGGAGGCGCTTTAGCTTCCAGAAGAAAGTGTAATATTTTTAAAGAAAGAATAAATGAATGTAACTTGATTGATATAGGTTCTGTTGGGCCAAAGTTTACTTGGAGGGGGCCACTATATCATGGAGGACAGAGAATTTTTGAGAGGCTTGATCGTGCTCTTTGCAATGATAGATGGAGGGTGGAATTTCCAGATGGTTTTGTTAAAATTCTCACCCGTTTGGAATTTTCTGATCATCATCCTATGTTAATTTCGCCCATTGAAGCACCTCATCCGGTGGCGCCTAAGCATTTTCGTTTTGAACGGGCTTGGTTACTTGATGACACATACAAAATTATGCTTCAACAAAGTTGGAAGACAGACAGAGACATTGCTAGCAATCTAAACAATGTTGAACAAGAGCTAAAGGTGTGGAAATTCCAAAATTTCAACCAAGTTTTGAGAAAGAAAAAGGAGCTAATGGTGAGATTAGCTGGTATTCAGAGATCCATGCAGGCTGGAAATAATAGTGGAGGGCTGAGGAGATTAGAAAATAAATTGCAAGGAGATTTGAGCGTGATCTTAAAGAAGGAAGAGTTGATGTGGCACCAACGGTCTCGCGCTAAATGGTTGATGGATGGTGATCGTAACACTAGATATTACCATCTTAAAACAGTTACCAGGAGAAGGAAAAATAATATTCTCATGCTTAAGGATGAAAATGGGAATTGGTTAGATAACACTGATCAACTTCAAAGTATGGCAAATGATTTTTACATTAATCTGTTTTCTGAAGACAAGTTACACCGCGAGTGGCATCAAACGAAGATTTCATATCCAACTCTTGATCGTGGGGAGGTAGAAGAACTTGCAGCACCCATAACGCATGATGAAGTTAGGAGGGCAGTTTTTCTTATGCATCCTTGGAAGGCTCCAGGTCCGGACGGGTTCCCTGCCGGCTTCTACCAAAAATCTTGGGATGTTGTTGGAGGCGCTGTGTGGAATTTTGTCGATAAGGTGTGGAAGAACCCGAGTGCAATTGCAGAAGTCAATCATACCGACATATGTCTCATTCCGAAAATTCATCAACCGGAATATATTAAACAGTTCAGACCTATCTCGTTGTGTAATACAAGTTATAAAATTGTCAGTAAGGTAATTGTGGAAAGATTGAAGAAGTGTGTTGCTAAGTTGGTGTCGCCTTTCCAAACAGGTTTTGTCCCTGGGAGGAACATCCATGAGAATATAATAGTGGCCAAGGAAATGATGCACTCAATGCACAAAAAGAAGGGTAAGAAAGGTTTCTTCGCTGTTAAAGTGGACCTTGCAAAGGCCTATGACAAGATTAGTTGGGAATTCATCTGGAGGGTGCTTGTAGAAATTAAATTGCCAGAAACCCTTATTCATGTTATAATGCATTCCGTCACTAGCGTGTTGACGAATGTTAAATGGAACGGTGCCAGAACAGCATATTTTAAACCTCAGAGGGGAATTAGGCAAGGAGATCCAATTTCGCCATACCTGTTCGTTTTGTGCATGGATAAACTATCACATCTCATAGTACATGCGGTGGAGGAAGGGAAGTGGAATGGTATTAAGGCAGGAAGACAAGGACCAGTGGTATCCCATCTCATGTTTGCTGACGATCTCCTTCTTTTTGGAGAAGCAAACGATAGACAAATGCAACTGGTAATGGACACTATGGAGATATTTTGTGGTATGTCAGGGCAGGAAGTGAGTAATGAAAAAACTAGTATTCTTTTTTCTAGAAATGTGGAGAGGAGGGTTAGGAGTAGTTTGCTCCATATTTCTGGATATAAAGAAACTAATAGTTTTGGAAATTACCTAGGAGTGCCTTTGACTGGTCATGCACCTAGAAGGAGTGATTTTCAGTATATCCTTGATCAGGTGAACTCTAAGCTCTCAGCTTGGAAGGCAAATCACTTATCTTTGGCAGGCAGAATTACTCTGGCAAAAAGTGTTATTGAGGCTGTTCCTATATACCCTATGATGTCGTCTAAAATTCCTAAAGCGTGTTTAGATGACATTCAAAGAATACAGAGGCAATTTATATGGGGAGACACTGAGCAGAGTAAGAAGTTCCACGCTATTGGGTGGGATAAAATTACTATACCAAAGTGGCTGGGAGGTCTTGGCATCAGGAGATTAGAGGTGATGAATAAAGCTTGCTTACTAAAGCTGAATTGGAAACTTCATTCGGAGAGTGATGATTTTTGGTGCAAGGTTATGCATGGCAAATACGAGACTCAAGGAGGTCAATTGTTCAACGTGTCTGATTCCAGTTTGAGGAAAGAGCTGGTAAAGCTAGATCCTTTGTTTCACAAATTCAGCGTCTGGACTGTAGGAGATGGGCAAGATATTGATGCTTGGAGTCATGAGTGGATTGAAGAAGGGTTGCAACTTGATCAACACATACATATACCAACGCAGTTACTGAATCTGAAGTTAAAGGACCTTGTAGATGACAATGGTGATTGGAAGTGGAGTTTAATAGAGAGCTGGATGCCGGAGGAATTTATGCAAAAAATTGCTGCTATTTGTCCGCCCAGTCACGATGATGGGCGTGATTCTCGAGCCGGTGTTGGAGGTAATGCATACGGTTTCTCAGTGGCGACTATGTATAACAACATTTGTGGTTTTCCTCATAAAGATGATAACAATGTGTGGAGCAAAGTGTGGAAGCTTATGATTCCAGAACGTGTAAGAGCTTTCATGTGGATGGCAATGCATAATCGTTTGATTACAAACAGTTTGAAGAGTAAGATGGGATTATGTCATGCTATGTGTTCTTATTGTGGAAACGTAGAAGAGACGACGCTTCATGTGTTAAGAGATTGTCCAAAAGCTCAGAATCTTTGGTACAAACTCATTCCTGTTCAGCACAGAGGAATTTTCTTCATGGGTGAACTTCAAACTTGGTGCAGCTCCAACTTACTTGATACTACTCAGTGGAGTGGGTGTGCAGATTGGTGTGAAACTTGGGCAATAACATGTCACTGCCTTTGGAGCTGGCGGAACAAAGAATTATTCGATGAGGAATTTATTCGTCCGCTGCATGAAGTGCATGTGATACAGCAGAAGGTTCAAGAGTATAAAAATGCTGCGCGCTTGAATAGGGCGATGGTTGAAAAACCTCAAACAGTTGCGCTAATCAAGTGGAACCCTCCTAGAGAAGGTTATATAAAGCTCAATACTGATGGAGCTTGCAAATCGGGGCAGTTGGCTGGTTGTGGGGGAGTGATTCGGGGGAGTCAAGGAGAGTGGATCCATGGTTTTGCGAAGAACGTTGGTAAATGTAATGCGTTCGTGGCGGAATTGTGGGGAGTACTTGAAGGTTTGAGATGTGTCAGGAGGATGGGTTTTAGTAAGGTGGAAATAAACATCGATTCAGTAAGTGTAGTGCAACTGCTTCAGCAAAGAAAACTTCATAGCATGTCAGGAGGAACAGTAACCCGTCAGATTTGGAAACTGTTAGATTTGAACTGGGACATAGAAATTACTCATTCCTATAGAGAAGCCAACAAATGCGCAGATGCATTAGCGAACGTGGGATGCTCACTTGGGCGTGATGTTGTTTTTTATGATGTTTGTCCGCCTTTTCTAAGCCACTTTTTGTTGGAAGACAATCTGGGTATCACAACACCTAGATTAGTCTCTGTGTAGCTCTTTCTCTTTCTCTGGGCTTTTTAGCCCTCTTCAATATCAAAAAAAAAAAAAGATATACATTTCTTTCATTTTTGTTCTCTCTAATTTGGGAGGTAAGGGATTCCATCATAAAAACTTCAAAAAATGGAGTGAAAAATTTATTCCATTCCACTCAGCTCCATTTCATAACCACGATGATGATTATATTAATTAATTCATACCTAGACCTCTGTAATAAAGATCTAAATAAAGCTCATTGGGTAGAAGTGTCCCAGCATAATTGAAGTCCGAATTTAGTCCATATGAATATACCATCATCCTCGCTTCCTCTTCACTGCCAACAACAAATAAAGCACTCAAAATAATACTACAATATACCATTATTTTTGCACGGCCGGCTTGCACACACAGGAAAATAGAAGAAGAGACTAAGATTCAATTACCTTCCAACAAGGTCGGTCAGTAATTTGACATAATCATGAACGAGTTCAGTCGCGGTGGGTTCACGTTCAAAGGGGCCAATCTTGTATTTATGCATCAAAACGGTTGTGCGGATGTAATCGTAACCATTGCGCAACTTAAGGGCGGAAGAGTTAGGGCTATGATTAAGACGTTCGATGAGGGAGAGGATGGTGGCGCGAGTTGTCATAGAGCGGAAGGAAGTCAAGGAGGTTAGGGTTTTGGGGAAGAGTCGGCAGAAAATCTGAGTGGCCATGGTTGTACTTGAGTTGTGAGTTGTGAATGGTTGTACTTGAGTAAAGGGTTTAGGGTATTATATATTAATGTGCTCGCCTTCCTCTACAAGCATAGATTTTTTACCATTTATTTAATATATTGCCAAACAAAAAATATACTGTAACAATAAAATATATATATATACTCATTTGGTCCTAGCAAGCAATTAACGCGCCTTCCGTCTGCTGCGTTCGTGCCTCTCTCTCTCGCTTTCTTCCCCGCGTGTTCTCTCTCGCTCTCCTCGTTACCATCTTTTTCGCTCTCGTCGTTGCAATCTCTGTTTATCCCTCAAACGCATTGCTAATATATGCTTGATGAACTTCGAAGAAAAGACCCTGAACTGTATCCTTTTCTTAATTATATTTTTCTTTAGTTTATTGATTACCCTTTTGATTTTTTTTTAGCTGAAATTGAAGTTTTTGATTATTGGGGTTGTTTCAAATGATTAAAGTTTCAAATTTTTTTTTTGTTTGTTAAGTTAATTTAGTCTTACAAAATTTTTAGGTTATTTAGTTTATTGATTACCCTTTTGATTTTGTAGCTGAAATTGATGTTTTAGATTATTGGGGATGTTTCAAATGAATTAAGTTTCAATTTTTTGTTTGCTTGATTACTTTAGTTTTAGTAGAATTTTAGGTTTTTCTTAAGCATGAATATGAGGATGATAGATTTTTCTTAGTAGAATTGTGTGTTTTTCATAAGGATTGAGGATGATAGGTTATGATTAAATGAATAGTTTAAGAAGGTGGTGTATAATCTACTAAGTACTGACAGTGGTGCATCGACATAGTCAAAATTTGAGAAAACAGAATAATTGAGTTGTCGGTGTTGGACACCATCGATCAGAAGTGTTAGTGCTACATAGTACATAGTGTATAATGTTTTTAATGCGCATTTTTGTGTGAATGTGTATGAAAAAGAAAATGAAATTCTCAGTTTTTTTTTTGTTTTCTGTCAATTTTGTTGGACTGGTAATTTCTGAGGACACGTAAAAATGATGGGAATTTTGTAATTGAGGAGGAGAGGTTAGATTAGGACCATAAAAGTGTGTTTTGCATCTGTTGTTGGAGTTCTTATCAATGCGATTTCAAATCTTGTTTTATATTGGATATAACCTTAACAAGAGTGCAGCTACAAGCGAAATGGGATCCTGCCGATGCTTAAAAGGAATGCAGCTGTGAAATTAGCGCCTCAAAGATGGCAAGAAAATGCTGCTGATGGCATATTTGATGTGGTTATTACGTTTGAAGAAAAAGTATTTGATATGGTTGTTGAAGGTAATATTTCTTGTCTTTTTTTACTCATTTTCTCCTGAGTTCATCTTTTTTTTTTTTTGAATGGCAAACTGTTAGTATGTTAACCGTTAAGTTAGGTTTTTTACACCTTTCCTGGACTTGAACACTAGACCTCCAACTCCTGTAACTCTTAGCTTAACTAGTTTAACCAGTTGGGCTACCCATCCCACCCTTCCCGGGTTCATCTAATTGCAAGATGTTTAAAGTTGAGTGACTTTTTAGATGAAATTTTCACTGTCAGCAATTGCAAACTTTTTATTCGATTTCACCTTACATTATAGAGAAAACTCTTTGAGTAGCATGCTTCGTTTTAAAGTTAAGATTTCCATCATTGTAAATATCTTTTATTTTTCTCTCTGTTAGATCACATGAACAGTATGGCTGCAAATATGATTTCTTTTTTCTATTTGTTTGATCATATGAACAACAGAGTGGCCATTGTTTTTTTGGTTCTTGAAGGTGATATTGTGCTTGTTTAAATTTATTTATTGGTAGCATAATACATAGGTTTCTCACAAATGAGAGTTGTGAAGAAACCATTGCCAAAAAACCACTTCGACAGAAAAAACACACCTTATCAGCAAATTTTGTCATTCCTCTTGTTCCAAAGAACCCAAATAGTTCCATGCCATTTTAGTAGTAATCCACTCTTGATCTTTTTGTTGTTACCCAAGGAGGCCGTTAACTGACCGAGAGAAGAAATATTCAGCGGAAGAGCACACGAATAACCTAACCAACTGAGAATCTCATGCCAAACTGAGTTGGAAAACTCACACCTTAGAAAGAGGTGGTCCGTAGATTCCATAGCCTAATTACACAGCACACAATTCTGGCCTTGTTCTTGAAACTCCACCCCCCTTTGAGCCAAGTTCACACGAGTTGCTAAACCATCCATAATGCGCTGCCATGAGAACACGTACACCTTCGAAGGGGCCTTGCTGGACCAGATTAGCGCAAAAACGTCTTGATGTTAATTTTGGCTTGAGTTAACTAATCGCCACCGTTGCACTAAGAGTGAATAAACCGTACTAACCGTAAGAATTCCATCCGGATCCGGATCCCACCTCCATGAGTCCAACACTGCACTGTTTACCATCGGTCGAAGATTAGAAACTAAAATCTCCAATTGGTTTTCCTCCCAAACAAATAGATTGCTCCACTATCTAAAATCCCGAGTCCACACTTCACCAATCCAACTCCCTAATTCTCATATTACCACCTCCTGATCACTCGCAAGAGAGAAAAGGAGAGGGAATTGCGACATTAGAGGACCTTCCGTTGTCCATTTGTCAAACCAAAACCTTGTATTCCTACCATTCGTCACAACACGCGATATCGAAGAAGAGAACCAGTTCAAATTTTAGCAGTTTAGCATTGAACTGTTCTTTTTTATATGTGGCCAAAACTACTGTTTTATTGAATGGCTATTGCCAAAACTGCAAGTAGTTACAAATTGCATTTCTTTTTCTCTCTGTTTAATCACATATAGCAGAATCGCAAATCCAATTTCCTTTTTATGTTCATTCAATCACATTAATAGTAGTGCTGTTGATGGTTTTGTTTTACTCTTGGTGATTTTTCTTTTTAAATTATTGGTTAAAAGTATACTTTTTCTTTCATACATAAAAAAAAAAACATAGGTTTCTTAGGAATGAGAGTTGTGTACACTAGATTACCTGATGTTTCATACTTTCTAGAGTTTATTTTACCTATATATTTTTTTTTTATCATTAGCGTTAACAATTTTATTGAAATTTAATAATTTGTGATTGTTTTCTGAATAGTATTGTGAATATTCCTGGTGTTGAGTCCAATGGCTCTTTTAGTCGTATCTTTATTTGACCGCAGTTTAATTTTACAATGTGTAGATCTCCATAATAGAGATCATGTTTTATTGAAAACGGTGTTGATAATCAACTTGGAGGTTAAAGATAACCACGAAGAAGCCACTATAGGAGCAAGGCTTACTTTAGATCTTTGCCAAGAGGTTTGTTTTCTAAGATCATTTGAAAACTAACACACAATGATGACAAACTTCAACTGTTCTATTAGAAGAATTATATATGTTAGTTTTTGGAGATGACTCTTGATTTAATAATTTACGTGTCATAGTTTACCAACGATATATTTTATGCATAGATTGAAGCTGTTGAATCATGGGAAGAGTCCATTGATGATCTTATTGCTGGTTTTGAGAAACAACATCGGCGAAAGCTTTTGTATAGCATCTCCTTCTACTAAAATTATACTACTACATTTTCGATGAAATTTTTGTTTAACCTTCGGTATAAGTTTAAACGGCTTAACCTACCAAGCTCATAGAGTTGAGTTGTTTATTTAGTTGTGTAGCTTGGATTGTAATTTGCAGTAATTGATCAAGTATGTCCACTAGCTTGGATTGTAATTTGTAGTAATTGATCAAGCATGTCCACTATAATGTGTTGGAGTTTAGTTTCAAACTACCTTATTGATTTGGAGCTTAGTTTCAAGGTTTTGCTAATATTCAAGTATTATATATTATTATTGTATTTAATTTAGGCTTTGCCCTAAGTCATGTTTAATGAATAAATATTAAAATTGTTTTTCTGTAGGAATGTGCTACTGCTAACTAGTCATTAATTTGTCTTCAAACTTAAAATGTTGCTTAGTTCCGGGGATAGTCTTTCTTTCCTTGTATGTGTCTTACTCCCAAGAGATCGTCTCTCCTTTACTTGGGAAGTGAGATGTTGATCAAAATTTGTGTGTGAAATTCTGGAAGCTAAATTGTCTTATTTTTCTTAGGTGCATTGGTGATGATATATGTGGTTCAATGGCTATATAGAAGTTTTGGGAATGGAAGGGTAGGAAAATAGAATTTTTTAGTTTTTATGGATTTTGGTTGATGAAAGAATGAAAGGTTAAGAGATGAAAATGATGAGTATGAAGGTTTAGAAATGTAGGGTAATGGATGTAAAGGGTCTTCATTTAGCCAAGATGTATGGATGATGTTTTAATGGTTGATGGTGATGGTAATGAATATTTTGCAACCTGTATCTCTTTTTTCTAACTTCCATCCTTTCATCGTGTAATGAGTAGCATCACGGCACGATGACTTGTTCCAATGCCATGTTTTTGAAAAAGTTTTAGTTTCATTGTACACAATAGGAAATTTGTGTCATGATGGGTTTTGGAACAGTCTTTACAAAAATTCTTATGGGTGTAAAATTTTTGCATTCCTTCTCTTTTGAAAACATATTTTTGGTATTTTTGAAAAACTTTTAAAAGTGCAGAAATTTAAATGAAAGCAGTAAAACATACCTTGAGTTGACTTCCAAGCAGCGCTTCTTTAAAGTCATTAGCTAGACTTCAGTAGACTGATTAATATAGTTATTCTACGAGTTACTAATTCTTGGTGGAAATAATTTTTGATCAAACTTAACTTACCTTACGGCCGAACTCTGGATACCAGAGCCCCTTTCCTCCGGGAACCAGAGGGTTAATACCAACAAAAAAGAAAGGAAACTAAAATCAAAAGAAGAGAAAAAAAAACTCATATGGTCATACCAATGAAAGGACTTGACATGCTCAATCCCAGAAATCATCTTCTCCAAGTCTTGGATAAGTTCTTCAACTTCCACACCATCCTTGGAGTACATAGTGATTGTAAGTCCCCATAACTCCAAATCCAATAGAACTCTCCTCCTCCTATGTACCTAAACCAGTCCCTAATAACCAAATATATATGCAAGAAAATCTTACGATTTGAACATTTTATAATTTTTCTGTCAACTCACAGTCACTATCTGACCATAATGTCAGATCCTCATGACTAATTTCGCCCCTCTTTTTGGTAATAGTCAAAAATCAACAAATTTTATGAGACAATATTCACAGCTAAATATTAGGAAAGATGCCATTACTTTAATTTATAGACCCACCATTGAGAAAACTTCTGCATATCCTACACTATAATTTGTCTGATGCCATTGTCTTTGCACATGAATGAAGACCTATATGGTATCTGAATACGAAAGGCAGACATAGACATCGGACGCAGATACTTATAATAATTTAAGAAAGAAAAATAATAATATGTGCTCTTAGGATACTGGTTAATGAACCAAATATAAAAATATTATATTGAAATTTTTTTATTTACTCCCTCTGTCCCAAAATAAATGACATGTTTGACCATTGACACGTTTGCCAATGCACAACTTTAATCGTTAATATCTCTAATTATATATTATTAAAAATTATAAAAATGATATATTTTGAAAGTACTCGTCGAGACAAATCAAACAACATCTCATATGCTAATATTTGCATGTATATATTAATAGAAAAATAAGGTCAAAACAGGTCAAATGAATAGTATACTAAGTCAAAAATAGGTCATTTAAAATGGGACGGAGGGAGTAATTAATTTGTTGAAAAGTTTAAAAATTGTTTTTTTTTTCAAGACAAAATTTCTAACATTTTTATTCTTCAATGTTAGTAATTCATGCATCAAGGTGAGAAAGATCATATAAATTGCATATTGAATTAAGAAGAATTTATGAAAATGTTTACACTTTGCTCTATATAGAGCTTAAGGAAAGATTAACATAGTATTGGAGTATTCAATAACATGAGACAAGAGGTAGTACATTAGTAATCGACTTTAGTGTTTATTTCCCTCTTTTGTTTTATCAGTTGGTGTTTGAAACCATATGTAGTTGTCCAATAATTTTGATAGTCTTATACATGAAACCATATGTAGTTGTCCAATGGTTTTGATAGTCTTATATATACATGAAATCATATGTAGTTGTCCAATGGTTTTGATAGTCTTATACATGAAACCATATGTAGTTGTCCAATGATTATCATTTCCAAAGCAACTTTTCATATAATCACCACCACCCTATTTATACTTTGTAAGAAATCTAGGGGGAGACAAAGAAAAAAAAGGGGGGGTGCACTAAGCAAATGGGGGGATGCGCCAAGTAATATGGGGGTGCATAAAATAATTGGGGGGGTGTGCAAAGTAATTTAGGGGTGCGCTAGAAATTTGGGAGTTCCCTAAGCAACGTAACTAAGCAAAAACCATGTTGGTGTACATTGCTAATTTACACCAACATGTTTTCACTTGGTTGTAAATTAGCAACCCCATATATATATATATATCTCGAGGTGCTCATGAACCAATGGAGTTGAACTATATATAGTTCAAGTTCAACTCATTTATTTAACGAACTAGATTTTTAAATCAAATTCGACTCATTTGGTTCAAGAGTCAATTATCGAATCAAACTTCAAACTATTCACGAGTTGGCTCGTATCATTTCCACCCCTAGTCACATCACAGAATCTACAACTATAAACTGCTAGAAGTTATTTGTGAATTGTAGTAGCTGTTGTAGATTTAATTAGTGTGAAGGGTAATTGTGGAAAAAAAATGTCCAACCCAAACAAAAGAAAAAAAAAACTACCCCATATATGAGAGAGTAAATTTGGAAATACAGAAAATCTACACCAAAGTGGTGTGTCCTCTTTATATAATGTTATAGATGTTATAGATAATTCCGGCAATTTTGTTTTGTTTTGTATTTTGGTTCCTTATATGATAAGAATTTTATATTTTCGATTAGACATACTTTACATTTGTAATACTATTTTTTTTACAGAAATGTGTAATACCATTTTTAATTCTTTGGTTTATGCGAAAAAAAATACATTTGAACCGTGTGTTTTCAATAAATTAAATATATAGTTATATACTGATTGTGAATACTCTCGTTTCAAAATCAAAATGAAAATGAAACATGTGACATATATCTCAATCAATCACTATTTGAATATCCATATTGTTGAACTAATAGGAGGTACGAATGGATATCTTTGATCTAAATTCGTTATCACATCTCCCATACATTGAATTGAACCAATCCTCCTGGATATTGAAGTAAGATGTCTTTATTCTTGGTACTCAAATATGCATTTGTTTGATACATCACCTAAATCAATCTACAGACACACTATATATATATATATATATATATATATATAAGTGTTGGATATAATTTTTTTTAAAAAATGGTATAAAAAAAATAATTTATTCATTTAAAAAAAAAATTACAATTTTCGTGGGTTAGACCACGAATTTTGAGATTTTTACAATCTTGGTGAAAAAATAGGATTTGTTTGATATTTCACCTAAATAGAACCACAAACACTCTATATATATGTTGGATAGAAGAGTCTTCAAAAGAAGGGGACAAAAAATAATTTTTCATTTTGATAGTTATTTTTACAATTTTGTGGGTTATAGACTATAAATTTTTGAATTTTTCCAAACTCTATGAAAAAATAGGATGTGTACAATACCTCACTTAAATGGAACCACAAACACACTATATATGTGTTGGATAGAAATAGAAGAGTCTTCAAAAGAAAGGGATAAAAAAACAATTTTTCATTTTGATAGTTATTTTTAAAATTTTGTGGGTTATAAACTACGAATTTTTCGAGTTTTCCAAACTCTGTGAAAAAATAGGATTTTTATGATATCTCACTTAAATGGAACCACAAACACACTATATAAGTGTTGGATAAAAGAGTCTTCAAAAGAAGGGGATAAAAAAACAATTTTTCATTTTTATAGTTATTTTTACAATTTTGTGGGTTATAGACAATAAATTTTTGAATTTTTCCAAACTATAAGAAACAATAGGATTTGTACGATATCTCATTAAAATAGAACCACAAACACACTATATATGTGTTGGATAGAAGAGTCTTCAAAAGATGGGGATATAAACACAATTTTTCATTTTGATAGTTATTTTTACAATTTTGTGGGTTATAGACTACGAATTTTTGGATTTTTTCAAATTCTGTGAAAAATAGGATTTTTATGATATCTCACTTAAATAGAACCACAAACACACTATATATGTGTTGGATAGAAGAGTCTTCAAAAGAAGGGGATAAAAAAACAATTTTTCATTTTGATAGTTATTTTTACAATTTTGTGGGTCATAGAATTTTTGGATTTTTCCAAACTCAGTGAAAAAAATAGGATTTTTATGATATCTCACTTAAATGGAACCACAAACACACTATATATGTGTTGGATAGAAGAGTCTTCAAAAGAAGGGGATAAAAAAACAATTTTTCATTTTGATAGTTATTTTTACAATTTTGTGTACGAAGTTTTGGATTTTTCCAAACTATGTGAAAAAATAGGATTTTTATGATATCTCACTTAAATAGAACCACAAATACACTATATATGTGTTAGATAAAAGTGTCTTAAAAACAAGGGGATAAAAAAATAATTTTTCATTTTTATAGTTATTTTTAGGCTTAAATATGTAAACAGTCCCTGCATTTAGGGGTCGTTTAAATTTCAGTCCCTGTATTTCAAAAACATTTCAAATTTCAGTCAACTTTAAAAAAGGTCCCTGGGTGGATTTTTTTGCTGATGTGTCATCATTTTTGCCACTTGTCATTGCTTACTGGACTGAAATGGATACTGAGTCAATTAAATGTCACGTGAAAGGACAAAAATGCCCTTAGTCACTTATGGGTCAAATTAAATGACCAAACTATCCCTCTTCTTCATTCTCTTTGTACGAAGCTTTGGCAAATGAGAACTAGGGTTTGCGATTCGTGAAACATGAACTAATCAACTTCTGGAGCGATTAACAACGATTTGTTGAACAATTCAATTTCTGGAGCGATTCGTGACACATCAGCAATTTCTGGAGAAATTTCTGAAGCAATTTCTGGAACGATACTGCAGCGATTGAAGATGAACAAAGGTATGTTTTAAATGAAAACGATGGCTGTATTATAATGTTTTACGTTGTTTTATGTTGTTGTTTTATAATGTTGCCTGTATTAATATACTGAAAACGATGACTTTAGGTTGTTTATATGTTATTGTTTAGCTGGTAGGGACCAAACCCATGTGACCTTAGTTGATTAGCAATTTTATTTGTTGGGACCACAAAAAAAATATGTTTTTTATTTATTTTTTGTGTTTTTGTACAGTCATGAGATTCTCTGTTGCTTTTCATCATGGTGGTCATTTTGTTAGAGATTGGATTATATGTTACAAAGGGGGGGGGATAGAGCCATATTCAAAGTTAAGGATGATGATGACTGGGGTTATGGTGAGATGTGTGGTTTAGTTGAAGATGACTTGAAAATTAGTAAGGGGTATAGGTTATGGTGGATGCTTGATGAAGATATCAATTTTAGGCTAGTAAGGTTAGATGATACAAATGCAGTTAAGGACTATGCTATTAGTAATAGCTGTGTTGCTAACATATATGTTGAGCATGATGTGGGTGACATTAGTGGGTTAGTAGATATTCCAAGAGAAGTAGATGATTTAGTTTGGCAAGTGCCAAGACTATGAGGAGTGTAATTACCAACCGGAGGTTGGGGTGGTATTATTCAAGTCGTGATTGGAAATAGATCCGTAGGTGAGCCGATGGTTCGGCATATTCATTGAGTCGCGGACTGATGGATAGTGGTAAGGTGGGAAAATCTTCTAGAAGAGAAGACAACTTGTTTGGAATGAAATAGTTTTGGTGGTAATTGTTGTGGTGGCACTGTACTACTATTGGATGATACTCCACGGATACTTCAAGAGTGGAAGCATGAGAGCTTATGCGCGCGACATGTGTTGAGCGTTGTGTCTTACGACTTTAATCTTGTATTCGTAAGAGATCGAGGGATTCTTGTGGGAAAACCTCGAAGGAAGTGTTGGACCATTGTGCCTTGGAGGACGTTGAGCACAAGTGGGATGAAGTATCACTTAAGTTGGGTAAAGAGGGTCTAAACCACCATCATGATTGTCGACTATCTATTGACAAATTGAGGGACTGGCCGTCCTTAATTTATTGTTGATAGTAGACGGAATCGTGTTGAATGGAATTGACTAGCTTTGCTAGCTTTGGTGGTGCGCAGAAAGTTTCGGTGTTTCTTTTGGAGGGTAGCCAGTCACTGCTTCGCGTGAACCTAGTGGTTTAGGCTATGTCGCGGAGGCAAAATAAGTGATTTTGAAAAAAAAATTTGTGTGGACCTTTGGACATTTGAGGAACTCGAGGTTGTGAACCTCTGTTGTGAGGTTAATTTTTGAGTGGTGAACTCGTTGAGAGTGGCGGTTGAAGCACGGTTGTGCCAGTGTGTTGGTGAGAGTATCTGTGTGACTTCACCCGGTGTTAGCATCTGTGTGGCTACACCTAATCCGAGGGATTTTGTTGAGTTGGTGATGGTAATAACTAGTGGAGTTGTTACTCTTACCTTTAGTTTCGAGGTCGAAACTTCTTTTTGGAGGGTAGTAATGTAAGACCCAGAATATCACTGTGCAGTTTGTGTAAGGAACGTTGGTGTTGGCTAAGAATTTTAGGGTTTTTATTTAAGTTATTTCGCAAGCATCGTTGTAATAACAACATTTTTGCTGAGTTGGAACTGGTTTTGGATTCGTGCACTATTAAAGCCCAGGCTTTTGGTTCTTAGTCCTCTTTTATGTATGGGAACGTTCCTGTGTCTTCAGAATTTCGAGTTTTGACTTTCCCCGTTTTTTGGAAAAACGAGTAGAAAACTGTACCCGCTGCTTAAAATTTTACGGTTTCTGTTTTCCGTCGAATTTTAATTAGAGACTTTATATATCGGCGCGAGTTAGAATCTAGTCTCAGAATATTTTTGGGAGCTAAGGAAATAAATTACAGTCGGAGAATAAAGTGTAGCGATAGTTTTTAGAAATGGTTTACGATTAACTTTTACCTCGTAAATTTTCTATTGTTCGCAAGTTAGACCGTTAGCGAAGTACGACTCGCCGAGAGCGAACGCGAGAGCTGAGTAGCGTAAAGTAGATATTTGTTCAAAAAGCAATCATGAGCTTATTTTGATCCAAAGGCTAGGGTTTAGTCTTGCAAGTTTGGCTTTGATCCAATGGCTTAGATTGAGCAAGACAATTTTGCATAGTAAGGAGGTTTAAGCTTTGTGGACTTAGAGAAAAATCAAAAACTACTCCCTCCTTCCTCTCTCTCTCACGGCAAACACTCTCTCTTTCTCTTCATCCATTCAAAATTTTCATTTCTCATCTTCTCAAGCTTGGATCATTGGCTTGCTTAGGAATCACTTGCTCATTAAGGTAACTAACCTCTTCTATCCTTTATCTTGCCTTAAACCTCATGGATTTTTAAGTTTTATGATTATTGTTCTTGAGAAGAAAATTAGTAAAACTTGTTCTAATTAGTTTTGGTTCCATAGATGTGTTCATAAGAGTTATTAGTACACATGAGTGAAGCATGAGTTGATTCCCATGGTTAAATCTTGTTTTCACAAATTTTGGTTAAGGGTTTGAAGAATTTTTTTGAAAAGATCATAAACTTGGATTTTTGTTTTGAGTTTTAATTTTTGATGTTAGTTTTGAGCTTTGTGGCAAAATGGATGTGTGATTATGAACTTTGTTTTGAAAAATAAGAAAAATAATTTATTTGGTGTTCTTGAGGAATTTATGAACAAATTTTAGAAACTTTTGAATCGATTCTTAAAGTAATGCGATTGATCAATTCAACGACTTTAAGAACTAGTAGATGATTACTAGGGTTTTGTAATGAAAAATTTTAGGTGTTGGCCTTATTTTCCTTTTCTTGGCCGTGACACCATATAAGGGGGAGAGGGAAGAGTTTTCAAATTTTGTTAAGTCATTTTAGGAGGACTTAATCATGGTTTTAAAGAAATGTTTGTGATATGGATTGTTTGGAGAATAAAATGTGTTTGTTTTTGTCTTAAGGAAAATCCATTTAAAAATTGTCAAAAGTGTGAGTTTTTTTTTAATTGGTTTTGATTGTTCGGGTAAATGATTTTAGGGTATTATAGGATATTACCATGCCATTGGAAGTGGAAAATTTTGAGTGTTGGTGCCCTTTCCATTTTTCTTGGCCGTGGCCTATGTTTATGAAGGGGCCATGAGTTTTCAAAATTTTCTAAGTCCACAATGATAAGAAAATGATCATGATATTGGTGAATGATCATAGGTTTTTTAAAAGAATGATCATAGAGTTTTAGTTGGGAAGAAAACTTTTATTTCTTCGGAATATTTTGAAGTAATCTGGTGATGATGATGTATTGCCCTATAAGGCATTTTGTTTGATGACTTGACTAAGACCTTTTGTTATAAGGCATTTTGTAAGAAGAATGACTAAGACCTTTATTATAAGGCATTTTGTTTGATGTATGACTAAGACCTTTATTATAAGACATTTTATTTGATTTATGACTAATACCTTATGGTGCATTTTGTTTGATTATAGCTAATACCTTATTATATATGAATGGCTAAGTTATGTGCATTAAGTTATGTGTCATTATCTTACTATTGTTATTTGTGTAACATTTTTGAATCAATAAAACACAATATTAAGATACACCTCCTTCATTCATTCATTAATTAAGAAGAACATTACATAAGCTACATCAACTTCTTTCATTCATAGCACTTAAACATAACCTAAAAACTTAAAACAGTTCAATAAGCACCAAAACATAATCTACCATCTTCTGAAACCATACATAACCTAGCTTCTATTAGAACAACACCATTATATCATTTTTTTTAAAACATTGCAACAAAAAAAAAAACCAACTCAGTACAAGCATTCCTTTTAGCAAACCCACTTTCTTCTTCTCCTCAAGCCATCTTGTCTTCCATTTTGTCTTCACTTTCTCTTTTTCAACTTCACAATTGCACTTCACTGCAGCAGAAGACTCAACTTCTTTCTCCTTCATAAATTCAGCTTCTTTTTCCTTCCCAATGGAAGCACTTGAAATACAACGATTAGCATCTACCATTGGTCTTGAACCAAGAATTAAGTCATCATCCCAAACAAACAGATCACAGGTTTGAAATGTCTACACAAAAGTAAAACAACAAAGAAATTTCAAAATTAAAACATTAAATTAACTTACGAAATTCATTCAAACAATCCAAAAATTAAAATTAAAATTACGAAATTAAATTAAAACAAACTCACTTGCCAACGTGGACATCTCCAGAATCTCCTCCCATAGTTCTTACGAGTTTTAGAGATGTACATCACCATGGCTATAGGCAATTTGCAATTACATAAAGGAAGCATTTGATTGTGTGAGATAAACGAACCTTCTCCTTGGGAATAGCTGAATCTGGATGACCCATTGTAAGATGTAGACATGGGAATTGATTTCGCGAAGAAGAAGAAGATGGAGAGAATGAAGTTGAACAAACGATGGTAGAAGAAGTTCACGCGAAGAAGATGAAGGTTACAACCCTAATTTAATGAACATGGAGAAGGGCAAATTCGTCATTTCAGCATGGCCAATACTCAGTGAGGGCATTTTTGTCCTTTCACGTGATATTTAATTGACTCAGCATCCATCTCAGTCCAGTGAGCAATGACAAGTGGCGAAAATGATGACACATCAGCAAAAAAGTCCACTTAGGGACCTTTTTAAAGTTGACTGAAAGTGCAGGGAAAATTTGAAAGGTTTTTGAAATACAGGGACTAAAATTTAAACGACCCCTAAGTGCAGGGACTGTTTACATATTAAAGCCTTATTTTTACAATTTTGTGGGTTATAGACTATAAATTTTTGAATTTTTTCAAACTATATGAAAAAATAGGATTTGTGCGATATCTCACTAAAATGGAACCATAAACACACTATATATGTGTTGGATAGAAGAGTCTTTAAAAGAAGAGGATAAAAAAACAATTTTTCCTTTTGATAGTTATTTTTACAATTTTGTGGGTTATATAGACTATGAATTTTTGGATTTTTCCAAACTCGGTGAAAAATAGGATTTTTATGATATCTCACTTAAATAGAACCACAATCACACTATATATGTGTTGGATAGAAGAGTCTTCAAAAGAATGGGATAAAAAAACAATTTTTCATTTTGATAGTTATTTTTACAATTTTGTGGGTTATAGACTAGGAATTTTTGGATTTTTCAAAACTCTGTGAAAAAATAGGATTTTTATGATATCTCACTTAAATGGAACCACAAACACACTATATATGTGTTGGATAGAAGAGTCTTCAAAAGAAGGGGATAAAAAAACATTTTTTTTTTTCATTTTTTTAGTTATTTTTACAATTTTGTGGGATATAAGACTATAAATTTTGTAATTTTTCCAAACTATATGAAAAAATAGGATTTGTACGATATCTCACTAAAATGGAACCACAAACACACTATATATGTGTTGGATAGAAGAGTCTTCAAAACAAGAGGATAAAAAAACAATTTTTCATTTTGATAGTTATTTTTACAATTTTGTGGGTTATAGACTAGGAATTTTTGAATTTTTCGAAACTCTGTGAAAAAATAGGATTTTTATGATATATCACTTAAATAGAACCACAATCACATTATATATGTGTTGGATAGAAGAGTCTTCAAAAGAAGGGGGTAAAAAAACAATTTTTCATTTTGATAGTTATTTTTATAATTTTGTGGGTTATAAGACTATAAATTTTGTAATTTTTCCAAACTATATGAAAAAATAGGATTTGTACGATATCTCACTAAAATGGAACCACAAACACACTATATATGTGTTGGATAGAAGAGTCTTCAAAACAAGAGGATAAAAAAAAAATCATTTTGATAGTTATTTTTACAATTTTGTGGGTTATAGACTAGGAATTTTTGGATTTTTCCAAACTCACAGAAAAAATAGGATTTTTATGATATCTCACTTAAATAGAACCACAATCACATTATATATGTGTTGGATAGAAGAGTTTTCAAAAGAAGGGGATAAAAAAACAATTTTTCATTTTGATAGTTATTTTTACAGTTTTGTGGGTTATAGACTACGAATTTTTGGATTTTTCCAAACTCAAAATAGGTATTTTATGATATCTCACTTAAATGGAACCACAAACACACTATATATGTGTTGGGTAGAAGAGTCTTCAAAAGAAGGGGATGAAAAAACAAATTTTCATTTTTATAGTTATTTTTACAATTTTGTGGGTTATACTATAAATTTTTGAATTTTTCCAAACTATATGAAAAAATAGGATTTGTACGATATCTCACTAAAATGGAACCACAAACACACTATATATGTGTTGGATAGAAGAGTCTTCCAAAGAAGGGGATAAAAAAACAATTTTTTCATTTTGATAGTTATTTTTACAATTATGTGGGTTATAGACTAGGAATTTTTGGATTTTTCCAAATGCTGTGAAAAAATAGGATTTTTATGTTATCTCACTTAAATAGAATCACAAACGCACTATATATGTGTTGGATAGAAGATTCTTCAAAAGAAGGGGATAAAAAAACAATTTTTCATTTTGATAGTTATTTTTACAATTTTGTGGGTTATATAGACTACAAATTTTTGAATTTTTTCAAACTCTGAAAAATACGATTTGTACGATATCTCACTTAAATGGAACCACATACACACTATATATATGTTTGGTAGAAAATTCTTTAAAGAATAGGATAAAAAACAATTTATTCATTTCGGTAGTTTTTGTTACAATTTTACGAATTTTTTGAATTTTTCTAAACTCTATGAAAAAATATGATTTGATTGATATCTCATTTAAATAGATCCACAGACACACTATATATGTGTAGACAGGGACGGAGGGAGGTAGAGTCATGTGTGGGCAGTGGCCTGCACAACTTTTTTGTGATTTTTTTATATATATACTTGTATTAGTATATTAAATGTTTTTATTTTGATTAGTCTCACATTCATCCATTACCAATTCAAAGTAAAAATAGGATTCACATTTCTATAATCATCAAATTAGTCCTTAATTATGTAGGATATTTTTAAATATGTCATAGAAATTATTAATATTTAGAATAAGTCTTCGGCTTTATTAAACTGACAAATTTTTCTTATATTTAGGGTCTGTTTGGATTAACTTATTTTTGAGCTTATGCAAAGTAGTTTATGTAAATAAATACATTTGTATGTATTATTATACGTTTGTCAAGGTACTTAATCATTCACTATCAATTAAATATCTACATTTAACAACTTACTACCTATTTAGTCTATAACATACTCTCCAAAAGACTAATATGAATATAGTTTGAAAGAATGAAAATCTTGAGATTCTTCCTAGTCAGCTGACACGCTTGCACCCAGGGGGCAAATGCAAAGAATCTTGAGATTGAAAGGGGGTAATCACAAAAAAAATAATTATAGGGGATAACGCAAAACTCGTCTACTTTGCAGGGGGTAAAAGCCTATTAACCCTTGAAAATATAAAGTTTTAATTTGGTAAAAAAATTCTAACAATAAGCAATAAAAATAATTGTAACAAGAAAATCAAGTTCACAATACTCATCATCTTCTAAGTATAAAATCTGCACGGTCTCTCTATAATTTTTTTTAGAGTATTTATTTAATACTACAAATTTATATATTTGGTGCCCACAGTATTAAAATTTTCTGGCTCCGTCACTGTGTGTAGAATAGAAGATTCTTCATAAAAAGAGATAAAAAAACAATTTATTCATTTCGATAGTTTTTTTTTCAATTTTTGTGGGTTATTATAGATCGACTACGAATTGTGGGATTTTTCCAAACTCTGTGAACAAATAGGATTTGTTTGATATCTAATCTGAATGGAACCACAAACGTACTATATATGTGTTGGATAGAAGATTCTTCGAAAAAGGGGATCAAAATTCAATTTATTCATTTCGATAGTTTTTTTACAATTTTGTGAGTTATAGACTACAAATTTTTGAATTTTTCCAAACTCTGTGAAAAAATAGGATTTTTTTTTTAATCTCGCCTAAATGGAACTACAAACACCCTATATATGTGTTGGATAGAATATTCCTCGAAAAAGGTGATAAAAAATAATCCATTTCAATAGTTTTTTGTTTACAATTTTTGTAGGTTATTATAGACTACGAATTTCTGGATTTTTCCAAACTCTGTGAAAAAATTTGATTTGTATGGTATATCACCTAATGGAACCACATACACATTAGATATGTGTTGGATAAAAGATTTTTCAAAGAAGAAGATAAATAAACAATTTATTCATTTCGAATTTTTTTTTTACAATTTATGTGGATTATAGATTATGAATTTTGGGAATTTTACAATCTTGGTGAAATAATAGTATTTGTTTAATATATCACCTAAACTGATGCACAAACACACTATATTGGATACAACATAAGCACTATATTCTCCCAATCATAACTATAAATAATAATTTAATGTAGTTAAATTTAAATCAAATATATTTAGTGAGCAAAAATAAATAATCAAATACACATTTAGGGTTTGTTTAAATTTTTTTTGTTTTTTAGTTTTGAAAACTTATTTTATAAATTTGTTTTAAAAAACTATTTTTTAAAACCAAAACATCTTTTGACTGTTTTAGATTTTTAAATTTTAAAACTAGAAAGTAAAAAAAATAATTTAAAAACAGTTTTAAGAAACAGGTCTACCAAACATATTTTTTATTTTAAAATTTTAAAAAAATTAAAAAAAAAATTAAAACAATTTCAAATAGCCGTACTTTTTAATTAAATTTAAGATGAAAGTACTGTATTTATTGGTTTTAATGGATAAAATTACCCGATGCACCAGATAAAGTCTGACATGAACTAAGAAATTGACTATACAAACATAAGCAAAATAGGAATAATAAATTATTTTGATCCTAGCATACACATAGATTATCCCATAAAGTAGTAGGATATGGTATGCATATAGTAGAAAATTAATTACATTTGCTGCATATCAAAGAATGTTATGGTACGAAGGATAGAAGCCCTTATTGCATTGTGATTAATACATGAACTTTTAATTATTTTATTCCCAACAACTTATACATGCCTGCCTTAACCCTTAGTTCTTAGGGTATATTAAATATTTAAAAAAAAATTAATAAATAAAATCACAGAGGTAGGTAGCTAGATTGGTGCTTGCTATAAGCAAAAATAGGTTGCCTAAAAAAAAAAGGTAGTAGGGTGGATGTACTAGTTCCTTTATTAAGGTGACATAGGACCACTTCAATATTTCACTGAGTTGAGTTACTAGTTTTTTTCCTTAAAAATGGGGCATGTTGCAATAATCGCTTTTTTCCTTATGCACAAGCACATAATCGCTTTTACACGTGCAATACATTAAATCCAACAATCAATTACTAGCATAGAGTAAATTTAATTCATATATAATCATAGTGTAATTTTTTTACACATACATTTAATTAAAATTTCATTATATAAATGTTTATTTAGTAGAGTTTAGTGTAAATTAATTTTACATAAACAACCAAAAAAAATGCTTCAAGCACAGTGGTGTACTGATGTAAGTGTTCAAATTATGTCTTTACGAGTCTAACTGCTAAATTATTTATTTGTTAGGTAAACTAGTTTCCATAGTAGAATTAGATTCCAATGTAGCCCTAGAAATACAACAATGTTAACTCTTTGAGGTAGAGCTATGGTCTCATTGAAAAATTAGCTTACAGACTCATCAAAATTCAAAAAAAGAAAACAAAAGACTCATCAAATACAAGTAAAAGTATAGTTAAAATAAAGTTTTATCTAACATGCACAAGTGAAATAAATCTTTCATCACACACAAGATTATATTCAACATAGAGCAGACTCATCAAATATGAGTGAAAGCATAGCTAAAACAAAGTTTTGTCTGACATGCACAAGTGAGATAAGTCTTTCATCACGCACAAATGGATCAATATGTCACATCACATCTTATTTAATTAAATGGTAAGATTTATTAATCTAAGTGAAAACAAATTTGTGCATGGTGAAATATTTGCCTCACTTGTGCACCATGGATTTGCCCCTACATGACCAAAGATGAAATCATAACAAAATAATCTCTCCGATCTTTTTTATAAGAAACAACAATTCACTTTTTAGATTCATTAAATAACTTATATGTTTGATCTATAATATAGACCAAATACATCGGTTATACAATGAACTTAAAAAGTCAACTGTTTTTGTTTTTATAAAAAAGACCCAAAGTAGTAATCAACAATTTAAAAATGAAATAAAAAATAAAGAACTTGTTCAAAGCAAAATAAGAAACATCCTTTGCATAGAACCACACTATCAAAAACAAAACATAAACAGCAGTAGCATAACAAATAGTCACAATCTTCTTAAAAAAAAAAAAAAACAAATATTCACAATCACAGCATGAAAGAAAAAAAAATAGTAACATGGACATTAAATAAAATAAAAATATTTAAAATATAATAAAATACAAAAGTACACATTAAAATCAACAACAAAATCCTTATGAAACAAATTATAGAGATCAGCCGACACTGACCACCAAGGTTTAAGTAGTAGCTAAATTCTTCAAACTAATGATGCTAAAAAAACAAGTTCTAATAATAGTTTGTTTATAAAAAAGGGTAAATAACAAAACCCATTGTTGAAGCTGTCTGCTCATAGCATAGCCATTGCATGTGCTTTTCCACGACAGATTTGTGCCATGTTACCATACATGTGACATCATTGTCTTTTAATTAATCCTTTGACTTCATGTCCTCATAGCACATGCAGCAACCATGTAGTAGCTTCACTGCCATGCCATGTCATCATCATCATCATCATCATCATCAAGTTATACATCTACATTAACATACCATTTCTCAATCTAATCACTGATCACTGATCTGCTGCAACTACTACCTTATTATATCACCAATCAATTTACATTAATTAAACAAATGATGCTAAGTAATATAACATAAGACTAAAATTAAAATTAAAACCACAAACAAAGGAGGATCCTGTTTGGTTGGTACAAGTACCATTTCATCATCAATAAGATCCATGAGAACGTTGTCCAACGGAATTTCCTACGGAATTTCCGGAAAGATTTGATGAACGTCCCCTAACACCTTCTTTGACGACTACGCCTCGCATCTCCAGAACCTTCTTGTGACAGTTTGAGTGCACTGATTCTACATAAGTAGGGCTATTTGCAGGACGGTATTCAGGATAGAGGCGTCCGGACCTGTACCGAACACCACAAGCATTGCACAGTGTTTTGGGGCCTTTAGGTCCCTCTCTCCATTGCGGAGTCTTTGTGACCTCGCAGTGTGTGCATTTTCGAACGATAGCTGATTCTTGTGATGAGGATCTGTTTGTCTCAGCATCACCTGAGAGCATAGAGAGGTCCCTTTTTCTCTGTTTCTTTACTCTGTTTAAATCCGACTCCGAGGCAGGTGTCTTAGGATATTTTTGAAATGCCGTTGAATTAGCAATGAAAGAAACCGAGAATACAGGATTTGAGCTTGAAGGACGCCGGCGTTTACTTCGAGCACGCTTTACTGGGATCACAGGCAGATCAAAGCTGGAATTCTCACCTGAGGAAGCACTACTGCCTTCGAAAACAGAAACCGGGCTGTATTGAAGCACAACTTTTTTTTCATAGAAAGGTGCATTCTGGTTGGGTAGAGTTTTTCCATAAATTGGTGCAACAGTCCTCGGCACTTGTATCATCGGGGAGATCTCATTGCACTGCAATGTCAAGTTACCATCAAACTAACTAAAATTGAAATATAAAATTGGACGCAACATCGAATGGATAAGCTTATTTGAATTAATAATTGAAAGACGAATTTGGGTCATATGTTACTTTGCTAAAACACAATCATACAGTATAGTTATCAATTATCAGATGCTGTCAGTTCAAATAAACTAAGTCACTCAAACAACTTGCAACTTATTAAAGTTTTCAGTTTACAACACTTCACAGATAGTCTCGAACTCTTGTCTATTAAGAAAGTGTGACTAAAGAGACTTGAAACGTAACAATTTTCTGTTTCATTATATTGAATTAAATCCGTTTAAAAAAATATAATCAGCAAAGTCTAGTTTCAACTTTCAACCACCTTACAAGACACAAGAAGCTTCGACAAATTAAGTTTCAGCAGAAAAAGGAATTGCTTTGTGCAAGGGGCCAGTTATATATTACTGGATCCCACCATTTACCAAATATTATCACACAAGGCACATTCATTTAATCATCTACTGCTTAAGGAAGTAAATTTACATCTTTTCTACACATGCATAGCATTTATTCATCATCCAAAATAACCAAACACTGTTCTAAAATAGTTGCAAAGAAACTTTCTCACTTTCTCGGAGAAACAGCCTAAATATATAAGTATGAGTACCAAGGTGTTGTTAGAACTTGAGACTTGCAAATTTACATGGTGATTGGTGAAACCAAATATATTTAAAAATTATCAACATAGCTGCAAATTAGTTACTTAGAAGTTTACGTTATAACTTATAAGACTATCGATGTTGCAGCTTGTGTTATTACTTATTAGACCTCTCAACAATGTTAAACACACGAGTTAACTGAATAAAATTTATGAGTAAAATATAACATAAAAATTGTAATAAAAACAATTTTAAATCTGAGAATCAAACAATAGTGATTGGTCATAAAGGCTGCAAAGCATAGCCAAAACAATAGCAGCACCTCCATGACAGTTTAGTGCAGTAGCAGATGAAACAAGGGAACCTTTCTCATCATTTATTTAACTATAATATGTTCTACTGTGATTTCCTGTTACTACCGAGAATGAGTAAACAATATCGACAGGACACTTCCAAGGGAACTCTGAGTACCACCACCAAGTCGGAGTTGCTAGTTGCGCAATAGGCTCGGTGGTATACATTAAAGCGTCCGAGGCAGATCTATGTTTGCGTGAAGGGGGTGCATCGATAAAAAACTACACACGCTACTACAAGACTTTTTAATTTTGCCCCTTTATTTTTTACATTTGAACCCTCTGCCGTAGTTTTAATTCTGTTTAATACTATTAATAATGTTCTAAGTCCAAAATAAACAAGCTCCGACTTCTAGCCCAAAACCATCCTGTATTACCAGTTGTCGGTCTGAAACCACTTACCGCTGTTCTCAATTTCCAATCAAATTGTATCTCTTATTGTGTGTAACCCAGGCATCCTTTCATCGTATATCTTGCATCTCAGTGTTTAATTCGATCAGAACAGGTATCATCTTCTCTTTTGCTTTACAACTTGATTTCAACAAAATACGGTGTTTTGTTAAATCAAAAAACGATTTAATTTTAATTGTTTCACAATGTTTATTGCGTCGTGAAGATCCATATGGATTTGATTTTCTGCAATTCAGTTTGTAATTATTACTAATTTGGTTTGAAAGGTAAAATCACACACAGGACAAATTATAAATTAAACAGATTCCCTACTATTTTCCAAGAATGGCACAAGATCCTTTAGGCTGTAAAAGAGAGAAAAGGATGACAAAAAATGGGGAGATAAGGATGACAGAATAGATCTCTTCGAGAAAAAAGGTAGGCGGCTTTTCCGCAATAAAGGTAGAGGATCCTTCTCCGATTATAAAGTATCTAATTTATTATATTAGATATATTTAAATTTTATGTATTTAACATTTGTATTAGTATAATCTTTTATTTTTCACCACCAGTATCCGGTCCATTGGACCGCCTAATCTGGTTCGGGGGTCAGTTCTGGCATCAAGTGATTCTTGCCCCCTCCATATCAAGTCCAACGCTAATCACCACTGGACCAACTAACGATTGGTTGTATTAATAATCTTCATATATGTATTTTTTGGTATAAATCGGGTACCTCCACGCTAATGAAGTGTCGCGACTTACTCAATGTTCCGGATCTGCTACTAGTAAGCAATTAAATTTTCCCAATAATCCCTTCCTTTCTATTAAGTAAAAGCATGAAAACTGAATCTCTGTCACGCGTAACAACAAACAACCATTTTTTTCACTCACATTATCCTAAATTAGACCAAATTCATCCTACACATCTCCTTTTTAATCCACAAAGTAGTTTAGTTTCTAATTACTATACTTTTCTGTTCAATCTGACAAGTTTCATAGCCGCCATTCTAGTTAACTTTAGCAAGTCACTCGTCGTGAAAAAGTTCTAATTTATAAAAACTTGTAGCTGTCTAAGTAACAGCATTAACACTTCCTACTAAAGGTCCTATTTGAAAGTTCAACAAAAACATTTCATTCATTAAGCATAAATCATCGCAAACAAAACAGCCATGGCCAGCAAGCCGATAGATTCATGTCGTTTCAGCTTCACATAATAAAACAATGCACACAGTTAATACGACAAATATAAGAGCACTGCATTGAAATATAATCAGGTATGCACTACATTGAAGTATAAGCAGACAAAAACATCAAAGTAAGGAATCCAATTTAGCATAATTACCGAGATTACACTCACAGGAGCGGAGAAGCCATTCCCAAGTTGAGGATTCTCAATTTTGGGTTTGGCATACAATCCTTCCGGTGCCACTGAAAACGCATCAAAACACGGCTCTCCGAGAGCACTCCAATCTTCTTCAGCAGGATTAGCTTCCACATCTTCCAATGGAAAATCAAAAAACTGGAGAACATCATCGAAAACCTCGTCCGACAAACCGTTAAAATTCTTGTCAAAAAACCAAGAGTCCTTCATGTTAGGAATATCCTGTTTCAAAAAATAACATTAGTCATTCAAATATCACCAAACACACACATTATCACCCTTTACTTCCACACAACACAATACAACATAAAATTCAACAAAACAAACTATAAATAAATCATTGGTTCAAAATCACACAAAAATTCAAACTTTATGCAACAAAAATATTATTTCCACTGACCCAATTTGTAAAACCACGTAATATAACATAAATATATAATTAACCATAATCACAGTGAAATTACACACATTGTAATTTTCACGCAAAGCAACAAAACCCACCAAATTATATCAATTTTCCACCATTATAAAGAGAAATAAAAAATACCCAGATAAAAAAATAAACGAAAAAAGCATGGAATTGTAAATATCTAGTGTTAAAAGGGGATAAAAAAAAGGGATTTTGAAGGTAACAAACCTCAGGCATAGTTGTGAATGAGTGATGAAATTGAGCACATTGCAGTGAATTGAGAATGGAGAGAGATAAAGTGAAGATGAAATTGAGACAAAGAAAGAAGAAAGATCTTAGGAAATTAGGAAGAAAAAATCTGTGTGTCTGTTTGGTAAATTAGGTTTTGTTTTTGCAGGCGCTGCTACTATGTGGAAGCCCTCATTCTACTCTCGTGATTTAAATCAATTTTTTTTTTCTTGTTATAATTTCATCAATTTCACACCTTATTTTTTATTTTTAAGTTTAATGGATATGCACAGTCGTTATAAATTAATATTATATAATCAACCAATAAAAATGATGTAATCTTCTATGTCACATCAATAAAGTGAGATAAAATATAATGACGTGGCAGAAATTATGGTGGTGATTGGTTGAATGTGTAATGTTTTTTTTACTATGTCTGCTTATATCCATTAAAGTCTTTATTTTTTAAAAAAAAGTATATTTTTTTAATGAAATAAACCTTATTATTCTTGGTTTTTTTTTCTATAGTAATGATTTTATTATTATACAAGAAAAAGTTTGTGCTAGTTGAATCTCGGTTTCGGACTTATTAGAGTTAAGAAAATCTGAATTTTCAAAGATTGATAACAGGAATATTTACATATTACTTAAAAGTTAAGAATGATGTGTTGTACCCGTAAAAAAAAAAAACTTAAGAGTTAAGAATGATGTCTTGCACCGGTAAAAAAAATGAGTGATTCATGGTTATAATATGTCATAGTGTGATATTATTTCCTAAAATACTTCCTAATAGTATGTCATAATATTGTATTATTTAATATATTATGTCATATTGTGATATTATTTCCTAAAATATATGTTAAATTGTGCAATATAGACGAGTGCCTCCGAAAAAGGTAATATATAACCGAGTGTGCGCATTAAAAAGAAAAAATATGATGCATGTGTGAGTGTAAAACTTACGAGTTGTCATGTGATAATGATATTTTTTTTTCTATATTTATTTATATTTCATTAGTATGTTATAATGTGATATTATTTCCTAAAATATTTGCGTAAATAAATATTACTGAAATATATAATTAGATCAGTATAATTTTTTGCATTGTCATAATTTTTGTTACATGCTACTAATTGAAACCAAAATGTTTTTTTAGCACTTTGAGTCGATAGTTACTATTTACTAAACTCTATTTTTATTTTTATTTTGGTGGTATTCAACTATACTTTTATTAATATGTCTTTTATTTATTTGATTGACTATTTTTTGTATATTATTATTATTATTATTATTTAATTTAAAAGTAATAAAGCTAAAGTTACAAAAATCTAAAAATTGCAAAAGCAGGATTACGCATAACTTCAAAAAGAATAAACTGAAACTTAATTTTTTTTAATTAAAATATAACTATTTTACAGTTTTTTTTTATAAAAGCTGTAAAAATGTTAAGTTTTTATTCGAATGGTATTGCAATAACTGATTTACAATTTAATGATTTCAAATTTTGTTTATATAATTTTATTTAAGCAATGTCTATATACGTATATTTTTATAATAAACAATGTCTATATTTATTATTTAATAGTGTCTCGAATAAAATGATTTCAAACCAAAAAAATCTAAAAAGAAAAAGAAAAAATATTTAACTTTTAGAGGAGTGTCAAAAACTTTTATAAACATTATTTTCCATCCCCATTTTTTGTATTTTTATTTTACTAATATTGATTTTTTTACTAATATTATGCATGAATTATAGTCTATATTAGTGTGCCAACAAAAAGCTCTTGATTTCTTTTTTTTTTAAAACGACGAAAAGCTCTTGAATTAAAGAAAGGAAAAATGTTGAAATTGAAAGAAAGGAAAAGAAATAAAGAAGGTTGGTCAAATGAAGGTGTAACGGTGATGGGGCATGAGATATGGATCTAAAATGAATTATTAAATGCAAAAAAAATAGGTGGTGGATCTCAAACAAATTAATATTTATTTGAATGATTGTATCACACGATTGATTTGATACACACAAAAACAAAATCCCATTCAGCGATCACCGACGCTTGATGCGGGACCAATCACAATTATTACTTTTTTTAAAATTTTATCTATTTTATATTTTTAAGAAATACTAGTAGTATAGTACCTAAGTATAGTAGTACCTTAATTCTAGTCAAAAAATAAATAAAAGATACTGCTTTGTCCTTTATATACATTTTTGTCCCACGCAAAAAGAACAATTATGTTATAGATATCAAATTTTATCATTTTTAGTGATGATTCATTTTTGTTGAGAAATTTGTGAATTATAAATTTCACATAATCCAATTTTTTTCATACATAAAAAGAGTTAACGAATGAATTCATAATCATTTATTTAAGAAGTTGGTAAGAAAAAAATTGAGTCAATATAGTTTTTGAACAAATATTTTTCATTGAATTGTCTCTTAAATAATAATTTATACTATTAAGGTATTGATGTGGCATTTAAGTTAGCTAATAATAAAATAAAAATTAAAACTAAAATTACTCATGTTGTTTATTTGGACCTTTTTGTAAACCTTTGTAGAGCTCTTCTGCACGTCTTGTGCTGAGGGGCCTGCCTGTTTTCTCGTGTTATATATATGATCCATTTTCGCTTGTTCAAAAAAAAAAAACACAATAAAATCAATAGGAAAAATGAATATGAAGAGAAACAAATCATTTGGTGGTCCAAGTAGTGAGATTATGCGATAAAGACCAATTTGATTCATATTAGTTAGGGGTGGCAAAACGGGCATGCCCGCCCCCGTTTAGGCCCACCCAAAAATGGGGTGGGCGGGGCGGGCCAACTTAGGTGTGCGGGTTCAAAATTCAAGCCCGCCCGTTTATTGGCAGGGTTGTGGGTTGGCGGGCATGCCCGCTAAATACTTTTTTCTTTTTTTTTTTTTACAATTTGAATTACAACTTCACAATTCAATGTTAAAAAAATATTAAATATGTTGAATTATAGTAACTTAACAATTTCTTACGATTCTTACCTCATATTTAAACTAACAATAATACTATAATAAGGATAATTAAGAGAAAATTGCAGCAGAGAATAGAGATAATTAAACTAAAAGAAACATTAATCAAATTAACAAACAATTCTTTATAATTATGCTTAATTAAACTAACAAATCATCAACTAAGTTAATAAGTACTCCTTACAATATAAGATAAAATGATAAATACTAGAAAGGAGTGGAAAAACAGGTATGCCCGCCCCCGTTTAGGCCCGCACCATTTAAGCCGACTCAAAAACGGGGTGGGGCGGGGCGGGCCAACTTAAGGTAGCGGGCCGAAAACCTCACCCCAGCCCGTCAAAAATTGCGGGTCAAACGGGTCGGCCCGGCGGGCTCGGCCCGTTTTGCCACCCCTAATATTAGTTATGTTTTAATTTTTTTTATATTTTGGTTGGCTTTTTATTTTATAATAAAACAACTTATTTGTTAGATTCATTTATTGATTGATGTATCTGATCTATAATATAGATCAAATACATCAGTTATTCAATAAACATAAAAAGTCAATTGTTTTTTTATAAAAATATCAGAAATAGTACTTTATTGTCATAGTGTCATGTTTAGGGATTTTATTATTTGCATTGAAGGAAGTAATGTTATGTTCTTTTTATATGGAAAATAACTTTATTAAATAGGCTTTGTCTAATATGTATTATGTACAACAGGTGAGATAAGTCTTATACCATGCACACATTTGTTTTTATCATTGAATTTTTATGTTAGATCACATTTCATTTGATCTAATTATAAGATTTATTAATCTAATGGTAAAAATAAGTTTGTAAATAGTAAAAGACTTGTCTCATGCACATAGTTGGTCCAACAAGCAATGAAAGGACAAATAGTATGAGACGACATGAGGTATTGTATGGCAAAATGCAAAATACATAAGTGAATCAGCAGACCCAGGGTCGGCCCAGTATATAAGGAGGCCTAACACAAATTTAAAAAATGAGGTCTTTCTTCGACAAATAAATTTAAAATGAGGTCTTTTCAAAATCAATAATAAAATTTTAGTTCTTCAAAAAAACATATTTTAGTAAATTTAATAAATTTTGCTTTATAAATGTCATTTTTCATGTTTTTAGAATAAAAATTATAATTCTATTGATTTTCTATCATATTTCTTTTTTAATTGATTATAAAGTCAATTTGTTTAATTTTTTTTATACAATACTACTTTTAGATAGGATTTTGTTAATTTTAATTTTGAAAATAATAAAATATGAGGACTTTTAAGTATGTAAATTTTTTATGTCAAAAAAAAAAGTAAGTAGATTTTTCATTTTTTGAAGGTCTAAAAGGATTGTTTTGATGGCCTTCCCTTTAGGCCGATCTTTTGAATCAAAGTTCAAAACTCATATGGTGAGTTGAAGATATTTTTTTTAAAAATTGTGAAGTTATCTCAACAACATTGACAATACCTAACCAAAAAAAAACAACATTGACAATAAATCTTCTGTGAATGCATAGTTTAGTCATTGACCTAAATTAGATAACATCACATATGAAGTTTGGAAGAGCAAAATTGTGAATTGGAAATGGCCTATTTTAACAATGATAGGATAGAAGAGTTGAGGCATTACTTGACCTTAATATTTTATTTTTGAAGTTGCTACTGTTAGCACACTTGTCTTTTGAATTTGATAATGATCAATTTTAGGATTACCTTTTTTTCTTGGAGAAGGACATACCGAGAGAAGGTTTGAGAGTGTTGTTGGAGGCAGAAAAATATGATGAGAAATAAAAAAGATGTGAATTTAAAATATTTTTTAACAAGCAAAAATGAGATATATATTAATTAGCAAGAAGTCTTTCAGCACAAAGAGTGCCAAAATAGAATACAAAGGTTTACAAATGCATTGAATCGAAAAGCAATGAGAAAACAAGATTAGTCAATGCCCAAACAAGTAAACGAGCTCGACCACCAACTATGATAGTTCGAAACTAAATTTGTGTTCGTTATCTTCAACCACCAGTAGGAATGAGTTTTGACCTTGTTCAACAGTTGAGGTAAGAATTTTTCTGAACCTCTGATAACCTGTGATTTCGTTTGTCCTAGATAACCCAAAGACATAGAAGCAATATGAGTTGTAAGAAAGGTCCATATATATTATATCATATTAAATTATTCGATGTATATATAGGACACTTTCAAAAAAATTCAATCTATATATAGGAAATTGTATGGCCATGAACATCTTGGTTTTAGATAGAACCATGAACATCTTGGTTTAAAAATAGGTAAATTACCAAATTTTCATAACAAAAAATTTATGGAGAATTGCAAATATTGATGTTGTGAAAGTTGCTCTTGTGTACATGTTTCCGCAAGTCGTTAACATATTACTTTGCCTTCAACTATCAACATTAACAAATTCAGTGAAGTGCATTTGCTTCTTAAAAACTTCGGTACAACAAATACTAATATTAGTTAGTAAAATAAAAAAAAAATACTAATATTAGTTACAACCTTATTAAATTTTATTCTTGAGTATAAAAGATTTCTGAGAAAAGGAAAAAAATTCCAAGGAAAAAGTGGGAAACTCATATGTCAATTAAATTCTCTATTATTATTTTGACTAAATAAACGATATTCATTATTTCAAATTAATAGAGAACATTGATCAAATATAAATAGTAAATCGTTAAAAACAAAAAGGATAAATCTGCGAACAAACTCACAACATTTATATTAATAGTACAAAACAACAAATTGCACAAGTCTACACAATATCAATATCAAAATATAATTGGCAACACACTATGAAGCACATACACTTCTCAGATTAGGCGTGTCCGTGTCGGTGTCCGACACCGACACGACACTTATGATTACACTGAATTATGTCATTTTTCCAAATTATTATCGGTGTCGCCGTGTCACTGTCCGTGTTGTATCCGGTGTCTATGTCAGTGTCTGTGCTTCATAGGCAACACATTCTTGATCTAGATAGAGACAACTTCTTTATATCACACTAGCGGCCCGTTTGTGTGATGACATTCTTTATTGTGCTAATATAGATAACTACTTAACCTCCATTTTTATTGTGTTTAGTTAATTGATAACTACTTAATTTTTTTTACTAAAAAATACTGAAAAACAACTTTTGTGTGGAAAATATTTTTCAACAAACATATAACAAATACATATATATATAAATATTTGAATAGAGTGAAGGACAAAAGTGATAATAAAAAAAATCCACATGAAAGGATTATTCTATTTGGACCGGACGAGATTTTCTAGGCCCAATATGAAGCGGCCCAACAAACGATCCAGAAGATTCAAATCTTTCATTGGCGGGAAAAACAGAGCACATGCGACGTGTATGCGAATGGCGGCGCCCCCCAGACGCAGTCAACCTACTTGAGAAACAAGAAACCACCCACTATCTACAACATCATCACATGATCTCCACTAAGCAAAGACTAGAAAGAAGATAACCGTCCACCAAGTACATGATCTGCACACATGAGAGGTGGGGTAATGGAAAACCACCCATGATCAACATCATGAAGGAGTGGCAAAGCGGTTGCAAAAGGGAAGAACAAGGCATGATCACATAGAGGAGGATGTCTATAAATAGACTCTTCACACATCAAAGAAGAGGATCCCACATTTTTCTTGTATACTCAAGTTATTCATATTAACTATTGTAAGGTTGAACTTTTCGGAATAAACATGAATTATTGATTCTTACATACGGTTCATATACTTTATCACCCCCTTATTTGTTCACCAGAACACTATTTATATAATGGTATAGATATAATTATAAATATTAATTAAAATATCAATATTAACGGTGATATTTATTCAAACTCTAAAGTGTTGAACTAATAGTGTACAACATTAGCTAGAATATATTATACACTTTATACACTAGGAAATCAAGTTCAACAAACTATGATAATAAATACGTCTTATTCTCCTATGCATTTTAAATCCATTTTTTTAAAAATAAAACAAAAGAAACATCGCCATCAATCTTAGATAACACATGCTTCAGTAGTAGTACGTAGACCTTAATTTATAATTAATAATAATAAAACTATAGATTTCAATTATTTTAAATCAACTATGTTTGGCAAACCCTTACTCAAACACAATCTTATTCAATCTGTACTCAACTTAGGTTCACTAATTGAAATAGACGAGGTAAGAAATGCATAAGATAAACAATGACATACGAGACAATAGTGAGGTGTTTGAGGTTCAAACTCCGACCTTTATATACATAATGTAATGTTCAACTGAGTTAAATTCTTTGAGATAAAATTGCACTTTTTAAATTTGCTATTACTAATTTATGCATCGCTTATTTTTCGTATTATCATAATATCCTTATATGGCAAGTGGTTTTCTACTGTCATCGTCAAATTTCGTTGAATGCTTTCCGGTATAGGTTAGGAATGCTCTAATTTTATTAATAATGAATTAGTTCAAATGATAATAAATTTGATCCCTTAAAGAAGTTATGAGGTTGGTTTTTGACTTTTGTATATCAAGAAAATTCGGTTAGGACGAGAGAATCTACATTGTGTATAATAGGTTTTCTGATGGAGATTAGCCACCAATAAATAGTAGTGGAATATCTTTATAATTTTAGAAAAACTACAAATCATTTTAAAAATGTCAATTTTTTAATATATTCGAAAGAAATTTTTTATAACCAAGTAATTGGATTTAAATGGTTAATGAGCTTCTCCTATAACGAATCGTTTGAAAGAGTTCAAGTTCGATAAATAAAATTCATTTCTTCTGGAAAAACGGAGAGTATATTAATCAAAAAGAATTAGGAAAAAAAACTTTTATATTATAAAGATATATATGCTCATGACATTAGAGTATATGAGCTATAAAACACATGATATCATTAAATTGAGCTTGTGATTGTATTATACAAACCATTAGAGAATCCCCAATAAGAGTATTTCAGCGAGTTTTATAGAATGATGATTCATTCTTTATTTTTTCTCTTTATCGTAGGAATTTGACGTGACAAAGTGAATATAATAATTTTGCAAAAGTAACTTAAATAAGCTACATATCATCATAAATATTTAGTTTACAATAAAAGAGTATATCAATATTAATATATGATACTTTTTTTACCATCGAAACAAAATTTATATAATTGCAAAAATATGACTTAACATTGAAGGATCTGCCATGTTAAAAAATAAAACATTGAAGGATCCACGTATTAGTAGTATATAAAACTTAATGTAGATTTCATGAGAAAATGTTCTTACTAACTCTGTTTTTATATACAAAATTCATTCAGAAATTTCTTTGTTCTTTTTATAACATGCTCTCTAAATTGCCTCTTGTATACGTGTATTAATTGCTATTTTTCTTACTAAATTACTCTTTGGAGTCGTATAATACAATTTTTTTTGGAAGAACGTATAATACAAATAAAAATCTATTAGTGGATAATTGTGGATGGTTTAAATGAAAATCCAATGCAGCATTTAAAATTTATCAGCACTTTTAAATAATCAGTAGGGCTGGAAATGAGTCGAGCTGAGTCGAACTCGTTTGAGCTCGACTCGACTCGATAGAAATTGGTTCAGCTCAAAACTCGGCTCGAGTTTGACACGAACTATTTTTTCAGCTCGAGTTCGGCTCGTTTAAAGTTCACGAATAGTTTGGTTCGGCTCGTTAGGTTCAACTCATTAAGTCAAATCACGTGATTTAAAGTTTTTTTTTGTCAAAATTTCAAAATTTGAAATTTAACCTTTTAAACTATTTTTTTTAAAAGAAAAATGCAAATATTAAATTAAAATAAAGGAGAGAAAAGGTAATGAAAATTATCTTTTGAGAAAGAGAGTTTAAAGGAGAATTTTTTTTCGTAAAGACAAAGTAAATAATATTCGTACATGGGGAACTGAAACGTTCATTGATGTGTCATGTTAAAAAGATTTGGAAAGTATATATATATATATATATATATATATATATATATATATATATATATATATAAACGAGCTAGTTCATGAGTTAAACGAGTCGAACTATATATAGTTTATGTTCGGCTCATATATTTAACGAACTTATTTTTTGACTTAAGTTCAGCTCATTTGGTTCACGAACCAAGTTCACGAGTCAATTATCGAACTTCGAACTAACGAGTTGGCTCGGGTCATTGTCAGCCCTAATAATCAGTGTACCATACCTCCCTGGTAAAATTCATTAGTACATGTTAAGAAGTCCATGTGAGTATGAGTTTATAAAACTGAAGCAATCCTCATCTTTTAAGTATCCGAGCCTCTTTAAAATCTGTTAGACCATCTAATATTGGGCCAACATTTATATTTATGAACCAAGTTTAATAGTGTTAGGTGCGAGGAAATGGGTTAAGAAATCCTACATTAGATAAAAGTTGGTCTAAACTTGAATTTATAAGTAAGAAGCAATCCTCATTTTCTAGGTCGATTTTGTAAGGTTAAATTATGTCAAACTCTCAATTTTAAAAGTGCAAAAGACAACTATACCCTCTATAGAGGAGTTCCCCTTGTAAAGTTATGTCATATGTTTGTTACAAGTACTACTAACTAGATCATTCCAAATTCATGTACTTAATGGAAAACAATCAATAAACAATATCTTATCATGGGATTTAATCTTGTTGGAGAAAGGGTTGTCCTTGTACATTACATTTAGGAGCACCTCGAACAATAGTTTAACATAAAATGGGGCCAACTCCCTTTGGTAATAATGTATCATGTGTTACGGTCGTTGGTTTTTGGTTGGATAGAAATGTAGTATGCAAGTACACTCACTTATGGTACAAGCCAAGTACAATTATCTTTCATAATGCTAAGACTTACATTTCGGGATTGCACGTAGTTATTGTGTGCCGCTGTAATGCGTTACAGCTGTCTGATCTTGAATTAAAGGCTGAAATTGTTTTGTACTGATTCTATATAAATATAATGTGAACCGACCGATCAAAAATCAATGGCTGCAGTGCATTACTGTGTGAAACTGTGGCCTTATTTCATTGCAGGGGATCCTGATCCTTACATTTCACACCATCGACAATAGATCTCTCCAATTTTTATTTATTTAATTGAGGCTCGCGTATTGTTCATTTAGAATTTTTTAATAATAAGATTTAATAACCACTAAATTACTTCAACTTAGGACCTTTTATAAAATTTTAAATATATTCATCAATAACTCTTCATTACACGAAAAATTATACATCATTCTAAATGAGTCTCATAAAAAAATATTTTAATGATAATTAGGAGTACTTCGGTGTATCATACATGCCCCCACTATTTTTCACGTGATCCGTAAAATTATCAATTAATTTCTATTTGTATGTTAATTTGCGAATAATTTTTGTTACTTAAATAGCGGATGACCACAAAATTTAATATCCAACAATATTTGAAGGCGCTACTTAACATCCAAATAGGGTGAAAGTGTTTGGATTTTAAGTAGCGAACAATATCAACATACATAACAAGTTCCATCACATTCCCCCTCTTTCATGTGTCACCTTAATTTGATGATAGATAGCAAATCTAGTTGGCTAGATAACTAGCCAACAACATTTTTTTCTTCTTCAATTTTTTATTTTATTTTTACAACGTCCGCTAATTCAATAGCAGAAAGAATAAATATAAAAATGCAAGGGGCTTGCAAGATATATACAAGGGATGAAAAAAAATCACAAAATTCAATTCATTAGTACTAAAGACAACTACCCCTCAACAGAAGAGTGTCCCTTGTAAGGTTATGTCATATGTTTGTTACAAGTAACTCGTTAGTTCGTTTCAAATTCATGTACTTAATGGAAAACAATCATTAAAGAATAGATTTAATCTTGTAGGAGAAAGGGCTATTCATGTATATTATATTTATGAGCACCTCGAACAATAGTTTAACATAAAAGAGGGGCCAACTCACTTTGGTATGATGTATCATGCATGTGTTAAGGTCGTTGGTTGTATTGGTAGGTAGTAAGTATGCAAGTTCACTCCTAATTGGTACAATTATGTTTCACAATGCTAATACTTGCATTTCACTCCTAATGCTCAAATGTTTGGACTTTGGACTGCCATATTATATTTATGAGCACCTCGAACAATAGTTTAACATAAAAGAGTGGCCAACCCACTTTGGTACAATTATAACACTATTATTACGAGACATCTATTTCCTCCGTTACAAAATATAAGTAAAAATTGGTCAATAAAAGTGAATGTATTTTGTCTAAATTTTGAACCAAATAGATCAAGTTTCTTTAACTCACTTTTGCTTATATTTTGTAACGGAAGGAGTATATAAAAACTACTTTGAATGCCATATTTTTATTTGTTTAGAAATAAGAAAACTCAAATGTTTTTTATTGTAACTTATCTTGTGAAAATAAATGAAAACACAAAACAGATTTACATTCATGCATATGCGTTGTTGTGTTCGATCTTTCCGACAGGTCACTCTCATCACTACGAAAAAAATTGAGAAAAACACCAATTGGCATAACTTTTTTATGGAATAAAAATAAATTTAATTAATTATTCCACCGATTATTAATATGGTTACATGAGTTGATTACACTTTGGTACAATTATAACACTAGAGTCATCTATTTCCTCCGTTACAAAATATAAGTAAAAATTGGTCAACAAAAGTGAATGTATTTTGTCTAAATTTTAAACCAAATAGATCAAGTTTCTTTAACTCACTTTTGCTTATATTTTGTAACGGAAGGAGTATATAAAAACTACTTTGGAATGCCATATTTTTATTTGTTTTTATTGTAACTTATCTTGTGAAAATAAATGAAAACACAAAACAGATTTACATTCATGCATATGCGTTGTTGTGTTCGATCTTTCCGACAGGTCACTCTCATCACTACGAAAAAAATTGGGAAATACACCAATTGGCATAACTTTTTTATGGAATAAAAATAAATTTAATTAATTATTTCACCGATTATTAATATGATTACATGAGTTGAAGTTCGGACTCTAGTCATAACATTTGACTTAACAATCTCGACAATTTACCTAATTGAATAATACTAACATGATTTAATCTAAAGTAATGTTCATAATTTGGATTAAGTTATGTAGTTACAAAAGTTACATGAAATGAATTCAAAAACTATCTTCTCAAATATATAACGCAAAGATAGTATAATGCCAATGGTATACGTTTGGATCCCAAAAATGGAATTTCTTAAATGTGATTTTCACACAAGAGAGTAAAGTGTGATCTCACACCATTCAAAGTCATCACATATAATCACTTGGTAGGGAGGACCACGGTTCGATCCCCCGCAACTGCGATTGGGAGGGGACTGAAACCACTTGATGCCAGAACTGACCCCCGAACCAAATTAAACTGGTGGTGAAAAAAAAAATCATCACATATAAACTACTCAAGTGTTTCTCTTGCCTTTTGAAGAGTAAGAGGTCACACTTTACCCTCTCATTCTCATGTGAAAATCCCACATGAAAGGATCCATCCCCTCTGATCCCTTAACCATTTGGTCAAGGATTAGGTCTATGGTAAGTGCATATGGAAAAACATGTTGGAAGGAATCAATCTTTTAAATGAATCTCAATTATCTTGAGTAGTGTTCGCAATTATGTGTGGAGATTCTTTGGTTTACTCGGAAGAGAAAAACTGCCTAAGATTTCCTTGCCTAGATTTACACACACAATTGCTAAGGAATGAAGAATGAAAGACGCTTTAAAGCGGACACAAAAAAATCAATCAATTTTAATGAACAAATGAAACTTTTTATTTTACAATGATTCATCCTACTCCTACCAGACAATTCATCCTAACAATGCTCACAGCACCATAAACTACCGTGTGATTCAAATTGACTGAACAAATGATGATTTCTGAAATCAGGTATATGGAGATAAGAATGTAGAATTTGAATATCAATTATCTACATTTGCAACTTGGAATTCTCTCTTCCAAAACGTACTTTTGTCACAAGTTTCATTGAAAATCAAGGCTTTAGACAAACTGATTTAGAGGCATCCAGATGGTTAAGGCGACAGGTTCCAAGAAGAAACTCGGGGAGCTCTTCACATGTGTTTCCCTGAATATATATTGCAATTAATTATTACTACATCAGCATATAATAATAATAGGACAAAACTTAAATGCATTGCTATACATGCAGTTTTTACTTTTCCTCTCACAAAGAGGTAGTTATTTTAATTGAAAAACAACAACAACAATAATAATAATAATAATAATAATAATAATGTGTTAATAATAATAACAATTCGTTCAGAAGGAAAATGGCATTTGTCATCATAAGATACTTTTTCATACGGTCGTGCATAAATATAGGAGAATATACTTATTAATTTCTGTCCTTTGTCGGAATCTAAACATGTGAGTTTTCAATGATATATAAGTTCCCCAATTTTAGTTCAAAATTAATTAAAAGGAAAGAGATTTACAATATTATTTTACCTGTATTAAAAATGCCAACTCAATAACCAGATGGTTAAGGCACCCAAGTACAAGACTCACAACACCTCTTGCAATACTTGATGATCCAATATCAATCCCAATCTGAAATGGATGCCAAGATTCCAAGATTAGCTTTTCAGGAAAGATGACCAGTGACTAAATTTTCATGCATCATGCATATCCATTGAGACATAATTTTTCTTAACACTCTGTGACTCATTCTCCTTCACTTCATATTTTGTTTTTCGGAGACCACAAGGCACGCCAAAGCATACATAGTTTCAAATGCATCAACTTAAAATAGCAAACTTGATATATGTATGCAATAATTAAAACTATCCAGATTTTCCTAACAAGTTGTTACTATTCAATTGATAATCCTAAACTTACTTCCAAATAGTTTTTTCCCTGGAAATAGTTGATTTCAAGAGCTTGGCCAATTAAGCACGCCTTCTTTCCCACACTCTGTTTAACTATCCATGAACCCTGAAACAGGAATGTCAACTCTCAATCCATATATTTTCCTTCGTAACGTGGACCACATATACATATAGTTATTGGGGACAATTTATTCTGTTGCAGAAAACATTTGCTAGAATTGAGTGATCAAGTGAAATCAAGCCAACCACAGCAAAAACATGTTCTACTGAAAAGATGTATGGCTTTTTACAACTGTGAAAAGGTTTGATATATCACATTGTTTATTTTGTGTATTCTGTACCGAAAGAACCAAAGTAGGTGAAAACAATTTTTCAGCCAAAATATAGAGCTATTTAGATGCAACTCAGAGAGCAGATTGCATCAGTGATTACTATACTAACCTTAGATATGTACGGTATAAGTTTAAATCTTGAATTTCTGAAGGAATTATCACCCTTGATAAAACTCTCGAGCAAAGGAGTGTCTTCTAAAGGGGTGTTTATCATATAGTATAGTGCCAGGCTATATGTTGTAGAACCTGGAACCTGGTTCAAGGAAAAGCCTAAATTAGTATCATGGTAAATTTTACGTAAGAACAACCTAAGCCGAGGACTATGGATTAACCTGGATGTTTATAATGAAGAAGAACTCAGGCCCACCCTGTGCTGCATATTTCTGCAAGTTAAAAAAATCGTGAAATTGATTTGTCTTTATAAAAATATAAAGCAAGTAGTTTCTTGATGGCTAAATATAATCAAAATTAAGAACCAAAACACCAATGCAAAAAAGCCAACCTGCACAATGCTCCCAGGACGGCCACCAAGATCATCTTCTCTTCTGTCAGATCTCAACCAATCTGCAGCAACCATTTGCATTAAGGTCCCCTTTGCTTTAATCTAGTAATTAATATTCCATATGTTTGAGATCAGTGACAAAGTTAATGGCTAAATCAAATAACAACTAAAAAGACAATTGCATATAATGTTGCTAATCTTCAGTTAGCATCTTTAATCAAAGAAATTTATTTTGTAATATAGAAGGAAAGTACAAAATTTAGTACTTTTTTTTTACAAGTACAAAATTTAGTACTTGATCAGCCCATATTGAACTAATGAAGTAACAGAGAATGGGGAAAGATGAAACAGATGCATGCACAAGGTAGAACAAAAACAGAAAAAAAGATTTCTCCTTCTATTTTTGTAAATAAAAGTGAGTATGTGATGTTTCTTCTTATACCTTGAGGTGGTCTTCGAGATAATTTTCTCCACGAATCAGGAAAGTAGAAGGATCTGCTTCTGTCACACTGCAAGGTAATGTACAAGTGGGATCTTTTGGAAGAGTTGATCCATAGGGCCATGTAATGCTCTCTTCCCTAACCATCTCTTGCAAATCCATATAACCTCTTTTATGAACTGCACGATTTGTCTCTAGGCATTGTTAATCAAAGGAAAAGTAAAATAACTGATAACTACCTTATGCTATCAAAGAGTATGCAAATGACCTGCAAGATCGTGCAATTTTCTCACAAAATTTGCAGCAGATGATAACTTCTGGTGGCGATTGTCCTGAAATTCTCAAATTCATAGGACATCAAAATGCCAAATCAATCAAAATAGAAGTTCAACAATATTTCCAATGCAAAATGATAAGAAAAATAAGAGTATGAAAGCACAGTCAAGTCATGAAAATGCATTGTGTATGCAGTTTAAATAATCTAGCACCTCTTAGGATGTCATGAACAGTGATGAAGATGCTTGCAGTAAGCACCCTGTGGGTTTTGACTGGATAAAAAGCTAAAATGCTAAAGTATAAAAAAAAAAAAAAAAAAAAAGCATAGAGATAAACATCTGGAGTAAATTCATAAACATGATCCAATATCAAAACGATCATGAATTAAGGATCATCTCTAATTGTGGAAACTTTAAAATAATGTAGTCAAAATCGAGAGATCCTATCTTTGATTTGGGAAGGGGAATGAAAAGTGTATATTGTGGGATGTAAAACGGGTAGTAAGATCCAAACAATTATATCAATAAGGTCATACACCATCAACTGAGCAAAACACGGGATGAAGGAGAATACCAAAACAGAGAACAGATTCAAGCACCAAACTACTCATAAGGTCATACACCACCAACTGAGCCAAACACAGGGAAAAGGGAATGTCAATGACCAAAACAGAGAATAGATTCAAGCACCAGACCACCAAATCAGTGAACCAGTAGCCCTAAACTAGCCTTTTGATGCTGCATCGCACAAAAGGAACACCGAAAAAGAGAGCACAAGATAAAAAAAGAAGGAGTTGTTTTCAGTTGGAACAAAATGCTAAAAATACGGTTAGAGGGGGCCGAAAACATATCCAGGGTTGAGAGAAACATGTGTATTTGGGTTTCAGCGAGTTCAGCGGTTGAAACTTGCTTTTCGTTCGGCAGGGTGGGATTGCACTATCTCACCAATCTTATGGTGAGATAGCATTCCAGAGTATGATTGGGATGCCCGGTGCTCCAAAAATCATAGAATTGTGTTATTAAGATCGTGATTTTGATTACCTTTTACTTTTTTCTTTTAAAAGATGAGATTCAATATAACTTACAAAATTTACATCATCTTTGACATCAAAGGCACATCTCTAGAGGAGTCAGCCTCCTACTTCTATGACAAAACATGTATTTTTGTCCTAAAACTTTAAGCAATTTTAGAGTCATATCAGAGACCCAATGAACAAAAAGCTGGGTGTCTTGAGTCTTCATTTTAAATTATGGAGTAAAAAAACTTTTACACAAGGCCAAGTCTCGCGAATGATTCAGAAATAAAGCAGTGTTTATCAACTAATAGGAAAAGTAAAGCAGTGTTTCAAAAACAGACAAAAAGAACTGAAAACAGCATATTTCGAGACACAAACTGCATGCTGAATGACTTAGTATTCTCCATTTCTTTCAAGTGCAATAAAAGAAACTATTTCGAATTTTTACCTGAGACTTCTGGTGACTACATTCAGTCATCCACCCATTTTCTGACTCATCGCCGTTTGATAGTTCCATAACATCGTAAAACTCATCATCAGCATCATTTAGACCAACAAGGCTTGCATGCTCTGATTGTGTTGGATCTACTTCTCCAGTTGAGTTATCATGATTGTTCTCATCTACTACCTGTATTTGGGTATCTGAGTTGGCAAATTCTTCCTTCAGACTATTTCTTATGTTTCTTGTCAACTCTCCAGATGAATAATCAGACAAATTGCAATTCCCTAATTTAGTTCTAAATAACTCTCGTAATGCTGCACATGCAAGAAAAATCAATAAGTAAAATATAAACTACATCATCATCCTTCTGATTAAGTATATTCATATCCAGTGATATAAAATAATTGTAGGCCAGTAAGAATGTAAGAGTATAAAAATGGTCAACAAAAGAAGACTACCAGCAACTCTCCCAAGCATTTGAATGGTCATGGAGTATGCCGATGAGGATTTAAGATAAGATCTCCAGCATTTCCAATCCATAGCAAGCATATGCTTTACAACAGATTGTTTTCCCATGTTCGCCGGTGATATAACATACCCTCCACCTACAAAAGAATGTAAGTTGTCATCCTTCAATTACTTCCATTTATGAATTTTCCTCTAAACTGTACCTATCAACTGTCCGAGGAACTAGAACATCTATAAAAACAAATTTGGAAATCCTGAAGTATAGATAAATTGGATATTACGATGACATGACAATAGTGATTAAGTGAAGGAAAATGATTCAAGAATTGGTGAACTGTTCTTAAAGTTTAGAATGAAAATGATTGAAAGTAAGAACATCGCGATTCCAATAGTATCAAATTTATATTTTAGGTAGTACAAGACCAGCTAATAGAATGGAATAGAAATGTTTAAGTATACATTACTTTTAAGGCAGGCACGGACATAGCCTTTCTGGCGAGGACACTTTTTGTGAAACACGGAATGGTAAAGAATAACTGTGACAAGTAAACAAACCAAAAAAGTTACTTTCATTCACAATAACTGTGTATTTACAATTAATATTAGCTTCTATAATTCATTACTACCATAGGTTCCATCATCTTCTCTCCTCCAATAGCGCCGCAACAAAAGATCTCTTCGTTTCACTCCCCTGTAAAAAATATGATATGAAACTAATAAAACTACCACTCCTAAAAGGCCCGTAGGTACTGCCTCAAAACAATAAGTAGTAAATCATAAGCATTACAAGGTTGGGTCTTACCAAGGCAACCAATCACTATATAGTTGCTTGTGAATAATGTCGGTGTGACCATCCAGGTGCTCAACTACATTCCCCTTGTAGAAACAGAAATCCCATCTGCAAAACAATATAGAGCAAAGCAAAAAGCACTTAAAAACCATGGTTTATAAAACTTCAGCGTGATTGCACTGTTTACCTATCCATTGCTATAACGTAACCCATCAATGACTAAACTTTCTCTTTGCAGTTATTAATTGAAATTTTAAACGGCCAAGATTCCTACACGCTGATATTTCAAACAAAGCATTTGCTTTTACCTTGGTTCCAGGGCATGATAATTGACCATAAAAGTAAGAGATTGTGTGTCACTTCAATGTCCATTTAAAAGTTCCGCAGGATCTTGATGTATGTTTTAATTGATGATAGACTTATTAATGTAATTCAGAGCCCTTTTATCACACATATCATTTCACAGATTTTGAGGAGACTAAAATGATAAAGGAACTCAGGCAATGCTCGATTATGCTGTCTTTTATTTTATGCAAATGATGATTGGCTGATTGCTAACTTAGATATAATGCGAGGAGACCATTGGCCAATGGCTTTACATGATCGAGCATATGAAGACTAGCAAGTTTTATTCAGATGATTTTTATTTCTTCAGTGCTCTGGTTTTTAGTTTGTTTTGCTCTTATACTTCTAGCATTCTCTTGTACAGGAATAATTCATCATTTATCCAAAAATAATAATAATATAGTAAAATAGCATAGGTGTAATATACCGTGACAAGGGGTTATAAGGTGGATGGGATTGTTTTGGGGGAGGGACATAACACGCTAAAATCCCAAGTCAACAAGCAACAAAATGAAATTATCCTAAGAAAAAATGTCTTCATACCAATTAAAAGTTGCACCTAATGCAAAAGATACAAACATTAAATAAGATAATGTGTTCTCATTAATATAGCAATGTCATTGTGGAAGATCACTTCATCTTAGAGGACTTACTCTGATCTTGAAGGACCAAGTGACATAAGAGTCTGGAAAATGGCTTCTGAAGTTCCATCTACCACACCAACAGCCATTATTGCAGGGTGATCATCCCATTTCTGAAGATTAGACGGTATTCAAGAATTAGTCTTTTCCATTTTAAATTAAATATAAACAACCTTTTACTGAAAATAAATTTTGCCAACCTTCCCACCACAATCCCTGTCTTTTGCTTCCTTGAATAGTCGTAAACCTGCATTACACCCACAAAAACATTTTTATAAGATTTAGCAAGGTTTTGATTATGTGAAATTACGAAGAAAAAAAATCAAATAAAAAAAAAACAGCAACAACCCAAACAGCAGACAGTAAAATAAGTTTTTACCATTTTGGCAGCCAAAGATTGTCCAAGGTGATGGGGCAATAACATCAGAAGAATTAAGTGTCCAGTCTATAGAATTTTGGTGATTTCTACTTGAAGATCCACTTAAGCTACAAGCATGGCACCAAATACTCAAAATAGCCTCAAATACTCATTAATTAATTAAATCAACTTAAGAATTTTTGTTGCAGTTAAATCATTTGTAGGAAAGATATAAATACCTAAAGGATTGCCATCTCCTCTTGGAACATCCTATAGCTTCTGGAGCACCCTGCACAAGTTAAAACCAATATAGCTTCATCCATCACTCAAACAGTTCCACCAAAAGCTAAAAATAGTCTCGGATCATACATCTTATGCATGTGTCTATCGGTACCTTTAAAGACGCTTCCTGAAAGGATTGAATCCACCTCGCAGCTTCTTCAGGACGACTTGCTCCTAACTACAACACTCATATTTCTTAATTCCAAATTGAAACATAATTTCAACTTAACAATAATAACCTATATTTTAAACCTAATAATAACCTCACCTTTAATTGATCATTGTGATTCGAACTGTTATATAGTGTGAATATAAAGAATACCTACAATTCAAGCAAAAAACATTAAACATTCCACAAGCAAAATTAATTTAAAATTAGAACACAAAAACCAATACTAATTATAAAAATAAATAAAAATTCAAAGATTAAACATATATACTTTTCTGTTAATACTCTCTCTTCCATTATCCATTACACGAATGCACGAATCTACAATAGCACTTCTAACAGGATCCTGAAAAATAAAATCAGTTTCATCACTTCACATAATCTAATCTAACAAGCTCAATTTAGTAATAATTGTAACTTCGATTTGAATCAAAACGATTGAATTACAAAAAAATGTACCTGATCGTTGGAATCGGGAACGGATTTGAAGCTACGAAGAAGATGATTATCAAGAAGGAAGTAACGTTTCCGAGAAAACTGAAGTCCGAAACGGTTACAACGAATTAGGTATAACCAACCTTCCATTTTACTAACATTGTTGATTTGTGATGATGAAGTTGCATTTTCGTTACTCATTCTGTTATAATAACAAATTAACGTTTAACTTTTTTATTTTTATTTTTTATGAATCAAAATAATTTCAACAACTCAATCATTGAGTTGAGAAGAATTGATTTGATTCTCTTGTTGAAGAAGATGATGATGATGCAATGAAATTCTTTGGAATTGCAGTTGTAGTGAGTAAACGAAGAAATCAATGTAATGTAACAGAAAGTGAATTGAGTTTATTATGCTTATTTGGGTTACGGTGCGTGCCTTTGCATAAAGAGACAAATGTTGCTATTGCTCGCTGTCGAGTAAATGCAAATTCTCACACTTCAAATTACCTTTTTCTCCCTAATCCTTTCTTCTCTCCTACGCATCTCGTTGTTATTTTACTGATCCCAAACTGCACCAAGGCATGACAATGAGGCGGAGTGGGGACCAGTTTTGCTCTTCCCAAATCCAAATCCATATAGTTTTGGTTTTTCCAAACACATTCCAATTCTAAGCGGGGATAAAAAGTATAATCCCAAGCTCAATGGGGATCAGGTATCCCAACGGAGTCGAGTATCCTGTTACGTATTTTCCTACATGAATTTGGATTACATTTTAGTATGTTTTTATTAAATAAAAAAAGTTAAAAATTCAAAATTATTTTGTTTCAACGATATTGTTCTAAATAAAGAAAAAAAAATAGAGAAAATAGTTTGTTTAATACTCAAATTAAAGATAAAAAATAAATATATAAATGTAATTTAATATTTTTTTTAAGGATTTCTAATTTAAAAGAGGTAAAATCTAATTTTAATATATGTGGGGCGGGTTCGGGGTGGGTATCAATGTCCCCATTACCCGCCCCAACCCCATCTTTTGAAATCGGGGAAAACCCAAACCCGAACCCAAATTCAGTCAACTCGGGTTTTTCCCGTCAAAGCGGGTATGGTTTAGGTGGGTACCCGCGGGTATGGTTTGTGCGGGTACCCGCGGGTACACGGTGTACCTCGCCATCGCATTCGTCTTGATTATTTATTTTTGTTTTCACAACCCGTTTAATCTGGTTCGGAGTCAGTTCTGCATCAGATACTTCCAGTCCCCTTTCGATTGTAATTATAGTGATCGAATCGTGGTCTTCTTTATCAAGTTCAGTGTCAATTATCACCGAACCAATTGGTTCATTCGTCTTGAATATATTAAAATTATAGCATCAAAGTCCAACTTTTTTTTTTTTTTTAAAATGATCTTGCTAGCACACTCTTTAAAGATTCAAATTTTAAAAAATTATTTATTTAAAAAATTAAATATTGTAATTTTCAATACATTAATTTCATAGTGTCAAAAAAAGAACATTAATTTCACATTTTTTTACAAAAAATTACTACTATTTAAGATTTTTTTTTTTGTGGATAAATATTGTTTAAAATCTTTAAAGAAGGATCGGATTAAATTTATAATTGGATTACCATAATTCAAACTTCCACTAGTGTAATTTATATGCAATATTCTACCAACTTAGTTATGCTATTATATTATTTTGTTGTTCACGACAGTGTCTATACTTTCATTGGATTGATTATGATAATATTAATTGCAGCTAAAATAAACCACACGAAAATATTATTTTAAAATCTGTGGTTGTCTCTGAAGAAGAAGCTTGAGCCTACTTGATAAAAAGGTTCTTACTTGCCAATTGTTTTCCTATCTTTCTAAAACCTTTTTAACAGCTGTAGTGTTTAATGAATTAAATTATAAATTATTAACTAGAGTACTCCTCTAGTCTTATATATAAACAACTTTTCATTTTTTTGATTATTCAATAAAAAATGTATATAGTCTATAATATTGGTTAAATTCATCGGTTATTGAATGAACTAAAAAGTAAAAAATTGATTATATATAAGACTAGAGGGAATATATTACGAGTATACTATGATTGATGATTGATTACGGCTGTATCTTGCTAAGGAAACCAATATAACTTGTTATTTTTACCAGCAATTAATTATTAGTAATTGTTACTAAAACAACAATGAAACTTGTTACGTATGTTTCTTTCCTGAAATAGTACAAAACATTGATCAACATTGAAAGGAATATTCGTAGCGGTGATAGATTGCATTGTGAGGATCAATCTACTTATACAATACCACAGTATATTACATAAAAAAATCTATCTATACCACTTGTAATATAGAATTGTAATTTGTTGAGTTGATTGTTTCAACTTAAAAACACGAGTAAAATATTAAAGTGACCAGTCACTTATTTACATTAAAATATAAAATTTTAGTTATTAAATTATTTATAAAAAAAAAATTAGGCAATAAAAGTAGGAAATTATTAATTTTAAATTTACAAGTCCAAATCAAAGATAAAAAGAAAAAAACCGAATTCAAACCAACATTTCAAGACCTAAGACAAATCTCAAGACCCAATTTAGTCCTTAAAAAACAAAGTAACTAAATATTTGATTGGTGCGGTTTGCAGATCTTATTAGTTGTAATATATAATAGTAAAATATATGATAATTTTTTAAAAAAGGTGTATGAGAAAAGTGTCACATTAAACATAATATATATAGTTTAACAATAAATTTGGATAAAGATTCATATAATATAAATTATGATATGCTACGGTGACTATTGTAGTTCTTCTTGGTACACCTTGTACTATGGTAACTACTTGCTTCTTCCCTTTTTATATATAGATATCTTATTTTGGCTTGTTCATAAAAATATAAATTATGATATGCTATCCATAAATTCTAGATCAAATGACAGAAATGTTATCACTTTGTATGTGTGAATTTATAATGATTTGTTATTTTGTCTACTTATAAAATAAATTAAAATTATGATATATTAGTCCACAAGTCATAGCTCGACTAACAAGAAAAGGGAGTGGTTATGGTGCATAAGCTTTTCCCTTATGTACTATGCATAAATAATGAAACTTGCTCAATGCACCTCTCCAGATTGCTTAGTGCACTCCCATATTGCTTAGCGCACTAGAAATTTGGGGGGTGCGCTAAGCAATTTTGGGTATTTATGCCATAACTTGTGCCACAAGAAAATACTGAAATTATTAGATCGAACATCATGACTGATGTTTGAACCCCGATTATCTCATTGTGTGTGTGAATATAGGACCTTTGATTTCCTAGTTCCTACTATTTACGGCCAATGTCATTATTACTTGCACTCCATTTTCCCTTTAAATTTTTATTTAAATTAAGTCATTTAATTTATTTTTATTTTCTTATTTTGCTTATATATTTTCAGACTCAAAAATATAAAAAATGCAAAAACCATAAAATATATAAAAATATCAATTTTAATTTTTACTTTCGAATCAATTTATGTCAAAAAAATTCAAAACAAACACTTTTCAAAACAATTTATTAGTCGCTTTAAGAAAAAAATCCAAAATTAAAGGTCATTTTACAATACCAATAAAATACCTAATGTTATTTTTTCTCTAATACATTGTTTATTATTTTTTCTTCTTTAAATTTTTATATCTTTAATGAAAAATAATTTTATAAAATAATTATAATAATCAATTATACTTCTTAATTTACGTAAAATGCCAGAGAGAGACTGAGATGAACACTAAGGCGACATGAGAAAATGCAATTGAGAGGTTCTAATATTCTCTTAATTATAATTTTGTTTTGTGCTAACTCGCTGTTTTTTTTTTAAGTAGTTTAGTAATTAGAATTTCATTTATTCTCCATAATTATGTTGAGTTTAGCTTTTATGTCTAGGCACATCTTAAAAACTAAACAGAACAAAATTATATTTTCTTTTTTTCTTTGTTTGGCTAGTGCTGGAGTCTTTTTTCGGAAAATACTCTTCTCCCCCAGGACTATTCTCTCCCCCTCTCTCAATATTTTGATTTTGCCTTTGGTTAAAAAGTCTGGAACACGTTTTTCGAACTCTTTTTTGCTTTAAATACAAACTTTGTAACGTGTTTTTTGAAATTTTGTCGAACTTGCATTAGGAAAACTTTGAAAAACGCATTCTAAATTTTTTATTTATGGGCAAAATTAGAATATTGGGGGAGGATGGGGTTGTAATAGTGGATACAGCCTTTTCTGTTGGTTTTTTTTGCTTGTTGGTCTGTCTATCAAGGATTTTGGTTTTTTTGCTCAGTCTTCTTTGTCTGTTGCAGCAGCTGGTGTTCTCTGATACTTTGTTCCTTTTGAAAGAATAGCTCCATTTTACACATTAAGCACATTTATACCATTATGCTAAAAATGAGGTTACTTAACAATAGCTCCATTTTATACCATTAAGCACATAAGGTTACTTAACAGTTAACATGCTGTTAACACTAAAATTATAAAATTCATAATATTGCTCAAGCATTGGTGTTATAATTGGAAAAGAAGGAAAAAACTCCTTTTGACTAGCCATATGATTATTCAGACTAAGATTGGTCGAAATTAGCCATATTAAGTGGAATTCGACTAGACTATTTTGTGACGCTCGACAAATTATATGCAACAGATTGATGGATGTCGAAGAATTCGAGTCGGTACAATAGATAGTAGGGTGCTGTCGAAGGCTTCATTTTCAACAAGAAGATACATATGATTCGAAGAAGTCATTAAAGGATAGTCATTCAAAGGGACATGTGTCAATTTTAGATTAAGAAAGTTATTAGATAAGACATGTGTCAAAATCTTAGTGAAGTTATAGATAGTTATTTACTACTATTATTTTCAACCGTAGGATCTAGTGTTAGCCTTTCCTACAAGGTCTATATATATGTGTTTGTAACAAGAAATAAGGGTTGGATCCTATTTTCTAAAAACTCTAAATTCTCACGCCGCGTGTGCAAAAGGGTTGAAGAGTGCATAAAAATGGATTTCATCCACCATTTACATTCAAATGTCATTTAATCTTGTCTTCCTTTTAAAGTGTCTGCACTTTATCCTTCAATTGCAATTTATCTTAACATTTATTTGCAAATTTACTTTAACGCTTTTTTATTTTAATTCGATCCTTCGATTTCGTCGAAACAATGTCTTTTTAATGCATTTAATGCAAATCAGACAATAATTGTTCAAGCAAAAGATGTTGAACATTCACACTTTTTCCGAAAATTAACACACAAATATGTTCCAGGATTTACTAGTTGATCCTTCTTGTAATAACTCAAACTAGCGCTTGTTTACCAAAAATCAGTGTAAACACATACCCAATGATCCAGCCACATATTCTCTTCTCCAATCCTGATATTACCTCCAAACATTGAGAGTTTCTTTTAGCACCTCTATACTTCTTGGCGCCCTTATGATTTTTTAAGATAAAGAAAATATCCATAACATGAAAATTTTAAATTTTTATACGTCCGTTATTTAAGTCCGCATCTAAGTAGCACACCTAAGTAGCACGTGTTATAAAATGAGAAATTTCAAAAAAAAAAACTCACCCTAACATAAAATTTTCATAAAATTGCTTAAGTAGCGGACGTTATAAAATTGAAAAATTTGAGAAGAAAAAAACAAAATCCCATAACATGAAATGAACATTTTCAGCTAGTCAAAAAAGATAATAGGACGGAACAGACAAATTTGATGATCATTATTATCCTAATTTGCATTAGAATCTAAACCAATTAACTAAAATTGACACAAACAAATGAGAAACTATACCTTTAAGCAAAATATTAACCATGGATACTAGAAAACTTAAGAAAGAGTACAATCAAAGATGAATCTCATCAAGAATGTAACAAACAAAAAGTGGTGGGAATGAACTCATAAGCCACCAATTATCACACTAACACCTAATGCAAATTAAGGTGTCATTAGTAAAATAGACCCCTTCATATATCACACACAAAAAAACAGACCCCTTCATCATAAAAAAAAATAAATACTTAAACCCACCAATTAAATTTTTCATCACCTAAAAAAATATTCCTAGTTCTGAGACAACCAATTGTTGAACCCATAACTAACTCACAAAGATAATTACAAAGAACTAAATTAATAAATGTGTCTGTGTTAATGTTAGACCAGTAAATTTAATTCCTACTCACATAAAAAACAAATTACTGAAACTTAATGACACAACTTGCCATGCCTATAATTTGGTTCTTGATATCCGCCATATTGTAGTGCTTAGTAAATGGTAAATATGTAGAACAAGATATCTGGATCTCCTCTAAAAGTCTAGCATTTTTTAAAAGAAACTTAACAAATGAGGTTGCAGATCCATCAAATTTTGAAATGTGAAGGATCTTGAGAGAAGATTTGAGACAAAGAGGCACTGGAATTAATGCATGGTCATGGTCATGGTCATAGATGTTTACAAATCTGGTACTACATCCCTAAATAAGAACCATTAACAAGTCAGTAAATGGAAATAATATAAAAATTAAATATATTTTTCATCCTTATAAAAACATCACTTTTTTTTTTTGGTAATCAAAACATCACTTGTTTTTATCCTTCACTAACCGCCAAACGTTCCGTGCCCGTTTGTGTGATCAATATTCTTTTTTTTTATTTTATGATCGATATTCTCTATTGTGCAAATATAAATAACTACTTAATCTCATTTTTTATTGGACTTAGTTAATTGATAACTACGTAACCTCTTTTTTTTTGTGGCTAGTTATTAAGAAGAAAAAAATATATATTTTTTTACTATAAAAAAAACTGAAAATCTACTTTTATGTGGAAGTTGTGCTTAGTTATTAAGAAGAAGAAAAAAATTATTTACTAAAAATAACTGAAAATCTATTTTTATGTGGAAGTTATTTTTAAGGGTAAAATAGAAATAATGAAAAAGCCATCTCAAAAAATTGTATCCTTTTCATATATAGTAATAGATATTTTTGTCTTATTATTAAGTCTCTAATAGCCAATTTCTGTTTTTTATTAAAGAAGCCAAAAGAAATAAATATATAATTAAATAGAGTTAAGCTGTGTGCCTAATAATAAAAAAATTACAAAAAGTTGGGAAGAGAATATACAAAATTACAATAACCCCTTACCCAATGCTAGCCACCAATTTATGTTCATTTTAATGTCAATATTATGATATTTTTATGTTCAAGGTGTGTTTTTATTATGTTTACATATTGTATTAAAGTTATATAAATTCATATTATATTCAAAAAACGTCAAAAATTTTGTCTATCATGGACTAAAAATATAACAGAAAATTTTTAAGGAATGAAAACAAGTGATCTTTTTATAGGGAAGAATATTATTTATAGGGACAAAAAACATATTTAACTCATAATATAATCGTTTGAACCTTGAAATGAAGCATATTAAGAAGGAAATAAGGTGTACTAGAGCTAAATCAAGAACTTCCAGTTTAGGACACCTTAAGAGGAATTCCATTATTGTTTTTCTAGAGAAAATGTCAATCTTCGAATCCACACAAAGATGTGTCAAAGTGTGGAACTCCGGAAGGAGATGTAGATGTTCAATTACCAAGTAACGACCCTAAAAATGGAAACAAAAATAGATTCACATAGGAAACACAACTAGAGGCAACATTGTAGGTTAGTATGCATTATTAAAAAGATGAACAAGAAAAAAGGTACTACCAAATCACTTTTTAGATCTATTGAATAATTGATTTATCTATAATCAGATACATCAATTATTCAATGAATCTAAAAAATAACCTATTTCTTATAATAAAAAAAAAACGGAGGTAGTAATACATACATGAATCAACACACTCTTTGATAGTGTGAGAGACTTGACATTGCTAAGTTTACTCAATAGCATAAGTGAACAAGAAGAAACCAATTGATAATTAATTTGTTGTCGAATATTTCGGCCGAAAGCAATATATGCATCAAGTATGGAGGTCAGGGGGTTAACAATTCGAAATTGTATGGTCGGACAACTTGTGCAAGTTAAAGATAAAAGATTGACAGCGTCGATTTCAACTGAATAATTGGCGAAATCGTGACCATTTAAGCAACAATGGTCAATATGGATGGTCAAATTTCTCAATGTTGAAATAGCAATAGTGATCTTGTTTATGTAGAACAAAAAACAATAATTCAATGTCAAGTCTTGTAGAAGAGGGCACCTAGATAAAAATTGTTCAAGTGAATTGTCATTTGCAAAGGTAGCATGTGAAAGACTTAAAGTCTTGAGACTAGGGAATGGAATACTAGTAGGAATACATAAATTAGTTTTTGCAAGTTGTAAGGATAGTTTGGTTAATGAGTTGAAATTACGTGGTAATAAAGAGTAATTAGGGAAAATGCTACGATGTTGAAGATTTTGGAGTTTTGAAAGCATCTGAAAATCAAGTACTGATAAATAGGTCCATAGGTACCTCCAGTTTGTTGCTAATATGGAAGTTTTGACGGCATCTTTGGTAGGGAGAAAAGAAAGAATATGGTAGAGAATGCAATCGGGTAAGTTATTAATCATGTTGTCTTTGTTGTGTCTTTGTCTTTTGAAGGATGATTCGTCGATGAGATATCCTCGACTGCCGAAAACAAGGTAAGGAAGATGATGGACATTCGATGACGACGCCATGTTGATTTCGATCTTCCTCTTCCTAAGTACATAAATAATTAAGTGTTGTTCTTAATTTCACAATGAAAAAGCATTACAGTGGGAAATAAAACAACGTTGTTTTATATTAATCATACCTTGCTGCTAGGGTTGGGAATAGGCCAGGCGGTCTCCATGGGCCTTCGGCATGGCATGTCTTAGGCATGGCATGACATGACATGTTTAGTAAAAATGGCAGGCTAATGCTTTGAAAAAAGCCTATTTAGATAAACAGGCCAGATTTAGGCTTTTAAAAAAGCCTATTAAGCCTATTAGGCCGGCCTATGTATATTTAATTTAATATTTTTTATATAATATTTTTTTTAATGTTAGGCTAAGGATTTGATGTTAGGCTAAGGATTTTAGATGTGTTTTTCTTACACTTGAAGAGTCTGGATTTGAAGATCTAGTGTTTTGCTAACTTATGGTGTATATTTTGGTTGTTGCCGACTACACCGATTAATATTAGTGCTTAAGAAACAATTTGTATTATGGCATACTTAATAGACTTTGTCGTAATCGTATTTCTATTTTATTAGCTATTAACTATTGTGCTAACAGTTTTATAAGCTTTTTCTTAACATTGTAGAAATTATAAAAATTTAAATGTGAAATAGGCTTCAAGGCGTATTTAATTAGCCTATTTAAAAAGATTACATGGAGGCCTTTATGTAATGCAGGCTTTTAAACAGGCTACAAGGCCAGGCCATGCTGTGGAGAGAGAGAATGAATTGGGTTTAGGGTTCTTTGATCAAATCCGTGGCGGCAACTCCGAGAATAATATTAAGTCTAGCCACAATTTTAACCGCAAATGCACAAATGTTTATTGGTTTAAGGTTTTCGGACCGGGTTTCAATCAGACCGTTTTTAACTAATAAAAATAATTAATTTTAAGGATTTAATCAATATTTGATATTTTTAGTATTTTTGATAAAGAAAATAAAGAAATATATATTTTTGTAATTTTTAGATATTTTTTAATAATGTATATAAACAAATAAAAGAAAATGAAGTAAAAAAAAAAAGGTAAAAAAAGAAAAAGAAAAAGGGAAGTTGAACCCAAGTCCTCTATATGCTCAACCAATAACACAACCACTGGACCAACAAGCGTGTCATGTAATAGCAATGACTTAACTAATATATGTATTAAAACAACATTTTATTACACTGTTCATCATCTTCAACCTCATACTCGCCAAAAATATATATGCCGAGCCCGGGCACGTGCCCAGGCTCGCTGGGCGGCAAAAAGCCCCTGGATCAAATCATTGCGACTACACTTTAAAGTTAGTTACACCTTAAAACTTTGAAATCTAATAGTAATTATATTGATGAATGTTATCATTTATAAAAATATAAATTTAAAAAAATAAAATGTACTCTGTATACCAAAAATTATACTAAAGAGGGGAGAAACTAATACACAACAATAGCCCCCAAGTGTGTTTTAAACATGTACAATAGGAAGATGATCCATGTCTTAACCCATGTCTTATCCCGTCCCATTCAGTTTAAGTTCTTTGAGATGATCCTTGTCGGCATTGCTTAGGCGGGTTTGAAACTGTGCCCATTCATTTCTGCATCGGATTCGGACCTAAAAGAGAAACCGGGTGACATAAAGCACAACATTTAGCAAAATTAATAATCACAATATTTGTTTTTAAATGGTATTGCTGAGAGAATGTTTCTACATTTATCTTAATTGTGATGGTCGTTGATCCAAAAAATAGTATGAGAAAAAACTTTAGACCGAGTACTACTAAGATACATGTAGCTCAAATAGATTTCAGAAAGAAGTCAATTTTAGGTATTTGATTTGTGTGCAAAAAAAATGCAAGTAACATTGTTAACTAGCAAATACACATACCGCCTCCCGTGGATCTTTTCCATTGTCGGACTGTCCCTGAAAATTATATCATAAAATTTTAATAAAAAAATAACTTGCGCAGGATAAAATTCTTTAGCCCGATAATATATGCTATGTTCTGCAACAATGTATATGGTACGTATGAATACACTCTTTTGTAGTAGTCATATTTGTCTTTCATTTTCTTTTAAGGACCTATTAACTTTAAAAATAACTACTTCTAAAGTCACACATAAGAGTGGCTGTGATTTATCGATAGCGTAAAACTTTATACACTGCCAGTGTATCGAAATCTCATAAAAACTCTCAATTTAGAATGTTACCCTCAATAGAAGTAAGTGGCCATAAATTTTTTATAAGACAGTGATGACTCACCTGGTTCCCGAGAGAAGGAATTACTTGATGAATAATCCATTGAGAATCAATAACGCCAATTTTTTCATGCGCTGGCTGCTAAAAAAAGAAAAAAATAGCTTCATTCAGATTAAAGCAAGGTTAGGTAAACCAATTTTCATGTTCCAAGAATATTTCATTTGAGTCATGAAAATGTATGAATGTCCTCACCGGAACACATCTTCTAAGGGCAAAGTCCAATCCCCATCCATGCACTAGATCATTCTACAAGAATATATTTGGAAAACTCATCAGGGTGGTTAATAAGAAAGTTTACCCATTCATTCAGTTATATTACAATAACCATCATGTGGGACATGAAAAATGAAATATACCTGAATCATATGCCACACACAACGCCATGCTTCCCGAGAAAAAACAGGGGCCATGATTTCCACAAATCTAAAAAAAAACAGAAGAAATAATAATGTTAACTGCATAGACAAAGAAAAGAAGGACCACATTATGATGAATCAAGGGTGGAAGAGAGCATACGCAGCACAAGGAGGCAAATGTGGATCACTACACCATCCCGGTTTCTCATTAGTGACCCTATACACCAACACAACATAAATGTTTTAAGATTTAAGGAAAGTTTTGAATCATAAAAAAAACACCATATTACATCAATGCTTAAAGTTGGAAAGAGAGGAAGGCCAAAGTAATACGTGTGAACATCTCTGTCACCCCTCCGCTTTGTCATCTCCCATGTCAATCCGTTATTGGGCTCAATACCAGGTTGAGAGATCTCTAAACCATGTTTTATGACTAAATTCATATACCTAGAGAGTAGAATATAGTAAATTAATCAAACTAAAAATTGAATATAATGTACACTTAAGCAGAGTAAACACATGAAAATCATACTTGTCCCCGTTGAAGTGTTCCACTCCAAGATCTTCATCCCAGATAAAAATATATTCATAAGCTGATACTATATCAGGGTGCAGAAACCTTTTAGCATACCACCTGTATAACATAATTAGAAGCAAAGTGAAGAAAAGTGAGTGTTGCGGTATAATGCACCAATCCTGATAACGAAAAGAGTAGTGCTAGATGGCACGAGGCTTCTGTGCACGACCATTGCACGACAAATTCAAATGGCATGCAATTTGATTTGTTATTAGTGTTTTCATAGTTTATCATTGGGTTTGTCATCTGTGTATACATACAGAAACATCTATGATATATTCATATATCTAAACACTTAGTATCATACAATCTAAGAAGACCATTACGGTGGGTGATACAACTTTGGCTTGTTTGTGGTGCTACACATGTCAATGTCCACCGCTTCACAATCCATGTTCTTACAGATTTCTCATATGTCAGACACAAAGTTTATCATTTTGACTCAAATAAAAATTAAGATGAAAATACAAAAAGCTACTTAAACTCCGATCGTGCAATTTTGACGACAAAAGACTGTCGTACAATATAGCATTTTCCTAACGAAAAAGCTCGAGTTCCAAATTAAATGTGAACACAAACAATTGGCTTCTCAATTCCCCAATATTTTGCTCATGAACTCTGTTAAATGCAAAAAAAGGGAGGTAAAAAGTTATACCATTTTGTTTGTTTCCTTGCACTAACATGGATTGCCTTCTTTGACCACTCAAATTGATCCCATTCACTAGTTTGACCATCATAATGAAAGAGCAAAATTGCAAAATCATCAGAAAACTACAGAACAATTTTATAGTTAGTATTTCTGAAGAAAATATGAATTAGTAAATATACAAATAAATTCAAATATACAAATATAGTCTATCTCAACCTTTTTTACTGCAGCATCAATATTATGCCTCTGAGCATAACCAACAGTGAATGTAAGTAAATACTTTGGCTTTTTCTTTATGTCCTGCAGAATTCATAGTTTCGTTGTAAGATTTGGAAAAAAAAGAAAGAAAAGAAATAGATGTCTAAGATGTAAGCTCTATCCATATCAAGAAAAACAACTTATCGACATGCATATCTCCTAACACACTCATAAGCAATGATCCTCATGCATGCATAAAAGCTGTGTGAAGACAGAAATGAGATAAGTAAACATCTCATTCAATTTGGCCATGCTCCAGGGGAAATAGTTTTGATTAGAAAAAGAAAAAAATAGTAAGCATGGATCTGTTTTCTTGTGACACACTCGACATCACGATTCATAGACAACACATACAAATTAGAGTGCCTGGCATCAGAAACCATAGACAACAAATGCAAATGAGACAGCCTGACATCACAGAGAGTGTACATGTGGTTTTTTTTCGTTTCAATTTCAGATAGGATAATTCTAGTCATATTTGAAGCAGTGTAGTATTACTATATGAGGGAAAAAGTAAAAACTATAGGCCACAGATGGTTTCTTGTATGATAAATAACTATATCTGTCACATACTTCGCTAGGATCACCCCATAGTCTGCGCAAAAAAAGATCAGATTCTGGTACAACAATTCCTGGGGGAAGTGATTCAGCTCCACGAGGATTCGATGAAGCATTTATCTGTAAATGTAGCAATTTCAAATTAGATTTGATTTGTTTGATATAATAAAATGCTGCTCACCTAAGACAAATACAATTATATTATGATGACATGCTATATGCAATATATAGCTGTAATGCAACAGAAATCAATACAATTCTAGAAAGTACCTTTTTTTTGACAATATTCTAGAAAGTACCTCAACCTTAAAAAAATTGACAGTCCCTAAGGATTATGTATGGGCCTGTTGAGCCTCTTAGTATATGTTGAGATATTCCGCTGTGCATACTAGATAATAGGATAGAGGTAAGGCTGATTTGAATTTGATTTTCTGCAGGATGTGATTGATGAGATGGCGATCTATATGATAGAGATAAGGTTGATTTGAATTTGATTTTCAACAGGTTATGATTGTTGAGATGAGGATCTAGATTCTAGCCAGACAAGAACACTCGTTCCCTCTCCTCCAGTGAACAGATATTCACAAACAAAGTAGGCCTAGATGATCATGTTGATTGCTTGAAAGCTCACCTTGTAGCTAAAGGCTGTACTCATATCTTTTATATGAATTACAGTGGGCATTGATTTGTCTTTTCTTATCTATGGTATGACTCCTATGTGAAGTTGGCCTCTCTGTCAGTTGGATATAAGAATTCTCTTCTTACACTGTGACTAAGCTAAGGAAGCTTAAAAGGAGCAACCACTTGAGTTCATTGCTCAGGGGAAATTTGGTGGCTATGTTTGTAGGCTGCGCAAAGTCTTATTAAAGCCTCAAATAAAGTCCTAAAGCATGGTTTGACATATTCAGTTCCTTAGCACAATTTGGCACCGAAGATGACCATTATAGACATTCCTCTACGAATCAAAGCACCTATCTTGTTTATATGGATGATATTTTCATTGATGGAAATGACTGAAGTGGTATTCAGAATCTCTAGCGACATTTGTTTTAGCATTTCAGACTAAGGACTTGGCCAACTGAAATATTTCGTAAGCATTGAAGTAGGGCTAGTCAAAGAAAGGTGTAGTAAATTCTAAGAGAAAATATGCACTTGACATTTTAGAGGAGACTAGGATGTTAGATATAGATTGTAATCCCACCAACACACCAATGGATCCAAATGGCATACTTATGTCGGATCAAGGGGGTCTTTTCTATATCCTGGTAGATATCAAAGACTGGTTTGAATTACCTTACAATGACTAGGATGTTAGATATATAACACGAATGCAAATCCTTCTAAAGAATAAGCATGGAGATTACCTTTGGTAAACTTGCTGACCCTAGGGCTTCAATATGTTTGGTTCCAGAAGATACGTCAAAAAATGTGTCTGATCTGCCTATGTCAGACATAGGTATGTCAAAAGAATTCTTTACACCTGAAAGTAAGCTAACCTGCAAAATATAGCCCCCCAGGAAAATGTAGGGAAAATTAAAAAGGATGATAAGTGCCTCATACAACACTGAAAAGATTAATGGTTGTAAATTTTACCTTAGTCAAATGGACAGATGAAAATGAAATACCAATAAAAAATCCCAAGGCAATTCCCATAATTGCTGTGATAACAATCCGGTTACTATCATTTCCATTTGATCTTTTAAATGCACTAGAGAAGACATAATAAACCAAGTTCAGGCATTTTGGTTGAATGGACACAGAGAACAAGTGCAAGTAAAAGAGAAATAAAATATTTACATTATGCCCTTAAATAAAGAAAGGAATTACTAATCTGTTAAGCTACAAATACAATTTTCCTCTTACCTGCGCTGCATAATTCCTATGCAGTCAGTGTCTAGCAAAATCAAGTTGAGATAATTGTCACCCAGAAAATGATCTCCTTAAGCAAACTCTGACAATCAAAGGAAAGACCAAGTTTAATACACCAATTGAATAGTATCCAGGCAGGGATTGCAATTGTGTGTGCTATTATATGCATCTATTCTATCTATCTAACTTTCCATCCAACTGAATAAACCACGGATACATGTACATCATGTGCATGTATAGAAGATGCCACATTACTCATGGGCTAGTTAAGCATGTCATGTACATGCATAGGTGTGAGTGCGTTTGTTTGTTTGTGTGTGTGTGTGAGAGACAGAGGGGGGTAAAGATGCAACAATAATGTAGTTTATCAGGAACATGATTTAAGACTAATTACTTCCAAGGCAAAGACAGTCCAAACATTGCTTTTTTGGATTACCGTGTTATTGGTACAAAATTCTCACCAACGTTTAGCAGTGACTAATCTCCGTTGGGAACCTGCAGGGAACACAAGGTGGGTTCTCCCCTCCTAACAGGATTAAGATAGTTTATGAGCAAGTTTAGACAAACTTCTCCACAATCCCTTACGAAACTATAAAAATTCAAAATATCTTGCACCACTAACTAAATTTTTTCCAAAATCATCTTCAACATTTCAAATTTTTCATAAGCTCCATCATTAATTTAAACATCTATAAGCTTACAAGAACATGTCCTTCATAGAAAACTAGTTTATAAACTAATTCCAAACTTCAAACCCATTACCACAATTGGAAAACAAAAGGATCATGCATTTTCAATAACAATGAAAAACCAGATACGGGTTTTCGCGACTAATACTTAACCAAATAAACTAATCATAGGTAAGTTCTCACACTCTTAAACCATATCAAAAGTCCACAACACAACTTTCCCTAAAAAGAAATTCAAAATCCACTAAAAGAATCAAATGAAACTGAAACCGCGTTAAATAAGCATTAAATAAGATAATTACACAATTACAAAGCCACGTTACAAAATCTAACTAAACGAAAACAAGTAACAAACATAATTTAAGCACTTCCATAAATTACAGCAGAATAGAGAATAGTACTTAATTTACAACTACTTCATGAAAAACGGAAATGAAAAATTCAATTGAACTTACAGAATTGATTGAAGAAACACGCTATGGTTGAAGTTGAAGCTGAAGCGGAAGCGGAAGCGGAAGCGGAAGCTTCGTTGTTGTTCGATCTCGATTGAATGAAGAGAGAAGAAGCGATTATATACTAAGGAGAATTTCACATGACTATTCAACAGAGGCTTGACCATGGTTCAATTTCAAGGTGTGTGTGTAGGAAAAAATACGAAACTACCCTGTCTTTTTTTAATTTCCTCGCCGACCTATCAGAGCGTGCCAAGTGGGGACACGTGGGAAAATACTCGGTATGGTTATATCGCACCATTGGATTGGACACAAGCTATGCCATCGGATGGTCCAGAAAATTCAGAAGTGGCTTTAGAATCCTTGACATTTCTTTAAATTGATAAGGTTTTAAAATTTTTATTATATTAACATTAATTATTATTATTATTACTTTTTTTAAGCAATTATTATATTACTAGTTCAACCATTCTACCAAAAAATTGGTTGACTTGACCCATTAAATTTCCTAATTAATTCTTAGACTCATCATATCATATTTAATTTACACTTAATAAGTGTTGTCAAAATTAGTCAAAAAAAATATGGTGGTGGGTCAAAAAAATAATCACTAACACGTACCATCTCTTCGTACCAAAATATAAGTCGTTTTAACTTTATTTACAAATTAAGAAATATAATTAATATTGCATGGAAAAGAGAAATTATGAGTTAGTTTAAAAAATTATCCCTCATTAATGAAAAAAATAAATTGAATAATTGAAAGAAGAAAAATAAATAAATAGTTAAGGATATAATAGAAAAAATAATAATAAATGTTTCATTGGTAATCGACTTTTATTTTGGTATAATTTTTTTCCCAAAACGACTTATATTTTGGTACGGATCCAAAAATTGTTGGAAGTAAATGATATTCAAGTCAATGTTTTAAAATGTTAGTCATAATTTTATTTTTTTTACTAAAAATGTTAGTGATGATAAGAAACTAAACTTTTACATCAAACAAAATAAATTTTAAATGTTTAAAAAATTGAATGCACAATTTTCACATTTTTCAATTCCTCATGTGCGAATATTATTCACTCTGTCTTTACAAAAAAAATTACTTCTTTAAACTCCCTTTCTCAAAAGACTTGTTATTTTTCATTTTCCATTACCTTATCTCTCCTTTATTTTAATTTAATATTTGTTTTTTCCTTTTAAAAAAATAGTTTAAAAGGTTAAAGATCAAATTTTGAAATGTTGACAAAAAAAATGACTTTAAAATCATGTGATTTGACTTAACGAGTTGAATCTAATAAGTCGAACTCGAGCTGAAAAAATAATTTGTGTCAAATTCGACTCGAGTTTCAAACTGAACCAATTCCTATCGAGTCGAATCAAACTCAGACGAGTTTGACTCAGCTAACTCATTTCCATAATTTTACACTGAGATAAAAATCCATAATAACATGTAATTGTTCAAACATTTATCTAATACTAGTATCATATTATATTTATTTATATTATTATGTTTAAAAATAGTAAAATCCATTTAATAATCATGAATCTATTTGGTGGTGGAATCCACCACATATTTTTGGTGTTTAATCTCTCTCTATTTATTTTGAGAAATGAAGAAGATTCTAACTCCATAAATACTCATATATAACAATTTAATAATTTATTATTAAGAAATATATATATTTTTTTAGCAGAAAAATACTACAAATAATTTTTCCAAAAAAAACAAAGTACTATTATTATTTTATTCTTTTTATATATTATTTTGATATTTCAATTTTCTTACCTATATATAGAGCTGTCAAATGGGCCGGCCTAGCCCAGCCCCATAGGGCCAAGATAGCTATTGGGTTTAAATGGGCCGACCCATTAAGGCCCACTGCCCCGGCCCCGTTTAGCCCCCCAATAAGCAAGGGCCTACATGGCCCGATAGGCCGGCCCGACAAATTTTATCATATTTTTTTAATAAAAAATTGACAAATTTTTTTTAAAAAATAATTCAATGGACAATAAAACTACATATGCATCGCACACAAATTAATATCCATAAAAAAAGTGAGTGTAATGATTTCATGAAATAATAAATACTTCAAAATTGTTATGATTTTTTTTGAAATAAAGATAATCATAACAAATTTGGTTTAATAATTATCTCCTAACTAACAAATCTCATCTTTTGTTGCTTATTTTATCTAAAGATTTTATGCTAACTAAAATTCCTTATTTTTAGGTAAAAAAATTTTAGATATTTTTTTAAATTTTTTTTAAGGGGCCGGCCCAAAAGCCCGTTGACCCAGCTCATGATGGCCCATTAAAAAATAGGCCCAGTGGCCCAGCCCGATAAGGCCCAACAATATTTTTTTTGAAGCCCGGCCCAGCCCAGTCCATATAAAACTATAGGGCTAATGGGCCGATCCGATAGTCCGCCCAGCTCTGCCTATATATATATATAGTAACAAAGAGGGAAATTTTATGATATTTTTGTTCTCTCCATATAATACAAACTCACCGCTTAACAATTTGTTACTCTCCGGTCTCCGCCATCGCCTGTGTCAGAAGCTGGCAGCTAACCACCGCATCACTCCGTCACCTGCTTAGCCGCACGCATCACAGTGAGTCGCCTTATTCTCCTCCGTTGGTCAAATGCTTCAAAACTGAGAACTATAATTGTTGTTGACAATTGAGTTCTATCAATGTCTAGTTTCTTTGTTGTTTATTTTAAATTAAACTATTATTACTTTGATTTTAATTGTTTATTGATATGATGATGCATTTTAATTTGATCATGTTCTTATGGAAACAATTTCAATTTTGAAAATTTTGCAATCACGTTCTTATAAACTGTTCATGTTTCATTTGCTACAACCCTATCTAAAATATTTAATAAAATATCTATCCTTTAGGCCAAGTGTTGATTCTTTAAACCCCATATAAGATTTAGGGTTTGGGATTTAGAGCCTAAACCACAAATCTATCCTACACTCTCCGTCTTCACACTCGCAATCGGTCTCATCTTAACCGCTTCTTTCTTCATGTAAGTTCTGACCTCATCTTCCTTCCTTTTCAATTTCTTCCATTTCTCATTTTAACTCAATCTGCATGGATTTTGCGATTTGATTGTACATTAACAACACTGGATTTGATTTAGAGGTTTAGTAATTGTTTCTTACGGTTAGTGATAAGTTAAATTAGCTGTTTTATGAAGAGTTTGTGTTAATTGTGGGATGCAGATTTTACTTTTTGGTGTGAGAGTTTGTTTTTGCAGATGTGAGATTTAATTTATTGTAGGATGTGTAATTTATCAATTTTGAAAATAAAATGTGAAATGAAATGGATTTGTTTGACTATAGTTTTAATATTTCGATGACAGAACAAAGGAAAATCTCCTTATGGTATTATTGGTTAGAATGGTTTAATAATTCCATTCCAGCAATCCAGAGGAAAATTTCTTCGACTTTAGGGCATTTGCGTAGATGCCCATTCAACTGAACCAGTCATTTTTTTATCCACTTGTTGTCAACGAGTTAATGCACTGGTACGAGCGTGTTGTTTGTTACCCAAACAGTCATAAGACAAATGGAAGTGAGATTACTTTACTGTGTTATTTACTGAAGGGTCCTGGACAACAACCCAAATCTTTGTATAACAGTGTTTACAATACAAACGAAAGGAAAATTATAACTATGGCAATTCAATAATGCCTATACTCTCCTAAGTTTCGGCCTACCCCTCAATTCACCCCAAGATGCCCGTATAACTACTCTCTTTATAATGAATTTGTACACACGTCGACATCACCTCTCCAATGCAACCTTAGCAGGTGGTTACACCACCATTAAGTTCAAACTATGTTTGAGCCTGCCCCTCAATTCACCCTTACACCCTTACATGCTTGCTTATATGACCACTCTCTGGATAAGGATTTTGCGCAGACATCTACAGTTCCTCATCAGTGATACCTCAGCAGGTGATTATACCACCCTTATCGCTCCTTTGAATGTTTGATCTCGTTCATCGCTCCTTTCTTCATTTCCATGCTTGCTTCATTTGCTACAACCCTATCTAAAACCACAAATCCATCCTTTAGTCTAAGGGTTGATTCTTTAAACCTTATATCCGTAAGATTTTGGGTTTGGGGCCTAAACTCTAAACCCTAAACTGATCATGCTTCATTTCCTACAACCCTATCTAAAACGTTAAAAAAGAATCTATCATTAAGCCCAAGTGTTGATTGCTTAAACCCTATATCTGTGTGATTTAGGGTTCAGGGCCTAAACTCTAAAGCGTTAAGTGTTCATGCTTCCTTTGTTACAACCCTATCCAATTTTATTATAAAAATTCTATCCTTTTATCCTGGCGTTGATTCTTTAAATTCTATATATATATATATATACACGTAAGATTGTTGAGAAAAACAGCTAATTAATGCTCTGTTTGCAGCAGCTCCCTCAATCATTTTGTGCTCATAAAAGGTGTTAAAATCTCAAACCATGCACTATGATTCTTACACTGACACCAACCCTAATAATCTCCTCCCCAAACTCTTCTCTGCATCATTCTAAGGACCACCCTTTGGTCCCTTAGATTTAAGATGAGCCAAGGGATTTGCAAAAGTAAAATTGAATTGAGTGTTGAAGATCATGTGTACATATGTGAATATTAAATATTTGATTTTAAGTAGTTTTAGATCCTATTATTTAGCAAGGTCAAAACATATAACAGATATCATATAACCAAAGCTAGAAATTTCATAATTAGGCAAATCTCGACAACTTTAAATTACGCTTTTCGGATTCATCTTAGAGATCACATATCTATAAGATTCCGATGAGTTTATTAGGAAAATAATCACACACCAAAGCCTTTAGAAAGAAATATAAAAAAGTAACCTTAATTCTGATAGTAAGTATGTCTATATTAGCAATTAGGCAGGTTAACAAATTTAAAATTAAGTTTTCTACCTCATCATCACTACAACAATGAACTTGGATTGAATTTGAGCTCTATCCCATTCCTGTTATGGTTAAGTTGTGCCTTTTGTTTTTGCTGAAATTTAATCTGCATGCTTCTATCGTGTCACTTTTTTTAATTTAATGATGCAGATCTTGAAGTTGAGATGCATGTATGATATTGAAGGTTTTTGATTAGAAGATTTTTATTATGGCAACAGCAACATACCCACCACCCCCACCTTTTTACAGGCTTTACAAAGATTACGCGCAAGACCCTCAGTCTGCTCCAGAGCCTCCACCACCAATTGAGGGAACTTATATTTGTTTTGGAGGCAGTTACACCGTGAGGTTTTTTACCCTTGTGATTTCAATATTATTATTATTATGGTCCTAATTACTATTTGGATAAATAGTTTAAGTAAATAGTTATTTCAGACGATATTGCTAAGATAAGCCCTTCTATTACAATGACACTTGAATAGACACTTTGGAAGGCACCCGTGCATAATGAGAAGTTAGAATCAATGGGAAATCAGTAATTATTTTACCTACTTTTAGCTTTTGCTTGTGCGTAATTCCACGAACTTGGAGCTTTTTGCTATATTAAGAAACCCATAAGAGCTTTTATTTTCTACAAAAGTTTTTTTTTATTAAACATGACAACTTGGCTGCATTTGGACTGACATATGAACAACCTATTTTGAGTGTATCTTCCTAGAGAGCTTATAGAAATTAGCTTAAAACAACTTACAGAAATGTATTTGATACCGGTACGCATTTAGTACTGCTTGAATAGGTATCCCAGTTACAGAAAACCGGGTTTCTTATTGGTTTGAGATGCAATTTTCCGAAAGTATCTATTTATCTGTTTTAGACTTTATGCAGAAACCTCTTTGGCATGATCATATCGTGTTAATATTTTGTTTATTTATTTTTAAATAGACTAGTGATGTTCTACCAAGCTTGGAGGAACAAGGGGTGCGCCAACTCTATTCTAAAGGACCTAATATTGGTAGGCTATCTTCGGCTTCTTTTATGCTCAATTTAATTTGAATATGTTGTAAAGTGACCGACTGACTGTACAAGTAGTTACAGATAGTTCGGGTTTTTATATCATCCTTTGTAGTGTTGTCAAATAGCGATGCTATTTAACCAAAACAAATAAATAGCGATGCTATAGTATAGTGGAATTTGAACAAATCACTATTCTTCAATTATAAGCTATTTACTACAAAGTTTTGTCAAATAACTGCTAGTGGCACTATACCATTTTAGCATAGCAAAATTTGAACAAATTGCTATTTTCTGTGATCTGCTATTGACATTACTAATCATTCATTGGTATGCTGACTTGAGGGGTGACGTGTTTGGGATGTTCTGGATCACAATCTTTTCACTTTTTTGTCTGTATAAATGCTTCTTTTGATTAACCTCCTTCAGTTTATGTTTCACATTTTCCATTTAGTGATTCTTGGTATAATAAACATAGTAACCTCATAGTGGTTATATGGTCTAGACTTTTGGGTTGATCTTTTAGGCATTATTAACTTGATAGTTCTGTGTGTGAGGAAATACCGAATTGATCACAAAAGCCAATACATGGCATCTCTACTAGATAAATTATTACCTCCTTATAGTTAACATCTTATCTTCTATAGATTTCAAGAAGGAGCTGAGATCACTTAATGGAGAACTGCAACTACACATATTGGAGCTTGCTGATATTCTTATTGAGAGACCATCACAATATGCAAGGAGAGTCGAAGAAATTTCAACCGTGTTCAAAAATTTACATCACCTTTTAAATTCACTGCGCCCTCATCAGGTATACAATATTCCAGGCAGCTATAAGTATATGCACGTGCCTTTGATTTGGATGCTTGTGGTCTCTTGCTTCTTTTTTTTCCTGTAATTTTCATTATATCGTGTATTTACTTTATAGGCGAGAGCAACTTTGATTCACATTTTGGAACTTCAGATAGAGCGCCGTAAGCAAGCTGTGGAGGACATAAAAAGGTATGCAATGCATTTCCTGATATTTTTTGTTAATGTCCTTGTCTATGATTTCAGAACATTTTACAATTTTGTTGGTACGATTGTAACCTTCGTGGATTCCTAAATCCACAAGTCGGTCCATTCCTTCTGGTTGTACCCACTGCTCCACAGTCCACACAAGCCTATCCTACTTCTAATTTATATAGTTCTTCCTTTAGTAAACTCTTGGAGCATTTTCGTTCTTTCTTTAGTAAATACACTTTCATTAGGAGTAGTGACATCCAGCCTAATAATACCACCCCTCTAAAATCAACCTGTCCTTAAGGTTGAAGTCTGGAAACTTGTTTTGAATAGTTATCACATCTTCCTTAGTTGCCTCTTCCACATTAAGACAAGGTCCTCCCTCGTATGTTCATCCACCTGTGGCTGCTTGCTTACCGTGGTTTTATTTTCTTGAAAGAGTTGATTGTACTATTTTCCTCTAGAATGTAGATTATGTTAAAATAAAATTCAATGCAAATAGTTTACTGTCACACAATCGCACTCTCTATCATGTTTCAGCGACATACACCTTTTCCATTTTGAACTGTGGATTGTGGAAGGAATATTAAACACGGTAGGAATTTTAACAATGTAGTTAAAATTGATAATGGAAAAATCATCTGTCCTTCCTCTGATAATTTCTCTTGGAAAAAGATAATGTTTTTCTATCTAATATTATTGTATGATATGTATGTAACTTTATTAAGCTCTTTTGATTAGTCTTTTTGAACCTACTTTCTCTTTTCAGGAGGAGAGAAGAAGCCCGAAGACTCCTTAATGAGTCACTGGCAACACTTGGTGGCCAGTAAAGCATCGCTTATCTTATATTTCTGAGCAACTCAATCTTATATGAGAAATGAATTTCGACCAATAGATTTGATGGAAAATTATAGCGCTTTATGGGGAAAAACTGTTTTACAACTTGCGCAAGATATTATAGCTTATAATAACTATTTGTGATAGTATATGGTGTATGAAACTTTGATGAATATACTGTATTTCTGGGATAAACTTTTGAATTGTTCTGTAAATTGTATGTCGAAGAGGAGGGTTTGTATTGTTACTTCAATTCTTTGCTCATTTTTTTTTCCTGTCAGTCAACAGATTGAGTCAGAAAACAGAAAACAGAAAACAGAATTCACATTGAGCATAAAATAGTTAGCCTTCATAGCTAGATTTCAAATCTATTGTTTACACTAATAACAAGGAAATGTAAGAGCACACAAAAATCCCGGCTCCACGAAATTGTAATCTTCTACCATATTAGTCCCTTGATTTGTCTCACATTCTGACTAACAATTGTTCTCTACACAAACTGCAATCACCATCTAATCATGTCTAGATTTCTCAATTTTCTGTGGACTAATCTAGCTGTTCACTTTCCCAGCTTAGCTTGGAGGCAACTCTTTCATGTTGTGGGAAATATTCCTACATGAGTGAAACCAATTCACATAAGTTGTAGTGAAGAAATCAAAACTAATTATAAAGAAATCCAAAAGCACCGGTGAGACATCCGAGTCAACTGCAATTCAACTCAGGTCAATCAGACTTTAAACCAATCAGTTCACTGCCAATCAGTTATCAGTGAACTGATTGGTTTATGATTCAACCGGTTAAATTGGCCGGTTTGATTTTAAAATTTTGTCTAGAACAAAGAATATAGATGCCAATTACCTCCATATTTTTGACAAGCTCTTTTGGTGTTGGGGCAGATACAATGATATGACGAGCTGTGGGGCTAATGAACCCTTCCTCCACAGCATTGTCGATGAAAGACAAAAAGGAATTGTAGTATCCATCAACATTCAGCAAACCCACCTTCCAAAACCAAAAATTTTATTTAAGCATATTATTTCCTCATAAAAGAGTAAGAGATTAATATTCAATATTACAATATTTGTAGAGAATAAAAATCTTTACAGGTTTATCATGGATGCCAAGTTGAGCCCATGTTATCACTTCAAGGAGCTCCTCAAGTGTCCCATAGCCACCTTCATGTAGAAATAGAATAAATGGTTTCACAATTGAGAAAAAAAAAATACTATTTTTTTAAGCAGTTGTGACACTGTCGATGTGGATAATTATGATAGGTCCACAAATAATTTTTAATATAAAAAAGTAAAAAACACTATTTGTGAACCAATAGACATCTAAATAAAAAATGCATCGAAGAATTCACTTTAAAATAAAATATGAATAAAACATTTTCTCAAACATTGTTTATGTGATTCTTATTCCTCTTGATAATATTTGGAGTGGAGACCCTCCCAGCAAAATGGAAAGAAGACAAGATAACCTTTATCCTAATTCCTAAAAGATTTGAATATTCTTATTTTCTCACCAGAATTGGATGATAAATTCTATTTTTTAAAATAAATTATTTTAGAGGACTGTGAAGTATGATTTTGATTTTGTTGCTAAGCTGACCTTATCATGGGACCCTGTCTCTTTGGGCATGTGTGGATAAGCCACTTGCAAGGTCGTTGTCATTTAGTATAAGGAAGAAAAATCTACTCTTTGCCTACTTTCATTCTTCACCTTGAAAATTAGGATTAAATCTACTCTTGGCCTACTTTCATTCTATACCATTTTATCAATGTGAGAAAATAAAACTAAGAAAAATAAAAATTCACATCAGTTTACTTATTATGCGTATAAATTCGTATCATTAAAATATTATTTTAGTATTTCACCCAAAAAATATATTATTCACATGTAACATCCTTCACTTAAGAACGTGTAAGTTTTTCTTTGGCACATAAATTATCTTAATTGATAGCTTTAAGAATATTATCCACTATTCTTCTCTAATTTTAAATCACTATGATTTGCAATTGACATGTCCCATGTGAAAACTTTGGGCAACACTATCAAAGAAATGACATAAATTCTCCTAAAACTGAATGAGAAAAAAGGCAAGTTTTGACATTTCAATAATGAATAATTTTACTGTTTAAAAAAAAATAATGAATAATTTTACAAATAAAAATATTGTCAATTTGAAATATTTTGTTGATTTATACATAGATAATATACCATTTAAATTATTACGTGAGTTTAACTCAATTGACAGTGACATTGTATTATGTATATGTAGGGGGTTGAAATTCGAACCCCGATCATTTCATTTATCCACTTTAAAAGTGAAATTTTTAGCCACTAAATTACTTGACAAAGAAAAAAATATACCATCTAATTAATATTTACCATCTCTTACTTTCACCAATGATTCACATGTCAATAATGGATCTAGCTCTCAATAGTGAAGATTCTCCGCATTGAGGCATTTAATTTGAAATAAATATTGATAGTCGTTCAATTAAAATTAAATTTCAAACTCATATTTAAATTTGATATTATAAAATTAAAATTGCACTATTTTTTAATACTGTTTAATTTTAATCTAACGACCATTATGTTTTAACATGCGTATGTGAATGCAAAAAATCTTAATTGAAGGAATCAAAATTCATCAATAGTATTATGTTGTTTAACTAATGACTCATTGGTTCGACCAATAATTCTTCGACTTATACTTGGCAGATTTGTACCAACCTGGTAAGGCAATAAAGGCATCAGAATTTCTAGCCATCTCAGCTTTCCTTTGATGCATGTCAGCTACTGCCTTCACTTCCCCTACTGTTTCTCCAGTAAGCTGCAACATATATACCATTAAATCCAAATAATCACTTATATATTCAATAGTACTAATGCTATAAACAGCTTCTGTGTGTGTGTGAAGTGTAGGGTCGTGTAAAATTGCATTTGTATCAGCAGGGGAAGAACCTAATGATGAGTTTTTACATGATTGCAGAAGTGGGCTCAATAAAAAATTGTAGGATCTTGCTAATATGTGTCATTAAAATATTAATTAAAGATAAAAAATAAAATATTTCTCTCACAAAAAACAGTTTTTAATTTTTTATAACATTAAATATACAATTTTTAATATTTAATTTATTAACATGTGCCCTGTACATTGGGAATAAAAATACATGTTAACATTTGACACAATCGTAATGTTAAAATAACTGTTGTTTTGGACATTTTTCACATGTTAAAGAAAAATGCTAAATAAAATAAAGAGAAGAATAATTTTAATAAATTCTCATTATAAATTATTAATGTATTTTTATTATTATATATGTATAATGTACGATGATATTTAATTCGTTCTAAATTATAAGTAAATGTTGGTAAAAAACATCAATTTAAATTTTGCATCAAAATATTAACTTTTTTTAACTTATTTTTATTTATAATAATTTATGACAAAAAAGTAATTTAAGATTGACACATAGTAATATTTAAAAAGTACAATTGAAAAAAAATCAATTAAAATTACTTTAAAATTGAAAGCACATTCTTCTTAGATTTGTTGCAAGTGTCACAATTATTATGAAGAGAAAGTGAACTACAGTATATTTGTATGGCTAGGCTTAATTTTCTCAAAGGGAAAAGAAACAAACAAGAAGAGAGAACAAAAGAAGAAAGTTACTTCATCTATGATAATAAAGAATAGTATAAAAATGGGATAATGACAATGAGAATCTAAATGGTGTAATATGGAACATTGAGAGAAAGACAAAATGGTTCAGATAGGAAAAACAACCCCAGATTGCCAGGTGTATATTGATGGCTAAGTTTGTAAATTAGCACTCAATTAATACAAAATGCTACACAAGAGAAGAAAAAAAATCATGCAACTACATGTTCCATTAATTTGAATCACATACAAAAATACAAAATACAATGAAACTTAGATATTGGGATAACAAAAGTATGGCTGAAATTGTCTTAAAATAAGCTAACCCTTTGTATTGCATGTTTAGTCATTTTCTAATTTTCAAATGAATATTGATTGAAATGCTTCCAAAATAACATAACATTACCTCTCTTGGCATAAGTGTTTTGGGAATCACTCTGAAAACAAAAACAAAAGTTAGTTAAATTTGGATAGTCTAGCGAGAAACCGTAATTCTGATAAACTCATTATCAATTCAAATATACACGTGTACGTATAGATTACGGTGAGTTCAATAAAATTGTAATAATACTGATTTTGTGAACATTAAAATATAATTTTAGTTAAAATTACAAAAATTCATTGTAATTCAGCCGACTTTTACCGTTAATTCAAACATGCAGAGTTAAAAAAGAAGAAAGATGAAGATATTGTTTGCTCACCCAATTACATGTCCACCACCATTGTAAACAGCTTGAGAAATCAACCCCATCAAACCAATGCTCCCTCCTCCATAAACTAAATCAATATTTCTTGACACCTTTGAATGTATATCAAAATACAATAAAGTTAAGAACTAAACACCATATCATCATATTAATATTATATCCATTTATATCATATAGACTAAGAACTAAAGTACAACAAATATATGCAAACAACAAAACTCAAGAAAAATAAAATAAAGAAACTAATTAAAATGAAATCTTATAAAAAAAAAGTTGTATATATATAGTTCATGATGATGAAATAAGCAAAATGAAAAATTTTAAAAATTAATAATTACCAATTCTCTTCCAAGTTCAATAGCAGCATCCTTATAGCTAGTTTTGTTACCAGGACTACTACCACAAAACACACAAATTGTCTTAAACTTTGATAACTTCATCTCATTCTCTCTCTCCATTTTTTTTCTCTCTATGTTTATTTTTTGTTACACTCTCTCTCTCTCACCTTTGATTACAAAGTGAAGAGAAAAAGAAGAATTTGACAAAATGGATATGAGTGGTTGATGGTATAAGCACGGTTATATTGCTATATATAACATCAAAATAAGCATAAGTTTGAACACGTATTCACCACCACCACATCATTAAAATGATGCTGACTTGTCTATAGGGAACCAAAGGAAAACTTGATCTAATGTCTTATGTGTTTGTGTGTTTCTACTTTAATTAACTTGGTCCCCCTCTATCATCATTCATTCAAAAAAATCTATAAAACTAAACACAATCCGTGGTCTTATGTCAATATCATTGTGTTTTTATTTTATTTTATTTTATTTTTCCTTTAAGTAACATTGGTTCCTCAATATTTCATAAGTACAATTTAGATGATAAAAAATTACAGTCACATATGACTTATGACACCTAACTAACAGAAAGATTTGCTATACAGATAAATTTAATGCTGCAATTTATTGTCCGTCTATCCTTTATTCAAATGTAATTATTATCTTATATATAATAATAGATATAAAAAAAAGCTTATAAAAAAATGTAATTTTTTTTTTTAAAATTTAACCCCCACTTTCTTAAGACTGTTGTGTACTACTCACACATGTTGCTTTGACCTTATTTTTCTACTAATAAATAAAAATAAATATTAACATATAAGATGTTTTTTGATTCGTCTCGATGAGTATTTTCAAAATATTAAATTTTTATATTTTTTATTATTATGCAATTAAAAATATTAATCAATAAAGTTATACATTGGCGTGCGTGAAACAGTCAACTGTGTTAGTTAAATTGAGACGGAGAGAGTATGTTCTTCTAAACAATTCATCGTATATAAAATTCTTTAGTGATGTATCCACCAATAGTTAATCTTGAATTATAGATTCGTTTAATTGTTGACACACATTTTGGAACGCACTGTATGTGATGAGCTCGTGAAGCCCTATCCTATCTTGTTTGTTCTTGCTTGAAATTGAAAACATTGTCAATTCCAAATGGAATAGGTATCTTTCTTTCATCTAGGTTGACTTGTTTAAATTTGCCATAATCCACTACTACTAATTAATCATCTCCATCCATCCACCAACTCCTCTCTTTCTCTCTCTACCTGACACTGTTCATTATAATTCTGAAAAATCATCATGATATACACATTATAGTGCATTTGCCAAGACATATCCTCTACTACTACTATCAATTATAGTGTCTTATTGTCTAGAGATGATATTAAATTCTTATATAATGAATAATTCAGCGGACTGTTTTCTGTATATTATTGTATAATTTTAATTATTAATATTTTTAATTGTATAATAGTAAAAATTATACAAGCTTAATATTTTAAAAATATGCATCAAAATAAATTCAACAGTATTATATGTTAATATTTATTATTATATAATTAGTAAAAAAATAAGATCAAAATAAGAATGTGAATAGTGCATATAGTCATACTAGGTTACTCATTTTGAGACTGAGGGACTGTATAAGTTTACATTTAATTAAAAAAAATTAATATGTGTCCTTAAAAATCATGTATTCAATTTTTTAGAAAATATTAAGAAAACAATTTTTTTTTAAAATCATGAAAATTGAACATTCAATATTTTATGCAGTAAATAATTTACATCATTAGATACAAAATTTCAATAGTTGGTTACCTTAAAACGCATGTTAATTTGGCTTTTTTTTAAAGTTAAAATATTATCTTTTTAATATAAAATTTTCGCTTTTTTTGTTCAAAAAAAAAAAAAAAATCGCTTTTTAAGTTTTGTAACCTTTTGTCAAAAAAAAAAAAGTTTTGTAACCTATTTTCGATCAATTTTTTTTCCTTAACCTATTATATCTTTAGGACACTTTTCCGGAAAATCCTTTACTTAATTATTATTCCGAGACATGTTTTTCTAGTGATGGCAAAAAAATCGGTACTCCCAAATATATGCGGATAAAATTCGCCACATGCACGAGATAGATAGTTTAATGGATATCCGCGGATGAAATAAATTAATGGATATTTTTATCTTATAAAAAAATAATCTTCTCATATTTTTATGTTTCCTCTTCATATTAAATAGAGAAAACTTTTCAAGTTCTTTTTTCATCTTTTGAGGTAAAAAATTTCATCATCTTACAATTTTTCATTTACGATAAAAACAAAATCCTAATTTGCAATTTCATCCATGAATATATGTAAATATCTGCAGATACCTCAAAATTCGTGGAGTACCCGATTATCGAATATTTTCACAGATATGAAGCAGACACATATATCATATTTATCCAATAAAGTAGACACGAATATCATACTATCCGCCTTATGGATATCCATTTACATAATTTTCCTTATGTGGTTATATCCAAATCACAAAAGTATAAACCGAAGAAACATAGCAAATTATCTCTAAACACACAACACATTGCAACAAACAAATTAGGAGTGGACTTAAATTTGTTTATGATTTAGTTTTTAATTAACAAAATCATATTCATTTATTTAAATTTAGTGTATAAATTCAAAATCATTAAAAATAAAAAATAAATCTCCAAACAAACTCACAGTATTCATGTTGATTGACCTAAATTGACTTAAGTTACCCCCCTTTGAAAGATCAAGAAGAAAAAGAAATTGTGAACGGCTTAGATTGGAAGAGGAGAAAAAGAAGTGGACATAAATTTATTTAAGTTCTAGTTTTGGTACGGTAACAATGTTACCTCATATTTTTGTTTTTTCGTTTTCTTTATAGAAATTTTCACTCTCTAATTAATAAATTTTTTGACCGATTATTAAATTTTAATTTTGTTGCTTGAAAAAAAAAATTCTTATTATATACAAGAGTAATGCTATTCGGTAAGAAATATCTCCTATATACAATATACAATCCATCATGGATTCGGTGTTCACATATGTGACACTAATTGATTTTTGTTCTTCAATATCAAATTAATAGTGTAATATGAACTAATATGAACTAAATGATCTCAATTAGTAGTTATTAACATAAACTTTACCAGGAGATAGAATATAATAACAAATATTTTTTTTGTAAGTAGTCTAGTTATAAAAAAATTTACCTTTAAGGTGGATACGTGTGATGTTTGAGTTTCGAACTCCGTCCTCCTACATATATAACATAATGTCTCTACTAACTGAGCGATGTTTACGGGACTACTAACAAATATTTTAAAACTAGTAATATATTAAACTTAACTATAAGCAAAGATTTAAAACATTTTTATTTATTTTTCATTTAAAAACAATTTGGTATTATATTTAAGAAGGATTCATGAGCCCTCAAGTTTGAATAATTTTGATGAATTCATCCGTGCAATAATAATAGATGTTCAGCATAGCACAAAGGGAGGACAAAGAGTGAATGAGTACTTTTTCTGGCACCAATATTACTTTATCTTATTCTAGAAAATAGATAAGAATAAGCATGAATGATTCAATCCCAACCATTCTTTGTGAAGAAAAAAACCAAAATAGTCCTTATATATTTGTATTTGTAAAATAAATAAATAAATAAAGAGTCTCATAAATAAAAGAGTCCTTTTACAAAATAAATTCTCTAAACCAATAAGAACTCGACGCATTGAAAAACCATCACACATTGGTTTAGCCATTTTTAGAATAAAAAACCTAACCATGATGTTACACTTTCTGTCTCCCTCATATATAACAAACTAGCCAAAAACTTTTGACTGTGTTATAATCAATTAACAACAAGTTATTTACGTATCACCAATTTCACATCTTTATTTTCAGATAAGATGTGTGGCACATTTTGTTGGCAAACATATTTTATTAGTCTTTTACTTTCTCTATTCTTTTGTTGGAGGAAAGCATTGCACTTTGTTTTTATTAAATAAGTATGTCCAATGAAATAATGATATGTGGGGTTGTCATTTAATTAATGCTCTAAGTTTGTTATAACTTGACTTTTCATCAACTTTAAGTAAGTGAATCAAATGAGAATTGCTCAAAGTTAATCACTAGATAAATCATCATCAGTCAAATATGGATTGCTAAGTTATATTATATATTATCTATGCCAAAATTTTATTTATTGGAGGAAGAAGCGTTAATACGGAAAATAGATTAGTGCACTATTATAGATTTGAATCATTCGATCTTAATTTGAAGGTTTGTATCCCAACTTTTTGTTTTGGACCGAAGTTAATTCCTTATGTGTTTTATAAAGATCAAACTATTGAGGTCATGTTTTTTTTTTTAAAATAGTTAAAAGTCAGCAATTAGTTGTTAATATTTATGTTCTTTTGCTTCATCACAACTTAAATATTTATATATCGGTTAACTCAAATCAATTACGACAGCATAAATGTAGGAGAAAATACCGGTTGGTTACATACATAAATGTAGGGTCGAGCATCGCCAAACTGTTAAAAACCGCAACTATTTAATTTGGACTAAATTCCGAGCATCTATATTTTTGGTTTATTCAAATGTTGGCTGGGTAGAATAGATTGGTTGTTACGGGTTGGATTGAAACCAGGGGCGGAGCCCTTAATGGGCTGGACAGGGCCATGGCCCGCCCCAGCTTTTTTTTTTTTCATTTTTTTTACGTATTATGTTACATATATCTACAAGCGGTGTTGTTATCACTTGTTTTTACTTGGCCGAGTGGTTGAGATATGCGCTCAGCAGCTTCAATGTCTTGGGATCAAGTCCTGGCTGCAATTGTTTCCTTTTTATTGAATTTTTTCATAGAAAAAGAATATTAGTTGTTGTAAAGTTCTTATTATTGCATTTTTATTGAATATTGTTTTATATGATTATTATGTTAAAGAATATTATGTTAGATTATTTTAGTTTTTCTTAAATTTTATATGATTATTTATAAATTTAATTTTCCTTAAACTTAATACGATTCATACATTTTATTTTTTTTGAAAAGACGATTTATATATTTTTAACTCCTATAAAAAAAAATTTGGCACCATTACGGCCCCCCCTAACGTTTTGCTCTAGCTCCGCCACTGATTGAAACCTTGTTGTTACATCTAAATCTCCATTGATCCAGAAATTCATATTTCACATACTTCAATATTAACTCGTACACAATAATAGATCAAGTAGATGAAAAGTAGAAATTTAAATAGATAAAAAAATATTAGAGTATCTTTTTCGCATATCATTCATCAACATATTACAAGTTTCTAAAATATAACATTTATCTCAAAGATGGATAAAATCAACAAAGCAAATAGTATAAGAGATTGAGAGAGAAAGAAATGTGCTCGAAACCTATGAAGCATGTACTCCTAAAATGGTGAAGAATATAGAAAAAATATATTGCCAGTTGAAGAATCTTAAAATATTTTAATTTTTTTATTATATTTCAATTATCTCTCTCACTTTTGACGAAAATAGTTGAGACAATCACTACAAGAAATAAGATTTTTGGCAGCGACTTTTTCGCAGCGACATTCAAATTGTTGATAAAAATATACATATAGTAACAACTAATTAAACTTGTTGTTATAAGTTAGTCTTTTTCTCAACAATTACATTATCGCTGGGAAAAGTTAATTATCTCAACAATAATTATTATTGTCGCTAATAGTATAACTTTTTTGCATCAACCTTGTAAAGTCGCTGGGAAACCACTCAATTATTATTTTTTATATATTATCTTTTATTATGGTTTCTGTTCCTATTTTAATGCGTAAATTTCTTTTAACATAAAATTATTATTTTTGTTACTATTTTTATGTTTTGCATCTTTTTTTTAATAATTACATTTAAGGATTAACAAATTAAGGTTTTTTTGTTCCTTTTAATATATTGTTAATAGAATAGAAATACATTATATTAATTTGAATATAATAAAGCAAGATGATTCTTTGACAAATTTTTCATTTGTCATCTAATGAGAATGCTTACTATTTTTAAAATTGCTATTAATAATAATATTTTTATGACTATCTTTAATTATTTTTTAATTATTTAATTTATTAATTTCTAACTACTTTATTTTTTATTGTTAATTATTAAATAGAATAATTAATTTAAATGAAAAAGGTTCATTTTTTTTATGTTATCTTTTAATTAAAAAGAAATCATGTTATTTGGGATTTGAGATACACATGATCTTTTTTGTTTGTTTGTTTTCTATTTATAGGCAATGTTAGTTGTTAGTATTTACAATGTTTTTTTTTGTTTTTTTTTTAATTCTAGCTAATTGAAAATTAATATTTGTACGTTTTGACTAATTGGATGGACATAAACATTTAACTGACGCCTAAAAAGGTTCAATTGTCATCTATTAATTATTTTTTTACTAAATCTATTAATTAAATAGAAATTATGTTATTTGGGATATGCATGATTTTTATTCTATTTTTTTATACTAATTGGATATTTTTGTAACACCCTACAATTTAAAAATAGTTATTTATTTAGAATATAGTTTATTTAAGTGATTATGTGCTAAGTAAACTATTTGATAAATCAGAATTTATTTAATATAGTGAGAATATGAGAATTATTTGAAAGATAGAATTAATTAAGATATATTTTTGAATCATAGATATAATTTTGAAATACAGTATATTTTAGGAATATATCATCAAAATAAAAGATTTGGATTTTCATGAGGAATAAGATGAGAGTTTTTAGGGAATTAAAATAGAAACAAATCCGTTATGAATCTTGCTTGTTTTTAGGAAAAGAAAAACATAAACTTTCTCTATAAATGGAGCAAAATAACTTAGAATTAGGATTACCACAATTTACAAACAAAAATTTGTGTACCCTTTATGACCAAATAGTGGATTTCGAGAGCAATACTAAAATACTCATAACTTTCTCATCCGAAGTCCGAATTCGATTTCGTTTGTTGCTGAACGACCGTAGGAGCAAGGGCACAGTAGATATCCCAATTTAGCTGGAGAAAGTTTCTGCAAATTCTAGGTAAAGGGGGAGATTGTTCATGCATAGGGGTAGTGTTGACCATAAGAATAGTCGAGGGGACCTTGCCCTCCTTCCGTTTTCCCTTGTTTGTTTCCCTTTTCTTTTTAATATTTTGATTCCTTTGAGTTTATGATTCATAATATGTTTTTATTGATTAATTCGTGGCTTTTGTATAATGGAGTTATGCTAGTTAGGATGTAACTAATTGAGAGGAATCAAATAACAACATAGTAAAGTTAACTAATATTATGGATAGTTACTTACTAATTATTGTTATAATAATTCATATGTTACTTCTTTTTCTTTATTTTTTTTTTGGTACAATAATTCATATGTTACTTTAATTCATAATATAATAGATTATTTTTTTATCGCATTAATAACTTGCCTTTGAATAGTCATTACTAAAAGAAAAAGTCGCGGTTTTCTTTTTCAGTTTTCTTTGAGTTTGTTGTGTTTTTCAGGTTTGTTAAGTTTTGTCACACAAATGAAGATTTTAAACAGTTGTTCCTGTAAGTTGAGTTATAACAAGCTTTTATGACTAATTAAGAGATACAAAGAAGGGAGCTTATGAATGGAGACCGTTTTTGCAAGTTTTTCGAGTAGGAAATATGTTGTAACAAGCTTATTTCGAGTAGGAAGCTTATCTGACTATATTTTAAAGATTGATTTGTTATCATTAGATTGTTATCTTTATGAATTGTATTATTATGATTTTTAAAACACTTGTTTGTTATCTTTAAATTGATCTATTTCACAAAATATATTGGGAAATAAATTTGTTGGTTTATGTTGTATATCTTTTATTGTGAATCTAATTTATTGGTTTATGTTGTATATCTTTTATTTTTGGAAAATATAATATATTCCAACAATTTTTATTGTTGAGGTAAAAATGATATAACAATAATTTATATCGTTAACAAAAAATAACTATTTCGCTGCGAAAAGCATTAGTTATAGCAGCGACATTAATTGTCCTTGAAAAACAATTTTTTTCGTTGCAAAAAACACATTTTATTCCAGCGACAATAATTGTTGTTGCAAAAAACATTAGTAATGACAACGACAATAAATGTTGTTGCAAAAAATCACTAGTTATGCCAGCGACATTAATTGTTGCTAAAAATACTAGTTTTGTCAGCGACATTAATTGTTGCTGCAAAACACTAGTTATGGCAGCGACATTAATTGTCCTTGCAAAACTTTTCGCAACGGCACTTATGGCAGCGGCATGCAGCAACATTTTTTTTGCTGCAAAAAACACTTTTTGCAGCAACTTTGCGTTTTTGGCAGCGACATTTGTCGCTGCCAAAAACGATATTTCTTGTAGTGAATGGACAAAAAAAGTAAAATTTCAAAGTATGATGATAATAAATCACTTAAAAATAAATTTTCTAATATTTTATAGGCTAAACTACATATTTGGTCCCTTATGTTTATTTTAGGTTTCAATTTGGTCATTTACATTTAAAAAATTTCAATTTGGTCGCTTACGTTTATTCTAGGTTTCAATTTGGTCCCTTCCGTCAGTGTTTGCACATGTGACAGACAGTTTGCTTACGTGGCAGAAAGTTTACACACGTGGATTGACACCTGGACACGTTGACACGTGTCCAATTGAAACAGTGGAACAGTGGAATCTGACGGAAGGGATCAACTAATACAAACGTTGATAACGTAAGGGATCAAATTGAAATTTTTTAAACGTAAGATATCAAATTAAAACTTTTTAAACGTAAGTGACCAAATTGAAATATAAAATAAACGTAAGGGATCAAATATATAGTTTAGCCTATTTTATATTAACGTACCTTACCTTAAATTTTATAAAAATGGTTGTATTCGATACCAGTATCCGTACCAGTTACCGGTACCATACCCGCACCTAGGCAACATAGCTTGAAACCAAAGAAAATAATAATAATTTAGTGATTGCTAGGTAGATTTATGAAGAGATAGATTTTTAGCCGTCTATATACAACGATTTATGATCAATTTTTTTATAATTTTTAACCTAAGACCTAAACTATATCCGATTAAATACTTTTATATATTGACGGTTATATCGATTTTTAGTCAGGTTACAGATTCGTGGTCAATCCTACATAAATGTGTGAAATGTGTGGATAAATAGAAGTCGGTATTAAAACATGCTTTGATTTTCCCTTTTTTGTTGGAGTTGTGAAAGGAGGCAAATGTCATTATCTACGTGCATTTGCAGGGCCAATGAATGATTGAGTTTCTTGCGCACCAAAATGGTGGAATCCTACTAGGATAATAATCCATCCACATACAAGTTAGTAATCCATGTATCCAACCTTTACAATTGTGTGGTGATTTTTGGACACTACTTTTTTATACTCCCTTTATAAGCTTCTCTCATTTCGTCTAGTCACATTTTTGCTGACCAATTTTGGCCACCAACAATAATTTTGGTCATATTTACTAGAATATGGACACATGTAATTAAGCTAGTTTATATTCGACGTTTGTTATGTGTTATTTTATTTTATATTGTTCTGTTTAATATTTATTTTTTATAAATTAAACGAATCCAAAAAGTTTATCTCTACGTCTATGTCAAACTCAAACCAACCATACTTTTTTTAATAAACAAGTCTAAGTTTGTTTTAGAAATCAGTTTAACTAAAATATCAAGTCATTTGATATAAAAAGACATTTTAGACCTACTAAGACAGTCCACTTAAGTGTGTATATATATAATAATTTTTTTATTCTTATATTTATTAGTTAATTAAATGTTATACTCATAATGAAATAATAATTTTGCTACATTTTTCAAAATTAATTTAAGTTCATTAGGCTACATTAATTTTCCGCATACTTAAAACTATTATTATAAACTATAGTTGAAATATTATCAAATTATTTGATATGTAATAGTTAAATATCAAATTTGCACTTAATCTTGTTGATGTATTAATTCATTAGTTTTTTTTTAATCGCAAAAATTATTATATATAATATACAATAAGAATAAGAGAAAGTTCATAGCACAAAGGGGTGCCAAAAGTACATCCCGTCAACATTTAACAACCTCTAAAAAACATACACAGATCTACAAGAAGGCACACCAAAAGCAAAACACTTATAACCCACACCCACCATCATAAGAAGATCCGAAGACCTCTAAGAGAGAGAAAGAGACAATGATCAACCACCAAGAAAGACATACATAAGATGTCTTCAATCAACCAGATCTCACAAAGATCCAACTCAACATCCAGACATACTCTACTAGTTCCAGCAAAAAACATCGTGCATGCCCCACCCATAAAAGGAACAGTAGAATTAGAGTTTTACCTAAGAACCATTTTCAAGATGAAAGTTTCAAACTATTGATCAGACACTCGGTAAAAAAAGTACATGTTCCGATAAGAAAACGTCATTTCGAGAGTTCCAAATAATTTACTCAATAGTTTGTCAAATTAACATTCATCCCATTATGTTTTACCTACTCATACCCATGCCTAAGAAACCTCAAAACACCCTAGGATATCACGAGGAGACATTCATTCAACACCCAACCACTTAAGGATAACAAACCAGATAAGTGAGATTTGAGTACAAGAACCGAACAAATGATCAGTTAGTATTAATTCATTAATCTATTTAAATATATGTTAAATTACTTATTTAAATAGGTTTATATTAAATAAATTTTTAGTTAGACATATAGATTATATAAAATCTTTGAAAGGTCATATTCACACACATACACACAAAAAGGGAAAAAAATTTATGTTGTAAAAATTCACACTATTTTGATGCTATATTGTTAATTATGACCGTCCAATTTAAAATTAGTGGTTGAGATTTGGCTAGAATCTAATATTATGTATAACAGTGAAATTCTGTTACGATAGGTAATCATGAGTGGGGTTTGATTTCGGTGATGATTGGGGGTGGACGGAGCCTGGTGGTTGTTTGGATCTGTTCTTGGCCTTGGTTTTTTGTCCTAGTAAGCTCGAAAGGGCTAGGTGCGTAGACACTCCGTATTGACGGATGTGGTTGTTTTATCGTACCTGCAGGACGTATTGGGGTGGGAGAGGTGTTGGATGGTTAATGCCGAGTGTGAGTGGATTCACTATGATACGAGAGTTTTGACCATTTTAAACCTGGTGAGGTTTGCAGGACTCTTTGAGTCGCTGAGGGGTGTTCAAATCTGTTGAGATTTGCAAGTCTCTGGTATCTTGGTCGAACTCTACTGCATTGGTGTTGATTGTCGGTTCCCTGCCTTCCGGTGTCCCTCGACCTTTGACCTTTGGGGCTGCCTTCTAGTTCCTAATGGGCCGAGTAATTTTAATTTGAGTTCGGAAGTTAGTGCCTAGTGGTGTCTCATAGGGTCGGGTAGGGGTTTTTTCTGGTTGGTTTAGTGAATCATTATTGGTGTAGGGGAGGGTTGGGGTGATGATTTGGTGTATTGTTATTTGGTATATGTGTTTTATCACTTTACCTTTGTTTGTATGTTTCTCAACAATTCCTTACACTTCTTGTGGATGAATTGTTCATTAATAAAATTTAGCCGATTCAAAAAAAAGTAATCATAATCCCATAAAAAGCCTATAAAACTACATAATACAAACCATCTAAACTTAAATATTTTAACTAGATTTGAGACACGAGTTTTGCAAAATTTAACTCTAGAATAAGAAGCATATAATTGCCATGCATATTCATACTCTATATGAGCGTAATTTTTTTATCAAATAGTTTAGTGGTTAGAAATTTCACATTTAAAATTAATAGTTGGGATGATCAGAATTCAAACATCGACTCCATAATATATAATTCAATAGTTCTGTCAACCGAGCTAAACACACTGAAGAGAGTAATTAGATACTCCCTCCGTCCCATTTTAAATGACTTTTTTGACTTAGTGTACTATTCATTTGACTGCTTTGACCTTATTTTTCTACTAATATATACATGCAAATATTAGCATATGAGATATTGTTTGATTTGTCTCGACGAGTACTTTCAAAATATACCATTTTTATAATTTTTAATAATAGATAATTAGAGATATTAACGATTAAAGTTGTGCATTTGCAAACGTGTCAGTAGTCAAACAGATCATTTATTTTGGGACAGAGGGAATATATATTAGGGTCATGTTAACGTGTGCCTTAAAGACACATGTTAAGTACCTAAAAATAGAAATATAGTATTTAATGATATAAAAAATTTAAGGCACAAGTTAACATTTCTATATATTATATGTTTGTTTATTGATTAAAAAGAATAACTAGGTACGGTTATTATTGACATAAAATTAAGCGGTCAATATGATTGGAGGTGCGAATTGAAGTACTCAATTGGTCACATTCATAATAAGAGTGCAAGAGTTTCCTTTTCGGATAAGGCACACATCTCTTTCATCGTATTGTCCACGCAAGTTATAGTACTCTATTACACCCATATCCCACCAATGCAAATGTACTATTTGTTAGAAGAAAAAACAAGGATCAATTTCGTCCTTAAATTATATACGTGAGGCTTATGTATGTCTTCCTAACTTGTAAAAATTTAAATTATCAGGTTTTTTCCTTGGGGATAGTTAGGGATCGGTTTGGTTTGGTTTTTGAGAAAAATCAAATTGAACTGAACCAAACTGTTTTCAAAATTTATAATAATTAAATCGAACTGAATTGTTTGTTTTTAAAACCGAACTGAACCAAACTGTCAAAGTGGTTCAGTTTTATGGTTTTAAACCAAACCATAACTAATTTTTCACTAAAAAAACTGAACCATGAAACAATTTGGTTTTAAAACTGTTGGTTATGATTCAATTTTTTTTGTTTGGTTTAGTTTGACTGTTCAGTTTGATTTTTTGGTTTATTTTCCATCCCTAAGAGTAGTATAATGCCAAATTTTAATGGTTGATTTTTCAGTTTTTTTAAAGGGGTTGATTTAATATTGTAACTTAAAAACTTGTTTTGCAATTCTTTTTGAAGAAACTTGTTTTGTAGTTTTTCATAACATGAAAAATAATTCATACTAATAAATTTAGGGAAAAAAAGAAGAGCGGTGCTTTGAATTTTCAAGATTTTGTTTTTGACAAAACTTTAATAAATTGAATATGGTGATATTCCTCTCTATGATGTTGATAGTGAAAGGCAAATTTGCAAGCCATTAGCCAATATCCATACTTGGAGACGGGTTGTCTCCAGTTGCAAAATAAATGCAGGAGGTGCAGTTCACATATTCACCATTCATTATATTATTTTATTATATAAATTACTGTTCATAGTTTAAATAGAAGGTCATGATTGGACTGGATGAAAAAATAACAGAAGAGGTCCCATACTTGGTGCTTTCATTAATTTTTTTTGTAGAAAAGTTTTCTCTTTACTTTTCAACCACCATGCATCTCCAAGTGTTATCGAAATTAATTAATTAATCTCGTACTAGTTTTTTGACTTCATCTAGCTTCCAATAAATTAAGGCATTATATTCAATAGGGATTCACTTGTGAGTTGTGTGATTCCATTTATCAATTACTTAACTATGCATACATTTTACATTTGATTTGTTAGAAAATAATAGTGTGGAGAGACGATTCTAGTTGTCATATGTTTGATTTTAAAACTATTTTTTGATTGAACAAATTATGAGGAGGGTAAAAAACGGGACAAATTTTTTTTATCCCCACTAACCCTTTTAATTAGACCTTATTTCACATTGGTCATAACTCATAAAACTTCCCGAATGAATCATGTTAATCTAATACAATATAAGAAAGTTGTTGTCCTTGGAGAGGACAACAATAACCTTGCTTAATATGTTGCCACTTGGCAAAAGTGGGGGTATTTGATGTCCAAAAAAATTGTAACTGAACTAAATGCTTTTTAAACCAAGCCACTTTTGTATGTAACCAAGCCATATTTCAAGAGTTGTGAGAGACCAAGATGCTTTCATATGAGCCATACTTGGAATATAACCAAGCCGGTTGGGAAAATAATCAAGTTGCTCTAAATGTAGCATGTGACCTATCACAATCACTTTCATTTCCCATCTTCCAAAGCTGTCAATTTCAAATTTCAAATTTTTTTCCTCTTAACTAATTTGAATTTCAATATATACTCATATTCAATTTACTTTCTCTCTTCACTTCTTAATCTCATTTTATTTTATCTTTCTATATTCTCTCTCTTTCTCATCTTTCTATTCTCTCTCTGTCTAATAATTTTATTTTTTTTCTTTTGCAGGAAACTTAAAAAAAAAACAAGATGAAGAAGATGCACGCAAGAAGACGAAGAACAACACCACATTTTCTTTACCTATTTGTCTTTTTGATTATATTTCTAACCACAAGCTATATCAAAGTCAAGATATGCAAAACAAATTTCATATTTTGTTATTAAACAATTTTCTCATAGTACTCCATTTTTCTTTCCCTTCATTTCAATGGGTAATAACAATATTTGTTGTTCTCTAATTTTTCAGAGAATACAATGAAATAGAAGAAAAGAAGAAGAAAAAAAAAAGACAAAGCTTGCTGCAAATAAAAGTGAAGTGTTGAAGAGAAATCAAGTTACACAGCAAATGCATGTATCCTTTTTGATCTAATCTTTCTTTATTTTATATTCTATATTAATCTTTGGTCAAATCTTTCTTGCTCAAAAACAATATTTTTTACAAAATTTCTTTATTCTTTCCAATATTTGTTGTCTCCTTGCTCTGTCACACGTGGGAGAATAGAGAGAGAGTCTATTCACTTTTTATTTTTATTTTAATTTAATAAATTAAATAAAAGGAGTGTAGAAAAGAAAAAATAAAAAATAAAAGAACATGTATGGTAAAGGATTTTTGTCAAAAGAAAGACTGGAACAACTTTTAAAAATTTAAGAAAATTATTGTTATTACACTATGAAAAACAAATCTAACACAGTGAAAGCAATCTTCATCAAAATTTATATTTATACAAAATGAAAACATATCAAAAACCTTTGCTGAATATACATAATAAAATTACAAAGGCTAAAAACGGTAAGATACAAACTCCAAACTCTAATTTTTGGTTGTTATTGTTGCATGTATGAGACAACTGAAGAAGAAGTTTGAGTTTTGTTCCTCAGATAGTAAAATAAGTTCAAAAGAGAGCTTACAAGAAAAAAGTTATGGACAAAACTCCATGGTTGAGTTTGAAAATTGCCAAAATGGTTGTTTTTGTAATCGGAGAAATTGATTGATAGTCTTGCTATGGCCGATAGAAGCTGGATGGAACTGAGGCGCAAAATAAAGGGGTGGCGGCTGCTAGGGTTGTGTAAAGGAGGAGATGAATTTTTGAAGAACATTTTTTTACAATAAGTTAAGAGAGAGAAAAAAGATTTGCAAATAAAATGGGTGGTGGTGTGTGGTTTACGGTTTACATTACATACTCCACCACAAAAGAAAACTATTTTTTTAAATCTTTTTCCATGTATATGTGGGCCATTATTTTGAACTTCAAATAACAATTGAATTTAGTTAATTTTCAATTTTATTCTTTCCCAAAATAAAAAGTACTTGCATAAAAAACAAAAAAAAGTATTGGGAGTATAATTTAGTCTTAAAAAATAAAAAGTATCACCAATAAAATTGATTTGACTGAGATTTATTTACAACCACAAAACACTCACCAATAAAAGCTAGCGTGTAGCATAGTAAAACTGACTGACAAAAAATTTATTAATTATAGTAGTACATGACAAATGAATACAATGGGCAACGAGACAAATGAAGAAATAAGAAATGTGTGGGATGTATTGAGGATGAAGAAAATCAATAAAAGAAAAGTGAGAAAATGTAAAAAGGAGATTGAGACAAATGAGTGAAGGAGAAAGTATACTAAATAGATTATATGGGGATAAAATACGATAATGATTCAAATACAGGAAATGACCATATATTGGATAAATATGTTATCACTTATGGGACAAATTAACTGGTAAATTTTTTGGTGAACTCAAATAAATTATACATTGGACAACAAATAACTGATAAATAACCATATATTAGATAAATATGTTATCATACGGGAAACATTTAACTATAATGTACTAAATAAATTATACATTGGACAAAATATACTATGACATACAGAAAAAATTATAAGTGATACAATTTTTAAAATAACTATCATATAAATAATAATGTACTAATACAGGAAACATTTAAATATAATGAACTAAATAAATTATACAGTGGACAAAATATATTATCACTTACCGGAAAAATTATAAGTGATAAAATTTAAAAAATAACTATTATATAAATAATAATATACTAATACGGGAAACATTTAACTATAATGTACTAAAATTTGCAATTATCATATAAAATTTAGGATTTAACAATATGCAACTACTTAAATAAAATTGCAGTTGTAAAAACTTAATTGCAGTTGTATAAATTTATAAATTACATATAATTTTTTCATCAAGTTGTAACTTTAAAAATTGGTAACTAAAAATAAATAAAAACGCGTAACGTTTCAACCCGTCCGATAGGACGGGTTATCTACTAGTGAGAGAATGAAAAGAGTTATTTGGGGGGGGAATTTTTTTTCTTTTGCGAAAAGAAAAATTCAGGGGTAGAAAGAGAACAAATCCAATATAGTTGGAGCACTGAAAAAGACAATGAGCTATGAAAATGAAAAGCTCTCTTGTTAAATTGCAAAGATTATTATTTGGACTCTGACTCTATTCGGGCAAAGTTATTGTCCATAAATACAATCCTTATGGATGGTCCACAAGCTAATCAAAACACAACAGCTTTACTCATGCGCCCCCCAATTTACTCGTGCGCCCCCATATTACTCACACACCCCCAAAATTTCTTGTGCACCCCCAAATTACTTGTGCACCCCCCAAATTACTTGTGCACCCCACAAATTTCTCGTGCACCCCCAAATTTCTAATGCACCCCCCAAATTTCTAATGCACCCCCAAAATTTCTCGCACACCCCATTTGACTTTTGCCTCTCAATTTTATTTTTTTGTCCCCTCCACATTTCTATCCTAAACCATTTTGCTGTGGGAATGATTTCAGAGATATACACTAAAAAACCATTAAGTGCATAAGATGGCTTTGGAGTACAACCCTATAATTAGAATAGAAACAATAATTGTGATTTAATGGTTTCGATTGTCTTATATGAGAAACCAAAATTATTGTTAAATGGTTTTAAATAATGATTATAATTGTACAAAAAAAAAATAATGATTATAATAAAAAACCATTAAACCATTTTGCTGTGGGAATGATTTCAGATGGTTGTAGTAAAAAACCATTAGGTGCATAAAATGGTTTTGGAGTACAACTCTATAATTAGAATAGAAACAATAGTTGTGATTTAATGATTTAGATTGTCTTATATGAGAAACCAAAATTATTGTTAAATCATTTTAAATAATGATTATAACTGTACCCAAAAAAAATAAAAAATAATGATTCTAATTATATGTTGTACTTCAAAACCATCTTATGCACTTAATGGTTTTGGAGTGTATATATCTGAAACAATTCCCTAAGCAAAATGGTTTAGGCTAGAAATGTGGAGGGACAAAAAAAAAATTTGGGGGCACAAGTCATCTGGGGTGCGTGAGAAATTTGGGTGGTGCATGAGAAATTTAGGGGGTGCACGAGAAATTTGGGGAGGGAGGTGCACGAGAAATGGGGGGAGGGTGCACGAGAAATGGGGGTGCACAAGAAATGGGGGAGGGGGTGCGCACGACATGTGGGGGGCGCACGAGTTACTTGGGAGGTGCGTGAGAAATTTTCCCTCACTTATGGATGGTCCATAAGCTTGGCTTATGGACAATAACCACACCCACTCTATTCCTCTATTGGGGATTTAGTTTTCGCACCCTGTTACACTCGCACCCCCTGATGTTCCCAATTTGCCCCTCTCATTATTTAGAAAGCGAATGTGTAAATAGTAAAAAATTGGGGAAAAAAGAGTTCGCTTTTTAATAGCAAACTGAGTTCGCACTAGAATGCGAACCTTATAAAAATCAATTTTTTTTGTCCTCTTCACCATTCTTTCATCTCCCGTGAAATAACTTTGAATGAAACACAATTCACAAGTTAAAATGTGAACCATTCATTCACCTAACTTTCTATTTTCTGTCAAACTTATCAACTCTCGTAGCCTTGATGCATGTCTATTGTAAGTGTAAATGTAAACTTCGTTATCTTTATTATATACATTACGAGATTCTCATGAAGCTTTCTCGTGCATTCTCAATAGTAATTGTTTATGTGACATTCAATTAGAGCTTCTTAATAGTAAAAATACGCATTGACTAATTAAAATTTGAATTTCGACTAAGGGTTTTTTTTTTCTTCATATTATGTGTCTATCGCACTTTCATTATATTACATATGGCTGATGAAATATATGGAAAATCTAAAATAAATTAATATAATTTTGATTTTTTGTAATGTATGTTATTTTAAACTTTTCATAACCTTCGTTCGAACTTTTTAAACTTTCCATAACCTTCAAAAGAAAAATAACAATAATAAATATTATTGAAAAAAATAAAAATTATCCCGTGTTTATCATGAACATAATGTAAATTTTCTATAAAGAGTCGGCACAAGATGAAAATAAAATCGTGGTATATTTTAATTTTATGGGTACGGTCCCAAAAAATCTTAAGGCCATGAAAAATCAAAGTTTATTTTCTATTGAGAATGAAGTTTATAATTATTTTATATTTATAGGATCACTATATAGTTTTGGGGATGAAGATGAGATAAAAAATCTATCTCATAATAGTGTAAAATGGGAAACAAAGTAATACTCTTAATCTCGCTTTATTCTGTAACATCGTTAAATCTATATCATGCAAAACCTATCTCAATTTTACCTTAGAATTTTAAACCAAAATAATCAAATAATATATCAAAATAAACATATAAATAATATTAAAAAAGAAAATAATCCAGTGCACGGCACGGGCTAACATACTCGTATCAAATAAAGTAACAATTCAGTATAACTATCTTTACGGTGTGTGATTGATCGATAATGTCGCAACCGCTTCTGTAGCAAATTAAAATATGATATAAGATAGTGACCACATTTTTATAAGGCTCATTAGTTAAAGTGTAAATGTGTAAATTGAGTTCCAACTCTAAATAGTGAACTGTGTTTTTGTTCGCTCTCTAAGTAGCAACCTTTGTTTCAGTTCGCACTTTAATTAAGTAGCAAGAGATAATATTTTATACTCAAACTGAATATAAATGAAAAAAAATTCATGAAAAAAAGAATTCATTTTCTAAATAGCAAGATAAATCTGTACCTAAACTACCACTGTTATACACTTATACAAATGATGTTAACTAATGTAGCGTCACCTTACGACCTAGTTATTATTATTAGAATTTTTTATAATTGGATAGAATTTGATGTTCTTAAAGGAAAAATTCAATTCAATTAAAATGAAACCGAATTGTTTGCTTTGGCATAGGATTTATTTGTTGACTCATTCTTCAAGTACGCTCTTCAAGTACGCAATACAACAACAACAACAACAACTTGGTTGGTACCAATCAGTTGGATATATCAGTTCATTCACACAGAGATCATGAGTAAGTTAGTTAGTTAGTTACTAGATCCAAACTCATCATCTGTACAACAGAAACACAACACAACAAACTTAGATCTCTGGATCATCATATTCATGATGAGCGGTGGCGTATTCAGTAAGTTAGATCCAGACATTATAACATTCCATATCCTTCCACACCTTGACGGCAAAACCTTAATCATATTATCTTCTGTTTCTTCCCAATTCAACAACTTGATCTGCAAAAACAACAACAACTCAGAAAATCTATGGCGTAACGTTTGCACCTCCACATGGCCTTCCTTGCTCACCACCCGGAAAGTGCCAGACTTCCTTTGCAATCGCATCTCCAAATTTCCAGGTGGTTACCGTACCTTCTTCTCCGATGTTTTCCCTCCCATTCACTCACCTCTCAACATTATTATTAATCCTCCTCCTTCCCCTCATCCAAATATACGTTTCTACTACGCCGTAGATATATTCTTACATGGACAACCATATCCTTTCTGTTCACATGCCTCTCAACCCATACAAACATTTGAATTTCTAAATACACGTAACCCGTCGGTCAACGGTCGTGGTTTTGAATTTGGGTTGTATCGCCCAAGGCATGAGTCGAAGGAATTTATTAAGGTAAAGAAAAAAGGGTATGAGGAATATTTGAAACAAAATTTGACATTCAGTTGTGTTGTTATCGAAACAAATGTAACAAAGCGTGCTGGGAGCTTGTTTACTCCTGGCTGTAAACCTGTTTCGGTCCAACCAGCTTGGATGCGGGGGAGAGTTAATGTGGTTTTCGAGACTTTGCTGCCGAGTCTGTCTAATTTGTATACTCAAATGGTCATTTGTCGGACAAAGGTCGAGTGCGATTGGCTAGGTGACGCAGAAGATAAATTCTGCGTCAAATCCGTTTGCTCTACATTCACGGACATGAATGGAAAACCTGTGAAGCACAAACACGCTATCATCATAATCCTCAATGCTATTGTAAACGGAGAGAGGAAGAACAACAAACAAAACTAGCTAGTTTCATGAACTGGACGGCCGGCCGGCCATGTTTCCCAAGGGAGGCCGCCAGTCGAAAAAGGGTAAATTATTGACTTATTTTTAAATTTATAAGAAATAATAATATATATAAATAAATAAGAGAGGGGTGATCTTAGATTCCGGTTTTGTGTGATTGTTGATGGCTCAATTATTTTGAGTTGTACCACATGTGACTTGTATGAACCATGGTAGCCCATGCTCCTACGAATGTGAAGTGCAATCTCTTTTGTGTTGGTCCAGTAAGGGGAATTGAGGATGTGGTGCTTGAATTTTTCAGGTTCTAGTTGAGCAGTATCTCTTAGGGTTCTGATAAGAGTATTAAAGAATAAAAAGAAAAATGATATTAAAGCTAGTAAGATTTATTAGTTGTCTAGTACGTATAAAAAAATACAAGAAATGACGAGTAAAAAGAATTAGTGTTTGCATCATATTCATACTGATAAGTAATAATAGAGTTTAGGTTAACAACTTTTGTTTCTCATCCTTTGTTCTTTACTGGTCTATTTTCTTTCATATCGTGTTGGTTAATTCATTGTCTAAAGGTCAATGATAAAATTCACATGCATTAATATACATATACGTCTAATTAGAATCAAACTTATGTAACTTCATCGGTGGCTTTATTGGAAAAAATATAGGTAAATGATAACTTATACTTTTCTCTTCTTGTAGTTTTTTACAAATTCTCATAATTAGAGATAATTTCATTCAAGATAAATTAGAATTTAACCCTTTTTATTATACCTTATTCCACATTGGTCATAACTCATAAAACTTCTTGATATGAATGAATCATGTTGAATTGAAAATGAAATCATCTCAAATGGAAACCAAATTGTCAGTCCAGTATTCAATGTAGACCAATATTGCAATCTAGTAATGGTTTCTCTTCTCACCCTTCAAATTTCTCTTTTCGCGTTGAAAAACTTTGAAAAATGTTTCCGATTTTTTTTTTTTCTATGTAATTTCTCCCCCCCTCCCACCAAATTGCCTTTATTTTAGGGGGGATGGCTTTTCTTTTGCCTAAAAACAATTCGGGAAACTTTTCCTAAAATTTTCTACGTGAAAAGAGAAATTTGATGGTAGGAAGAGAACAAATCCAATCTAGTTGAAGCATCGAAATGACAATGCATGAGCCATGAAAATGAAAAGCCCTCTTGTGAAACTGCAAAAATTATTCCGACTCTATTTCTCTATTGTCCCTTTTTTGGATGTACAAAAAATATAAACATTAATATGTCTATTGCCTTTTTCACTTCCAAAAAATTTCATGATTTATGGTTGTTTTTAAATGGATAAAGGTTAATCTCCCTCCATGTCTATAGAAAGCAATACAAACAATCTGCTTTTCTTGACAAAAAAATAAGTTGATTTCTATTTGTCTTTTGTTTTTACGTTATGAAAATCATGCTTTAGGCACATAACAATTAATATTAGAATAGATGGTTATGTATCGAATGGTAGATATTTGGATTTTTTAATTATTTGATCTGAGATTTTATGAGAAATATATATATAAGTTAAAAGCACAAATTATATAATACAATGATAAACTAAAGATATATCAAAAAACTCATTTTAGTGTCATTTTGTATAAACTTTTAGCTTATGAGAACTATTACCTTTTTTAATGTTTGATTCTTAAACGTAGTTCTAGTGATATGAAATCTAGTGAAGAGATTGATATGGTTTTTTGTGTTTTTGGTATTGCGAAATTTGATGAGATATAATTTTAGGGAGAAAGCTCTCCTCAAATATATGGTTATATGAAGAATACTAAAGTTCTTATTTTATTCATCATGCTTATGGCTCTATATATAGAGCTATAAATAAAACAAAATTCTAAATCATATCTTTTTAAAAAATAAACTAATCCTATAAATATAAATATTAAACAAATCATTAAAATTCTAAACAGAAATATAAATCATAAACCCTAATATTATTTTATTTCAAATATAAATCTAAACTATATTTAAATCTAAGATCTTCAAAAGATATTTAGGCATATTATTCTCAACACTCCTCCTTGACTGAATATCTTTTGTGCGTATCCAATCTGAGCTTCTTGAAAATTTATTCTTCTTCTTTTTATTCTTCTTCTTCTTTTTATCGCAAGCTTTAGTGTCTTTGTGCCTTGTGGACTTTATGGTAGAAACATTGCATTTGTTATGACTTTTAGGAGGTTTTTCACAAGCATATTCATTCTCCTCCTTAACTTGAAATTTCTTCAAAGCACCTGAATTTCCATGATCTTCTTTGAATTTAAGTTCTTTTTTCTCTTCAATAATATGATCATTCTTCATCAAATCTAAAACAAATCTTTTGCCTTTAATCTGAGATGTGATCACTTCTTTATTGTTTTGATCTTTAATCACACAACTTTTATTTTCAAATATCACTTTATAATTTTTCTCCAACAACTGAGCAACACTTAAAAGATTCTGATTAATTTCAGGAACATATAAAACATTGGAAATTTGTTGCATACCTGCATGAGTTTTAATTGAAATTGTTCCAATGCCTTCTACTGCAATTTGTTCTCCATTCCCAATTCTGACGTTGGAAATAGAAGTTTTATTGAGCTCTTTGAAAAAATCTCGATCATAAGTCATATGGTTTGTGCAACCACTGTCAATGAGCCATTCTTTTGACGGTTTGTTGGTTGTAAAACCTGAGATTGCAAGTAGTAGTTCCTGGTCTTCTTCATATTGTTCTTGAGCAATGTTAACATCTCCTTCTTGTTGTTGTTGTTGTGATGTGCATACTTTCTTCATATGGCCTAATTTGCCACACTTTTCACATTTTGCATCAGGCCTCCACCAACAATTCTTTGGTGGGTGATTATCCTTGTTGCAATGAGGACATGATTTATGTTGGTATTTCTTTCCAAAATCTTTGGCTAGATATATACCTTCTATAGTTCTTTCTTCCCTCATAAGTCTTCTTTGTTCTTGTGCCTGCAATGCATGTAATACTTCTGGCAGAGGAATTTTACTCAAATCTTTTGTGTTCTCCAAGGCGGCTATAGAAGCCTCATACCTTTCAGGCACCGTTACAAGGATTTTTTCTACGATTCTGGAATCGGAAAATTGAGTGCCTAGCAATCGTACCTTATTATACCCAATAATTTATCGGCATATGCCTTGATTGTTTCATCCTCCTTCATTCTTTGTAACTCGAACTCTCTCAATAAATTCATAACTTGCATGCTTCGAATCCTTTCATCTCCTTTATATTCTTTTTTTCAGGTAATCCCAAATTTCTTTTGGTGTTTTGAGAGACATGATTTTAACAAAGACAGTTTGTGAGACACTTGCAAACAAACAAGTCTTTGCCTTTGCCCTCTTGATTTTTCTTTCTTTATGAATTTTCATCTGTGCTTCTGTGGGATCTTCTGGTAACGAAGAAATATCGTAATCATCCTCCACAGTTTCCAATAGATCTAGAGCATCTAAGAATGTTTCCATTCTCACCGCCCAAAGATCATAGTCTTCTCCATCAAAGATCGGAGGAGCAACCTTTGAAAAATCCATATTCACAGGTCCTTATGAACGTTGGCTCGGATGCCACTGATATGGTTTTTTGTGTTTTTGGTATTGCGGAATTTGGTGAGATATAATTTTAGAGAGAAAGCTCTCCTCAAATATGTGGTTATATGAAGAATACTAAAGTTCTTATTTTATTCATCATGCTTATGGCTCTATATATAGAGCTACAAATAAAACAAAATTCTAAATCATATCTTTTTAAAAAATAAACTAATCCTATAAATATAAATACTAAACAAATCATTAGAATTCTAAACAGAAATATAAATCATAAACCCTAATATTATTTTATTTCAAATATAAATCTAAACTATATTTAAATCTAAGATCTTCAAAAGATATTTAGGCATATTATTCTCAACAGAGATAAGCAAAGTTAGTTTAAACAATAACTTTATCAGTCATTGATCAAAATGAAATACTATCTGAATGATTTAATCTAAATTAAAGTGTATTAATCACTTGTACTCAACCCAAGAGCGTTTAGATGGGATGACGTGAGTCTCTTTCTAACTTAATCAAGGTTTTGGGTTTGATCTCTGTCCCTGGCTTGCAACAACGTTAAAACTATTAGGAAGTGTTAATTTACAGTCTATTTGAGTTTCACAAGACTCAAAAAAATAGTTTTTGCAGTTGCGCAAAGGAGATTTAGTTTACGCTGAAGAAAAAATATAATACTCCCTCCGATTTCATATATAAGCAACAAAACAAAAAAATCCAAATCAAATCAAAAGAAGTTAATACAAAGTCTCTAATTGCATCAAATCAAATCATATATTGAAAGTTAATAAAAAAATCTCTAATTGAAAAAGAATATTGATTAAGAAGTCTTAGTGAGCCTTTTAGTAGCCTAACAAACTACCAAGTTTTTTCCAATTGTATATAAACAATTAATATTCGTATTTTGCAAATGTTGCATATTGTGAATTCTTAGAAGTTTCTTTCATATTTTTCCAAGCCTACCAATTATTTATGCAATTAGGATATTACTGAGGTTAACACTTTGATGAATGAGAAATGTGTTAACTGAATTACTGAGGTTATGATCTAAAACAAAAAACTGAATCTGTTAAGTACAGCTGTTAGCTCTAACTGACTAACTACAATTAACAACTAACTCTCTTAATAGATATAAAAGGGTCTTATATAGATTTGCACAGAATTAAAATGATATGAAAGGATTTAATTATCTAAATTCTTACATGTTTCATAATTGAGTTACACAATTTATTCATTGCTGTATATTCTAAGAATTTTTGAAGTAAATTCCTGGCAAAACAAAGTTGAATACACTATTTTAACATGTCTATTCATAGATCAATTTTGTTAATATATTTATAGAGGGATATTAACTTATAGTGGCAAGGTCCGGGATCCCGAGATTCCCTCATCCAAATATTTTCCGTTGGCAGATCGCTTGTTAACTTAGAATTGATTGAAATGGTCCTGATCGTCGTGTCAGTTTCGAGGCTTGGTAAATACTGTTCTGTTTGATCTCACAGGTGATCTTTACAGTTTCAAGGGATTGTTTTGCTGACATTTTCAACTAGCTGTCTTGGTAGAATATCATAATGCCAATGCCCCATTGTCTCGGGTTTGAAGCAGTTCCGTTTCTAAAGTCCGAGAGACAGTTTGTGGTATGACGCGAGATCCCAATACACAATCGTTTTTCGATGCATTTGCTGATATTAGAACCTTCTGCTTTGCTCAGCTGCTTGGATGAAATAGTGTCAAATATAATTGTGTCCTCTTTGTAATAGACCGTTTGTTGAGTAGTGAATTTAGCACATCTTGTGCTCAATTCACTCTTAATAAATTTTGCATCAGTAATGATATTCAAGTTATTATTTTTCACACATTTGAATATAACAATATTTACTAAAAAATATTTGTGACTTATAATGATCTCGTGCATCGTACTCGTACATGTATACACACTAGTAATAATAAGAAAGAGAATGGAACTGAAGGAAAGTAGAAGCAACACTTGTATTCAATTCAAAGAAGGAGACATAAGTTGTTCAACTTGTTACAAGAATTTCTATCTATAATCTCTAATTTATATGAACAAAATAATCCAAAACAAATAAATTACACAATTAAGACACTATAAGATAACAATGTACATTGATTATTATTCATCAGAAAAATCAGGTTCTGTTGGCTTCTGCAAAGACCTAACTACTCCAGAATTTGTCCCGGAATGCACATTAACACCTTTCCTAGTACTCCTTGCAACTTTTTTTCCATAAACAACAAAATTTGTTCCATATTTTGTTGCTATTTCAGCCTCAGAAGCTACCACAAGGTTCTCCTTAGCCCTTAATTCAGCAGCTTCTTTCCTTTTCTTGTGCCTTCTCCATGCAGCTTGAATAAAACAAGCAGCCCAAGTTCTCCATTGGTGTGAATAAAATCTGAATTTATGCCTAAGTTGTTTACTATGTAATCTTCTAAATTGAGATGCAACAAACTTCAGATCTTCGGCTATGAGTGCAAATGCTTCTACTTCTGAGATAGCTTTAACTGTTCTTGTTGAAGAAGGGAGTATCACACTTGGTCTTGGATCCAATGCCCATGTTAATAGTTCTTCGCCACAGAAATCGCCTGGACCAATACGACACGAGTTGAAGAATCCGGCTCGGCCACCATTTGTGGTGTAAGAATCAAGATGGCCTCTAATTATGAAGAGCATTTCATTTACTGGATCGCCTTCACGAACAAGGTAAGTGCCTTCGGTGCATAATGCAGGCTTTAGTCTTTCACATATTGCGTCTAGCATCCTCTCATCCATTTGATCAAACAATGGAACCTGATATAAGAATTAGTTAGTGGATGGTTTCAACTGCTATAGGAATGTTAAACTAGTGAACTTATCGAAAAAATTGATATTCAGAAGCTAGTTTTAACTTGTAGGAAAAGTTACTCTTTACAAATTGAACTCCGATATCAAAATTTCTGATATTTTCACTACCGGGATTGAGGTTGCATTAGCCAAATTTGGCATGATTTCTATGCAATGTCAAAGATTGAGACATAGTCGTGGCTACAATTAAAAACTATCTAATGAATAAAAACTTGTGTCTTGTGACTTACTCCTCGAACTAGTTCAAGACAAAGATGGCGTTTGATGTCTCTCCTAAGATCCAATGGAAGTCCTTTGAGAAGATCTTCTTCTTCAACTCCTCGTGTAGCCACCCATTTATATTGGTTATATTTACGAATAGACTCTCTTAGTTCTGAAGGTAATTGCCTATGATGCATCCATTGTTCTGTATCAGTTCTTTTCACTCTCCACTCTTCTAGGCGAACAGTTATCGATTGAAGGTATGTCTGCAAAATAACACATTTTCAGGTCATATCGCATCCAACATGAGAAACACGAAGAGAAATGGATTAACCATGCTTACCTGCATATTACCAATCAACAATGCAAAAAGAACCAATCCAAGGGTTGCCACAACAATGGCAACCATTATTTCTCCAATAAAAGTGCTAGTAAGAAGGCCTTGTCCCAAAGAACTGCACCCTCAAATCCGAAATGCATTAATACTCGAGATATATAAAAGAACAAGGATGTTTGTTTCATATCATATGGTATAACAAGGTAGAAGAACTCTATAATACTTGCCTGAGATTCCTTAAGCCCCACCAGAGGCAAAAGAAGTACTTATTGAAGAATGGTGAGGATGTAACTTGAGAAGTTACGGCGTCAGCATATATACCAAACTGATAAAAACCAGCATTTGGCGAACATAAATTTGTGACATTACTAGCTATAAACCATTTAATCCTGAGAGCATCTTTAGCTCTGTGGCAATCAAAGAATCCATATTGACAATTTGATTTCTCCATATTGCACACACTTTTCCAACACGCTTCTTGACGTTCGATTGATAGAAGGTACCAGCAAGCTCCTAAAATCTATTCAAAATATAAAAACATGAGTAAGTTTGGAAATTATGGTATTGCAAATTTTCTGCATCAAATTTCTGTGATAAATTTTCTGTCATATTCAAATAGATTGTGAATTATTATTACTTACATGGCTGGCTAACATGTAAAGCATGAGGTTGTAAGCAGCACCTGCCCATGCTGTTTCTGTCACAACTCCTGTAGCTTTTACAATTTGTGATGAAAGTGGAAAAATCAAATATAGCCTTGGAATATATTGGAATATGATGAAAAATCTAAGGACATTTTTGGTATTTCTCATGGTTGAACCCCTAAGTGTTGGTATAATAATCCAAATCAAAACCTGCAATAACAGAATAACACATATATTTAGCATCTTAATACACACCATTTTGCTTAGAGTAAATTGTCATTTTGGTCCGTAAATATATGCCGCAGTGTCACTGTAGTTCCTAAATGTGTCAAAATTTAGTAATTTGTCGGACCGATTTGACTAATGAATGACACATCCAACGACCAAGCTATCCAACGAGATACACTTTTGAGAACCAAACAAACTAACGAGATACTACATGTTTATTGAACATTTGAGCACTACATGACAGCGTTCGACACATTCAAGAACCGAAATGACAAATCAAATAGAAATAGATTAAAAAAAATGTAACCCTTTTGTAATTAAAAGTAAAATCTCAAAATGAACAGATTCATAGGTACCTGAGGAAGAGGCAATGCAGCAATAAAGTCTAACCAAAAACCTTTGCTGAAGTATCTAACAGCAATCTTAGAATAAGTAAGAACAAGTTCTCCTCTACCAAAAACCTTGGAAGAAGGAGCAACATAAGCGGTACGAAACTTCGTAAAAATCTGAATCATGTAAAACAAATCTCCAACTGATCTAACAATTGTGAGAACAACTTCAAGTTTTTTTCCAATATCAATGCAAACTTCATCTCTAACCACTGGTAAATAAAAGAACAGTGGATCCACAAACAAAGAAACTAAACATGCTACTAAAAATATCTTGTTCCAACGTTGTATGATTTGTCCCCTAGGATCTAATACTAATACTCTTTTTTTTACTCTTTCATAATCTTCTGAGAATACTCTTGATAATACTCTTGTTTTCAAAAACTTGTTCCTTGTAGCATTCTTTTGAGCCTTTTTAGAACTTGGTTTAGGTATTTGTGTTCCATCAATGTGGTATTTAACCTTAACTCCATTTGTTGTAGGAATTTTTGATGTCTCAGAATCATCTTCAAACCTATGAAAAAAAAGAGGAAAATATTATAAATTATGATGAAGAATAATTAGTACTAATAACTTGGAATTTTGGAAACATACCTCTCAGATCTTGGATTATCAAATCCCATACTGGTTTTCCAATAGAATCAATTCAACTGTCTCTTCAATCAAAAACTATGAATCTGTATAACAAGGAAAATTTGGTTAAATTCAATCATGTTAAGCCGATGATTCTTCGGTTTACTAGCTTAGTATAAAAATACGTGTATGGATCGTCTGCAGTGTTTGCACGATGCAACGTGCAACCGCTACAGATGATCCAAATCCTAAAAATAAAACCTCAAGATATCCTTAACGCGCTAAGGCGTCTAATGTCACTCTATATTGTGGTCACAACATCGTTGTTGTAACATCGATGATGGTAACACGCTATGGCGTGTAAAAGCATTTTGATGCACTAGTTGCAACAAGAAAGTGTAAATGAGTATATATAAAGAAGAATACAAAATTTCTTACATATATATTGCAATTCCAACAAAAAAGGGAAGGAGCACCAATTAAAGTGAGATAGATTCCAAAGCATTTCCCTCTGCTGCAAGCAACTTAGCCTCTAACACCTATGAACTATAGAAACTAGTTGGAGGGTATATTGAAAAACTAAAGAAGGAGTTGAAGAGTGAGAGAAATGAATCATGAATTGAAGAGTACTATTAATAGTATATTCATTCATTGATTCATATTCTTATAGATATCTTCATGTCACACTCACACTCCCCTTAAAAATGGGGAATAATATCAAACCAAGATTTGTAAAACTAAAAAGAAAAGGAATACGCGTTTATTTTATAATCATAAAGGTTCAACCAAAAACAAAGAAGGAAAAATATCAAAATTTAATGAAAATTAAAGACATAATTAAATAACAGCTAGCTAGCCTATATGAACACAAAAAAGAGGATATTGCTAAATAGAGAAAGTATATGCCGGTTATTTGTTTTTTTGGTGTAACTTTGATATTGGACATATGCATTAAATTATTGATGATACTAAAATGTAGGCTAATGCTAACTGGTCTACCGTGAACAACTGATCTACCGAATACAAATTTTACAAAATTTACTGGTAGATTGAAAGTTTATATCATATCGATCATTTATAAAAAAAATTAGAAAAATTGAAAATTATTTGATATTTTATTGGGATTTACACCGTTAATCTTGATGAGTCTCAATAATATATCAAATGATTTTCATTTTTTCTAAAATTTTCTATAGATGATATATATAATATAAACCTTCAATCAACCGTGTATTTTGTAAAATTCGTATTCATCGTAATACTATTCATAAATGGTCCACCATGGACGACTTGATGAGATGATCCATCAATTTTTACTTATGATTAAAGATGGAGGTAGTAGTTTCCATCATCTTGCCTTTTATCATATGTTTTTCGCAATCTCTGATACTTCTTGTTAACGGGATTGTTCTTTAATAAAATTTAGTCGATTAAAAAAACAAACAATTAAGACGTTGAAAGTGAAGAGAGCTTAATCCGGCAGGTAAGTAGGGGCCATACATACCCATACTGTGATAGTACATACATTAATAGTACAGAGGTGTTGTTAGTTAGTTTAGTTTCCATTTTCACTTCGATTCAACCAAAGTGGTCGGTTGGAGAGAGCAAAGAGCTAGAAAATGGTTATTTCTTTATTATTATTATTATTATTGACAACAATTTATTTAATTTAATAAAAATGTTGCGAATGATCGATCCGAGGAGGAGTTGACTGCATGCGTTAGATACGCTGCCATGGAATCTCGACACGTGTTACTTCTTTCTTACTCACTCACTCACACCTCCAGCTCATGTTACCATCAACTTGGCAAAGCCTCCAACTCCAAGGGATACAAACACAAATTCATCTCATTTTCCCATTTTATTTCTCCATTCTCTTGTCCAAAATATTTGACTTTAACTATGTCTATATTAAAAATAATATTTACAAATAATATAAATTAAAGATGATTTATGATTAGTTGATAATATGAAAAAATAGTACAAGTTTTTTGAACAAGAAAAAAAAAAGTACAAGTTAATTAGTTTAATTGATAAAAGTTTAAGCCTGAATTCAAATGATATGAGTTCGACTATGATTTTTACATATGAAAAAAATTAATTGGGAGGATAGACTTTTCTCAATATATTCACAAATTTTCAAATAGAGATTAATCACGATTAAATGGTGGTGAAAACTTCATACATATATAATATGGTAACCTAAAAAAGAATTACACTATGTGTATTAAAATCAATTTTTCTTTTTGTTATGTAGCCTAGTGGCTAGAAATTTCACTCATAAAGTGGATAAATGAAATGACTAAGGTTCGAATCTCGGAACCCAACCCCCTGCCAATTATCTTTTTTCTATTTGTAAGCCAAATTGATCGAGTTATAAAAGATCAGAGTTGTCATGATGATGAGAAAAACTTTAAAAGTTTTTTGACAAACTTAAAAAGGTAAACTTAACTCTTTACTACCATATATCAACTTTCCTTCTTCATACTTTTCGATGTGGAAAGTATTCACACCTATGAAGCACATACATTTTTAGAAGGTGGCGTGTTGTGGTGTCGGACATGCGTCGGTGTCCGATACTTGTATGACATCCGTAAGACACCTGTTAGAATAATCACACAAGTTTTACCAAAAAAATAATTTCTTTTATTTGCTTTGACACTCTAAAAAAGTTAAACATGTATTAAAACAATGTTATCAATGAAGAATTAAAGATATTAATTTCGATTAGAATATATTTTAATTTTTTTTAATAATAAATCAATAAATAAAATCAAAATTTATCATATATATAATAATGTCAATGTCCTATATTTTTTACATTATCAGTGTCAGAGTATCCGTGTCGTGTCGCATGCTTCATAGATTCACACTACTCTTCTTATAAGTTCCACATTAAAAGAAATACTACTCAAAATATGTAATTTCTCTAAATATATTTCTTCTTATAAAAGTTATTTTCATTCTACATATAAACACAAATTAGTTTCTATTTTTATAAAAAAACATCTCTAAAAATTGATCCTAAATTATTAGATATTAAAATCACATTTTTTATAAACCATAATAAACATACACTAATTAGTCCCTTGATTTCAAATTGGACAAAAGAAATAGTTAAAAAATGAACCTAAAGTTTGGAGTGAGAAAGCTAGCATTAATGCATTATGGAGATAATTAATTAATCTCCCTCCCGTCAACGTCAAGTTCCACCTTGTTTTCTTGTCGTGTGTTTAGAGAGTCGGTGCAACATTGCACATCTAGCATGGGATTCATCATTTATTACTCAAGCACAATGCAATGCAATGCAATGCAATGCAATGGTGTCCATATAAACTTATTAATATGTGATGCATGTATGTCTTGGGTAGGTACTATGCACAAACATGTTAGTTAGCTATATTTATATGTACCAGATAAGCTATATCCTTATTGTCAAAAAATTAAAAATAAAGATAAGCTATATCCTATTTCATGAATTAATGTGATAGATAATATAGTGAGGTCAGAATTGGAGTGCAATACATGAGTTTTTTTATTTATTTTTCTTTGTCGCTATGCATGCACTATATTACGTACAACTAGAGTACAAGTACAAATAAACTATCCAACGATAAAATATATTGGTATAAGCAGTAACAGTTTTTGGCCCTTAAATAAGTGATTAGGGATTTAATTTTTGACTTGTTCGTATGAAAACATTGGTTGGGGGAGAAGCAATTCACCTTTTGTGTCACATACGCTACAAATTCTGACACGGAGATTAATCGCAACTAAACAACAGTAGAAACTCTATACATTATAATATAACGGATCTAGATTTGTTGTTGTAAAAATAGAACGCAGTACTACATTGTTTGAAATCAGTTTTTAATTTTAAATCGGACGGTTAGATTACATATTAACAAATTTTACTATAATAAATTTCGGTCGTCGATTTTTAATCGGACGACTAAGACGAGTAACTGTGTGACTCAGTTACTGCGTCAAATTCAAATCTCAATATAACATGGTAATTAAAAAAAATTTCAAGTAGTTAACGAATTCCATAGAAAAACTAATTATTTAAAAAAAAAATCTAAATTCGATTTATTAGATAAAATAATTGTTTATTAGATTTCAACTCGTCACAAAACGGGGAGGGCTACATGAAGAGTACAAACCTATAAAGCACGGATACAGACACGGACACCGGACACGACACTGACACGTCGACACCGATAATAATTTAAAAAAATGATAGAATTCAATGTAATCATAAATGTCGGTGTCGTGTTGGATACCGATGCGGACACGCCTAATCCGAGGAGTACAAACAAACTATAGAAAGGCAGGTTGAGCTAGGGTAGAGAGCAAGCATGGCTTGTGGTAGCATTAATGTAATATGTGGGATGGATTTGTTGTACCTTCCGATCTGGAAATTGTCAACTCAAGTACAGACTGGATCCATCATACAAGAGGACCCATCCCAAAGACTTCATGAGCATCAGTTTTGATGCACGAGTGTGTGTCCTAACTGACTGCATCTTCATTTCATATATATATGGATAAACCTAAATTAATAAACAACTTGTCACAAAAAACCTATATAAACAACTACTGTCAGATTGACAAAAAATAAAACAATTACTGTCAGATTCAAGTTGAATTGGGTTAGAATTTTTCTATTTTTTTTAAAGAATTTTTCTGAACTGTGATCGCGAAGGGACTGAAACCACTTGATGTCAAAACTGATCTTCAAATCAGATTAAACGGTCCAGTGAACCGGATAATGATGGTGAAAACCAAACAAAAAAAATAGACCTATTCACTCTAGTAATATTTTTGGACAACTATCCAAAAGGAGGAAAGTTAGGTGAAGACAAAATAGGTGGAATATATCATTTTTCTCTTTTTTGTTTACGAGATAAAATAGGGAGGAATATATCAATGTTAATGTTTTCTCTCTGTAGACAATATAATGTAAGATCTACTTAAGTCTTTTATTTTATCAAAGGTAAAAAAAACATTATATTAATGATTTATTTATTTATTCTCACATTTTCATCTGATCAAATATAAGGTAGAAAATCAAAGCCACAAAATATGTGTACAAACAACAACCAAGTAATTTTCTCATTAGAATAGCATAAGTTACATGCATCAAATCAAATGCTTAATGCCCTGTCACAAATGATCAAGGTTACACTTACAACAGCTACAAACAAGTAATAATTTTGATGCATAGAAAAATATACTTATCACTATTTCTCTCTAGTTTCCCTCTAGTGACTAGAAAATACTTAAATTTAAAAGGTTTAATAGACAAATGCAGCAAGCATTAGAGAGGAGGAGGTCCTGGTTCGTAGAGGGGAGGAAAGCAGCAACTAATTAGACCACAGCAGCATAGAAACCATAAGCTGGAAGACATAAAACCATGAGAACAAATACATGATCAATTAACTTCATATTTTTTTCACTCATATTTTGTTAGTTTAATAGGAAAAGTATATGCAATATTCCGTATCAAAAACATGGTTATGAAAAAAAATACGGATACAGAACTCGAGAAAAGAAAGAAGTGCCTTACCAAGAATCCAAGAATCCTATGCCCGGGGGAGCTGGACCTAACAACGGTGTGCTTGGAGGAGGAGGCGGGGGAGGAGGAGGCGGCGGATCCATCACTTACTTACAATGGTTGCTTCGACAGTTCTACCACTCAATAAATATGTAAAAAAGTTGAATAACTTCCTTTCCACAAGTCAAACCTTTCATCTATCTACCATTCAAAGGCTGATAATTTAATGCCACAAATTCCACCCCAACTAACACATAAACCTTGTTAAGCGAACAATAAAAAAGGTACTAGCTAATAAACATTAATTTTCTTAGGATAGAAGATGTAGTAGATATACAATTTCATGTGTGAAATTTCTATCTGTAAATATATTTGCAAATTTACAATGATTTTTTACATGTATCATATCCGATTCTTTTCCAAATAAAGTAGAGCCGGAATCATGTATGTTTTTCTATACCAGCAAGCAGAACACAACAAATATATTTCTGTTTATCTAAAACAACAACACTATAAAATATCATAGTAAATGCTACAGAGTTGTAGTAGTACCAATGCATAACGAAATGTGTATGTTATCAAGGGAAATCTGTGCCTGTCACGCAAAATGATTCCAACCGAGGTTCTGATAGGTCCACCATTTCCTCTTCTGATGCACCCCAGCTCTTGTTTTTTGAAGTCAAGAGGATCAAACTCTTCATGTACTCCGTTGAAATTGTATCTACGTCTTTATCTTCTTTTTCAACACGAAGGTTGTAGTCAGTACCTCGTGGTAATGAATTATGAGGCGGAAATCTTCTCCATGAAGCTTGTCTTTGCTTCTCTGCATCATCTGGTTCCTTTATATCACAAGATAGAAAAAGGTGAGGATATGGCTTTATTTTCATGCAATAGATATAGGAGGATGATATGTTTGTTATGGTAGCACATGTCAGTGTAACAATCACACAAGTGAAATGTACATCAAACAAATTTTTCGAATAAATTAGCTCCGTTTGGTTTGAGAAAACCTTTCCTATTTTCATTTCATGTTCTTTTAATTTCAAAGTTATCCCATGTTTTCATTTTGTTTCCTCTTTTTAAAATATTTGAACATGAATCCATAAAAACAATTTATCAAACTATAATACTGCAGTTAAAAACTGAGGATACCACATTTTTATTTCTTGTTACTTTTAATTTCCGAAATTACCCCATGTTTAGGGAGATTTGTAAAGGAATCGCTGAAAATATTTGATCAAACTAGAATACAGTGTTTAAGAACTTAGGACACCAAGTCTTGAAAGATATGTATAGGAATCAGTGAAAACATTTGATCAAACTAGAATATTGTAGTTAATAACGAAGCACACCTCGGCAAATGTGTTCACCTGAAAAAGGCACAATTGATTGTATCTTCTCCTTCTAGATTTGGTTCGGGAAATACTTGAAAGAATTAGAACAACTTCACTCATAGTTGGTCTAGTATCAGGATCCAACAATAAGCACTCCTTTGCTAGATTTGCCATTATATACACCTCATCTTCTGGGAAGTTTCCTTTCAATTGTGGATCAGCCAACTCTGTAATTACTCGCCTACTGTCATATAACCGAGGAGTAGCCTAAAATAGAACAAGTTTGGCAAGCTATATCAATATAATGAGTGTCCATAATCTCTTTCTTAGAAGAACACATTGAACAAGCTATATGCTAAGTTCAAAACTGAAGTGGGTAATTATCAATAAACCCATGCTACTAGTAATACATTCATCAAAGTTCAGGATTATAAATGGAAAATGAGATGCATTAACAAAAATACAATTTAGGATGCTTGAGCCTATGTAGCAATGACACTTCACATTGAAAGTGTGCCTGATAGCCGACACAACAACAACACGTGGTTACGGCCAGTTATTCTATTTTTTCAAATTTTTCTCGGTGTCGACGTATCAGTGTTAGTGTTGTGTCTGGTATCCATGTCATAGTCAATGCACCTAATTGAGGGCCTAAACAATCCTCTAAATGAGAAACAAATGTAATCTAATAAAGAATTTCACAATACCCATACAACAAGGCTTTCTTCTTTGCCTGCAGATTTAAGGATTGGTTGGCGACCACTGATAAGCTCGAGAAGAACCACACCGAAACTGAAGACATCAGACTCAATAGAGGCTCTCCCAACAATTGCATACTCAGGTGCAAAATAGCCAAATGTCCCCTTCATTTTTTGTGAAGAATCTGAACAACTGGCGAGGTCACCAGATCTCAAGTCTTTAGCCAAACCAAGATCAGTTATCTGCAAAATGATTAGTTAGTAAGTTTGTGAAAGCACACTTGTGCTTATTTGCATGAGGAACGTGGCAGTAAAAATTACAAAACACGTTAATAACCAATAAAATTTGAATTTGTTAGAACCATATAGAACAACCAAGAGTCCTACTTTTGCTTGCCAATTTTTATCAAGAAGAATGTTTGTTGATTTGACATCTCTGTGGAGAATTCTTGGAGCAGCTGCTTCATGGAGATACTCTAAGCCCCTTGCAGCTCCTAATGCAATTGTAACACGAGTAGACCAATCCATATTTTTTCCGAAAACTCCATCTAAACGGTCCCTCAAATTTCCGTTACTCATGTAGTCAAACACTAGTAACCTCTGAACAGTTTTTCCTTTTAATTCTGAGCAGTATCCAATCAATGGCACCAGATGACAATGATGAAGTCTAGACCATAGTTCAATCTGAACAAACAAAAATGTGTTAACTAAAATGAATGCTTTAGACATAAAGAACAAACTAATCCAGACTCATATTTTTTTTATCTAGATACTGAGAAACATTATTATATAGCATGATCGACCAAAGATAACTGAATACTGTTAAGATTAAGTACAACCTCTGTGAAAAATTCAGTGTCTGCTTCAGGTCCTCCTTGGTTTTTAAGTCGCTTGACTGCCACATTACTACCATTTTCCAGTCGACCACGGTATACATAACTACTTCCACCTAGTCCAATAAGGTTGGAAGCTGAAAAGTTTTCAGTGGCATTTTCCAGATCAGCAAATGAAAACTGAATAATATTTCCATGAAATGTTTCTTTTTGATTCCCAAACAAGATAGAGGCTTTTTGAAAGCATCCTAAAGAAAAAAAACAGAAAAAAAGTAAATAAGAACAAAAAATAATGGCAATGTAATATCCAACAGATTGATCCAAATATTTTTTAACTAACAAAATAGAGATAATTAACTCAAAATCCATCTTACTTGTAATATGACTTATAGGAGAACTAATAGCTCCTTTTATATCTGGCACAAAAGAAGTCCTCTGACTAATGAAGTTGCTGGTACTACTATAACTTGTTTCCTTATCTGATGACGATATCATTGGTGATTGAATAGGATGATGCCTCTTCCTTCGGCGGACATAACATAGAACTGAGACTAGAAATGCAATAGTTGTGCATGTAACACACATTACTATAATGGTTATTACAATCTTGCTCGAAATGTGTTTCTTTGAACCTATTGACATCTTAGCAGTTCCTGCAGGACACTCAAAATCATAAATTTAGTTTGAGTAATTTGATCTTAGAAGTAATTGACTTTTTCCAAAAATATAGGGGGTTATGTCATCATCAATAAGTCACAAATAAGTTGAAAAGCAAATCATTCTTTACAGTAAGAAGTGGTTTGCAACGAAAAAATGTCTTATTTTTTATCTTTGCTTAAGAATCTCCACTCCACATACATAGTCTTAATGTGGACACTTTCATTGTGACAAACACTGTTTAATCAAAAGAAATCTGTTTTAAAAACAACTTAACTAAGAATCTCCACATACATAGGTCAATCTCCTTCATAAAACTAGCTGAATTAGATCAGTCCATATCAGTTTTTTAGGAAGAATAGTGGACTTTTAAGATGGAAGACAAGGGAAGAAGGAAAAATACCCCAGATGCAATTGCAGGCAATAAAGCAATTAGGATTATGGCTTCCTGCAGCCACTTCAGGAAAGCCATTTGAATCGCATATGCATGTCCATATGGATGCAGTCTCTTCGGCATATACATGAAAAGAGAAAAGAAAAAGAAAAAAAAGAAGGTAAAGAGTAAAGCAGAAAACACAAGTATCCAGGATGTGATCACAGTATTCACCTAAAATTGAACACTTGCGACATTCCTACCTTAAGCACAATAAATGGGAAGAGGTAAATTTATCAGCACAAAGTTCATGGTCTTGATGCCAAAAAAGAATTACTAGTATACCTGAATGGCAATCACATGACTTGGAACAATTAGAAATAGTGTTTTTCTGGTCAACTCGGAAAGAACATCTACATTTCCACTTGTTTAGACCAGAATCAGAAGGTTCATTTGCTGGTAAACAAAAAGCAAAAAGTAAAAATGAAGAGTATTATTGTTAATTTGGATTATACACATGACTGAAGAGAAACATGTAAAACAGAACCTCTTTTGACTTAAAAATGAAGGGGTAAAGTGTTCAAAGGATGACCAACAACAAATCAAAATCTGTCAATTTTTATTTACTTTTTTCACTTTTAGCAGTCAAACGTTTAATGATCAGTAATAAACAAGGTATGTTACATATGAAAGTTAGAAAGCCAAATACAAAATGAATTATCAATTGTGGTACTAACCACAAAGTGAGTGCTGAAACCATAGCAAGCTAATAACAAGTGCAACAGAAACTTTGAGTTGACGCTTCATTTATTCCAACACATACACTACATAGAAAGGAAAGAAAATGAACATTTAGCTCTACATGAATCTAAGGGAAGCAATTTTCCGACGTTGTGAAAAAAAAACACATCTCTTAGGTGATTCTCCATGATAAATTCATGAGAAAATAGACGGCAAGCACCGTGTAAGCAGCTACATCTTGTCTTGGAGAGAGAGAGAGAGAGAGAGAGAGAGAGAGAGAGAGAGATTTGACCTATTAATAGCTTCAATATGTTTGAAGTATGAATATACAAGAGCAACACAAGTTTCAATCTGTAAAATAAATACTACCAATACATATCATTTGACAGTGCATAAATGGTGCTATGGAAGTGTATATGAAAAATTCAAGAGTATATATGAGCTCTTTAACATGATGCTGAAAAAAAGGAGAAAAAAAGTTATCCATATCTTCAGTAGTAAAGATCATAGTTTCATTAGTTTGTCCAAAAAAAAAGATCATAGATTCATAACTGACACAAAAAGAGAAAGTGGGATATTGGTGAACCTATTAATGGAGACAATAAGTCTTCAAATTCTCTTTGATCCACTCATCATTTTCGGAAACAAATATATGAACTAACAAACAATACAAATAAAAACTGCAGAGAAGTAATCCAGAAACAGTAGTAGCACCTTCATAGTTTCATTTATCCCTATGCAGCATTAAAAAAAATGAGTGCCAATCATTTCATATTGAATAAGGAGATAGGAATTCTTTTTTGTCGGACTACAACTTTGTGACTTGTGTATGTAAATAAGGAAAGAGAGTAGGAAGGAAGAAATGAAGGTTTAGCCGATGAACACTGTAATGAATGGACCCTTAAACTAACATCAATCCACAAGTGACAGTTTGATGAGTTTAAACATATAAGGTTCAATAGAAGGAGGACACGTACATTCAAATGCTTTGCTGGTTGGTCACATTAGACAATAAATATAGGTAGTGAGCTGGTAGAAGTGCAGAACTTCCTTTATGGACTGGTTGAGAATCAGCTTCCATAATATCCAAAGCCTAAGAATGGAATAATGAAATTAACAACTACCAAAAGAACACATCCTTTGTCTTCCTCTGCAAACTCTTGACAGTGAGGAGTTACACTGAAATTGTCTAGAAATGCTACAAGTTTGAAGTTGTTTTAGCAAAGCAGTGAAAATTATAAGAGAGCAAAATGATTAGCATATCTGAGAAAGCAAAAGCTAATTTTGATTTTTACTGGTTTCCTTATTTTGGAAAGAAGTGTTGAGTAACTAGTTCGATTAACTGAAGTAAAATAAAGCGGAAAAACAGTGAAAATTAAGAGTAATTAATGGGAGGGAAGTCATCTTCACCAACCTGTATGTTTTAACCACGTACACGTAGCATACCCTTTCTTTCACTTTCACAAAATGAAAGTAAAATATGAATTCCTTGAACATCAATGTTGGTTAACAGATAAGAAAACAATTTGGAGAAGAACTAGCATGGCTAAACAGGCAATGGCAACATATAGCAATCAGCTTTATATAACAAGTATATATCCTTTAAAAACCTCAGCTACACAAAAGAGGAAATGATCAATCAAGTTTACCACCTTTCTGAAAGCAGTCACTTTGCTTGCTGAATGGGACCCTTTAACACCTTCCAGTTTTGTTAAGTCGGCAGTAAATTGTGTTTTTTTTTTGTCAATTACAAAAAACACCCTGCATACTTGCTTGTAAGTTCGAATTCTAGGTGCAGCAGCCAGCATTAAAAGTTGAAAATGTGAAGAATTTTCCAGTGAAGTGTGTGTAAAATGAGAAGGAAACAAAAGAAGTGATACAAGAACTTCAATTCTCAAACCCAGTGGATACTGTGCTCAAAGCACGTTCACTGATCCAAAAGGAACAAAAGGAGATGCTAAAATAATGAATTATGCAGTAGTAAGTGTGTCAATAGCAATGACATGCACTTAAAAATGACCAAGCAATCATGCCATATTAAAATGAGTATATTGCTATAATTGTATTGAATTAGAATCTATAATATTGAATCAACTAATAAAAGTACATACATTCATATAAGTCTGTATACAGCTGGAACAATCATCTGAAACAAAAGACTATTTTATTGGTAAAACCAGCCAACCCAAAGGTACAAAATTAAAAAAAGGAAAAGGAAAAAGGAATTGTGCTACTAATGAAAAAGAATCAGAAGAATATCTCATTGAGCATTTACAATTTAGAATGTCTAAAATCATTTCTTTTCCTTCCTACTACCTATCTAACTTTAAAATAAAGATAAAGAAGAGAATTAAATCTCTACAGAACTGTAAAACTGCCATTATTATTTTCTTTTCTGCCGGCCGTTAAAGGACTTAGTAGGTCGTAGAATATTTTCAGATTGTGGAGCACTCATAACAAAGGTTTGGGAACGTGTAACCATGTCAGCCATGGAAGGAGTTTGGTATGCACGGACAAAGCTGGTAGAGTCTGTGGAATCACCTCTTGCAGTTGCTCTTTGCAATAAATGAGAGCTCAACCCTGATAATACATAAGCTCTTCCAGATTCTTCATAAACTCGTCGAGTTGCCATTCTTTCCTGCATCTCCTTTAGTTCAGCAGAAAGAGAAACACATAACGGATCGCCAGCTTGAGCAGAAATCGTTTCAGATAATTCCCTATGACATCTTTCAAGGACAGAAATTGCAGTGGTAAAATCACCGCGTTCTGCTTTGACTCTAGCCTCAGCCATTGCCTCAGTAGCTTGAACTCTATTCCTTTGTCTATTTACTTCTATTGATACAACAGGATCTATAGCCACATTAGGTCTCTGAATCTTCACTTCACTTGTTACATCCAAACCCTCGATTTTTGTGATGGGGTCACTATAAAGACATGTAACTATCAACAATGACATCTCATCACTAGATTTCTCAACTGGAACATTGAGAGTCACTAAAAAATCTCTTTCTTCTTCAGCATACAAATCTCCTACCTGTATAGAAGCCATTCTTGCATTGTTAGTTAATGTACTTTGGTAACTTCCTGCTTTTACTGAACTAAGTTGCAAACGGGACTGAGCACACCGAACTTCTACATGTAAGTCTTGAACCACCACACTCAATAGTCCCCCAATACACTGAGCAAATGCATCCTGAATCACATCCTCAGCTTCGATAAAAGAAAATGTGCCTCCAGAAATCTCAGAGATGGAATTCATCAAATCAGCATCATGATCAACACCGAAACCAAATGCATGCACTGGTATTTTCAAACCTTGACTATTATTACGATGAATGGAGTTCGGAACAAGTGATCGGTAACCTTCTCCAATAGAAGCCGTGGCACAAATATTATGGGTATCCTGTCCATCAGTTAGTAACATGATACCTCCCACTGGATTCTTCCACCGACGGTCAACAAACACCTTAACCCCTTTCTTCAATCCTTCAGCAATATCTGTTCCACCATTTGGAACCAAAGAGTTAACCGCACGCAATGCCTGCTGTTGTGCAGCATCATTCATCCGCCGTAGAGGGAAGATGCGACGGGCTGTTGAGGAGAACGCAATGATAGAAAGACGGTCTGAGGAACTTAGATTCTGTATGACAAAACTCATTGCTCGTTTTAGTAATGCAATCTTTGAACCTGTCATGCTACCACTTATGTCAAGAACTGTGACAAGATCAACTGGAGCACGAGAGGTCTCAACTGAAGATTCAACATTGGAATGACGGGGAGCCTTAAGATGAACCAATACAGTAAAGTTATCATGAGAGTCTGATTTTGAGACAGCTGAAACTTCAGGATATGTTGTGATCTCCATTGTATTTTCTATGCTATGATCAACATCATTAACATGGTGAGTAATTGAAGTTTGTTGATCCACCAAGATTTCATCATCATCATCAAAGAGAGCTTGTTCTGTTATATTATGACGTGACGAACTCTGCCGAACTGTACCATTTTGTCGTGAGGAAGAAATTCTCCGTAGTATTCCTGCCCAGTTGTCACCTCTTGGTTGAGAGATTTCATGGGAGGCATTAGATGCAGTAGTCTGAAAAGGAACTTCTTTCCATTTTGCTCTGCAAACAGGGCAAATCTGATTCCCATATCTTACATTAGATGTGATGCATTGGAAATGGAAAGCGTGAGAACATTCTGCAGTAAAAATGGCCTGCCTCTGCCCTGGTTTCATTGCGTTCAAGCATATTGCACACACTCCCTGCAAATGTAAAACAAGAAGAAAAATATGTGAGGAAAATATAACACAAAGTGCTACCGTTAAGGACAACTGATGTACAGAATGAATAAAATTTTATCATGAAGTTTCCTTGTAGACATGCCAAAACTGTACAAACTTTGTACCCACAAACTTAGAAGGAATAAAATAAAAAAGCTTAATGGCTGATCATAATTGAAAAAGGGAGGAGGGGAGCAAATCGTATACAGTAAACAAACATCATATAAAACACAGCAATTTTTTTATTTTTTTCATTTGTAAATTGTTTTAAAAAATTTGTATCATTCAGCATTTTCTAACATTTATAATAATCATCATACAAAAATCAGTAACAAAATATGAAGATGTCACACATGACTTCATGGATAGAGAGCATCAATCCAACCAATCCACCATCCACATTAACCAAGGCACCAAGATTTTAAAAGAAGAAAAAAAAAACCAATTTAATATTTAAAAATAGTTTCTTAAATCAATTTAATTATTAATTATTTCAAGACATATTAAGTTTTCTTAAAAATATTTAAAATGCCAAATATTGTATGTTATCATTTGTTTTCAAAATCCGTGAAGCTGAGCAATTAAGTATCCAGTCATAGATAAATACAAAAAAGAAAGTATCTATGGATAAATACAAAAGTCACTATTAGATTATTTTGTCCAACAGTGACCCCTCCTCTTGTCTTGATGCAGGTCCCCCACAAAAACTAGTGCATAAGAAGATGAAATAGAATGCTATCTTTACCAAAAACGCCAATCACTATTTACATGCCTAATCACGACAACTATAGGATTCCCTTACAAATCTACAACTTAAGCAATAAGTTTATTCAAAAAAAGAAAAAAGTCAGCGTTAGGTGGTCAAACATAGTGAGGATATCAAGGAAAAACTAACAACAACCAGCCCACCATTTTCAGAAAAGTAAAGGTGATACGCAACTCTAATATTAATTGAACATTTTGAAACTTTTGATAAATTCAATAAATTAATTAATAAATAAATAAATAAAAATATCATCAAAACAAGGAGAAATCAAAGATGATTCCTTCACTCACACACTTCTACAAAATCAATAGAATGGAATTTAATAAAATGGAATAGATCAAGTCTTTTTCTCCATTCTAATGGACAAAGTTTATTCCATTCCGATCTGTTTCGTTCCGCTCTATTACATCACATTACATTATACTAATATTCCAACCCATTACATTCCATTCAACTCATGATTACTTTTACCTATCCAACAAAAACACATATCAAAATGCAAACTTTTTAATTATTTGCAGCTGGAATATTCACAATCAAAGGTTAAAAAGTTTATTATTTACTCTATGAGATTAACACTTAGCAATTACTAACAAAAAAGTAGAAACAATGAGATTAAAAAGTACAAAAAGAAGAAAAGAACCTCCTCAAAATCAAAATGAGATGCAACAAAAATTAACAATTACAGTACAACAACTTTTTCACATAAGCTAAAGTCACTAGTCCTTAAAAGGTACAACATACAGTAATGGTGATGAAAGTGACATTTCCACCACCGCCATGAAAATGAATAATAAACCAAACACATCACATCACATCACATCACACTCTTATGTATCCGGGGAAACAGTCATTTTGGTCCCCCAATGTCCAACTCGCTGTCATTTTAATCCCTCACAGAGAAAAAACTACAAAACAGTCCCTCAATGTTAACTCCGTCAGTCAATTAGGTCCAAAACGTTAAATATCTGTTAAATTTGATGATGTGGCATCATTATTAGAATATTTTAATAATTTGCTGATTTTTTTAATGTCCATTTGATTTTATTTTAATTAACATTTATTTAAAAAAGAAAAACATAATAAAACACAACAAACTAAAATAAATTCAAACCCAAACAAATTCATACCCACATTAGAATTCATCACCAAATTCATAATTAAACAACAATTGAGAAACCTACCCAGGTAGAATCAAATAGAACAACATTGTTGTATCTTTCAATCCCCAAAATTTAAACGAGGTGAATAATTGAGAAGTAGAAAAATTGTTTCTTTTTTATAGTTTCATCTCTTCCAAAATTTCACTGCCTCACTACAATTTTGTTTATTCATTCGGTACAATAGTTAAAGACATAGTGAAGTAAATGGGAGTTATGAGGTTTTTTTTTTTTTAGCATTGTTTTGAATTGTTGAAATATAGAAACTTCAATTTTGAAGTGGTAGTGGTGTACCTAGTTTTGAAGTAGAGAAACTTCACTGGATATGTTGGATTCTATTTTTTCTATCTCTAATCTCTTTCCTCTTCAACAAATTTGGAAAAATACAAACATCACTAGCAGCTAACAGCGAGCATGAACAAAGAAACAATAAATTGTCAAGATCCTTATTAGAAAAGAAATCATATCTAGAAGAAGAAACAAGATCTAGAAAGAATTAAATCATTTTCATTCCTTTGCTACAAGCCTACAAACCCAGAATTACGGTAGACATTCATGAGTTCTACATTATTGATGATAAACCCATAATCAATTGTTTTTACATATTGTTGATAAAACCAGAATTTTTCTTTTTATGATGTTGATTTTGAGAAATAAGATTTTGCATTTGGTTTTGTTCTTGTGGAAGAGGTGGTAAAATATGGTTATGAGTTTGAATTTGTGATACCTTTGTGTTTGACAAGAAGATGAATTGTGGGCAAGGGATAACCTTTTGTGATGGATTTTAGTGAAAAATTATGGGTTTGATTATTGTTGGGGATGAGTTTCTTTTAATTTATTGTGTTTTATTATGTTTATGTTTTTAAATTAATGGCAAATAAAATAAATATCAAATGGACATTAAAAGTTAGTAAATTAATAAAATATTCTAGTTATAATGTCACATCATCATATTTAACAGATATTTAACATTTTGGACCTAATTGACTGACAGAGTTAACATTGAGGGATTATTTTGTAGTTTTTCCTCAGTGGGGGACCAAAACGACAGCGAGTTGCACATTGAGGGACCAAAATGACTGTTTCCCCTATGTATCCATAATCCATCCACTACTATACCTAGTTGATACAATACACCAATACAAAAGTACTAAAATTAATCCGTGATTACAACCTAATAATAATTAATTAATAAATAATAATCATGTACATTACGTCATCAATTTATCATTATCTTCTTAATAATCACAAAATATTACTACTAACATAAAAATGAAATTAACCTAAAAATAGTGAAAACTGAAAAGCTACAATGATGAATCTGAAGAAAAAAGAAATAGCATTGTGATGTGAGAATGCGAACCTTGGAAGTGGATGAGGAAGAGGATGAGGAGAGACGACGGAGAGCGGAGGAAGTCGGTGTCGGAGTGGAAGAACGGTGAACGGAAACATCGGCGGAATTTGAAACGCGATCGGAAAAGTTAGTTACGGAGGAAGAAGGAGGTTGATCGGTTGTTTTAGGAAGATGAAGACATGAATTGAAGCCGAGAGCGAGTTTCAGTTTTCGCCATTTGTTTTCCATTTTTTTTATTTTTTTTATTTTGGTTGAGAAAAGAAAAGAGAAAGAGAAGAAAAGTGAAGTGGTTATGTTATTATGTATGTATGTATGTATGTATGTATGTATGGGTTGTAATGAATGATGATGGAGATGAGTGGTTATGGGAGTATTAATCTAAAGTTTGTTGAGAATTTTCAGATCAGAGATATAACAACTACTACTATAGTATACTAGTAAATAATAGTTGTACTACCTATTGTTAATTGATTCATCGGTGATTGACGCTGAATTTATAGAAAATGGTATATTTTGATCCTCGCAATTACAATTGGAAGAGGTAGAGCCATTTGATGTTAGAAATTTCTGAATTATATTGAAAGAATAAAAAATAATAGTTGTACTAGTATACTAAATCAAATCTCTAAACTTTATGTTAATGTCCATGATGATGGTTAATTGATGGAAAATTATTACTACTATACATTTTTATAGGAGAAATTGTAGATATGTGAGTTTGTTTTCCTATGGGGGATAGCTAGGATTAGAGAACATTTTACAAAGATATGTTTATTGATATGATTATTATTTTTTTAATTTTGGTATCGTAAAATTAGGTAGATATGTTTATACAGAAAAGATTATTTTAAGATATAATATTATATTTAGTAAGAAAAGATATTATATTATATAGAAAATATTTATATTTTGTTTTATTTAGTATGGTTATATAGCTAATAGCTCTCTTATAGAACTACATAAAAATAAATCATATCTTTTAAAAAATAAATAAATTCATGTATCAAAAAAAAACAAAATAAATAAATAAATTCTAAAAACTTTCAAACAAATTTTAAATCATAAACCATAATATTATCTTATTTTAAATATAAATCTAAATTTTATTTTTTATAATAACTATATTTAAATTTAAAATCTTCAAAAGATATTGAGCCATTAATTTCAGCAAGCATAAAATAGTGTATCATAGCTGTCATTTTTATGTGTTCCAATAGGACACCTATTTTCATATTAATTTTTATTTTAAAAATTTATTTTAGTTGAATTTTATACTACACAATAATGTAAGTTGAATATCTAATAAGTTAGCTTAATTTTTTAATTAATTTCTATTTACTTTTTGTTTCAATAAATTTTTTTAGAAAAAACCTTCGTAAATATTTTTTTTGACTGAAAAAAGCTTTCCTTTTTGGTTTTCACCACCAGTTGAATCTGGTTCGGGGGTCAGTTCTGGCATCAAAAGGTTTCAGCCCCCTCCCGATCGCAGTTGCGGGAGATCGAACCGTGGTCCTCCCTACCAAGTTCAACGCCAATCACCACTGAACCAACTAACGATTGGTACCGAAAAAAACCTTCCTAAAAAAACAAAAAAAATTGAATTCTCAATATTTGTATTTTTATGTTTTTTAAAAAAACCTTCCAAACTTAAAAAACTAGTAAAAAAAAAAACTGATTGTTTTTATTGAGATAAATATCTCAAAAACTATGTATTTATTATAATCTTATCCACTGGTTATCAATAAAAATGATCTTATCCACTAAACATTAAATTTTATGCTTAATTACGGTTTTGATCGTCCTATTTTCACCATTTTGCAGAATTGGTCACCCCATTTTAAAATTTAACAGTTTTGATCTTCCTAATACATATTTTATCTAAAATATGATGATACAACATGTTTTAAATTTAATTTATGAAAGATTTTTCTTACAATTTCATCGATGCTGGTATTCTCTTACCATCAAATTTTATATCACGTTGTTTAAAACACATTGCATCGTCAATTTATAGTTAAAAATTATGATAGGAGAACCAAAACTATCGTATATTAAAATAGGGGGACCAAATCTGTAAAATGATAAAAATAGAGGGAACAAAACTACAATTAAGTGTAAATTTTATTTTTTAAATATTTTCTACATATTTTATGGTAGAAAAGTAATGACTAAATAAATTTTAACAAAACTTATCTCAATAAATCTATTATTATTTCTTATAAAAAAAAAATCTATTATTATTTTTTCCAAAAATTTATATAATTGTGTACAGTATTTTTTAATCTACACAAGTGCTATTAACACATTAACAGTTTTTTATAATTAAAAAACAGAATTTTATTCAGTTCAAATTCCTCAACAAACCCACACATGAATTTTTATGATATCCGACAAAATATTTTTAAAAATTTCTAATTTTTTATTTTAGCATAATTTTTTTCCTTGAATTTTCAATGTTGTCATTCTTTACAAGTTCTCCATATATGTTATTTTGATCTTATCCACTATATTTTAAGTTTAATCATTTAATTTTTTTCTGATTAATTTTTGGTATAATTAATTAATGTATAATTTTAGTTTCATTTAATTTATTTCAATAAATATAATATCTGTTATTATTTTTCAAAAAAAATGTATTTGTGCATGTCTCATATTCTCATGGATATTCTCTAGATAGATATTTAATAGAATATCCGCGGTTTTTTTTTATATATCACATGTATCATTTTATTTTATTTTTATATTCATGTTTCATTGTTTTTTAATTTGGGATTTAATGACAAACCTTGATGTCAAAGGAGTCACGAGGAGTCGTGTTCCAAATCTGAATAGGCATGAGCTGGTGGCCAAGATTACAGTACGTTACTTCTTTTTCATATATTAGGAAAGTGTGCTATGCTAGCTGGTTGTCAAATTAATAATTTATTGGATTTGCTCACAAAAGTAGGCGAAAATTGCATCATAATGTAGATTGTGGTTTGTGTCATTAAAATTAAAATAGGAGAGTCCAACCAACAATAAATTACAATTTCAACCTTCAAGTGGTTAGAAGTTTTTTTTCTTAGTATCAAACTCAGAATCTCATATATAGTTTTTAAATTGAAAATTATTTTTACTGTTCTACCGGTTATTCGTGCACTCTATCGTTTTTTATTTTATCCTTTCACTTGTTAAGTATCAGATTATATAAGAATGAATAGTTTTTGAAAGTTGTCGTCTGGGGGGTATAATGGTAGGATCTTTTGGGGGGTATCCACTACTTAAATAACGGACATGGGTATTTCAATAAAATCGTAGAACGCACGAAAAAATATGTTAGGTGGCAAAATGAGTTATCTTTCAAATTTGTTTCTATTAGATCAAATTTAGTGGCTTAAGTTGTTAGAAGTTTTATCATAATTCTTAGCTCGAGCAATACTAGTTAAGAAAAATTAAGAAAGTGAATCTTGTAATAAAAGTATTTTTTATATTTAAAAAAACATTATATAAGTTTTAATACGATTTTACAATATTTGCTTTCTTAATTAGTCATTTAGAAGTGTTAGTTAAGAGTCCCTCATGTCTCTAGGACCTTTTATAAAAAAAATTACCCATAAATATAATACTTTCTTCAAATTTTCAGATGCATATCAATTTTTTTCAAGTATATTTCTTCATTAATATTATCAATTTGCATCGAAATATATATAAAAAATCAACATTACATTTAACATAATGTGCACGGTTCAAACAAATTTATTATTCCAATAATTTTTTTTAATACTCATAATTTTCATAGTAGATGTGCGCATATATTTAGCAATAAAGGAAGTATAAGAACTTTTTTTTTTAGGTAATCTAGTGACTTGAAATTCCACCTTAAAGGTGAATAAGTGGAGTGTTTGGAGTTCGAACCCCGACTCCTGCACATATAGTGCGATGTCCCAACCAATTAAGCTAAACTCATGGAGACAAATATAAGAACATTTTATTTGGTTGATAGAGAGAGGACTCACTTTACCTATTTAACATATTCTTTGAATTAATCATACCATTAAATAAAAGTTGAAATTTCGTATTTATAACATGATGAAGAAAAAAAGTCATATTAACAATGTTTAAACTTTTTAAAAAAATTACATTCACCACTTTATAACTCAAAATATCTATGTTTATTTTTTAATAAATATCCTAATCCTAAAAACATACTTTTTAGTTTTCAACATCAAAAAAAATGAAAAATGGATAAGTCAACTCACTCGGCAGTAAGATGAGTAATGATAATAACCATAGAATTTAGAATTTATTTATACGCAGTAGGCAAATTGCTTGACATCCCATATTTTCAATTTCCACCATTATGTATATGCCAATGTCAATTTGTCCAATTCAACCGAATTTTTATTTAAGGAAGTCTTTCTTTGTCACAAGCATCTACCCACATTATTTGGATTTGGATATACAATTTTTTTAGATAAATGAAATATCAAGTCATTAGAAATTCATACACACAAAATGGAAGGATCAGTTGAGTTAGAATTTATAGACATATACTCCCTCCGTTCCTTTTTAAGTGTCCAAAAACGTCGAATTTAGCGTTTCTATTTAACTGTCCATTTGGTGTTTTAAGGGTACGATTTGTCAATTATACCCTTGGTCAATTATTCATATTTTTTTCAATAAAACTAATTAGTACTATATATTTGGAAAACTAAATCTTTTTATATTTTTTTATTTTTTTTGGTACATAACATATTAAATTTTGTTTTTTTTGTGTGTGCATAATATATTAAATATATTGGAAATAGAAAGTGTGTGCAAAAAAATAGGATTTTTTTGGTGAATTAGAATTAGGGTATAATAGGAAAATAAGGTGTAAAAATAAACTTTCTTAATTTGCTGTTACTATTCAAAATGGACACTTAAAAAGGAACGGAGGGAGTACAATTTTATTTTATTTTACAATATTGGATATATAAACTGCAAACATATATACTAGTACTATCATTTAATTTATTTTAAAATATTCCTTTTTTTTAAAAAAAATTCCTACTTTTTCTTAATTGTCTTTTTCTAAAATGTGAGTGTCTTTTTTTTTTTACAAAGCTAAACAAGAAAAAGAAAAGAAGAGAGGCAAGAGAAAAAAGAATGTGCGTCTAAATAATGTGTCCAAACACTTGTGACAAATCAAATATTTTTCCTTTTATTTAACTATTATTACTATTGCTTTTCAAAAAAAACTCACTAGTTCAATTTTTTAGTATTGTGTTTGGAGAAACTTTGGTTGCGAGAAGAAAATCTCCTTCATGTGTCTACAATAATTTTTCGATGAAGATTAATCATTGTTAGATAGCGGTAGAAATATTACAGTTATAACATGGTAAATAAATCACATTTAGAGACCGAAATTTTGGTCGCCAAAGCACAACTGATTCAAATAAATAGGCAAATAATTAATCACTAATTAGTAATCGAATTATAATGACTGATTTAAGAGACCAATTTTAAAAATTGATTTTTTAGGCTAAAAAAATTGTTAATAAACTCCACTAAATTACTGCTTTATTTGCATCCCATACAATTATTAAAAGTTGGGTCATACAAAACAATGTATCTGGTGCACTTGTTAAGTACTCCCTCCGTCCCATTTTATAAGTAAAAAAAAATCATTTTTCTTGTCCTAAATTATAAGCAAAAAAATTAACTTTTCTTTTTTTTATGAATTATTTTTACTTATTTCTATAAAATTTGTTTTCTCTCTCATTTTCTCTATAACTAATGACCAATGAAAAATAGTTTTACATCTTTCTATGAAACTTATTATAAGAAAAAGTCAAAGAGACATATTTTAACTTAGTTATGATTTGCTTTTCTTAATAAGTGTGAAATAATTTTTTTTCCTTATAAATTGGGACGGAGGGAGTATATCCAAAAAAGAAAGTAAAAAAAAAAAAAATTAATATTGGAAAGACAACATTTTATAATTTTGATGTATTAAATGCACGAATTACAAGAAAAAATTTTCTTTTTAATAAGTTTAACTAGTGCACCTAATGCACTCTTTAGCATTTTCTTAAAAGTTATATAAACTAGAACAAATAAACAATGTATTGAGTAATGCATCACACAAAGACAAAATCAATGTTTCTATTATGGGAGAGAACAATACCTGCACACTTTGGAATGACCTTTAATTGGTCGACAATTTGATTATTGACTGCTCCATAATTCAAACATTCTTCTAGATTATTGACATGTTAATTATTCCTTCTTCCAAAAAAATTGGAGGAATTAAAAAGATAAAGCACCGTTTGAGGATATGAATACAGCATCTGCTTTTACAAATCGGATAATCCCACCATCTCATAATAAAAGTGTTCTATCAAGATTGTGCGTTATATATTTTTGAAAAATTAGTATCATTTACTAAGACACTTTCATTATGAAAAAAAAATTATTTATTTTTGGAATAAAAAAAGTAATTAAATAAAACACTTTATTTTTCTTTAATATAAAACACTTTATATTTTTCTTTAATATAAAAAAACAATTTTATCAATTGTTAGTTTGTTGAGTAACTAATAAAGTGGAATTTAAAATATAAAGGTATGCTGTATTATTGGAAAAATATAGTTCAAGCGCTGATTCACAATATATTTAGGTTATTAAGCCGGTTTAAATGAATTCAATGAAATTAAACAAATATGGATATATCAATGGAAAAATAAACTCTACACTTATTTTATTTTTTGGTACAATAAACTCTACACTTAATTGACTCACATATGGGTTATTTTGTACATCTTATAGTATTTTTTTAGTCCGTCATATATTTAGATTTTATTCATATGTTGGTTTGGGATTTAAATAGGTGACAAACTCTTACACGATTACATGCTTAAATAGGCGACAATAATTTAAGCATATAATGGCGTAAGAAATAGGCGCAAAATTTTGATGAAGAAAAAATGAGTGCAGGGATAAAATAATGAGTCTAACATAAACAGCAAATCTTATAGAAAGTTAAACCTAATTACTCTATTGTGATTGAAACCATTCCAAATGAAACTAGGCAAACTATTTCACCAAACGAAGTCGTTTGTAGATAAACCGTTGGTTAACTTATCAGCACAATAATTACCTTATATATCTTTGAAAATGTAAGTGACTTTAAAACGTATTTGAGAAAAAAGATGTATATAACTCTTTCATCTGTTATGAAGAGTCTAAAGAATAATGTGAGACTACTTTAAAGTCAAGGTAACAATGTGTGAATCGTTTTCTAGCCAAAGGTAATGCCAACCTTTATTAAAAGCAATTTCAATGGCCAAAACATTAGCTTGATAGTCTTTGAACACATCATAATTAAGCTACATTGTCAGGACTACCATGGGCAGCTCTATTTGAATTGGCGAAACGACACAAACAAAAGAGATGATTCTTGACTAGCACCATAAATATCACATTTAAAAACAGTAACACAACTTCGACAACATAAATTTTCATCTGCAAGTAATTTATTATGCAAGAGTCTCTAAACATTTTCTGTCAAAAAAAAGAAGTCTCTAAACATAATTGATTTAGTCGGTGGAAAATATATGTGCCAAATCATTAATAATCATCTAAATCAATTGTGGTAAGAATGAGCATATACTACTCTTTATTGATGAATATTAAGTAGAGAAGGATTTGAGTTTATTTTTTAAACACTTATTTCCATATCAATTAATTAACTAAAATAAAAACACCAAATGAATTTTTTATGTTTTTTTACAATGAAATGTGTTTAATGATATAGAAATGACAATTTTTTTGTCAAAAAAAATATAGAAATGACAAATTTGATGAGTCAATTATGACACAAATACCACATAATTTAAAATATTTATGTGAATCAATCGTTAGTTAGTTCAGTGGCGATTGATGCTGAACTAATTGGTAGGAAGGACCACGGTTTGATTCTCGTAACTGCGATGGGGAGGAGACTAAAACCACTTGATGTCAGAAATGACCTCCGAATCAAATTAAACTCGTGGTGGAAAAAAACTAACGTGATAAATGATGATAGTGAAGTTTGTCCACTCAATACAAAAAGACGACAGAGATTACGTAATGAAAAATATATTGTTGATGAAAGTTTAAAAGAAATATTTAGAGGTTTGATAATTTACACAACTCAGTTTTTTCACCCACAAGGTGGATACGTGGGATGATCGGGTCCGGGGTTCGAACTTCAATCCCCCTGCATATATATTGAAATGTTCAACCAACTGAGCTAAGTTCATGGGACTACCCAACTCATTTTTTAGTAGGTATGAATTGTACTAAATTATAACTACAAATTTATTTACAATTTAAGGTAGGGTGTATATGTCAATATATGGATTGAGCAAATTTGGTAACTCGGTCAAACTCCTCCAATTCAACCTAAAATTTGGATTGTGTCGCGTAATTGAATGGATATGAATTTCAAAAATAAAAAATCTATAAAAAAATCAAGTTTCGGGTAAAATCGGGTTCAACTAAAAAAACTCACTAACTCAATAGTGTTATAGTTTTTTGAAATATTTTTTATAAAAATATTAAAGGTTTTTCCGTTCGATAGTTAAATATTTTTCATAGTGAAAAAAGGTTACACCATGTTTTAAAAAAATAAAAAGATTGAGTAATTTTTATAAAACAAATATGATGATCCATTGTTTAGTCATTTAATATTTTAAAAACAAAAAATCATTCAGATAACCCACCATTCAACCCAGAAATTAGTAGGTTTATCCGACCAAAATGAACAGCTATTTATTATAGTGCAAATAAGTTATACTATTTTTAAGAAAATAGAATGGTTGAATTTTTTTTATGAAAAAATATGATGATTTGTTATTTAGTTATTTAATTTTTAAATACAAAAAAATTAATTTGGTAACGCACTATTACCCAACCCAAGCCAACTCGAAAATTAATAAGTTTACACAATCTGATCAAATATTGTAACAGATGATTATTTTATTAGACCCAATTCAAAATATTTTATATGGTTCAAGTATTGTTTTAGTCAAACTCAATACAATCCTGCCCACGGACACCATACATGTAACTTGAATAATTTAAACCAACTAGTAAATTAGTGGGTCTAAACTCTAAATTGCAAAGTAATAACATTTTTTTTAATAAACTTTAAAGAGTTGTAATACTTGCTAAGTTACACCCTCTGAAAGGAAAAAAGTGGTATATATATGTATATAAGTATAATTTACATTTGTTTTGTTGGCAATAGCAATTAATAAATAATAGAAAAATATTCAAGTGGTAAATTATTTGGTCCCCTTAAATATGTGGTTAGGAAGTCGATTCATAGTTCATTCCTATGGAGAAAATTCGGTTGGGGAGGGAGAACTCATCTTATATGCCCCAAAGGTTTCCCGACGGAGATTAGTCATCGCTAATGGCGATGGAAACTTCGTACCAATATCATGGTAACAAAAAAAATATATAATAGAAAAATGAAGAGAGAGAGTTTTTTTTTGTGTGTGTAACAAATATTCAGTAAATTAGCGTTCTCCTAAATTTAAGGGCAAGTCCCCTAGGACATGGACAGCAAGCCGGTTATGTAAGCACATTACATGAATGAGTCTTTGTTTTCATTCATATTATTTCTCTTTGTAAGGTTCTAAGCCGATTTTTACAAATTCATGCATTTCTCATTGCATTCATTCACATTACATGTATAAATTAAATGTTCTACCATACACATATCAAAACTCAAATAAACCTTGTTTCATTTTTCAAATTTTTTTTTTCTCATCACATTCATTCATTTATATATATCATTATATCATATAATTAATATAAAATGTTATGGCATGAAGAGGATCCATTAAAATGGGACGAGGCAGCGGAGGCGTTGAAGGGGAGTCATTTTGAGGAAGTGAAGAGGATGGTGGAAGATTATAGGAATGAGGTGGTGAGGGTGGGAGGAGAGACATTGAAAGTGGGGGAGGTGGATGGCCACGGTGGAGCTGAATGACGGGGCAAGGGTTAGAGTTAAGGAAAGTAGTGAGTGGGTGATGGAGAGTGTTCATAAAGGTACTGATTGTTATGGTGTTACCACTGGCTTTGGTTCAACCTCTCATAGAAGAACTACTCAAGGTCATGCCCTTCAAACTGAGCTTATTAGGTAAGTACTCTATTTTATTTTATTTTTGGCTTTTACCACCAGTTTAATCTGGTTCGGAGGTCAGTTCTAGCATCAAGTGGTTTCAGCCTCCTCCCGATCGCAGTTGACTCTATTTTATTTTCAATCTCATCAAAATTAAAAAGAGTAAAGATTCATTCTAATCTTTCCGAAAAAAATACTAAAATTTAGTCTAGTTTCTTCGTTTGGAACTATTTTGGATGTTTAGTTTTTTATTAGAACAAGTAATTATAAAAGATTGTCTTGTCGATATTTTTGTTATAAAAGACGAAATTGAATACCATATTTTTTTCGGTGACTAACGTAAGTATTTGTTTGTATTTAATTTAAAGTTATCGGCGCGAAGTCAAGTTGAGACCTATTCAATTTGATTTTCTCTCACTAATCCAACGACTTTGCAGCGCGATGTGCGGTGCAAACACAGTAGAGGATCCAAATCCGCCTATCTAATACTAATCATGCAAATTGTGGTTTTTGTTTGTGACAGGTTTTTGAATGCCGGAATATTTGGAAATGGAACAGAACCATGACATACATTACCACACAATGCAACAAGAGCTGCAATGCTAGTAAGAATCAACACACTTCTTCAAGGTTACTCAGGAATCAGATATGAAATACTAGAAGCCATTGCAAAACTTCTCAACCATAACATTACACCATGTTTACCGTTGCGCGGATCAATTTCCGCCTCAGGTGACTTAGTTCCATTTTCTTACTTAGCTGCACTTCTAACAGGTAGACCTAACTCAAAGGCTATTAATGGATCCAATGGTGAAACCCTAAATGCTGCAGAAGCTTTTAGTCTAGCTGATATCGGTAAAGAATTTTTCAGTTTGCAACCAAAAGAAGGTCTTGCACTTGTTAATGGAACTGGTGTTGGAGCTGGTTTAGCTTCGATAGTTTTATTTGATGCTAATATCTTAACTGTTTTATCTGAAATTATGTCGGCGATTTTCGCTGAAGTTATGCAAGGGAAACCGGAGTTTACGGATCATTTGACACATAAGTTGAAGCATCATCCTGGTCAAATTGAAGCTGCGGCATTGATGGAACATATTTTGCATAAAAGTGCTTATGTTAATACCGCGATGAAATCGCATGAGATGGATTTTTATCGAAAGCCTAAGCAAGATAGATATGCACTTAGGACTTCGCCACAATGGTTAGGTCCACAAATTGAAGTCATAAGGCATTCAACAAAAGTAATTGAGAGAGAGATTAATTCTGTGAATGATAATCCTTTGATTGATGTTAAAAGAAACAAAGCTTTGCATGGTGGAAATTTTCAAGGTACTCCAATAGGTGTTTCTATGGATAATACAAGATTAGCTTTGGCTGCAATTGGAAAATTAATATTTGCTCAAATGTCCGAGTTGGTTAACGATTTTTACAACAATGGTTTGCCTTCAAATCTCTCTGGTGGTAAATGTTTAAGCTTGGATTATGGACTTAAAGGCGGTGAGATAGCAATGGCTGCATATTGTTCTGAGCTTCAGTTTTTAGCTAATCCTGTTACTAATCATGTTCAAAGTGCAGAACAGCATAATCAAGATATTAATTCACTTGGATTAATATCTGCTAGGAAAACAGCAGAAGCTGTTGAGATATTAAAGCTTATGTCATCAACTTATTTGATTGCTTTATGTCAAGCAATAGATTTGAGGTATTTGGAGGAGAATTTAAAGAGTACAGTTAAGAATATAGTGAGTCAAGTGGCTAGAAAAATCTTAAATGTTGGAGTTAATGGTGGGATTCATCATTGCATGTCTTGTGAGAAAGATTTGATTAAAGTGATTGATTGTGAGTATGTTTTTGCATATATTGATGACCCTTGTAATGACACATATTCACTTATGCAAAACTTGAGGCAAGTGCTTATGGAACATGCATTGAAGAGTGGTAAAAATAGTGATTTGAAAAGTTTAAATGCTTGTATTTTCCTTAAGATAGGTGCATTTGAGGAGGAACTAAAAAGGGTGTTGCCAAAAGAGGTTGAATCTACAAGAAGTGCTTTTGAAAAAGGGATTTTGGCAAGTCCTAATAAAATCAAGAAATGCAGGTCTTATCCATTGTATAAGTTTATTAGAGAGGAACTGAAGACTGAGTTTTTAACTGGTGAGAAAGTTAAATCACCAGGAGAAGATTTTGATAAAGTTTTTAATGCAATTAATCTTGGAAAGATAATAAATCCCATGTTTGAATGTCTCAAGGAATGGGATGGTACTCCCCTTCCTATATAATTTCATTAGTACAATGTTTTACTAGGGCTGCAAATGTATTTCCCTGTAAGGTAATATGTATGTATGCATAGTGGTCTCCTTTGTTAAAGACAGTGAATGTTGTAATACCTTGTATTTTAGTATAGAATGCAGTTAATACACATTAATTTGTTAATATCTCATGTTAACTTCTCATAAAAGTTTTTTTTTTTAAATAAACTGAGTATTCTCTATGCACAATTGCAGAGACTAATCTCTCGAGCCTCTTGTGAAACTCAAATGGATAGAAACCTCTCCCTAGGAGTTTTAACACAATAAGATGTCCATGGTTAGAATATAAGTTTGAACATTCAACAATGTTAAAACTCTTATGGAGAGTTTGACGTTTATTTAGTTCTCACAAAGCTCAAAAAATTAGTCTATATAATTCTACACATGTCTTACAAATGCTTATTTTTGTAAATTTGCATTAATATTACATTTTAGCCACTCATTTATAGTTATGTCTTTTTGAAGATTAAACATGGCGTAAGCTTATCTAGGGATAATCTTGCAACAAATTTTAAAAAATTATTGCAAAATATTTTTTTAAGACTTCAATATTGTGCCACATTTAAAATAGTTAAGTCAACAGAAAAGGAAACAGCTTAGTAAACCAAATTCTATTTATGCTCTTATGTCAGACATACATAATTTTACATTTCCTTTGACAAGCACAAGCGAGTAATTATACATTATAATTTGTACATTGAATTACCCTCATTGATCTGTAATCAAGTACAGTAAAATCTCTTTAAATTAATACTCGGTAAATTAATAAACTCTCTAAAATAATAAAGTTATCCGGTCCCAACTTGGGCCAGTGTAAAAAGTTGAAAAATTCGATAAAATAATAAGATAATAATTTTTCGGGAGATCCCTTTGTAATTTTCAGTCCTAAGAAAATCATAAATTAGTAATTCATAGAAACTGAAAAAAAAATATATTACACTCTATTAGATGAAAAGTCATCTTGTGAGATATGGTGTTAATAATTTATCACATTCATGTAATTTATATATGGCAAACTTGCTTAAGAATACATTGAACCCATTTATTCCTCTTGTTTACATCAAAAGTCATTATTGATTTTCAATGCATATTACTAAAGTCATTATTGATTTACAAGTCATTAAAAACTCTTTAAATTAATAATTATTAATTTATCGATAAATTAATAACCCTCTAAATTAATATATTTCTCCAGTCCTGACTCTATTAATTTATAGAAATTTTACTGTAACCTATTTTGATGTAGACCAAATGACATTTAAAATTTATAATCTTTAATATGCAATAATTTGACAAATATGACAAAAATTTGATAAAGGCAGGCTCATAGCATATAATAATTTGTTAAATACATATTGAAATACCAATGAAAATTTGGATCTAACTAGATGAGCTACCCTCGATTAATTATGTACATTTTACCATCAATAATTAGAGCAAACAGATGTCAAGACAGTCCAACAGTATAACCCTCCAAAATAAACAAAGCTATATCATAGTCGGGTGTTAGGACAAATGCATGCAAAACACCTGTCAGGTCAGTCATCATCTGATAAACATACTAAATCTGCAGATGCGGCTTGATGTGATGAGTTAGCCACCACGCTACTGCTATTGGGCCCAAATGTGGATAGGTTAGCGGGAGCCTCTGACAAACGCGAAACAACATTTGGGGAGGCTATAGTAGATTGATTGCTAACATTCCCATGTAAACCCGTGAAAGGTAAGTTAGGAGTGGCTAATCTGCCTGCACTGTCAGGCCGGTGTCCCGTTTGTGGATTAGACTGATGGGTTGTTGGTCTTTGCAAGGGTGGGACATGAGGGAGCGAAGGAGAAGTTGCTCGAAGGTTACTAGGTGCTGTCTGACTTAGATTTCCGCGTAGAAGAGTATGGAAACTGGAGGGTGGAACAGAATTTGGGGGTCTAGAAGATTGGAGATGTGGTGCAGGGGAACGTATCTCACCACCAGTTTGAACATCTCGGGCGATTGAAGACCTAGTAGTGTTAATGAGAGGTGGTCTTGCAGAGACACCGGAGGAAGTTCCTGACTTATTGTAACCAGGTGGTACCATGTGCTGTGAGTTAGGAGCAATGGAGGGACTCAGCAGACTGGTCGCACGAGGCTGACCGGAAGAACCAGAAACCACTAATGAACGAGTAGCAGTTTGTTGACTTGAAAGTTGATGCAACGGCTGCGGAAGTGAATCTGAAATCAAGATAGAGGTTAGAAAAATACTCAAAACAGAAAGTTCAGTGCTGCAAGCCATCCACATTTAGTGATTTGTATGCCTGCTGCTGAATAGAATACATAAACAAGAGATGAATGCAAACACACTATGTGTAAGAGTACTTTTTTTTTTTGGGAAAAGAGTACATATTTAAGTATGTAAATCTGTTACCCTATCCCAATGTTAGACTAATTCAACCAACCAAGAACAATAATACCACAAAACTATTGAAAGAATCGTATATGACAAAAAAAATTAAAATTGCATATATAATTTTGTTTAAAATTGGCCTTCTTAGAAAAAATAAATAATAAGAGACGCACATTATGCCAATGCCAACTCAGGTTTATTGCTTAGGTTGAAACTTGATCAGTCAACAAAAAAACAAAAGATGGCAAGGAAAGATAAATGAAGTAATAAACCACCAACACGAAACATAGTTGGAAAGGAATTGAAGTGAAATTTGGCTTCAGTAATCAACCCAAGTCAGTGCTTTGAAAGCAATGTTAACACTTGATGTCTATGAAAAACTAACATACCATGTTGCATTCCTGAAGCACCAGGTACTTTAAGATCCAAGCATTTAGACCTAAAAGCATCTGCCAATAACTTATTCACACAAACTGTGTTAAGATTTGTATCCAGAGTCTTCTTTGTTTGCTGAAATTCAATTTCCATCTCTTGCATTTTAACATCATACTTTCTTCGAAGCTCCGCTAATTCCTTTTCAAAATCAGCTTTTAACCGCAATTTCTGCTCCAACAAGAATAATACTTTAGTAATCAGAAAAGATAAGAACCTAGAATAAGTATTCATCAGATTAAGGTAAATGAGTAAACCAGAAACTAACCGAATCTTCATGTTTTTTTGAAGTTTGTTCTATTACTTTTTGTATTCTTTCGAATTCAATTTTCAGGGGATCATGGGACAAATGTGGAAGCCTTCTGGAAGATGAAGGGGATGAAGATTGGATAGGATGATTATTCATCCCCAAAGGAGTTGACAAATTTCTTGGGTTGGCAGACTGTGCTCTAACTCTACTGGCTGTAAGGGAATCAAGATCTGAATTTGAGACAGGGTGCACGGCAGCTTGATTTGAATGTAAACCAAGTGCCGAATTTGAGTGTGGCTGCCCAACATCTTCATTTGGAACCACAGAAGATGGCTCAGGATGATGAGTGGGGATATCGCGTACACTGCTCGGCTGATGTTCATCTTCAGTTGCTAAATGAAAATTAGACAAACCCAACATACCCAAGTTGGAAGAGAGCTCTGCAGCAGCTAATTGATCCACCTGCTTTGGAGGCACAGTGATTTGATTGGCTGGTACAATATCAGCTGGACGAGATGCCAGTTGAACCTGTTCTAGAGGCTCCACAGCTGAATCCTTGTCAGCAGCAGGCTCCACAGACGGCAACTGTTGCCCTTGTTCTAGAGGCTCCATGACATTAACTGGTGTAGATGATACTGGAGCACTGGTCACAGTTTCAAGTACTCCTCCCTCCTGGTCATTTGTGGTACTATTATCCACCAGCATAGCATTTGTTGAAGGCTCTATATCCGTATGACAATCTGCCACTGCATGACTGTTTTCTGGCACTGTGGCAGGAATATCTCCATCAGGAATACTCAAGAGTCCATCAGGTATTTGTTGCTCCAAAGGTGGATTTGAAAGGGAAATTGTATCTCGACAACTGGTTGAACAAACTGCTTGACAAGGCCTTGATGATGAAACACCATCTAAAACTGGCACATCTATTGAACCTCTGTCGGATATTTGAGCCACAGATGAAGGGGGATTCAGATGAGTTGCATTCTGCAGCAGACAATCAGTGAAATTGACAGCCTCAGACATTTCAACTTGTACCTGTCTTTCTGATACACTTACAGAATCCCCTACATTAGTAGTTTCTTGCACTTCACCTGGAATTTGCCCTGCGGGTACTCTTGATGAGCCTCCATCAGAACACTGGTGAAGTGGATGTGTCACATTCTCACAATCTGGCAAGCATGTGGTACCTAAACTAGGCATCTCACAACCATCTTGAGACCCATGGCCAAAATTTGCACACCTATTATCTTCATCTGTCATGCTTGTAGCACCATCAGAATTCTGTTCTCTACAATCTGGCAAGCACGTGGTATCTAAACTAGGCTTCTCACAACCATCTCTAGACTCATGGCCAAAATTTTCGCACTTATTAGCTTCATCTGTCATGCTTATAGCACCATCAGAATTCTGCTCTCTGGAATGGGGAAGTTTAGAGAGAATATTTTCCTGACTGACATGTTGATTTTCAGTTGTATTATGGTCCTCATTTCCAGAGACTGCTCGATCATTTGAAACCATAATGTCCATTTCATTAGCCCTGTCATGCTTGACCAGAGAATTTTGTTGTTCAACTGTCTTACCAACTGAAAGGGAATTTGTTTCAGGAACCACAGCCCCCGTCTCTTTCACGGATTCAACCACATTATCACACATCTGCGAGTAATCAAACCCAGTCCCACGTTCCTTTAAAGCAACTAGGTTTCGCAATTCGTTTTTTGCCCAAGATTTCAAATCTTCCACCCAAGTGGCCTCACATTCTTGAACCTTTACTATATGAGCTGAATGTTTGTCCTCGAGATCTTTGAGACTTGTTTCATACTGAAATTCTAGATCTTCGATCCTTTTTTGGTGTTCAACATTCAAAATTTTGAGCATTTCTATTCTCGTCACCTCATTAGGAGAGCAGGATCGAGTGAATGCTAACTCTATTGTGTATTTTCTCTCCAATTCAGCCTTTTGAAGTTCATTAACCGCTCTCAACCTTCGTTTCTCTTCCTGGTGCATAAGGCGTATCTTATTCAGCGTTTTTTCACACTTTTTCTGAATTTTTTTAATGCTTTTGGACAAATCTTTTTTGAACAATTCAACCTCTTGTGCCACTCCTGTACATGAAACTCTCGGCGATTTAGAAGCTTTTGGAGAAGTATTATTATAATTTTCTGTACGATGTAAAAATATTTTCTTTAGACACCGCAGCATAGAATAAATGAGGTCCACCTCTCCTTTCTTACAGTCAAAATTCAAATTTTGTTCCGCAAGAATAAGAGAAGCCTTGTGGTCAAGTTTGTGGTTTAGCAAAGAAGCAGCAGTCCAAACCTGAAATTTGCATAATACAAGGAGCGGATTATCAGTCATACTTATACATTACATACTAATAAATGCATTTATGGAACATATTCATTTACAAGAGGTAGGAAACAAAGTCCTATAACAAGCCTATTTTACATATTATTAACTACAATATACTAGAAAATATCACAATTGCGAAGGAAAAAAAAAAGTAATGTGGCAGTAAGATTCTCCCCATTTCAAATGGAATAAAAGAGTGAAATTTATATATATTAAGAACAAATATTAAACAGAAGGCGGAAAAACAGGTTCAGCTTTTTATATATCCTATCATATGTTTAAGTTTTGTCCATTACTTCTTTTCTTTCTTCCATATTATCTTCCACAAATATGATGACAAAATGACTACAAGCCAAGTTTATTTCATTATACTTGTGCCCCCCACTGATGACACTGAGGCTTGAGTCTAGCCATCTTATGAACGAGCTCACTAAAATACCCAGAGCAAGATCAGCTGAAACAAAAATTTCAATGCATACATGCAGTTGACTAACCAGATCAAGCGCAAACAATAAATGGCTTTGATGGTTGGCTTGCAACAGAAAAATGTCAAATGTGTGAAAAATCAACAAATTTATTTTGGATTTCCCCAAAAATAAATAAATAAAATACGCACACAATACACAACATTAGGAAGGCTAGATAGGATAAAATGAAATCAAATTCCAGAAAATACTACTGCTTGAAAGGAAAAAGAAGCCCAAATTTTAACAAGAATCACATATGGCAGACTATGGAAAGAATCAAAAATAAATAAACAAACAAAAGACCAATTTTATTTAAGAAAGCATAAGCTATATCAGAAACAAGGTTATGAGAGAGAATGATTGAGGAAAAGGATGCTATGCAGATATAGATAAAAATGCAAGAAATATTCTGACCAGAGATATTTGAAAAGCCTGCAATATTGACACGGGTTCCCTATCGACATGGTGATTGTTCATAACATACTCAAGAAAATTGTCAACCATATTCTTGACATTATCCTGCATTAGAAAATATATGTCACCATAACATCAAATTTAAACTAATAATAGAGCTCAGATGTCGTTAGCACAAACAATCTGGTAATAAAAATGCAATCTTGTCAAGGGACCAAAGCAGGAAAACAAACAGCAAGTAAAACTTAACAAAGATAAAAACATGCTGCATACTGGAAGAAGAAGAACTTCACAGAGCTTTGTAATCTGTGGCTTCAGCAAAAGATGTAAGCTCCTTTGCTCATCATGCACTCTGCCGTTTTTCTCGGATCGAACATCATTATCCTGAGGTATATCTGGCATTTGATCAAACAAACAAAGTGAGTAAGGTTGATCAAGCAATAAAAGTGAGAAATGACTGTAATTCACATTGAATGGCTACAGCAACACAAATACTTGAACTAGGAAAGAATTGAGTGACTTTACCCACTAGATCTCCAAAGATTCCTGCAAAAGTATATATTACTGGCTTCAGAGGATATCATAAAAACATCACAGATAATTCTTACTATTAGCTAACCTCATTAATGACCAGTTTGTTACTGATCAATTTAAAAGTAATTATGATAGAAATAATTTAGAGATGTTTAGAAGAAGCAGAAACTGATTTAAGTTTGTCTTATTTTTTAAAAAGTAATTTTTAACTTGTTTGCATACAATAACATAGAAGTGCTTATTTTCTAAAAAATTACAATAAATGACAAAAAAACATTTTTATGAAAAATTACATTTTTTGAATACCTGATCAAAAGAAAAAGTATATTGGAATACAATAGGTTTTAATGAAAATTCTCAAGTACTTCCATATTTTAATGTGCATATTATGAAAATATTTAAACATATGCTTCTTTCAAAAAAGGTGACTTTTTTCACAAAGTTTGTATAACAACTAGCCACGAACCTGCCTTGACTCCAGTGGGTAACTTTTCACCTTCAGATTTCGATGTAGGCTGATCAACAGTATTGTTGCTCACTTTCATGCGCTTCTTTGTTATGCCTTCATTCACAGGGTTGGTCCCACCTGCCAAATTATTGAAACAATGAACTCTCTTCCGGCTCCGCTGAGATGGACTGCATGAGTACTTCCATTGAAAATGTTTTCCCTCCAATAGTTTAGTCCAAAAAGTTTGCGGTGACTCTTCATCCAGCGACCCAAGTTTCAGTTCACCAAGCAAAGGAAAGTTGGAACGGTAGGCTCCTCCATTTTGCTGGACTTTCGATAAAATTGAGCGGTTGCTCGTGTCCGAATCTTCACCAGCATCAGATAGACAGGATGCGAACTCTGAAACTGTTTCTTCTAGCAGTGGTTTAGGACTTGACGTAGAAGTTGAACCGTCAAGGGAAACCCCCAACTCGTCAAAAAGACGAGAAGCACCCCACATCAAGAGAGTATGAATGAGACCCCGGCTTGAATTTAGACAGTTTATGTCCAGGGTCTTATCTTGCATATCAAGAATTAAAGCTTTCTCTTCAGCAGTGAAAGCTGTATATAAACGGAACACTTTGATCAATTGAAACTGTGAATCAAGTGTTATCTTTTGAAGGGATCTTATATCATTCATTGGGTTCCAATCACTATCAAATATAATAACAGTGTCAATTGATGACAATTTTATGCTAGGAAGGCAGGCACTAGTTTCCATCAGAAAAACAAATCGCTTATTATTCTTGTCATTAAATTTCTTCATGGCAGCTTGCTTCTTGGAAGGCGCAAGACTTTTATCAATTCTTTCAAATGAATCTACATCAAATCTTTGTCGCAGGAAGTCATCTAAAATATCTCCAATTGAATCCTTTCCAGAACCTCCAATAGACTGCAAATTCAATAACAAATTCTTATAACTAAACTACCTAGTTTCCCTCAAGTGGATGAACACACAACATAAAAGAAAGCGGAGTATGACATTCCCTACGCAGTTACCAACACACATACACAAGTACAGTCAGAAAATTCTAAAAAGTAATCTTGACAATGCTAAAAAAAACAATCGCCATGCCCTCTGCCACCAGTGAAAAAATTGTCGGCAGCAGGTGCTACTGGAGGATCTGGGTCTCACTTACGAACATCAGAATCTTTCCTCCGTGCATTTGATTTGCTAAAAAAAGAATGACTAGACAATACAAGAATCCTTGTTTTATTTTTGAAAATTGCTGTGGGACGAAGCAAAACAAATCAAAGATAACAGTATATGGGAAAAAAGTGCAAAAATGTGTTTCTCAAGAAAATCAAAGGATAAATTTTAGTCCCATGCACAATTTTTTTAAAAAAAATCCACTTCTTCATAGATTACACTCATCCTCAAGTCCCCTTCTCTCCATCAATGGTTTTAACCTTTCTCCATCCCCCTTCTCTCCATTAATGCTCTATCTTAGATCGTATCTTTAACCAAATCACTGACATCTAATCATGGTAGTCGGAATCACAAGTCAACTCATAAGAGCATACGAGACCACAATGTTGCTGCCCCACTGAGTGTGCTTGTGCAAGGCTAAGACCGCAAGTGGTGTGGGCGCGGTAGAATCAGCGCACAAAGCCCCGGGATCGTATGCATCTGTGCATGTTTGTCAAGTTGCAAAGAAGACGCCTCCTACTGGGTGTGTGGGTCAAGTATGTGACCCGGTTATGGAGTAACACAATAGTTTTTTTCACAAAGCATGGCAAGAAACTTATAGGTGATATATGGGAAGATAGTTTGCAAAATGCATACCTGAAAAAGCACGAGCGCCCTTAAGTTATTTTTTCTCAACTCTGTGAGCATTGAATCAAGTAGTTGCAGCTTGCCACTTGCTTTTATTCCAACATTTAGATACTCAACTACTTTTTCTTTTTCACTCGGATAATCAACTTCTTCAAGGTCCTTGAATAGTAAGGTTTGCACGGACGGATCATTAACATAGGGATGATTACAACACTGTCGAGAGATACCACAACCAAAAATTGAAACCATTTAGAATTCATAGCCACTTGGCAGCTGTGGAGTTAATTGAAAAAGTAAGGGAACACCATAGCAACTATTGAAAAAATACTCGGTTGTTTACCAAATTCGTTCTAGTTTTTAGTTAGGGGGACCAAATAAACTTCAGAATATATACATAAAAAAAAATTATATACAAAAAATATTTTTATAATTATAGATTCTTCAACTTAACCACATGAATCCAAACCTATTTTGATCATTGGTTGATGAATCTTAGATAGTAGGTCTAACTCCAACATATAAACCAACTTGTAAGGTGAGAATTGTCCAGGCTTTCTAAGCTCTATTTAGGTCATATCACTAGGAGGTGAGATTGGTACTTTTCTCAAGTACAACCCCACACCCAGAGCTCTCGTGTCTTCTGCCTGGACAATTTGGGTAGCGCAACAATGATCTAGGATAGGCTCCAATATTATCTTAGGTTTACTGCCTAACCCAACCCCACAAAACTAGCTTGTAAGGTGACGATTGTTAAACTTGGATAAGCTCTATTTGGGACATATCACAAGGCGAAATAGGACTTGTTCCAATAATGAATCGTGCATGTATCACAAGCTCTATTTGATCTCTTTGATTATTAAGTTTCCTTATTTTATGATTCTCTCTTGTATATAAGTTTGAACCTCATTGTGAAATACAAGTTAATCATTATGTTATTCAACTGATCTTATGCAATCTAAGAAAATAATTAAAAAAGTGCAACTTTACCTTCCGGATTGAAATAAGCACATCACGAATGGCCCCAACACAATCAATCTTGGGTGACGAGCAAAGAATTGAAGCATTTGAAAGTAAAGTAGCACAATACTGCTCAAGCTGCACATGAGACATCTGTGCAGGAACCCAATACTCGACAAACCTATAGGGGTCAGACTTGCATCTGTTGGCAATATGACTTGACAATTTCTCCTTCGGCTGAACAACACTTTTATTGGAATTATATATTAAACTATCTTTTTCATTATCATTTTGAACATCAAGAGCCAGAATATTTTTGTCTTCTGCAATGCTATCCTGAAAAGCCAGTAGAATTAAATAGGCAACAAAACCAATTTGAGATTAGGGACAAAGCCAAACCTATACATCAAAAGAAACAAACCTTCAGGTGTCCAATTCCACTTGTGTGGTCACTCTTATCCTTCTGCACCATGGTTGGCTCAATATCATCTTCGTCCTGATGCTAATGAAAAGATACAAAAACATGAGACTTCCCACAAATTTACATAAACAAATGAATGTACTGGGATACATATTCAAAATTTTGATTTAAGGGAACAGATTTGATGTCTGGCCACCAGAGGATTGTTGATTAATTATTAACCAGCAATCTATCATTAGTGTTGCGGCCCCCATATTAATTTGTTCGAGAATCATAGTATTGTAAGCCTTTTTGCAAAAAACATTAAGTAAATTGATAGAGGGGGGACGATGTGGATAAAAGAAATCCAACCAACCTCAGCTGCACATGGGTCACATGACTCCTTTACTGTAGGATTATAATCCAACCTGCAAAGTAAAGAACCAATCACTTAGACCTGAAAAACACTTAATACGTCGTAGTGCCGATATATCATCAGGAACAGATCAACAGGTAAAGGGTAAATGGTATAATTCCTAGCAAAAGTTTGTCCATATATTTACATGTTTATGTTGTTGTATATAAATATAGTAAATGGGTAGCCCTAGCCTTGAAAAATTACAAAAAATTGGCTAACACTTGCCAAAATATCCAATTTGTTTGAGTTATGTAAACTTGGAAAACATTTTTGTGTGTTTGTTATATATACCGAGTCAACTTAAATAATTTGCTACATTTATTGATGATTGAAGTTATTGGTTTTAGAGGAATGAGAAGAGAAATTAATAAGAGCTTGATAATGGCATGATATAAAAGATTGAACACTAATTCCTATTTATAGGGATACATAGACTTATAATCCTAAATAAATAAGGAAATCAGGAATCAAATAATAATAACCAAGTGATATGGAAAATAACCCTAAGAGATAATCTAAAATACTCTTAAGATTAGAAACTAATCCTAGGAGATAAACTAATATACTCTAATACAATATCAAAGATATTATAAGATATTTTCTTATATTCTAACACTCCCTCTCAAACTAAAGCTTACTAAGCTTTAAGCTTGTTACGAATGTACCCTATGAAAGAGAAAATATAACACCTAACATAATCAAACCCAAAAAGATATCTTGGGTAAACCAACAAAGCGACTATTCCCATTGTTTTTACCTAAACTAATTGGTGATAATTAATTTGCACATGTTGCTTCTAGTATTTTCCGATAGGACTAAGCACGTTGAGATATATTGTTATTTCATTAGAGAGAAGACTTTATCTGAAGACATTACCCACTAGCTTTGTTGGTTCAAGTGATCAATTGACATATGTTATCACCAAGTCTTGGAGGGATCATCAAATAAATTACATAATGTAAGAAACTTGGTTCAAGTGATTAATTGACATATGTTTTCCTACAATTCATTTTTGACATCGATCATAGTTAAAACCCATCTAGGGGTTAAATCAATAAGAAAAGATGGAGGACAGAAAACCTATAAGGATTCATTTTAATTTGGCATCATGATTAATGGGGGAGGTAGAAGGGAGTGTGATGGGACGAAAATGGTTGTGTCGATTTGGGAGTGAAAATATGGAAAAGGTGTGCGATTTGAGCGAGGTAGAGAGAAGAGGCTGCATGTGACTCAATAAAAGGGATTTCTAATTTCAGCTATTTATTTAGATTCAAGGGTTGATATTAGATCTTCTCACTCTCACATAAGAAAGGATTTTCTCACTAGATATGCCCCCTATATATCAAAAAGGACGGAAGATGGTAAATATGATATATCAAGCAGCATGTGTGAAATGACTGATTCAACAGAAGAACTCTGTAATATGACCATGAATTTGAAAATTAAATAGAAAAAAAAAAATGAAATGTGAATATGAGCTTTATAGTCAAAAAACAATATAAGACCGTGTGATATAGGTGAGGGGAACGATAAAGCCAAACCTCCTAAGCAAATAAAAGCAACAGAACACACCAAAAAAATGAATAGTGAATGGATCAGAACTCTTATTTCACTAGGAATTGATACCGTTTAATATCATTTAACAACAAGTACCTTGTTCGTTTGGAACATGACTCGTTTCCACCTAACTTGGAAGGGAGAGCATCGGGGATCAAGTTGTCTCCTTTAGATAATTTGGAAGAAACATTTGATTCCGTGTCCACTGTGATTACTTTTCTCTTAGAAGGTGCCAAGTTTTCACCCCCATCAAGCCCAGCATTGTTACTGACCATGCCATCATCGTCTAATATAGAATTTCCTGACGCTAATGTTGGTAATGTCTCCTCTCTGCAGCAATCAGACTGTAGCCTTATGGGTACCACACTAGTCTCATAAGCTGGGGTGTTAGACGGTATAAATGAACCGGGAGTCGCATTATTTTCTGCTAGATTTGTCATAGGCCCACTCAACCTAGAGTCAACTCTTGTCTCGTTTGCTTTGTCATCTTCAGATGGAAGTGTACCATTCTTTGAGACTTCGTTAATATCTGAACAACTTCCGTTAGATAACCCATCAATCTTGGCTCCACTATTGTTGTCACCTGTGCTTTGGCACTTTTGCTCGTCAATACTCGAGTCAACTCTGGTCGCTTTTGCTTTGGCATCTTCAGATGGCAGTGTACCATTCGTTGAGACTTCTTTATTATCTGAGCAACTTCCTTTAGATAACTCATCAATCTTGGCTCCACTACTGCTGTCACCTTTCTGATTTGACTTAATCGTATCTGATTTCCTAAGGCAATCTGAAAATCGAGCAATCAAAAACTGGATAGTTTAAATAATACCTAACAATAATTAGCATGCCTTACTCGAAAAAATGTCCACTGATAATAAGCTTGATATGTAAATAAAAACAACCCAGTCAAAGAGTAGGAGAAAGGCCTGCTTCTGCTAGCTTCGCTTAACTACTTTTTTATAATAATAATAATAATAATAATAATAATAATAATAATAATAATAATGATGATAATATGATAACGTCGTTAACCATCAAATTAGCATTTCTTTGTATTCGATTTGGATAACTAACAAAACTTGTGCCTGAGTAAACAATAACAGAATTGGCAAAAAAGAATGACAGTAAGCAAAACGCCAAAGTACCTTTCTTTCGATCTCTAAAGAGAGACCGATACATACGGGCGTCCATTCTCTTTATTCTCGCATGGGAAGTTCCCACATTGTGTTCCTCATTTTCAGCCACTTCCTGGGCTTCAAATGTCAATTGCTTCACACTCTTCTCTTTTTGCAGCTTCTGCCTTGAAATTGAACCCAAAGACCCTGCACTTTTAGAATCTGAAGGACTAGAAGAAGAAGAAGAAGGATTCCTAGTTTTTCCAGATTTTGTCATAGGACTCGGCGTCTTCTTTTTCTCAACCCTTTCAGACTTCCTTCTAGCTTCAGGAGCTGGTAGTGTTTCCTTCTCTACTTGCTCGGACTTCTGAGTACTTGACGGTGTTTCTCTAGTAGACTTTCTACTACTATCTGTATCCGGTGCATTGGGATGTGCTTTGATTTTTGCTTTCTCGCTACTTCGAGTCACCCTCCCATTTTCTTCATCCTTAGCCTTTTGACTAGCACGAGTACTACTATTTACCATTGGCTTAGCTAAATATTTTAACTTCTAAAATCTGCACAATAATACATTTGATCAGTATAAAGACACAAAAACCAAAATGTAGAAAACTTCATCAAGATTACAAGTACACCACCACGGTACAAACAACAACCGAATAGGCAGATACAATCAATTGAGGCGTCGTTACAATTACAAACAATAAACTAATAACAACAATAACACTATTTGCAACCAATAATAGAAACATTTTGATTTGATTTTCCTATATTTGCTCAAGGGGATAAAATTAGTCTCAAAAACTAAAATGAATAAATAAATGTCCAATCTCTCAGAAAAATAATTTCAAACTATATAATAACATGAATTCTTCAGGAACAAATTGAAAGCAAATAATAAAGCAAAATAAAAAAAATTGGAACATTGTGAATGCAAAAATAGTAATGACATACACATTCTATGAAAAATTGAAGAGTTTGAACTTAACATTTGAATGGAATTTCGAACGAAAACAAATACGGAAACAACAATGCAACCTAACCCTAAATCCTAATTCCTAAATCAGTAATAGATGAAATTAAGAGAGGCGTAATATCGAATCGAAGTGATGAAGGAATTGTGGAGTGGAGAAGAAACCCTTAGAGAGAGAGAGAGAGTTGAAAGAAGATAGGTAGAGAGAAGATTGAAGAAAAACCTTAACGGAAGAATCAGTGCATGGATCGTAGTGGAAACGTGAATCAATCTTACAGAGACGAATAACAACAATTCAGGGTTGGTTTTGGTACCCTATCATACAATTATTATTATTATGGAATTTCATTAAAATATATCGAGAATAAGGTTAAATATATTTATAGATCAAAAAACATAAAAAAATAACAAAAAAAAAAAAAAATTTAAAAAAAGATTTTTTAATGAAATAAAAAAGATCTTGTACAAAAAAAAAATAGATCTTATAAAAAATAATCTTATTTTATTCACAATTTCTAATTCAACGGGCAGAAGGAGAACGATATTCTCAAAGTCATCGTCACAACGAGAATAATTGAATTCCTCCTCCGAGAAACGCCCCAAAATTTAATGTGGATGCTCACCTTTTGGGTGATGGTCATTGGGTGTTGGGGTTGGTTTTGTGGGATGAGGATGGTAGTTGTGTTGGAGCGGCAACAAGAGAGGTTTGGGGGCTTTCGGAGGTAGTTGAAGCTGAAGTTATGGGGTTATCTGAAGCGATTGATGTTTTGGGAAGATTTCAACATCACGAGGTCATTATTGAGTTGGATAACCTGCCGATTGTGAAGGTTGTGCATAGTAGGATCTACCTAGGAATTACTAGGGTAAGATTGATAGGTGTGGTGAAGAGTTCTTAGTTGCAAACCCTACCTGCTCAATTTGGTGGGCTAGAAGAACTAGAAATAAAGCGGCTGATCATTTAGTTAGACAGGCCGTTTTGGAGCCCAATTTTAATTGGGTTGGCCATGTACCCCTCTGTATTGCTGTTCATATCCAAAAAGATATGGCATCGTTGTAATTCTCTTCGTTTTAATAAGATTTTTATGTTTAAAAAAAAAATCAACTGGCAGAAATACCGAAATCGATAGGTCAAATGCTTTGAACGGGTTTGAACTTCGGTCTCTTTAGGTTTTGTGTATGTAAGTTTCAATGGTTTATCATTTTGTCCATCTGTTAAAAAAAATGATCATATCTTATCTTGTAATACAAATTAAATTTTAAAAAATTTGGTTGGAAGAGAAAAACTCATTTATGTTACATATAAATTATTTAATTAGTCACGTGAGCTTAGATCAGTTGGTAGGACATTGCATTATATATGTAAGGGTCGGGGTTCGAACCCCGGTCGTTCCAAGTATCCACCTTATAGATGGAATTTAAGCCACTAGACTATATAACAAAAAAAATTTATTTTATTAAAGATTAGTCGTCGTCCAAATTGTACAAAAAAAAAATATTCCAAATTTGAACAGACCCTTATTCAATTTGTACAAAAAAAATACACTTGTATTCAAAATTTCCAAATTGTATCCTATTGAAAAGAAAAAAAAAATCTTACACACAAGGGAAAAAAATCATATCATACTATATAAATTTTTGCCTATTTATTTTAAAAACTAACGCCGTAAAGTGAGATTATTGTTGGTGATATGATTTGTCATTTGTGTTAAATACATTCTATAATTTGAACGGCATAATTAAGATGTCAATAATAATTTTAAATTTTAATTTTCAAATATAAAGTTACAACTTATTGTGTAAATTTTTGTTTGTTTATTTTAAAAACCAACGAAATAAAGTGAGATTATTATTTTATTTTTTTGAATCATTGAAAAACTTTATTAATAGCCACAAACCAAGGCAAGAGAATTACCAAGGGGGGCAAAAGAGAGGGAACAGCGGTACAGCAAAAGCAAACAGGCTAAAAAACAACAAAAACTACAAAACTAAAGGAACAGCAACAAGAAAACAAGCAACACACAAAAGCCAACTAGAAGAGGCACTCAAAAGAAAAAACTAAAACTAAAACACCCTGTGAAGCCTGCTGGAAGCGCAGAAGAGGCAGGCAGCAACCAAGCCAAAGCACACGGGAAACAGAGTAGCCTAACAGCACCACCAGCAGCCCCGCCAAAACCAAACCACGACCAAAAACTAACGCTTGAAGCAATCTCCCGGATCCCATAACCATTCGTAGAAAAGACATGGCGGAATTTTCAATCTATCCCCACTCCACCTCCAAGAAAGCAACTTGATATTATCAACTATTTCCGACGACTCCGAAATCACATTATTGAAGATATGATTATTCCGAGCCGCCCAAATAGACCAAAGCACCGTATGCCAAATCAACAAAATCCCTTTCCGGTCCTTTTTAGTCTTCGCCGCCTCCCAACAACAATCGAATAGCAAAAATAGGTTTGAAGGCATAACAATTACCACTCCTAGCCATTTAAAAATTGCATACCACACCTCCATAGCCACCTTACAATGCATAAACAAATGAATTGCCGATTCACGAACATCACCACACCACACACAATTGCCATTAGCATCACCATTGAGGATTCCACGTGAGAGAAGATTATCTTTCGTAGGCACACTATTATTATTGTTGATATGATTCGTCATTTGTGTTAAATACATTCTATAATTTGAGCGGCATTTAAGATGTCAAGGATACTTTTTAACTTTGAATTCCAAAGATGAAGTCCAACTTACAAGTTGTATCAAGTATCAACGGATTTCGTTTAACTATACTCTGCAATATAATTTACAAGATTCTAACGAAGATTCTCTCAGCGCCTCAAACCTATTCTTCCTCGTGTAATCTTTCACCATTGGAGCAATTTTTTAGAACATTTTTACTCTTCAAGAAGCTACCCACACTATATCAAACTTGTACGGTAAAAAAATATCGTAAGATCCTCAGTTGGATATTGAGAGGACTTTTGATTGCCTTAATTAAATTTTATCGAAAATATCTTAATCATTCTTCAAATTCCTTCTTGGACGTGACATGTTATGGAGGTCTGACAGCTACAATCTTAGTTAACCAGAATAGCCTCCGATCCAAGTTTCCAATTTATCTTTTCAATTAGACTTTTACATCTTTGAAATTTCTAGAAAGTGCACCACAACAAATGTACAAACCAATGCACACATTGGAAAAGTGCATATCTATTTATTTTTGAAATGAAACTTTTACTGTTACTCCATCACTAAATATAAGATTATTTTCAAGGAAAACACGAAGATTTAAAAAGTTGATTGTACTATTAAATTTATTGAAAATTGTTATTGTTTTTACAATTTTACTATTTAAGAGAAAAAATTAGTCACTGTTTTAATTAAGAGTAAATTATGGTATAGAAATATTTAATGTCTTTAAAGATTTGAAAATCAATCTTATAAAAAGGAACCAAAAAATAATCTCAAAATAGTTTTATAATTAAAAATAGAGAAAATACATTATTAAGTCTTTTGAAAATTGTACCCAAATAAATGTTCATGCACTATAATATATGTACGATATTGGAGAATGTGTCTATTTATCTTTTCAATCAAATGATTATGTTTTTTTTTGAAGCAAAACGATTATATTTTTGAAATGAAAATTGCACTATAATAAATATTATTCTACACTTTTATAAGTTCACATTATATAAAAAGGTAAATTTTGCTTTAAGAAAGTTGATAAATGGGATGATCGGAGTTCAAACCCTAACCACCTGCATATATAATGCAATATCCTGCCAATTAAGCTAAACTCATATGACACATTGTTTATTATAGATTACACAAATTTGAAAGAAGAGTACCCTCGATTAGTTAGCACTTTTTAAAAAACAATAAAAATAGAAAATGCTAACTAGTACCCTTGGAGCACTAGTTAAGAAACTAAATATGGTAAAATAATTTTAGAACTTGTACAATTGACATTTTAATACAAAAGTTTCTTATTTTGGTATCCTTAAATACATGGATTATTTGTTAGTGGTTTGCATATAAGTTTTTGTTTTCTTTCACATAGTCATATCTATATCTATATGAAAGAAGAGAATTTATGTTGTCTATAACCAACCAATCATACTAAAATAATGTTTGTATTAGGTGATATAAAATTAATTTTGTGATTGTACCAAAAAATATATATAATTTTGTGATTGAGTGAAAGAGTCAAAAGGAGTTAAAAAAACAAGTTTTATTTATTCAAGATATTGTCAAATTTATAGAATTTGTAGTTACCCTTTCAATTTTACTGTTTGAATTCAACTTATTTTTGAGCTTATAAAAAATAGCTTATGCAAATAAATAAAATTTTGAGTTAATTTATAAGTCTTAACTAACAAAAATTATATTTTTATAAGCTATTTTCTTATAAACTAACTTAAAAAGTTTATTATAATGCATGAAAGCTTATTTATTTATATAAACTGTTTTGCATAAGTTTAAAAATAAGTCAATTCAAACAGGTCAAAAATACAATAAGTTACTAATGAATTATTCATTTGGTAAAAGAAATGCAAATATCAATATTATTATCCATTGACATTTTACATAACTACCAACAATATTGTCGGTAAAATATTACTATTTTTTTCCTTTCTTAGTGTCCTTTTAAAATAGCAACACCAAATTAAGAAAATGTATTTTAGCACTATATCTTTTTATTATGTCCTAATTTTAATCCAACAATAAATTCCTTTTTTTTTTACACACTTTCTCTTTCAAATAAATTTAATATATTATGTACAAAAAAACAAAATTTAGTATGTTATGTACCAAAATAAAAATAGTTTTCCAAATATATAGCATTAATTAGTTTTATTGAAAAAACATGAATAATTGACTAAAGGGCACAATTTACAAATCGTACTCTTAAAACATCATATGAACAATTAAATTGGAACGCTCAACCTGACGAATTTGGACACTTAGGGGGATGTATTAGATTGGGATTTTACGAGACAATTTTGGAAAAAATAATCTTGATGATTTTATGAGATTTTGTTGGACTATATTGATTTTGTGAGATTTTAAAGACTTTTTTACAAGACTTTTTTACAATCAAGATTTTTAACACATGATTTGAATGGATTTTGAGAGATTTTTTTCAAAAGACTTTTTACAATCAAGATTTCATAATACTTTATATATTATGAAACTTTTGTATATTAGGAAAATTTTAAAAGAATCAATAAATTTTAATAAAAGAAATTATATATTTTTGGAATAAATTTTAAAAGAATCAATATATTTTAACAAAAGAAACTTTACGTATATATTCCTAATCACCAATAAAATGGAAAGGTTATCACCACCACCATTGATTGAAAACAGAAGCAGATGAATGTGAAGAAAAAAATGATTTGCTGTAAACAAAATAAAAAAAGAAATTGAAGAAACAAAATTTACGTTGTAAAGAAAAAGAATTGTACAAAAGTTGTAATGAATCAAAAGTTTATAAAAAAGATGTAGAATTTGTTAAAACATAATTGCAAAAAAACATATTTGATAGGTAAAGAAGAAGAAATTTTTTTTCCTAGTAGAATATAGTGATGATGAAAGTTTGTCTTGGAGAGTTTGAAAAAGTTTCAAGCCTTTTGGTGAGATTGTTGAATAAGTGAACAAAAAAAAAGAAGAAGAAAAACTCAGGTGCAGTGATGATGAACTGCGAAAGTAATAACCTGATACAGTGATGATGAAAGTAAAAAGTCTTTGAGAGTACCTGATACAGTGATGATGAAAGTAAAAAGTCTTTGAGAGTTCAAAAAAGTCTCAAGGCTTTTGGTGAGATTGTTGGAAAAGTCTATCAAGTGTATTTTTAACTAAAAAGTCTCACAAAATCAATTACATACAATAATCCACTAAAATCTATGAATTTTTGAATACCAAGAGACATTTTATAAATCTTGACAAATCTCAATCGAATAACAGCGGATTTGATTGCCTTGAAAAAAAAAATCATGATTGTTTTAATTGAATACCACTAAATTTATTTAGATTTTATAAAAGTCTTGATTGAATACCACCTGATTCTTTTATTAGAAAAAAGTCTTTTAAAATCCTTTGAAATCCTAATCCAATACACAAGGAACGAAGGTAGTATACTACTTAGGATGCAAGTGTTTAAATAGCAAAAATTACGGAAAAAAGAGTTCGCTTTCTAGAATAAAAAATGATTTGCTGTAAACAAAATAAAAAAAGAAATTGAAGAAACAAAATTTACGTTGTAAAGAAAAAGAATTGTACAAAAGTTGTAATGAATCAAAAGTTTATAAAAAAGATGTAGAATTTGTTAAAACATAATTGCAAAAAAACATATTTGATAGGTAAAGAAGAAGAAATTTTTTTTCCTAGTAGAATATAGTGATGATGAAAGTTTGTCTTGGAGAGTTTGAAAAAGTTTCAAGCCTTTTGGTGAGATTGTTGAATAAGTGAACAAAAAAAAAGAAGAAGAAAAACTCAGGTGCAGTGATGATGAACTGCGAAAGTAATAACCTGATACAGTGATGATGAAAGTAAAAAGTCTTTGAGAGTACCTGATACAGTGATGATGAAAGTAAAAAGTCTTTGAGAGTTCAAAAAAGTCTCAAGGCTTTTGGTGAGATTGTTGGAAAAGTCTATCAAGTGTATTTTTAACTAAAAAGTCTCACAAAATCAATTACATACAATAATCCACTAAAATCTATGAATTTTTGAATACCAAGAGACATTTTATAAATCTTGACAAATCTCAATCGAATAACAGCGGATTTGATTGCCTTGAAAAAAAAAATCATGATTGTTTTAATTGAATACCACTAAATTTATTTAGATTTTATAAAAGTCTTGATTGAATACCACCTGATTCTTTTATTAGAAAAAAGTCTTTTAAAATCCTTTGAAATCCTAATCCAATACACAAGGAACGAAGGTAGTATACTACTTAGGATGCAAGTGTTTAAATAGCAAAAATTACGGAAAAAAGAGTTCGCTTTCTAGAATGCGAACCTTATAAAAATCAATTTTTTTTGTCCTCTACACCTTTCTCTCGTCTCCCATCAAATAACTTCGAATGAAACACAGTTCGCAAGTTAAAGTGTGAATCATTCATTCACCTAATTTTTTTATTTTCTGTCAAACTTATCAACTCTTGTAGCTTTGATACATGTCTATTGTAAATATAAATTTAAACTTGGTCATATCAAATAAAATAACAATTCAATATAGCTGTCTTTACAAAATGTGTGATGATCGATAATGTCACAACCGCTCTAGTGGCAAATTAAAATATGATATAGCATAAGGTTCATTGCAAGGTTGTTATAACATAGTGCACGACCGTGTTGTCCGCTCCAACCGTCATCTCCCGTTATGGATCAAATTTCAATAATTTAGATTTAAAATTCAATCTCGAGTTTCATTGCACCAGCATCATTCATTAATTATAGTCGTCTTCTTTATATTTATGAGCAGTGCCGTTCCTGACATTTTATGGGCCTTAGGCAAAAAAAATAAAATTATTTCATTTAATATAATAGCATTAATACATTTCTTTGGATATCTATCTTTTTGAAAACAATTTTTTCAAGAGCCCTTTGTTGTGATTTTATCAGCTTTTCCTTTCATTTTTTATTTCCTTTTTCATTACCACATAAATATTTGTTAGGCAACATCTTCTAAGCTTCAAATACAAAAAAAAAACTCAAGTAGAAAACAAAAGAACATGGAAGTAGAATGCTGACTTCGAAGAATAATTGAAAAATCGTAAGATCCAAATGGTTGAAATTGGATGCAAAAAATAACATGTTAAGTATTAACAATTTGTAGAAAATAAATTAAATAACTTGTTAATAAAATGAGGAACACAAAAAATAAAACAACCCTAAAACTTAAACAAGAAAAACCTATAACATTCTTACATACTTTACAAGAATGCAAGAATTAGAAAGAAAAAAAATAAAACAAAGTCAATAGGAATCAGGAACAAAGACAGACACCTAATTATTTACTAGGCATAAAAAAAAATTGGACCTCAATCACATTTTAAATAACACCTATTTCCTAGGCTTAATTATATTTTCTTTACTTAAATATAATTGATGTTTTTTTATAATAGTATATTTTCTTTCTTTAAATATAATTGATTTTTTATTTTCAATAATAATATGTAGGTATAACAAACTATTTTAGGCCCCTAAAAATAATGGGTCTTAGACCATTGTACTCTATGTCTACCCTCAGCGCCGGGCTATTCATAAGCAGATTTTATGCACCAATACGACAATACCGTTTGTTTCAAATGAATCAATGATGAAAACAAATTCTACACTAAGCTAGTGCTCAACAAAATCACTTAAAAATTTGAGAAGAAAACATCTAATCGGCATTTAAATCAAAATGATGGGCTCCCTCAAAGTGATTTTTATCTGAACCAAGCTTTTCCGAATAATTCATTATCGTGGATATTATTAATCATTTGTAAGGAGATAATATGAAAGATCACATCTTTTGCACATCACTGATCATAACCAATGCAGCCGAATCATATCTTATGGAAATTTCTTATGTAGTCATCATTTGATCTTGTTGAATAACAACAATTTAAGTGGACACTACACTTAAGTTTGTCTCATTTTATGACAACCCCATTATAATATTATAAGAAGGAAAATGCTATTTAGCAATAATTTTTTGATGCAAGAAAGAGAAGAATAAATTTTCACCCTTAATTACATCTATAACCACCCATGTTTTCCACTAAAAAAGAAGATTAAATGACATCATCCTTTAAGATTTTGTCATGTGTTAATTCTTGCATTTCTTGTGTAAAAATTTCATGCTAAATAGCAATGCTCTTATAAGAAATGCTAACGAGTGTCTCAGAATATTTATTAAAGATTTTAAATAGTAATTTTTATAAAAATATGTAGAGTTAATATATTGAAAATTAAAATATTTAACATTTAAAAATAATATTTTTAAGGTATTGCTAACATGTACCCTAAGAAACCTAAAAATAAAAATTTTATATTAAAATTAATATTTTGACTTTTATTTTAATTTTTAAAAAGTTAAATACACGAATATTAAAATAAATATTTTTATATTAATCGAATTTCTTAATCATTAACAAAATGTTAATATTAATTGAAGTTGACATACTAATTTCCAACTCATAATTACAGTATTTGCCAAAACCTTTTTAGCTAATTCCTCTATAAAAAAACCGTTTGAGCTATTTCTTTCTTCTCCACACACCACAACTTATATAGCATCAGATTATTTGGTGAGTACCTTAAAGCAACATATTGTGGTAATTTTTTTGGACATTTACATGTTGTATAGTATGATTTAAGTTCATATAGATTGATATGTGTCATCTTTCCTTCTACTTACCACTACAAGAATTCGATAGATGTAATATTACCTTACCGGCCGTTTTGGCAGCCAGTAATTTACCGGCCGCCGTAAAATGTAGCAAATCGGCCACAAAATTAAAAAATAGTATTTTTGAAAATACATAGCCATTTACCGGTGGCCTTGGCTGCCGCAAACTTATACTGGAACATAGTAACGGGCTAGGCCGCCGCAAAATAAAGGCGTCCAGGTTTTGGAGTTGGTGCAGCACTTATGCATCTTGATTTTCTTAGTTTCTTTCTTACTTAGCTTCTATATATAATTAAAGTTATTTTATACAATTTATCTTAACATTTTATATAATTTTCTTGATCTTCTTAGTTGAAATCACCAAGATGTCAAATTTGATATTATGATATTCTTGATAAATCTTCACCGATGTCATTCCCATGAGATAATTAGTTTAGTTGGTAGGGACATTGTGTTTTATATGCATGGTTCGGAGTTTGAATTCAGGATATCATACTTATCCACTTTAAGGGTGAAATTTCTAACCACTTGAATATTTGACAAAAAAAAATTACTTTACCAATGTCTAAAATTAATGATTAAAAAAAATCATGTGATGGCTAATAAATTCAAATACAAAATTGATTTTGATATCACATAAAGTTTCTATATATCAATATTGTATACAATATAAAGTTATTATTTTTTATTATTAACAAATGAATCTTTACTTCTTTTTTTGACAAAGATCTTTACTTTTTCTTTGCTGATAAATTATTAATGGAACATTATCATATATATATATATATATAGCATGTGTCATTGCATGGATACTACAAGTTCATCTCTCTAATTAACATTTTGTTAATTCTTTGCAAAGCAAATCCAGCTACTAAATTAACTAGAGTCAAGAAGAGGAAGGTTGTATAATTGTCCAAAATGAGGCTTATGGTAATTTCACTTGTGTTCGTACTTCTAGCAAACTCTTGTATGGCAAGTGATAAAAGAAATTTAGTGTCCAAAATTTCTGAAATACAGCAAGGTATGGAAGGAGATCACAAAGTCATCAATCAGAATATTGACCGTCAGATCCAGTTCCCTCCCCCCCAAGAAGGCGTCAGCAAACCCGGTGAGTCAAACAAGTTTGGTGTCACTGATGATAACGATCATCATTACATCCCTCGCAAGGATTATGGCACACATCCCGGCCATGAATAAAATCGGTTAGCGGTGATGAAAATTATATGTATAATAATTAGTTGCAATGTTTGATTATGGTTGTTTTATAATTGATATATGTAGAATATATATGATATTTGAATATGTGTGCCGCCGTTGTTCATTTTAGGCGAATTTTACACTGACGTTTTCATAGGTGGTTCATGTTAGACCAGACAAATTAACGATAGACACTTTCTTTGAGTAGAAAGTCATAATCCTTCTTGTCCGCTCGAGTGAGACAATGACTACTTAGTTGATGCTAGTTCAACAAAACAAGAAAAACTGAATATATATATGACACAAAATAATTATGTCTAAGTTGCACCTCTTTGTAGGTGATGAACACCTTCAACACCATGCCTATTGCCTAAGACTCAATGTCAATGAAACAGATCTAATCCAAGTGATTGCACAACATCATGTCCACTATGTCTATATGGTAAAAAATCCATCAATGTTCCATCCATTCTTGAACTCATTCCGCATTCTAATTTCGACCGCTTCTCTTGTCTCCATTGTTCCGCTTCATTTTCCTCGGAATTTTTATCTATAAATATTGAACCAAATCCCATATATTGAATTTGGTCTTCAGGTATTGACTGCATAAAGAACTTGTGCGATTCCTTATCCATTCGAGGCTGGTTAGAACTACCTACGGTGGCAAAAGTTCCCTCGTTTGAATTAGAACTCTCATCGGTACCTGTTGTTTTTTTGTCAAGCATGTGTACTTCCTCAACCATCGGCTTCCACAAGCGAACTCGAGCATTGATAAACCAATTTGATACCTACATGGACGAATTATAGTATAAATAAAATTTGCCGAGACTAAAAACAAAATTAAAAGGACCAATTTGAAATTTTCTGGGACAAAAAATATATTTAAGCCAACGAATTTAGAAGAGTAGGATCCTACCTGGTTTCGCGAAAGACCTGTCTGAGTAGCCAACATGTTTTTGTCGATGTCTGTTGGATAACTGAAAACAAAATCAACACCCAAAAAACCATAATTCAATCTTAATTACTTCCTTAAAAAAAAAAAAAATATAAGAAAATTCATGTAGCTAGAAAATGAGACAGAGAGACAAACATACGGATGAAGAAAATGTTCAAACAACCAAGCTCTAAGGATCGCCACCGCATGTTCCGGGAAGCCTCTCTGAGGCTTCCAAAGATTTTGTTGTTGCGGATCAAGAAAACCTTTCGGAACCTTATCAAGTTTGTTCATTTTTATGCTTTGGTCCATGCACCTTAGGCTTGCCATATTAGTGTCAACTAGTTTGGCACTATTGGTTGTGGTCAGTATTGACGGATCATTTCGTAAGACTTCACTTATAAGTTTGAGCTGATTTGAAATTACATTGTTTAGGCTTTTGAAGTGTTTCGACACTGACTTCAAAGCCAAGGTGATGTAAGGAGTAGCTGAATTAAGACCTGCTACTGATTCAAATGATGCAAAAACCATTTGCATTTGTTGATGGTACTGCTTGTATCGCCTGCTGACCTATTATTACACATAGCCAAGAAAAACGGTGTCAAACATAAAGAAAAAGCGAATAGTAGTATGCCTATTAACGAATTATTGTAGATACATGAATAGCTCCATTTGCTTATCTTTATGTAACAAAAATGTTACAATGCAATAATAGATGAGAATAAATCACACAAACACATGTAGAGCGAGAATTCTACGCACTTCACGGGAGAGTTCTAACACTTGTCTCCTGTGAAGGGCGTAGAATTCTCGCTAATAATTGACAACTCCAATGGATAAATAAGTTTATAATCCAACATAAACAAGGAATTTTGTTTCCTTATGTTCTCTAAAGAGTAAGACATAACCAACTTTTATCTTTGCAGCTTAACTTTTCATAAATCAAAACTTGCTACCTTATGCAAACAACAGCTTAAAAGCATTTAACCTTTTTCTTACTATAGTTATATACCATAAAGTAAAGTTTCTTACAGACATTAATTCAAAATAAATCGACAGAAAATCAAATCACAAAACCATTTTATTTATATAGAAGTAATTAAAAACCAACCTCCTCTTGCATGCACATAAGCTTAGCTTTAATCTGTTGATAATCTGGCCTCATAGAAACACCAAAGTTACTTCTATCCCCCCAATCAGCACTATGAAACATAGATGATGAAGAACATGAATAATTACTTCCTTTAGAAGCAACCTCAGTGTCTAAAACATCAAATGTTGTCACAAATTTTGAACAACAATACTCATCTAACAAATTTTGAGCAATCTTTAAGAATCTTGAATTCTTAAGAATAGTAGCATAACCAGTAAAAGGACCAAGTGGACCAATAGTATTAATCTTTGAATTTGGTATCATTCCAACCACTAAGTCTTGAAGTGATTTTCTACAATCTTTAGAAATGATTGAAGGCTTCACATACTTCATAGTTTGAAATTCATCTCTTGAAGTTGAAGTTCCCTCTTGATCAAACTGAGAAATATTTGATGTAAGTGATAATGATAAGCTTTGTTGATTTTGTTGAAGCTTAATTTCAGAAGCATTTCCTACACAATTTCCTTGACCTGCATTATTGACAATATCTTGCAGAGAATGATTCTGATGCATTTCACCATATAAAGATGAAAGAGAATTAGTTTCACTATTTAGAAACCAATCAGTGACAGTGACTTGATGTGGAACAGTTCTGTTTTTCCAATTTCCAAAATCACTTATAAGCTCAGAATAGTACTGTTGTTTATGTTGAGGAGAATGAGGAAATGAACCATAGTGTAGCTGTTGCTGATGATGCATCATTAACCTACTTGGTTCTTGATGATACTCCAAAGGATTTGAAGTAGGAATTAAGTAGGAATTAAGAAGTTGGAGATTTCTGATGATGAATAATTAGCATTTCTAACTTGAAAAAGATCCTGCATTTTAAATAAAACTTAGAAAAGATTTTTAATTAATGATTCTTGAAAATGATGGTAACTATATTGGATTCTTAATTTATCACACTGAATTTTCTGTGCTAGCTAGCTACATGTATGTGACTTAGGCCTTATGGTAGCTATATTCATTCCAAGTTCCAACCCAACTGCAAGTCATTTATCACTCCAAAAATTGCTCTCCTACACATAACATATCCAACATCACCTTATATACATGTTTAATGTAACTAAATATTTAGGGAAGATCTAGGCCATTATAACTCAGTCGATAGGAATATTACATTATATATTTATATGTACCCAAGTTCCCATGAGACATAAATTAAACATATATAACTCAGTTGATAAGAACATTACATTATATATTCATATGTATTCAGGTTTCCACGGGACATAAGCATAACTTAATTGATAGAAATATTACACTATATATTACGCTATATGTATTCAGATTTTCATGAGACATAAACATAAATCAGTTAATAAGAACATTACATTATAAAAAGTTGATATTAGACATGCATCCTTTAGAAATATACATATGGCTTAATAGATCTTTTGGTCCCTGTATGTTCGTGAATTTTTTGTTTTAGTCCCTGTATCTTGTTTTGTTGCAAATAAGTCCCTCAATGTACAAATTTTTTTGGTTTTAGTCTCTAAAGTCAAAATCCGCAGGAAAATCTGAAGAAAAATCTCCACAAAAACTGCAAATTTTCCTGCGGATTTTGACTTTAGGGACTAAAACCAAAAAAAATTATACATTCAGGACTTATTTGCAACAAAACAAAATACAGGGACTAAAACCAAAAATTCGAGAACATCCAGGGACCTAAAGATCCATTAAGCCTATATATATTTAGTAATATCATAAAATTGTACTACAAGATCTATTCTAGATAGAGAGAAACATGAGAGAAATGAAGTTTACTACTACATGAAAGAAGGTACTACTTACTACATGAAATTAATAAGAAAGAAATAAACAATCCAAGGAAATCAAAAGTAGTAAAGTAAAGGCTAAGAAAAGAAAGAAAAAAAAAAGTGAAGTAGTTTATTGCTAAAGTTTATTAGGTTTAGACTTTAAAGTGTAGACAACTGAACCTCTAATAAGAGAGAACGAAAGAAAAAAATGGAGTTAGGGTTACCTGTACTGTAGCTGTATGTATGAATGGCGATGCTTGCAAACTCTCAGTCTCAACACAGTAGCTAAAGTTCATTCATATATAGTATGAGTTTTGTAGAAGCTACCATCATTCATTATGATCCTCAAAGCTAAGCTAGCTATCACCCCAAAAATGAGGAGCACCATTTGTGTTGTGTGTGGTTGGGGGCCTTCCTATCAACCTTTTCCATTTTTCTTGAACTCCATCCAACAATATTATATATAAACAAAAAAGTTGATTTTTTATACTCCTGTGGTCTAATATATAAACGAATTTACAAAAAAATTATTCCTTTAAAAAAAGTGTTTAAATGCATTTAAGTCATATATTTTTCTAATTTTTGCCATTGATATTTTTAAATTTGTCAAAGATACAAATTCTTATCTAAATGTATCAATTGTTTATAGAGTTTTACTAACAGTACATGTGATGGTGAAAGAAGTTTTTTAAAATTGAAGTTGACTAAAACCTACTTAAGATTTTCAACGTCAGCGGTTTGACAATTTTGTCTATTAAAAAAAATATTTTGGAGAACATTGATGTTTATGTGATTATAAATGATTTTGCATCTCAAAATGCTCCAAGACCGCTTCTTATGAATTTCGAGTAAAAGTAAATTTTTTGATATTTTATACACTTATTTGTTATGAACAATTCTTTGAAAATGCTTTAATGTTGAATTCTTCTAGATTCATCAAGATTAAATATGACAATAATAACTTTTAGAAAGTAATGATAATAACATTCATTAAGGAAATAATTGGTCATATGAAATCAAATGTGATAAAATTAATGAAATTAATTGGTCATAATGTATATTCCTTAATTGATCCGAATGAATCGAAAAATAAAGAAATAAATAAAAGGCATTCAAAATTGTTTTCAATGGAATTAATTTAGTTTTACAATATAGGAAAAAAAGTTGTTTTCGTGCTGATAACATGTTATGAAACTAATCTAAACATGACTAAGAATATAGAACAATATAGATGGAGGAGAGAAAGAGAGAATAGAGAAATAGTAGAATATATATTATTATCTTCAAGTTTCATTTACATTGTAACATATGCCATATACATGATAATATATTGGGTCAATGATGTGGGTCATATCCTCAATGGACATCTAAAGGGGAGTGTTATGAACAATTCTAGTTAGTAGATGTCCAATAGGTTTTGGCCCACATCATTGGCCCAATATATTATCCTATATATGACATATGTTACAATATAAATGACACTCGAAGAGAATAATACATATTCTACTATTTCTCTATTCTCTCTTTCTCTCCTCCATCTATATTGTTCTATATTCTTAGTTATGTTTAGATTAGTTTCATAACATTATTATTATTTATTAATGCATATTATATTAAATGCAATTTTTTTTTAATGTTTGCCTTTAAGGTCCATAAAATATAAGGAATGAGAGTGGTATTTATCAAATTATTAAATACATATTGTTTTTTAAATACATTAATTATTATGAATGAATTTAAGTAAAAATTTGTTTATAATGTACAAGTACAATTTTTATAAACACTTTTCTTCTTTTTTTGACCGTGAATAGGGGTGGGTAAAAAACCGAAGCCCGTCTGAACCCAACAAAACCCGCCCAAAAATTAGAGATTTTGGCGGTTTATAATGGGTCGCGGGTTAGCGGGTTGAAAAACTCGGGTAAAGTTATTATGCATAAGGATTTTCCTTATGCATGGTGTATAAACAAATCTCTACCATTTATACTCCAAAGTGGTTTTGACATTATTAAATATTTTAAAATACAAATGGTGAAGATTTGTTTATGCACCATGCATAAAGAAAATCCTTATGCATAATAACTCTTCCCGAAAAACTCGGTTTGAGTTGGGTTGATACGGATAAGTCCGAATAGAGGAAATTGAACCGACGGTGTCCGAACCCGCCCGCACGAGTAAATTAAAACGCTGAATCTAAATTCTTCCCACGTCTCATTTCACACTTTTTCACTTCACCTCAAACCCATGTAAACTGAAACAATCATGAAACATTTTAAAACGCAAAATTTGGTCATTCTTCATTTTATTTGTCTAACTTCGTTGAAATCAAATGATATATTTTTAATTTTATTTGAGATTTAAATTTTTTCTTACTTTTTATGTCAATTTAGTCTTTCGAAGACTTTCCTTTTGTGTTTGATTTATGATTCTCTCATCTCTGGTTGCATATTTTCTTGATCTAAACTCCAAATTTTGGATTTATTTTTTATTTTATTTTAGGTTTAACCGTTTCAAACCGCCCAATAATCCGCTTAAACCGCAAGCCCGAACCCGTGGAAACCACTCTTCATTTTCGGGTGAATTGGACCTTACTTTTTGACTCTGCGGTTTAGATCGGATGACAACTTTGAGCCCGAACCCGCCCATTACCCACCCCGAACCGTGAATACGTCTACTAGTACATGATGTTGGGAGTACAAGACAAGGCAAGAACTAAAGACTACGTCACCTGTAGATTGTACGCTGTTGGTTTCAGTGGAAAAGAAGGAAACAGTGTCGCACTTTTGGGGGTTCCAACCAAACACAGTTACACAGGTTATTTCAGCATATCTTTTGCTTAAACTAGCGGTTATAATAATTAATTTTCCATTTACCAATAAATACAAAAGCTGATCGCACTAATATTTCGTTTGGTTCCATCGAAAAAAAGTGGAAGGAAGAAAAATTACGAAAATCAATGAATGAACCTAAATTAAAATTTAGATGTGTTTGGTAAGTCCAATAAACTAGCTTATAGCTTATTGGACTAACTTATAAGCTTGTTTGAAAAAAATAAATGTGTTTGGTAAAAAACTTTTCACATTAGCTTATAGTAGCTTTTTTTGAGATGTTATTTCATGTAGCGTTTGAGCTTATAGCTTATAGCTATTTATAGTTATTTTCATTTTTAACCTTTAATTTTATTATTTTTTATAAAATAAAAAATTATCCACTAAAGAGAATAACTACCCACTACATGTCCTTTTATGTAATTTTATATTTATTAACCACTTTAAAAACTAATTTTACCAAACATTTTAATTTCAATCAGCTGGCTTTTCAACTATCGGCTATAAACTAGCTTATAGCTTAATTTTACCAAATAGACCCTTAGTCTAAATTCATCCATCAATTTCTGTAATTTTCTTTTCTCCCACTTTCTTTCTATTGAACCAAACGAACCCTAAATTCCTTAGTCCAGATAGCTGGCCTGCCATTCATTATTCTCTATCAATCAGAATCCCTCACTGTGTAAACTGGGAGTGAGACTCTTCTTTTTGCGTACCAACAACAACAATTAAGAATTATTTTCCTCTGCTTGCAGCATCAAAAACCAAATTACAAGACCCTATTTCCTTAATTTTTATGGGCTCAAATATTTACTAAGAATATCTTGAATGGTGGTTTATATTTTTTAAATACGAGTACTTAATAGGTATCATCAATAGAGTAAAACAGAAAATGGTATCTAATACCTAATATTTGTTAAAGTTATTTATGAGATCCGCTTATAATGATATAAAATTATTGGTGAAATGTATTATTGGTGAGACTAATTTAGAATTTTTTAAGAAGTGTTAGGTACTATTTTTAAAATATTATAAATGAATGATGTGTACATGTAGGGCCGGGTTAAGTATTCAAAAATGAGTAGCTTCATTGTGGATGCTCTAATGTACTTCATTCGATCTTAAATATAAGAGAAAAATTACTTTCAAATTTATTGAGAATTTAATGTATCTAGTCAATAATATATGCTAGATACATTAATTTTTCAATAAATTTAAAATGTAGTTTTTCTCTTATATTTAATATCGGATGTAATAGTAAATTTTGATATATTTAGTTAAAATAATTAATTTTCTTTCATCAACATTTGTTTAAGGGTCATGCTAATTAATACCCCGAAGGCACTAGTTAATGATATAAAAAAGTAAACTTTGTATTGAAAACAATATTTTTTATACTTTTCAAACATTGACTACATAACTTTTAATATAATTTTACTTTTTTAAAAATCTAACAGAATATTTTTTATATTAAAATAATTATTATTTATACTTTTAAAAAGTAAAATACACAAATTCTAAAATTTATTTATCATATTTAAATAGCATTTTCCTTATTTAATTGTAATGATCATAGAATTATATCACACATTTTTTTTAATGTAAAATAAATCTCATTCCAACATAGCCACTTTAATTTGGAGGGTAGATACAAGATTTTTTTTAATTGAATTTGAGAATTTTTTAAGTTTAATAAATTTAGGATTTATTGAAATTTGAGAATTTTAAATTTTGATTTTAAAAGAAGATATATGCAAGCAAACTTGTAAGTATATTTGAGTAAATATTTTTCTTTTAAATTTAAGAAATAAAATGAAGATGAGGATGTTGAAGATGTTCATATGATTCATAAAATATCTTTACTCTTAACTAAAAAAAAATTAAAAATTTAAATTATTAATTAAAGTATTACTATTTCCGTTGTAAAAAAAATAAAAAAAATTAAAGGGAGTAAATGTGGTGATATCCATCAAATCACCATTGTATTGATTGCTTAAACTACATTTGAGATTTCTATTTTGAGGCAATTTCACAGATGATGTTGCACGCAATCCGCATTAAAGATGCCAAAAATGATTTAACGTAAGCTATACCCCATCCATCGATTCATCGCAACGCTCATCCTAGAGAGAGTAATCATGCATGCATGTTGTCCCTTCAAAATCAATTTTTTCATAACCAATAAAATTAGTAGTACCAATTAATTAAAAGAAAAAGCAAATCGATTAGTTCTGAAATTACAGAATTTCTATTCCTAACAAAAGGTGAAAAAAAAAAATCCTCCGATTTTATATATAAATAAAAATTAGTTTTTAAAATTAATTAAATAATTAATATATCTTGTTTATAATATAGATTAAATATATTATTTTTTAAAATAATTTTAAAAAATTAATTAAATTTTTATTTATATATAAAACTGAAAGGGTAGTAAATTGAAGAGAGGTGATAGTACTACATCGATCACATCAAGACATAAATCATACTATTAGTATTATTAGGATCTTACAGTATAGTATTTGCAGTTGGGGGCCATCAAGATTCAAACTTACTCCCTCTAGTCTTGTATATAAGAAAATTTTTAAAAAAGCTCTTCATTTAAGAAAGTAGTTAAAATACATTAATCAAGGAGAAAAAACACAATATACCTTCTTGGAAAATGTAAAACATTGCATTTATTGGTTGAAATTGGAATAATGTCATAAAACTTAATAATTGAAGTTGACTTTTGCTTATATTTAAGACTTTAAATTTTTTTGTTTTGTTTTTTATATACTAGACTTTTTACCCGTGCTCGCACGGGTTCAATCATTCAATTCAATTATATAATAGAAATGTTGATAATGTGTAATTATTTATAGTAATAAGCATTTAGGGCCCGTTTGGATAAATAACTTATACAGATGCTTATAACATTAGAGCTTATAGTATGAGACCTTACATCATAAGCTCTTATACTCAATAAGCCTTTTGTGTTTGGATATGTACACTAAAAAATATTTATATAAATTAAAAAGTACTTATATAGAATGTTAATATGATTTAATTTCAAAAAACAAAATTAAAAAATCAAACCATGATTAAAAATATAATAATTATATATATATATATATATATATATATATACACTAATATATAAAGGGGATACTGGCATTTTCAATATTCCTATTTTACCCTTAAAAAAAACTAAGCACAACTTCCACATAAAAGTAGGTTTTCAGTATTTTGTATAGTAAAAAAAAAAAAAAAAATCTCTTCTTAATAAGTAGCCACAACAAAAAAGGAGGTTAAGTAGTTATCAATTAACTAAGTCCAATAAAAAAGGAGATTAAGTAGTTATTTATATTTGCACAATAGAGAATATCGATCAAAACAAACAAACAAAAAAATATCGATCACACAAACGGGCACGTGGCGGCTAGTATATATAAAGTAAAAAAAAATCCATTAAGCTATGTTACCAAAAAAAAAAAAAACTTAAATGAAAAACAGAAAGTTTCTGTCAAAAAAGAAAAATAGAAGTGTGTAGATAAGATGCATAAACATAAAAAGACAAAAATAAAATAAAAATTAGTTAAAATAAAAGTTTAAAAATCATTATCTTCAGGTGGTGTGTAATAGAGATCATTAGGCATGGATAACACTTCAATTCCATTGATGAAAGCATAGTTATTAGAATTTCCATTACTTGGAATGAAACTCAAATCAAGCCTTTGATCCTCCCCAATGTTAATAACATATTCTTTCAACAAAGTATCAACACCTTCAACATCAGCGTTTAATGAAGCATTAAAATCCTTAAGAAGTGTGAATCCGTTGGAAATAACAGTAAAAGAAGCATCGTGACGGTTAAAACCGTTGGTATAAGTAGAAAGGTAAAAAAAAGACGGAGTAATTTAGGACCTGTAGCAACGGAAAAGAGTAATTGAATATTGTGTGTGATAAACGTGCTGATGAATAAAGAATTTTGCATCTATACATAATTTTCGTAACTGATTATTAGTTATTTTTGTTTTATTAATGTTTATCCATTTTCTCTTTTTTGACAGATCTCAATTTTTTTTTTAAACATATGACGTGTCACATTCATTAATTGATGTGGCAACATAATATTGGTTTAAAAATTGATTATTTAAGTTTTTATCATAGCCGTTGATATAATTTTTTTTCTTCCAAGTGTCAAAATCTAGACTATTCATATTAGGGTTAGGGTTTAGAGTGCCTCCAGTTACTCTCGTTTAATTATACTAGACTCTGACCTGTGCGATGCACAGAGTATTTGGAGTCTCAGATATACGATTTAATTAAATTATTATAATTAAGATTTCAACTAAGAAAAAGAATTTAAAATATAAATATATTGAAACTTAAAGAATTTATGTAGTTTTTTTTTTACCGGCAATTTTATGTAGTGGTTATTATATTTATTTAGTAGGTGAATATAAAAATTTGAGAAACGTAAATCATTAAAAGAAAAACTTAATAAAAAAAAATGACGCTTACTGTGTATAAAATTAGATTTATTGTTACTAACTACTTGCCACTATTTTTAAGTCCGCTTTTATTTATTTTTTTACGTGGGCGCACAACCATGAATAAGAAAAAAGTTCAAGCTCAAATTAAGTTGTCATATATTTATCTATGATATCTTCATTAAAAAAATATGTTAAATCCTATTATTAAGGAAAATAATATTGATGGATATTAGTGTGTGCCAGATGATACATGTCTACTAAGTTCATTTATTCACATTGAAAAACAATAACACTGCCAATTTTTAGATTTATATGATCTATTATTAATCTTTAATTATAATAAACCATGCATGATTACTATTCATCTAATCCACAACAAATAATACCTATTTTATTTGAAAGCAGGTTCAAATATATTCAAAATAGATTACATATTTGACCAACGACATAAAACATTAAACAGTTACCTAAATAAATAAAAAACTTTGTTATTTAATAGTGGTATAACCTTCGTCTACAACTTTGTGAACCTGCAAAGTAATGTAAGAACACATCAAAGTAATTCAAATGCATGGAAACAATTTGCAAAACATAATTACAGAATGATTAAGTGAAAATAAGCGAACTCATTGAAATTGAATAAACTTAAATCAAAAGTAATATACTGAATATAGTGACAAAAACAAAATATACGAAGACAAATATATAAATTATAAACAAAAAACATAGGGAGAAAAAGATACTTTGAGAGTGCTTGTCTCTATAATCATTTACATAAAAAAATCTTTGTTGGCTATATAGATATTTAATAATGGTATAACTTTCATCGATAATGTTGTGAACCTGCAAAATAATATAAGAACAAATCAAAGTAATTCAAAAGCATGAAAACAATTTGCAAAACATAATTACGAAATGGTTAGGTGAAGAGAAGTTAACTCATTGAAATTGAACAACTAATCAAATCAAAATTAGTATCCTACGCACCGGTAAAGTATAGAAACAAAATAAACTATAAACTATATAAAAACAAATATATAAATTATAAACCAAAAATAAAGTGAGAGAAAAATATTTTGAGGGTGCTTATATTTATACATCTCAATTAAGTGAAATCTATACATAATTTTTGGAGCCGATGATTATCTCAATGTTTAAATTTTCACTTAATGCTCATCTCAATTATATTTACCTCAATTAAGTTGCTTGCAAACGTATCTGAACATTTTTTTGTTTTATTCATGTTAATCTATTTTTTTATTAGATCTCAATTTAGTAATTATCATCAAATAAGCGATGAGTGGGTGATCAAACTGGATAAGCATCGAAAATTGATTATATGTTTATTTTTATATAGAACATAATAGAATTATAATGGAACAACATTAAATTTTATGATTATCTCTAAAAAAAATATATTAGATAAGCTCCAATGAATATTATTATTAAATATTGAAGTTTTAATTGTAGCCGTTGATTTTATTTTTTTCCAAATGTCAAAATCTAAACCAACAATATTAAATAGTACTAAAATTTGATCTTTTAAGTTTTCATCGTAGCCGTTGATATAATTTTATTTTTTTCACGTGTCAAAATCTAGACCGTTCATATTAGGGTTATGATTTAAGGTGCCTCTAGTTACTCTCGTTTTATTATATCTTATCTTAATCTTAATATAATAAAACGAGAGTAATTAGAGACACCCTAAACCCTAACCCTAATATGAATGGTCTAGATTTTGACACGTGTAAAAATATATTATATTAACGGCTGCGATAAAATCTTGAATACTATGTTGCCACATCAATTAATGAATGTGACACATCATGTGTTTAAAAACACAATAGATGATGTGTCAATATATGATTGGATGTGTGTATAAAATAATTTTATACAAATCCATAATTTTGTTACCTACTAATCCCTAATTATATGCTTTCATTTGATTATTGGATATACTCTATGAAATCTATTTTATTTATATCCTTAAATTATGCATCTTTTACGATCAATAGAAACCTTTTTATTTCTTTCTCCCAAGACCAAGAGTGTATCTTTTACATTGATTATAGCCTTAAATTATGGATCTATTTTCACGTTTTCGCAACTATTTACATTTTTTTATTTGATGCAGATTTGACTTTGGGATTCTAGAAAGGTATGGATTGTTATAGATATTTTTGGTGTTTAAATTCTGATTATAATTTGTAGTGTTCCATATTAATTCTCTATTTTTTTTAATTTGATTTTTATTCCAATAGGTATGGATTCCATCTTTTTTTTTGTAGTGTTTGATATTAATTCTGATTCTTACATTTAAGAAAAAAATTGGGTTTTATTTTTCTTATGTTTCATATATTTTATATTGGATGCAGGTTTTGTTTTGGGGTTCTATAAAAGTATGTACTCCTATGAATATTTTTAGGTGTTTGAATTATGATTTTTTTGTTTGTTTGTTATGTTTTGTATCAATTTGGTTATTATTTCATTTTTTTTCTTTTGTTGCTTTCATATTTTCAATTTAATTTCATGGTCAAAATTTAAGATTTATAAGTATTCAATTTAATTTCATGTTCTTTTCTATTTTTTATGTTTTGTATTTTTTTTTATCTTTACAGGTAAAATTAGATTTAAGGGCAGAAGATTTGAAATATTATTAAAATAGATGAGGACGAATTAGGATTTTTAGTTGTAGTTTCTTTTAATATATTGTTATTAGATTTATTTTATGTGTCTATTTATCTTTTTTGTATAATTTTTTATTGGTTTTCTTTCGTTCCTATTTTTATGCATATATTCATATATAATATTTTTATTTTAATTATTTTATTCTTTCTATACTCTTTCTTAATTTTTTAGTGAAATTACAATGAAGGATACAAATTTTTGAATATTATCTTATTTTTATGAATAAATTCATCTATAATATTTTTTTTGTTCTTATAGTTTATGCATAGATTCATATATAGTAATTGTTTTACTGTATTAATCATATTTTTTTCTATAATTTTTTTAGTGAAATTACAAAGATGATACAAAATTAGGAATATTATCTTATTTTTATGCATAAATTCATCTACAATCTTTAATTTCTTTTTTTCATTAAAAAAAAATCTTTAACTTTTTTTGTTCCTATTTTTATGCACAGATTTGTATATAATTTTTTTTGTATTTATCTTATTATTTATTTGTAGTATATTTTATCTGGTGAAATTACAATGAAGATATAGAACTTGGAATATTATTAATAGTGATAAGGACAAATTAGTAAATTTGGTAATAATCAACATTATTATATTAAATTAAATAAATAAATAACTATATCATATTAAAAGTAGATGAAATCAAATGAGTAAAAATAGGTGTCATTTGTCGTGACATACACTAATATCAATCAATATTGTTTTCCTTAAAAATAGGATTTAACCTTGAGAAAATAAAATCTATACTTGAATAATATATTTTAAAAACACTCATAAATAACACTTTTTTTAACAAAACAATAAGGATATACTTAAAAATATATAACATTTGAATTTGTGCTCTCCTTATTTTACAAGACGTGCGCTCATTAAAAAAGTAAAGGTTGACTTAAAAATAGGTACCATTTGTTGTGGATTAAATTAATAATCATGAAGGATTTATTTTAATTAAAAATTGGTACAAATAATTAGTAATAGATATATATTTCTTTACTAATAGGGTTTGAAAATCAGCAACATGGATATACTTTTTTTTAATGTAAGCAATAAGGATATTCTTGAAAAATATATAACCACTAAATTTGTGAAATTGTTTTTACAAGATATGCGTCCAATAAAATAAAAATAAGTAAATTCCTTCAAAAAATAAAATAAGTAAATATTGCCTAAAAAATATGTATTATTTAAATTCATGTTATATTGAATTTGTGATTTATAATTTTTGGGTCTTGCTAACAGGTGCCCTTAAGACACATGTTAAGAATCTAAAAGGTAGAAACATTTTTTAAAAATATCTTTGACCGTGCATCGAACGGGTCAAAGTCTAGTTAAGATATTAAGATTAAGATGAGATCGGAGGGAGTACCATTGTCCATTTGGTTTCGCAGTGGCAGTATAGTAAATAAACGAAGCTCTCAGTGCATGTCACTATCAAATGTCTCAATCTTTCTTTTCTTTTACCATCACTCTACAGCCTTACGTTCTTTTATCTTTCTCTCCTCTTGCCACTCCATTTTCTATGTATTCACACCACACACAGAGGCACAGGCACAGCTACTAAAAAAGTTATACCGCTTATGTAAGTTTCTTGGATTTGGATTAGATGCATATGACTGTACGGTGCAGTTGCTTTATAACCGTTCGATTACGATCAGACGGTTTAAACAAATACAGTAAAAAAATTCAGTTTTTAAATTATAACCATCCGATCTTGATCGGACGGCTATAAATAGGGCGACTGTGTGACTGCACCCAAAAACCAACTGCATGGAATCCAGGTCCAAGTTTCTTCGTTAGAGAAAAATTGATTTTGTAAAATTAATTATGATTAAAATTGATTTAAGATAAAGTAATTTATGTTAAGATATACTTATGTAAAATTGAGGTGAAAAAAAAATTAAATGTAAGAATCAATTCTAGAATTAAAAAGTACGATTTTTAACTTCAATTAAAATCAATTATAAATGCAGAATTAATTATACTTTTGACAAACCACAATCAATTCTAATCGTCTAAAATCAATTCTAACTTCTCCAGAATTAAAACCAAAGATACACTAATACTTCTCCATTACACTAATACTTCTCCATTACTAGCAAGTTCTACAATAGATTGCAACATAGACAATATTTCTCATTTACTTTACCGTGCACACAAATTTCAGTTCCATAAATTCTACGGTGACGAGAATTGATTCAGGCAAAATTAATTTTAAGTTAAAGTGATTTATGTTTGAATATATTTATGCATAAGTGAGTTGAACAAAAAAATTGAGCGTAAAATTCAATTCTAGAATCAGAAGCTACAATTTATAGCTTTAAATAGAATCAAATTTTGGAGGCAGAATCAATTCTACTTTTGAGAAACTAAATAAGTGAAAATCAATTCTACACTTACAGAATCAATTATGACTGCTTCATAATTGAAACCAAACATACACTAAATTGTTTTTGAGAAAAGTTATACGGAGCTTCTTTTGGCACATCTTGTATTTTTCATGCGTACTTCTACTTTTTTATTTTATTTATTTTTTATTTAAATAGCGAACGTTATAAAAATAAAAATTTATGAAAAAAATACCCCCTAAATAACATTAAATTTTTAAGTTTTTACATATTTACTACTTAAGTAACGAATATTATAAAAATTTAAATTTGAGATAAAAACAACATAACATAATTTTTCAAAATTTTACACGTATTTGAGAAAAAAGCACCTCCTAAAATAAAATTGAGATACAAAGTTAAACTTTTTACTTTTAAAAGTATTACTTTAGTCCTTTAATTTTACTATATCTTAAGTTACTTTTTTTTATTATTGGAGTTTCATGATGTGACATAGAGGATATCAAAATTGATGATATGATATCTTATTTAAGGTACCATATCATCAATTAATATTACCATTTTTTTTGTATACCAAATTAAATATAATTGATTACTTGTTAATAATATATGATACCAAAAGTAGTATTACTATTGGAGCAAAATATGTATGAGTTGCATAAATATTATATTGCATTGTAGGGACTACTTTTTAATAATGTTTGATATCCAAAGTGATATCACCATTAGAGATTAGAGATGCTCTAAGGAGCCAATATTTTTAATAGTTTTAAACTATATTTTAGTGCGATAAAAATAGAGTGAGCAAGTATTTTGAATGTTATTTTGTATGCATAATCTTTAGATGGTAGGAGCATTGTAATATTTATGAATTGATGAGATTTAAATATGAGACTTTTCACTTTTTTTTTAATTTTAAAGAATAAAATTTATATAATTAGACTATTTGACGAGAAAAAGATTTTAAATGTTAAAATCTATAAATTAAGCGTAAGTGTAATTTGTAGAAGCTAATGTATGATTTTATTTTTTGTTATAAAATTAAGTATTTTTTATCATATTTTCCGTCAATGTTATAAACTATTTTTTATTTCCATAAATTTTTTTTTTGGATCCGCCACTAAGCACAACCTATATTTTACTGCAAAACATTGATATCATAGAATTCGAACCAATTCAATTTTTTGGTTAAAAAACCTATAAATTGATGTTCCTTTCAGTTTAGATTTATTGGTTTTTTGTAATTAAAGCTCTGCTGCTTCTGAACCTCCTTCAGAGCCTCTTGTGTCTTTAGCGCTTCACTAAGGTTAAGATTGAAGATGATGACACAAGTGAAGTAGTGGATTCAACTGTGTTCAGACAACTAGTGGGATCACTAAGATACTTATGTCAAAGCAGACCAGATATAAGCTATGTTGTAGGTTATATCAGCAGATTCATGAGCACGCCACTGAAATCTCATTTCTTAGCAGCCAAAAGAATTTTGAGATATATCAATGGCACAATGCATTATGGTGTTCTATTTCCATATTCAAGCAACAGGGAAACTCTGGAGTTGGTTGGATTCTTTGATGCAGATTGGTGTGAAGATAAGATTGAAAGGAAAAGCACAAGTGGTTACCTATTCAAGTTTCAAGGAGCTCCAGTTTCATGGTGTTCTAAGAAACAATCAGTGATAGCTCTCTCAAGCTGTGAAGCTGAGTATGTGGCAGGATCTCTAGCTTCCTGTCAAGCAAATTGGTTACAATCACTCCTTAGTGAAATGGGCATTATTGAAGACATTACTGTTGTATTAAATCTTGACAACAAATCAGCAATCAACCTGGCTAAGAACCCTATTAGCCATGGCAAAAACAAATACATAGAGACTAGATTTCACTTCCTTAGAGACCAAGTCAGTAAAAGAAAGTGGAAATTGGAGTTCTATTCAAGTGAAAATCAACAAGCTGACATCCTTACTAAAGCTGTCAAGAGAGATCAATTCCTTAAGCTCAGAAGGAATATTGGGGTTGTATGCTTTGAGAGTTTGAATTAAGGAGGAGTATTGGCTTTTTGTAATTCAAGCTCTGCTGCTTCTGAACCTCCTTCAGAGCCTCTTGTGTCTTTAGCGCTTCTGAAGGAAAACAGCCTCTGACTACTTCAGAGCCTCTAATGTCAACATAGCTTCTGAATCTGCTGGTTCAGTTACGATTGTTTTTTTGTTTTGTCAAGTGTATAGGTGTTATTAGCTTTTGGTAGTTAATAGTTAGTTAGTTTTGTTTGCACTAGGTAGCTAAGGTAGTTACTTAATGGATAAGTTTGTTAGATGTTGTTGCTTGCATTGAAAGCAACCTCCACTTGTATAAATAGTTTTTGCCCCTAGTGGATGAATAATAATCTTCTATTTTTTTTATTCCTTTTAATCAATTCTGAATTCTCTTTTCTCTCTCTCTCTCTCTCTCTCTCTCTCTTTTTTTGTTTCTTCTCTTTGCTTGGTTTATCCCCAACAAGATTATATTCAGGTTATATAATTCGAAAATTTCATATATGTGATTTAAAATATACCGATAGTCATGTGTGGACTACAATAAATAAAAAATTGTATAATTAAATTGACATGTTTGATTCATTTTTATTCTCAATCGCTTATAACAAAGTGCAACTTTACATCAATGTGCCCTGTCCTCAAATAAAATGGCTTTATTCTTTGCTAGGTGAATAACACTTTAACTATGACAATGTACAATGGTCTTGTAACTTCAATTCCTTTGAGATGTATTCAATCAAAACAATGTATTCGGCCTCAATTGTTGACAAAGCTAAACCTCTTTTTGCAAGTTTACTTTCCAACTAATTGCAGTACCAAAGGTAGAAAATATTATCAAATTAGAGACTTTTTGTGTCTAGACAACCTACATATATTTGATAGTACAAAACAAACGACCTCTTTAGTACTTAAATATATATATATATATATATATATATATATATATATATATAATATTTAAAATGCTCATGAATAAGCATTCTCATAATCTATATTAGCACAAGCACTTACAAGTTACATTAAAAAATACAAAGGTTCAACTAAACGATGAAACAATACGAATAAGCTATAACCTTATGCAAATTAAGCTTATTGTTATTTATTAATTAGCTAGCCATTACATGTTAAATATATTTGAAGCTTCGTTAATTCAAGCCATAGACCATGTAACCGACACTACACCATCATCTGTATTCAACCCCAATGCATTCCATACGGCAATGGATCCATCCACGATATTGTTGCGACAAGGTGGCTGACCCGCGTGCTCCTTGTCACAACCATTAACCGAATCACACTCGTCCACCACTTTCGCAGTCGTACTCCTCCCATTATTTGCTGTGATTCTAATCAATTTTCCACATCTTGAACCGCCGTTGTACCACCCAGTGGACAATGCCACCACTCTTTCTGAGTTATCATGGTATTGTTCGTCGCACTCAGATGGCCCTCCTCCGTCTCCGCCTAATAAAGATATATAGTTTGAGATTTGTTAGACGTAATTTTTTTTAAGATAGTTTGATAATTGGTTATTTTTGTTACCCTAAAATAAATAAATATATAAAATAATATACATCGATATTTATATTATTCAACATGAGTAGCTACATACCTTCGCTGAAATCGTTAAACGTGAGTAATGCTTGTGTGGAGGACGAAATTGGTGGAGAGCACTTATATTGAGGGTGTTATTTTTTCTTGCAAATTAGTGTGCCGGAGGATTGGCAGCTTCCACCCCCGCCGCTTGGAGGTGACGGTGTTCCACTGCAAATGTGGGTCCCAATGTCGGGGTCATCGTTGCATTTACCATTGATGCAAATAAGCTGACCAGAACAATCATTAAGAGTGTTGCATGGTCCATTGCATGAGGATATAGCGTTTGTGAGGAATGGAATGTTTATAATAATGTTGAAAAGGAAAATGGAAGATAGAAAGATAAGATTTGATATATGAGCCATTGAGTTTAGAACAAAGAGAGTGGAAATTTTTGTATGCTTGAAGTGTTACTTTGGCATATATATACAAGACAATTGCATATCCTTATATAGAGTTAAAATCCTCCATTTATTTGTACCCATCATGGAGTTATTATATTGAGCAGCCTATTTTGAAAATTGGAACAAATTGCAAGTTTGACTATCTTAATATTGGAGTCTTTTAAGATTGAATAAAAGAGAACTATATATCATATCAACTTCTATAAAAATTTAATGAAAGTTATATATAACTTGTCATTAAATAAATAAATTAACATTCTTGCTAGCTAGCTAAAGGTGTAATAATACACACATATAAATAAAATCTGCAATTTTTCTTCTTCTTTAAGAAACATCAAAGACAATATTATATTTAAAAGAGGATCAAGCTAATATGGGCTTTGAAAAAAAAAATAGTCTGACGATGGATCATTACTATTTTTAGTAAAGAAGAATGTTATAATAATAAAAAATTAGAAAAAAGGTATATTTTATTATAATTTACCATTAATAGTAAGGCCAATCTTTGAATTCAATTCATATAAACCCCTTAAGAAAGTAGAAAGTTTTAATATCTTCATAAGATATTGTAGATTTTATGTTACAATTTACTCTCTTCGTTTCTTTTTATTTGTCTTTTATTGTCGGATTTAGCGTTTCTATTTAATTGTCTTTTTTGTATTTTATGAGTATGATTTGTCAATTATACCCTTTGTCAATTGCTCTTATCTTTTTCATTAAAACCAATTAATGCTATATATTTGGAAAACTAATTTTTTTTTGGTACATAACATATTAAATTTTGGTTTTTTTTTTGTACATAGTATATTAAATTTATTGGAAAGAGAAAGTGTGTGGAAAAAAATATAAATTCATTGGTGGATTAAAGCGAGGGTATAATAGGAAGATAAAGTGCAAAAATATACTTCCTTAATTTGGTGTTATTATTCTAAAAAGACAATTAAAAAGAAACGGATGAAGTATATATTTAAGAGTTAAATATATTTTTGATTCCTATAAAATAGTGATCTTTTAAGTTTAGCTCTTACTTAATTTTTATTGAATTTTTAATCCTTAAAAAATTATCTTCCACTCAATTTTGGTCCATACTATTAAGTTAATGTCTATTTTTGAATGATTTTTATTAGGTATGTATAAAACATCATAAAACGTTTCTCAAAAAAATAAGCTCAAATTTAATTTCTACATCATATTTTCGTTACTTTTACTTGAATTTAATTTTTTTCCTATTTTAACCCAAACACGTCCGTAGTGACATACCCCCCGCTTCTTTTCAATTGTCTTTTAGAATGATAACACCAAATTAAGGAAGTGTATTTTTGCACGTTATCTTACTATTATACCCTCATTTTAATCCCCAATAAATTCCTATTTTTTTGCCCAACTTTCTCTTTCCAATAAATTTTATTTATTATTTACAAAAAAAAAAACAAAATTTAATATGTTATGTACCAACAAATTTTTTTTAAAAAAAATATTTAGTTTTCCAAATATATAGCATTAATTGGTTTTATGGAAAAAGATAAGAGCAATTACCAAAGGGTATAATTGACAAATCATACCCATAAAATACAAAAAGGACAATTAAATAAAAACGCTAAATATGATAATAAAAAACAATTAAAAAGAAACAGAGGGAGTATTAAACAACAAATTTTGATTGACCTATTTTTTTTTATAGGAAACAACATATCAATTCAATAAGACAATAAGTAAAACGTAAAAAGTTTCCACCAATTTTAAGTTTAACACCACATAACACGTAACCATCATTCTAGCTAAATAATGAGCTTAATTACTTTGCAGGTTCCTTAAAGACTTTTTAGATTTCGTTTTGGTCCTTTTTGTCCATTTTTTCTAAAAAACTGTTAACTTCTGTACATGTGGTAAAATAGATTGTTACGTGGCACATGTACTGAAGTTAACATTTTTTGAAAAAAATAGATGGAAATGACCATATTGACTGATGAAAATAGCAATAAGGACCAAAGTGAAACTTATTTTCTTTAAGGGATCAAAGTGAAACCAAAAAAATCTTTAAGGGTCGACACTTACAGACTAATTAAGCCCTAAATAATGTTGAATTTGCTTGGATGGATTAGATAATAAGATGAGAAATGCTAACATGTATCTTTAAAAACACCTATTGATAATAATTTTGTATTTAAAATTGTAAAATATATCTTTAACATGTACTTTAAAGCACAATATTTAAAGTTAGAACAATATTTGATGTTCTAATTGTGCGATGAAGTTACAGCTGTAAGTCGTTCGATTTAAATTAATAATTCTTATTATTTTTTTCGCTTTTCGTATCGGTTTCCGACTCATCAAAGATGAGCGACTAATCCGGCTGGTGCATAGAGGCATGTACACTAGCCAAATGTTATTCTTCTTGGAAATCAAACCCGGTATTCTCCAGGTGGGTCTTTGGAAGGAACTGTACAATTAATTTGGACCATTCAATCTGAATTTAATGGCTGAGATTAAAACAATATGAAAGAAAAGCTCCCGCAGTAAATCCGGATCCCAAGTTAACATGAGCTTAAAATTCGGATCCAGTCTTTAAGACACCTTAAGTCAGACGGCATCAACCAAGAAAAAAATGCTCCCCACCAACCATAATAAAGTCTGCATTCTAAATTGTACAGTTACATATACGACCATGAAACCATTCAATTCATACATTGCGAGACATTAATAGCAAAGACTAGGGCTGGAAATGAGTCGAGCTGAGTCGAACTCGCCTGAGTTCGACTCGACTCGATAGGAAATGGTTTAGCTCAAAACTCAGCTCAAGTTCGACACGAACTCTTTTTTCAGCTCGAGTTCGGCTCGTTAGGTTCAACTCGTTACGTCAAATCACATGATTATAAAGCCAAATTTTTTGTCAAAATTTCAAAATTTGATATTTAACCTTTTAAACTATTTTTTAAAAGAAAAAAACATATATTCAATTAAAATAAAAATCATCCCAAGTGTATAATGAATAAACGAGTACAAAATTCAAACGGACATCAACTGATACAAGTAACAATGAAAGTATTTTGAGAAAGAGAGAGTTTAAAGGATTAAAATTGTTTTTTTGGCAAAGGGAGTGGGTAGTAGCCGTACATAGGGAACTAAAAAGTTTATTGATGTGTACAGTTAAATTTTTTTGGAAAATTATATATATATATATATAACCGAGCTAGTTCATGAACCAAACGAGTCGAACTATATATAGTTTATGTTCAGCTCATTTATTTGACGAACTTAATTTTTAACTCAAGTTCAGCTCATTTGGTTCATGAACCAAGTTCACGAGTCAATTATCGAATCGAGCTTCGAACTATTCACGAGTTGGCTCGGGTCATTGCCATCCCTAGCAAAGACTTACCATTGAGAGACGACCTCCACTTGTTCAGTCAATTGAAGATGTGTTATGTGCAAGCCCACTAGAAATAATGGAGTTAATTATTGTTTCTTCTTTCTTGTTTCTTTTTATTAAAAATATATTAAAAAGATTCAAAAATAAGTGATAGATTTTAATTCAATCATGTGCAAAGATTAGAAATAGGGCATCTTTATGGATTCATGCGTGTCATACAATCAATAGTTTATAGTCGTCCAATTAATCAGACGATCTTTAATGCATGACTGCATAATTATATGGTCATTTTAACCGCACCCAATCCAAATCATAAAAAAACTAACCTCAAATAAGTATTTTATTGGAGGACTTGAATTAACCATATTAAATTCACACAGTTTGCCCGGTACTAACTAAATCTCAGTTATCCATATTAAGTAGTTTTAATTTTGATAATTTTATAATATAGTATAAAATCTCAGCTGTTCATTCTAATTAAACAGTAAAAAATTAATTATTTGCATGTTATTGCGTTGAAGTTGAAGCATTGACCATGTTATATACGATTACGATACCTTATCGGAAGAGCATAGTGACATAACATAATACTTAGTGGTGAAACTAAAAAAGCACTTTGTAAAAGAATAAATATAAAATGAACAAAGTAAATAAAGCACTACTAACAAAGGTATTAATACATTGTATTACCACGGTTGATGTTCATGCTCTAATTAGTTCCCATATCATTTTGTAGAATTCTATAGAGAATTAGTTTGAATCCAAAAATTTTCACTTATTAAATTTTAGGATAATGATTGTTTTTACGATTGACCGGTAAACGAAAGAGAAGAATACATTAGAGCCACTCATTTTATTTCCAACTATTCCATGCATTCCGCTCCCATTATGTAATTTTGTTTTTGTTCTTTTTATATGTGTAATTCTTGCATTTCTTGCTGTTAACTTTCATAACAATTAGCATGGCTCTTAATTTCATGGGTGAATTTTTAGTCAATAAATTATTTAAACAAAAAATTTAAGTGATTGAATATTTATTAATTAAGTACCGATATTAAATACCAATATTAAATAAAATAAAAATTAAGTATCTCAAATTAAAGTAACTCCATCGAGTTCTTATAAAATTCTTTTAAATTTTGTAAATTGATCCTATTAATTGTTTTAAAATTGATCCCTTAATTTTAAAATTTTGTGGCCCAAATTTTTTCATATTTTAAAATTGATCCTAAACTTTTTATAATTTTATAAAACTGGACAAATATAGAATAACTAAACAACTTTATTACTATTTGTAGAAAAAACTTTATTAGACTATATAAACAAAAAATATATATGAATAGCAGAAATTTAATTGAAACATTTAGATTTCCAAAAAGTTGAATTTCACTAATATTTTCAAATACCCATTCAAATACATTTTGATAGTTTATTTTACCTCTCCCTTTTCAAATCTTAAACAAAACAATTATTAAAATATAAAATTTCTTCATGCCACTTTCTCTATCCTCTCGACGTGTTTAAAAAACACCCTCAAATACAAAGGCGAAATCAGGGGTGGCTGTAGATGGCCATGGCAACTCAAAAAAATAAATTTTTATTAGAATATCGTTATTTATTTATAAAATTTTAAATGTATATTATATATATTAATTAGTTTGGGAGTAAAAGCATCAACATTGAAGGTTAACCAGATGAAAGTAGTATCTCAAGCAACTAGTGCAAGGACATTTTTCTAAAAAAAAGTTAATTTTCATATAAAAAAATGCACAATTTCTATCGTTTTTCTTAAAAATACACAACTATTTTCAATAAAATGTAATATAATAATATAAATCATGATTTTCTAATGATAAGTTTTGTGCGAGTATTAGGTCAAAGTCAACTATTGATTATTTCAAGTTATTTGACTCACATAGAGTATTATTTTTTTTTTTGAATGGCAAACAATTTTATAGATAAAAGGAAAAAGTACAAGAGATACTCTACCCACAATAGTAGCAGAAATACATATAGTACTCCATCCAACAAAAAACGACCAAATCAAAGACATCTCATTTGATCAGTCAAGTTAATAATGTCTATCCAAACTAGCGAATTATACAATGAAAATGGTCTACACACCACTTATAAAATAAAGATGGAGAAGTAGCCATCTTGGACAATAACGACCAAATCAAAGACATCTCATTTGATCAGTCAAGTTAATAATGTCTATCCAAACTAGCGAATTATACAATGAAAATGGTCTACACACCACTTATAAAATAAAGATGGAGAAGTAGCCATCTTGGACAATAACCATTTCTAATAAACAACTTGAATCCTATCAAAAATATCCTCCGACTCAACAACTTTTTCCTTAAAAATCCTATATTCATAGTTCGCCAAAGTACCCAAACGACGGCGTGCCAAATCATCACAATCCCTTTAAAAGCGTGCTTCCGATTCCAAAATAATTGGAGAAAACCTTGGAATAATTACTCAAACCACCTATAAATCTTCGACCATACCACCCAAGTCAACGGGCAAGAAGCAAACAAATGAATCGATCTTCCGTTTCTCTATCATCCCCACACAACACACAACAAGCCTCCACCCCATCCATATAAATACCTCTACTCGTCAAGTTTACTCTTGTAGGTAAGCGACCGAGAAGTGCTTGCCAAGAAAAAAACAACGACTTTGGTCGGCGCCAAGTACCCCAAACTTTAGCAATAGTCTCGATGGAGTTCAACCCGTAAGGGGGAGGAGGAAATGTTTTATACAAATAAGGAAGAAACCGAAAACGTACTTCCCAATTCAAAGGACCAAGAATCAACCGCCTTTGAGATAGGTACCGGTATGATCGCCTTAAACAATTTCTTATGTAACCTATCCTCCCACAAAAAAAAAAATCCTCTCCACAAGAGCTTCAAATTCCATTTCTCTTTCACCCATTTCTTTGATTGTAAGATCCGGTTGAAGTGAGATTTTGAAAAGTCGCATTAAGGAATCACAAAGAGGGGCTATGCCTACTCAATGGTCCAACCAAATTTTTATATAGAGTATTATTATAAAGTATGTAATTTAATTTATTGATAATCAAATTTTTGTCCACAATATAATTTTCGTATTTAATTTACATATTATAATTTTTTAGTGGCCCCCGAAAAAATTCCAGTTCCGCCACTGCTCAAATATAGTCTTCGTGAACATAACTCAATTGATAAAGATATGACATTTTATATGTAGGCCTGAGAAGAACTCAAATTCTCTCACTTATTTACCTCATGAAGTGAATTTTAATCCATTAGATTAGACAACTTAACCAATTTAAAACAACCCTCAAATATCGACAAAACCAAATGAGAAGTTAAATTTTTTAATGCAAAATTGAAACAAACGATCGCTTTTATAACTTAAAGTTAGATATAAAAATGCTCATGAAAGCATTCTCATCATCTATATAGTGTTGGAATTTTGTAATTCAAAGTTATAAAAATTGTTTTTGTAAATAGTTAGTTAAGATAACTTGTGTAACAAGTTATTAGTTGGTTAGTTGGTTAGTTAACTTGTGTTACAAGTTAATAGTTAGGTAGTTTGTTTTAGTTTGTTAAGTGATCCAAGTATTATATATACTTGTATTAGTGCATGTAAATATTTGAGTACCATTACCCCAAGGTGGATGAATAAAATTAGTTGTTTTTCTTATTCATTCATTAGAGTTTGTTTCATCTTGATAGTGCAGAAACACATTGTTTCTGCAACTGTGTGTGTGTGCATATAGAACTTTGTGGATCTGTTCTGTGTGCGTATAGAACTGTGTGGATTTGCTCTGAGTGCTTATAGAACTGTGTGGATCTGCTCTGAGTGCTTATAGATCTGTGTGGATCTGTGTTCTGTGTTTAGTGGCTGCGCTAACAAGTGGTATCTAGAGCACCGGTTTCTATCTAGGGAATTAGGGAAACACGAGTGAGTGTGAGGGGAAAATCATCATTGGGAAACACTTGAGTGAGGAGTGTGATTTTCTTTAAGAAATTGTGTGAATTTCTTCAAGAAAGTGAGTGATTTTCTGCAAGCAAGGATGAATACAAACGGTTTTGGTACAAACATCTTGGTTCTTGATGGAAAGAACTGGGATAGGTGGAGTGCTGTCATGAAATCATTGTTTGGAGCACAAGATTGCTATGAAGTGGTGATGAATGGCTATGAAGAGCTAGGTGAAAATCCAACAGATGCACAGAGAACTGCTTTCAAAGAAATCAAGAAGAAAGATTATAAGGCCTTGTTCTACATTCAACAGAATGTTGATTCTCAACATTTTGAGAAGATTGCTAAAGCTACAAAATCCAAAGAAGCATGGGATATTCTGCAATCATATCATGATGGTGGTGAAAAAGTCAAGCAAGTGAAGTTGCAGGCTTACAGGAAGAATTATGAGATGATGCAGATGGAAGATGATCAAAAGGTGAGTGATTATTTCTCCAAACTACTTGCAATAGTTCATCAAATGCAAACTTGTGGAGAAAACATCACAGATAAGATGGTTGTAGAGAAAGTTCTGAGATCTTTGAATCAGAAATTTGATTTCATTGTGGTGGCTATTCAAGAATCACATGACATGAGTGACATGAAGATTGAAGCACTGCAAAGTTCTTTAGAAGCACATGAGTTAATGGTGGTCAACAGAAGTACTGAAAGAACAAATCAACAAGCAATGCAGGCTCAATCTGGTGGCAAAGACAGCAAGAATCATAAGAACAAGGGCAAAGGCAAAGCAAATTGGTCAAAAGATTCAAAGATCAAGACTGAAGATAAAACTGAATCATCAAAGGGAGGTTATGACAAGAATCAAGGCAAGAAAAAGTTTGATAAGAGCAAGATTAAGTGTTATAACTGTGGTAAGCTTGGTCATTTTGCAAATGAATGTAGACTTAAGGATCAACAAGATGCAAATTTGACAGAAGAAAGTAATGATGCTAATTCTGTGCTCATGATGGCTACAACCTGTGATGACAATGCTCAAAATGAAGATTGGTATTTAGATTCAGGTTGCTCCAATCATATGACATCACACAGAGAATGGTTAACTAGTTTTGATGCAAGCCAGAAATCAAGCATCAAACTAGCAGATGGCAGAAAACTTGCAGCAGAAGGCATTGGTAACATGGTGATCAAAAGCAAGAAAGGAGGCAAAGTAATCATCTCTGAAGTCTTCTATGTGCCTGAAATGAGCTGTAATCTACTTAGTTTGGGTCAATTGGTAGAGAAAGGCTTCTCAGTTAACATGGAAGATAGTGCACTGAAGCTGTTTGACAAAATGAAGAACTTAGTGTTGATGTGTAAATTGTCAAAGAACAGAACTTACAAGTGCAAAATCTCCAATGTGGATATGATGTGTATGTCTACTACAATAGCTGATGATGTTGAAACACTATGGCACAAGAGGTATGGTCATTTGAATTTTAGAAACTTAAGTGACTTGAACTCTAAGGAACTAGTATATGGTATACCTAAGATTAGAGTCAAGCATGCATTGTGTGATATATGCATGAAGGGCAAGCAGAGTAGGTTACCATTTGTGAAGGAGACTAGTAAAAGAGCCTGTGCTGCTCTAGAAGTAATACATTCTGATGTATGTGGCCCTTTTGAGGTACCATCACTTGGTGGAAGCAAGTACTTCATCACTTTTGTTGATGAATTTACTAGGATGATCTGGTTATTCACTATAAAGCTTAAGAGTGAAGCTTTATCAGTGTTTAAAAATCTTAAAATATTAATTGAGAAGGAGAGTGAGAAATCAATTAAGATTTTAAGAACTGATGGTGGAGGAGAATATACCTCAAAAGACTTTGAAGATTTCTGCAAGAGTGAAGGCATAGTTCATGAAGTTACACCACCCTATACTCCACAACATAATGGTCTAGCTGAGAGAAGAAACAGGACCTTATTGAACATGGCTAGGAGTATGATCAAGCAGAAATCTCTTCCTCACAAATTCTGGGGTGAAGCAGTTACAACTGCTGCTTATATTCTTAACAAATGCCCTACAAAGAAGTTAAGAATAGTACCAGAAGAAGCTTGGTGTGGAAGGAAGCCTAGTGTGAAACATCTAAGAGTATTTGGCTCACTATGCTACAAACATGTGCCAGATGCTAGAAGAACTAAGCTTGCAGACAAGAGTGAGATAATGATACTGATTGGTTATCATCCAACTGGTGCTTATAAGCTACTTGACCCTATGACTAACAAAGTACACATCAGCAGAGATGTCATAATAAATGAAGCTGAGCAGTGGAAATGGGAGGTTGAAACTACTTACAATAGTGAAAGTAGTTATACATTCCCTGATTCAAGTGATGAATCTGAGAATGAAGCAGCTGGAGAATTGAATAATGATAACCAAAATCATGTAATTCCTGATAGTGATGATGATGATGAGAATGTAGAAGTCACATCTCCACCAGTGATAAGGCAATTACCTCAGAGAAATAGAAGCACCTCAAGCAGATTGAATGATCACATAGTCACTTCTGACAGTGCTGTGAATGATGATGGTGATCTAATTCATTTTGCTCTCTTAGCAGGTTCTGAGCCTATTGATTACAAAGATGCTTTGAAGAATAGAGTGTGGAAGAAAGCAATGGAGGATGAACTTCACTCTATAGAGAAGAATAAGACCTGGGAGCTAGTTAACTTGCCAGACAAGAAAAGAAAAATTGATGTGAAATGGGTGTTCAAAGTGAAGCTAAACCCTGATGGCACAATTTCAAAATACAAGGCAAGGTTAGTAGCTAGAGGATTCTTACAAAAACATGGTATTGATTACAATGAGGTATTTGCTCCAGTTGCAAGAATTGAGACTGTCAGGTTAGTAGTAGCACTAGCTTGCAAAAATAATTGGTTGATGTATCACTTAGATGTTAAATCAGCATTTCTGAATGGTCCCTTAGATGAGGAGGTGTATGTATCACAGCCACCAGGTTTTGAAATTAAGGGTAAAGAGAATATGGTGTTTAGACTGCATAAAGCATTATATGGATTAAAGCAAGCACCTAGAGCTTGGAATAAAAGGATTGATCAATTTCTTATCCAAATTGGATTTAAGAAATGTGCATCAGAGTTTGGTGTGTATGTTCAGAGCTCAAAGGTAGATTTAGTCATCATTTGCTTATATGTTGATGATCTTCTTATAACTGGTAGTCAAAAATCAGAAATTGAGAAATTAAAGTGCAAATTGAAGGCTGAATTTGAAATGACAGATCTAGGTGAACTCTCATTCTTCTTAGGAATGGAATTTGTGAAGATCAAGGATGGCATTGTGATGCATCAACAGAAGTATATAACAGAGTTACTTGAAAAATTTGAACTGAATAATTGCAATTCAGTGACAAATCCCTCAGAAACTAACTCTAAGCTTAGTGAATACAGTGATATGGAAAAGGTTGATCCAACTTTGTTCAGGCAAATGGTTGGTTCATTGAGGTATGTCTGCAATAGTAGGCCTGATATCTGTTACTCAGTGAGCATGATAAGCAGATATATGCATGATCCTAGGAAACCTCATCTGATTGTTGCAAAGAGGATTTTTAGGTACATTAGAGGTACTATGGATTTTGGCCTATACTTTCCTTATGGTGCAAGCAATAAGGATAGTACTCTAATTGGTTATTCAGACAGTGATTGATGTGGTGACATAACTGATAGAAAGAGCACATCAGGCTATGTTTTCAAGTTCAATAATGTTGCAATATCCTGGTGTACTAAGAAGCAAGCTGTGACTGCCCTCTCATCATGTGAGGCAGAGTACATTACAGGCACATTTGCAGCATGTCAGGCTTTGTGGCTTGATTCAGTGATGAAAGAATTGAAGTGTGAACCAAGCAAGCCTCTAGTACTCAGAATTGATAACAAGTCTGCTATAAGCTTAGCAAAGAATCCAATTTCTCATGGAAGAAGCAAGCATATAGAGACCAAGTACCACTTCATCAGGGAACAAGTTTCAAATGGAGTCATTGAAGTTCAATACTGCCCTACTGAGCTGCAACTTGCAGATGGATTCACTAAGGCTCTCAAACTTGAGAGATTTGAATTTTTGAGAAAGCAACTTGGAATTTTTAGCTTGAAACAACTTTGAATTATGGTGGAGTGTTGGAATTTTGTAATTCAAAGTTATAAAAATTGTTTTTGTAAATAGTTAGTTAAGATAACTTGTGTAACAAGTTATTAGTTGGTTAGTTGGTTAGTTAACTTGTGTTACAAGTTAATAGTTAGGTAGTTTGTTTTAGTTTGTTAAGTGATCCAAGTATTATATATACTTGTATTAGTGCATGTAAATATTTGAGTACCATTACCCCAAGGTGGATGAATAAAATTAGTTGTTTTTCTTATTCATTCATTAGAGTTTGTTTCATCTTGATAGTGCAGAAACACATTGTTTCTGCAACTGTGTGTGTGTGCATATAGAACTTTGTGGATCTGTTCTGTGTGCGTATAGAACTGTGTGGATCTGCTCTGAGTGCTTATAGAACTGTGTGGATCTGCTCTGAGTGCTTATAGATCTGTGTGGATCTGTGTTCTGTGTTTAGTGGCTGCGCTAACATATAGCACTTACAAGTTACATTAATAGAACAACAAAGGATCAACTAAAGGAAGAAACCACACGAGCAAGTTATTACAATCTTATGCAAATTATGCTTATTCTTATTTATAAATTATTCATTATATGTTGCATATACTTTTGAAGCTCCATTCATTCAAGCCATAGACCATGTAACGGGCACTACACCATCATTGGTATTCAACCCCAATGCATTCCACACAGCAACAGATCCATCCACAATATTGTTACGACAAGGTGGCTGATATGCATGCTCCGCGTCACAACCATTCACTGAATCACACTCGTCCACCACTTTCGCAGTCGTACTCTTCCCATTCTGTGCTTTGATTCTAATCAATTTTCCACATCTTGAACCTCCACTGTACCACCCAGTGGACAATGCCACCACTCTTTCTGAGTTGCTATGGTATTGACCGTCGCACGCAGAAGCACCACCTCCGTCTCCACCTAATAAAGATAGTTTGAAATTTATTAGAATTAGTTGAATTTTTTTAATGCTATTTACAAATTATTTATTATTAGTTGATAATTCGTCACATTTCTCATTATTATTTTGGTTTTCACCACAGTTACTGGTTCACTGGACCGCCTAATCTGATTTGGGGATAAGTTATGGCATCAAGTGGTTCCAACCCCTCCCGATGGCAGTTGCGGGAGATTGAACCGTTATCTTCTCTACCAAGTCCAACGTCAATCGTCATTAAACCAAGTAACGATTAATTGATCACTTTTGAAGTCACTATATACTTGTAGTTACCTGGGCTGAAATCATTCAATGTGAGTGATGCGAGTGTGGATGATGTAACTGGTGGAGAACACTTGTACTGAGTGTATGAATTTGTGCCACATGTTTTTGTGCCGGAGGGCTGGCAGGTGCCACCACCACTTGGTGGTGATGGAGTGGTTCCAGCACATATTTTGGTGCCAACATCGGGGTCATCATTGCATTTGCCGTTAATGCAAATGAGTTGACCAGAACAGTCGTTGAGAGTGTTGCATGGTCCATTGCATGAAGATAGAGCATTAGCGAGTAAAGGAATGTTTATGATGTTGAAAAGGAAAATGGAAGATAGAAAAATAAGGTTTGATATGGGAGCCATTGTGTATAGTTTTTGTGTTCTTGCGGTGTTACTTTGGTATATTATAGGATAATTGCATATCCTTATATAGAATTCCCAAAGTAGTATGGTACCCATTGTGGAGTTATTATATCTAGATATATAGAATACAATTTGAGCATCCAATTTTGAAAATTGGAACAAATTGCAAGTTTGACTATCACTTTTATTTTTCTTATGATGATGATATCATATGTTCAAATCTTTTAAATTAATTGTATTATTTAAACATTAAAATATATGAACATTAAAATTCTATATGACATATTTAATTAAAAGAGATAAAAAGTAGGAATAACATAAAGAGATCATATGGTTTTAGGCCCTCATCATTGTAAAAAAATAAAAAATAAAATAAAGAGATCAGAATTTCAATATTGTGAATAACATAACTTATAAAAATAAAGGTTACTATATATAACAAAGACTAAAAAAGTTCGACAACTAATTTATAAATTCGAAAATTCTCATGAGCTTAACTCATTTAGTAGTAAAATCACATTATATATGTGAGCGTCGAAATTCAAACTTTAAATACAAAGTTTGAAATCTAAACACAACACACTTATACATCTTTAAGATAAAGTCTCTATTTATATTAGACTACGTAATTAAAAAATAAATATAAAAGATGTAATGACATAAACTTAATAGCCTATATCTAGCATCAACTTATACCAATTCAATAAGAACAATATACAAAATAGAAGAAGATAAAATGTCAAAAGGTTTGATGAAGAACCTATTATTATGCTAGCTAATAGCTAAATGAAGTCATAGTTGCCGTTAATTATAGCAGAAAATTGGACTCGCCCCCAAACTTGAGAATTAAGACGTAAAACAAATCTATCCTTCTTAGTTTTTTTTTAATGCTAAAGTATTCTGGATATTAGTTAAACATTTTAATAAAAAAATTGTTTTGAAATTTGTGATTCAAACATTTAAAAATGTAAAAAGTTATCTTCTCAATAGTAATTTTTTATTTTTATTTTTTTAGTATGTTTAAAAAGTCATTTAAAAGTGATTCAATTTTTTTTTGTGGGGATTAAATGTGCCTTTGATCCTATAAATATTTCAAATTTCATTTTTTGTTCCTATAAAAAATATCAATAACTTTTTCGTCACGATTTTTGGTTTCTACTTTTCAAGCAACTCACGTATATCATTCCATATTTTGATTATTTTTTCCGTAGTCATATTTAGTACATTATCAAAATATCTCTTGCAAAAGGTAATTTTTTTTTAACAAAGGATGAATTAGATATGAATTTTTTAAGTGTTTCGCGCAAAAAGAATTATCATATATGTGAAAAAAAATTAAATTTTTATGAGATAAATTATTATATTATATATATGAATACAAAAAAATTAAATTTTTTGAAAGCTGTATACACAAGTTGATTAAAAATAGGGACAAAAAATTGTGATAGAAAATATTTGGAGGACTAAAAATAAAATTCATGATATTTATAAGGAACAAAAACTTAGTTAACCCTTTTTTATAAATTTTGGTTCAACTTAACTCAAATTTATAAAATTAAATATATTTTAGAGTCATCTCTCATCTGATTTAATTGATAGCAAAATTAGATTATAACATAACATGTACTTACTATGTATTGAACTAAGTTTGGATACCTTTTAATAATTTTAGTTTAGTTTAACTTAATTCTATAAAATTGACTTATAATATAAAGAATGTTTTTAACTTATAAACATATATCCCAGATTATCTTTTATTAATATGAAATTCTTACCAAAACCATTCTGGGACACTCTTTATACATTTTAAATGATAAGCTTTTATAAAATTGTTATAAAATGTGTGGAATCAATGCATTGTAAATTAAAATATTTAAACTTTTTGAATAAATAATAAGCTTTAATGTAATACTTAAAGAGTATTCCGAAAATATTCGTTAGGTCCAATGATATTTTTTTTTGAGCAATAAGCAACTAGAAAATAAAAATGTTTAATAAGTTACAAGAAACCTAAATTTGGTTTATCATTAATGTTTTTTTGTCCTTTGATGAATGCTTAATGGTCATGCACTCATGCCCATCAAATTTGAGTTTGCCTTCTTCCCAGAATTTTTGCCCGAATTTCGGCTCGTGACATCTATATACAATGTACAGATACAATATTTCGTTTGGCATTTGAGTATGAAACAAATTCAATACAAGTGGAGAACATGTTGGACATGTTTTGTACATTAAAATTGATCATCACTAAGGGTCTGTTTGGTTCAATTGAGAAGGAGGGGAGGGGAGGTGAGGTGAAGGATTTATTATGTTGACAAAATTACCCTCATTTTTTTATTAAAATTCAAAATTATCCTTGTTGGAATATTAAAATTCTAGGTTTTATTTTTTTTTTTACAACAAAAAAAATTTAGGTTTTCTATTCATTAGATTTTTTTTTGGTTATATATCCATTAAATTTTTTTTTTGACGTAATATATCCATTATAATTTAATCCTTATTTTGAGTTTACAAGGTTAAGAGTAAAAAAGTAAATTACTTCTCCAAAATTTAAAATATTCCCTCACCTCCCCTCCAAAAACTTCGAACCAAACGGACCCTAATGAATTCTACGGGTCTTTAATTTGTATCCATCTCTCTCTTAAATGAACAACAATTGAAAGATAGTAAATCAAACAAAATTAAACTTAAAAATATATTCTACGTCATCACTTAATTTAACGGGCCTGGGCTGTGTGAGAAAGTGGGCTTTTAAAACCCAAATCTTCCATCATATTTAACCTAGTTAGCGATAGCTATAATAAATAAGAAGGGCACTACAGACTTCTATGCAGGGGTGTCTCAAATTTTTTGGAGACCTTGTGCAAAATATAAAAGTGGCCCTTTAATAATAAAAAAAATAAAAATTAAATTATCGATTTAAATTGCATATAATTTTTTTAAAAAAATAACCATTCTTATTCTTGTAAACATATAACTTATCAATATTAAGAGTCCAAAAAAGATTATCAATATTAAACCAATTGCATTAAATCAAATAGGACTAAAAAAAATACCTCAAAAAAAAAGGACAAAAAATACAAAATAATTATCTTTGTATATAACGTAAAAAAGGAACATCCTAATCTAAGATTAAATTTTATACAAAGATTAAAATGGAATAAAACTATATTTACGAGTATAGATAACTAATCTATTGATACTCATTTGAAATTTTATGATCATTAACAATATATAACTATTATATTATTTTAGGGCCTAAAAATTAATCTATTAATATACATCTGATATTTTATGGGTATAAATAATATATAAGTAATATTATATGACCTCAAAATTTTGAGTTGAGGCCCTCAAAATTTAGAGGTCCGGTGTCGTCGCACATCCCGCGCATGTGTGCGGGACGCCCCTGCTTCTATGTTGTCTTGTTGGTTAAATTCAAATACCTAATGCTTGATCAATAGTATGATTCTGAAATTAAGAACATTTAAGTATGTATGTATAAAAGAAGATCGAAATCAACAGCAGCTCCAGCACTGTATCGTCGAATGTCCATCATCTTTCGAACATTGTTTCAGGCCAGAGATGGAGCTATGTTGTAGCTTGTGGGGGCATGTGCCTTCACTGACTTTGGATAAAAATTTAGTATTATGACATATCATATACTCCCTCCGGCCCATTTTATAAGGAACATTTTAAAAAATCACACACATCAAGAAAGGTAATTTTTGTTATTAACGTTTCTAAAATTTTATGTTTTATTCGAAAATTAACCATATAAATAAGTCTCTCAAATTAAGGAGTATTTGATTTTATTTAATGATGAGTGTATAAATGAAATTGTGCATTTAATAAAAAGTAAATTTAAAGAGTGTTTCTTATAAAATGAACCAAATTTATTTTTTAAAGTGTTTCTTATAAAAAGAATCGGAGGAAGTATAACGCAACTAAACACACTATAAAGCCTATATTTATCTTATTGTAATTTTTTGTCATCTTATACATTTTTATTATTTGTATGTGTGCCTAAATTTAAATAAACTGTGTTTGTATGTATAGAAGTATTCCTCTGTTGAGTGTTTATAATTTTGGCTTAATTCAAACTCAAATACATCAAGCTTAATTTATATAATTAGTGACATTCCTAAATCAACAACTAGAATTTTGCCACCACAAACATAATATAATGGACCAATCTAATGACTATAAATTACTCTCTAGAATTTTTTGCAGCCATGAGTCCTTATAACTCTATACAATATAAATATCAAATTCGTTTATATAAAACTCAATTTTGTAAATTGATCATCCTTTTAACTGTTTTAAAATTGCACGAGTCTTTAAACTTTATAATTTTACAGATCAAATTTTTTCATATTTTAAAATTGATCCTAAACTTTTTGAAATGTCATAAAACCGGACACATATAGATTAACTAAACAACTTTATTACTATTTTTGGGAAAAAAATTATTAGTCTATACAGAGAAAAACTATATATGAAATAACGTAAATTCAATTGATACATTTAAATTTCCAAACAATTGTATTTCTCTAAAATTTTCAAATACCCATTAATTTGAGCTTTTGTATACCTCTCGACTTTCAAAAACTTAAACAAAACAATTATTAAAATAAAAAAATTTCTCCCACTTTCTCTGTCCTCTCGATTTGACTAAAAAAATACCATAAATATAGTTTATATAATTATAACTCAATTTGTAGGAATATTACATTTTTTATGTAGTATTAGAGTTTGAACTTGGAATCTCCGAATTATTCATTTTAAACGATGAATTTTTAGCCAATATACAACTTAACCAAATAATAATAACCCTCAAATATCAATAAAACCAAATGAGAAGTTAAATTTTGTAATACAAAATTGAAACATACGATCGCTTTATTACTTAAAGATAGATATAAAAATGCTCATGAATAAGCATTCTCATCATCTATACAGTATAACATTTACAAGTTACATAAATAGAAAAACAAAGGATCAACTAAAGGAAGAAACAACACGATAGAGCAAGTTATTAAAACCTTATGCAAATTATGATTTTATTTATTAATTATTCATTATATGTTGCATATACTTGAAGCTCCATAATTCATTCAAGCCATAGTCCATGTGACTGGAACTACACCGTCATCTGTATTCAACCCCAATGCATTCCACACAGCAACAGAACCATCTACAATATTGTTATGACAAGGTGGTTGACCGGCATGCTCCGCATCACAACCATTCACTGAATCACACTCGTCCACCACTTTCGCAGTCGTACTCATCCCATTCTCTGCTGTGATGCTAATCAATTGTCCACATCTTGAACCTCCGTTGTACCATCCAGTGGACAACGCCACCACTCTTTCTGAGTTATCATGGTATTGTCCGTCGCACTCAGAAGGACCACCTCCGTCTCCTCCTAATAAAGATAGTTTGAAATTTATTAGAATTAGTTGAATAATTTTTAAGTTAATTATAAATTAGTTATGATTAGTTGATAATTCGTTATATTTGTCACTTTAATATATATATATATATATATATATATATATATAAAAAAAATTAAATGATTATATATGTAATATGATCATGCACTTCATTGTTCAACATGAGTAGCTACCTTCGCTGAAATCATTAAACGTGAGTGATGCTTGTGTGGATGATGTAACTGGTGGAGAACACTCGTACTGAGTGTATGAGTTTCCGTCACATTGTAGTGTACCAGAGGGTTGGCAGGTGCTACCACCGCCACTTGGTGGTGATGGACTGGTTCCACTACAGATGTGGGTCCCAACATCGGGGTCATCATTGCATTTGCCGTTGATGCAAATGAGTTGACCAGAACAATCGTCAGAGGTGCCGCATGGTCCGTTGCACGAGGATTGAGCATTTGTTACGAGTAAAGGGGTGTTTATGATGTTGAAAAGTAAAATGGAAGATAGAAAAATAAGGTTTGATATGGGAGCCATTGTGTATAGTTTTTGTGTTCTAATTGCGGTGCTACTTTGACATATATATCCGGTAATTGCATATCCTTATATAGAGTTCCCAAAGTAGTATCTTACCCATTGTGGAGTTATTATATCTAGATATATAGAATACAATTTGAGCATCCAATTTTGAAAATTGAACAAATTGCAAGTTTGACTATCGATTTTATTTTTTTATAATGATAATATCACGTTCAAATCTTTAAAATTAATTGTATTATTTGAACATTAGAAGGATTGCTCTGGTCAACTCATTTGCATCAACGGCAAATGCAATATATGTATATATTACAGAGTAGATTGCACAATATTTATATATTTAACTTAATGTATGTATATATTTATGTATCCCTTAATAATATATGATAATATCCTTTAAAGGATTGCACAATATTTATATATTTAACTTAATATAAAAAAATGTATATATAGAATAAAAATACATGAGTTATTTTACCCAAACAGTACCGTTAGTATCATGATACATAAAGTACAATTTTTTTTACATGAAACAAATTAAAGAGATTATTGCTAGCACTAATCAATTAATAAACCCAAAAGAATAATCATTCACTTTGTAATTCAAGTATGCAATACATTCAAACTGAAAACCAATAGAAAATGAGAACATTTCCAAATTTTTGAGAACTTAGCAACATAATACGATTATACAAGGAGGATTAATGAACAAAATTCTATACGACATATTAACAAAAGAGATTAAAAGTAGGAATAAATAAAGAGATAAGAATTTCTATATTGTGAATAACATAACTTACAAAAATAAAGGTTACTTAGAAAATATATAATAAAGACTAAAAAAGTTAGACTCCTAATTTATATATTTAAAAATCTTTAAAAGTTTAATTCACTTAATAGAAGTATCACATTATATATACGGGAGTCAAGATTCGAACCTCAAATACGAGGTTTGAAACCCAACACTACAATAGACATGAACTTAATAGCCTATATCTAGCATCAACTTATACCAATTCAATAAGAACAATAGACAAAATAAAAGAAGATAAAATGTCAAAAGGTTTGATGAAGAGCCTATTATGCTAACTAATAGCTAAATGAAGTCATATATAGTTGCCGTTAATTAAATCAGAAAATTGGACTCGCCCCCAAAGTTGAGAATTAAGACGTACTCCCTCCACCCTAATTTATAAACAATTATTTTTATTTCACATATACATATTAATTAAGGAGTCCTAATTTTATGTGAAAAATAAATTATATGGACAAAAATAACCTTCATTCAAATCACTACAACAAATATGGGCTAAATCCAAAAAAATGTTACTAAAGGCTTTTAGTAACATTTGAACAAGTGTCGCATAAAGCCTATGTTACTAAAGGCTTATAGTAACATCTTAGAATATTATTAGTAACATTGGAAAAATGTTACCTAATTCGTAGCTAATTCCCAGCAAATAAGCTAAGCTATAAGTTATACATGGATTGAGCTACAAATTGGCAATTGGCTATGAAATATTTTCCTAGCTAATTCATAGTTAATTAACCTTGAATTAACACCGCAGTGACGTGCTGCAGGATGTGTTACAAGCTAGGAAATAGTAACATTTTTTTAGGAAACTGGCACATCTTAACCACATCTGAATCTGAATCTGAATCTGGATGAGTTTCTAAGAATAATTATGTCACATGTAAATTTGCAGTTAAAATTTTGTTCTGGCTCTCTAATATTCCTAGCTCTGCCACTGACGAGAAGTAGGTAAGGCGGCAAAGGAAAATCTCTTTAAAATCTGATAAGGTAAATAGAATGTTATATTAATGATGAAGAGATCAGTTTTTTTTTTTTTTTCTTCAAGATTTGCTTACCCATGACATTTGATGGCTTATAAATTTTACAAAGTCACCGTTGCATTGGGCCGGTGTGTTAGTTTGACAATATTGGTGGCTTATAAGTTCATTCCAACCACTTTTTTGTTTGTTACATTGATGGTATTCACTTTTGATTGTACTCTTTCTTACTAGTTTTGTAGTCTGCATCGTTAATATTTGATTATAGGTATAGTTTTTCACTTTTTAGTTAATTGGTTTAGCTTCAAATTCAAATTAGGATAATAATGTTTCAAGGTTTATTACTTAGTTTATCTTTCAACAAGAATATAATTCCATATGGATACTTGTAATGACCATCAAATTTGTCTGTTCCTAAGTAGTGGAGTTGATGTTGAAGCAAATTTGGGAAAGCTCGGCTCTATCCAAAGTAATTGGTTTTTCTTGGCAACTCCTCCTTCATGATCGAATTCTAATTACGAGAAACAATTTGTAAAGGCGAAAGGTTTTGCAATTGGATATATGATTCGACAAATTTTGTTTTGTGTGTCAAGGAAATTCAGAAACCTCATTAATTACATTTGTTTCTTCATTGTAATGTAATTATGCAGCTGAGGTTTGATGCAACATCTTTCAGTGGTTGGGTGTTGTTATCATTTTCCAGCCTAATCCGTGTTCATTGTTTAATCGCTTGAATAGAGAAGCTAGTAATAAGAAAGTTCGCAAGAGGTTAAGATTGATTTGGCATACTACTCTGTGGCCGTTATGTAAGCCGAGCAACAATGTTGTATTTAATAATAAGGTTACAAAGGCGGCGTCTTGGAGATGGAGTTTTGGTAAATTAAGCCTCGTACGGTGTCTTTAATATGAACGGTGTCGCGACCCATGATTGTTTTAGCAGATGGTGGTGTCCAGGTTTTTGGTTGGTTTTTTCAGTTTTGTTATATTCCTTCCTGCCTTATGTGTGCTGTAACTTTATGCAGGTTATACAAAAAGTTTACAGCACATTTGGTAATTTGACATTGATATTTAATTTTATAGTGTTGATGGTCTTGCACGCCACTCAAACTTATGATATCGTGACGGAATTTTATATATATCGTACACGGTGCACTTTACATTTACTACCTTCACGAATACATAACATGCGATGAAAAATGGTTAGAAAAAAAAAAGTAATTGCATATTTGTAAATTTATTATTTTTATTATTTTGGTAAATAGATAAAAAGCTTAAATAGTGTTTTAGTCTTATAATTATCCCTCATTTTAAAAAGAGCTTCTGTTAAAAAAAAATTGATTTTAGTTCCTGCAAAATTTAAAAGTTTTGAAAAGAGCCAATGAACAGAAATCATTGATGCCATGTGACCTTGTCACCATTTTAATGACTTTTGCAGGAACTAAAATCAATTTTTTTTAACAGCGGTTCTTTTCAAAACGAGAGAAATTGCAAAGACTAAAAACACTTTAAGCCTAGATAAAATGATAAACTATTAAAAACTCACAAATTGAAATTTGAAACTCAATTATAACATTCAATTTTAATAATTTTAACATTTCTATCTATTGAGTTAAGATTATTTCTATCTATTGAAATTGAAAAATATTCGAGGTAAGGTAACCATTGTCAGTGTAAAAAAAAACATCAATCTATGTGAATAACAAGTGAACACAAAAAAAAAAAATAGTGAACACAAGTCAAAATAAACAAGTGAACACAATTCACAATTGAATTATTTGATGTATGCTGATTTTAAAAGACAAGCAACCTGAAAATTGTTGGAAACTGTTAACCCATTCATACTCAACTCAACTTTTCCGTTAATTATTGAAGCCAAAATCAATTATGCATACGTTAAGATTAATCACTATAAATGCACATCCATTGCTTCCATTCTTTCAGCAAAATAAATCAAAACAACATGGCATCATCATCCTTAAGGTTCCTCAAAATGTGTCTATCTTTTTTAATGATGTTGTTCTTTCTCATCATGTTCATTTCACCTTCATTCTCATCTCCAACTTGTTCCACAAACAATGATATTCTCATTTCTTCAACAAGATCCTACCCGAAATTACAAGCAGAAAATCTCATAAGAGGGCTTAATCTTTTTCCAAAACATTCCATTAACACACCAGAGAATGATCCTCATTTTGTTCATGGAAATATTGTGGAGAAGGAGTTCACTTTCCCTAGTCTTGTTGACTCTGGTCCTTCAGTTGAAGAACTTGGTCATCATGCAGGGTATTATAGTCTTCCTCATTCCAAAGCTGCAAGGTAAATTTTTTATGCTGTGTATTACTCCCTCCGTTCCTTTTTAAGTGTCAGATTTTCTTTTTAGTTATGTTTTGTTCATAATAGTGTGTGCAATTGGGCATAGAGCCATAGACATGTTTCAATTGAATAATTTGTTCTTTTAATTGCAGGATGTTCTATTTTTTCTTTGAATCTCGAAACAATAAGGACGACCCTGTTGTCATATGGTTAACTGGAGGTCCAGGATGCAGCAGTGAAATTGCATTGTTTTATGAAAATGGTCCTTTTCAGTTTTCTAAGGACCACAAATTGTCCCTTGTTTGGAATCAATATGGATGGGACATGGTACTTATTAATTCTCACTCATATATGATCATTTTTTTTATCAGTAGGAATCAAACTCTATAAGTCATAATTTATAACACTCTTATATGATCATCTGTCATCTATATTGTAGGCATCAAATATTATATTTGTAGACCAACCCACAGGAACAGGTTTCAGCTATACCACCGATGATAGTGATGTTCGCCATGACGAAAATGGTGTTAGCAATGACTTGTATGACTTCTTGCAGGTAATTTGATTAAATGAATACTTTATTAATTGAATTAATCACTTTTATTAATCTATTAATGTTGATTCACATCATATTTTACAATGACAGGCATTCTTCAAGGAGCACCCTCAATTCAGTAAGAATGATTTTTATATAACTGGAGAATCATATGCTGGACATTACATTCCAGCTTTTGCATCCAGAGTTCATCAAGGAAACAAGGCAAAAGAAGGAATTCATATAAATCTAAAGGTATTATTACTTTGTCATATAATCTACATTATATTATGTAAATTGTAAGGGTAAACTTGTCAAAAAAATATTAATATTATGTAAACTAATTGGTAAACCTTTAAAATGAATAGGGATTTGCTATTGGGAATGGATTAACCAATCCTGAAATTCAATACAAGGCATATACAGATTTTGCATTAGACAACGGACTAATTAATAAGGAAGAATATGACAATATCAACAAGTTGGTTCCACCATGTCAAAAGGCCATAGAAGCTTGTGGTATGAGCATCACAATATTATCAACAAAGTCTTCCTTCTCAGTCATAAATTTACCTATTTGTTGTGCCAGTTACTTGTTACTTTCCTCATCGACACTCATAATTTTTATTTGATTTGTTAGGCTCTAAAGGCGGAGCCGCATGCATGACTTCAAGACGTATTTGCACTGAAATATTCGATCAGATCATGGACATCGCCGGCGACATTAATGTATGATATTTTTTTAAAAAAAAAACTATAAAAGGTGTAAGAAATTAGGGCTGAATGAATAATTTCTGATATATTAATCATTGAGAGGTACATAGAATATATACACAGTTTCTATGCTAATTAAGGAAGGAATAAATATACTACTCTAATGGAGGATCCCTTGAATGAAGGAGATCTCATCTAATCATATCAATCTGTACACTAATAGAAGAGATATTATTTATTTCCTAAATAAACATATTGCTATAATTAATGCAAGATTTTCCACACTCCCCCTCAAGCTGGTGAATAGGTATTATCCATTCCCAGCTTGGATACAATCCTTTCAAAATTGTGGCTGTTTAGTCCCTTAGTTAGAACATCTGCAAGTTGATTTTGAGAAGACACAAATGGTGTGCATATTAAGCCACTATCAAGCTTTTCTTTGATGAAGTGTCTATCTACTTCAATATGTTTGGTTCTATCGTGTTGCACTGGATTATGAGCTATGCTAATTGCAGACTTATTATCACAATAAAGCTTCATTGGTTCCTCCCACTTTATCTTCAAATCCTCAAGGATGATTTTCAGCCAAAGGAGTTCACATATACCTTGTGCCATGGCTCGGAATTCTGCTTCTGCACTAGACCTTGCTACCACACTTTGTTTCTTACTCTTCCAAGTCACAAGGTTTCCTCCAAGGAAGGTACAATACCCTGTGGTTGACCTTCTATCCACCACTGACCCTGCATAGTCAGCATCTGTATAGGCTTCAAGACTAACATTCCCATTTCGATTGAATATAATTCCTCTCCCCGGGGTTCCTTTCAGATACTGTACGACTCTAAGTGCAGCTTGTAAATGATTTTCCTTTGGGTTATGCATAAACTGGCTGACTAAACTCACTGCATAGGCAATATCTGGCCTAGTGTGAGATAAGTATATAAGTCTGCCCACAAGTCTTTGATACATCTCCTTGTCTACTGCGGCAGCTTCTTCGGCAATCCCGAGTTTTAGGTTCGGATCCAATGGAGTACTTGCAGGTTTGCAAGCTGATTTCCCAGTTTCTTTAAGTAGATCTGTTATATACTTCTGCTGAGATATAAAGATCCCTTTCTTGGAGTGAGCTACCTCAATTCCCAAAAAATATTTCAGCCTTCCCAAAGTCTTGATTTCAAATTCATTGGCCAAGCATTGACCCAACATTTTCTGCTCCTCAACATCATTTCCAGTTAGTATGATGTCATCCACATATACTAGTAACACAGTTAATCCCTCTGACTTTGAGTGTTTGATAAACAAGGTATGATCTCCTTGACTTTGTTTATATCCCAGACCTGTCATAACCTTGGTAAATCTGCCAAACCATGCCCTTGGGGACTGTTTCAGCCCATACAAGGCCTTTTTCAATTTACACACTGTGTTGGCAGCACCTTTACCACCATATCCTGGGGGCAACTCCATATAAATTTCCTCTTCAAGTTCCCCATGTAAAAATGCATTTTTTACATCAAATTGCTGCAAATCCCAGCCATAATTAGCAGCAAGGGATAATATCACTCTTACTGTGTTCATTTTGGCAACAGGTGCAAAGGTTTCCAAGTAATCAACTCCATAAGTTTGTGTGAATCCCTTGGCTACCAACCTTTCCTTATATCTCTCAATTGAACCATCAGCCTTGTATTTGATTGTAAATACCCACTTACATCCAACTGGTTTCTTTCCTGTCGGTAAAGTCACCAACTCCCAAGTATTATTCTTCTCTAAAGCTTCCATCTCTAAATCCATGGCAAGCTTCCATTTTCTATCAGAAAAAGCCTCAGATAGGGTAGTAGGTGTTGAAGTGGTGTTTAAATTTGTAAGGAAGGCTCTATGGGCAGGTGAACAGTTTTTAAAGGATAGGTAATTTGAGAGAGGGTAAAGAGGGTGCTTAGTACATTGTCTGGTTTTTTTTTGTAATGGCAATTGGAAGGTCATGGTTTTGAGTTCTTGCAGGTTCATTTGGTAAGTCTGAAGCTAAAGGGGGCATAGAAATTGTTAACTCATTAGGTAAGTCAAAAGCTGAAGGGGAATTAGAAATTGTTACCTCATTAGGATCTTGATTATGGGTGGACTCTTGAACTTGCGTAGTGTCTGGAACAGCCTTAAGTTTTCTAGAATAAACCAGATTTTTTCCATATCTGACATCATCAATTTCAGGTCTGGATTGTTTGGAATGGCTGGTTTCAGTTTCAGATTCAACATGCTCATGTGTAGTAGTCTGTTCAGATTGGCCAGCAGGTTCGAATGTCAAATCTAAAGAAAAGTTTGTTACCTCATCTTCCCTCAAGTTCTCCCCCTGAAGATGAGGTTGATTAAAATAGCTCTCATGTTCATTGAAGGTAACATCCCTAGACACAAAGAATTTTTTGGATGAAGGGTGATAACACTTATATCCTTTTTGTATAGACGAGTACCCTACAAAGACACACTTTAAGGCTCTAGGGTCAAGCTTCCCCCTATTTGTACTATGAATATGAACATATGAAACGCACCCAAATATTCTTGGTTTGAGATTATTTGTTGTAGACATCCACGGGTAGAAGGAGGCTAAGACATCCATAGGACTCTTTGATTTTAGAACTCTAGTGGGTAGCCTATTAATTAGGTGAGTTGCAGTGAGTACAGCTTCTCCCCAAAAGGACTTTGGAACATTATTTTGAAATAAAAGAGCCCGGGTCTGATTGAGAAGGTGCCCATTTTTTCTTTCTGCCACTCCATTTTGTTGTGGTGTTTTAACACAAGAAGACTCGTGGATAATGCCCTCTTTTTGACAAAAAGAATTAAGTACATTATTGAAATAGTCTTTGGCATTATCTGATCTAAGTCTCTTGATGTTAGCACCAAATTGATTTTTTATCATGGAGTGAAAATTTAAAAAAATTGAGCTGACCTCAGATTTATGTTTAAGCAAATACACCCATGTGACACGAGTGCAATCATCTATGAAAGTTACAAACCACTTAGCACCAGACACATTTGGGACATTAGAGGGACCCCACACATCAGTATGAACAAGATAAAAAGGAAAAGTACTTATTTTATTGCTCATTGGAAATGATACACGCTTGTGTTTCGCAAGCTCACACACCTCACAATGAAGACTCTCAACATCTAACTTAGAGAAAAAAGAAGGAAATAACATTTTTATTATTTCGAAGGAAGGATGTCCAAGACGACAATGATAAAGGAGAATTTTTTCCTTGTTTGTCAAAACAGATACAAGGGAATGAGGTAAGTCTTTCTTGGAAGATAAATCAGGTTCTTCTAGATAGTAAAGGCCATTCCATTCTCTAGCATGTCCAATCGTCCTCCCCGAAATCTTGTCATGTAACACACAATCAAGGTTATGAAAAATAACATTACATGACAAGTCTTGTGTGAGTTTTTGTATAGATATCAGGTTAATTGCTAATTTTGGAATATGGAGAACATTTTTTAGGGTCATTGAATGGTTAATTTGGACATCCCCTTGGCCAGCAACAGTTATAAGAGTGCCGTCAGCAGTGGCAATTTTCTTGTTGCTTGGACATGGAGAATAGGTAGAAAAATGGCGAGCTAAGGGTGTCATGTGGTCAGTGGCTCCGGAGTCTAATATCCAACAGCGGTTAGAGGGTGTATTTGAGACATTTAATCCAAAAGAAATTGGAAACTTATCATAATTAAGAGATAGAAGTTTACCTGAATATGCCAAGGAGCTGGAACCTGCTGGTTTCTCTAGTTTACTCAAGAAAATCTTCATTTTTTCAATTTCCTCCTGGTTAAAGTACACAGATTCAGCAGATTTATTCCCTTCACTTGTCCCAGCAGCAGCCGTGTGGGTCTGTCCTCCTTTTCTTTGGAAGCTCCCTTTGTGTCCCCATGCTTTATCTCTATTTTGGGGTTTTCCATGCAACTTCCAGCAATTTTCCCTATTATGACGAGGCTTGTGACAATAGGTGCACAGTGTACCATCATCACCTTTCCTCTCAATATTTGTTGATTCTCCCTTTCTTCGGTCAACACTCATTGTTGTCTCCTCTCCTTTATTAAGATCAGCCATCATAGCTGAATTCTCAATTATTGGAGTGTCTAACATCAGACTCCTTCTGCTTTCTTCGCTTCTCACAATAGCAATCACTTCATTGAAGCTTGGAACTTCCTGTTTTCCTAGGATTTGAATTCTAACTTGGTCAAATTCAGAGTTCAAACCAACCAGAAAGTCATACACCCTGTCTTGCTCAATGAACTTCTTCAGAGTTGCTGCATCTGCAGAGCACTGGGTCTTTATGACCCTATAATGATCCAGTTCCATCCATAGTGCCTTTAGTTGATTGGCATAATCAGTAACAGTTCTGTTTCCTTGCTTTGCTGCCAAAGTTTTCACCTTTACTTCATACACTTGAGCAGCATCTTTGGCTTTGGAATAGCTTTGCTCCATAGCATCCCAAATCTCCTTTGCTGTACTTAGAAACATGCATGTGTCGCTGATGTCCGGATCCATGGAGTTCCACAACCATGCCATGATCCTTGAATCTTCCTCATCCCATTTGGTAAAGTTGGGATCATCCTCCTTAGGTGCGGCATTCATTATATGCTTCACTTTTCCCTTTCCTTTCAAGATTGTCTTAATGAGTTGAGACCATTTGAGATAATTTTTCTCATTCAGCCTGTAAGCAGAATGAATATTCTGCAGTTCTGCAGGATTTTGAGAAGGGACATCTCCTGTCTCAGATTTGGTCTTCTCCTCATTGGGTTCAGATCCAGACATTGTAGGATAAAAGAAGGGAAAAATTGATGGTATGAAGTTCAATTCAACCAATAGAAACTGCAGTAGCAGTTAAAAGAAACTATGTGCTAAAAATGCACAGAAATTCGCAACAGCAATGAAGGCTGGCGTTTTTAGGGTTTTAGAATGCAGCGGACAGAGGCACCCAGAACGGATGCTCTGGTACCATGTAAGAAATTAGGGCTGAATGAATAATTTCTGATATATTAATCATTGAGAGGTACATAGAATATATACACAGTTTCTATGCTAATTAAGGAAGGAATAAATATACTACTCTAATGGAGGATCCCTTGAATGAAGGAGATCTCATCTAATCATATCAATCTGTACACTAATAGAAGAGATATTATTTATTTCCTAAATAAACATATTGCTATAATTAATGCAAGATTTTCCACAAAAGGATATGATCAAATATAGTTTGAGTTCACTAATGCGTTATGTTAATCGAACTGCAGTACTACGACATCAGAAAGAAATGTGTGGGAAGTCTCTGTTATGACTTCTCCAAGGCAGATACATTCTTGAACACGAAGACAATAAGGGAAGCTTTAGGTGTTGGGGACTTAGAATTTGTTTCTTGTAGTAGCACAGTATACAATGCCATGTTGCAGGATTGGATGAAAAATCTAGAAGTTGGTATTCCCGCTCTTCTTGAGGACGGAATCAAGTTGCTTGTGTATGCTGGAGAAGAAGATCTCATATGCAATTGGCTTGGTAAGATCAATTTTTTAGTCTTAAGCTACTGGTTCGGCCGGGAGGTAACTAAAATCTGGCCAAAGATTATTTCAGTAAGGATTTGAACTCGGATTCTTCTAAACCAAAATTGTTCTCAACTAAAGCTCAATTAATGTGGAAGAAAAATTCCTTGTGTCAAAAAATACGATATAATATATTTTTTTTATAAGCAGAAGATGCGATATAATTTTGTTTAATAGACTTATAAATGTGCTCCTCATTTGATAGGGAATTCAAGATGGGTTGATGCCATGAAGTGGTCAGGTCAAAAAGAATTTACGGCGTCTCCTGCAACTCCTTATTTGGTTGATAGTGAAGAAGCAGGAACTCTAAAAAGCCATGGACCTCTGGCTTTCCTCAAGGTTTGTGTTTAGGATGTATTAATGCGCGTATTAGACTACTGATTTATACAAACACCAACACTTCACATCAAAGGCATATCTCGTGTCTGAAACTGATACATTAATTACATTTAAATATTTCATTATCTCTAATTATTACAGGTGTTCACGTGTCAGTGTTGTATTTGATGTTCATGTCTGTGTTAGTGCGTCATAGTGATTAATTTACTTATGTTGTTTAACTGTATTTGTTTGGAATAATAGGTGAAAGAGGCTGGTCACATGGTTCCTATGGATCAACCAAAAGCAGCACTTCAAATGTTAAGAGATTGGATGCAAGGGAAACTAGTAAGAACAAGAGGAGGAGATTATGTCTCGTCTATATGAAATAGAACACAAAACATAGAACACAAATCACAATGATATTGTATACACAATAATGATGTTTGATTGTGTACATTGAAACAGTGAATGAAATATAATTGGTTTTCCTTAAGTTCTTTTCTAGTTCTCGGTATTCCTACTTCTACCATCTCATAAATTGTGCATTGTAGATTTTGAAGTAAATCATACATCATTGTTATCAAATAATGGCCAAACAGAACTTTATATTTGATTTGATTAAAACGAATTTAAATTGTCAAATAAGTATATTCAAGATGATGCCATGAAATGATTCCATACAAAGAAATTGAACTTATATTTGTTCTCACGAATTTGACCATTTTTAAAACCTTCAATAAATATTTATCAACGGCTCACATCCGTTACAGCACCCTGTTGTAATTGTGGAAAATCCAATTACCATCTTTAACCCCATTAAAGTATTTGAGAAGCGTCTAAGGTGTGCAAAAATGAATATAAAAAAAGTGTTTTTTTTCTTTTAGATTACTAGTCTAATTTGTCAAATAGGAGGCAACATCTAATTAGTCTCCCTGTTGTAGTACATAATGAGTCTTCCTTGCTTGTTCATCATCGTGCTAGATGTCATGTTTTGATATTTGACAAAAGGCTAATGTTTATTCTAATGTTGTCCAACCTCTTTATTAAATATTATATTTGTTTTCCATTTTTATTATCATAAAATTCATTTTTTCATTTACTAAAAATTATAAGAATCCAACTTTAAACAATTCTCTAGAGCTGTGAAGTAATTTTTTGTAAAAGATTGAAATTAAATTTCAGTCCCTTCTAATTAAAAATTGGCCTTTTGTCCTTCAATTTAACCTTTTTTCATGAATTATGGTCTCTCATCTAATTTTTGGATTTTTTTAAAGCAATTTAGTGGCTAGAATTTTACCATTTTAAGGTGAATAAGTGGGTATAGTGAGTTCAAACCTCACTTCTTACATATTGAGATATGCTCACAGCGACTTTTCTTTTAATTTTTTTATAACGCTACGTATATATTTATGAGGTGCGACATTTATTATGTCTCACTAAATATTCATTTTAATAAATATATGGGTTGTACCAAAAAAAAATATATGGATAAGTTTTTTTCTTTTAATAAATTAATATTGTCATGTTATAAATGAATAAGTCGCATCATTAACAAAATAAAATGAAAGATCAAAATTTCAAAAAAGAAAAGGTCAATTTGTATAAAAAAAATTGATGGTCAAAACTTCATTTTTTTAAAATAAATAAATAATTTTTTTGACAAATATAAATAAGAGAATTAAAACTACATTTAAGCAATTTTTAAAAATATAAAATTGAAACAATCGACTTCTTTATTAACTTCAAAATAGATATAAAAATGCGCATTATTTTAAGCATTTCTACCATCTATATAGCACTTACAAGGTACTAGAATTGAAAAACAAAAGATCAAAACTAGATGAAGAAACAACACAAGCAAGCTACAACCTATAGCAAATTAAGCTTATTCTTATTTATTTATTAGCCATTGCATGTTGCATATTTTTGAAGTTTCATTTATTTATTCAAGCCATAGACCATGTAACTTGCACTACACCCACATCTGTATTCAACCCCAACGCCTTCCACACAGCAATAGATCCATCCACAATATTGTTACGACAAGGTGGCTGACCCGCATGCTCCCCATCACATCCATTTACCGAATCACATTCGTCCACCACTTTCGCGGTCACACTCCTCCCATTTCGCGCCTTGATTCTAATGATTCTTCCACACCTAGACCCTCCATTATACCATCCGGTGGACAACGCCACCACTCTTTCTGAATTGCTATGGAAATGCCCGTCGCACTTAGATGGACTTCCTCCGTCTCCTCCTGATTGAGATAATTTGAGATTTGTTAGAATTAATTAGTTGAATATTTTTTAATGTACTCAGTTACAAATTAGTTGATAATTTGTGTTACGTGTTACCTTAGAATCACTATATAGAATGATTATACATTAATAATTGTTACCTTCGCTAAAATCATTTAACGTGAGTAATGCTTGTGTGGAGGACGAAACTGGTGGAGAACACTTGAACCGTGAAAATGATTTTCCATGGCATTCTAGTTTGCTAGAGGGTCGGCATGAAGATTGAGCATTTGTGATGACAAGATTAATGTTTATGATGTTGAAAAGGAAAATGGAAGATAGAAACATAAGATTTGATATGCGAGTCATTGAGATTTGAATAGAGACAGTGTGTAGTTTTTGTGTGCTAAGATAAGATCAATTGTATGTCCTTAATCCTTATATAGAGTTCCCAATATTCTACTCCCACAATGAGGTTATTTTAACAAGCTAGAATACAATTTTAGCCATTATCCTATTTAGAAAATAGGAACAAATTGCAAGTTTGACTATCTTGTGGACCAGGATTGTCTACGGTAGCAGTTTCCAACAATTTCACTTTCATACTATCATCAATCACAACCATTAGATTTGTCTCGGACGATTCACTGTTGTAACTATTTACAATATGAAATTCTTTTCTGGGTGTTATTTTTTTAATAATAATCTCGTTTATTAAATCTTTTAAAATAAATTATGTTATTTGAACATTAAAATATTGATAATGTATACGACATCGTATATATCTTTGTTTTCCTTTTTATCTTTTATATGTTACACTTTTTAAAAAAATACTTGATATTGTATTTGACAATAATTTTTTTTTGTAGAAGCATCATTTCCCACAGAGTGGGGTGGTGGTGAAGTGGTCGAAAATTCTTAACTTTCAATTGGTTGCTGAAAGGGAAAAATGCAAACAAGCATCTCATCTAGTTTGGTTCGGTATTACATTGAGTATCCTAGAATTACGGTATAGTCAGATGTGATACCAAACATGCACTTTATGGTTTTGGTAGTATTGTTAATTAATTACAATATTTTAAAAAGTGTATGAAAAACATCCTTAATTTTTTAGCACCTTTTATGCTTTCATAAATAAATTTTGCTTATAAAAATAGTTAATGTTTTAGTAAAAAAAAGCGGCACTAAAGCCACATGTTAAAAGTATCAAAAATTTAAAATTTAATGATTAATAAACATAATGTACAAATTTTAAGAGAATATTGCTGCATTTGTATTCTTAACATGTACTCTTTTTATTTTTGAAAAATCTTAACACGTAATCTTAGTTTACTTATAATTTTACAGATGCATTTTTTTTTAAGTTTGTGTCATTAATTATCATCTTGCAAATGTTTTTGAAAACCTTCAAACTCGACACTATGAAGTTAGAAAATTAAAGCTCTTAAAATTGAACTAACACATCAAGTGTGGAAGAAAATGCACTTGAATTTTAAAAATATAGTAGTTCATTTCATTATTAGTTTTTGTTAGTATGTATACTATAGTATATACTCTCTCTGACGCAAATATCATTTTTTGCATATATTCAATAACTAATGTATTTATTTAGTTTAAAAAGTGTACTAAATATATTAGTTATTCAATGTATCTAAAAAGTGACATTTGCTTATAATTAAGGCCGGAGAGAGTATATGTTAATCTTATCACAAATATTTTGTAATATATGTAAATTAAATGGTTACCTTGCCACTTACAGTATTTTATAAAATGGTTTAATTAATGATGTATTAGTTTTGGTTGGGTTGTTTGTTGGTTGTAGGATGATAGGGATCGGTTCTTGCTAGGAATAGGATGTTTTGTTGGCCATTCTGTTTTTCTTTCTGTTTGATCTTTATGGCTGCCTGTGTTTTTTTGTCTGAGGCTGTTGTGCAGCTAGCTCTAAGAAATTATATATCCAAGCATAAGGAGTGGTTAGGATATAGGAAAAGGAACAAGAGAAAAAGTTTGAAACAATACAAATAAAAGTGCTACAACATAAGAAAAAACAATCTTCTCCTCATCAAAAGATACTACCAAGTACTAACTAACTAGGAATCTTTAAAAGAAAACCAAATGAAAAAGATATTAATTAAGATTCCAACTAGCCCCTAAATGGACAACACCCTCCAAAGCCAAGAATGATTTAATTGCACAAGCTCCATCACAAAGACAGAAGAATACACCAAAGCAGCAGCATAAAGTCGGAGAGGATCCCGATCCGACTTTTTTTTTTTTTTTTTAGTCAAAAAAAAAAAGCCGGATCGGGATCCTCTCCTGTCTTTCTTCTCCGGTGCAATTCTCAGTAATTGGATTTGATCTAATGGTCGATTGACATAAAATAATTTGACACAATTTTCAATCATGGATTAAATAAAAGGTTGAGATTGCACATAATCTATGAAGCACGAATATTCCGTTTGAGAGAGAGAGAGAGAAACTATCAGTATCGGGTACTGATACGCGTATGGTACCAAAACCAAAAAAAAAGTGTATCGGGTGCATGCAAGGTACACAAGGGGTACATGTTGGGCGGGGTACACCAAACACAATTTTTTTTTTTCCTTCAGTTTTTTATCGAGAAAGAGTAGGACTTATAATGAAAGAACAATAAAAATGTAGGATATTCATGAAGATGAATGAGATCTGTTCAATAGAGCTAATATTCTTGAACTTGTTAGTCTTTCTGTTGATGAACCTGAACTAGCGGTCGATCTTTTGGAGAAAATTGCTTTTTAATTTTGATGTTTTTTTTTTGTTATCATTCGAACAATTTGAAACAAAGTTGTCATAATCTAATTTTTACGTCAATTCATTATAGCTAAGTATAATCGAAACGTAGATTCAACTCGTAAACTCATACTCATATTAAAATAAACATATATAATATATTTTAGCTTATTTAATTTTGAACATAATCTAAAATTAATATTTTTATTTTTAATTAGGAAATTTAAGTGTTATAAATACTAATTAACGAAAATATAACAAAATTAATATATTATTAAAAATAAAATTTAAATATTAGATAATTCACACTTAATTGATAGTCTCTCACTCTCATTCGTTAAATATGGCTAGGCATGTATTTTAATAACAAATAATAACAACTATATGACCATGATATATCTTGTAAAGAAATAATACCTCCCTTTTCACGTATTAAATATGACTCTTTAAATCATGTCTGTCATATGAAATTGAATGTTACATATGATTGAAATACAAAGTGTTTATATGTTTTAACCTCTATTGTTTCATTTTATTTTTACAAAATCTCAATTATATTATGTATCTTTTTTTAATAATTATATATCTTTTTTTTACAATATTTATGCATGTATCTATTATTTATCAAATAACGTATTATTATATTTAAATATCCACAAATATATTTAAATGTCCAAAATTTTTAGCTCAACTGACAGAAATGTCCAAAATTTATTATATTTAAATGTCAAAATTGATACAAAAAAAAATTATTATATTTAAATAATCGAATAAATTTTTTCTATATTATATTACTTTATCAAAATATAATTACTTATTTAATTTGTTTCTCACTTATTTTCATCTATTTTTTGTATTGTTTTCATTTTACACGTGCATATATAAAAATAAGAGTATTATAAAAAATAATTAATGTATTTGATCTATAATATAACTAGGTAATCATTTATTCAACCGTAAACTTTTGCTTATAAAAAAGAACCTAAAGAGTATTATAACAAAAACTCTTATAATTATTAATATATATTTATAAAAACTCAAGTGTCTCTCTAAATATGATAAAACAAGATTTTAACAATCTTGATTTGAATTACTTTTGAAATTTTTTTTTTATGTTTAATTATTTTTTTTATAAACAATGTAATTTTACATATATAATTATATTTTAAAAAAATTATACATAAATATACTCGTACCTTAGTTTTTCTCAAAATAGTGTATTTCATACCAAGTACAGATATCAGATCTGTATATAGGCAAATATCATATGGTAGAAAACATAGACAACAAACTAAAGATAATCTAGATTCCATAAATTAAAGATTGATTACCCCTACCCGCAAATGAATTATTTATATTAAAACTCAAACAAATCATAAGGCATGAATTGTGAGGTGATAAGGTTTACAAAATACAAACCGCAGGGGTAGACAACAAGAAAGCAAAACAACACCAAAACAAATACCGAAAACGAAAATACAGGAACAAAAGCCTAAACAGCAGCAAAACAAAAGGACTGCTCCCAGAAAAACACGCACCAGCAACTCCTATTAATGAACCATACAATCAAGCGGACTCCACTCCAGGGGCGAAGCCTCTCACATTGATGGGGTAGCCTTGGCCACCCCAAAAAAAATAAAAATTGTGAATTTTTTTAATAAGTAAGTATATTTTTATGTTTAATTAGTCTAATAATATATCTTAGCTACCTCATATAAAAATTAGTAGAAAAAGAATTTATTACTTGATTGACATTCATTTATTCATCTTATTTCGATATTTTTGGTCTCTATAACAAGTACATTAAACTTTATTAGTAACAAAAATTGTTAAAAAAGACTTAAAAACGAAATAGATTGAATTTTTTTTCCAAATAGCTTAGTTGTTTACATTGAAAAAGATGTTATTAAATTTAATATAAATTCAATTATGGATGATTTTAACTATTTAAAACGTATCAAAATTTTAATTTTCTAAATAAATATCATTAGTTTTATATTAATTTTAAAATTTTATTTTTACTTTATATTTGGCCCCCTCATGAAAAAATTGCTAGCTTCGCCGCTGCTCCACTGCCATACGGTGATCCAATTATGTTCTTAAAAATATTCTTGTTACGAAGCTTCCGTAAAACTCTAACACATGCAACTCAATTATACTGTATCAATCTCATTGTCGGGTTTAGCTTTAATCGCATCACATTAGACACCATTCAAACAATGTAAAAAAATTTTGCCACATCGCCAAATTTTATTTCTAAAAGTCAAATACAATAATTCTGACATTACAATTGATAAATTCAACAAAATATAAAGAGAGAGTTGCCTATTAAATATTTGGAAAATGCTACAAATTCATTCTTGTGTAATATTTACCCTTCATGCAGGGTACTCAAGAATTTAATCTACTATAACTTAACCACTAAGCAGAAACCTATCGAAAATCTTGGAAATCTAATATAAACGGTAATCATTTAAAATTATCAAAATCAGTACAGAAAAGATAATTTCTATGAAATAATTTTTTATTAAACATGATCAGTGTTAAATAAATTGACTTCAAAAAAGTAAAATCAATTAGATTAAAGTATCAGCCATTCACTATGTTTCAACAACACTTATTTGTAGGATTTCAAAACAAACATGTTCACCAAATCCTAATTCAGAATTGTTGAATGTCACAAATAATCCTAGAATTTAGTAGTGAAGGACTGAAAAATCATCCTTGGATGGTGGTACCTCAAAATACTCATTTTTGCCATCTATATTTTCAAATAAAAGAACATCATTGATTACATGAAGAAAAACCCTAGTAGCACGAAAAAAAAACTCATTTTCTGAACTATCTCTTTAATCGGTAACCATAAATGGATCGACATCCCCAAGTTCAGCAATCAAAGGTTTCATATCATCTGTATCTTCATCTTCTGGCACAAAGTAAGTTGGGAAAGGAAGTATAGATGTGTCAGGTTTTTTATAGACTGCATCTTTTATAAAAACAAAGTTCCCTGTAGCTCCTGGGACCTGTGTTGTGCACATCATACAAAGATAAATAAGCAGTCCGAGATGAAGCCGAGCTAATGAAATAGTTTAGCCAGTTAATGAATAATTAAGCTACTAAATTAAATACAGATAAATTACTGATCCACCATGGATATCTTTTAATGATATAAGTATAACTACTCCCGAATTCACGACACATATTTTCTTAGTCCATATAAACATGCAAGCTTCTATACTATCAAAGGAAAGGAACATTGATAATCCGGAGTTTGGCCAGAGGCAAGTAAAATCTGGTGAAGAATTGTTCCAGCCATGATTTGAACTCGGGTACTTAAAAGTTCATTAACCATTTGAGTTTAATCACTAGATTTTTATATGTGGTGATATAAGATAGTAACTTCCCCATAGCTCCAATTTCATAAATTAATGTGAATAATAAATAAATAAATATATATAAACAAATACCTGGCCTTTCACCCACATCAAATTTCTAGCTGGATCGACTTTGTAGACCCATACATTTTTTACTGTTCTTTGGTCCGCGCCCATTCTCCCAGGCATCTTTTTATTTTTAAAAACCTGAACAGTGAGGGAAAAAATATATATTATCATAACAACTATCGGTGAGAAACATAAACGTAAAGAAAATAAACTTATACAAACAGTCAATCAAACATATTTTCAATATACACAAATACAGAAAGCTGTATTAATTAAGAATATAAATCTAGAGGAGTCTATCCAACCCTTCCAAGACCAAGAATTCCTGTAGAACCCCCAGTTCTATGTGCTTTCGAATTCCCATGGGATGCTGGACCTCCACCAAAGTTGTGCTTCTTCATTACACCCTGGAAACAGAAAGGATAATTTAAATTAACACTCATGTAACTGAAAAGAAATAGATCTGTAAGAATGGTAGTATCATGTAATCGCTTGATTTACTCAATGGAAGGATACAACAAGAAACAGAGAAATATCGGCACTCATACATGAAATATAAGCAAAATAAGAAACAGTAAAAATAAACAATAAACCACCCTCTAGAAAGCATGCAAATCAACATTTCGTCATTCAAATTTCCAGAGAGGTCAAGTAAAACGGGAGAGAAAAGGTCAAGTAAAGCTGCACCATTACCTGAACTTGTACACGCAAGATGAAAGTTGAAACTATTAAACACCAATGGTTGTCCATAAGTAAATAAATTGTGAAACAACAATTAACAAATAAACAATGGCACATATAATACATGTTTGAATTTGTCAACTTATTACTGTATCATCAGGAATTTGGAGAGTGGCAAATTAGTATTGTTGTCGACCAATTGGGCGTGGATGGAAACTCTTAAGACCCTAATATAACTTATGTAACCAATTGGCCCTTACAAAAAAGCAATCTTCTAAGGGTAGTTTATTGTATTCTACAAATATGCATTTAATAAATTCTTTGACAAAATAATAATTAATCATGTCAACAAACAAGCAAACAAACAAACTAAGAACAAATCAATAACATGAAGTCAACTCAAATACTATTATATAGACACATGCAGGAACAAATACATGCAATAAACATGTACACATACTACATACTCAATGTAAGAGAGAGATTGTTATTTAAAAGAAAAACGTGATTTGAAGTATGTGGTATGTGGGAAAGAGTAAAACACCTGAAAACCTTTTCCTCTAGTGATTCCTGTGATGTCGACATACTGGCCGGGAACAAAATGGCGAACATTGAGCGATGTACCAACAGGAAGAAGTGCATCCTTTGTCACTGGAAACTCATGAAGCTTCCTCTTCATGGGAACTCCTTGAGCCCTAAAATGACCCACTTCAGGCTTTGTCAAGTGTTTCTCCTTCTTGTGTCCACAACCAATCTAACTAAAACAAAGTATCAAACATGTCTATAATTAGATAGTAGATATAAATTGAACTTTATAGACATATATATATATAGAAGACCGATCAAGTTACTCCAGGAGTAACTCTGAGCTGATTTACTCCACTTGATAACTCATTATAAACATTGAATTTCACCAATTTAACTGGATATTATCACCTTTTTATGTTAATGATCAAGTACAAATAGTTTCTAAATCCCAAAACTTGTAGCTATGTAATCTAACAGTCGATGTTTACTTATATTAATTAAAAAATGATTATACGAACATTTGGAGTTCTTTAATGAAGTATCAACGGTTTAAATATCTATCGAAAAATTGTGTAGTTGATTGGATTGTTGGAATTCAGTGTTTATAATGAGTTATTAAGCAGAATAAGTGAATAACTAAACTAAAAGGTACTACTACATGTCTACATTAACTCAAAGTTAATCCATGAATAACTTTGAACAGAGTTAATCTGCTTATTAACGGTCCTGAGAATGTAGTCTAACGCACCTGGACAGCACAAAAGCCTTCCTTCTCGGGTGTTTTGACCTGAGAGACAATGTTGTCATCAACCCAAAGGATAGAAATTGGAATTCTAGCACCCCATTTATCCCAAAGTGCAGTCATTCCACATTTTACAGCTATAACACCAGTTCGTCGTGAATTTGGTGTCATTACACTAGGTTTTGCATCAATAGTCCGTATAGTGTTTGTCTCCACATCAGTACTAAAAAATCGCGGAGGTGGCGGCATGACAGCGATACATCGAAGGCGAGAAACTACGCCTCTCGAAAACGCCAACATGGCGAAGCAAACCTATGTACATGTCATTAAACAAATCTATCAATCAAAAACAGCTCCAATTCATAAATACATGTTGCAAAATATCATTTTTCATACGAAATTAAACGAATTTAATAATATCGAATAATCAAAAACAGCTCCAAATTGCATGATTCCATTTTGATATGAATTAATAAAAGCTATATAATATGAAATTAAACAAATCTAATATCAGAATAATAAAAAGAAAAGCTCACGTTTGTGTTGTGTGTGTTTGTGCCTCTCTCTCTCTCTCTCTCGATGATGATGATGATGATGATGAAACTGCCTCAATTGCACACAGAAACAAAGGAGAAGAAGAAATTAAAGTTGCAGCAGTGAGTGATGTAGAATGTGGTACGTACCTGTTTGTTTGATCGGAAGAGCAGAGTCTGAGAGTTACGGCGGCTAGGGTTTGAGCGAGCAAGGAGAAGAGAGAATCGTTCCTATGGTTTTCTGAGAGAGAGAGAGAGAGAGAGAGAGAGAGAGAAGGATTGTGTGACATTAGGGAGGGAAAGACAGCCTGCCTTTGGCCCATCTACACCCATTGGATTAATCAAGTGCTCCCGATCAGGCCACGTGTCATCTTTTTTAAAAAAATTAAAAAAATAGAAAACCAGAAAATAAATCAGAATATTGATACTCCTCCCTACGAAAATATAAGTCACTTTAAGAAAAAATTTGTACCAAATTATATGTCAGTTTACATTAATAATGAAGCATTTAATTTTTTTTTTCTCTTTCTTCTTTTAATTTTTCAATTTATTTTTTTCATACCATTAATGAAGGATAATTTTGTAAATTAACTCATAATTTCTTTTTTTCATACAACAATGATTACTTTTCTTAATTTATGTGAAATGACCATAGTGACTTACATTTTGGTTAGATATGTCAAATGAGCCGATCCAGCCCAGGCCCATAGGGCCAAGACATCTATTAGACTTAACTGGGCCGGACCATTAAGGCCCAAGACCCGGCTCGCTTAGCCCAACCCAATAAGCAAGGGCCTACATGGTCCGATGAGCCGACCCAACAAATTTTTTCATATTTTTTTAAAAAAAAATAATTCAATGGACAATAAAACTACATATGCATCACACACAAATTAATATCCATAAAAAAAGTGAGTGTCATGATTTCATGAAATAATAAATACTTCAAAATTGTTATTATTTTTTTTTGAAATAAAGATAATCATAACAAATTTGGTTTAATAATTATCTCCTAACTAACAAATCTCATCTTTTGTTACTTATTTTATCTAAAGATTTTATGCTAACTAAAATTCTTTATTTTTAGGTAAAGAAAATTTCAGATATTTTTTAAAAATTCTTTAAGGGGCCGGCCCAAAAGCACGTTGGCCCAGCCCATGATGGCCCATTAAAAAAATAGGCCTAGTGGCCCAGCCCGATGAGGCCCACCAATAATTTTTTTGAAGCCCGGCTCAGCCCAACCCGTATAAAACTATAGGGCTAATGGGTCAGCCCGATAGCCCGCCCATTTTTTTATTTTTTTTTACAAAGTCTGTCCATTTTTACAGCTCTAATTTTGGTAAGTATTTATTTTTGTTGATACATTACAAACCCACCCAAATCAGAATATGGCCGACATATTCGCAGCAACCGATTCACCTCCGTTCTTCTCCCTGGCGGATTTTTAGAGCACCGTCGTCGGTGTTTCTCTCGCCTCCGGTACTCAGAGAAGGTCAATCACACTTCTCTGCAAAATTTGAATATGCATAACATAACATATCTAATGTCAATTTGATTCTTCTTGTTGAAACATTAACATTTTGTTGCAGGAATTGAAAGCACAAAAATAAAGAAAAAGAGCCAAAGAGATCAAACACAGATCTGAAGACTTTAACAAATGAAGCAAAAAAACAAGGATTTTTACTTTGTGAATGTTGACGGCGACGTTCTGAACATCGATTGACGCTGAACTTTTTAGGAAAGAGCGTTGGAACCACTTGATGTTAAAACTGACCCTCGAACTAGATTAAACTGATGGTGAGCCAAAAAAAAAAATTGGTAAATGCAAACAAATTCTTATGGACTCGTGTTAAAGAATAAAAAATATAAATATTATCTTGAAATTAGTGGATTTAATTTATTGAAAATTTAAAAAATTTTAATTTTCAAGATTTACTGCTAATATATATTGTCCTTAACACGTCTCATAAGGACGCTTATTTACAAGACCTAAACATTTCTTAAGGAACCCTAAAGAAATCAGAGTCTCAAAGAAAAATCTAAAACCACTCCAAACGTAAAAAAGACAAACAAACAACCACAAAAAGATTAACTGTACACCAATTAGTGCAAAGAAGAATCAACTATCCATTCCTAAAAGGTGTAGAGTTATCTGATAACTTACTATAAAATAACTTTTAAGAGAAGAACTTAATCCAATCCACCTTAAATGAATGGTCACAAGTAGTGACCATATATCCATAATATTGCGCTTACAAAAGAAGAAACAAACAACATAAGCAAGCTTAATTTAACTTTATTAAACTTAATTAGCTTGCTCTTATTAGGCATTAAATGTTGCATAAGCTTCATTTGATCCAGCCATAGACCAAGTAATTTTCTCTACACCCACATCTGCATCCAACCCCAATGCATTCCACACAGCAATAGAACCATCCACAATATTGTTACGACAAGGTGGTTGACCTGCATGTTCGGCATCACATCCATGAACCGAATCACACTCATCCACCACTTTAGCCGTCACACTCTTCCCATTTCTCGCCGTGATTCTAATCATTTTTCCACATCTTGAACCTTTGTTGTACCACCCAGTGGACAACGCCACCACTCTTTCCGAATTTTTATGGAATTGTTCATCGCACTCAGACTCACTTCCTCCGTCTCCACCTTCACTAAAGTCGTTCAACGTGAGTAAGGCTTGTGTGGAAGATGAAATTGGTGGAGAACACTTGAATTGAGGGTGTGATTTTCCTTTGCATTTTAAGGTGCCAGAAGATTTGCAGTCATCATCGCCACTTGGTGGTGACGGTGGTGGATTGGTGCAAATGTGGGTCCCAACATCAGGATCATCATCACATTTGCCGTTGATGCAAATGAGTTGACCAGAACAATCGTCAAGGGTGGTGCATGGTCCATTACACGATGATTGAGCATTTATTATGATGAAAGGGATGTTTATGATGTTGAAAAGGAAAACACAAGCTAGAAAAACACGATTTGAAATGTGAACCATTTTGATTAGAGTAGAGCGAGTGGTTGCAATGTTATTTTTGCATATAGGACTATTGCATATCCTTCCCTTTATATTCAATTGAGTGTGGTAGATTTAAAATACTCTAAAAACAAAGTCAGTTTTGTTTGGTCAATATGCTTTGATGACAGTATAGCGTGACTAAATGAAGGATGGAGTAAGATGTTAACTTTCATTCATCTAAAAGTCAAATATAATGATCTTGACATTACTAATATAATAAACTTCATCAAAATAAAGAGAAAAATTACCCGTTGAAATTTTGAAACTTCATGAAAGGCTTCTTTTTTAGTATGAACGTGTTCAATGCTTCCCTATAAAAATCATCTATTTAATAAATTTTTTTTAAATAATGTTCGAAGTTGCATGATTAGTATTATTAAAAACATTATTAGTACCATGATTAGTATTACATTACATGTATCATTTTTAATCAAATGTCTTCCATTTTTACAATGACAGATTATATAATAACTACTAATAACCAAAAAAGAATACAAGTTACAAGGAATTAATACTCAAGCCTACAAATCATATTGAAAAAGAAAGAGACAGAAAAACTAGAACCAAAAAAATTATTGCAGCTGAAAGAAGCATACTACAAGAAAAATACACATTTGCCACCAACTTCAAAAAGATTTGTGACTGCAAAAGGACCTCCTCAGTGGAAAAAAACCTTACAATTTACTGGCAAAAAAAGTCGTCTTGTTACGGCGTTGTGTGATTTTTCGTCTTGTTGCAATGTTCGTTTAGTTCATATTCAAAGATCAACTTTAGTCAATTGTAGATTCAATCAATGATTTGGATATCAACGTTGCAGATCCGGCAGCATGGACATTCCAGTGACTTTAATTTTATCATATTATCTGTAGGCATTTTTCCGTTTTATGCTATTAACTTGGATGATGTGAATTTGTTCACCGATTCATCTTTTTTGTTTTTAGCGATGTTGGATTTGTATTTGCATATGTTATACTTTATTGATTATTGGAATGAATGAATATGTTATTTTTAGTCAAAAAAAAAACTTTGAGAAATTTAATGAGACTTTTTTCGTCAGAGAAATTACATAAAATTGTAATAGAATAGAAATAACTGGCGTCTACCATTGACATCAATTTATAGGAATAAAATATGGGAGGTGCAACTTGCAATTTTTAAATGCAGATAAGAGCAAATGAAACTCTCTTAATCATATCCACAGAGGTGGCAGAATAACCACCCACCACAAAAGAAAACTTCATTTGTGTTGCAACTTGAAAGCAGCTCATGAGCTTTTGTTTAATCAATCATGGCGACAAACCCTTGTTGATCAACATAATATTCTCAATCATCATCAAGGGACAACGATATGAATGTTATGACTAATCAACAACAAACTATGCATCTGTTTACCCACGAACTTTTTAATAGAACTGATAGGAAGATAGTTGCGAGAAAAGAGAGAAGACGAGGATGAATTTTGCAAAGTACGAATGAAGGGAAATATTTATAGACGAGAGCAAGGCAACTGATTCATCAGATAATGGCAACGTCTTTGCAAAATCCAATCAGAAAAAATCACCATTCAAGGGCTAGATTCTTTAACCATCGACTCAATTTGGATTCTATAATTCGAGCAACCAAAAAATACACTTTGGTTGTAGAACTCAAACAAAATATTTATAAAAATAAAAAATAAAAAAATCAGAGGTGATGCGAGAAGCTTAGAAAAGAAAATCATTGTTTTTACGAACAAGTCGAATACATTCTATAGCCTGTTTAAAAAGTTATCAATCATTTTTGTATTGGACCAATGCATGTTTTTAGCCCATTGAACTCTTACGGTATTTCTTAGAAATAAATAGTTTTGGGCCTATGCTGCACATTTAATTAAAGAAGTATTACTTTTTGTGCCTCCTGTATTTCCTCACGCACCTCCTGAAATTACCATAAAGTGAGCATTGTTCGCGCTCTAAGTAGCGAGTGGCAATATTATATACATAAACTCAACATCTGCGCCCCCATGAATGAAAAAAAAGAATTTGCATTCTAGATAAGATTTTTTAAGCGTCAAATAAATTCATCTGCTCATATGTACTTAGGGCAAACAATGCTTCAGCTAATCGCTATGTTTTTTATTTAATTCATCTTTATATTAAGAACCGGTTGATTAATAATATGAATTAAGTTTAATCGTATAAAAAAAAGCAGCCGCAATTATTAATAATTACTAGTGTCAGTTTTATTTTAAAATATCACATTCTTCTATTCATTGTGTCAAATATAGAAATACAAAACTTGTTCAAATTGGTGCTCAATCCTCATGGAATTCGCGTTTTATATGGCATAGAGCAGCATATGAGAAGGGCTGATATGGAATGAACGTGGTGTTGTAAAGCAAAAAAAATTTAAAAAGTGTACTCTTAATTAATTGTTCTCTCTATTCTTATATATAAAAGAAAATGTACTTTTTATATTCATTAAAAAAATATAAAATGACATAAAAAAAATTGTCTATCCATAACAAAATCGATATAAATGAACACTTAGTTTGCTTATTTTTAGTATTAAGAATTTGCTTATTTTTATGGACAAAACTTATAGACATTGCTTTAGCTGCATTTCTTGTTGTTTCACGCAAAAAGAGGTGGATTTTTGTGTTTTTTTATTTTGATAAAATAAAAGAAAATTATTTTTTAATTTAAAAAACTACCTCTTTGTGAACGGAACTGCAAGAAATGCACATAAAACAATGTATGTAAATTTTATTCTTTTTAAATTTCACCAAATGAAGTTTGTTAAACATCAACTAAATTCATTTGCTCATATCTTAGTTAGGGCAAACAATTCTTCAACTAATCGCTCTATTTTTCTTTGATTCATTTTTATAATGAGAACCGATTCATATATGAATTAAGTTTAATCGTATAAAAAAAAAAAACAGCCGCAATTATTAATAATTAATAGAGTCAATTTCATTTTAAAATATCACACTCTTTTATTCATTGTCTCAATTGGTGCTCACTCAATCCTCATGCAATTCGCGTTTTATATGGCATAAAGCAGCATATGAGAAGGGCTGATATAGAATGAACGTGGTGTTGTAGAGAAAAAAAAAAGGTTAAAAAATGTGTACTCTTAATTAATTGTTCTCTCTGACCTTTGGTCATTTTTTTTATGTTTTTTTTTTTTGTAACATTTTGGTTTTTTCTATTTTTTATTCGTAACAATTTGGTCATTTATCTTATTTTTTGTAACACTTTGGTCATTTATCTTTTATTTGTAACACTTTGGTCCTTTAAAGAAGATGAAAATATGGAATAATTAATAAAGATGATAAACATATTGATCAAAATTATGAGTTTTATTTAGTTTTAATAAAAAAGTAATTTAAAAAATAAAATTAAGCATTTTTTTTAAGAGAAATGTTATTTCTACAACTTTATTTTTCAACTATACTTACAACAAAGGGCAATGTAGTCATTTCCTATTTAAATAAAAGAATTGCAAGACAGAAACGGGTTACTGTTCATCTTCTTCGCTAAATTAACAATTGTTTCTCTGTTCATCTTCTTTATGAGTTACTGTTCATCCACCCTCCTCCACCTTCTTTGTTCTATTTTCCTCCATTTTTTCCTCTGCAACTCCCTCTCTCTCTCACCGAGATCTATCTCGCCGACGAGCACACACCGGCACCGACATCCACTCAATCTTCCCTCATCCCGAGATCTCTCTCCTCTGCAACACTCTCTCCCACTCTTATACTACCGACCACCCACCAACCGACTCAGCGTCGAGATCTCCTCCATAGAAGCTCTCTTCCACTTTCCCTATTTCTTTCTTGTTTTTTTCCATTATTAATTTGGATGGTGAGTGAGCTGTGTGGTAGTGAGACTGGACTGGTGGTGGTGATTGGCAGTTGTGTGGTGATCGATGATGGAGGTGGTGGCCGGTGATTGAGAAGGTTGCGTGAAGTGAAGAAAGGGAGAAAGAATTTTTTTTTAAAAAAAAGTAGGGTATAATATAACAGTAGGTATATTGTATAGTTGTAAAATAAAGTTGTAGGAATAACATTTCTGTTTTTTTAATAAAAAAATATGAGAAAAAATGATTTATATGTAAATGTTATAAAAGATAAAGAACCAAAGTGTTACAAATAAAAGATAAAGGACTAAAGTGTTACAAATAAATAAGTTAAATGACCAAAATATTATAAATAAAAGATAAAATATCAAAATGTTAAAAAAATATGATAAAAGACTATATATTAATTATGGTTTAAATCTAAAACTATTTTTTTTCATAGTATATATATATAGAACTAGAGGCAGGATTAAAAGAAGAGTGCTAACCGTGGCAGGTGTGGGTGGCGGCTACAGTTGCTTGCACTCACCACTAGGAATAGAAACTGCAATTGAGCGCCGATTAATTAGAAAGTGCGATGAAGAAGAAAAGAAACAACTCATTTCTCCATTGCTAGATAAGGAAACAACAACACCAACTCAACAACTCAACTAACGGAAAAAGGCATTCTCTATTTTCAGCGTGTTATTAATTACTACGCCCACTTCAATCAACATCATTGAATCTTCAAACCCCATTTGACCCTCTCCCATTCATTCATTTCATTCACACTAAACAGTACCATTCAATCTTTTATATTCAACTCTTTCTCATTTTCTTCTTCCTATGTGCAAATCCAAAATGGCCATTGACGCCTCCACCCCCAAAAAATCAAAATCAACACCACCACAAAGAACATCATCATCATCCAAACCACCATCCACACGCGCAACCTCCACACCCACACGTGCAACCTCTCTTCCCAAAACTAAAACAAAAACCTCTTCATTCTCCAATAACCCTTCAACTTCCTACGCATCCACCACCGGTTCAACCGGTTTTCATCTCTCAACAGACACATCAATCTCAAGCAGAACATCTCTAACATCACTTCGCGACACACTTCCAGAAAATCCCAACATCTACGACTTCTCCGAAATCTGTTCCGCAACAAACAACTTCCTCTCAAAACGCTACTCATCTTCAACACCTTGCTGGCACTGTACTCTACGCGGCGCTGACGTCATCATTTTCCAACGCAAATTCCGACGCAAACTCCAAACCTCTCAGCTTCGTGAACTTCTCTCCGTCGTTTGTCGTAGTCACCACGTCAGCATAATCAAACTCCTCGGCGTTTCAATCTCCGGCGAACATATTTATCTCGTTTACGAATACGTTCACGGTGCTAATCTCTCCGATTGTTTACGAAATTCACGAAACGTTCATTTCACTGTTCTTTCTACATGGATTTCGAGAATGCAGGTTGCAACCGATCTCGCTCATGGACTCGATTACATTCATAATAAAACCGGTTTGAATTTCAATTTTGTTCACAATCATATCAAGAGTAGCGCGATCGTTGTTACCGAACCTGATTTCAATGCTAGGGTTTGTCATTTCGGTGTGGCGCAGCTTTGCGGTGAAGCCGTTGAGGAAAACGATATTGCGACTAAACAATTGGGGGAAATCACGGAGGAAGGTAGATCGAAGGAATTGAGAAGCTCCGACGTGCAATTCGAAGGTGTTCGGGGGTATATGTCGCCGGAATTTCAATCTACCGGCGTAGCGACTAAGAAGTCTGATGTTTATGCTTTTGGAGTGGTGCTGTTGGAGCTTTTGTCAGGAGAGGAACCGTTGAAGTTTAAATTTGATGAGAAGAAGCGTGATTTTAAGAGAATTTCGGTGATTGAATCGGCGAGAGCCGCCGTGGACGGCGGCGACGGGAGTGTGGAAGGGAAACTGAGGATGTGGGTGGATAGGAGATTGAAAGATTCATTTCCGGTTGATGTTGCTGAGAAATTGACACGTGTAGCGTTGGATTGTGTACACGTGGATCCAGATAAGAGGCCTAATATGGGACGCGTTGCTGGGAAAATATCCACGCTGTATTTGAAGTCAAAAAATTGGTCTGACAACATGAAAATGCCTGATATGTCCTTTTCATTAGGTCCTCGTTGAGTTTCTCTAATTCATAGGACACATTTAGAAAATAAAAATTGATTTTTATGATATACTCATGTTTTAGTTTTTTAATTAATTGGTAGGGATTGTGACATGAGTTGAGGAAGATGGGTATATATGTTTAATTTAATCAACAGTATGAAATTTTGGTAAGATGTTTATAGTTTTATATTTGGAATTTATATATGGGTTTAATATAAAATTAAGCATGATTTGTTTTACTTCCAACATACTTCGAAGTTCAAAGGTGGAATGTTGTATGATGGAGCAAAAACGTGTATTTTAAGTGGGTGGCGGCTGAGGTATTCTTGGTGGTATTAGCTTAGATGAGGTGGCGATGGTTTTGTATGTCATACAATTGAATTGACCAATCTTCATTCTTCCCTCTATTTTATGAATTGTGAATGAATGGATGCATCTATCTAAAATACTAGTATATATCTTACCATACAGTAATAGTATATATCTAAAATACAGTAATTCAAGTCCATATAATTATGCAGAATTTAAAAAATCAGAAAATGTCAACTACTGTATTATTTTTGGTCTGACACAGTAGGCTGCTTAGTGCTTGGTGACAGTGTAATGACGTAAACACATACGTTCAGCTAATATTGACAAAAAAATATGTTATTATTTGAACATCCATGCATTCCACTTTATGTTTGGTTGAGAAGTTTAGAAGAGAGAAATAGGTCAGCTAAAATATGAGAAGAGAGAAAGGAAAAAAAATAAAGTAGATTTATAGTATTGTTAGGTTAATGGGAAGGGGATTTTGTACCTCCATATTTATAGCATTCCGATAATGAGCATTACAATGCGTAGGGGTCATCAACCGTTGACTCAGTTCGTAGGATGTTGGGTGCTCCATAATTGGGTCGTGCTCGATAGGTTGAGGAAGTGGGCTTTCTCGGGGATTAGGCCTCAAGCCCTGCCCAAAACACCATTCATTGTGAATAGCTCTCTAGGTTTTCTCTAAACATAACATGTTTCTTCTTTGCTCAGACGTAATATTTTCAAGACCAACTTGAGTTAAAAAATATAGAACTTGACATTCTAACATAAAGTCAATCAATGTTACAATTTCATAATAATGAATAAACTCTACTGTCTACACTATGGTGAACTTGGTGAATTTGATATTATTCATCATGTAGTTGTAGTATAAACATATTAATATATAGTGAAGACCAAAAGAAAAGGAGAAACAAAGGATGTGGAGCTAGTGAATAAAGCGAAGTCAAAATATCTTGTTGAGTTCGGTTGAATTTAAGCTGTGCATAATCATTTATTTTTACAAGTGCATAAATATGTTATTAAGTATGTTATTGCAATCGGTACAAAGAGACCAATTTGATTTTAATTATTCAATTTTAGAGATTAATTTAAAATATTTACTAATCAAGGCAATGTTTGCACTAAATTATCCATTTAGATAAAACTGTTTTTCTTTTTTAGTACTAGTTAGATAAAAAAAAAAGTCAACCCAACTTGCTCTACTTGCATCAGCTATGACGAATTAATTGAGTTGGGTCATTTTCAGTTTCACCCAACAAAAATACATGAATCTACTTTATATATAACCCAACTTATTGTTGAAAAAATCAAATCAAGTTGCCTCGCGAATTCTAAGTGCACGAACATTGATAGTACTCGAGAGTAGTTGACCACAAAAAGTAAAACAAGAATCACGGCATTTGTATTTGAAAGGAGAGATTTATATGGCAACTGCTCCATCATACCACCTACTTTGGGAGACCTTATTTCTGAATATTTTACTAACATAGATCGAAATATAAATCATCTTATCTTAATCTTAATATAATAAAATGAGAGTAACTAGAGACACCCTAAACCCTAACCCTAATATGAACGGTCTAAATTTTGACATATGGAAAAAAATATATTATATCAATGGCTACTATGTAACTAATTTGTAACTAATACTAATTTTAAACCAATACTGTACTGCCACATCAATTAATGAATGTGACATATATCAATATATTATTGGATGTATTTAACCTAATATGTAACTAATTTGTAACTAACCCTAATTTGTTAAGCTACTAATTCCTCATTTAACGGTGATTCTTAAATTTTCTCCAAAACCCAATTAAGGGGAAATAAAGCAATTGTTTTGGGAACAAGGAAGTCAAAAGCACTCCTCTGCCAAGCTAGAGCAATAATATTTCATCCACATATTTACCTCACCGGAACAATTCTTGCTACTAGAAAAGTGGCGAAAACTCATGCCTACATCCTTTTTGATGCAATGAGGTGAATATTTTCTGATTCTATTTTTGTTTCTGTTTTGTTTTTGCTTGAACATAATTTATTTTTTGCAAGGAGGTGAATAATTCTATTTTTTGTTTCGTGTTTTTGGATTTGGTAAAATAATTTTTCCTAAATAATTGCTTGAACTAATGTCTTTCTTTCTTCTCTTTCTGTGATTCAATTACGCTCCTTTTCTTTCAATTTTAGTCATTCTCAACATTAAAAATTGTCAAACTTGGAATCTCACTAACCTTCTCTTCCTGTTTGCACTTGATCTCTTCTCTATATTCATTCAACCCTTATCGCATGACACGATCATATGAGAGAAGGTAGAGAATTTCTTTATTTCATATGAATATGATTTTGTTTCTATGTTTGTGTTTTTGTTGTTTCAGTTTCACCAGAAAATCGCCAAAGATCTTGGCCGTGATTTGATTTCGACAGGGGGTTGTCAATTCGGATGACTCACAAACTATGTTTACCCTTGCGGCTACTTTTCTGGTAACATTTAATCTATCTGCACTTTTTCTGTTTCAAGCTCCCTAATTTTCTAAAACCTACTCAAAGTTCATTCGCAGTATTTTGGAATTAGAGTTTGTTTCAAAAATATAATTTGACATTTTTTTGTGTGTATGGATTAAAATAGTTATAGAGGTAGGAGGAATTTGCTTTTGCTACTCTCTATTTCCTTAATTTTTTTTATAGATTTTGATTTCATCAAGTTTACTTACCAAAATATTGATTTTTATTATTGTAGCAAGCAAGCTAAAGGAATTTGTCAGGAGATTCGTCAAAAGAATGTGATGAAAGCGCTAATTTTTTATTTTATCTTAATAAGTGTTTCAAATCACTAAGTTAAAGTTTTATCTCAATTTTAGACGATATCAGACAATAAGAAAATGCTTTAAAGTTTTTTTAATCTTTTTAGGAGTTTACATGTGATAATATTGAACAAATTGGTATTAAAACATTCTAGAGAGTAATTTTTGCTACATTAAGTATATGATCATGTAGAAGTGGTACATAAACCGTAAATTTGGTAGCGGTTTTGGTTTTTGTACATCAGGTCAAGCAACAATTGATATCATACATGTTATAATTCTGTTGCAACATACTCAAGATAATTCTTCCCAAATTTAATTATTATTTTTTCTTATAAATTACATTTTAAAATTTAAATTTCAGTTGTTTAATAGTATGCATATTAATATTGTCAAAAATTTGCATTACAAAAGTGATGATGGTTTTGTCTTTTGTTGGAATTAGTTTAGTCACATCTAATGGTTTTAATTGAGGTTTATAAATACAAGCACCCTTAAAGTATTTTTCTTTCACTATTTTTTTTTTTTTTTTTATAATCTATATATTTATCTTCATATAGTTTATTTTGTTTCTATATAGATTTCACTTATTTTGTTCAATTTCAATGAGTTCATTTCTCTTCACCTAACCATTATGTAATTATGTTATGCAAATTGTTTTTATGCATTTGAATTACTTTGATGTGTTCTTATATTATTTTGCAGGTTAACAAAGTTATCGATGAAGATTATACAATTAAAGATCTATATAGTTAACAAAGATATATTTATGTAACTATTTGTAGAGACAAACACGCTCAAAGTATCTTTCTCTCACTATGTTTTTTTTTTGTTTATAATTTATATATTTGTCTTCGTATATTTTGTTTATGTCCCTATATTTTACCGGTTTTCAGTATATTAATTTTAATTTGATTTGAGTTTATTCAATTTCAATGAGTTAATTTCTCTTAATCTAATCATTATGTAATTATGTTTTGCAAATTGTTTTCATACATTTGAATTATTTTGATGTGTTCTTAGACCATGTGCAATGGTTTTCTAATTCAACACCCTCCACATCATTTTCTCTTTCTTCCACCTACTCATTCAACACCCATTCAACTTTTATCCTCCCCAATGGTTTTTATTCAACACCCTACCCCACCCACTCTTTCTTTTATATTCTTATTTAAATTTTTATTTTTATTTTTATGATTACATAAAAATACAATTATCGATTAAAATTAAATTATACGATATCAATCATCGATTAAAATTAAAATTAAATTTATCGATTAAAATTAAATTAAACTTCCGATTAGAAAGATAATAATAAGATTAAGAGAGTGAAAAATGTAATTTTTTTTTTCTGTGTCCAAATCAACCAAGTCTCTATTTATAGAGAAAAAAAAATCATGAATTTTGGTATAAAAATAAAAAAATAATTTGCAATGAAATAATTGAATTTAAAGATAAAATGAGATAAAAATTTGGACGACCAATAACAAGCTGCCACGCGTCAGTTTTCAACCTGTTGAATTTATTCAACATCTCTCTCTTCCGGCTCAAATTCAACTCCACCATTGCAAGATTTTTAGGGTGTTGAAACTAGATTCAACAGGCTCATTGTACATGATCTTATATTACTTTGCAGGTTCACGAAGTTGTTGATGAAGGTTATACCATTATTAAAGATATATATAGCTAACAAATTTTTTATGTAATTGTTTAATGTTTTATGTCATTGAATCAAATATGTAATCTATTTTGAATATATTTGAACCTTTCTTTCAAATAAAATAAGTATTATTTGTTGTAGATTAGATGAATAGTAATCATGGATGGTTTATTATAATTAATAATAAATCATATAATTCTAAATATTGTGAGCGTTGTTGTTTTTCTATTGTGCTTGAACTTTTTTCTTATTCATGATTGTGCCCACCTAAAAATAATAATTAAAGTTGGCTTAAAAATAGTTGCAAGTAGTTAGCAACAATATATCTAATTTTATATACTGTGAACGCCATTTTTTTTCGTCGTGAATTCATTCAAATGAGTAAAAATAGATGCAATTTTTTGCGGCATATACACGAATAGTCGTCAATATTTTTTCCTCAAAATAAGCGTTCAACCACGATCAACTAAGATACATTTGGAAAAAGATTTGTTGTGTCATACACGAATATGCATCATATTAATTAATGATTTTATTATTTAAAAAAATATTTGTTAACAAAAAACTATATGCCACACGCAAATGATACGTATAAGAAAGCAAAAAAAAAAAAAAAATTCCATGATAAGCATGAGAAGGATAATTATGCATCATATTAATTAATAATTTTATTATTTAAAAAAAATTGTTAACAAAAAAATTATGTGCCACACACAAATGATAAACCAAAAAAAATCAAATTTTTGAAACTTATCTCTCCTATTACTATTTCCGGATTAATGCAAAAATTATTTAGAATACACATGTAAAAGTTCAAGAAAATTCTATACTATATGTTTACTACTATAAATAATTACACATTATGACATTTCCATTGTATAATTGAGTTGAATGATTAAACCCGTGCATGCACGGGTAAAAAAGTCTAGTTTCTATAAAATATGACATATCAAGGTGTTAAACTTAAAAATATGACATAATTATTTTACAAAATCGACAATTGGATTGAAATATATTATAACAAAGATCATCTCTGTAAAATATGACATTAATCGAAAATTATTTGATATGTCAATGAGATACGTAAAAATTCACATACTTATTTGGGTAATGCATATCACCCTAGAATTGCTTCTACAGAGGTTCAAAACTATCCTGGCTCAAGGATGCTCTTGTACAAAAAATATTCAGAACCTTTATTTACAATTACAGACTAAATGTGTTTGACTGCAAAGTTCAACAAAGTAATGCTAAAAACATTGAAATTGACACTAACACAGCCTATCGTGATTCTCTACATGGCAATAGGCATGCTTCCAGCCTCTATATGCGCCAAGACCAACCACGCAAGGGACTAATGTTTATCTCCTTTTACAAGATCTGGGAACTGGGATGGAATGCACCTACTACAACACCAGTATTCTTCTGCAATTCATATTAGTCAGCAAAACAAAACTCCGTGGTACACCAAAACATGCCATTGATATCAATGTGTATTTTCCAAAATCTCTTCATCACAGTTTTGCGGAAGAGTGAAATCCGGCACCTCCTCAATATCATATGCAGGCTAGTAGTGGAAATATGCAAGTAATACAGTTACCAAATCATAATAATGCTGAAAGAGTCATACACATCCAAGACCAGTGCATACCTGCCATAGTTCCAATAGCTGCCAAAACAAATAACCTATAATCATTACCAAGCAAAATAGCTTGCCTGCCCACGCTCCGCAACAGAGGTATCTAAAGAAAAGAGAAAATTAGCATTGGTACAAGTAGCTGCTCAATTTGATAAAGCTTGTAAGCTCTAATATTAAACTGACATCAACCTTTGAATAAAGAAAGGAATATTCATATATAGTAATAAATAAGATTAAAGTTTGTCCATATGTATTAAATGTACACCTGAACTACTATTCCCATGGAAAAGAATTGCTTTGATTGTAGTGTGCCAAATAAAGATTTCAAAGCCTTTGAAGAAAGCAAGGACTGATGAGTTGAAGAAGCTTATGGGAATGGAAAGCTTAGAAAACATGTATTAGGAGGAGTGTTGAATGTAATCCCTGTTTTAGTTTTGTTTTGTAACTTGTTTCACAAGCTATTATGGTAGTTAAATGTGTTAATTTAGTTTGTTAGAGTTTGACAGATCTTAAGCGTGTGATAGGCGCAGGCCTTGACAAGCTGATAGGCGCAGCTTGACCTTATGTGATTGTAATGAATATTTGGATTATAGGCTATATCAGCTTGATCCATTAAGGAAATAAACACATCGCATTTCCACAAAAATCATTTTCTCTCTTCCATTCATATTCTTTCAATCTCTATATTTCTTCAACCTCAAGAAATCAATTTGCCCAACATATATCCGTCCACTATTCTAAAGTTTTAAATATATATGGATATAAAAATACACATTATTTGCATAGTGATAAACCTATGAGTGAATGTTGTCTTTTTTTTACTAAATAGTGTTCTGCTCCAGTAAGTAACAAAATGACATGATTGAATGAACAGTAGAGAGTTGAGATTACAACTATCTACTACATGTTGCAATTACTGTCAAATTGAACCTATGAAGTTTAGAGTGTACCGTGAGAGTCTCTCTAGTAGTTTTTGATTGGAACACTTCAAAGCCCGGTCATACACAATTTCAGTCCTTTTGGCAACATCGTTCCAGTCGTAGAGCTCCCTCATCTACGGAAGACAGAAACAAAATAGAACTAGTTTACCCACCAAATGTGTCAGAAAAGAACATTTCAACAATAAACTCACTCGATTATGCATATCCTGTGGATCAATTTTTGGCAGCATATATATGGCCTTTTTTATTGCATACACCATATCACTGGGATCGGGTTCTGCTAAAACAACCATGTCATCTGGCAAAACCTACATAGCAAAGAATTGCATCTGTATCAAGCATCTAAGGACAGCATTCCAAAATTGTTGAATTGGAAAGAAACCGAAGTAATTCAACAAAATTTTAATTGAAAGGGTTTGTTTTGTTTGGAAACTATAAAATTACTATTTTCTCATCCTGAACAGGCAGAAAAGTAAAATCTGCCGCACTACCTACCTCAGGAACTCCACCAACACGTGTGCTGACTGTTAACAATCCACAACTAGCAGCCTCTAATATAGCTATGCAAAAAGCTTCTGTTAAGGAACTGAAATAAAACAAATATTATTAATGACTAAAAATAGATCTGCACCATAATTGGTGCCTACGTTAAGAACCCCAACATCCCACCATACAAGACTCAAGCTTCTAGAGCCGCTCAACTTCCATGATTAAGTAGAAGAATTATGAACTAACAGTTGCAAAGATTAAAAAAAACAGAGAAATTTGTAAAGGAAGCTGAACCTATTTAAAAAGATATGCCCACGTATCAGAACAGATCGCACTTGTGCATGTGGCACAGCTCCCAACATTTCAACTCGGTCTTGTAAAGAATGTTTTTCTCTCATCTCTTCCAACCGCACACGCTTAGCTCCATCACCTCCGACAATGAAACGAACCTTCAAGCGGATATATAAGTTATGCCTTTGAAAGTATAAAATAAAAATTAAATAAATAAAAAACTCCAATCCATTCATGTAGCATTATATGTTTCTGTGGGCAGTTTTACTACAGCTCAATGCCAAAGACTAAATGTGTTCAAAGACAAACAAACAATGTATTTATCAACTCACATTGGGATGTAACCGGCAAACTTCTGGGATGACTTCGACAAGCAAATCTACTCCCTTCCGATAAACCAATCGGCTGATAACAACAATTACAATTTCTTCCGATCTTTTTGGACGATCCACAGCTGGCGTGAACATGGAAGTATCAACTGCATTAGGTATTACAAAAACTTTCTCCGGTGGCAAACCTGACCGTAACACCGTGTTTTCCTTGCTTGTATGAGAAACGCATATGGCTTGAGTCACATCTGCCAAGGTAAACTGCAACACCTTGTTCATGTGAATGCTTCCAATGTCAGCAAAACCATACAACGAATGATCTGTAAACACAACCTTGTATCCCATGGTTCTTGCATGCATAAGAGCTTCGTGACAAAATGTCGAAAACGCTTGGTGTCCATGCACCACTGTAATTCTTTCTCGAATAAGAATAGTTCTTATAATTGGTAATAACCCATAGAAGGTCGGCAAAGTATTCTGCATAACAAATGGTCTCCATGGAACATAGTATACTTTCAGACCACCGGTCATATATCTGACCCCAGATCGATTTCCATAAGCATGAGTTGCAACCACCACCTGAATTATAATTTTCATTGATTTCACATTATTACAAACAATGTCAACATAACTAACAACAATCAAGTCTTTTCCCACAATGTTAAGTTGACTCTTTGAATCACACCATTAAATTGTAATGTGTAGGGAAAAAGAAGTAAATTGCTCTTACAAGTGCTAATGGCATAAGTTCTATTGGAATAAGCACTTGTGAGACTATATGGAAGAACTTATGAAAACAACATATGACATGCTCAGAAGTTGTTTTCAGCTTATTTCCATAAGCTCTCTAGGATAACTTATGAACTTATAACTTACATAAGCTTGCAAAAGCTATTTTTATAATAAAAGATAAAATGAAGATAGATTATTTCTATATATGTTACGAGCTGTTTTCATAAGCTATATCGGAGAACTTATGAAAATAAGCTGAAAAAAACAGTCTCACAAAACTAATGTCACTAGATAAGCTCAAATAAGCACTTAATTACAACATGATAAACACTTACGCTATACGAATTAACATATATAAACTTCCCCTTCCCATTCCCATCTATAATGAAAACCAAGACAAAAGAATCCAGTACAATTAAGAGGGCGTTTGGATATACAGGTTAATTAAGTGCTTAAAGAATTAGTGTTTACTATCGTATAAGAGCTCATGTATAATAGTTTCTACTATCAAAGAGGAAATGAAGGTAAACTCTACATCAGCTAAAAATAGCTTATGACACTATCTAGAAGGACTTATGAAAAATAAGCTAGAAACAAACAACTTAGGGACAGAAATGTGATAAGCTATTTTCAGAAGCTAGCTCTTCTAATCACTTACAGAAATTATAATGTGAAAATATAATAAATCTAAATAAGCTCTTCCAAATCCCTAATAAATCCAAAAATGCTAACAAGTTATTAACTATACCGTTATTTAGAAAATGGAAAGGAAACAGAAATAGAATTGAATGCTAAAAATGGAAATAAAAACCGTAGTAATTAAGAGGTAATTAACCTTGTGGCCTAAATTGAGTAAACATTGTGAAAGATAATAAATGTGATTTTCGACACCACCAAAATTTGGATAGAAAAAATCTGAAACCATCAGAATTCTATGCTTTCGTGGATCAACATCATTAGCACCCATCGCGGTGGCTTTGGGGTGATGTGGTGGTTGTGAAGGAGGACTGGAGTGAGTCGTGATCTATGAGGAGAGATAACGGTTTGTTGTGGTGACTCATGTTCCTTTATTAGGGAATGAAGGGTTATTTTTATTTTTTTTGGTAGGAATGAAGGCTTTTTTTTTATGCACCTAATATTATTTTTTTGGGCACTATTGTATTTTCAAGTTGAATATTTTTTTTTTTTTTTTTGGTTTTCACCACCGGTTGAATCTGGTTCGGGATCAGTTCTGACATCAAATAGTTCCAGCCTCCTCCCGATCGTAGTTGCGGGGATCGAACCGTGGTCCTCCATACCAAATTCAGCGTCAATCACCACTGAACCAACTAACGATTGATATTTTCAAGTTGAATTTAAATCTAAGACATTTGATTAAGTTGGAAGAAATCTTTATCATCTCATCATGTTCTTAAGTAATGAATAGTTAATTTTAAATGACTATCAAGTTTTTACTAATTTAAGTTTTAAATGGTTAAAAACGATTATTTTAAATGGCTGTCAAGTTTTTACTAATTTAATTTTTAAACTGTTAAAATCAATTAAAAAATAACTAAATTAATTTTTTAATATATCTCTTTGTTCTGTTTGGGCCTTGGATCTCTTTCTCATTTGGGCCTGACCCATTTACAGTCAAGCCTTGTCTGTATTTGTTAAAGGATCTGTGTTTTTTGGCTTGTAGTTTGTTGAAAGTTTGTGATCTTATTGGGCTTGGACCTTATGCTATTTGCAGTATTTCTAACACAATCAAGTTTTAAAATAATTGTAATTCAAACTCAAATAAAAAAAAATTCAATATTGAGTTTGAGGAGACTGTTAAGAATAATGATGATTAGTTATAGATTCAATTAGTTGTTAATTAGATGGTTAGTTAATTAGCCTTTTAAGAGTTTTAACTAACTAAATTGGACCTCATGTTTTTTGTTGAGTTTTATTCTTATTCAAACTCAAAGTGTTTAAAAAAAAAAAAAACAACACAAGTGAAATTTAGCTTAACAATCTTCTTTTCTTTTTATGTCTAATAATAAAATAATTAGAGAAAAAGAGTTAGATTGTAAAGTTCAACATTTTCTTCTATTTTTTAAACTTTTTTAAAATGTTCGCAAGTTTTCCCCACCTTTTGATAAAGTTAGGCAAGATGAGTCAACTTAAAATATCAAACTCAAAATCTCAACTTAGTTCATTGTAAATTGAATTTCCCATCTTTCTGAGCAGCTATTGACGCGACACTATTAGCTTCTTGCCTGCATCCCTTCACTATTGAGCAAATAGAGTCAGACGTTCTTCATAAGGAATCAGACTAAGAGGATTTCAATCCCATTTTCATAGAGCAGATCTAGTAAAATAATAGAATTTCTATAATTGTGTTGTATAATTACAACTCTTTAATTGTGTAGAAAAAGATTGTCCAATTTAAATCAACATAGTTGAAATCATTTTACCTTGTAATTTGACCGTACAATTTAAACTATTTAATCTTTAAATGAGTAGTACTAAAATTCATTACTTTATAGAACTCCTTTCGTAAAAAATAAAATAAAAATAATTACTATTGAATCTTGATTTGTTTTCAGGTAGCTTAATGAATAAAAATTTTATGCTTAAATGGATAAGTGAGATGACTAAAATTCAAACACCGCTTTTTATATATAATACACTATCCCATCAATTAAGCTAAGCCGGCGGAACTATTGAATTTCGATTCACCTAATGCCTAACTAGGGGTGTAAGCGGATCAGAAAAATTCAATTGAACCAATGTTCCAAACCAATCCAAACCGAAAAAAACCGATTTTTATGGTTCGGATCAAAAACCAAACTGAACCAATTGAAAACCGAAGTGGTTTGGTTCGGTTCTCGAATCCATTTTTCAGATCCAATGGACAAACCGAACCAAACCAATATATAGTATATATGTTAAATTATTTTTTTAGGCATCTCATATCTATTAAAAACTACAACTGGCCTAATTATTTCTAAAAATTAAAATAAAATTTGGCCTAACTTAAAAACGCAAACTTAGAAACACGTACAGCTGCAAACGCAAACTCAAAAACGCTGCTCTCATCTCACATCACCCTCATCCTCAAGATGCTCTCATCTCACATCACCCCATCCGCAAGCTGCTCTCAACACTACGCAAACTCTCACGTCATGTTGATGCTCTCATCTCAAACCCTCATAACGGTAACTTCTCAAGCGTTGTTTTAATTTATTTTATTTTTTCCGATTTAAGTTGAAATATACTTGAAGTTTTATTTTTATTGCACTTTATAATTTGAAGAACTTATGAACTTAATTTCAATATATTTGTATTTTGTATTTGATGATCTTATGAACTTAATTTCAATATGGTTGTATTATGTATTTGACGAACTTATTCGATGAACTTGAGCGAAAAGAATTGCATTTTGTAGTTGATGAGCTTATGGGAAAAAAATATATCGGAAAAAAATAATAGCATGAAATACATCGGAAAAAACCGATTAAAGTATCCGAACCAAACCGATGAATTTGGTTCGGATTCATTTTTGAAAAACACTAAAATCCAAACCAAACAAACCAATCGAGGATTCATTGGTTCGGACATCGGATTCACTCAAAACCGATCCAAACCGGTCCAATTACACCCCTATGCCTAACCAACCATCCTTAATTCGAAACCCATACTGCCAGTCACGGTCACACAGCACGCTCCTTTTGACGGTTGATATTTTCTCAACAGTGCAAAGGTCAAATCTGTCATCTGATACCCAACATAATTTTTCTTTTTTAAAAGTTTTTTATTTTTAAAGCGTGTATTGGAGAAACCAAAAAAAAAAAAAAAGATGCGTGAAACATCACAGAGTAAGAAGAAAGAATGCAAAGATCTCTAACGCCAATGGCAACAGATCCATATTACGCTTCCAAAAAACCCTAATCCTAATCCTTTCTTCTTTCAACACAAATCAACGCTTGAGGTTTTCTTTTCATTCTTTCGCCATTGCATTTCGTTGTTCTCACACGCGCTTTTTCTGTTATGCGTGTCTGATCAATGATCTTTTTATTTGTTTAAATTGTTGAATCTGGATCGTGTTATTGCAGAAATGGTTGAGGTAGCGAAAATATTATACATGGTGGTGGTTGATGAAGAAGGAGAGAAGAAAGACAAGGTGAAGTTGAAAGAGAAAGAGTCGTTTCGTTATACGCGTCCTGTTTTACAGAGTACACTTCAGCTTATGGGATGTAAAGCTCGTCATGCTTTCAAGGTTTCTTTATTCTTCTTCTTGTTGTTGTTTTTTCAAATTCTATTTCATGATGATTTAGTTATTATATGATGATGCAATGTTTGTTTTTAATTTCTTTGTTGATTATTATTTTATTTTAGTTTGTTAATTGATGAAAGATCGGTGAAATGAGTGTGTTAATTTTGGCTGATTTTTGGTTTTTAGTGTTTTGATTCATTTGTCTGCATTTGTGATTTATCAATCATTTGGCATTTTTTTGGGGCATGATTTGGTTGACTTTGATGGTTTTGTTGTATCTGTTGTGGTTTTGGATTGTTTTTATTTTCAAAGGAATGCTTTTAAGTAATGTGTTAACTATTTTGATAGCTAATCTCGTTGTGTTGTGCCTTGTGGAGGTGGCGAGACGAATACATTGTGTGTTCCTCACAAAAATATAGATTGGTTTAACATGCATATAAACTTTACCCTTCTTAATTGTTAGGTCTAATTTATTTTTTAGTGAAAGATCGAGTTACACTGTCAAGTAACCACTGTGTGGCTCAAGTTTGGACCCTCTCTCTCTCTCTCTCTCTCTCTCTCTCTCTCTCTATTCACAGTTTTGTTATCTTCAATGGATCATAGTGGATGTTTTGTTTGTTCACTTGTGTTTACGTTTGGAATTTGAGCTCTAACCTCTAGTGTCGAGGTTGAGGTTGACGATTGATCCCAGTCAAATGTGACTTGTCTTGTTCTCGACGTGTGCCTTCTTTTAAACATTGATAGGCCATTATTGTTGAAGTGGGAGTTGAGGATATGTTTCTCTATTATGCTGGCTACAATCTATGATAAAATCCAATTAATTGTGGTATATCTTGATTTAGGTTTCTTTTAAGTGAGCCTATATAGTAATGCATCGCCCGCCAATTAAATGTGGTCCGAGTTAGGCCAGGTATGTCCTGGAAAAGGACAGTCGGGGTTGACTTGAATAGACCTAGATAGGGCACACATCTCAATTTGTCTAGATGACACACATCCCCGTAGCCCTAAGCCTGAAAGGCCGAGGTGGCTGTTTGGTCCTAGAATACGAACTTTGTCTAGCCGGGATGGTGCAACTTGAATAGTGAAATATTTGTGGTGCATGATAATGAAATATTTGATATTTTTTGGGTGGTAATGATATAGCATATTTAGTAGACATTATTAGTGTCGTCAAATTGCTACCGTGGCATTATCAAATGGCGGATTCTATGCCAGCTGCAACATCCATTATATCTGTCATGTTTCGACTATAGACCTCAAGCCCACAACACTATATTTATATTGCAGAATTTTAGCTATAATAATCTAGCATCTGTCATTAATATCAGTGCTCATTATTATATGGCATCTGCCAATTAACTTGATGTCTTGTATATTTGACTGACCTCTTTTTGAAAGCTAGTCATCATATTTTTCTAATAAATGACTTTTCCTCTTACCAGATTAGCCGAAGGGTTTTTGAACTCACAACGAGTGGGAGTTCTACTGACGCTTTCAAGTCCAAAGGAATGGTTTTATCAGGCTTCGATGCTTCTAAAGGAAATGTGACAAAAGATTGTCAGGAAGCTTCTGATTGCCCGGGTAAAACAGATATAGGCAACCACTTACTTTCAGGGAAAGATTATGGAAGTAAGAGCGTGCCGTTTGAATTGTACAAAAGGCGTACAACTGTATTTGTTAGGAGAGAAACTTTTCTAGATATTGTCTGTGATGTTATGGCTGAGTACAAGTATGTGGGTCCAAACCAGAGAGCAGACTTGATGCTAGCTTGCAGGTATTTATATCTTTATGGCAATCATTTTGATAGAATCTGAATAGAAGAAAAAAATATAAGTTCTTTTATTGTGGTTGCAGCATCTGCTCCGATAATGATTTTCCATATTATTCTTGTGGTTGAGATTTTTAATGACTAGCTAGTTTGTACACATTTTCAAAGCCATATGCTTAGTTTTGCCAAAGTTACAAATGACACATTTCACTATTTTATGTGGAATCTGATTTGCAAGAAGGTTGTAAAAAGGAGAATAATATATCTCTCAATTTTTCAAATCGTTGGCAAGCCAATTTGATTCTAGTTGACCGGTCAAATAAATTCACTTTATTTTTCTGTTTGTTATTGTAAATATTTTCTACCTCTGGTCATGTTCTATTTATCAACAAGATGATAGACTAAATGTTCCTTCATGGTTGTTTTTGTAGAAAATACCTTTCCATTCTGGGTGAAACTACTGAATTTCCACATGAGCACAACTTATTAACATTTGAAACTCACTACAACTAAAGTTTATAACTACAATTTGTTACCATTTTGAAAATGCAGCAAAATTTTCCCATCTTGAATATGTGACTATTTATTTTCATTGATGTCAGGATCCGAGAACGGAAGGAATCTGTGACAGTGCTGCTTTGTGGCACTAGTGGTTGTGGCAAATCCACATTGTCTGCATTGCTGGTATATTTGCATATAGAAGTAGTTGCATTTATGCTATAACAAATATGCAGGGCAAGTTTTTACTTAGTTTGCAGCAAGATTTGTAACTTGCAGCGACTTATAATGAAAATGAAACTTAGTACCATTTATAGATTTACAGTTTAATAACTTAAGTTCTATTTATATCATTTCTTCAGGGAAGTCGGTTGGGAATCACAACAGTTGTATCAACCGATTCTATTAGGCACATGATGAGAGGTTTTGCTAGTGAAAAGGAAAACCCCTTGTTATGGGCCTCTACCTACCATGCAGGCGAGTGTTTGGATCCTGTAGCTGTTGCAAAAGCAAAGGCAAAAAGGAAAGCGAAAAAGATGGCTGGCGTATCACAGTCGCTTCCTAAGGATGAAGTAACTGAGGGCCACACCTCTAGCAAATCTGATATACATACATTGGAGGCGGCCTGTGGTGCGACTGAACGGTTGAATTCAAAACAAATGGCTGTTGAAGGATTCAAGGCCCAGAGTGAAATGGTGATTGACAGTCTAGATAGGCTAATCACTGCATGGGAAGAAAGAAAAGAGTCCGTTGTTGTTGAGGGTGTTCACTTGAGTCTCAACTTTGTTGTATGTGTGATTTTCTTGGGTCCTTCAATACTTGGATTATTTTGTATGTAAATGTACTATTTTTTCCCCCACCTTACAGCACTAACTTAATATCATGCAGATGGGGCTTATGAAGAAACATCCTTCAATCATACCCTTCATGATATACATTACAAATGAGGACAAGCACATGGAACGATTTGCGGTACGTGCAAAGTATATGACCCTGGACCCAGCTAAAAACAAATATGTAAAGTACATCCGAAATATAAGAACAATCCAGGATTATCTCTGTAAGCGGGCTGACAAACATTTAGTTCCAAAAATAAACAATACAAATGTTGACAAGAGTGTAGCAGCCATCCATGCTACCGTGTTTAGCTGTCTACGTAGGCGTGAAGTTGGGGAAAAGTTATACGATCCTAGTAGAAATATTGTAACTATTATTGATGATGAATATAGAAATCAATGTGCCGCCAATTCTTTGAGCTCAAAAGGAATGTTTCAATTGATCCAACGGCAAGGTTCTTCAAGACATCTTATGGCTCTTGTAAATACTGATGGCTCTGTGGCAAAGGCTTGGCCTGTTAATTCATTGGACTGTAATGGGAAGCCTATATGGGGCCGCGGACTAGAGAAGGAAATTGGAAGTCCAATGTATGGACCATTGCGGATTGGTAAGGCAGAACCTGTAAACCTTCAGTTTGGTCTCTATGGGATCAGTGCTTGGCCCTGCGATGGGGGTACAAGCCGTGCTGGAAGTGTTGATGAGTCAAAAGCTGATGGGACTGACACGGGTAGTAGATATGTATCCTCCTGCTGTAGTTCACCAAGGATGTCTGATGGACCTTCAAAGGAGGTAAATTGAATATTTTTTCATCTTTCCTTTGAACATGAAAATTAATGGCTTGTTTGTATTAAATGGTAAAGTGGTTTTTTTCCCCTTTTTTGGTAATTTTTTTTAGCTAAAGGAGGATCTTTCAGTGCATGGTAGTGATGAAGAGATCGATGATCAATTAGAGGCGGGAAGTGATGATGATGATGACGATTGCAGTGACGATGGTGACAAACATATTCATGAGGAGGTAGTGTTAAGTTCATAAACATTGACCTAGATTATTTACCTATCTTAAATGTCTGTATATTTGATGAAATTTATCCATAAGCAGAGTCTAAACCATTTGGGTTGCCTTCAGTATTGCCTATGATCGCGAAGGCAATGAATTGACACTTGGTGCTAAATTTATGATTAAAATAGCTAATACCACAGTTGCCTTGTGTATATTTTTGGAATCTTGCAAATACCGAGGCTTAATTAAGGCATTATTGTATGGAACTATCATTTGAGTGATTTCTAATATATATTTTTTCATGTTGTGCAGGTAGGCTCAGTTGATGAGGAATCAACAAAGTCCGATGAAGAGTATGATGATTTGGCAATGCAAGATGTGCCTGAAAATGGATATTGGTCAGATGATGATGAAGAGTTCAAGAATGAAGGCGCCATTGATGATGGAAATAAGTATCGTCAAAACCTGGATCTCTTCCTTAGAACCAGAAGTGAGCCAGTGCCAGAGTCCTTCTGCTCATATTCCTCTTTGCTTAAGGAAAAGGTTGAAAGGAGACTGCCACCATCTGGCAAAGCCAGATTGAGAAAACGTTCTCTTAGTATTTCGGCATTGGGAAAGGGTAGTTCCGCGGTCCAGGATCCCATTCCCTCTGGTACTCCTCAAAGGTAGTAGGATACTCGTTCTTTACTCGAATTCTTGACAACTATCCTAACCTTTTCTCCTATGCCTTTTGGTTTGAGAACTTTGTTGTGTCTTATGTCAACCCACTGTTTATAGTAATGTCTCTTGAGTTTATATCAAAACCATTTGTTTTGGTATAGAGGAGCTACTTAATTCAGATTGAGAGTTGTGAACACTGGCGAGATTTTGCTTACAATCTATACAATGAAGTTTGCATAACCAAACGCATGCTCATCTAATTAAGTTGCATAATTGCGGTTTTATTAAACAATCGAGTTTCTATTTTACAAAACGCTCAAACTTTTTCACAATTTTCAGGCTCAATATTTTTGCAATTAATCAAGTGCGTGCATGTTAGGATTTGCTTGTGTGAGATGCAATAGTGAGTCTAGAAAGATAAAATTACTTTTAATTTGTTTGAGTAGAATAAGATAATTAATTTTAATAGTAATGAATTAAAAACACTATTTTTTTGGGTATTTTATAGGTCTAGAAGTGAATAAAGTATTTACAAAGACTAACGTTGAATTGTAGTAATTTTACATGGAGAAACACCATATATACTATAACCTAAATATTTAGACGCATTCAAATTTAGGATATTTTGTAAGAGTTTTGTTATGATTATTCCAATGTTATCACTCTTTAGCCTTTTCACAAATGTGTTTAGAAGAGAAACTCTCTTGTTTGTGACCCTTCTTGTTGTAGATGTGGTGCTGCTCAGATTTAGATCTTCTCTAAAAAAAAATCATGTTATTTTTAAAATTTTTCATTCAATGGTTGGTAAATCATAAAAAGCAAAAAAAGATTTTAAAGGAAGAGAAGAAAAGCCAATAAAAAGAAAAATTGGAAAGGATCCAAATAAACTATTTTGTACTATTCTTTTGTGTATCCCAATTTGTTATGTGTATTTAGGGTAGTATTCTTGCTTTCATCAACATCCTAATTTTATTGCCAATGATTGTGATAAGAGAATAATCATTCTACAGTAGCTATTTTTGGTTTCTTGCTAATTGATTAGGAAATCTAGTAACAAGGTTTTCCTCATAATAGATGAAAAGATTGATACGTTGTTAATGACATTAAGACACTTTTTGACTACACCATCAAGTTTGCGACCAACTTGGATTTTGAAATCTCCACTCTGTCAAGTGTCAACGTCTCTTCTAGCACACGTCTTAAGAGTTTAAAGAATAAGAGTGTAGTAATCTCTTTTCTTCTTTTCTTCTATCATTGATTAATTAAAAAATTTCTTTCACATTGTATTAGTGTATATCTATCACACTAGCCCCTCGATGGCATGGCGGGATTTCCCATTGACTGTTCCTGAGGTGAGGTCATTCATTCTTTTGGGAGATCCTTAATCCTGGAAATTGTAAAACAGGATTTCTTTCCATCTATGATATGGTAAAAATATTATATCATATCATCATTTTTTTTATGGGAATAATGTTATTTACATCATATCATACGACTAATAAAACTAAATCACGAAAAAATTAGGCTAAATTAATTGAAGAATAACTAAAAAAGTATGAATGAGTCCAAAAATATGCATTGTTTTTGTTGTGCAAGTAGATATCGAATATGCATGGGTCCCTGGATAGTCCTTGAGTTGCATGTCTGCCACATATATACATCACTATGGCATTGCCATACTTGGGGACCATAACGTACGATACTTGGGGACCAAAATCCCCCTTTATTAATAATAACCAAAATACATAAAGAGCCACTATAGCTAGGTCCACAAATCAAATTCATTTGAAGTTTCTGACTTTGCACAGACAATAATTTTATTGTCTTCTCAATAAATGGTGATTCAATTGATAAATACTTGATTCATACTTCAAAATAGTATGAATTCAACTTCCATTACGTGTGAAGTATTTCACTTTACATGAACAATAATTTATTTGTCACATCACCAAAAAATTAATTTTAGTTGATTAATAGTTGACTCATACTTTACAATAAAATGAATTCAAGTAAGCCACCTCGAATGAGAATAAATCCTACTAATCATTGTATACATATATGGTGTGTGTTTGATTTTGTGCTAATGTAACATTCTATGACTCTGACATGCATGGATACAACGACATGATACAGATACTTCGACTTGCTAATGTAAAAAATATAAGACATCGATACCACTGCATATTTATAAAAGAATTAAATTGAGAATCAAAATATATACATGTGCATCTTAGTCGAATAAGTTATTGTATTATAAAGAAGTTTTAAAACAAAATTTCTAGTTTCTCCTTGTGTGGCTCGGGTCTAGTATCCATTGTACTTAATCCCAACTTGTGGGTGTAGTACTATTTGTACTTATTTGCCCATCCAATATATATTTCTTTTGTTGTTCAAAAAAAATTTAAAACAAAATACGATATAGTGTTTGATTTTTATCTATCCATCTATTATATCGAAAAAGCTAAAATATTGTAATTGAAACGTAAAATCTTTAAAGCCTCATTGATATACATTGTTGTTTCGATATATTATTTGCCCTTGTATATATGTCTAATATGTGTCTAAATATAGTAGAAACAAAGAAAAATAAATTTTTTTGAGATATTTGTCCGACACGTGTTTTATGAATATTTACAGGTGTTGGACACGATCCAAGGAATGACAGAGTAAAGAAAAAAAGATTTATATTGGACACCTATCTGAGTTTTCCGTACGAGTGTCGTAGGATTGTCAGACACCGCGACACTCCTAATCATAGAGGTGTCAGTGCTTCATAGGTAACATTTTTCTTAAGAAAAATATTAAGCACTTTTCACAAAAGTTTTGACTGAGTAAAGCATCGCCAACTCAACATTTATGGCCAACTCAACATTTATGGTCGTTTGATTTGATAAAAAAAAAGTGGAAGAAAATAAAATTACAGAAATTAATAAATGAATTTAAACAAAAGTTACTTTAAATTCATTCTTTTCCATTATTTTCTTTTCTTTCATTTTCTTTTCTTTCATTTTCTTTCCATGACTTAAAGAAAAAACATTAAGCATGATAAATAGAGCCTCGTGTTTCTAGTATGAACTTAGGAAAAAAAAAAATCTAAAAGTGGACCCTCTAATTGTTAAAATAAATTACGGATTTTGTAAAAAAAGGGAGATATCATATTTTAATAAAAATATTGATGGTCACTTGTGCTTTGGAGTGAGTGATGATTCAAAAAAATAGTAAAATGATGGGTGTCTCATCATTTCTACAAGTCACCAATCTCATCAGAAACATTATGTACGGAAATATAGAATTTATTCAAACAAAACATTATTGAGCATCTACTTCAAATATATATGGATCCTTGATTATATTGTTTAGATTCTAGACAGACTGAGTGAATCCCATTTGCTTTGCTCATCACCCTTTCTTGCTTTGCTAAAGGAATAGTATATATTTAGACATTGGATGATGGGTGCAATGGTGGAGGCATGTGATTATGTTCATTTTGACATAAAAAGTTACCCCAACTTGTGTTAGAAATATTGGAAACAGGGAAAACCCACCTTTTTTGCATATTTTCTTTTTGAAAATTATAATTGATGATGGGTTTGATTTATAAATGGGATACATCTAGTCTAGTTATCCTAAAAATAAGTAGCATTGATCACTAGCAAAATTGTTAATTTATAAGTAATTTTTTTTAATAGACAAAATGATAATAGTTATTGAAAACTAATATATATGAGTAGATGAGGAATCAGGATTAAAACTCTAGTTAAAGTATCCGATTTAACAAAATTGATTTTTTTTGCCAATTGAATTAAAGTTTAAGTAAAAAATTTCACAGACCGGTCCTTTAAATTTTACTTTGATCATTGATGTTACATTATGTTTGCAACGGTACATTTTTTAACAAGTTTGTGGTGTGGGGGGGGGGGGGGGGGGGGGTCACGCGGAAGGTGGGGATGGGTCAAATACATTTTTTTGGACTGATCCTTGGTTGGATGGGATGCCCTTGCACGAGAGGTTCGGGTGCCTTTTGTTGGAGTAAGCCCTAAGAGCCAATCTATTTTCATAGTATTTGCTTTAGGAGTTTGAATATAAATATGACATTTCTTTATTATGTTTGTAAGGTTGCAAAATAATGAAGTCCCTAGAATAGAAAGTCCGTTTAATAATTAAGTGACTTAATCATGAGATAATATTAAACACAAGGACACTATTCTTAAAGTATCCGTAGTCGAGCTTTAAGGTAAAGGGGATAACCTTAAAGCATAAAGACTATTATGAAGATAGACTGATGATCACATCTCATGGATCATGGGATAAGGAGTTATCAAGTCTTGACGTAGGTATAAATATTAGGAGTAATATTTATACCGGATTGACCCGCTATGAGAGTACTACATGCAAAGTTATGCAAAATGTCATAAGTTACTCTCATGGTGATAATGGTGTAAGCCGCCCTTAGACCTGAAACCACTTTGTACCCTAGATGTTGAGTCAAGTGCTTTGTTGCTGATCTAACGTTGTCCGTAACAGGATGACCATAAAGGCAGTTAATGGGTACTTCACAAAGCATGCTGAGGGACAGTAGTGACCTAGATGGAATTTTCCAATCCTGCATAACAGGATAAATGTCATGGGCCCAATATTGAACTGGACAAAGATGACACTAAGTATGCTTTGTGTTCAATATAGACATAAAGAGCAAAGGGGTAATTGTACACACTGATATTATCACTAGAGGTTGTGTTTTAGATCACATGTTAATTTCTCATAACTTGGGTAGCAATGATGTGTTGCTAGATACCGCTCATTGTTTATTATATTAAATAGAGAATTTAATATAATTGCCAACGTTATGGAAACCTACAAGGGTCACACACATAAGAACAGGCTAGTGTGAAATTGGAACACCGTAAGGTACGGTGCACCTCAGAGAATTAAGGAAATATGATAAGGGTATCATGGTAATTAAATAAGCGTATCATAATTTGTTATGAAAAAGAAAGCACTCATGTGTACATGACACATGGGGGTGCGTTTCTTAAAAGATTTATTTAATTAAAAGGTTTTAGTATAATTGTGGCCCAATGACAAATAGTTTGTCTTGGTGCACAAGACAAGTGGTTCTATAAATAGAACACTTGTGAGAAAGAAAAGATGTTGTTGAAAATCAATTGCTAAAACCCTAATCCTTATTTTCCCACCTCTCACTAGAAACCTTCATTCTTGGAGCTAGCACTCTTTTGGAGGGATCTGTTCGTGTGGACTAGCTAGAGGCGTATACTATTAACGCTTGTGATCAACGTGGTGGTGACTTGTTCGTGATCTTGCTCGTGATTCAAAGCACTAATCACCAACAGTTCGTGAAAGAAGGGATTTTCGTTAAGAGGTAAAATCCTAAACACGATTCATGATCATTCGTAAGGATCAATTAGAAGGAAATTTTTTTATATTCCGCTGCTTTATCGTATCGATTTTCCTTCATTGATGTGTTCGAGAGAGAATCAAGTACGGTAGCCGAGATGTATTCTTTAGGGTGGGAGGCGGGAGGGAGAATGAATTATCTCAAATTGTTTTTCTCAATTTTCACATCTCAACCATCAACCAATTTTTCTCCATTTCTTTTAAATTTAAATATTGTTTTATAACTATAATCCAATGGTCTATAATCCACATTATTTCCTCAATTTTTTTTCTCAACTTTAGAGAATCCATTCTGGGCCGGAGGAAAAGCGTGGGTGTGGAGGAGGCAGTTGTGGGTGTGAGAGGAGGAATTGTTGAGGGAGTGTCAGGATATACTTCACAATCTCTTTTTGCAGGCTCAATGTTTTGATATCCGACAGTGACAACATGATCCTAATAGAGATTATTCTATGTGTGGTGCATATCATTTTTTGACTTCTCAGCAGCCTGTTACTTTGGAGTTTGGACGCAATTGAAGAAATTATTTGGCACAAACAGGTTCCCTTGAAAGTTTATATTTTTGCTTGGAGACTATTGCGTGACAGGTTATCAATAAAAACAAATCTGGTAACTCGAGACATCATCACCCAACGTCTCATTTTTGTGTGTCTGGTTGTGGAGGTGTTGAATCAGCTCAACACTTATTTCTCTCTTGTAGCAGCTTTAGCTCCCTTTGGTCGTCAATCTGGTCTTGGATTGGTTTCTCGATGGTTGACTCGAACTATCTCCCATATCACTTTCTTCAGTTCACTTATTCAGAAGGTGGTCTTAGACAGCATCAGTCTTTTTGCAACTCATCTGACTCTCATTTGTTTGAGTTGTTTGAAATGAAAGAAAGAGACTATTTAGAAACTCAGAGAAGTCCATTTCTCAGTTGTTGGACAAGATCAAACTCCACTCTTATCGATGGTTGAAGACAACGAACACTACTTTAGTATCAAATTATCATAGGCGGTGGTCGAGCCTGTTGACCTGTTTGGGCATTGACTAATTATTTATGTTCTTTTCATTTGATTGACACTTTGTAATGTTTTGTGGTCTTTTCGACACACCTTGTACCGAGGAGATTCCTTAGTTAATATATACATTTTATTTTTGCCTTTTCAAAAAATATTGAGATAGCTCGTATAGACATGTCACATTCGTCATTTTCCTTGATTTCTCCCTCCACTTTTTTATTTATTTATTTATTTATTTATTTTTTAAAAAAAACCCTATAGGCATGATGGGCCTTGTTATAGCCCATATATTTTGGGCGGATGCAACCCATCTGATAAAGGGAGAATCAAACCCATATCACATGTGTTTTTTTCCTCCTTATTTTGAATGGTGGAGATCACACTTACTCCTTCATGTAGAAAATTTCACACAAGGATTATCTCCTCGCTCTTATATTATACATGTAGGTTATCTTGGAGTTTCATTTTATTTAGGCAAAATTACATGTTTGATCTTTTATCTTATTTTTTTAATATTATAATTCTTTATCTTTTTGTAATACTCTGATCCTTTATCTTTTTATTTGTAACACTTTGGTCCTTTAAAGAACATGAAGATATGAAATAATTGATGGAAATGATGAACATATTCATCAAAATTATGAGTTTTATTTAATTTTAATAAATGGTATCTTAATAAATAAAAATCAACATTTTTTAATTAAAAAACATATGAGAAAAAAGGTTTATATGTGCATGTTATAAAAGATAAAGGACTAAAGTGTTACAAATAAAAGAGAAAGGATCAAAGTGTTACAAATATATAAAATAAATGACCAAAATATTACAAAAAAAATAAGATAAAGGACCAAACATGTAATTTTATCTTTTGTTTACTAGCATTAACTAAAGATTAAACTATCAAATTAGTATTTGATTTTGTATAGTGTTCTCAAATAGATCTATGAGATATTATGAATATTTTAATAGGCCTATAATTCTATTAAATTGTTAAGTTGGTCCATACATGTAACCACTTACTATCAATTAAGTCTTTATATTTTAACTTATTTTTATTTTATTTTATTAATATTTTAACAACTTAATATCAATTTAGTTTGTAAAATACTTTATTTTTAAAAGAGGTCCCTAACATACTTTAAAACGATTAAGGACTTGTTTTGATTGATTTACTTTTGAGCTTATGAGAAACATCTCATGCAAATAAATAAATTCTTATGTACTATTATAAGCTTTTCGAGGTAGTTTATGATAAAAATAACTTATAATGATACAATTTTTGTTAGTGAAAAATTTATGAATAAACACAAAGTTTATTTATTCATGTATATCCTATTTTCAAAAGCTCAAAACTAAATCATATCCAAACGAACTCTAATATGAATATAATTTAATAGAATTAGTTAAAAAACTTTTTAAAATATTCATAAAGTCGTGTATTTAATTAAAAGTTTTATACAACATCGATATCTAGAAAAAAGTAGAATCAAGAGACACGGGCCCATTGTCGATTGGAATTATTGTTCACTTTTTTACTTTTGATAAGTCATTTTTTTGTTGAAAAAAACCCTGATAGAGATATATTATTGGAACATAAGAAAAAATGTAATAATATATTCTCGTTGTCCTTGGTTATAAGAAAATAATTACTTTTTAAATTCGTTGAATAATTGATATATCTTATTTAATAAAAGTGAAAAATGAATATTTGTGTAACACCCCATTTTTCACGAGCCAAAAAGGGCATTATTTTTTTTTTCTTTTTTCAACTAACACTCAGAGTGCGCATAAAAGATTTTAAATGAACCGGCATTCAAATATACAAGGAACTCATTGCTAAAAGGTGCTTCGACAAGCAAAGTGTATTTCCTGAATAATTACAATCCAAGTCTAAGTATCAAACAAGTTAGAAATCCTATGCTAACCAAAAAGCACGGTGCACAAAACACACCGGCGCATAGTCTAACTATTCTAGGCTACAACTCCAACCGCTCACTGGGGTCTGGAACAGCCACCGTCGTCGCCACGACCTAACCCATCATCTGGGTGGGATGAGCCCGCAAATGAAAGAAAGGGTCACCACAAAATACAAGTATATATATATATATCCGGTGCGAAAAATTGTACACATAACAAATATTTCCACAAACACAAGAGAAAGCTCTTTAACACAAAAGCAATTCCCACCAACGGGCTTATATAAATAAATGCACACCAAGCCTAATGCAGACTTCTACAATGAGTGTGACACCAATCACTGGCCGCCACATGCATGATTTTCCGGAAAATTAACCTCTCCTCGAAGAGTCGTGGGGTAGGCAAAGCCACACAGAAATATACGTACCCGCACTAAAATTGCCACACAAGGCAGGTGAAGTCACACAGACAAACACCAGGCGAAGTCACACAGACATACACCAACTCAATATAAATCCAGAGGGATTTGGCGAAGCCACACAGTCAAACGCCCGGTACGTAGGCAAAGTCACACAGACATACACCTAGGCACGCAACTATGAAATGCATGGCATATATTCTCTTTGGCATATACAGGATAGTCACACAAGACAAAACCCTCGCGTAGTCTCATCAGACGCACGCATTCATATATGCTCATGCAAACATTCACATAGCCTAAAGCCTATGCACAAGTCGTCACAACATGCATACATTTTCCTAATCATATGTAAGTTGCACACATTTTTATAACCACGTTCTCATCAACGAGAATACATAAATACAAACATGCCAAGCACACAGCAATTGCACACACAGCAAAACAAAGCATGTCGTAACCATTTAAAGACAGAAATAAAGTGGAGCCCTTACCTCGTCAAGCACTCAACTATCACACGCTCGCACAACACTTACTTGCTTCCTAAAACAAGCAAAGTATTTCAATCAAAACCATAACCAATCAATCCTTAATGATTTGGGCTCTAAAACCCCAAAACCCAAAGGTTCTCTAAGGTAAAATCCTTCTTTCGGATACTAAACCAAAATCTATCGTATTGATCGACCACCATGAGTTATTTGTACTATTTTTAGGACCCAAAACAATTGCCAAAAGTCTTAAATCATTTGAATTGCAAAATGGCTATTTTCTTGCGTTATAAGCTACGTACTTTCCGAGTACCCGAAAAACTCGTTTCCAATCCCCACCACTTCCATAAATTAATAAAAAGGGATTAGAATGTTAAAAACCAAGTTTAGAAATCAAATTCCAAAATTTTAGGTCCCAGAGCTCGCCCTGGCGAGTTGGCAGCGAGTGGAGGCAGAGAGTTCTGGTCTTACTCGCTCTGGAGCTCGCCCTGGCGTGTTCATGACCTGAGACACTCGTCCTGGCGAGTAACCACTCGCCCGGCGAGTTGCACCTGTCATGACAGCACAAGACAGCAACTCACACCACCTTTTTCCACCCAAACCTAGTTTGATTCTATTAGTTCCCAACACTTTTTCAAAGCATAAAAGCAAACCATTTTCATAAGCAAGCAATTCATTTTCCGAAAGCTTGTTGGTTGCTTCGAGTGCAAGTTATTTGATTTTCATTTCCAAAATCAAAACCAAATCCAAGCACAAGTTTTATTACGGGCCTTAACCGTCCGGTAATCATTTTCAAACATGTTTTCAAGGTAAATAGTGACACCACATGTCACAAGAGTTTTAAACCACTTTGACCCCAAAACACTACCCAAAACACTTAGGAAAATATTTTCATAAACCTCAAAATATTTTTCATCGGATTTTCCAAAACAAAACCATACAACGCGTTTCCCTTTCGTCCAAAGGTTCAAAGACAACTTTTCTTTTCAAAACCTTACAACATAACCTCATGTAATTGATCAATACATAAACAAACCAAAACCCTAACTTTTCTCATGAGATTTTCACCAACTCATGGAAAACAAAACAACAAAGCCTACACATGCTTCTCTAGACCTCATGAACAACATTCATGGAACAAAAACCATGTAAAGTAACATTTTCTAACAAACCCTCATGAGAACATAAACCCAAAAACTCTTAAACTCTATAAGTCTACCATCCTAAGAGATGAGAAGAGAGGGTTACCTTTAGAAAGTGATTCTCTACAACTTTCTTCAAAGCTCCAAAGCTTGAAATGGAGTGAAATGGTGAAGAATGGAAAATTTTGTGAAGGTTGGAAATAGTAATGGAGTTCCACGTGAAAGAGAGAAAGAATGGATATGTTTGGTGATGTTTTTCTAAGTCCACAATGAGCAAACCTCCTTACTAAGCTAAAGCTCTTGCTAGCTCATGGCCATTGGATCAAAAACACAAAGTCAAGACAAAACCCTAGCCATTGGATCAAACCAAACCAAATCCACTTGAGATAAAACTCAAAACCTCATAGAAACACTCACACGTTCAGCTCCCGCACGTCGCGACGAACGAAACTCACCAAAACAGAAAACCTACGGAAAGAACGTCTAACGTTTCACATTTCCAAAACTTATCGCCGAATCTTTTTCCGCGACTGTAATTTTCTTCCATACCTCAGAAAATTAATCTCAGAATATATCCTAACTCGCGCAGATATATAAAACTTCCATCCGAAACCTCACCCAAAACAGACGCAATAAGATTTTACAACGACGGGTAAAATCTTACTCGTTTTTCCAAAAACAAGAATAATCCAAAATTTATTATTCTGAAACCACAAATAACTTCTTATACAAGAAACAGGATCACAAGACAAAAGTCTGTACAGTTACAATGCACGAGCACAAAACAAACTCGATTACAGCAAATCTTAATAATTACACGATGTTTTGTCACACGAACACATCGAAACCCTAATATTCCTTAAACCAACTATACAATGAAATCTTGGGTCTTACAATACTACCCCCGTAAAAGAAGTTTCGTCCTCGAAACTTAAACATCGTCAAACAAACCGGGGTATAACTCTTTCATCTTATTCTCGAGCTCCCAGGTGGTATCTCCCGTAGCTTCATTCCATATTACCTTCACTAAAGGTATCTCTTTTGTTCTTAAACGCTTCATCTTCCTATCCGCAATCTTGATCGGCGGAACCTCGAATGACAAGTTATCCCTCAACTGGATATCATCTGGTGTGATCACATGTGATGGATCCGGTGTATATTTCCGCAATTGCGACACATGGAACACGTCATGAATCAAAGATAGTACCGGTGGCAACGCGATCCGATATGCTACCTTCCCAACCCGTTCCAAAATCTGATAAGGCCCTATAAACTTCGGAGTCAACTTCTTCGCTTTCAAAGCCCTTCCGACACCAGTTGTTGGATTAACACGGAGAAATACGTGATCTCCCTCCTCAAACTCTAAAGGCCTCCGACGCCTATCCGCATAACTTTTCTGTCGATCTTGAGCAACCTTCATCATTGCCCTTATCTTTCGGACCTTGTCCGTCGTCTGTTGTACCATTTCCGGTCCTACTATCATACTCTCCCCATCTTGGTACCAACACAAAGGAGTCTGACATCTCCTCCCATACAAAGCCTCATATGGTGCCATTCCGATAGTCGAATGGTAACTATTGTTGTACGTGAACTCTATCAACGGCAACACGTCGTCCCAACTCCCACGATCATCCAGCACACATGCTCTCAATAAATCCTCTAGTGACTGATTTGTTCTCTCAGTTTGCCCATCGGTCTGGGGATGATAGGCAGAACTCAATCTCAACTTCGTCCCCAACGCCTCATGCAAAGTCTTCCAAAAATGTGAAGTGAACTTTGGATCTCTATCCGACACTATACTTGACGGAATCCCATGTAACCTCACAACTCTAAGCAATGTAAACATCGGTCAACTTTGCCGCCGTATCCGTAATCCTTACCGGTAGAAAATGAGCGGACTTCGTCAAACTATCCACTATCACCCAAATGGAATCATGCTTCCTCCTGGTCTTGGGTAAACCAGTGATGAAATCCATAGAAATGCTATCCCACTTCCACTCGGGGATATCTAATGACTGCAGCATCCCTGCTGGTCTCTGATGTTCAATCTTCGCCTTCTGACAAGTCAGACACGACGCCACAAACTCGGCCACATCCCTCTTCATACCCGGCCACCAGAAATCTTGCCTCAGGTCCTGATACATTTTTGTTGCCCCGGGATGCATACTAAGCTTACTCTTGTGTGCCTCCCTTAGAATGGTGTTTCTCAAGTCCATCGCATCGGGCACACACACCCTACCATGACACCTCAAGATATTGTCCGATCCCACCTTGAAATCTCGGTTGGTTCCTCGAACAATCAAAGCCCTTTTCTCCATAAGGAACTTGTCATCTTGACAATTAGCAATATCCTCCAACAAACCGTTTGAGATGGTAATCATACCCAGTCTCATATTCCCGGAAGCAAACTCTACCTCTAGGTGCAAGTCACGAAACTCTCTCAACAACTCTTGTTGACTAGCCATCTGTGCCGAACAAACCGACACACTCTTCCTACTCAAAGCATCGGCTACCACATTAGCCTTTCCCGGATGGTATTCTAAGGTAAAGTCAAAGTCTTTCAAAGTTTCCATCCACCTCCGTTGCCTCATATTAAGCTCTTTCTGATCGAACAGATACTTAAGACTTTTATGGTCACTAAACACGACAAAAGTGCAACCATAAAGATGATGTCTCCAAATCTTCAATGCGAAAACAACGGCCGCAAGCTCTAAATCGTGCGTAGGATAATTCTTTTCATGCACTTTAAGTTGCCTTGACGCATAAGCTACTGCTCTCTTGTGTTGCATCAACACACAACCCAACCCTTGATGAGAAGCATCACAATAAACCTCATACGGTTCCTCCGACTGTGGTAACATCAAGACTGGTGAAGTCGTCAAACGCTCCTTCAACAACTGAAAACTCAACTCACACTTCTCTGTCCAAGCAAACGGTTGATCTTTTCGCGTAAGTTGTGTCATTGGCGCCACAATTTTAGCGAAACCTTCTATGAACCTCCGGTAATAACCGGCCAAACCGACGAAACTCCTCACATCAGTCACTGTTTGAGGCTGCTTCCATGAAAGTACCGTATCAATCTTGGCTGGATCCACGGCTATTCCCTCTCTTGATATAACATGACCAAGGAAATTCACCTCTTCCAACCAAAAATCACACTTTGACGGGTTAGCATACAACCTTTTCTCCCGCAAAACTTGCAAAACCAAGCGAAGATGCTCTTCATGCTCCTCTTCACTTTTCGAATACACCAAAATGTCATCAATGAACACCACTACAAACTTGTCCAAAAATGAATTGAATATCCGATTCATGTAGGCCATAAAGATAGCAGGTGCATTCGTCACTCCAAACGGCATCACCAAAAACTCATAATGCCCATACCGCGTCCTAAACGCCGTTTTCTGAATATCCTAATCTCGTACCCTTATCTGGTGATAACCAGACTTCAAGTCAATCTTTGAAAACACTGAGGCTCCCCTCAACTGATCCATCAAATCATCAATACGCGGCAATGGATATCGGTTCTTGATAGTCACCTTATTAAGCTTCCGATAGTCCACGCAAAGACGAGACTTCCCATCCTTCTTCTTAACCAATAAGACCGGTGCTCCCCAAGGCGACACACTAGGCCTTATGAAACCCTTCTCCAACAAGTCCTCAATCTGACCTTTCAACTCTACCAACTCGGCTGGAGCCATCCGATAAGCTGATTCTGAAATCGGACCCGTACCCGGTTGCAAGTCAATAAAGAATTCCACCTCTCTACACGGAGGAAAAGCTGGAATCTCCGATGGGAACACATCTTGGAAATCCTGAACCACTCGAATTCCCTCAATTCGGATCTCCGACGTCACTCCTAAGCTAGCAAGTGAGACTATCTCCGGTTCTCCGTTACTCATAACCACAGAAAGTCGATTCGCAGACAAGTACCTTCGCACACCTGGCTCGGGAAAGAAAACCAATTTCCGAGCACAGTCTAGAATCACATAATGATAAGACAACCAATCCATCCCGAGGATGATCTCTAGAGATGTAAGCGGTAGACAAACCAAATTAACCAGAAAATTCCTATTCTGAATTACTACCAAACAATGCAAACATGCAGTATTCACTACCAAATCCTTAGCAGGAGTCAAAACATTCAAATCAAACGGAAGCACAGATACATTCAAACTCAAACGATTTGCACATGCCAAAGATATGAATGAGTGGGTTGCCCCCGTGTCAATCAAAGCAGTTAAAGAATTACCTGCGATGTGACAGCTCTCGTGGATGGCATTGCTAGCCTGCCCACTCAGTTCAGTGCCCATACAGTAAGCACGTGCCTTTGCCGCAGGTCTGGCACCCTGTGAGCCTTGTGCCACATTTGCCGATGGCCCAGTCTTCGGGGCTCTGCAATCTCTAGCAAAGTGTCCCGGCTTCTTGCAATTGTAGCAGGTGTTTCCCACCTTCGGTTGCGTGCACTCATTAGAAAAATGCCCCGCTTCTCCACAGTTGTAGCAAGTCCCCTTACTACCCTCTGACTTTCCCCGGGTTTCCTGATTCACCGATCGGCCCGGTCCTTTACTATTCTGAGGACGGTTATAAGGCTTACTCCCTTGCCTCCCACTATTCTGGGTCGAACCACGATTATTGGTGCGACTCGGTCCTCCGGCATTAGAATTCCCTTGGCGGTTCACCCGCTTATTCCTCATGTCCTCTACCTCTTGGCACTTTTCAACCAAGACCTGGAACTGTCGGATACCCAATGGCACAACCGCATCCTGCAGTTCGTACCTCAGCCCATCTTGGAATCTACGGCACATATAATACTCATCTATCCCATCCCTAAAGAAGCGGAAGAAACGGGATAGTGATTCGAACTTCTTGGCATATGCTTCAACATTCATGCCTGCTTGCCTCAGTCTCAAAAACTCTTCCCCATACCTTTCCCTAGCTGTCTCAGGGAAATATTTGGCCAAGAACCTCCTCTTGAAGTTCTCCCAATTCAACTCTTCATGGCCATTCTCCATGATAAAACGGGTGTTCCTCCACCAATACTCAGAACCCCCGAGTAATTGATAGGTAGCTAAGACCACCTTCTCTCCCTCCGGACAATGAATTGCCCCGAATATCCTCTCCACAGATTGGAGCCACAAATCAGCCGTTTCCGGACCTCCCTCCCCATTAAACTTTGGAGGAGTCTGGTGGTTGAAATTTGAAAGAAGTCTAGAACCAGCAGCAAGTATTTCCCTTTCGCGCTTTTCCAGATCTCTCTGCGCCTTAGCATGGCTCTGAGCAGTCACAGCCGCTGCCATTGTATGCATGGCATAAGCCATCTGATTCACATCCACATTGTCCGCCATAGGTACAGTAGGTGCCCTTCTTGGAGGCATTCGATTTCTGCACAATACCAATTCTGATTAGATCCTTAGTCACACAATTCTGAATCCTAACAGAATATCTCACTCCACGGATTACTAACTCGAAACCCGACACAGAACAACCACTAGAACTAACTCCACACTAGTTACGTTCTAACCGACTCTGGACTAACGACTCAAGTATACACTTTCCCTTTGAAGATTTAAAGCCGGGCTCTGATACCAAAAATGTAACACCCCATTTTTCACGAGCCAAAAAGGGCATTATTTTTTTTTTCTTTTTTCAACTAACACTCAGAGTGCGCATAAAAGATTTTAAATGAACCGGCATTCAAATATACAAGGAACTCATTGCTAAAAGGTGCTTCGACAAGCAAAGTGTATTTCCTGAATAATTACAATCCAAGTCTAAGTATCAAACAAGTTAGAAATCCTATGCTAACCAAAAAGCACGGTGCACAAATCACACCGGCGCATAGTCTAACTATTCTAGGCTACAACTCCAACCGCTCACTGGGGTCTGGAACAGCCACCGTCGTCGCCACGACCTAACCCATCATCTGGGTGGGATGAGCCCGCAAATGAAAGAAAGGGTCACCACAAAATACAAGTATATATATATATATCCGGTGCGAAAAATTGTACACATAACAAATATTTCCACAAACACAAGAGAAAGCTCTTTAACACAAAAGCAATTCCCACCAACGGGCTTATATAAATAAATGCACACCAAGCCTAATGCAGACTTCTACAATGAGTGTGACACCAATCACTGGCCGCCACATGCATGATTTTCCGGAAAATTAACCTCTCCTCGAAGAGTCGTGGGGTAGGCAAAGCCACACAGAAATATACGTACCCGCACTAAAATTGCCACACAAGGCAGGTGAAGTCACACAGACAAACACCAGGCGAAGTCACACAGACATACACCAACTCAATATAAATCCAGAGGGATTTGGCGAAGCCACACAGTCAAACGCCCGGTACGTAGGCAAAGTCACACAGACATACACCTAGGCACGCAACTATGAAATGCATGGCATATATTCTCTTTGGCATATACAGGATAGTCACACAAGACAAAACCCTCGCGTAGTCTCATCAGACGCACGCATTCATATATGCTCATGCAAACATTCACATAGCCTAAAGCCTATGCACAAGTCGTCACAACATGCATACATTTTCCTAATCATATGTAAGTTGCACACATTTTTATAACCACGTTCTCATCAACGAGAATACATAAATACAAACATGCCAAGCACACAACAATTGCACACACAGCAAAACAAAGCATGTCGTAACCATTTAAAGACAGAAATAAAGTGGAGCCCTTACCTCGTCAAGCACTCAACTATCACACGCTCGCACAACACTTACTTGCTTCCTAAAACAAGCAAAGTATTTCAATCAAAACCATAACCAATCAATCCTTAATGATTTGGGCTCTAAAACCCCAAAACCCAAAGGTTCTCTAAGGTAAAATCCTTCTTTCGGATACTAAACCAAAATCTATCGTATTGATCGACCACCATGAGTTATTTGTACTATTTTTAGGACCCAAAACAATTGCCAAAAGTCTTAAATCATTTGAATTGCAAAATGGCTATTTTCTTGCGTTATAAGCTACGTACTTTCCGAGTACCCGAAAAACTCGTTTCCAATCCCCACCACTTCCATAAATTAATAAAAAGGGATTAGAATGTTAAAAACCAAGTTTAGAAATCAAATTCCAAAATTTTAGGTCCCAGAGCTCGCCCTGGCGAGTTGGCAGCGAGTGGAGGCAGAGAGTTCTGGTCTTACTCGCTCTGGAGCTCGCCCTGGCGTGTTCATGACCTGAGACACTCGCCCTGGCGAGTAACCACTCGCCCGGCGAGTTGCACCTGTCATGACAGCACAAGACAGCAACTCACACCACCTTTTTCCACCCAAACCTAGTTTGATTCTATTAGTTCCCAACACTTTTTCAAAGCATAAAAGCAAACCATTTTCATAAGCAAGCAATTCATTTTCCGAAAGCTTGTTGGTTGCTTCGAGTGCAAGTTATTTGATTTTCATTTCCAAAATCAAAACCAAATCCAAGCACAAGTTTTATTACGGGCCTTAACCGTCCGGTAATCATTTTCAAACATGTTTTCAAGGTAAATAGTGACACCACATGTCACAAGAGTTTTAAACCACTTTGACCCCAAAACACTACCCAAAACACTTAGGAAAATATTTTCATAAACCTCAAAATATTTTTCATCGGATTTTCCAAAACAAAACCATACAACGCGTTTCCCTTTCGTCCAAAGGTTCAAAGACAACTTTTCTTTTCAAAACCTTACAACATAACCTCATGTAATTGATCAATACATAAACAAACCAAAACCCTAACTTTTCTCATGAGATTTTCACCAACTCATGGAAAACAAAACAACAAAGCCTACACATGCTTCTCTAGACCTCATGAACAACATTCATGGAACAAAAACCATGTAAAGTAACATTTTCTAACAAACCCTCATGAGAACATAAACCCAAAAACTCTTAAACTCTATAAGTCTACCATCCTAAGAGATGAGAAGAGAGGGTTACCTTTAGAAAGTGATTCTCTACAACTTTCTTCAAAGCTCCAAAGCTTGAAATGGAGTGAAATGGTGAAGAATGGAAAATTTTGTGAAGGTTGGAAATAGTAATGGAGTTCCACGTGAAAGAGAGAAAGAATGGATATGTTTGGTGATGTTTTTCTAAGTCCACAATGAGCAAACCTCCTTACTAAGCTAAAGCTCTTGCTAGCTCATGGCCATTGGATCAAAAACACAAAGTCAAGACAAAACCCTAGCCATTGGATCAAACCAAACCAAATCCACTTGAGATAAAACTCAAAACCTCATAGAAACACTCACACGTTCAGCTCCCGCACGTCGCGACGAACGAAACTCACCAAAACAGAAAACCTACGGAAAGAACGTCTAACGTTTCACATTTCCAAAACTTATCGCCGAATCTTTTTCCGCGACTGTAATTTTCTTCCATACCTCAGAAAATTAATCTCAGAATATATCCTAACTCGCGCAGATATATAAAACTTCCATCCGAAACCTCACCCAAAACAGACGCAATAAGATTTTACAACGACGGGTAAAATCTTACTCGTTTTTCCAAAAACAAGAATAATCCAAAATTTATTATTCTGAAACCACAAATAACTTCTTATACAAGAAACAGGATCACAAGACAAAAGTCTGTACAGTTACAATGCACGAGCACAAAACAAACTCGATTACAGCAAATCTTAATAATTACACGATGTTTTGTCACACGAACACATCGAAACCCTAATATTCCTTAAACCAACTATACAATGAAATCTTGGGTCTTACAATTTGCTTATCTTAATCTTAATATAATAAAACGAGAGTAACTAGAGGCACCCTAAACCCTAACCCTAATATGAATGGTCTAGATTTTGACACTTGGAAAAAAAAATTATATCAACGGCTATGATAAAAACTTAAATAATCTATTTTTAAACCAATATTATGTTGCCACATCAATTAATGAATGTGACACGTCATGTGTTTAAAACAAACAAAAAAAATTAAATTTGAGATATGTCAAAAAAAAGAGAAAATGGATAAACATTAATAAAAGAAAAAAACTAATAATCAGTTACGAAAATTATGTATAGATTTGATCTGTACAAAAAAAGAGAAAAGAGATAAACATTAATAAAACAAAAAAAACTAATAATCAGTTACGAAAATTATGTATATATTCAACTTAATTGAGGGTTATAAATACGCACCCTCAAACTATTTTTCTCTCACTATATTTTTTTGTTATAATTTATATATTTGTCTTCATATAGTTTATTTTATTTCTATATTTATTTTGAATTTTTAATTTGTACGTGTCAAATCTAAAATCGTTTGTCTATGTTTGATTTGCAGTTTTTTTTTGTTCGTTTTGTTATAGTATTATTGCTAATCTAGAGATTTTGTTACGGTTCTATCAAGATGAAGTTGTTATTGTTACACAACCTCAATTATCATGAAGTTGTTATTATCGAGTAAGTTTTAAACTTTATGCAATCTTATTTATTTATTTGTTTAATTATATATTTTTTGTTTCACTCCTCTACTTAATGATTTATTGTTCTCTTTTTTCTATGTTTTGATTTTTATTTCTCTTTTTGTTTATGTTTTTAGTATAATTATAGTATTTTTTCACTAACTATGTGTTTAATAATCATTCACCTTTTACGCTAATTCAATAGTGGTCAATGCATAAATTTCTTCTAACATTTTTTTTTTCTCTCTTATTTTTATACATTTACAGGTAAAATTGTATTTAAGGGCAGAAGATTTGAAATATTATTAAAATAAATGATGACAAATTAGATTTTTTAGTAGTAGTTTCTTTTTATACATTATTAGTAGATTTATTTCATGTGTGTATTTATCTTTTTTGTAAAAAAAATTATTGGTTTTCTTTTGTTTCTATATTTATGCATAGATTTGTATATAATATTTTTATTTTATTCTTTCTATACTTTTTCTATATTTCTTTAGTGAAATTACAATGAAGGATACACAATTTAGAATATTATCATATTTTTATGAATAAATTCAACTATAATCGTTATTTTATTTTTTTGTTCTTATATGTTATACATAGATTCATGTATAATTGTTATATTGTATATATCTTATTTTTCCTATAATTCTTTTAGTGAAATTATAAAAATAAATATAAAATTTAGAACATTATCTTATTTTTATGTATAGATTCGTATTATTTTTTTGTATTTATCTCATTATTTCTAAATATTTTCTATAATTTATCTGGTGAATTACAACGAAGGATATAAAGTTTATAATATTATTAAAATGTATAAGGAAAGAATAGTAAACTTAGTAGTAATCAATGTTATTATATTGAAATAAATAAATTAAAAGTATATAAAATCAAATGAATAAAAATAGTTATCATTTATCGTGACATACACTAATACCAATCAATATTTTTTTCCCTTAAAAATAGGATTTAACCTTGAGAAATTATGATATATACTTAAAAAATATATCTAAAAAACGCTCACAAAGAGAACTTTTTTTAACAATGCAATAAGGATATACATGAAAAAGACATAACAATTGAATTTGTGTTTTTTTTACAAGATATTCATCCAATAAAAAAAAAGTTGACATAAAAATAGATCTAATTTTTTGTCGATTAAATTAATAATGATTTATTTTAATTAAAAATAAGTACAAATACGTAGTAATAGATATATATTTCGTTACGAATATGGTTTGAAATTAGCATTATAGATATACTTTTTTCATGTAAGCAATAATGATATACTTGAAAAATACATAACAATTTTTTTACAAGATATGCGTCGAATAAAATATAATAAGTAAATATTGTCTAAAAAATAGGTATCATTTAAGTTCATATTATAATAATATAACTTTCGTTATGATTAATTTTTTTCGTAATTTAGAATAACTAATATTAACAAAATATATTTATATAATATTTATTGTTTGTATGTTATGTTTAATAAAACTAAAATTATCTTCTTTTTTTTGATATAGAAACTAAAATTATCATCAGTACTAAAAATTTATTGTAATATTAAAATATTCAAACACAAAAGGCTTATTGAGTATAAGAGCTTATGATGTAAGTTCTCATACTATAAGCTCTAATTCTATAAGCACCTGTATAAGCTATTTATCCAAACGGACCCTAAATACGTACTACTACACATTATCAACATTTTCATTGTATAATTGAATTGAATGATTGAACCCGTGCGAGCACGGGTAAAAAGTCTAGTAATTAATTAAAGTCAGAGAAAGTATTTAACAATATATATATAGATACAAACACTTTATACACATTTCAAAATTACACAAAAAACACAAACAAATTTTTGGAATCCAAACATTTTCTTTTCAATCTAATAAGTCCTTAATAATCAGAGATATGACATCTACTTTAAATTTGCTAAAATTATAAATTTATCAAGAAATACCCGTCACCTGAACTTTCTTTACAATTTAAAAAAATGAGACAAACTACTATAATAAACTGAGTACATGTCAGTAGAATCCCAAGCAAAATAATGGCTCTTATGAATGATCCCTACAGAACCAATAAAAGTGAAAGAGAATAAGTAGGTAGTACAAATTATAGTAGGGCAAGATGGTGATATATTTTGGGCACACAAGAGCATAGAGAGAATATGTGAACCAAGATTGGACAGCGATGACAGCTCCACACAATTTTATTCCATGATATATAAGATCTTAAATAGGACCTGAATCATCACTTTCATGAATTATATATATATGAACTAGATTTTTCACTATTTATTTCTATTTGGTGAAAAATATCTACTTTATTTAAATCTTTGAGTAATCCCCATCCATAGCAAAGTTTGTGCGAAATATTTTTATCTATACTATTGATATGTTTTTATTATTTTTATTTATATTAGCATGTTCAATAAAAAATAAACAGTTAATTTTTTTTGCTTTTGCACCGATTTCCGACCCACTAAAGATGGAAGATTGATTCAGCTCGTGCGTAGATGCATGCACATTGGCCAATCGTTGTTCTCCCTGGAAATCGAACCTGATATTCTCCGAGTACGTTCTTGGAAGGAGCTCCTTGCCACTGGAGCCGAAACAACTTGGTTAATGAACCGTTAATCTTAGTAAATCTCAATAATATATAAAATGATTTTAGCTTTTTTAAAAAAATTACATGAATGACTTATATACTCCCTCCGTTTCTTTTTAATTGTCTTTTATTATCATATTTAACGTTTCTATTTAATTGTCCTTTTTATATTTTACGGTTATGATTTGTCAATTATACCCTTTGTAGTTGCTCTTATCCTTTTCAATAAAACAAATCAAAACAAAGTTTATCTCTATTATATTTCAAATTGAAACCAAAGTTTGTTACATATAATAATTGTTTTACGATAGGTTAAAATTCTATTCCATAAATAACATATTGTGCGCAAGCTATATTCATTTGTATCAAGGAAAACCTTGTGATTGAGTTTTTCATTGTCGGCAAACAGTTGTTAGTACCTTTATTTTACTAATAAAAACAAAAATAAAAAACAAATGCACTCGTATATGACTAAAACGTGGTTTGTGTTATTTGCGATGGTAGAGTTTCGTGATAATGGATTGTTACTAGAGAAAGAGAGAGTAATTAGCAATTGTTTGTTATGAGAGAAAGATAATATTTTTGTTTTACGTAATATATTAAATTTATTGGAAAAAGTGCAAAAAAATAAGAATTTATTGGTGGATTAAAATGAGGGTATAATAGGAAGATAACGTGCAAAAATACATTTCCTTAATTTGGTGCTATCTTTCTAAAAAGACAATTAAAAAGAAACGGAGGGAGTATATGTTATAAATTTTCAATCCAACAATGGATTTTGTAAAATTAATTTGTATTCGTCAAAATATTAATGAATGGTATAACATTACTCTAATATTACACCAGTGTAATTTAATCTCTTTCCTATATATACTTATGGTATTAAATAAGTATATATGTCGTTCATGTGATCTTAGCTCAGGCTCAGTTGATAAAGACGTTACATTATACATGCATGGGCAGGATTTTTTGAGCCCCGGACACCCCACTTATTTACCTTAACGATGAAATTTCAAACTATTAAACCACTTGACAAAAATAAATTAATAAATATATATATCATGCATATATTAAATTTAACATTATTTTATTATTATTAGATAAATTTGGAGTGTTTATGTGTCGAATTCACCTAAAAAAATCAATTTATTTAAAAAGTCGAATTTGATAACCTTAGATCTTCGTTGAGGTCTGCTTTTTGTATCTATCATTTTTGGTGGTTAATCATTGTCTCATTGGTCTTAGGATCTTCTTACGGCGGTGGATTACAGATGTTTAGCTATTGTGTGCCTTCTTGCATAGATTGTACTTCTACTAGTGTCCAGGCCCGTGCACTGCACGGTGCTTTTAATATACCTGGTGGTTTTATTTGAAATTAGAATTGATGGGCTAGAAGATTAACCATTAAGAGGATTAACACTACCAAATTGAATGAGTTGATATAAGATTGCGTAATTAACAGAAATAAGAAAGTTCAATATATCTAAACTAGGACAAAGAAAATCAAACACACCCACCTCTGCATTGTTCTTAAACTTAAATAGTAACAATAAGAATAAATCGACAACACCAGAAATACAAAACCACACCACACCAATACATAAATAACTTATATATAAATACATTCACTGGTTTAATTTAAAAACATAAGCAAGATTGCTACGATCAGAAGTTGCAAATTTGAAACATAACAAATCACCAACAACAAATTCCCCCGTCACGCAGAAATTGTCCCAGCCAATCCCAATTGAAGTAGTTCTAAAGGGCTTGTCCGTGCGAGTAATATCAAAAGTATTCATTGTACCATTATCGCAACAAACTATAATGTACTTAAAAGCATTGCTTCTGAGGTATATCCTTCAAATGAATCAAAAACATTCTGCAAACAGCAATTATGCAATTGATTAAATTATAAACAAAATATATACATTGAGGAGCATAATATAATAAAATTCAGACGCTCACCAAGAAAGGTTTGGTAATATTGTCAGCAGTAACATCAACGTAACACTCAATTGTATGGTCAAACTTGATAAAACGACTATGGTACATTGGAATGTGACAATGACATTCAAGAGGTCTGCTGCACATCAAACCAAACACACCCTTGCCATAAAAAAGATTTATTTAAAAATTTGAATTTGATAACCTTAGATCTTCGTTGAGGTCCGATTAATTGGAGGTCTGCTTTCTGTATCTATCATTTTTGGTGGTTGATCATTGTCTCATTGGTCTTAGGATCTTTTCACAGCGGTGGATTAGAGATGTTTAGCTATTGTGTGCCTTCTTGCATAGATTGTACTTCTATTACCCCTTTGTACTTTGAAAATTTCTCTTTTCTTATTGCAGTATTTATATAATATATTTTGTCATTTAAAGAAAAAGATAATCTTGTTCTAGATTATTCAAATGAGATAATTCAGATTTCTTACAATTTAGGTTGAGATATTGCATTCAAATTCTTCTAAGAGAAAGTAAGTGTTAAATCTTTGAGTAGACTCGTAAAATTAGTTTGTGTAGAAAATAATTAGTCAAAAGAATCTTTAAGCAATACTCAAAATTTTGAACCAAATAATAATATATCATTTTTTTTACTCACTTTTGCTTAAACAACTAGAAATGAAAGATATAATTAGAAAGGTGAATAATTGATGAGTTGAAATATGTCTGCAATTGAGATGACTTACCAATATGATGCAAGAGTACTTCCACTACACATCCATGACTAGTACTTGTTAGTGAGTGATTCAGTGCATGCTAAAGCCAAAGCTAGCCTTGACAAATATGAAACTGACACAATATATATATATATGTACTCCGTGATTTTACATATTCAATTCCCAAGCTAGCTTCAATTTTCATTGATCCTCAAATGCAAACCACTTGGAACATGTCCATATATACTTCAAATTTCTTAATATAATTAACTCCTAGATACATATTATTAATTAATATTCAATGTAGCTAGCTAGTAACAAACAAGGATAAAGCTGGTGGTCATGGGAACACAAATTATTTGTAACCCCTTCCCCAAACCAAGAATACATTTGGCTTAAGAATTTGCATATATCAAGTAAATACAATTCATAAATCTTGGGATTTTTTTTAAAAAATAAAATAGTACTTAAAAAGTATGTAGGAAACTATCTAAAAATATTTAAAGTACACTTTGTAAGAAAATATTTATAGACATAAGCTAGTTAAAGTATAAACTAAAACTATCTTCTTCTTTTTTCAATGACAATTATATAATATATAAATATAAAAAACGAACAAAAGTTACACTCTACTAAAATCCAATAATCTTTAAAGTAAGATAGTAAAACAAACGGCATGGTAAAAATACATTTGGTAGAGTAAGCATGTATATCATTTTTATACTAGCTAGAGCATATATACTTTAATTAGCACATATAGTTTTATTATACTAGTATTTTATTTATCTATTAGACTAGTATTGTATCAGATTATTAGATACAATACTAATCTAATAACTTTAATTTGTTCAACCAACTTCATGACATTGTATACCAATAATCTTTCTATATATACTCTCTCACTCATTTTTTTTTCTGCGAACATGAGAGGATCATATTGAGAAAATACAATAAGGTTGTGAAGGTTGAGTAATTGGTGAATTTTATTACGTTCTTTTTCGAAAGTGATTTTTGGGTAAATCTCTTATAGGTCTCCTTGCACATAGGTCGTGGAACTCTATTTATCAGGGTAGATAACTTTTTTCGTTTTGTTTCGCCTTCTTATTACGGTTGAGTTTTCTTTAATCTTATCATTTTTTCTGAGCCTTGTATTTTCTTGTTGTCTTCTTTGTAGTGGTAAGAGTACTCCTTATACGTTTTCTACTTATATAATTTATTTGTCATTAAAAAAAAAAACCCAAATCCGTGACACCTCTCTTTGCTCTCATTAATTCGGGCATATCTTGTGCTCGAGTGAGTTTATCTAACATGTTTAGCCATTCAGAAAGAAAAAAAAAGAGAGAGAAAACCACTCAATGTGTATATATAATCAAGTAAATATAAGTGTATGAAACTTGATTGAGATGATTATAAATCTTTCTTAAACAAATTATACTAATCAAATTAACAAAAATCTAAGTATAAAGTTATATATATCCTCTTCACAATATCAACTCTATATCCAACTCTTCTAAAATTTCCCTTCAAATTCATCTCTCTACCTCACTTTTCCCTTCAATATCCAACATTCCTAAATGCAAAAATAAACAGAAAGAGCATTATTACTCAAACATTAATTATTTTCCCTCTCAATCCTGTATTTATAAATTTATTCCCTCTAGATCGGATAAGGTGATATTTCCATGTATATATATATATAATAAATTAATTAAGAAAATGAAAAAGACACCATTATTACTCTTCAGTTAGTATTTCTGTTGTAAAAAGAATATTCATTATAGATCTATGAAGTCAGCACATAAAGAACCTAACAATAACAGCCACACACACAACTCAGTCACCAAATTAGCTTATATTCCATAACCTAGGAATATTGTCTGCAAATGCAAAACATCTAATTACTGCATAAATAATATTTTAAACAAACACAAGTTACATACATATATAAAAATAAAAAAATAAAAATAAAACCCACCTGAAAGAAAGTATCAAAGAGAGTGTCCTTGATCTCATCATATAGAGACAGTTTCTGAATATTTTTGCATTCTTCTCTTTTATAAAGTCATTTATGGCTGATGCAGCATCATCAAGATTCTCACTTCAAAAGATTAATGGATTATTAGCATGAGAGAACTTAATTTCCACTACATCATTCATATGTGAATCTTGATGATGCTACATCTGCAAATAACGACTGTGATGATCAATCTTCAAACTCTCCACCATAGCAATATCATTGATTAATATTTTATTTTCAATCTCATCTTTAGCTTATAATGGCTAAAAAGTCTTATAGACTATAATTAAAAAGAAAGAGCAACATCAAATAAATAATATATAAAAAAGAAAGAACTAAAGAAGGGTTCAAGAAAAATTTAGATTTTATATATGTAGAAAAAGTTGAGATTTATATATGTGGACAAGGCCACGAGGAGAAGCTGATGTGGCATGCTATTAGTGGTTAGATTAAGCTTAACACACGAGGGTCTTTGAAAGGAATCTACTCATTTGAACTCAATTCATACCTCAACTCAACAACAAAACAAAAAGCCAAAACAAATCCCCAATATTTTATAAATAATCAAAAAAAAAATTGGATAGATCAACTTCTTTAATTATAAAGAACAACAAAAGTATGCTTTTAAAACCTTCAAAGATAACCTAAAAAAACCGGATTCAGAGTTAGTTAACCATCAGGTTGTTCGCTATTCGCGATACAATTTAGATCAGTTTTAAGACAAATACTCATCTAATTCAAATCCTTTTATAAAAGGGATTTAAAAATTAAAGGCGAAAAATTTCAAGAAAATTCTAAGGTAACCTAAAAAACATGCTTTTTAAAAGGTTAAAAAAAATCTGATTTCACCAGGGTTTTTCCGATGCAGTTTAAATCAATTTTAGGACAAATTTCTCATCTGATCCAAAAAAAATTATAGATGGGATTTAGAAATTAAAGGCAAAAAATAAAAAAAAATAAAAAAACTCTAAGGTAAGAATCAAAACCAAACATTGATACCTTAAGGGAAAATTTATAGAAAGAAGTTAAGGGAAAAACCTAGGTAGAAAAATCCTTATAGAAAGAAGGAGTGTTCTAAGAAATAGAGATATTTATAAGTACGTAAGGTTTTGAAATAGATCATATAAGATAATAAATATAAAATATATTAAATATACATGTGTTCATCTATAGCAAAATGTTTGAGATCTATCTAACCAAAGGTGAAAAAGAGAAGAAAAAAAAAGAAAGAAAGAAAGAAGAGAGAGAGAAGAAAGTATGATTTTGAAATATGGAAACAGTAGATGGAGGTTGGGCTCAAATATATAGAGAAACAAACGCCTCTATGTGTTGGTTGAAAAAATACTCTCTCCGTTACAAAATATAAGCAAAAGATAGTCAACAAAAATGAATGTATTTAGTCTTAATTTTGAACCAAATACATCAACTTTGTTTGACTCGGTTTTACTTATATTTTGTAACGGAAGGAGTATATTGCTAGCTTGTGTAATTGGTTGGTTTAATTTTTATTTTTCTTTATTCATATTGGTTGGACTTAGCTGTATATATAGTACTGTACTAAATGTTATACATGTGGCCAGATACACATTTTAATCTTTACCAAACCCTAATTTTAATGGCATCATTGCGTCAAAATAAAATTAATGCCATCATGAGCATCTAGCTCATTTTCCTCATGGTGTGGATCACCACGTGTGTGTTTTATTTATGGCTGAACTTTATCAATCATCATATATTTTATATATTCGAAGTTTAGTTCAATTGAAAGAATATTACATTATATATATAGAAAATTAGGGTTTGAATTTTAATCATCTCATTTATCCATCTTAAAAATAGAATTCTAGTCATTAGACTAGACTATTTGACAAAAAAAACATTTTACATTATTTTACATTAAGTTTCGTAAATGCAATTTGTATGAGGCATGGAAAAATAGTTTGGGCATGTTGGGCCGGTCTGATTAGTTTGCAATTTTTTGTTTATAGCGGGTTGAAATTTTGAATCTATCATTAGTATTGTCTCATCCTGTTTAACCCGCTAAAAAAGTGGGATGGTGACAAGGCGGGCTGACTCATCGGACATAGTAGTAATGAAAATATATTGAGAAAGAAATGTATAAACAACTTATGTATAAGTTACAAATAACTTTTAAAATTTTCTCTTATATATTTGATTCATAAAATAGAGAGAGGGAGAAAAAAAACTTTTTTAATATTATGACGAGTAATTTTTTAAGTTATTCATATTACTCTAGTTTTATGACTATAAACTCATGTTTCTAATATTTTTTGAATAGGTGAACTCATTAACTTTTTCTTTTTTTGTATTGTTGGCTTAATCTAGATATGTTATGATGTATTATGAACTTTTGAATCATAATATTTATAGACTTGATATATACATATTTTTGTTAAGTAAAATGTTCTTTAATTTAATTATTTTTACATTATTATATTTGTGATTTCTTTAACTAATCAATTTTAATTTAAAAATAGGCATGGTACCTCACCAACCTGTCGGTCCACCATAAAACATGGCTGAGTGAGATATTCAATCCAGTACCTCTAGTTGACCCGCTCTGCATCGCTTTTCATTGGTTGGTGGCGGGGCGGGTTGTTAGCCCGTTTTTCCATCCTAGTTTTTAAGGCAGTAAAATTTTCGTAAAGATATTTGATCTATTTCATATTTGAATTTGCAATTTTTACTTCCATGCACTTAGTGAGCTTCATATAAATTAAAAATATATATAAATAAAAGAGAAAATAACATTTTTACTGAATTATATAAAAGAGGGGATCTCGATACTTTAACCTTACAAAATAAAGAAAAGCAAATAGAAAAAAATATGAGAAAAAAGACTCGTCTAGGCTACAAAGTAAATACCATACATAGGAGACAAACATATTTAATATCACCTTAAAATTAAAATTAATTGTGTCAATTATTTTGAGATAAATTTCTTTTGCAAATATATAAGTCAATTACTATGAGATAGCGCGTATATTTTTAAAATTTCAAATAACAAACTAGGCAAAAAAATTATGTATATATGGTTGTAGATCTTTATTTGATATTTTAAAGTCACAATTAGGGAAGGCCCACGGTACTCATGAATTGACAAGATTCCTTATATTCAAATATATATCTCTCAAAAAATGTGGTGTAAGCTCAACTCTTTAGCCTTTAAATCATCAAGTAATTAACACTTTAAAATCCTATATTAAAAATAGTCTTAGGTAGTGAGTTGGGGATGCCAATTGCCAAAAATAATAATTGCAAAAAAAGTGACCATTTGATATATGAGAGTGGTATTATGGATAAGATTGTTTTTAAAACAAAGCAATAAGAAATATTAAAGTACTTGTTTTAGGCCATTTTGTTGGCTTTTCTGCAGCTCTTTAGTTTCTAGTTCTATTTTGGTGAGCCTTGTTTTAGTATCTTTAGTTGGCCTTCGTGATACTTTGGTTCATCATTGTATTGGCTTGGAATATCTCTTATACTTTTTCTTTTCCTTTTTTTCCCTTGCATTTGAACATTTTTTATTACTTATATTTTGTTTATTTTGTTCATTATACATTTTAGACATTTTTTTTTATCTTAACACCTCTGATTTATAAAAAAAAAAATCTGATAATCTAAAGTTTGATTGAGAGTTAAATAAAATCTTATAAAAAATTGTTTCACATATGATATATTTCAGTCATATTGTTTCTAATTTAACATACACGACTTTATCTGGTCTCATATATAAGCAAATTTACAAAACAATTATTCCTTTAAGAAAAATGTCTAAATGCATTTAAGTCATACACTTTTCTAATTTTATCCCTATTTTTGATTTAGAAACCGTTAAAAACATGAGAATATGGAAAAAAAAATATGGATGTATTTGAAAAAGTGACATTTATTGTAATGATTAGAAGTTACTTTTGCTTATATTTAAAACTTTCAATTTTTTTATTTTGTTGCTTATATATGAGACCGAATGAAGTACTTATTATTTCTTATTCATCCCTTCGAGGAATGTTGAAGTTGAACACGAGTCAAAAACACCATAAACATGTCAACAAGGATTTTCGAGAGGACCGAATTCGAGTTCAAAATTACTTATCAAAGCAAAGTAATTGTACAAAAAACCACGTTATAATTAGATATAATCAAAAGAAAGCAGAACAAAACTAGTGACATGTGTACGTAATTATAGTTGTATGTTGTTCCAACCCAAATGTCAAGAGTTAGCTAGAATTTTACAAGTTGTTTAATATAGACCTCTTAAAAAATGCCTATAGATAGACTTTTATTATCTTCAATAGAAAAAGAATTTTGTAATAATAAAAAATGAAGAACAAATATATTTTTAATATGTTACTAAATTTTATAAAAAATAGTAAGGTTTATCATTGGATCAGGTCCATACACTACAACAAAAATGTGTTTTAGCTTCAAATTTTTAGCGTCTGCCCCGACACAGACGCTAATAGCGTTAGACTTACGTCTGTTCTGCAGACGCTAATGTTTTTATCCATTTAATTTTTATTTTAAAAGACACATTGAGTTTAGTGTCTGCCTAGACAGACGCTAAAACAAAGCTAAATAAAAACAAAATTATAATATATATTAGCTTCCGCTCTTGTTAGACTCAAATGATTTTTTAATATCAAATTTTATTAATGAACAGTGTAGCGTCTGCTTTGGCAGACTCTAAATTGACATTAAAATTAAATTAAAAATACTACATATTTATTAAGCGCAAAAAAAAAATCCCAAATTTTCATTTTCCCACTTTTTTTTTCTTCATTCCCACCTCAACAATATTATATCCTTTAATTTATTATTTCTTAAAATTGTTTTCCTTTTCTAATCCCAAATACACAGAAACATTGAGAAACAAAACCTAAAAACGCAAAGCAAAACAAAACATGATGCTGATGCTCGCGATTCCACCGTTGTTCCTTTTCTACTAATCCACCGTTGTTCTCGCGATTCCAACGCAGAAGCACCTCAATCACTCCGCTGTTCTCGCGATTGAAGCACCTTACTAATCCACCGTCCGTCGAAGCACCTCAATCACTCCGCCGTTTCCACTGTTCTCGCGATTCCAAGGTAAGTAACTTCCTCTTCACAATTTTATAAAGAAAGGGTAATTTTTTGTTATGTTTGTTTTAAATTTGTATGTGTTTTTTGAATTGGAGAGTAATTATATGATTTTTGTTATTTGTTGTTGTTTGTGAAAAGTAAATGATAATAGAATTTTAAAAATGAAGGCTTTACTGTGGTTTGTGAAGTATAGTTTGCGTGTTTGCTGTAGGTTCTTGGGCCTGTGATTGTTTCTGTTTCCTGCTAGTGGTGTATTTAGCCTTGCCTTTGTACTTTATTTGTTTTCTTTGTTCTGCTATTGGTGTGTAATGCTGTAACTTTTGTTTCCCTTGCCTCTAAGCACTTCTTGTGCTTGGTTGTGCTTAATATATTCAAATAGTGTTGTGCTTGGTTGTACTAAAATTAACATTCAAATAGTGTAGGAAGTGGAATACAAGTTAGATTATGAGACATAGAAAGAAAACTAGAAATACCATTTTTCTTGCTTATGGTAGTAATGCTGCAATGTTTATGTTGGACTAATAAATCCAAATGTTATGATAGTATAAATTCTTCTCCCCTTGTAATGATGTTGTACTTATAAGACAAGAAAATTGGGCATATACATTAGTTTTAAGTTTGTGCGAAAATGCTTAAAATTGGGACTGGTTTGATGTATTTTTATGCATAAAAATGGGGCTGGTTTGCTTTACTTTCTGCATAAAAAGAATGAGATTGATTTGCTGAATTTTTCTGCATAAAATAGGACTGATTGACAATATTTTTTCTGCATTAAAATGGGACTGGATTGCTGCATTTCCTGCATAAAAATAAGGGACTGGTTTGCTTTATTTTTTGCATAAAGAATAGGACTGGTTGCTGTATTTTTCTGCATTAAAATAGAATTGGTTTTTCTTTATTTTCTGCATAATTCAGCATGTTAAATGCTGCTCCAACTCAGTATAAATTTTAATAATGATACGTATGACCCAAAATAGAACACAAGACACAAGGATGGCCTACACAATTCAAAATGTGCTACTTGGCAGTCAATGTCATGATAATATTATAAGAAAATCAAGAGATTTTGGCTGTGAAAATGACAATAATAATATATATGATCTTTTTTGTTGCATTACAATATGCTAGGTTGATAGAGATTGAAATTTTTTATCTTACTTATCTAAATTTTCAAAAAGCTAGCCAATCCAATTTGAATTTTTAAACTGTCGTGTGAAATGAAGAAGGACATTTGTGAGTTGTTATTATACTCTCAATTTATGCTTTGTTTATTTTGCTATACTATATTTTTTATTTCATGATGATGTAAGAGTAGTACATGTAAACCAGATTTTTTTCATGCATATCATGATGATTTGGTAACAAAAACATGTTATTCTATTATGTAAGTTTTGAAAGATCTCAACTTCAATTTGAGCTTGACTATTTTGTAATCATGACCATGCTTCGGTAATCCATCTCAAACTTAAATAGCTACAGTTATATATATTCTTTTTGTAGTTTACTTTCACCTGAAGTTTATTTGTTATGTGATTCCGTTGTTAGCTTATGAGTTGATACAATAATTTTGTGTTCATGTATTAATCTTAAAATAGAAAATTTCAGCCATGACTTGTTTAATACATTAGTTATGTAGATCAATTTGCTATGTTGTTTTTAAATTCTGAGATATCCCTGGTGGTTGTCCAACATCCCTAATGATTGATAATTTCATTTCTTTCATGTAGAAAATGAATCGTAGTTGGATGTATGATAGAGTAAATAGTAATAGGTTAGGTTTGAAAGATAGCTTTCTTAGTGGAGTTGGAGAGTTTGTTAACAAGGCTATGGAACAAGCACAATTTTTAAACCACGGAGTGATAAGATGTCCATGTGTAAACTGCAAGTGCATTGACTTGAAGACGCCTAGAGAGGTCAAACATCACTTGTACAAATATGGTTTTTTGCCAAATTATTATATATGGACTGAACATGGAGAAGAAGATCAAGACGTAGACCTTGGTGGTCATTTTAGCGGTGGTGAGGATGTTGGAGTTGAAGATCAGTTTGAAGCAATGAATGAGATGATTAATGATGCTTTTAGGCCATTTTCCAATGTCTTGAATGTGAATGCTAATATGGATAATGAGACACCTAGTGACGGTGAGGTACCCAATGAACAAGCTCAACAATTTTACAATAAATTGATCTCTGCAAACCAACCCATCTATGAGGGAGCTGCTGAATCCAAATTATCTATTTCTGTTAAGCTTTTGGCTGCTATGTCTAATTGGCACGTCCCTCAAAAGTGCATAGATCATTTTGCTCAAATGCTTGTTGACGTTTGTCCAACAAAACAATGTTTACCCCAAAACCATTATCAAGCAACGAAGTTGGTGTCTACATTAGGGTTGGAGGTTGAAAAGATTGATTGTTGTACAAATGGATGCTTATTATATTATAAAGAAGACATCCATTTAACTGAGTGTAGAGTTTGTCAAGCTCCTAGGTATGTTCCTCGAAGGAAAGGAATGGGAAATCACAAAGATGTGCCACAGAAGAGAATGTTCTATTTTCCAATCATTCCTAGATTACAAAGATTGTATGCCTCGAAGGAATCTGCATCTCAAATGAGATGGCATCGCAATAACATAAGCAATCCAAACATTTTGCGTCATCCATCTGATGGAAAAGCATGGAAACACTTCGATGAAGTTTATCCTGATTTTGCTCTTGAATCAAGAAATGTAAGATTGGGTTTATGTTCTGATGGGTTTACCCCTTACACCCAAGCCTCTAGTTCTCCATATTCATGTTGGCCGATAATAGTCACACCGTACAATCTTCCTCCTGAAATGTGTATGACCAAACCATACATGTTTTTGACTTGTCTTGTACCTGGACCATCTAACCCGAAAGCTAAGATAGATGTCTACTTGCAACCGTTGATTGATGATTTGCAACGTTTGTGGAAAGATGGTATTCTTACATATGATATATCTTCAAAAGAGAACTTTGTAATGAGAGCATATTTAATGTGGACAATCAACGATTTTCCAGCATATGGTATGTTATCTGGATGGATGACGCAAGGTAAATTAGCATGCCCTTATTGCATGGAGGACACAAAAGCTTTCACCTTAGAATGTGGTGGCAAAAATTCATGGTTTGATTGTCATCGCCGTTTTTTACCAACAAATCATTCATTTAGAAGAAGTAAAAGAAGCTTTATAAAAAACAATGATGAGAAAGACGGTCCACCTAAGATGTTGTCTGGAAATGATGTATGGGAAGCTGTTTGTGATTATCCAAAAGTGACAGACGTTGGTTGGGGCAACAAAATTCTAGGGTATGGACAACTTCATAATTGGACCAAGAGAAGTATATTTTGGGATTTGCCATACTGGAAAGACAACTTGTTGCGGCACAACCTTGATGTGATGCACATAGAGAAGAATTTCTTTGATAATGTATTTAACACTGTCATGAATGTTAAAGGAAAAACAAAGGACAATGATAAGGCGAGAAAGGATTTAGCTAAATTGTGTGTACGTGGGGATTTAGAGATGCAACCTTTGCCTAACGGAAAGTTGGCTAAGCCAAAGGCAACATATTCTTTAACATCTGAAGAGGCAAAGTTAGTATGTAAATGGATTAAGGAACTAAAAATGCCTGATGGCTATGCCTCAAACCTTTCCAGGTGTGCTGATGTCACCAAGGGTAAGATGACCGGGATGAAAAGCCATGATTGCCATATATTCATGGAGTGTTTACTTCCAATTGCTTTTCGTTCTTTGCCAACCGAGATATGGAAGCCACTTACAGAATTAAGTTGTTTCTTTAAAGACTTGTGTTGCAATACATTGAAGTTGGAAGACTTGGTCAGGATGGAAAAAAATATTCCCATCATCATATGCAAGCTAGAAAGAATTTTTCCACCAGGTTTCTTTGACTCAATGGAACATATCCCGATTCATTTACCTAATGAAGCAATCCTTGGTGGTCCAGTACAATACCGTTGGATGTATCCATTTGAAAGGTAATTGAGGTGTAATTTTTGTTTAAGTATATACATTTTATTTTATAAATATTTTTAGCAACACAACATCATTTTACGTGTAGATTGATGGGTGACTCGAAGCGTTCAGTGAAAAATAAAGCTAGGGTTGAAGGTTCCATATGCACTAGCTACTTGCACCGTGAAACTACATATTTTTGCTCTCACTATTTCAAGACCTTTAATTTGTTGACAAGTACAAGTTTAAGAAACAATCCTCAATCAAATCATGAGAATGTCCAACCAACACTTTCACTTTTGAGCAAATGTGGTCGTCCTAGTGGGAAGTCTCAAGTCTATTGGTTGCTTGACGAGGAATGGAAATCTGCTCATGTGCATGTCCTAATCAATTGCGATGAGGTTAAACCATATCTGGAGTAAGTTTTTTTTGTTAAAACATTGTTTACATTCTCAACCCATTGCATGTATATACTCATCAGTTTTATGGTTGATGTCAGAGCGTTCCTACATTATCATTCTATCGACGAGCAAGATGCTTCTAGTCTTATACACGACGAGTTTCCCAATTGGCTAAAGACATATGTAAGTGTAATTCTCACTATTGATGTAGTTAGCTAATAAAAACCCTCTAAGTTTAGGTGTAACTTTTGTGTAGGTGCAAGATCAAAGAAATGACACGATCAACCCATACGTGAAGGCATTATCTTGCGGTCCTTGTTCAAAGGCAACATCATGGCATATGTACTTTGTTAATGGGTACAAGTTTCACACTCAAGATTGGAGTCATGGTAAAAAGACCACTAATTGTGGGGTGCATGTTAAAGGTCTTACAAATGGAGGAGAAGACGATTATTATGGCATCATCCAAAATATCTTGCAATTGGAATACAATGACTTTGACGATAAGATTACCCTATTTCATTGTGAATGGTTTGATCCAACAAAGAATAGTGGCACAAGGGTTCAAAAGCAATACAATATTGTTGACATTAAGATGAATAAACGGTATCGTCAATATGATCCGTTCCTTCTTGCACAAAAAGCAAGACAAGTGTACTATGTTGCTTATCCAGAAATGTGTAGAGACTTGCGTGGATGGTGTGCGGCAATCACCACCAAACCAAGGGGTCATGTGGAGATAGACAACATTGATGATGAAATGCCTTATCAATCTAATGAAATGTCGCCAATTGTTCCTATTACAGAAGTTGAACAACTACGAGGTTTAGCCGATGGAACAATAATTGAGGAGGTTGAGCCAATTAGCTTAAGAACCGGTGGCTCAAAATTAAGAAGAAAATGATGCTAATTAGCTTAAGTCACTAGTTTAGAAATTATGATGATGTTTTAGCTTATAAGATCCTAAATTGTATGTTGCTTTTTGCGTAACAAACGATAAATGAATGCTTTTATGGTTGTATTGATGTTGCATGTGAATCTGATTTTTACTTAATATGTTGCATTTACTTTTGTTAAACTAATGTAAGTTATATTATATTTTTTTCCTAGATTTTCAATGACAGGACGAGGCCGTGACACTCAAGGGAAAAAAGCAACTAACAAGAATCGTTTGCGGGTTATGCCGCCAGGTTCTCTTGCCATAGCCAATAATCGGAAGCGCCAATAGAAAAAACCTTCTGCAGCCCAAAGAGCAGTGACTGCAATTCAGAAAGTGCCCTCTGCAGTCCAGAAAGAACAATCAGTTAAGGCTGCAACACCAGTTCAAGAACCACCTTCTCAGGCTGCAACACTGGTTCAGGCACCACCTTCTCAGGCTGCAGCACCGGTTAATACGCCACCACCTGTAAGACCTTGTATTTTAATTAATTAGAAACTATGATTCTTATCTATTCTATTATTTATTTAATTCAATTGTTCTCACTGATTGGTTTAGTTGACTAATATAGGAAAATTAGTCCAAGGGAAATTAAAGTATATTAAACTTAATGTATGAACAACTATGACTAATATTGTGGTGTTGTTGCTATTATATTATCTTATAATTAAGTGCGTGCAAGAAATGGAAAATGCATGAAAGTATGAAACTCATGTGAATATGTAAGGATGAATGATGATGGTATATTTATAAAGAACATCGTATTAAAATCCATTTCATTTCCACAAATTTTCTGGTTTCAAAGAGTATTTATATTCTACTGAAATGACTGTCATTAATTCATACATGATACTAATTGATTCAGTAAAAGTTCATTTAAAATCAATTATTTCTGCTGTTCGCTGCTCTGTTTTTGTGTTTGTTTCTGCTGTTCGCTGATCAATATATAAGCCAAGTTTTATGCTGTTTGTTGCTGTTGTTCGCTGCTCTGTTTGCGCATATATGTATATATTCTGTTGCTTTCTGTGTGGTGCTTTCTGCTGTCCTCCTATTGTTCCAGGTGTAACTTTTGTTTGTGCTGTTGTTTCTATGCTACACCACCAATCCAGACTACTACTTCAAGAGGTTGATGGATCAAAAAGGATTGAAATATGGAAGGATGTTTCCGGGGGTAAGTCTCGTGGAGGGTGTTACGGTGTTGGACACTTGGCTCCCAGAGCTGAAGCTGCTGCAGCAAATGCGAATTTCAAATCATTGGAAACGAAGCTTGAAGAATTCCAAAGACGCATGATGGCTTTCGAGTCGGGTTCTTGTAGTGGTCATTCTCGTCAGAGTTCTCATCCTCATTATGATAATGAATTGGATGACCAATCGGTTGATGAAGAGGAAGATGATGGACTTTGATGGTTGTAGACTTTGTGAGTTATTTTGATGGTTATATAGACTTTGTGGGTTATTTGGATGAATTGATATTGATGGTAAGTTAGGACTATTTTGATGGGTTATATATTTTGTGGCATATTTTGGTGGGTTATATATTAGTGGGTTATATTTTGATTGATGGTAAGTTAGGACTATTTTGATGGGTTATATATTTTGTGGGATATTTTGGTGGATTATATATTAGTGGGTTATATTTTGATGGATGTAGACCTTTTTTGTTGACATTATATATGGTTATATATTAGAAATAGAAGGTCCAGTAAAGACTCCTTCATTTATATTTTAGATGCACTAATATTAATTGTTTGTTGAATTTCCATCAGCTAAAATGCTATTTTAAAAAAAAATATATATATATTAGCGTCTGCTTTTAGTAGACACTATATTATTCAAAAAAGAATTTATAGCTTCTAACAAAAGCAGATGCTAATAATAGCGTCTGCTTTTAGTTGACACTACATTGTTCAAAAACTAAACTATAGCATCTAACAAAAACAGACGCTAATATTGGGTAGTAGCGTCTGCCTTATATGCATGTCAACAGCTTCACCCTAGCATCTAACAAGACAGACGCTAAAGTAGCGTCTACTAGACGCAACTGTTAGCTTCAAGCATTTAAGCGTCCACCACGACACAGACTCTAAGTAGACGCTAAATGGTTGTAGCGTCCGCTTTTTGGTATTTAGCGTCTGTTTTAGGCAGACGCTCCAAAGCAGTTTTCTTGTAGTGATAATTGATGCCTCAGATTTTATTGATCAATAATTGGATATTGATCTTTTGAGAATAGCATGGACCTCTTTATTATTTTGCATCTACTTTGTACCTTGTGAGAGGTTTGTTGTGACACAAATAGTAAGAGCATCTCCAATGATGATACTACTTTGGATATCATAAATTATTAAAAAGTGGTTTTACAATGTCATGTAATAATTATACAATTCATATATAATTTGTTCCAATAGTGATACCACTTTGGGTATCATACATTATTAGCAAATGATTCATTCTTTTTAATTTTATATACAAAAAAAAAATATTAAATTGATGATACGGTACCTTAAGTAAGGTACCGTATCATCAATTTTGATACTCTCTGTGCCACGTCATGGAACTCCAATAATATAAAAAAATAATATACGGATCATTAGTCTATAAAATTCTCTATGATACCCTTATTGGAGATGCTCTAAGCATGTTGAAGAAGCTCATCCTTATGCATACATAGTTACACACCATCCCAATAAGAGATATTCGGACACAGATTGTCTGTTGTAACTGTTTCATGCAGTTACATGCAGTAAACAAGCCCAGTTGTATAAAATAGATTGGTCGATTCATATTGCATTTTAATAAAATCAGTATAAACTAATCTCAACCATTAATATTAAATCAGACAATCCTGATTAAAAACAGTGTGAATCCACGTGGAAACTTTATGTCAGGAAATCTTATTCCATATATGTCACATGTAAGTTCAGTTAGGTACACTCAAAGATTGACATCATCTCACACTAAGTTTCTTGTTGTCATATATATATTAATGCTTTTTATTTGCAATTTCTTGGTCCACAATTCTCCTTTTGGTTTTGTCAATTCAAGTTGTGTATAAATGTAGATGTGGGAACATATGTTATCGGTTTGATTACAGATTTTTTTTAAAAATGTGTTTGTAAAATTGGTTGGACACTCTGGTTTTGGGGGCCACACATCTTACTCATTGTGTCCAATCTCTAGACATCAAGTGTGTATTTGGTTCCACTTCTAGAGCAGCCAAAATTGATTTTGGAAGTGTAGAATTGATTCTGACTTGTTTGGTTTCTCAAAAGTAGAATTGATTCTTTTTCCAGAATTGATTCTACTTGAAACTATAAATCGTAGCTTCTGATTCTAGAATTAATTTTTACACTTAAAATTTTTGTTCAACTCACTTTTACATGAATATATCCAAACATAAACCACTTTAACTTAAAATCAATTTTGGCCAGAATCAATTTTACAGAATCAATTTTATCAAAATCAATTCTCGTCATCGCAGAACCAAACATACACTAAGCATGCATAGGGCTCCAAACTAGAGCTTGGGACCTAAGCCATCAACCGAACAGGTTTTGTAAGTTCTCAATTTCAGCCAAATATATTGTCACGCATGAATCATTAATTTTTTGGGTAGATAAAAAAAAATTATTGGAAATGCACACATAAAATAGCAGAACTTGATTCGAATTCCGATCATGACATCATTAATTTTTGGGTAAAATGGTGTTTACCCCCCTGCAATATAGGCGACTTCTGCATTACCCCCCTAGCAAAATTTTCGTTTAGATTCCCCATTTACAAAACTTGGTTTTCTAGATTCCCCCCTCCAAGACACTATGTGGCAGCTGACAGTGCAAGAATCTCCACGTGGCTACACGTGTCAGCTGCCACGTAGAAATTTTTTTTTTTTTTAAAAATGCCACGTGGCATCTGCCTTTTTTTTTTTTTACTGAAAACTATTAAATTAATGTTTTTTTTAATCTATTAATTATAATTATTTGTTTTTCTGCATTCTCACTTCTTCATCTCCATCGAACCTCCCTCTTCTCTATCACACAAAAATTCAAAATTCAATTTTCTTCATCTTCTTCCATCAAGTTGGTTCGATCTTTTCTTCCATTCCTTATATTCTTCACCATCCTTTCCATCTATTTCTATATTTTGCTGCATCTGTGCTAATCAATTTTCAATTTTATTTGGGATTAGGGTTCTTGAAAATATGGGAGGTAGCAAGTGTTCTTCGTATGCAAATTCAAGTGGTGGTGGCAACAACTTCAATTTACCCAGATGTGGGTGTAACACTCCTATGAAATTGTTGATTTCAAACACGGGTCTTAATCCCAAGAGAAAATTTTGGAAGTGTAGAAATTCAATCAGTCCCTACCACATAAAAGAATCAGAATCTATCATGTGCTAAAGTGCTAAAGTACTACAACTTTTTCATTTTTCAAAAATAGAAACAACTTACCTTTCATCACCATTGACTGGTTCGTCAATCTTCTTTGTCGTCGCATCTTCCTTCACCGTTGCGTGCTTTGTCTTCGTGTTCGTCTTCACCGTTGCTTGCTTCGTTTTCGTTTTCGTCTTTGTCTTCTTCGTCGCCATGGAAATCGCAGTTCTCTCTTCTCTTGTTAGGGCAAGAGTGAAAATGAGAATGAAACCTTTCATTTTCTGATTGTTTTCTATTTCATTCATTTTTCAATTTTATTATTTATGTTTTCATTTAAATTTCAGAAAAACAAATAATTATAATTAATAGATTAAAAAAAAACATTAATTTAATAGTTTTCAGTAAAAAAAAAAAGGCAGATGCCACGTGGCATTTTTTAAAAAAAATAAATAAATTTCCTACGTGGCAGCTGACACGTGTAGCCACGTGGAGATTCTTGCACTGTCAGCTGCCACATAGTGTCTTGGAGGGGGGAATCTAGAAAACCAAGTTTTGTAAATGGGGAATCTAAACGAAAATTTTGCTAGGGGGGTAATGCAGAAGTCGCCTATATTGCAGGGGGGTAAACACCATTTTACCCTTAATTTTTTGGTAGTTCTAAATTGTGATTTGTAAGTCGCAACACAATTATTATTACATGTTTTAGTTTGCAGTTTTCATAATAGTATCGCAACCGCAACCGTAATTATAATAGTACATTTGTCCGCATTTTGTAATAACTAGCATCCAGACCCGTGCCAAGCACGGTAGAAATGCGTTTGTAGATTCATTGATTTATAAATAATATATTTTACTTTAAATTGAAAATTTTAATTGCTAATAGAAGAAAATTAATAACATTCTGTGATAAAAATAAAAATAACATTCTGTGACAAAAAGTAATTGTAAAATTTATGTAGTGTCATAGATTTTCTTTGGGAATATTTCTATTGTTCGTATTTGTTTTTAACAAATTGAAAACGTATCATAGTTGTTGTTTCTATTATTCTCCACTAAAAGAATTATAAAGTTGATGGAAAATAATTTCTCTATGGAACATATGGAAGAGACTTTGAGGTGGTTATGAATTACAAAAGAAAAAGTCATTGTATCAATCTATCAATAGAAATATAGACTACAATATAAATAACAAAAAAAAAAAATCCCCCTATTAACATTTAAGCATAAATATAGGTTCTCGTTGAAATAAAAAAAAGTCTCCGTATTAATATATGAATAATAATATAGACTATATAAAAATTATAAAATGAATTGTATTAATATATGAGTAAAAATATAGATCTAAGTATAAATTATAAGGAAAAAAAAAAAAAGAGTCGTCCTAGCCTTATTAATGCTTAAGTAGAAATATATGTTCCCGTAAAATTACAATAAAAAATAGGCCCGAGTATTGATGTATGAGTTGAAATATATGGCACGTAGAAATTAAAAAATAATAGGCTTTCGTATTAATATATGAGTAGAAATATAAACTACAGTAGAAATTACATAAATAAAATAGATCTCGTATTATTAATATATGAATGGAAATATAAGTTTATGTAGTAATTAAAAAAAATAGTCATCGTAAAATAGGTCTTCCTACTAACATAAGTAGAAATATAAACTACAATATAAATTACAAAACTAAAATAGATCCCTTATTAATGTAGGAATAGAAATATAGATCCTCATTTAAATAAAAAATAATTCTCGTATGAGTAAAATATATAGATTCCAAAAAAACTCCAAAAATTAAATAAAAGGATAGCCTCCGTATTAATATATAGGTGCAAAATACGTCCCCACATAAATTGCAATAAAAAATAGGCATCCATATTAATATATAAATATAAGTCACCTAAAAAACCAAAAAAATAGTTTCATATTAATATAGATTCCTGCATAATATTTTTAAAAATAGTTATCTGAATTAATAGAGTGACCAAACTTAACAAACAATGATTTTATATGAGTGTCAGATGGTTTATAATGATCAATGATATTCAATGTGTAATATGATGATGTCTATAACTGAATTATTGATCAAAAACACACTACACATTTTTTGTGTTATTTCTATTTTTTTCACATGATAGAGTACAACATAAATTTTCTAAATAAGTACCAAATATTTAAATGAATCTACAATTATGATCATTGATTATGAAATTTCAAATTAAAACCCACATTCCAAAATAAAAAATATGATAATCTTCATCTCCCATCTCAAATAGATGAACAAATCTTTCTCCCTCAAAAATAAAATCAATCATTGTGAAATACTTAAATTTGGTAACAATTTTAGTGACAAAGATAATAATGAGACTACAAAAATATCCCTAATTTGGCGAAACTTTTTTGCATATTTGCTATATGCGTCAACCATTTGTTTGAGTTCTTCGACTAAAATGACGTCTAATGTCTTTGATGGTTCAGTAGAACTGGAAAATACACAAATCAAATTAAACAAATTGAATATTTCTTTAACTGTGATAAAAAATAATAATAATAATGTAAAGAGAAATATGTTGACGCACATAATCAAAGGTGATTATTATGGCATTTAATAAAAATATATTCTTAATAATAATGATGATAATAAGAATAAGAAAACGGTGTGAGAGCAAAGTAGTAGTAATAAGAATAAATATAATTAAATACTTGACAAAAATACATTATAATCAAAAATACATTATGACATTTAATGCTAAATTGCTGTGAGAGCAGGGTTGCTGTGAAGGTGTCACGTGGTAAGAGAGGAAAATGAAATCGTTCTCGCGTATTACATATAATATGTATTAAGTAAACGCAATTTATAATCTTGCAACATTAAGTAGTAGCTCATTAGTATCGATTAGGAAGTTATCCCTGTTCATTCATTCATTGGATGCATGGTGAAGATTTAAGCTTTATTTACTTTGTTTTCAAATTTTCAATTTTCTGTATTCAGTATAATATACACATTCTAGTACACAAATAATCAAGGAGATAATATACAGAGTGAAATGATATACATAATCAAGTATCATACATATTAATTTGGTAAGGATGAAAATGCTCAAAGTTGTACGTTTTGACGTACAATTTCTTCTTGCACCATTCATCTCCATTTTGGATATTATTTCTTTAACTATGCATGTACTGGCTACTATGTAGTGTTTAATTATTACTAGCAAGGACACCGTCCCCCCTAAAGCCCAACATGTTTTGGCGAGTGCCTTGTTTAGTAAAATTGTTGAGGATATAGAAGTTAATTTTCAATTGACCACCAGACAAAAAGCTATTTTTGGATGTTTACAGGCTGCTCATGCTCAGGATTTTCTCCTAACTATCCCAATCGACGGATTAGGCCAACACATGTCTCCGGTAGAGTATCGCACTATCCTCAAATATCGCCTAATGATACCTTTATTTCCCGTTGATGAGGTGTGTCCAGTTTGTCGTAAGGCGTGTCTCGATAAATTTGGGGAGCATGCAGTTCATTGTCGAGAGCTTCCAGGTTTCAAATACAGACATGACCTTGTTCGGGATGTCCTTTTTGATGTGTTTAAGCGCGCAGGAGTATCTGTGAAGAAAGAAGCGCCTGTGAACTTCTTGACCGACCCCCTAGAAGGGAGATCTACATTGAGGCCAGCTGATGTTTTGGTGTACGGCTGGGTAGGAGGGAAACATGCATGTGTGGACTTGACTGGGGTTTCTCCCCTTGTGGGATTGACGACAGGAGATTTTACGGTAGGACAGGCGGCCCTCAAAGCTGCTTCAAGTAAAGTGGCCAAACATGAGAGAGCGTGTTCTGAAAATCAACATGTGTTTATACCTTTTGCATTTGACACTTTTGGTTTTCTAGCACCGGAGGCCGTGGATGTTTTAAAAAGAGTTCAAAGAGTCATGCATAGTAATGTGGTGTCTCCTAGGTCTCAAGATGTTGTATTTAAAAGGATTAGTTTTGCCATCCAAAAAGGGTTAGCGGCGCAGCTTGTTGCCCGTTTACCTTGCATTAAAGTGTAATTACCTCTATTTTCAAATATATTGTTAGTACATTATTACTCTCTCCGGCCTTAATTATAAGCAAATGCCACTTTTTAGATAAATTGAATAACTAATATATTTAGTTCACTTTTTAGACTAGATACATTAGTTATTCAATGTATTTAAAAAGTAACATTTGCTTATAATTAAGGCCGGAAGGAGTATTTTTTTATCATTGTTCTTAGTTTAATGTGATGACTCTCGAAATTCTTTTCAAAATTCGATAGTGATATCAGAGTCAATAATTACTAAATGAGTTAACTTCTAGTGTTGAATGTGAGCTTGTCGTTGATGTGGTGAGTATCAAAATTTGATGTTTAAATATCTTTAAACTTTTTATTTTTGAATTTTTTAAATAATCTTAATATTAATTACTAATTGATGTACATAAAAGATGATGATATACAATTTTTTTATCCAATCCAAAATCTCTTATAGTTAACACGGATCTGGATTCCCTGCCGTAAGGAATCACAGTTTCATACTGTTTTGTATCTTAGCTATTGATTATCAAGATCAGATGGACCAGAATAATTCATTTACAAAATTATTAGAAATAATCTCAGTCATACGATTGTCATTGAATAGTCCTTACCTGTTACAGCGTTCTGTTTTAACAGCAGAAAATTCATTTTTGAGTTAACACAATTCGTTTCTGATGCATCTTTTATGCATGTGTCACATGAACTATGACATAGGACCTCAAAAAATTTGGGGCCTTAAAAAATTATATGGTAATAGTGTATTAAATAAGGGGCATGAATTGTGAGCTTCCAAATGATGGATTGTGTCCAAATATTTTATATTTTCTTTATTCTAAAATAAATGATTTATTTGTTACAAAGATCATAAAAGATATTGTTCTATTATGAATAAATTTTATAGACGCTTTACAGTTAATTGTTATACTATAGTTTTATCAAATTGGGAGACATGTGATAGAGATTATTTTGTTTGTCAAACATTTTTTATACTAGTGAAAAAAATGCTAATTTGTTAGTGTTATTTGTAATTTAAATCGCTTTAAAAAAAAATTCTTTTATTAGAGACTATTTTTAATAATCTCACATGCCTTCAAAAAGTTGGAAACGGCCTCATATCATATGGCCCAATCCGTACAACAATCTGAGGCCTTTCCACTAATCTTTATCTTTTCTTTTTTTTTTTTTAAATTTGATATCCGGCTCAAAGACCGACTAATTTGATGGGACCAATCTCACCGTCCGCCTGCGGAGGGCCCGTTAAAAGTCAAAGTTTTTTTTACTCTATATGGACTAGCCACCGAAATTAATACAAGTTAAATCGAATTTGAGACCTTGAGAGGAATAAACTACAGGAACTCAAGTCAACTCTACTAAGCCAACCCCAAGTGGCTTTAATCTTTTTCTTTTATCAACTTAACAAATCATTTATTTTTCTTCAATCTCTTTCGTTCCTCGTCATTTACTCACTTTAACAAATATATTATTATATTCAGTCAAAAGTAAAAAGGAACTTGGCACAAAGATGTTAAAAAAAAACTAAGATATAATATATAAATATAAACGATGATGGTGAGTAAATATAAATGTACCAAAAAATAAAGTGGATCGAGTTGAAACTTGAAAGCAAATAATCGTGGTCCCAATTGTGGACAATAAGATCAAATAGATGGTGTAGTAGTGAATGCTATTGATTGATGAATGTGATGATGCTTACTAACTTTGCAAGCATTATTATTACTCCAAAGTGTAAACTACAAGGGCTGAAGCAAGTGATGTTAATTGTAGAGTACGATCGATAGCCATAAAATAGACTTGATCATAAATCCATATAGTTTGAGTATTTTATGACATAATAGAATCAAATTTGGAAAATATATAAATAGACGGTGGGCAATAACATATTCATGTGTTGGTGAAGTAACTGAAATCTATTTAACGTCAATTAAAGTATGAATCATGCTAAACAGTGCACCCGGTGCATTAGTTAAACATACTCAAAAAGAAAATAAAAAGATAAAGCTAATACTAGAAAGATAACTTTTTACAATAAATGCACAAGTTATAAGAAAATATTTCTATATTAATATGCTTAATTAGTACATCGGCTACAATGTTTAACATTTTCCTAAAAGTATTTATCATTTATGTTACATGTTACTTCTTTCTTCTTATCTTTGATTAAGTAAAGAATGACAAGGTTATAAATAAAATAGTTTAAATAAAGGTAAAAATGTGGATAAATAGTTGCGACTTGCTTGAGGTGTTTGTCCATATTACTATTAGATAAGGATAGAAGTGTCTATTAGAATTTAGTAGGCCTCTCAAATTCTAATATGGTATCAGAGCATATCCTAGATCCGTTTGTTGTTTGTTGTGGAGACCTCTCATATTTAGGTCATCCGTTGTTGTTGATTCCACGTTCTAGTTTGTTCAATACTAAACGTGAGGGGGGTGTTATAAGTCTCACATTGCCTTGAGATAAGACATAGATAGTCATTATAAGAGTAGTGCAAACTTCAACTCTCAACTAACGTTTATGATTGAATATAAGCCTCCCAAATTTTAATAGTGTCCAAATTAGTCGCATGTTCATTTCCGATCTATACTTTGATCCCTATGCCGACTTCAGTTATCCATATTTGAAGATGCCTTGTTGCGCCTTTATTTCCTAGGTTTTGGTTTGATCCGAAACAAAAAGAGAATTAAGTGTAAATTTTTTTTTTTATAAATCATGATAATATGTCGATATCATACGAAACAAACACTAACACATTGACATTGATAACAGATAGAATAAATAACATAATTGATATTTGATACGGTTGTATATATAAATGTGGCATCCATATCAAATACCCATAATTAGTTTACCAAAGAAAAAGAAAACCATAATCCAAAAAGTGTTCGTTTAGTACAATAAAGGGAGCTTCAAAATCTGAGGGGAACCGTATAAAATGCAGACATGTTATTTCACTTTAGAGTTCACACACACACACACTCACTTCTTAATCCATGCCCCTACTAGTCACGTGGTTTATGGACCCCGTCCGTACAATATTTCATTAATGCTGTATCACAAATACAATGTTGCCCACGTGACACTCTCCTCTTCTAAGCTGTCATTCACACACCATCCCATAGGTTTGGCACTGTGGTAGGGATATGGATATTGGAATGGGCCTGTACTCTACATAATTCCTCTAATTTAGGTACTCGATCCACTTGTTTTTTTTTCACCTTCTATGTCTCGACAAAGATATTGCTCCAAAAATAATTAAGAAGAATATACCCAAAGGTAAGTGCAAGTGCCCGCAATATCCGTTTCGGTTACACATGCATTCAATCAAATAATTTTATCATCGCTCTTTTGCATAAAAATTAATTTTAAGGTTAAGAACATTTCTAGTCTCTATAAATATACAATTTATTTATTTTAAGTCTTCTAAAAAATGTCTTCAAACAACACTCAAAAACAATATTTCTTCAAACAATATTCTTTGTTCGAAAATTTGGTCTTTAACGTTAAATATAGGTTAAATGTGACACTATATTGAGAGACGGATTTGGATCCTCTAAAGTGAATAAATAAAAGATTATAATGGTAATAATCCAAGATATGTTATGATGTTTTTATATTTTATACTCTAAAGTGAATCACTGACTTTAAATGAGTTGGATTTATAGAGAGACAAAAAATAAAATGATATATTCATTTATTAAAAAAACTTTTGTTAAAATAAACTTTTTGTTTCATATAAATATACATCATCTTTCATTATTAATCTCTCTATACAGTGTTATGTGTGCAACCTTTCATTATTAATCCTTCTTTTTTGTTTAGTTTGCTAAAAAAATAAGAAACTAGCCAAGACAATTTCAAATTATAATGTGTTTAATTTTAAAATCATTTCTAAGATTGGACAAAACGAGTTCTAATTAAATGGCTAAACAAAAATTGAAATTATTGTCTCATTAATTACATGACATTTTTTATCCTTTGTATAAGTTGTTTAAAACACTAAAATAATTTTTTTTTATCCGCTAAATATCATATAAGATAAAATTTGTTCAAAATAAAAAACAAATCGAGTGTGGGATGGAGGTAGAATTAGGAGGAATTGGGCTTTATTAAAAGCCTCTCTAGCCAAGAAGTGAGCAGCCCATTTCCCCACATACAAAAATGATAAAATTACTTATTGATGCAGTTCTTTACATTTGATCTATTTTTATTTTTATTTATAATTTATAAGTGGTCGTCCCTTTTTAATATTTGTTGTACCCGACTCCTTTGAATGAGAGGAGTATATATAGCCTCCTGCACTGGGCCAAGGCCATTGATGGAGGTCATCTATGGCTACCGAAAAACGGCTAAAGAGTCGTGATGAGCATTTAATGCTCATCATTCGAGTTGTCGACTGTTACAATCCTCAAGGGATTTGATCGCTGAATTTGTCTGCACATTTGGACCTCATCTTATTGAGCCTTACTCAACAAAAGGAAATGGACTTCCCCTGGTGTATTGGGCTTAGAAGCCCAATCCAGAACATAAACTAAAAAGAAAAGAAAAATAACAAAATAAAAAAGAAAAACTAATTACTAAGGATGTGTTTAATTTGTGAAAATATTCCTATTTTTATTTTTCCAAATAACTTTTACATGATCTAACCAAACATATACCGAAAATGAACAATTTTTTATTTATTAATTCCTATCAAATGAGATGCGATGATCTAAAATTTGGTAGCAAGGATAATCAAGAATTGTTTTCATTTTTAATTATAAACAAAAATTGATATTTTAAACTCTCTAAAACACTCAAATAAGTCCTTAATTTTATGAATATTTAAAAGGATTTCCGACTTTGATAAATTTTACTCATATTAATCCTTCAGAAAATAAGATAGGGACTAAATTTAAAATGAATTAATAAACTTAAGGATATAATTGATAGTAAGTTGTAAAATATAAGGACTTAATTGATAATAATTGGTTAAACACAAGGGACCGATTTGACAGTTTAATAAAGTCAATGACCTTTTTAAAATATTTGTAAAATCAGAAACCTATTAAAAAATGTCATACAGAGTCAAAACTAATTTGATGGTTTACTCATTTTAAATTCATCGATTAAATAATACTGTAAATTTGAGCTAAAACAAATCAATTATCAAAAGGAAAATGTTAAACGGTGCCACCGAGGCCTTGTTTAAGGAAACAAAAATAGTAATATAGTATTGGAGTTTGTGCAGTCAACTCCTCAAAAATCTACAAAGTGATATTTTAAATTTAAAAATTTCTTTTTTGGTTATCTTTAACTAGAGCTGTCAAAAGGGTCGGCCGACCCAGGCCAGAGGGTCAAGACATATAAATAGGCTTAAGTGGGCCGACCCATTAAGGCCCAAATCTTAGCCCATCTAGTTTGGCCCGATAAGCAAAGGCCTACATGATCTGATGGGCCGGCCCGACAAATTTTCATTTTTTTAAAAAAAATTGTCAAATTTGACAATTTTTTTAAAAAAAATTTCAATGGACAATAAGACTACATATGTGCTAGATACATATATCTGCACAAAACTAGTTATTATTTTTTTTCAAGTAAAGGTAATCATAACAAATTTGTTTTTTTTTCAAATAAAGATAACCATAACAAATTTGGATATTTTTATCTAACAAATCTCATGTTTTGTTACTTATTTTATCTAAAGATTTTATGCTAACTACAATTCCTTATTTTTAGGTAAAATTATTTTTAGATAGTTTTTTTTAGTTCTTTAAGAGGCCGGCCCAAAAGCCCGTGGGGCCAGTACATAATGGGCCATTAAAAAAATAGGCCCGAATGTTCAGCCCAATAAGGCCCAAATAATTTTTTTTGAAACCCGGCCCAGCCTATATAAAACTATAGGACTAATGGGCCGATCCGATAGACCGACCCATTTTTACAGCTCTATCCTTAACCAATGTCCTGGGGCACCATTTACAATGACCCTTTAAAAATTATAAAAAAGCATTTTGTAACGGAACATTTGACAACCTTTAAAAGCAACAAAAGGACACGTGTAGAACGGCATATTTTGCGTGCTCTGCTTGTCTTCTTCACTCTTTTAGGGTTCGTTCGTTCGCTTTCTTCTTGACAACTGTTGTTGTTTGCTTCGTTTCTTCAAAATCATCAATCAATTCTTCTTCTTCTTCTTCTTAATTATCACTTCCTTTTTCCATTTTCAGCTGAATGCGTTCGACTTTAACATTGCCAATCACTTTCCCTTCTCAGCTTTGCTTTGGTTCCTATCCAAATCTTAATCGAGGTAAGCTTTTTATTTTTGTTTAATTTTCCCTTAATTCGTTAGAAATTGTGTTTTATCTTATTGCATTTTGCTCATACCCAAATTTAGTGTAACATGGTTTTTGATTTCTTGAATTTTAGTGTTGTTTCTGCTTCGGAGAAATTTCAATTTTTATATGTGCTTTGTTATTTGAGGTTCTAAGTCTTTTTTTTTTATATGAAGAATTGTGTATGTCAATGTGTAATCTATGGCATTGAAGAAAATATCTAGGGTAAGTTGTTTTAGGAAGAAAGAGAGTAATGATTTACATTAGAAAGATTTGTATATAGTTTATTAGCTGGATTTTATTGTATTTTGTCTATGGACGAAGCGACAAATATTACTGAAATTTACAAACACTGCGAGATTCTGGGTTTGAACCTGGGTGAAGACGTCCAACCTAGTCATATCGGCATTGTCAGTTGAGCTAAGACTTATGGAATATTAGATTTGACTTGAATTTCACTAATAATGACAAGTGAGAAAAATGTTGGTGTTGAGACCATGAAGGAACTAGGTACCAGTAGGCCAATGTTGTATTTCAAATTTTCAATCACATTAGGTTTTCTGAGTGAGAAAATTGAATCTTTTGACGGGTTTAAGGAACTAAGTGTGTTTAAAGAAGAGTAGTCTGTCAAGCCATTAGGCTATTTGACCAAAAAAAAGAAGAGTAGTCTGTAGTTTAGTCTTGCCAAAATTGATGTGGAACTATAATCTGATTAACTATAAGACTTTTAGATTCATGACATTGGTTGTTTGTTGATCCATCCGTGTCTATTTTCCTTCATTCTTCACATTTATGTCCTGGTTACCAGTCATACAAGACATAGTATTAAGATTACTTTGTATAGGTTGTGTCACATCACATACCACCGTTTCTTCCGATTCCGTATTCCCGTATTTTGTTACTATCATGAATCTTATTTAGATTCTTGAGATTTTTCCTGGTTTAATGTGAGATCTTCAATATCTTTCTATCTGTTTGGCAATCCGATACAAAGTTTGCAAGTTATTTATATCTCCGACTGCTGAGATTGTAGAAGTTTAATCAATATACTATGTTATTATCATATTATATGATAAAACATTATCTATCATTTGATGACTTTGATCCATGTAACCGACCTCACTTACTGGGATAAGGCTTTCGGTACAGCTTGTTTATAATATTGAAATATGTTGTGGATCACATTTTGTGAAGTGCTAACTTGTGATTTGTTTGTGCGTTGAAGAATACGTTATCCTCCGCCGAGTTCTAGTAGCGAGTGCCTTAGTTATTTAGATACTTTTGCTTTCTCTTTGCATGTATTCGGTTCTGAAATTGGTGGCTGTTGTTTTATACTTTTACAAGATTAGAGTGCAGCCTGTAAATATCCTTTGAACATTTATAATCTTATAACTTCGTTCATTATTAAGATATCATCCCTTACTTTAAGATGTTATCAGATTCTTTCTTTCTATGAATAAATAAATCATTCTTCTCATTACTTTGCTTTGTTGTGTAGTTTTATTCAGATTAAGTTGTTATCAGATTAGTTTTGATTCCAAATGTCAATTTGTTGCCTCTTTAGATTAAGCAATTGGAGCATATATGTGTATTATTTATTGCTTATGCTTAATTGAAATCTCTTTCTTCAGGTTTCATAGAATTGTAATTGGACTCTAATTGATGAATTCACAGTTGGTGGTTGACTTGAATAGCAAGATGAATAATCCATATGCTGCAAATCCTGTAAGTAATTCATGTAACATAATTACATTTATTGCTTACTATTCAGTCTATGTCTAAATTTACAATCTACATGCAGAGTGAAGCGAAAACTGTCATGGGATTTGAAGTTTTGAAGACATCTGATTCCGGTTACAATAACATATACACTTTGAATGAAGACGAGCCACATGAGCCACCTGAGGCTCCTCCACAATTGCAACACACTTTGGTCGGTTATCCTGCTAATGTCGATAGTTCTAGTTCTCTTCCATTGCCTCAGCACGCGATTCTGAATCATCTTTACATAGAGAATAGAGAGCCGCAAAGATCTGTGGTGGCTTTGGGATTTACTCATCGCTTTCACGCTAAATATGTTACCGTTGTGCTCTACAAACCAGTTCAAAGAAGGGGAACCACAAACATTTGATGTGTATACTGCAAACTTTTTCGACAAACTAGTTCAGAGAAGGGGAACCAAAAACATTTGATGTGCATATTATGTGAACTTTATATCTATTGGTTTGTAATGATTTATTGTGTAGACAGACTTGATATTTTAAATTAGCAGGAAGTGATATTTATTGGACTTCCAAGATTTTATTTTATTTTTAACTTAGCAGCGTATTTTTGTTTTTTAAATGTTATTAATTATCTTCCAGCTTTTATTTTTAATCTGTTTTTGCTCATACAAGTTATACTAAAGTAAACATCGACATCGACTTGTAAACCACTAAATTAGTCTTTGTCTTTGTAATCTTCTTTCAAAAATGTCTCTGACTCTTTCAATATCTCATAGAGTCATACTAGTATTAGTCATTGTCTTTGTCAAATATTTTTCAATATAATTCTTCTGTTGACATCGGTTTTCTAACACCATTAAATATGTTAATGTGGAATGTTATATGTCAATTGAGTAATGACATCACACAATTTAAGTGCCATATAGTCAATTGTTAATTTAAAATAATAATTGTTTGATAAAAATTGATAAAATTATGGATTAATTTAACGATAAGTTGAAAATGTCAGGGACTATTTTGATTAAAAAAAAAATAAGGTGAAGACATGGACGTATTTTAGATGTTCACTGAAAAACCAAATTAAAAAATGTTTAACAAAGACTAATTTAAGATATTGCAATAGTCATGACCTATTAAAGAGATCCAGAGACAGAAATCAATTTCACCATTTACTAAAAGATTATCCTATTCTTGTACAAAAAAAAAAAAAATTATCCTATTCTGTAAAAAGTAATAACCAAATGGACCAAATGACTGCATACCAAAAATAATATAAGAAGAGTAAGGAGTTATTTTATATACTTTTTTAAGCATAAAAATTATTCTCCTACAAACATAAAATTCTCTTACATTAAGATTGTTTTTCTTTAAATTAATACATACTAGTAGTATAAGAATATGGATTTATTTCAAACACGTTCTTAGAATTGAATCTCAGAGATAAGGAAAATTGAATGAAAAAATGTTACTATACAAATAAATAAAATGACAAAGATCCTCAAGCTTCATAGGTGGAAGACGTGTTACGCGTGAGGATAGTAAATTTTTGTTCTGCATCTTCTGTTCTGTACCTCTCTGCTTTGTCTAGGTAACTTCTCATTCGCAATCAATAACCACAAGCCCATTATTTCTTTTATTTCTTTTTTTGTAGAAAATAAGCCCATGACATTAAATTACTTACTTATATGGAAAATGAACTCGATTTATAAAATGTATATTTGACAAACTTTTATAAATTTGAACTTTTTGTTTCATATTTTATTTTGTGGATAAAATGTTACTTCGATATTTTTTTTTTCTTCGTGTGTAATCGATATTCTGTATTGTGCAAATCTATACTAATATATAAAGAGGATACAAATTTTTGGGATGGCTTTTTCATTATTCCTATTTTACCCTTGAAAATAGGTTTTCAGTTTTTTTATAGTAAAAAATATATATATATTTTTTTCTTCTTAATAACTAGCCACAAAAAAAAGGAGGTTAAGTAGTTATAATACTAATATATAAAGGGGATACAAATTTTTGGGATGACTTTTTCATTATTCCTATTTTACCCTTAAAATTAGGTTTTCAGTTTTTTTATAGTAAAAAAAAAATATATATTTTTTTCTTCTTAATAACTAGCCACAACAAAAAAGGAGGTTAAGTAGTTATAATTAAATAAGTCCAATAAAAAAGGAGATTAAGTAGTTATTTATATTTGCACAATAGAGAATATTGATCACATCAAACAAAAAAAAGAGAATATCGATCACACACGTGCCCGTTTGGCGGCTAGTATAAATAATTACTTAATCTCATTTTTTATTGGACTTTGTCAATTGATAACTACGTAACCTCCTTTTTTTGTTGTGGTTAGTTATTAAGAAGAAAAAAAAATTGTTTTTTACTATAAAAAAACTGAAAACCTACTTTTATGTAGAAATTATTTTTTAAGGGTAAAATTGGAATAATAAAAAAGCCATCCCAAAAATTTGCATCCCCTTTATATATTAGTATAGATTAAAAATTGACTTTTTAAATTTATTGAAAAAAATGATGTATTTAGACTAAATACATCATTTTATCAATGAGTTTAAAAAATTAATTTTCATTTATATATGAGTTTAGAGAAAGTATTTTGATATTTTAAATAACTTATATTTGGAATAAAAAAAAATGTCATATTATTTAATGTGAGTAAAAATTTCAGTTTTTGTTCCACTTACCACTTCCCAAATTATCTAGTCGTAGAAATAATTTTTAAATCAACTACATTAAAATTGGAGTTGTCATGTTCAATTTTAAAAAATGCTACATTTATCACAAAAGTTGTTCTTTTTCTTATTTCATACTAAATATTACTTCTACAATTGTCGTTTTAAACTTTCACTATAACATTAATTTTTGTTTTATTGTACCCTCATTCTAATTTATTATTCTCTGTTTTATATTTATAACAATTGATATACATCAATAGTTAAGACGAATAATTAAATAAATTAAATCACTATTATCGTTCTTTTTTTTTAAGGCAACGATTATTGTGGGAGGAAGGAAGTATTCAATTTACCAAAGAAAAATTCATCATTTAATTTTATCATCCTACACTCTCAAGTTTTATATAGTTTGAAATAAAAAAGATAAAAATAAAAAAAAACAATAAATTAAAATTTGTTTTTAAAAAAAGGATATATAACACTGTACTAGTGTACAAAGTGGGGTGTAAAATTGAATGTAAAATTTATTACTGTTTGAGTGTTATTACTTACATGAATTTCAAATTGGATATAGTAGTATAAATGAAGCAAACTCACGTGAAAGATAATAAATGGTAATGTCTGATTCTATGGTTCCGGTAGAATCTTAATTCCAATTGTTGTATTTTATTTTTGTCAGTAATTACACACACCCGCAGGTTGCATTCATCATTCATGTGTCAATAATATTTGAGGCCAAACTTAACCAATTGTTCCTCAAAATTTGAAGTTGCATATATGGCGCGTAAACAAAATAAATGAGCGGGTGTGGGAACAATAACAAGTTGAAAACTAACTTATACATTATGCAAAATTTGTCTAATTGTCTTACTTCCTAGCCCATAATGACTAGCGTTATAGGTTGTTGGGCGTCCGGAAGTTTGGCACGAGTTAGTGAGTTTGGGGGATTGAAGGCAGTTCTTCGTGCACGGACGCGTAGCTTATCGAATCTGTTGCGACACTGAATCAATTCTCCTGCCTATGGGACATTACGAGATAATAAGCTCGCCGTGGATCAAGACCAAAGAGCTACAAGGTACACTTGTGGCAACAGAGCACTCACAGACGGGGTCATGGTAAGGGCAGCACATCATAGAAGTTTTCGGTTTAATCTTACCAAGGTTATATCTTGGGTGCACGATATGGTGTGACTGTTTAGCAGAGACCCCCATCCCTTGGGTCATAGAATTGACCTATTTTATCATATAAAAAATTGTGACGTCACAAAATTACTAACCTCTTTTAAATTTAAATACATTATAATTAATAAATTTTTCCGATTGTATCATCTAATATCATTTTGAATTTATGATAAAAGTGAAAGCACCAAGCTAAAAATAATATTCTCTCTTTTATTTATTTATTTTCTTAATTTGTGTGAATTGATTATTTTAAGTTGGTTATTTTAAAGGAAAACAAGTGAAATTTTTCTTAATCATAAAAGTTGTCATTGTCAGTTTGTCACTACTGATTTTCAGAAAAGTAAATAACTGAGACAATTTTCTTTTGGTAGGTTGAAACAAATTTTTTATCATCCATAATCTTGTTTTTACAATTTGATCAATAAGTCTCAATATAAAATCAAAGATATAATGTGATATATTGATCAATAATAAAAATGAATTTATGCATTATAAAAATATAGAAAGAAGCATGAGGGAAGAAGCATGAACATGGGACGTAAATCTCTTGTGAACATCGGTTGGACTCCTCCCATCTCAGGTTGGGTCAAAATTAATACGGATGGAGCGCGAAGACGAGATGGAAGAGCTGGTTGTGGGAGTTTGATTAGAGGTGAAAATAAAGAATGGCTAGGAGGCTTCTCCAAATATATTGGTCAATGTAGCGCTTTTGTTGCGGAATTATGGGGTGTTTTTGAAGGCTTGAAGCTAGCGCAAGTTAAAGGCTTTAAGAAAGTAGAAGTGTCCGTTGATTCTCAGGTTGTTATCAACAGTATAAAGAATGGAGATGGAGGCAATGCTATGGGTTACAGGCTAGTTCAACGTATAAGGCAAATGTTGGAGCTTAATTGGGAAATCAATATAAGCCATAGCCACAGGGAAGCCAATAGATGTGCAGATGGCCTAGCAGAATTGGCTTTCACCTTATTAGATGATTTCCAATTTCATGATGTTTGCCCGGAATTTATCAAGGGTTATTTTGACGATGATGTATCCGGAGTCTCTACTCCGCGTCTAATTACTTTGTAATTTTTTCTTTTGGGCTTCGGCCCTCTTCTTTTCCAAAAAAAAAAATTATAGAAAGCTCTAATCTAAACATTCTATGGAAGTACTATATGTATACTGTGCTAGCAGTTGAATTATCACATTGAACGTCATCCACCATCACTTAAAAGTATTATTGGCCCCCAATAAATAATCAAGTATAAAATCAACTTTATGGGTAGATGTGTTTTTAGAAGATGGAGGATGTCGCTCATTTTATAGTGTTACCAATAAATTTAATTAATGGAAGGTGTAGACTATGGTGAAGCTCCTATTGAAATTTGTTCAATTTCTTTAATTCTTATAATGATTGATCAACTGCCATGAAGAAAATACACGAAACTCTTAACTAAATCATTGTGTAATCTTTAATGTTCTTTATGTGTGCTTCCTACTTGCTTAACAAAATCACGAAATTTTTTTAACAAAAAAATGCTCTTAGAGAGTAGAGATCTTCCCTTTTTAAGATTATATTTTATGGTGTAACTTGTAGTTTATTGAAAAGTCTAATAAAATATTGTTGTGAGAAATATGAGGTGAGTTAAGTTTTACATTAAAAAAAATGAAAGTTGATCACTTTATAAGTGAAATGACGTATAAATTCAATGTTCATAAGATTTAAAGTTAAAATGTAGTATACAATTCACTTGTATAATTGCTCTGAACCCAGTGTGGTTGATCCACCTGCTGCCCTCTCGCGATCCAACACATATATCGTAATTGCATATTGCCTTAAGGTTCTATAATACTGCACTATGCAACAACGACGAACAATCTACATCTGAATGTGAACATGTTTAGTTACTAAAACTCACTTGTTATATTCGATAATATTATGCATTTTTTTTACATAAAAAAGGTTAGATGAGTTGGATTTTGGGGTTCATCAAAGTCATAATATGTATTAAGGCTTATAGAACACTCGAAAAAGTACTTATAAATCTCTCATCATGTTGGTAGGGAGAGTTGAATTCATACTCTCCTATAGTATGAATCAAATTTTTATCAATTGAACCTACCTTCATCGACAATAATATATATATATATTTGTGTAAATTTTGTCCTACAAATTTAATTATATTGATATTTTTTATCTTATAAGTCAAACTCTTGAAATTTACAACACTAATACACCCTAAGTACCAAATACTTGTGCTAGAGAGATGGTTATATGAATATTTAATCATAATCCACCATTTTAACATGTTACAAGATTGGTTCTTCAATAAATTTTATACACTCAATCATATTTCACAATGTCACACTTTAAAAGTGCACATAACTTGTAACCCCAAAAGATCTAATTAATGCTAGGATTCAAAATTATTTGAATTGGTGCAATAAACATGAACTCACTCACGAGCTTCCTCACTTGCTTCACAGACAAAAGGTGCACCCACCTTGCCAACTCACCACACCACAACCTTAACACTAATTAACTGTACCTTCATCATGACCCTATTTAAGCCACATAGTTTCAACCCCTTTTGCAACAAAATTTAGCTATACCATAAAACCTCTCCAAAACCTCTCTTTGCACACTCTCATATATCAAATAAACTAAAATGGCTACTACTAAATGTTTTTCCCTTCTTGCTATTTATCTTTTTCTTTCACTAAATTCTCTTGGTAAAACCATAGGTGGACGAATAATTCCTCCGAGCGCTCCAAGCACGGTTACGAGGCCATTAGTTTTATCAGAAGTTGAAAGTTTTGTGATACCACAAAAAGATCATAAACAGAAAGTTTTCCAATTAGGAAGAGAAGTGAAAGGTTGTTTACCAAAAGGTGCAAGACATAACTCAGCTCCGAGTAGATTCGTTAACTTTAAGCCTCAAGGTTCTGGTGGCTGTTCTAAAATGCATTCGAGAAAACCTTGATGATAACAAGCTTTTTCTTTTTGTTTGTATATGGTTTTCCAAGAACACTTGTAGTGAATTGGAAAATGAGAAGTTTACATTTATATGGTTTTTCTTGTGTTTATATTGGCAATTACAATTTTGAATGATGTGTATGAGAAGGTGAAGATCACTTTTTCCTGGTATTATATGTAAGTATAACTAATGCTTGAGACATTAGCCAAATTGATGTTTGAGAAAAACTAATATATGATATGATGTTTGATTTTATTTTTTGAAATGCTAGTATAAGCATTGGACCTAGTAAATAATAAATACTATGCTAGAAATGGTAACCATCCATCTAAAATGGAACTCCAAAACATCAATTACTGTGGCCATATATAGTTGTTCCTTTGTTATTTTTACTGTTGCAAGATTAAAGGATTATGAGAAAAGAAATGGCAAAAATGTATCATTAAGGAGGAGATTTTTCTTAGAATAGATACATATCATCCACTAAAAAGTAAAAACTAGATTCTTACGGTGAATTAGTGCATGTTTGGTATCACGGTGAGTATGTCGAAATTACGGTGATTCACCATGATTTTGCATAAACTACATAGCATAGCTTCTAAAAAATCGTGATAGGTCACTGTGATTCTGACATACCCACCATTATACCAAACATAGCTTAGTGGTGTGATTGATGGAATTTTGGTGAACCGACACGATTTTGGAAAAAGCGACTATTTGCAAGTTTTGTATTGTGGTGGATTTGCTAGAATTATTGTAGCACATTCTGACAAACCTACCATAATCTAAAAATTGTAGTTTTTAGAAAATCACAGTGCCACTTTAATTTTGTCAAATTCAACGCCAATCCAAACATACACACATTGGACATTTTTTGGTTAAACATAAGGTATTGCTGCCTATGCCAAATTGTGTTTTACTACAAATCATGCAATATGGAAAGTATATAATAAACAGAACATTTGAGGATGCAACTATTAAATACAAAATAAAACCATCCATAATATAAACCATAACATATCTAATTTATAGGTTAAACAAGTTAAGTGCGTGAAAAGAAATATCAGATAGTCCTATAACATTATCGAAGAAAACCTAACTATACAGATCATCTTCATCAGCCCCACCAGCAGCGGTTGTTGTTGCAAAAGGGTCGGATCCGGTAGTCCTATTATCTGCAAACCTAAATTCACTTCCAAATCCCCTCGATTGTTGCAAGGTTTGAGCAAATGCCTGATATTTGCGTATATCGGCGTCACTGACACTCCTACGTGCATACTTCATCGACTCCTCAAAATGAGCCGCTTTGATCTCTGCAACTTCATCGTCGACAAAGTCTTCATCCATGGCCTCGGGGTTTTCCTTTCTCTTCCTCTCTTGCTCTATGTCCTGTAACCACAACAGTATATTAGCTCAAGCCTTATAAGAATTATCGAGTTTATATTAACTATATACAAATTAGCAGGCACACTTTCATTGAATCAATAAGTTCCATTTTTAAATTTAGAATTTCTAAGGAATAACATAAATATACATCTATTAACTAAAAGCATACCTTCTCTATGTTTTCTCTTATAGCATATTTGCATGCTCGCTGGCATATTTCTGTAATGTCGGCACCACTGAAACCTTGAGTATACTTGGCCAATGCTCTCAAATCAACATCTTTCGCGACCGGTGACTTCCTCAAGCAGGACTTGAAAATCGAATGACGGGAATCCTCATCAGGAAGAGGAATATAGATCAACTGATCTAGACGGCCTGGCCGAAGAAGTGCTGAATCGATGATGTCAGGTCTGTTAGTGGCCCCAATAATGAATACAGTCTTTTTGGCAGACATGCCATCCATCTCTGTCAGAAGTTGATTTAGAACTCTGTCAGCAGCACCACCAGCATCACCACTACTGCCCCCTCTCTGCAAAAGCAACAATGATTATATACAAATACAAGCTGAAAATGAGAAACCAAAGAGATGTATGCAATCACGAGGATATTGAAAAACATCAAGGGTGCATTTGGATTGTCCTATTTGAGCTTATGCTCCTTATCTACTGTTTGGGAGAGCTTATAAAAACAGCTTATAACATGTCAATAAGCTGTTTTCAACTTATTGTCATAAGCTCTCTAGAGTATAATCATGTTATTATGCTTATATTTTTTTCTATAAACTCTATAATAGTTTGTATGAGAACAGTTTGACTTTATTTTATCCTGATTAAGTTGTTTGTCCAAATAGGGCTCAACTTGATATCCTTATATTTTCTCCAAAAGAGTAAAATCAATAATAACCTAATCTCAAAATATAAAAATATATCTCACTTGAGTATCGACCATGGTTAAAGAATAATAACATGGCAATCCAGGAATTTGAAGTAACTAGAAACAAACCTGAGTGGCAATGGAGTCGAGCTCATCAAAAAAGAGGACACATGGAGCTGATTGTCTAGCCTTGTCAAAAATTTCCCTAACGTTGGCTTCACTTTCACCAAACCACATTGTAAGCAATTCTGGACCTTTCACACTGATGAAGTTAGCTTGACATTCATTGGCAATTGCTTTGGCTAACAAAGTTTTTCCACATCCGGGAGGACCATAGAAGAGAACTCCTTTTGACGGTGACATCCCAAACTTCTCAAACTTTTCCGGGTGCTCAACGGGATATTGAACAGTCTCTTGCAGTTCACGCTTGACATTCTCAAGGCCTCCTATGTCCTCCCAGCTGACGTTAGGAACCTCAACTACAGTTTCACGTAAAGCTGATGGGTTGCTTGTTCCAAGTGCAGTATGGAAATGCTCATTTGTAACTGCCATGGAATTTAGTATTTCGGCATCAATAGTCTCATCCTCTAAGTCAATAAGGTCCATCTTCTCCCTAATGCATTGCAAAGCAGCTTCGGTGCAAAGAGCAGCAAGGTCGGCACCAACATACCCATGAGTATCTTTTGAAATTCTCTCCAAATCAACCTACAGACGAAAATCATAATGAGCAACAGAAAATTTGAGTAAATTGAAAAGCAAAATCACAAGTAATGCCCAACTTACATCATCGGAGAGCTTCATGTTTTTGGTATGTATGCGAAGGACTTCAAGTCGCCCAATTTCATCTGGAACACCTATATCGATTTCCCTATCAAATCTACCAAACCTTCTCAATGCTGGGTCAATGCTATTCGGACGATTAGTGGCACCCATAACAATAACATGAGCACGAGATTTTAATCCATCCATAAGAGTCAAAAGTTGTGAAACAATCCTTCTTTCAACTTCACCGTGTGTCTTCTCCCGCTTTGGTGCAATAGAATCAATTTCATCAATAAAGATGATGGATGGTGCATTTTTTTCAGCTTCCTCAAATGCTTTCCTAAGATTGCTTTCACTCTCTCCAGCCAGTTTCGACATAATCTCTGGTCCATTAATACAAAAGAAGAAAGCTCCAGTTTCATTAGCAACAGCTCTTGCTATTAAGGTCTTTCCAGAACCCGGGGGTCCATATAGCAAAATTCCTTTGGGTGGTTTCACACCAATTGACTTAAAAAGTTGGGGATGCCTTAGTGGAAGCTCAACCAACTCACGAATCTGTGCCATTTGCTTCCTAACACCACCCACATCATCATAACCGACTTCATCAAGCCTATCTTCATCCTCTCTTTTCACAGGTTCCCCTTCGCAAAAGACCTCAGTGTCTGGAGCAACCACACAGTACTCCCCAGGATCAGTTTCAATGACCTTAAACTCTACACTTCTCATCCCTCCCCGCACAAGAAATAGATCTCCTTTTCTGACAGGACGATAAGCCTCCAAGAAATAGGCTGTAAATTATATTATATACATTAAAACAGTTAGACTCGGGCAAAGACAAATACACTCACACACATATATATAGGAAACTAACGATTAAAGATTAGACTTGACATGCTAGTTAACAGGTAATAGCTGAATACATGAAAAATTAGTAATAGAAATATGAAAGTTGGGAACTCACGTTTCAAGAAAGCATCAAAGAGATTGCCAGTGATGCCCTCGATGGTATCATCAATAGGAAGAATGTGTACACGTTTCCCATACTTGACATCAGGACACTGGTGCACAGACACAACATCTCCAAGTCGAACCCTCAAATTCGACCTCACAACTTTGTTCATCCTAATCTTAGGCTCCTCACAAGTATCCTCAGCAAGAGCTATACAAATAGTATCCTTCCTTTTCTTTCCCTGCAACACAACAACATAAACCAACATATATTTAAGTAAACATTCAATTTGATCCTTAAACTATCACAAACTCTTCTATATGGTCCCTGAACTATAAAAATATACTACATCCGTCCCAAATTAAGTAACTAAGTTTGACTATGTGCACTATTCACATAACCTACTTTGACCTCATAAGATGTTTGATTTGTCTGGATAAATATTCTCAAAATATCAATTTTTTATAGTTTTTAATAATAGATAACTAAAAATATTAATGCTCAAAGTTCTTTAAAATAAATAGACCACTCACACCCAAAATTTCAAAAGCAATTATTTTAGAAATTAAGTGAAAACCCATGATGGATAAGACATAAATTTAAAAAGGGTAGTGTTCAAAATTTCACCTTGATGAGAATAGTGTCACCTCTGAAAATCCCCAACTTTTCCATAGTTTGTGGGTGCATGACAACAACAGAGTTGTCATCGTTAAGTGCTTCATCCACAACAAGCCTGTTTGGCGACTTCTTGCGTTCTAGAATCGCGGTGGAAAAGTCCTTCTTCACTGATTTTCTGCAATTCAAAGCAAAAACTTATATATTATCAAACAAAGTTTCTGAAAAAGAAAAACAAAATTTGTGACATTCTTGTTAACTCACGAGTCGGATAATTCAGGTTGAGACATTGTTGTTCTTGATGGAATTGTTGAAAATCAAAAGAAAGCGCAGAAAACAAAAGGAGGCAAAGTATTGAATAAACCTTACGAGGTTATTTCAATATTTATAGATGTTTAAGGTTGTTTTTATTTGTTAGTATTTTTTTATTGAATAGTTATCCAAAATCTTTATTTTTTGCAATTCTGATTTTATGAGTATATCTTTTATCTATATCTTTTTATGAGAAAATACAGTGTATCTTTTATCTATATATATACTATATATTTTTAGAAGAATCTGTTGTGGCTAGAGATATTCTTGACTGTTAATTTGTTCTTTTTTTTTTTTCTTTTTATTGATTTTTATCTTTTATTGTTTTTGACCAAATTTTTTATCATTGCTTTTTTTGGAATAAATCTTTTATTGTTATTTGTCTTGTGAGCTTAGATCAGTTGATAGAACATTGTATTATATATACAAGAGGCGAGGTTCGAATCCTGATCATTCCATTTATCCACCTAATTATCAGTGAAATTTCTAACTAGCCACTAGACTTCTTACTTTGAATTTTAATTTGTTTTTACCGATAATAACAATTTAACTTGATCCCGTGAACTTAGTTTAGTTGGTAGGACATTACGTTATATAAGCATGGGGTCATGGTTCGAACTTCGATCGTCTCACTTATCCACCTTAGGGTGGAATTTATAGCTACTAAGCTATTTGACAAAAAAAAAACAAATTCGACTCGGTTACAAAATTGGTATATATATTTTTAAAAAATTAATATTTAAGGTAAGTTGTGGCAGAAATTATGGAGCATTTATTTTTTGTGTATAAATAGATAATAAATTATGAATAAATTAGTATTTATTAATAAAAATTATAATGTTATCTTTGTAAATATTATGTTTAAATTTTATTTTTTTAATGGGAAAATTGTCCCTTGTCTTTATTTTAAAATATTAGTAGTTTATTTATTTCTCGTGAAAGAGAAACTCTTAGATGAATACTCACATAACAATTAATGCTTAGAAACATTCAATCCAATATAAAAAAAGAGGAGGGATATATTAACTCAAAGAGTAAGTTTTTTTAGTTACTCCACATCAAGGGGCGGCTCCTATGCATGTGCCACATGGGCTATGTCATAGGACCTTATAAAAAAAATTATAAGGTAGTAGTATTAATAAATAGGGGATATAAAATGAGAAATTGTGGAGTTCAATGTACTTGAGATTTTATTTATTCTAAAATAAAAGATTTATTAATTACAAAAGGTAATATATTGTTCTATTGTGAATAAATTTTTTAGACGCTTTTTAATAAATTGTTATAGTATAGTTTTAATGTTATTAATGTTATTTGTATAATTTAAATCGATGATAATTCTTTAAAAAAAATTACATTTTTTCTTTTATTATAACCTATTTTTAATAATTTCTCAGGCTACAAAAGTTGGAGACGCCCCTGTCCACATCCTCGATTCCTCGCCCTTCATTTTGTTTTAATCTAATGGATCAATATTAATCATTATTCCTTTTCATAACTATTCTCCCAATAAAATAGCCGCTGCTCCATCCAATATTTTTGTTTGTTTGTGTTGACCCATCCATCCATCAAGTACGCAAACACAAGTACACAACAACTTAGTACCAATCAGTTCATTCACACACAGATCGTGAGTGAGTTTGTTACTTACTGGATCCAATCTCATCATCTACAACACAAACACAACAAACTTAGATCTCTGGATCATCATTCATCATGAGCTGTGGCTATCATAGCAGATTCACAGTTGTAAATTATTTGATGGTCATTTTATTAGACTTGAATTTTCTTAGTTCAGTTGAATGCATGTTTATATGGTGACAAGTGTATGGAACATGCTCCAGCAATTGAAATTGGCCATTTGTTCTGCTCCGATCTCAAATATAAACGATTTTTTTTTATGTTCACTAAATGATTTATAAATTTGGTCTAAAATAGAATCCAAATAATAAAGCATTTAATGAATTTAAAAAAAAAATCTTTGCTCATATTTGAAATCCGAGGGAGTACCACTTATATATCTCAATTTATGAATCGTAGTTCATGATACCATCATGTAATAATTGCTATGTTGTCATAACTCATAATTTTCCCTTAAAATATAAGTTTTGATCGAGAATGACTTCATGGAGAAGTCTCACATTGCAACATGCCATGAGATTATGTTTACATTTATTTTATTTTATTTTTTTGAAATGGCAAAATATAATATTAATCAGGTCTCTGTACAATAGGAACAAAGACCGGTAAAAAGAACTACATAACATAGATGCCGTATATATGCGGAACATCCAAAGAAAAAAAACCCCTAAACAAACACCACCTAATCAAGATTTATCTCCTAATCTCAAATCAGAAAGGCATCCCCGCAGATTTTAGACTACCAGAGCAGTCACCAACCCAGCCTAAAAAGTTGCCACAACTAGACGCTAACTTCCGAACTCGAAGCAAAAGCGCTCGGCCCATCAGAATCCAGAACCAGCTTCATCAGGCGAACCACTGACCAAACAAAGGTAGAACGAGAAACCATGCAGACAAGTCTCGGCAATGACAGAGGCACCACAATGAGGTCAGTAGTGACAAAAATTATGTTTACATTTATTTAAATTACAATATTCTTGCATGTAGTCTTATCCTCAAACCGGTTTTAAAACGAAGCATAATTGATTAATGATTATGATTGATAGAAAACGGTAAATAAATATGTCTTCATGATTTTTCGGTTCTACATTAACAAACAAAATTAAAAACAATTTACATTTGAGAGTTATGATCATTAATTTGAGCAATCTCTCAAATATAAACATGGTTGAATAACACAAGGTAGATTTTTCGGTTCTACTAGTAGGGGCGGAATAAGATAGATATTTGAGCTCAAATCAGGCGCCTTCTACCGTGAGCGAGCGAGTCATATCGCTCACCATGGTTTGGTCTTCAAAACCTGTTATCACAGGTCAAACCGGTTTAATATATTTTTAAATAATTAAAAATCCATTATTTAAATAATCAAAAAATCATATATTGAATTTGTTTTATTTTATTTTTTTATGATACATATATTATATTTTATTTAGTTTAGGCTGTTTTGACCAGAAATATTTACCTTAGTATTTTCAATCTAGTTTTTCGTGGTTGGGAGAAAGAAGAACGAGATCGAAAAAATAAATCTAGTTTTTTCGTGGTTGGACGAAAGAAGAACAAGATCGGAAAATCAAGTTAAACGAGAGCAGTTGTTGATTAAGGTAAGTTAATGTCATTTTTTAAGTTATCGATGATGAATTCCTTTTAGATCTGTTGTTTCCTTTTAGATCTGTTGTCTTTAGGTTTATTAGATTCATTAGTTCATGGTGTTGGCTTCTTGAACACCAGATTTTTCAGATTCATTAGACCATCCACATACAAGTACTCCCTCCTGCATATGTTGTCTCCCCTTTGAGCTTCTTCACGCCAACAATGGTGGAAGTTATTCACTCATCATAATTCATACATAGAATAATCACTAAGCAACACTTATCCAAAAATATTCTTTTAGGAAGCATTAATTCTTGTGAAATCCCAAATAACAAAAATTATTTATAACAAAAAACTATACTATTTGTGTCCCAAGTTTTTTATTTTCATGTTAAGCTTTAGACCAATTATTTTTCAACCAATTCTTTTTAAAATATACAAGTTTGTCTTCCACCTCTTGGTAGGTTAACTTTTTTTTTTTTCGTTTTCAATTGTTCCATTCCATTCTTACATCTCACATAATGAAGGATTTGAGTTTGTCTTTGCTTCTTCACATCTGAAATTCTCCATGCTTCCTTGCACACACCATTTCACCTTTTAAATTGTCGGAGATTTTGTCTTCTACTGTTTTGTTATATACTGAGGAACTCTTTGTTGGTTTTGGTTTCAACTTGGTTGAATTTTTATTTTTTTCTTTCACAAATTGTTTGATGAAAGAATACAATATTGCATTGTTCAAATGAATTATATACTGAAATAGGAGGTTTGCATTGTTGCTTATTTTCAGTATATTTAGTTTGTTATTTGTGTAGGATTTTAGCCACACCAGAATCTAGTTTCTTATTTCCTATTCTTTTTGAGCTTGGACTGTTTGTTGTTCCCTTTTTTTGGCTTCAAATGACTTGTTTTACTTTGTAATTTTGTTTGCAGTCAACAAGAAAAAAAATATAAGAAGCAGATATAGGAGTTTAAATTGATGAATGAGTGTATACCAGATTTATTTACTATTAAACCTAAATCTTTTCCTTGTTTCTGTATTGTTAAATGTATAGGTTTTGAAGCATGAATACTAGAGGCAGCGCAGATGATGCTAGCCAGCCGTCATTGAACATTGGGGTGGAGATGTCAACAGTAAGTAGATGCAGATTGTAAATTAGTTTAAATTTTGTTTAATTTTTGTTGTTCTATTTTTAAGAAAAATTGCACTACTATTACAGGACTTAAGAGAAGAGAGTGATAACATCTCATGTGGAGGTCCAAGTGATGCACATCGGCTTGGGAGTTCAAACGCTGAAGAAAATATAAATCCCGAAGTTGACGGAGGTTCGAGCGATGCTACTGTGAGAAGTGACTGTTCTGAAGCAGGCGTCATTGTTATAAGAGATATGGGTGATATATTGAAGATTGACATAGGTAACTTTTGTTTATCAGAACTAAGAAGGTATGAATTTGTTGGATTTGATGTAGCATATATGTTTTACTGTTGGTTTGCTAGAACAACTGGGTTCTCCGTTCGTAAGGGTCAAGTGGTTAAGAATGTCAATGGTGAAACAATACAACAAACTTTTTTATGTTCATGCCAAGGATTTAGAGAGGATAGGGGATTAACCGTGGAGAACCGAAAGCGGGAGCCTAGGAATGAAACAAGATGTGGTTGTGAGGCAAAATGTAGAGTACACATTGACATTTCGTCTGGTAGATGGTATATTTCCTTACTTAAGCTTGATCACAATAATCATGATCTGTTGGGTGGTACTTTGTGTGGGTTATTACCAGCATATAGAAAGTTGAGTCAAGGTGATATAGATGAGATTGAGCGCAACAGGAAAGCTGGGATAAGACCATACCAAGTATATGGTACGATGGCTAATGAATGTGGTGGTTTTCACAAGGTGGGATTTGTAAAAAAGGATCTATACAACCAAATTGGCAAACAGCGTAAACAAATTTATTCTGACTCATGCAATGCAGTTAAGTATCTTCGAGATCTGAGCACAAAAGATCCATTGATGTTTGTGACACACTCCATTGACAAAGAAAGAAGACTTGAGAGGCTATTCTGGTGTGATGGTGAAAGTAGAATGAACTATGAGGTATTTGGAGATGTTCTGGCCTTTGATGCGACTTATCGAAAAAACAAGTATAATTGAACTTTACCATGGTTATTCATAGCATAGTTAGAAACATCATAGGCATCCTTATCTACCCTTAACAGTTTATAATCGACATTATCATCAGACTTCCACCACATCCTATACCCTCCAACGTAACCTTCTTTTTTAATAATGTCATCCAGATGACCTACAGCTTCAAAGTAACTCCATCTATCAGGATCAATTATTACTACCTCATTTTGTTTACAACCCTTGTAAAGTATCAATTCTTCTTTACCACCCTCGTTATATATAACCCACTCTTTAACAAACAACCCTCCATGGTTAAAAGTTACAGTAAAAGTCATAGCTAGCTGTATAGATGCAGAGACAAGAAGAAACAATTGCTATTAATGTCTTATTCCCCCAATATAAAGTGACAAATGCTAAGATTCCTATCAAAATCATATGCTACAAAACGACATACAAACTTACCTTATTTTATTTGATAAAGCACGAACTGGAGCTTGAAATCTCAGCCGTCTGGTCCAACACGAAACAGTACACGAACACTAGAGCAAACCTTAGCCGTCGATTCCTACAACACATAGTACGAAATTACGAATACACCAAAACGATGAACAGAGCAAAACGATTTCGAAAACTCACGATGATGATGAACGATAACGTTGATGATGACGAACGAAAACGTTGATGATGACGAACGATAATGTTGATGATGATGACGAACGATAATGTTGATGATGATGAGCTCACGAAGTTTTACTTCAAATGGAACCCTAACCTTTCATTTCTACTTCCATTTTTTTATATTTTCCCCCCTTTTCTTTTTATTTCTGACTTTTTTTTTTTTTATTTTAATGACCTTTATAAAATTTATTTTAATTTTAATTGCAAATTATTTTCAGGTCTAATGAGCTTTATAAAACGGGCTTTAACGTTATGGTTGGACAAGCCCTGAATTTCAATTATATTGAAAGATTTCTCATCCACTCCCATGTATTTTTTCCACCCTCTTGAAGCCAAAAAAAAGTACGGTTTACGCATAATCGAACTTTTTCCAGGTGAAAAGGATATATGGGGTGGTGACATGAGAAATCTTAAGTATATTGAATTTTGATGACTAAATCCACCGAATTTATCTCTAATAATAATCTAATTTCAATTTTGTACTTTTAATAACTAAATCCACCGACTTTATATCGAGTCACCGTCTAATATCAATTATATTGAATTTTAATGACTAAATCGACCGAGTTTATCTCTAACCACCATATAATATCATTTTTATTCACTTTTAATGTCAAAATGAATCAAATTTATGTCGAACCACCGTCTAATATCAATTATATTGACTTTTAATAATTAAATCCACCAAGTTAATCTATAACGACAATATAATTTCAATTATTTTTTACTTTTAATGACTAAATAAACTTTGTTTATCATGAATGTACTACAAATATCAATTATATTGACTCTTATGGTCTAAATGCATCGAGTTTATGTCAAACTACCGTCTAATGTATATTATATTCACTTTTAATTAATAATCGACCGACTTTATCTCAAACGACCATGTAATTTCAAATTTATTTACTTTTCATAACTAAATTGACTGAGTTTATCTCTAACGACCTACAAATATCAATTATATTGGATTTAAATGACTAAATCGACCGAGTTTATCACCTACCCTATTACTTTTAATGACTAAATCAACCAAGTTTATAAAAATTGACCTAAAAATATCAATTATATTGACTTTTAATGACTAAATGAACTAGGTTTATGTCAAACCACCATCAAATATAAATTATATTGAATTATAATGAATAAATCGACCGAGTTTATCTTTAACGATTATCTAATTTCAATTTTATTAACTTTTGATGACTAAATGCACTGAGTTTATGTCGAACCACCGTCTGATATAAATTATATTGAATTTTCATAACTAAATTGACTGACTTTATCTCTAACGACCTACAAATATCAATTATATTGAATTTAAATGACTAAATTGACCGAGTTTATCTCTAACGAGTTTATCATCTAATATTACTTTTAATGACTAAATCCACCGAGTTTATAAAAATTGACCTAAAAATATCAATTATATTGACTTTTAATAACTAAATGAACTAGGTTTATGTCGAACCACCATCAAATATAAATTACATTGAAATATAATGACTAAATCGACCAAGTTTATCTCTAACGATTATCTAATTTTAATTTTATTAACTTTTGATGACTAAATACACCGAGTTTATGTCGAACCACCGTCTGATATAAATTATATTGAATTTTCATAACTAAATTGACTGACTTTATCTCTAACGACCTACAAATATCAATTATATTGAATTTAAATGACTAAATTGACCGAGTTTATCTCTAACGAGTTTATCATCTAATATTACTTTTAATGACTAAATCCACCGAGTTTATAAAAATTGACCTAAAAATATCAATTATATTGACTTTTAATGACTAAATGAACTAGGTTTATGTCGAACCACCATCAAATATAAATTACAGTGAAATATAATGACTAAATCGACCGAGTTTATCTCTAACGATTATCTAATTTTAATTTTATTAACTTTTGATGACTAAATACACCGAGTTTATGCCGAACCACCATCTAATACCAATTATATTGATTTTTGATAACTAAATTGACTGAGTTTATCTCTAACGATCTACAAATATCAACTATATTGAATTGACTTTTAATGACTAAATCGGCCAAAATTATCTCTAACAACCATCTAATTTCCATTTCCTTACCTTTTAATTACCAAATTCATCGAGTTTATTTCCAAAGAGCATCTAATTTCAATTTTTGTTTAGTTTTGACTTTTGATGACTAAATGAACCCATTTTGTCTCAAACCACCACCTATTATCAATTCTTTCCACTTAACCCATTAGGTTTTTTTCTCGTCCCTTAATTAATAAACGTTTCATTTTCCTCATTTTACCATGTTTCCCTTACTCAGTTTAAAGTTTTTGGTTTAAATTAGACAATTGGTCTTTTAACTTATTTATTGGTTTCATATTAACTATTTTCGTTAGTTTTTATTAAAAACAATTTAACTTTATTGTCTATTATTCGTTATATAAACGCATAAATTATTTATTTATGAGTAATATTATTAGTGAATATGGTTATCACTTCATAATCAATTCTTAGAACGGTATCAATTTGTGGCGTTAATGAGTTAATGGACCAATATAAAATCAATAAATAAGTTAAGGAACCAATCGTCCAATTTAACCCATTTTTTTATACTGCGAGTCCAATTTGGCCTTACCATACAACCTCAATATTTTGTTTAATATCAACCATTTGATTTTCCTGGCAACAAGTACAACCATTTGACCATCTATGGCATGCTTGACCCACCTCCGTCTCCCTCCAAGCATCATGCTCTTTTAACCATAGATTCTTTTTAATAATACCATATTATGCTGCACCCTCTATTCTATATCTCAACTATACCAACCACCTCTTGTCTCTCTCCTCTCCACCATCTTCATCACCAGTCCACCATTGGAAAAAATATGAACTCCAACAACAACACAACAACAATGAAAAGAACAATCACAAAGATCTCTAAATTTTTTAAAAGCTATTTGCAATTTTTGACACAATAAGAATATAAGATTTTATATCTAACTTCAAAACATTGGATTCTGGTCTTCTTCTAAACTAATTAAAATCAGCATACAACTATTAAAATGCCAGAAAAATCGATTATTTATTCTCTACGAACTTTCATTTCGATCGCAGATCTGCAACGCTTTTGGTCCATTAATATACTAAAACAAATCTTCGACTCATCCCTTCCGAAACTTCGATTAACTTTATTTAAACAAAGTAGCAATTACCAACCACTATAAGTGTCGAGAGCACGACGATGAACAGTGGAAAATCATGGGATACGGTGGGTCGCGGTGGGTATCGGTGATCTGCGAGTCAAGTAAAAAGATGCAGTAAAAAAGGGGTAAATATATTGTTACTTTCTGTTACCGACACACAAACAAATTACTAAATAAAAATCCAAAATATTGACTTATAAAAAACAAATATTACATTTATAATTTATTAAACCAAATATTTGTATTAAATGGAAAAAACCGGAACTGCACTGTAGAACAGGTTTCTGGTCATAGATCTACACCATTGCCTTTTTTTTTCCACACATCCTATGGTACCAAATACCATTTTCACCGTGAGAGATATGATTCACTCTCTCACGGAAGACCGGGCCCTCAAATCATGCCCAAATTCAAATCCATATACTCTAGAGTGTTCTAATTGAAACCCACTCTATTAGTACATGCCAATGTTCACATCCATTGAAACTCATTTATAAAAGACTTAAAGAGTTTTATATGAGTGTTTTTCTTTTTAATTTGAATGTCTACAATATTCTTCCGTGATGATACTAAAATATAAGTGAAATTCATTTTCTTAACGTTCATTAATGTATAATTAATATATTTGGTTTATAATATAAATTAAATATATTAATTATATAATGAATCTAAAAAGATAATTTTTTTTTTTTATTTTGTCACAAAGAAGTATAATTATAATTAAAAGCAATATGAATTTATCTTTTCCCTCCAACGTTTTAAGATCATGCATGTTTATATGCTTTTGTTATTTGGTGTTTGTTTTATCTTTGTCTTTGTTAACATCTAGTTATATTTGGATGAAAGTATTATTGTGATCTAAAATTCCTTATAATTCTACTAGCCGCCAAACGGGCACGTGCCCGTTTGTGTGATCGATATTCTCTTCTTTATTTTTTGTGATCGATATTCTCTACTGTGCAAATATAAATAACTATTTAATCTCCTTTTTTATTTGACTTAGTTAATTGATAACTACGTAACCTCTTTTTTTTTTTTTGTTAGTTATTAAGAAGAAAAAAATATATTTTTTTGCTATAAAAAAACTGAAAACCTACTTTTATGTGGAAGTTGTGCTTAGTTGTTAAGAAAAAAAAATTATTTACTAAAAACAACTGAAAATCTATTTTTATGTGAAAGTTATTTTTTAAGGGTAAAATAGGAATAACAAAAAAGTCATCCCAAAAATTTGTATCCCCATTATATATTAATATAGATAAATAATTTGACCTTTTTCGTGAGATTTCCTCATAAAAGTTCAAACTCACAAACTCTTTGTGTTAAAATACTTGTTAATGCCTAATAGGACCAATATTTAATAAATTGGCCGAGTTATATTTTTCCCAAGTTTGACTCATCACAATATCAAGGGTTAGTATTAATTAAGTAATATAGATTGATTTATTAAGAAATTTTTGTAAGGGATTGAGTTGTAACTTGTAAGGATTGAATTATACTCCTTTATAACATATTTTGCTTATACAAAAATAAAATCCATGTCTAAAATTGTTACCATAACAATTTTTTATGAAGAGGAGCAACTTTTTTTTTGTTTTTTAATTTTGGTTTATGATAAGGAGCAATTCAAATGAAATAATTTGTAAAAAGATATTTATTTGTATGTATTGAAGGCCATTTAAGAAATAATAATAGTTTATTATAAAAAACACTAATAATAGTGTTATGTCAAATCAAGGGCATGTCAAACAAAGATTCTTACTTTTGTTAATAGAGCTATGAGACCAATAATTATATGGACCATTATTTTTTATATAAAAATAATATAAATTATTGACAAATTTATTACTACTATTAATATTAACTAATTTAAAAGTAAGTTTGATTGTTGGAAAAAATGACTTGTACTCTTTTTTATATAAAAAATACTACTTCCGTCCCAAAATAAAAGAATTAGTTTGACTACTGTATGTATGCCAATGCACGATTTTGATCACTAATATCTTTAATTCTCTACTAGTAAAAATTATAAAAATTGGATATTTTGAAAATAATCATCAAAACAAATCAAACAAAATTGGATATTTTTAAAAGATATGATCAAAGCATGATAAGTGAATAGTACAATTTAATCAAAATAGCTTTAATAAAATGGGACGAAGGTAATAAAATTTAGGACAATAAAATTCACGGATTCATCAAATTAGAGCGTGTCTTGAATTCTTACACCGATAACACAAATTATATTTATATCTTTATGAAGTATATCAATTTTTTATCAACCAAATTAATATTGGCAAATAAAGTTATGTTTTAATGAAAGAAGGTAACATTAAAATTAAAATACAAGTTACATAACATAATAATTCAGAGCTTATTTCTTTAACATGAAGGCTTAAGAGTAATTAATTTGTTATTATAATTAGTGGAACATTACTGTGATCAAATGATCAAACACTAGTTGGCTTTTTGTGTTGTAACTTGAACTGTCTTGCTTGCTGGCACCTGCAAGCCACCATCATTACATTACATCCTTAACATTTGTCTTAACAAAAAAGCAAAATAAAAAAAGCCATATTCTATTTAATTCCACACTAAAAAGAAAAGACAAGAAGGTTAGAAAATAGAAAAAAGAGAAAAAGAAAAATTAAAAAGAAGATAAAATAAAGAGAAAGTGTGAGACAGACACTGAGATTCATTACAACACAAAAAACCCGGTTTCAACGGGTCAAATCATTAACTCTTCCAAAAACTTACAAAAACCACACACACAGAGGTTTCTGTCATTCATTTTCTTCCTTCTTCACACTTTCTCTTTCACTCTTTCAATAACAATGCTTTCCTCAGATCCTGGTATGTACTTTTTCATTTCCTTTTTTTTTTCTTGCTTTCATATTTATATTCATTGGTTTACATTCAAGTTTGAAGCTTTTTTGGGTTTGTGTTGGTTTTTCAGCTCAACTTAGCTCTAAAACAATCAAAGTCTTCATTTTTATTACTATCTTTGTTTATTTATTTATTTATTTATTTATTTTTTTATGTTTAGTGTGAAAGAGTTTATAAATGATTAAATAGTTTGGTTTGTGAAATATTATGTGTGTATATAAGGTATAGTTGAAAACAAGGGCTTTATAAATGGAAAATGAAATCTTGTGTACAAGATTTGATTTTTTGGTTATTTTTCCACTTTTTAATGGAAAATAAATATGGGTTTCGTGTAAGACATGTCTCCTCCCCCTAAACCCTTGATACCCCTCTTGTTTATGTCATTTTTTCTCTCTCCATTTTATTTTAGTTTTTTTTTTAATGATGATTAATAGAAGTTAGTGTTACATTGTATAAATTCATTACATTTTGCACATTGACATTGTGGTGTCTCCTTTTTGTTTCATGTATGATTTTGAATCCTGGTTGGAACAATCCTTGACCATGTTTTACTTATCACTTGACCGAATTTCGGATTAACAGGGCACACTATCCCTGAGAACCGGAGGGTTAAGACCACAAAAGATGAAATTTTGTTACTTGGCCTTAAATATTGTTCCTTTTGTGATTGATTGCCTTTTAATTTTTATCTGGGATTTGCACTGCAGGCTGTTGATAGCATGCATAAAGAGAAATCATCGGCTACTTGTAATACAATGTGTAAATTTTGATGATTTAAGGGGGAAAAGAGTTGAAGATCATGGAAGAAATACAGTCTCAATCCGATACTTATAGGTCTTCATCATCATCGGCTAGTAGTCCGGCAAGTAGGGTACCATCAAGTAACTTTTTCTATCTGCGTAAACCCGGCTCACTAAGGCAACCTATCTCATTTGAGGATTCACCTGAGTGGGACGATACTACTGATATTGATGCTAGAGTTGATGAAGGAGGTGACTCTATTAATGCTGCAACAACACCGGCTTCACCATCTCTCTCGAAGCTTAACAGCGGCTCCTTGCCTTCCCCGCATCTACCGGAGGGTGCAGTTATTCCACGCAAAATTGCCGGGGCATCTGTTGCCTGGAAAGATTTGACTGTTACTATAAAGGGAAAAAGGAAATATTCTGATAAGGTTATTAAGAGTTCGACTGGTTATGCATTACCTGGAACACTGACTGTAATAATGGGACCGGCTAAATCAGGGAAATCTACGTTATTACGAGCTATTGCAGGTATTGAAGAACACTTCCTTTGTCCTTTTTTACTAAACATTTCAAACGATATCCACATTTGTATTGATGTAGTCAAAGCTTAATCGGAACTTTTTCTTTACTTTAGGAAGATTGCTTCCTTCAGACAGGGTGTATGGTGAAGTGTTTGTGAATGGAGCCAAATCTCAAATGCCCTATGGATCATATGTGAGTTCTGCGCCTCATTTGCTGTTTAATATACGAATTTCCATTATATATATAGTCATCTACCTGATCGAACTTAATCCGCGTATCTTTCAAAACCATGCTTTCATATTATTTATTGATTATAAGGTGTGAGAATTTGAAGAATGGATGTACAAGTTTAAAAGTCTATTTGCAATGTTTTCACTACATTAGTGCATTTCCGAACAAGTTAGTTATTTGCACTTCTTACTTAAGGATAGAAGATTTTTTGTGCCGGAAGTACTAAGTTTTCGTTTTCAAAATTGGGATGTTTGCAGCATGTTATTTACCTGATTTAATATTTGTTGTTAATTATTAGGTTGTACCTCTCAAATATGTATATCAAAATTTGTTCCTTAATTTGCAGGGTTACGTGGATAGAGAAACCACTCTGATTGGATCCCTCACAGTGCGCGAGTTTCTGTATTATTCAGCCTTGCTGCAGCTTCCCGGTTTCTTTTGTCAGAAAAAGAGTGTAGTAGAGGATGCTATACATGCCATGTCTTTAGGTGAACATGCAAATAAACTTATAGGTGGGCATTGTTATATGAAGGGACTTCCAAGTGGGGAGAGAAGGCTTGTTAGCATTGCTAGGGAGCTTGTGATGAGACCGCGTATTTTATTTCTAGACGAACCTCTTTATCATTTAGACAGGTATTTATTTTACTTTTCAATCATTTTTCTGTAATAATTGTCTATTTTGTTCTTGAAATTATTCCATATTTAGAGCAATTTTCTTTGACTTCCTTTTCTTTATTTATCTATTTTTAGTGTCTCGGCACTTTTGATGATGGTTACGTTGAGGAGACTTGCAAGCACCGGTTGCACTCTTATCTTAAGCATCTACCAGAGCAGCACAGAAGTCTTTGGTCTTTTTGACCGTATTTGTCTTCTTTCAAATGGAAATACGTTGTTCTTCGGAGAAACATTAGCTTGCTTGCAGGTAACTTATCTTCTACTATACCTTCTTACCTCTGCACTTAAATCGACTAAGTACGAGTTAAGTAGTACTGTTTTCTTGCGAACAAGATGATATAAGGGTCACTGTTTTTTAGTTAAAAGAGACCGTTGGAAGATGAGTATACTTTGATAGTAAATGGAATAAATATCTTGCTACTGACTGTTATAGTTTTATATTCGTACAGCACTTCTCGAATGCCGGATTTCCTTGCCCTATCATGCAAAGCCCTTCTGATCATTTTCTACGTGCAATTAATACAGATTTTGACAGGATAATTGCTATGTGTAAAAACTGGCAGGTATTTGCTTCTAGTAGTTTGATGATTGTGTGCTCATTGCTATTTTAATGTTAACAGATTAAACATTATGCTATTATTAACATTTTCATCATAATAGGATGACAATGGAGATTTTTCTGCCGTAAACATGGACACTGCTGTTGCTATACGCACACTTGAAGCAACTTATAAGTCGTCTGCAGATGCTGCTTCTGTTGAAACAATGATTCTGAAACTCACCGAGAAGGTATCTTATATATGAGTTAGAACTTCTAGAAATTGCCATAAAATAAGTCTCTTCCGTCGCAAATATCATATTACATGTTTCCAATGCAAAGCTATCTTTTATGTTGGTTTTAATAATTACTAATTTTATAGTCTTTTTATAAACATTATTGATTTTCCAGGAAGGTCCAGCTCTCAAAAGCAAAGGGAAAGCTAGTAATGCTACTCGAGTAGCGGTCTTGACGTGGAGATCTTTATTAGTTGTGTCGAGGGAATGGAAATATTACTGGCTGCATCTTATTCTTTATATGCTCCTCACACTATGCATTGGTACTGTATTTTCTGGTCTAGGGCATTCTCTATATTCTGTTGCGGTGAGTTTTGACCTGACAATTGCATTATACAGTATCTTACGATGTATATCTCATATAGTTTAAATCTTCATTTATGCATACCAATAATTTTCTAGATATGCTCGTAATACATACATATCATTTTAATACCCTTGAAATTGCAGACTAGAGTTGCAGCAATTTTTGTATTCGTGTCATTCTGTTCCCTTCTAAGCATTGCGAGGGTGCCTGCACTTATGAAAGAAATCAAGGTAGTTTTTTGCTTTTTCGACTTAAGAGAAATTTATTAGGCCTTCAAATGCTTATTTTGCATGCAATAAAGTGACAAAGAAAATACAATTTTCATGCGCAAATATTTTATGTATTATAATAGACATGTCTTCTTTTCTGCAGATATATGCGTGTGAAGAATCAAACCAGCATTCAAGTACATTTGTATTTTTACTCGCACAGCTCTTGTCCAGCATCCCGTTTCTTTTTCTCATCTCCATTACGTCAAGTCTAGTCTTCTACTTCCTAGTAGGACTGGAAGATCAGTTCAGCTTGTTAATGTATTTCGTGCTGAATTTTTTCGTAACTTTGTTACTGAATGAAGGGATTATGTTAGTTGTGGCTACTTTGTGGCAAGATGTTTTCTGGAGTGTCTTGACACTCTTATGCATACATGTGAGTTCCGCTGTCCATTTATTTTCGTAAAAAGTTTTATACTGTCAACAAATCACTACCACTGATATGTTTGACTCTACAATGACGATAATAAAAATTAGACGCTGCTCAACTAATATAGTCTATATTTTTTCATCACATAACCGATGCATACATATACCATTTTTCAGGTGGTCATGATGCTTTCGGCCGGCTATTTTAGAATTCGAAGTGCTTTGCCAGGTCCATTATGGATGTATCCAATGTCCTATATAGCCTTTCATACATACTCTATTCAGGTAATATATACTAATGTTTGTAGAATTAAATTACTATACTTCGATAATTAGTGCCTATTAAACTCGAAAGTTCTTTCTAAAATTTGTATTTAGTGAATCGTTTACTTGTCTTGATCTTTCTTAGGGGCTATTGGAGAATGAGTACCTAGGAAACTCCTTTGCAGTTGGACAAGTAAGATCGATATCCGGGTTTCAAGCTCTTCAAAGTGTGTACAATATCTCCCCCGACATTAATTCAAAGTGGAAAAATCTGTTGGTTTTGTTTCTTATGGCGATAGGTTATCGAATTTTTGTGTTCATTTTATTATTTTTATTTGTAGGGAAAAAAGTATCCCTACTTAAGAGTTTCAATTGTACTAATAGGGATAGAACAGATACAAGTTGATGGGAACATTTGTTTAGTCACTTTACATTATATTTTTGGCTCTGAACTCTAGTTTTGTGAATTTATTTTTAGACTAATTTAAGAGGAAATATGAGATTTATTTGATGTATCATATATCTCTTGATCTTGGTGCATATATTTTTGCTTTATATTAATTTTGATTCTCAATCATAAAAGTTATGAAAGCTACTTGTTTGTTTTGTTGTGTTGTTAAATAATTGGTTTGAGAAGTAGCCAAATTCAGATGCATTGAAATTTGGGTTGAAGGTACAATGCTAGTGATGGGGCATAGTCCTCTATAGTTTTGTCCACTTGTTTTGTTGAAGTGGATCTTTCTTTCATCAATGGAATGTGTAGAAATGTTATATTACTATTAATATAGTATTGTGACATGTCTTATAACACATGATAACATTGAGTCTTCTTTCGCAGTACTGAAGTTTGAATCCCGGTTAGGAGAAGTACTTAAATATGATTATAGTCGATGGAGGGAACGATTGTGCCTTTTTTGTTAGAGTACAAAAGTCGCCACCTTGTTTTATGCATCGAATAAATACCACTACGTTCCTACGACATATTTTATAAATCACAGTGACGAATCACTGTCACAGTGAAACATGAATTGCTAAATGTACCTCAATAATTGCTAAAGTGTACCTCAATAATTGGGAGTTTCTCCAAATATTTGTTTGGATTCAAACATTGTTATGAAAAAAGAGAAAAGGAAACATGAATTGCTAAATGTACTTCAATAATTGGGAGTTTCTCTAAATTTTTGTTATGGAGAAAATTTTCCTTTTTAAAAGTGTGTTATACCCTTGAATTTTCTTGTTTAAATAAAATACATTGAAGAGTATTTTTGTACAAACCAACAAATATAGAGATATTACGGGGGTATATTTATCAACTGCCACAAAAATATTGCGAATATTTATGAGCGTCGACATTGATATCAAACTAAATAAAAAACTTCAAATTGATTAAAAAGAATTGAAAATTGCATAAAATAAAATATTATTGAATGTGTTTGGATACTATTTTGTAACAACAGCTCAGATCGGATTTTGGATTGATTTTTTAAAATCAAACAAAACCGTAACGAACCGCGATTTTCCAAAATCAAAGTAAACCAAATTAAAACCATACATATATTTTCATACCTTATTTTTATTAGTATTGTATATTGCATTAATATATTATACATTGAATTTTTAAAAATATTCTACTTATTAGTTTTATTTAATCTAATTCGGTACTATTTCAAACATAAATGATTGTCGTCATTTGGTAATATTAATTTTTAATATATTACGGTGTTTTTATAATATTAATTAATATTAAAAAAACTACAATTTATAATTTGGACATTCAATAATCAAATCAATATTAAGCCGCTTTGAATTAGATCCATAAATGTTTTCTTCCATCCTGACAATTATACCTTCACCCCTCCCTACAAATAATAATCATTTTTCAATTTTACCCTTATAAAAGAAGAAGAATAATAATTTAAACCATGTGACGAAGGCTTCTCTCCAACTTCGCAATTGAAATATCTCTTGATAGTGCAAATTTTACCGAAGATATTTTTCGATGGTACAAATTTTATCAAAAAGTATCTTCTGATAATGTAAATTTTAGCAAAAAATATCTTCTGATAATGTGTTTATAGTGTGGACAATTTAAGAGGGACAAAGGACAATCATCAAACTTCTCCATAGACTTGGTGTATTCAATTAGGATTTTAATTGATTTTAAAAGATTTTTTTATGATGACAAAATCATATGGTATTCAATTAGGATTTTAAAAGACTTTAAAAAAGTCTAGTGGTATTCAATCAAGACTCTTTACAACTTATAAAAAGTCTTGTGGTATTCAAAAGTATTCTAATTTTGATGGATTGTTTAAAAAATAGGATTTTAATGGACTTTTTAGTGAATTTTGAGCTAAAAAAAGTCTTTCCCCATATCATGAGATTTCCATGGATTCTCATTTTTTTTCACCTTCCCTCTTGTCTCTATTTCATTTTCCTAATTATCTCATGTTTTTTATAATTGCTTATTTTCTCCCTACATCTCTTTCACGTTTCATCTTCATGCCCTGCCCAGTTGTTTCTTATTCTCTTCTTTTTTAACTTATTCAACAATTTCACAGACTTTTCCAAACTCTCAATTTTTTTTTACTTTCATCATCACTATACCAGTTTCTTCTTCTTCTTCTTCTTCTTCTTCTTCTTCTTCTTCTTCTTCTTCTTCTTCTTCTTCTTCTTCTTCTTCTTCTTCTTCTATCAAATATGTTTTTTTACAATAAAACAGATTAACAAATTCTACATCTTTTTTACAAACATTTGATTCATTACAACTTTTGTACAATTTTGTTTCTTCAATTTTGTTTTATTTATTTTTACGGAAAACAATCTTTTTTTTTTCTTCTTCACATTCATCTGCTTCATATACGTAAAAACATAAAAAGGGAACCTAGAGTTTTTTTTTTAATATTTGGATTTCCAAATTATTGATTTTTTTAAAATTTTCCTAATATACAAAAGTTTCCTAATATATAAAGTATTATGAAATCTTGATTGTAAAAAGTCTTTTGAAAAAAATCTCTCAAAATCCATTCAAATCATTTGTTACAAATCTTGATTGTAAAAAAGTCTCAAAAAATCAATACAATCCAACAAAATCTCATAAAATCATTAAGATTTTTTTTGCCAAAATTGTCTCATGAAATCTCAATCCAATACACCCCCTTGAGTCTACTCCCACAAATTGGGCAAAACTCAAAATTCAACTATACTGAAATTTGTTTTCATTTTGTCAGAGTCAATTTTTTAGTTTGCTAAAAGTCATGGAAAATTATTTTTTACAGTATTTATTATGAAAGGTAATTTAGTTCCTTTAAATAACATTTTTGTTCAAATACTTTGTAGAGTAGAGGTACAATTTGTGGCCTTGTGGGTATGAGGGAGAGTTAGAGGGTAGTATGAGGGAGAATATACTTTTTTTTCTTTTATTGAAAAAAGAAGTTTATAAGGATTTTCTATTTTTCCTCCCAACTTTGTAAAAAAAAATTTCAAAAAGAAAGTTAGTTATAATCTTCTTATTTAAAATTGTAACTTATGCTAATTCATCTATATCTATAATATATTTAATTTCATAGTAATTGTATGAAATACTAATAAAAAATACATTTGAAAACTAAATTAATTATCTAAAACAAAATTCGAGAACTAACAAATTTTATCTTAAATTTAATTAAGATATTGATCTCAAGTAGTTACTAGAGTTTAATTCATGATAAAAACATTGTTTACTAGACTTTCCTTACTTTGCAGCCAAAATTCTTAATTACCAGATCTCTTTATGAAAACGTGACAGTTAAAAAAACAAAAAACAAACATTTATTAATAAATAAATCCATTTTTTGTCAATAAATAAATAAAAATAAATCTATTTATAATTTTGAATTTTTGTGGTACACTACATTCAATTCAATAACTTAATAACTTAAAAATGCAAATTACACATTCTAGAAAGAAAATGAGAAAATTGAACATGCACCGACAGTGTAAAATATATTTACACTTTTATCGAATACCAACCATGTATTCTGCCAAAGCATCCTACTACACCCCACTTTCATGGAATGATATGGAAAAAGAGTTAATTCCTATTGGACGTTGTGTAAAAATAGTTTACACTGACGTAGCATATCCATTAAACTCAACGAAAATAGAGATTTGCCCGATTAATCAATGTGGAAAAAAGCAGGAAGGATTCTGTGAAAAAAATGTGACAGAACGCGTAATTTGACTGGGAATTGACAAAGAAACGAGTTTGGTTGGTATCACAAAAATGAGAGTCCAACAAACTTCTTCTTCATTCTTAGTTCTCTTCATTCTTCTTCCCGCGTAAAACTCAATTCTTCTTCATCTCCATGACGACGTCGTTTTTGAACGGCGAGAGAATCGTTGTTCTCGTTTTCATCTCTACAATCCTCTACTCCCTCCCTTTCTCTCTCCTCTCCCATGGCGTTTCTCTCTCCTTCCTCTCCCTCGCTTCCTTCTTCCTCGAGATCTCCGTCGATTCTTCAACTTCTCCCTTCCCTCTCCGCACCAGGTACTTCTCCTTCTCTCCATCGATTCATTCATTCATCGCTTAAATTGATTAATTAATTAATTCTCAATTTTCAGACCTGGTGCTTCCTCCGGAATTCTACTCGGTGCAATCACTCTTCCTTCTCTAATTCTCTCCAAATTGATTCAATCATCACGTGGATTCTCGCTTCAACAACTTCAACCTCAAGGTTTTGTGTTTTTTTTCCTTTCTTATGCATTTATTGCAATTTACATTTTTTAGGGTTTTTAATTAATATTTAGAATTATGAATTGCGATTTTGTGATGTTTATAGAGATTGAATATCTGACATTGCAATACTGGGCAACATCTGCCAGCGTCTTCAGTGTGCTTTTATTCCTTGCATTCACTATAAGGCGTTCACATTGGGGTGTAAAGTTTAGCTTGTCTTTAGCTTTCTTTCAAGCTTTGCTCTGCGTTGCCGCGCTTTTGACTACGTCTCAAATTGGTAAGTTTTGTTTTGTTTTGGATTGGATTGTTTTTTGGACTGTTGAATTCTATGTAGCACTACGCGACATAGATACATGTGGTTACATTCGACGACTTTGATTTTGTTAAATTATTAAGTGTCGTATCTGTTTGTGTGTGTGTCGGTGCTTCATAGATTGGATTATGTAGTAGTTGAGGAATCTGTGTTATGATTAAAACTGTTATTGTTTCTTTATTCTTAGGTTTGCACCCTGCACTGAAGCTTTCATGGGTCTTTTTTCATGGATTGGCATCTGTCAAGCTAATTCAGCATTTCATGAGAACTTTTCCGTCTTGTGCTTCCATCGGTATGACTTTGTTATACACCGGTTATTTTTATTTGTGTTTCGGATTTTGCTATCGTAACAACTTATATAATTTGGGTAGGAATACTTTTTTATTGTTGTGTGATTTTAAATTTCGAGTAACAAGCGGACACTTTATGTTAGGAATTTGTCAATTAACCATAGAAGGCAAGTGCACTTCCTATTTTACTTATCCTGCTTCATGTAATTCCAGCATATCAATTAAAATCTGCAAATTTGATCAGAAAGGGTGAGTACGGAAGAATCAATATGCAATAGGAAATTAACCTTTCCAACTTGATAGAACCCGAAGGGCAGCAAATTTTTAATGCTAAAATCCCCTCAATATGAGAGGTAAAAAGTTGCCAAACCTAGTTAAGAAAAATTCCGCTGTAAAATATAACGAGCACAGTATAGTATTCTCCAGCCAACAAGAATAATACAGATAGCTCCTACTCACTGCCAAGTGTCAACAGAGTAGAAATCACTAAAGACAACAATCGACAAAAATAATCCACAAATATGATATTGTGAAAAAAGTTCCAACATACAGATATAATGCCCACAGTTTCAAGCAAGACCACCAACAAAGATTCACTGAAAACAGAGCATAAACAATTTGCAAAAATGAGTCGATGTTTTCCCTTTTTTTTAATTTCAATATTATTGGCCATATTCTCTGTTTGCCTACAATAAATTCAGCCCTTACTTGGACCTTTCCTTGTTGGGAGCTTTATAGCACCACCAATGAAGAAGACCAACCCAACAAAATCATCATTATATATAAATAGTTTGTCTTCTAATTGTTAGTTGATTTTTGTTTGGTTTGTCCTTTCATTCGTAGTTTCTAGACGGTCATATCTTAGAATAATTACATGGTTGATTAGGGGTGTTTAATTTGTCAACTATTTATTTATCATAGTTCCTCCCTGATTTCAGGGGAAGCATTTTTGGTGACTGCTGGTATCGTTCTCTATTTTGGTGATATGCTGTTGCTTACTATTAAAAAGGTTAGTGATTTTTAACACAATTTTTTCTAGATAAATATAGTGTATATTTATATGCTATTGGTGATTACAATGTTTAAACAGCTATGTGGACTATTGATGTCATCAGAGTTGGTTACTGCTGATGAAATAAAACGAAGTGAGATAAACATTATAATTCAGGTATTGGTCCTTAGCTTACGAGTTTTTTTGTTACTGGTATTACTAGACCAGCTAAAATTATCTGCTGTTTCTGCAGGGGCTTGTGCTTGGTCTTCTGCTATATCCAGTAGCTTTGAAGTATATTCTCCAAATATGGGAGTGGTTTATAAATACAACTTATTCTACACAAAGAAGATATCATGAGATTGGGAGATCCCTAATATTTATTGCTTCCCTTGGATTTGCCCTCATTGTTGTTGTACCATTATGGATGCAGTTCGTACAGGAGTTTGATATGCATCCTTTTTTCTGGTATGACACCGTATCCGATAATTTTGTTAGCTGCTAATTACTGATGTTTTCAGATATGATCTGAAATATGGAAATGGGAATAACAGGATGCTTGGGAAGTAATTTTTTGATTATGAATTGAGCAGGATATAATATATTACATGCTGGCAGCTCTGATACATACATAGGATAAGGCAACATAAGCTGTTAATTCCACCAGAAACTGTGGCATGCAGAACATGTTCATTGTAGCATCTGATTCCACTGTATTGACATACATATGAGATTTAGCTCATTTAAGCATGTGCATTTCCACCTAATATAGACTTCTATAAAGATATGAATGTGAGAATCTTAATAAAGTCTGAACTTAATTCTCCCAATATGGTTGATTTTTTTCAAAAACTATAGAAGCCAATAAAGTGGTTTTTTTATGTTCGCTGCACACACAGCCTGAGTTTTATCTGTATCACAAATCCACATTTTATGGAGAGTAATAGTAATTGAAGAAACCGAGTCTTATTCAACTAGGGAGTACCAGATAGTTCAGTTGTTAAGCCATGTTAGTGTGATTGTCAAAAAAAAAAGCCATGTTAGTGTGTTTGTGAGTAAAATACAATTATAGCCATGATGATAGTTTCATATGCATATAATTTTTGGTAGATAATAACTGTATTTTTTTTAAAAAATCCCATTGCAGGGTGCTTTCCTTTGTTTTCTCAGAGCCATCCAAAAGACTGTCGTTATGTATGTATTGGATGTGTATAATTTCTGTTTCTGTTTTGCGATTCTATAACATATCTAAGAACAGTAAGATTGAGAGAATTCTTTTGCGGAAGTACTACCATCTGATAGCTGTTTTGATGTTTTCACCCGCCCTTATCTTTCAGGTAATTTGGGAGAAATTTGCTTGTTATCTAGTAGGATTGAGTGGATTCTTCCACTTGGTACCCATTATCCATTTTCTTTTTCATTAAATTCCAGAGCCTTGTGTTTAATGTAACTGAAAGCAAGGAAGAAATGCATGAACACTCCCTTGACTTTACCTCATTTTGAATAGCCACCATTAACTTTCAAATCATGATGAAAGTCCTTTTAGTTCAAATTTCTGAAACTTGTGAATAGACCCCTTACATATGTAAATTAATCAAAAACTATACATCATAAGGCTTTTACTTATTGTTTGATGCATATGACAATCTCTAATTTGTCATTATTTTAAAAAAATTAATTTCATTTTTTAAAATTATTGTATAGTTTCTACTTTTAGCAATTAAAAATACTACCTCCGGTCCTAAATATAAGAGAAAAACTACCTTTTAGATTCATTGATAAACCAATGTATCTAACCTATATTATTGACTAGATACATTAGATTCTCAATGAATCTAAAAAGTAGTTTTTCTCTTATATTTAGGACTGAGGGAGTAGTAAATAATTGGGATTTTTTTTAATCAATCAAATACTTTAGACAAATTAGAGAATGTTGCAAGTATTAATTGACACATGCAAGTCTTGTGATAACTGATTCATTAATATATTTTTTTGCAAATGCTATTTAAGTTAGTTTTCATTTATGGTTAAGAAATATAAAAGGAAAAAGAATAAATGAGCCATGTTGTCCAAAAACATAAATATTTTTTCCTTTACACTGTCATTATAGAGGTCATTACTTGTGTGGGAACATGTTTTATATCCATCAATTGTGCTAAATGTATGTCAGTTATAATGCTCACTTTTTCTATTGCTTTCAGTCAAAATTTCTTGATCTAGCTTTTGGCGCAGCATTGGCGGTTTTCTTAATATTAGAAATTATTCGAGTAAGTATCTTGGAATGCACTCAGCTTAGTATTGGTGAGATCATACTTTAATAAGGGTGCTGCGTGTTTCATTGATTTTTGTTGATTTTATCAATAAAATTCCATAAGGAAAGGGGAAAGGTGTATAAGTGTGTAATTGGGACACATTGCAGTCTGCTGGAACACTTTCAGAAATGTCATTAAAAATTTCTGATTTCATGAATATTTGTTGAATCATTTAAAAATTATGATTATGTGAATTGATCATTTAAACCCAATACTCTAGTTGTGCAATAATATCAGTTATCAATAGAATACTACAGCAGTACAGTATTATTTCTTATTGCAATCATTGAATGGTGTGATACATACTGAGCAGTACTGCTTTTTCATATTGTCTTCTTGGTTGCTTTTTCATTGACATTGTCTTACTTAGGTATTGCTTTTTCATTGACATTGTCTTACTTAGGTTTGGAGAATATGGCCCTTCGGGCAACCAATAAATCAATTTATGAATGCATTCACTGACCACCGTGACTCTGATCTTCTCATTGTCAGGTATTATGCTCTTTTTCACTATAGCCCATATTATAGTGTTTGTGATACACAGCTGAATTTATTTCAATTTCATGACAATTTTGCTTTTGCCCAGCCACTTCTCACTCTTGCTTGGATGTGCTCTCCCTATTTGGATGTCTTCTGGGTACAATGATCGACCTCTTGCTCCTTTTGCGGGAATTTTGAGCCTAGGAATTGGAGATACAATGGTAAGTCTCTCTCTCTCTCTCTCTATATATATATATGTGTATGGGGTTTGCTAATTTAGACCCACTTAAAAACATGTGGGTCTAAATTAGCAATGTGCACCTTTTCACTTTTGACCAAAATACTATTTGTATTTATTATTTAAAATTAGTAACTTGAGGGTTAGTTTTGTAACTTTAATACTAAACTTAATTTACACCCACTTTGCTAATTTACACCCACTTTATTTATAAATTTCTTTATGCTTCAAAAAGAATAACACTATTATTTTTTTTGGCAACTACATGCTTTTAGTTAAACTTACGTGGTTGCTGGGTGGAATTCTTGAACTGCATTAATTCATGCTTAATTAACTGGGTTAAATTCTTTAACTTACATGCTTTTTGAACTGGGTGGAATTCTTTTTGCAACCACATGATCTGGAAAACTAATATTCATTCATGGCTTAATTAACCGATTAAAAAAATACATGGCCTAATTAAACTTGAACTGCATTTTTTTTACTAATCAAAATCATAAAAAAAAAATTGTTCCTATCAAAATCATCAATTCTTTTTTACAACAAAAAATCCTAATCATACACTAAGAAAGAAATAATGTGGGTGTTATAAATTAACAAGGTTAACTATGTCTTTTTTGTTATTTCCTAGGTTGTTTATTTAAGTTGCATATATATAATTAAGTGGGTCTAAATTAGCAAAGTGGGTGCACATCTCATTTAATAACATTTACCTAACTAACCCTCAATTTCCTAATGTAAAATAAACAAATATCAAGATTTTTTTGTCCAAAGTGAAAAGGTGCACATTGCTAATTTAGACCCACATGTTTTTAAGTGGGTCTAAATTAGCAAACCCCTATATATATATCTCGGGGGAGTGTACACATCTGCTGAAATTCAGGGCCATTGCCAGTAACCAACTAGTGAATTTTTTTCTTCTATTAAAAAGGAAACAGATGAATTGTATGGATGTAGATGTAACTATTTTGATCAGTCAACAATGTTTGAACCGTATATGCAAGAACCTGAAACAATCTAAGCCGTGGCAATTTTGGAGAAAGTAATTTACTCCCATTTTGGGGAATCAATTTGATTTTTCATGAAAACTAATGTATGATAACTCTGCGAGAATTTAGACTACTTTATTTTCTTTAACTATAAACACTTCCCATTTTTTTTTTGACGAAGCTAAATTGGCCCATCCAAATTGGCACCAGTGAGAATCGAACCTGAAACCTTAAGGAGGAGCATACTCCCAGGTCCCAAGCCAATACCACCAAACCAACCCAAGTGGGTTTATTAACACTTCCCATGTAGAAGTAAGTTGATTAATTTCTAACAAGGCTGCATTGAAAAATGAGGATGTGTGGATACCATTTTGTCTGAGATGGTGAAGTCAGAGACTAACGAAAAAACATTAGAAACATGTTTTTTTTAATCCAAAAATGTTACAAGGAGTTGTTCTGTTAATAGTTGGCTGCTTATCTCGGTAGTTAATAGTAATTGATTCTCTATTTTTTGTTTAGGCATCAATGGTTGGGCACAAGTATGGCGTTTTGCGGTGGAGTAAAACTGGGAGTAAGTATTTTCTTTATTAATGATGATGATTTTTATCGGTGTTTTCTGTTGCATCATGTGAATGTGTACCTTCCCATTTGCCAGAGAAAACAATTGAAGGCACTGCTGCTGGTATAACGTCTGTACTAGCTGCTTGCTCTTTACTCCTTCCACTCTTAGCATCAACTGGATACATTTTCACTCAGGTCCCCTCTCTCTCTCTCTCTCTCTCTCTCTCTCTCTCTCTCTCTCTCTCTCTCTCTCTCTCTCTCTCTCTCTCTGTCTCTGTGTGTGTGTGTGTGTGTGTTAAACACATTAGTTATAAAGTTGCTTTGTTTTTTTGGTGTTGATATCAAAGGAACTTCATATCTTTGTTCGGTACATCAGGTCTTCTGTCACTATTTGCATATTAACAAGCCCCACATTATTCTTGTTCAACATGGCCCCGATTCATATAAGCACCAAAGCTTTATACAGTTATTTTTACACCAAAGCTTTATACAGTTATTTTTGTTACAACTGACATCATTCAAGTTTTTCTTGCACCAATAAATTAAGAATTTTGTGGACAAACTAGATTCATGCAAACATACCATCTGCTGCATGAGAAGTTAGGTCAGACTTTAGGTTCCACGTTTTTATGTCTTAAGGGAGTACCTCACTCTTTTCCCCCAACCCTCATCTTTTCTCATATGTGCAAACTGGGTTGCTTAAGGGATGGCTTTATGCTCCATTTCATTCTCTGCTATATCCCTTCATCAGAAGGGAGATAAAATATTGTGAAAAGTAAACCTATAGGATACTGTCAGTTTGTATATTCCAAGGACAGTATGATGCGGTTTCATCTTTAATGTCCCGTTAAATAAGGGGAAAGTACAAAAAATTGCCATTTATCATTGTTAAAATGAAATGGATACGCCTGCTAGTATTCTAGAATGTTTCTTCCTTAGATTATTGAGTTTTCTCTGACGTCTTTGTTAATTACTTTTTGCAGCATTGGTTCTCTCTATTTCTAGCTGTGACTGTAAGTGGTTTGTTGGAGGCCTACACAGCGCAACTTGACAACGCATTTATACCACTTTTTTTCTACAGTCTTCTCTGTTTGTAGGCATAAATCTCTCACAAGATCAAGGTGCCTTGAAGAGCAATAACTGGTTTTTGCAAACATGGCTTCTTGGCTTGACAGTGTTTTGGCAGAAGAGGTCAGATAGTTATTAACCAGTTAAACAATACATGATAGTTAGGTTTGGTGTACATAGTTAGAATTGTATCTTTATACAGAAATGATAGGTGTAAAAGTGTTTTGATGTTTTCATATAAAGGTTGGTTGATATCCAACAAATAGCATACAGTATGTAGGAGTGACAATTTTCACTGTTTATGAGAAAAGAGAACTGTTGAAACACTAGTGCACACTTGTTCTAAAGGAATTTTCAATGTTTTCAATTTTCACACGTGCAGTACTTTTCATTTCTTAATGTCATGTTGTACATCAGCAAGTACAAATATTTTTAAACTATGTGACAAATATTCATTTAAGTCCACTTGTTTTAAAGGAATTTTTAATGTCTTCAATTTTCACACATGCAGTACTTTTCAATTTTTAACATTCCCACTTTAACTTTTCAACATTCCCTGGATATTTTGCTTGCATCACATTAACTTAACACTCCCACGTCATGTCGGTCAAGAAACAACCAAAATTGGCTCGATGAACTCTAACAATGGTAACCAATGCATGTACTTGACTAACATTAGTCCAAGTACATGCATTGGTTTCCGTGTTTTTATTTCTCTCTCTATTTCTCTCTTACCAAGCACACCATTAGAGGAGTGTCTCTGACCTTGATAAATCAACATTTAATATAGATTACTGTTGGCTAGTAATTTTGAACAATTGTGCAGTGGATTAAGATAATTTAGTGATCATATTCAGGCATTAGGATGATTAGTTCTAACGAGTTCTCTTCATTTTCAACATATGAGCTAAAATATATGGACAATTACAATTGTTCTTTGGTGGAATTCTCAAAAATTTGATTCTGCTAACTGCTTAGAGGTCTCTTAGTAAAACTTTGAAGTTTTGCTTATACCAAGGGACACCCAGCATTAATGATGGTTAGCTTCTAGTTGTAAAATTATTATTGTAGCATGTCTTTAAAAAACATTAGTATTAAACATGTAGTTATCTTATCCTGATTCCTGAATGAATGAAATATCTGAGCCAACTGGAGTGGAGTAGACATATATGTTGGCAGGTGGACCAAAGCTAAATATCTATCATCTAGACTTGTAGAGTTGCATTGTTGTTTGATGATCCAACACTAAAACTAGGTTCATCGCATGCATGACGAAATTTTCTACTTATTGGTTTCAAAATTGAGACAGTTTTGTTTTCGGTTTTCTGATGTATATATGACCTGAGCTGAGTGAGAGGGACTCATTAGGTACAGTTGCTTAACGTAGGACATCCAACACATAAAGGCATTCTACTGTGGGGCAGCAATATTAAAGACTACAAACCAAAAAGAAAAAAGTGTGACTAATGAGCAACACTTTTTTGATATCGAAAACCGACATCGTCGACGCGTTATTTGACATTTTCTTAATTTTTATATTAATTTTGTTTATCTCTCGTCAAACACTTGAGTTGTATTTTATACGATGTCTGTTTTTGATATCAAAATATCTGTGCTCAAAGATTAAAGAACCATGCATGATGCATGCATTCTCAACCACCTTTTGGATGGGATGGACCCAGAACTCAGAAGTGCTTATATGCTATGACAAAAGTACGGGTGCCTAAGATTTTGAATAGATTTGATCGAGTTATTACTTATTACTGTCTCTTTCTCTCTTGTCATTTTTCTATTGATATTTAGCATACCTCATGTGATTTTTCGATTTCCTTTCCATACATGACTTCAATATATTGCTTGCAGTTCAAGTTGATTGTGGTAATATCATCTATCAGCTTAGGGAGGGAGGGCATGATTGTTTTACCTTAGTCTATCCGTTACTTTTATTTTTTAAATAGATGAAATAACAATAATCATTGAAATTTGCATAAGTGAAGGGACGGAGATTTAAATCCCAATCATATATCCGACTTAACAATTTCAATATTTTTATCCGTTGCATACACAAAAAGAACATCCATCATATTGGGGATAGTTGCAAACACAAATGAATTTATCTACACGTGAAGAATCTTTAATGAAACACACATGTGTATAGAGATTTTTTTACAGACTATATAGAGATAATAATAATGAAATACGAGAGTGAATTCTCTCAAAAAAAATTATTTCCATGTTCCTCAAGTGTGTACATTTCCAACCTTAAATTCACTTTTTCATTTTTTTTTCTTCTTTCTCTTCCCAAATCAATGGTTGTAATAAAAATTGATCATAATGTCAATTGAGAGAATCCTTTCTCATGAAACACACATACATATATTATAGGTATACATACGATAATAATGAGCACAAAAGTTTACTTAGTGTCTGATTGGAAAGTCTAATAAAGTAGCTTATAATTTATTGGACTGGTTTATTTATAAGTTTGTTTGATAAAAATGATACTAGTTTAGTAACACACTTTTCATTTTATTTTTTTGGTTAAAAATAACACACTTTTCTAATTAGCTTATGATATTTTTTAAAAGACTTACCCAATTGTCTCACTTCTTCGCGTTTCTTTAATTAAGTAATTGGAATTGCTTTTCCAACATTATTTGCTCCATCTTTTAATCAATCTTCACCAATGTTACCTTCCATTTGGTAAAACAAAAATGTTACTACCTTGTAGAATTTCAAGTCTTTCAAACTATTATGGCACTTGCTTATGATCTCTATCATTTTCACACTCGAGCATATATAGTAGTATATAGTATAAAAACAATGTGCATAAATGGTCATCACTTTAATAATTTTGTTTCCTAATTGAAGTCAATTGAGGGATGAATATGTAAATATAAGAAGAAGAGTTTGGCAAGAGAATTATTAAAAGAAAAGAAAAGAAAAGAGAAGATAACTATGATCATCTCATGAATATATGGAGATAGATTAATAATAAGAGAGACATGACAAGACAATACTCAAGAAGTGACGTTTCATGGGTTGAAAGCTCGTACACACTGGCAACTACACATGCCTTGGTCTCCAGCCATCTCTCTATCGTTTTTATTAGGGTGGGTAAAAATCAGCAAACCGATTCAAACCGAACAATCCGAACCGAAAAATAGTTAAGCGGGCGGGTCGCTGCGGATCATCGGATTTTCAATCACACATTTTCGGATTTAGACGGGTTGAAATGGGCGTGTTCGGTTTTCTAAATAGGAGTGTTTGCTATTGTGCCGTGTTCAATGGGAGTCTCACTTAATGGATCAATACATTGGTCTAACAACAATCAAACAAGTGATTTTTTGGTACTATATTTTCACTCATAAGACATAATTTCTATATCTTTACTCATAACTTTAAGACATAATTTGGTTAATGGATACTTTAAAACTTATATGTTGTTTAACATCAACTAATGTAAGACTTAACTTACACATGATATATCTCAACATATCACCTCAAATATGAGTCTCTTCGCTAGGTTGATTTTTAGATAAGTCGAATTTGACTCTGATACCACTGTTGGACTATTTTGGGATCAACACATTCGACTAAGACTTAAAAGCAACCACACAAGTGACTTTTTGACACCACATCTTCACCCATAACTTTAAAACATTAAATTTATGGGTCCTCTCACATATATTGTGTGTGCAAGCGCGTCAGCCCATAAGCAGAAACTAGAACATTGCACCAGAGGTTGTTAATCTTTTGAAAAGAGTTCAAAAAGCCATGCATAGTAATATTGTGGCACCTAAGTCTATGAATATAGTTTTTCAAAAATTAGAATTTGCTATACAAAAAGGGTTAGCGGCGCAGCTTGTTGTCCGTTTACCTTTTATTAATGTGTAAGTTTTTATATATATATATATATATATATTGGTATTATTGACACCTTTTGAAAACTAGGACATTGTGGTAAATGTTTTTGAAAACTATGATATTTGGAAGAAAAAAAATCCTTAAAATATACTTTTGTAATTTTATTTTGATTAAGATGAAATTTGATCCGTACGGTTTTTCACAAAAGTACATTGAAAAATAAAAATTTAATGAAGTAATATTATTCATGTCCAGCTATATACTCTCCAAATAGCCCTATTTATGACTTTTCATTCTCAGCACTGTACAAGTTGTACTGTACAAGTTGTACACATTATATAAGCATATGGCAAGTAGCTCAAACACTCACCAAATATATCTTTCAAAAAAACAAATTGTTCATTAAGTAACACACTTGTCAATTATCATCATGGCCAAGTTCATTGTGAGAAATAGTAACAAAAAGAAGAGTGGAGGTAGCATTGTGAAGCTCATTGAGAAGCTACAAAAGAAAATCTTGCTAGGGAGAAACAAATCAACATCAACCTATGTGCCTGAGGATGTGAAGGAAGGACATTTTGCTGTGATAGCTGAGGATAGAAAAGAAGATCAAGAACCAAAGAGATTTGTGTTACCATTAAGCTGTTTAACAAATCCAACATTTGTTAGGCTATTGGAGCAAGCAGAAGAAGAGTATGGTTTTGATCATGAAGGTGCACTAACCATTCCTTGTAAGCCTAGTGAACTTCACAAGATGTTGCAACAATGGCAACAAGAAGAATACAATTCCCCCAATAACTCCATGGTTTTTCAAAACTATTGATAATTAATTAATTACATGCATATATATGTTGTTATAGGAAATATGTTAGTAACTTATTGAAGTTAATATTAAGTTTTTTACTTCAATCAATATGAAATACATCTACTTAATATAAAATTTATCTAATTAATTAATTTTTTGTGTGTTAACTCTCTGGTTCTCAGAGGAAGAGACCCTGATAATTTAGAGTTCAGCTGTGAATTAAATAAAGTCTGACAAAAAATTGTTTCCATCAGGAATCAAATTCGGGTTCTCTCGAACGATTAATCTTAGAAAGAGCTCATTAACTACTTGAATTTAATGTCTCAGTTAACATATAATTAAATTAATGATGAACTGTCTATATTCGATTCACCTAAATTAATAGAAGTATTGGTGGTTTTGTTCACTTTTTTTTTGTTAAGTAGTCTAATGACTAAATTTTTTATTTTTAAAGTGAATAAATGAAGTATTAGAGTTCGAACTCAAACCTGCATATATAGGCTCTGTTTGGTAAAAAATAGCGGATAACTGATAAGCTAACTTATAGCGGATGAACTTATAGCCAATAACTTATAAACTAGCTTTTACCTTATAGTGAATAAGCTAACTGATTGAATTTATAATGTATTATCTCTGTCAACTGAGCTAAATTCATAGAAAATCAATCAATTAAATTCCATTCACGACTATAATATGTTCAGTAAGTTACAATTTAATAATGTTTAAGCAAAACTGTAGACGAAAAAGCTTGTAATTTATTAACTAAACATAAAACATGCCTCTTGACAACTTTAAATAACATTAGACTAAAATATTTTATAAGTTAAGAACATACATATACTTAATAAAGTTAATTAGTACATGATTTATGTACCCAAAAAAAAGTTAGTATTGACATGACAAAAAAAAGTTACAAGATTTTTTTAAGGTTGCAAAAAAGTTACATGATTTTTTTTGGTAAGGAAAAAGTTACATGATTTGATCTCATGTAACCATAATTAATATATATTTAAAATAAATAATAATAATATATTATAATTATTTAGATCTAACTATAGCTTATCCTGCCTAGAAAAAGTTTATCTGCTGTCAATCTCACTTTTTGTATAAAAAAATAAAAAATGCTAGGAAATAATACCCCTAGAACATTAGTTAAGGAAGTTAATTATAGTAAAAATATCTTATAAGTAGTTAACTTTTTAAAAGTGTAAGAAATGATATTTTCAATACAATTTTTTTTATTGTTTCCTTAATTAGGGGGGTTAGGGACACTAGTTACCAGACCCAAAAATAATAGATAGATTTGCTTTAGCAATTTAAAATAAGTTCGATTTATAATTTTAGATGTAAGTTTAATTGGAACTAGTTTTGAGATCGCACGGGTTTTTTGACTTTTATTAATAAAATATTGTTAAAATATAAGTTAAATTTGTGTTCTTTTTTGTAAAATTTATTAAATTAATAATTTTTTTATTAAGGTAATTGCCCCGTGTATGATTTTTGTATAATAAATTATAATTAATAATAACAAATATTTATTATTCAATTCATTTTTTTATTAAAGCAACTGTCCCATGTATGATTAATATTTTTTTATTAAAATAATTGTCCCGTGTATGAATTTTTGATTCAATTCCTTTTATGCATTAGTGATAAATATTTTGTCTTGTGTTTTTTTTATATTTACTATTGATGAGAATTCATTCTTCTGTTGTTTAAAAAAAACTATTTGTGAAAGTTCATGTCCATTGTTTTTTTTTTATATATTTAAGATTGATATTATACTAAAGTATAAAATTAATTTAGAATAGAATATTTAGAAAAATGTTATAAAATTTATCAAAAAAAAAGAAAAAGAAAAATGTTATAAAATATTATTAAAATATAAGTGACATCATTGTACTCATTATTGTAAAATTTATTAAATTAATATTTCTTGATTAAAGCAATCGTCCCGTGTATGATTTTTGTGTAATAAATTAAAATTAAAATTAATAAATATTTATTTTTCAATTCATCTTTTTTATTAAATAAATTGTCCCGTGTATGATTAAAAATTTTTATTAAAGCAATTGTCTCGTGTTAATTCGTAAACTTTTTTGACGCATGTTAATTCATAAATTTTCACTAACAAAAATTATATCATTATAAACTTTTTTCATAAACTACCTTATAAAACTTATAATAAGTCAATCCAAATGGGTTCATTTTGTGTAATAAATTAAAATTAATAAATATTTATTATTTAATTCTTTTTTTTATTAAATCAATTGTTCCGTGTATGCTTAATTTTTTTTAAAAGCAATTGTCTCGTGTAAATTGGTAACTTTTTTTATGCATGTTAATTCATAAGTTTTCACTAACAAAAATTTTATCTTTGTAAACTTTTTTCATAAACTACCTTATAATACTTATAATAAGTCAATCCAAATGGGTTCATTGTGTTTTTATTTCCATTTTTATGTTCTTTTATTTTTAAGCTCATAAATAAGTATCTTCTTTTATTAGGTTCTTCTATTTTTAATTTTTATATATAAGTTGTTATAAGTTAGATTGAGTTATCATTCATCATTCAAAAAGAAAAATTACTATTTTTTTCATTAAAAAAAGAGTTTGCACTATTTTTTATGTGTACCTTTTATATTGATTTTTGTTCCTATTTTTATGCGTAATTTTTTTTTAATTAATTTTTTTGTTAGATATATTTGATTAATATCTTTTTTTAGAGGTGGTTTCCGATGCTATTTTTATGGGAAGATTTATTTATGTTTATCTTTTTTTCTTCCTATTTTTGTTTTGTATCTTTTTTTTTAGTTTAGAGTTAAAATTACATTTAAGGGCATAAACTCTGAAATATTATTAAACTTGATTGGACAAATTTGATATTTTAGTAGTAGTTCCTTTTAATATATTGTAAGTAGATTAAAATATAAGTGACATCATTGTACTCATTATTGTAAAATTTATTAAATTAATATTTCTTGATTAAAGCAATCGTCCCGTGTATGATTTTTGTGTAATAAATTAAAATTAAAATTAATAAATATTTATTTTTCAATTCATCTTTTTTATTAAATAAATTGTCCCGTGTATGATTAAAATTTTTTATTAAAGCAATTGTCTCGTGTTAATTCGTAAACTTTTTTGACGCATGTTAATTCATAAATTTTCACTAACAAAAATTATATCATTATAAACTTTTTTCATAAACTACCTTATAAAACTTATAATAAGTCAATCCAAATGGGTTCATTTTGTGTAATAAATTAAAATTAATAAATATTTATTATTTAATTCTTTTTTTTATTAAATCAATTGTTCCGTGTATGCTTAATTTTTTTTAAAAGCAATTGTCTCGTGTAAATTGGTAACTTTTTTTATGCATGTTAATTCATAAGTTTTCACTAACAAAAATTTTATCTTTGTAAACTTTTTTCATAAACTACCTTATAATACTTATAATAAGTCAATCCAAATGGGTTCATTGTGTTTTTATTTTCATTTTTATGTTCTTTTATTTTTAAGCTCATAAATAAGTATCTTCTTTTATTAGGTTCTTCTATTTTTAATTTTTATATATAAGTTGTTATAAGTTAGATTGAGTTATCATTCATCATTCAAAAAGAAAAATTACTATTTTTTTCATTAAAAAAAGAGTTTGCACTATTTTTTATGTGTACCTTTTATATTGATTTTTGTTCCTATTTTTATGCGTAATTTTTTTTTAATTAATTTTTTTGTTAGATATATTTGATTAATATCTTTTTTTAGAGGTGGTTTCCGATGCTATTTTTATGGGAAGATTTATTTATGTTTATCTTTTTTTCTTCCTATTTTTGTTTTGTATCTTTTTTTTTTAGTTTAGAGTTAAAATTACATTTAAGGGCATAAACTCTGAAATATTATTAAACTTGATTGGACAAATTTGATATTTTAGTAGTAGTTCCTTTTAATATATTGTAAGTAGATATGCAAATCAGTTTTTCTATTACATGTGTAAATGATTTTTTTTTTCCGTCAGATAGCTTAGTGACTATAATTATACTCTTAAGTGAATAATTCAGAGGTTTAATTTTATAAAAAATGATAAAATGAATTTGCCAAAAATATTATAGAGGAAGTTTTTCTCATAAAATGTAAAATAATAAATAATGTTAAAAATATGTTTCTTAGTAAGTATATTTTTAAAATTATATTGACCAGAATCATAAACAAAAACTGAAATTAATTCAAATTGACCCGTTTTATATAATATATTTTGCTCTATTTGGATAAAAGAATTTCTTTTAATTTGTTGAAAGTAATAAGATTTCATTGGTAATAGGCAAGACAACATAAAAATTAATCCACTGATTAGTTATAAAGCATAGACACACAGAACTCAAAATGATTTAAAGTATGTTTGGTAAACTAAATAAGCTAGCTTATACGCTAAAAGCTCTGTTTGGTAACAGTTTTTAGAAAATAGCTTATAGCTTAATGTACTAGCTTATAGCTTATTTTTCAAGTAGCTTATGAGCTTATAGCTTATTATCTTTTCTTCAAATTTTACCCCTATCATCTTACTTGAAAAAAATTAAATATTAATTGAACATATCTTTTATGTCATTTCATAGTTATAAGTTAGTTCAACCGCTAATTTTACTAAACACTATAAATTCAATCATCTAGCTTATCCGCTATAAGCTAACTTATAAGCTATCCGCTATAAGCTAGCTTATCAACTATCCACTATTTTTTACTAAACAGAGCCTTAGCTTAAATGACAATACTTCTTCACAAGAAACAATGAGAATTAAAAAGGCAACAACAAATTAATTTTATCATTCAAAAAGAATTAACCACGCAACTTATTATATATTTATCTTTTATTCATATATAATTAACTAATTATCATATAGAGAACCTAGAGAGGTACTAATAAAAATAATAATTTCTTAAACATGTTGACGTGTAGAAAATAGATACTATGATAGATAACGAATTGCACTTTTTGTCCCATCTCTTCACATCCGAATGATTGAATGAAAAGTGCTATTATAGGGAGTAGGGACATCCTTCCTTAAATTAAGGAAGTTGTGTTGCTAGCACTGTATGAACTTTATACTAATTCAATCATTATTATTAAAAAATAATTTAATACTACATGTTAGAATCTGTACAGTGGAGATCGATGACATGCTTTTAGAGTTTTTATAATTGAATTTTTTTTTTAAGGAAAGATGTTTATAGCATTTCATTAATAATAATGTGTTCAATACAATGGGGTACATCGATATAAATAGTGGGACTAGCGGAAAATAAAACAACCCTTGCTAGAACACAGGGGCGTCTCTAACTATTTAGAGGCCCTGTTCAAATATTAATAATAGACCTTATTTTAAAACAATTTTAAAATGACAAATATTAACTTTATATTATTAGACAAAAATAAATCGTATGAAATAAAAATAAAGCTTCATGCACTACTATATATAGGCACTATAACAGATTAAAACTCTCTCCGGTCTCAAATATAAGCAAAATAAAATAAAATTGAAAGTCTCAAATATAAGCAAAAATTACAACATTTTTTATAAATATATAATGATTACACTGTTTTGTGGTTTCCAACATAATTTTACTCTATTTCACCAATACATGCAACTACTAATGTCATAAACAAATCCAAATAATACACTTTATCCATTTTCTTAAAAGTGTACTTTTTTTTTTGCTTACATATAAGATTAGAATGAGTAGTAACAATAAAACATTATTATACAAAAAAGTATACTAATAAAATATCACATAGATGCGTTTAAATAAATCTGAGGCCCTTAAAAATGGGAGGCCCTATGCAGTAGCACATCTTGCACATGCATAGGAGCCGCCCCTGCTAGAACATGAGCCACCTCATTAGCTTGTCGCCGATTAAACTCAACCCGAGAGTTCGTAAAAGATGAAGAAAAAAGTCTTCTGCTAGCAGACATAACTTGACCAAACTCTGAGATGTCCGGTCTTTGATGGTGAAAGGCATCTGTGACAATTTTAGAATCTAAGGCAAAATCAATACTATCAAAAGCCATGTCCCGGAGCCACTGAACTGCGTAGTACAAACCCATAGCCTCACCCAGGGGGACCGAGCATTTAGGGGAGAAGTGGAGCGTCTTGGCCAACACAAACGTACCTGCGGCGTCTCTGATACACACACCAATACCGGTCCTATTCAAAGAATCAGAGAAAGAGGCATCAATATTACATTTAAGTCTACCTTGTTGTGGATGTTGCCATGTCAGTGCAATCGGGGCTATCGTCGTCATGTTGGGAACAACAGTTGATATCCCTTGCGGAGGATCACAGATGGAATTAGCTGTGCACCAGTCTTCGACTAGATGGAATGCTCTGTCGATCACTTGGGCCACAGTTTCACTAACATCTTGCCACAGTTGGAGGTTTCGACGCTTCCACAGACTCCAGAGTATGTCAGTAAAGCGCTGACAATTTTCTACAGTATAGCTTTGTAAGAGGGTGAAAATGCATTCGGGCATTGACCCTGTATCAACGTGAGCCTGTGAAATGGAGCTCCAAAAGCCCATCCTTTGCCACACCTGCATAGAAAAAGGACAATTAAAATAAACATGAGCAAGATCCTCCTCCGCATCGTTACAAGTGACACACGTCACAGGACACTGAACTCCTTTTATCTTGTAGTCTCTTTCTAGTGGGCATAACATCCCTACAGCTGCGCCAAACCAGATTCTTGACTTTGGGGGGGACTTTAAGACGCCAAATACCCTTCCAGAACCCCTCCCGACGGAGATGAGAGGAATCAGTGAGTACCTCAACACATAATCTATAGGCACTTTTAACCGAATAGTATCCGTTCTTCTCAATCTTCCATATTAGCCCATCCTCAGTCACTTGCCCAACCAAAGGCGTGTTCAAAATCGAATTAGCTACCTCGGGGCTAAAAGTCTGATGCACAACATCCTAATTCCATGTCTTATCAGTAATATCTATAAGACTTTGAACTGAAGGACCAAACATAAGCTGCGACAGATCATAGTTCCCTTCAATACACTTCCCGTCCGAAAGCCACGGTTCATGTAGGATGGGAATAGACGCACCTGTGCCAATACACCAACGGGATCCACCCCTCACAATAAAGCGAGCCTGTAAAATGCTGCGCCATACATAACTGGGGTTGTGACCCAGAGAAGCTGTCAAGTAAGTACCTCGGGGAAAGTACCGAGCCTTAAAAATCCGTGAAACCAATGAGTCTGAGTCTGTTTGAAACTTCCAGCCTTGCTTACCTAACATTGCTAAGTTGAAAGCAGTCAGGTCCTTAAACCCCATACCGCCATAATTCTTATGCATCGACAAACGCTCCCACGACAAACAATGGATTCCTCCATTACTAGAGCCACTATAGCCCCACCAGAAAGAATTCATCATCTTCTCGATAGTAGAAATAATGGAACCGGGTAGGAGAAAGATACTCATCACGTACGAAGGAATGACCTGTAGAACCGATTTAATCATAATCTCGCGTCCTGCCTTGGAAAGACATCTACTACTCCAAGAACTGATTTTTTGCCAAACACGGTCCTTGATATAGGAAAACACAGCCATACGGTTCCTACCAATCAGCGAGGGTAAACCAAGATACTTACCCGTCCCAAGAACAGCTTGCACTCCCATGATAGCAGTGATAACATGATTAAGAGCACCTGGCACATTGCGGCTATAAAAGATTTCGGATTTTGGTAAGCTGATGGTCTGACCAGAAGCCTTCTCATAAAGCTGAAGGATATTTTTCATAGTTTGAGCTTGCCTCTCACAGGCTTTGAAAAATAAGAAACAGTCGTCCGCAAATAATAAGTGAGTAACCGGAGGGGCACCCCGGCAAATGGAAGTACCTGTAAGATCCCCTGTGGACTCGGCACGGCCAATGAGAGAGGAAAGTCCTTCAGCACAGAGGATGAATAAGTAAGGGGATAGAGGATCCCCTGTCGCAAACCACGCCCGGGAATGACCGGGCCTACCTGCTCACCGTTAACCAACACCGAGTAGTCCACCGATTCAACACACATGGCCATCCAGTGTACCCATGTGTCGTTGAATCCCATCTTTATTAGAACAGCTCTGAGATATTCCCAGCTCATCCTATCATAAGCTTTGCTGATGTCAAGCTTGAGAACAACGCATCCAGACTTACCTATAGTCTTGGTTCTCATATAGTGGACAATTTCGATAGCAACCATGGCATTATCAAGGATAGACCTCTCAGGAACAAAAGCTGACTAATGACTCGACACACAGTTGGGAAGAACCTTTTTGAGGCGGTTGGCCAACACTTTAGCTATGATTTTATACAAAACATTACAGAGAGCAATTGGACGCCAATCTTTCATGGTAGACTGAACATTACCTTTAGGGATGAGAGCAATGTTTGTAGTGCTGAGAACGGCGGGAAATTGCCCAGAATCAAGCCAGAAGCAACAGTCTTTGAAGATATCGTCACTACAAAGAGACCAGAAGTGTTGATAAAATCCCGGGTTATAGCCATCGGGTCCTGGACACTTGTCAGGGTGCATAGAAAAAATAGCTTCACGAAACTCTTCCTTCAAGAAAGGGGCTGTAAGCATAATATTATCCTCGTTGGTAACAATACTTTGGATAACATCAATAACCGGAGCAAGATGACTAGGTTGCGGCTGAAAAATCTCGGAGAAGTAGTCCTTTGCCACCTTACATAAGTCCTCTGGGTTAGTGACTTTGGCGCCGCTATTGTCTTCCAAAGAAATAATGCGGTTAGTCTTTTTACGGGCTGTGGCTGAAGCATGAAAGAATTTCGTGTTCCTATCACCGTCTTTATACCAGAGTTTCTTTGCACGTTGTCTCCAATAAATATCATCCTGTAACAATAATTGAGATAATTTGCGCTTCTCAACCAATAACTGATCCTGATTAGAACCTGTGTTATTATTGCGAAGATAGACAATGTGTTGCCGACAAGAGACAATAGATTTTCGAAGTTGATTACAACGAGTTCGGCTCCATTCAGATAGCTCACCTGCACAAAGCTCGAGACGGGAAAGAATAGAGCCGTTACCTGAAGAGGTCCACCTCTCTTTGAAGAAGTCGTTAAATCCTGGTTCTAACTTCCAGGCATTCTCGAAGCGGAAATTACGATGCTTCCTAAGAGGTCGGACAACCGGGGAACAATCAAGAAAAATGGGATAATGATCGGACGCAGAAGCAACAAGATTCTCAAGTTTAGTGTAACGCCCCGAAATTTAGAAGGAAGTTATTTAGATATTATTTAATTAATTCTGTTAGAATTATATGTTGAACCAATTAATTAAAGAATATTTTTAGTAGAATAATTAAGTGGAGAAAAATAGAGATATTTATTTTGGAGAGATATACTTAGAAAATAAAAGTAGAACCAAATTATTGAGAGATATGGTCATAATTTTAAATTGAAACAAAATCTTATGAGATTTACTCTTTCTTAAGGAAAAAGAAACCTAGACCCTTTCCTTTTATAAATAGGTAAAACATAAGACCAAAGAAAGAACTAGGATTGCCGCTTTTCATAAAATTGAAAATAAAAAGTAGAGGGAGAAGGGGATTAAGGGAAGGAGAACAACTTCATCGCATTAGGAAAAGAGATCACTGCTACTAACAAGTAAGGGGGTTTAACCAACTCATTTAAAGATTCTGAACGTAGATAGTATTATACTCGTGGCCTTTTTTGTTTTCCCTTCCTTTTTCGTGTTCTTGAATTATATATGATTTTATTTTGTTGTTGTCATCAAATCCGAATTTCGTTTATGTTTTTATACTGTATTGATTCGTGAGAATTTCAGTGTTTGAACTTCAATTGTTGATTTTAAAGCATATCACGAATCACAGTTTCTAAACCAATTCAGTGATTCACACATGATATTTGTTGAAGTGCAAAAGTAAGTATTTTTGTTATCGTCTCCACAGGGACTGATGCGATATCGATACCGTTCAACAATTAATATAATTTCAAGTAAAGAGATTCAGAGGGTTTTTGAAGAGGTTGTTTACGAAAACTTGCGAAAGCATAAAAGAAGTAAATTGACAGAGAGATTGAATTGCTGGGATTAGATTTCATCAACTCATTCATTTGTATTTCCCTAATCAGTTATGCAGATTTTAGCTATTCATCAATATTATCACGTATTGCTCACGTACGTTTCTGTGTCCAGATAACGACGAGGTTCACGTTGTACCTATCAATCCTCGATGTCTCGAGTGATTAATCAATGCAACGGCTATATTGTATTATTTAAACTTCCGATGTCTCGGATAATTTCAACAACACAATATCATTAAGTTCCAAGTTATTTTACAAGTTATATTACAAGTCATCTTTCAGAAAAATGACAGCAAGCTCTATTTATACTATTTCTGAAAATTAGAACTCGCTGAGCGAGCTCCAACTCGCTCTGGCGAGTTGATCTTTCTTCACCAGAGGGTTACTGCCACGTCATGAGTGAGTTTGAACCGCCTTCACTCGCCCTGGCGAGTTGTTACTCGCCCTGGCGAGTTGCTGCTCGCTCTGGCGAGTGTATCAGTTATCCAATTTGATGCTCTCTGCCTCTACTCGCCCTGCACTCGCTCTGAACTCGCCCTGGCGAGTTAACTTGCAATTTTTCTTCAAATTTCTGCACAAATGTTGAGATTTAGGGAAACTTAATTGAAAGAAATGACTTAAACAAATATGTACATTTAAGTGAGGAAAAACTAAAGAATATCTTACAAAATAGTTAATAAGTGCTTAAAATATATATGTAATTTGAGCTACTTTTTGGCACTTATCAACTCTCCCCAACTTAAAACTTTGTTTGTCCTCAAACAAAAGTCCAAAATAACTTTGAAAACATGGCTCAATCATCATTAGTGCATAATTCACTCAAGTTTTGCAATCAATCAACAACTTTATATGTAAATCATTTCAAGTTTGCATGATTCAATGTGTTTGTAAGTTCAAAATCAATCATTCATAAACATCAAAGAATCAAAGCATGAATTTGAAATAGTTTCAAAACTCAAGTAAGATTTCAAACTTTCCAAACCAACAAGATAATCAACTAGAATCACAATCCTCACAAGTGTTTCAACTCAAGGGTGAAGTGTTTCTCTCAATCCAAACAATGTGTTCACAACAAATCAATTCAAACATACATCTCAACATAATCACAAAACATATTATCAATCATGGATCACTAAGGACTTTCTTAAGCTTGTAATGGGGCTAGGCTACAAGAAATCATTGTTTTTCTTTGGATTCAAAGAGCCTTAAGGATAAGAGAGCATAAACTTTGAGTCTCTTCATTACTTTCCCCATTCTTTACTCTTGGTGATTCTTTTGTTTTGACACAATCTATTCATTTCTTTTCTTTTGTAACACATTTTCTTTGATTTTCAATTGTGTGTCAAATGACTTTCAATATTTTCTTTTTCAATCACCATTTTTCAACTACTTGTTACTTTTCTCAATTTGATCAAATAACCTCTTTCTCCCCAACTTGTTTTCAACCCTACATAAACTCAATGCTCAATCATCCTAAGACAAGGGTTAAGTCATTGTTTTTCTTTATTGTGGTTCAAGGGTTCACAACAAACAAATTTTCAAAATTTTGGCTCAAGGGGGGTAACAAAGGATCACACCATCTCACAAAGGTAGGTTATTTTCTGCTTAAGTAGTTGCACTCAAATAGAAACATGGCCTTGATCATTTCCATGACTTCAAACATATAAAGTAATAGCAAGATTCAGTTAAAATCAACAGAGTTAAACACAATTGCTGGCTCTCAAATATATAAACAGTGGAAGGTTCACACAATCTCACCCGGCTGGTCTACGTGATTCACAATCAATCAATCATGTTAAGAAGGAATAAATGAAATCAAATTGAATCAAGATACTTAGTTCAAATTCATCCTATCATTCAAAGATAATCATAAAAGGTTGATCTCAAACTATAGCAATTGAAAGAAAATCATTCTAATCATGCATTTGCTTTTGATTGATCACAAACCTAGACATTTCATTTCATATGCACATTACCAGTTCAAGGACTTTGTTTGCATATGAGGCTAAACATGTTCAAAAACTATTATAACATATGCGAAATTAAAAGTGCACTAAATAAAAGCTAAGGAAAGAAAATTGGGTTGCCTCCCAACAAGCGCTTCTTTTACGTCACTAGCTGGACGCCTTTTTGGTTAGGGTGGCCAAAATGAGACGGAAAGCACATCATCCGTCTTTTTCCTTTGATTTGGGAGGAACTCCATGAACTTGAGATATAGATATTGTGGAGTCCATATCCTCCCCAATTCTTTCTTGTTGAACAAGGCACAAATTTCATCTATGACCCGATCAATCGCCGCCTTGTTCTCTATCTCCTTCTTTTGCTCACATGATATTTCCTTGCTAAATAATCCTTCATTTTCCTCTGCAACTATCATCACTTCTTCATTATCAACAGTGTTGGCCTCGTTCGTACATGGCCATTCTTGAGGAAGTTCTACTTCTTGTGGTGTCTCTATTTCTTTCACTATTTTCACTACACCACCTCTTTCAACTATTCTTTCTTCCTCACCTTTTTCAACATCTTCCACACACTCTCCACATTCCTCATTTGTGAGATTATTTTCTTTCTCGTCATGAATGGTATGAGTGTTGGTTTGAACTTTCCATGCTTTGCTTATTAGCCATTTGCTTGATCATCTGGTCAAACTGCACATCAGTCATCGGAGGACAATGACCAGTGGGATGGTCTCCATTGCAAAGCTCACAGTATGCAACTTGTTTAGCTTTAATTGACTCTTCCTGTAGACTAATCAAATTAGAAATTTGTTTTGAAAGTTCTTCCAATTGTTGAGTCAAAAAAATCTCTTCATGTGTTGGAGTTCCATGAAACTGTTGATACGATTCATACTCATCCGGAGTATAGAAGTTGTTATAACCACGATCAGTCATGGTTTTGTTTGTGATGAGTAACCTGTGAAAGGATTATCCTAACAAGAAAAATGCTTCTTTGTCTAGCAAAGAAGGATTAGTGCAAGCAAAATCTATACTATACAATATATATACAAATACTTAAAAGAATACAAATTGTTGCAATGCTCCAATATCTAAACGCCAGTCCCCGGCAACGGCGCCATTTTGTTGAAGTGCAAAAGTAAGTATTTTTGTTATCGTCTCCACAGGGACTGATGCGATATCGATACCGTTCAACAATTAATATAATTTCAAGTAAAGAGATTCAGAGGGTTTTTGAAGAGGTTGTTTACGAAAACTTGCGAAAGCATAAAAGAAGTAAATTGACAGAGAGATTGAATTGCTGGGATTAGATTTCATCAACTCATTCATTTGTATTTCCCTAATCAGTTATGCAGATTTTAGCTATTCATCAATATTATCACGTATTGCTCACGTACGTTTCTGTGTCCAGATAACGACGAGGTTCACGTTGTACCTATCAATCCTCGATGTCTCGAGTGATTAATCAATGCAACGGCTATATTGTATTATTTAAACTTCCGATGTCTCGGATAATTTCAACAACACAATATCATTAAGTTCCAAGTTATTTTACAAGTTATATTACAAGTCATCTTTCAGAAAAATGACAGCAAGCTCTATTTATACTATTTCTGAAAATTAGAACTCGCTGAGCGAGCTCCAACTCGCTCTGGCGAGTTGATCTTTCTTCACCAGAGAGTTACTGCCACGTCATGAGTGAGTTTGAACCGCCTTCACTCGCCCTGGCGAGTTGTTACTCGCCCTGGCGAGTTGCTGCTCGCTCTGGCGAGTGTATCAGTTATCCAATTTGATGCTCTCTGCCTCTACTCGCCCTGCACTCGCTTTGAACTCGCCCTGGCGAGTTAACTTGCAATTTTTCTTCAAATTTCTGCACAAATGTTGAGATTTAGGGAAACTTAATTGAAAGAAATGACTTAAACAAATATGTACATTTAAGTGAGGAAAAACTAAAGAATATCTTACAAAATAGTTAATAAGTGCTTAAAATATATATGTAATTTGAGCTACTTTTTGGCACTTATCAACTCTCCCCAACTTAAAACTTTGTTTGTCCTCAAACAAAAGTCCAAAATAACTTTGAAAACATGGCTCAATCATCATTAGTGCATAATTCACTCAAGTTTTGCAATCAATCAACAACTTTATATGTAAATCATTTCAAGTTTGCATGATTCAATGTGTTTGTAAGTTCAAAATCAATCATTCATAAACATCAAAGAATCAAAGCATGAATTTGAAATAGTTTCAAAACTCAAGTAAGATTTCAAACTTTCCAAACCAACAAGATAATCAACTAGAATCACAATCCTCACAAGTGTTTCAACTCAAGGGTGAAGTGTTTCTCTCAATCCAAACAATGTGTTCACAACAAATCAATTCAAACATACATCTTAACATAATCACAAAACATATTATCAATCATGGATCACTAAGGACTTTCTTAAGCTTGTAATGGGGCTAGGCTACAAGAAATCATTGTTTTTCTTTGGATTCAAAGAGCCTTAAGGATAAGAGAGCATAAACTTTGAGTCTCTTCATTACTTTCCCCATTCTTTACTCTTGGTGATTCTTTTGTTTTGACACAATCTATTCATTTCTTTTCTTTTGTAACACATTTTCTTTGATTTTCAATTGTGTGTCAAATGACTTTCAATATTTTCTTTTTCAATCACCATTTTTCAACTACTTGTTACTTTTCTCAATTTGATCAAATAACCTCTTTCTCCCCAACTTGTTTTCAACCCTACATAAACTCAATGCTCAATCATCCTAAGACAAGGGTTAAGTCATTGTTTTTCTTTATTGTGGTTCAAGGGTTCACAACAAACAAATTTTCAAAATTTTGGCTCAAGGGGGGTAACAAAGGATCACACCATCTCACAAAGGTAGGTTATTTTCTGCTTAAGTAGTTGCACTCAAATAGAAACATGGCCTTGATCATTTCCATGACTTCAAACATATAAAGTAATAGCAAGATTCAGTTAAAATCAACAGAGTTAAACACAATTGCTGGCTCTCAAATATATAAACAGTGGAAGGTTCACACAATCTCACCCGGCTGGTCTACGTGATTCACAATCAATCAATCATGTTAAGAAGGAATAAATGAAATCAAATTGAATCAAGCTACTTAGTTCAAATTCATCCTATCATTCAAAGATAATCATAAAAGGTTGATCTCAAACTATAGCAATTGAAAGAAAATCATTCTAATCATGCATTTGCTTTTGATTGATCACAAACCTAGACATTTCATTTCATATGCACATTACCAGTTCAAGGACTTTGTTTGCATATGAGGCTAAACATGTTCAAAAACTATTATAACATATGCGAAATTAAAAGTGCACTAAATAAAAGCTAAGGAAAGAAAATTGGGTTGCCTCCCAACAAGCGCTTCTTTTACGTCACTAGCTGGACGCCTTTTTGGTTAGGGTGGCCAAAATGAGACGGAAAGCACATCATCCGTCTTTTTCCTTTGATTTGGGAGGAACTCCATGAACTTGAGATATAGATATTGTGGAGTCCATATCCTCCCCAATTCTTTCTTGTTGAACAAGGCACAAATTTCATCTATGACCCGATCAATCGCCGCCTTGTTCTCTATCTCCTTCTTTTGCTCACATGATATTTCCTTGCTAAATAATCCTTCATTTTCCTCTGCAACTATCATCACTTCTTCATTATCAACAGTGTTGGCCTCGTTCGTACATGGCCATTCTTGAGGAAGTTCTACTTCTTGTGGTGTCTCTATTTCTTTCACTATTTTCACTACACCACCTCTTTCAACTATTCTTTCTTCCTCACCTTTTTCAACATCTTCCACACACTCTCCACATTCCTCATTTGTGAGATTATTTTCTTTCTCGTCATGAATGGTATGAGTGTTGGTTTGAACTTTCCATGCTTTGCTTATTAGCCATTTGCTTGATCATCTGGTCAAACTGCACATCAGTCATCGGAGGACAATGACCAGTGGGATGGTCTCCATTGCAAAGCTCACAGTATGCAACTTGTTTAGCTTTAATTGACTCTTCCTGTAGACTAATCAAATTAGAAATTTGTTTTGAAAGTTCTTCCAATTGTTGAGTCAAAAAAATCTCTTCATGTGTTGGAGTTCCATGAAACTGTTGATACGATTCATACTCATCCGGAGTATAGAAGTTGTTATAACCACGATCAGTCATGGTTTTGTTTGTGATGAGTAACCTGTGAAAGGATTATCCTAACAAGAAAAATGCTTCTTTGTCTAGCAAAGAAGGATTAGTGCAAGCAAAATCTATACTATACAATATATATACAAATACTTAAAAGAATACAAATTGTTGCAATGCTCCAATATCTAAACGCCAGTCCCCGGCAACGGCGCCATTTTGTTGAAGTGCAAAAGTAAGTATTTTTGTTATCGTCTCCACAGGGACTGATGCGATATCGATACCGTTCAACAATTAATATAATTTCAAGTAAAGAGATTCAGAGGGTTTTTGAAGAGGTTGTTTACGAAAACTTGCGAAAGCATAAAAGAAGTAAATTGACAGAGAGATTGAATTGCTGGGATTAGATTTCATCAACTCATTCATTTGTATTTCCCTAATCAGTTATGCAGATTTTAGCTATTCATCAATATTATCACGTATTGCTCACGTACGTTTCTGTGTCCAGATAACGACGAGGTTCACGTTGTACCTATCAATCCTCGATGTCTCGAGTGATTAATCAATGCAACGGCTATATTGTATTATTTAAACTTCCGATGTCTCGGATAATTTCAACAACACAATATCATTAAGTTCCAAGTTATTTTACAAGTTATATTACAAGTCATCTTTCAGAAAAATGACAGCAAGCTCTATTTATACTATTTCTGAAAATTAGAACTCGCTGAGCGAGCTCCAACTCGCTCTGGCGAGTTGATCTTTCTTCACCAAAGGGTTACTGCCACGTCATGAGTGAGTTTGAACCGCCTTCACTCGCCCTGGCGAGTTGTTACTCGCCCTGGCGAGTTGCTGCTCGCTCTGGCGAGTGTATCAGTTATCCAATTTGATGCTCTCTGCCTCTACTCGCCCTGCACTCGCTCTGAACTCGCCCTGACGAGTTAACTTGCAATTTTTCTTCAAATTTCTGCACAAATGTTGAGATTTAGGGAAACTTAATTGAAAGAAATGACTTAAACAAATATGTACATTTAAGTGAGGAAAAACTAAAGAATATCTTACAAAATAGTTAATAAGTGCTTAAAATATATATGTAATTTGAGCTACTTTTTGGCACTTATCAATATTCAAGGGTCTTGTTTTAACCTTAATCTTCTATTTGAATTGTCTACTGAATTGTCTACGTGACTAGGTGATAATTGCTTTGATTCAAATAAAGCTTGACTTCCTCGGTCTATGTCTGATACTAATTTGTGCACTATAACATGCAATATTTGTTTGTGATATATGTGAAGTCATGATCTAATTGGTAAGTTAATTGTGTCAATTATATTTTCCTTTGTGCATCGCTAACTGTTAGAAACAAAATCATGATATATAGTAGTATGTTTATGAGTTATTCTGGTATGATAAATCTAATTGGTGTTGTTTCTTGAGTTCTAAAAACAATTAAAAGTAATTAGTTACTTTTATAAAAATTGATTAGAGACCTTTTTAGGATTAGATGTTGTGCCTGAACTACTTTAATTGTCCTCGAGCTGAGTTAATTATTTGTGTAGGAGTGAAATAATTAAAATAAATGCTATTTCAATAATCATGATGCCGTGTATAGAAGTTGTATTTTGTTTAGTTGTGATATGTGTTTGTATATGTGCCGCAGTGACGTTGATTAATAAAGGTATTGAGTTTAATGGGTGTCGAGTTTATTTGGTGTTGAGTTTAATTGGTGTTTTGGTGTCGAATTTATTTGGTATTGGTTTAAGTTGCGGTAGTTTATTAAATATAATTAGTGTTGTTGCTTGATGTTATGGTGGCCGTTGTGTCACCGTTTGTCGTGTTGCTATGGTGGCCGTTGTGCCACCGTTTGTCGTGTTGCTATGGTGGCTTTGAGCCGCCGTTTGTCGTGTTGCTATGGTGGCCTTGAGCTGCCGTTTGTCGTGTTGCTATCGTTGTTGTGTTGTTGTAGTTGTTACTTGTCGTGTTGTTGTTGATTCTAATCTGTTGATAATGATGTTGAGAATATGGAATTCCTATTGATGTTTTCTTTAAGCCGTTGATTATTGATGTTGATTCTATAAAGATGTTGATTGTGATAGTTGTTGAATTTGATGATGTCGGGTCGAAATATGCTCATGCATTCATTCATGTGTCAGTCCCGGTGTTGATAATTCGGTGTTGATAAATCGGTGTTGATAAATCGGTGTTGATAATTCGGTGTTGATAATTCGGTGTTGAAATGGTACCACATGCATTTAAGGAGTCTATAGGTCGCATTGCATCTTAGCTTGGCTGAGTTGAATTCTAGTTGTTCTATTGAATTGATATGTGTGATAATTATGTTTGTTTATGTGTTTGATCGTCCCAAAGGACGATATTTTATTTATTGTTGCTATTGAATTCAGTTATTCTATATGATGTTCGTTACTCACCCCTTCTGGTTTGACCCTGCGACGTAAAACTCGTAGACTTCTCTGTAGGTAATGAGTCATAGTTGATGTGTTCGGAGAGTTCTTTCCTCGCTTTGTTCTGTGGAGTCGCTCTGTTAAGATACCATGTGGAAACTCTAAATTATTTTAGTCATTGCCTTCATTAAGGATTTTCAGACTATATTATAATTTTCTTTCAAGATTTTGTATTCAAGAATCTTGGATATTGATATGTATTAATTTTTTTAAAAACACGATGTAACATTTATTTACATATTTAATAAATCAGTTGAGTTAAGCTTGAGTAACACTCCTTTTGGAATAAAATAACTAATGATTTCACCAATAAAGCCTATGGGAATCTGGGGTGTTACATTTAGCGTTTGGAAATAAGCCAAACCAATCATTATTAGCAAGTGCACGATCTAGTCTTTCCTCCACAGCACGGGGGGTGCCAAGATACTTGAACCAAGTAAAAGGATATCCTTCAACAGGGATATCAGTCAGTCCAGAGTCTAGAACAGCTTGGCGGAAACCGTTAATCAACCAAGGCGAACATGTGGTTTTACCCCTTTTTTCTTGTGCGTCCATAATGTCATTAAAATCCCCAAAAATACACCATGGTAAGGGAGACTGTTGTGACAAGGTGCGAAGAAAATCCCAAGAGGCACGACGGAGTCCCCCGTTAGGATACCCGTAGTACCCGGTCAAGCGCCAATTACCCCGGTCCGTATCAATAACCTCAACAGAAATATGATTTTGGGAATAATCAAGAAGTTGACAATTAAGAGAAGAGCGCCAAAACATTGCAAGACCTCCACTACGGCCTATTCTATCAACAGAAAAAGAAAAATTAAAACCAAGCACATAACGTAATTCCTCTATTTTATTATTGTAGACTAGTGTCTCACTTAGAAAGAGGATAGCAACATTGTGATGCCTAACTAGGTATTTTAGATTTGAAACTGCGCTCGGGCTACCTAAACCCCGGCAGTTCCAAGCTACAAGATTCATGGCTCTCGGCAGGCCTGATCATCAGGTCCTGCCGTTACATTGTTTGCATCAAGCATTACATTATTAGCATCATACATAGGATTATCAATCCCATTCCCTTGCCTAGTTACATCAATTGCTAACCCCACAGACCCACTACACATAGTATCTTCAGCATGTTGAAACTTGACCGCTTTTGCACGTTTCCGTTTCTTTAATTCTGCCCCGTTGTCCTCAGTTTCAGCATCTTCTAAGCAAAGCAAATCAGCACCTTGTACTTGTATATGTGGCTCGGCCAGCAGCCCCAGCACAATGGGACGGTTGCGAGCAGTGTCACAAACAGCCGGGGAAGAAGTAGCAAAAGTCAGCGCTGCAGTATGGGAAGGAGAGGCTTCATGAGTAAGCTTGCCTGCCTTAACCATCGCCTGCTTTTGAGCAATCAAGAGACCACTTTTGATAGCAGAAATTTCCTTTTGAACCGCAACAATACGGCCGTCCAAATTAACAGAAATTGGAGTAGAGTCATGTGGAGTAACAGTAGGGGCAGCAGCATATGGAATACCTGTACCAGAAGCAGACACATTTTGCGGCCTAGAAGGAATAGGATCCTTGAGATATTTGTTAGTTGCCGACGTACCCATACACGTGATGAGAGGACGAAGATTCTCCCCCCATCCTCGTGTACCATCATCATGATCCACGTCAAACAGTTTGGGGCAATTTTTGTCCGTGTGACCTAACAAACCACAGAGATAACAGAAAATTCCCAACTTTTCATATTTAAAAACAATTTGCACATAATTACCCTCATTGGCGCGCACCTTCCAGCTTTGTTTCAGTGGATTAGTGACATTAATTCTGACCTTCAGCCGCATATATGTACTGTGAACAGTGTTGCGGTGATCGTACTCTTTTAACTCGCCAAGAAAGCGACCAATTGCTTGGCCTACTTTCGGTTGAATGAATCCGAATGGCAATCGGTACACTTGCAGCCAAACATCAAGGTGGTTCAGTTCGACGCTTGCAGGGACAACACCTGGAGCAATTCTCTCAATAACAATATTGAAATTGTCAAAGAGCCAAGGTCCTTCATCTAGCACTTTAGCAGCATCCAACCTATGATTGAATTGGAACAGATACCTGCCATCATCAGCTTGTAAAATAGAAACTTTTTTTCCTGGTTTCCAAAAGTGGCTGAGACGCTCTTTGAAGTAAGAAAATCGGATTTGCTTGTCAGTTAAAACACGTCCAATAAGACAGTGTTCCAGAATTTGGATGCTGGATGGGTCGGAATCGAAGTTTAGTGTAAGACCCTCATCAGTCAAGGAGAGACCATCAAGGGAAAGATTTGGTTCAGACATGGTGAGAAAGACAAGTAACAACAGGAACAGAGTGGAGATTTGAGTATGGCGGTTTGCGGTTTACATCAAATGAGTCGCCGAAATGAGTCGCCGAAAGAGTGGAGATTTGAGTATTGGAAACACTCAAAAGCACTTGTTAGATAACAATGAGATCAGAATTACTTAAAATATAATTAAGATGTTTGTTATCTTTAAAACATCAAATTGGGATTTTGCCTCAACAATCCCCCCCTTTTTGATGATGACAAACTTCTTCAATTATGTTTTGAAAGAAATTCTGATTTAATCAATTCAGTACAAGGTTTAGAGATAATGCAAGTGTTTATAAATTTATCAAGCTCCCCCTCAATTCAAGCATTCAGATTTCAAGAGATAAAAGAATTGAGAAAAAGAATTTGAACCATAACATAATATCATTAATCATTAATCTCTTAAAAGAGAATCCAAACACAGTTTGTAGTACAGGATTAATGCAAAAAGGTTCAAAGCAACAGAAATGCAAATCCTAGTTTAGAAATTTAAAACATAGCATGAGAAGTTCCTATTAGCAAAAAGAACTTCCCAAAATATCTAATCCTCTAAACAAGGTAGATTCAAAACAAACTTAAACAAACATATTAGTTTAAAAGTTCAAAGCATAAATATAAAATACTAGAAGCTCCCCCTAAGTTACTCATAATTGTTGTTCTCCCCCTTTGTCATCAATAAAAAGGTGGGGCTACTTAGGAGAGGTGGGGCTTGAATCATCAGAGGAGGTGGAGGTTTCAGAATCAATGGCTGGCGAGGGATTTGGTGGTGGTGCAGTGACATTGAGGTGAGGGCAAACAGTTGTAGCAATCCATTCTCTCATGATCTTGAATTCCATCATGACATATGTAAGCATTTTGAACATTTTGGCCATGTCAGTTTCCATCTTGGGTTTCTTAGCAGGAGATGGCATTTCAGAAGGGCCAGGTTGGTTAAGATCAGGACCAAGATACTTAGCCACATTCTCATGAGCAGCAGCAGCAGTAGCAGTAGATGAGCAAAATGAATCCAAAGTTGCAAAAGAAGCAGGCAATGATGGTAGTGATTCTGATGCAAACATGGTGGAGGGAAACTTGAGAGAATCAGGAGTTGTTTGTGCAAGGTTCTTCATTAGTTCAGAGCTAAACATGGTGTGAAGGCTTCCTTGAGATGATGATGGCATTAATGGTGAAAAAGCAGTTGTATTTTGAGGAAAGGTAGTGGAGTAAAAAGCAGCAATAGTTTCAAGATTTTTTCCAGATCTTGGTGGTACAGTTGTGAAGCCATGTGAAAAGGGTGTTCCAAAGTGAAGTGAAGTACTTAGGTGGGAAGGAATGGATTCAGTGTTTATACCAATGTTAGTGCCTGCACTTGACCCAGATTGGAGAACATTCTCAGTTTGTTCTCCCAGTGCATCACTCAGCATTTCCAAACCATCTTTCTCATGAATTTGATCTTCCTTTTCAAACACTTCTCTTTTCCTTTTTCCTAAATCCACAGATTCCTCAGAGAAGGTTTCTTTCTTCATGTGGTGCAAATTTTTCAAGCCAAAAACAGTGCAAGAGTTATCAACTCTTTGATTTGATTCATCAATTTCAAAAATTCTGAAAATTTTGGTTAAAATCATTCCATATGGTAAAGCTATCTTCTTAGACCCAGATTTTGCAGCATGAATCATATGTTGGATAATAACATAGGGCAAGTTCAGCTTAATACCTTTTGTCATGTGATACATGATGAGTAAATCAATATCAGTGACCTTTTGCTTGCTTCCTATTCTAGGGAAGATGCAATGCAGCAACATGTTGTGGATAATCTTAAATTCCTTTTTGAGGTAGGATGATGTTGGTTCTTCCATTTTGGCTCCTTCCTCATTGAACAGTTCCAAAATAAGAGCTTCTTTGCTCACACCCAGCTTTGAGTACCAATCTCCTCCATAGATTGTTGCTCCTTCAAAAGGTAGATTGATCAAGCATCCAAGAGTTTCAGTGTCAATCTGTATCTCCACTCCCCTTATGTTTGAGATGATCAGATTCTTGTCTTCATGCACATTGGCATTGTGATAGAAAGCTTGAACAAGTTGTGGTAAAACAGAATCCTTGATCTTAAAGAAATCTGTCCAACCAAGTGGCTCAACATACTTCAGCACATTAATTTCCTTCTTCTCAAGTTCCACAAAATAAAAAATTCTTCCAGTTGGAACGGGTTTAACTTTCCAATATTTTTCAAAATTTTCTTTGTCATCAGGATGAATGAGAGGGATGGGAATGAATTTTGTTTTTGCTTTCTTCTTCTGCTCTTTTCCATCAGAAGCAGCTTTTCCTTTTTCCTTGAAAACCATTTTTTCTTTTCCCTTTGAAGCCTTGGGTGTTGGTGATTTTTTGGTTGAAACAGGGGAAGGTTTGGATTTGGGTTTGGTGGGAGCAGATTTGGTTGAAGTAACAGCTTCAACATCATCTAACAACTCATCAGCAGGTTGAGCTGAGAGTGTTTTCTCAGAATCATCAACATCATCATCATCATCAATGACGTGAACAGTGGTGTCCTTGATGATTTTTCTTCCAGTTCCAACTCCAGATTGAATACGAGCTGACCTTCTAATTCTAGATGAATTAGTTGATTTTGCTTTTGATTTTGATTTGGATGAAGATTTTGAAGGTGATTTGAAAGAAAGTTTTGAAATGGATTTTGACCTAGAAGGAGTTTTGGATTTTGATTTGAGAGGGGATTTTGAGAGTTTTGATATGGATGATGTTTTGGTTTTCTTAGGCTTAACATAGACAGGAGGTGTTTCAGCTTGGCTTGGCACAATGATGGATGAGTCAGGAGTGATGAGTCCATCATCATTCTGGGTTTCAGTTTGGGTTTGATGAAGATTTTCATTAGTGGGAACGTTCTCAGATTGTTCTGATAGTGAATCAGAAACATGATCAGGTTCGTTTTGCATGTGATCAGAGAGATTTTGAGATGGTTGATCTAGTTTGGATTTTGGTGATTGGTTGGTTTCAGAAGCTTTTTCTGGTGATTCTGATGGACGTGGTTGATTGTTAGGTGAAGGATGTGGTGACGATGGTGGTGAAGGAGTTTGAGAAATTTGGGAAGCATTTTTGCGAGCTGCAGTTTTAGTTCTTGCCATTAGATGAAAGTCAAACTCAGAGTTTGATGATGATGAATAGCGCTGATCAGAGAGAGAGTGAGATGAATGATTAAAAAGAAATGGTTACTTGGAGAAGAGGAAGAGAGTTAGTAGCTAGGTGTACTTGGTGAATAGTGAAGGTTTGTACTTTGATTTTGTAAAAAGTGGTTTTTTCAAGAGAGAGAAGATGAGTGTTAAGAGGGTAACCGTTGGAGCATTAAGGGAGAGCCAATCCTATTTTTCCTATTATTTCTAATGTCCAGTTAATAAATAAAAAGTAATGATAGGAATACTAACAGATAGCTAAAAAACACGCGTTCTGCATTTGAATATGAAACACATATGAGATCGTTCCAAGAACGTTCTATACAACAATGAGCATACAAAATAAATTAAAGATTGTTGGGATTTTTGATGATTTTCAATTTTTCTTTAATAAAATTAAAACGATCCTCAACCAATGGTTTAGTAAATATGTCAGCCAACTGATTTTCAGTATCAACAAAAACTAAAGAAATATCCTTTTTGTTCACATGATCACGAATAAAATGATGTTTGATTTCAATGTGTTTTGATCTTGAATGCTGAATGGGGTTTTTTGATAAATTAATAGCACTAGTATTATCACAAAGAATTTGAACATTTGTGTACCTTAGTGAGAAGTCTTCAAGTTGATTTTTGATCCATATCACTTGTGAGCAACAATTTGATGCAGACACATATTCTGCTTCAGTTGTTGAAAGTGCAATGGTATTTTGTTTTCTACAACACCAACTGACAAGAGCTTCACCAAGGAATTGACATGCTCCACTTGTGCTCTTTCTCTCAATTTTGTCACCAGCATAATCAGCATCACAATAAGCTTTTAGATCAAAATGTGTACCCTTTTTGTACCATAAACCAACATCTTGTGTTCCAACCAAGTATCTAAAAATTCTTTTTACTGCAACTAAATGTGATTCCTTTGGAGATGATTGGAATCTTGCACATAGTCCTACTGAGAACACAATATCAGGTCTACTTGCAGTTAAGTAGAGAAGTGATCCAATCATTCCTCTAAATTCCTTTTCTGACACATTTTTGCCATTTTCATCTTTGTCCAAGCTTGTTGATGGATGCATAGGAGTTGACATGATCTTAGCTTCATTCATCTTATATTTCTTGAGAAGATCTTTGATGTATTTTTCTTGACAAATAAAAATGCCATCTTCTAGTTGCTTGATTTGCAAGCCAAGAAAGAATCTAAGTTCTCCCATCATGCTCATTTCAAACTCACTTTGCATAAGATTAGAAAATTCTTCACACATATTTTCATTAGTAGCACCAAATATAATATCATCAACATATACTTGAACAATAAGTAAATCATGCTTATGAGTTTTTCTAAAAAGTGTAGTATCAATTTGTCCTCTAGAAAAACCATTTTCAAGTAAAAAGGTGTTCAACCTTTCATACCAAGCTCTTGGAGCTTGTTTAAGTCCATATAGAGCTTTGGTAAGTTTGAAAACATGATTTGACTTATTTTGATCAACAAAACCTGGGGGTTGATGAACATATACTTCTTCATTCAAAAAGCCATTTAAAAAAGCACTTTTCACATCCATTTGAAAAAGTTTAAAACATTTGTGTGATGCATCTGCAAGCAAAATTCTAATAGCTTCTAACCTGGCTACAGGGGCAAAAGTCTCATCATAATCAATACCTTCTTGTTGATTATACCCTTGAGCCACCAACCTAGCTTTGTTCCTTATTACTTTACCATTTTCATCCAATTTGTTTCTAAAGACCCATCTAGTGCCAATGATTGAATGATTCTAAATTCCATACTTCATTTCTTTCAAACTAGGATAGTTCTTCTTTCATAGCTTCTACCCATGATTCATCAATGATTGCTTCATCTATTGTTCTTGGTTCTAGCTGAGAGATCAATCCCAGATTGTTCTCAATATTTTGCAAAGACCTTCTAGTCCTAATACCATCTTCAGTATTCCCAATGATTTGTTCTGGTGGATGATTTGTAACAGTTTTCCAAGTTTTTGGAAGTTGTTGAGAAGGTGATTCTTGATTAGGATCATCATTCTGATTTCTTATAAGCTCAACCTCTTCATCATCTATTTCCATTACGCTTGGTTGTTCTTCAAACTCATCAAATTTGACATGCATGCTTTCTTCCAAGGTTTGAGTTCTCAAGTTGTAGATTCTATAAGCCTTTGATGTCAGAGAGTATCCTAAGAAGATTCCTTTATCTGACTTCGAATCAAACTTGCCAAGGTTTTCTTTGATATTTAAGATATAACAATTACATCCAAAAATGTGAAAATAAGAGATATTTGGCTTTCTACCTTTCCAAAGTTCATAGGGTGTTTTGTTTAAAACTTTTCTGATGGTAGCTCTGTTCAAGATACAGCAAGAAGTATTTATGGCTTCAGCCCAAAAATATTTTTCAACATTAGATTCATTAATCATAGTTCTTGCCATTTCTTGTAAGGTTCTATTTTTCCTTTCCACAACACCATTTTGTTGAGGTGTTCTTGGACAAGAAAAATTATGAGATATTCCATTGTTGTCAAGGAAATTTTCAAAGAGAGAGTTTTCGAATTCTCCTCCATGATCACTTCTTATAGAAACAATGTTTGAATTTTTCTCATTTTGAACTTTCAAGCAAAAAGATTTAAAAGCTTCAAGAGCATCATCTTTGTGTTTTAGAAAAAGAACCCAAGTGAATCTAGAGAAGTCATCAACAATAACAAAGCCATAATTCTTACCACCAAGACTTGTAGTTTTGACAGGTCCAAATAAATCAATGTGAAGCATTTCAAGAGGTTTTTTAGTTGAAATAAAATTTTTAGGTTTGAAACTACTTTTGACTTGTTTTCCTCTTGCACAAGATTCACATACTTTATCTAGATCAAAACTTATCTTGGGCAATCCACTTACTAGATCAAGTTTGGATAGTTTTGAAATGGTTTTCATACTTACATGACCTACCCTTTTATGCCATGTCCATTTGTCTTTTTCAAGAGAGACAAAGCATGATTCAGTAGGTAGTTCATCCAAGTATACTACATAAACATTTTTAATCCTTGATCCACTAAATAGAATTGTTTCACATGAAGATTGTTTAATTTCACATGTGTTAGTTTTAAAAATAACTTCAAAGCCATTATCACATAATTGACTTATGCTTATTAAGTTATGTTTAAGACCTTCCACATAATGAACATTTTCAATCTTGGCAGAACCAACCTTACCAATAGTACCTTTCCCTTTGATCTGAGCTTTTTCATTGTTGCCAAAAGTAACAGATCCACCTTCTTTTTCCTCAAATGTAAGAAAGCTTTTTTTATCTCCTGTCATATGTCTTGAGCAACCACTGTCCAAGTACCATGGCTTTCTCTTGACTGCTAGAAGACATTCCTACATTTGATTTTATTAGGACTTTAGGTACCCATAGATTTCTGGGTCCTTGAAGGTTAGTAAAAACTGTTTTAACAGGTCTTTTTACAACTTGATGAGATGTTCTTCTATGAGGAGGTTTATAAATCCTTTTTCTAGGATCATTCTGAGAATGTTCTCTGTGTTGAGAAAGAGATTGTTTTCTTTCTTTCTTTTTAAAACAAAAGGTTTCAAGATGTCCTTCTTTGAGACAGAAGGTGCATTTATATTTTTGGTTTTTCTTTTGTTTTTTAGGGAGGAAAAAGTTTTCATATAGTTTCTTGTTTTGGTATGGTCTATATCCAATACCAGCTTTGTCAAAAACTCCAAATTGTGATCCTAAAATTTTATCAAAAGTTTTTGTAGAAGTAATGAATTTTCTCAAATCATTTTCTAACACAGAAACTCTATTTTTTAAGAAAACATTTTCTTCCTTCAACTTTGAACATTCTAGAGGGTTTTTCTCCTTTCTAATCTCATCAATTTGTTTAGACATGTCTTTGTGAGAATTTTGCATATTATCAAGCATTCGATGTAAAATGATATTCTCTGCTTTATATTTATCTCTTTCTTCATTAGCCTTAGTTACCTCATCTCTTAGTTTACCATTCTTTTGATTTAGCAGTTGAGTATCATATAATAAATTATCAAATAAATGTTCAGTTTTTTGACAAGAGGAACAAGGTTCAGTGCTTACCTCTTCTGTGACTGAATGTGTCATTAGACATACATTTGCTGTTTGTTCCTCATGTTCTTCTTCTGACTCTTCATCTGTTTCGTCCCAAGTGGCCATCATGGATTTCTTTTTAAAAGGAGGCTTCCTTTGCTTTGGACATTCATTTTTATAATGTCCAAATTGATCACATCCATAACACTTGATTTTACTCATATCAACTTCTTTGGATCCACTTCTTTTGGGTTGAAAAGATCTTTTGAGTTGATTTCTTCTTTGCATTAATCTCTGAATCTTTCTTGATAGAAAAGCCATTTCTTCATCTTCATCTTCATTCTCAAGATTATCTTCAATAATCTGAGAATGTTCTCTAGTCTGGGAATCCAAAGCAATCATTTTCTTTTTGATTGGTTTGTCTTCTTGAAGAATTGACTCATGAGCTTTCAGAGATCCAATTAGATCTTCAAGTTTCATTTGTGAAAGATCTTTTGATTCAGTAATGACAGTTACTATATGTCTCCAATTCTTTGTTAAACACCTAAGAAGTTTTCTTATCTTTTCATGTGTTGTGTATGTCTTTCCCAAGGAATTCAGCTCGTTGATGATGATTGTGAATCTTCCATACATCTGATCTATTGATTCATCTTCTTGCATTTCAAACAGCTCAAATTTCCTAACACCAATATCAATCCTTGTTTCTTTGACACGACTAGTTCCTTCATGGTGAACTTGGAGAGTTTCCCACATTTCCTTAGCAGTTTTGCATTGCATGATTCTATCATATTCTTCTCTGCTCATAGCACTCTTAATAAACAATTTTGCTTTGGTGTTTAAGAGAACTCTATCAGCTTCTTGTGTTGACCATTCACCTGGTGTTTTAGGTGAAGTTGAATCTTTAGCCAAAGGTACATATTCACCAATTTCAATAACTGACCACATGTTGTTATCTTGTGATCTTAGAAATAGTTCCATCTTATCCTTCCAGTAATAATAATCATCCCCTTCAAATAGTGGTGGTCTATTTGATGATCCTCCTTCAGAGATAAACTTTGCGCTTTTAGACATACTTCCTTCCTAGATCTTTTCCTCTAGCACTTGTTAGATGCTCACCCTTAGAGGCAGAGCTCTGATGCCAATTGAAGTAGCAAAGTTTTTCACAAGAAAGGGGGGTTTGAATTGTGAACCTTTTTAAAATTTACCTATTAAAATAATTTAATACTTTGAACAAATGAAAACGTTAGAATATCTTGAGAACGTTGGTTAGTTAATTTAAGAGAACGTTCTCAGATCAATCTTGAATATATAAAGTAAATAAATAATTAAACTTGTGTGTGTTGTGTTTGCATAAAATGAAAGAGTTAAGGAAAGAGAGAAGCACACAAACACTTATACTGGTTCACCCCTTTAATGATGGGCTACGTCCAGTCCCCACGCTCCTGTGAGTTTTTCCACTATGAGATACTACCGATCTCAAAAATACACTTTCCTTCTTGCTATCTTTGATCAAGATCCAAGATCCTTTAAGCCCTACAAGCTTAAAAATACCCCAGCCCTCCAAGCTAGTAAGGGTATTACCACACTCAAACAATACAGCCCTATTGACTTGAGTATAACTTTTACAAGTATGATGATTAAGATCTAAGCTTTACAAAACTCACCAAGTGAGAAGCCTAGAGAAAATAAAACTCTCAATACACTCAAAAGAATTTATACTAATCCTAGTATAGAATTACAGAGTTGGAGTGAAAGAGATCAAAAGAAGAGCTTTAGAGAATGCTTGCACGATAAAGACAAGTTAGCAAAAGATTGTGATGAAAAACTCTAGCTCTTCAAAGTCACCAAGATGCTCTATTTATAGCTGGAATATGTCCTTGTTTTTCTTGGTAAAGAAGTATAGCCGTTTGTAACGGATACTTGCTTGAAACTTCTTCAATAAGATGATAGTACATGAAATTCAAATGTTGCTGAACCTGGGAGAATGTTCAGAGAATGTTCTTGGAGCTGATCCTTGCCCTTGATTCAAAATGAGTGTGGTAAAGAAGCTAACTGTGAGCTGTCAATGATTCATTTGTAATCTTATTCAACAAGTAAAGCCGTTGTTGTCCTTTAGGTCACGTGAAGCACAGTTGTCCAGAGGTTTAAATAAGAACGTGATGAAGAAACTCTCTCTCATGAACGTTCTGGGAATGATCTCAAATCTGGGCAAAGGATGAACTTGTTCTTCAAGTATAAATGAACAATCACGTGTGTTGACAGCTTGCAAGAGATCAGTACTGAATTTTCCTTGTCCTTGAGATACTATTCACTTGTCCTTTTTGCACACAAAAGTCTTTGGAGAGAGGAACTAACATGGGAGAACGTGGCCAAAAAGTCTATCTCTACTCCTAGCTTGCAGTTTGGTTGTACTGATTTAATTGGTCCATAAGAAATCTGTCTAAGATAAAATAGACAGCTTTTGGACTATGTCTTTGAAATAAAACAACCTGCACATGCTTGATCTTCTTCTTGGGCCAAAAAGGAAACTTATCCATTTCTTAGCAAATATTCCTTGCCTTATTTGCTATGATAACTGTTGTGATCTTGTGGGTTATTACCAAGGAAAAAGTGATTCTTTGTCTTGATACATTGTTCACTTAGAAAAATAAGTGCTTAGTCATTGATGCCTTGTTCTTGATTAATCACAAGCGTAAGTCCTGAGATCGTTCTGAGATCGTTCTTTTATTCTTGTTCATATTAAAATAAAAGGATAACACTTGAAGTAAATTGCTCAATTATTCCTGGCTTATTGGAAACACTCAAAAGCACTTGTTAGATAACAATGAGATCAGAATTACTTAAAATATAATTAAGATGTTTGTTATCTTTAAAACATCAAATTGGGATTTTGCCTCAACAGTTGAGCTATCCAAATTAGATATCTTTCAAAAAACTAATAAGATATCTTAGGTTAATAAGATATCTTAGGTTAATAATAGCAAATGCTAACAGTTTTTCCCCTTTTTCCATTTAATTAATTATATCCTTCATGAATATCAATCCTATATTGGGTCCGGTTATGGTGCATAAGCAATTGCTTATGCACCGTGCATAAGGTTTTTCCGGAACACTTTTCATCAACTGTTCCGGTATGCATAAGGTTACCGGAACACTTTTATGCATACCCGAACACTTGAGAAAAAGTGTTCCGATATACATATTCATACCGGAACATTTCTCTCAACTGTTCCGGTATGTATGTTAAACTGCACCCCGATTATGACACGTGGAGGGCTAATTTGATGGTTGTTATTCACTTATGCACCGTGCATAAGGATAATCCTTATGCATAATAACTTCAGCCTCCTATATTATGGGTCCTATTGATCAAATTAGATAAAACCCCTTTTTGCATGTTTGGTATCAACTTATAGCACAAAACAATAATCAAACTTTTTAATATTTGATTTTAGTCACCACCACATAAGAGTTTTTATATGATCAATCATGGGTGGTATGTTTCTTGTTGATTAAACATCTGTTCTTTTTCAAATTTAGAAATATACATTTCTTTTTACAAGAAATAAAAAACATACTTCATGAATATTAAATTTAAAAGCAATCCAAACTAACCACAACACACAGTATTTTAGACTTCAATTATTATTATTTTTGTTTAAATTGGAATTATTGAACAACATAAAAAAGTAAGATATCTATCCACACAAAAATATAACACAATTCAATAGTTTTGATAACATAAAAGATATATTGTTTGGTAAATCACCCTTTCATCCATAAATTTGTGCATATATATATATATATATATATATATATATATATATATATATATATTTAGTTCAAGTACAATTCTTCATAATTAACGCCTAACTCAAGGCCACTACTATAAAAAGATGAAAATTTATACTGCCTCTTATATGTTCATATTATCTCACGCCGACACAATAGACATGAATAAGAAGATGAATGGCCTATGCGCTGATGAATTGCTTGTTAATATATTCCTTGTGGAAAATAGGAGATATAACAGTTCCAAATGGGATCCCCTGCAAAATTCCTCCAAACAAATTGAACATTGATCTATAAAATCTAAAGGAGAGTCAACTTTCAATTTCTCTTTGTTGACCATTACAATTGACATATTGATCAAATTGATATTCTTCTACCATGTATTTATCTCCAATATCCCACGTCCTTTGATGTAGATTGCAGTCATTTTTCTCGCATAATCTCCCATGTGACATAGAACTATGACTACTACGTGAGTAGGCACAAAATGGAAGGTGTTGTATAAAAAAAGTGTTGTTATCAGCATGTACGATTGTGTCTATATTACAATTGCATAAGATTTCACAAGAAACCAAGAAGCAGTCATCAACGGTTCTAAAATTAGTGAGAGGTTGTAACATTGGATGTTGTAGAAAAAATTGAGTTGGTATAACTAAAATGAATTGAGAAGCAATCATTCAAAGGAATCTCTTGTGAGATTGGTGAGATTGGTTTGAAGACAGGAGTCAGACATAGGTTGAAGCAAAACTCTATGGATGAGTGATTAAAGTCTTAATGGAAAGTAACATGTAGAAGTAGAATTAGAAATCTGTTTTTTCTTTTTTTACAAATATCTTTGGTGATAGATTCTCTTAGCCAAATAATATCAATTAATAACTCACGATTAGTGTTCCTTAGGCTTAATTATTATAATAATGGATTATGCATTGATATCAAATAAAGTAACAAGCCATACATACTGTAATTGTTAAACAAACTATAAACCAGAGGCAGTAAATTCTTAGGCACACTATTGTTTACATAGGTGAAGGATTTCTCAGCTCAAAAAAATAAATTAAGCCCATGATTTCTGTCCGATTCTATGCCATTTAATAATTTGACTATAATCACCATGAGAGAAATCAACTTCAAGTAGCAACACCAACCTACAATGTAAATAACACCAGGTATCAAGATACTATATTTTCAATCAGCTAAACCTGCCTTTGCCTTTAGATGCTGCTTGAAATCCATAATGTCACCCTCCCATCTGGTCACTGTTTGATCAGCACACACCCATATCTCATGAGCCACCTGATTTATGAGCCTAAAATCATGACTAACAAGCACCATACCACCATCCCATTCATTCAATGCCTCAGCTAACGAGTCGATTGTCTCGATATCTAAATGATTAGTTGGCTCATCTAATAGTAGCAAGTGAGGCTGTCTATAGGCTAACCATGCAAAGATCACACGGCTCCTTTGTCCATCGGATAAATTTCTCATAGGCATCACCTGCGCTTTACCTGATAAACCGAACTTTCCAATAGCTGCTCTCATCCTCTCTTCTTCATTTCCAGGGTATTCTTTAATCATAAATTGGAGAGCAGACAGTTCCAGGTCTAGTTTTTCAGTCAAGTGCTGGTGAAATTGTGCAATGCGAAGATGATTATGGCGACGAACCATGCCATCTAAGGGAACCAAATCACCGGTCATAAGTTTCAAGAACGTGCTCTTCCCAGCTCCATTGGGTCCAACCAAAGCAATCCTGGAGTCTAAATCGACCCCAAAGTCGATGTTCTTGTAGATGAGATTATCAGGAGTGTAACCAAATGTCACTTCCACAAACTGGAGGACTGGTGGGGGAAGTTTCCCCACATCAACAAAGCGGAAAACTAAAATTTTGTCTCTTACCACCTTCTCTGTAAGTCCACCACGCTCCATTTTTGCAAGAGTTTTCTCTTTACTCTGAGCTTGGCGAGCTAGTTTTGCTGATCCATGGCCAAAACGTGCAATGTATTCCTTCATTGAGGCAATCTGCTCCTGCTCCCATTTGTACTGCTTCATCTGGTTCTCTTCCAGTTCAGCACGTGTCTGAACATATTGATCATAATTACCAGTATAGAACTTCAGCTTTTTGTTTTGCATGTGGATGATATTTGTGCAGACACCATTAAGGAAATCCTGTGAGTGTGAAATTACAACCAGAATACGGTCAAACTTCTTCAAATTCTCCTCCAGCCACACACATGCTTCCAAATCTGCAAGGATTTAAAGAAAGATATGAATCCAGCAATACTCTAATAAATTAGAACTTTTAAGGACAGATGCTGTAAAAATAAATAGCAAAAAGCATCACACAGAATCCACAGATATCGAAGGGAAACAGAGAAAGCTAACTGTTGGTTTTTTTAGAGGAAGGATGGAATAAAACTCACATAATTTTATTGATATAATCATCCTTTAAATACATGAAAAACATAACATAGAGAAGATAAACATAAATCACAATTAAACTACCTTAAATTTGTAACATACCCACTAATACTCATAATTCCTATAGTTAAAACTTATAACAATAGGAATCCTAAGAAATTCAATAAACTCAATTAAACTATCATAATAATAATAATAATATTGATTCATATCTTCAACACTCCTCCTTGAATCAATAGTTATTGACTTCACATTCCTCTTCTTTGGACTTCTCAACTTCTTTAATGAACTTTGTAGATTTTCTCAACTTCAAGACTTGCCCCTTCATGAATCGCCACATCAGCAAAATCATTAGAAAAATGAACTTCATGTTCCAGAAAGCCTTTATCAACCAATTTTTCCAGAAATTTGTTCTTAGAACCATTATGATCAATTTTAGTTCTACAAACCCACTTAACATCAATCAACTTTTGATCTCTTGGCTTGTCTTCAAGTTGCCAAGATTCATTTTTCTCTTTCATACTTTTCTCCGTCTGCACGACAACTCTCCAACCATCCATGCTTGCCACATTTGAATCACCCAAAGGATTGACCATAGCAACATTGCACATTTCAAAAATTTCAGCAAGAGGTTCACACTTTTTAACAGAAAAATTAGCATTATCATTAAATTTTCCTTCTACAGTTTTAGAGCTTTGGCCTTGGAGATTTTCTACTCCAATCTTCTCTTTATTTGAGGCTTCTACTACCCTTGGAGATGCATGTATTGCTGCTTGCTTCCACTCTATCGGAAAACTTCTATTTCTCATTTTAATAGACATTACTTCACAACCAACAGGATCAAATATAGTGCATTTCATGTCCTTAAAATGCAAAGTGTAGTGTTTTTCCAGCATTTGTCCAACACTCAACAAATTTTGATTCAACTCAGACACAAATAAAACATCAGAAATATATTTAGTACCTGAGTTAGTTTCAACAACAACAACTCCTTTGCCCTTGACATCAACACTCTCTCCATTGCCAATGGTAACTTTTGAAGCAATTGTTTTGTCTAACTCCTTGAACAACTCTTCATCACAAGCCATGTGATGTGTGCATCCACTATCAACCAACCAATTTTTATTATTTTTGTTTGTTGAAAAGCATGTTGCTGCGAATAAGTACTCCTCCTCATTTTGATTAGCCACTTGGGCCTCAACTTTTGGTTGTTCTTCACTTTTGCAAAATTTTGCAATATGACCCGGCTGATTGCATTTGTTGCAGCGGAAATTTGGTCTATTCCAACATTTAAAATGTGCATGATTTGTTTTTCCACAGTGTTGACATGGAGGATTATTTGTCTTCTCATCTTCAGCTTTATTGGAACTTTCTCCTTTCTGAAAATTGTTCCATTGGACATTTTTCTTCTGTCCTTTGTGACCTTGATTGAGCTTCAATTTGGCCATTAAAGCACCTTCAACCACGCCTTCCTCCCTCATGAGTCTCCTTTGTTCTTGGGCTTGCAACGCATACACCAATTCTGACAAAGTAATGTTTGACAAATCTTTGGAATTTTCCAAAGAAGAAATGGTAGATTCAAACCGCTCAGGAACAGTCACAAGAATTTTTTGGACTATCCTTGTATCAGAAAATTCAGTTCCAAGCAATCTTACATTGTTGACGATGCTTAGAAGTTTGTCAGAATACTCCTTGATTGTTTCTGACTCCTTCATCCGCTGCATCTCGAATTCTCTGATCAGATTCAGCACTTGCATCCCTTTGACTTTCTCATTTCCTTCATACTCCTGTTTGAGAAAATCCCAAATTGCTTTGGCTGATTTCAGAGTCATAACTCTTGTAAAGATTGCTTCGGAAACAGCTGAAAAAAGATAAGATTTTGCCTTCGATTTTCGCTGCTTTCTCTCCTTATGATTTCTGATTTGTGCAATCGTTGGATTGTCTGGTAATGGATCAACCACATACTCATCCTCAACAGCCTCCCAAAGATCATTAGCATCAAGATAAGCCTCCATTCTTGTTGCCCATAAGTGATAATTTTCACCCTCAAAAATTGGCAATTTTATGGCTAAGTTATCAGAATACATTTTCAACTCTTGGGTAAGTGTTTGGTTTTTTAGTGGAACTCTCAACCTCACCAGGTCCCCCAAGAAAAAAGCTCTAGATACCAATTGTTGGTTTTTTTAGAGGAAGGATGGAATAAAACTCACATAATTTTATTGATATAATCATCCTTTAAATACATGAAAAACATAACATAGAGAAGATAAACATAAATCACAATTAAACTACCTTAAATTTGTAACATACCCACTAATACTCATAATTCCTATAGTTAAAACTTATAACAATAGGAATCCTAAGAAATTCAATAAACTCAATTAAACTATCATAATAATAATAATAATATTGATTCATATCTTCAACACTAACACATTGAATTTAATATGAAAGCATAACTAAAAAGCGACACCCATAACTACCCAAGTTAAGATTATAAAGCATCAAAAGATATACTCTCCTATCTTGATGAAATCCTACCAAATGCTTTACAAAGCAGTTACCATGAATACTTTACTCAAAACTGCATAGAGGCCTACCCAATGGACAATCTAGAACTAGAAGTCAATAATATCCACATCTTGTATTTGATAGCAATAATTGAAACAACATAGAAAGAGTCCACAGGACCTTCAATTTAAAATCACCAGTGAGCTTGCAAAGAAAATTATTGCATGGAAATCAATGCATAAAACATGATAACGGAATAATGACAATTAAGCCACAAATTAAAGGGTCAAATTTTTCAGGGTGGAGGGATACCAAGGTGATTAGTTGGTTCATCAAGTAGAAGAATCGTTGGGTTCATAAACAAGGCACGTGCTAAAGCAATCCTCATTCTCCAACCACCAGAAAAATCGCGTGTCTTCTTTGCCTGCATCTGCTTGTTGAAACCAAGACCAAATAAAATTTCAGCAGCACGCTTTTCTGCAGTTGATGCATCCATAGCTTCCAATCGTTCATAAACTCGTTCAAGTGCTTCACCACCGCCATCATCCTGGAACAGAAATTAATCAAGTGTGGAGCCATCAGTAAAAGCAGAAGAACTGAGGGCAAAAAGGTTCAAATACCATAGTACTTAAGCAAACATACTTGTGCTCCCAGAATTTCAGCTTCTTTCTCCAACCTCAGCCTTTCCTCGTCACAGCTAATGACAGCCTCCAATGCAGACATGTCAGAGGCTTCAATTTCCCGGCTAAGGTGATAAATATCCATGTGGTCTGGAATAGGAAGCTCACGGCGACCTATTGCCGTAAGTAGGGTAGATTTTCCACAACCATTCAGTCCAAGCAAACCATAACGTCTGACAAGAAGTTAAAGAAAACACAATCGCCAACAATTATTACAGTTATTATAAACAATACTCCCTCCGCTCCAAAATGTAAGTCACTTTGGGGAAAAAATTTGTACCAAATTATATGTCACTTTACATTACCAATGATCAATGTAGTCAGGGTCGAGTTTTTACGTAGGGTCGTTCGGCTAGTGACGGGTCGTAAGCACGAGGGTCGTAAGACCCTACTCAAGGGCAAACTTGTAACTTCACATATATACATATACATACAAACACAAAAAAAATATAATACATGAACTTACATAAACTTAGTTAATTAATATTTCATATTCATCATTCCAAAAGTTCATAACAATCAAGAAGGCCTATGCACCATTCACAATTAAAGGCCAATGCATCATTAACAAAAGAATGACCTATCATTCACAAAAGATCTAAGTAAGATGCAACACTCAAAAAAAAGGCCTATGCATCATTCTATCATTCACAAAAGAGTAAAGACCTATGCATCACAAAAGATCTAGTGTGTTGTGTTGTACCTATAATGTTTAATTGCTTAATAATTTTCTATTGGCCAGATACAGTCATGTCGAGATATATGCTTTCATTGATGCGACGAGGCCAGCTGGAGGTTCTATCGCGGAGGACCATCAGCGGTGACTGCTCGAAGGTGTATCTATTAGGAACGACTCATCGTACCGCGGTATGCATGCATTGCTAAATGTAACATCCCAATTTTATTATTAGATTATTTGTGTTAACTGTGGCGCGTAACTTTCGTAATTGAATATTTTGGTATTTATGAGTTTAGACTTAAGCTAGTAATCAGAGTAATTAATAGATGGGAATTTATTTATTGGGTTTTAGGTGAGTTGTGCCTAAAATAAATAGATTTAGTATTGTGTTAGTAAGTTAGTAGAATGGGGGGTGTGAATTAGAATTTTGTAGAAAACCCCAACTATAAAAGCTTACTAGAGAGAGAAAGTGTCATAATTTACAATTTTGGGTAGAGGAAGAAAGAGAATCTCTAGGAGGCCAAGAGAGGAAGGAACGAAGAAGAGAGAACCAAGCTCAAAGAACAACCAGCCTTCCATTTTTCAAGCTTCATTAGAGGTATGAGAGTAGTTTATAGTAATTGGAGATGAATAATAGAGAGGAGAGAAGTAATCTTCTCTAGCCCAAACTCTCTTCATCTCTTTTTTCATTTTGGGAGGGTTTATGGGATTTTGGGAATTTGATATTCAAGAATCTTGATTTTGTATTTCTACATGTTTGTTCATGCTTAGAAATGAATTCATTATGATAAAAATGTGTTCTTTTTGTGTTGTTGTTGATTGGGTATTTCACCAAATTGATGGAAATGGAGAAATGATTCGTGATTTCCCTTATGTTGATGTTAGTACTTGTGTGTGTTTGTTGTTTATGAATGAATTGAATTGGTTTTCACAAATAGTTTATCCAATAATCTCGGTGGTTTCACTATGTGCAATTTTATGCTCTGCTAGTTTTGAGCTTAGGGTGGTGACGCTAGTGGTTTTGTTGATATCATGAATTTGTGGAAATATATGATTATACTTTGTGTTTGCCAAGATTGTAATTCATGTGAGGTTGAGTTCATTTGGCTTACCTTAATTTAATAGGTTCACTTGAAAATTTATGAAACTTGTTATTCATTTTTGGCAACTATCAAAGCACTGTTATGGCTACAACTTGTAGAGTTATTAACTAGTATTGGATTCTCGTGTAACAGGGTTATGTGCGTTTGTGATTTTTTTGGTTTCTTAGTTAATTAAGAATGAGTTGTCAATTTATTGATGAGTTTAATTGATTGTTTTTGGTATTAAAATTTACCTATACTTAATCGAAGAAATTAGTTGTTGTTCATGAATATTTTAATTGATGAATGATGGTTATAGCATGATTAAATGTGTTCGCATTAATTATTAATAAATTCTTTGACGTTGGATATTGAATTCTTATGAGGTTGAGTTATGAATCCTATTGGTGTTGATGTGTGAATCATATCGGTGTTGTTTTATGAATAATATGTGATGAATTATATTGGTGGTGAATATTAATAATGAATTAATATTGAATATATCAAATGATTGATATGTATGACGTGCATTTCATGCATTCATAGTCAGTTTTTGGTGGTGAAGATTGAATTAAGTTATCCAATATTTGGTGGAGAATGGTACCGCATGCATATAGATGTGTCTAGGTGTGATATGACATATCTATGTGACATTTAGAAAGCACTAGGGATGATGTGTTTTTTTTTCTCTTTAAGTGGTAATTGATAAATGGCATTTACTTGAATTATTGCAATCGGTGTGATAACTTAATTGAGGATTATTGGTGATTTTATTATTCAGTAGTTATGTCGGAATAACTCTTTAGTAACGTATTAGTTATTATTTTGCTATAACTTGGTTAAATGCTTTTTGGTGATACATGTCTGAGTATGTCTGATTCATGTTTAAGTGGGTTTGATAGATATCTAAATATGTGTGATACATGTTTGAGGATGTCTGAGTTGAATTTATTCAACTGAAATTAATTTATTTATTGTAAATGTATTATTTTAGAAAACAATTTTTATTAAGTGAGGTTTATGCTAATTAGCAATGTTCTTAAAGAATGTAATACCTAAACCACTATTTTATATTTTATCTCCGGCTTTGAGTCGTTTTAATTTTATTATCCGCTGCGTAATTTGAAAAAAAAAAATTCTATAGTTAGATTTATTTAAATATTGGGTTTGGGTGTTACACTAAATAGTATGATTAAGTTTTTAATCATTATAAAATTGTGAATTTTTAAATTTATATTGTAGGAATCTAGAAGAAATGCCGGGAAATTGGTGGACATTATTAGGCCCGACATTCTCTTCTTAGAGCTTGATCCCGAGAGAGCACGCTGGCTTCATACTTGTGTAAGTTGATACTTCCTCCCTCCGTACTTAGTTTGTTTGTAAATAAAAATCAGAGTGAGTCACAGAAACAAAGTTACTGAGTTTTGAACAAGTTACAACAGTGAGTTACTGAGTTATTGAATGATGTTTACAGCAACAAATGAAGTGTGACGAACGATGGTGTGTGACGAACAAACATGATGTGACGAACGAACAGAGTTTCATGGTGACGAACGAACATAACATAGTGAAACATGGTGATTGGTGATGAACGAACATAGTGAAAGATGAAAGGAAGAGGAAGTGAAAGTGACGACGACGAACGATGGAGTTAAGTTGCAGTACCGACGACGATGGTACCGGAACAAGGGACAGACGGCGACGGCGATTTAGTTACCATGGCTAGGGTTTTTACTTGTTCCGTGAAAGGAAGATGAAGTGAAAGTGAAAACGCGATTTTTGAATTTGGGGTAAAAGGGAATTTCGGGTTATTTCATAACCCGACCCGTTTCGCGCACCACCCAGCCCATTTGAAACCCTAAATCCCTCCAACACTACGACCCTGCCTGAAACACGTGACCCTGACCACGAATCTGCACAAAAACGACCCAAAGCTTGATCGTAGCACGGTTGGCCGGCCGGAACACGTAAGGTCGTGCGTTCCTACGCACCATCACGCGACCCTGGCTACATTGCCAATGAGGCATTTAATGATCTTTTTCCTATTATACTCTTAACTAATTATTTCTCTATCTTCTTTTAATTCTTCAATTTATCTTTTTCATACCATTAATGAGGGACAATTTTGTAAACTAACTCATAATTTCTCTTTTCCATACAACAATGATTACTTTTCTTAATTTGTGTAAAATGACCAAAGTGACTTATATTTTGGAACGGAGGGAGTAGCATACTATTCAGAAGTCAGAACAAAAATATATGGATGACAAACCTTCCATAATTTAGCTCCAACTCAGAATCAACTATAAGATCGTGTCCATGGAAAGTAACTGATAGAGATTCTATCTGTAATTGCAGCATAAACCAAAATGTCAATACAATACAGTACAATACAACACTGATAATTTTAAATGCGTAGGCAATTAACAGTATTTATATAGCAGAAGTTTCCTTTTTATTGCCCAGTATTAAAATATTACCTACCTCTGAAGGATTCATCATAATAGGTACATTCACAAAGGAGAATTGAGATTTTGATCTGGGCTACATGGTAGAATGCCATTGCTACCGGCCCAACAGCTTGACTAGGTATTGAAATACACGCGGGCACCCCACGCTAGCTACAATAATTTAGATGTAAGACTACTGACTATCTTAATTATAAATTGAGATTGTTTACTCCAGTTTCCAAAATTTTGGATTAATAGTTAATTAAGGTTCTGGGTAGATTTTCCCTTTCTCTCCTTTTCCAGACATACAAAATTAAGCCAGCACATTTTCATTTGAAAGCAAGACATGAAATTTCTTCGGCTTTCTGGTTTAAACATTTTCAATTATTTTTCCATGGCACAATTTCAGTCATAATAATCAGAACATTTCAAACTAAACCTAAACAGAGCAAAATGCATGGTGATGAGACTTCAAAGTAACAATGCTATTAAGCTACCACTAAATCCATTCCTATTGTTTAAATCTTCAGAAATCAGTTTATTTCTTTCTTCCAAATCAATTCAGTTAATTATCTTACTGTTCCAATTTAGAGTTACACTAATCACTTTCATTTAACTCTACAAAGAATTAATCAAACATGCATCTCTCCATCAACATAACTAACAAAACGAACAAATCAACAAAATCAAAACATTTTACAAGAGCTTTTGTAATAACAATTAATCAAAGATTATAAATAAAAAAATTCAAAATTAAATTAATTAGTTACACGATAATGAATTACTAACTAAACTAACCCGAATATCCCTAGAAAGAGGATGAGAACAGAGGACACCGGTGCATGTGCGATCAGATATCTGAATATCCCCAATTCCGTTAGCGACACTATCCACCGCCTTCTCCGACGCGATTTTCGATGAAGCAGCGGAAGAAGGTACTTTACCACCTCTCTTAGCGGCGGCAGCAGCCTTCTTCTGAGCAGCTTTCTTCTTGCTGGCTTCAGAATCCATCTTTAAACTCTAATATCGATCTCTCTGCATGGAAACGAATAATTGAAGTTAACGATGAAGTAGGAAATTGAAAAAGCGCGTTTGAATAAAAGTGGAAAAGAGAAATAATCTCGAAGGAACGATTACGAACCTGGTGGAATCGAGAAGAAGAAGAAGATGTAGATCTAAGTGATGAGAGTAGAAATGGAGAAATCTACGGAGGGTTGGGTTGGGTTAGGTTTTTGAGAGATTTCTTCGTTTTTGTAGAGGTTGTCAGCTTCCACGTGTCTCCACAATTTTCAGTTACCTTTTTTCTGTTTGGTGAGTTTTGGAAAAGTATGATAATGGAATGTTAGAGAAATCAAACCAAACTTCTCCAATTTTTAAGTATTTTAAGTATTTTAATAACTAGAAATTTCACGTTAATGAGAAAGGATTCCCTCATGTGGGAATTCCTGATGTTCCTGATGTTTGGTAATCCAAACCATTGAAATCCCCTTTTAATAATTAATTTTTTTTAATATTTATATTTTAAGGGTTGTGATTGAACCGGACCCTCTATTTACGGGAAAGGATCCGGTCTCCACTTTAATGTAACTACGGTCCTGTTTGGTACAATAAATAAATTAATTAATAAGTTAAAAGATTATAGTTTATCATGAGCTTTTAGTTTATTTTCCACGCTATTTTAATTATCTTATAAATTATAGCTTATAATTTTAGTTCAATTAACTTATCGGTTATCAGGCATCAACTATAAATTATACTCTCTTCAGTTTTGAATATAAACAAAAAAATTGAAAATTTCAACTATAAACAAAAGTTACTACATTTATTATAAACTTATGAAAAATGCTAACTAGTGCACCTGGTGCACTAGTTAAATAATTAAATATAGTAAATAAACATTGAAACTTGTGCAATATACTTTTTAATGACTAACAATTACTTGGGCACAACACCAAATAAGAGGTGTTGGACACACACATGATTTAAAAAAATATAAAGATAAAATGATTAATTAATGTAAGATGATGCGACCAAATTATTTAATATTTATTTTGTCTCATTTATGTGTGTGCCTAAACACTATTAATTTGTATTTGTCCCTTAATAGACTTTCTCCTTTTTAAAAGTATGAATAATGTTTATTCCAATGCAAAATTTGATGTGTTAGGCACACACACATAATCAAAAAAAAATTAAAGAGAAAATGATTAAAATAATATTAATTGATGTGACTATTTTGTTTTTATTTTAATTTTTTTAACTGATGTGTATGTGCCTAAACATTGTGCCTATATTGTTGTGCCTAGGTAAAAATGTCTCGTGCACCAAATGCACTAGTTAGCATTTTCCATAAGTTTATAATAAATATAATAACTTTGGCCATCAAGAAGGTGAAGCTTTGGCCATCAAGAATGCGATTATTGAAATGATACAAAGAGGCTTCTCTCATGTCATTATTGAAAGTGATTCTCAAATTGCTATTGAAGCTATCTCTTCTACACATAGTGCTATTATTTCTAAATATTAAGTCTTTGTTATTAGTAGTTCCTAACTTTGAGGCTAAGTTTGCAAGTGACAAACGAATATGGCCGCTCATACTTTAGCAAGGGCAACATCTATGACTAGTCGATGTGTATTTCAGTTAATTCCTCTTTGTATTGAACGGTTTTTGATTAATGATATGAATTGAATTTACTCTTTAAAAAAATAAAATAAATCTGAAGTCTAATTATTTAATAATGGTGATAAAGATGAGAAATGGAGAGAAAAATAGTGAGGATGGTAACTCTGAAAGAATACAAGAAAAGAAATAATATTTATTTTATAAAAATAACAAAATGAGCACTTGTACTTGTACTGTTATGAATATGGGAATTTTTCTTGTTGGGTTATGAAAAAAAAACACTTTGGGTTATGCTATTGAAATGGACATATCCATGAAAATCTTCCATAAGCTCCATAAGAAAAAAAAAAACTTATTTTAATATGCTTGACCATAAATTAGAATTCTTATTTTACTTAACATAATTTTTTTTTTCCATTTTTCATTTTTTTTTTCTTTTGCACCGGTTTTCGATCTACCAAAGGTGGACGATTAATCCGGTTCATGCATAGAGGCATGCACATTGGCCAAGCGTTGTTCTTCCTATAAATCGAACTCGATATTCCCCAAATACGTCTTTGGAAGAAGCTCTTTGTAACCGGAGCCAAATCAAGTTGGTTCCCATTTTTCACTACTAGATAAATGATTTTTGGCCAACATATTAAATTGAAATAATATTAAAAAAAATGAGGCTTGAAAATTGGAGTAGAATTTTCTATTGATTAGAATTTAGAATTGGAGAGTATAATTGAATTCTTGGGAGTAGTTATTCAGTTGGGGAACACCAGTTTTCTTTAATGGTAAGTACTATTTATGTCTAGGTCTATATATCTATTGTTCAGCATGTGTTCTAAATATATCTGGACTTCATTACAAACTTGTAAACAATAAATAGTTTTTAATCAAACAATAATTCATCTAACAAATTTTAATTATCTTCAAATCAAATCAAATGGCAGATTATCGTGCCTTTTCTCTAGAAACCGGAGGAAAGGTAAAAAAATAAAAAGTGGTTTAAGGACCAACATTACCAAACAAATATTGAATTTTCACATGCAAGATAAAATTTCTAAAATCTCAATACTCAAAGGTATTAGTCCTTGACTCATAGTCAAAAGAAGACATGCTAAGTGTATGTTTGGTTTCAATTTTGGAACAGTTAGAATTGATTTTGGACATGTAGAATTGATTTTGACTTATTTGGTTTCTTAAAAGTAAAATTGATTCTACTTGAAGCTAAAAATCGTAGCTTCTGATTCTAGAATTGATTTTTACACTCAAATATTTTGTTCAACTCACTTTTGCATTAATATATCCAAACATAAAACACTTTAACTTAAAATCAATTTTGACCAGAATCAATTCTCGTCACAGCAGAACCAAAGATACTAAGTTACAAAAACAATGGTCCCACATGCATCTTTATCACTCATGACCCCATGAAGATTTTGTTTTCTTTCTTTCGTTTATTTTTTTTTTTTTACAAAACCATGGAGATCTTCTTATTGATAAAGAAAATGAAATTAACTTTCTACCAAATTACCAATGACTTTCTTCTTATCAATGTTTTATTTTATTTATGAATAACATTAGGAAAAATTACGCACCTCACGATAATTATTCAAGTTGATTATACAGAATGTCTATAGGCTCTTTTCTTGCTACAACAATTTTATTTTCGTATGTCTCTATTATTTGGGTAGTCTCTGCTGCAAGTTGCAACAATTAGAATCAAAGAAACAAGGCTTGTGAATAACACAAGTTACAATGGCAATTTTGTCATAAACTTGAATGAATATTCTTTGTCAATCATCACATGGAAGACCTTCAAGGCAAAATCAATATGGTTACAATATGGGTTGATTGGTTTCAGCAAACATTTTCTGACACTTTTACGTGTAGTCCCTCCCATTGGTTGAATATTTGATTCACACACATTATTTGTAAGTCTGATTTAAGGCACTACCATGTTGTGTGCGCCTTGGCCATGCCTTCAAACAAGCCATCATTGTGAACAAATAGTGTGTACAATACAAATCCTTCACGCGAATAAATAGGACTCACACTCACTGATAATATTACAGTACTCTCATATTCTTTGCAGGGACTTCATTACTCCCAAATAGTACTACTAATATTTGGTTGTATACCTATTACTTAGGCACATGTGGTGACCATAGAATAAAACTGCTAGATCAAAAAGAGGATTATATTTTTAACTTATGCTTATTTTGTTCTTAAACTAATTAACTTTCTTGATTGATATGATATGCACTCTTTGCTTATATCCTCACATGATTTTAGCATCATGCATTACGGAAAAGGATTTCCTGCAGTAATTAACCGGAGGGAGACGGGATCCTCTCCAGTGTATTTTTCATTGGAGGATGTCCAGTGTTGATCTTTGCCATTCAATTAAGATTTTATAATATTGGTCAGACTAGTTGACTGAAATGGAGGGATGTGATTTCACTGGACTCTGCAGTGACCGCAGAGGATCCATTCTCAACTGGAGGATGCGATAATCAATCAGAGCCGTCTTATCTGAATCAATGGATGAGTTGATTGGTGATTCTTTTATGTCATCGGTTTGATTTAAAATAAATGGTTCAGATCAATGCATTACAATCATCTCTTAATTAAACACACTTACAGAAAAGCCTAAAAATTCCAAGTTATTTTTTATGAGAAATTAGTGATCGCAAGATGAATAATATAACTTTAACCCACTAAATCAAGTGGTAGTTACCTCTAAAAATTATTTCATAATAATCAAAATAGGACATGGACTGACCCCAATGCATAGTCCTTATTCCTCATGGCAGGTTCAAATGCCACAAACTAATAACAAACCAAAAATCATTTGCAACGAGTAATCAAAAAGGACAACCAAGAATCACTAGAAGTGAACCAAATAAATGACAAATAATATATGTTTCATAGTGGGACATATATTTCATATTTTCATCTACATTATGCATCACATGGATAGCATCAGAATTCAGAATCTCAAATTTGTTAATGGCAGAAAAACAGTAACTAGTACTACTACTAGTATTGGTTAACCACATAATAGAAACTTTTCTATTAATCACAATTTTTTTCCCAATCTAAAAAAAGAAAAAGACAATAAAATAAAATCACCTTTCTTGTGCCCAAAGTTTCCCTCATTCTCACATTAAAGAACATGCATTTGGATTTTCATCACTGAACATTTGTGGTGCTTGCATCTGCATCATTTGAACTTGTCCATAGTTATTATTATAACCATAATCCAATCCCAAAAAACCATATCCATAACCATAGCCAGATGTTGAAAACTCCATTTTTGCACTATTGTCACCACCATTCCCATTCCCATCACCTTTTTTGTTTCCACCTTCACCTCCTTTCTGATTATTCTTCTTCTTCTCACCATCATTCTCCGATTTCTCTCCTTTGTTACCTTCTTTCTCATTCTCCTTATCCTTGTCCTTCTTTGGTTGGACCACCTCAACTTTCCTCTTAAACCTCTTCTTCAAATTCTCCATCAACATTTTCACATCCATTGTTCCTTTCACAGTCACTGTCTCATTCTCCTTATCAATCATCACATGATTAACACCTGAAACACCAACAGAAGAAAAAATCAACATCAATCCAAATCCAAATAATAACAATAAATTACAAAAAAATAATAATAATCATCTCAGACACCGAATACTAACACATCAACAAACACATAAATTTTTTAAAAATAACATAATTCAATGTAATCGTATATGTCAGAACACCTTTTGCCTTTGACACAGTTTTGCGAATTCTCTCAATACATCCTTGACAATGCAGCTCCATCTTCAAAGTCGCCGTCGTAAACGGAAGCTAACCCATTTTCATTATCAATTAATTAAAAAAACAAATCAATATCTAAATTATATATTAAAACTAAAAAATGTAAATAATAAAACAGAGGAAATAACATTAACATTACAGATTTCAATAACCACCTCTTTGGGTTTCTTTTCATGAGGTTTGTTGTTTTTGGTGTCAGATTTTTTGTTCTCCTTGTCATTGTTCTTAAGAATAGGAGAAATAACTTCAACTTTCTTCTTCGTTTTACTAACAATTTTGTCTCTGAGTTTCGCGGCGTCAATGGTTCCGGTGACGGTTAATTTTCCGGTTCCGTCTCCTTTATCTAATTTCTCCACGCCTTCAATAAGAAGGTTTAAGTTCAATGCTTCAGTTTATTAAAAAGAACAAAAATAAATAATCCAGTAAAAAAATAAAATAAAAAAAAGTGATGAAACAGTTAGAGAAAGAAAAACCTTCAAAACCGTAAATGCATTTTACGATTTTAGAAGAACAGCCTTCACAATGCATATCGACCTTCATAACGACTTTTGTGACTTTCGTTTCATCTTCTTTATTGTTGTTGTTGGTTTCTTTGTTTTCGATTTGAGCATTGTTGATGTTGTTATTGTTGTTGTTGTTGTTTTTCTTCTGTGACATGAATGAGTGGTGTGAGTGAATGAATGAAACGAGAGTAAGAGAGAGAGAGAGAGAGAGAGAGAGAGAGAAGGTCTTACCTTAGTCATTGTTGATTGTTGAGCGGTTAGAGAAACAGAGAGACGCGTTACAGAAGAAATGAAAATCATATATATATATATAAACAAGATACATATGTTTATACCATAATACCCATCCTTGATTTTGTGACACCTATTAATTTTGAGGGTATTTCCAGTCATTTTGCACTTGATTTAGTCAATTATATGTTGAGTTATACCATTACATATTGTATAATACGTTTTTATTAAATTTTTGTGAAGACAGTGTTTTTACACCCTATTATCCTCTAAGTCTTGCCTTATTATCCAATGGTTTTCTTGGACAAAGTACACATGAAAAAGATAAGGTAGAAAATATGTGCCCCTCACATAGTCATTTTTTCAAATTTCTGTCATGTCTTCCATCAGCAAAATTTCTGTCACTATTCATTCACTTTAATTCAAAAATCACAAGTCTCTTCTCTTTCTATTTCTTCTACACCAAAATTATTTCCCTTCAAATCCAAACCAAGATAAAGAAAAAGAAAACGCAGAGAAAGAGGAGGAAGATTACACGGGAAGAATAGAAAGAATAACTACACAGGTTAGTGATTTTTTCCTGTACAACCATCTTCATCATCCTTCATTCTAGGTATGATTTCCCTTTTTCTTTTTCAAACAAAATCCATAAAATGGGTATCAAATTTGGCTAGAGCTTGATGACAATAGGGTTTCTTTCTTTAATTTGTTTTCAAAATTACTCTCTCTTTATTGTAAAATCTTTTTCTCCTACAAAATCGTTTTTTTCTTTCTTTTTTATATTTGTTTGCTTTGTTTCTTTGTTATGTTTAATTTACTCATCTCTTTCAATTTCATGTTGTCATGTTTCAGTTATATATATGCACACAATGTGTTTGATAAAATGTTGATGTGGATGCTCATCAACATAACCATCACAAAGTTTGATTTTCTTTTTTCCCTTTATTCATCAATGCTTTTTATAAATTTGTTTATTTATTTATTTATCTATTATGATTTGTGAGATAATTTTCTTTCTTACACATTGTTCACCTTTCTTTTTTATGTATACCGGGAGAATTCAAATTCAAAGGGAAAATACAAGGATCCAAGAATAAAGAGAGGATATGCTAGAGAGATTGAATAAATTGGTAATATTGTTTTTTTCATGTTTTTTTTTTTGTTACAAAAAGTTAGGGTGGGTGAGTTTTTTTCATGTTTGACTTGCAATAGAGTACCCATTTGGTTTTAACATTAATTTGTAAGCCAATAAGTATTAAATAAAAATGTAAGATATAAATGTTCTTCTCTTGATTTTGACGGGAAATAATTCTGATCCAACAAGAAATTGTGGTTATTAACTGACGGGAAATAGCAAGGTTTAAGAGTATATATATTAAAGTCTCTAAAGGTTAGTTGATTTTGGAAGATTTAGAAATTATATGCTTAAATTTTTTAATTTGATATGTGTTCATATCATTGTAGTTGGGTATAAGGCGGATGAAAATTTAATATTCACTGGGTTATGAGATGATAAAAAATTGAATATGCAATGGGTTATGAGACCATAGTTTTAGAGTTGAACTTATCAAAATTGAATATGCAATGGGTTATGAGATGATTAAATTTTGTTGACTAAATTGGTAATAAGATGCAAATTGTTTGAATGACTTAGTTTATTTGGCCTCTTTGTAATAATTTGATGTGACATCATCTGATAATTGCTTACTATATTTTATGATTTGTTTAAGCAAAGTACAAGTCCTTTTATGCAATTATTTGAGAAGGTTAATTAATTATAGAGACCAGACAAGAATGTAATAGAAGAGATGAAGAGATTCATAGTATTGTGGTGGCTATTGGAAGTTTGGAGATGGTGGGTGGAAGCTAGGATTATTTGATGAAGAAGATGAGTTGTCTTCCTTTAGAAAGAAAGAGAATGAGGAGAGAAACAAAAAATGAAAAAATGTGTAAGTGAGAGAGAGTTCACGTGGGTGGCAGAAGAAAAGTATGGAAGAAAGCGAATCCAATAATATTTAATGTGTACACCATTGAAGATGTTAAATTTTTTAAACTAAAATATATATTAAAATTTTAAAACAAAAATATATATTAAATTTTTAAAACTGCAATATTAAACTCAAATAGTTAATACAGGAATCTAATTTTTTGAAAATTTATGCGCACTTATATTTATACTCATATGTTAATACGGGAACCTAATTTTTTTGTAATTCCTAATGGGACCTAAATTTTTACTCATATATTAATATGAAAGTCTATTTTACAATCTATATTGTAATTTCATGTATTAATACAAGAACCTAATTTTTACTCATATTTTAAAACGGGAACCTAATTTTTTTTAATTCTTACATAACCCAAATTTTTACTCATATACTAATATGAAAGTCTATTTTGTAATCTATATTGTAATTTCATGTATTAATACGGGAACCTAATTTTTACTCATATTTTAAAACGGGAATCTAATTCTTTTGTAACTCTTACGGAACCTAAATTTTTACTCATGTACTAATATGAAAGTCTATTTTATAATCTATATTCATGTATTAATACGGGAACCTAATTTTTACTCTAATTGCTTTTTGGTACTTAATTTCCATTGTAGTTGCAATTTAGTTCATCAATTAATAATAACATAATCAATATATTTGTAGCTCTATATATAGAGTCATAAACATGATGAATAAAATAAGAACTTTAATATTCTTCATATAACAATATATTTAGGCGAGTAAACTCCATAAAACTATATCCACCAAATTCCGCAATACAAAAACACAAAAAACCATATCAAATACTACACAATTTTTTAGATTTCTTACCTATTCGGAGCGGCACCGCCGCTTCCCCGTGCGTTCAACGCACGGGTGACTCGACTAGTTAGTAATAACAGAACAAGTACTGTGGTGAGTAGTGGAGAAGAGAGAGAGGTTATAACGGTGTCAATAGAGATAGTGGGCCCCATTATTTAAGCGCTTCAACATTTTCCTTATTTTCTTTTTAATCTCCTCTTTCTTTCTCTATATTTTTTTTGTTTCTACGAACATTTTTGTCTTAGTGTTAGCCATAGAGCTTTGGGGTCTTAGACTATACTCTAAAAATATAAGATAAAAAATTCATTTTCCTTTTTTCAAATTATAAGGCAAAAAATATTTATCATTTTCAAAAATAATTACATTTAATTTAGTTTTTTTTTTATAATTAATAAGCAATAAAAAAACTTGTATATTTTTTCATGCGATTTATTTCTAGGAAAATAGAAAAAACTTATTCCAAATTATTGTGTTTTTTTTTTAATAAGTGTTTTTTCTTCTTCTTATAAGTAGATAACCAATAAACACATCTCTTGTCTTCGCCATTGATGTGGTTGATTTGAACTTGTCAAGCAAAGATTAATAAAATCTTGGATTCGACGGATTAAAATATGGGTAACTCCATTAATCTTTTAAATACTCGTAACCATAATCGCTAGCAATTTGAAGTTACTTTCCACATTCAGATGCAAAAAACCATGGCTTCTTAGTAAGAAGAACATTGCGTGATCCAATCTTTTAAGTATATCATATTAGCCGTCGATCTTTAGAGTCTCAAATAATGATCCCAAAATCAATATTCTCTGTTATTATCTATTGATCTCTGGCAAGCTAATCAAATAAAAAAAAATGTTTAGGAGCATTCATGTGCCATATCCAAGACTAACAAGGAGTGATAATTATATGAATTCTATTTTTCAAAAGGCAAGAGAAATCCGATTTGCTCGAGTAAACTCCTTCATTGCTTTCCTTCAAAATCAATGGATCATTGATGTGAATTTTAACAAGGAGATGAGCTCATTATTTTATTCTAATGAGAGAAGATCAATAAAGTCTTTCTAGGGACTAATTGTTTTACAAAGGACAAATTAATCCCTCTAGGGAGTAAATTTTTCCCTTGAATTGAGCCACACAAAAGTTATGAGGACCAAATTGAATCATTATTCAAATGTATATCTCACTTAAAATTGAGGTTAATCGAAAGATATAAATATGGTTTGGTGGTTGAGAGGGGAGGGGGGAATAAAAATGTGAAAAAAATTAACAATACTAATCACTACTTTTTTAAAAAAACAAAACAACAAAGAAATTGAGTTTTCCTTTTTTTTGTCAACCGAATGAAATTGCGTGAGATTCATGAATTTGTATAAATAATATTTATAAAATTACTCTTTAGGCCCCCTATGTTGCTCTGCAGGCTGTCTCTGTTGCTCCTCAGTCTCCTCAAACTGACGAAATTACCTCAGGATATTTCAAAACCTAGAATCCAAAAATAGTTATTTCGAAACATAAGTTAAGTGAGTTTTTTGTTTTAGGAGTATTGAGTGAAGCAAAACAAATATTCAACCATTTTGGAACCTAAGTTCCAAAATGCTCAATTTCAAAAATTATGTTCCTAAATCTATTTTTTTTTTAAAAACAGCCACTTCAAAACGTAACTTCTAAAATGGTGTTTTTTGGTGTTTTCGAATCCTACAATCTGAATAATTGAGAGCATTTGGAGTTTTGGGGGACCTAATAGCAACTAAAGGAGAAAAAAAAAACATTTTTCCAACACTTGATTACAAAGAGGGACAATTTTAGTCCAGCTATCACACCATATAGGCAAGATCCATTCTCATTTCTCATAGCAAAACCAGGTTGATATATTGGAAATATTTTCTCCTCCTCCTCCTCCCCCCACCACTCTTTTTAACCCCCCCAATATTCCGATTTTATCCCTGTACAAAAACTTCGGAACGTGTTTTCCGAAGTTTTTCTAGTTCAAATTCGTTGAAAACTTCGGAAAATACATTATGAAGTTCGTATTCAAGGCAAAAAAACTTCAAAAAACGCGTTCCGAAGCTTAAAACTAGGGGCAAAAACGAAATTCCAAGGGGGAAAAAGAGTCATGGGGTGGGAAGAGAAAATTTCGATATATTGGACCTGTTTTTGGTTAAAAAAAGAGGGCCCAAAGAGAGTATATACTGGGCTTTAATAGTACCGTTTGAAAATTTCTCTTTAAGCCTCTACATTTCTTTTTTTGACACAAAGCCTCTACATTTCTTTCAAACTCTCAAATTTCTATTATTACTATATTCTGAACCGGTATTATTTCGTAACTTAATTTTCGAACCTATTTTACAAAGGCACATTTAGAAATATATATTAGCAAATATCACTATCACATTTAACCACATGAGAAGTACTTCAACTTTTGTAAAATAGATTTAAAAATTATGTCCCGAAATAGATATTGGTTCGAAAAATAGATTCCGAACTTAATATTCAGGATAAAAATAGAAATTTTGAGGGCCCGAAATAATATGAAGGCTTAGAGGGAAAAGTTCATAGCAACATGAAAGCAAAAACACCTTACAAAATCTCGTGCATAACATATATGCCACAAGCATACATTCGGAAACACTATATGATCAAAAAATACAATTATACAAATAAAGTGTAAAATAAAAATCTTGCAACTAATATTTCATAACAAAACAGTTTCTCAGCAAAGATGGAGTACTAAAGAAAACTATCAACATCCCACAGCTAAACACTCCAAAATTATTTGTAACCGAACCACCTCACAAGTCACATCTCAATTTGATATATAAGTTAATTTAATTAGCTTATCAAATTTTCGTTCAATTTTATATTTATCATCTTATTTAAAAAAATTAAATATTAATTAAATATATATATATATTTCTATTTATATAAGATAGTTTAACTGCTAATAAACACCAAAAATTTAATCAATTGGTTTATCTATTACTATATATAAAAAGGATACAAATTTTTGGGATGACTTTTTCATTATTCATATTTTACCCTTAAAAAATAACTTTCACATAAAAATAGATTTTCAGTTTTTTTTAGTAAATAATATTTTTTTTTCTTAATAACTAAGCACAACTTCCACATAAAACTAGCTTTTCAGTTTTTTTTATAGTAAAAAATATATATATTTTTCTTCTTAATAACTAGCCACAACAATAAAGGATGTTACGTAGTTATCAATTAACTAAATCCAATAAAAAAGGAGATTAAGTAGTTATTTATATTTACACAATAGACAATATCGATCACAAAAAAAAGATATCGATCACACAAATGGAAGAGTGTAATTTAAACATCTGCTGCGGAAGAGTGTAATTTAAACATCTGCTATAAGGAGATATAATATAATTTACTTAATGTATCTAATTTTCAAGAATATATTATATATAAGAGAGGAAAGAAATATAATTTACTGATTTACATTATCAATTATCAATGTATTTTGATACTTTTTTTAGAGTGTTTGTCTGTCTTGCACTAAATGCTTTTGGATGCATGTGTGTCTTGCCTAATATACTTGCTTTCAGTTTCTAGTATGTTTGCAAACTTTTGGTCTAAATTGAGCTTTAGTGAATTTACTCACTAAATCTCAGACTTAATTAACTTTTATCACTTTGCAGGTTGTAAGCCTGTGTTGGAAAGTTAAGAATCATAGCTATATAATTTTCATGTTGAATCCAAAGTTCATTCATAGTTTAGACATTTCGATGGTAAAAGATGTTAATTACTATACTAAAGCTGGGAATTTTCATGTGAGATTTAGAACTTTTATTTGTGTAATTACTAAATAGCATCCCCGTCACTGACATTTTATAGTTTTGATCACGAAATAAGAAAAATTTGGTTAATAATTATTCTTACAAATAATTGAATTCGAATTCTTCAAATTAAACGGTTTATCCTAGAGAGAGTCTATTAACCATTGAGTCCAATATCAATTTTATAAAAAAAAATATTTTGTGCTAACCATTGTAGTAATGCTACAACACAAGAAAGGTATTTTGCAATACGATTAAGATCGTCGACTATTTCACGTTCCTTGAGAAGACAACTCTTTATGTTAACTTTTGACAACAATGAGAGCTACATGTGAGGTGACATGAAACATGAAGTTATTCATGAACCACCTTTGACGATGACTATTATTATGGTAAATTTTAATATAGACCACACATAAATGGTCTATAGTGGATCAGTTATGAATAATATTACAACGAATATGAATTTTACAAAATCCACCGTTGGATTGAAAGTTTATATCATATAGATCATCTATAGAAAATTTTAGAAAAATTGAAAATCATTTGATATGTTATTGAAACCCGTCAAGATTAACGGTTTAATAAATACTGGAAATCTTGATAAATTTCAATAAAATATCAAATGATTTTCAATTTTTCTAATTTTTTTTATGAATGATCTATATAATATAAACTTTCAATCTACCAGTAAATTTTGTAAAATTCATATTCGATATATCACTTGTCCACGGTGGACCACTTGTGAAGGTGATTCACTGTAGCATTAGTCATATTATTATAAGTTATTTTAATAGTCTTTTTATTTATTTATTAAAACATATATGTCTCATTTAAGATGGTTGAATTATACTACGCCCAAGTCTAACATGAAAAGTTATTAAAGTGGTGCATGGTGGAGTTCTTGATTAACTTTATAACGAATGCAAATTTTAAAAAATTTATTGTTAGATTGAAAGTTTATATCATGTAAATCATCCATAATTTTTTTAGAGAAATTGAAGATTATTTGATATATATTATTGAGACTCATCAAAATTAACGATATTCAATAAAAATTCATAAACCGTAATTTTGATGAGTTTTAATAACATATCAAATGAGTTTCAATTTCTCTAAATTTATTTATGGATGGTCTATATGATCTAATCTTTCAATTCAAAGAAGAATTTTATAAAATTCGTATTTGTTATAATGTTATTTGAGACTTGTGCATCATGCACCACATAATCACTCTTGATTTTTGTTGAGTGTTTTTAATATTTTTAAGGTTTAAATAGTGTTTTAATTGTCCCTCATTTTGAAAAGAGCCCCTGTTAAAAAAAATTGATTTTAGTCCCTGCAAAATTTGAAAGTTTTGAAAAGAGCCCCTGAACAGGAATCTTTGATGTCATGTCACCATTTTATTGACGTGACAGTTGCAGACTGTGCTGATTAGTACACGTGGCTTGTCTGGTAAAGTCCCTAGTGCATCAACTTTAGGTTGTGGTCCAAAATAGCAAGTCCTACCACTCATTCTTAGCTTGTTGAAATCATACTTCTTTACTTTTTTTTGGGGGATTTTGAACTGGTTGCTGCAACACCTTTAACTTTGGATGGAGGTTTAAACTGTGATGTTGCCAACTTAAGATGTTGACTAAATTTTATCAATAAAATGGTGACATGACATTAAGAATTCCTGCTCAGGGACTCTTTTAAAAAAATTTAAATTTTGTAGGGACTAAACCAATTTTTTTTAACAGGGGCTCTTTTTAAAATGAGGAACAATTGCAGGGGCTAAAACATTATTTAATCCTATTTTTTAATAAGTGTGATTTTTGTTTTTTCCTCATAATTATATTTAGAACGGAGGGCTACATATGTTTTTGGGAAAAACTTTTTCTTAAGAAAATCTAAAGAGAATAATTATAAGAATAAATCTTCACATTTGTTTACATCCACTACCCCTATGATTTCCACAAAAAGATGAGATTAAAGTGACATTGTCTTTTAAGATATTATTATGTGTTGATTCTTAAATTTTTTTTCTTAAAAAATTGTTTGAATTCTTTCAAACAGTTTATTTTAAAAAACTCATTAATCACTTAAGTTGAATGTCTTCCAAAATGTCTATTTATAATAATAAAAGTTGAGTAATAATAGAACAAACATCTTATATGACATTTTACAATTTTTGTGATATATGTTAATTCCTATAATTAAAATGAAAATGCTACTCCCTCTGTCCCTATTTATAAGAGTTAGTTTGACAAAACACGGTTATTAAGAAAGTGGGTTTAATTATTAAATTGATTGATAAATTATATTGATTTTACATGTTTACCCTTACAAGTTACAATTAATTGTAGTGCTGTGTATAAAAAAAATAATGCTATTAAAAAAAATTATGCAAAGTAAATAAGGGTAAGTTTCGAAAAATAATAATTAATGTCTTTAATAATTGTAAAAAGGTCTTATAAAAAATGGACAAATTTTTTATCAAACTAGCTCTTATAAAAAAAGACGAAGGGAATATTTTGATGAATGAATAGAATTTCTGAGTCTAATTTATTTGGTCATAGTAAATAACTATTCTAAAGATTTCTTCTCTCTATAAGCTTTATAACGTTTTGTTTAAACGGGCACGTTCCGTTTGTGTGATTAATATTCTCTTTTTTCTTCTTTTTTTTGTGATCGATATTCTCTATTTGTGCAAATATAAATAACTACTTAATCTCATTTTGTATTGGACTTAGTTAATTGATAACTACGTAACCTCCTTTTTTGTTGTGGGTAGTTATTAAGAACAAAAAAAAAATTTACTATAAAAAAACAGAAAACCTACTTTATGTAGAAATTGTGCTTAGTTATTAAGAAGAAAAAATTATTTACTAAAAAAACTGAAAATCTATTTTTATGTGGAAGTTATTTTTTAAGGATAAAATTTGAATAATGAAAAAATCATCCAAAAATTTGTATCCTTTTTATATATAGTAATAGTTGAGATGAATTTCCGCTCATTGATTATGTGATTTGGAACTGTATGACTCACACAAACATACAGTATGAGTATGACAATGACTAAACTTGGTTTTTGTTTTTTTTTTGGTACAAGACTACACTTGGTTTTTACAATCTTATTTTGTCTTTAAAGTGAAGTGATAAATATCATCATTTCAACTCACACAAACATTGTGAGCTTCTAATTTCAAATCCAAAAAATGTTTCAACTTTAAAATATAAGATCCTTTAAGATTTTTTTTTCATCCCTTTTTATAAGACACCTTTCATATTTTTAAGGCATTAAATATTTTTTTACCACAACGTACCCATTATTAAAATGCATATTTTTTTACAATCTCCAATAAATATGCTAAAAACATTAACTAATTTTTTTTCTTAAAGGATAAAATTGTAAAAGTGATACCAATTATCAACAAAATTTTTTTTTTTTTGACAAAAGAGACTTGCTTAAAAGCAAGCCCTCAAAATATATTGATAAAAACATAAAAGTACAAAGAAAAGAGGGGGGGGCAAAAAACCTGACCCTCAAAAAAGAAAAGAAACCAACAAAACCTGTAATAAGGCATTCCCAAACGATTCCTACCAAAATCATCTAACAGCACGGGGGGAATACAATCCCACCAAGTAAAATTAGGTAAAGATAAGCCTAAGTTAGCCAGTTTATCAGCACAATGATTTCCTTCTCTAAAGATATGAGAGACATAGAAGTTCATGTTAGATATCAACAGTAAGCAATTATTCCAACGATTTCTTAGAGGCCAAGGCACAATTTTAGAAGAAGAGAAAGCATTGACAACTAACATAGAATCAAATTCTAATCAAAGGTGAGACCAACCCTTAAACGCCGCAGTTTCAATGGCAATCATGGCACCTATCAGTTCAGCTTTTAATGAAGTGCTTACACCAATGTTGAAAGCATAAGCACCTAAGAAGGAGGAATCAGCATTTCTAAAAATACCTCCACAAGCAGAAATACCTGTGTTACCTAGAGAAGCCCCATCACAGTTACATTTAACCCAATTCAATAAAGGAGGCTGCCAGATAACTTCTTTAATTTTAGGAGCAATGCCAAATTTCATTTTAACATGAAATTTTTGAAGAAGAACAAATTCAGAGATGTTTGAATAGGCTTTAAGGCGAGAACTATTCCCTGACAAAGATACTGCCGCATGTAACACCCAAACTAATTATTTAACTATTTTCTAGTTTTATAAAAATTCTTTTCCAAATTGCACAAGGAAAGATAAAGTTCGAATTATAAAAACAATAGTTCGAGTATCACTTTTACTTCAAAAGACTACTAATACTTTAATTAGCAAAATAACATCTATTGCAAAATTACAAATTCTATAAAGATACACTTTTAAATAATAAAGACAACAACGACTCTATACATGAAAGGTAACCCCTTTCCCATGTCCTAATCAGAGCAGAGCATCACCAACAACTTGGTCATAACCAACACCTGAGAATCTGGACCCCCAAAGGTCCAGCAAGTACACAAAACAGAGAGTTAGTAAGGAATCCCAAAATAAATGTAAGTATATCGAATACTATACACTTATAACAACATAATAATTCTTACTAACATTCGCACCATAAAGGTGCAAGATTATACAATTAAGATACAATCACTACAAGAAAATGATAATTTAGTGGCAGCACTTTTCCCTCACAGAGTGCTTAATTCCGCCAGAAAGTGAAAATTTCTTGGCGGAATCGTTCTGTCAAGAAAACATATGCCAGTAAATTTCCTGGCGGAAATTTCCGCCAATAACTTTGTCAAATTCCGCCAAAAACTTCTGAGACAGTTTCCTTCACTTTGTGGCGGAATAATCCGCCAGAAACTTTTTAACAAGATTCTTTACTTTTGTGGCAAAATATTCCGCCAAGAAGTACTTCCATTTTATTTTAATATTATTCTTTATTTGTTTCTGATTTAATATCAATTCAATATTAATATTATTCTTTATTCTTCAATCAAAACCAATTTTTATTTGTTTCTGATTTAATATTAATATTGATTAATTAAAACATAAATATAATAATATGACAAATTTAAATAAGTACTAATATAGATAAATGTCATTCCACATAAAATATTTAATATTACATAGAAGGTTCAAGAGCTAAATATTTAACATTACATGTGTTAATTCCAAAAAGACAAAAACTTGCATACTGCAAGATAAAAACTAGTTGGAACAAACAACACTAAGGTATAGAACATGCTACCCAGACCTGCTAAACCATAACAAAAGAAAAAACCATAACAAGTAGCAGCATGCAGCAGACCTGCTAAAGCCTTCCCCACAAAATAGCATCTGCTTAACCCAAAAAAAAAACAGAACATGCTACCCAAACTTGTACAGCACTACATTAGGCTTCACTATTTCATCTACCTATCCACCATGTCCAAACAAAATCATCAGTTCCACCGTAAAAAATCATTCTACTACGGTGTCGCAATATTAACCAAAAAACAGCAGTATAAACCATAACCATATCTAATTACCATAGTAAGGATCATTTGAATTTTCATTTCCACCATTTCCGCTTCCTCCGGTTCCTCTACCTCCACTTCGATCTTGATTGTCGCCTTGATTACCGGCATGATTGTTTGGACCAAGAAATTGTTCAAGCATATCTTGATCGCTTATCAAATTAACATTAACTTTGTGAGAGGCAGCAGCAAATGGTAGGACTTGACTCGCCGGCTGATTGTTATCAAAAGTTGGTCGATAGCCGAGTTCCTGATATGAGTAGGTCCCAAACGGTCGCGCCGGATGTTGCGAACTGCCCCCGGACTCGTGATATGATGAAGTTTGAGGCAGTATAGGCTGAAGCTGCGAGGTCTCATGAATAGAGTGGCGAGATGGCATTTGCGGCGAGGGTCGTGGTTGTTGCTGATGAGGATGTGAGCTAGCATATGTTGAGTGGCGAGCTGGAATATGTTGAGGGTGTTGTTGTGGTTGTTGGGGCTGATATCCTTGATCGCGCTGCGACATCATCCTTTGGACCATTAACTCCATGTCTTGCCTTGCTTCTTCTCGGAGTTGCAACCTCATTTCGTCGAGCCGAGATTGGAGTCGAGCATCATTATCAGCTTTGAGTCGACATTCCATGTCTTGATAATCGGCAGCTGAATAAGATAGAGTTGCGGAACTGCACGAGCCAACACTTCCAAAAGAATTGCTACCATCAAATCTATATCCCATCGGGGTCCTAATCACAAGTGAAGATGTATTTCCTTGACCCCTAAGACGATTTCTTGACATTCCGCCAGCAACCTCGACAAATTGGTCCACCATTATGCCACTTCGGGTGACCTCATCAGCCCGCTCACTAGGTGGAAGTGTATTTTGTTGAGTATCAAATGCTGCCTCAAATGCATCCATCTCATTCTACAAAAAGAAAAAGGGTGTATTTATTAGTAAAAATCTATCAAGTTATTGATACTACATTTATATGTATTGCATAACAATATACATATGCTACTGATACTGCATACATATGTATAACATAACACTTTATTCATGATCCTGCTGCATGGTTCTTTTATTGGAGGGAACAAGTGTGGCAAAGTTAAAGTATATGCTGTGACATGCTGTAATTTGATTCATATAAAATCTTAAGTATATTCGGGTTGAGGTGTGAATTCGAAGTCTGTATTCAGTATTCACATAGTAGGTGAATCTATCAGCATGCAGAACAGAACAGAACTTGCTTGTTTGAATTAATGATGAGTTAAGCAAAACTGCAAACTACAAATATTGTAGATGCTAACAATATTTTCATTATAGCTCAAAAAAATCTTTCTAAACTTATAGATATATCAAGCAAAGTTAAATAAGAAACATTATGCATGAGCTAATTTCAAATACCTTATTTTGAATAATGAATACAAATATTGTAGCAGTGAACAATGAATTAAGAAACTTGTTTCATAGGACATCAACCGCAGAAACAGAACATCAACACCAAGACAACCAAGCAAAGTTTATTCTAAAATAAAACATGTAAATTTCAAAAAGCACAAAGATTAACTGACATAGGAGTTTTGTAGGATCTGAACTTTTTATGGATTCTGCTGTGACAGGAGTTTTGTAGGATCGAAATGGCTCATGGTAGTTTGCCTGAATCGTATTAGTGATGGCTAACGAAGCGTGTTTTTGTGGTTGGAAACTACACAGTTAACAAATGTACATCAAAATACTACATATAATTAATAATTAAATAAATAATAAATAAATACAAATATAAATTAAAATATTTCTTACTCATCTGCGTAAGGCATGAGGACAACTCTACCATGTCTGTCCACCAAAAGATTCTCATCAGGAGCCAAAAGATCAGCACGAGTAATTTCGTCATCAGCACGGGTTTCTTCCTCTGGGTCAGGTTCAAGCGGTATTGAATTTTTGAAAATAATACATTAGATACTTACATTTTAAATATGTATTGAATTGTTGGAGTGGAATGAGAAAAATTAGTGATATGAAGATTTTTTAATGAAATGAAAGAGTGAATATATATACAGAGGGAGACAAAATAATGCCGTTGGACCATATGATTTGCTGGCGGAAATATGAAGTTCCTGGCGGAATAAACTGCCAATAAAAAATAAGTTGCTGGCGGAAATTTCCGCCACTAAATCAGTCAAAATTGACAAATGCTGTCCTGGCAGAATATTCCGCCAATAAGTTTTGGCCATTGAATTTGAATTTTCGTCCTGCTAGTTCCTGGCAGTAATTTCCGCCAATAAGTTTTTTTTTTTAATTTTTAAATATTTTTGATAAACATTGTGGCGGAATTGTTTATTTTGTGGCAAATTTTTCCGCCAATAACTTACTGACGGAAAATTCCCCCACAAACTGATTTTAAAATCTGTTTGTAAATAGGAGTTTTCTTGTAGTGAATTATAATTTATAAATCAAGTATCAAGTAAATCATATAATCCACGTGTCATCAAATTACTCATAATTGACATATAAATAGTAATCACATATCATCAACATTAAGTTACTCACAATTGATACACAATTAGCAATTAATACACACCAATAGTATCAATTATCAAGTAGTTCACATAATGATTTCACCTTCATCTCCTAATGCAAACTAATGCCAATTATTCATGAAATGCTCCCTAGCATTTACTAATGCATGAGGTACCTTATCAATTCGTTGGAAAACTTATCCCAACTATACTTTAACCACCTCGTTAAAGTATTACCATACCTTAGTCACCTTACCAAAGTATCTGCTCATCATACATACATGTATGCATGAATGTCAAATTACCAAACATATAGTTTAATCATCTCATCCTATAAAGGATATCACAATCAATGTGCTTCAATCACCTCTTACAAGCACATCTCTATTAATTACAAACTATGTACTTCAATCACCTTTTACAAGTACATCTACTCCATTAAAATAAATAACATTAATTAATCTATCACATACTTTAGTCACCTTACTAAAGTATCTATTCATCATAAAAGGATAACACAATCCATATATATATATATATATATATATATATATATATATATATATATATATATATATATATATTTCAACAACATTGTCATAAATACATATCACCTATTAATTAAATCACATTAATTAATCTTCTCGAGTTATTACACATATACGAGAATATCGTTATCATATAATTCATTATCATAATCCACCCACATATAGGATATCATAAATCATAACATCATTTCAACATATATAATCATCATACAATTTCATAATAACCATCATTTAATCAACATGTATGATATCACAACTCAATTCATCATTATATACTCAATTCAAGTACATATAGTAAGTGATTAATTCAATTAACAAAGTATAACAATTCTACACCAAAACAGAATAATTCAAGCATGATCTTTAAAAACTAACATCAAAAATGGATTCTACGCGAAAAATCATTAAAAATAGGTTCCGGATGCATAAGTCAACAAAAAGTCAAAAAGTCAACCAAAGTCAAAGTCAACTTTGCTGACTGGGCTATTAAGTTCGCGCAAGCGAGCTAGGTTCGCGCAGGCGAAATTGACAGATTCTTCCTGCAGAAGTCTGTCTCACCAAAATGGTCATAACTCGGGCTACCTTGATCCAAACGCGATGAGTGAACATGCGTTGGAAAGCTAAGAACGAGACCTACAACTTTCATGTTTAACAAAAATTCCAATTCGAAGTCTAAAGGGGTCAAAAATGACGATCTTTCTTCAGGTTTTCTAAAAGATAGTTTTTCTTACACAATTCATTGATTTTCCAAAATACAAGTTGAAACCCATTAACTCAAAGGTTCTTAAATCATTATCCAATGCATAGAAACACATAAAGGAATCAACTTTAATCATGTATAATCATACTAAGCATAGAAGTACAACTCACAACATCATCAAACATCATTTCATCCATCAAAGTTATCATTTTTATCAATTTTTCATGAAAACTCATAAACTACAAACATCTAACAAATTACCACAATTAAACCCAAAAGTTTGTAATTTCTTTCATCCAATCATATAAGCAATCTATATATAACATGAGAAATCATTCATTTTCAAGAATCAAACCTAACCCAAAGAGAAAAGAGTGAGGAAAGATTGGGATGGAGATAAATAGATTTTCTCCTCTTTCCTTAATCACTCTAGAATTCAAATACCACTCTCATACCTTGTAAAATCTGATTTCTTTAGTCCTTCTTACTCCTCTAGCTCTCTCCCTCTAGTTCTCTTCTTCTTCTTCAAGAAAATGGGTCTCTAGCTCTCTTCTCTTTCTTCCTCCTTTTCTCTTCTCAAAATATGATTTCTATTCTTTCTTTCTTACCAACTTAACCTAGTTATAGTTAAAAGTCTCTAATACCCTTCTTGCCTCTTATTCTCTATTGGGCTTAGCTCATTCACACTTTAAGTCCAAATACTTACTATTCTAATAAGTAACATAAACTACTATTCTACTACTTCTCATAATTAACCAATTAATCACTCTAATCTTATTCAGAGGCTCTTAATTAAATAATATTTCTAGTGGATTACTAAAATACCCTTCATTTAGCTAACACATAACTATTTATAAAATCGAGAAAACACACATATTTAAATAATTAACTAAATAAATAAATAAATAACATAAAAATCCTATTTATTTAATTACGGCTGTTACAACTCTCCCCCACTTAAAAGAATTTTCGCCCTCGAAAATTGCACGACTCAATCAACATGAATAAACCACTTTATCCATTCTCCAACAAAATATCCAAACTCTAGACACTACCAAAGTTTGATAATGTTAGTCTCATCCAATCAACATAATCCTGTCTATCCATTAACAAGAGATCAAGGACGGCCAATTCCTTAATTTGTTAATAAATGGACAATAATCATGATGGTGGCACAAACCATCCTTACCAAGCCACGATAATGCTTTCTTAAGCACGAAACTTTCATTGAGTATCATTCTAAAGTTCTCAAAATACTTCCACGCAACAAGAATAACTAACTCACTCTACAACTTCTCGGTTTTCCATAAGTCTTAAATCTCTTAGCTTCGCCAAATCGTATATTCATATATAAATCTTACTCCAACTACTCACTTGATGACGCAATCTCGGCATCACTTTTCCTTTTGAGTTACTAATTTCATCCAAATATATCTTAAATCATTTGCTTTCCTCATCGAGTACTACATTTATGCTACATTACTCTTCATTGCATCAAATACCATGAATTAAATCTTACTAATCTTTACCAACTTTCTACACTTAATATTTACGATAGGCAACTAATTAACTTGCTCTTATTTCCAAAAGACTACAAAAACGTTCTCCGATACTTATGCTCAACACATCCTTCCAACAACTAACTTTCTTATTCCTTATCCTCCACTTGTGACACTTCACACCTAAATTTATCTCGACTTCTAAAGTCTCATGTGAAATTTTTCCATCATACATTTCCATTCAAAGATCTTTTCGTTCTAATTCCACTGCAACCTCTTCTTGAAATTCCCTTGAACCCGGTAACTCCAATCACGAAATCCCATATTAGAATCTCATAACATTTTCTTAATTACTTGAAAGTCCATCTTCATCATTCTCAACTTCACACTTCTAAGTGTAATCTCATATATCATCGTCACACTTCCGGACCATTCGCTTAACTCTAACTCTTTCGTCGACATCCGCAAAACTTACTTCTCTAAGTATCTGCCATTGCGTCAACTCAACTCGGATGACAACTCAATCCAAAATATGAATCATTCGAAATTCTAACTATTCCTTCATACCACTTATTCATCTATATTTATCTCATTCTCCTATACCCAAACATATCCAAGGATTATAACCTTCTCCCCCGCTTAACTCAAACCCAAATGCATCTAAAGCTTATCGATTCTCACACCTAATTGTACGCTCCTATGGTTCTAAACTTATTCCTCAAAAAAGGAAACTAGTATCGACATTGTTCGCGCATATGTCGCATACAAGGGGTAACTACGAAACATGCAATATAACACTTAAGCATTTATTAATATCAATTAATACACATAATACTAAAGTAGCATAAATGAATAAACACATACATCATTTGCACATAATTATACAAAGCATATCACAACATCTCACATAGATATTTAATTATCATACATTGTTTCTAAACTTAAAAGTTAAGAATCAACTTAAAATGAGAGAGATAAATATTTCACAATAATAACTCCTAAGAACTCAACAATTTGCATTTAGATGAACATAATATATATCTACTAAGAATTACGGATCACATCAAAATAAAAAAAAAAAAGATGCATTTACCATGATAATAAGTTTTCAATTAGTTCACAATTTCACATTTATATAAACATATCATGCAAGAAAATAATCAACTTAACTTGATAATTAACATGGTAAAATAGAACAATCAAAACATGTGCATCATATATATCATAGAGAAAATAACATAGTCATTTACTATAACTCACATATAATAAAAGAATAAATCAAGTCAATTTCATGGTCATAATCTAGTGCATGTTATAAATCAAGACATATGCCAACATATCATAGAATCTTCTAATATTCTATTCTTCTTACTTTCATAAAAATTAGTTTCTCTTACATACAAGAAAATAATTTACATATTCAACGAAGTTCACATAATTCTAGAATCAATACAAATTTCAAAATTTATCACATGTTATAAGAATTATGTGAAAGACGTACATATAGACATACATAAGAGTTAACACACAATCCCTACTTCAATTAGTTGGATTAGACTGTCAATTCTATTAATCGATTCAAGTCATATTTGAATCTACGTTGCATAAAATAAATCATATTATCCTATACAAGTTGAAATAACCAAAATCATTACCATCTTTGCACTTAATCTACTCACAATAAAATACAAAGAAAACAAGAATTTCAAGTAAATTCATAAAACAAACACATAACAATTTATCATCATTCCTGAAACAATAAATTCATAAGTTAACACCGATTAAAACACAAGTTCCAAGAATCAAGTAAAACAACATGTTAACAAGGAACTAGCAAGAAGATTCATGAAATTAATCTCATACGTAATCGATAAGTCATTTGCAATATATAGAATTCACCAATACATTTCATGTCAAAGTATTCAAATAATCTTATTATTTCAATCATATTCATAAATCCTCAATTAATCCTATGAATACATACATACCATCATTTTCATATTTCAATCACATCACATAATCAATCATCATGAATAAATCATCACAATATTCTTTACGGCATATGCATAAACAATCACACTATATTTCATATAACATAGATTTTTCATCAATAAAGAAATCTATACTCATATACAACATAATAATTTTAAATCTAGCAACAACGAGAAGACATTAACATCTAAGTCTTTATCTTGAAATCAAAACAACAATCATATTATCAAGTTTAGAAGAATAAACACAATTAATGACAATAATAATATTCACTCATTTCATCGAATGAAAATATAAACAACAACGAATATCATCATTCATTCACATTTCAAAATAACATCACATTCTTATCAAGTGTAAACTAACACAACAATTTAATCAATTTAGCAAGACTTCACATATGATAAGAACAACGAGAAAATATAACAAGATTCACACACACCTTCACAAAATGGTGAAATAGTGACTAATGTGCAAGTGTAACTTCACTAATTAAATCACAAGAGACTCAACAATTACACAAGACACTATGTTCACTTAGTCTGACCGCACAGACTTGCTCTGACTGACACCTAACCCACACAGTCCGAAGACAACCGGAGCTCTGATACCAAATTGTAACACCCAAACTAATTATTTAACTATTTTCTAGTTTTATAAAAATTCTTTTCCAAATTGCACAAGGAAAGATAAAGTTCGAATTATAAAAACAATAGTTCGAGTATCACTTTTACTTCAAAAGACTACTAATACTTTAATTAGCAAAATAACATCTATTGCAAAATTACAAATTCTATAAAGATACACTTTTAAATAATAAAGACAACAACGACTCTATACATGAAAGGTAACCCCTTTCCCATGTCCTAATCAGAGCAGAGCATCACCAACAACTTGGTCATAACCAACACCTGAGAATCTGGACCCCCAAAGGTCCAGCAAGTACACAAAACAGAGAGTTAGTAAGGAATCCCAAAATAAATGTAAGTATATCGAATACTATACACTTATAACAACATAATAATTCTTACTAACATTCGCACCATAAAGGTGCAAGATTATACAATTAAGATACAATTATAATTTATAAATCAAGTATCAAGTAAATCATATAATCCACGTGTCATCAAATTACTCATAATTGACATATAAATAGTAATCACATATCATCAACATTAAGTTACTCACAATTGATACACAATTAGCAATTAATACACACCAATAGTATCAATTATCAAGTAGTTCACATAATGATTTCACCTTCATCTCCTAATGCAAACTAATGCCAATTATTCATGAAATGCTCCCTAGCATTTACTAATGCATGAGGTACCTTATCAATTCGTTGGAAAACTTATCCCAACTATACTTTAACCACCTCGTTAAAGTATTACCATACCTTAGTCACCTTACCAAAGTATCTGCTCATCATACATACATGTATGCATGAATGTCAAATTACCAAACATATAGTTTAATCATCTCATCCTATAAAGGATATCACAATCAATGTGCTTCAATCACCTCTTACAAGCACATCTCTATTAATTACAAACTATGTACTTCAATCACCTTTTACAAGTACATCTACTCCATTAAAATAAATAACATTAATTAATCTATCACATACTTTAGTCACCTTACTAAAGTATCTATTCATCATAAAAGGATAACACAATCCATATATATATATATATATATATATATATATATATATATATATATATATATTTCAACAACATTGTCATAAATACATATCACCTATTAATTAAATCACATTAATTAATCTTCTCGAGTTATTACACATATACGAGAATATCGTTATCATATAATTCATTATCATAATCCACCCACATATAGGATATCATAAATCATAACATCATTTCAACATATATAATCATCATACAATTTCATAATAACCATCATTTAATCAACATGTATGATATCACAACTCAATTCATCATTATATACTCAATTCAAGTACATATAGTAAGTGATTAATTCAATTAACAAAGTATAACAATTCTACACCAAAACAGAATAATTCAAGCATGATCTTTAAAAACTAACATCAAAAATGGATTCTACGCGAAAAATCATTAAAAATAGGTTCCGGATGCATAAGTCAACAAAAAGTCAAAAAGTCAACCAAAGTCAAAGTCAACTTTGCTGACTGGGCTATTAAGTTCGCGCAAGCGAGCTAGGTTCGCGCAGGCGAAATTGACAGATTCTTCCTGCAGAAGTCTGTCTCACCAAAATGGTCATAACTCGGGCTACCTTGATCCAAACGCGATGAGTGAACATGCGTTGGAAAGCTAAGAACGAGACCTACAACTTTCATGTTTAACAAAAATTCCAATTCGAAGTCTAAAGGGGTCAAAAATGACGATCTTTCTTCAGGTTTTCTAAAAGATAGTTTTTCTTACACAATTCATTGATTTTCCAAAATACAAGTTGAAACCCATTAACTCAAAGGTTCTTAAATCATTATCCAATGCATAGAAACACATAAAGGAATCAACTTTAATCATGTATAATCATACTAAGCATAGAAGTACAACTCACAACATCATCAAACATCATTTCATCCATCAAAGTTATCATTTTTATCAATTTTTCATGAAAACTCATAAACTACAAACATCTAACAAATTACCACAATTAAACCCAAAAGTTTGTAATTTCTTTCATCCAATCATATAAGCAATCTATATATAACATGAGAAATCATTCATTTTCAAGAATCAAACCTAACCCAAAGAGAAAAGAGTGAGGAAAGATTGGGATGGAGAGAAATAGATTTTCTCCTCTTTCCTTAATCACTCTAGAATTCAAATACCACTCTCATACCTTGTAAAATCTGATTTCTTTAGTCCTTCTTACTCCTCTAGCTCTCTCCCTCTAGTTCTCTTCTTCTTCTTCAAGAAAATGGGTCTCTAGCTCTCTTCTCTTTCTTCCTCCTTTTCTCTTCTCAAAATATGATTTCTATTCTTTCTTTCTTACCAACTTAACCTAGTTATAGTTAAAAGTCTCTAATACCCTTCTTGCCTCTTATTCTCTATTGGGCTTAGCTCATTCACACTTTAAGTCCAAATACTTACTATTCTAATAAGTAACATAAACTACTATTCTACTACTTCTCATAATTAACCAATTAATCACTCTAATCTTATTCAGAGGCTCTTAATTAAATAATATTTCTAGTGGATTACTAAAATACCCTTCATTTAGCTAACACATAACTATTTATAAAATCGAGAAAACACACATATTTAAATAATTAACTAAATAAATAAATAAATAAATAACATAAAAATCCTATTTATTTAATTACGGCTGTTACACCGCAATAATAAGATTAATGATGGATTTCCAATGAATTTTCTTATCATTAAATCTTACTTGATTTCTAGCATACCATATGAAATACACACAATTTACCATGGCTGCAGCAACCACCAGCTTACAAAGAGGAGACCAACTTGAAATACGAAGCTTTAACGCCTCATCTAGAGAAGTAAAGCTACAATTAGCATTAAGACAGGAACCAAGCCAGCCCCATATGTTCAAAACATATCTGCAACTCAGAAAAAGATGATCAGATGTTTCAATTGCAGCATTACAAAGACTGCACATAGAGGGAAGGTGACAACCTCTAAGAGCAAGATTAACATCAGTAGGTAACTTGTGATGTAAACTTCTCCAAACAATTATGGATTTAGAGGGAGGGATAGATACATTCCAAATAAATTTGGTCCAATGCATGATTTGCCCAGAGTTGCAATGAAAAGAATAAGATTCTTTCAAAGAAAGATCTCCATCATGAGAGTGTTTCCAAAATAACTTGTCCTCTTTGTCTTGCAAAGGAATAGTGACCTTGTGTGTTAAAGTTTGGATATTCGGATAGGCTAACAGTAAACAAGTAGGGATTTTCCAATTTCTATTTTCAATGAAATGAGATACTTTTGCCTTAAGAAAAGCATGAAGATGATGAGGTATATCAAGGGCCAAGGCCAAAGGTTCACCACACCAAGGATCTAACCAGAAATTTATCATATCACCATTACCAACTTGCCAAGATGAGTTCGAACATATTTCATGAAATTTATGTTTGACACTACTCCAAACAGAAGAGGATATATGATAAGAGATAGGAATTGGACCTTTTAAAATTCTGGATCTTAAGAACTTTGCCCATTGCATATCAGATTGCAGCAACTCCCAACAAGTTTTTAAATTTGCAGCCTCATTCAATTTAGACAAAGATCTTATGCCTAAACCCCCTTCAAGAAAAGGTGTACAGACTTTGTGCCATGCCACAGTAACTAATTTTCTTTTATTCACATCCCCACTCCAAAGAAAGTTTCTCATACATTTTTTAATGTTTTTAATTAAGCTGGAAGGCCAAGAGTAGATTGAGATTGTGTGCACCATCATCCCTTGAATTACACTTTTTAGCAATTGCATTCTTCCTGCCATGGAGAGGTAAGAAGCCTTCCAAGCAGAGAGCTTAGCTTTGATCTTATCTGCAATAGGTTGAAGATGACACTTCTTAGGCTTTCCCTTGAAGATTGGGGCACCAAGATAGACAAATGGCAACACTCCAATGTTGAAGCCTAACTGAGTAGCAATTTGATGAAGTCTTTGAGGAGAGATAACACCTGCATAAATAAAAGACTTTCTGGGATTGACAAATTGACCAGAAGTTTCAGCATATTTCATGAATAAATTAGAAAGAGATTGAGTATTTGATCTTGAAGCTTTGCAGAACAACATTATATCATCTGCATAAAGGATATGAGAAGGAACATCCATGTGCCTAGTGCCCTTTATAAGGGAAAGTTTGCCTTCCCTGACTAACTTTGTGATACTTCTACTGATAACTTCCTCTGCAAGGCAAAAGAGAAGAGGAGATAGAGGGTCTCCCTGTCGAACCCCTCTGGTACAATTAAAGAAACCATGTTGCTTGCCATTGATAGAGATGGACATTTTTGCAGACAAGAGTATAGAGTGAATCCATTGACAGAATCTTTGATTGAAACCGAAAGCCTTCAACACCCTTAACAGAAATGACCATTGTAGAGTGTCAAAAGCTTTGGCTATGTCAACTTTGATAGCAAGATTTCGACCGTGACTTTTCTTGTGCAAAACATTGATAGCTTCTGAAGTCAGATTGATGCAGTCTTTAATACTTCTCCCTTTGATAAAAACCCCCTCTGCTGAATAGAAGTTATAGCTGGCATAATAGAAGCTAATCTCCGTATTTTTCTCCGTAGTTATCAACAAATTTAATATCATAATCAACTTTATTAATCTCCGTATTTTTCTCAAAGGGGTCTTATATTTAGGGACAAAAGTAGTAAGAATATAAAAATAGTACTCCTTATGGTCCTTTTTATAAGGAATATTTTGAAATTTTGTTTTCGTCTTTTTTTTTATTATTATAAAAAACACTCTTTAAATTTATTCTTTATTAAATGCATAATTCCATTTGTATCCTTACTAAATAAAATCAAATAATACATTTCAATGTTGGTGCATTAATTAGAGAGATCTATTTCCCAAGCTAGTCTAAAGTTAGTTTTGGAATAAAACGTAAAATTTTAGAACAATTAATGAGAAAAATTAGTTTCCTTGGTCTATTTGTTTTCTTTTCTTCCAAAATGTTATTTATAAAAAGTATCGAAGTATTTCCTCTATAGTCTTAAAAATAAATAAAAAAAACCACTTTTTAGATTTTAAAAAACCTCTATTCTTTAGTCAAAAAAAAACCTCTATACTTTTTTTTTTTTGGTTATGCGATTTATCTATTCTATATATTATAAATTAAATATATCAATCTTTCAATGTATTTAAAAAGTAAATTTATTTCTTATATCTAAGATCGGAGGTAGGATTAGAAATAGGCTAGACATATAAATGTGTTACTAGGAACCAAGTTTAACCTTGCTATATTTAAATAAAAATAGACTAATATGAATTGAGCCTGTATAGACTAGCGTCTAAACCATAATTCTCTATAAGTCGGTTTGATTTATTCCCAACCTTAATTAAAAGGAGTAGTTTTGTATTGTAATATTTGTTCTTTTAACCTTTTCAAAAAAATATTTGTTCTTCTAACCGATATTTTAAGAGTATTCAGTACACTTACTCCCTTCATTATTCCAAAATAAATAACTTATTTTGGATTCAGTGTGCTATTTTTTCACTTACTTTGACCATATTTTTCTACTAATATATACATGCAAATATTAGCATATAAACGGTTGTTTGATTTGTCTCGACGAATATTTTTAAAATATACAATTTATATAAAAAAATTTATGGTTCCGCAGTCGGAAATTTTTATAATTTTTAATAATAGATAATTAGATATATTAATGATCAAAATTGTACATCGATAAACATAAAGATGATCTGACATTCAGCCACTATCTTGCAGACTTCTCAAGTTTCATTCAAGGATCATTTGACATTTTGCTCACTGAACTGTATGCTATCTACAAGGATCTTTTGCTGGCTAAAGACATGAACATTGATGAACTGGTCTGTTACTGTGATTGTTTACATTGTGTCAACCTCATCAAAGGTCTCCAAGTTAGATATCATATTCATGTTGTATTGATTCAAGATATAAAGGAACTGCTCTCCCAGACCAATGTTTCCCTCTATCACACACTTAGAGAGGTGTGAATCAATGTCCCGATTTCTTCGCTAAACTTAGAGCTTTCTCAGATGTCGGCTTCATGACTCATGTTTCTCCTCCAGAAGGCGTTTGTGATCTTCTTAAGAATGATGTAATGAGAACATTTATTTCTCCGTAAATAGTTTTACTTTTCTTTTAGTTTTGTTTTTTCTCTTTCTTTTTAGCTTTCTTATAAAAAAAAACATAAAATAATCAAACATGTCATTTATTTTTGGATAGATGGAATAACATGTTTTTTTGGGTAGAAAATGACATTAATGAAGTGTAATAGTAAATGGCAATATTGACCCTATTCATTCTATTTAAAGAAAAATGAAAGCATAGCTGTATATCATGGTACTTGTATGGAAAGCAATGGTCGTTTTCCAATCTGTTTTCACCCACCGAATACCAACAAGCAGAGGAGACATATACTCATGTCAAGTGATGCATTCGTCCTTTCGCTTATGTGTCGTTCTTCCATTCGTTGTTAAATCAAATCCCACGTGCTTGTCATGGTTTGTATCACGTGGGCTTATGACCAATTTGTTTGTGGCAGACACGCCGGTGCACACCACTTTCAAACTTTTTCTGCATCAAAATCGATTATTCTTATCCCTCATAATCCACCTCTAATCACCATTATTAGGATTAGGAGTACTTTGCTTCACTGCTTCTCCTACCATACGTGGATTAATTTATTGCTACTAAAAATGTAGGGTTTGAATTTAAGTTCTTCCGACCGTCCAATTAAAAAGCAAGGATCGAGATTGATTAAAGTATTATACTCCCTCTGTCCCATTTTAAATGACTTCTTTTTGACTTAGTATACTATTTATTTGACCTGCTTTGACCTTATTTTTCTACTAATATATACATGCAAATATTAGCATATGAGATGTTGTTTGATTTGTCTCGACGAGTACTTTTAAAATATAACCATTTTTATAATTTTTAATAATATATAATTAGAGATATTAACAATTAAAGTTGTGCATTGACAAACGTGTCAGTGGTCAAACAGATCATTTATTTTAGAACAGAGGGAGTAATATTAAATTTGTTCTATTTCCTCCTGCCTTATTTATAAGTTAAGATTACTTTTTATGTTTATTAGAAAAGTAATGTATCTAATATATATTTAAGCTAGATATATTAGTTGTTGAATGAATCTAAAAAATAATTTTATGTATAAATAAGGCTGGAAAAAGTATATTTTATGACAAAAAGTACTGCGTGTGAATGCGTGGAATGACTATAACCTAGAACAGCCAATCCAAATCCTAAAATGTACTCCTATAAGTTTTTTTAATTAGTTTAGTGGTTTAAATTTCATTTATAAAATGAATAAAAAAATATAGTGTTTAAGGTTCAAATTCCAACTTTTATATATAAATGTGACCTCCTTCTTAGTTAAGTTAAGTTCATTGGGACAACCTACTAAGTACTAGTATATAATAAATAAGTTAATTGATTGAATTTATATTGTTTAATATAATTAACGGTTGAGTTAGTGTATAAATATGCAAGGACGATGTCATGATAAATATATGTTTAATTAATATTTAATTTTATTTTATGTAAGATGACAAATGCAAAATTGAGAGAAAATAATAAGTTCTAAACTATAAATTTATTGAATTAGCTTATCAAATTAAGCTATAAGCCGCGAAAAAAGAAGCTATCAAACAAATACTTTTTTGTTATATGATATAGCTTGTAAACTATAAATCATGAGCACAAAATTTGACATTGCTTGGGATTTTATTTTTATTTAACATGCGTATTAATGATTTTTTTATTACAAAACTACCCTATTTTAAATTAACACTGATGTTTCTATCAAAAAAATTAACACTGATGCTTGTCTTTCTAGTGATATTAATATTATATATAAGAATAAATACTTAAAAGTAACACAATTACTCCTTAAAGGAGTATATACTAATATAAATACTTTTCTTGATACAAGTAATTGTTGTTGAATGTTTTTTTTAATAAGTAACTTACTATGTTGTTTGAATATTAATTAAAATTAAATAATTATATCATCATATATGAAATCGTATGTACGTACTTTTTTTAATTAGTATGACAAATGTTTGTAAATATTATTGTCTCTGGTGCTAGTTACTCAAAGTTAAATAGTTTATTAAAAAAAAAAAGAAGAAAATTATCAAAACATGTTGAAGAGTTTTCTTACAACCGCAAGTGATCAATGCGTTAGTACAAAAGTAAATGTTAATTTTCTAATTTGTGTAAAAATAATCTTAATAGATATGGTATGTACATGTATGTAAAGATGAGTATATTTTTAACATATCTTCAACAAAAAATATAAAAATTCAACACTTACAAATATTTCAAAAAATACATGCAAAGTTTAATTTTATTTTTTCTAAAGCAAGTTTATTAAACATTTGTATTTTGTGGATTTGAATCTTCTTCCGTTGTCTATCTCATATTTTTCAATATGTGCTAATCTCAGCTAGCGGTAAATAGTTTGTTGATTTTCTACTATTACTATATACTCCATTAAAATCAATATGAATTCTAAAGATTTTTTCTCTGTATTACATAAGCTTTATAACTTCTTTTTTTATTTTTATGAGATGAATTTCCGCTCATTGATTATGTGATTTGGATCAGTATGAGTATGACAATGACTACACTTGGTTTTTACAACCTTATTTTGTCTTTAAAGTGAAGTGATAAATACGATCATTTCAACTCACACAAACATTGCAAGGTTCTAATTTCAAATCCAAATAATTGTTTCAAGTTTCAACCTTAAAATATATATGGACATTGTCACACATTGTCACTTAAGTCCAGACTTATGAACGTTTTTCGTATCATTTTAACTAAACCACGTGCATTGGTTTAATGGTGTGGGGTCTAGTCTGACAATAAGTTTCAACTATTATTTCAAAAAGAAAACTAATTAAGCACCTCGGCGAAGATTTTTTTCGCGTCGAGCTGCTTACCACTTGAGTGGCCCTTACTTTAGTTGGTATATACATTTAGTTTCCAAAAATATAATCGCAAAATTCACACACACTAATTATCGAGAAATGAGACATTGCGAGTTCATGGCCTACCTAGCTATACCAAATGTCTGTATCTGTACTTACGGTCCCTTGGTTAGTTGGTATAATGACTTAATCTTTTCTTAGTACATGGGACATATGCCAAACAGATTACAGATAGATCATTATTTGTCTTATTGAATTAATGGTCCCAAAGATATTTTAACCTCTCGTTGAATTGATGCCAAATCTTTCGAGATTTTGAGTGAATATCATTCATTCTCACACTCCTTTGTAATTTCTTTCACTATATATACCCCTTTTTATTTTGTGGAATTCATACACATAAAAAATTAGTAGCTTAGCTAGGTCATAAGCAAGGAAACTATCTCCATAATCTGCCAATGCCATAGCTGAAAATGTCCATTACAATATGTTGCCTTTATCTGCATTTGCACCTGCACTTTCCCTTGTTTCTCTCCATCCATCTATAACATAAAAACTTGTCAACTAATTAAAGTTTTTTTAACGACCATTTTACAACTATTTTCGAAGATATTTGAATTTTGTTCTTTTAGTTATATATAGAGAAACTCTTACTAGTGAACTGACACGTCATGATGAGATACACTCGTGGGTAAGTGCAGATGCATATGCAGGTGAATGCCATGTTGGTTTTATGATCAACTTCAGTGTCGTGGGCTGCGCCCGGGTGCCGATGAAAGGGTAAGATAACTGGATTGGGTCTTTCTTTTCTAATATCATTTCTTGATCTCTTGCTCTTTATAGTACTTCAACATATCCCTTTAATTTGAAGATGATTTAGAATTAATTTTTGTACAGCAACTTGTTCAGTGTGCTTTTGTATATGTAAAAGCAATTTGTGCATGATCAAGTTTAATTTTATCTTTTATTGAGATCTTAGATTTACGTACTGTTTAGGGAACTTCTCTAAATAGATGCTTCAAATTCACACCATAAACATGCTAATGAACAGTCTATTTATTCTGCTAAGACGCATGATGTCAGATATTTGTCGTATATCCTTTATCTTCTAATACAGTGCCTCTTTCCAAATTGTAAGTACACCTATTAATATACTACCTCCTTCCCAAAATAAAAGAACTAGTTTTATTACCGCATATATGTCAATGTACGATTTTAATCACTAATATCTTTAATTTTCTATTAATAAAAATTATAAAAATTTGATATTTTGAAAATACTCATCAAAACAAGTCAAACAAGATCTTATATGCTTATATTTATATCCATATATTATCAAAAAAGTATGGTCAAAACATGATAAGTAAATAGTACCATTTAATCAAAACAACTTTAATAAACAGGGTGTTTCTCTCCACATTGTTTAAGTGAAGATTGTTTCTTTTTTCTAGGGCCTCTCATCTAGGGTTTTACAAAAAAAATCGAGGCTCATTCCAACTAAAAAAATCCGGAAAAACGCCACATTTTACACTAGAGTTTGCGATATGCACACTATAAACTTTTTTTCTGCCTCCTCTTCATATTTTCTCACTTCACCTCAGATCCATGGAGATTGAAACACTTATGGAACATTTTAAAACTTTGAACTTGATCCTTCTTCATCTTGTTTGTCTAACTTTATTGAAATCAAAAGTTATGTTTTAAATTTTATTTGAGATTTTTGATTTTTTTTCTTCTTATTTTTTATGTTGATTTAGAGTTTCTAATACTTTTCTTTTGTGTTTGTTTCATGATTCTCTCATCTCTAGTTGCATATTATTTGGATCTAAACTTCAATGGTTAAGTTTGTTACTGTTTTTTTTTATTTTATATTTTTTTATTTCTAACCAAAACAAACCGTCCAATTACCCGTTTAAACCACATACCCAAACCCGTGAAAACCGTTCTCCATTTTCAGGACGGTTTGAGCCTTATTTTTTGACTCGGTTATTTGGGTCGGGTGATAACTTTTGGCCCGAACTTGCAGAGACCCGTCCACCCTTACTCTCATCCTAGAAAGCATGGACACCGATACGACATGGTTACCGACACATCGACATAGATAATCATTTGAAAAAATAGAAAAATTTGGTATATATAATCGTAAGTGTCGGTATCGTATGTTAGTGCCTGATATCGAGACACCCTAAATCAGAGAAGTGTCTGCGCTTCAAAGTTCTCATCTTCTAATTAGTTGTTTACTATGTTTTCCTCTCATATAAAAATGATGTTGGCGTTAGTCCTATCTAAGTTCGAGTGGCCACTATCGCCACCACTGGATTAACTGCAGTTTTGTTCAACTGCACGGTCACATAGTTGACAAAATCTACCACAATTATTATTTAAATAATATAAATAAATTATTAATTAAAAAACAAAAAGTGAATTGAAGTGGGGTAAAGCTTTACAGCATGCTCCTGTAGTTAAAATTCAACTGCAGACAATCTTTTTCCCTCCCTTGTGTAACATTGTTTCCCTTTCTTTAAGTTAAGTATTCGTAGATTTGATTTTTATTTTGTATTAATATTTTTGGTCTTTGGTTTGTGAGTTATCGTATTGTGTGCGTCTGTACCTTTGATAAATTCTTGCTTTCAGTTTAGATCCATTTCAAGGTGTGGTGTTTCTGTGCTTGTTGTTATGTGTTGGTGGTGTCAATTTATTCATTCTTAGCTTGCTAAGTTAAACCAATCTACTAATCTAGTGTTTAAGTCATAAGCGAGTCTTATGTTTAAAGTTGTATAGTTTTACTCTGCATTAATTCTTTATTTTATTTTGTTAGTGAATAGTTATTTATATATACATGATCTATTGTTTGATAATTTATTTGTTTGAATGAATCAAATACCTTATTTTTTTTTAAAGGAAAAAAAAATACTGATTCATAGACATTAATCTTATCTTTTGAAAAGATTAGTGCCGTGTCAATGTTTTTAAATAAATAATGTGACATATCTTTAAATAGACTAACAATATTATTTTTTGACAAAGACTAAAAAGTTTATATGTCAATAAGATTAGATTTTATCTTGAGATTTAACAATGGCGTTTTAAATAATTTGACTCGATATGACGTTTTATTTCAATTATATTTTATAATAAAATATTTAAATATGTAAAAAATAATGTAGACTAATTTAATGTGAGCAATTAAACAATTTAACATAGTAAATAATCTAATAGAGATTACTAAAAAATATCATGGTAATTTTTTTAAAAAAGAGTACTAACAAATATTATTCTTATTTAATTAATTGACTCATAAGCTTTAAAAGTATTTTTACCTAATTAAATTTCTAAAAGCGTCATAGTCCTGCTATATTTTTTTTTATAAAAAAAAAAACTAAAATTTCCACTTAAAAAGAAAATGTTAAAGAAATTTTCACTTAAAATTTCCTGCTATTAAAAAAAAGGAAAATGTTAAATAATACTTCTGAAAAACTAGTTAATATGATCCTTAAAAAATAATTGACATGTATTTGATATAAACAAGTATGTAGACCAATGTTGATTGGTCTCCGGTCTATTTCCACTTTTTACCGGCCAACTAATTTCCGCTAATCGAATGTGGATGATTTTGTAAAATAAAGTTTAATTTAAACAGAGGGTAAAGTAAAATACTTATGTTTTTCTTTATCTTATACAAAAATATTATTATTTTTTAATCTTATACAAAAATATTTATGTTTTGGTTACGTTTATAATCATATATGCGTTTGATTCGTAAAACAGTAAATATTGGATAAAACAGTATAGCATATAATAAGATTGTATAGGATAAGACAAGACTTGTCGAAGAGAGATAATTTTTTTTTATTCGTAATTAAAATGAGTATTTTTGTTTTTTTTTTATAGTTGTACTATGGACAAAAAATTGTTCCGTGATTTAGTGAGGATAAATTTTTTTATTTTTATACTATCTCTTACGGCCTATTTTGTCTGGTCTCATAGTCAATTTCTAAACCAAAAAAGGTACAACAAATTAAAAATTGTCCAATCTAATCCGTATTTTTTAACAAATCAAACGCACCGAATGTAAACTCAATAATAAATTCGAAATATGAAATTATTTAGAGGCAAAAGAATATAATAGAGAAACTCTCTATCAAACAAAAGAATATAAAGAAACTCAAAATGCCTTCAACATGATGTTATTCGGTTATTCCTCCAAAACTTAGACGGTGAATTCCATGCGCATCTAACAAACTTTTTTAGGGATTCATGCACCACTTTGACTTGCTTTTATTTAATCGCCCCCCACCTCAATCATCTCTTAATCATCTATCTCTTTTTTTTTTTGTTGCAACTTATTAATCTATCTTTATCTTGACCTATTGTGACATCATGCTGAATCGATGTGATTTTAATATATTTACCGTAATATCAAATATATATTAGATTTGATTTCTATTATTGCAACTTCAATTGCGGAAAACGGCCCCCAAGACTTTCACATCTAGAATACAACTTATTTTAACAATGATTCATGATCAATTTGATTGTACTATCTTTATTTTAACATTTGAAAACAACTTATTTTAAATGGAAATCAAATTCATTTTCTATAGCAAATTCAAATGCTTAAGATACTCTTTGTTTTTTTTGTAAAAGAATGAGAACTTCTGAATTGTTGCAAAAAAGTGGTTTGGCCTTTTACTTTATTCTCCTCAAGATTATATGAATATCTCACTATTGTCACTTATTATTTTTTTTGTAAGCACAAAAGTGTCAAGATACCACAAAAATTTGTCTTGATCTTCTTTGTTTTATTTATGATAAAAGAGTTGTTTCTTTTCTCCAAGATCCTTCTTGTTTGATAGTGGAGTGGAGCTCCCACATATATAACCATAGGAATATGAATAGTACGTGGACATATTTATCACGATCGAAATGTTGGTACCACCACACCACAGTGGCTATGAAAAAGAGTAGAAGAAGTGTGTTGAAATTAGACAATAAAAAGGTAGCAAACAAGAAGGGAGCAACAATGAGTATGGTGTTAAAATAGAAATCAGAGACCATAAAATGTACTACGTACAAGATTGATTTTTTTTAACCTTATGGTTCTCAAAAGAAAAGAACCTCAATAATTCAAAGTTCAGCAGCAAAGTAAAAAAATCTGATCACAAATTGTTTCTATAAAAAATTAAATTTGGGTTCTTATAAACAATTCATTCTAAAATAAAATTATTAAAGAATTGAGTCCAATGTCTTGGTTACATACGAAAATGCTTTGTTTGTAAGAACCAAATTACAACCAAACTAGATCATTAAATTGGATAACTTAAAGAACTAACATAACAACACACAACTCTCCTCTTCCTTCTTCTCTTCCAACCCTAGCCATCACTACTTTTCTTCTTCTTAGTCCATTGAGGAGGGGTGATTTTAGATCAGTTTTAGCCTAAAATCATCCCTCTAAATTGTTTTTCTTTTTCGTTATAATAAATAAGTGTAATTTTCACATATTTGTTTGTTTTGATTTCCCGTTTTAGTACAGTGTATTTGGTTGTCCCGCCTTTGTGCGGTGTATTTGTTTTCCCATCTTTGTACAATGTTCTTTGTTTCAGGTTGAAGGAGTAGATATGATCAAGTGCAGATCCAATCAATGTCGACTTTAGTGTCATCAACGCTACAAATCCGGAGGCATGTATATTCCGGACACTTCAATATAGTCATATTCGTAGGCATATGTAATTTGTCATTTTATGCTATTAACATGGATGCTGTGAGTTTGTTTGCAGATTCATTCTTTTTGTTTTTAGCGATTATGAATTTGTATTGCATCGATGTACTCTATTTATTTGAATAAATGAATATCGTTTATTTTGTAAAAAAAAAGTTGGATAACTTAATTAATGCAAAACTTGAGATACACTGATCTCTTTTTTTTTTTAGTCAAGTAATCTAATGGCTTGAAATTCCACCTTTAAGGTGAATAAGTGGGATGACCGGGGTTCGAACCCCGATCCCCTGCATAATAATGCAAATATCCACCAATTGAGCTAAGCTCATGGGACAAATACATTGATCTCTTAATTAACCAAACTAGATTATTACATTCATGTCACTCAAAAGTAACAAAAGAGTATTTAGTTATATCAAAAGTAATAACAAAATTTATCGATTGTATTGGTTTGTGTAAAAAGATCAAAAGCGGCAAGTATTAAGAAATGGAGGGAGTAATTAAGAGCATCCCCAGTGGTGAATTTCTCTCAACGGTTTTTTATGGGTCTTATTAATTCCACATCATTCTAAAGCAACTCATTCATATTTTACTCTAGTAGTGCAACTTTAAAAATCTCATATGGGTCCACAATTTTATCTAATATATTACATTTTACTCATATTGATCTTCTGAGCAAAAGTACAAAAGGTACATAAATATTATATTTTAATGAAACAACCCATGAAATCATGTTGTTTGCTGAAATTACCGTATTAACAAGTGGCAGACTCAAATCTTCAATAGAAAAATAAAATATAATTTATTCAACTCCAGCCTGGCGGACACATACAAAATTATCCCCGCTGCTGATGCTCTAAGAAGCTTGCTTAGCATGCATGACCAATAAATAAAGGCATAGTCGTTTTTTTTTTTTTTTTTTTGGTAGAGAAAGAGGGCTAATGCCCAACAAAAGAAAAAACTACAAAGATACACGGATATTCCTAGGCATGCAAGCCCCGGAAATGTCATCAAAGAGGAGACTTGAGACCTCCCTATGAGGAGTCTCCATAACATAAGTGTTAAAAGAATCCAAAGAGAAGCTAAAGTTAGCTAGCCAATCAGCACTTCTATTTCCTTCTCGCCAGGTGTGATTGAAAAGCACCTGCCAATTCAACTTTAAAAGCTCTTGTATACGGCGCACCAAAGTAGGGGGATTTCCATTAATTTTGACTTTCCCTGTGATCATGTCAACTAGACTTTTTGAGTCGCTTTCCACGTGAAGTTGGTGGAAACCATATCTCCAAGCAAGCTGCATTCCCAAGTATATGCCCCACATTTCAGCAGAGAGAGCATCGCAAGTTCCAATTTTTCGTGCGTATCCTTTGATCCATCTACCCTCTGAGTTCCGAAAAAGGCCACCGCATCCAGCTAGCCCCAACGAATCTTTGTATGCTCCGTCACAGTTAAGCTTGATCCACCCATCCTGAGGACTTTTCCAGCCAATGAAAACGGTGTTGCTTCGGTGAATACTCAAGGGTTGTTTGGTGTATTTTTCTATGTCTTCAACCGTCTTGAGAATCTTAAATATTGGGTCATTTGGACGCTGAAATTCATCTTCAAAAATAGTTTTATTCCTCCACATCCATATGTGCCAACACGCCACCATAAAAATCGTGTTCCACTTCTTATTTTGAATACCAGGCATCTGGTTGTTTATATTCTTGAAGATCCAATCCCTGCAATGAAGAGAGAAAAAATTAGATATTTGATTTGAAGGGACTAACCTTATCCATATTTGAGTTGCTAAGGGGCAATCTCGCAAAACATGGATAGTTGTTTCATTGTCTTTGTCACAAGCAGAACATATGGGTGAAATTCCAACCCCCCATTTGCTCCTACTATAATTAGTAAGTAGCCGCTCATGAGCCGCCATCCACATAAAAGTTTGAATTCTATGAGGGCCTTTCCAACTCCACAAGGCCTTCCAATCTCCCTCAATTGGATGAGATCCAGTGGTATGAGAATCATAAGCACTTTTGACTGTGAAGTCCCTAGTGTTGGTTCCTCTCCAACCAATGTTGTCTTGCCCGTCTGTGTCTTTAGGCGCTGGAATTGCGAGTACCTGTAAAGCAAAGGTCGAAGGTAAGTTTGATGTAAGAAAATTATAGTCCCAATCTCCTGAGGGGGTTACCACATCCCTCACAGAGAGAGTTGAGTCAATACTGGTTTGATTAGTGATGGAGAAAAGAGAAGTTCCGTTAGGAGTCCATTTATCCAGCCAAAAATTGATATTTTTACCATCTCCCACCTGCCACACAATATTCTGCTGAAATTGGTTCCAAATACCTGATAAAGCTTTCCATAAAGGAGAATCATAAGATTGAGATTTTATGGTTACCCTAAGGTCATTGTTCCTTCCATATTTACTATAAAGAACCTTACACCAAAGGTCATTTGGTTTAGTGATGAGATTCCACATCATCTTCATAAGAAAAGCGTCATTCATATGATGGGGTCTCTTAATGCCTAAGCCACCCTCATTCTTTGGAAGACAACAAACGTCCCACCCCACTAGATGAGGTCTGCGAGCTACATTAGTGTCTCCCCATAAAAAGCTTCTTTGAATTTTTTCCATCTCGTTACAAAGGCTTTTAGGGAGCTTAGCATATTGCATATGATAATACGGTATAGAGCTCAAAACTGATTTACATAAAGTGAGTCTACCAGCAAAACTCAGACATTGTTGCTTCCATCCACCTAACCTGTTTTGAATTTTGTCAATGATGTTCTTAAACTTTCCCCTAGTAGCTCTGCCAGGGTTAATGTTTGCCCCCAAATACCTGTCTATATTATCGACATGTTTAAAACCTGTGTGGTGTAAAATAGCATCCCTGCCCTGTTGATCAACATTCTTAGAGAAGTAGATCTCTGTTTTCTGATTATTGATCTTTTGTCCAGAAGCTTGACAAAAAAGATCAAGACAATGCATAATACAATGTGCTTGCTCGATAGAAGCCTCTGCAAACAAAAGAAGATCATCAGCAAAAAGAAGATGAGATATTTGAGGGCCATACCTGCCTGCACGCATAGGTTTCCAATACTGAGCATCCACCTGATCTGCAATAATATGAGACAACCGCTCCATACAAATGACAAAAAGATACGGAGATAAAGGGTCTCCTTGCCTAATGCCTCTCGAAGGAGTAAAAATGTCTGTTTTCTCGCCATTCCATAAGATTTTGAAAGATGGAGAAGAAATACAATGTTGAATAATATTAATGAGGTTAGGAGGAAACTTACATTCATTCAGAAAATTTTCAACAAATTTCCAATTAAGCCGATCGTAGGCTTTCTCAAGATCAATTTTAATAGACATAAACATCTTATTACCTTTCATCCTAGCCATACTATGCACCATTTCTTGCGCCACTATAATATTATGGTGTATGGTACGACCTGGAATGAAGCTGGATTGATAGGGAGATATGATTCCATCTAACATAGGCTTAATTCTATTCACAATAACCTTGGTAATAATTTTATAGACGACATTACACAAAGCTATAGGACGAAATTGAGAAACAAATTCAGGTTTGTCTACTTTAGGAATTAAAACAAGTAGAGTATTATTAATTGTAGAGATGAGAGAAGGATTCATCCAAACCTGGTTAACATACCGGAATAGAGAGTCAGCCACAGTTTCCCAACATTGTTGAAAAAAGAGAGCAGGGTAGCCATCCTCTCCAGGTGCTTTCAGAGGGCCCATATCGAAAAGGGCTTTCTTGCATTCAGAAAACTGGATCGTAGCACTTAAAGCATTATGATGAGCTTCCATGTTCGATGGATAGGTAGTCCATGAAATAATTGGATCACGAACTTCTTTGTCCTCTTTAAAAAGGTTGATATAGAAATTTCGTACCAAGTCTTTGAGAATTTCTGGATCCTCAACCCAAGTCCTTTCCTCATTGCGAAGAGAAATAATTTTATTGCGTCTCCTTCTGACAATAGTTTTAGAGTGATAATACTTGGTATTGCGGTCTCCATCAGTAATCCATTGACTCCTAGATTTTTGAAACCAAAGACACTCTTCTTGGTAAAGGGTGACTGCAAGTTGATCTTGAAGCTCTTTTTCCAAATTCTCAAGAAAGCTACTATAACCATAGTTAGAGCTATTTTGAATTCCATGAAGCCTGCCTAATATCTCTTTTTTTCTTTTAAAGATGTCTCCAAATGTCTCTTTATTCCACTTCTTGAGATGAGTTGTTAGATCATGGAGGCTTTGCACAATATCTTTATCTTTCTCCCACTTAGAATTCATAAAGTTATCGAAATCATCATGGGAAGTCCATGCAGCCTCAAAACGGAAGGGACGGTTTCTGTTTGTAGCAGTCTCTCCCTCAAGTAACACGATAATGGGATGATGATCAGATTGAACCCTTGGGAGGACCTTAGCAACACCTTCATGGAACTTAATTCTCCAGTCAATATTACAGAGGACACGATCAAGTTTCTTGAAAACTCTATCCCTCCCATTCCACTTAGGACCTCTCCAAGTAAAGCGCGTACCAGCTATTGTGACTTCAAGAAGGTTACAATCATTGATCCAGCTATTAAAAATTTGGCATTTTCTAACGTCTACTGGTGCACCTCCTTTCTTCTCATCAGGATGAGCAATTTCATTAAAATCTCCCATCACGAGCCACGGTTTGTTGATAGAATAAGCAAGTTGCCGTAGTAACTGCCAAGTATCATGTCTCTCATTCTCTCGCGGGCTAGCATAAACCACAGTTAAAAGCCAAGGTTCCATCTCATTTTCACTCACCTGCACATGAAGAAAATGAAAATCATTTTTTATTAACTGAATTTTAATGTCTGACCTGTTCCACATCAGCCAGATACCCCCAGAAAAACCTCTAGCTTCGGCCATAACATAATTTTTGAAACCCAGTTTCTTGATTGTTTTTTTGGCTGTACTTCCACTACAACGCGGCTCTTGTAAGGCTACTATATCAACTTTATTCTTCCTGCAAAAATTAGTAAGAGCTCGTCGGAAATTTAAACCTTGAGCTCCTCTACAATTCCAATTAATAACAATCATTAAAAAACAAAAAGTAATAAAAGCTAAAATAATCCTAAAAAAAGGATACATTAATTAAGACTCATACTGGTGTCATGGGTTATTCCCATGATATTATCACCACTATTTTTATCTGTGGCCATGTGTTCATTTCCATATGGTGTTGTTTGAATTTCCACATTGACCTTGCCATTGGATTCAATTTCATGATGAACTCCTTCAACCTTGTTAACGTGAGCTTGATGCATAGTGGCCATGATTTGTTGATTGTGGAGTGAGTCCTTTATGTCATGTTGTTCCAACATTTTGGGTCTAGATTCAAGCTGAACTTTATTCTCATTAGCAATGGGTTGCTCCACACGTGCCTTCACAGTATTGACTTTTTGAAGAATTGCTGTATAGCCCCCCTTATATATCCCACACGGTTCTAAATTGTGGACAAGTTGAGTATCTACCGGAGGGGTCTTGTTGGGCCCAATTGCTTCATTTCTGGACCTTTTATTTTGGGAAATTTTTTTTTCTACCCCTACATTTAACCCTTTACCCCTACATATTTTAAGATATTCCAATTTTACCCTTATTTTATTATACTAGTTTTTTATTCTTTTTTATTTTCTGACTTTTTCGGTAAATGTTGTATACCTCTTCAAACGCACTGTTCCTGTAAAATTATCTACTTTTTCGGTTTATTAAATTTACCGGAACACCTTTTAAAAGGGTTCCGATTTGTATAATTATAAAATTGTTTGAATTTTTATTTTTACCCATACACTTGAAAAAGATATTCAATTTCTTTTGGTTACCGGAACACTTTTTTAAAGTGTACCGGTTTGTTAAATATGAAAAAGTGTACCGGTTTGTTAATAATTCCGGTTTGAGCATGTCATCGTTACATTTTTCATTCCACTCTTGTGCTAAGGCTTGTTGTTCAATTGGCAATTGAAGCAAGTTATCAATACAGTCATGCAAATTTTGTATGCTATTAAGTTTGTTGCATACCGAAGACAATGACAATGGAGAAGTAGCTTCAGAACACTTCAACCTTTGCAAATTGTCCTCAAATTGTGATATAAGACGGTAAGGTGTGGAGGGTAAGTTGTTGCTTCGAAGATGCAGAGAACTCTTTGTGTTTGTTTCAGTGACTGCCATTTTCTTTTTTCTTATAATCGTAATACTATTAACAAACCGGTACACTTTGAAAAAGTGTCCCGGTAACCAAAAGAAATTTTAGAAATTTTTTATATACTTGAATACTTTTTTCAAGTATTCCGGTAAAAACAAAAATTCAAACAATTTTTTAAAATTATATAAACAGGAACAATTTTAAAAAGTGTTCCGGTAAATTTAACAAACCGAAAAAGTAGAGGATCTTACCGAAACAATGCGTTTGAAGGGGTGTACAACATTCACCGAAAAAGTCAGAAAATAAAAAAAAATAAAAAAAATAGTATAGTAAATTAAGGGTGAAATAGGAATATCTTAAAATATGTAGGGGTAATGGGTTAAATGTAGGGGTAGAAAAAACAATTTCCTTTATTTTGGTACCGATTTTTGCTTCTAACATTTGTTGGACCATTCTCATTTGTTGGATATTGTCTATTAATTTTCTCTACAATATTGCGGATATTATTTTTGGAATGTTGCCCATTTCTATTCCCAGCCTGTCCATTGAAATTGTTAGCATTAAACTTGGGATTTGATTTTTTCTTTCTTGTAACGGTCAGCCAATCTCCATGAGGGGAATTGTTCTCTTCATTATTAGCAGCATTAATTTTGTTTCCCTCATTATTATCAGCACAATTACTTCCCGTTTTCAGTTTCCGTAATTTCCGCGGGCGCATTAAAATTGTTGTTGTCACCACTTGTTGCACGGTTTTGATGATTACCGTTAACAGTTGTGGCGCGGTGGCTGGATGACGGCGCGGTGGATATTGCGGCGGTGCTGTTAGGAGATGTCGACGGCGCTGTTGACTTTTCTGTCGATGAAATAGGATTTTTGTTGCAATTTCTACCAAGATGACCATAACATCCACAATTTGTGCAAATAATATGAAGCCCTTCATATTGTACTTTGTACCAATGTCCATTAAGCCAGATCTTTCCAACAACAGGTAAAGTGAGGTCAACCTCAACACAAACACGAGCAAAGTGTCCTTTCTCAACCTTTAGCGTGTTATGATCAACTTTTATTGGGCGACCAATGGCAGAAGCCATGGCTAACAGAAAGCTTTCATCATAATAGACAAGATTGAGACCAGGGAAGCGGATCCAGACAACCGTGCGATCCACTTTTGCATCCGGTGAGGCAAATTCTGGCGTCCAATGTGAAACAGCAAGGTAGTGATCAAATATCATCCAAGGGCCATCTGAAATAACCCTTTCTTTTTCTGCAGCTTGATCAAACTTGACCATATAAAAACCATTGTCATTGTCCATAATTTCGAAACCGCCTTGAAGCTTCCAAACCTTTTGGAGTCTTTCCTTCATTGTGTGGTAACCCAATTTTTTTCCCAGAAGTGTAACAACCAAAGCATCTTTCCAAGGAGTACACATACCTTGAAAAACATTATTGTCAAGGTACACTTTAGGAAAGAGTCTGTTACCACTTTCATACTCTATTCTCACTTGTTTTGAAGCTATAAGATCCTCTTTCATACGAGTTGGCAAAGGCTCGCTGGAACCTAGAAGTTTATCACGAAAAGACACCTTAGAAGGGTTGAGAATATCAGGAGGCTTCTTGGGTCCTTGTTGTGGCAGAGATTCAGTGGAAAAGACAAAGGGGGGGTTGCTCATACTTTCTAGGGAGAGAGTACTATTCTTTTGACCAAATTTCCAAGGCATAGTCGTTTATAATATATTGTGAATGAAATATAGATTTAGACGGTTGAATAAAAGATTTAAAGTTGAATAGCAAATAAGTGATAGAGCTCTTAATTCAATGTTTTAACGTTTAGGCGAAAAATATGGTGTTAAAATCACTTGTGTGTTGCTCTTTAACCAGCGAAACTCTTCCTTACGACCCAACAAATTACTCATAACACCCACCGTTTCAATCTATCTACTAAAAAGAATGAAGCATCAGCATCTTATTACATTTTGCATCATGATGATGAAGTTGGCATGTGGATGCCTTGCAAGCCATGTCATCATAATCATCATCTGTTGATGCAGATGAAGCACATTGGTACCATAGTAGATTAGGTCTTTATTAAGTAATCAATTTCACTTTTAATTTGAGCCTTTCAAATTTTCAGCATATCTCCTCATTTGATTAGCAGTTAGCAAACCAAAATGGATGGGTCTTTCATGTGTAAAGATGAAACGAGTCTTTCATGATTTATACTTGAGGTGATACTTCATTGATAAAAGCTATGGTGCTAATTATGGTGCTAATTCAGTAGTATTAAACCTTAGTGATTTAACACGAAACTTGGCATCTCATCCTGTATTTTCATTTGATAAATAACTTGTAAAAAGCTAAGATAAGAAGAAAAAAAAGTTGATATTAAAATTTGAAAGAACTCAAAAGTGTATAAAGTATACTGAATTAAGTTGTGATAATTTATTCTATATTCTATATATGTATATCAAGCACAAATAAATCACTAATAATGGTTATCAATTAAAAGTAGAGTCCTTACAAATGAATGCTTTTTATTATACCTATACGATTCACAACTTGCATTCAATCACATTATTTGAACCCTTAAAAATGGTAATAAAAACAGAAGAAAAAAAAGTGATCTTATATTTTGGATCGCGCTTTGTCGATAAGCTCTCTTCTTAGAATTTTTCCTGATGCTGTTTTCGGAACAGTTTTGATGAATGTTACCCTTCGCAATCTTTTGAAAGGTGCTACCTGCAAACAAATAGGAACTTCAGTTAAAGATCTCCTAATTTCATCAATGGTCAGAGATCAAGCTTGTCATTTATCTTACCTGATTAGCAATGAACTTTTTAATATCTTCCTCGGTTAGTGAACTATTGGGTGATCGTACAACATAGGCAACAGGAACCTCACCGGCTTCAGCATCAGGGAATCTACAAAACGGAAGCAACTCAACTAAGAATCCCAATTACCGACAACATAAGGCATGTTTCTTCTGCAGGTAGAATCGATAACATTTGGGAAACTTACGGAATAACCACAGCATCAAGTATTTCAGGATGAGAAACAAGAAGCCCTTCAAGTTCTGCTGGTGCAACCTAAAAAGGATGAGGAAAATAGCAAACAATCCAGTCAGATGACCGCCCCTGAACGTAAATATTTTTTCACCAAGATTAACCAAAAAAGTTATAACTTATTATAAACACATAACTACTCACACAGAGCAGCATACACATTATGCAGCACTGAAATTACACAATACTTGACTTGCAAATGCAATTATTTTTTATGGATACAAGGTATTTAACATATGCAATAATTTATAACCAAACAAAACATGACGAAGATTTCAGTTGAAATTGGCATGTGTAGTTTGTTTCACATGTTACGTCTATCTATCATCATTAACATGACATTTGATTTACATACCTGGAAACCTTTATACTTGATCAGTTCTTTGATACGGTCAACGACAAAAAGATGGCCATCCTCATCAAAGTATCCAAGATCTCCTGTATGTACCCACCCTTTGTCATCTATAGTTAATCTTGTGGCCTGTGGATTATTATGATAACCTGAAAAATTTAGTAACAGTTTCAATAAATTGCATTTTGGAAAAGAGCCTATGGAATATAAATTATTGGCAAACTACATATGAAGTAAAGAAAGGATCTTGACCATTCTTAAACAATAAAGAGCATAAGAAACACCCCATTGTCTTGTAAAGCTATTGGGATGCATTTCCATGCATAACAGAAGACATCTCCTACCAATCACTGTTAATAAGCAAGCCTTTATCTTCCACAAACAAAAGCTTTAGTGGTTACATATCTTCCAAAGACAGAGGTTAAATTGTTATGCTCTATATGCCAGCACGAACCATATACATGAGAAAAAGAATCATTTGACTGATGAGTACATCAGGGGCTGAGTATAACACGCATATCAGGAGCGGTGTTACAGTTTTTTACGTTTTGAAAGTAAAAACGTGGAATGGAAGCAAGACTGTTTAACCACTCCTTGAATCTTTCTTTCTACATCAGGAAGAAAAAGCAAAGCACTAAGCAGAACTATTGTTCAAATATCTGAGGCATAATTTAGCCAATATAAATCCTAACATCTTTGGTCAAAAGAAAGGCAGTTTCTGTCAGGAAAATTTCCCATAACCGATCAAAGATATAGTTTAACACAAGAATTGTCAAAGGAGACCAAGTTAAGCTGAATTGGTTAGGAACAAAATAGGACGAATCAAATTCAACCTGTCTAGTCTAGGGAATTCAATTATCATTGCCAATGTACCAAGCAAAAACACCACTTCCTATACATAAGGTGGGAAGTGGGAAGTGGGAAATGTATACATAAATGATACATTCATTACAGCGTACCTCGCATCATGTTAGGACCCCGTACCCATATCTCACCAAGCTGTCCAGGAGGGAGTGGCTTCAGTGTATCCACACTGACAATTTGAGCTTCCACTCCAGCAACAAGCATTCCAGCTGAGCCAGTATGCCGAATCCCCATCCTTGGATTCTCCACAGAAACAATCCCAGAAGTTTCAGTCATACCATAGCCCTGCAACCACAAAAACAACAAACAAGTGAGTAACACATTAATCACACATAATTAGCATATTTTATGATCAAAACCACTTAATGTCATAGTAAAAATATATGATAGAATAGTATCTCGGTTCAAAAGAGTAAACAAACAATAAATGCAAACAACAAATACAATGATTAATGAGAATGGAACCAAAAAATGGTCATAGGCTCTGTTTGGCAATGTCAAATTTTGAGCTTATTTCTCATGAGCTTATAGCTTATTTTGATAAGCTAATTTTTTCTTCCAATTATACCCCTATCATCTTACTTGAAAATATTAAATATTAATTAAGCATATATTTTTTACGTCATTTTATATCTATAAGCTAGTTCAACCGCTAATTTTCCAAACACTACAAATTCAATCAACTAGCTTATCCACGGTTAGCTATAAGCTAGTTTACCAGTTATAAACTATAAGTTCATCCGTTATAAGTTAACTTATCAACTATTCGTTATTTTTTGCCGAACAGAGCCTCCATACCTGAGAAACAACAGCATGAGGGAATCGCTTAGCACACTCTTCCATCAACTCTTTCCCAAGAGGAGCAGCACCAGAACCAATATATTTCAAAGAAGAAAGATTATACTTATCAACCAAACCATTTTTAGCAAGAGCAAGTATAATAGGAGGCACAACCCATAATCTCGTAACCCTAAATTTCTCAATAGTTTTCAAAACCACTTCAAATTCAAATCTCTTCAACGAAACCACAGTGTTACCTCTCACAAGCTGAGAAAACGTAATCACCGCAAGTCCAAAAACATGAAACATTGGAAGAACAACGAGATACACATCGTTTATATCTCCATTCAATTCATCATCCATCGAAATCATCGATGCAGAAGCGATGAAATTCCCGTGCGTGAGAATTACACCTTTGCTTACACCTGTCGTACCGGAGGAATACAAAAGCGCCGCCGTATCGCTCTGCTTCAAATCAATTTCCGGAAATTTAGTTTCCGATTCACCGAGTTTGATGAACGATTCTAAACTCGTAACATTCGGTGTCGGCGTCGTGCCGGAATTGAGAAAAACGGCGGGGACATTGAGGTGTTTGACTTTCTCCCATAATTCAGCGACTGTGATGATGAGCTTCGGATTTGAATCTTTTGCTTGTTTTGAGACTTCGATGGTGGTGTAAGTCGGATTGACGGTGGAGGCGACGGCGCCGATGGAAGCAACGGCGAGGAAGAAAACAGGGTAGAGATAACTATTTGGAGCAACGAATAAAACGACGTCGGTTTTTTTTATACCGATGTGGATTAAAGCATGTGCGAGTTTAATTGTTAGTGATTTTAATTGAGCGAAAGTTAGGGTTTGGTAAGAGTCGGCATCTATAAGAGCGGTTTTGTTTAGAGAAGAAGCGACTTTGTTGAATAAGTGTGTAACGAGAGAGAGGTTCGGGTTTTTTGGTAAGGTAAGGGAAGGTCTTAGAGACCTGTATATTCCATCCGAACCAAAACCTGATCTTTGCATTGGGAAATTTTTTATAAGATTTTAATCAGAAAAAATGGAAAGAAAAGAAATATTGAAGAAACAGAGAAATTTTTTGCAGTTTGTTTTGATGATGGTGTGTTGTGTCTGTTTATAAGATTATTTTTTAATCTGACATACTGAGGATGAGGTGGAGAAATTGAAGGATTTTTTGTTTTTATTTATCTATAAGAAAACATAAAAAGTTAAAGATAATTTTTTTTTGTCAGATATGACTTTTTCCTTTCTTAAATGGATGTTGACGGTTGACTTATAGACACACAGATACGAACATTGGACATAATATATACACTAACACGTTGATACCGATAATAATTTTATTATAATTATAAATGTCGATGTCGCATCATTATCTGACACTAACACATGTCCAATATTGGGATATGCTTGATCCAATAAGTGTCGTGTTTTATAGATTCAAAGTATTGTTTTTTATTTCCAGTAAAAAATATTTTTTTTTTTGAAAATTCTTGTATTTTTGTTATGAATTTGTTGAAATATCTTGATAGGTTTTCTATAATAAATAAATCTTATTTATTTAACTTTTTAAAATAATAATGAGATTCTAAACCCGAAAGAAAAATTAGACTGGAATTATTTGAGGGATCTACCCCAAAACATCGGACCTGGATTCCATGCAGTTGGTTTTTGGGTGCAGTCGCACAGTCGCCCTATTTATAGCCGTCCGATCAAGATCGGATGGTTATAATTTAAAAACTGAATTTTTTGACTGTATTTATTTAAACCGTCCGATCGTGATCGAACGGTTATAAAGCAACTGCACCTAATCCAAATCCCAAAACATCAGCTCATTGTGTGACTGCACTACACTCTATAATTGTACATTATTTATTTTAGCATATAGTTATACAATTTTTCTTATTAAACAATTTTATATACCATTAATATAGAAAATATATTTTTGAGCTTAGACCTTCAATGATATAACAAAAAATAAAAAAATATAGAAATGTACTCTCTCTAACCATTATGAGATACATCAATTATTTAATAAATTTTAAAATAAATATTTGCTTCTCATAGCGACCAAAGAGATTGTATTATATAAAAACAATATTCGACCTTCATAAAAAAAATTGAAATATTAAGAACTAAGTATAACACATAAGGAAAAAAAAATTATTTATAAATGTAATTTAAAAACTCGAATTAGAAGAAAAAGTAAAATTATAGTATTATGTTAGTAGATTTATTGTCATCACATTTTTTTTCTCTTAGAAGTACTTCCACATGTGTACTCTATTCATTCACTATTATAGATAAAAATTATTTTTTAGATTTATTGGAAATTCGATATATTATAGACCACATACATTAATTTTTTAGCTCATAATAGTGACTAAAGCTAGTAATATTTTCCTAGTGTAAAAATTTTGCACATAAATGGCGGTAGATATCTCATATCTCATAAATGCAGTTCATATTGTAAAAGAAGACTGGGAAAATCTTTGAATTGGGTGAAGAAGAAGGTTTGAGTTGGCGGGTATAGGTGGTGCAATACCATTTTTGTCAAGTTAAAGGTAGGCCATATAGTAACGACATAGATTTTGGTGCAAAATAGGTTCAAGTTCAGTGTAGAATGCATGTGAGCAAATTGGTCCTATTAATGAACAGGTTAAATTGGTGGTGTACTATGGAGTTGGACAAGAAAAGGGAGGGATACTATACTTGAAAGGGTCTGTATAATTTGGACCAGTAAATTAATTTGTCCATCTTGAACCAATCAATTTTTGTACATAGATTTATTATATTTATATTTCAACGGTTTGGATTTAAAGTTGGAAACTTGCAAGTGACTTTCTACTATTACATGAGCTTATGTGAACATGGGCATATGTGATTGTTGTCTTTTTTTTAAAACAAAAATTGTTGGGTGAGTCAAATGTTTAGATTAGCAATATTTATCCAGATAACTTTTTGTTGTTGTTGTCTTCTACCTACGACAACTTCAACTTTCATGGCAAACACCTTTTTTAGATAAATTTATTGATCTAAAAATTCTCTCAAATTGAAAGATGATTATAAAAATTGTTAGGGGGCTTCATTTTGTTACTGAATCACGAACAACAACCATGTAAAATTGTTGTGTCTCATTGGCCGTAATGAGAAAATGACTCAGGTCTTATGCGGGTCATTCTCGACCCAATTTATGCAAACGGGTGGTGAAGACAAATTTCTAGAGCAACACCCAAACAAACGGTTTATGCGAATGTGAATAAAAGTATGTTTATATAGATAACCACCACCCAACTTCACTTTCATCTTAATCATTGACTTGTTGAAAGTATTTTTTTTTTGAATATCACTTGTTGAAAGTTTTTATCAATTTGTGAATAATGAAATTTTTGGATTGTGAACTTTTACAAAATTCTTAAGAAATGAAAGTTTTGAAAATTTGGGGAAATTGAATAAGATTAAGGATTTAAATGGTTTGATTTTTCTGTTAATGTAATGAATTGATGAAGAACTTTGTGGTTGTTGTCGCTGCTGTACGTTGTTGTTGGCGTTGTAGCAAATAACAGTCTGCAAAGAAAGAAAAAAAAAACCATTCTACAAAAACATTATAGTTTAAGTTGCTGATACAGGATCTGATAATATTACTGAGATTTCAATCCATCAGCTTCAACACTTCTTTGAAAAAGATAGTTTTTTTCCTGATACAAGAAGCATATTGTTTTTTAAGAAAGAGAAAACAAAACCATTCTACAAATAAAATAATATTAATTGAGAATAATATTATGTTGCAATGTTTATAGTGGAAGGGAATCTTTTTAGAATCTTTTACAGGACCAAACCTGCAATACAAGGTCATTTCCATGGGTCCAAGTTGGACAAATACATGTTTTGGTCCATGCTAAACGGATCCTACTTGAAATATTTCAAAGGACCATTCCTTTAATTAGGATGGTGTCTTTATTGATGGTCCTGTTGTAATTATGTTTAGGACTGGTTTTGACTTGGGTTGGTGTCATGTTCTGAATTCTTTATTTCAGTAATGTCATTAATGTCATGTGGGTGGGGCGTATTGGATGATAGTGTTGGGAAAATAACCTGCATAGATAAAATAAAAGAACACAATCACAATACAAGAATATTTGTTTATCTAGTTCGATCAAAACAACCTAGTATAGGGGAGAAAACAACTTTCCGTTCCACTAAATTCAAAGAGTAACTTTACACAAGATTCACATAAGGGTTACAAGAATTAGTCTTCAAACCTAACTCTACCCTCATCCCGAATCTCTTCTCGTGGCCAAGAGACTCAATGATTTAGACTACCCAAAATGTATTCAATAAAAACAAATAAAATCTTGCAGAAACATATTTTAAGACTATCTTGACAAATCTCATTAATGTGAGATTTTTCAACATGTATATTTTCAACCAGTATCAACAATCTCCACCTTGATTGAAAATAATACAGAAGTTGCATCTTCCGCTTCCACTGTCTACACCGACAATCATTGTCTTCACCGACAATCGTAATTCTCATTGTCTACACCGACATATTAAATTATCATACTCCACCATAAAGAGTACACTACACTTGGAACTAAACCCTCCCAAGAATACTTATTGAAAGATTGTAGGTTTCATGAAAATAAAGAGGAAAGTAAGAAACAAAGTGGGGTGAAAAGGTCATGCAATGATGGAATCGATGGAGGAAAATTTTGTTTGGTAACAAATATTTGGACATGTAATTTGATCACACACATATAATTGAGAAAAAGTAGAAAGAAAAAATAATTAAATAATGTGTAATTTTAAAATTACATTATAATAGATGATGGTCTGATTCCTTTTCCATGAATGTATATCTCCGAATCTTTTATACTTATCTTAATTTGAGTGTTTGTAGTTGTGGATTTTAATTTAGATTTTATATTGAAGTATAACATCACTTTAAGGATAAGTATATTTTACAAGATTAAAATATAAATTTGCTAAATTTTGAAACGGGTTAGCAAATTAGAACAAGAACAGAGTGTTTTACAACGGCTTTCATTTGTGTTGCAGATTCAAGATTTTGTAGAAGGTCTTTCATGTTGGCTTGCGGAAGAACATAGCTCATGTTAGAGTACCAAGTGTAGGAATGAAAATGTGATTGGGTACTCATTGTGTTTGTGGGATTGGGAGTAATAGATTACCAAATTCAACAAGTTGATTCTATTGGCTTAGTCTAGGGGAATGAATCACATGCAATGCATGCCTTTTTCTCGACATTGTGTAATTGAACTAGAGATAGGTCAAGAAAGACTAGAGATGTGGTATATTTTGTAACACCCCAAAATTTAGAAATAGTTAGTTATGTAGAATATGGTTTATTTAGGTGTTTACGTACTAAGTAAATTATTTGATTAGTTAGAATTTATTTAATTTAGTAAGAACAAGAGAATTATTTGAAAATAGAATAATTAAGATATATTTTAGAATCATATTTTAGAGATATATTTTAGGAATATATCATGAAAATAAAAGATATGAATTTTCTTGGGGAATAAGGTGAGAGTTTTTAGGGAATTAAAATAGAAACAAATCTGTTTTGAATCTTGCTTGCTTTTAGGAAAAGAAAATCATAATCTTCCTCTATAAATAGATCTAAATAACTTAGAATTAGGATTACCACAATTTACAAACAAAAATTCGTGTAACTTTTATGATCAAATAGTGGAATTTGAGAGCAATACCAAAATACTCATAACTTTCTCATCCGAAGTCGGAATTCGATTTCGTTTGTTGCTGAACGACCGTAGGAGCAAGGGCACTATAGATATCCCAATTTAGATGGAGCACGTTTCTGCAAATTCGAGGTAAGGGGGGAGATTGTTCACGCATAGGGGTAGTGTTAACCATAAGAGTAGTCGAGGGGACCTTGCCCTCCTTCCCTTTTCCCTTTTTCTTTTCCCTTTTCTTTTGAATCTTTTGATTTTTCCATGAATGATTTTTTTAACTATACTCTATTTTTGGTGTGCAATTTCATATTTGATTATGTTATGAAATAGTAGTAGATATAAACTAATAAAAGAAAAAAAAGGGGATTAACTATATGTTTCGGTTTATGATTTACATGTTTAATTTGATTAATATGTGCTTTATGTTCGGTAGTGTTACTTGCAAATAATATAATGTCTATGACTTTCATACAAGTGACAATATCTACCCTTGTTTGTAATTGGAACACTTTCTAAAGTCTAACTAAAAACCTATAGCTTGTTGTTCTTTTTGTTAATACATGACTTAAGAGTGCGATTAGGTGTGATGTTAATAAAACTACGTTCGTTACATGTGTGTATGTCCAAAATATGTAGCTTTAGTGAAAATAAAATTATGCTTTTCGATGATGATGTATGTATGTATGCAGACATGGAATATGATATACCAATTTGCCTATGCTATGTGCTTTATTGTATAATAAAGAAAAGAATGTTGATTAGTAGTTTCTATAAAATAAGTTTATGTGGTGTCGAATTAATTGGTGTTGAGTTTAATTGGTGTCGAATTTAATTGGTGTTTTGGTGTCGAGTTTACTACGGCGTTGTTTAACGGTGTTGTTATTAATTGATGTTAATGGTGTTGATATAAAGGTGTAGTTGACGATGTTGCTTTTGAGTTTTCAATTCTAGTTGTTATTCATTTTGGTGTTGTTTGATTTATTGTTTGAGCATTTAATTGGTGTCGGAATATATGTACATGCATCCATACATGTGTCAGTCCTCGGTGTTGATAATTCGGTGTTGATAAATCGGTGTTGATAATTCGGTGTTGATTCGGTGTTGAGGAGTGTTTTCAGGAATATAATTCTGACCTCCGACCTTGGTACCACATGCATTTAGAGAGTCTAGATCGCATTGCATCCATTGTATAATTGGGTTGAATTTAAATTAATTGAGTTGCTATGTTTATGATGTTGTGTTTGCTTATGTGTTTGATCGTCCCAAAGGACGATATTTTGTGTTTTATGTTTTCCCTATTCTTGTGTGTTAATACACCGATGCTTGTGTGAATGTATTCTCACCCCTTGCTTTTTGTCTTGTCTGGCTTGGCCCTGCGATTGTGAAATCGCAGTATCTACAGGTTATCGAGTTCGAGATCGAGTCTAGGGAAGCCCGCTCTGATTGTGACACTTGGGAGGAAGTTCTAGAGTCTAGGATGTTTTGTTATTTTATTTTTAAACTTAATGTATTTTATTTGAAACGAATTTATTATGTCTCATCTTTATAATAATTTTTAAATAATTTTGATATTGAGTACAATTTTATAGTTATTTTATCCGCTGCGTGATGTCTATTAAAAGGAATTTTCGAAAAAGCATCTTGAAAATTAAATTATTATTAGTCTCGGGTTCGGGGCGTTACATATTTAGTACTAAGGATGCTTTTAGGCAAAAATGTTTAAAAGCATAACAAATAGTAATGCAATGGGTTCTTCATGGATACTTTAAGAAACACAGTTGAACTTCTCTATGATTTAACAAAAAAGAGAGAGGAAAATAAAGGTTTGCTACTTGCTTTCTTCTTTTAAATTCTATACTTAGTTTCTACAATTAATTTTACTTTTTTTTTTTTGGTGACATTATTAATAGCAAAAATTGGTTTTCTATTTTTAATTATTGATGGGGGCTTTTTCTTTTGTTGCTTATTTTAAGCCTTAGTATGAATTGATGTCCTTAAAATTAGCTTTTATTTAAATGGAAACTAAAATTACACAAGAACTAATTTAAATAAAAACTAAATTTATTCGAGACTATTGTTTACAATTTATATATTTTTCGCAGAATGGAAAAAAGCGGATAGATGCGCACTTAATATTTTGGTTTTATTTTTTGTAATGATAACATGTATATCTCAGTTAATAATGTAAGATAGTCCATTTAATAAAATGTCAACATTTTCATTTAATTGAAGGTTTCTATGTGACATAATTCGTTGATTTCTAAAAGACAACTATTCATAAAAAATTTAGAATAATCTTCAATATAAATTAGCTTAATAGAAAATACATGTTAAGTTGTTTACATATCACAAGCGCGCATACAGCTCAGTTGGCTGAGAGGTGAGCCCAGGATAAAGGAGGGCGCGGGTTCGAGCTGTAGTGGAGACATTTCCACCATTTTTCTGTTCTTTTAAATTCAGTTTATTTAAAAAAAATTAATTAATAATTAGTTTGACAAGGGGGCAAATGCAAAGAGTCAATATTTGGCAAGAGGCGAGTTACAAGAAAACTTTTTATAGGGGGAAAAGTAAAACACGCTCACATTACAGGGGTATCATTATTTTACCCAACAAAAAATTTATCAACTTAAAAGAATAAAAATGATGTTTAAGATAATTTATCACATATTTATATTTTCTATTGAAATTAGTAGTAACACGAGTGGCATTTGATATTGGCAGAAAGTTACAGGCTGTAGTAGTACTAGGGAGAAGAGTTTTTTAACATATAATCTGAGACTGATCAGTCAGCATAATATTTGTCTGTCTTCTCCCTAATGGTAAAATAAGACAAGAAAAGGGAGAAAGTTTTGATTTTGAGAGGTGCAATGCAACCACTCCCGAGACACCAATCAATCAATGAATATGTCAGGTTCAAAACTAAGGAAATGAACCTCTTCAACCTTTTTTCAGAATCAAAATTGCAGAAATCATTAGTCAATATTCTTATATGAGAGAGCTTGAAGTTGACATTATATTAAGAGTAATGTTCGAATGGAGAAATCATCAGATAAAGATCAATCTCACTTTTTTCTTCATAAGCAAGCAAAAAAGATATTATTAAAAGGAGTACAAGGGTATTCCAACCCATGTACAATGAGAGAGGTTCGAACTCAGCATCATACGTGACATATGGAGAAGATTTCTCTCGGAGAATCTACACATGACATATAAAGTTAATTTCTTGCTTTCAACAGATTTTTTTTCATACTTATATATGGATCAGAAATAGAAGCTTCTGACTACATACTTAAGAAATTAAGATTCTTACCGGTACCACTTAGATCAATTCATTATTGGTCAAATATATTACATTATTAGAGCATAAAAGTAATTAACGGTGTTTTATTAATGTTTTACCAGTGTGAGAATTTATGAATGATCTATTAATATCTATATGATATAAACTTTCAATTCAACGATAAATTTTATAAAATTCGTATTCGTTATGATGTTATTTACGATATGGTTAGACAAATCCCGACTTAATAGAGTTCTCACCCTAAAATATAATTTCTCTTTTCCATACAACAATGATTATTTTTTTTAATTTATGTAAAATTTTCAAAGTGACTTACATTTTGATACGGAGGGAGTACTAATTAATAATTTATTTATATATGTTTGTATAATTTAAGCCACAAATATTTCAAAAAATTTAGATTAGATGACCAAAATCTCTTTTAATTCTACTAAAATCTACGGTTTAAATATAAACTCGAGTAAGAAATAATGTTAAAATTTTGAAAAGAACTTACTATTTATTAATTTAACAAAATTAAAAAAATTAATTTTTACAGTTGCGCATATATTAGCTGACATATATAAAAAAAAAACCACAAATAAGCTCGATGGCTTTTGCCTTTTGTGGTTGGGAGGATAATTAAATTAAAAAACAAAAACTTGTGCAATATGACTAAGATTGTGCTAAATAATTGAAGTTACAGCTTGAATTCCCAAACTTCCACGCAAAACAACAAAAATTGTCCACCATCACACTCTTTAATTTCTTTTCAATTTTTTTTAGAGTCATGGTTGCTTTTTTGTTTGTTAATTAATGTCAAGATCGTTCATTCAATTTCATTTCATGGTAAACAAGCTCCCATTGACTTCTGATTAAAACAAGATTGCCTGCCTTTCAGACAAATATACATCCAATCTAGTACAGAAGTCGGGATATTGACTCAATACTTATCAAAATGGTGACATGGAAGTTTGAGTATAACACAAGTTCGAAAATTTTCATAACATGTACAGTATAGAAAACGCATGCCGTAGAAGTTAACACAATTTTTACGCTGTTTTGAATCACAGCCGTCCAATTTAAATCGTACGATCGAAATTGTTTTAAATGATTATATGATAGAATTAATCAGAACCGTTGGATCTTCAATTAGTGGTTCAGATCTAAAACAGTGTAATTTTTTATAGCACCAAACCTTAATCTTACGGTATATGTTATTTTGAGAGAAACATATTAAAAAAAAATACACTAAGTAATATTTTAAATATTTTCGTCTCACAATTAAAATAAGGATTAATAAATGAAAAACCTCGATAATCAAAATTCCAAATACCTAGTCTACATTTTTTTGAACTTATACTATCGATAAACTGAAATAGTCTAATTAATATCAACTTTAGATAATCGGATTTAAAATGTGTGGTCTATATTGTTTATATCAACTTTATTATTGTATTAATCTGAATCGTTCAATCTACGATTAACAACTATAATTCAAAGCTGTGTGAAAATTGTGTGTTTTTTTACAGCAGATATTTTAATACTAATCAATTAAAATACTAATCGATAAAATACTAATCAATTATAAAAAACAAAACAAAAAAATACTAATCAATTATAAGATGTCAACTACATCAAATCATCCTAATAGTATATTTTAATAAATATTAAATTGTAAAATATACAAAAATAATTAGGAATAATATTGCAACATATTGGTACATATAAATTTAGCTTAATATACTAGCTAGTACTAAATTTCTCAAAGTTAAAGTAATAAGCTGGTTGGGATGCACTTGTATTAAATTGCCAATATACTTATAAAAATCTAACATCAAGGTTAACATTATAAACTTAATTAGTTGCTAAAAGCACTCTACACAATACAAAAGAAAGTTATACCATACCATGATGTACTATCAAAATATGACATGTCTAGCTAATATTAATTAATTTCTTCCAAAGAACACAGAATTCCATAATAATAATAATAATTAGCTTAAAATCTTATCTGAATCTTCAACTTTTCACTGAACATATCTTTGTGATTTTACTTCCAAGTCAGTAGTAGTACATAGTCTTCTCCTCCTTCCTCTTGTTTTCATCAACACTCAAGTAATTATTACCATTATTACTACTAATCAATTGCTTAATATACTCAAGATCATAATCCAAAGCTGTTGTAATTTCCTTTTGATATTGACCAAAGCATAAATTCACCTTTTCATTTTCCCAATGGTTAACATCAACAAGATATTCTCCTACACTTCCATCACTTCCATGACTAAGATTGATCAACTTGTTATTATGACTACTTTGCATGAAATTTTGAAATCCTCCCATAATTATTTCTTCTTGTTTTCCAAGACTTCCATCAGATGAACTGCAACAACTTCCCTCACTTCCAAACATGACAACACTTTCACCAATAGAATTATTATATTGCATGGAAGTGTTTGTACTAAAACCATTGAACAAAGACTCTTGGTTATGGTAAAAAGGGTTAGAGATTGAACTTATTGTGTTGCAACAACTACTTGATGATGAAGGAAGTGAAATTTGTTCAATGTTTGTAATGAAAGATGTGTTTGGTTGATTGTAATATGAGGTGCAATGAGAAGGTAATGTAGAAGAAATTTGTTGATAAGGTAGAATTGTGTTATGATGAGATTGTGGAAGTAAATTCATTAGTTTCTTCTTTAGTTTTGTGTTCCAATAGTTTTTTATATCATTATCAGTTCTTCCAGGTAATTGTGAAGCTATAATTGACCACCTACAACAATAATATCATGAAAAAAGACAAATAAATAATAAATAAATAAATGTAATTTTCATTAACCAAACTTATATAAGTGGATGGTGATGTTAGATCTAACTTTAAATCCAATGTGGAATAATAAAAGCCATGTATGTTTGGTATCACAAATAGTTTGCTCAAATCACAATAACACTGTGATTTTGTTGAAACTCTAATCGTTCAGTGTAATTTTGTCAATACGAATACAAACTTGCACAAAATAGAGGTAGGTTATAGATGAGGTTATTATTAAAATGGAAACTTTTGTTTTGTTTTAATTTGTTTAGATTTCATGATAAATAGTTGAAGCAAAAGAAGGAGAAAAGAAAATGTAAATGGCAATATTCTAAATTAATTTTTTTGAATTGGCTAAATTTTATTAATAATATTCCGGATCTGGATAGTTGATTTCAAAATAGATTTTTAGACAAAAAGAGAAAAAAAATTGTATGAGGTACAAGTACTACTAGTGAGTTTTTTTATATATAGTGTTACTGTTTTAGTATATATAATAAGTGATTATACAATACCTGCTTCCAATATTAGCATAAAGAGTGCAAATGATTCTGTCTTCTTCATCTGAAAATTCTCCATGCTTAATATTTGGCCTAAGATAGTTAAGCCATCTTAATCTGCAACTTTTTCCACATCTCCTTAAACCTAAAAAAAGTAAAGTTATATATATGAGATTTGATATGTTTACAAGTTGAAGCATTTTTCATGGAAATATGATGAATGATGTGATGTTATATATTCTTACCAGCTTTTTGAGGAAGAGAAATCCAATTTCCACCAGTCCCATTTTTTTCAATATAATCTTTGAGCTTTGAATCTTCTTCTGGTGACCATGGTCCTTTCTTCACATTTGCTTTGTCACAACAAGGAGCTCTTCCCATTTTTCTTTTTCTCTTTCTCTCTCTCTGATATCTCTCTTCTTCTAATACCTTTGATGGTTTTCTCTTTGTGGGGACTGATTGTGTTTTATAATAAAGAGAAACCCTGTTTTTAAATAGTTAATAAAATGTTATTTTATTATAAGCATTTTAGTCAGAGAAGAACAAGAATAAAACATGCAAAACTCAAAGGAAGAAAGTGTGGATATATAGTTTATTTTATTTTAATTAATTTGCCTCTTTTTTTTATGTTGACTCATCTCTCTAAGAGGGATTTGGATTTGATGTAGTTAGCAATCTACACAACTTTATGATTGAGGTTAAATGGTATATATTTTAAAAATAAAAATATTCTACTTTTTCAAATCACAATTTGAAGGTAACCGATAAAATAAAAATAAAATTTGAATTGAAATATAGACCGTTTAATCTTAATACAACGATAATTAAAATTTTATTGTCTCCGAAAAAGTTTCGACAGTCGGATAATTAGTGGCAATATTTTTTTGAAGAGGCAAAAAAAAATAATATATATATATATATATATATATATATATACTAATCAAAATAATATTTTCAGCACAAGACATATTAAAAAGACTACAAAATTTACAAAATGTCAATACATAAGAAAATTAAACAATGCCCAATATTGAAAGTGCTATTTCATAGTTTTTAAATTAATTGAAATTTGACCATTTTTTAATTGGTAAAAAGGGTCATCCTTATTGTGCCAAAAAAAGGGTAATGCTTACAAACATTTCTTATAGAACCAAAAAAACATAATTATATTGAAAAGAGTGTTTTTTAGATTTTTAACAAGTATTTTAAGGATATTTGTTAGCAAAAGAAAATGACTTAAACATTATTTTCGTCCCTATAAGTTCATAAATTTTTGGTTTTAGTCCCTGTATTTTTTTTGTGGCAAATTAGTCCCTGCATGTGTAAATCTTTTTTATTTTAGTCTTTATAGCTAAAATTTGCAGAAAAATTTGTTGCTTTCATATGGATTTTTCTACGGATTTTAGTTTTAAGAGACTAAAATTAAAAGATTTGAACATACAGAAACTAATTTGCAACAAAAAAAATACAGGACTAAAACAAAAAAATCATGAAGTTACAAGAATAAAAATAATGATTAAGCCAAAGAAAATATTCAAAGTTTGTTGTAAAGAAAGAAACATATATACTATACCAAGAACGTATTGTAATTGTAGTGTTGATGATGGTTACAGCTACCAAAATTGTGACTCAAATCCGAACACACAGACCAAAATGGATGATTGGCCTGGTTTTCTTCAGTATAGTGGGGTTTAATTATTATTTTAATCACAAGAATTTATTAATTAAAAGCATTGACACTCTGCAAAAGTAGAACATTAATATATTTGTGGAAAGACTAAAGACATAGAGAAAAAATTGGAAAGTAGCACGCAATTAGTGATTAAAATACTTCAAGTATATCTAACTGAAGGACATGTATAATATATATCATTAGGGTGCACTTTAACATTCATGAAAATCATGAAATTATGGAGCATTATTTTTCAGATCTCTTTTGATAATTTAAGAGTATTTATCCAAAAACTAACTAAAATAAATAATGTGATAGTGATACTTACAATATATACTTACAACTTGTTGAATGTTGTGTTGTTGGATTTTGTTTGAAGTCTCACATTACTTAGATTTTTGAGCTATTCAATGTATAGATATGTTAAGTCAATTTTACTCTATATATAAATTAGCTTTTAGAGTTGAAATCCAAACATATTTAATACAACTAACTAGTAACCAACTTATATTTCGCATGTATATGACTTTTTTTTATTGGTTGTTGAATAAATATTTCTAATTTTTTAATGTAAAAAATAAATACTTCTAAATTATTGAGATTGAGAGTACATATTTTTTTTATATTGTCATGAAATAATTGTGCAAAAGCAGGTCATGTATCTTTTGTGACTGCATACGAAGACGTCCATAAACGTTACGATTAAAATATCAAAGGTGTGATTCATACATGTATATAGTAACATTTTTTAATTAGTTAATATTTTTTAAATATAAATTAATTTTCTTTGATTCAATATTTTTTTTTCTTTCTTTGGGTTTTACCCTCTCTTTTTGTACAAAAAAATAAAATAGATAGGTCTACACTGTAGGAGATTTAAGCTCCTTAAATAGATAGTCAAGAATTTCATCATTGACTAATGCATATAAAAAAAATTATACTATATATTTTATAAGAAATAATTTACCTTATATATTTTTTTCTAAGCTTAGTTACCATTAAACTGGGCAATGAAAATTTGATATTTATATCATGATAAACTATAAATTATAATAAGAAAAATATATTACAGGCCTAAATTCAACGTTGTACGATTATATATGTTTCAACACATGATGAGAATTATTCATCATTGCCTTTCATCTCTACGGATGAGATTCTTTGCCCATAAATTCATCCGATCAGGTGTTTGGATTGACTAATCAATGTAGCTAGGTATAATATGATGCATCATGTAAATACTTATATTACATACATTGTGAAATTTAAATCACTTACTACGCTATAGTAACACTCACATATACTAATAACATTCTTGCTAGGGAGCCTCATGTTGCTTGGAGATGGAGACAAATTAATATATATAAGAATAGGGACCTAAGCTCTATTTGAAAAGGACTGATTCAATAGTTCTTAGATATGGTGGTCATTTACCTAAATGAATATGTACCCTACTTATTTATTTATGGTAGTGTTTCTCAACAATTGTTAGATAATCATTTGTCTAAATCCATGAAGACAAAACTAAGCAAAATTAAGGCAAGGAGTAAAAACTTTTGGACATTGCGTGCAAAAATAACCGGAGGGTATTCATGTATCATCCATTCGTCAATTAATTATTTTATGACATCAATTACAATAAACAAAAAATAATTTGAATGGTTTTGATTATACTGCAGGAAAATTTAATAGGAGAGGATCTCCTCTAATTATTTGGACTTTGGATTGAGATAAAAAAGTGAAAGGAAAGTAAATAAGTGTAAAAAAAATAAAAAATGAAATTGAATGAAAACAAAAGAGATATGATTTATTGGTTTTTTAGTTGAAGTGAAAGTAGGAGAAAATACTAAGTAAAGCTTTCTTTTCCATTGTTTTCGGTTATGTATGTAGAAAGTGAGCGGAGAGAAAATACTAAGAATGTTATGTGACAAAATGTGAGGAGGATTGATAACCAATGATAGAAAATGTTAAATTTTGTTTCAAAAAATTTAACCCAGTTGGTAGAAACATTATGAATCTCAGATATTCTATTTATTTAATTTAAAGGTGAAATTTATAATCATTAAGTTATTTGACTAAAAAAATGTTAAACTCTTCAACAAATCATCCACTTACATATATATTTAATAGATACAGTGAAAACTTCGTATAAAAATATATTAAAAAACAATATTTTAAAAAATAAAATTGGTAAACACATCAAAATTTTGTCTTTTGTTATCTTTCCATAGAGGATTACAAAATTGTGGCACCCACCCTACTTTTTGAAATTTTTTATAAATATATACAAACAAACAAAACCAATACAAATAGTAACTATTATGAAAAAAAAATTGATTTTTTTTTTTTGAAAAAAACAATTATGTAGAGAGGGAAAAAAATTTAATTATCAACTAAACGTAGAGAGGGAAAAAAGAAATCCATCTTTAATTTCGTGGACTAAATTAATTATGTCTAATCTCAATAGTCAATCTCATTGACACTAAGCAGTGTTTCATTTAGTAGTACTAAAATCAAAATCAAATTTCCCTTCAAAAGTATATACTACTACTATAGATCAATATATTATATTATAGATTAGCTAGGGTACTAGCTAGCTATAGTTCGACATTTACATAGTGAAATGAATGAAGACAACAAAAGTCATGTTCCTAAAAAAATAATATATAGTGTGGCAGCCATAAAATAAACTTTATAAATATTAATTAATTAATTAATTGAATTAGTAAAACTAATCTTCGTCGGTAGGCAGGGATCTAGGAAGATATAGTTTAGAGTCCACCCTTTTTTTGTAATTAGTGATATACTACCTCCGTCCCATTTTATTAGAGCTCTTTTGATTAAATAACACTATTCACTTATCATGTTTTGACCATACTTTTTTAATAATATATAGATATAAATATAAGTATATAAGATCTTGTTTGATTTGTTTTGATGAGTATTTTCAAAATATCCAATTTTTATAATTTTTACTAATAGAGAATTAAAGATATTAGTGATCAAAATTGTGCATCGGCATACGTGCAGTAATCAAATCAGTTCTAATATTTTGGGACAGAGGTAGCATATAATGCCTGCATATTTGTTCTCATAACTTTATGCCACTGTATATAGTGCTTAATACAGTAACACTATATAACCATTTGACCACTGTATCTGACAATTATAATGCCATCATTTTTTTCCATATGAAAGTAACATTTCACCATCCAAATTTAATCATATATGTCACATATCATCAAGTCTTTTTATTTTTCTAAATTTGCTATTTTGCAAATATAAGTAAACTCAAAATTTAATTCATATTAACATTATTAAAAAATTATTGAAAAAAAGGACGGTCATGAAATGTGTATATAATAATAAAATAATTCTGGAAAAAATATAGCTAAGTCTAAGAATTTAGCTGGGCTAAGAATTAGACTAAATCGTTCTCTTGCTTGTGTAACCAAAATATTTTTCAGTAGTACTTGATATAATGTGATGTTGTATAAAGTTGTGACAAGCAGTTCAAAAGCAGAAGCATGTCAATCTAGTTGCAGGCTATGAAGCCCCGATACGCGACACGATACGAATACGATACGATACCGATACGCCGATACGTGAAAATATTAAAAAATTCATATCCGATACTGGCGCGATACGTTATTTAAAAATTAATTTAAAAATTAAATATATAAATGCACAATATATAAACATGACTAAAATAAATAATATTAATAATGATAATTGTTTTTTAAAGACAAAAAAATTATTATTATTATTATTATAAACGTCAATAGTTCATTGTATAAGGAGTACAAACAAGCCAATAAGCTTGCACGAGAGCAAAACAGTTTGAGGCTCAACATACGAGGGCTCCTCAGTCATAACTAAAGACATATAATAGCTCAAAAAACATATAATAGTCATGACATCAAGCCTCTTTAACAAGCTCATCTTGTAGCAATAGCAGACAATTATATAGGTCCTGCAGCTGACCAATTAAAAACATAAAGCATCCATTCTTATACTAGAATTTTGGGACAAACCCAAATACTTAACAACCTATTATATAGTGGGACACTATAGTGACTTTAGAACAGTGACATAGACAAAAAATACTAATTATAATAAATTAACATCATTAATATTAAGTTAAGTATTTGTGTCTCATTAATATTGTCCTAAAAAATAATGATCACCAGTACATTTTAAGTTATACATAGTATTATACAAAAAGAACATCATTAGTACTATCCCAAAAAACATCACTAGTACTATCCAAAAAAAGACATAGTTAGTTACCCGTGTAAAAACATAATAGTTTGACATTCACTAGGAATCACGGATTGTATAGGATATTATTTTTTATTTAAAAATAAAGATTTAACCGATACTTTTCCGATACGAGTATCGGAAAGTATCGGACGCGTATCGGATATTATTATTTTATTTAAAAATAAAGATTTAACCGATACTCTTCCGATACGAGTATCGGGACGTATCGGACGAGTATCGGTATCGAGGACGTATCAGACACGATACTTCACTATTTTTAGAGTATCGGGGTTTCATAGGTTGCAGGATATAAAGACATGATAGAGTAAATATAGATTAATATTAGCTCTTGATGAATATGGTAGTATAAGAAAGAATGAACCATATTCCATCGTATTGAATGCATATACAAAAAATTGGAATAGTCAAATATCTTATCTTTTTTATTGACCGAAAATATATCTTATTTTTATTATTTTTTTGACTTTTTATTTTATTTTTATTGTTGTCAAATTGGAATAGTCAAATTTATATATACATGTAGAGAATATAAAATGATTGACTTATCAAAATTTTGAAATTTAAACAATTTTTTTTAACAAGCCAAAATGAGATATATTAATAAAAAGTAAAAACAGTCTCATCATTACAAGATGTACCGAGGTAGACTATAACGGTTTACAATGAGTTAAAGAGAGGGAATCATAAACAAATCATACAAGGCCAAAACAAAGCAAGAAATTAGACCATCAGCTATGGTAGTTTGAAGTTAAAGTAACACTCGTCGTGTTCAACCACCTATAGGAAAAAAGCTTGATCTTGTCCAATAATTAATGAGAAGTGCTCGTTGAGCCTCTGAACAATCTATGATTTTTTTCCGTCCACACAACCCAAACAGAGTCAATCCAAATGAGTTGCAAAAAAATTGGCTCGCTCGAGATCCAACTGCTGAATATGTAAAATGATCACGTAAAGTAGTGGTATCCACCGATGAAATGTCAATCCACAAACAGACTAATGCCCAAAGAGAACCAAAAGTACTACAGGAGATGAATAAGTGTTGGGATGACTCGGTCGCTCCGCATCCAAAAACGCAAAAGTAAACTGCAGACCAGATTTACTTTTATAGGTAACCTGTCCCCAATAATCGCCATACGAACATGGAAACCTTCAAGAGAACCTAAGGATGCCAAATGAGATTTTCCGCATCATCCATATTCTATAGTAGCCAAAACATGAGAAGTCAAGTGTTGTTATACTCCCCAGACAATATAGCTTTTATCAGGGTCTGACTGCCGCCTATCTAAACAAAATTATTGATGTAGTGTTCTAAGCTAGATACATACTTGTTTCATTTCCGGTTTAAAAAAAAAATACTTGTTTCATTTCTTATATTTTTTTTCCCCTTTTCAAATTGTCTTCATAAATTGTATTCATAAATGCATGGGATTATTTGGTCAAGAGTTAAGGTTATAGGGTACCAACAATTATTGATATATATTGGATTCATTTTATGGTTTTTATCAGTAGTTTAATCTGATTTTGGATCAATTCTGAAATATTGATTCACTTTAAAATATTTAAACAAGTGGTTACGAATTTAATCAATAACTTTTGCAAATTGATAAAATTCAATTGAATAAAAAAATTATCTTGCTGTATAGTTTACCATACATATTTCATGATGGTGAAATTACTTTACCCAAAAAATAAAATTAGTCCATATTTTATGATGGTGAAAATTTTGTAGTTATAGTGTTTTTTTTTCAATTACGATAAAAAAAAATTAGTTACATTATGGTACCAAAACTTTATTTTATTTTGTACCTATAAACTTAGGCTCCGTTTGACCCGACTTTTTTTCTACTTTTTTTCTTCTCTTTAAAAATAGTAAAGAAGGAAAAAATAGTGTTCGACTTCACTTTTCTTTATTTTTTACTTCTTTACTTTATTTCTCTAATACTTTTAAGGAGAAATAGTATCAAATATAATTTTATACTTCTTTATTTCGTTTAAGCTAAAATAAAAAGTAAAAAATAAACCGGGTCAAATGGACCTTTCAGTTTGTATAGAATCTCACTTATTTAGTTTAAAGATAAAATTTATAGTCACTGCCAATATATTATTTGGTTCAATTTTCTTTGGTTACAAATATTTTATTTTATTGTTGATATATAGTGGCTTGTGTATTGTGTTCCCCATTTGTGTATTGTCCACGAGTAATGAAATGAGGGACCCCTAAATCCCGATTTTGTGATATATGCAATTGTAGATTGACAAGATACTTTTTTTACGAATTATTAGGCACTGATTATTTTTTATATAGATATTTCAAAAGAAAAAGAGGATCATCTTGTTCATGTACGAGTACTATATATTTATGTCTAAGTTTATCTGTCAAAGCAAAATGTCACTAAAAAAATACAAAAGAATTGAAAAAACATATGGGCCAACGTCTCCAAAGACCAAATGTATCAATCATTAATTAAAAAGTAGCTAATCATGCATTTCACGATATTCACAAAAAAAAAAACTTAATTAAATTGATTAATTAATAAGTTACTGGTGTCATGTTGACTTCCAATTAGGAGATGTTGCTCTCACTTTCCGGACAGCTTGGCAAACTAAGTCGGTTTTTTTTTTTTAACATGAGTGTAAGAGCTTGTTTGGTTCAACCGATAAGGGGAGGAAAGATGTGGGGAACAATTTTTAAAGAGGGGAATATTAAAATTACCCTCATTTTTTATTAAAATTATAAATTATCATTGTTGGAATATTAAAATTCAAGGTTTTATTTTTTTTATAAAAAAATTTAAGTTTTCTACTCATTAGATTTTTTTTTGTTATATATCCATTAGATTTTCTTTTTTGACGTAATATATCCATTATAATTTAATCCTTACTTTGAATTTATAAGGTTAAGGGTAAAAAACTAAATTACTTCTCCCCTTCCCCCCCTTTCCCCTCGTTAAAAAGTTGAACCAAACATAAAAATTTAAAATATCACCCCCCTCCAAAACTCCCGAACCACACAGACCTAATACAAATAGATTTTCTTAAAGGTGTCTATTTTTATCTGGAAGCTATTGAGAGACAAGTTGCCAACAAAATCAAATTTGGTGACTCGTGGTATCGTCATTCTAGAGACTCAAACTTGCGTGGCCGGATGCAAAGACATGAAGTCAGCTCAGCACTTATTTATTTCATGCAACATTTTTGGCTCTATTTGGTCGTTATGTTAGGGCGTGGACTGGCTTGTGATCAGTGGATCCTCCAAATCTGGATGATCATTTTCTTCAGTTTACTTTTTCATCTTATGGTCTTAGAGCACGCGTTAGGATTTCAAATTAAGGGGGACCATGTATATTAATGTATATTTAGTAAAAAAATTAAATATGCAATATATACAAAAAAAAAAAAAATAATTATTATTTTATATTTTTGGTGGATAGACGAAATGACAAAATCATTATAAATTCACATATATAAGTGGAAGAGTCGAGGTTCGAAACATCCAACCTAATAATTTTGAATTTTTTTTTATGAGTTGAACAATAACTTGTGGACACTATTTTCTAATATTTACGTAAAATAGAATAAATATATATATATATATATATATATTACGAGGTACTAAGCAGCAAAGGTAAAGAGGTTCACATCTATTATTAGTAGATACCTTTAAGAAAAAATGTAACAAAATCCTTTATATTTTAGTTTAGAAAAAAAAAAAGTAGTAATCTTTTTTACAAACAACATCGAGACCTCACGAACTATATAAAAACCATGTAAACAAAAACTTATTGGATTGTGTAACTATAGGATAAAACTTAATATTGTTATTACTATGTATTTTATTATGATTTGAAAAGTCAAAGAAATTAAATCAACTTCATAGCATACATAATAGGCTTAAATATCATTTTCATTCCTATAAGTTCGTGTTTTTTTAGTTTTAGTTCATGTATCTTTTTTTTTTGCAAATTAATCGCTGTATGTTCATATTTTTTGGTTTTAGTCACTTAAAACTACAATTGGGGGATTGTGACCACCGTGTGTCACCCCACTCCCTCTGCCCCTAGCTCCTTCCTTCAGGTTATCTGGCTCTTATTTGTCCGGGTTATTCGGAACGAAAGAAATCAACGATTTTCAAAAACTCAGAACAGTCATTACCTCAGTTGCTGGACAAGGTCAAACTTTATTCGTACTGATAGTTGAAGACAACAAATATCAATTTAGTCTCTAACTACCATGGTCGAAGCCGCTTACTTGTTTTGGACATAGTGTAACTTTGTTCTCACTATTGTTTTTACACTTATTGTATCTGTAAACTCTGATAGTCTCTTTTGACACACACCTTTAAAATTGAATAAATGGATCTACTAGGGTTTGAATCAGGATCATGTCCCTATCAACTGAACTATGACATTAGAGATATCTTTATATCATTTGATATTAGTGTATTTTTTTTTAAAGAGTCTAAAGACAAAATTTTCATATAAATAAAATGATGATGATGAATGAGAAATTAAAGATCGAACATGAACCTTAATTTTCTTTTAGTGGACTCTAATTTATTATTTTGGTCGTATAAAAAGGAGCCATATCATATCAATATTACTAAATATTTAAATAATAAAATATAGACAAAATTACATAATTGATCATTTATCTTATTTTTTTTGTAACACTTTGTTCATTTATCTTTTATTTGTAACATTTTGGTCATTTATCTTATTTTTTGTAACATTCTAGTATTTTATCTTTTATTTATAACACTTTGATCCTTTAAAGAAGATGAAGATATGAAAACATTGATGAAGATGATGAAGATATTCATCCAAATTATGAGTTTTATTTAATTTTAATAAAAATGTATCCTAAAAAATAAAATTCGGTATTTTTTTAATAAAAAATAAAATGAGAAAAATGGTTTATATGTGAATGTTATAAAAGATAAATGAACAAAGTGTTATAAATAAAAGATAAAAGACCATAGTGTTACAAATAAATAAGATAAATGACTAAATTATTACAAACAAAAGATAAATGATCAAAGTGTTATAAAAAAATAAGATAAAAGACCAATTGTATAATTTTGGCTAAAATATAATTACACATTTGCGTCAAATTATTCCAATGAACATAAATATATTTTAAATTGAAGAAGCTATGCAAAAAAAAAACAACAATGAAATGACAAATGAATCACACCAAAACAAATATAAAACGTAAATATGAAATCTACTAGTAGTAGTTACAAAATGTCAACGGTAGGAAAAATTGAAGAGAAAGTCAAAAAGTCCTTAAATTATTTAAGATTAATACATAGTTGTTCAACTTTTTTTTTAAGAGGTAAAAAGAGAATGTATATATTAATCAAATAGTTTTTTCAGCATAAGATGTGACAAAAAAACCAAAAAAAGTTACGTACAAAGTATAAAAAAGCGGACAATATATGAATAACTAAGCAATGCTCAAATAAGTAAACAAGCACAACCACCAACTATAATAGTTTTAAACTAGAGTAGTGTTAGTTGTCTTTAACCACCGATAGGAATAGAGTTTAACCTTGTCCAACACCTGAGTAAGCTATTTTTCTGAGTTAAACATATATGATCCAAATAAGTTGCAGGAAAGATCGCCACCCTCTATGACCGCTTAATGAGTAGGTAACCGAAAAAAATGATCCGATAGATTCTGAGAGTCGTCCTTCGAGAAACAATCCAATATGAACAAGTGATAAGCTGATTGAATGCCACTACATCCGGACACGCATAAATGAGATTCATGAGTGATAATGTCTCAATTCACCAGATTTGTTTTTGTTGGTAATCTGTCTCGCAAGAGTCGCCATGCAAAAATAGATACCTTCAGGGGGATCTGTCTGCACCTAAAGTGACAGGCTGCTGAGTAGTCAATAACTGATATGCATCGTTCACAGAGTAACCACGGTCAGGGTCAGGCCGCCACAACCATGTATCAAAACACCAAGCCTGCAAAATGATACCGTGAAGTAAATCATGACACTCCCTTAGCATCTCTTCTCCTCTCACGCCCACAACTGTCGCCGCGACACCCACGCCTCCCCCGACCTCCCACCCTAAAGTGGACATCTCGGCCATCAAACTCGATCTACGCTCCAACAGATCATAAAGACACCTAAATCTCTCACTCAAGGGAATTCCGCCCAACCAGGGGTCAGTTCAACTTTTAATTAAAGAATTAAGACAAATTTTTTATATTTAAATATATAGAAATACGATCACGGGAACGTTAACTCAATTGATAGAAACAATATATTTTAAATATGTAATTCAAACTTCAAATATTTTACTTATTCATCTTAAGCTAAAATTTAGATTTACTTAAGGTAAAATTTTAGTCACTAAACTATTTGAAAAAAATATATCGAAATACATTTTTTTTTAAATATTTAAGATTATATATTAAGTCAATTTATATAAGTACATATATAGAATAATAGAACTATCAATGATTATTACACTTCCAATCAATAAAAATTTGATACATTATAAATATATATTTAACTTAACTATACTCTTTGAAAATTGTCAGATAAAATTATTTTAATTAGTTAATGTCGTTTTAAAATTAAATTTATATTAATTCTTTATCTTAGTCTTAGTAAAGATCCGTTAATCTAAACTGAGATTTATTGTAGAAAAAAAGAAAAGAAAAGGAAAACACTTTAAAAAGAGAAGAAGAAGCTAAACTGAGGTTGAGGGACAGAGATATCTTTGTCCTGACTCATGTGGCTGTGGTCCGTACAATACGAACTTCCCCCGCACGTGCATGCAGGCGTTTATCGACGGCAATGTGCTAGTGATTTTTTTTATCTATACTAATTAATATATAAAATGGATACAAATTTTTGGGATGACTTTTTTATTACGACGGTATCATGTTTTATGTATTCTAATAACATGATTTTAAATGTTTATAGTAAATAAAATCTAGCTAGGAAAAATTAAACTCACTAAAAATCAAAACCAAATTCTTCTAAAAAATTCGTTTTAAGATAAATTTAGGTTTAATTGTAGTTTTGGTTCCCTTATTTTTATAATTTTGCAAATTTGGTCCTCTTATCATAATTTTTAACTATAAAATGGCAATGTGATATGTTTTAGATGACGTGGCATATGATTTGATGATATGAAAATATCAACATCGATAAAATTATAAAAAAAATTATTCCTGAAGTTAATTTAAAACATATTGTATCACCATATTGTAAATAAAATATTTGTTGGATGGATCAAAACTGTCAAATTTTAAAATAGGTTGACCAATTCTATAAATCGGTAAAAATAAGAAACCAAAACTACAATTTATAAGCTATCAATTTTTAGACACTTAACCCCAATCACTTGGTTATACCCTTAAGTTTAATATTATTTGGGATTGGGAAGTGTATATTTAGGAATATGTGATATATGCATATATATATATATATATATATATATATATATATATATCAGAGGAAGACTTGTTTGGGTATAAAATTTAGGCACATACACAAATAAATAAATTAAAAGAAAAAGTAAAATTGTCACATCAATTCATATCACTTTAATATTTTTTCTTTATTTATTTTTGTTTTGTGTACTACAAGAAGAGCGGTCATTAGCCACGGTCAAAACTGTAGCTAAAAGTGTCATTGACCGTGGCTAATAAAGTGTGCCACGGTAATTTTGAGGGTAACTTATACGGGCGTTGAAAAATTTAGTCACGGTCAAAATTGGTTTTTGCCACAGCAATATGAAGTGTGGTAACAATTGAACAACCACATTTGTTTATTAATTTGCCACGGCCTAACCATGGTAAAACATTATTATTTGTTAAGCACGTGCCTAACAAATATTATTTGTGTTTATATCTATATATAGAGAGAGATAGAGCGGGGGTTGGTTGGTCAATAATATTTGTATATATATATATATATATATATATATATATATATGTATAGAAGAAGAAAGAGTAAAGAGTTTGAGCAGAGAAAATAAATATAGTAGATGAGATTGATCAGAAAGCGTGGTGGTCGTTGGTGGCTATGTATTCCTTTCCTTCTAGCCATGGTCTAAGAAATAGGTAATGGTAAAAGTACCAATTTCCAATCAATCACTCACTTCATTTTACAAATTTATATAGCTAGCTCAGTAACCTGCACGAAGGGATATACTATAGTATATAATTTGAATCTATAATGCAACATCAACCTTGAACCAAAAGTGTAGGTTTGATACATTAGCGTTATTTTTTTTAGGTTTTTCACATATGAATATTTTCAGTGTCGACTGTCGAGTATATAATTTATTTGCAGGTTTGAGCATGTCTTAAAATTAATTCCAACATTTTTATGTTGAATCAGTTTGTATAGAGTTTTGCTCTGATTTTCATTAGTCTTTCTATCAGTTGACAATAAGATTGATTTCTAAGATTAAAATAGGTCATTATACTGAATACCGAGTTTCAAAAGAAAAAAAACCAATAATAAACCATCTTAAGTGTGTTACATATTTTATTTTATTTTTGTAAAACAAAATAATTTTCTTTTCTTTCTTTTATACAATCTTATCTAGCATAGCCGGTGTTATGATGGTGTTGTTATTGGTGGGATAGATTATTAAATTTATAAAGAAACCGTGAATTTTACTGCTTGATTAATTTGAATTAGTTTGATGAGGTTGGTAAAGATTGGTTAATTTGCGACTTTGAAATTTCAACCGCAACTTCCAACCCTGTTCTCAAAGTTCAAACCTCAAATACTAGTCATACAACAATGTTAACGGATGCATGAGCTTTACTCCCTCCGGCCTCTTTTTTAAGCAAATATTCCATTTTGCACACTTATTAAGGAGTTGACTTTTTATTTTAGTTTTATGTGTAATTTTTATTGCAATTCCTAAAATATCCTTTTGCCAAAGTACCAGAAGAGTTGAATAATTTTCATAAAAACAACAATAGGTACTGTTATGTTTTTATACAACAACAAGTGATATTTACGTGTGCAGTGACAAATAAAATATGATCAGATATTTAACCAATCAAATTGATACTAATAGCATGAAAAGTTGCAAAAGTAGATACTCCAAAGAGGCATCATTAATTATACTTAGCATGCTTAATACACTCCGTATAGGTTACTTGTAGGGGTAGTTTTGGAAAAAAATATTAATTAGAGTTGAATTTGAAGACTTTTGCTTATATTTATGGCCAAAATTCTCTGTTGACTTTTGCTTATAAATAAGGCCGGAGGGAGTATGTATTAAAGATTAAGTAATAATTACGATATATAAAAAATAAAATAAAAATAATTACGTGTTGTTTACACTTTCACACCATTTCGTGGCATTGCAATCTTCAACAGCATATAAAAACGTTGTTAAACATATAAGTAATAGTTTAATTTCAAGTGTGTTTTAAGTGCAGATTGTTTATTCTCATAGAGAATGGTTTTTTCAACTATATTGTCACACTCACAATACGTGTTAAAATAATTGTTGCCTAATTCACACAAGATTAGGCAATGATTTTGGTGATTTCCATCTACTGCTTTTTTTTTTAATTACAATTCTACTGCTTTGTAAATAGACAAACTTTTACTTACCAAAAAAAAAAAAAAATAGACAAACTTTTATGCGGTGATTAATTTTGTAATAAATATTGGTATAATAAATATTTTTTTACCAATAATGAATTGATCTATGTGGTAAGGGACTTGGCCCCTTAAACATGTGGTCAATGTTCGATTCCTGTCTCATAGAAATTTCGTACTAATATCACAGTAACAAAATTATTTATTTATTTTTTTAACCATTGACCGATAGAATAACTATTGTTTAAATTAAAATTAAGATATTGAGCTCTATTAATTAATAAATTGTACCTTAACCAATCGTTAGTTGGTTCAGTGGTGATTGACGCTGAACTTGGTAGGAAGGACTATGGTTCGATCCCTCGCAACTACAATCAGGAGGTGACTGAAACCACTTGATACCTATGAAGCACAGACTCTGACACGGACACCGCGACACGACACGGACGCTCCGACACCGATAATGTAAAAAACAAAGGACACCGACACAGCTATATATATGATAAAATTTGATTTTATTTATCGATTTTTTATTTAAAAAAATTAAAAATATTCTAATCAAAATTAATATCTTTAATTCTTCATTGATAACATTGTTTCAATACATGTTTAACTTTTTTAGAATGTCAAAACAAAGAAAAGAAATTATTTTTTTGGTGAAACTTTGGTTGATTATTCCGACAGATGTCGTACGAGTGTCATACAAGTGTCGGACACTGACGCGTGTCGAACACCGCAACATGCCACCTCCAAGAGGTGTCCGTGCTTCATAGCTTGATACCATAACTGACCTCCGAACCAGGTAGTAATATCGTATACATGACCTTATAATTCATAAATCTCATAATAGATGTTATTTTGATACATGACCTTATTATTAAATTTATAAAGAAACCATGAATTTTACTATTAGTAATAAAGGGTTTGCAAATAGGAATTGCCTTACCCTACAAGTGCCTGGTCTGGGCTCGTTGGCCCGGTAATTTGCTTTGACAAATTTTTGGGAAAAAAAAGTAGAAGGGGTAAACCATCTCACGTGAATTTAGAATTAGATGTGTATAAAAAATAATATTAATTTTCTGTTGTCACAAAAGAAAATACTTTTTTATAACCATGATCTTGGTACTGAAAAATTATTTTCAGCAGAACAATTTGACTGATCATCTATATAATGAAGTCTCGACTCTTTTCAATCATATTTTTCCAACAACCAAATTTAAATTTGGCATAATGATTATTAAGAGATTTGAGTTTACTTTCACTCTAACCAATATAAAACATTGGAAAAAAGAAAAAAAAAATACACCTACACTTCATCGAAAAAAGAAATACTTTGAAAAAATATTTTTTCCTAAAATACATTTCCAAAAATCATAAGATCTTTTTTAGTCAAGCCATAACAAAATGGAAGTTGGATCATCTCCTGCAATTTTTATCGAGTACTCTATCATTTTTATAATCCAATGATTAATTAACCTACAAATGAAAACTAAAACAATGCAGAAGAGTGACAAAAAGGATGAGAGAATGGTTGAGACGAATACAACATATTTCTCACATTTCATAATTTATACTTTATACGATTTTAAACATAAGAGAAAAACTACTTTCTAAATTTATTGAGAATCCAATATATCAAACCTATATTATAGACTAACGAATTTAAAAGTCAAACTCACACACTCAATTATGCCATGAGATACTCTCTATTCAATGAGGAAAAAGTCAAACTCACACACTCAAACTCTAGCATGAACATTTTGACCAAACAATAGCATGAACATAAACAGAAACATGAAAACAAGATTGAAATCTTCCATCAAAACCCAGAATCCCAATATCAAAATCCAAACTTGCACAAAACCCATTTTTCAAATCCAAGTACTCCTTCTAGCTCTATGTTCTTCTCTAATCCCCGTAGTATCATCAAACCATAAACCACCACCACTTCCAATTTTACCCCTCCCCAATGCATTTCAGCTCCAATGGCAAAAAGACAACATGGCCCTTTTCTTCCACTTCGGAACAAACACTTTCACTGACTCAGAATGGGGTACTGGTCAAACTGATCCAAAAATCTTCAACCCCACAAAACTCAATACATCTCAATGGATTCATGTTGCTAAAGAATATGGATTTTCTCGAGTTTTGTTAACTGCGAAACATCATGATGGGTTTTGTTTATGGCCTTCTGAGTATACTGATTATTCAGTGAAGTCAAGTAATTGGAGAAATGGGAATGGTGATGTTGTTGCTGATCTTGCTCATGCTGCCAAAGAAGCTGGAGTTGGTCTTGGGGTTTATCTTTCGCCGTGGGATCGGCATGAAGAGTGTTACGGTGATACATTGCGGTATAATGAACATTACTTGGCACAAATGACTGAGTTACTCACTAGGTAATTGTAATTAATTGTTAATTTGTTGTTAATTTGATCTTTTTTATTTTGTGATTAAGGAGTTGAAATTTGAAATATGAATTTTGATGAGTTTGAGTTATGAGCTTTCATCTCATTAATACTATAATTAGTTTTGTTAGTTATTTTGCTAGTTCTTATGACTGTTATGTAACATGTGATTAGTTAGCTGTTTGTCTTTTTCAAATTTCAACTAGTACTAGTTTTCATTTAAGGTATCTAATTTTTTTTTACAAATATGTAATTTTTGTGCAACTGATTTAGTATTTTTTTGGTCTCAACTCTCCGGTTCCCAAGGGAAGGATTGTTGGTCCGGAGTTTGGTTGAGAGTTAAGTAAAGTCTTGTCAATGATTGTTCCAGATAGGGTCCAAAATCGGATACGCTTTTAGTTTTAGCAAAATTCAGGGTGTCCAAACTAGGTCCCTTAAGCATGTGGTCATGAGTTCGATCTCTGGTCAGTGCGTATGGAAGAACACTTGTTGGGACTTGGGAGAGGTCAGTCTCTTAAATGGATCTCTGTACCTCAAAAGATTATCTCCAACTTCTAGCTAGGGGATACCTTTGGCAACCAACAAATAAATAAATTTAGGGTGTCTATCTGCCCTTAATTTAAGCTAAATTATGAAGTGTGTCTGGATCTTAACTTGTTAAATGACTTGAGAGTGAGTACATCCTTACCAGTTTAGAACCATGCTAGGTTTAAAGGAACCTTTTTCTTTGAACTATACTTGATTCTTATATTCTTGAAATTGATATTTGGAATGGTTTGATTGGCTTCATTTGGATTCTTGCCTCTACATGATGAAGTGATTTTTTTTTTTTTCCTTTCTTTGACAATCTGTTGCTAATAATATATAATATGCATTTCATTTTTGAATTTAATGATTATTATTTAAACCAGTTATGGAGAGATAAAGGACATTTTTCTGGATGGTGCGAAAGGAGAAGGAGAGAAGAACATGAAATATTTCTTTGAGAGTTGGTTTTCTCTCATTCACCAGCTCCAACCAGGTGCCGCAATTTATTCTGATTCTGGTCCTGACAATAGATGGGTTGGTAATGAATATGCGATTGCTGGATCCACTTGTTGGTCTCTTTTTAACCGGTCCATCATTGAAATTGGTAGCATCGACAATGATCCACAGTGAGTTCTCTTTCTTACAAACATTCCTAATACAGTTTCCTTAGCTTTCACCTTAGTTGGTTCATTACTTCCATAAGCTCTCCAGGATAACTAATGAAAATAACTAATAGCTTATAAGTAAACAATTTGACTTTCTTTTATCTTTTATTATAGAAATATCTTACACTGTTACACATAAGTGCTTATATGATAAGCACTTATAATTTAGCTGATTATCGAAACAGGGTTTAAGATAGCTACTTATCAATGTTTTGGGGGATCTAACAGATACCTACAGCAAGGAGATCCATTTGGTTCTGAATGGGTGCCTGCTCTTTGTGATGTCTCTATCAGACCCGGTTGGTTTTGGCATGCTTCAGAACATCCAAAATCTGCGAGGAAACTACTTGAAATATACTACACTTCAGTTGGTCGAAACTGTAAGCTGTTATTGAATGTCCCCCCAAACTCCTCAGGCCTTATTTCATCTGAAGATATCCATGTTCTTCAAGAGTTCAGCGAACTTCGTCGCTCAATATTTTCCCAAAATTTGGCGGCAAGTGCTTTCCTTAATGCCAGCAGTACTAGAGGAGGTATCCGAGATTCTCGCTTTAGTCCGTACAAAGTTCTTGAAGAAGGTATACACACTTATTGGGCACCTGAGGAGAACCAAACTAAATGGATATTGTACATAAATCTCAAAGAACTCGTATCCTTTAATGTTCTGCAAGTTCAAGAGCCTATTCATATGGGACAAAGAGTGATTGAGTTTCATCTTGAGGCTTTGAACCGAGACGGTTTATGGAAGAGAGTTGTAAATGGCACCACAATCGGATATCAGAGGTTGTTGCTGTTTCGGAAACTAAAATCTCAGTATTTGAAGCTAGTTGTTGACAAGTCTAGGGCAGAACCTTTGATATCTTACTTAGGAATATACATGGACCCAGTTACAGTCTTGAATGAGAATGTGTCCGATAAAAAATCGGGTACCTATTTCAATGGAACTCAATTTCTTCGCAGTACCACGAACAATAGTTCTCGAAGTGCTACAATGTAAACTTTTATGCCGTTGATTTGTTTGTAATTGTAAAAATTGAAAACATTTTAAATGGAGTGCGCGTAGTCGATTTTTTTTGAGAATTTAAGAGATAGTAGAAGCAAAAATGCAGAATTTGAGTGAGCTATGGAAAAGTGACATATGTAGGAAGTAACATCATTCATGGATGCTTTTCATATCTAGTGACAAGTGTCTTATTTTCATATGAGAAAAGTTGTTGGATAGTGTATTAGATAACTAATACTCATACTATACTTTTGGAACAAATGTTAAGTTTTTGAATGAGGTTATATGATTATATGCACAACAAAAGTTGATGGATGATTTACTTCAAGATCTTCAATGCACAATTTATGAGATAGTAGAACAGGAATACCAAGAACAAGACAAGAACATAGGAGAAAACAATTATATTTCATTCACTCTTCCAATGTACTTAAACAAAACATCATTATTGTGTAGACAACATCAGTGTGATTTTTGTTTTGTGCTGAGTGCATCATATAGACAAGATATTATCTCCCTTTGTCCTTACAAGTTTCCCTTGCATCCAATCTTTTAACATCTGAAGTGCAGCTTTTGGTTGATCCATAGGAACCATGTGACCAGCCTCTTTCACCTATTTTTTCAAACAAATACAGTTAAACACAACTGAATCAACAACTATGAAGCATTAATAGAGACATGGACACCAGACACAATCCTAACACGTCGACATCTGTAACAATTTGAGATCATGAAATATTTAAATGTAACTAATGTGTCGGTGTAAGCACTAGAAACACCTTTGATGTAAAGTGTCCGTGCTACATAGATCAATATTCTAATATGCCCATTAATACATATTCTTAAACACAAACCTTGAGGAAAGCTAGAGGTCCATGGCTTTTTAGAATTCCTGCTTCTTTATTATGAACCAAATAAGGGGTTGCAGGAGATGAATTAAATTTTTCTTGACCTGACCACTTCATGGCATTAGCCCACCTTGAATTCCCTACCAAATGACAAGCACACTGATAAGTCTAACAAATACAAGAAATTTTTCTTTCAGCTTAGTTATGAGCTCCAATTAAGAATGATTTGTTTGAAAGAACTCGGGTTTGAATCAGATTTTATTTGTCTCTCGGCCAAACTAGAGGGTTAAAACTAAAAAATTGAGCTTACCAAGCCAATTGCATATGAGATCATATTCTCCAGCATACACAAGCAACTTGATTCCATCCTCTAGAAGAGCAGGAATACCAACTTCAAGATTTTTCATCCAATCCTCCAACATGGCCTCATATACTGTGCCACTGCAAGAAACAAATTCAATGTCCCCAACACCTAAAGCTTCCCTTACTGTCTTCAAGTTCAAGAATGTCTCCATGTTGGAAAAGTCATAAGATAAATCTCCAGATTTCTTTCTGATGTCATAGTACTGCATGTCGAATAACATAATGCATTAGTGAACTCAAACTTTGATATTTTCATACCATCTTTGATCATATACTTTTTGAGATTTTCTTTTTTGATATCATACATTAATGTCGCCGGCGATGGCTAAGATCCGATCGAATATATCAAAGCAAATATCTCTTGCAGTCATGCATGCTTCTCCGCCTTCAATGCCTAACAAATAAAAAACAAATTGTCAGTGTCCAAGAGGGAAAAATGACGCGTAACTTGCACAACAAGTTGGTAAAATTTTCTATTTATGATCGAGAAGAGAAATCAAACTCAATTTTATACCACAAGTTTTTATGGCCTTATGACATGGTGGGAGGTCCTTGTTGATATTGTCATGTTCATCCTTATTAATCAGTCCTTTGTCTAATGCAAAATCTGTATATGCCTTCATCTGAATTTCAGGATTGGTTAATCCATTCCCAATAGCAAATCCCTATTCATTACAAAGGTTTACCAATTAGTTTACATTACATTGATATTGTTTCTTTAAGGGTTTACTTTACATAAATATAATGTACATTATATGACAAAGTAATAATACTTTTAGATTTATATGAATTCCTTCTTTTGCCTTGTTTCCTTGATGGACTCTGGATGCAAAAGCTGGAATGTAATGTCCAGCATATGATTCTCCAGTAATATAGAAGTCATTCTTTGTGAATTGAGGGTGTTCCTTGAAAAATGCCTGTCAATGTAAAATTTAGTGGATCTTATGTGAATCATGTTTAACCACTTAATGCAAGTGCTTAATTGTATTAGTAAAGTATTCATTTAACATATTATTATGAGATTATTTTCTTTAATCATTGAACAAATCAAATTTACCTGCAAAAAGTCATACAGATCATTGCTAACACCATTTTCATCGTGGCGAATGTCACTATCGTCAGTGGTATAGCTGAAACCTGTTCCAGTAGGTTGGTCTACAAATATGATATTTGAGACCTACAAATGAGAAAAGAAAAAAAAGTAAATGTTTGCAAGATGATGATCATACACGACTGTCGTAAACCCTGAGGTATCGAGTTTGAATTCTACTGATAAAGAAAAACGATCATATATGAGTGATAAGTGAGAATTAATAGGTACCGCGTCCCATCCATATTTATTCCAAACAAGGGATGAGTTGTTGTCCTTTGAAAATTGAAAAGGACCATTTTCATAAAACAAAGCAAGTTCACTGCTACATCCTGGACCTCCTGTTAACCATATGACAACAGGATCATCCTTATTGTTTCGAGATTCAAAGAAAAAATAGAACATCCTGCAATTGACAGAACAAATTATTCAATTGAAACATGTCTATGCACAATTGCACACACTATAAACAAAACAGAACTAAAAAAAAACGACACTTAAAAAGAAACGGAGGGAGTAATACACAGCATAAAACATTTACCTTGCAGCTTTGGAATGTGGAAGACGATAATACCCTGCATGATGACCAAATTCTTCAACAGAATGACCAGAGTCAACAAAACCAGGGAAAGTGAACTTCTTCTCAACAATATTATCATGAACAAAATGAGGATCATTCTTTGGTATGTTTATGGAATGTTTTGGAAAAAGATTAAGTCCTCTTATGAGATTTTCTGCTTGTAATTTTTTTGGAAAGGATGCAGTTGAAGAAATGAGAATGTCATTGTTTTTGGGAGAAGATGGAGATGAGAATGAAGGTGAAATGAAGAGCAACAACATTGTAGAAGACAGATACATTTTGAGTAGCCTTAGTGATGATGCCATGTTGTTTTGTTTTGGTTGAAGAATGGAAGAAATGGTTGTGTATTTATAGTGCTTAATCTTTTTTTTCTTTTTTTTATCGTTATTATTGTTGTGCTTAATCTTTACTATTATGCTTAATCTAGCTATGCAAAATTGATTTAGTTTTTATGATTAACAAAAGAACTTGACCAGTTGAGTATGTAAGGCTTAACAGGGATTTGGATCACTTGGAGTCCTTTAGTAAAAAAAATCCGGTCCTATGAGGATTAAAATTTAAAGTAATTTAATAAAAAGAATAAATTTTTTCAAATTTCAAATGTATGATCTTGATGAGATGATAAGATGTGTCCTGATTGTATAATTACATACAATTTTAACTGCATGCAATTTGAATCCGGGTTAACAATTTTAGAGTAAATCACTAAATTATATGTTACTTTGTAGGACACAATCAAATAGGTTTTAATATTTTGAATATTTTTAAAATATCTTTGACTCTATTAAATTGTAAAATTGATCCCTATATTTGATACTATTAATTAGAGCTGTCAAAATGGGCAATTCAATCTTTTTCGGAGTTGGGCCTTAAAATTCAAGCTCGAATTTTTTTCCAGATTTTTTAGCCCAGCCCGATAAAGCGTGCAAAAAATATAGGCTAGCCTGAATGGGCCACGGGCCGCCCGACAGCCCGAATAAATTACAATAAAAAAATGATATCTTTATATGAGTTTGAATGTATGTTTATTAAAGTTCTATTATTTTTCAAATGTTTAATTAACCAAAAAATTTATATCTTTATTTTCAACAACCCATTTTTTTATTTTATTTTGTAGAACTAGATGATGACTACTAATATTGATAAAGATGATGAAAATTTGTAAAGATTGACCAAGTCATTGAGATGACTTTTTAAAAAAAATTAGAATTTAACCTTTGCTTTGAAGAATTTAAACTAACTTTATGTTATTTTGGTGGATTTGTAGGAATTTCGATAATTTGAACTTAATTTGTATTATTAGTCAAGTGCACTGTATTTTTTGTTGTTATCGTTGTTTGATCATATCACGGCTTAGTTGGTTGGTTGATTTCTCATGTGCATTGACGTCATGATAAAAAACAAATAGGCAGATTGTTTAATGATTTCTCATGTGCTTGATGCTTACAATGATTATATTAATTTGAGTGTCTAATTTTGATATGCATAGTAGTAGAGCAAGAGTTAAAAAAAGAGTGAAAAACTGGGCCGACCTGAAAGTCCGAGAGCCCAAACTGGGCCGGGCTCTAGCCTTATTTTTTGGAGGTCCGTTTTCTACCTGGGCTTTTTAGCCTTGCCCGATGCAGCCTACGGCCCATCCGGGCCGAACTGCCCATTTTAACAGCTCTACAGTATCAATGAAAGACCCTAGCTATATTTTACTAACGTAATATTAATTTGGTCTCTTTGTCCACTTAGTATAAATTTAGTCCCTAGCATATTTTTAAAACGATTAATATGAATAAAATTTGAAAGAGAAACAAACCATTTTAAAATATTTATAAAATTAAGACATATTTAAAAGCTCCCTATATAGTCATGAACAAATTTAATAGTTCACTCCACAATTTTCGATAATAATAAGTTTTTTTTTTTTAATTTTCGATAATATTATATTAGCATGACTTTTTTGAAGAATTGGGCAGTTTAGATCTGGTTCTCATTTAGTTGTTCCACACACCTTTGTTGCAGGTGTAAGTTTGATTTAGGGAATTTTGCAACATAATGTTTAGTTCTAGCATTAAACTATTTTTCGATAATGAGTAATAGTAGTAGCTAAATAATGGATGGATTTCGTCTAATCTGATAGAGTATGGAGTTAATTAGTAAATCATTTAACCTATTACTTTTTAAATCTAATTAATTCCATATTCTACCTTACTTCTAGTTTGTTGGTGATAAAACACAACAATTATTAATTCTTTAAACTTTTTTGAACTAATTAAAATAGAAATGTTTTGGTTTTTTGTCAATAAAGAAATGTTTCTTTAAGCTACTATAATTCCATGTCATTGTTTTTCTCATGCCAAATTTGTCATGTCATCATGTACAAAAACGTGTCATTCACCTAAAAAGATAATGTTGAACATGAAGAAAAAATTATGTCAATATCCAAAATTTGAATGTGAAATCCAATTTAATAAGCAATAGGTACATCGAAATTTTTCACGAGGTCATAGATTATGTGGGCAAGTATTATGTCATGAAGTCATTTAAGTGTATATTAGACAAATTTTATATAAAAAATTGTATTAGACAACTAGTCTAAAGTTCTAGATAAGTAATTAAAGTAACAATAGTATATATTAGTATATATATATATGTTAAAATTAATTTTTTTTTATATTATCTTATGACAGCACTCAAGAAAAATCAAACCTTAAACCTCATATCATTATATTATATCAAATAAAAAAATAATATTACAAAATGCAATTACTTTTGTTTATTTTTCTAACCAACTTTGCATAGCATGTTATGTTGTAAAACTAGTAAATATAGTGTTAGCATGTACGATTTAATCTCGTAAAAAAAAAGCATATGTACAATTTAATAGTGACACCTTAACTATCTAAAATAAAAAAATTCCAGCTTTAAACGGGATTATTGCAAGTGAATGATAAATTGGTTCTTTCGGATTAATCGGTTTTTGCATCGAATATTGATTTTTTTTTTTAAAAGTGATGCCTTACATGTGCAATTTCCATTGCATTATTGATTAATGATTGATAATTATATATTTTTCATTATATATATATATATATATATATATATATATATATATATATATATATAGTTCTTAATTATATATTCTTCGGTGTACGAGATCATCAACACTAGAATTTTTTTTTAAAAAGTGATGCCTTACATGTGCAATTTCCATTGCATTATTGATTAATGATTGATAATTATATATTTTTCATTATATATATATATATAGTTATTAATTATATATTCTTCGGTGTACGAGATCATCAACACTAGAATTTTATACTACACTAAACATCTCTTTCAAATTATCAAAATGTGGCACAAACATTTTTGCATAAAAAGAAGAATATGAATGAATAAAATTTGCTACTTTAAAACAGAAACGCGTTTCTGATTAATCCCTCGACCTTCTTATGACATTTCGTCTCTTATATGATCAACCTATATCTTACCACATTTTTGTTTTTTCCTCCACTTTAATTAACCACATACTTGTTTTTTACCTCAACTTTAATTAGGAAATAGAAGACATGCGGTTGGTGCCTATAGAGAATAGAGTGTGTGAATGAAGTAAGGACGTGATACAAGTATTTGATATGATACAACTAACACATTTCAACTATCAAAAAGAGGCCATCTAAAAAATACTCTTATGAAATATATCAAATAAAAAGAAAATAAGGATACAAATGAACCTTGGAGGACTTAGACCATCCAAGGTACAAGAACCACTTTGCCTCACTAAAAATCTTATGAAGGAAAATCCAACGGAATAAAACCTTGATGAAGGGAAAAGAGTGCAAAGATAAAATAAAGATTCAAACAAAAATACACACTGATATCAAAATCATCAACAAAATCTATATAAAGGTAAACCTAGTCTGTTGTGATTGAAATCATTCCAAATAAAACTAGGCAAACTATTCCACCAGGTAAAACAATTTAATTTGTAGATAAACAAATGTTCGTCAATTTATCAGCACAACGATTCTCTTATTTGAAAATGTGAGTGACTTTGAAATCCATTTGAGAAAGAAATTCCGCCATCTGTTGTGAAGCATCAACGAGATAACGTGAGGTTGCTTTTTGAAAGCCAATGTAACAAGTTGAGAATCAACTTCTAGCTAAAGACGATGCCGACCCTTATCAAAAACAATTTCAATCGGCAAAATAGCTCTCATCAAATCAGCATGGAGAGCATAAGAAACACCAATATTAGAAGCGTCTAAAAAATTAGTTTGATAGTCTCTGAACACACCACCACAAGCGGCATTCTAGGACTACCATGATCAACTCCATCTGAATTGCATATGATATGGTACTCATTCAACAGAGCAATACATTGTTTATTAAAAATATAAAATATGACATTTTTATCGTATGTATAATAATATTATATATCATTGTAATTTAAGAAAATAAAAATAAAAACATAGTTCTTAAACATTCTTAAATATAAAATAAAAATTACAAATTATTGTGTACCAAAATTCAAATTCCGTACACAATTTTCAATTTTTTTTGGTTGACAGAGTACATCATTTTTACTATTGTCTTCCAAAAATCCAAATTAAAATATTTGAGTATGTCGAATTTTATCAGTTGAGTGCATCGTAATTGTTTAACGTAAAATTGAATGAACAATTAATAATGGAATAATAGGAAGAAAACCAATCTTAAAAATGGTCAATTAGTAACTATGAAAATGGATGCGTCACAAAATTAAAGGAGCTAGAAAAGATAATCAATTCATAGAGGAGCAGAGAAAATTTGATTCTTATACCTGTGAGGAATTGCCTTGAAAACTCAGAAACAGGAAAATCAGAAAACTGAAGAATTGGAGATTTTGCTCCTGCCACCTGAGCGGGGCGCAGGGAGGCTGAGCGGGGCGCAGGCCATCTGCGCGGGGCTCAGGGTGGCTGCGCGGGGCTCAGGCCGCTGGGCAAATCCGGTTTTGTGCAGATTTTGTGGAAAAATTTGTTTCGGAAAGTATCTGTTTTGGATTCTGTTTTATTTTATAAGATAGATTTGTTTCTGACTTTTAGGCATGTATTTTTCTATAAATAGAGGTTGTTTATTCATAGAAAAATAGGAGAGCAAGAGAGCAAAAGAGAGAGAGGGACAAGATGTAGGGAGTTGGGGTTTGCCACCACAAAAGGCTAGGGTTTTGAATCCTAGGGCAAACTACTTTTGGGATCATCTTGTGGGATCGCCTTGGGTAACTAGGTCAAATTGAGTCTCTTCATCACGGAAGAAGGGATTCGGGATTTGGGTAGAATTAGGATTAATTCTTGTAACCCAATTGGGAATTCCTTGTGTAAAGTTTCTCATTGATCATAGTGGAACGGAAGGGTTGCTCCCTCCCCCAGACGTATGTCTTTATTTGGCCGAACTGGGTAAACAATATCTTGTGTTCTTCTCTTTTGTTTGAATTATTTACTTTCATCATCTCTATCAACTTAAATTTGGTTACTTGGTTAATTTGCTCCACACATCAACTTTCATTGGTGTGATTTATCGTCGAATTCACAACAATACCAAAAAACTTCACAACTATGAGATGAACTGACCGAATCAGCGGTGTATCGGAAAGCTATTTTGGTGTATTGGTAACGAGTTTAATAGTGGTGTTAATATTCATATATACATTGGCTCAATTTCACTATGCATTTCATGGCATCATGAATCATCTCAGAGAGAAAGTCTCTCGAAAAGAAAGTCTTACATGGACAGAAACATGCAGGCACAAGATTTAGGCGCATAAATACATAAAACAATATTTAAAAAATTTTGTCACATCAATTAATATCACTTTAATTTTTTTTATTTTAAATTTTTTTACCTATTATTATGCCTAAGAAACAATTATTTGGGCCCATATAAGTATTTATCCATTTTGAATATATACTTTTTGACAATTCAAATTCATTTTAGTCAAATCAAATTAATACAAAATTGTGTTTGTGCATTTTTTTTTTATAATAATGATGATGTATGATTTACTTCAGAATCTACAATGCACAATTTATGAGATGGTAAGCTGCAGGAATACCAAGAATTAAAAAAGAACTTAATTAGGGAAAAATAATTATATTTCATTCACCCTTCCAAACATCATTATTATGTATACAACATCATTGTGATTTATGTTTAATTTTGTGCTTGAGTTGAGTCCATCATATAGATGAGACATTATGTGCTAACAAGTTTCCCTTGCATCCAATCTTTTAATGTAACACCCGTATTTATTTATTTTATTTTTAATTAGAGTTGATTTGCCTTTTTATAGTATTTTATGATGGGTTAGTAATTTTAATAGAATTGTGGCTATTTTAGGAAAGAGTAGTGATTGAATAGAATAAGTTTTGGTGGAGTTAGAATAAATAAGGTTGGATTTATATGTTATTGGGCCTAAGTTAGTAAGGAGGTTATTATTGTCTTTGGCTAACTAGGTTTAGATTAGAGTGGTAAGAGTAGAGAAATATTTCTCATAACTTAAGAAATAGAAAAGAGGTAGAAAGAGAAAGTTTGAAGAGAAGGAAGTAGAGGGGAAGAATAGAGAAAGCTTGAAGAGGAAGAAGAATCAAGGAATTCATCATCACTTAAGGTTAGAGAGTAGTTTTAATTCATGTGAGATGAATAAAGAGGGGGGAGAAGTCTACTCTCCACACCTAAACCCTCTCATCTCTTTGGGTGGGAAATGAGGATCATGGGAATGTGTTTATAGCTTTATATGTTATTGTATGATGTTAACATGTTACTATATGCTTCTATTTCGAATTTCCATGAACAAATTCGTGTTAATTGAATGATTGATGTTGTTGATGTTTGAAAATGGGTTTTTGAGAAACTTTGGAAAAATCATTGCTTTTATCATGAAATGGTGTTTGATGATGTTAAAGCTTGTACTTCTAAGCTTATACATGTTAGATAGACCTAATGTTAATAGCTTTTAAGGTTTTCATGTTGAAAAATGGGATTTTTGATGGATTTGAGTTCAAAACCGAAGCAGAGTTTTGCCTTCTGTATGAACTCGCCGGGGCGAGTAGATTACTCGCTGTGGCGAGCATTCATGTTCCTGGAAAATTCCAGAAATGCATGAGCTCGCCATGGCGAGTCGTAGCTCGCCAGGCGAGTGGAAGCACGCCGTGGCGAGTTGGTAGCGAGTGGTTACAGTAGCTTCTGACTTAGCTCGCCATGAGCTCGCCATCCACTCGCCGGGGCGAGTTGGTACAGTATGAACAGTTTTATTTCTTTATTAAAATGAATCCTATGGTTGCTATGTGATTGGGATATGATCTTATAACATGATGTATGTTAGATTAATGGAATTCTAGAACACAAATGAGGATGTTATGTTCTTATATTCATATGGATTGGATTATGTGATGAGGATTTATGAATTGTGATATAGTTGATTGACATTATGCTTGCTTGAATGAATACCTTGTATGATGATATGATGATGTGATTTTGATGCGAATTGTGAAGGAGTAATAGGGTTGAGCGACCTATTATTCATGAGTAGTTGTCTAGGGTATCATCATTATTGGGTATGTACACATTCATGCATTCATGAGTCAATTTGATGCGAAGTCCCCCATGACTTAAAACTGACTTGATGCGATGGATATATGTTTATCCGAATTTGATGCGGGTACCACATGCATTTATATGTGTCTAGGTTGAGACATTCCATTTGATGGCATTAGTTGCATTAGGAGTAAATGTGCATTCTACTTGATAATTGATAAGTGTCATTGACTTTCTATGTGATTGAGATAATGTGATCTTACTTTAATATCTTGCGAATTGATATGATTATGCTATTGCCTTTACCATGAGTGTTGTGTTTATGACATGAGACGGTTATGCGTCAATTATGATATGATTATTATTATGCATGATATGAGTATATGCTATACTTATTATTATGAACTTGTATCATAACTAACTCTCTATTTTTGTGTATTTGAATGGTTTGGGTCCAGATTCTTCTCTTGAGGAGTGAATCCGTTGCTCGGAGATTTAGCTTGTGGAACTAGCTTAGCGTGGTAAGGATGAAGAGTAGAAATTCTAGGAACCTTAGAAGTCTAGGGTTTGCTCTGATACTTGTAACCTTGCTAGAACTAGTATTGGGTTCGTTTGTTTGATACTTGTATGACCTTGCTAATACTTTGTTTATGTTATGACTTGAATGATGAAGATGTGACTTCAGATCATGTGGATAGGCCTTGTGGTAGAAGGACCTAGTCTAAGTTGCAATAATGTTTATAACTTCGATGTTTTGGATTTTTATTTAGTACTTCGAGTAATGATTTATGATTTAATTATGATGCTTTCGTTGTTATTTAAAATGAATGTATGCATGTTCATTATTACTTGGAAAGTTATCACACGTAATGTCTTGATTGATGTATGATTGTTTTATAGTATTTATATTTGGGCATATATCGATTAGGGTGTTACATTTTGGTATCAGAGCAAGGTCGGTCCATATCGGATCAAGTAGGTTAGTATACCCATATGTGCTTGAGTGTAGTAGAACACTTTTAGTATCCTTAGTCTAACGTAAGGTTGGATTTCTTTTGGTTGGTTGTTTAGGTGATGGCGGCTAATAGAGCAATGGCGGATGCGGTGACATACATGGCAAATGTTATGGCACAAGAGACGGCGGCAAGAACGGCCGAGAGGTTGGCACAAGAGAACCTAAGGGGTAATGAGGATGAATTGAGGTTGGAGAGGTTCTTGAAGAACAATCCACAAGCGTTCAAAGGTGGTTACAACCCCGAGGGAGCTCAAAAGTGGCTCGAAGGCATGGAAAAGATCTTTGGAGCCATGAGGTGCTCGGAAGTTCAAAAGGTGACTTTGGGAACCTACATGCTTCAAGATGATGCTAACTATTGGTGGAAGAATGCTTCTCAAAGACTTGGTTATGATGGAGCCGTGATCACTTGGGATATCTTCAAGAGGGAGTTCTTGATTAAGTACTTTCCAACGGACGTGAGAAACCGAAAGGTAGTGGAATTCATGGAGCTTAAGCAAGGGAACTTGTCGGTTGCGGAGTATGCAACCAAGTTTGAGGACTTATGTCGTTTTTGTCCACACTACAACACCGTAGAGGCGGAAGGGGATAAGTGTGTGAAGTTCGAAAGTGGTTTGCGTCCCGATCTTAAGCAATTGGTTGGAATCTTGGAGATAAGGAATTTTGATAACTTGGTGAATAAGAGCAACATTTGTGACTTGGATGGGAAAGCTAAGACAAGCTACTACAAGGAGATGAATGACAAGAGAGGGAAAAGTCAAGACCGTGGTAAGCCTTATGACAAGAGGAACAAAGGCAAAGTTGGAGGTAGTGGCGAGAAGGGAAAGAATGCTAATGACAAGTGCTTTAAGTGTGGTGTTTTGGGTCATCGTTCCTATGATTGCCCAAAGGGGGATATATGCTTTAGATGTGGGGAGTTTGGACACAAAGTCGAAGCATGTAAGAAGAAGGTTGCTTGTTTCAATTGTGGTGAAGAAGGTCACAAGAGTCCGGAGTGTAAGAAGCCAAAGAAAACGACCGGAAAGGTGTTTTCTTTAAGCGGAGATGGAGCGGAACAAGTGGACAATCTCATTAGAGGTACGTGTTTCATCTATGACACTCCTTTAATTGCGATTGTTGATACCGGAGCAACACATTCTTTTATATCTTTTGAATGCATGAAGTGTCTTAATATTCCTGTGTCTGAAATGTTTGGTTGTATGGAAATAGAAACCCCTGCTAGTGGTTCTGTCACTACTCAACTTGTTTGTCGTAAATGCCCTGTGACCATATTTGGTAAATCTTTTGATATGGATTTAGTGTGTATTCCACTTAGCGGTATAGATGTGATCTTTGGTATGAACTGGTTAATCTTTAATAGAGTCCACATTAACTGTTGTGAGAAAGTGATCACATTTCCGAAGTTGGAAGAAGAGTCTAAGTTGATGAGTGGGAAAGAAGTAAGAGAATCCTTATTGGAGCATGGTGAATTGTTTGCTATGTTTGCATCTTTGAAGATTGAGAATGAAGTTAGAATTAAGGAACTATCGGTTGTGCAAGAATTTCCCGATGTGTTTCCGGAGGATGTGTCAGATATGCCTCCAGAAAGAGAAGTGGAGTTTACTATTGATTTGGTACCTGGTACAAGTCCAATATCTATGGCACCTTATAGAATGTCGGCATCTGAGTTAAGTGAACTAAAGAAGCAACTAGAAGAGTTACTAGAGAAGAAGTTTATTCGTCCGAGTGTATCGCCGTGGGGAGCACCTGTGCTTTTGGTGAAGAAGAAGGACGGAAGTATGAGGTTGTGTATTGATTATCGTCGTTTGAATCAAGTGACAATCAAGAACAAGTACCCGTTGCCAAGGATTGACGATTTAATGGATCAGTTAGTGGGTGCTTGTGTGTTTAGCAAGATTGATTTGAGGTCCGGATATCATCAAATTCGAGTCAAGGCGGAGGATATTCAAAAGACTGCATTTAGGATAAGATATGGTCATTACGAGTATTCAGTCATGCCTTTTGGAGTAACTAATGCACCGGGAGTGTTCATGGAGTACATGAATCGGATTTTCCATTCATATTTGGATAAGTTCGTAGTAGTTTTCATTGATGATATTCTAGTGTACTCTAAGACCGAGGAGGAACATGCGGAACATCTGAGAATAGTGTTGAGGACCTTGCAAGAGAAGAAGCTTTATGCGAAGTTGTCTAAGTGCGAGTTTTGGTTGAAGGAAGTGAGTTTTCTAGGTCACGTGATATCTAGTGGAGGTATTGCGGTAGACCCTTCTAAAGTTGATGCGGTAACAAAGTGGGGAACTCCAGAATCAGTGTTCGAGATTAGAAGTTTTCTTGGATTGGCCGGTTACTATCGGAGGTTTATTGAAGGCTTTTCAAAGTTGGCTTTACCGTTGACCCGATTGACTAGAAAGGATCAACCCTTTGTTTGGGATAGTTTGTGTGAGAAAAGTTTCCAAGAGTTGAAGAAGCGGTTGACGTCGGCACCGATTTTGATTCTACCGAAACCGAATGAGCCGTTTGTTGTGTATTGTGATGCATCTTTGATGGGATTGGGTGGTGTTCTTATGCAAAATGGACAAGTGGTTGCTTATGCTTCTAGGCAATTGAAAGTGCATGAGAAGAACTATCCAACACATGATCTTGAGTTGGCGGCCGTTGTGTTTACTTTGAAGATATGGAGACATTATCTATTTGGTTCTAGATTCGAAGTCTTTAGTGATCATAAGAGTTTGAAGTATTTGTTTGATCAAAAAGAGTTGAATATAAGGCAACGACGTTGGTTGGAATTTTTGAAGGACTATGATTTTGAGTTGAGTTACCATCCCGGAAAGGCCAATGTAGTAGCCGATGCTTTGAGTAGAAAGTCCTTGCATATGTCTTCACTTATGGCAAGAGAGTTGGATTTGATTGAGGAATTTAGAGACCTTAGTTTGGTTTGTGAAACTACGACACATAGTGTGAAGTTGGGAATGTTGAAGCTTACAAATGATTTTCTTGATGAGGTAAAGAATGGTCAAAAGGGAGATTTAGACTTGGTGAATCGTTTAGCATTGATTGAACAAGGGAAAGAGACCGATTTCAAGGTTGATGAGAATGGAGTCATAAGATTCCGAGAAAGAGTTTGTGTCCCTAATGTACCCGAATTGAAAAGAAAGATTCTAGAAGAAGGACATAGAAGTGGTTTGAGTATTCATCCCGGAGCTACTAAGATGTATCAAAATCTTAAGAAGTTGTTTTGGTGGCCAAGTATGAAAAAGGAAGTTGCCGAGTTTGTTTATGCTTGTTTAACTTGTCAGAAATCCAAAGTTGAACATCAAAGGCCGTCTGGATTATTACAACCTATGTTTATTCCGGAATGGAAGTGGGATAGTATTTCTATGGATTTTGTAAGTGGTTTGCCGAGGACTACAAAAGGGAATGACTCGATTTGGGTGATTGTTGATAGGTTGACGAAGTCGGCGCATTTTATTGCTTTTAAGACCGGAACTTTAATACCAAGGTTGGCGGAGATTTATGTTGAGCAAATTGTGAGGTTGCATGGTATTCCATCTAGTATTGTGTCGGATCGAGATCCAAGATTCACTTCGAGGTTTTGGGAAAGTTTGCAAGAGGCTTTGGGGACTAAGCTAAGAATGAGTTCGGCTTATCATCCTCAAACGGACGGACAATCGGAAAGAACTATTCAATCACTTGAAGATTTGTTGAGAGCTTGTGTTTTGGAAGATGGAGGGAGTTGGGATCGATATCTACCTTTGATAGAGTTCACCTACAACAATAGCTATCATGCGAGTATTGGGATGGTACCTTTTGAAGCTTTGTATGGTAGGAGATGTCGTACTCCTTTGTGTTGGTATGAAGATGGAGAAAGTGTTGTGTTGGGACCGGAATTGGTACAACAAACTACGGAAAAGATTAAGATGATTCAAGAGAAAATGAAAGCGACCCAAAGTAGACAAAAGAGTTATCATGACAAAAAGAGGAAGGATGTGGAATTTCAAGAAGGAGATCATGTATTTTTAAGAGTTAATTCAACAACCGGTGTTGGTCGTGCTTTGAAATCTAAGAAGTTGACATCGAAGTTTATTGGACCTTATCAAATTTCGAAGAGGATAGGGAAAGTGGCTTATAAGATTGCATTACCACCATCGTTGTCAAATCTTCATGATGTGTTCCATGTGTCACAACTAAGGAAATATGTATCGGATCCATCACATGTCATTGTATCGGATGAGGTGCAAGTGAAAGATAACTTGACAATTGAAACTAAACCTTTGAGGATTGAAGGTAGGGAGGTGAAGAAGTTGAGAAACAAGGAAATAGCGTCCGTTAAGGTCATTTGGGGAGGACCCGCGGGAGAGAATGCTACTTGGGAGCTAGAGAGCAAGATGAGGAGTTCTTATCCGGAGTTATTCTCAGGTAAATTTTCGAGGACGAAAATTCTTTAAGGGGGGTAGAGTTGTAACACCCGTATTTATTTATTTTATTTTTAATTAGAGTTGATTTGCCTTTTTATAGTATTTTATGATGGGTTAGTAATTTTAATAGAATTGTGGCTATTTTAGAAAAGAGTAGTGTTTGAATAGAATAAGTTTTGGTGGAGTTAGAATAAATAAGGTTGGATTTATATGTTATTGGGCCTAAGTTAGTAAGGAGGTTATTATTGTCTTTGGCTAACTAGGTTTAGATTAGAGTGGTAAGAGTAGAGAAATATTTCTCATAACTTAAGAAATAGAAAAGAGGTAGAAAGAGAAAGTTTGAAGAGAAGGAAGTAGAGGGGAAGAATAGAGAAAGCTTGAAGAGGAAGAAGAATCAAGGAATTCATCATCACTTAAGGTTAGAGAGTAGTTTTAATTCATGTGAGATGAATAAAGAGGGGGGAGAAGTCTACTCTCCACACCCAAACCCTCTCATCTCTTTGGGTGGGAAATGAGGATCATGGGAATGTGTTTATAGCTTTATATGTTATTGTATGATGTTAACATGTTACTATATGCTTCTATTTCGAATTTCCATGAACAAATTCGTGTTAATTGAATGATTGATGTTGTTGATGTTTGAAAATGGGTTTTTGAGAAACTTTGGAAAAATCATTGCTTTTATCATGAAATGGTGTTTGATGATGTTAAAGCTTGTACTTCTAAGCTTATACATGTTAGATAGACCTAATGTTAATAGCTTTTAAGGTTTTCATGTTGAAAAATGGGATTTTTGATGGATTTGAGTTCAAAACCGAAGCAGAGTTTTGCCTTCTGTATGAACTCGCCGGGGCGAGTAGATTACTCGCTGTGGCGAGCATTCATGTTCCTGGAAAATTCCAGAAATGCATGAGCTCGCCATGGCGAGTCGTAGCTCGCCAGGCGAGTGGAAGCACGCCGTGGCGAGTTGGTAGCGAGTGGTTACAGTAGCTTCTGACTTAGCTCGCCATCCACTCGCCGGGGCGAGTTGGTACAGTATGAACAGTTTTATTTCTTTATTAAAATGAATCCTATGGTTGCTATGTGATTGGGATATGATCTTATAACATGATGTAAGTTAGATTAATGGAATTCTAGAACACAAATGAGGATGTTATGTTCTTATATTCATATGGATTGGATTATGTGATGAGGATTTATGAATTGTGATATAGTTGATTGACATTATGCTTGCTTGAATGAATACCTTGTATGATGATATGATGATGTGATTTTGATGCGAATTGTGAAGGAGTAATAGGGTTGAGCGGCCTATTATTCATGAGTAGTTGTCTAGGGTATCATCATTATTGGGTATGTACACATTCATGCATTCATGAGTCAATTTGATGCGAAGTCCCCCATGACTTAAAACTGACTTGATGCGATGGATATATGTTTATCCGAATTTGATGCGGGTACCACATGCATTTATATGTTTCTAGGTTGAGACATTCCATTTGATGGCATTAGTTGCATTAGGAGTAAATGTGCATTCTACTTGATAATTGATAAGTGTCATTGACTTTCTATGTGATTGAGATAATGTGATCTTACTTTAATATCTTGCGAATTGATATGATTATGCTATTGCCTTTACCATGAGTGTTGTGTTTATGACATGAGACGGTTATGCGTCAATTATGATATGATTATTATTATGCATGATATGAGTATATGCTATACTTATTATTATGAACTTGTATCATAACTAACTCTCTATTTTTGTGTATTTGAATGGTTTGGGTCCAGATTCTTCTCTTGAGGAGTGAATCCGTTGCTCGGAGATTTAGCTTGTGGAACTAGCTTAGCGTGGTAAGGATGAAGAGTAGAAATTCTAGGAACCTTAGAAGTCTAGGGTTTGCTCTGATACTTGTAACCTTGCTAGAACTAGTATTGGGTTCGTTTGTTTGATACTTGTATGACCTTGCTAATACTTTGTTTATGTTATGACTTGAATGATGAAGATGTGACTTCAGATCATGTGGATAGGCCTTGTGGTAGAAGGACCTAGTCTAAGTTGCAATAATGTTTATAACTTCGATGTTTTGGATTTTTATTTAGTACTTCGGGTAATGATTTATGATTTAATTATGATGCTTCCGTTGTTATTTAAAATGAATGTATGCATGTTCATTATTACTTGGAAAGTTATCACACGTAATGTCTTGATTGATGTATGATTGTTTTATAGTATTTATATTTGGGCATATATCGATTAGGGTGTTACATTTAACATCTGAAGTGCTGCTTTTGGTTGATCCATAGGAACCATGTGACCAGCGTCTTTAACCTATCATTCCAAACAAATACAGTTAAACACAAGTAAATTAACAACTATGATGCACTAATACACATTAACACCAAACACGACGCTGACACGTGAACACCAGTAATAATTAGAGATAATAAAATATTTAAATATAACTAATGTGCTGGTGTCAGACACGAGATACGCCTTTGATGTGAAATGTCAATATGTGCATGAATACATCCTTAAACACAAACCTTGAGGAAAGCCAAAGGTCCATGGCTTTTTAGAGTTCCTACTTCTTCACTATCAACCAAATAAGGGGTTGCAGAAGACTCGGTAAATTCTTTTTGACCTGACCAATTCATCGCATCAACCCTATCAAATGAGGAGCAGATTTATAAGTCCAATAAACAAATTATATCGTATTTTTTGACACAACAAATTTTGATTCCACATTAATTGAGCTTTAATTAAGGACGATTCATTTAGGAGAATCTGAGTTCAAATCATGACTGGAACAATCTTTGACCAGATTTTAATTACCTCCTAGCCGAACTAGTGACTTAAGACTAAATTTTTAAGCTTACCAAGCCAATTGCATATGAGATCATATTCACCAGCATACACAAGCAAGTTGATTCCATCCTCAAGAAGAGCAGGAATACCAACTTCAAGATTTTTCATCCAATCCTCCATCATGTTATAGTATACTTTGGTACTACAAGAAACAAATTTCAAGTCCCCAACACCTAAAGCATCCCTTACTGTCTTCATGTTCAAGAATGTCACCATCTTGGAGAAGTCATAACAGAGACTTCCCTCACATTTCTTTCTGATGTCGTAGTACTGCATGTCGAATAACATAATGCATTAGTGAACTCAAACTTAATTATTTCCATACCATCTTTGATCATATACTTTGTGAGATTTTCTTTTTTGATATCATACATTAATGTTGCCGGCGATGGCCAAGATCCGATGGAATATTTTAAAGCAATTTTCTCTTGAAGTAAAGCACGCGTCTCCACCTTCGGTGCCTAACAAATAAAAATTATGAGTGTCAACGAGGAAAAATAACTTGCAAAGCAAATTGGTAAAGCAAAACTTGTTGATATTGTCATGTTCATACCACAATCTTCTATGCCCTTTTGACATTGTGGGAACAACTCTGTGATATTGTCATGTTCTTCCTTATTAATTAGTCCATTGTCTAATGCATAATCTGTATATGCCTTGTATTGAATTTCAGGATTGGTTAATCCATTCCCAATAGCAAATCCCTGTTTATAGTAAAGGTTAACCAATTAGTTTACATTACAATAATAGTTTTTTTTTTACAAGTTTGCCTTTAAAATTTACATAAATATAATGTAGATTATATGACAAAGTAATAATACTTTTAGATTTATATGAATTCCTTCGTTTGCCTTGTTTCCTTGATGAACTCTGGATGCAAAAGCTGGAATGTAATGTCCAGCATATGATTCTCCAGTTATATAAAAATCGTTCTTAGTGAACTGAGGGTGCTCCTTGAAGAATGCCTGTCATTGTAAAATTTAGTTTAACAAGATTAATCAATTTACAAGTGATTAATTCCAATAATGAAGTATTCATTTAAAATATTATTATGAGATTGAGATTATTTCCTTTAATCATTTAATTGATCAAATTACCTGCAAGAAGTCATACAAATCATTGCTAATCTCATTTTCGTCATGGCGAATATCGCTATCATCAGTAGTGTAGCTGAAACCTGTTCCTATGGGTTGGTCTACAAATATAATATTTGATGCCTACAATAGAGAAAAAAAAGTATATGTACATAAAACAAGTATGTTGTAAATTCCGAGGTATCGAGTTCGAGTCCAACTGATAAAAAAAAAATGATCATATATGTGTGAGAATTAATAGGTACCGCGTCCCATCCATATTCATTCCAAACAAGGGAGAAGTTGTTGTTGTCACCGGAAAATTGAAAAGGACCATTTTCATAAAACAAAGCAAGATCACTACTGCATCCTGGACCTCCGGTTAACCATATGACAACAGGATCATCTTTATTGTTTCGAGATTCAAAGAAAAAATAAAACATCCTGCAATTAAAAGAACAAATTATTCAATTGAAACATATCTATGCACATTGTAATTAATGATGTTGGGGAAGTCAAAAGTATAAGTTTTGCATTTAATAAAAACAAAAATTTGAGTTTTAAAAAGTTGAATGCACAATTTTTAAGATAAATTTTTTATTATGAGTTCCTTAAAATTCTCTAAAGTTAACTTTCTCCATAAATAAATCAATAGAGTTGTCATCGATTTAAGTTATACGTAAAAATTGGGCTATGATCGTCATTTTTATTCAAAAAAATAAATATGTAAAACACTTTATTTTAAAAGTTTGTCTTTTGTGGTGTTTGATTTGGGAAGTGGAAATGTTGAACAATGAGATACCAAATAGGAAAAAGATTCCCTGTTGTCAACGCAGTTACAGTGTGGACCATCCGATTTGATTGAATGGCTAGGATTAGTTTAGAATATATGTAATTTAAATCGTCCGATGTAAAATCAGTGGTCCAGATTCAATACAGCGTCAAACTGTGTGGTTCTTTTATTGCAGGAAACCCAGATCCTACCAAATATATGATACTTTGTTCTATATATATTTTAATAAGTTGCTACAGCAACAATGACAACATCAATGAGATATAAAAATATTTGATCAAACAAATATCCAATAACTTACACCAGATCAATTGAAGATAAGAAACCAAACAATCTCCTTTTCATAATTTTTTTGTAATGTTTTTTATGCTCATATGTTTTTTACCACCCAAAAAAAAGGGATTTTTATGCTCAATAATATAGAAATTAATATTTAGAGTTAAAAAAATTGTTCTACATTTGTTTACTAAGACGAGCCTTTTTTTTTCTTCAAAAAAATAAAAATAAAGACAAGACCTTTTTTAATCTGCACAAGTAAAATAGCCTTATATCATGGTGGTATTTAGCTTAAAAGAAAAAAAATAATTGTAGAAATCTTAAACATTAAAAAGAAAAATAGTACAGAAATAGATAAAACAGAACACACAAACATAAAAAATTTACCTTGCAGCTTTGGAATGAGGAAGACTATAATACCCTGCATGATGACCAAGTTCTTCAACAGAAGGACTAGAGTCAACAAAACTAGGGAAAGTGAACTTTTTCTCAACAATGTTTCCATGAACAAAATGAGGAACATTCTTTGCTATGTTTATGGAATGTTTTGGAAAAAGATTAAGTCCTCTTATGAGATTTTCTGCTGTTAATTTTGAAGAAAGGAGAGTATCATTGTTTTTGGAACAAGTTGAAGATGAGAATGAAGGTGAAATGAACATGACGAGAACGAACAACAACATTAAAAAAGATAGACACATTTTGAGGAACCTTAAGGATGATGATGCCATGTTGTTTTGCTTTATTTTGTTTAGAGAATGGAAGCAATGGATGTGTATTTATAGTACTTAATATCACATATGCATAATTGATTTGGCTTGAATAATTTAGGGAAAAGTTGAGTTGAGTATGGAAGGGTTAACACTTTCCAACAAATTCATGCAGTCCGCGGTGCATTTTGTATGTATGCATGAATAGAGGTCCGAATTTTGTCACTCTATTTAGGTTAAAAAATGTTTTTAGTCTTGCGGTCGTCCGTCGTAAAGTAGTCCCCGCGAAGCTTTCGGGAAGAGGGGTAGTCTTGTGCGTAAGCATAGCATTTCTGGTCGAACCCGCCGTCTCGCTTGTTCTTATCCAGTTCCTTTGTCCTTCCATCGCTCAACTATTTGTTGAACATAGAATTCGTACAATTGGCAAATTTAAGTTTTTTTTTTGTTTTACCACCAGTTTAATCTGGTTTGGGGGTCAGTTCTGGCATCAAGTGATTCCAGCCCCCTCTCGATCGCAGTTGCGGGGGATCGAACCGTAGTCCTCCCTACCAAGTTCAGCACCAATCACCACTGAACCAACTAACGATTGATCCAAATTTAAGTTTTGGTCTTGTAAAAAAATTCTTCTTATTTCACCTTGTAAAATTTAAATTCATAGATTTTAGTTCCTCATTAGACCGGTCAGCAAAATAAATTGTAACGTGACATTGGTTTAATGACGCGGCAAGTACCACATTGGATGAGTTGACCAAATCAAAGAGAACAAAAAATTGGTAAATGGACCAAAAATGTCCAGGGACCAAAATCGAAATAAAAATTGCAATTTTTTTATTCTTACTTCAAACAAAGAGATCTTAGCAAACCCATTTTTCATTACCACCTTCATCTTCTTCTTCTCTCCTCATTTTTCAACTTGGTTTCTTCAATGCAAATTCATGGGGTAGCAAATGTTAAACTTGTCCACCATATTCCAGTCCAATTTTAACCATTAGATTGAGTAGGAGCACTGATGTTATTATAGTTTGTTCACATTGTATTTTTTTTTCCGTCTTCAACTTTACTATCTTCAACCTCTAGCAATTTCATTCATTCTCAACATCGAGAATGGATTCTCTCAATTTCTTTTCTCCCAAATTTTCTCAATTGTTTCCATCGATCTTTACTTTGCAATTCATCTTTTTCTTCTTTTTCTTTTCTCTCTCCTTCCAAATCAATGGCTAACAAAAAGGAAATTACTTTTGTCACCTACATGTTACATGCATGCCCTACATGTTTTCCATTTTACCCTTCTGTTACTTAAGTAGAGGACGGGACATAAGAATGAGTAATAATTGATTAATTTTGCACATGTCGTCCGCTACTTAAGTAACGGAACAGTCGGTGGTCAGGTCTCATTCTTCGGTCAAAGGTTGTCACATGGCCAATTATTCGAATTCTAATTGGCGACATGTGTGGCCAAATTTGCTATAAATGGACACCTTTAGTTGCCTGAGGTATCGCACCTCTCCCACTACTCTTCTATACTTTTTGCTTGTTTTAGTAATTTTAATTTGTTTAGTTTTTGTCATTTTGTGCGTAATTGATCGCACAGTCCTTCGTCGGTTAATCATACCATACCTACGGTGTTGTTTAGTGACATGGTTGGGTGCGGAATGCTAATCAACGAAGGACTTTTTGTGTCATAATTATTGGGTAGGTATGACTAACCGAAGAAGAATCTACCCGTGCTGCTGAATTGCTCAGTCAGAGTAGCCATATGCTTCGGCTGGTAGACATGTTGGAAAGACCTGTCTTGCAAAACAGGCCGGTGAGAATCGAAGGTCAAACTCTTCCATTTAACACGTTAAAACAATTGGAGGAGAATGATAAATATGTCCCATATTTACGTATTTTTATCAGGTTGAAAATTTCTACTATGTAATGTTTATTTACATCGTTATTTAATCGGAAATGAAAATGTTCGATGTAAATGAAAATCTTCGATGTAAAGTTTAAATTGATGTATTTTTTGTCATGCTTCCTATGTTTTCTCTTCTATCACAGACCCTTCCCTTACTTAACCCGTAGACACTCTTCGAATCTGTTCCTTACTTAAGTAATAAAACTGTCGGCTGTGTATTACTTTGATAACATGCAATGATGTATGATTTACTTCAAAATCTACGGTCCACGATTTATGAGATGGTAAAAGCAAGAATACCAAGAACTAGAAAATAACTTAATTAGGGAAAAACAATTATATTTCATTCACCCTTCCTATGTGCACAATCAAACATCATTATTATGTATACAACATCATTGTGATTTATGTTTTTTGTGCTTGAGTGGAGTCCATATAATATAGACAAGACACTATGTCCTAACTAGTTGCCCCTGCATCCAATCTTTTAACATATGAAGTGCAGCTTTTGGTTGATCCATAGGAACCATGTGACCAGCCTCTTTCACCTATTATTCCAAACAAATACAGTTAAACACAATTGAATCAACAACTATGACACACTAACACATACATGAACACCAAACATAACACTGACACATGAACACCTATATCAGACAATGAAATATTTAAATGTAACTAATGTGACGATATCAGACACGAGATGTGCCTTTGATGTGAAGTGTCAGTGTTTACCTAAATTGATAGTCTAATACAGACATTAATACAATCCTTAAAACACAAACCTTGAGGAAAGCCAGAGGTCCATGGCTTTTTAGTGTTCCTGCTTCTTCACTATCAACCAAATAAGGGGTTGAAGGTGACGCCGTAAATTCTTTTTGACCTGACCACTGCATGGCATCAACCCATCTTGAATTCCCTATCAAATGAGGAGCACATTTATAAGTCTAATAAACGAAATATATCGTATTTTTTGACACAAGAAAATTTTGGTTTTACATTAACTGAGCTCTAGTTAAGGACGACTCATTCAAAAACAATCTAGATTCAAATCCTGACACGAACAATTTTTGGCCATATTTTAGTTACCTCTCGGCCGGACCAGTGGCTTAAGACTAAAAAATTGAGCTTACCGAGCCAATTGCATATGAGGTCATATTCTCCAGCATACACAAGCAACTTGATTCCATCCTCTAGAAGAGCAGGAATACCAACTTCAAGATTTTTCATCCAATCATCCGCCATGGCAATGTTTACTATGGTACTACAAGAAACAAATTTTAAGTCCCCAACACCTAAAGCTTCCCTCACTATCTTTAAGTTCAAGAATGTCTCCATTTTGGTAAAGTCATAAGAGAGATCTCCAGATTTCTTTCTGATGTCGTAGATCTGCATGTCGAATAACATAATGCATTAGTGAACTCAAACTTCATTATTTTCATACCATCTTTAGAGCTTTTCTTTTTTGATATCATACATTAATGTGGCCGGCCGGCGATGTCCATGATCTGATCAAATATTTTTTCGCAATTTTGTCTTGCAGTCAAGCATGCATCTCCACCTTCAGTGCCTAATAAATCAAATAAAAAAATTATGAATGGACTAAAATAACACTTAACTTGAATAACAAATTGGTCATGTTCATACCACAATCTTGTATGCCCTTTTGACATTGTGGGAACAACTCAGTGATATTGTCATGTTGTTCCTTATTAATTAGTCCATTGTCTATTGCATAATCTGTATATGCCTTGTATTGAATTTCAGGATTGGTTAATCCATTCCCAATAGCAAATCCCTGTTCGTTATAAAGGTTTATCAATTAGTTTACATTACATTAATTATTTTTTTGACAAGTTTGCTTTTACAATTTACATAAATATAATCTACATTATTTGACAATGTAATAACATCAATTTTAATACCTTAAGATTTATATGAATTCCTTCTTTTTCCTTATTTCCTTGGTGAACTCTGGATGCAAAAGCTGGAATGTAATGTCCAGCATATGATTCTCCAGTAATATAAAAATCATTCTTAGTGAATTGAGGGTGCTCCTTGAAGAATGCCTATCATTGTAAAATTTAGTTTAACAAACTATTAGAAATTTAGATATGGTATATAATGTGAGTCCTGATTAATCAATTAATCAAGTATACATTTAAAATATTATTATGAGATTATTTTCTTTAATCGTTTAATTAATCAAATTACCTGCAAGAAGTCATACAAATCATTGCTAATCTTATTTTCTTCATGGCGAATATCACTATCATCAGTAGTGTAGCTGAAACCTGTTCCTATGGGTTGGTCTACAAATATAATATTTGATGCCTACAATGGAGAAAAAAAAGGTATATATATTCATAAAACAAGTATGTTGTAAATTTTGAGGTTTCAAGTTCGATTTCTACTAATAAAAAATGATTATATATGAGTGAAAATTAATAGGTACCGCGTCCCATCCATATTCATTCCAAACAAGGGACAAGTTGTTGTTGTCCTTCGAAAATTGAAAAGGACCATTTTCATAAAACAAAGCCAATTCACTGCTGCATCCTGGACCTCCAGTTAACCATATGACAACAGGATCATCTTTATTGTTTCGAGATTCAAAGAAAAAATAAAACATCCTGCAATTAAAAGAACAAATTATTCAATGGAAACATGTTTATGCACATTGTAATGAAGTTCGGGAATTCAAATGTATAAGTTTTGTGTTGAATAAAAACAAAAATTTGATTTTTAAAAATGTAGAACGCACAATTTTTCAAATAAATATTTTATTTTGAGTTCCTTATAATGTGCTCTAAAGTTAACTTTCTCCATAAATAAATCATTTGAGTTGTCATCGATTTAAGTTAAAAAATATTGTTCTGTATTTGTTTACTCATACGAGATCTTATTTAATCTACACAAGTAAAATAATCTTACATCATGTAGAAGTGTATTTTTCACCATTAAATCTATAACTCTTAGTATATCTCAGTTAACTAATTGGCGTTATTTAGCTTAAAAGAAAAAAATAATTGTAAAAATATTGAAGTTTAAAAAGAAAAAGAGTGCAGAAAATAGATAAAATAGAGCACACAACATCAAAAATTTATGGCTTAAATACAATTTTACCCCTCTATTTTGAAGGAATCAGAATTTTACCACCACTATTTTAAAATCCGGAATTTTACCCCCCTTATTTTATAATTCTTGGAATTAGCTACGACGGTATTTGTAGTTAATTAGCAGCTATTTTCTAGTAAAACAGAGTTAGACAGCGAACTAATTGTTTGACTAGTTCATCCCCGACTGTAATTCTTTATTGTTTCGAGATTCGAAGAAAAAATAAAACATCCTACAATTGACAAAACAAATTATTCAATTCAAACATGTCTATGCACATTGTAATGAAATTCGGGAATTCAAAAGTATAAGTTTTGCATTGAATAAAAACAAAAATTTGAGTTATAAAAAAGTTGAACGCACAATTTTTTAGATAAATATATTATTCATTTCCTTAAAATGTGCTCTAAAGTTAACTTTCTCCATAAATAAATCAATAGAGTTGTCATTTTTAAGTTTTTTTTTTTTTTTGAACGGCTAAATTTTATTAAAAAACAACTCCACCACAAGAAGTGAAAGGAGTTATTGAGAAAAAACATACAAACGAAAAGGTAACGTGATATACCACAATTACCTAATAACAGAACACCAAATCAACGCCCCAAATGACCCGTACACCAATACTGGTTCACTAAACCTACCAATAAACACCCCTACCCGATCCTAGGAGACACCACTAGACACTAACTTCCGAGCTCGAATTAAAATTACTCGGCCCATCAGAATCCAGAAAGCAGCTCTAAAGGTCGAGGATAGAGGGACACCGGAAGTCAAAGAACCAACAGTCAACACCTGATGCGATAGAGTTCGGCCAGATACCAGAGACTTGCAAATCTCAACAGATTTGAACACCCCTCAGCGACTCCAAGAGTCCTGCAAATCTCACCAGACTTGAAAATGGTCAGAGACTCTCGTATCCGGTAGAATCCCTTCACACTCAGTATTAACCGTCCAACACCAATCCACACCAAAGCATCCTGGAGATACGATTAAAACAACGTCCGTCAACACGGAGTGTCAGCGTACCTCACCCTTTCGGGCACGACAGGACAAAAACCAAGGCCAATAGAGACCTCATCCAAACACCACCGCGAAACCACCACCACTGCATAAAACCCCAGACAGAACCCTGCTGAAACCACTAGCACCAGAACACCTAAACACCAAAAACCACCTCCACCGCAGCCCCAAGCTTTCATTGGGAACCCCAAAACCAACACCACCGCGGAGAACCGAACGAGGCCCAGCTCCACCGCACCACAGCTCCTCCACCAACACCCCACACCCAACCACCACCTCACCAAACCTGACCGCCTCGAAACAGCCCCACCACCACCACACACCAACTCACCACAACCAGAAACAGAGAAAACAACCAAAGAAAAAAGCGAAAAACAACAATAGCCGTCGGCCACCACCTGTAACCACCTGTAACCGCCACCCAGACCACGAGCAACCTCCTGTTCCATGCCAGAACCACCACCTCCACCGGAAAACACCACCTTATGCAAATCCAACACAAAAACGACACCCCACCTACGATGGAGAAGCAGCCGGCAGCAAAACTCAGAGGCTAAACACGAACTAGGTGAAGCGATGAAGAAACACGGGAGGACAGAAGGACACGGAGAAGAAACGATACGGAGAAGAAAACCGTCTCCGAACACAACAAGTTCACCGCCGATTAAAATTCCGATCTAGGAATTTTAGGTAAGCTTTTGAGAATTTGGAGTTCGGATTCGGAAAGAGGAGGAAAAAAACTATAGGATAGAAGTAAAAAGTTTTGGTTTTGGGGTAATTTTCGGATTCCGGCGCGGCGGCTCCGCCTCCTGGCCTGGCCGGCCACCGCGCCGGCGTTAAACCGGAAAAAGATAGTAGAGAGGGTTTAGTGAGAGGTTTTTTTTAGTGAGTGCCTTTAATTAGGTTGTTTGATTTTGAGTTGTCATTTTTAAGTTAAGAAAATTGTTATAACATTAGTCTACTCAGACGAGATCTTATTTAATCCGCACAAGTAAAATAGTCTTACATCATGTAAATGTATTTTTCACCATTAAATATATAAATCTTAGTATATCTCAGTTAACTTATTGGTGGTATTTAGCTTAAAAGAAAAAAAAAATTGTAAAAATATTGAAGTTTAATAAGAAAAAAAGTGCAGAAAATATAAAAAACAGAACACACAACATAAAAAATTTATTTACCTTGCAGCTTTGGAATGAGGAAGACTATAATACCCTGCATGATGACCAAGTTCTTCAACAGAAGGACTAGAGTCAACAAAACTAGGGAAAATGAACTTCTTCTCAACAATGTTTCCATGAACAAAATGAGAATCATTCTTTGCTATGTTTATGGAATGTTTTGGAAAAAGATTAAGTCCTCTTATGAGATTTTCTGCTTGTAATTTTGAAGAAAGGGGAGTATCATTATTTTTGGAACAAGTTGGTGAAATGAACATGATGAGAAAGAACAACATCATTGAAAAAGAGAGACACATTTTGAGGAACCTTAAGGATGATGATGCCATGTTTTGTTTTGCTTTGCTTTGTTTTTGTTGAAAGAATGGAAGCAATGGATGTGTATTTATAGTGCTTAATATCATGTATTGCTTCAATAGTTTACGGGAAAGTTGAGTTGAGTATGGAAGGGTTAACACTTTACAACAAATTCATGCAGCGGTGCATTTTGTTTGTATGCGAGATTTGAACATCGGACACTCCATTTATTCATTTTAAAGATAGAATTCTAGTCACTAGACTACCTGACACCATTCGTAGTAAAGACACAGTACAAGGCTTAATTAACCAAGACGTCACCTTCGTAACCTTATTACAAAATACAACATCATATCTCGCCTTACATAACAGCCACAGAGTAGTATGTTGTTGTGGAAAGTGTGAGTGAGTAAGTTCTACATTGCTTAGAACAGTGGAGGTTGAACACTTTATAAGTGAGAAGACCCATAAATTTAATGTCTTAATGCCTTAAGGTTTTGGGTTAAAGTGTTGTGTCAATCTCACTTGTGAAGTTGTTCTTAAACCAAATGTGGATGATCCCCTGGCTGTCCCTGATGGTGACCCAAAGGGAATGGGTATGGTGCATAAGTTTTTTCCTTATGTACCATGCATAAATAATGAAAATTGCTTAATGCACCCCCTAGATTGTTCAGCGCACCACCCAGATTTCTAACGCACCCCCCATATTGCTAGCGCATCCCAACAATCTGGGGAATTTATGCACGGTGCATAAGCATGGCTTATGCACGATAACTTGTGCCCTTGAGAACATTCTTGCATAATTACAATGAAGAAACAAAAGTTATGAGCTTCTCAAAATTTCCTTGACATATAACATAATTCATCGAATCATCCAATTGCAAAACTTTTCGCCTTACAAACCGTTTCTTGTAAGAATTCAATCATAAAGGAGTTGTCAAAATAAACCAATTACTTTGGATGGAGCTGGGCTTTCCAAAATTTGCTTGAACATCGACTCCACTACTTACTTATTGGGCTGAATTTCCTATCCATCCAATGCAAAAATAGGAACAGACAAATTTGATGGTCATTTTTTTTTAATCGGTAAAATTTATTAAAAGACAACTCCTCCACAAGAAGTGAAAGGAATTGTTATGGAACATACAACGAAAGGTAACGTGATATAACACAATTACCTACACCTAATCCAACGCCCATATCCACCCATACCCCAATAATGATTCACTAAACTTACCAGAGAAAACCCCTATCCGACCCTAGGAGACACCTCTAGACACTAACTTCCGAACTCGAATTAAAATTACTCGGCCCATCAGATCCAGAAAGTAGCCCCAAAAGTCGAAGGTAGAGGGACACCGGTAGTCAGAGAATCGACAGTCAACACCTGATGCAGTAGAGTTCGACCAGATATCAGAGACCTGCAAGTCTCAACAGACTTGAAACACCCCTCAGCGACTCCAAGAGTCCTACAAATCTCACCAGATTTGAAAATGGTCAGAGACTCTCGTATCAGGGAGAAACCACCCACACTCGGCATTAACCATCCACACCTCTCCGTCGTCAATACATCCCGGAGGTACGATAAAGCAACAACGTCCGTCAACACGGAATGTCTACATACCTCGCCCTTTCGGGCACGCCAGGACAGCAACCAAGACCAAGAAAAAACACCACCTCACCCAGCCACCACCACCACCACCGCCAAAACACCTTCAAACGAACCCCACCGAGACCAACAACACTTAATCACAACGCACCACCACCACCACTGCTGCCACCACAGCTTCACCACACCACCACCACCTAAACCAAAACCACGCCGACAGCCAAGCACCACCTCACCTCCTCCACCGTGACCACGCTTCACCGAGACCATGCCGACCACCAATACAAAATCAGATCTGTCACCACCACCACCGAAAGCAGATCCGGTACCACCACCAAACCGAGACCACCAAAACACCGGTGAAATTCATTATAAGTATCCATATGGAATTCTTGTTGAAATATATTTGATAAACCAAGTAATAAACCTTGAAACATTATTATCCTAATTTGCATTTGAAGCTAAACCAATTAACTAAAAAGTGAGAAACTACACCTTTTAATTAAATATTAACCATGCAGACTACAAAACTGATGAGAAAGAGTACAATCAAAAGTGGTGGGAATGAACTTATAAGCCACCAATTGTCAAACTAACTTATAGCAAATACCCAGTTCTTACTATAACACAATAGTACATGAGATTAAGAAAACAGTAGTACATGAGTGAGTCAAACATAAATTCAGAATCCCTTCTGGCCATTGAGATTAGTAACAAACTAAGGGGAAAAAAGGCTTCAAAAAAAATAAACAAATGATCCTCAAAAGCAAAGGAATTGCAGACAAATCTTAATTATTATAAATGGTAAGTAGTAACTCCTTTTCTAAATCCTAATTAGTCTCTAATCTCTCTCCTTAATCTCTTCCTATTTTCCCTCCAATTCCCTTTCATATTTAATTTTTAATTAAAAAAATGGCAATCCCTTAATGTTGGCCGATTTTATCTTTAAACAAAACCTTGGAAGATTGTAATTAAAAAAAAAAACCTTGAAAGGTGCGGCGCATTTAATGATGGCACTCCTTTAACTAATCCACTCCTAAATTCCCTCCTTAACATCACGGTAAACAAAAAAGGCAAGTTTTTCAGAAGAAAAAAAGCAAATACGCGCATGCAGCAGAATTCCAATAAAAGCAGAGCACGCCTCTACCAATGAAATTTGCTTCTTTTCCATGCTTTGCCTAGGAAATCAAGCAATTAATTATCACCTTCTAAAAAATGGGTTCATATTTTTCTATTGATTTTTCTGTTGATTACTATATATACCCTTCACCATATGTGGAAGATCATTTCATCAGGGTAAGATTTCTCCCCTCTCACTCATCAGTTTCTATCTCAATACTCATATCCTGTTATTGATTTCATATATTAGTTTCTATTCCATTACTCATATTGTATTCTTGATTTCACTTACAGATGCTTTGAGGATTGATCACGAGAACAAAACATCACTTACTGATAAACTAATGAATCTGAGGACCTATCACATGGAGTTTGATCCCAACAATGTAAGAACATCTTGCACTTAAATATTTCCTCTATAGTGTTTTTGTTCTGATTATATGATTCATGCACATATTCTCATCTTTTGTGCTATTCTTTCTAAATCTAATTTATAGTCCGCTTTTTTATTATAAGTTTTGGTTCTGATTATAGGAATTTTTGTTTGCTTTAGGTGAAAAATAAAAATAAAGCCGGCATTAAAAATGGAGATTTGTGCTTCATCTTGGAGCTGTTGTTGGCAAATTTATATGTATTTGACCCTAATTGATCCAAATTGCAATGAGGTGGATGTATTTGTTGAGAAGAAGAAATAAGTGTATAATATGAGTACTAGATCTCTGTTTTTTTTTAGCATACTTTTTTTTTTGTGCGTTTGATCATGTGATCCTAAAGATGAAGTGGGATGATGATGAATGTGTTGAGAAGAAGAGAAAAATGAAAATGTTTGATTTTGTTATTATTTGTAATTGTAAATGAGTTTATTGGTTTTTAACATTGAAGTTCTATTCGATTTTAATCTTTCATCCTCTTTGTTTAATCTGTAGATGCAACAACTGAATTTGTAAAATATGTTTCAGTTTTCAAGACAAAGTCAGTATGAGATTGATTATTAAAAAAAAAACATTATATATATTAATTGACACGGCAATAGTAATCAAATTAGAAAGATTAAAATAAATTTTTTGTGTTTCTAGCATATAAAAGGGATTTATGAGTTGATTGCTTTTAAAAAAACCAACTCAAGTAGCAGGAAAAAAAATTCGATATATATTAGGAAAAAAAGTATATCTGTTTGTTTTTTAAATAAGTTAAAATAATGTGTAACTAATTTCTACTTGCAAGGCAAGGAAATAGCACGAAAAAAAATGCCCATTAATTTTGATATGGCAGCGCATTAATAGCTTCCTTATATGCTCTTTGTTTTCCAATAATTTTGATATAAGTAAAAAATAAATGCATTTATTTGTAATACAAATACAAATGAACATATGTAGTGTATTTTGTTTGAAGTGGATACATAGTATACCCCATGACTACAAAGAAAACATCAAACTCCATTATTATTATATACATAGAGATGCGCCTATATATATCATTAATAATTGGTGGGTTATATATATATATATATAGCACATATCACATGAGAATGATAAAGATATGTGAGAATGATGAGAATGAATATCAACCATTTGATTTAAATGAAGGACTGAGATTAAAAAATAATTTTATGTGATTCCGGCCGTCGTCTTCCATCCCCTTCTCAATTCCGGCCACCGTCGCCGCCTTCCCATCTCCTTCTTCTAAGTTCCGGCCACCTTCGTGGCCTTCCCATCTCCTTCTTCTCCGTTCCGGCTGCCTTCTTCTTCTTCCTCTCTTCACCGTGTCATTCACTGGGTTGCAATATTAATATAACTTTTTGACTGATTTCTTAGATTTATGAATTGTGTGTTGAATTTTTTGTGAATCTATTTGTTTTCTCATCTTCAAAAAACCCAATCCGATTTTTTGTGAATCTATATGTTTTTTGTTAATCTGATATTGTGTTTAATTTTTTGTGAATCTATTCGTTTTCTCAACTAAGGAAGCAATTACAAAATTAATTAGACCCATTTCATGTTTTCATTTGTTCTGATGCAAAAATGATATCCAGAGAGATTGAAACTGTATGGAAGGAAATGAAGCATATTTTTTCTTTCATGAAGAGATATTTGTTTTCAATTTGCAGGCTATGCAGAAGAAGAGGAAGAAGAGATGTGTTTGTCCAAAGCACAAAATGCAGTAACTCAAATGAAATGATGAAGAGATGAGTGTTAATGGTGGTGGGTGAGACGTGAGAGAAGATGAAGAGCGATTTTGGGTTTGAAAACTGGCTTTCTGAAATTTTAATCGGAATTGGGAACGATAACAGTGCTCTGCAAGTTTTTTTTTCTTCAAGTCTCTGCAAGTTTTAATTGGAATTGGAGAGAATAAGGGAGAGGACACATTAATGATTTAAACTTTAGCCGTTGATTTTAATTTGATGGCTGAGATTTATTCTCACATTCTCATATAAAATTGTCATTCACATAAGATATGTCATATATATATATATATATATATATATATATAAAATACTTATAATAAAAAAAGTCTTATAAAATGGGACGAATGTAGTACATCCCCAATTATATGCATCTGGTAAGAGTATAATTGATCACTTATGTTTTTAAATTTGCATCATAAATATATTAAGACTGTATTCTACGAAAACTCTGGTGAGATATGACTTCAACCATAACTCGAGTTTATGCTATTGTAGGTGGGAAGATCAATTTTAAGTTCAAGGTTTGCTTGATTCATATGTGCTCCTAATTGGGAAAAAAAATCTTGATGCGTCAATAAGATACATGTTTTCCTATAAAAAAAAATTATATTCTCGAAGAAGTCTTTCATATTGTTCAGTAGTTATATCTTAATTATAATTGATTTTCTTTTTGCATTTTTTATATAATTTTAGCATTGTTTTAATGATTTTATATGTTTTGTAGTTCCATTTGTACGGGTTATTTCCGGTTTTAATATTTTTATATTTTGATTTCATTTTATATTTTTATGGCATTTTTAATTGTATCAATTTAAATTATATATCTAACACTCCACTAAACACGTGCAACGCATGGGTCGGAGTCTAGTAATATAAAGTATAAACTGAGTTCATGATGAAGTGCAAGCTCCACTAAATTTAATTTCTAATCACTAAAAAAGAAAAAAAAAAGAAAAAAAGGATTTATTGAAAATTAATGTCACAACTTCCCATGCCTACAAGTTGGTTCTTGAGATCTGCCATTTTGTTCAACTCAGGTAGTATACGTGACGAAAAAAGTTATCCGGATCTCCTCTAAAAGCCTTGCATTTTCTAAAAGAAACTTGGCGAATATGATTCCATGTTCATCAAATTTTGCAATGTGAAGGATCTTGAGAGAAGATTTGAAACAAGGAGGCACTTGTTTTAATGCATTGTCATAGTCAAACCTTATATTTGTCAAGCCCTAAATAGGAATAAAGCAATAAGTTAATGGATGGAAATAATATAATTGTTTTAAACTTGAAACAAGGCAGATTAAGTAGGATATAAAGTGTGCCAGAGATGTAACGAGAACTTCTAGTTTAGGGCATCTTAGGAGGAATTCGAATATTAATTTTCTTGTAATAGAGTTAATTCTCAAATCTAGACAAAGATGTGTCAAATTGTGAAACTCAGGAAGGAGATGGAGATGTTCGGAGTTGTAGAGAGGAATCTAGAAAATAAAACAAAATAGAAAATTCACAACTATAGGCAACATTTTTCGTGAATATTCTGATACACAATAATTTAAAAAAATGAATGAGAAAAAAGGTTAGGTAAGAAATACATACCCGAAAAATTTCCTTTGATAGTGTGAGAGATTTAACATTAGCAAGTCCACTCAATAGCATAAGCGAACAAGGAGAAACATGTTGTTGATTAATACGTTGTGAATCGTTCATGGCAAAAGCAATATATGCATCAAGTATGGAGATCGGGGGGTTAACAATTCTAAATTGTATAGTCGGATGACTTGTGCAAGTTAAAGATAAAAGATTAACAGCGTCAATCTCGACTAAATAATTGGAAAAATCATGAGAATTTAAGCAACAAGAGTCAATATGGATTGTCAAATTCTTCAATGTGGAAATAGCAATATTGATCTTGTTTATGTAGAACAAATAACAATAATTCAAAGTCAAGTCTTGTAGGAGAGGGCACCTAGATAAAAATTCTTCAAGTGAATTGTTATTTGGAAATGTAGCATATATGAAAGATTTAATGTCTTGAGACCAGGGAATAGAATACCGGTTGGTATACATAGAGTAGTTTTGGTAAGTTGTAAGGATAGTTGAGTCAATGAAGTAGAGATATTCCTCTTCAAAAGAAATGAAGAAATGTTCTTACTAGGTAACCTAGATAAAATATTGTGATATCGATGCGGTAGAGTTTGGAGTTTTGAAAGCATCTGAAAATCAAGTACTGATAAATAGGTCCATAGATACCTCCATTTTGTTGCTAATATGGAAGTTTTGACGGCATCTTTGGTAGGGAGAAAAGAAAGAATATGGTAGAGAATGAAATTGGGTAAGTCACTAATCATGTCGTCTTTGTTGTGTCTTTGTCTTTTGAATTTGAAGGATGATTCGTCGATGAGATATCCTTGACTGCCCAAAACAATGTAAGGAAGATGATGGACATTCGACGAAGATGTCATGTTTTTTGTGTTGATTTCGATCTTCCTAAACATAATTAATTAACTGTTCTTAATTTCATAATCAAATCATAAGGATTAGGTATTAGGTATTAGGTATTTGAATTTAAACAGCGAATCGAATCATAAGGATTAGGATGATTAATTGATGGAAAATAAATCATACCTTGCAGCCATGAGACCGTGGACGGATGGAGTTTGGAATTTGCAGAAAGAATGACACTTTCTCACAAAACCAAAGTCCGTTAAATTAAGTGACACACAGTTTTTATTTTTTATTTTAACTTAAAAAATAGTATGCTTTTAGAGTAGTGCTAAATATTACCGGTGGGTCAATGCAAGAATTGCAAGAAACATTACGTGTCATCTTTTTATTTGGGGAAGAAGGTTTTGTTTCCATGTTTGGCGGAAATCATGGTGTATGTGTGTACGAAATAAGCCTTCTTCTGTTTCTTGCTTTGACCGATTCATAAGTTTTATCATTTCCCTTTAACTTAAATGTAGGAGTCTTTTGTTGTTGAATATCACCGATAAGTTTAATACTAACAATAAATTAATCAATAAATTGATTCAAGTAGTAAGATTTTTGGTCTTTTAATTAGGTGATTTGGGTTCAATTTTTAACTATACAGATTTTCCGATAATATTAATCATCGCTAACGACAATGAAAACTTCATATCTATATTATGGTATAGATTTTTAACTATACAGGTTTTTAACTTGAGTTACGGACAATCGGCTAAGGGTGTTCCGTCATTTAAGTAGCAGACAGCTCAATGACAGAAAACCTAAAGGCACAAAATCATCGGGAAAGCCAAAATTTAATTCAATCATAATTTTTTTTTTTATTGAAACATTAGACACAAAAATTACATAAATTTAAATATTACATCAAAAATCTCAACAGCTAATTAAATAAATTAAACGGCCTACTCTTGTGAAATTTTGCCGTCGAAGCAGAAATTGTCGGTTTAGTCAAAATTTTCAACAGTACGCGAAAACCCCGCATGCCTAGCTCCACTTTCAAGTATGGACCAAAAAGTTTTGCAGGGTCTACAGATTTTGGCTTCGATCGAGCCGTAAAAAATCTAGCTACTACCATATTTCAAGGAATCACCATTCAATTCTTCGGTTAATCATATTGTACTCAATAATTATGACACAAAAAGACTTGAAGTAAGAGACCTGACCACTGGCTGAGTTGCCGACGGCAATGGCAAAACTACTCAAAAATTATTCATTTTTAGTCATCCACTACTTAAATAGCGGAAGGATAAAATGAAAAACTTATTTATCACGCGAGTAACCCATAAAATGGCGAAAGTAAATTTCAAGAACTTTCTAGTGGAAAACTATAAATTAAACTTCGGTTTGTCCTGAAATATTTTAGGATTGTTGGGGTGAACAAGTCAACTACAAGAGGGTAGAATAGGAATTTTGTATAAAAATATAAATAAATATACAGCGATATAAATTTAAACCTCTAGTCCCATAAGTGTAGCTTAAATGGTAGCTACAAAAAATATTATTGGAGTAGTCGGGGTTCGAACCCCGGATTCTTTATTTTTCCACATTTAAATGCATGAGTCTAATCACTAAACTACTTGACAAAAAAAATTTAAAACCTTTCCAATAAATTATTTGGAACCAGTTCGTTTTTTATTTGATTATTTGAGCAATTCATCGAATGATAGCATTTTTTTTTAAGAACTTTGAAGATTAAGGACAATGACAAATTTCACCACATATGTAGAAAGCTTATTGTGGGAGTCAATTCTACGTTGTTTGCGGGTTGGGAGATTTGAAAAGCACATACCACATGCTCCCTAAAATTATTTTACATAAAATGTTCCCATAGATTTAGAAGTATCAATCTCTCACTTTTTGGTTGTAAATTTTGATAGTATAGAGTAAAATGTTGCATAAATTTTCTAAAATATATTATACAAATATAGGAAGGTGAAATCACATTAAAAAAGTAAATAAATAAATAGTGAAATCTGGTTGGACATATGTATAAAATTAGTTTATAGTTTATATATTGTAAATGTGTACAAATTAATTAATGAATCTTAAACACAAATACAGTATATTAAGACACAAATACATAAGCAATACACTTGGGGGCCTAACTTAAAATCCCATTAACCATTGGTTAAGCCATTCATGTACTCATATGGTATATGAACCCTTATGTTTCAGTAATAAGGTGTACGAACCCTCATCTCTTTCTTTTGTTTGATAAGTGTTCCGGATCAAATTTTTGGACCGAACCAAGTCCAATGTTACGGTCCAGTGTCACATTTGTTTGTCTATGTATACAATCATATTTACCACCTCATAAGATATGCATTACTCTTGATCTCCACCTCAAGTTTATACTGACTTGGATGTTGGAGTATTTTCTGCAGATACCCTCTTTTTTGCATCGTCGGTCATCTCCATGATCGTATTCCAACCTCTATCCCGGAGCATTTCTTCCACCGATCCACCGAGTGAGTTCTTTACCTTCTCTTTTGTCTCTTCAGATAAAACTTGAGTTCTATTATGAACAGTGGCACTGTCAGTTGAAAACGGATTCACGCATGCTCGTGGGCCGACACCCTTTAACCCCTAGTCTTACATCATTTATTTTATATACACTAAAATAGTCTTACATCATTTAGTAATTAAGGCTAAAAATAGTTTATATACAACATCCATACAACATGAATATTCTGAGCAATATAAGCTTTTGCATGTTCTCAACTACTAAAAAAAAATCATTCACATAAGTGGAATACCTTTTCATGAAGGGGAAAAAGGATTGATAACAATTATCATTATCATGTAGCATAAACATGGAACTGAAATGCGAAACATATGGCAGATGCATTTGTTGACAACAACTTTAATATAAAGCTAAACTTTTTTCTTTGGTTTCATACACTAATTGAATTTTAATAAATTGATTTTGTAAAATTATTTTTAGTTAAAAATGAATTAAATATAAAATGATTTATGTTTAAATATATTCAAGTAAATGTAAATTGAGCAATAAATCTTACAGCAAAAATTACGTTTAGACTAAAAAATTATAATATCTTAGGTTTAAGTTAAAACCAATTTTATTTTCTTTTATTTTTGACACAAAAACTAATTCTAGTTGAGAACAACCAAACATATCAAAATTAATGTTATACATGCAAAATCAATTCTAGAGTTTCAAACCGTGGTATTTTGGCCCATCATTTAGACATGTTAATTTTCTTTCATTGCCTTAATATGAAAAATCTTGATTATAACTGCAGGGGTTGGTTTCTCAATCTCAACTATATGGTATTGGACCTACCAGGACAAAAATAATTGATTTATCATTTTAGGTAGTTACTTTCTAGTCCTATGTAATCCTACCTGCCGTTATGCTTATACTTAATTAGTTAGGGGTATATATGGGTTGGGTTGGGTCGATTTTAGGCAAAATTATTATCCGACTCAATCAAAGTTTAAGTGGATTAAATTGGGTGTAAAATTCTTTTTTTTATGTTAAATCCAAACCGACCAAATCCAATATTGAATGGATTGGGTTGAATTTGGTCGACAGATCATTACATATAAAAATTTTAACAATTCTCAAAAAATATATAGTTATATGATAGTTTATTTGATGAAAATTTTAAAATTTAGACTAAATTTTAATGATTACAATTTAGACACTTGACATTACATAAAATACTTTAAATATAATATTAAAATTTAAGATTTTAAAACATAAATGTAACTAGCTATATTAAATAAACGGTGTGACTTATAAAGCAGATTAAAAAATGGCACTAAGTGGAAATATGTCAATGCCTTTTATAGGTAGTTGATCAATTATGCACTGACATAACTTAACCTCCGCATTTTGCTAACTACTATAAGAATTTTTTTAATTTGAAGCTCACAAAACTACCACAACTTGTTATCTTATCTCTTTATCTAAGTTGTTAATTAAGATTTGATATTGTTCTTTTCTATGATCAATGAAAAACACTTCAAAATTTTATGGAGATGGAAAATTATCAAGGCACTAATCTTATAGAAGCGCGCAGCGGTGAAAAAACAAAATAATTTTTATTGGTAGAGAACAAAATTTAAATTTAATTGAGCATTGAGCATGGGGGCTTCAAGTAAATATTCCAAATATATCAAAATAATCGCAACATGTCAGACATAGGTATTGTGGTGGTTATAAGTTCCTCTCATAGTTGCTCATTTTGTGTTGTTGACTACAACCCTGTCTGCTAATTATTTATCCCCCCATTGAGTATCACATTTGAACTCTATTAAATATATATATATATATATTAAAAATGGGACAAACAACCATTTTAGTCTTTGAAAGTAAGGTTGTTAAAATCCTGATTTAAAACCTAAAAACCATAGATTTTATGTTTTTAGGTCTGCATTTCAAGTTAAATCGCTTATTGAATCGTTTTTGAGTAAAATCGTAGCCTGAAATGATTTCACATGATTTAAATCACTCTAAAATTGCTGAAATCGTGTAAAATTATAGATTTTAACTCTTTGGGACGATTTTACATTCTTTTTTTTGGATAATTTTTTGGATGTTACTTGATGATTTGGTAGGTAATTTGTGTAGTTTGATCCCAAGTTTATGAATATTACATTTTATTATGATGATTTAGTATATTTTAGCTTTTAAATTAAGTTGAAACTTTAAATTATTGATGTATTTATAATATTATATAAGTATATATATATATATATATATATATATATCGTAAATATAAATATAATATTGTTTTAATATGAGGTAAAATCGACGATTTTACGATTCGATTTTACGTTTCGATTTTATCTACTCAAAACGAGTTAATGTAAAAACTCGATTGTGACAGCCTTGTTGAAATTGTAATTTGCAGTCATATTAATTTCTGAATATATTAAAATTGTACATTTGATAGTAATTTTAAGATGTAGAAATAGAGGATAAAATAATTCAAAATTTAACTAAACTTCGACGAAGTTTGAGGAAACGATTCACTCCTAGGCATTTTAAATGATTGTTACAATCTTTATTTATAACCTTTTAGTGCTTTGTTAGTGTTCACTTTGAGTGTAGTTGTGGGTGTCTAAGTTGTAGACAACTTGTCTAAGACAAGGATTTATCCCCGTAATCGAAAATCTTTCGGTGTTTAGTGGTGTCTCATTTTTAGTGTGGTTATGGGTGTCTTTGTTGAAGTTTTCTCTCTTATTTCTTTGTCCTAGTGTCGATTTTCCTTTAGGTGTCTCTTTTGTGGAGTAGGTGTCGCTGCTTAGTAAATGTTTGACGAGTTATTCATCTTCAGTTTTCTTTTTGGAGAGTCCGTTTTAATAAAATTTTAATTATAAAAAAAAACCAATAAAGAATACATTTGAGGACTAAGTATCCAATACTTTATACATAAAATTTAATTTTATGTCATATTTTCACATTAATTTATATTTAAAATATTTATTTTTAAATGAATCTTGTTTATGAAGTACATGTGGATACCAAAAAATTTACCATGATATATTATGCAAAAATTAATGAGTTTCTATCTGCATTTGTTCACACCGTTTGAGTGGCCTCAAGTTTGTAGATAAACAATCTGATGCTTTAAAGTTACGAAATGACAAAATAATGCTTTAAATTAAAAAAAGTAAATCAATTTAGGTCATCCACCAGAATATCTCTTTTGTAAGGATTGACCGAAATATTGATTTTAATAGTCTCTTGATGCTTCAGGACAAACACAAAATCTTTAAAATAAAAATATGTTAAATACAAATTAAAATATTGAGCTCAAGTAGTTAATGAATTTTTTTAAAACCGATTATTTGGAAGAATCCAAAATTATTTCTGGTGAAAACAACTCTTAGTTAGAGTTTATTTATCTTGTAGCTGAATTTTCAATTATCAAGAACACTTTTTCTATAAACAAATATTTTTATTTTTTTAATGATGAAAGAGAAATTAAAAATCGAGACCAAATCAACTAAAGTTTATAATTTTAAAGCCATTAGAGCCTATAAGTTCACACAAAAATGCTTATAACTTATAAGACTAATGTTATTTTGACATCAAAATAGTTGTCGGACAACTATTTTGGTGTGGGACCCGCCACCCTTTTATGTTTTTTATTATTTTCAGATCGTCTCGATTTGCGTGCACAGATAGAAAAATTTAATTGTCCCAATTAGACAACTTTTTCTGGTGTTCATATAACACCCCTCTTATCAGTAACCAAATCATTGTCACAACAAAGCCGTTAGTGTACCTTTCCTCATTTACTTCCTAAAATTGATGTAATATAATATTTATTTATTTTTAGACCTATTAAAATTATTCACATCAATGATATATCGGTATATATCAAAATAAAATGTGTGTCAAAATATTTAGCTAAAAACATAATTTTCAATTTTCAATCAAAAAGAAAGTTTGTCATCAAGAAGTAATAATGAAAATGAAAAGGCCCACACAAAAAGTTAATCATTTTCCCCTTCTTTGTTTATCATCACAAACCTGATTAAACTTTTGTCCCCATATAAACTCTCCAATCAATCAAGTAATCACCATTTTAGTACCATGGGGCCTCAAAAATCTCTTTATATATATCAACTGTGTAGTCACAATATTTTCATAAGCACCAACTCTGCCTCTAATTTTCTATATTCTCTCTGTCTCACCCTGCATTTTAAGCACCAACTACAATGCCATCATCACTCTCATTTTTGATCCACATGGTTCCTCTCTTTTCTCTTTTACTCTCATTCATGATTTGTAGTAGTAATGCTCAAGGTTTACCTTCACCAGGGTACTACCTTAGTTCCAAAGTAAGCACTATTAGCTTTGATCAAGGATTTAGAAACCTTTGGGGACCTCAGCATGAAAAACTAGACCAAGAATCATTATCAATCTGGCTTGACTCTCACTCAGGTATATGAAATCTCAGCTCCCAAATTCACTTAAATGAAGTGTCATATATAACCATTAACTGAAAAAAATAATTCTCTAAATTATAACAATTTCATAATATAATTTGTCACATGTGTACATAGATTTTTGTTTTTTAGTACAGTAATATTCAGAGTTTGACCGATAGGTAAGTAAAGTCTGGCTAAGAATTGTTCCCACCAGGAATCGAACTCGGGTTCTTCCGAACGATTCGTCCTAAGGGAGCTCATCTTGATTAGTGTATGTAGAATTTTATTACAATATTAAGTTCTTTGTACTATTAATACTCCCCTCAATTTTAGATGAGCCAAATATGATTCATTATTTATTTGTTGATGTATTATAAATTATAGTCTCAAACGTTAAAATTCTTAGCAGAGAGTTTTCTCGCTCATGTGGTCCTATATCTAATCTGAGGAAATAGTCTTTGCAGTTACGCTGCATTGCGAATTTTATAACTTCTCAGCATGTTTGTTTGAAACACAGGAAGTGGATTCAAGTCGCATCACTCTTATAAATCTGGATACTTTGGTGTTGCGGTTAAGCTTCAACCGGGTTATACCGCAGGAGTCATTACATCTTTCTATGTGAGGATTAATTACCTTATAATTTGAATTAATGTTGAAAATTGACTATATATAACTGTTTTTTCCTATATCTTGAATTAATGTTGAATATTGACTATATATAACATTGTTAGTTTTGATATTAATTTTCATTTGGGAATTGTAGCTTTCAAACAATCAAGACTACCCAGGAAATCATGATGAAATAGACATTGAATTCCTAGGTACAACACAAGATAAGCCATATGTGTTGCAAACAAATGTGTACATCAAAGGAAGTGGAGATGGGAAGATTATAGGAAGAGAGATGAAATTTCATCTTTGGTTTGATCCAACTCAAGCTTTTCACAACTATGCCATTCTATGGAAATCCAGTGAGATCATGTACTATTTTCATACATTATACCACAATGTTTTAAAAACTGGACTGGCAGATAAATATTACAACTATAGTAAAATCCGATAACAAATAAATATTACAAATATAAAAAATAAAATAAAAACTAAAATATAAAAACCAGCTGCAATTTAGTCGGTTCAATCGTGTTTTAATAAGACTACATTAATAGGATCAAATCAACGATAAACCTACCAATTTCCATTTCAACTGGTTCAACTGGCTGGTTCAGTCCGGTTTCTTAAACTTTGTTAAAGCAAGATCTCATAAATATTCTAAACTCATTATTTGTTGTTAATATTCTATATTCTATGTTTAATAAGGATCTACAAGTAAACAACCATATTTAGCTCAATCAGTCAATTCACTATTTGGTTAAAATATTTTATTGCAAAAGTGTTCATTTTCTCATACTCCACTACTATTAGGTGTAAAGAAATGGGGTGCTATAAAATATTCCTATTGAAAAGATCATTTCTATTTCTATACAATAGTGACATGTGGTCCCTTTTAAAATATAGTATACTCATAATTAACATTATAATATCATGTTTGGTTAAAAATACAAAGCATATAGCTATTTTTTGTATCTTGCTTTATGATTTATCTTAGAATTAATATAGAAAATCTTTTGCAGTTTTTTAGTGGATGATATTCCAATAAGGAGGTATCCTAGGAAGAGTGATTCAACATTCCCTTCAAGAACAATGTATGTGTACGGATCAATATGGGATGCATCTCCATGGGCCACAGAGAATGGAAAATACAAAGCAGATTATAATTATCAACCCTTCATTGGTAAATACAAAAACTTCAAATTACAAGGTTGTACCACTGATTCCACCTCCTCCTCGTGCCGGCCACCTTCTATTTCGCCTTCCGGCTATGGCGGCAAGCTGAGCCCTCAGCAAAACACTGCAATGCAATGGGTCCAAAATAACTACTTGGTCTATAATTATTGTAACGATCCTGAGAGAGACCATACGCTTACTCCAGAATGCTGAAGTCTGGTTTAATTCGGTTCGATTTAGTTTGTGTTTTAAAGTTGCATTTTACAATTGAATTTGAATGCATAAACAAAACATATTGTAGTAATTCATGGAGTGGTTTTTGAGATGGTCCCACATGTGCTAGTGATAAGTCACTAATTACATGAGCAGTGAGCATCCAACCCCAACAAGAAAAAGAAATGATAGTGATGTTTGTGTGTAATACTATAGTATTACTTTAGTACTATTGCTGATGAAATGAAAATCTATTTGGATGCTTTTCTAATAATAGTTATGGAATTATAATTATTATTAAATGAGAAAAGAGAACTTGTTCCCTTGAAAGTAAGCCGTTTAAAGGAACCTTCGGATTGGACTTTTTGTTTCTGAATTGTACCTCACATGTCGGTAACACTTCTATGTTACATGAATTTCTATACAAATTTTCTTTCAAAAATAAAATAGAATGTTAGAAATTTAGAATAATAAACCGGATGCTAAATTAGTAATTAAAGTAAACAAATAAATATACATAGATGAACACAATGACCGATTACATAGTTCACTTCTATTTAGGATTACATGTAAAAGTTTGTTTTTAAAATTTAATTTTCATGAATTATTAGCGTAAAATACTTTTCTGTATATTAGCACATCACAATAAATTGTGTGTGTGATTTTACATTAGTTATAGTAAAAATCAAATGTTATCTATACTAATATATAAAGGGGATACAAATTTTTGGGATGGCTTTTTAATTATTCCAACTTTACCCTTAAAAAATAACTTCCACAAAAAATAGACTTTCAGTTTTTTTTTAGTAAATAATTTTTTTTTCTTCTTAATAACTAAGCACAACTTCCACATAAAATTAGGTTTTCAGTTTTTTTATAGTAAAAAGAAAATATTTTTTTCTTCTTAATAACTAACCACAAAAAAAAAAGGTTACGTAATTATCAATTAACAAAGTCCAATAAAAAAGGAGATTAAGTAGTTATTTATATTTGCACAATACAGAATATCGATCGCACACGCAAAAAAAAAATATTTGCGGCTAGTGATTAATAATTGACGATGTAAAAATCATTTACACTAATGGTGTATATGAATTAAATTTGCATCGGAGGTGTGCTTTTATAGGGTTGAACATTATGAGTATGTATTTTCACAATTTACTAAATAGAGTTATGCCAATGAGTTTCTATCCTATTTGTTTGTTTAGGATTTTTAAATTGTAAATAGGAGAAGCAAGACATTGACATTCCAATTGATAGAGGCAAATAGATGATAGGCACTAGGCAAAGATTCTTCACTATGCTCTAGGCCCAAAAGATGCATTTTTTCCGGCTATGAAGTGTATTTGATATTATTTCAAACTATTGCATAATTTGCATGGTTTACAACAAAGTCCTAGATGAATTTTTGAAATAATGTGAACTAATTTTATTTTTTTTTGGTAGTAATAATGTGAACTAATTTTATTCTCCTTAAATCATAGATTGGTATCAACAATCTCATACATTGAATTTGAGGTGTGTTATTTGTACACCCACCAAAAATTGTCCCAAGTGGACAACTACAATTTTTCTCTCTATGCAAGGAAATCGAGACACCATAAAAATAATAAAAAAACAAAGAAAGTTGGCGGGTCCCACGCTGATTTGGTTGTCCGACAACCTTCTGGTTGTCCATGTAACATTTCTCATTGAATTTCTACTTGATCTTGTGATTGACATGAAACTTCACTTTGTCCGGATGTTTGTCTAGTTGTGACATTGTCAAATGTCCGGTGAATGAATTTAAGATACACACGTAGGGAAAGAGCCATGCATTGAATCAGCCCTCACTTCTATTTACTCTAATTGAGATTTGGATTAGGTGCATTCGTAGTGACTGCACTCAAGTGCAGTTAACATTTCAGATAAGATTAGTCGGTTTATATTTTAAATTATGTTTTGATTTTATTTAATACGTCTAAAATTTTGACGGGTGGTTTTTAATTTTGTCGATTATCTGATTGTGCCGGATAGAAAGGGAAATAAGCTTTTCTAAATTGAGTGAAACATAAAGGAAAAGAATAGGGACATACTTGAAGAGTATAAATACAAAAGGGTTTATAATTTATGCAAAAATGTAACATTGGTCTGGTTGTTAAATTATTTGAATCTCATCAGAGTAAGTTTTAATTTACCCTCTAAAGTTTGGGATTTGGATCCTCTCAATCTCATTTATTGTCAATCTCCCTCAATCACCAAATTTTAACCTTCAGATCAATCTAAGGGTTGAAAAATTAAAAGTCCACATCAACACAACCACAAAATACTCAAACAAATTCTCTTTCAACGGTTCAAAGGCAGAGGATTTCTTCACCCTCTTTGATCAATTTTCCATCAATTTCTGCATCCTCGTCGATCAATTTTCTCATCCTTTTCTTCAAACAATTTTTCCATCAATTTATCCATTCTCTTCAATCAATTTCTACATGAAGGCAGCTTTGCAATTTCCATCAAGTTTTATACCCTTTCGCTATTTTTGATTTTTATAATCTCTTACGACTCTTTTGAAGTTGGATAATTTTGTAGTGGGGTTCCTTTGAAGCTTGTAACATGCCTATGTTATGATCCACATGACGTTGGAGAGATCTCCAAAGCAATAAGAATGGAGAGAAAGGTGTTTTGGGATGTATATGTCTAAAAGTTTAGACCTGAATATTATTTCTTGTTTTTTTGTTCCGGTTATGCTGCCATTGAATTGAATTGAAGGAGAAGATTAGGAGAATTCGGTAGATTAGGTTTTATTTTAATAAATTATACTTTTAGACTTTTGGCTCATTAGATTGATCTGAAGGTTATAATTTACTGATTGAGAGAGATTGACAAAAAATGGGATTGAGAGGATCCAAATCCTAAAGTTTGTGATATTGTAGTAATCTTATCCATTAATTCACTTTTTTCTCTCTTTTTTCAATTTTTTTTTTGCTTTTTATCATTTATCAACTACTTGATGAAGAACCGGAGAGATAACATGAGACGAAAAATTGGAGATGATCCAAATCCTTTTTTTTTAGATCTTAGAAACTATTTGAAAGTTAAATGTGAAAATATGAGCTTTTAGAAAAAAGTTAAAGTAGTTTCAAAAGTCTTTTATTTATGATATTTGTTCATAAAAATTAAGCAATTTTTCTATCAAAAACTTATTAAAAATCTGTTTGGACTAATTTCTCCTTTTATTAAATAAAAAAATTTAAAATAATAAAAGGCTATATAACCCAAATTTTAAAGATTACACAGCTTATTACAAAAAAAATAAAATAATATAAAAAGTCGTTTATGACCAATTGTTAGTTGGTTAGGTGCTAATTGGCGCTCCGCAACTGCGATCAGAGGGGTTGAAACTGAATGATGTCAAAACTAACCCCGAAGCAGATTAAACTTGTGGTGAAAAAAACAAAAACTCTTTTATGAACCATTGAACAGAGCAACAAACTATTGCAATCGACAGTTACTACCACTCTCTGAATTCCGAACAAACAATGAGCTTCCGTCTCTTAACTAAAGCATGGCGTCGTCAACAGACCCAATCCAATAACCGCACCGCGTTTTCTTCCATACTTTCCCGCTCATTTTCTCGCCAATCTCAACGGTTCGTAATTCCTCAATTATTTTATCATTGCTTTTCAAATTCAATAACCGTTCTAACATTATTAAACAGGCCTTCATTCGCCATTGCTTTCGACATCGACGGCGTCATTCTCCTCGGTAATACTCCCGTCGGTGGTTCTCCGGCTGCATTGAGAAGATTATATGATGCCGAAGGTAAACAAGAATAGAAAAAGTATCATCAATTTTCGATGTATTTTTTTTATTTACGATCACTGACTCGTGAATTTTTTTTTTTATCTGTTTATTTTGTTAGGTAGACTGAAAATTCCTTACGTTTTTCTCACCAATGGTGAGTTCTTACTCTTATTGTTATTACGAAATGTTGCGTTCCGTGCAATTAGGTTTAGATGGATATATGAGTAATTATGAAATTTCTATTTGCATGAATGTGGTTTAATTCAATTGATGATTTATCTGAATAGCTAAAAAAAAATGTTTTGAAATTGCTTATTTTAATTTATTTTTAACCTTTCATACAGGTGGTGGCATTCCAGAAGCTAAAAGAGCTTCTGAGCTGAGTGAACTGTTGGGTTTAAATGTCTCACCTTCACAGGTATATGTTGTAATGTTTTTGCTTTATCTACTTAAGGCCTGTTTAGATTGACTTATTTGAGTTTATCTACTGGCATAAGTTTTGTGAATTGTTTGGCAGAATAGGTTATGACATTCATAAGCTTTTTTCAGCTTATTTTTATACGTTTTTCAAGATAGTTTGTAAAAATAGCTTATGTAAGCTTATACATATGCATTTATCATGATAAGCGCTTATGCTATAAGCTGCAAATATGTTGTTTAACCAAACAGGGCCTTGTTAATAAAGAACGCATTAATGAAAACATGAAATTGTTTTATAAACAACATCCGATATTCATTTAGTATTACTACTAATTAGAAGAATTGGTAAGACTCAGAGCATCTCCAATGGGGATTCTATTGTGATTATAGTCTTATACTCTTATGAAACGGCTCATTGGAACTGAAGTGGCAGGTTGGGTTCTATATGATTTTGCAGACAGTTTAGTTTAGTACCATGTCATACACAAATGATTAATTTATTCTGGTATAGTGAGCCACTTAGTTGTGGCTTAAAGGTTGAATACAAATTAAAAAAAAAAATGATAAAAGTGAGTTACTTAAATATTGCTTTGAAACAAAATATGGATGAATTGTTTATCTATGGTGTGTGACATAGTGCAGCCATTAAGCCATATATGGTAGTAGCTATGCATTCCAAAATAAGTTTTTCAAAATTTTGTCATTGGAGATGCTCCTAAGAAGATTTAAAATTATATACTTTTGAAATGTGTAGTTGTAGTAATCTATAGCAAGTATAATATATTTGTATGTCATATCTGGTTCTGTTTTCTGTCTGTTGCTTCCTGCCTGTCTTTCTCAAACGTCACAACCAGAAACTACTTTTTCACATTGTTCTAAATTCGTTTTAAGAAATTGCTGAGGTTCTGCCCATAATGGAATGTGTTAATTATGCAGGTTTTGCAGGGCCATTCACCATTTAGACAATTGGCCAATAGGTAAATGTGTGCTTCTTATCTGATCTGACTGTATATGATTACATGCTGAAACTAGCAAGGTTAATATGCACATGTCCATTCTGTTGCATTATATAATTATATTTATCATATATAAGTATTTTTCAGATTTGAGGATAAACTCGTTGTTGCTGCGGGAAAAGGGGAGCCAGCTTCAGTGATGTCTGAATATGGTTTTAAGTAAGGTTTTAACATTCCATTGGATTATATTTTATTATTTTTTATTGAACAATCAATTTAACGCCATATTTAATGTCTTATTATTTCTTTCTTGTTGTGTTTTATGTTCAGAAATGTTATCTCAATTGATGAATATGCATCGTGCTTTGAAAACATTGATCCATTGGCACCTTACAAGAAATGGACAACCAAGCTGGGTGCTGCTAAGAATCCAAAGTTTGATCAGAGTGGACCACGAATTGATGTATTCTCCGAAAGGGTTCAAGCAGCATTCGTAGTTAGTGATCCTGTTGATTGGAGTAGGGACATACAGGTAACAGATTACAATGATCTTATGACTGTTATGTATCAACCGACTTTCCTTCTTCTTTCCTGCATAGTTTTTTGAGGGATATATAGGATTGAAAGTTCTCTATCTTTTTGTAATACATGGTTGTCAAATTTTCATAAAATCTCATCAGTTTACCACTCTAGGTATCAGACTAAAGCTAATTACAATGTTTGTGTGTAAACTTGCATAGAATTATGAGTTTGAGGATAATTGAACAAATCTACAATATAATGGTTACTTTTCAATAGATATGCCCAACATATAAATTGTTTAGTGTTTTTATAAAATCCAGAAGGCAGCAGCTGAATGATAAGGCTCCATAGTGTGCAAAATATTAGCCTCTGGATGTAGCATTCGACTCCATGGATGCATCTAATAGAATAGAACAATGAAAATCCATATGCAAAGAAAGTTATCAATGTTGAGCCTCATCTGCAACTTAGTTTGACGGTTGAGACTTTCAAGCTGTTATCCACTTTACTAGATTTAGTTTAATCATATTTGAATCCTAACCTGGCTTCTGTTTCTAAGAACTGAGAAAAAAATATTACATAATGTATCTACTTCGGGTTTTCTAGAAGTTCTTAGATTTTGTTTTATGAATCAAATAATTGGATCAAAGAACTGACCAAGATTTCTTATTCAGGTTCTCTGTGACATCTTGAAAACAGGAGGGCTTCCCGGAAGAAATGTTGGAATGCAACCACATTTATATTTTGCAAATGATGACCTTGAGTACCAGGTTGGTTGATGTTTGCTACAGATAAGCCTTATGATATAGATTATATGTATCCCTTTTAAAATATTATACTATACTCACTGACAAGGTTCCACAAAAGGTAGACTAAATTTCCTTCTGAGCGTCTGGGCATGGGAGCTTTCAGGATTGCATTAGAATCCATTTTCAATCGGTAAGAATGAATATTATCTTGTTGTTAATGTGTGTTCTTGACTTTAGTTCCTTTAAATTGAATACTTCAGATCAGAACATACACATTACGCAATGATAGACTATGTGGGGATATTGTTCTATTTACTTGGATTTTGACAAATTCAATACTATATACTATAGTATACAGTATTATAGATTAGCTGCCTCAACATATATTATATATTGTACGACTATTGTCCCCACAACATATATATGAGTATTGCCTTTACAAATCAAATTTTTTAGATCCGTCGCCACATATATGTCTAAACATTAGAAATTGTTTTATCATATTCAAAAATGTAGATAAATTATTTAGTAGCATGATGATGATGCTGATTTAATTCATATTTTAGGATTCGAGGAACATTCATTTATAACAATGAAACACTATCTGCAGGACTCACACTCATTCCCTGGAGTACACATGTTTTGGCAAACCACATCCATCTGTATTCAACAATGCAGAAAGTGTGTTACAGCAACTTGTACCACAACACTATGAAGATTTCAATGATATATATCATAAAAACGCTCAACGTTTTCAAACACTTTACATGATTGGAGATAATCCTGCAGTTGACATCAGAGGTGCACGACAGGTATAGCTGTTGGGAGTTAGAATTCACAAGTAACTATGGTAGGTTCAATTTTTTGCCAACAAATTTTACTCACGAAAATGTTGCATTTCAGACTGGGCATCCTTGGTTTTCTATTCTTACGAGAACTGGTGTTTTCAAGGGGAAGGAAAATCATGAAAAATTTCCAGCAGATCTGGTAATTCCTTTTGTCTCTCTTCAGACAATTTTTGTAATATACCTTTTTTACCCTCTAGTACTTATAAGAAAGAAATCTTTGGAATGTGCCATTGATAGTTGGAGATGTAAGATATAAAAATGCTTGTTTTTCTTCCACTGTTAGTGCCACAATGGGAACTAGTGGTCGTCTTATCAAAACATAAATGGATTAGTAAACTTTGAGTTAGACATACAATCATACACTACAGTCTACATATCTTGATAAACAAGATTCTTATTTTATCATTTTTTTTGTTTCGTTTTAGACTTTTAGGTCATCATTATTTATCTTTTAAAAAAGGATAGAGGACCCATGATTATGACACTATTGACCTGTTTAAAGGATATGTGGCCATGGTTATAACACAGCTTTAGTTGATTTGTGTCTTGTACAAAGCTAATTTTGTTTGAAATTTGTGGGAAGTTGTAATCAAGACACCACCATATATTGTGCCGTGTTACGATTTTATTTTTTAGACTAAATGTTTGCAGTGTTTGCTCTGGATGATTATAATTCAATTTTTCTTCTGCAGGTTGTTAACACTGTGGAAGAAGCTGTTGACTACATCTTGGCAAAGGAATGTGCTGATTCTTTGTAGGAAGTGTTCTATGGAGAAGATATTCCAAGAGTTAAAAATGTAATTTTGTGATAAGCAAAAACATGTAATAACTTATGGCTTATTCCAGCCAAAATCCATTCATTTGACGCACGTATGATTAATTATTTCCCCATTTGCTCATGTTTGCTTTGCTGATAACTTTAATTAGGCAGCTTAATTTAGCTACACAAAAGTTGTCATTTTATTTCGATTGAGAAAAAGATCGGATGAAATTGTGTCAAGTCACGTCAGTTTACAAAAAAAAACTATTTTATAAGAAAAAAGAGGACATTCTTCACAAAAATTGTCAAAAAATAACACAGTTTTTATTTGGTGTAATGTAAGACATGCATCACTGACAAAAATAGTAAATCATGAGTACAATTGTTTACCTTTCTTTCAAGTCTCAAATACATTTCTAATTGTTTTGAGAAGTTATTTCGAAGAATTTATACCTATTTTTTAGTATCCGTGTACCATACACATGAGATTCCTACAATATATGTACTTAACAGTGAGATAGAAATGCCAAACAAAATACAAAACTCCTTCCTCGCATAAAGGAATATCAAGTTATCAACTACAAGCCTTAAATCTAATCTCATGTTTAAGTTTAGAATTTGATCACTTGCTTTGGTTGGCTCCCAAGTTTTCCTAGAGCTTTATCCAATGCTGTGTTGAAATCGTTAAAGGGAGTCAATTCCATCCTGCAAAAAAGCGTGAAAACTTATAATTTTATGAGCAACTGATCATTCGGAGTGAATATTATTTTTTTATCCTATAATAGGTATCAGGCATACTTGTATTTTAACTTTCCATCATGTACAAGACCCAAAAGCCTGTCTATCATTTCTCTGCCCTCTTGAGCTTTATCTGTGCTCAACCAATTTTGCAACCAAAAACCTCTCAAGGAAAGTTCCTGCAAATATGTGATTTCAAACTATGGTTACAAATAATAAACCCGAGCAATGATATTTCTAGTAAAAATATAAGTACATGTTATTGAAGGGATGCCACAAATAAGCCATGATATTTGTTTTGGACGTCCAAAAGATCCCAATTTTGGCCAACAAGGGGTGGCCATAGTGGCTTAGTAGCTTGGACTCTTTAACTATATGCCCAATGTTCGAATTCTGGTGATAGAAATAGAAATATATATTTGTTGGGAGAGGAGTTGCATTTGCCCCTTAACTGGTACTCTACATACTCGGGATTCATTCTGAGGTTACAAACTAGGAAGATACCCTAAATCCACTCCCGAATTAAAAAAAGAGCCGAGTTTCGTTCATCAGCACAAACCAGCTGCACTGAACTTGATCCACTGTGAAGACAGTGCTGAATAAAGCAAAATGCTTCAGACTCAAAAGTTACACGTCTCATACAACCATAATCCTCACTAGTTCCTGCCCATAGGCTTTCCCACCTAAGCTTTCTGCATTTCATGGCAGTTGAGATACTTGGCCTCAAGTGATATGTGACTCCCCAACACCCAAACTTAAAATATACATGGGCCTCATAGACCTCGGGTACTAATTTTTTATATACCCTTAAAAATTGTTGCTGGTTTGATTATTGTAGTGCCTTTGCAAATACTCATTTCTGTGTCCCCGCCATACTCAGCCTCCCAAAATAATAACAACTGTTTGATCATAGAGACCAACTCCGATGTCTGCTCAACAGATATTAAGTGATCCCAAGGCTCACGAACCAAACCAACATGACTATTTTTTATTACCATTTTTCTGCTCATTTTTCTATTTGATTGATCTATCAATATTAAGTTTAACAGATACCATTACAAACCAAGATAAAAAATCTGCATTCTCCATTTCAGCACTTCATTCTGATTTTTTACACACAAAATGCTATGTAGTCATCCAAGCAGGCAAGTGAAGATTTGTTTGCTAAAATATAAAACCCATTTTGCAGTTTTTCAATTAATCATTCAAATATTTAGGCATCTTGGTCTCTGTATTTCACTAATTATTCCATAAGCTATATTTCAGATGGTGAGATTCATACGCATATTAAAAGAAACACCATGCCAGATTAAATGAACAAGTATTAGTATCGTTTATCTATACCCAAGTTCAGCACTTTCACAGAGAATATAATATATCAATTTTAAGGTAATTGCAATCACTTATCTTATCAACTTAGTAACTTGAAACCTCCTTAATCTCTCATTACTTACAGGTTTCAACTAATGCCCTGTTATCTATAGCATTTTAAGATGCACACTCCGTAGTCGGATAGCCACAAAATATACTGCCAAGTTTAACCTGATTTGACTTTATATACCCGTGATGGATTATCTCCATGCTTCATGTAAATCATTGTTAAAACCAAGATAAATTGCGATTTTAACTAAAAAAAAAGTTCTACATAGTGGACTAAAGAAATCAATTATGATGGGGAAGAAAAAAATCAAAAGTTACAGCCTGACCTTAAATATGAAGGCTGAAGTTGATACAGTGACAGGTTTTTTAGACATTCCACCATATGTCACCATAGTTCCTCCCTGTCTGCAAGGCACAAACATATTTAAATCTTCATAATAATGATATTTAGTAACAGAAGAGAAGTTTCCATTATTAAGGTCTTTACGGAATATCTCATGTCATACCTTAAAAATTTGAGAACCAAAGAAGCAGAATTGCCACCAACACAGTTAAATCCCAGTGCAGGTTCAGGTATACCGCCCTACCATGTTAATTTGATGTCAAGTAATCATTCAATTTTAGTATAGGAGATAAGATAACCCTTAAGACAATCTTTTCGTTTGCCAACTTTGATGGCATCTTAGGAAGACAACTAGACAAGTACAAAATTTCAAACAATAATGACAGAAACGTATACATATCACTTCCCAAATGCTTAACCAATGATGATAACAAACATTCATCTGAAAATTCAACATCCAGATATAGCACAAGTCGTAGCACAAGTCATAACAAGAACAGTAAATCCAAGGTATACCAGGAGACTCTTGACATTCTTCACTTCCAATTCACTCTCCGTGAAAACTTCATCAGCGCCCAAATCCTTAAGTCTTTCTTTTACTTCGTCAACCCCAGGCCTGCAACAGCAAAAGGAGTAGCAGTGGAAAAAGTAAGTTTCGTGACAAACATATTCAGCCCAATAGTATAAAAAATGGGAACAAGAGAATGTAAAGAACCTTAAAAAGAGCACCTGTCACGTATAATATTAATGTTGTGAATGCCACGAGATTTTGCAAGCTGAATGACACACTGACCAACCATGCTGGTTGCACCATTTTGCACAATAGCATCTCCTGTTAAAAATTTGCATACATAACATAAGCTTAAACAAATCAACTCACGAACCAACTAAAAAAACAAGTATTGCAGGCAGTGCCTGAGTTCAAAGTAACACAGTCTTCAAGCATGAGAAGAGCAGTGAGAGGATTAACGGTAATTGTAGCAGCATATTCCATAGGCACGCCCTTGTTTACTTTGTGCCACACATTCTGATCCTTCACAATGTATGTCTGCCACGTTCCTGAAAAAAATAATTAATCTATAAATAACGAGTGAATCACTAATTTGGTCTCTTAAACAATAAAGCGGAGTAAATATCTAATTTAGTTCCTAAAATTGGACGACTATATCAACTTAATATCTAACATTATCAATGCCAGTATTCTAAAATGATACATGAAGTTACAAAATATTAATCAGATTTGCCCCTCTTTTGGTATTTGCAGAGACTATAATAATATCAAGGTAATGCCAGCAATGCTTTTGAAATTAACTAAATAATATCAAGGTAAATATGATAACAGATTCAAAAGAAGGACGAACTTGATTAATACTATTTCACAATTCCAATGATCATTTTAGACTATTAATAATGTGAGGATAGATTGATAGGACACAAAGGCCAAATTGAATATATACTAATTGCATTAACTTGACTAATTCAAAAATACTAATGTCTATTATGTTCCATGATTTGGTTTTTAACAACTAATTTGAAATATATTGATAATTTCATTGACTAAATTAAATGTATTTAGTCCATTGAGTTTAACTCAGTTGGTAAGAACATCACATTATATAAGCAGAGGTGAGGATTCAATCCTCGAATACTTCACCTATTCACCTTAAACCACTACGCTACTTTGACAAAAAGGTAATTATCAATAAATAATACAGTGAATTTCATTTTGTAAAATAATAATAGTAAATAGTAATAATTAATGAAAAATTGAAAATAGGAAATTGAAGAGGTACCAAAAGAAGGTGGAGAAGGAATAACCCAATCGCCGGGAGAGAAAGCAGTTACGGCGGCACCGACAGAATGAACCTCTCCAACGCCTTCATAACCACCAACAGCTGGTAGTTCTGGTCTGACGGGATATACACCTTGTATCCTATTGATATCGGAAGGGTTTATTGGAGCTGCGAGCATCTTGACGCACACGTCATTCTCTTTCACTTTCACACCAGGAATGTCCACCAATTTCGTCACCGCGTCGGGTTGGCCGTGTGACTCGTAAACGATCGCCTTTGACGGCGGTGACACGGCGGAGGAGAATGATTGTGTGATTGTGAGTGTATTCCGAAGTGAGCTTAAGTTGAAATTGAAGTTGAAGAGTAATGAAGGGGTTTTGTGATTCAGTGATCGCAACATTTTCATCACTCTGTTTCTCTCGTGATTTTGAGCTTCCTATTCTCTCTGTCTGTGCTTTGTGCGCCATCACTCTGACACTGTACCCACTCTCGCATGAACCGACGTCGTTTCAAGGGTGTTTTACTGTTTGAATTTTTTTTTGCTTTCACCACCGGTTGAACCTGCTTGTTATCGCTTTAAAAAACAAAAAATCACTTCGCTAACCGTTTTAAGAATATTACGTCCGTTTGTTATAGTTTTTAAAAATAATCAGAATCTAAAAATAATCTAAAAACTGCTAAAAATGATAATCTAAAAATAGTACTTAGCTTCTTAAAAAATATTGTTTTTTTTAGAGGAAAGAGAAAACAATGGTCAAAAGATGGAGATATTTTTTACCCAAAAATATCTTTACATAAATTTTAATATTCCAAAAATATCCTTTTAAAAAGTAATTTTTATCAAGGTAAACAAACACAAAATAACTTCTGATTTTTTGTAAAATCTCTAAAAAATAATCTCTAAATTATTTAAGTCAAAATCACTTATTTTTTAATCTATAACAAACGGGCTCTGAATCTGGTTGGGGATTCAGTTTTGTCATCAAGTGATTTCAGCTCTTCCGATCGCAGTTACGAGGATTGAATCGTTGTCCTCCCTACCGCCGAGTTCATCCTTCAATTAATTTTGTTTCTAAATTTATTGAAATACATCTAAATTAATCTTCAATTTGTGAAAATACGGAGGGAAGCAAAGTCCATAGTAGCTCCTACTCGATGGATAAGATCACATTATTTATGGATCAAATTTGTCTCTAATTATTTTTAGTCTTAATAAAAAAAATTAAGGACTACTTATGAAGCACAGACTCGGATACTCCGACACCGATAATGTAAAAAACATATGACACTGACACCGCTATATATATGATAAAATTTGATTTTATTTATTGATTTATTATTAAAAAAAATTAAAAATATTCTAATCAAAATTAATATATTTAATTCTTCATTGATAACATTGTTTTAATACATGTTTAACTTTTATAGAGTGTCAAAACAAAGAAAAGAAATTATTTTTTTGGTGAAACTTGTTAGACTATTCTGATAGGTGTCGTACGGGTGTCATACAAATGTCGAACACCGACGCGTGTCGGACACCGCGACACGCCACCTCCTAGAAGTGTCCATGCTTCATAACTACTTAGTATGTTTTTATAAATTATGGATCAAATTAGAGAGATTCTTAGTTTAATGACCAAATTTATAGTTTATTCATTATTTATGTTTTCCATATATCGCTTCTAATTGAGGTAATCATATTTGAGTTGTGTCGGACATATTAAACATGAGTAACTCTCATAGCCGTAATTCACATGTTGGTTGATTATATTGTGATGTGAGAGTCTAGCTTATCATCATGTGCCTAATCATAGTTGGTATAAATATAATATTTATTCTTCTTTTTTGTCAATCCTTAGAAGAAGTAACAAACACTATCTAAAATAGGTAACTGTGAGTTCCAGCTAAAAATATTTAGTCTAACAATATTGATATTGTATGTTGAACTAGATCTTACCCAATTTTTTATAAAAAAAAATATGTATATGAAAATGATAAAATAAGCTTATTATGAAACATAAAATACAGATATAGGTGATGAAAACAAAAAACACTTATTAAATTTTGGCGTTGCTGGTGTTGGATGGTAGGCAACATATCTAGATTTGTTTTTAACTTCTTGGATTGGAAATGCTAATTTAAAGCTGCGTGCGGTGGGCACCAAGTTTCCTTGAAGCAGCATAGTGGGAAAGTTAATAAGACGTGTTGTGATCACCTACTTGAACTTCAAGACAACAAACAATATCACAACATTCACACCTACTTGCTGAATGCTGATGATCCTAAGCTTCAACTCAAACTTCCTTTTTGTTTTTGGTAATAGTAATACATACTAATATACTTTACATATTTATCCTTACAATTAATTATAGTATTTCATATCAAATAAAAGAGAATTTAATGCTATTAAAAAAACTATGCAAAGTAAATAAGGGTAAGTTTGAAAAAATAATAATTAATGTCATTGATAATTATAAAAATGTCTTATAAAAAGAGACAAATTATATTGATTTTACATGTTTACCTTTAGGCTCTGTTTGGTAAAAAAATAGCGGATAGCTGATAAGTTAGCTTATAGCGGATAGCTTATAAGCTACCTTTTAGCTTATAGTGAAGTTAGTTGATTGAATTTGTAGTGTTTGGTAAAATTAGCGGTTGGACTTGCTTATGATAGGGGTAAAATTGGAAGAAAAGATAATAAGTTATAAGCTACTTGAAATAGCATTTGGAAAATAAGCTACAAGCTAGTAAAATAAGCTATAAGCTTTTTTTTTAAAAACTGTTACCAAACAAAGCTTTTAGTTTATAAGCTATATGCTAGCTTATTTGGTTTACCAAAGAGAGCCTTACAATTAATTGTAGTACTTTGTATCAAATAAAAGAGAATTTAATGCTATTAAAAAAATTATGCAAAGTAAATAAGAGTAAGTTTGAAAAAAAATAATTAATGTCATTGATAATTTTAAAAATGTCTTATAAAGAGAGACAAATTTCTTGTCAAACTAACTCTTATAAAAAGGGACGGAGGGATTAATTTATTTCATACAAAATCTTAACCTCAATATAAAAGTAGAAGTTATTATTCCAAAATAAACTAAGAAAAGACGGATATATTTTGAAAGTACGAGGTGAAAATATTGATTTTAATTTTTGCCAAATAGTTTAATGAATGAAAATTGTTGATTCAAGCTTGTGTCATAACACATCAAATATTTGTGTTATTAGAAAAATGACTTACTTTTGTCGCCCTATAAAAAACAGTTCTAATTTATTGTTTTTAGGATATATCCGCTATCTAAGTAACAGATATTTGTATTTTTTAATAAAATCGTATGACGCGAGGTAAAATACATAGAATAACAAAAGTAAATCTCATTAGAAAGGAGTAAGTTGTAAATAATTTACTAAATCAAATATATGGTCCTTTTGATGGACAATGGACCTGTTTTAAATCAAGCATGGTTGGGTTAACGCATTGGTTTCCCTAATCTCTAGCTTTTACTAGGTCCAACACTCTTAGAGTTAATCCATGCTCTTCACAAATGGCATCATTAGTTTTCGTTAATTGTTGATTCTTATGTCACTTGATATGTCTTAGAGTGGATTAATGTATCAACCACTGTCCTCTTCCTAGTGTCTCATCTCCCGCCCAAAATTTTATTGACATTTTTTAATGGCTTATTGACCTTCTACTATTAAATAATCGTACTTTGATTAATTTGGTGTCCTAACAAGCGTGCAAAGCATACTACTTCCCTCTGTTCCAATTTAATTAACACAGTTAACTGTTTTATGCACGCTCAGGGACGGAACTAGGTGCAATGAAAAAGGGGTTGTCGCCACCCCACTATCATAGAGAACTACCCACCCATATATATAAAAGAAGTATCTGCCCCCATGTGTACTTGAGAATGATCAAAGAAACTAGAATATCTTTTTAAGTTATAGTATAACACTTTTTTTTGGGTACATAACACTTCCGATTAATTTTCACACTTACTGAGAGCTATCAGTATTCTGTAAAATAGTGGCAGTTGTTACATTTATTCTTAAAATGTAAATATAGAACTAATAAAATATAGCTTCATTGTGAAATACAATTATTGTTGTAAAAAAATAAAAAATAAAATGAGTACTATTGTTTTGATTATCATTTGTTATATTTTTCGCCACCCTCAACAAATTTTTCTGGTTCCGTCCCTGTGCACGCTAATGCATAACTTTGGTAATTAATATTTTTAATTGCATAATAATAAAAAAATATAAAAATTTGATATTTTGAAAATGGTCATCGATACGAATCAAACAACATCTTATATGCTAATATTTATTTTTGTTTATTAGTAGAAAAATAAGGTCAAAGCAACATGTGTGAATAGTACACAACAGTCAACTGTGTCAATTAAATTGGTACGGAGGGAGTAACATATTTCTTCTATTTTAAAATGGAAAATGTTAAACAGTGCACCCGGTGCACTAATTAATCATATTAATATAAAATATTTTTTTTGAAATTTGTGCATTTAATCTATTAAAAATGTAAAAAGCTATCTTTCTAGCATTAACTTTATTATCTTTCTATTTCCTTTTTGAGTATGCTTAACTAGTGCACCGGATGCACTGTTTAGCATGACCCTTTTAAAACTTATCTCCTCCTTATTATATGCAGTATCTTTTTTCTTTTTTTACTTTCACCACCAGTTTAATCTGGTTCGGAGGTCAGTTCTGGCATCAAGTAGTTTCAGCCCTCTCCCCTCCTTATTATACATTAATAAGGTTGAATAACATTCTTTAAGAATTCTATTTAAGAGCAAGGAGCTCCTTCCAAGGACGTGCCCGGGGAATATCGGGTTCGATTCCCAGGGGGAACAACGCTTGGCCAATGCGCATGCCTCTACGCACGAGCCGGATTAGTCGCTCACCTTTGGTGGATCGGAACCGGTGCGAAAGCAAAAAAAAAAGAATTCTATTTAAGATAAAGAAAATGCTAACTAGTAGTATTTTAAGGATAATATATTAGTTAAAAAAACTAAAAATATAAAAGTGTCTTAAAATTTGTGTAGTCAATATTTTAAAAATATAAACAGTATTATTTTTAGTGCAAAATATACATTTTTCTTTCTTTAAATAATATCTCAGAGATACTAACTAGCATGACTCTTTAAAAACTATTTATTTAAAAAATTAAATATTTTAATTTTCAATATATTAATTTCATATATTTTCATAAAATTTTATATCTCGAAAACATTTGTTATGGAGCATTTCACTATATGTAATTTAAACACGTACTTAATTAGTGACTCTTGTTCAAACAGTCATTTTAAAGATTTTGGATGTCACGTTTTAAACTAAGATAATAAAAATAAATTGACTTCAAACTAAGATAATTAATAATGTTTTATTAATCATTTTTGCATAGTATTTTCCTTGCACGGTTTATTTGCAAGATCATTATAATCTATAAAATAGATCTTGTAAGCATAATTCAGTTGGCAGAGACATTACATTATACAATATATGTATGGGGCCGGTGTTCGAACTTCATTCATCAAACTTATCCACCTTAAAAGGTAGAATTTATAGTCACTAGGTTACTTGAAAAAAAAAAACCCATAAATTAGTTAACATTAATTATTTAAAAAAAAAAACCCATAGGAAGAAAAGCAATTCCACTACTATGCGTTTTGAATATTACTCAACCATTTTGGGTAATAATAGTACGATTGTACAATCCTCAAATACGCTCTACTTATGGATAAGGTTAACGTTGTCCAAACGAATATTCCTTTCCATAGAGATGACAAAGACCGTTTATAGTTAATTCTCCAATCATTGGTTTTGGTATTGTCAGTTCTTGAGTGACGTATATTCCTTTTGCTTCAGCTTATGATGATGTAGCTTCTGATGGTCTTCAGCTTCTGAGGTCTTCAGAGTCTTGCTAAGGACTTTAGAACCACGTTCTTCAAAGCTTGAATATTTAGCTTCTGATGATCTTCTGATAACGTTCAGAGCTTCTTGGCTTGACTTCTCTGCTTTTGTTCGTAGGTGCTTCTGAATGAATTTTAATTTATAATTCTGCACACTAGAACAATTATTAGTAACACCAATTGTAATTTTAACACTTTGTTATCATCAAAATTAATTTCCACTTAGATGTTCATGTCAGACCCACTTTGTTCCAACAATAAAAACAAAAGTTGAATAATTTCAGTTTTGAAAAGCTTTTCTTAAATAGAATAAGAACACAAATTAATCGATACTATCAGTCAAAATTATGTTCGTGATTCTTTAAGTTTATTTTTCTTTTCTTCTAGATTGATTCTTTTTTTTTAAAAAAAAAACTTCTCAAAATTGGTCTTTTATGTTAAATAGAATAAGCTTAACTAGTGTCACAAGGGTATTTTTAACATTTTCATTTTTAATAAGCAATAACCGACGACAATTATATTGATAGCCTTTTATAAAATTTATTTCAAGAAAAATAAAAAAATATTTTAAATTACTCCCTCTGTTCCTATTTATAATAGCTAATTTAGAAGCACGGATTTTAAAAAAGATGTTTTTTTTATTAAATTAGTTGACAAATTATATTGATTTTCCATATTTACTCTTAGTAATTAATGACTTTCATATAATTAATAGAGTACTCACTTACAAAAAAGAATTAAATAATATTAAAAAAATTATGTAAAGTAAACTAGAGTAATTTTGAAGAAAAAAAAGAATCAATGTTATTGATAATTGCAAAAGGATCTTATAAAAATGGACAAATTTTTTATCAAATTATTCTTTGTAAAAAAAAAAACGGAGGGAGTGTCTTGTTTTGATTTTTTTGGGTTAAGATGCACTGAAGGATTATACCACATTTTTGTTTTTGTTTTTTTTAATAAATAAATGTACTTTTAAATTTTTTTGTTATAAATGTGAAGGATTATACTAATGTAATTTTGTTTTAATACATGATTATATTTTTTTTTGTTTGGCTTTAATCAATTGTTTAATCTAGTTTGGAAATCAGTTCTGACATTATGTGATTTTAGCCTCTTTCGATCGTAGTTGCAGAAGATCAAACAATGCACGATTTTTTATTTTTGGTTTTTCACCCACCAGTTTAATTTGATTCGGGGGTCAGTTTTGATATCAAGTGGTTTCAGCCTCTTCCCGATCACATAAATACATGATTATTTTCTTTGTAGAACACGTGAGAAACCAAGAAAAACTAATGGTATTAACATTGAATGTTTTCATTAATTAATTATGATTTTTTTTTACACACATTAATTAATAATGTTAAAAAAAAAAATTGTACTCCCTCCGGCCACTATTATAAGCAAATTTGACCTTTTTGATACATTGAAAAGGTGATGTATTTGGTCCATATTATGAACCAAATACATCACTTTTTCAATGTATCAAAAAAATCAAATTTGCTTATAATAATGGCCGGAGAGAGTATACCGTTTTGAAGAGGAAAAAAAGTCATATCCTTATCCATAGTAAAATTGCATTTATGATTTACCAACGTTTCCCAGTCAAAAATGGCAAACAGTGCATGCTGACACGAATTCACGACGAGTTCACAATATCTAACACAAACTTTTACCTAACCATTTAATTTTTCTTAATGACAATTACACCCTTCCCTCCTCTATTTCTGTATTTTTTTTTACATGTTAACATAACATGTGTCGCATATGAAAGTACTATATCTAAAAGTAGAAATTTATAATTAACATGAGTACCATAAAATGCACAAATAACAAGAAAATATTATTACATTTGTATTTTAAATGTGTCCTCCTAAGAGTAGATGTTAACATAGTAGTAGTAAATTTTTTAAATTTTTTTATGAAAATTTGTAAAGGATCATTGGAAATTGTGGTGTATAACTTTTTGAATAATTTTTTTTTAAAAGGAATGCTTAAAAAATGCCCCGGAAGCACTCGTTAACAAGATTAGCGCTGCAGCAAGTGAACTGTATATCTTCATCCCTTTTTAGTTTTAAAAAAAGAACAAGTTTTTTTTATAGGGAAAACAAAATTTATTACCTCTATAGTCTGTCCTTACATATAAAAATATTATCTAAAATTTTCTTGTTCTTTTTATAAGATTTTCTTTAAATTTTTTGACCACATTATTTATTTACCATATGTTCCTAGCTATTTTTTTCCTTTCTCTACAACTTACAACAAATATTTGTTGGGAGACTTCAAATACGGATATAGCTTGGTTAGAAATGTTCTTTTTGATAATTTTTGGAATGTAGAAATATATGTGAAGAAATAGGCGCATATAATTTTTTTGACGGATTTACAAGAAGGTAGATCGAAACTTCGCTCAATGGGTGTTGAGATGTATGGATGGATAGGAGGGAAATATGTTTGTATGGACTCTTGACTGAAGTTTCCCTATTAGTGATTGGAGATGGAGATTTTACAGTGGGAAAGACATCATTCAAAGTCACTTGATATTTTTGACTCTCTATGGCTAGAAGTTGTGGATCTTCTAAAAAAAATTCAAAGAGTCATTGATATTAAGCGAGAATTGTTAAGATTTGCATGGTTTGGAGAAAATGGAGAAAACTCTAGAAAGTCATCAAGATAATAGAAATCATAAGGATTCATATTTGATAAAAGATAATAAGAGAATGATAATAGATTGATCAAAATATAGTGAAACTAGTACAATGATGGTTCTTATATAGAGAGCAATTTGAGCTTAACCAACTTTAACAAACAAATAGAAACTCTAACTAACTAATGGAAGCTTCTAGCAAGTTATCAATATTCTTAACAGTCTCCCTCAACATTGGGAAAGTCACCAATTTGAGTTTGAGTTACAAAGTTTAACCCAAAGAAAACCACAAATGACAAGACCAAAGAGAAAAATAGATGCATTGTAACAAAAATGCAGAAAACATGAAAACCAAGTCCAATAGGAATCCAAGCAAGCGATCTAGGGCTCAAAAGTCTGCAAAGGTTACTTCATGGTGAGGAAGTCGAAACCAATTTTTCTCATCAATCTTCATACAAGCAGGCACTGAAGAGTAGTAATTTTAATCCAAAGTTGAATGAGTAACTTGTTTACCATTATTGCAATAGCAATAAAATAATTCCATGCTTTTCTACCAAGAACCATCTCATCTTTCAAATTGAGTCCAAGAAAGGTTGTTCACACAAATAGCTTCCAAATACCAAGTATAAACCATATGAGTGAAGCTCAATGACACAAGCAGCAGTACTTGAGGCAGAACAAAACAAAGCATAAATGAATCTGAGCAAACTTCATCTATTACCACATTTCCACTTGTTGTTGAAAGAGTGTGTGATTAATGGTTGTGATTAATGGCCTTCATTGTCACGAGGTGTCTCAAAGCTTGAGTTTAGTAGGATAGTTACTCTTTATGCATAGCCTTTGTTGTAACACCTTGCCCCAATCAATTTACAGATAAGTAATCTCATCAACAAGGTACACTTTGACCACCATTCCAAAATTTACAAGTACTCAACCATTGCAAAGCTCAACATCATAAAATTCCACAATTGAAACAATAGTAGAGGCGATAAGCTTATAGCATTATGCATCATCACATTGAGCAACTGAAATTACAGTAGCAGAGACATAAGTAGCTTGAACAATTAGCTCCAAGCAAGACAACAAATCACCACTAGATACTCTCCACGCTTTGCAATGAAGGTTTCATTATAACCAAAAATATCTTCCAAACCATGCCACTATAAAACTTTCAATATTCCATAGTATATGAAGCAAAGTCCACCATCATGTCAAGTATCAACTACTGGAATTAGGAAAGCAAAGCACACCAGATTGCAGGAAAGAAAATTGATCGAAAATTGGAAAAGGTTCTCACAAACCAGAGCTAGTTTTTGATCGGTTGCAAATTCTTCAACCTTCTTCTTTGCATAGAATTGCGATAGAAAAAATGATTTCCCCAATCTTGATGCTGGAACCATCAGTGTCTGAATCGATTATTGGAATTTGGAACTATAATGAAATCAGAAGTTTCAGATCCTATTTGCAAAAGGAATCGATCATAAGTTTCAACCTTCACTATTGAATTCATGGATTGTGAGTTTGCAGATCTGAAGGAGACGAGAGAACATGTGATTTCCCCAATCTTGATCGCACATCCTTCAATATGTGGCTGAACTGCGTTGATCAACTTGATCGGAACAACCACAGAATGAAAAGTACCAAAACTGTGATTATTTGCTGAAATTGATTCAAGGACAGAGGTAGATGCAACTGAAATCGCCTCTTCTGCCTCTGAGATTGAATCACTCAAAGGTTCTTGAATACCAATTAAAGATTCTTGCGGTGATTTTCAAATCGGAATCGGAGGAAGTGGCAAAAATTTCTTCTCCATCTTCGATTTCTTCAACAAGTGACAAACAATGGAATGAACCATTAGAAAAGATGGTGGATCAAAAAGAACGGTGTAAATTTCTTTATGATAAGCAACAAAAGAGTTTTCCGGTATCGGTACAAATGGTGGAAGCGGAACGTGTTCCCGGTGATCGAAACCGAGGCGATGATACCATGTTAAGATTTGATGGTTTGGAGAAAATGGAGAAAACTCTGGAAAAGTCATCAAGATAATAGAAATCACAATGATTCATATTCGATAAAAGATAATAAGAGAATGATAATAGATTGATCAAAAGATAGTGAAACCAACTAAACTAACTAATAATCAATTTTAACAAACAAATAGAAACTCTAACTAACTAATGGAAGCTTCTAGCAAATTATCAATATTCTTAACAAGAATAATTTTCATATTATAAGCTGGTTTTATAAAAACTCAACTTTTATTTCTAGAAATTATAAAATCAATATCCATTTTTAATAAAGTCGTTACTGCTAGACTACTAGTATCAACTTTTTGAATTCTTAAAATTTGACGAATACTCCTTTTATTTTTTAATACAAATCAAATACGATAAACATAATTTTTTTTTCTGCTTAAATTCAAAATCTGATGATGTAAGTTAAAGTTAGCTTCAACTATAATCAATTATGGAGGCAGAATCAATTCTACTTTTGAGAAACCAAACAAGTCAAAATCAATTCTACACATTCAGAATCAATTTTAGCTACACTGAGTGTATGTTTAGTTCTGCTGTGACGAGTATTAATATTTTGACAGAATTGATTCTGTAAAATTGATTATGGTCAAAATTGATTTTAAGTTAAAGTGGTTTATGTTTAGATATATTAATACAAAAGTGAGTTGAACAAAATATTTAAATGTAAACTAATTCTAGAATCAGAAGCTACAATTTATAGCTTCAAGTAGAATCAATTCTGGAGGTAGAATTTTACTTTTAAAAAACCAAACAAGTCAGAATCAATTTTATATGTTCAAAATCAATTATGGCTGTTTCAGAATTGAAACCAAACATACACTAAGGCTCCGTTTGGCCCGGCTTATTTTTTACTTTTTATTTTAGCTTAAACGAAATAAAGAAGTATAAAATTATATTTGACACTATTTCTCCTTAAAAGTATTAGAAAAATAAAGTAAAGAAGTAAAAAATAAAATAAAAATAAAGTCAAACACAATTTTTTCCTTCTTTACTATTTTTAAGAAGAAGAAAAAAAAAAGGAAAATAAACCGGGACAAACAGGGCCTAAGTAGCACTGATTGGTGGTGCCAAGCTCAGGTGTAACCTAACCTCCCTCTTGAAATTAGTGATTGTGATTACTGTTACAATCAGTCAATCACCAAGCTGGGAACGCGTAGATCACCGTTAAAACAAAGTAATAATGAAAAAACAAGAACCGCGTGTGTAACAACGGGTCCCGTACAATACGTCATCGTTTTTGTTTCCATGTATTGTTTCATTTCCTTTCTTCTAGACGTTGACATTCCCTTTTTCATTTTTTATTTATTTAATTAATTAATAATTTCATTTTAGTAACGTTTTTTCCAATCGAACGGTGAGAAAGACGCGTGTTCTTGATTGGTGCGTCACCGATGCACGGTTCCAATCCAAAGACAAAGATCTGTTTTGCTAAACAGCTTCTTCAGCACCTGCATTATTTGTTGGTTGGTTACTCTCATTGATTTTATACTATAGAAGTGCTAATATCATACTCTCAAACACACTCCTTTAACACACTCTAATAATATGATGACACCTCACCCCATTTTCTATTTTTATTTTTTTAAAATAAATTTGAATTTAATTGTTTCTCTTCTCCAACAAAAACATGGGGTGATGTGTCATTATATTATTGGAGTGTGTTAAAAGAGTGTGTTTGAGAGTGTGATATTAGCATTTCTCTTTTATACTAATATATAAGTGGCTTTTTTTCTTGTTATACATATTTTAAGGAAATAAGTTGTGTTAATTTTTTAATAAATAGCAAAACGTTCTTATTAATGATAATTAAGGGTATGTTTGATTCAACTCAGAGGAGGAGATGAGAGAAATTTTAACTAAATTTGTGTTTGTTCAGAAGAGTGAAGGAAAAGCGATGTGAAGTATTTTAATTAAATATATATTTGGTTCACAAAGGAAGATGAGATATTTTAAAACTAATTTACTTTTTTACCCTTAAAAATTTTATAACACTCATTTTAAAAACAACAAACTCATTATTCATAAAAAAATAGAATAATTCGATAAGTTAAAATGCAATAAATAACCCAAAAAATTCAACGAAACCCCTACTTTTAACCATCTTTCAACCGTATATTATAAGCACATTCATATTAATGTTTATGGAATAAACTAAGACTCTACAACGGCGGATAAATAGTGTAGTGACATATTAGTGTTATTTTATGTAGTTTGTGAAATTTCAAAATGATTTCACGCCGCAACGGCCGCAATTGATATCGCACGACCACAGTGACTATAATCGCATCGGCAACCACAACCGCAATTTAAAAACTTGCCCTAATAATTTATAAGAACTTGCTATACAAATCATATCCTTCCTCCCTTATTGGACTAAATTTTATGAGAAAGTTGTAAAACTATTTTTATTTGTTATGAAAAAATTATAGAGAAAATGAGAATAAATAAAAGTAATTATTATTTTCTTAAAAAAATCAAACATAATTAAACACAATAAATGTTGATATTTTTTTCCTTATATTTTAGAACAATAATTTTATTTCTTGCTTATAAATTACTGCAGATAGAGTATATTATAAAGAGTTGTTAAAATAATAATTTTTTCTAAAATTTATGTGGCTATTGCTATTAAATTATCCTTTGAAAAAAATATCAAGTGCCTTTACTGAATTATTTAAAAAACAAAAAAAAAAGGTTAATTATTACTTTGAAAAATCTTTGACTTTGATTTCCAATTATGTATCTGACTTATATTATAGATACATTAGTTATTTAATAAATTTAAGGTCAAATGCATTTAGAAATCTTTTAAATTATACTTTTGTAACATTTAGGTCTTCAAATTTTTGATTTAACAATTAAGTTCTTTAAGTATTTTAACTAATAGATAGGTTCTTTAAGTTTTTAACTTATAGCATTGTTACCTTTCTTCCAATTATCTATCCTTTAAGTTGGGGCCTCAACCGTTTGAATCCCATAGTTCACATCAGATTGAGTCTTAAATTCATCATGGTTAATATCATAATTAACAATCACGTCATTATTTTTGTAAACGTAAGATAATTGAAGGGGCAATAGTACAACACGTTAGCAACTTAAAGAATTTATTTGTTAGTTAAAAAATTTAAAGGACATAACTACCACAAATACGAAACTTAAAAGACACTTAAATACATTTGATCTAAATTTAAAAAAGAAACCTTTATTAAAACACTTGTAGAGAGTCTTATATTTAAGGATATTATTTTTATAAAAGAGTTTTATAATTAAAGAGAGATGAGTATAAAAATAAGAATAAATGATATTTATTATTAAAATAAAAAAGAATAAATGAGTTTTGTGCAAAAAAATATTCTATCTGGAGAGAGTACTCTCTGTAATCTGTAACCAAAAACTGAGCTAACCAAACAGTTCATAAACGAAAATATATTTATAAAAGTACAAAAATACCCTCAACTAATAAACGTGGCATATTTTAATTGGTTAAAACTCAAAACAAACACACTCACATTAGTCAACAATACAATTCATCTCCAACAAAACCCAGACAGAAGAATATATTAAAGCAACCAAAAAACCAAAACTGCCACAACACAACATAGGAACTTCTGTCTTTTTCTCTTTCTATTTCATTTTCAATTTTCAATTTCTCTTTACTTTCTCTCTCTCAAAAACAATCAAACAAACAAACAAACACACACGGTTCTGTAACAGACACTGTTTCTTTTTTTTTTTTGAGGGTCTCTCTTTTTGTGGGACTCTCTGGGTTTTGAAACAACAACAACAACATCGAAGAACCAAAAAAACATGAGTTGTTTTTGTTGTGTAGGAAAATCACGAGAAAAGATCGAAAGCAATACCAATTCTTGCCATAGAGAGAAGAAGCAGAGTAATATCAGTTCAGCTGGTAATTTTTTTTTTTAATCAATGGATCTTTATTCATTATTGTTTTTTCATGCATTTTATTTTCTGGGTAATCTTTACTTTTTGAAAAAAAATGATTTTTTTATGTGGGTGTATCTTAGATTGATCAAAGTTTGCTTTTTTATTTGGTGGGGTTTGTTCTTCATTATGCAAATTGTTGAATGTTGATTTTTTTTATTCTGTTCCTGATTTATATCGGAATTAATTTAATTGTTATTGTTATTGAAATTTTGAAGCTTAAATTTTGATTATTTATTTATATTCTATTTCTGGGTTTTTTTTTTAAATATTTTTTATTGGCTGTTTGCATGGTTAGAATGGCTCCATCAATAAATCAAAGTGGGGCTTGTCATTTTGAGATTTTATCAGCTTTTGAATTTTGATGATTTTATGGGTTTTTATTTTGTCTTGTTCAATTGATTGATATATGAGCCATTTTGTTTGAATTCTATCCCTCACGTGTTCTTTGTTTTTGTATGGATTTTTTTGTTTGTTTTTGCAGATAAGGTCAAAGTTGATATGCATTTGAATTTGAGTGTGAATGATAAAAGTGAAGATGATTCGAAACACGATCAACTTTCGTTAGACGTGAAGAATTTGAATTTGAACAACGAGGTTTCAACAGATGGAAAAGTTGCAAAGACATTCACTTTTGATGAGCTTGCATCTGCAACAGGAAATTTTAGGGCTGATACCTTTGTTGGTGAAGGAGGGTTTGGCAAGGTTTATAAGGGATACATTGAGAGAATTAATCAGGTTCGTTAAATCATAGAAATCTTGTATGCCTTAAATCATTGAAGGTTTAATGTTAATTTGCACATTTTAAGGTTTGGTTTGATTGAGGCATTTTATTTGTTTGTGTAGGTTGTTGCAATAAAGCAACTTGACCCGAACGGGCTTCAAGGAATAAGGGAATTCGTTGTTGAAGTGTTAACACTTAGTTTGGCAGACCACCAAAACCTTGTCAAGTTATTAGGGTTTTGTGCCGAAGGAGAGCAGAGGCTATTGGTGTACGAGTACATGCCATTGGGATCTTTGGAGAATCATTTGCATGGTATGCTATATTGCTATCTTAATTTCCTTGTTTGTTGTTTTTTTCTTTGTATAAAATAGAGTGCAAGTTTGGATTGGCGATGAATTTAGCGAAATCATGGTGGCATTTTGATTTTGTTAAATGCTCGAAAATGTCATTTTTGCTAAAACCACAGTATCATATCGTGATTCTACCAAATTCGATGTCAATCCGAACATGCACAAATATAGTGGTAGAAAGTATTCTTTGTTGTCATAGCTTATGTTTTTTATCTTGTTTGTTATGTTAGACCTTTCGCCCGGAAAAAACCCACTGGATTGGAATACAAGAATGAAAATAGCTGCTGGTGCAGCTAGAGGTTTGGAGTATTTGCATGACAAAATGAAGCCACCAGTCATATACCGCGACCTGAAATGCTCCAACATTTTGTTAGGCGACGATTATCATCCCAAGTTATCTGATTTTGGCTTGGCGAAAGTAGGTCCAATTGGTGATAAGACTCATGTTTCGACAAGAGTTATGGGCACATATGGGTACTGTGCTCCAGATTACGCAATGACGGGTCAATTGACATTCAAGTCCGACATTTACAGCTTTGGTGTTGTTCTCTTGGAGCTCATCACAGGCAGGAAGGCCATCGATCAGAGGAAACCTCATAAAGAACAAAATCTTGTCGCATGGGTATGTCAGTTATCTTTTACCTTAGTATATTGTCAGAACTTTAGATAAATTTTCTTGCATGTTGTAAAAAGTATTGAAATTGTTAAGATAGAAGTTTTGTGAAGCTATCCTATACTTTATCTGCATATGCAAATTATCCTATACCGTTATTAAAGACATTAATTCATCGGGTGTCCTACATATCCTTTTTAGCACTGAACACCTGTTTCAATATATATTTTGAAGGTTGCCGATTCATTGTCACATTGTTATTTGGTTTGAAAAAACTGATCTTTTTCAATGGTAAAATCCTTCCCTTATGCATGTATATTTGTTTGCAGGCAAGGCCTTTATTCAGAGACCGAAGAAGATTCTCGCAGATGGTTGATCCATTGCTTGAAGGTCAATATCCAGTGAGGGGTTTGTACCAATCTCTTGCTATTGCTGCTATGTGTGTTCAAGAGCAGCCTAATATGCGGCCTGTTATATCCGATGTGGTCACGGCTCTAAATTACCTTGCTTCGCAAATATATGATCCACAAATTCATCCGATACAAAGCTCTAGAAGACGTTCATCTTCCCCAAGAAGGAGTGAAGGTCATAGACGTGTTTCTAGTAATGACTCGGAGACGTCAGACAGATTGGGAGATTAGAAAAAGTGGAGTAGTGTTTTGAGCCATTTACATTGAAATGTGCCTAGTTATCAGATTTTGTTTTATAGGAGGTATCAGGTTCCTTTTAAGGTTCCTCTTAAAATCTCAAGTATTGCATTGCACAAAGAAAATTTCTTCTTTTTAGGTTCCCCCATCATCTTTGTACATTTGAGATTACTCTTTTGCATTAAAGATGCTTCTCATTAGGACTCTTGTTTTTGCTCATTTCTTAGTTTTTAGCTTCTGCTATAAGAAAATTACTTTCTGATCTTGATATTAACCGGAGTTCATTAGCCATCGATGTTATTGAGAGTTGTCGCAGTGTTGTCAAATAGTGGCTATAATGCATACTTTAGTGCAATTTGAATAACTTGCCATTGTTCCGCAATTAGCTATTTAGAATGAAGTACTGTAATAGTGGCGCTATATTATTGTAGCATAGCAAAACCTGAACAAACTGCTATTTTTCACGATAGCTATTTTTCCCAATATGCGTTCGACACCAACACCGAGCTGTCAATTACAAATATTCTTTGTGCTGGTTGAAATCTAGGGATAGAGAGATGAATATGAACCGTATATAATCACTTTAAAAAGAAATGAATGTTGTTCTTGTAGTGTATGATTTGCTTTTAAATGTGATGTGTTTCATTCTTTTTTTTTCTTCTTAACATTGTTGCTGGTTACCTATTGTTGGAACTTGGAAGTGATGTGTTTGTTTCATTGTCTTATTTGTACTCTATAATATAATTTGGTTGTTTATTTTATAAAATTATGGTAAAGTGGCCAAAAAATGAAAATAGTTTTATTTATATGGACATAAAAAATCATTTAGAATATTACTAGCTATTATGGAATGTGAATATTGCAACTTAACTCCAACTTCTTTCTCTCTCAAATAATAAGAGTTGTTTTTAACCAAAAGTAGGAAAAAAGTGTAGAGATTGGTTAAGTGCTTGAGGTGTTCAAATCAAGAAGTGGACTTTGCTTAGGAGTGAAGGTATTTAATTAATAAAATAAAAGTCACATGTTTTAAATTAAAAAAAAAGATTAATTATTTGCAAGTTATCTTTTTTGGTATCCGGCTCAAGAATTGACAATCCGAAGGACACTAATTCCACCGTCTAATATCAACCCCAAATATTTAATATCAATCGCTCTGCATGAACCAGTCCAACACAAACAATGACACCAAAATGATTCGAACTCGAAGCTTAAGAGAAAAACACTCCAAAGTTCAAAAGCATTATTTGCAAATTATCTACATTCTTTTTTTCAAGATTATTGTGAACAACTGTTGTCACATTGGGAAACAATAATGAACACACGTTTCATTACATACATTCCAAGTCATCATCATCCACCATACAAATTTCCAAGTAGTAGTATGTTTTGTTTAATTTACATAGATTAGAAAACCAAACAAAAATTATAGAAACAAAACAAAACATTAGCATGTGATATTCTTATAGGGTTTTTTCTGATGCAACTATGAAAATATTGGAAATATATTCACCATATATGTGACCACAGCTACAATTCAGTAACTTCACCCTCATGACAATTGCCTACTGATAAGTATAGAGTTGTGGTCTTACGAGTTGGCAAAACTCTACAACAATCCCTCCTTGGTGACTGCAAAATAAGTCTAAAAAATCACTTCATATAATCATCCATTTCAATCAAGGATATCTTATAACATGTTAGCTATTATTTTTTTGCAAAAGTGAGGTTTCATAATGATAGAATGAATATATTTTGTGTTTGGCTATGTGTCTTAGTAAGTACTACTTTATAACATAATCAAGTGATTTGGATAAACAACTTATGGCATAATCACTTATCATATACATATTAGTTATTTTTATTTTTAGAGCAAAGGATAAAAAAAAGTCAAACTGTCTTGATATAAACTATAACTTGTTTTCTTAAGTTTATCATGGAGAATTTATGAAAATAATTTGAAAACAACTTATAGATATGTCATAAGTTGTTTTCATAAGCTCTTCCAAACAGTTATACAAGTACTTATGTCTGTAAATAAGCTTACATAAATTAATCCAAACACACCCTTAGTGAATTTTAGTTAATGTCGATTTGTTTGAATAGTATTAAACTTTCATCCTTAGGTAGAACTATCTGTAGTCATACTTTTCTTTATCGAACTCTAAATTACTAGTGTCTCTTTCTCCTAAGAATCAAGAGTTAAAATGAACACGAAAATTATGAGCAACCGTACCTTTTTCCAGCGCAAAGGATCACGACTTTTTGTGACAACAATGGAAGTAATTTTCTCCGGCGAATTCATTTTCCAACGGCAAAACGGATTCTTAAATTTGTCGCGAGTATAAACACCAACAATTTTCTTACTAGAAGAATCATAATGAGTTTTACTCATATAGTAAACAAAAGGCTTTTGACAAGGATGTTTAGCAACAGGCCTTGTATTGAATGCATAAGCAGTATAATCAGCTCTTCTATACCAATTCAAAAAAGTTCTTGATGGCATCTCTAGTTCTCTAGGAGACAAAACTCCCCTCAATATTTGAACCATGAATCCCCATGAAACTGAAATTGACCAAAACCTTGTTTTGTCATAGCATATTGATTGTTGCATTATGCTTGCTGAGTCTTGATTGATAGATTCCATTAAGTGTTTGAGAGATTGTACTCTTGACATTCTTGGGAATATTGGTTGTACTACATCAAGGTGATGTAGGGATACTAGTGGTGCCACTGGATGTGCTCCTAGAAGACCTAATAAATCTCCATATACATCATACTGCATAAGAAAATTCAAGATGATTAAAATTTCAAAGTAATCTCAATATGTATGATAATGATAAAATTGTTTACACTATTGAAATGTGGTTCTATTAGACCTCATGAGTTGATCAAAGAATCAATTAAAGTTTGACAATTTGTATGTGTTAGAAATAGTAACTTTGGTTTAAAAGCTTAATCATTTGTGAGAATCACATAAAAACAACACACGAGATTTGATCACGACATTTGGCTAATTAAGCCTACATTTCTGACTCTACATGGCGACCAAAATACATTTCTATTATTCAAACATATAAGGTTTACAAATACATCACATGTTTAAATACTATTGTCCAATTTACAAGATTACCTCTGAATCATACTGTAGAGGGCTCGCTAGCTCAAGCGACCTGTCTACTTATCAGTAAACTATGATTAGTATGCAACACATACATGTGCATATGATAGAACTGTCAAATGAACTGACTCGATTTGCTCTGGGCTTTCTTTTTTATGGCCCAACTTATACTAAAATGTGGGCTAATGGGACCCATCATGCCTGATCTATTTTGGCACCTCTATTATTTTTTTGGTAGATAGACGAAATGACAAGCATTAGAAACTCACACACAAAGTGGAGGGATCGGAGTTCGAACCTCAGTCATGACGTCTGACACTAGCAATGTCGACATTTCTGCTAGTTGAGCTAGGATTTATGGACGCTCTATTTATCGTATTATCAAAATATATTCAATCTATGGCATATATTTTATTCACAATATTGTACATAAAAAACATCATAACAAACAAAATCTCTAAAAATTTACCTGGTGAAATCCAGCTTCCCTTGTGAGTGGCACTCCTAACTCAGCCATACAAGCTTGAATTCTATCATCACTACCATACAAAGCAGGGTACCTCTGAATACAACGATCTTGCATCTTAGCTAACTCCAAAGCCAATGGATAACTTATAGCAAATCCACCACCACCATAAGCCATAGCATATGAAAAATGTATATTCTGAACATGACTCTCAGAAGAACTACCAACATAATAAAAATGTCTATGATCATACTTTGAAAGAATTCTAACAACATTATCAACAACAAAAACAGTATCATCATCTCCCATAACAAACCATCTCACATCTTTCATTCCAAGTTTCAATGTTTCTGTCACAACTCTTGATATCCTCAATGCTGATCTTTGTCCTTGTCTATTCGTATATCGAAATCTAGAAGTATCACCCGAGATTCGTATCTCAGGTAACCCTTCGTTCGCTCGAGTACTAACTCGTTTATCTAACCAAACAACACCTCTAGTTTGTTTTGGTCTCCACCATATTTTAATGTATTCTTTTCTTGTATTCCATAAATTTGATGAAGCAGCTATCCCAAAAACAATGTGTTTCAACTCAGTTTGTTCTCTTTGAGCCATTTGTTGAGATGTTAACCTAACAACAATAGGTGATTTATTTTCTTGTTCTTGTTCTTCCCCTTCTCCTTCTGGTTCCAGCTCCGGTTCCGGTTCTTCTTCTTGTTCTTGTTCTTGTTCTGTTTCATCTTGAGTTTGTTCTTTATTTTCTATTGGTAAAACTTTGTGTTCAATGTTTCTATCTGAAGTTGAAGAAATATTGTAACTAGTGATGTGAACATGTTCTTGTGGGGTGTCATCTAACGTAGTTGTTGTTGGTTGACAATCTTGTTGATCATTGAAAAGAAGAATGTTGGAAGAATAAAGAATGTATAAAACAATTGTGATTAAGATTAACCAAGTTGTTATGCTTCTTGAGCCATTATGGATCATGCGTTGATGAGAAGGATAGTGCATTTGGATTTTTTGTTTTGGTATTCAAATTTGGATTAAGATTAATTGTTGCATTACACTATTTTGTGTTCTTGGTGGTGGAAATAATTGTTGTTGTAGCTCAGAATTGTTCGGATCACAGAAAAGAAACATAGAGAGAGTGTTGTTAATGTTAATTACTATTTTGTTAGGTGCATGTGAGTGAAGTTTGTTATGGTATTAAGCGAAGTTGAATGCGGTTTAAATGGATGTTATGTTGACAATTACTTATATCACTCTAGAAAATTAATATTTTGACAAAATTTAACAAATGCTTATTTTTTTCCTTTAAAAAAATGCTTATTTTGAAATTAATGAATATTTTAGGAGTGAGAAATACGTTGTTATTGTCTTACTATACTAATTATTTTATTGCAAAAATATGATGAAAGTATTTTTTATTATAAAAAAGTTCAATTAAAACATAAAAAAATTTTGTTCTAACGGAAGAGAATAATCTCTTAATTTGTGAAAAATTAAATCAAACGCGTATAAAAAGTAAATCAATTGAGACCAAAATCTTATACCTCGCATCTTAATTAGTTTTGTAAAAATTTCAATTAACATATCAAAAGAGATTTCATTTAACAGAAGTAGTTAATCTCTTATGCTGTGAAGAGCTAAATTAAGTCAATATAAAAAGTAAAACAATTGAGACCGCAAACTTAGGTCTCACATTTTAATTAAGTAGGTTAGCACTAATAAAGTGTTAGTTAATTTGATTCATACTACTTGAATAGTGTTAATTCATGCCAAATGGATCTCTAAAGTCAATGACAACCATTTTTAATTGCTCTCTTTTATTTGTTCTTTCAGTTTTTAATTGCTCTCTTTTACTTTTCTTTATGTAGTTTTGCTTTTTGTTATAATGAAATCAATAATTTTTTTTTTATTGAAATTTAAAGTTGCAATATAAATCTCCTTTTTTTTTTTTTCTTTATTTATATGTTTAAGAGTCGTTTACTACTTAATAGTGGATGATTAAAAGTTCAAATTTTTCTCAAGGGGTTTCTGGGGGGTGTGAAATTTTAAAACGGCGTTAAATTTGAATGTTTTTTCCCGTCCGCTACATATATATAGCAGATTGTGTTCGCTGTCTATGTAGCGGTCAAACATATTTTAGTAATTTAGCAGGGAGCGTAAAAATACTGTTGCTAAAAGAAATGACCATTTTCCAAACCACTAATACCCATATATCAAACTTAAATCGTCAAATTGAGTTGATCCGGTTTTTCTGGTTTTACCCAAAGTACGTATGCCCCTGCTTTGAGTTGCTAAAATAAAACAGATTGGACACTAGAGACAACTTCTGTCTTTGTATTATGTTTGATTTTAAAATTGTTCGTGCGACTAGACAAATTAGGGGCAAATGACTAAGAACCAAGAAAAAAATTTGAAATTCATGTACTCTATAAATCACATTCTAAGTACAAATTGTTCAAAATACAATAACAGCCCTTGTCCAATCAAACATGTACAATTCAAAAATGTATTCAATACTTTAAATTTACGTTGTATTTTTTTGACGAAAATAAAATAAACAACCCGTTATGTAGTGTAAAAAATAAGAGTTTAATGGAGATGCACTGACGATGTAAAATAGTTTTACACGATCAACCAATAAAAAATCATCATTTTGCCATGTCATGTTAAGAAAGTGAGGTGTAGTAGGATGACGTGGCGGAAAACATGGTTGATATTGGTTGACTGTGTAAAATTATTTTACACTATCGATGCATATACCTTTTTCTCAAAAAATAAAATAAACAAACAACCCATTACGTATTAAATTTATGAAGATAGTTGTATTTCTTAAAAACCCTACAATCTAAGTTTTCAAGGGAATGGTGCCTTGGTAATTCAGGATTCGACCGCGAGGTAACCGAAACCAACAACTCATGCCACCGCTGACTCCTTATTGGGCCTAAACTAGCATTTTAAGCGGTCCACTCCGACCCGGCCCAAAAACGATTCGACTTGAACCGGTTTACCCATAACCATAAAACGAACAACACAGAACAAAAGAAACCCTTTCTAAACCCTTCCTTCTTCAACCACTTTTCTTCATTCTCTCTCTCAACAATGTCACCAAGTTTCATCTTCGAAGCTGCCAGCGACGAAGAAAACGAATTCTCCGAACACGAATCAGACGAAGAAGAATCACAATCAGCATCAGAAGGAGGAGAATCAGAATCAGAAAATGAGCGCATAGAACCGCGAGTTTCAAAGAAGAAAACAGTGTCTCCATGGGACTTCACTAAATACACTGAATCAGTTGCTGAAGAACACGCTCGCAGAAGTACAACATCAGTACAAGATAAAATTTATGCCGTCAAACAACGTTCAGCGCCGGTCGTTGCTTTACCTGACTCCGACGATGATAGTTGCTCTGACGCCGAAGCTGATAAACAAGTAATCATAGGGTTTTTAATTTTTATTTTTATTTTTCATATTCATAATGGTTAAAGTGTTTTTTGTTTTAATTTGGTCTTGTTTGAATTGACTTATTTGAGCTTATCTATTGACATAGCACTTGCAAGAATGTTTGGGAGAGCTTATGAAAATAGCTTATGACGTATCTATAAGTTGTTTTCAGCTTATTTCAATAAGCTTCCTAGGATAGGTTATGAAAATAGCTTATATGAAATCAACTTAATTTTTTATCTTATGTTATAAAAATAGCTTATACATAACCACATATTATATTTAGGTGTCTATCCAAATAGAGCATTAGAGCCATATAGTTTAAGTGTTTCAGAAGTTGTTTTTTGAATCATGGTTGAAGTTAAAAAAAATAATATATTGGGTGGTTTGGTTAGGATGATTATAGAAGTGCACATTTTATCTTATTTTTGGAAGTTGTTTTCTGATTGGTGGTAGAAAGTTGGGCTTATTTCAAAAATTGATTATTTTTTTGTGGGATTGGGTTTGTTTAGGAAGATTATCAAGAAGAAGAAGAAGAAGATGAAGAAGAGGGTAATGCTGGGGACAAAAAGTCCTTTTTTGCTCCTTCCGATGGAACATCTTTCAGCGCTGATTCGTTCTTGCAACTCAATTTGTCTCGCCCTTTACTAATGGCTTGTGCGGACTTGGGGTTTACTAAACCAACACCAATTCAGGTTATTTTTTCGCTTTGTTTTTTATTTTGATTTGATTTAATTCTTACCATTATTTGTTATTTAATTCCATACATGAGCCTTTTGAATCATAGCATTGTTGGAATTGGTTACACAGTTTCATGCTCTGTAGAACAGTTCAGATTGAAAAATTTACTCGATTTTTGTATTTTGAATCTTGATTTTAGGCGGCTTGCATACCATTAGCATTGACTGGTCGTGATATATGTGGAAGTGCCATTACTGGATCGGGAAAGGTAGTCTTTCTGTTACATTTATTTTGGTGATTTATAAATTTGTGATACTGTGCTTCTGTGTTTTGGCGCCTGATCTTTATACAACCGTGTTTCTTTTAACACCCATTGTCCGTATCCTGCTATCATGCAGACTGCTGCATTTGCACTACCTACTTTAGAGAGGTTGCTGTACCGTCCAAAACGCATGAATGCAATAAGGGTCCTTATTCTTACTCCAACCAGAGAGTTGGCAGCCCAGTAAGTATCCATGTAATTGTTTGTTATCATTTTTGGATCACATATATCATGTAATAAAGGCATTTTAGGTGTGCCAGGAGGGATAGTGGCATATAGATATTGAAATGTAATGTGAATGTTTGTTTCTCTTACTTGTGTATGAACATGTACGATGAATTTCTATGACTATGCATTCATGTTCTTCAGTGCTTCACAATCAAAAGCTTAAGCTTCTGCGAGTATATGTAGCTCAGTTCATGGCTGTGCATGAATGAATCTAGTTTTTGTTTTCAACATACTCTGCCTTTTTCTTTCTTTCTGTTGTGTTTTTAAATTAATGAAAAGCTTTTTTTTTTGTAAATTTTTTATTAGTCAAAAACTTCCATTGGAAGACGATTGGTGTTGATTTTTGAAGTACTTCTTTGTGAAGCTAATTGGTGTAGATTCATGACAACATTTTCTAAATATACGTTTATCCCTAATTATTTTTGGCAGAGTTCACAGTATGATTGGGAAGCTTGCTATTCATACTGATATAAGGTGTTGCCTGATTGTTGGTGGTCTGTCAACAAAGGTTAGGTTACTGTTTCAATTTCATGATGCCTTATTTAAGCCAGAATAGAGATATGTGCTTCTTGTGATTCTCTCAGTATACTGTTTGGGTTGCAAGGATCCTCTGCTGCCTTCTATCTCTTATGCAGTTCCATCATTAGTTTTTCAGCCTATTTGACATGCAATGATCCTTTGCTATTTATTTGTGCTTTAAAAGAGGTTATTTCTCATTCTAGGATCAAGAGGCTGCCTTGAGAACAATGCCAGACATTGTTGTGGCTACTCCAGGGCGCATGATAGACCATTTACGCAATTCTATGTCAGTGGATTTGGATGATCTTTCTGTTTTGATCCTTGATGAAGCAGATCGTCTTTTGGAGCTAGGATTTAGTGCTGAAATTCAGGAACTTGTGAGTGTTTGTAACCCTATGATGAAAAAATCATTGTCGTTACATATGCTATTTCACAATTTATCTTCACATGTTTTTTGATTGTTTAACAGGTTCGATTGTGTCCCAAAAAAAGGCAGACCATGCTTTTTTCAGCAACCATGACCGAGGAGGTTAATGATCTTATTACACTTTCCCTAACAAAACCCCTGCGTCTTTCTGCTGATCCATCTGCAAAACGGCCAGCATCCTTGACTGAGGAGTAATTTCCTCACTTTCCCTCTGTATTTTCTGATATAATCATGCATCTCATGTTATAATATTTAGATATATGTTGCATGATAAATGACAAAATCACAAATTATGGTGGTATGAACATGAAGGCTTTTTGAGCTTGAAAAATAGAAGAGTGTTCTGATGCATGTGCAGAGCTATTTTATTTTTTTCTATAAACCATAGCTCTGTAAAACTTTTAAGTTAAGCTTTTTGTTGTTTGCATTATTTAGCATCTAGCAATATCCCTTGAGCCTAGTTATTAACTATTGCTATTACTTTTTCAGGGTGGTTAGATTAAGAAACATGCGTGAAGTGAATCAGGAAGCAGTTCTTCTTGCAATGTGCTCCAAAACTTTTACTTCAAAAGTTATCATTTTCAGGTTTCATTTCGTAATTATTTACTATGCTTACATGCACGGCTTGTGATAGTTGATTTCTTGAGTTGTTAGTGAAATCTTTTGTATAGGTAGCTATTTGATGAATATGATGGTAGTAGAAGGCTAGAAGCTATGTGATTGGTTTTACTATGATCCCCTGTGTTAATGTTCACTATGAATTGGTCATCTTATTGATAGTTGTAGATTACTAGTCTGTTATGCGGAACCTTTCTATAATCTCAATAAACTGAAAGTCTTTAGTATTTATTTGAGATTTTCAATTTACATTTTTATTAGCACTGCTTTTGAATTTTTAACTTCTTTTTTACTGTTCTGCTACCTCTAATTACTGGATATTTTCTCATCTTGAAATGCAGTGGAACCAAGCAAGCTGCACATAGGTTGAGGATTATATTTGGATTAGCTGGATTGAAAGCTGCTGAGTTTCATGGAAATCTTACTCAGGCCCAACGTCTTGATGTTCGTTGCTTGTTTTGATTTGCATGTTTTTACTCGTTGTTCTGTTAAGAGGAATTGCAGCATTGAATGCTATTGTGGTAATATTTGCTCATGTCTGGTTATTTGTATAGGCTTTGGACCAATTCAGGAAGCAGCAAGTGGATTTTTTGATTGCAACTGATGTGGCTGCTCGTGTAAGAATTTATTCTAGAAGAATTGAAGTTTATTTCTTCTTTTATCACTTTGCATATAGTAGTAATATTAATACCTTTTATCCGATACTCTAAAATCCCAACATAGGATAATGATAGTGAAACTAGGTTATCGTAAGAGATACATAAATTTATCAAGGGCGTGTTTAATTCATACAAATAGAGGTGTTTAAATGGAAGAGAGGGGGGAGGAAAGATTGTATTAGATGGTGTTTACGTGAGAGAACAGAGGGATTTTAATGGAGGAAAATGATAAATTAGTTTTTACACCCTTATAATATATCATGTGAAATTTATTATAAAGGATATTTTAGTCAATCATCTAAAATTCTATTAAGACCACTTCTCCCCCCTCCAAATCCCTCCAATATTGGAGGGTACCAAAATTTAGTCAAGACTCAAGTGATATTGCTACCATCCTCTCCTCTAAAAAAAATAACCAAACAACAAAAGTTTAAAATAATCCCTCCCCTCCAACCCAACATATTAGTGTATGTAGTTTAACCTTTGTAATATTAGTAGATTAAGTATTAGTTAGTCTGTCTGTTATGAATTCTCTGAAAATTCACAAAACACTACCTAAGTTTATCGCTATTAGCATTTTCTTTTGCCATTTTGGAAATTCTTTTATCTAAGTTCAATGCCTCTCAATAAATGCTTACGGTTCATCATTCTTCACCTTTAAGATTATTTGTAGGTTCATCATTCTTTTATATTCTTCCCATTACTTAGGAATGGGGTGAAAATACTGTTAACCAATGATGATGAAGAAGATACTAACGTAACTTTAAATATGGTGTATATAGAAGTATTTCGAAATGCATACAGACATATTGCATATCGATATATGTTGTATTTACATATAACCGATGTGTTTCGATTATTGATTTACTATTTATACAAATAATATTTTGACATTACATTATAAAACAGTGGATATGACCCGTGCGTTGTACGGGTAGGCGTCCAGTATATATTTGACACTCAGTTAATTTTACTTATAGGGGCTTGACATTATTGGTGTTCAAACCGTTATAAATTTTGCATGTCCACGCGATCTCACCAGGTATTACTCTATGAACCATATAACTCTGCTCTTGATAACTAATATTTTGACATATTAGCAGTTTTGTAATTTTGTTGTACATCCTACAGTTTGTCACTTCTCTGTATTGCTAATAGGTCACAATGTGTTGTACACGATAGATAACATGTTGATCTCATCTTAAATATAATCTCATTCTCTCTGGGCTAATGACTTTCATATCTTTATCAACTCTGAAGCTATGTTCATCGGGTGGGTCGTACTGCAAGAGCTGGAAGAGCAGGATCTGCTATTACATTTGTTACCGATCGTGACCGATCACTTTTAAAATCTATTGTGAGTACCCTTTGGTGAATTTCTGTATTTGTTTCCAGCATTCTTTTTGCAGTGGCTATGTCTACTGATTTTAATTTTCCTATACAGAAATAACCATTGATTGTATATCCACATTTTTTTTTAATGGCTCATTGTATATCTACTTATTTTAGTTTTCCCATGGTCTGGATTATTTGGACCTTTAATGTTGATCACTCCATATAATATGCAGGGAAAATCCATTATGTATAATTCTTTACATGGATAGTTGCATGTTTATTCTGCTAGCAATTTGGTTTCTCTGTTAAGGGAGATAACGTATTAAATAAGAAAAACAACTTTGTCGCGTTAATCTGGCCACTATATAATCTTTCTTGTGAATGTTGATTTTCAATTAATTAGATAAAGAGGGCTGGTTCAAAGTTGAAAAAACGCACTGTTGCTGAGCAATCTATATTAAAATGGTCTCAAGTAATTGAGCAAATGGAGGATCAGATTTCTGAAGTACTTGAAGAAGAGAGGTTCTGATTACATTTAATTGTTAAGGTTTTATTGTTGTTTCTTTTTCTTTTATATATTGTACTAAATTCTGACTTTCAATTTCTTCAGGGAAGAAAGGATCCTAAGGAAAGCTGAAATGGAGGCCACAAAGGTATCAGTTACTTCGGCTTTACTCGTCTTTAATCCTTGTATAACACAATGTAATTATGCTTGGTTTTTGTCTATTGACATCTTATCTTAACAAACACCGTTTCCAATTACTTAGAATATTGTCTTAACAGTACTCTACCGTATTCTGTAAATTTGATTACTTATTTTCTCATCAATAAAATCACACTTTTATATGATATATTTTAGGCCGAAAACATGATTGAACATAGGGAAGATATCTACTCCCGCCCGAAAAGAACCTGGTTTGTTACAGAGAAGGAGAAGAAGGTTTCGGCAAAAGCAGCAAAGGTACAAATAGTTTTATTTTGTTGATACGCCTCTAAATGCAGGCATTGATTCTCCCACTTTACAGTGGATCACTATTGAATTCTAACAGCAATCTGATTAGGGATCAACTGCGTCCATACATGTCTTGGTCTTTTATATGTATATATGTATACATATATTAGGGTTAGTGTTAATTAAAATGATTCAATTCTAACCATAGTGATACAAATATGCTATCCTATAACGCTTACACATGATATGATACCATCAATACCTAAGTATTATGCATGTGAAAAAGGCTGGCCTTTTCCCTTCTATGTTCTGCAATTTTTAGCAGTAAAGGTGGCATGCTGCCAGCCAAACTAGTGATTGCTGACTTTTTTGGTTCCAATTCTGGTATTGATTGGTAAAATGCAGCCTGTTGTTGATAAGAAATTAAATGACTGTTAACAGGCATCCTTGGATAAGGAAGACGGTTCTTCTCGTAAGGTGGTTAGTGCCCAGCAAGCTGAAGACCTAAAATTGAAGGAAAAGAGGAAGCGGGAACGAGAGGTAAGAAGTGTTTCCCAATCTTGTTGTGCATACAGATCAGTTTGTTTTGTTACATATAAAATGTACATAAGGTTGCCTGTTTTATTTGTTTATTTGATGGAAATATCTTCGATGCAGAAAAATTTGCCTAGAAAGAAGCGCAGAAAGTTGGAAGCAGCTAGAGAGATGTTGGAGGATGACGAGCAAGATGACAAACCAAGAGTAAGCACTCCTTTTATCTGTTAACTTTCTCTATATGGTTAAGGCTGGGATGTATTTCTTATTCCTCATTTTCTGTTCCACTGAAATTGAAATGCATAAATTGCAGGGTAAGGGGACAGATAAGAATGAAAAGGCTGGTTTGACACTTGCTGATCTTGCTTACCGACGTGCAAAAGCAGTAAAGGCCACCAAGAGGGCACTAGACTCTGGCAAGATTGTGAAGAAGCCTCAAAAGAAATCTAATAAATCTAATCCTTCGCGAAAGCCTTCCTCTTCAAGGACAGAAGACATGCGGGAGGCATTCCAAAATGACATGAAGGATAAAAAACCAAAACAGAGAGGTTCCGGAATAGGAAAGAAGGCGAAGAAATCATTCAAAAGCAAGTCAAGGTATCGATTAAAAAATCTCTCTCATTTTTTAAACTATTATCTGATCTTTTTAGGTATCGATAGAAATATTAATTTCATTGTTGATCGACTCATAAAAATGTCTTCTGTGATTGATCATTGATGTGGAGTTGTGGACTGTTTTTGTAGTATAATCCTTTTTATTTTCTTGGTGATAAAAAAGGTCTATAAATATTTTCAATTTAGATCTTCCTCTAAATAGAAAGCAGAACATATCAGTTAATAAATTTGTGATATTTCATTTTCTTTTCTAGTGTAAAAAAAGTATGGTTTATCATTTTCTACTCACTCCCCTTGTTTATGCAATGGTAATTAATTAATTGATTAATAAAATATTATTCAAATTCCCTTTCAGGTACAAGAGGAAGTAGTCTGAGGCTAATAATCCTTGTCATAGATATATGCATGGAAAGTCAGGAAACTTGCAATGTGTGTTCTTTTGCTAACCTCACAAGTCACAATCAGAGCTTGTAATCGCACCTGATGCCTCCTGTTTAAGATGCGTAATCAATGAAGAGGGTGGTGCACTGCCAATATTTTTTTTAATTATATTGTATAACCTTAGCTTGATTCTTGTCAGAATTACATTTATAGCAAATCAATTTTGTAATCCTAGTATGTGATTGAGTTCCAAATGTTATCAATAGAAAAATATTTATGAAAGCTCATAATTTTGTTGCTGTCGAGTCTGCTGAACGTTAAGTCACCACCATTATGTAATGATTTGAGCTGCTGTGTTGGCCCGTAATTGATATTTAAGTGGCTAATTTATCAATAAACCTAATCCAATAGCTAGTAGTATTTAATTTAGATTATAATTTGGGTTAACCTTTTTACTACCAAATAGCTAGTGTAATTTGTGATCTACACCATTGATTCTATTGTAAATGAGCTATCATTTTAATTAATAGTATAATTTCCTATCATTATCGTATATGAAAAGAAAGCTTGTATATTTTTATAAATTTCTTAAAAGTAAAAAGAAAAATCAATTTTATTTATGCAACAAATGATATTTATATAACTTTTGAGAAATTGAGAAGTGTCACTGAACCGGGTTCTGTAATAAAAGTTTTAATTAAATCAATAATCGAGTGTACAAAAATTATAGAAAGCTATACTGGCATGCTATTGTCATTGTTGGATAATCAAAATAAGTGCAAATTCAAAATTCCAATTCGATATTATGAAAGGAAAATATCTGGACACATACAAATAAATAAAATTAAAGTTTTTTATTATTATTGTGATTAAGTTTATTTATTTATTTTTTTGGTACAAAAATTTATTTATCTTTTAATATGTTCATTTGTGTATGTGTGTCAAGTCATTATATTTATTTAGTGGTGAGAAGTTTGAATAATATGATGCATGAAGTTTTGGATTGTGTTTAAGTATGATTTTCTCTGCATGAATAATAAATGGCTCTATAACATTATGAAAATTAAAAAAATAAATACAATCAAATGATTAATGTGGCGGCGGCGCCCACAAAAAAGAAAGGACTAAATTATAAAATCCAATTAAACAAGATCCGTTATAAAATTCAGTGTAGCGCCCACAAAGAAATAAGCGGCTAAACTATTTAAAAAAAAATTATTTTTTCAATTTTGTTTGAGTGATTAAATTTTATAATTAAATTTTTGTGATCATACAAGAATTTCTAACAATAATAAAATTATAGTACTAAAAGATGAAAATGATGTAAGTCAAAGACAAAATAGCTTGGAGTATTTTCCATGTCTATCTATGGTATATAGCTACCTATAGTATAGTCTTAGTCTAGGCACTACATAGGTATACAAATCAATAACTACAAAACAAATAGAGTTAGACTCGCCTGCATAGTTACTGTCAAATAAATGTGACCAACAAGATAAGATGATGACTGTCCAAAAACCAATTCACATGGTTATGGGACCTATAGCATCCTTCATTAGCTATTTTCTCACAAATTAATTCTATCTCTCATCTCAATCTTTCTTTCATATCAGTACTTCTTATGCTCTTCATGTTTGCCCCACTTTAATTATTTGTCTCCATTTTTTTCTTCTTTTCAATAAGGTTTATTTCTATCCTCAATTTAGTAATTTCAATTTACTAATATTCTACAAACTCCTTCAAGTATTAATTTCTACAAAGTATATACAGTTTCTGTTTAAAATATTTTTTGAAGAAAATTATGAATTAAAATAACACTAATAACCCTTTTTGTGGCTCTTACTATCACTTTAAATTCCTTTTTTAAATATTTTGAAATACTTAAAAAGAATTGGAGATTGGATAAGCTGTGCCCCGTCGTAGTTCCTAAGTAGTTCTATCATCGACTTAACTCAACTGACAAATTGATATTATTAACCTGAACATTTTATTCAAATTCAAACTCAAAATCTTACGGTTGTATATATAGATTTTATATAGTACTCATTGAATAGAATACTAATTAAATTACCGTCTTCAATTTCAAATATCATATATCATGTCATGAAATTTAAGAGCAAATTTGTGGTCTCTACTGTTCAAAGACTAATATCAGAAAGTGACCTCAATATTTTGAATCAAATTTGTGGTCTCTATTATAAGAACCAAACAATTATCATAATTATTTTTTGGATAATTTTATAATTTTTGTCTCCATAATATCACTAAAACCAAAAAAGTGACCATGTTACATGTAATGAAAGCATAAATTATCTTTATCTTATTTCAGACAAAATCATTATACTTTTGACTCAACTGATTTATTAATTTTTTGTTTTTATTTCTGCTATTCTATAACATATTGTGAGTGATTTGTGAATGGTTGATATTTGAGAAGCAATGAACCAATCCTTTTAGCACTTGCTGCCACATTAACATTAATATTATTAATTAGGAAAATGTCAAATCTCCATTTTCAAACTTCCTAATAGGAAAATTATACACACATCACACATGTACAAAATTAAAATTGATGATAATTTGTGGTCATCATGTATTAGTAGTATTATTAAGTAGGCCAACATAAATTTTTTCCTTTTGTTGGTGTTCTTGCTTTCTATCTCACATCCATATTCTCTCCCTTACACCACAAATCATCATTGGAGTTTCAAGCGTAATCAGAAAGTCACTCATCTTAGTATTACTCTTGACCAAACACGTTTAACTGCAATGCTTTTATGATAAAAAATCATTGAAGTTTGAAGCATATAGCAACTTTGAAGGTAAGTGATTATATTTTGAATCTATGAAACTGAATTTTATAAATTCAAAACTTTTGAGCATGATGATGGAATAAGTTCAGAAGCCATGTGAAAAACAGCACACATGGGAACCAAAAACTTTTCCTTACAATGATTTAGATTCTCACCACTTTTTCCTCTTGCCATTTCTAGAAAAAAAGATAAACTTTTTAATCATTTTATTATAAAGTTTGCAGTTTCAGAAAACAAAAACTACAAGCAGAATATACATCACAAAGTTCCACAGCAGAGTACTCATCAGATTGAGGTATTTTAATTTCTAGCATAATATATTCTTGTTTATATCCTCTCTGCCATATTTAAAAGTATATATCAATTATATTCTTTATAAAATAGAATTTATAATCACCTAGATGAATAGTGAATATATATAAGTTTGTATGAATTCCATTCTATGATTGCTTTGTGTCAATCACATATCTTCACTTTCATTTTCCTACAGTAAGAAACATTCTTTATTCTAATTCTAATTATTACAAGAAAAAAAATTCTAATTATTAATTCAGAAATTTTTCTTCTTACATGTTATTTTTTTTTGTGACAATTCTTCTTACATGTTATTGTTAGTTCTATTTGGAGTAATTAATTTGCATGGGCCTGAAATAGCCTTCACATAACTGGAATTGTTTGCATTAATTGAAAATGTTCATTGATGTCTACCCAAGGTCCCAACTCTCAAAAATAATAATAATAAAAATTTTGAAGATCCTCACTTCAATTATTTTATCAAACATCATTATCATTTGACAAATCACCCTAAAAATGTGAGGCCCTGAATATGTTGCACTAATCCAATTGATAAATAAGGAACACAAATTATCCAAAATAAGCATATTTGAAATTAATGACACAATAAACCACACACAGCTCCATATATCACTTTTCCCGGAAATATTTTACAATATACCAATATAAAATTTATTTTGATTAGATGTAACAACTACAATAATTTAAGAATTTGGTTCAATTGGTCCAATGTATTTTAAAAATTGTTAAATTTTCACGCTATTGTAAGCTAAGTCGGCAGAAATACAGAAATTGTTAAGTCGAAATCGAACATGTCATGACCTGAGATTTAAATCCTGGTCACTTCACTTTATGTGTCATGTGTGTTAGTTTTCAATAACTTATCATTTCATCTGTCAAAATCTTCGATTGCGACCTTAAGTGCAACCACTATTTAAACATTTTCAAATGGTAAATGCAGCATTTTATATTGACAATAGAGAATCTAATTCCAACAAATTTGTAACAACATTAACTAACTCTCATCTATTTCATTGTGTTAGTTATGAATCTTCTGAAGAAATCTCCATCGTCGTCATCATCAACAACAACATCATCATCATCAACAACAACGAGACCATCATTTCCGAGAGATCCTCGCGGATCCCTCGAAGTATTCAATCCAACAAGCAACTCAAACTCACCGGTACGTTCTCCGCCAAACTTGAAAACTTGGACGGAAACAGAAGAGGTAGCAGCAAGAAACGAATTCTCCGATGAAGTCACCACCACCAACACTTCATGGATGGCAATTAAGGAAGAAGAAACCGGCACCGCCGCACAGAGAGCAGCAGAGTGGGGTTTGGTACTCACAACAGACGCTGAGACTGGGAAACCACAAGGAGTAGCAGTTCGAAACTCCGGCGATGATGAACCTGGTGGAAAATTTGCTTCGAAAAGAAACTCCGGTAGAGCTTCCGGTGACTCTTCCGATGGAGGTGATGCTCGCGGAGGGATACCGAGAGTTTCGGAGGATTTGAAAGATGCTTTATCGGCTTTTCAACAAACATTTGTGGTTTCGGATGCTACCAAACCCGATTACCCGATTATGTATGCAAGTGCGGGTTTCTTCAAAATGACGGGTTATACTTCTAAAGAAGTCATAGGAAGAAACTGGTATGCATCTTAATCTTAATTAGTATAATAATTACTATTTTATCTTATTTTATTACTCCATTAGTAAAAAGATAAATTAATTCATATAATGTTTAAAATTGTGAAACTGTAATTACTAATGGTTGAATTTAACTACAATTTTGATTGGCTGTGAATTGAATTGATCGTTAATTATCAATTATTAGTTGGTTCAGTGGTGATTGACGCTAAACTTGATAAGGAGGACTATGGTTCGATCCCCGCAACTGCGATTGGGAAGGGGTTGAAACCACTTCATACTAAAACTGACCTCCGAACCAGATTCAACTGGTGGTTAAAAAAAATAAAAATGAATTGATCGTCAATTTAGCTGAATTAACTACATTTTTAAATAGAATTATTCAAGTGTAAACAATTTTATTGCAATGATCTAACAAATTATTTTTTGCGGGTCGGGTGTGGTTTAGTCGATTTTTACAGGGTGCGGATACGGATCCAAATGACGTGGCAAAAATAAGGGAAGCGTTGGAAACTGGGAAAAGTTATTGTGGAAGGTTACTGAATTACAAGAAGGATGGAACTCCCTTTTGGAACCTTCTTACTATTTCACCTATCAAGGATAATGATGGCAATGTGCTCAAGTTAATTGGGTAATTAGTAACTAATTTTTTTTCTTATACATATGTATTTGATTTAAATATAGTATATATTTTTTTAAAAATTAATGCAGTCGATAATTCGATAACATGCACTGTCAGTATAAATTAATTTTATACCAACAATCAATAAGAATCCACCAACTTTTTATGTTATATCAAGAAAATAAGATTAAGTGATTGATTAACAATAAAAAATTATTTTATACTGTACGTACATATTCTTTACTCAGAACATTTTTACACAATAACTGCTTTTATTTACTCAATGGAGATGGTTGGGGGACCAAAATGGAGCTTTTATAATAGTATGGTCATGTCACACGAGGTGTGTGTTTGTCTGTTGCAAAATTAAGATAGAAAGTGTGGGGGCATATGGCAAAGAGAGATAGATATGCATGTATTTCACTGTGATAAGGACCACACACTCTATGTATGTATCATCATTTTCTTTAAATTTGGAAAGTGCCAAAGACGGCTATGTTTAACTGTTTATGTCATTTCTAATTTTGTTTTCAAACTTGTGATTCTTGCTTTTGGTTGGTGAGTTTAGGTGCTTCTTACCATTGCCAAGTGTGCATAATTTTTCAACTAAAAATCATCAAATGTTTAAGATTACGTGTTTAATAAAAACACATTAAATTTGTGTGAATACGATAATGATTCATTGTGATACTAAATATGTGCTTAATTTAAAATATTATGAGTTTTCTTTAAAATAAATCGTTTAAGAGAATTAGAATTTAGTTTCTGATGACAATAATTGTTGAAAATATTTTATTATCTTGCGATTGAACTTTAGATTAATGGATCCTCTTTCTTAAAGTTTAGAGGGTTAATACCAAAAATAAAACATGTGTATAATGCCAAACACTGATGTGAAAGTAGAAAAAATAATTTGAGTAGTGAATGAGATGTTTTGATATTTTGGAACAAATGGACATCCTTTTTTAAAATATATCTTAGGGTGTGGATAAAGATTCGAACCATTGAATTGATTGCATGTATGTGGACCTTGATGTGTAATGAAAAGAAAGCAAATTAATAAAGTGGGATGCTTTTGATATCCAATGTGTTTTGTTTGTGTTGTGGCAGAATGTTGGTGGAGGTAAACAAACATACAGAGGGGTCCAAAGAGAAGAAGCTACGTCCAAATGGGTTGCCTGAATCTTTGATTCGATATGATGGTATGGTATTATCAAAAAATAAATAAATAAATAAAAGCTACTTAATTTTATGAGTTTCATAAACAATGTCCAAACTTGTTAGAGTTACAAAAACCTAGATCAAGAATATTTTTTTAATTAGATGAAATGACAAAATTATTATAAACTCACACACACATAAATGGAGGAGCTGAGGTTCGAATTTCAATCTTGACGTTCGACCTAACAATTTTATTTTTTTTGTCAGTTGAACTATAACTTATACATCAAGCATAATTTATTTTATTAGAAATCAACTTTACAATTAACGACGTTTTAAACAAGACTCTTAAAGTTTTATGTGTGCTAAAGAGAGAGTATAATTTAATTTTTTTTATAAGAGCAATTTCAAATTTTGAACTTTAATTTAGAAAATAGTAATGTATAATCCTCTTTTATACATGAACAAAAGATAGACATACAATAAGCTGCCCCGCTAAAACTTTAGGTATAGAAATTAAATATTATTTTTACATTGTTATACATTATACTCTTTCTGTATATCAAGTTTTATTATTTTAATTATTAGCTAATGATGATATTAAGTAAATATTATTTATTAAATCGATTATTGTATTTTATTTTTTGAATTTTTACTACTCATAATAGTGAAAATTGATTATTTTTTATGAAAAAAATATAAAAAATAGTATAATGCTTTTTTTTTTATGAAAATTGATTAATGCTTATAAACAATCATATTATGTTTTTTCTTTTGCAAATGGTTTTCTATAAAATACAATACTCGACAAATAGTTTTTTTATTCATAAAAAATGATTATTAATTTATTGAATTAAAAATTAAATATAGTAGACATTAATTTATGATCGTATACCATAGAAGCTCCCTATTTAGTAATGTAAAAATGTTTCAACTTATAAATATATTTCATTAAAGACCATTAAAAACAATAAATATATTTCATTAAAGACCATTTTCTCAAAGAAACTTATAATTAGAAACACAAGTCTTAACTGTAATCAATTATATATATATATTTTATGCAAGTAATCATTCAATTATATTTTTTTTGGTGAAACAATAAATTATATTATTATTAATTAAAAAATCTGAAAAGTTAATATATACTTAAAAAAGAATGAGTATGATTATTACATTGAATTAAATAATTAGTTTAATATTCAAAAATATAAATAAATTTAATTCTATAAAAAATAATTTTTTTCATAGTAAAATTTAACTATTATTTATTATATTTAATGATGTCATTCTTAATTTATTCCTAAACTAATCGAAGTTGTATTTTTCAATAAAATTTAATTTTCTATGTTACAATTTTTCATATAACATTTTGATATTGTAAATATTTTCTTATGAGATCAAGAAGAGTACCACATTAGTACTTTTGTTTTAGTCGAGTGATAAACACGAGAGAGGATCAAAGACCTTTTAAATAAGTGTAGTGTAGTGAATTCAAATCCAGATGAATATTCATGAACTAATTAAAGTTACATCACTTTTTTTTATAGCTAATTATTTTTTAAATAATTTAAATTTTGGATTAATTTTGTTTCCTATAGAAGTCCAAATGTATTTGGGTCATCCCAAGATATAAGACTAGTTATTTTGTTAAAGGACCAAAAATGCAGAAGTTGTCGCCTTCTAATTTTGTTGGTATACTTCTAAATCTTCTAATTGACAAGCTCGGTATACCTCGACTTTTAGTGGTAAGAAATTTAAACCTCTTAAATAAGCAGCACACTCTTGCGTGCAGAGAAAATTTAGTCGGGAATGATAACTTACTCTATATTCTAATAGATTTTCAATGAAAATTAATCACTGCTAAAGGCGGTAGTAGTGGAAAAACCTTAACATGATAACAAGAAAAAGAAGTATAATTAACAAGGCAACAAATTACTATTGAACATTAAAAAGCTAGCTCATAGGGTGAGGTTACCCTTCTCAACCCCACAAACTAACTCATATATATATGGTGAAGTTACCCTCAAGTTACCCTCGCATATTTATACAATCAACATCCTAAAAACCTAAGCAATGTGGGACTTCAAACATATTCAACATTTCACATACAAGTTTCAAACTAATTTTCCAAACTTACCATACAATAACAAAATGTTTTAAAAGTTTTGTTCAACAAATACACTAACATTTTGTGTATTGCAGCTCGCCAGAAAGAGAAGGCTACATCTTCTGTATCTGAGCTACTATTCGCCATGAAACGTCCTCGCGCATTAAGCGAATCCGGACCTCGTCCCTTTATCAGAAAATCAGGTGGAGGTTCTGAAGAAGATGAAGAAGCAGAGAAAGTAGAACACAAATCAAGGAGAAATTCTGATAGTGTAGCTTCTTTTAGACTAAAATCACAAAGAAAAAGTAGAAGTTCAATGGAACGAATCAGTGAGCTACCTGAAAATCAACCCAAAAACTCTAATCACCATTCTTTCATGGGGTAATTAATATATATACAATAAATTTTCAATTTATATGTATGAACATTCTACTTCAGATTGATACTATCTTTCTATGGTTCAGGTTCATGAGGAAAAGTCAGTCCATCGATGAAAACATCGATGGTGAAGAAATTGTATATGAGAGCTCTGAGAGTGACGATGATGAGGGGACCGATAGTTTTGAATTTGATGACAAAGAAAAGCTAAGGGAAAAGCGAAAAGGTCTTGATCTTGCTACTACACTTGAGCGTATTGAGAAAAACTTTGTCATTACCGATCCAAGGCTTCCTGACAATCCTATAGTAAGATCTTTTGAATCATTCGTATTAGAATTTAACTCTTTTAACTCGTTATGATTGATATTCCAACAGATTTATGATTTGTTATGCGCGCACGCAACATATTTAAATTACTTACTTTAGTAGGGTCAATTTTGGTTTCTTGTGCATGAAGTAAACATTTAACTAGAAAATTAAAATTAAAATTTGTATTTGGTTTTACTTTTGTTAGATCTTTGCATCTGATAGCTTCTTAGAGCTTACAGAATACAGTCGCGAAGAAATCTTGGGAAGAAATTGCAGGTATATTTTAAGTTTAATGTTATTAGTTATTACATTACTATGCATTTTAAATGTTCCATATAAATGGTAAAATTTCAGAAATAACTTATCTTATTTTACATACTAATTGGCTAAATAGGTTTCTGCAAGGACCAGAAACTGATCCAGAAACTGTGAAAAAAATTAGACAAGCAATTGACAACCAAACAGAAGTTACTGTGCAACTGATCAATTACACAAGAACTGGTATAAGCTATAGAAAAAACAAATCACTTTCATAGAATTACAAGCAAGTTCTCAATAATGTTACAATTATTATTTCACTTGTTATTTATGATATTTAATTCCAATTTTCAGGGAAAAAGTTCTGGAACTTGTTTCATTTGCAACCTATGCGTGATCATAAGGTAAAGTTTATGATAGTCCTCTCAAGATGTTACATCTCTCAATATCTTGCAATACAAGTTTTGTTTAGGATATTACATAAAACTAATTTTTGTCTTGTTTGGTTAAATAGGGAGAAGTACAATATTTTATTGGTGTTCAACTTGATGGTAGTCAACATGTAGAACCTCTTCACAATTGCATTCAAGAAGATACTGCAAAAGAGGGAGAACTATTGGTTTGTTTTCTATTAAAGTGCTTCCTTAGTTTAACATACATTGAAATCTTAAGTTATTGCTAGTTTTCTATTTTGCTACTCCCTCCGATCAGTCACTATTATAAGCAAAAAATTCACTTTTTAGGTTCATTAGAAAACAGGTGTATATGGTCTATATTATAGACCAAATACATCAGTTTTCCAATAGTATTAGAGTTTGTTCAAATTTTTAAGCTCAATTTGTATTTTTCATGTTCTAACAAATTCATATGACATTCACACACATAGGTAAAAGAAACTGCGGAAAATGTTGGTGAGGCAGTGAGAGAACTTCCGGATGCTAATCAGGTAATAAGGTGTAATGGTTAGTCTTTTGTCTTCTAAAGTTCAATTGACATCTCAATCGTGACATCGCATATTTTATGATCTTCAGAAACCAGATGATTTATGGATGAATCATTCAAAAGTGGTTCACCCTAAACCTCATAGGAAGGATGATGTTCCTTGGAAAGCAATCCAAAAGGTATTATTTTCGCATATCAGAATCTGTCATATTTTTTCCGAATTCTTATTATTTATGTTAACCAAGTAAAGATCTAAGAATTTATTTTACACTATGGTTACAAATTACATTATGGTTTTGCAGATTATAGAAAGTGGAGAACAAATAAGCCTAAAGCACTTTAGGCCAATTAAACCTTTAGGATCCGGAGACACCGGAAGGTTTTTTTCCTTGTTTTCCTCGCACTAGTTCTCTTTTCCATTTCGCTTATCATTTACCAATGGAATACTTCTCCGGGGATTGATATTATATGTACATTGTCTTGTAGCGTGCATCTGGTAGAGCTTGAAGGAACTGGTCAGTACTTTGCCATGAAGGCTATGGATAAGGGCGTTATGCTCAATCGCAATAAGGTGCATAGAGCTTGCACTGAGAGAGAAATCCTTGACATGTTGGACCACCCTTTTCTACCTGCATTATATGCTTCCTTTCAGGTTTGAAACTCAAATATTACTTTCAAGGCAAAATACATGCAAAGGTCCTTTAAGTTTTTTAAGTAACTCGGTTGAATTTTTCATATAATCGAAACTTGAATGATTTGCAGACCAAAACACATGTTTGTTTGATAACTGATTACTATCCTGGTGGAGAACTATTCCTGCTTCTTGACCAACAACCAACAAAGGTTCTCAAGGAAGATGCTGTCAGGTATATATATTATGCTAATGCACAAAGAATTTCCATAATGCTATTAAAGAAAATGATTGTTCTTTAACTATGTCTTCTACTTCAATTGTTTCTCTACTTTTCTTTAATTGACATTAAGTTCTTGATATCTATAGATTTTATGCTGCTGAGGTACTAATTGCATTGGAGTACCTTCACTGTCAAGGTAGACTCTTATTCATAATAGTTTTTGAAATTTGAAAATCGTTTTACGAAAATATGTCACTGAAGAAATTCCTGGACCGAGTCGCGGACTATGTCACTTTCTTTAAGACTTTTCGTGGCACTGCCTAAATTCGTGCAAGGCAGACGATCCCAGGATAAATCAGTCATTTGCAAGAAACTTTTCCACTTTATACTCAGATGCTTACTAGAACAAAATTTAATATGACATTGTTTGGTGAGAATTTGCAGGTATAATTTATCGGGATTTAAAGCCGGAAAATGTGTTGATCCAGAGCAATGGCCATGTATCTCTAACAGATTTTGATTTGTCATGTTTAACATCTTGCAAGCCACAGGTATCTTAGGAAATAGCTTTAGAAAATGTGGTTTTAGCAATATTTTAATTAAGGTCACTGAACAGTTTCACTTTGCAGCTTATTCTTCCAACTTCAGAGGAAAAGAAGAAGAGGAAGAAAAAGAAGAAGAAGGGACAGCAAAAAAGTCCAGAGGTTCCTATGTTTATGGCGGAACCAATGAGAGCGTCTAATTCTTTTGTTGGCACGGAAGAGTACATAGCTCCGGTTTGTATTTCTGCGCATATTATATGCATGATCCAGATACTTATCTAGTTATCTTTGGCCGAGTTCACCAATTAATACAAAAAAATGTTCGAACTTGTAAAAAATATCATATTGGTTTTATTCGAACTTGTTCGAAAATGTATTCATTATTTTTTCGAATTTGTTGTCAACTTATGCAGGAAATTATAACTGGTTCAGGTCATACTAGTGCTGTAGATTGGTGGGCTTTAGGTAACTCTAAATATTGAAAATAACATGAAAGTTTGAAGCATGTTACTACATTACATTGTTTGACTTCAATTAATGTTATCTTTTAGGTATTCTTCTATATGAAATGCTTTATGGATATACACCATTTAGGGGAAAGACAAGACAAAAGACATTTGCAAATATTCTTCATAAAGATCTTAAATTTCCCAAAAGCAAACCGGTAAGATTGTTTCTCTGACTCTGAGTATATATTATCATGCATTTGTTGCCTAAATAACATATCGGATATCGCAATGTACGATGTTTACCGCATAGCTCGACATTCCTATGTCTTACTTCATAGTTCTATATGTTAAAACGTCTCACATCAATTGCGAAATTGGCTTGTGAGGTGAGGAGTACTCTCACTTGTAAACATATATTGAGACTATCTCACAACCGATGCGATACTTCTTAACACTATATTCCTAATATTTTGGAAATCTCCATGGACTTTATGAACACAAATTAAGTGTTATATAGTATTGTTTTGATATGTAACAAATGTTGTTGCAGGTAAGTCCCCAAGCAAAGCAGCTAATTTACCAATTGTTGCATAGAGATCCCAAAAATAGATTGGGTACACTTGAAGGAGCAAATGAAATTAAGTGTCATCCATTCTTCAAAAATGTCAATTGGGCACTAATTCGTTGCATGGTAACACAATATTAAATTTAGTAGAAGTATATGGATTCTTATTGATACAATAATTTACTCTAATTTTGTGGTAAACTCTTTGATTAATGCAATTCATTCTTATCTTAACAGAAACCACCTGAGCTTGATGCTCCTATCTTACTAGAAAATGATGAAAAGAAAGAAGCCAAAAATATTGACCCTGGCCTAGATGATTTACAAAAAAATATTTTCTGAAAGGTCTCTCTCTCTCTCTCTCTCTCTCTCTCTCTCTATATATATATATATATATATATATATATATATATATATATATATATATATATATTTTGTAGTAATACTTAATATATATATATATTTTGTAGTAATACTTAATATCATTATAGTGATTAATTATTAATTAATATATGTATTATTTTGTGGAATGTAGGGCAAAAGTATGATAGAATGACACTCAAGAAACACATGAAGAGTGTTTGCGATTTTGGAAAATCAATGGAATTTCAATTTCTTGCTTTAGTGTGTAAAGTTTGATCATGGTCATGGTCATTGTAATTTATGAAATGGAGATACAGTTTTTTTTGGTAGTTTATGATATTTATCTGAACAATGTAGTAGTGGGGGACCAAAATGCACTTAGTCTAGTGTAGAAATTCTTGTACATTTTTTGAAATAATATTAAGTCAATTAAAATATAAAAGAATAAACATGCATTGTTGCATTCTTTTTTACATAACAAAAATGCTTGCAGTGTGATATGTTAATGTGAGGTTAAGTACTTCACTTATTTTTAAGAAGTGATTTTTGTAAGTCAAAGTCACATTACACTGAATCTCTACAAGTCACTTTTTTTTTATGGCAAATATAATTCCACTAGAAAAAGGCTGGAACACAGCAAAACATAATGTACAATTAACAAATAACACACTAACAATAGACATACTTAGTTGTGAATCCGTCCATTGAACCACACCAATAATCCTTAAACTAATGTGTGGGGCAAAACAATTAAAACAACCAACAACAACAATTGATATTCAAGCAATAATAATCAACCAAAGCTAAAACTAATGAAAGCAATAAAGAACACAAGATATTGTTTACCCAGTTCGGTGTTAATGAACCTACGTCTGGGGGAGAGAGCTCTCCTTTCCACTATCAATCATCTTCCTCAAACTTGATTACAATGAGATTTACAAGAGTTACAAGAAATTAGTGTTTCCCTAATTTCTACCCTTTTCCCAAATCTCTTCCCGTGACCAAGAGATTTCAATTGATAGCAATTACAAGGTGTTAGAAAGAGTACCCAACCCTAGGATTAACCCAAGAGAAACCCCCTTGAACCCTAGCCTCCATATTGGTGAAACCCCCTTTCAAAACCCTACATTTTTCCTCTCTCTCGTCTGCAAAAAACAGAAAACAGGGGTTATATAGTCGAACTCGCGCCCAGCGCCCCTTGCCTGTGCCTGGCGCCAGGCCAACAGACTCCACAGGCCAAACTGGCCTCTCCTGGCGCCTGGTGCCCTCACCAGGGCTCGTGGCCGCGCCTGGCGCCACCCCATGCGTGTTGCCTGCTGCCTGTTGAGCCCTCACCAGGGCACGCCCTGCACCTGTTGCCTGCTGAGCCCTCACCAGGGCACATCAGCATCCTGCAACAACTAGTACCTTGATCATGCAATTCAAAGGCAATCTTCAACAATCTCCACCTTGCCTTTAAATTCATGGTGATGTCAACTTCCCATCAACCATCATGCTGCTCCACCTGTTTCCAACAAAATTGTTAGAACCACAAGTATTACCTCAGACCCTTCATCCCTCGGAATACCTTCCGCCCTCATGAAGATCTTGCATCCCACTACCATAGAATTTCAGGTAGCCCCCACAAGATTCACCGCAACCTCTTCGACCCCCAGAGTGTTCAACTCAGTACTCTCGAAGAAACGCTTGCATCCAACTATCACCGGAATTTTAGATAGCCATACAAGCTCCACCGTACCCTCTTCAGACCTCGGATTGAAGCTGTCCGTCCTCCTGAAGAATCGCTTGCCTCCGACTATTCTTGGAATTTTAGAACAGCCCTACGAGCCTCCACCACCCTTCGAACCCCAGAATGTCTTCCGTACTCTCGAAGTATTGCTTGACTCCAAACCAACCTTGGAATTTTATGTGGTTCCACAAGCTGCAACATCGGACTTTCCTTGTATCCAACTACCTCCAATAGCCTACAAGTTTCCAAGTCTCAACACTGTTGCTTCCAATTGTCTCCCTGAAGATCTTCCATGTTTTGCACTTCTTCAGCCACAATCGGAACATAACCCACAAAGTTTCCATAGTCATACCACTTTGATGCAACAATACCGCTCTCCTCCCTATCTCTCATCAGATAGCCAAGAGCTATTGTTGGTTGTTTGTCTTCCTCTAGTTCCACTAGTAACAAACTCCACCTCAAACCGAGATTACTCCACCAAAGTCTCAAACCGGTATTTCCACTATGATTTCCCACCTTGTAACGCAAAACTTTTCAACTACTCTGAAACACACTTCAAGTCATTGTTAGTCTTCAACACTTCCCGTTTAGTTCTACCACCTAGTTAAACTTCGTTTCACTAGACCAACTAAAACTCATGTCACTAACAAGTTACCAACCGAAGTTTCACAACTTAACCACATCATGAGAATCACCACTAGCTAATGCATAACCAATAGTAGACCAACTATCCATGCATCAAAGTTTAGGAACATACCTCACATCATGTAAAAGAACCACACGATTATCAAACATCGCAAGACAACCGAGAAACCATACCTCAAATTTTTCAAGCATACCCGTCTTCAAGATGAACCATTCCACCTTTCAACTAGCTTTCGGATTTTCTTGGTATTCCTTCTTCAAAACACATGTGAAAGAAGCACCCAAAGTCCACGACTCAAAGCTCCATCGATTCCCAACTTCACACCACTATAGTTTCTGCATCCTCATAACCGAGTTGTTGTTTCAAAAGCCACCCAAGTATTATTACCACCGCCTCTCCAGGCTGATGTTGAGTATTATTTCACCGCCTCTCCAGGCCGACACCGAGTATTATTACCACCGCCTCTCCAGGCTGACCTTCATCGCAATCTCCATTAGCTTTTTACCTTTGAGGTACCGGATAACCACACTCCATGTTTTATCCATCTTCTCAACCATTAAAATTGCTTCCATCTTCACATTCCACAATTCAAAATTGTTTCCGGAAAGTTTCACCCATGGTACCTTAATTTGTTAAAACCCTTGCCCCACGGTGGGCGCCAATTGTTGTGAATCTGTCGATTGAACCACACCAATAATCCTTGAACTAGTGTGTGGGGCAAAACAATTAAAGCAACCAACAACAACAATGGATATCCAAGCAATAATAATCAACCAAAGCTAAAACTAATGAAAGCAATAAAGAACACAAGATATTGTTTACCCAGTTCGGTGTTAATGAACCTATATCTGGGGGAGAGAGCTCTCCTTTCCACTATCAATCATCTTCCTCAAACTTGATTACAATGAGATTTACAAGAGTTACAAGAAATTAGTGTTTCCCTAATTTCTACCCTTTTCCCAAATCTCTTCCCGTGACCAAGAGATTTCAATTGATAGTAATTACAAGGTGTTAGAAAGAGTACCCAACCCTAGGATTAACCCAAGAGAAACCCCCTTGAACCCTAGTGTCCATATTGGTGAAACCCCCTTTCAAAACCCTACATTTTTCCTCTCTCTCGTCTGCAAAAAACAGAAAACAGGGGTTATATAGTCGAACTCGCGCCCAGCGCCCCTTGCCTGCGCCTGGCGCCAGGCCAACAGACTCCACAGGCCAAACTGGCCTCTCCTGGGCGCCTGGCGCCCTCACCAGGGCTCGTGGCCGCGCTTGGCGCCACCCCCTGCGTGTTGCCTGCTGCCTGTTGAGCCCTCACCAGGGCTCGCCCTGCACCTGTTGCCTGCTGAGCCCTCACCAGGGCACATCAGCATCCCGCAACAACTGGTACCTTGATCATACAATTCAAAGGCAATCTTCAACAATACTAAACAACAAATCCCTACAATCTTGAGCTACCATCTCAATGGTTGCAAACTTCAACTTGTTAGAGATGCAATCAACCACATTTGCTACATCAGAAAATATAGTAACAGAGTGCAAACCTTGCTCTCGTACAAGCTGTATTGAAAGTTGTAATCCTGTCATGATTTTTAATCACAAGTCCCCAAACAGTTGGACCATTCAAGTTGCATCCAACGAGTTTAATGAATACGCACTGTCAGTGAAAATTAATTTTACATTGACAACCAATAAAAATGGTTTGATCTTCCATATCATATCAAGAAGGTGGGATGAAGTGGTTGAAAATATGGTTGTGATCAGGGACGGACCTAGACACAAATTTTCAGTGGGGCTAAAAGTTTTAGATACTACCGGAATTGTTATTCTTCATTTTGATAATTCAGTTAAACAACAAACAATATATGAGATTACTACCAACACAACATATCTAACCAAAAAAGAACAACAACAAACCAACAAACAAGAAAATTTCTATTCAAAAAGAGAAACCAAACCATCAAACCAAATTTAAAAAACCACAAAATTTTTATTCGAAAAAAAAGGACTATAACTTATTGAATATATATTAAATCATGCATATCACTATTGCTTAATGCTTCACAAGATCCTATCTTAATTGAAAAAATTAAATATCAATCAAACATTTTTTATATCATTTCATATTTATATGTTAGTTAAATTGCTAATTTTACCCAATACTACATATTCAATTAGTAATCCACTATTTTTTAACAAACAAAATCAAAGTTAATTATTATAAAACTAAACTATATAACTTAAAATAATATTGTACTGTAACAAAAGATTTGAAATCATCAATAATAAACTATGAACTAATATTTAAACTAATATGTATATCAAGAGACTTACAGTCATCAAAAATAAAAAGTAAGCTAATATTTACATTAATATTTGAATGAATATGTATACAAAATGACTAAAAATGATTTATATAAATATATTTATTTTTTAAAAAAAATATTTGGGCTGAGGTAGCCACACCAAGCCTTGAACAGTTTTGTCCCTGGTTGCGATTGATTGACAGTGCAAAATTATTTTACAATGTCAGTACATAAAAATTGAAAGCTCGATGTACAAAAAGAACATGCGGGGAAGAGAATTTTTCTAGCTTTAATTATAGTAATGGGCTGAGCTAGTAATTTTATTTGGGCCTACTTGTAAGACATTTGATTCTTTTTTACCCTTAAATAAAAAAATTAAACAGTGTTTTCCAAAGTTCTTCTAGTTCAAATTCGAAAAACACATTCTGAAGTTTTTATTCAATGCCAAAAAATTCGAAAAACACGTTTTAAAATTTTAAATCAAGGACAAAAATAAAAATTCGGGGAAAGGGGGAAAAAGTCATGGAAGGTGTGAAGAGAAAATTTCTAATGTTCTGTTTGGTTTGAGAGAAAGAAAATGAGAGGAAAAAAAATTACACAAATCCAATGAATAAATTTAGACTAAAGTTAGTCCAAGTTCATTTATTAATTTGCGTAATTTTCTTTCATTTCACCTTCCTTCTCTCAAACCAAACAGATCCTAAAGGTGATGCCCACTATAAAAGGTAAACTCTACTTGCCTTTTGGAAAGAATTCTGTAACCTACACTCATATCCTATGAAGCCCCGATACGCGACACGATACGGATACGATACGATACCGATACGCCGATACGTGAAAATTTTAAAAAATTCATATCCGATACTGGCGCGATACGTTATTTAAAAATTAATTTTAAAATTAAATATATAAATGTACAATAATATTAATAATGATAATTTTTTTTTTGAAAAACAAAAAATAATTATAATTATTATTATTATAAACGTCAATAGTTCATTGTACAAAGAGTACACACAAGCCAATTAGCTTGCACAAGAGCAAAACAGTTTGAGGCTCAACATACAAGGACTCATCGGTCCTAACAAAAGACATATAATAGCTCAAAAAATATATAATAGTCATGACATCAAGCCTCTTCAACAAGTTCATCTTGTAGCAATATCAGACAATTATATAGGTCCTGCAGCTGACCAATTAAAAACATAAATCATTCATTCTTATACTAGAATTTTGGGACAAGCCCAAATACTTAAACAACCTGTTATATAGTAGGACATCATAGTGACTTCAGAACAGTGACAAAGACAAAAAATACTAATTATAATAAATTAAAATCATTAATACTAAGTTAAGTATTTGTGTTTCAATAATATTGTCCTAAAAAATAATGATCACCAGTACATTTTAAGTTATACATCTTAAGTTAATTATTATACAACATCGTTAGTACTATCCAAAAAAAGACATTGTTAGTTACCCGTGTAACAACATAATAGTTTGACATTCACTAGGAAACACGGATTCTATCGGATATTATTTTTTATTTAAAAATAAATATTTAACCGATACTTTTCCGATACGAGTATCGGGAAGTATCGGACGCGTATCGGATATTATTTTTTTATTTAAAAATAAAGATTTAATCGATACTCTTCCGATACGAGTATCGGGACGTATCGGAAGAGTATCGGTATCGGGTGCGTATCGGACACGATACTTCACCAATTTTAGAGTATCGGGGCTTCAGAGCTCATATCTCATGTCTTACATAGTCTTTTTTAGTGATCCAACAACCTAATTTGCATTTTACAAGTTGTTCTTTTACCTTGATTTGGAATCGTATAATTCGAAATTGTGCAGCGCAAGTCATCTTGTTCTCCAAGAAAATGTTATTTGACTCTAATTTGTAAGTTTTCAACCTAAAAAAATTCTTCTGCAAAAAAAAAAACGTAAAAAAATTCTAAAGTTGTTCATTACAAGGAGTTCTATATTAGTATGAATCTTCTAATTTTTGTTTTGGTCAGTGACAGTGTGAATCTTGTAGTTTTATGTTATATGTATATGATTATTTATTTATTATTATTATTATTATTATTTATTTTTAAATTTTTGTATTTCCTCTTATTTTAATAATTAATAATCTATTATTACCCAATAATTTATGTTTACTCAAAATTTTATATTCAAATTAAGAAATAAGTCATACTCTCATTTCAAATAATTTATGTTATTTAACAAAAAAATTATTATCTTCATAATATTTTTAAAATATAATTCTAAAAATTGACATGCAGTTAAGAGATAATTAATGATAAATAATTAAAAAAATAGAGCTTTTTTTTTTGTCAAATAGTTTAATGGCTTGAAATCCCACCTTTAAGATGAATAAGTGGGATGACCAGGGTTCGAACCCCAATCCCCTGCATAATAATGCAAATGTCCACCAATTGAGCTAAACTCATGAGACTAAAAATAGAGTTTCTTTGATTACAAGCAATGGAATTATATTTTTTTACTAAATAATTAATTAATAAAAAATAGTTATAGATAATATTTTTTTAATGATCTAAGACTAATACTCCCTCCGTTTTTTTTACTTGTCTTTTTAGAATAGTAACACCAAATTAAGGAAGTGCATTTTTGCATTTTATCTTCCTATTATACTCTCATTTTAATCCACCAATAAATTCCTATTTTTTTGCATAACTTTCTCTTTCCAATAAATTTAATATATTATTTACAAAAAAGAACAAAATTTAATATGTTATATACCAAAAGAAAATTTTAAAAAAGAAATTTAGTTTTTCAAATATATAACAATAATTGATTTTATTGAAAAAGATAAGAACAATTGAAAAATGGTATAATTGATATATCATATCCGTAAAATACAAAAAGCATAATTAAATAGAAATGTGACAATAAAAGACAAGTAAAAAAAAACGGAGTATATATAGGACTAGTACATGGAAAATAAACCTTAACTAGTTAAGCCATATGATACTTGCTACCGACCGCATCATCACTGAGTCCCGTACAACAAAACATCATTCATAGTAATCTTCCATTTTGTTTCACCTATTTACAGTATCAACTTCACAAAATAGATTAAAAAGGAAATAAATAAATAAAATAAACTATGTCGAAACGACTTCGTTTGCTAAGCAGTATCCACTATCGACTCTCCATAGTTATATTAACGGTTAATAATCAAAATCCAACGGTCATAAATAAAAATCACTAATTAATTAATTAATAACGAGTCACAACGGTTTGAACTCGTTTGATAACTCAGTAAAGACTCGTTCTCTCACTCACCTTCTATCTCTCTCTCTCTCTCTCTCGTCTTCTCTCTAAAAAAAACACACAAACCCTTTTTATTTTTTCTCTCTGCATAATAACAACATTGCGTAGTTTCAATTGAATTCATCCCTGTTATTTGCGGTGACCCTTTTTGGTCTTTTCACACTCTCCTTTTTCTCAAATCAAATCCCACGGTCCATCTCTTCCCACGTCACCTTCGTCTTCTTCATACCCTCTCCACCTTCCCTTTCCTTCTCAACCCTTTTCTTTTTCACTATATAACCACTTTTAGGGTTTCGTTACATCACAAACAACAAATTTCCACTCCGCCACTTTCTTCAACCTTCCCTCAATTTCGCTACTTCCTCGTTTCTCTTTCAATTTCATCATCGTTGTTTCATCTCCAGATAATAATAATTCAGGTATTTTTCATTCCAATCTCTCTGAATTTCATTCATTCGTTTTCGTGTTTTTTTTTAACCAATTTTTTTGTTTTGAAATTTTGGTTTTTGTTATGTGTTTAATTGTTATTGTTACTATTATTGCTGTTTAGATTGGTTAGGGTTTTCTTTATGGTGTTTTTGATTTGTTGTATTGTTTTTGTTAGGGTTTGGATTGAGATCTGTTTGTTTGGGGTTTGGATTTTTTGAATTCGGTATCCAAACGCGCTTTTTGGCGGCAGTTTGGTTTTGTTATGTATGATGGCAATTGAGAAGAACAGTTTTAAGGTGTCAAGGGTTGATTCCGAGTGTTCGCCGATGAGTAGAGAAACGACTATGTCTAGTGGTGATGAGGATGATGTTCAGCGGCGTAATTCTGTGGCGGAATCTGAGGATGATGATGATGATGAGTTTGATGATGCTGATTCTGGGGCAGGTTCTGATGATTTTGATTTGCTTGAATTGGGTGAGACTGGGGCTGAGTTTTGTCAGATTGGGAATCAGACTTGTAGCATTCCGTTGGAACTGTATGATCTTTCGGGGCTTGAAGATATACTTTCGGTGGATGTGTGGAATGAATGTTTGAGTGAAGAGGAGAGGTTTGAACTTGCTAAGTATCTTCCTGATATGGATCAAGAGACTTTTGTTCTAACCTTGAAAGAGCTTTTTACTGGTTGTAACTTTCAGTTTGGGAGTCCTGTTAAGAAGTTATTTGATATGCTGAAGGGTGGTCTGTGTGAGCCGAGAGTTGCCCTTTACAGGGAGGGATTGAATTTTGTTCAGAAGCGGCAACATTATCATTTTTTGAAGAAGCATCACAACAGCATGGTTAGCAATCTTTGTCAGATAAGAGATGCTTGGCTCAACTGCAGAGGATACAGTATTGAAGAAAGGCTCCGTGTCCTGAATATTATGAGCAGTCAAAAGAGTTTGATGTGTGAGAAGATGGATAATTTGGAGGCTGATTCTTCAGATGAAGAGTCCGGTGAAGGTATGTGGAGTAAGAAGAACAAAGATAAGAAAAATGCGCAGAAATTGGGTCGATTTCCTTTCCATGGTGTGGGTTCAGGTTTAGAATTCCGTCCACGAGAACAATCAGCAGTTCTGGATCAAGAGAAGTTTAGCAAGCAAAACCCTAAAGGTATACTGAAGCTGGCTGGTTCGAAGACTCATTCAGCAAAGGACCCAACAAGTCACTCATCCTCTGTCTACCAGGGTTTGGATATGAACCCCAGGCTTAATGGTTCAGCTTCTGCTCGTTCTCAACATAATAAGTCTACTGGATATGATTTGGGGTCAATCCGCAGGACGGGGGATCAGTTGTGGAATGGTGACAATGAGGAGGAAATGCCATTTGGAATAAATGCCCATCGAGATCGTAATGCATTCCATGGCAGCCTGATGGACAAGTCTAGTGCTTTGAGAGTGGGAAAGAGGCACGACCTTCTGAGAGGTGATGAAATAGCGGGTGACAATTTGATGGGTCTGTCTATGTCTTCAAAGACTGATCTGCGTGGATACTTAAGAAATCCAAACCAATCCTCTGATATGCAGTTGTTCATAGCAAAGCCACCTTCTAAGAGAGGTTCTCACGATTTTCCTAGACAGGGCAAGTATGCTGAAAATGTTCAACAATTTCTAGGTAGTGATCAGGCGAAGTCAAGATCAAAGGGTTCAAAGTTGTTACATAAAGGTGATATGATTGACTCACCGTATCATGGTGATCATTTTTACAACAAAACACCAGCACAAGAATTTGGTATGGATTCATTATTTAAATATGATGATTGGAATCCAAAAATCAAGAAACGAAAAGCAGAGAGAGAGTCTCCTGATCTCAGTTACACAGCTTATAGGTCTTCCTCACCACAGGTCAGTGATAGACTTCTTTCCTCCGACTTTAGAACAAAATCATTGCAAGAGAAGATGAGAGGGAGTTTTGTACAGAATGGAGGAAAAGATACAAAGCCTTTGAGGGGTAGCCATATGCTCGTAAGAAGTGAAGAAACTGAATCAGATTCATCAGAACAGTTGGATGATGATGAGGATAATAATCCTTTTTTGCAGAGCAAATTTACTTACCCAATCGGTACAGGTGCTGGTACACTCCCAAAATCATTGAAGTCTTACATAGATCCTAAGAAGGCCAAATTTGGTAGGGCAGATATGAAGGCACATGTTATAACACATTCCAAAAAGAAGGGCGGTATTGCAGAGCAGGGGAACATGCATGGTGCTGAGAATTACCTTTCAAAAAATACAAAGCAGAAGAGTAAAATATTCAATGGTGGTCCTTTGCATAACCCTGCTGGTAAATTCATTGAAGAGAGCTATCCCTCAGTATCTGGTATGTTAAATGGTGGCAATGACGACTGGAGGCAGTTATACAAAAGCAAGAATGATCGAATACGAGGGGAACCTGTTGAAAGGTTTGACATGCCCTCTTCAACTGCATATGCTGCTGAGCATAAGAAGAAAGGGAGAACTGGCCTTGATCATTCCATTATGAGGTCAAAATATTTACATGATTATGGTAATGATGAGGATGCCTCACTTGAGAATCGGTTGCTAGGGGATGAAAATGGAGTTGGACAGAGCAGGTTTTGGAGAAAAGGGCAGAAAAATGTTGCATATATGGATGAGCATAATGAAAGATCTGAAGTACCGTTACTTGGTTGTAACTCAGCAATGAAGAAGCGAAAAATGAAGTATGCTGCAACAGATTTTGGTGAAAGAGATGAAGATGCCAATCTTCTGTCAAGCATTCCTCCGAAAACAGACGAGTTGCCTTCTTTTTCTATGAAAAGAAAGTCAAAGAAAAAACCAGGAGCTGAGATTGTTATTTCTGAAATGGAAAATTCTGAACTGCTTGTTACTGATACGGTGACAGCAGACGTGGAACCGGAAGCCAAGCCACAGAAAAAGCCATTCATTTTGATCACACCTACTGTCCATACTGAATTTTCATTTTCTATTATGCATCTTCTTTCAGCAGTCCGCATGGCAATGCTTAGTCCACCTGCAGAAGAAAGTTTGGAGGGGGGGAAGCCTGTAGAACAGCAGAACAAAACGCAGGAAGACAATGCCAATGGTGTCATTTCTGGTGATAAGGTGGCTGCCGATGGTGAACCTTCTGCCCAACTGAATACGCCATCTCTTACTGTTCAGGAGATTGTCAATCGTGTGAGATCAAACCCTGGTGATCCCTGTATTCTTGAGACACAAGAGCCATTGCAGGATTTGGTCAGAGGTGTTCTAAAGATATTTTCTTCCAAAACCGCACCTTTAGGAGCAAAGGGTTGGAAGGTACTAGCAGTTTATGAAAGATCTACCAGAAGTTGGTCTTGGACTGGCCCAGCTTTACAACCTAATTCATCTGACCTTGATCCCATTGAGGCAGTGGCATCTCCTGAAGCTTGGGGCCTTCCTCATAAGATGCTTGTCAAGTTGGTCGATTCCTTCGCCAATTGGTTGAAATGTGGTCAGGATACTCTTAAACAAATAGGAAGTCTCCCTGCACCACCCTTGGCATTGATGCAAGCTAACCTTGATGAGAAGGAAAGGTTTAGGGACCTGAGGGCCCAAAAGAGTCTTAACACCATAAGCCCAAGTTCAGAAGAAGTGAGGGCTTATTTTCGCAAGGAAGAACTTCTCAGGTACTCAATTCCCGACAGAGCTTTCTCATATACTGCAGCTGATGGTAAGAAGTCTATTGTGGCTCCTTTGAGAAGATGTGGCGGCAAGCCAACATCAAAAGCCAGAGACCATTTTATGTTGAAACGTGATCGCCCACCGCATGTTACAATTCTCTGTCTTGTCAGAGACGCAGCTGCTAGGTTGCCTGGAAGTATTGGTACTAGAGCAGATGTTTGTACATTAATTCGAGATTCTCAATACATTGTTGAAGATGTCTCTGATGCACAAATTAACCAAGTAGTTAGCGGAGCCTTGGATAGATTGCATTATGAACGCGATCCTTGTGTGCAATTTGATGGTGAGAGGAAACTGTGGGTTTATTTACATAGAGAAAGAGAAGAAGAAGATTTCGAGGATGATGGCACGTCATCCACAAAGAAATGGAAGAGGCAGAAAAAAGATGCTACTGATCAATCTGATCAGCCAACAGTAGCTGTTGCTTGTAATGGTACTGGAGAGCAAAGTGGATACGATTTGTGCTCTGATCTCAATGTGGATCCACCATGCAATGAAGATGATAAGGGAACAGTCCAACTTCTGCCTAATGATACAAGGCTGAATGCAGAGGATCATGTTGTCAACCCTGTTTCTGAAGAAGGCAATGTTTGTGAGGACAATTCAATGGCTTGGGAGACTCTTGACTTGAATCCCGCTCGCGAGTTATGCCAAGAAAATTCAACAAATGAAGATTTTGGTGATGAATCCTTTGGGCAAGAAAGGCCTGTTGGACTACTAAGTGCAACCTTATTGTGAAGAAATCTGCAGGTATTGTAAGATTTATTCTGATTGCTCTTTGCTGTTTGGTTGTGTGATATATCTATGTACCAACTCCGTCAATAAATATATGATCCTCTTAGAGAAATTTTCTTTTCCTTTTTTATAGACCCCTTTAAATATTCAATGGATTCAATTATTTCTCGCTAACATTCTCGTGATTACTTCACTTTTGTTGTTGTTGCAATCTTCAATAAATACTATGAATTTTATTCTGATATTTAATTAATCTGTTTTGTCATCTTTCAAGTTGGTGTATCCATTAATACTTGTTATGTCAATGTACTTACGCAAAGACATACATATTTCTGCAGGCTTCAGTACATCCGCCGCATTCAAGAGCCAGTTCAATCACACTGGCTATAGCTGTGCTTGTATATAATGCGGGCGCAGTATCTCTGTATATTGATTTGGTCGGAAAGAATAGAATAGAGAATATGATCTTGTTGAAGATCATGGAAGCTAGTTAGGTTAGCTGAATGTTTTTGTGGCTTTACTTTTCACAAATCATAAATCATAATAACTTTTGGGTCTCATATCAAATGATCTCATTTTGCTTCTTGTGTGAGGGATCAAGAAGCTCAAGTGTTACTATTGTATTGCATGGCAAAATTCTTATACTATTATATGTATATACGTTCAATTAAGACATGATGTCAGTAGTACATCCAATAATCTGTTCATCCAAATGACCAGACAAAATATTAATTGCAACTCAGATGGAAAAGAGAAGGCATTTTTAACTCTTTACATGATTGTATATTTTTATGCTTTGGCATTTTATTAGGTCAACTAGGAAATTGATTTTTGAAATTGTAAACATCAAAATAGTCCATGAATTTTGAAATTGCAATTGATTTGGTAATTTCTGTCATTAGAAATTATAATGTCGCACGTTAGGTAAACATATGATGTCTCATGCATCTTATTTCAATTTGATATCACCAACTAAATTTTATATAAAGCTTATGAAGTAAAAATCATTTGGATCTAGAGGTTAAAGTTTTGGAGTTTGTATGAAATGTAGTATAAATCTGGTGATGTGTAGACTACATGTTAAACATATTACATCACAACCTCTCTAATAGTGAAATTGGTGGTTTCAAAACTGTTGGTTATGGTTCAGTTTCTTTTGTTCAGTTTGGTTTAGTTTAGCAGTTCGGTTTGGTTTTTTGGTTTTTTTCCCCACCCCTAATAATAATCCTAAATAATATGAAAGACACATGTTACTATTAGTGTTGAAATATCTATCCAAAATTTCAACTTAAAATAGTAATGTTGATTATCAACCTAAATATCAACTTAAAATAGTGAATGTAAATTATTTTATTCATAGCTTTAGTAGTATAAATACCACTCTTCACTTCATGTAAAGTACACATATTGGAAGTGATAAAAATCTAATCTAAAGTTATCCATTCTCTTCATTTTCAAAACTAGTATAATATATATTAATAGTATTATAACTATATTGGTAATTTAAATCATTCTATTAGCCACTAAAGAAATATTTAAATTTCCAATTTTCTCAACACGTTATCAGCACAATCGTTTCTATCGGAAGTGTTCACTAATGGTAATACTAGGTATATCATCTATACTTATCACTTCAATATTATCATTACTATTATTTGCCTCAGTTATAGAGAAGTTATAGAGAACTGACAAATCGTCAAGTGATTTATAACTAGAGTGGCTATTGTTGTTACGACTAACTTTTATACTTAATGGAGGTGTCCAAAACTTCATCTATAGATTCTATACTACCAACTTTAATACTTAATGGAGAATTAAAATTTCTATTTGTATGTCTAACTTTTATATTTAATGGAGGTGTCGAAAACCCTATCTATACTACTAACTTTCATATTTAATGAATGATTAAAATTCTCATTTTTATGACTAACTTTTATACTTAATGGAGGTATGAACTGAACCCCAGTTATTTTTAATATACTACCAAGTGGGTTTGTCTATAATAAGTTGGTCAAATTTACGGTGCATGAGAAAAAGTCTTTTATTAATTCAATAATAAGTTTATTTTTATTATTGAATCAATCATTTTTACTATTAAATTAAATGTGATATAGATTCGATGATGAGATTTATTAATTCAATAATAAAACAAATTTGTATAAATTTGTATACGATAAAAGATCTATTTCAGTTGTACATATTAGATATTGATTTAATAGTAAAAATAATTTTTGGTATCGTAAAAGACTTATCAAAACTACTTATGAGCCCATCACCATTCACCAGGTCTACAAAAGTTTGTGGTCCATGTCACGTCCAATTCCAAGTGGGACTACTTGATAGTATCATCACCCATCACAACCAATACTTGCTTAACACATTATTCCATTTGTTTTCCACATGATATGATAGTGTTTGTTACAACTTACAAGCAAATACTAGCAATTACTGAGAGAGAATATCAGGTCTCAATTGTCGCCTCGCTTGGAGTAAAAACAAGTTTTTTAATGTAAACCCAAAAATAAGTACTAACTTCCAACTCCAAGCTGCAGCTTTTTGACACAGACAGACAGCCTTGACCTGGGACCTTATTTATCTTTTCTTTTCCCATCCATTTCCAAACTTGTCCTTTTTCCCCCTACACCCCAAGAAGAGAAGTATCTCTTCACATGTCACCAGGCTGTTGTACTAACACTTTTTCCCATCACTTACTCCTGGCAAAGCAAAATACTAGTACAACTACTAGTACTATTTAGGAGGATGAACAAAGCAAAATACTTTGTCTGATCAAGCATGAGGAGAATGTCTTTACTTATTTGGTAACCTAAGTGTATTTAGGAGATATATAATGATTAAATTCATTATTTAGATGAGAAAGAATGATTGATTAAGAAAAATAGAGAGTCACCAAAATTCAGAAGAATGTGTTTTGTGCTTGTCGACCTGCAAAAACGTATCTCATTACTACATTGAAAAATTCATTTAGAGTTTTATTTTAATTATCTTTTTCAGACTTCAATGTTAATTAGCCATGACAATGTTGATATGTTTTAGTAATGCTAAACAATAATACAAACTTGCTTATAAAGGAAACTATTATATGAACTCGCCAAAATTATATTGCATAGCAAACTCAACAGACAATATCGGAGGTGAAACTAAACTATAAAAAGGTAACCTTTTCCCTCTATTTCCCAAAAATAATAATAATAATGAATAAATATATCATTTTATAGAATTACATCTGAACAATATGCTATTTACAGAATTTCAGAGCATCTTAGTTAATAGTGGTAAGAGGAACTCTGGAATCTCTTACTGATTGAGTGGCTTCATATGAACCGGTGTGTTTAACATCTCCATTTGCTAGTTTCTGAGATTTTGCATCCCAGAATGCCTTCAAAAGTTCCTCAAATGATGGTGTTCTTAGCTCCTCTATAGATGAAACGCTGGGTAAATTGAAGAGTCTTCTTGTCGGTGTCGAACAAGATGGTTCATCAACCTACATTGTCACGCAGACAATTCAAACAACATTCAAAATTATAATCCAGTAAACAACAAATACACTTTGATGACTGACTGTGCATGAAAGTCTCTTCTTACCATGTACTCATTGAGAAGACATTTCCCTGCATTTTCAGTTATCTCCACAATTCTGTCGTAATGACCGCCCTTCAATTCTCTCAAGTCACCGCAGCATGGCGTAATCATGGAATTCAAATTCCCACAAGCTTCATGATCAAGTTGCAACGAATCTGCAAGTATTTTAACTTATAAGTTGACATTTATTGTTACGGCTACTAATACAATAATCATGAGTATATATAAATTTAGATACTAACGATCAATAGACGAGTTAATATCTGTGTTAGCTACTCCTGCATCTTCAAGTGTAGTTGACACAGAACTTGAGAATCGGGTACGTAAAGCTTGATTAGCTTCGATTCCTCCCCTAGACATAAAGCAATAGGGAAAAGGGTTAACGAAATGTATTGTTTTTTGACTCTTTGTAATCAAAATAAGCAATACAAAACCTACCTAACAATAATATCCACAGAAGCAGCATTTCTCTTCTCTAAACTAAGCAATGAATCTTGAGCATTTTTCCATTGTTGTGAACCTACTTCTGCCTTGTTGAGGCTGCAATTGTTTGTTCAGCAGGATTCAGTAAACAGAAGAGAAATTTACTAGAGACACAATACAATTTCAAGGCTTATACATACCAGATTTCAAGAACCTCGGCAAGGTCTTTCTTTCCAGATTCCACAGCAGAAGTATCCTCATGATAGTTGGATTCTGTTTTTTCCATGTGAACCATCCATTCTGTCTTGACAGAAGAAGTGGATTCTTGCATGGTTAATGCTTCTCGCTGCAATTTACTGGTTCTGCAGTTTGCACTTTCCCGAAGATCATTAACGGCCATTTGAACCTAACAAGTACAAAAACACATTAATTTCTTTGAACTCAGTATGGATATACTTCGCATGTTTTAAAAAGAACATCTACCAGCTTTTTCTTTCTAGCATTTGAACTTGCTAGCATTTCTGCCACTTTCTCCAGCAGTTGCTTTTCTTCATGAGCAGTGCACTCCTGCACCGAGTATAGAATGAGAAACATTAAAATTAAAAGAAGAAAACAAGTAAAAACATTATCATGATTTATGTCTATCAGAAAAGACATCACAGTCACCTCAAACTTCTTTTCAAGCTCGGACAATTTCTGATCATTAACAACTTGTGTTTCTTCCACAATTTGAGTCAAACTGGAAGCATGCCTGTCTATCGTCTCAAAAAAGTTCATCGTTATTTTAGATACTGCACGTGTAGTCTCGACTGCTCTGACATGTGCCTGCATTCAATAGCAAAGAATTTAGCAATTTTATCTCATAAGGTCGGTCAACCAACAAACAATCACAGACTTCCAATCAACCAACAAAAAATACAGACCTCTCGTTGTTGATGAGCATAAGCAGTTAAATTGGCCTCTTGCTTGTGGAGACTGTTTTGAAGATCAGTCAGTAATGAATCAGCTTCTAAGGCGATTCCTTTAAAAAGCTGAAGCACATAATTTAAGTTAAACACGGCAAAAAAGTTCAACTAAAATCAACTTTTTTACTTTTAAGGATAATAGACTACTTACATCCTCCAAGGCAGATGAATGCTTAGCTACTTCAGATTTCAAGTCTTCATAAGTTAATTGGTTATTTGCTTTAAGCTCCTCGGCTAGATTATCCAAAGCATTAATGCCAGAACCATACATGTTTTTCAATTCTCCCACCCTTATTCTAAGGTCTTCAGTAGCCTTCAGAAACATATATCAAATCGAAGTCATTAAATCTGAAAATTGAAGTTTAACTAACAAGTGTAACTGTGTCTTTTGGAAACACACCTCTGATTTTGTTGATACAAAAGACTGCATATCTTCTTCCATATCCTTAAGTTGTTGCTCTTGATGCATTACAGATGCTGAAACTGTCTTGTGCAAAGCTTCAAGTTGCTGAGCTAACTGAGACTGGAATTTCTGGATAAGTACCCTGTTTCCTTCTTCAATTTTATCCTTCCGCTCTAAGGTTGAAAAAGGAAATTTATGACTGATGTCAGAGGCAAGCAATTCTCCTATTGAAACCCCATAAGAAAATCACTAGAGAATCTTACTAACCAATTTTGGAGAACAGGTTTGCCACATCTGATGCAGCATTCTCAAGCTCTGCTCGTAGTTCAATTGCACGTTCTACCAGTTCTTTCTCTGGTTAATGCATGACAGATGGTAAAAAGTAAATAAATTGAAGTATAAGGTATTGCATGTGTAGCGACCCTATATTCTTCAACCAACCCGAGAAAGGGAATACACAAATGACTAACCAGATTTTAGGAGATTTGATATCAAGAATTCCTTTTCCTTAATTGTTGCATTTGCTTGTTTGTGCCTTTCCTCAAGATCAAACAACGTCTGCTCAGTTTCTTCTAGACTTTTCTGAAAATACAGATACCAGATTTAAGTCTAATTTTATAACAGATCAAAAGTCCAGAACAAAAGAATGAACTTATTCTTACCTCAGTTTTTTCAAGTTTCACACTTAATTCAGCAGTCAAAAGTTGCTGGGAATTGTAGAGTTCTTGAAGCTCCACCAGGTTCTGCACACATATCATGGCCCATGTTTCAATAGCTAAGCAATCATAATCATTGCAGAGAATAATTAAGAACGGAATATACCTTATCCTTAGAGTCTGCGTCTAGTTCCATGCGTTCTATCTTTTCAGCCATGGCCTAGATTAGATAATATTGTAAAAATATAGGATTAGCAATGATTCCAAAATTATAACAGTATTTAAAATTCATACTAAAACACTCGGAAGAAACCTTCTTCTCAGCTTCTTCGTGAAGGTAACGATCACGCGGTATATAGATTCCATTTTTCTCTCTTGCAGCATACACCTCTGTGTAACAGAAATGAAAGTAACAGATTTCAGCGCTGAACCGTAAGGGGAGAAGATAGAAACAAGTTTACCAACATACTATTGTTTTCTCTAATTAGGGAACAGTTAGAAACCTTGCTTTAGTCTGTCAATTTCAGAATACAGATCTTTAATCATTGCAGATTTCATCATTTTCTGATTAACCTGAAAAAACAAGCAACTTCAACCTATTAGATATGCTTTGCTGCTTGATAAAAAGCATGAAAGGTTGACCAAAGGGGAGCAAATATGAAAGTTACCTCTGGTTTGTTCTTGATATTTTTAGCACGATGCGCATAATCCAAGGTACTAAGGGTTTCTTCCAGACAGTGAATGGAAGGTGATACTGTGGCAATAATGCATGTCTTGGTTTTACCACCCAATGAATCCCTCAACAGCCTGGTTAATTTGCTATCTCTGGTACAATAAGAGATATCTTTATTGTAAAAATCATTCTCCCGATTTAAAAAACAGCCGAAAAATGCCAATGAGAATTAACTAGATAAGTTGCAGCTACTCATACCTATATGGAACATGACCTGAGTGCTCAACCAGAGCATTGATCACTCGACCAAGTGTAAGCAAACTTTTATTTATCTCCCCAGCCTCTCTTGCCCGACCCTGCAAGTATTTTCTTCTTAGTGAAGCTCCAAAGTTATGAAGAATTTTTTTTTCTAAGACTAACGCTACAGAGCGATGCAGAGATAATGGCAGCCGTAAAAGAAATTAATAGACAAGGGTTTCAGGGTAACTCAATTCTTGATGTATAGTAAGGGGGATTGGTTCGTACACTTCTAAAATAGTCAACAAATAACAATATTCTTACACACTAAACAAGTAATCTGCCATAACATACGCCCATAACAAACAGGTTTTCATATCATTCCAAATTATGACTTTGAAAAGAACGTGTTAACTCAAATTTGGCATAATCGTTTGTACCTCTCTTGCACCAGAACGCGAAATGTTCTCAGATCCCGCAAGGTCCACAAGATTTAGCTTTCCACATTTAATCATTTCTTCACCTTCCGGCGTACATTCCTTGATATGAATTGTGATAGAAAATATGGAGTGAGAACGGCTACTCTGTTTGTTTAGAAGAGTCTCGGCAGTACGCCTTTTTGCAGAACCTTTTTCCAATATCTTGTAAATTTCAGTTGCAGTGCAAACGATCTCTTCTTCTAATCCTCTAACAAGAACACCCCCTTTCCCATCTTCCATTAAAGCAATAGGTTTCTTAGACTTTTCATCTACAAATTTTGTAGTCTCCTCAGGGGCCAAAAGATCAGTTATTTCCTCATTGTAAAGCTCCAAAAATGTTACTTTCATACTGTATTCAGCACTCTGAGCTTCTAATATGTCAAAAATCTGCTTCACAGCTCTTGGGATGACACCAGCATCAGTTGGAAATTCGCCATTCTACAAAACCAAGTACATACAAATGAGTTTTACATTTTTAGCAGAGAACCATGACAAAATATATCAGAAACTTTAAATTTTAATCACAAAGAGAGAACCAGGCGAAACAAATTACCTTCTTTATCGCGCCTCCTTCCATTGTGTATGTCTTCCCTGTTCCTGTCTGTCCATATGCAAAAATTGTACAGTTATATCCCTCAAGCACTTCATACACAATCGGAGACACCGCCTGGTCATACAATTCTTTCTGTTGAGAGGTAGGACCAAACACCTATTTCCCAAAAAAATATATTCAAAAACATGAGAGTTGCTACAAAATACAGTATGTCATAGTAATAATTAATGAACTTCAAACCCAAAATTCAATGTTTGAATGCTATTAAAATCTGAATAATGCAAAATTAGTAAAATTCTCTCTCATAAATTGTGTTTTAACTTTCAACAACCTAAAGTTGAGAATTTAGAAACATATTTTTCCTAAATTTTGCAGAATGCAGATAGCAATATGAAAACAACATCAAATAACTTATCTACCAATTTAAATATGCAATTCATGTAATCAAAATTCAGAAAAACCTTGTCAAATACAAAAGTTCTATCGATCTGCTTGTTAGCTATACTCTGAACAGCTGCAACTTCTCTTCTTCCTTCATTACACGAAATCACAACCGGTGTATGAAGCCGCATTTCATCTTCATTCATTGGCCTACAAAAAAAAAAAACGATCACAAAATTTGAGTACTATAAACAAACGAAACAGAGTCAGAACGAGTCAATAACGAGTCAGAACGAGTCAAACTCACCTACACCGAACCAAAACCTGAACATTAACTCCTTTCTCTTTATCATACTTATTATGACTATTTGAATTGGAATCAGCAGATCGCAGATCTCGCACTGCTTTATCCGACGAACGCGGCGTCTGCGACGGCGATAACGGCACCAATCCACCAGCACCTCCGCCTCTTCTCTGTTGAACCTCCATTTCACTTCCAAGCTAAACGAAACCAAATCTAATCGGAGATAACAATAACAACAACGATTCCGGTGTGAGATCGGAGAAGAAAGAATGAGAAAAAATTGGATCGAGAAAATCTGAAGAAACGGTTAGAGAAAACAATGTGGAATTGAAATGAGAACTTACAGAAAGTGATTATGCAGGCTTCTAGAGTATTCTATTGAAAACAGAATTTCACGTGATGAGAAAACTTGAAGTCAAAGACTACACTACAAACAAAACAAAACAAATAAAAGAACTTCACTGCAAAAGCACTGCAGAAACAGAATCACTTAACAATATTTATTATTTATTTATTTTTGTTAAAATATTAAAGTGTCTCTTTTGGGAGCTGAAAGAAGAAAAAGAAATGATGTCAGAAAAATGTTAAAAAAAGGTTAGAAATTGAATTTCAAGCCCGTTACGGGGCGTTTGAAAATTAAAGTGACGGTAAATTGATGATATTGTGGGTGAGGTAAGGTGAGGATAAACGGCGTTAATTTAGGACGTTTATTCGGATCATCCGACCGTTATAAACAAGACAAGTTATTTATTACGTCAGTGTAAAGTTGAAACTTTTTATTTATTTTTTTTTTACGAAAAATGTGTTGAAAGAGTAAACACTGGACTCTTGCTTTCTCTTGCTTCAAGTCTGGTAATTTCAAATTGTTGTTGGATTGGGTAAAATAACTTTACTTTTATTTATTATTTATTTATAATAAGAAAAAAAAAGATTTAGAATAGAGAGAATGATCATTCTGAAAATAAATAAGAAAACAAAAATTTTAAGGTAAGGTTTTCTGTCACTGACTAGGAAAGGTGGTCTTCAATATCATGTTCAAGGTCCCACTACAAAACTATTTGCATGAAACAAAATTATATGGAGACATATGTAAAAATATCATTTTTTAAAAAAATAAAAAAAAAATTAAGGGTGCGTTTGTTTGGGATTTTTTCAAGAAAAAATTTATTTTTTTCTTAAAAAAATCCATTTTATAGTTTTGGTAGTGTTTGTTATAGATTTAAAAAATCATTTTTAACCCCAAAATGAAAATCTATTTCTAATAGCTTTTTAAAAATCTATTTTTTTAAAACTAAGAAACCTAAGTGTAGGAACTTCATATTTAAAAAAATAGATTTTTATGATTGTAAACAAACACAAAATAGCTTTAGATTTTCTTCAAAATCTCTACATAAAAATCTCTAGATTTTTGTTTAAAAAAATCATTTTTTTTTTAAATCTTAAACAAACGCACCCTAAATACGTGAGGCTGTGTTTTCTTTTGGTGAATTTCATATTTGGGACGGCAAATTCACCCAACAAAAAAAAGGTGAGGGCTTGAGAACTGAGTTGGGATTCTCTTTATTTCCAATGTTTTTCATTTCTTCCATTACCAAAGTTTTTAAATGTTTTGGGAATATAAAAGATATTTGGACTCACTTAATGTCAAACTTTTGCATTTATATTTCCAAAACTATATAATAATGAAGGAAATGAAAAGAATGAAAAATGGAGAAGATCCTACCTCTTGAGAACTAGGGAAGCAAAATGTCCAACCCGCTCCGCCCCCATCATTTTCCATTACTAACCCGCCTAAGAAGGGACGGAGCGGGGCAGATTAATTATTGGTAGTGGGTTCAGAATTTTACTCTATCTCTTTTTATGGTGGATTGCAAGTTAGAGGGAGTGTCTGCCAATAAAATTAATTAAAAAAATCAATAAATTCGTAAAAATATTCTACAAATTTGTTAAAAAATAAAATTAAAAATCATTTAAAGAAATCAAAATATAAACTAACGAAGTGCCCAAAAATTAACATTATCATTCAAAACTTCAAACATCCATGATTTATAAAATAAAATAATCAGTTTATATTCAAGGATAATGCTTATTCTCACGAAGAATTTCATCACGAATAATGTTGAAAATGATGTATACTACTTTATTTCCATATATTTGCATTACTTTAATTAAACCATAAACTATAGATTCGGTTAGTTGAGTTTTATTTTTTAAATGGGAAAAATTAAAAGATTCATGTATAATGAACCGAGATTAGGCGGAGCTGGACCCACTACTTTTGTGGATTGAAAATGTCAATCCACCCCGTAAAAAAGGACGGGTTAAACGGGCCGACCCGACAGGCTTGACCCGTTTTGCCATCCCTAATGAGTAATGTATTTTAACTTTAATAGAAACTCATTCTGTATCATATTATAAGAAACAACAAATTTACACTTATTAAGAAAAGTAAAATATGATAATTTGAACTATGACTTTTTGTACCTTAGGATGAGCAAAAGGCGATACAATCCCAAGACTCGTTTTGATATTATCTATTTGTAAAATGTTAAACAGTACCGCGGGGCACTGTTTAAGGAAGCAAAATTAGTAATATAGCAATGGAATTTGTGCAGTCAACTCCTCGAAAATTTAAAAAGTGTTATTTTCAATTTAAATTTTTTTTTTTTGGATATCCTTAATCAATGTCTTAGGGGCACCGGAATCCTATCTATTTTTATATCAATATTTAAAATATCAATATTTGACAGTCCAGTTAAGTATAGACAATTATAATTTTCATCTATCCACTTATAAATTCATTTTCAAAATTTAATTTCTAGAATTTTACCCGAGTGTGACATGATCCAGCAGATGATTCAATGGTTTCTGGATAAACTTTAATATCATATTAGACTTGGTTAGATGTAACTCAACTTTTGCAAAATTTAGTGAAGATGTTTCCACCTACAAAAATTATATCAACACTGTTTCCATTTATTTGTTCTTGTTCTTTTTTGGGAAGCATAGTAAAAGTATACAAAGTTGGTAATTGAGATGAAAAATTATATATAAAGTGACATATATTTTTTAATAAAAAATATGATGGAGAAAGAGCCTGGATCAAAGGAGTAGAAATTTGGTTGTTCACAAAAGAAAAACAATGTGGGGTTAGCATCGTGGTATACTGGCATAAGTTACCCCACTTGATAAGGAGTGAGGCACATGCCCTTTGATTTTTATGATTCCTTCTTCTTGCATTTCCTTTTCTTCTTTCTCATTTCTTACTTAACTTCTAATTTTGATGCTTTGAGAGCATCCAATGACCATCAATATGTTTTAATTTTAAATGAATTGATCATTATGAGATATGCTAATTGAAGAAATTTAAATATTGATAAATAAATATATAACAAAAACAAAAAAATGGTTTATATATTGGCCAAAATCGACAAAACAAGCTATTAGTGAATAGACGAATTACCCTCGGCCAATAACATGCTAGACGAGTATAAACTTAGCTGAATATGAGGCACTCAATTATTTTTTCAAACCTATTGAGGTTTATCATGGCCATCAAGACGTTAGACTCGGTTGCAGAAGGATTGGACAACAGAGGCGTCTTCAATGCATGTGCCGCATGAGCTACGACATAGGGCTTCATAAATATGAGGGCCTAAAAAAATATTATATATAGTAGTATTAGTAAATTAGGCGTATAAAAGGAAAGATTGTGGGCTTCTAAGTGAGTGATGTGGAGTCCAAATATTTGAAAAGGTTCTAAAAAATATTGTTTTATTGTGAATAATTTTTTTAGAAGGTTTATAGTTTATTGTTATACTATAGTTTTTTCAAATAGATAGGCGTGTCATAGAGATTATCTTGTTTATCAAACATTTTTTTTTATATTAGTGAAAAAATTATTATTCTATAGTGTTATTGATGTTATTGTAATTTAAACCAATGATGACTCTTTCTTTTATTAAAATCTATTTTTAATAATCCTATCGGGCTTCGGAAAACCTATCTTAATCTTAATATAATAAAACGAGAGTAACTAGAGGCACTCTAAACCCTAACCCTAATATGAATGGTCTAGATTTTGACACTTGGAAAAAAAAATTATATCAACGGCCATGATAAAAACTTAAATAATCAATTTTTAAACCAATATTAGGTTGTCACATCAATTAATGAATGTGACATGTCATGTGTTTAAAAATAAAAAAAAATTGAGATCTGTCAAAAAAGAGAAAATGGATAAACATTAATAAAAAAAAACTAATAATCAGTTACGAAAATTATGTATAGATGCAAAATTCTTTATTCATCAGCACGTTTATCACACACAATATTCAATTACTCTTTTCCCGTTGCTACAGGTCCTAAATTCCTCCGTCTCTTTTTCTACCTTTCTATTTATACCAACGGTTTTAACCGTCACGATGCTTCTTTCACTGTTATTTCCAACGGATTCACACTTCTTAAGGATTTTAATGCTTCATTAAACGCTAATGTTGAAGGTGTTGATACTTTGTTGAAAGAATATGTTATTAACGTTGGTGAAGATCAAAGGCTTGATTTGAGTTTCATTACAAGTAATGGAAATTCTAATAACTATGCTTTCATCAATGGAATTGAAGTGTTATCCATGCCTAATGATCTCTATTACACACCACCTGAAGATAATGGTTTTTAAACTTTTATTTTAACTAATTTTTATTTTATTTTTGTCTTTTTATGTTTATGCATCTTATCTACACACTTCTATTTTTCTTTTTCTTTTTTGACAGAAACTTTCGGTTTTTCATTTAATTTTTTTTTTTTTGGTAACATAGCTTAATGAATTTTTTTTTACTTTATATATACTAGCCGTCAAACGTTTGTGTGATCGATATTTTTTTTTTGTTTGTTGTGATCGATATTCTCTATTGTGCAAATATAAATAACTACTTAATCTCCTTTTTTATTGGACTTAGTTAATTGATAACTACTTAACCTCCTTTTTTGTTGTGGCTACTTATTAAGAAGAAAAAAAATATTTTTTTTTTTTACTATACAAAATACTGAAAACCTACTTTTATGTGGAAGTTGTGCTTAGTTTTTTTTTTTTGTAGTTTTTTTAAGGGTAAAATAGGAATATTGAAAAAGCCATCCCAAAAATTTGTATCCCCTTTATATATTAGTATTAGTGTATATATATATATATATATATATATATATAATTATTATATTTTTAATCATGGTTTGATTTTTTTATTTTGTTTTTTAAATTAAAATCATATTAACATTCTATATAAGTACTTTTTAATTTATATAAGTACTTTTTAGTGTACATATCCAAACACAAAAGACTTATTGAGTATAAGAGCTTATGATGTAAGGTCTCATACTATAAACTCTAATGTTATAAGCACCTGTATAAGTTATTTATCCAAACGGGCCCTAAATGCTTATTACTATAAATAATCACACATTATCAACATTTCTATTATATAATTGAATTGAATGATTGAACCCGTGCGAGCACGGGTAAAAAGTCTAGTTTTTAATAATTTCATAGAGCCTCTAAAAAATCGGAGACGCCCCTGTTCGACAATGAGACGTATGATCATGTTCCATGTTAATAGAGCCACTAATCATAGAGGGTGAGGATTCAGATGCCACAATTGAAAGAAATTTGGTATCTTAAAAAAAATCAATACAAAATTTAGTATTTTACAATAATTGCAATTAAACCTCTTGATTATATAGTTGAGACATGTCACACATCAAATATAAATATACTCCGTAAATTCTAAACTCCTAACGATGAAAATGTTGTTGAAATCTCACTCCATTTGCTAAAGCAAATTCCGTTTGCGTAAGACAACCATATTTTCACTTGAAATTACCAATGTTGGTTTTCGGTCTCTTTGGCAAGATATAGAAATTGACTTATAACTTATGTCTTTTAGCTTATAAGCTAAAAAATTTGTTGGATTATAGTTTTTTCATCACGAGCTTATAGCTTATTTTACTGACTTATAACTTATTTTTCATACGCTATTTCAAGTAGCTTATAAACTTATAGCTTATCATTTTTCTTCCATTTATACCCTTATCATTTTATCTAAATCCATTTTTACCTTTTGTAATTTATTATAATGTATAATAAAATAAATACTTTATATTATATATAATAAAAACAATAAATACATTATAGTCATGTTCCAATTCCTATGCGGCTACATTTTACTAGTAAATATGAAAATATACATTTATATACACTATTAGTTTATATATAATGAAATTAAATATCCTACACAAAAATAGTGAAGGTAAAATATTGATTTGATCTAAAATAAAATTACAATACTATATAAACGGACATAAATGTTTAAAAAATAATAATATATAAATAAATAATTAAAATACATAAATAATTATAAATAATTCAACATTACAAATATTAAATTAATATCAATTTTATTATGAATTAAGGATTCTCATCTATGTCATTTTACATTTATCAGATAGTTGAACCGTTAATTTTATCAAACGCTTCAATTAGCTTAATTATCAGTCCTCAGCTATAAGCAATTACTCATCAGTTATAAACTATCAGTCATCAGTTATAAGCTAACTTATCTGCTATCTACTATTTTTACCAAAAGGAGCTCAAGCTGGTGCACCAAGGTGATTTATTAGCCTATAATTCTATTGGACAACGAAACCGAAGATAAGAGCAAAAAGTCAGAACTCTTGTTACTCTTTGATCAATGTAATTATACAATAATAGAAGTTATTTTGTTCATTCTAATTATAACTGTTAGTGCTATAAAAGAAATTAGAACTTTTAGTAGGTAGTTGCAAAGTTAAGTTAACTAAACCAATGATTTGTCTCAAATCTCTATCCTAATAAAAAACATTCACTTAAGTTAAGTGACATATGACAAAAATTTATACCTTTTATTTTATGTCTTTGCTTCTACAGACCCGTGCAATAATAGTTAAATTTTAATTACTTTGTATGCAAAAAAAATGTTTAGTTAATCGTATTCATATAACTTATATGAATACGAAAAACTAAAGTCTATAAAGTATAGGTTATGGATGATCTATTATTTCAAATACTTTCCTTATTATGACTCACTTATATAAATATCAATAACTAAAGTATATAAAATTTATGAATGATTTATATATTATAAACTTTCAATTTAACAGTGGATTTTATAAAATTCATATTCCTTATAATACCTGAATATATGTTAACCAAATAAATTAAATTAAATCAAATCAATACGGATTTATCTTATTACTTGAGACATACTCTGCCTAAGCTTCGTATGCTTCACTTCACTGCTTTTGTTTTCTTAACATTTAACCCCTTATATGATTCCTCTGACATGTAACACATGATGAGGAGGTTATGGCTGTATCTGATATCAAGCACTACCCCTTTCCACACAAGTTTTTTTCTCCACCCGCAAGAAAAAATTGGTCTTGATAAATTCATAGAGGTAAAATAAAAATTACCAACGATTTTAAAAGTACCATCTCTATATATTTGATATATTTGTAAAATATTTTCCGTGGTATATATGTTTTAGTAAAAAAAATAATAATGATATATATATGTATTAAAAAAATTAATGTAAATTTCTTTTATAATGTAAATTACTATTGAAAAAGAAGATAAAAATTATTTGATAATAATAATAATAATAATATCAATTAATAACAATGTACACCACCGATAAGCTCACCAAAAAAATATTCACCACCGATAATATTTTATATTCTTATCAACTTTTTTCTCTACTAATTTTTTATTCTCATTTTGTTGATAATTACATATTAATTTTAATCAATATATTTAGCCTCAACATGCCATATGTGAACATTCTCACCGGCTTTTAAGTAGGAAGGCAGACCGATATAGAGTAGGAAAGAAGACCAATATAGAGGACCATATGATCATATGAGCTCTATTACACTTTCACTTTTACCATAAGTTTCACCTTTGAGCTTTGTCATGCCTCCTATACAAATATAATGACACATGCTCTAACCGGTGATTTGCATGGACGAGTGATGTGAATTGTGCTTGCTTCAATTCCATGTATCATGTATGTACGAGCTGTATATGAATCTCATAGTCATATTAGACTTGGATATCCAAATTTAAAGAAAGACCTATTAGGTTAAAGAATGTTGAACTATAAAAAGAGACATTTTAAAAGAAAAAATGGCAGATTCATTTTAAAGTAAATAATGTATTCAACTTTAGTTATTTTTAAAAATGCTCTTGAAATTTCTAATAAAACATTTCACAAGAAAAAGATGAAATAACTTTACATTATTAAAGTGTGTTTAAAGAGTCTGTTAGAAAATACGTTCCTAACATTACTCATTATACTTATCTTACATGGTACATGAACAAAAAAAAATCAGATAATTATGAGCTTGAACTGCTACATAATAAAGATGAACCAAAAAGCAACACATGTACTACAATTAATTAATTCCAACATAACACTACAAGACCATATACACAAAAGAAAATTAGATCACACCGATTAGGGCATTAATCAGGGTAACCCAACAACTAAGATAAGAAAAATAAAAGCTATACCAATCAACATCTAGTACACTACTACTGCTATCCGCTAAAAACAAACCAACTAACATAATAACCAAACAAAGCCTTATCAAGTCTACAACACCACCTATGTTACCGATTAAGAAACCACTAATTAACAACCAGCCACACAGGAAGCTAGGATTGGAAGGTACTAGAATTTAATTTGCATTTGCATTTGCATCCTCACCGTACACCAAGATCTGTCTAATCCTATTATATGAATTGCGGTGTAATTTTTCTTTTAACACATGTCAAATCAGTTTTAAAAATTGAGATAACAATATAAATAATAATAATTAAAAAAAAAAATTTGGTCCAACCAGCCAATTGACAATGACCTTTTGAATAGTTGAAGATTAATCTCTAATTCTAGGATCCGAATTTCATGCAGTTAAAATTTGATAGTCAGTCAGGGACGAAGTTACCTTGCTAACATTATGTTTGTTTGGTTCTATAGAGAGAAAGTGAAAAAAAAATTACTTAAACTAATAAATAAATTTGGTTTACTTTATCATTCAAATTCATTCATCGATTTCTATAATTTTATTTCCTCTCATTTTCTTTCCATCATACCAAACGCACCCTGCATGCAAGCACATATATGTTCCTAAATTTCTCCATGCTCCATGCATATATATGTCCCTTCTCTACATATATATGATATATATATGTAATATTATATTATTTTGTCGACACATTCATATGTAATATTTTAGTAAAAAAAATCCATGTAATATATTACTTTACATTTTAATATACAAGTACTACTGTACTAGTATATATATAAAGCACGACATTAAAACAATCAATTTCTCTCCTATGTTTCTTTGCTTCTATTTTATTTGGTTTCATTTTTATACTTGTTTAAATAGCAATTAGAGAATTCTTGTTTATTAATATATATTTTGAAAATTTTATTTTTTTAATTTGAGAAAATAAAAGAATCACAAAAAATATTATAACATTTGTACATATTAATAATCCCTCTGGTCACTATTATAAGCAACAAACAACTTTTTAAAAAGATTCATCAATTTTTTAATGAATCTAAAAAGTGATTTTTTGCTTATAATAGTGACCGGAGAGAGTATTCATTAACAAATAATTATAAATTTATGTATAAATAGTGCCCCATTATACAAAAGTTCTAGCTCCATCACTGGGTGTCATGCAGTCGGTAAGTTTATAAGACCGTATGTTATCTAAAAAATTTATATAAAATAAAAAGAAACTATTTTCTTAAAATTTGAATCATCTAATTTTAATCAGACGACTCAAAACAACTCACTGCATGCAATCTGACTACACGTAATCCAATTTACTGACTTTAACTTGCATATAAAATTTTATATCTAGTTTTTTTTTGGTTGAATGTTTAATGGTGTATTTGGTTTGATGAATCCATACCTATAACATGTTGCTAAAACTTCTCATCTATCATTATATTTATTTAACACAAAACCTCTTCTACTACTCTAACAACAAAAATGCCTATATGATTAATTGTATTTGTAATTTTTTTTTTTATTTCCTTTTCAAAAAAAAAATTTATTTATTTATTTTGATAAGATTGTATTTGAATACAAATAAATTTCTCAGAATAATAATTTTTTTTATAATGATCGTTTGATTATTTCATATGTTGTGTTTAAATTGGTGGTGAATTTAGCAAAATTATGATGATATCGTTTTTCTTTTTTACTCCATAAAAATAATACAAAAATTGAGATGACACATTGTGATTATTTTACACACACACACTGTCAATTACAACATTTGATACGAGAAGAAAATCAATAAAGATTGTGTTAAATAAACAAAAACCCTAGTAGTACTGAGGAGGCATGACAATGATGACATGCATTTTATTATAGTATAGTACATTTTTCTTCTAACGCAGGGGGCATAAATGATGAGCCGAAAGAACACGTCAACGAAATTTCGGAGAGAAAAACAAATGAGGAATGATTAATTAAGATTATTTTTTTATAATTGATTAATTAAGATGGTGATACTAATACATACATTACTTCAAGCATGGCTAGGCATAAATATAAAGTTGAAGATTTCAAGTAACACATGGAAGCAACCAAAAGATTAAATAAAATTTATATTTTTGATATAAGTCAAATAATTTTAAGACAAAAAATGTAATACTCCGTAGTATTTTATTTAATATATTTTTGTTACATTTTAAATGATGTAACTAATAAATACATTTTAAATAAAATTGAGTATCTTAATTTTTTTATCATTTGAACTTTGAAGAATAAAACAAAAGTCCACCTATTGAGATGTTCTAAGTTTAGTTTTTTTTTTTTTTTTTTACTAAAACATAACTATTGCATTTCATTCCAAATCAAAGAAGGTGGTGTGGAAATGCTCCTTCTCTAAGATTTTAACAATTATTTATGGGCTGTGATCACTTATCAATTTATTTATTTTTTTCAAATAGTCACCGATCAAGTATTTAATTAATTACATATAACAACAATAAAATATTTATACCATGTGTATTAAAATAGCCATCATTCTCGTGGCTTCAAGCTAGAGCGAGACGCACAATAGTATCAATCTTAAGCTCTTGGAAAAATTAGTTGTGCATATTAATTTTGCAGTTCAAATAAAAAGCGCTTCTTTTGTTTCTAATCTTTTGTTTTTTAACTTGTTATTTTTTTTCTAAAATTTTGATACTTTGGACTTCTAAAAAAATTTCAAAAGATCGTGTATAATAATATTGTGTCATTTAGATCTATAAATATAATTTTTCAAAAGTTGAATTTTATTATACAGAAAAATTTAACGGCGCAACTTGTTGTTAATCTACATTTTGTTTATGTGTAATTATTTGTGTGTATTATATATATATATATATAAAGCTCTTCATTCAATTAATGATATTTTATTATTGAATTCAATAATTTTACTTTTTCTTAATAAAATTAAGATAAAAAAGCCTGAACTTATCAAAATTTATATTATATTTTTGCTATTAATTGGAGCTATGGATGTAGCCCCAACATATCCAACATGGCCCAAACTTTTGGGTTGGATTGAGTGCCAAATAAAATCAATTTAAAAAGAAAATTGTATTCATACCCCTATACTTTTATTTATGCATCTACAAACATTTATCTATACAAACATTTTGTAGTCTTAATTATAACAAAGAAAAAAAATTAAATTCATTTTTTACACACCCTCAAAAGATTTCGAAACACAACAAAGTGCACTATTTTATCAAAATAAAATATAATGCATAGGGATGATAAGTCATTCATAAAATAAATACGATGTACCCCGAATCAAACAACTTCATACAAAATTTCACTTCCAGCTGCCACCCTCCCACTCCCCCGAATAAAAAACTTCATATATTCCTTTGAGAAGAAATCGAAAAAATCCAGGAAAAGGAGCTCGAAGAGGCCGAGAACCCACCCACACCTCTTACAAAAACGCAATACGTTTACCACTCCCCACCTATCCTTCTGTTCACCAAACTCACAGACCAGTCATCAATGAAACCTCGAACTTTATCCAAATTTCAAAGATTCGTCGACCATAATAAAGATGTTGAAATTAAATCAAGTGGTTATTTTGAGTTAGATATGGGTCCTGTTCCACACTCTCTCCGCTCTTAAAACTCGCCACATATATAGTATAGTTGCTTCACCATCAAGCATACATTATTGCAACCACATATATACACATAATACATAATTAAAGTAAACATGCATACTTATGCCATGTGGATCATTCAATATTATTTGAGTTTTGTTGATAGTAATTATGATAATGAATTGAAATGCCAGGACCTTTTCTTTTCTTGAGAATATCCATTCCTCCTAGAAAAAACACAATTGGTGACAACGTAGCCCAATCTTCATTCTCAGCACTATACCCAGCAAACAATTTCTTCCTTGGATAAAATTCCTTAACCAATTCATCATAAAGTTCTACCAATTTATTTGGTGCAAAAACAGGAACAACTTCATTTTGAAATTGATAATCAACCCAATCAATGAGATAAAAATAAGTTTTATACAATAAGAAATAAAATTCCTTATTGAGACCAAAAGATGGAGAAATTGAAGCTTCTTTTATAACACCATTTTCTCTTAAATTTTTAATAAGTTGACCAATGCATTCAATAAAGTCAACGGGTGAAGCATCAATTTGTTCATACAAAACATCAATCCCATCTACTTGGAGATTAGAATTTTCTTTGTTGCTTTTAATGATGTTTGTGAGTGATTTTGTTGCATTAAGAATCCATGATTTGTTGGTGCTTTGGGGAGAAAATGGGAATTTTGTGCCACGGTTACCTATACTAATGTACACTTTAATGTTCACTTCGGGGTGTTGTTTTTTGAAATTTGTGATTGATTCGGGTGTGATTTTTGTTGTGTCCCAAGTGGGTCTAAAAATTCCATTTGTGGGTATGTTGTTTTGGTCATAATCTGTGGCAAATGTGAGGGCAATTTGGTATTCTTTTAGGAATTTGCTTGATATGAAGACTTGTTGAAATGAGTCATCGAATGTGTATTGCCTAAAGATAGACAACATTGTTATTGTGGGGTGGGGATAGTAATAATTTTGATTAGTTTGGATTTTGCAATGAAAATTGGCCAACATAGATTGTCCTTTATATACTTTTTTATTAATTGGTAATTGGAAGTGGAAGTCTTTTTTAGGTTTAAAGACTTAAATGGAAGCTATATATGGAGTTAGCTTCAAATTATATCTAAGATTAATTATTACCACTCAAGAGAAACTTGTTTCAACAGCAATATCAAGTTTTGCTATACTATTTCACCAACTTCTTATAGTAGCTAAGTGAATATTTTAGCTAGTCCTCATTGGCTACTTATGGATGTAATCCTAGATTTGCTCTTATTATCTGAATATTTTAGCTAATGATTAACTAGAAAATAAAGGTATTTTAATTTGTTAAAAAAGGTAGAAAGTGAAAACATTTAATATAAAGCTTTTCGGCCCAATAAAACAAAGCTCTTAAAAACTGTTTTTTGTAGACTTAGATATTGAAGGGTTCATTATATGCATGAAACTAAGGACGATGTTATTGACACCTTCTTAATTCATTTTCAAACCTCCTATTTAATTGTAATGATATAGCAATTAAGGGTAGCATAAAAAACTATTGAACCAAACTGAACTGCTAAACCACACCAAACTGAACTGAATCAAAAATAACTTAACTTATTATAAAATTTGACAAACTAAACTAATATTTCAAGTACAATTCTCTAATCATAACTGAATTGTGAATCGTTGAACCAAACTACTGAAAATCAAATTGTATATATTAGTAAAGTGAGAAACAATAATTGGAAACAAATATTATATTTTGACCGGAATATGATTCATTTTAATTTTCAATTCACAACAAGAATTAGATACATTTTGGTTTTATGCTAAAAAATAAGTTTTGGTTCGGTTTAGTTCAAAATAGTGAACCTAATTTTACAATAATTTGGTTTAGTTCAGAATTAAATATTAATTATTCAGTTTGGTTTTATCAAACCGTTAAAATGGTTCAGTTCAGTTTGGTTCTCTCCGGGAATCAAACCATGAACATCCCCCTATGGAACGATGTCACATGTACATTTAATGCTTAGCTACATTTTAAAGGAAAAATTTGAACAATGACCTAATTGACTGATGCATTGTATAAATTGGGTGACATATTTACCTATTCGCAAAACTCAATGACTAAAACAATTAAAACGTTCTATTTAGAGTAACATCTTTGTTTTTAACCCAAGGGGTGAATTTCACACACTTTGTTTTTATAACATCTTATTTGTGCAAATTCAATCACTCTTGAGTGGACCTACAATGGCGGCCGGAGTTGGTTGCATACAATGAAAAACAATATTGCTACTCTATAATAATAATAATACATAATGGACTAATCTAAATACCATAAAAGTCCAATAACAAAAGCCTTCATATATCTAAATCATGGTTTGATTGCTATTAGAGAGCAGCTAGCGATTTGATCACAGAAATTTATCTAATTATGTGTTGTTGAAACACATTAGTGTTTATTTTGAAACATAGATCTTTGCATATCGGATCTTGATCCAGAATATTTTACCATTTTTGTATCCTTAATCATTTCCTCGGGGGCACCATTTAGCATTTTCCTTCAAATATATATAATTTGTGTTTGTTTGTATAGAAAAGAAGGAAGGAAAAAAAAAACAAATATAGTTTGGGATTGGGACCATACAGATCAATTCATACAAAAGTTTATGCAAGGCTCCACTAATTACCCTATGTTTTGGTATAATAATAATTGAAATCTAGAAATCAGACATAAAGATGAGAAAATTGTCTCAATGAGAGCACTAACAAGCACGTAGAAATAGATGTGGCATGCATCAATCTGTTACTACAAAATGTGATTATGGTTTTGATTTATGAACCAAGCATTACCCCTAACCAAGATTCTTTTGACTCGACATTCCACAATGGTGTCTTATGATTGGTTAATTAAAGTCTAACTAAGCTATCCTACAAAGAAATTAAGATCAAGTTGACCAATGCAAATACCACATACACATTTTCAATGCCATAATAATCCCAAAATTTCAATCAACCAAAAGGTTACCTTACCTATTTATAGAGGTTTAAGTCCTCCTTTTATTGTTTAGATCATGACTAGGCACTTACATGTGAAAATGACCCATGAGACATGAGTTTTTGCTATTGCTGAACATTTATATACAACCTAATTATACATATTAAACACAATTATACAATTTATTAAACAAAATACTTTGTACATAGGATGTTTTTGTAAGATTTTAATTTGTTTTGTTAGGTAGTCTAGTGGCTAGAATTCCACTCTTAATATAGCATTTCTGCCAATTAAATTAAACTCACGAGGATGATTATATACTAATAATGTGTGATATGAACTTGTCAACAAGTTAATAAGAGGGGACAATGAATTGAGTTGCATGTCGATTAGCAAGTTGTTGTTCAACACTTTAACTTCAAACAATTATAGTAGTTGGAGAGGGAGGTCTCTAATTGAGAAGATTCATCGTTTGCTAGCTTTTGATTAGCTAGTTATTGTTCAACACTCCTACTGTGAAGCAAACCATTATGCATATGCTTTAGCCAATTATGGTTACTCGATGAAAATAGAAATTTACTTCTTTGATGTTGTTCTTTGATGTATTATCTCCTTTATTCGGATTTAGGCCCTCTTTGTTATAAAAATAAAAATAAAAAAACATATGTGGCATGCACACATTTTCTAGGCATAGGAATCAATAGTCAACCTTCCACTAACTTGTAGTATAGTGTTTGAGATATACTAGTAGAAGCCAAGTTGTATGAATGTGTTATGTGCCATTAATATGGTGCTTAGAGTTCAAAGGGGCCTAGACTTGAAATCCCCAGTGAGGTCCAATCTGAAACGACACATCGACACAGCCAAAAGAGATTAGTTTCTGCTAGAAATTATATGCTCCAAAGAAAATGTAACCCATTAATTAAAAACATATTAACACGTGACAAGTAAGAAAGTGGTCATTTATATATATCCATTTGCCTTTCATTGATCCATCACATCATATCATATTTATTTATTTTTGGTCAAGCACATCATATCATTTTCCAAATTCATAAAAAAAAAAAAAAAAAAAAACTAAGTCATTGGACATGAATGATTAATAAGCTTCACTAAATGACGAATTTCGGAACAATTTTGGTTCGATTTTTTAGTGGAACAATTTTTTGATCAGGTTCTATTTATCTTACGACTGAATTTTGAACTACTAGAACCCTCTTCCCCTAAAAATTAGAGAGTTAAAAAAATCATGAAAAAAAACTTTTTATATATTTTTACTTTTTATATTTTTTTTTTATTGGTGTGTGAAATGAGACCTATATGTGTTTTTCTATTCCACTTAGCCACTTTACAAAGAAGTCTTGTGTGAAAAGTAAAGGCAATATCAAATACTCAATTTATCCTAAAATATAAGCAAAAATGAACAACATCAAATCTAAATAATATTGGAGGTATACTTACGTGGTCACAAATCTAAATAATTTTTTTTTCACCACCACTTTAATCTGGTTCGAGCGTCAGTTCTAGCATCAAATGGTTTCAGACCCCTCCCGATCGCAGTTGCGGGGGATCGAACTGTGGTCCTCCCTACTAAGTTCAGCGTCAATCACCACTGAACCAACTAACGATTGGTAAATAATATTTATTTAAGCATATATACAAAGTTTGAAAAAATTAATTGAAAAGATGATGAAATGATGTGACTAGATTATTTTATATTTAAAGTTTCTTATTTGTGTGTGTCCAAATAATTTTTATTTGAGGTTGTGCCTATATAAGAATTGGTGTTGTTTATAGATATATCATAATCAATCTTCTCCTCTTAGAATTTTATACCGGTTTTAACTTAATCCTATAAAATTGTCTTGGAATCGTCCTCACTTAAAAAGTAGCAGCAGCAAAAGATTATAAATGATTACTTGTATTCTTTGTCTTAGGCATGCATTACTGTTAAAAAAATTAGGAAGATTTATCACCTATTTAGGTTGTCCAGGAATCGTTGAATTAGTCTTTACAATTGCGCGCAGAGAATATCTCAGAAAATAATAATTTGAGACCGATAAATATCATAGTATAGAAGCTTATGAATTGAAACCTTAAACAGCCCAATAGCAAGAAGCAAGGTCAAAGGTGATTAACTGTAGTGGAGAAACTGTTTGTGGAGTTGAAAAAAGGCCACAAATCTATACAAAGGGCCTTATTGGGCCATGTCCAAATTTCGTTGTCTACTATTTATTGGAAACCGTTCTGCTTTCCATCGAAGCATAAGCCATAAGCCCCCACCCCATTATTTTCTACCATGTTCCATAATCCATATAAACATCGTGCTATGTTTCATAGGCATGCATTATTTCCTACTTAGATGCATACCACAAGTTGGACTCCCTTGTTCTCCAAGATTCTATTCGTTTCTTCTTTAACATGGATTTGTGAGTGAGTTTCAATGGCATGATCATTAGAAATACATTCAAATAGGATCCACCCTAGCTCCCCTTACCTCTTTAGTACCAATATCATAAGTTGATGATTTAATATTCTCTTCCCAAGTCTTAAATTGTGGGCACAGTTGTGTTTTGGTCACATCATATCATAATGTTTGATATTGTTGAAAATCACAGTCAAATACAGTCGGTAAGTCTCAATTAGGCAATTCGACTGGTGAGTTGAGGGACACCGAAAAAGTATTAATGAAGAGGTTTGGAGTTCAAATTTTTCTTTGCTTTCAAATATGCCTTACGCTTTTTCTTGTTAAGTTTCTCACATTAAATGAAATAAAATTGAAAATGTATTTATAAGTGGTAGAGTGAGTAGCCCTCATTTTATAAACCAAGTTTTATAAAAATCGAATTAGATCTATCCTAAATTCTAAGATGATTAAGTTTGGGTTTTTAACTAACAACTCTAAACAAAATTCAATCTCACCATGCTTCAACTATATATTTTGTCCATTGCAATATGAGTGTCTATTTAGCAAAAAAAAAAAATTGTCTTAAAATGAATATTGTTTGCACTTTTCAATGTAGATTAATTTTTTTTCTTCCAATTTCGCCGACTAATGTTTACCATGTACACTACTTCTAAAGCATTATATTTCATTTTGACCAATAGTTAATAAGGCTAGTTTAGTAAAAGTGTCAACATTTTATAACATTATTGCATTTCATATATTTGTGTACAAAATAAATTTAAACGACGCTCATTTTAAAACAGAGTACTATATTATGTTCGATTGATATAATTATAAGGGTTGACTTAGTTCAAAATGCAAAAACTAAAGTTGACAAAGATGGGCATAAAGATAAATCATGTACTAAAGTCTAAATTTATTGATGGTTCTATTTAAACTTCCTGTAATAAAACCAAACAGTGAGCATGATTAATTTAGATAAGTATAGATAAATGAAGTAAATAAATGTGCAAAACCAAGTTGTCAATTCCAAGTGTTGCATGTGCTCTACGGCATGACTCAGAGGAAAAAGATTCTGCAGAATTGCAGATGCAGTACTTTGTGGGGACTAAGGATCAGTTATGACAAAGATGTATCATTGTAACACATACAAATTTTTGTGTCAATATTTGTAACATATATACATGGAGATGGAGCCTACTATACCAAATGCAATAAATTGCTCTTATTGCTTAATTGAATTATTGTTCCCTCCAAATTCTGGTTCAACTTGGTTATTGACCAACCAATTCTATAAATTTTAGTTTCCACTTTCCACACTATCAGTTATTAGTTATTTTTCGTAATTAACAACAATTTTTTAATTAATTGCATATTCAAAATTGAAAATGTATTTATAATTAAGTGGTGGGGTGGGTGAGTCTTCAAAAATTTAGGTTATAACTAGTTTGGTTCTTTGTGAGTTAGGTAATACTAGCAAGTTAAGACTTCTTGAAATTAATTTGGGATCTTACTCCCAATAACGAAGATCATAATCTCTATTATGAGCATATGTAACTGCATAGCATCAGAATCTCACTATTGATTTGTAGTTGGCGGCGCACAACGTGCCATTGGTAATAATTCTACTACGGTGCCACAAATACGCAAACAGTGAAATTTGATAATAACATAAACATACAATTGTGAAATTTCAAATTCAAAATTATAGATGTTCAATTTAACAATATTGAATTGAAGTGTTTATATTTGTGTTCACACAAATATATTTTGCGTCCTATAATGACTATCATATTACTACCCCATACAGAATTGTTTTAAATGAGTGTCATTTTCAATTTTCAACATAGTTTTAGTTTGATTTCTCACGTTTCAAATTTTCCACTTATTTATATTAAGCAATAATTTTTTGTACCAAAATTATGACACGGTTGAGAAACTAGGTTTGCTTTATCTAAACTAGTGATGATTAAGAACCAAATTGTGTGGAGGGCCTAACTAATTTGCAATTAAAGATGGTATATATTAATATTGTCACATTGTATATCACAATTATATGACTGTCACATGCAAGGTTATAGAAAAGTGTAGTAAGTGGTAGGGTAAGATGAAAGTTGGGTACGATTCTACAACGGCCTAGGGTAGGGGGGTTAATATATTTGACACCAAAAGGGCCACACAAGAAAATGCTACTACTTCAAAGTTCAGATTTCCTTTCCTCCCTTGACCCATGTGTGAGACATTCAAATTAGAAATTCCCTATAATAGTTGCAAGGTGTATATATTTGTAGAATCGTTCTAAATTTATGACAAACTTGTATTTAGATTAAATGACTCTACAACATGATGTACTGTGAAACAACTGTAACGAGTTCAAAGTTATTTTAGGGGATATGAAATTTGAATTGATTCTGTGGAAAATTATTGTTCTTAACAGAACTTAAGTTTTAACTTAAGAGAAAAAAAAAAGGGTAGATAACTCACTTGGTGGATCGATGGAAGATATGCTCTGAGCTGGAGGTCAAAGTTATCCTAGGGGATATGAAATTTGGATTGATTTTGTGGAAAATCAGTTGTTTGTAACAAAACTTAAATTTTATTTGAAGAGAAAAAAATAGGGTAGATAACTCACTTGGTGGATCGATGGAAGAAATATTCTGATTTAGAGGTCAAAATTCGAGCATAGAATCCAAGAATGGGGATGACCGACGATGCAAAAAAGGGAGGGTACTTGCAGAAAATGTTCGGACGCCCAAATTAGTATAAGTTTGAGGTGGAAGTCGAGGTTAGAGTAATGCATACTTTAGGAGATGGTGAATGGTTGTATTTACGGGTCAATATTTGTAGCATTGGGCCGATGGATGTGACATTGAGCTTGGTTCACTTCAGCCTAAAAGTACGGTCCATAATAGTCATCTTAAGGGATATGAAATTTGAATTGATTTTCTGGAGCATATAAATTAGATTTTCTTCCCAACAGACTTTTTTTATTTGTTTGATTGATTACTATCTAGACTCATATAAATAACAATTTTCAATTTTATAGATTAATTTGTCATTTCATTATTTTATTTTTTAAAAAATAATACATTTTTATTTTCAATGTACCAACTACTAAGTTAGACCTCTAATTTATATGATCTCAAAAAATTTATTATATGGCAGTTGTATATCTTTAGCGGTTTATTTCATCAATACTCTCTCTGGTCTCGAATGTAAGCAATAAAACAAAAAAATTGAAAGTCTCAAATATAAGCAAAAGTCTACTTCAATTATTATGTTTTATACCATTATTTCAATTTTACCCTTAAATTAAATATTGATTCAACCAATAAATGCATGTTCTACACTTTCCAAGAAGGGTATAATTGAAAATGAAGTCTTTTTCTCCTCAATTAATGCATTTAACCTACTTTCTTAAAGGGTGTTTTTTTTTAATTTTTGTTTACATATGAGACTAGAGGAAGTATATCTTAGTTGGTCTGGTGATATTGGTGTTTTTTTTATGCAATACGAAAATTATATTGTTATGAATCAAAATGTAGAGTGGAGTGGATGTTTTGGTGAATAATGAATCGAACCGTGAAATTCATACTATTGTTTGCTTTGGAGAGAAGCGGCGGTTTTTAGGGGGTCAATTTTAAAAATTAGAGGAGGGACTTCTAAATTGCATGGGTCGACCCTGTCAAATAGGTCTTGAATATGGTCGGCAATAGTTTTTTAAGGAGAAAAGTTTCACCTTTTCTCTAAACTCTTTTCTTCATCATCTATTATATTCTATAGAGTGGTGGTTTTAGATTATTTTTTAGCTTAGAATTACACTTCATCGTTTTTTGCTTTCATCTAAATAAATGTTTTCACATAGATTTAGGATTTTTTTTTTATTTTATTTTGTCATTTGAATGTTGTGTACATGTTGTTTGTTCGTCTAGTTTTGGTGCAGCTTAGTATGATATTTCCGTCTTCTTGTTATGTTTGTTCAGTTCAAATTATCAGATCAACTTCGATTCAATAAAGATTCAAAACCTATTTATGTATCTTTATTTATGTGTTTAACCAGTGCATCAAATGTACTACTTAGCATTTTCCATAATAATAAAAGGACATGATAACTAGCGTCTCACAGGCACTAGTTAAGTAATTAAAAAAAATAAGTTTTATATTAAAAATACAACTTTTTATATTTTTTGAATTTTAACTATGTAAATTCCAAAATATTTTTACTATCTTTGCTTTTTTATCTAGTTTCCCAAAACATTTTCCAATAATAATACTTATTTAAGTATTTAACTGTATCAATGTCTTCTTGATTAGGATTTACTTTTATCTCTGCTGTCTTTTCACTTGTTGAAAAAAAAAGTCAACGGCTTATTCTCTTCAACTTCAACCAAACAATGATGACGTCATCATCCACGTCATTCACAGCTTGAAGCCAATAATTTTATTTTATTTTTCTTTTCGTAACAGTTTTATTGTGTTGGCCTTTTATATTATGTCTCATAAGAAACATAATTCACTCATCATAAATACTAAATTCATTGTGTTACCAATACACACTTCATTTTCATTCATTCTTCTTCTATTAGTTACTACTAACTAATTAACTTCTTCTATATTATCACTAATCTCATATCACCATGAATGCATACTCCAATTCCAACAATATTATTCCATTCTCAACACCCTTTCTTAATCTTCCATCTCCTTCTCCACTTATTGTGCAACAAGACCACTCCATCGCCGAGTTCGACTCGCATCACGACACTCTATCTCAACTCAACAACTCCGAATTGAGCAGTGGTTATAGTAGCTATGGTGGATCACCTTCACCAAGTACTCCCATAAGCTTGATGCAGAGGAGTATTAGCAGCCATTCCCTTCATCACAATAATGGGACTCACCATCATCCCTTTTCAGCTTTTTTTGCTGAATTGCTCGAATCGGAAGATACTCCGGTGAGGAAAGTTTGTAGTACTGGCGACTTGCAGGTACGCTATGTGTTTTAAATTGCAGTCCGTAACCGTAATTGAAGCTGAAATATAACAATTTAATAGGCGACCTTCCTATTGACATATAAAAGTTTGCAGCGTAATTTTAATTACACGACACTGACACATTGACACCGATAATAATTTGAGAGAATGACATAACTCAATGTAATCATAAGTTTCAGTGTCGTGTAGCTAATGGACACCGACGCGCGTCCGATACAGGGGCACGTCTAATTCAAAGAGTGTGTGCGCTTCATAGATTGCAACTTTGTTTTTTTTAATTAGATGTTTTTCGTATGGTTTTTAAACTTTCAAATCCATAATTTTCCCAAAGTTTGTTATATCCGCAAAATTTCAAGTTAAAAATCCGACAAAAAACATTGAAAGAAATGCACATGAGTTTTTGTCCTTTGAGTTAACATGCTTCCATTTTTTGTTATGTGCATTAATTAATTATGTAATAATGTTTATGGTTTTAATTGCATGCAATGTTTTGTACAGAGGATTAATGGAATGCAACATAATCATCATCATGTGGATAGTCCATTGTCTAGTGAAAGTAGTATGATCATAGAAGGTATGAGCAGAGTTTGTCCATATAGCCCAGAAGAGAAGAAAGTCAGAATTGAGAGATACAGAACAAAGAGAAATCAGAGGAACTTCAACAAGAAAATTAAGGTAATATACTCTTAAATAAATACACACCTCAATTTTGTTATATTTATTTAATTCAAATAGTTTTCTATGTTTTTTTTTCGTTTCAAATAGCCTTCGGCGAAACTCAAACAGTATTGAGAAATATATATAGTATTGCAGGTTCGAACTCGCGTCCCTGTAAACCAATTATCTTTGTTGTCTTTTACCATTTGAAATATATATATATATATATATATATATATATATATATATAATATATTACAATGGAAAAAATGTGAGAATTTAGAAGAATATAAAAAGAACAAGAAGTAATGGACGAAACTGTACTAAGAGGAAAACTACTGTGGTGGACCTCTTTATGAAACTTTCTATCATATATAGAGACTTATGCATGATTGAAAAAACAAACTAGAGACTTGTCACACTAGTTTAATCCAGGGTGAAAAAACAAATTCATAGGAAAAATATCTTACCCTTATTACAGAAATATACGTACATTGTCGGTGTAAATATTTTTTTATAGAGTTAATCAATTATGATCGTTAAATTATTAAATAATATTTTATTTTAATGACAACTATATAATTGATTGTAATTTGTTGACGGTATAAAAAATTTACAATGTTGGTGTATCAAAATTGATAACCTCTACATATAATATGACAAAAATTTGTTTCCATCATTTGAAGTGTCTTCTAGTCAGTGTATAGCAACAGGTTCAAAATTTTGTGAGGTATGAAAATCTTATGGAAATTTGTCTCATTCTCTAAGGTTACTAGAAACTTCATTATTAACCACACACCCTTAACAATATTCTCCAAATTCATAGTGTATATGTATACTATTTACTGTATCTAGTGGTCCATCATTATACTATTTAGGTATGAAAAACTCCATTAAAACATTGACCAGTGTTGTCAAATATTAATACTATAGCATAGCAGCATTTGAACAAATTGTTATTGTTCTGTTATACGCTATTTAGTGGTACAAACATAACATTAACGCTATAGCGTTGTAGCATAGTAGAATTTGAACAAACTGTTATTTGTTTCGAATTATGATTAACAATAATTATATTGACCAATTTTGTTCTATGAATCAGTATGTTTGCAGGAAGACATTGGCAGATAGGAGGCCACGAATTAGAGGACGGTTTGCGAGGAATGATGAAATTGATAAGACGGCTAAAGTTGAGTGGAGCCACATTGGTGGTGGAGAGGAAGAGGATGAAGAAGATGAGAATTGGATCAATATATTTGATTCCATAGTTGCTGCAAATCTTGTTCATGATGAGTTTGAAGGCAGTTCCTCCTTTGGTCTATTGTATTAGAATAATTATAAGATGATTAAGTTTAGTAAGTTAATATTTTTTTGTTTTTTAAAGTATTATTGTGGTGCTCTTTTAGTTTAGATCAAATTAAATATTAATGTAAATATATTTATCTTTATTTGAGTCATGTCCATATATGTAGTTTTTAGACCTTAATCATGTAAATATATTTATCTTTTTATAAGATTTAGAATCAATGTATATGTATCATTGAATCAAACTTTGTTAATAAGTCTATATAATGTGTTTATAGTTCTATAATTTTTTCAATGTGAATTTGGGACAACAATGAAGTGGACCGAATTTTGGTTTGATAAATTGCTCGTAATTTGGTTCAAATTAAACTAATAAAGATAAAATCATTCCACTCTTGGATTTTCACTACCACATAAAGGGATATGCGTTCTCTGCATTTAGTAAGTCGAAATTGTTAGATAAATGTCACGTACCTTATATTTTAAGGTCGATAAATCAAATTTTAAAATTAAAATTTGAGTCGTGGTCTTCATCTAATGAATTTAACCTATTATTGTGTGTACCATTGTGGTCTAGCACAATTATTGTGCGGTGTGTGTGAGTGTTGTAAATTTAAAATACGAAGTTCGATTTCTTGCGATGAAAAACATAGTATTGTGTGTATGCGTGTTTTCCATGAGAGGAAGGAATCTAAGTACCTAAGAAAGATAAAGTAGTTGCCCATAGGCCATAGCCCCAAACCATATGCACATTGGAATTGAAGAGTGGCTTTGTCAACTTTGACTTGTGTCCAGCATATTGGGATGGTTGAAGTGTAAGTGCAATTACTAATACTATGAACATAAAACAGTGTTGTAGGGTGCTAACCTCTAATGCTCTGAAAAGGACTGAAATGTGAATGAATGTCCATGACAAGTTGAGAGCATAACACAACATAAAGAATTCTTCTAGAATACTACTATCACAATTGTTTTGCATTTTCTATTTTTAAATGAGATTTAGTTTTGTGTTTAATTTTCATGTATAGTAATTAGTATTTTGGTTTTGTAAAAAAAACAATTAATATATGTGCGACTGTACAATTTGTTACGATAAAAGTTAAATATTTCTAAGGATTTAGTTCTAGTTTTTTTTTTTTTTTGTAAAAGTTATAGTTCAATTGATAGCTACCAAGAATATTATTGTGAAGATCTTTATTTTAACCTGAGTTTTTCACTTCTCCTCACTTAAGCTACTTAACGAAAAAAATATTTCTAAAAATTTAACGATTATAATTGAGACAATGTAAGAACTCTTCACATTGACCGACAGGAGAACACGTCTTCATAACACATTTTTTTAAGATGGTCTGACAAAAAAATCTTAAATTAAACACAAATTAGATCTAACCATGTGCAAAACTATCTCCATTCACGCACTCATCCTTAAGATAGTATATAGGAAAAGAGAACATATAGTCTCACATTCAAAAGGAAGCAACCTCTATTTTATATATTGCATACTTGTCTAGTTTGCTTTCTTTGGGAATGATTAATTTAAGCTTAAAATGGCTAGTTTACCTCTTACTAATCATTACTCAGGAGATTTGACAAGTTAATCAAACAAGTTGTAAGATTTGAAGGTGAATAAGATACAAAATATATTGTTTTTTCAATTCTTATAAGGTTTTTTAATTCTTGATCCTACCTTCTAAGGTAACAACTCAAGGTGGGGGTGGATGGCCCTATTTACCTTTGTTGCCGGCGGTGTGTTAGCCACTAGGTTAATGGGAACTTTTTAATATCTAAAATGTAAAGTAAAGTAGAACCAAATTATTGTTAATCTGTTTTTTTTCTTGAGTGATTATTTTAATTTGATTTTTAGGTGCATGTTGTTATGCTCACTCCAAATGTTTTGGCATTGAAGTTAGTGAATCATAAAGTTTATAAACAACAATATTCATTTCGTGTAACAAAAATTATCAATCAATGGAATCATGTCCATATTCATTTCGTGTAAAAAATTTATCATACTACAATTCTTAACTTGAATGGCTTATAATAAAAAATGTACTTATATTTTTTTCATGATAAAAATGTACACATATAAGAATAGTAGAGGATAGCGGAGATTATTTTAAATTGTAATTGTTTGGTTCAAATTTTAGAGCGGAGGAAGTAAAATTCTTATCCGTAAAGTATAGTTCAACTGATAACACCGATGTAGTTAAATATCTTTTACTTGGATTCGAATATGAGATCTCGCAAGTTGTATGAAATTGTTGAAGGCATAAAACCACACGGTGGAAGCTCAGATATGGAAACCCCACCCCCTCTATAAGAAGGAATAAATATTGAGTGCACGATATAGAGATGATGGATGTCACTATAATGAGCTACGAGCTATGAATGCAATACCTAAAATTAAAAAGGTTGTGAAAGACTTTACTATGATGATGACTCAAGTTGATTAAGTAAAAAGATCATGTGGGGGGGCCTCTCCAAACCAAAACTTCTTCAAAATCGTTAAACACGAGTCTTGCTGAAGCTGAAGAACAAATAAGGAACGAAAGGTATGTATATAATAGTATATGGTAGGATTAACAGCACATGGCAAGCAATATCAGTTTGTTTGTACAATAGGGTCTAGGGCCTAGGCACAACAACCATTGATTGGAAACTTCCTACCTTTTTTTTCATTTATTCTGTCAAAAAACCTTAAGTTTGTGATACGAGTTAGACCATTTCCAATAGTGCTACCTATTTCAATAAGAAATGGTACTTAATAGGCAAAACACATTTTAGTACCTAATAGGTACTACTTCTCAAATAAGCATCTCTCTCTCTCTCTCTCTCTCTCTCTCTCTCTCTCATAAAAATATTTTTGTTAATCAATAATTATTTAACCTTCTTTTTATTGTGGTTAGTTATTACGAAAGAAAATTGAAAATCAGCATGTGTGTGGAAGTTAGTCAAAAAAAAAAACATATTCAAATATTTGAAGAGAGTAAAGGGCAAAAGTGACAATATAAAAAGTCTACAACAAAAGAAGTATTCTCTTTATATATAAGTATAGGTATAGAAGATATTTGGGACACCGATAAATTTGAGATATATAATAAAATCTAAGTTTAATATTAAGGAATTTGATAAAATTTGAAGAACCCTGTAGAATTTATTATCAGGGTTTCAAGATAGAAAAATTTGAGATTTATTATCAATAGAAAAATTTTGATAGTTGAAGATTTATTAAATTTGTTTGTCAAAAAAAATAATTTGAGATTTATTATTTTTAGTTACATTTGATATTTGAAGTGATCAATTTTAAGTGAAGTCATGTTTAAACCGATTTAATCAATTCAATTTGTGAATTTTATATAGGTTAAGAGAATTTGAGGGTTTTAAACAAATGAAAAAGGGTGAAAGGAATTAACTAAAACAAATTAAAAGTTGAGGTACTAAAATTGCTCCAAAAAAACTAGAGGCCAAAATTACACATAATGCTGCAAAACTAGAGGAACCAAAAGTATTATTAAGCACTCTTTTAATAAAAAAATACTTTCTTTTTAGGACAAAAAAAATCTTCTTTTCCTTAAGATTTCCTTATGAAAAATGTGACAGAGAAGAGGCTCAGCCTTTCACCAGCTGTAATTTCAAACGAAGGGATTCACTACGGAAAGAAATTCCACTAATCAGTAGTATTTTGTTAATTAATAATTAAGTCGTCTTTAACCAAATCAAAATGTATAAAATGTTTGATGTGCAGGAAATTTATCATTTTGCAAGTTTACAAACGTAGTAACAATTTTAACTAGGAGAGCTGCCAATTTCTTCTGCAACTGGAGGCAGGCATAGACAGGTTTGATTCCCAGCTTCTGCCCACGATGATCATACTAGCATCAGATTAATTCCGCCTCCATCACATGTATACAAGCACAATTCCAATAATGTTTTCTTTCGAGAAAAAGGCTGGCCTTCAATTGAATTATGCATTCAAGACTCGAGAGCTGTCTTTCATGCACTTGGCGCACTTGGCTTTCCCCGATGCCTCCCAGTTTTTTATATAGGAGAGGCCACTGGTTTTATTCTACACTATTCATTGGCTTTAGTCACTTGATTTGGGTATAGTAATTATAATGATGGATTGTAACTTTGTAATTTACAATTTGTAAGGCTGTGGTTGATATCACAGAGTATTAACTAGTATTAACCATCCAAAAACATATGGTATTGACTTTGGGTGCAATTGTCAAGGATATATCATGATATTTTATATGCATCATCGATTATAAATGGAATGTCATAAGTCATCATTTCTTTAAGAAACAATACTTTTTCAATAAGATACACTTCAGATCAGAAAAAATTGTAATATAAATCATTCAACATATATCTAAATATTTGATGTAGCAGTTATCTCATTATCCATATTCTGCTGCAACCATCCAAGATAGATAACTATAGTCACAGTGTTTGTGTGTATTTTGCTAATTTTGGACTAAATAAACTAATCTCTATTCATCAAGTTTTCAGGGTTGAAAAAACCCATATCAAAAATCGATAGACGTGACAGAGAATAAGCTCTCACGGCTATGCAAGTAACAATAATCATCTGAAAAAGAAAAAGAAAAAACCTACTTACTTTGGATTAGTTCTCCTCTTAACTTTTTTACCTTTCTTCTTAAAAGGCACCATATTCAACAATCGCTTCAAGGGAGGAAAAAGAAGTGGAGGTGTCCTACGCTTCACTCGCAATCGACCTGGATATAATGCAAATGCACACAATTATATTTAAGTCACGACACTTAAAATGGAAACATGCAAGTAGGCAATATGCACTTGCAGGAAAATTGCAAAGTGAAGTGCAATCAACAATACAAAATCTGTTATTTACTTGTGATGGAAGGGATTGAAACTATTCTAACTACATGGACTGCAGAGAGGGAAATAGAAAAAATAAACATATAGCTTTCAAAAACAAGATAAAGATGTTAGTCAATAGATGGCAAACCTGGGACAGACTGAGCAGAGGCTAATTGATCAGAATCAGTACTCACTTCACCAAACTTTTTATCTTCCATAATAACTTCTGGCAATGAATGTATTGCAACTGTGGAATCATCTTCCGTATTCATTTCATCAACAGGTGTTTGGTGTGGCATTTCATCTACTTCAACTGCATCAGTTTCCCGTTTGAACAATTGTCCATCTTCCACTGATGTTTCAGAAGTAGATTTGTTCATATCCATAACTCTATGCTCTGCAATTTTTAAATCTTCCTTTGGCAAATTTTCATGCATCGTTGACAAATGTGCATTTAAAGTGACATCAGTGTTCTTCTCTTTTTGTTTTTCGTGTACTGGAGCTGGAAAACTGATGCCTATGGATGGTGTAAAAAATTCTACTTTCTCATCAATGTTGTGATGATCATCTAAAGATTTGAGCAGTTTATCATTCCCATGTGCTTTTACAGTATCCAATGCATTACTTGAGTTGCACAAGCATGGATGTGAATCAAGTGTCTTTGCTTCAAATGGGATGCAATCAACATCTGATTCAATAAAATTTTGAAGTCCTAACTCTGTCCCTTTTGTCTGAGTGTCAATCTCCACATTAGAATTGAAAGATTCAATAGTTCCGCTATGTACATTTTTCTCAAAAACATTGTCACAGCTCACATTGTGATCTGTTGTTACAGTATCAGATAGCCTTTCCTTTTGCTTAGGAGAAAGGTTGAGCCTGTCGGGCTGCTCAGTAGGGTTGTTAGGTACAGGTATTGACTGATTTACACTTTCAGCAACAGGAAGTAAATTACCATTATTATAGCTGTTGACTGTGGCTTGTGCAATTTCTGATGCTTTACAGGCTGTAAATGGTTTTTCCATATCATCCATCCGGACATCTGAATCAATAGAATTTTTTAGTTCCAACTTTGCATCATTTGTCTCTGTCTCCATCTCATTAGAATGCAAAGCTTCAGTAGTCCCACTGTTTATAACTTTCTCAAATAAATTGTCACATCTCACAATATGAGGTTTTGTTATGCCCTCCAAAGATGACCTTCCGTCTTGCTCGGGACAAATATCGGGCATATTGGACTGCTCAGTTAAGGTGTTAGGTACAGGTGTTGACTGATTTACATTTTTGGCAACAGATACGAAGTTTACCTTATTAGTTGAGAAGATAGAGGAAGCATCATTTGCAGGTAAGAAATCCTTGAGTTGACAACCTTGAGATGGAAGGCTATCTAGTATAGAATCAAAGTTGATGGCTTTTATAGTCTTTGATGCTTTACAGGAGGTTGAACCAGAATTTTCCATGTCATCCAACAAGATATCACCTTCACCGCTAGAGAGAGGGTCCCACTTTAGTAACTCTTGATGCCGGGCTTCCTTAGAATGAGATGCCACATTCGATGATAAAATTTCTACTCGTATTGCCTCTTTGTGAAATCGCTTTCTCCTTAGAGCATTGGATAAAAGAACCCTGCACGCCATTCAGAATGATATTCAAGACATGTTAAACACTGGTCCAGTTGTGCCTAGAACCAAACACTACAGAGGATTTTATCAGATTATTACCTACAGTTTTTAGAAATAGCTGCTTTAGCTTCGTCCTTTGAGAGCCCAAATAATAACAGCAAGTTTGAAACATCACAAGGCCCTCTAAGTTCATTCACCGAAGGAGCAGCACTAGAAAATATAATGTCTCGTCCCCGAGTCCAGTCGATCAACAGCTAATGTTTAATCAGTATGCAAGTTAATATAATGTCTTAATAAAGTAACTGTAATCACATACAAAGTTGTCAAAGTCATAAATCTTATGAGGGTCTAATGGTAGAAATGAGATCCTGCTCACAAAGAAAACTGAAATCCAGAAACATAGTAATGGGAACGTAGACAAATAGAAAGGTAAAGTAAACAATTTTTTTGTGGTGAAGTCTTCTAAATTCATATTTTTTATATCATGTGAATAAACTGTCTACAGAAACCAGTTGGTTCGTTCCAGGCCACAAGTAATATCTTTACCACGATCATGATGCTAATAGCTATAGCCTATAACACAATCAACTATAGATACTAAATAAATGATGACTCAATAACGTACATACAGAATACCGAGCAGCCTATACTGATACTAATATATGTATGCTTGATAGATCCATTCTTATGCTTAATCAAATGCTAAACAGCCTATTCTAAATTCTTGCTTATAAACACAGGAGATGCATCCCGCGCACATCCTCTGCATCAGTAAGCATTTTATAGAGTACACCAATAAATACAAAACCCAACGTTTCTTGGTTTTTAAACACATAATTGAGGTATCATCCCTCACAGTCACAACTTCAATTATCAATCACACTTCAAAACACACAAGTTCACCCTTTCACCCTAATAAAAATAACAAGTATCTTAATGAAGAAACGTGGTATAAATGTGTACTGGAACTTGACATTTTTATTTGTTCGACTATTCTGTTATGCGAGCTTACTATATGATATATATACCCTATGTGCCTGTTAATGAAACTTGTCTTATTTGTACAATTAAGGGGTGGGCTTAGCATTTAACAAGAGACAACATATGAAACCACTCATTCATATATTTTTTAAATTAACTAACAGCATACGATTAAGTATGAAAGCAAGTCTTCCAAATGGATACCTCAAAACTTATTAAAAACAAAAATCCATACATAACTTGGGAGTTCCCAACAAAACAGCATAAAAGAAATGAAATTTGTAAGGTAAACAATCGAGTAATAAAAAATCTTTCATGTAAATTCATTCAATTGCGAACTTATATAGGGAAGTAGCTATCACCTTAGCATTTGAAATTAACTGTCTCCTTAATTGGACATTAGCAATAAGACCAGAGTATGAGACTTCAAAAACAACACCACGCTGTATATAAATGAGCCCAATGTTAATATTTAGCTCCTTAAAGAAAGTTTAAAGCCACAATCAAACTCTCTAGAACAAACCTGAATAGCCATTTTAACCATTGCCTGCTTCAACCTAAATGGCAACTTAGCTGAAAAATCAATCGAAATGATATCTACCTGCAACAATAATAAGTAATTTTCAAAAAAGATCAATGTAAATAACCTCTTGATCGTGAGTAAACATCCAAATCTAATCCCTAAAAAACACAAAGAACTAGTTAGGCCATGTTTGGATAAATAAGTGTTTTTTCTTATGCATAAGTTATTTCTATAATAAAACAAAGTAAGATTGTCTCCAAATAAGCTTTAAGTTCTTTTCATAAGCTATCCTAGAGAGCTTATGGAAATAAGCTGAAAACAACTTATGAACATCATAAGCTATCTAAAGCAGATTCACCAGTACTTATGCCTCACAAAACAGTAGATAAGCTCAAACAATTCAATCCAAACAAGTCTAAGTACCAATATACTTCTCCAAATATTCTTCAAATTTGACCAATTCCTCACACATTTGAGATTTTCGAGGACTACATTGCATCTTTTTCAATTCACATAGACCAAAATTCTCAGTGTAATTTCTTGAGGATAATGAATAAGAGATAAAATTAAACTAACCGCCATTCTCTCACAAGCAATATCAAACACAGTCTGATTCAACGGTTTAACAGCAACCAAATCATAAGTCTTCAAAATAGGGTTTCCAGCATTAAGAGCATTAGCCTGCAAAGGATTCTCAACACAAACAGTGAGACGCGTATACTGACGGAACGGAGTGGACAACGGAACACCGAGTAGCTCACGGTGGAGTTTTGCCGATGAGGAAAGAAACGGAACGACGTTGAAGAGTGATGAAAGTGATAGTGGCGAGATTGAACAACGGTTTTTATCGGACATGATTCCTTTCATCGTGCGGTTGTAAGCGATTCCTGTGTAACCTAATTCCATTGCTTTAACAGCTAATCTTGTTCGGTTGTTTTCTATGGTGGATTTTTCAGATTTTGTTGTGGATTCTGGATAAGGTATGTTGAGGTCGAAGAAAACCATTGTTGCCGGCGATGGCGATGGCGATGGCGATGGCGATGGCGATGGCGATGGCGATGGCGGTGAGTTTTGACGCGGCTGCCGGTTTAACAGTTGAGGGTTTATGTGAGAGTTTTCACTCTTCAATACGCACGTGTATATGAAAAGAAAGTAAAAAGAATAAAGAGTAATCAGTCAATTTAGTCCCTATATTATCACTTTTTCATCAATTTAGTCCCTAAACTATTAAAATCAACAAAAAAGTTCCTAAACTATTTTCCATCCTTCAATTTCGTCCTCCGTTAACTTTTCCGTTAACTATTAACAGTAGTAAAACCCTAAAATATTATTGTTCCACTCATGTGTTCCTACATTTCCCTCTTCCACTCCTGTGTTTGCATAAACTCTTAAATCCTCACCGCCCACCATTGTGCTTGCCGCCCACCACCGTTCTCGCTGCTAAAAACATGTTCTTTTTCTTTCCAAACCGATTAATTAAGGGTTTATATTGCGTTTTGGGGTTAATGATCTGCTTTTTGACCTTGCCTTTTGTTTTCAATAATAAAGAAGCAGACATTTGTTCTTTGTTTTTTTGTTTGGCTGTTGTGCAAAGTGCACTATTTGTGCCTTATTTTGTGTAACCGCCTCAGTTTCTTGGGTTTGTACTCCTCCCTCCCCAAACATCTTGTGTTTTGGTGGAATTTTTAGTAATAAAAGTTAAAGTTGCTAAAAAAAAAAGAAATGTTAGGGACTAAATTGAAGTATTTTAATAGTTTAGGGATCAGTAACGGTCATTTAACGGAAAAATTAATTGAGGGACTAAATTGATGGATGTGAATATAGTTTAGGGACCTTTTAGTTGATTTTAATAGTTTAGGGACTAAGTTGGTGAGAGAGTGATAGTATAGGGACCAAATTGACCGATTATTCAAGAATAAATCATCAAAATCGCACTTGGACAATTTGGTCTTTCCATTAATTTGTCTAAATTGAAACACTGATTTTAATTTATAACTATCTATACTAATATTAATACTAATATATAAAGGGGATACAAATTTTTGGGATGACTTTTTTATTATTCCAATTTTACCCTTAAAAAATAACTTCCACATAAAAATAGATTTTCAGTTTTTTTTAGTAAATAATTTTTTTTCTTCTTAATAACTAAGCACAATTTCCACATAAAAGTAGGTTTTCAGTTTTTATATAGTAAAAAAATATTATTTTTTTCTTCTTAATAACTAACCACAACAAAAAAAACAGGTTACGTAGTTATCAATTAACAAAGTCCAATAAAAAAGAAGATTAAGTAGTTATTTATATTTGCACAATACAGAATATCGATCACACACGAAAAAAAAAAAGAATATCGATTACACAAACAGGCACTGGCGGCTAGTATATATAAAAATGATACAAATTTTTTGGATGGCTTTTTCATTATTCTTATTTTACTCTTGAAAAAACTACCAGCAAAAAAAGAACCAACTATATATAAAAAGGATACAAATTTTTGGATGGCTTTTTCATTATTCCTATTTTACCTTTAAAAAAAAACTGCCAACAAAAAAAGTAACCAACTATATAGAAAAAAAACTACCAACAAAAAAAGCAACCACCAATTATGGTTTAATCTTTTTTTACCAAGTGTTTATATAACAAAAAGATAGTTTTACTCTCATTTTATCTATTGTCATATGCAGGAGATCATGAAAGATGCTGCGGAGATGTTCTGTCATCACCCAATAGAGAGGTTCCTTATTATAAACAAGGAAAAAACAAAGATAGCCAAATCATCTCTCTTATCTTCACTTCTTTTCAAATTGTTTTTTTGTTAATAACAATATTTTTATAGTGATGGTATGAAAGAGGGATACAATCTGGAAGCATGTTAAAGACAAGAGAATAAATGGTACAATGAAGAGAAACACACATATGTATATATATATATATAAGTTAGTTCATTTTGCCACCATATGCATATTTACTTCAATTTTCATTTTATTTGTTATTTTCTAAATAAATCATCATTTTTTGTTATCCTGTTGTTTTCTCCGTATCAATTTCATTGTTTTGCATTTTTATTTCCTTTGCAATTTTTGGTAAGGAACAAATGTTGATTAAATTGGTAAGAAGAAGTTGACTCATATCATGAAAGGTGTATGTTCAATTTTTGCCGCCAACATAAGGATCTTATTTTTCATTTACAAAAACATTTTAAATACATAGTTTAATCGAACTCGTGCAACGCACGTGTTTACCCCGAGTAAATATAAAAAGAAAACATAGAAAATATAACTATTCCAACCCCACCATGGGACTTTATTTACTACAATAAAAAGAGCCCCCTCCTAGGCCAAGTCATTATGACAATACAACAAAGTCCAAATCATCATGGCACAATCTTGTAAGCTTTTGTCTTGTCTATCCAACTTATGAATGAATTCTTAGAATTCCTAAATCCTAAGAATCCATGTTCTTTTGCCTTGTTCATACTATCCAATACACCATCAACTCTCAGCGCAAAATCTGCAAACCACCAATCCCCAACCTCTTCAAGCTTAGTTTGCAATAAGTCATTCTCCCTCACAATCTCTTCCCACACACCATCCTTATCCTTCATCATCTCTGTTAACCTCAACTCTGAACCCTCTTCCTCAAACTCATAATCCTCAATCCCAAACTTATCAGCCAACACTTTCCACAAATGTTTCCACTTAAAAACATCACCATTGCTGCAGTTGAAGGCTTCGTTCTTTGCATTAGGATCCACTGCACCCCAAATGTGTTGTTCTGCTATTAAATTAGCATCTGAAGTTGCGTAATAACACTCCCATGCAACTTTTGATCCAGGAAACCTTAAAGGAACACCCTCATGCTTGCAAATTGCGGCGTAAACACAAAGTGTACCGATTATATTCATCATGCTGTAAGGTGAAAATCCAAAGATACCTAGTGGTCGATTAATAAACCATGTCATTCCTTTTTTCTTACCCACCTGAAAAAAGTATATAATTTATAAAAAAAATAGAAATTATTTATTACTTTTATATACTTTAGGTATTAAACTAAGGATAAATTTGTATTTTAGAGGCTACATTTATGATTTAAGCTTTTTTCTACCATACCAAGTACCAACCTCTTCGAATAAGATATCCTCTTGTGTGTAATAGAAATTGAGTGTGTCGAGACGTGGCAGATCCTCTGTGAAGGGGCATTCATGGGGCTTGATCTTACCGATAGTTTTGAATGATCCTATATAATGCTTGCCACCTGTCTGAAGGGATACATGACAAAGATTTGGAGCATTTGAAATGACAGAACGAAGGACGTTCCTCAACATGGAACCATTTACCTCACAATTTTGAGCCTCTGTGGGCCTGCTGGTCCACGAGACATAGAATATATGAGTCACGTCAGTTAATGTGGTGAGCTTCAACTCAACATCGTTTTGGTTGGAAACATCACACTGAATGTAGTGAATAGGGTTATCAGCATTCCACGTTGGTTGTGGACGTCGACCCACACCGTAAACTTTCCATGGTCCACCTGGGGTGTCTTTGAGAGGTAAAATCTCTGCTAGACTGTTTCCCACTATTCCCGTCACGCCAATAATCAATGCTACATTCTGAAAGCTTTGTGGTTCTTCCTTGAAATTTGTGATCTGCACACACACGAGAGAGTAAAAATGTAAAATCACATTATTTGAAAATAAGTAAAAAAGGAATTTTGTAAAACAGAGTTATGGTTAAATGGAGTATATATGTCGTAAAAACTTGCCTTGCCAGTACCACCAGTTGCTCTTGCTAACCACCAGTTCATTTTTTAGGATGCTTGGTGTGATATTCTTTTAAGATTTAGGATGTTTAATTTGTGTTGCTTGAGAGAATAATTCTTATGTATATATAGGTGTATGTGAGTACCAACATATATATCTTTGCAAGTACAATTTTTTTTTTATACCCACGGTATAATTTACTATTTCATTCTTCTTTTATGAATGTTCTCTCAAGTCAAGTACACTTTCCAAACTAAACACGTCTAATGAATTTCAAGTAGTTATTGTATAGGTGGCCAATGCTAAGCTAAGGTGGGCTAATTGTGAAATTGGTGCACCATAGACCGGTGCTAAAAATTGTTAGAAATTTTAATGACTATTAAAAATACTCTCTTCGGCCTTAATTATAAGTAAATTGGTACTTTTTATATTTATTGGATAATTAATGTATCTGATGTTAATTATAGATTAGATACATTAGTTATTCAATGAATCTAAAAAGTGGAAATTTGCTTATAGTTAAGAATGGATTCTTCTTCTTCTTCTTCTTCTTCCAACCCTAGCCGTCACCACTTCTTTTTCTCTTCTTTTTAGTCCATTGAAGAGGGGTGATTTTAGGTCAATTTTGACCTAAAATCATCCCTCCAAATTGTTTTTCTTTCTCGTTATTATAATAAATAAGTGTGATTTTCACATATTTGCTTGTTTTGATTTCCCGTCTTTGTACGGTGTATTTGGTTGTTCCGTCTTTGTGCGGTGTTTTTGTTGTCCCGTCTTTGTGCGGTGTTCATTTGTTTCAGATTGAAGGAGTAGATCTGATCTAGTGCAGATCCAATCAATGTCGACTTTGGTGTCATCAACGCTACAGATCTGGAGACATGGATATTCCAGAGACTTCAATATAGTCATATTTGTAGGCATATGTAATTTGCCGTTTTATGCTATTAACATGGATACTGTGAGTTTGTTCGCAGATTTATCCTTTTTGTTTTTAGCGATTATGAATTTGTATTACATCGATGTACTCTTTTTATTTGAATGAATGAATATTGTTTATTTTGTCAAAAAAAAAAAAAAAGAATGGATGGAATACTTTTTAAAAGTAAAAATTCACGACTTTCTTTGACTTTATGGCTAAAAAAATAAAATTATTGACATCAATTCAATACAAGTTACATTTTATTATTTGTTGTTTAATCAAACTGGTATCAATAAAATCATTATTTTAATCATAAAAATAATGGTGACCATTAACTTATAATTCCAAAAAGCAATATATACATTAGATAAAACTTTCAATAATTTTTGAATATTAATTCAAGGTGGACCATATTAAAACTTTCCATTGTGTAGAGGCGGCTACTAATATTATTAGCATGAGGCCACCATCAATTTCTTTTTGTTGACAATCAAGAACAACCACATGCTAAAAATCCATCTAAATGGTTTTATTTAATAAATATAATAAATATTCTATTATTTATATATTATTTTAATTTTTTTCATAAAATAAAAATTTATTAAGAAATAAAAAAAAGGAAAATAGAAAACTACGGGGACATAAACTTAATTTATAAAAAGAAATAAAAATAGAATAGATATATATAACCCGAACTGTCAAATTTTCCTTTTTCCATCGATTTTCTTCCAATTAGTTTCCGTAAACTAACAAGTGGAAGATCAACAGGAAAAGTAGTAGCTCATAAAATTTCCAAGTCTTTTGGTATAAACTTCTCTCCATATTCATCAATATTTTACGGTCAGTTACGTGTCATTTTCATCTTATAAGCAGAACTTTGTTATGATCTATGAGAAAATAACTTAATTAAATCTATTCCCATGTAATATTGTTGATATCAGACACCCGACATATCTTTAATCTGAAGTATCAGTGCTACATAATTTATGATATAAGATATGTACAAAATTTGCAGGCAAGGAGATCATTGCATACTTTAAGGGGATTAGTGAAGTTACAAGCACTGGTGAGGGGTCACCTTGTAAGGAAACAAACAACTGCAACACTGCGTGGGATGCATGCATTGATGTCGATACAGGTTAGAGCTCGAATTAAAAAGATTAAGATGGCAGAAGAAGTTATTCCCCTGGAAATATCACCTCCCCAACACACAGAAGGTTCCTGCTTCAAAGAGTACATGACACAACCAAAACAACATCAAGTAAGCCTCTACAAACAATTTCCAAATGTTTTAATTATTATAATGAATTTTTTAAGTAATAAAACAAGTATTCAATTTTAATGTCGATCCACCTTATTGAATATTCATTCTAACAAAACTTTTGGTTATGTTTCACCTACCTGTTATGTTATACATACTCTAATAAGGAATGTTTGGATTGGCTTATTTGGGGCGGGGCGAGTTACGTTTTTCGGCTGGGTACCTTAAGTTGGCCCGCTTCGCCTAGCCTGCTTAAAAAACGGGGCGGACTTGTCCAGTTTTGCTAAAATTTTTTTATTTTTTTTTACTTATATGAAAATTGGGCAAATTGACCATCTTAAGGAGCCAATCCTTTTTTTTTTTTAATTAGATGAAAACTTTTTTTTACTGATTGTTTATTTCTCTTCTTAAAAAGTTCTTTATTGTTATAGTGATAGTTTTTGTTATTGTGAAATTGTTTTAGTGGTTTTTTTGCTTTAACATTGTCATAGCAACATTGAACCAAATGGATTATTTTGGTGTTTTAATGTAATTCAATATGTGTTTGTTTTCATTTTGTGTGTTTGTTATTGGTATTGTTGAAGTTCTATTATGTGCTCTTAAAAATATTTTTTGTCGTCCTCTTTGATAATGCTTAATAATTTTGTAACTAATTTAGTAGTTCAAAATGTAAAGAAAAAAATGGTGGGTTCGCCAATAAACGAGGCGCACACGAGGTTTGAGCCCAAACACCTAAATTGCCCCGCTTTTGGGCGTGCTTAAACGGGACGGGGCGGCCCACTTTGCGACCCTTAGGGCCCTTTTGATGGTCAGGATAGTGAGCAGGATATGGTAATTATATCATATCATGTTTTAATCTTTTGTTTGATGCACTAGTGAGATATGATAAATTATTCCCTTTTTTAATTATATCCTATCACTCCTTTATAATTTATATCCTGAATTTTTGTTGGGTTAAAATTATTCTGTCAGTGGAAGGATGAGTGAATCCTTATTTTTTTCCTCTCTCTCTCTCTCCCTCTTTCTCTCTCTCTCTCTCTCCCCCTCTCTCCCCCCTCTCTCTCTCTCTCCCTCACTCTCTCTCTCTCTCCCCCCTCTCTCTTCTCTTCTCTATCTCTCTCTCTCGTGTTCATATTTCAATCTTTATGTTTATGGAAAGTTGATTAAAAAGATCAAGATCAAGTATGCATCAAATGTTATCTTATTTAGTAAAATGTGTGCACCAAATACATGATATGATAAGTGTCTATCATGTCACTACCCTATCCTGTTATTATCCAACTCTTTATCCAATCCTATTTATATCTTGTTCTGACCATCAAACGGGCCCTTAGTGTAACATATTTTCACTACGAAAAAAATATAACTATCAAACGGCAAAATCTTTATTATTTTTATAAAGAATATTTCAAAAAACTATAACAATATTGGGTCGGTGGATTTTTTTGCATTGAGTTCAGTTTTGCACGAAAATTGATTTTTTGTATGGGTTTTTCTTTTTTGAAACACTTATCCACCCATTTATCCAACTCGGCACAAAATTTTGGATTGGGTGGGTTTGACCGGATTGACCGAATTTGCTCAATCCATGTACACTCATATGAAAGAGGGTTCGAGTTCTTTTATTTGCTAGTCTGATAAAAAAAATTCAAAAATAATAATAATTAGGCTCTTTATATGCTCTAAGGCCTCTTAATATTAAAAAACAAATTATCGTTTTCATGTGTTAAACATGACTATTGGAGTCATGCATATAAATCACAAAAATACCACCAATAAACTACATGCAGACACTACCATTTTTTTGGATCTGTGCCTATCTAAGAATTGGTCCCTTAATTGACTTGGGTGACTGAACAAAACATCCCATGTCATTCAAAAGCAATAACCCCGCGTTAGTAATGTCACGACTCGGACGATAAGTTGCACCCATATTGCACACCAAAAGAAAAAAAAAGTGATAGAGATTCCAATAAATTCATTGTTTTCTTCGACGCAGGTAAAGTTATCGGGTAAGGCAGACTGATTTGAATCATCAACGGATCCCACAAGTAAGCCAACAAAACTGCACTCTAAACTTAGTACATATTAAAAAATATATTTCATCAGTTTCTTTTTACCGTCGTTTTAGAATAGTAATTCCAAATTAGCAAAATGTATTTTTGCACATTTTTTTCTATTATACCATTCTTTAATCCACCAATAAATTCTTATTTTTTCACAAATTTTACCTTTCTAATAAATTTAAGGCAAAATTACACGTTTGATCATTTATCTTATTTTTTGTAACATTTTAGTCTTTTATCTTTTATTTTTAACACTTTGGTCCTTTATCTTATATATTTGTAACACTTTAGTTCTTTATCTTTTATTTGTAACATGTTAGTCCTTTATCTTTTATAACATTCACATATAAACCCTTTTTTCATAATTTTTTTATTAAAAAAATGTTGAATTTTATTTGTTAAAATACATTTTTATTAAAATTAAATAAACTCATGATTTTGATGAATATGTTCACTATCTTCATCAATTCTTTCATATTTTTATGTACTTTAAAGGACCAAAGTGTTACAAATAAAAGAAAAAAAACCAGAATGTTACAAAAAGATAAGATAAAACACCAAAATGTTACAAAGGAAAGATAAATGACCAAAGTATTACAAAAAAATAAAATAAATGACTAAACATGTAATTTTGCCTAAATTTAATATGTTGTAATAAAAAAAAATTAATACGTTATCATTCTCTCGTAAAAAACCGTTGTTACTAGTTGCTATCTTTTCTCCAACAACTTTGTATGTTTTTGCATACTCTACTTCTTTCATAACAAATAATTGTCAAGTTTTTAATTATTGTGCACATCTCTTTAATTATTTTAAGTCAATATAAAAATTATTTCAACCTCAAACTAATCAAAAGCTAGCAGAAAAGATTAACTTTTCAAATATATAATATTAATTAATTTTATTAAAAAAGATAAAAGTAATTGATAAATTGTATAATTGGTAAATTATACCCTTAAAATATCAAAATAACATTAAATAACAACGTTGAATTTTAAAATAGTAGACTATTTTCGTAGAAGTAAAATTAGGGGATCAAAACTGTGATTAATTAAAAAAGAAAAAAAATAAAATTAAATGCATATCACAAATTTTTAATCCGCGGCATCTCTGTAATAGAACCGCCAACATCGAAAACCATTTTCCCCCTTCCAAATATTCAAGCCAAAACACTATTGGACCACCACCACAACCACGTCATCGATCCACGCGAAATCTCATATCCAATTTAAGTCGTCGATAGAAACAAATCCAACGTCCAAAACACCTCCTAACACATCACACGGATCAACTCAACTCATCACCCATTGTGCTTTTTCAAAAATGAAGAAAAAACACATCACCCCGTAAATTTCACCACCTATAAAAACCATTCACATAACCGTAACACATCACATTCACACGCATTTTCTTCATCTCATAGCTTCCATCTCAATCTTCTTCTCACAGAGGTAAATCACAATCAAATTTCATTTTCAAATTTTCGAATTCGAATTCCAATTTTTCTGAATCTGAATCTAATTATTTCTTTCGATTTCAATTTTAATTTTGCAGAATTTTTGTTGAATTTTTTTCTTTGAATCAAGATGTCTGGACGTGGAAAAGGAGGAAAAGGATTGGGAAAGGGAGGAGCAAAACGACATCGTAAAGTGCTTCGTGATAACATTCAAGGAATTACGAAACCTGCAATTAGGCGTTTGGCTCGTAGAGGTGGAGTGAAACGTATAAGCGGTTTAATCTATGAAGAAACTCGTGGTGTTCTTAAGATCTTTTTGGAGAATGTGATTCGTGATGCTGTTACTTACACTGAGCATGCTAGGAGAAAGACTGTTACTGCTATGGATGTTGTTTATGCTTTGAAGAGACAAGGAAGGACTCTTTACGGATTTGGGGGTTAGGGTTTCAGTTAGGGTTTGTGATTTTGTTGTTTTTTGTTGTTGGAATTTGTGGTGTTTTTTGGGTAGTGAAATGGATAAGTCTTGCTGTCAAGAAAATTTGGCAAGGGTTTGGGTTTGGATTGTTGGTGGTGTTTATTTAGGGTAAGATTAGGGGTAATTATGTTATGTGTATTTTGGTGATAGATGGTTTATGATTTCATGGTGAATCTGTTGTGTAACTATTTGTTGCAATGAAGATGAATTTTATGTTTCAGATCTGTTTTTCTTTTTTTTATAACTCATTTTCAATTGATATTTTCTTTGTTAGTTATATACACTGTTTGGTTCAAATTTACAGATTTGATTTTTCTTTGACATTCAATTAGCTAAGTTTAAATTTGACAAATGAAATTGAAATAGTGTCATATTTTGTTTCCAAGTTCTTTTATGGTATCAAATAATCTTTCACTAATGTATTAATGGGAATCATTCCCTTAAATGGAGATGAAATTAGAATTTTTCACTGCAATTAGTTGTTAATCTTGTGATGTTAATTACTGGTTATGAGCAATTTGGTGTGTTTTTCCATAATATTAGTTAGATAAAGAATGGTTAACTGTTTGGTTTATCAGCTAAATTCATTTGGTTTTCTTCACAATTTGGTGCTCATATACCAAATTCTACAGACCTTATCCTTTTACTAAAGACATTGTCAATCTATGAATTACCTTCTCATACTAACCAATTGATCCTTCTCATAGTCCTTAAGAATAGCTTAGAGTCTCTGATCTTTAAAACCTGTGTTTTGCAGTCATTCACTGTCCTTAGGAGTAGATTAGAGTCTGAATGGGGAATGCTTTTCTGTTGTCTGCTCAGTCACCCTGTACTCTTTTTGGTTTTGTTTTCCTCAATGAATGTGATGTTTGAAGCTCCAAAAAAGAGAAAGAGCACCGTAATGCGGTCTATTGAAAGCGTATGCGAGGTGGTGTTGAATTGAACATGGGAAAGGATGAAATAGTCTTTGGGGGTATGTTCCATGTAGTAGTTAAAAAGAATGATAAGCTGTTTATGTTATGTTTTGTTAAATAGCGAAACTCATTTGGTATTCTTCACAATTCAGTGCCTCATGAACCACAATCCATAGACCTGATCCTGTTGCTACAGACATGGCTGAGTTGTGTAGATTTCATTGTTTTTCAGATGTGATTGGATAAGTTGTCTTCACCCTTTAAAAACTGGTTTTCTTCACAACTGGGTGCTCATAACTGTTTTTATTATGACAGTTTTATTAGTTTGTTTCAAAAATTGCTGATTGTGCGTCTATACATACTCGAGTTAGTGTTCAATAAAATTCAGAATATTTATTCTTCTATTTGTTGTAACTGCATATGAGTTTGTGATCATTTTCTGTCTCCAACAAGCAGTATCTAACAACAATTTTGCTACATAATTACTCAAACTGAACAAGAATATATATTTTTTCTGATACACACTAAGGAGGAGTATGTGTCATATAGTACAGAAAAAGAATGAATTTGGCAATCTAGGATAAGCTGTCTTCTGCATATAGTTCTGGTTCATACATACTAATTAAGTATTGCGTGTGATGAATTAGTTTATTTCCTTAAACTAGCATTATCTTAAGTCTTAACAATACGTTAGTACATAAGGTGGAAGATAGATAGGACTCTCCTCAATGTCAATAATTCATTTTCAAAGGACACCTTAGCATAGAATATCCATAATTAATTTTAAATGTCATTACATTTATTTAAAAATTTGATTATGTCACATCCCCAAATAACTTGTTTAATACACACAATTAGACTATATTATTTCTCTGATCACTAAGATTTGAACTATATAAAAGCCTCACATTATGCTCTTGAATTTGAATCCCTAGTCCAAATTCAATGGCTTCTGTTACCATATACAATTGTGTCAATAACAGAAGTATTCCCATTAGGCCAACCTTTGCAAACCTCTACAAATGGCCAGAATCAGAAGTAGAATTTGTCAAGATTATGAACTCTAACAATTATCGCCACGGAGTTGAAGTTGATCATACTCTTTCCTGCAGGCAAATATATTTGAGGAGCTATAAATTCTCAAGGAAGAAATTGAGTATTACTGAGAAGACTATAAAATGTTTTAGCAGTGTCAAGAAGAGTGTGGTTTGTGCTAGCAATAAATTAAATTATAATATTAAGGAGGGTAATTGTATGATTCTAGGGAGGGCTAAACATGTAGCTCATGCTGCTGTGTCAATCTTTCACAAGTTGATTTCTCGAATTAATAAGGGATATGTCGCTCGTCATGATTTCTAATGTTGCGTGGTTGTTGTCCAACGTTTTTCAGGGATCAAAGCTACAATCTGTAGCTTCTGTTAAATCACGGTCGATTGACATATGCGAGTTTGGTGTGCATGTTAGAAGTGAAACTAAACATACGTGCAAGTTATATTTGCACTTATAGTATCTTTTTTGTTGTAAGTTTGTAACCTCTTTTTCAAGTCAAATAAATGTGTTGCTAAAATTTGGAGCATAAATATATATATAGAGCTATATTTTGTTTCCTGCTATTAGAGAAGGCATGTTAATATTAATATTAAAGCTGTTATCTCCTTTAACTTGATCAAAAATTAGCTTAAACACTTTGGTATAAGATGAAAAACAATTAGTTATGTGGCTTATAATTTTGAGAAGGGACCAAAGTATAATGATATGTTTGGAAATACGACAAACTTATGATTTCACCGTGATTCCTAAAAGCTACAAAATGTAGCTTCTAACAGGAAGCGAGTCTGGAACACTTTCACCGCGGAAACAAAGAGGCGATAAGAGTGGCAGAGATGATTTTATAACGTTTGTACGTATTAGTTTGCGTTTTATTGGATTCAAACGTAGAATGAGACGTCGAATACGCTAATAAACATGTCATATGTGAATTTATTATTACATTGACATTGAAGTACTAGTATTTAACAGTTAACACATAATTTAATGTGTGTAAAGCTATAGTAGCAGGCTTTGGAATTTCCGTTATACAAGCCGGCTGAAAATGGTGTATTTTTATTGATCTTATCTTTTTCCTTAGATTTTTTGGGAGTATATTGAGTTAGCAACTTAGCATGAACATTCCCTTAGTAGGTGAAAAGGGAATGTAGAAGATAAAGATAGTGGAAGTGGTGATGGTGTTTTCCATGACAGAGATGGGGCACCATATCTAAAAGCATTATGCAGCAAATAGTCCAAAAGACACCATGTCAAAAGTGCAAGACCAATGAAGAATCAATAAATAAGAAAGGTATTATTTTTATTTATAATATTTGCTCGTTCGTTCATAAATTCACTCATCGACTTGTTGGTCTTGCAACGCGACACGAGTCTAAGGTAAATATGGATGGGAATCAAAAAAGGAGAGAAGGGTCTCACAACAGTAATCAATAGTTCTATGGTGCAACAATTGTAGAAATATATAGATCTAGAGAGAAAATTTGTGTTTGCACTTATGAACAGGCTATACTGCCGAGAGCATGAGAGTTTTCGCGTCTATCCACATGAGGCCATCCGCAAACGCAATCATGCTTTTTGTTTGGCAATTATATTTATCGAAGGAGAATATAGTGACCGACCCGTAATAGAGAGGTTGTATTGTAAATGAGTAGGAAAAATTGTGGTATATGCAGCATACAATAAAATCCATGAAATCATCTTAATCTAATGATGTTTGAAACCTACTAGAAATTGCCATGATGCATCATATACGTTCAAGTTCCATGGCAAGTTTGACATTGAGCATGTCTTTTAGTTAAAGTAGTTTAATCAGTTGTTTCTTACAGATTTTGTTACTACTTTCTGTTACTCTTGCAGCAGCTGATATAACATGTACTTTTTCATATATGAGCATGTTATCATGTTTGTTTGATTAACATGAAAAAAGTTATTCAGAAACTTACTCTCTTTGAAAATTTGAAACTATTACAGACCAATTCATACATGAAAATGCTATATGTTGCAAAAACAGAAGCTCTAAATGAAAGTGAAATGGATTATTATTAACCTTGTGAAAGTGGTTAAGATTATCAATGCTGCATGAGTTGTATGTATCTGTGAAATACAAATTAAAAAATAAGAGAACTTTTCAATTCACTAAAATTACATACAGTAATAAACCATGCAACTTGCATTTACTGCAAATATATATATAGAAAACAAATTAAAAAAAACAAAAAAAAGGAAGTAAATGAATGAATATAAAATAAACCATGATTCAAATTGTATTAACAGCAAGCCAGTAAATACATAATAACAAATTTAAAGTACAATATGCCTTAATCTTTCATGTGAAAGAAAAGAATAAAAACATGTGACTGAATTTTTATAGGCAGTTTAGCATGAGAACTTTGCCAATTTTTAGATTCAGGCATTTCTCTGAACTTGCACTTAAGTTTTAAGATAAACCGGTGCAAACCTCTGATTACCAATCAAGTCGTATGTTTCAACAACTTCATCTTTCTTTACAACACTATGAAGTGCCTCAATCTTCTATGTTGTGAGAGACTATGAAGCACTAACATAGACACAAACACTGACACGTTGACACCGGTAATAGTTTGAAAAAGTGGAATAATTGATCGTAACCACGTGTAAGTATTGTGTCAATGTCGGATACCGAGTATTGGACACCAGACACACCTTCAATGTGAAGTGTTGGTGCTACTGATCTAAAGACAAACAACAAAAACGATAAAAGAAGAATGCTTTAAAATACATAATTTAGAAAAGGGGACCTCATCTACCCTCAGACTTCACCAACTGTGAGAATACCCTACTCATAGAAACACCAGAAAGATCATCGACAGCTGAAGCTTCGAACTGTACAGCTGAAGCAGACGAAACATTTGCGTCCTGGTTGATATTGTTGACCTGTGGGGATAGTTCACCGATCATGTTTGTACTGTTATCTTCAGGATCGCCTTGAACCACAGCTTCTTGAAGTTGAAGAGCATACTCCAAATTCCACAAGACATCTCCCATTGAAGGCCTGTCAACACCATAATCAGCCAAACATTTCTCAGCAGTTTCACCGAATTTTCTAAGAGAGTCTGGTTTAACTTTCCCTGCAAGCGTTCTATCGATGATTTGTTCCAACTGTCCTTTTTTCTGAAATTTCATTGCCCATTCTGCCAAGTTTACCATTTCCCTAGGAAGCGATGGATCTATAACAGGCCTTGCACAAAGAACTTCAAACAGAACTACCCCGAAAGAATATACATCTGACTTTTCAGTCAGTTGTTGCCTTCTGAAATACTCTGGATCAAGGTATCCGAAACTCCCCTTGACAGCAGTGCTCACGTGTGTTTGATCGATCTCAGGACCGGTTTTTGACAATCCGAAATCAGCAACTTTAGCCATCAGGTTCTCGTCGAGTAGGATATTTGCAGACTTCACATCACGGTGAATAACTGCTTTAGAATAGCCGGTGTGAAGGTAATGAAGTCCTCTAGCAGATCCAATGCATATCTCAAGTCTCTCCTTCCAACTTAAGCTCGGGAATCCCGAACCATATAGATGACTTTTGAGAGTTCCTTTCTCCATGTATTCATATATAAGGATCATTTCATTATTTTCATCACAATAACCAATCAAAGACACCAGATGGCGATGACGAAACTGAGACAACATTTCAATTTCAGTTCTAAATTCAGCAATCCCCTGCTGCGACCGTGGATTCCCTCTCTTCACCGCCACTTTTCTGCCATCCCTTAATTCTCCCTTGTAGACTTTCCCGAAACCGCCTACCCCAATAACCCAACTCTCATCAAAATTGTTTGTACCCTCCTGAACTTCAGCAAAAGGGACGCGATACTCAAAGTTTGAAGCAGCACTTATTGTAGTGCCATTGGAATATTTACTTCCCATTGTATGCGTATCGTTGACAGATAAAGGAATCCATGTCTTCGACTGCCTTTCTCTTGCCAACCTCTTCTTTTTCCTGCACAGTACACAGCAAACTCCAGCCAGGACCAATACACACACGACCCCAACACACACACCAGCTATCACGCCAACCTTACTAGAACTCGAACCAGAACTAATACCCCCGGCACCAGACGCCGCATCTGCACTTAGACTGCCTATAGAATTATTCATTTTCATTATCTCCAGTCCATTCAAAATAGCATCAGGGTTGTTCTTATTCAAAGAGGAAGGACCAATACTTACACGAAGTTTATTGTTGTCGGCTAAAGGTGTAACCAAATCCTTATAATATGGAACAGCCAAAACATTATTACTTTGAGAACTAAGATCAAGATCCTTAGCAGCGGCCAACGAGTCAATATAAACATTGAAGTAAAGTTCATTGAGAACTTTACTAACTATATCACAAAAATGAGCTCGCACGAGGTACTGAAATCCAGCCTCCATATCAAACTGCCATGTCACATTGAAATTAACATTAGGATCACCACTCGTGTTCATCTTCGCGGCAGTACCATAAACACTAGACGGAGCAATGTTTTCTGTTGCCCCCCCAGGAACATAATCAACAGCAGCAATATTCGAAACATCATTGGCAAGGCTCGATTGTAGAAGAAACTTTTGATCCGAAATCCAAGTTCTATGAAGAGGATCCTGTCCAGAGCTAACAACCGGACCACCCATGTTAACCCTCCAAACAGTCTCCAAAGCCTGAAAACCTAATCCAGAATAAGTCGACGCCGGATTTAACGAATGAGCTTCATCGACAATGAGATCATCAGGCATAGAAACAACTTCAATAGCATTCACAAATGCAACTGAATTATCAAAAGGGTTAAAAGTAATCACAAGAGTATCTGTTGTAACATTGATAGAATATTCCTTCATAACAGGATTTTTCTGAGCAGTGAATCCACTAAGAAGAACAAAAGTTTGTGTTGCAACAGAAAATTTTGCAGCATTTAAGTTGTATCTATCATAAATAAATGGAAAGAAATAAAACCGGATCCAGTGTCTCCCTTTTTGGTTAATTGGAAAAGTATACTTTGAAGATCCAGTAAAGATTCTTGCAGTTTGATAAAGAGGTGATGTATCAGCATCAGATGAAACTGATTTTGAAGAAGTACTAGCAAGAATTTCTTGCTGAGATGAAAGTAACTTCTTATAAAAATTATCTGATGTGAAATTTCTGTTACCAACTGAAGTAGTTGTAGTTGATCCACAATCTATAAGGTAATTATCAGAAGGAACAAAAGTGGCACAAAAACATACCAAAGGTAAAATAAACAAAACACAGACAAACAAACCATGTTTTCTCAAATCCAACATCATGGGTTTTTTGTTTTGCTTCTAAAAATCTTGTCTTTGTGAAGTAACAGTAATCCTAGGAAGATCTGTGGTACAAACAAAAAAGAAAAAATTAGTCTTTTTTTTTTTTAGTTATTAAAGCAAAAAAGCAAATAAAGTCAAAGGAAGAGTGAAAATGGAACCTTTTAAGAGTGTTGTAGCTCCTGAAGAAAAAATCTGAAGGATCTGTGTTTTGCTATTTTGGGAGAGAGATGGAAGAGAAATAGTTGCAGGAGAAGAACAAAGACATGTTAAGGAAGAATCTAGCTAAGCATAAGCTGGAATAATGATGTTTTTGACAACCTAAACACTTGACATATTCATATATTCTTTGTTTTTTATTTATTTATTTTAAAAAAATGAATGAGTGAGATAGAGAAAGAGTAGAAAGAAACGGTGGATGGAAGGTGGAAGCATTGTCAAAGCTCACAAAGGTTGGTGCAGGAATTTTGTTTTTGGTGAAACTTGAAAACGTGTGTGTGTGGTGGTGTAAATAGAGATGCTATTTTAAAATAAAATTAGATATTTTTCAATGCAGAATTTTTTTTGTGTCATCTAATTTTGAGTTAATTTAGTTGAGTCGGTAGAAACATCGCACTTTATATTCAAAAATTAAGATTTGAATTGCACATACTGCACTCACTTAAAATAGTAATATTTTAGCAACCAGAGCAGACTATCTAATAAAAAAGTATAGTATTCACTTAAAATGGTAATATTTTACCAACAAGGTTGAATCTTTTTATTTGTGGTTGCTGACGTAATGATTCTTTGTTATGCTCAAATGATTGTAATGTTATTGAGGATATCCATCATCTTTTTCTGAATTGTTCCGTCTTTGGCGCAGTTTGGCGTGGAATCACTTATTGGTTGGGGATCACGTGGGTTCTTCCTGATAATGCAATTTCGGTGGCTTTCCAATTTTGTGGTGCTCATGTATTTTGCAAAAATATTAGAACCTGTTTACAAGGAATTTGGCTAGCCTCAATTTGGTCTATTTGGAAAGCTAGAAATGATAGGGTTTAATGGCACCACAATTTCTAATGACATGTTACTCTTTTCCATCGAAGTTCATGTATGGCGGTGGTTTAAGGCAAGGAAACAAGATTTTTGTTACGATCTAAATCTGTATAGGACTTCACAGAGAATGACTCTGTACTTTGTTTTTTTGTTTGAACTCTTTTATGTAGGCACATCTTGTGCTTTTTTTCAATTAATTTATTTTTTGACTTTTTCAAAAAAAAGAAGAAGCTAGTATCACATTTTTAATATGTGCACAAAAATTTTAAATACACTCATTTTGAAATGGATAGAGTAATTAAGAGCAATAATTTATTTTTGAAAAAAATATAAATTAAACGATAAATTCTTAGATGGGCGACTACCTATATATACCAGTATCCTGTAACCGAAATTTATAATTTAAATTTATTTTAAAATAAATCAATATAAAAATATAATATAATATTAAATTTTGACTACAAATATCCATACCAACCAAATTTCAGATACTATAGTGTTTGAAATTGGTGCTTGATCTTTTATATGCTATAAAGTTTAAAAGAAGATAAATAATTAAAAAGAACTACTTACTTTCTTCTATAAGCACTCAATTTCCTATATAAGAAAATAAAAATAATTTTTAATTTTTTGACAAAAGTAAATCAAGTATGAATTAAATTTTGTGTGGTCTATGAATTCATTGTTCTCTATAACTAAATTGAGTCTTATAAATTTTAAGATTAAATGTATTTTTAGTTACTATAAAATTACCTTACTTTAAAATTAATTTTTATTAAATTTTAATGGTGATTTTAGTACTTCATAATGTTACTGTTTGAAAGATAATCTCTATTTTGAAAATTTTATACTTTTAATCCTCAAAATAATTTCTATAAAATGCAAATTAAAAAAATATATAAACTTAAAAAGTCATAAATAGGATCCAAAAAATATTTAACATTAAATTTTAACATAGATTTAAAGCACTAAAAAGGTTTCAGTACATTAGAAAATGGGTTGTTTGATTTGTAGGCTCATCTTCCCTTCCTGTCCAAATCATAAGAATGAGCCAAAATATATGAATTAGGCCTAAAATTGTTCCAGGTGGTGTGAAAGCTATGAAGCCCCGATACTCTAAAATTGGTGAAGTATCGTGTCCGATACGCACCCGATACCGATACTCTTCCGATACGTCCCGATACTCGTATCGGAAGAGTATCGGTTAAATCTTTATTTTTAAATAAAAAAATAATATCCGATACGCGTCCGATACTTCCCGATACTCGTATCGGAAAAGTATCGGTTAAATATTTATTTCTAAATAAAAAAATAATATCTGATATAATCTGTGTTTCATAGTAAATGTCAAACTATTATGTTTGTTACACGGGTATAACTATATCTTTTTTTTGGATAGTACTAATGATGCTCTTTTTGTATAATACTTAACTTAAGATGTATAACTTAAAATGTACTGGTGACTATTATTTTTTAGGACAATATTAATGAAACACAAATACTTAACTTAGTATTAATGATTTTAATTTATTATAATTAGTATTTTTCGTCTTTGTCACTGTTCTGAAGTCACTATGGTGCCATACTATATAACATGTTGTTAAGTATTTGGGCTTGTCCCAAAATTCCAGTATAAGAATGGATGTTTTATGCTTTTAATTGGTCAGCTGCAGGACTTACATAATTGTCTGATATTGCTACAAGATGGACGAATTGAAGAGGCTTGATGTCATAATTATTATATATTTTTTGAGTTATTATATGTCTTTAGTTAGGACTGTGAAGCCCTTGTATGTTGAACATCAAATTGTTTTGCTTTTGTGCAAGCTAATTGGTTTATGTTTACTCTTTGTACAATGAACTATTGACGTTTATAATAATAATAATTATAATAATTTTTTGTCTTCCAAAAAAAATTATCATTATTAATATTATTGATTTTAGTCATATTTATATATTGTGTATTTATATATATTTAATTTTAAATTAAATTTTTAAATAACGTATCGCGACCGTATCGGATTGTAAATTTTAAAAAATTTCACGTATCGGCGTATCGGATTCGTATCGTATCCGTATCGTGTCCCGTATCGGGGCTTCATAGTGTGAAAGTATAAACAGTCAGCTGTCTTTTATGTCCTACCAATTTGACTTGCATAATCAAATCAAACACCGTATCAACTGCTGTCTTACACAATCATGTTAAAATGAAGTTTCTCAAACTTTACCTAAAGTACACACCACAATTTGTGTGTTTTTATTTTATTTTATTTTAAATTTAATTAACAATAATTCCTTAAAGAGATAAATGTTCTTTTTGCACAAAATTTGACATGACATGACACTACCTACAGGCTACATTTATTCCATTTTCCCAATTTTTAGTACTTCTTTGTCCCAAAATAAATGACCTGTTTAACCACTGATACGTTTGTCAATACACAACTTTAATCATTAATATCTCTAATGAAGACCAGATTTTATAAATGAAGACCAAATTTTATTTCTATTTCTATTTCTAAATATAAAAAGTAAATTGTTACTTACTAGTTTTTAACCCGTGCGTACGCACGGTTCACTTTTTTTCTCTAATTTTTCAAACTATTAATTTAATTTTAATCCCAAATAAAATGTATACAATAATTAATTAATCAAACATATTGATCATATGGGCAACACTCGCTAACTAAAGGACCGAAACCTACCAATCAATATATTGTTGACCACTACATGGCCATAAAAGGTTCACGGAAAGTAAATTTGAATGGCACATCCAAAAAATGAATTGCCCAGCAACAAAACTACAATAATTATAGCACAAATACCTTTAAAATAATAATGAAAATACTACAACACCAAAATAGCAATGGAAATAATTTTAACTACTAAAGCATAACACTATGAAAATAGTAGTGACATCAATACATTTTATTCAAACTCTTTGAAAGACTTCAGGATAAACAACATTTACAGTAAAAGTTGGCGGTTTCTCACTGCCATATGCAATAAGAATTTTTAGCCCAGATCGACTTTTAACTCTTGAAAACCGGCCTAGGAAGATACAATCCAACATGATCCAATGTTTGGCCTTGACTTTTGTTAATAGTCATAGCGAAACAAACACACAACGGAACAACTGTGAAATTGGAAATCTCATATACTTGTCCCTCTTCAATCTTTGATTCAAACATATTGATCAAATGCTTCCTAATAGCAGCATGTATTTTTCCACCCAATCAAATTCAAAATATAATAACATCGACATGTTAAAAATAAATCGACATTTTAATATTGATTTCATACATAATCCAATAATCTACATACGAAAATGAACACAAAATTAAACAAATAACTATAAAAATATATTACCTTCTTATCGAACTTGACTCATATGGATTAAGGAAAGCGGGTACCTTCCACACACGAACAACCCTTACCTTTAGATGAATATTTTCTTTCCCAGGAATTATTTCAGAAATATCATCAAACTTCCCATCCGAATCACTTTGTTCGTTATACACCATTTTCACGATCAAAAGCTTCGATTGTTTTGTTATACAAACTAACACACCTGAATACATATTTATAGTCAATACATCACAAATAAAGCCTCCACGAGAAAATCCACAATTCGGATTTGAAATTCAAATTCTATAAGACCTTCAATTCGTTTGAGAGGGAAAATTTTCATACAGATATAACCTCCCCAAGTTATTCTTAGGAGTGTAACATGCAAATTATACATATAAATGGTCCATATACAATGAACATCTGTATGACTACTTTTAGCCTACACACCCTATGAAAAAGACGGCCCATCCACAACACACTTGTCAAAAAACCTGCCACGCTCCAGAGAAGACAAAATATAAAACTAAAAAAAGTATCTGATGTGGCATAGCTCAATGCAATGAACAGTGGCGTTTTTGCGTTTCTGCGGTGTCAAGATTATGGATAATGGCAGTATTGTGTGGGTGCTACATATGTTAGATGAAGATTAACATCAAATTCCTAACACAAACCTTGCAACAATAAACAAATTTTCAGATCAAGTTGGTTCATATTCAATGACGGTGTTTAATCAGATCATGATGACAAGCTATATGACACTAATGATGCAAGATTTGAAATAGATTAGTCATGTAATAATGTTTCAATCTTAGTTCACATTTACATGAAACCTTAAATTCAGAATAAAAAAACTTTCCCTTCAATGAAGTGTACTTTGTAGTATTAGTAGTACCTGATTTTTATCTTACATTAACCTCAAATGCTGAATCAGAATCAACCTCAATCTCCATCTTTTCCTTCTTCTTATCATCATCCTTTCCATTCTCAATAACAGAAACTCTAGTTTTCTTCATCTTCAATCCATCATTTCCTTCACTCTTATCAGCAAAAATTTCCAAACTTTTCCCTTTGGAAGAAACAATATTGCTAAAATCCAACTTCTTTGGCTTTTTAGTCACTTTAACAAATTCAGAACCATTTGAGATAACCCTTTTTTTTCACTTCAATCTTAAAATCTAAATGAGTTAATGGAGATTCTAATTCCAAAGAGTTATCACCATTATCATCATGATTATTATTATCAGAAAATTCAGCAATAGAATTGATACCACACCAAGGTCTAACATCTCTACTAAGCATAATCAAACTCATAGCAACTTCTTGTTCTTTTTCTTCCTCAGAAACAGAACTTGAAACTAAAGATTGGCAACAAAATTCACAACAGAAGAAGAAACGTTACCACTATTTCTGTACCTTGTTCTTAATCTTCTTTTGGATCTTCTCTTTCTTGGAAGTCATCAAACCGTACAGAAGCTCTGCTATCTCAATCTCCATCTCAAACATATTGATGAGAATCCACAAATTTTTTTTTATCAAACACATGGTGGGCATATATAAAATTGAAATAGAACAAAATAAAATTGAAATAGATGAGGAATTAAATTTTAACACAACAAAGAAACTAAGAAGAAGAAGAACAATAACAACAACAACAACCCAGTCGGTGATGACAAATTTATAGATGAAACTGTTTGTGAAGGGAAAATTGGAGCACCAGATAAAGCCTACACGATGAGAATAGCATATCTGAGGAAGGAAAATTCAGTTCCAGATACAACCCACACAAGATCTTTGCAATTGAGGAAGGTTTATCTGCAGTGCAAAATTTGATCCAGATTCAATGAACCACTGCAACCCGCAACCCTAGGAATGACACGGCTACTAACCTAGGAAAACCTATGCATTAACATTGCAATTGCATTATAGTTGGAGATGATGAAACAATTCAGCAAGCCGGTAAAAAGCCTTTCAATAAGTAAGAGAAAACTTTGCTATAGTTAACAAAACACAAAGTTGCTTCTCATATAGAACTATAGGAGCACTTCAAAATAAGCAAGCCAGCAAAAAGCCTTTCAATAAGTAAGAGAACTCTGCTATAGTTAACAAAACACAAAGTTGCCTTTAATATAGAAATATAGGAGCACTTCTAAATAAAATTTCACCAATAAGCAAAGAAATGCCAGTGAGAAAATCTATCATCACGTGCTACCACATCAATTGTCGGTACCTGTTATTTTTCCCCCTGTGAATTTGACACTCAAGAAAATAATGAAGTTGTCATCAACACAATACCTTATGACCATGATTACGTTTCAAATTTATATTGATTTCCTTCCACACACCATGATTGACAAAAATAATTCCAAATGCCAAAAACTAAACTTAAAACTCAAAAGTAAACACTAAAATCTTGTATGTTAGGAACATAAAAACTAAGCTTTCTCAAAGCATCTATAAATCCAAATTTGTATCTTTTTATCTTATCAACAAATAGCATTCAACTACTTAGTTCATCTCACTTCATACTTTTTCACCTCTCTTACCCATTACCATCTAAACCACAGATTTAAAAGTACCCACTTTGAAGAGCTTAAATAAGCTCAACTTATGACATAAGCAATAGTCGAAGTGCTTCAAATAGCTTATATAAATGTTATGATATATCCACAAACTCTTTTTCACCTTATTTCCATAAAGATATCAAACAGCTTATAAAGAGTGTATAGTCTAACCTCATTTTTTTCTATATACATAAGCATCTAGTCTATTTAAACTGTTACTATTAAACACTAAATTGTTTCATTGAATTTTCCCAATTAGAAAAACATAACAAAGCTCCAACAAATGAATAATAGAATGAACTAATAAAAGCAAACCTGAGTGTGTCCTCTAAGCAAAGATCTAACTGCAGTATGAATATTAAGCACCCTGATATTCCCCTGTTTCAACCCTTAACATATATAAGACTTATTCACATCAATCTGTCGACCCAAAACCGGATTAGGATCCGACCCATATTTCGTAATCGGAGCAACTTCAAGCCGAGGCTGAAATTCACCAGGCAAACCTAACATCAACATCATACACAACATGGTCACCAATCAAATGCCTTCCCTTAGGAACCTTACTACTCGGCAACCGAATCAAAGCAGCCGCAACACATTAGCCGCTGTAATGGCAGCAGCCGAGGGAGTAGCAAGTGGCAAAGGGGAATTAACAGGTTGCGGTTGTTGCTGTTGTGTTGGAGGAGGGGCGCTGAGGAGAGCCATGAGACGACCACCAGCGTTTGGATTGGAAGGTGGAGGGATAGGTTTAGGCTGAAGAGGAGGAGTAGGAAATGAAATTGAACGGTGGTGGATTGGGAAATTGTTCTGGTAGTGATCGTAGGGGTAATTGTTGATGTTGTTGTTGTTTTGGTGGATTGGGAAAGGTTGAGAACAGGAGCATAAATTGTTTGAAGAAAATGTATGGAGATGAAGACACATTTATAGATAGATAAAAAAGCAATGAGATAAAGCCTCCACCAGATTCAACTTGGGAGAGAAAATTGATAAATAGATATACCTTTACCAGATAATTTCACCTCCCCTGTATGCCAACAAATCGACCAGATACAGGAATGAAATTTCTCCTGTATTCTAGCCAAGAAACCCTATGAACTATAGCTCATCTCAGATATACTACACCTGTCAAAAGCAACATAAAAAGAAACAACAAAAAATACTTATATATTTTTACATACGTGGCATAGTGGAATGAAATCTACAGTAGCAATTTTACCATTCATATGTGTCAAGTGTATTGATATAACAAACTCAAAGAATTATTTTATTTTTTGATAATGTCAAAGAATTATTTTATTGTGTATGAATTTCTTCATTTTATAACAGAACTCTAGTTGTGGGAGATGGTGAACAACGCGTAGGATGATGTTCTATGTCTCTTTAGCTGCCAATTGGCAAAGTGTACACTAGCCAACAACTATCATGTCCCATTTCATTTTTTAAATATGGAAGCATGTATAAGAATTTAAATTTAAAAATAAATATTAGTCCCATGAATTTATCTTAATTAGTTGGGTTATTGCATTATGTACGTAGGAATTGGATATCGAACCCCGAGGTGGAATTTGTAGCCACTAGTAAAATTATTTAAAACAATTACCTAAAATTAATTAAGACAATTTTGACTAGCAATTTTTAACTACTCGATAAATAATCATAAAATCATTTTACTTTTTTCAATTTCTTTTTGTAACAAATTATGTTTAGATTTCACAGATAATAAACTTTTTATTTTAGAAAAAAATAGACGATAAGTTTAAAATTTTTAGAGTTAACTTTACCATCTAATTGATTGAAGCATGCTAGACAAAGGTAGATGATTTAAATTGCCTATTTTGTTTGATTGAGGTATGATCAATTCATCATGATACAAACAAGTAAAATCGTATATTGGACAAAATTGAACATCACAAAAATGCAATAGTTGTTTTGATTCTCTCCCCCTAGTTTTATAGAGTAAATTTTCAATTATGAAATTGATTTATATTTCATCTCTATACCCACTAATCCAATGTCACTTATAGTTAGCAACTCTATACCAATTGTCCTAATGTAACTATTTTTATATGACGTTAGGTTGAAAGGAGAAGTGTCGTGTGATCAATCACTTTAATAAATTATTTAGATCGATGTTTATTGCTGCAGTTTAGATTTTTCAATATGATTTTTTGTTGAAAGGAGAAATTGCGTTAGCAGTTTAGTAGATTTTTTTTATAATTTTGATTCGAGTTCGGAAGTTAGTGTCTAGTGGCGTTTCTACGGGTTGAGTTGGTGGTCTTTGGTGAATTTCAATTGATGTAGGGGTGGATTGTGGTGATGTTTGGTGTACTTTTCGATTGGTTAAAATGTTTTAATCACTTTGCCTTTCGTTGTATGATTCAACAATTCCTTATACTTCTTGTTTATGGAATTGTCCATTAATAAAATTTAGCCGATTCAAAAAAAAAAGTTTGGCATCAAAATATACAAGGGCGAGGTTGGAGTGGTGTAAATGGAAGAAAAACATTTTTGTGTGAAAAGAAGAATTATTCATGGGTTTTTTTTAGGTAATGTCTCTCATGCTAATGTGATTGACAAGTAGACATGAAATCACGATCACGATAATATGTAATATTCGTGTAAAGAAATTTATTTATCAGTTATTGAAGAAAGATTATGATAATGACGTATCTCTATCTTCTGACATTATTTTGAATAAGGTGACTTTATTGAATGTCTCTCTCTCTCTCTCTCTCTCTCTCTCTCTCTCTCTCTCTCTTGTAAATTAATAATAATAAGGGTCATAGGCACTAGTTAAAGAAGCAAAAGAGAAAAATTTTGTATTGGAAACAACATTTTTTGTGCTTTAAGAACATTGATTGCACAAATACCAAGACAAATTTTCTATATTTGGTTTCCTTAACTAGTGCCCCCGGGCACTAGTTAGCATTTTCCTAATAATAAACTCCATACAATGGACAATATATTCTAAGTTGGAACAATGAACTTTAATTCGTTGGTGTAAGTTAGAGACTGTGTAATTTTAGTTTTATTGATCATTGATGGGCGAGTCCTCTAAGCTGCTTTGGGTTTATTAATCGTTTTGTTTATGGAAAAAGGTTGTGTGATTTTGGATATGGTGGTTTTATTCAAGACCAAAATAGAGTACTATTATCAGATAAAAAAAAATGTAAACAAAAAAAATGAACGAAAACAAACATACAGCATCAAGTTAAAAGAGCGGAAGAAAAAGGAATAAAATATATTAATCAATAAGAAAACACAAGAAAAAATAGATATTGAAACTCTCTCAATTAAAACCCTAACTTGTATAAATTTTTTTTCTCAACAATTAACTAATGTGTGCTACATCAACATGTGTAGTAGCAAACTTTCAATTAACTACTAAAATCAACAAATGGACAAACCAATTAATGTTTTGAAAAATAAAATACTTCACCATGATGAGTGTTAAATTGTTGTTTTACACATAACCAACAACACTTACAACACATTTATAAGTATGACAACTAATGTTTTTTCAACCACATCAGATGATGTGCCCATCTATATCATTAGTGGATACAAATTACATCATTCATTAATTTGTTAGATAAGAGTCCTAAATAAATAATTTTTATTATAAAAAAAATACTAATTATTTTCTCATAAAACATTTATTTGAATTATTGAAGAAATGGGCCCAAAACAAAACAATAGCCCAATTTTAAATAATTTTCTAGTGTCTGTCTGCCCTAATTTCCCCATTTTTGTCTATTTTTTGTCCACGGCAGCTCAGACCAACAATAATCCCTCAATTCTTCCATCTCCGATCTGTTCATCACTCTACCGACCATTTTTCCGGCAACAACTCACCGGAAAGTGTAATTATCGAAAACACCGATCACTTTCCGGAAATTCATCGGAAGCTAGGGTTTCGAGATTCTCCGTTGCTGATTAGGGGAATCGAGTTACGCAAAACCGGTGCAAAATTCAGTTTCTTAATCATCGTTTCAAATCGATCGATCTCACTTTTTTCTCGCGATCTTCATCTCACGATCGCAAGTGTGAACTTCGGTGCTTATTTTGTTACTGAATTAGTAGTTTACAACTGAATTATATTAAATCTGATTCTATTTCTTCAACATTTTATCGTTCTCAGGTTTTTGATTGGCGTAGGGATGATTTTTTGCTTGATCTGTTGAAATTCCTGCAATGTCCGGTTTACTCAATGTATTCTTCTTATGCCCTGTAGAACAAGCAAGAAACTATTTTTAAGAGTTTATCTTATAGTTTTGAATTTTGGTTCATTTTCATTTTCATTGAATTGAATAATTTGTTTAATAATGCTGCATTTAAGTATATGGCATATACTAGGATTTATTTATGTGATTTTATCCTTAAATTTTAGTTTGATATTCGTGATTATATATTTTCATAACATTCTAATATTTATATTCAAATGCATTGCATGATAGCATTCTTTGATATTGACTTCTAATTAGAATGTTTTGGCAACATTTTGATTTTGATATAGCGGAAGCCAATTCAAATATTAGCTTATGTAGTGAGAGAAGAACATGAATGAAATATTGGTATATTATAATTGTTGCAAATAGTCTGAATAACATTAGTCGAACGGCTGTGGAAACTTCGTACCAGTATTATGGTAACAAAAAATAAACATTAGTCATCTACCCAGAGTTAATAAAAGTCTTAGGCAAGTCCTAATAAGTATAAAATACTAGGCAAATAGTCATTCCTAAATTTAAATTCTACAAGAGTCTATGATTGGTAGCGATTTTTAGGATTGTCCTGAAAATGACCTATTTTCAAGTAAAATTCCATTCCATGTTCTGTATATCATGCCTGAGGCCTATTGGATCTATCACTTAGAATGAATGCAACTTTTTTTAAGCTTTCCATCATTATATATTTTTCCAGATATTGATTTGTTTTTTAGGCCTTTCATTCACCATTGATTATAACAAAGTTCTGTTTGCAGTCTTCTCTGAACGGATCTGCTTCAAATCTTCCAGACGGTGCTGGGCGGTCTTTTACTACATCATTCTCTAGTCAGTCTGGTGCAGCCTCCCCAATTTATCAGCACACTGGTGGGATTATTTTGCTGGAGTTAATCCTTTTTATCCTCTCATTTATTTAGTTGCGTAATCGCTACCATTTTGCTCAGGTGGTATTCAGGGATTGCACAACATGCACGGGAGCTTTAACATTCCCAACATGCCCAGTACTCTTACATCAAGAAACTCAACAATAAATAGCATGCCAACTGGAGCGGTTCAGCAACCTGCGTCAAGCCTTTCTAGTGGAAGATTTACATCAAATAATCTACCTGCTGCTCTGTCACAGGTACGTGTGAATCCCTGTGTTTGAACATCTCGAGATTAATGGCTAAGCTATTGAGCATACTGAACTGTTTTGTCTTTCATTATCTTTCTACTGGCACACAGTTTAAAGTATTTCCATATGTCTATATATCATATTTGCAGCTATCTCATGGAAGCTCTCACGGACAATCAGGAGTCAACAGTAGAGGAGGTATAAGTGTTGTAGGAAATCCTGGATTTAGTAGTAGCTCAAATGGAGTTGCTGGTTCTATTCCTGGGATTCTTCCAACTTCTGCTGCAATTGGTAACCGTAGTGCTGTACCAGGATTGGGAGTATCCCCAATTTTGGGAAATGCAGGTCCGCGCATAACAAGTTCGATGGGAAACATGGTTGCTGGAGGGAACATTGGGAGGATGAGCTCTGGAGGATTGTCCATTCCTGGTCTTACTTCACGTCTCAATTTAAATGGAAACAGCGGATCTGTTGGTTTAGGCATGCAAGGACAAAATCGATTGATGAGTGGTGTGCTTCCACAAGGTATGTATTTTGGTAGCAACAAGTGCATTAAAGTGACCCGGAAGTAATATTTCTCATAAGACATATCCAAGTATATTGAGGCTGTCTTCATATGCTCAGTTGAGATCTCTTTTGAGTTAGAATCTAGTTATTAAAGTGATGTGAACTTTATATATTATTTTACATATAAAATTATATTTATCCAGGGAAGTATAGTACTATACTGCACTCTTTTTGTTCTTTCTAATTTGATTATTTCTTAGTATGTTCTTTGTTACATTAGATAACATGTTTGAGTGCCTAGATATACACCCATATATATATATATTAAATTTGAGTTTTCATTTTTGAATCTCATGAAGCTATGTTGTACTTCTTTCTCACAAAACCAGACCTCATTTTTGATTCAGGATCTCCTCAGGTAATTTCGATGCTAGGAAATTCTTATCCCAGTGCTGGAGGTCCACTTTCACAAAGCCATATGCAAGCAGTACATCACTTGAACTCTATGGGGATGTTGAATGATATAAATTCCAGTGACAGTTCACCCTTTGACCCCAATGACTTCCCTCAACTATCAAGTCGTCCTAGTTCTGCTGGGGGCCCTCAAGGACAGTTGGGTGTGTGATGGAAAATGTTGTTTAGCTTAATATATTGTTCACCATCTACAATAAAGAATAATGTAATCTATAAATTTCAGGCTCTTTACGAAAACAGGGTCTTAGTCCTATTGTACAACAAAACCAAGAGTTTAGCATTCAAAATGAAGACTTCCCAGCTTTACCAGGATACAAAGGTACTGTTCAAAAATTGAGTGATCTTTGTGTGCTAATTGGTTACACATTTCTTGTTAGGAATTTTTGCACCTCAGTTGTGTTATTTATTTTCTTGTTTTGGGGGTTGTAGATTTTAGCACAAAATTTATACCCTCTTCCTGGGCTTATATATGTTTTTTAGCTTCATCAATTTTTTCTTCTTGCGATTCCTGATACTGCAGAATGCATCAGTGTTTTGTCTCCATCTTTTTTTGTATTTTTGACAGGAATTATTATAGCTCTATTAGTGTTTTGTACTCCATCCATTTCCAAATGCGTGTCACCTTAACAAAAAAAATGTTTAAAAATGAATGTCATTTTCACCTTTTAATGTAAAATTTTGTAACTGTGCCCTCTAATTATTACTATAGACACTATTCCCACAGCATTATATTTCATTTGCATTTATGGTGATGGGAAACACACCAATAATTAATAGTTTTAGTTTAGTGAAAGGGTTAGTTTAGTAAAAATGTCATGTCTTTTGACAACATAATTACATTTCTTAATCTGTGTGCTTAAACGACAGTATATTGAAACGGAGGGAGTATATATCTGTGTGACCTGTCATACATTTAGCAAGGATGCTGTAATGGTTCCTATTCTAGAAGAGTGAAAGCTTTATTACTTTTGCACTGTTGAATATTTGATGGCTTGTTGGGAATAACATCTCAGTAGTTTGTATCTGATGACATTTTAATTATTTTTGTTCAACTTCGTTCGCAGAACGGAGATATCTAATTTACAGAGGTTAGTCAATTGGCTTTGGCATTTGTTTTTTATGATAATATTTGTACACAGGTGGTAATGGAGATTTTACTATGGATATGCACCAGAAAGAGCAACTTCATGACAATGCTATGTCAATGATGCAGTCACAGCATTTCTCAGTGAGTTTCATACAGTAAAAGATTAACATATATTTTCTGTGTTCTTATCTTTGTTTATGATATTATTGAATCAATCAAAATCTGTTCTCACACTTATCTGTATTCTTTCTGCAGATGGGGAGGTCAACCGGTTTCAATTTGGGAGGATCTTATTCATCACACCGTGCTCAGCAGCAACAGCAGCATGCTCCATCTGTCAGTAACAGTGGTGTCTCTTTTTCATCTGTGAACAATCAAGATCTTCATCTGCATGGGTCGGATATTTTTCCGTCTTCAAACTCTACGTATCATTCACAGGTACACGGCTTTCCTAATGTAAATGAAACAATGCACTTGCTTTTGTGTGAGAATACATCTCTATTTTTTAAACTGTGATACAAGGTTTCAATTGAACTGAAATTCCATATTCTAATCAAAGCATGTCTCTGACGTTCTTACTATTTCTTGTTTTTGGTTTAGACCAGCGGACCTCCCGGGATTGGATTAAGGCCGCTAAATTCTCCAAATACTGTTTCTGGTTCGGGTTCATATGACCAGCTCATCCAGCAGTATCAACAACACCAGAACCAGTCCCAATTTCGCCTTCAGCAAATGTCAGCTGTAAATCAGTCCTTTAGGGATCATGGCATGAAGTCTATGCAAACTGCACAATCTGCTCCTGATCCATTTGGTTTGCTTGGCTTGTTAAGTGTAATCAGGATGAGTGATCCTGATCTGACATCTCTTGCTCTTGGAATCGATCTTACAACACTTGGGTTGAATTTAAATTCTTCAGAAAATCTTCACAAGACTTTTGGGTCTCCTTGGTCTGAGGAACCAGCTAAAGGTGATCCAGAGTTTAGTGTGCTTCAATGTTATTATGCTAAACCACCTCCTGCCCTACACGTGAGACGTTCTTTCTTTTGCTTTATATAATAATATATTTTCACCGTCCTTACATTGTCCTCATTTTCTTATTTTTACTTTCGCTAATTCTTTTATGTGATGCAGCAAGGATATTTTTCAAAGTTTACTTTGGAAACGTTGTTTTATATATTTTACAGGTGCCTTTTGAAATCAATCCTATTCACTTTCCCTATGCTTCCATGTTGTTATAATAACAGTAGTAATTAAAATTTTATCTTTTATTGCAGTATGCCCAAAGATGAAGCACAACTATATGCAGCAAATGAACTGTATGCATTCTATCACATATGCCCTTTTGTTGTGTTATTGTGTTATTTTTGTGTGATTTAGCCTTGTTTCCAAATTTTTCTTGGATAACTATGTTCATGGATTCTTGGCAAGAGTTTTTAATTTGAAAATAAGTAGCTGTGAGTGGTTTTTTTGAGTTGCTATATGGTTAACATATAGCACATCAACCACTCTGAAAATTCTTATCCATTCATCCACATGGTTATTCTTTAATTTGAAATTGTCAGTTTTTTTTTTTAATTTTTTTTTTATAAAAAATTTTACCAACAAGATACTGTTGTTGCTCTCAGTTACGAACGAAAGTGGTTTTATCACAAAGAGCATCGCATGTGGTACATAAGAGCTCCCAACACGGAGCCGCTTGTCAAAACAAACACATACGAGAGAGGATCTTATCTTTGTTTTGATCCAAGCACTTTTGAAACAGTCCGGAGGGTGAGTTTCTGTAAACATACCACTCTTGCTGCTCTGTATCTTTTTGTGTGCAGTGTAATTGTCCTATTTAAGCTTCTAATGGACATGCTTCTTGCAGGATAATTTTGTTCTTCTTTACGATAATGTGGAAAAGAGACCGTCTTTGCCACAACATTGACGAGTGGACAAAAAACCTTCAGTGTAAAGCTTTTTATGTATGAATATAATTGTTATTATGGAAGCCATTTTATTTAAGTATTAGTGTAACTTCAATATGTTGCTTCTCTTAGATTTTATTAAATCTCGATTCACCAAGAGCTGTTATCTAATGGCCCAAATATGAATTGTAGTTATTAGAGTAGACGCCAGGTTAACCTAACCTAGCTGTTCCATTCTGTCAAATGCACCATATATATATCCGAATAGATTGTATGCAGTGTCCGGCAGTTGCCCTTTACTACATAAATAAAGTTATGTTACTATGTTTTGGAGAGGAGTATGGTCCCCAAGTAGGGCAATAAAATGGAGTAGCTTGATTTTGTCGCTTTGATAATCATAATACAGAGACAGTGAAAATGAAATCATTACACTGGTGCTAGCTTAATTAGAAGCTGCATATCACCACAAGACTATGGAACATCCGATTCACCAATTCTTGTAGGACATGATTTCGAATGTAGTCATTCAATATTCATATTAGCTAGCATGCCTTTGAAGTCAGTTTTGTGGAACATAAACGCATAACAATGACATGAGTAGTAATTAAAGCTTGAACGGTTGCTTCAGCAAACAACTTAATCTTTTGCTGTAAAAGCTCGGGGGAATCTATTGTTTTGTTGATTTTTTAGATTCTAATAGCTGCCAAAATGAACTCCACAGTCTATGTCTCCCAAGTAATAATGGAAATTTACTCCGGATCATGATGAATATGGTCTGTAAATTTTATTTTAAGATAACACCGACGCCATGCGCCTTCATGAACCGGCAGTTCAGTTGTAAATTTCCCTAAACATTATCTGCTTTCATTGGCCACAAATGTCAATAGACAATGTGGAGTATATGAATTTACCAGGTGGCTGAATACAATCTTAAACACCAAGGATTTACAAAAGATTTTTTGTACATTTTATCCACAAGAGAGCTCTGAAACAAAACACAAGTAGCAACTAATATGAGTAGAATATCATCTAGATATGCCAACTCCAGATGGGATTAAATGGGACTATTTACTATTATGATTTGGTTAGTACATTGTTTACATTTAGTCTTTTCTTGAGAGATATACATTTGAAGTTCCACATTATTTGGATATAGTTCCATCGAGCAAGGTCTTTAAATTGAAGAAGCAAAAAAATAAAATAAATAGAAACAAAAAAGTTAGTATATAACTCACCTAAATAGCATACATTTTCTTAAAATCATTATTCATCAGCTCAGAATCTGAATAAGCAGTCACTGAAAAAGATTTTGACTTGCTTTCCATTGAAGATTTCCTTATATTCCTCAAATTTTTGGCCTCAATTCGATGCTTAATAACCCAATAACACATAGTTCCCAAAGTTGTAGCCATTATAGTTGTCCCTATAATGGTAACACCAATTGCTAACCACTTTTCTTCCTTTCCAACCACAACAAATGACAATGCCAAAAATGCTACAGAAACAAGTACACAAGCTAACCACATTAGCTTATTAATAATAGCTGCCATTTGTTTCTTTGCTTTGCTTTCTATAACGACGACCGAAGTTTGAACAACCACAACAGCCAGAGAAATGAAGAGTGCAATAGAATCAAACACAAAGAAAATTATAAATGGTGCTTGTGGAGCTATATTTGCTTCACCAAGTGTCATCCCTTCTGGAATATTGTTTGGATCATCAACAAATTGACCAGGGACAGTGAAAATCGCTGCAAATGCAACTGTTGCTATTAGTACTGCTACAACGGTTGTTGAGTTTATTGCATTGTTTAGTCCTTCTGTATTCATCTTGTTGATACGTTTTGCGATTCCTTGAACACGTTTCCGCGTTTGGCGCGTGTGTTCTAATTGGTAATGTACCTCGTGTTTTATGTCGCTTACGGTTTGTTTTAACTCGCGAGCTGTTGTTGTTCCTTGTGGTTTTATGGATTTGGCACTTTGAACACCATGTTCTAATAGAATGGCTTTAATATCTTGGTTCCCTATTTTCTCAGCAGTGTCTACTGCTGTTTCACCTGATCTGTTAACAGCACTTATATTTGTTTCTTGCTGTCCTAGAAGCATTTTTACAATCTGCACAATCAAATTCAGATAGTCTTTAGGAAACAAAGCGTTGCCAATAACTTTCCCTATCCGTTGTCAATGACAGATTTCAAAATTTGAAGTTTTGGAGGCAATAAAATCAAGTCGAACTGTTTTTATATAAGTGAATAGCTTATTTCATAAGCTATTATGGAAAGCTTACGAAAATAAGCTGAAAATGCTTATGGACATGGCAAAGCTGTTTACATAAACTCTCAAAAAGTTTCACAAGTGCTTATGCTAGTAGAAATTTCAAATAAGTCAATCCAAACACGTTCGTTGTAACTAATATCTATGGAATTTTAGCTAGCATAATATAATTTACCTGTGCCCTGCCTTTTCTGGTTGCTATATGCAATGCAGTGTTTCCCTTATTATCAACCATGTTTATTGTTGAAGGATCTCCTTTTATCAATGCCTCCACTACCTCAAGATTTTGTCCCTTCACTGCCATGTGAAGTGCTGTTTGGCCCTTCTTATCAGTCCTTATTGCAACTCCAGGCTCTTTCTCAACAAGTGCTTTCACAACTTCCAAATGTCCATTTCTTGCAGCAGAATGAAGTGCTGTTTTCCCATTACTTTTAGCAATGGTTGCTAAACTACTTCCTGCTTCCAATAGGAATTTTACTATTTCAATATGTCCTTGGGTTGCAGCTGTGTGTAATGCTGTTGTGTTTGATGGATCCACTGTCATTGACAAATCAGGATGAACCTCCATAAGGATCTTCAATATATCTGCAACAAGGCAAATATAAATATTGAGTTTCCCTTTAAAAATGAGTAAATAGGCATTTTAGTTCATGGAATTATAATTTAGCCCTTTAAACTAAAGAACATCAATCAATTTAGTCTCTTTATCAAAATGTTTATTTGATGAACATGTTGAGTATGACTCATACGCACCAGGAAGAGACTGGGGGCGGCCCAGGAGCTGAAATATTTGTTGTAAATACCGCTTGTAACACTGAAACCCTAATTCGTTTATTCATTTAATAGAAACGTGTTGTAGCGAATTCTACAGTCGGAGAGGTACCCACCACCCGAGGAACTCAATTATCAAACTTCTTGTGTGTTCATCGTTTGCCTTATTCGTTATTTCCTTTTGTTACTAGTTATTCCAACAAAACATCAATCAAAGCCACCAAAATACCTAAATATTGACTTGAGTAGTCCTTGACAGTATGAAAACCAATGTTGTCAAATAGCGGCTATCACAATACTATAATGCTATAGCGTAGTGGTATTTGAACAAATTATTACTGTTCCGTGATATGCCATGTATTAAAAATTGTTGTCATATACCGGGTAGCATAACAAAATTTGAACAAACTACTATTTTCCATGATCTGCGATTGACAACACTGATAAAGACACGCATAGGCCTTTTAAATTAAGGGACTAAATTGATGAACCCTTACAATTTCAAGTACTACAAATTCTAAAAGGCCTATTTACTCATTTAAAAATCTTATGAAACAATCAAATAAACAACAAAGATGATTAAAAATACCTACCTATATCCCCTTGTTTAGCAGCAATGTGAAATGCATCAAAACCATTTCTTGCTTTAATTCCAGCATCAGCAAGATCATAATATTGAATCATTTCTCTAACAACATCAATATAACCATACTCAGCAGCAACATAAAGAGCTGTTTCTCCATCTTGATTCTGCCTAGCCAATAATTCAAGCAATTCATCTTCTTCAGCAGAATTAAGGGTATCCCTTACAACATCTAAATTCCCTGCTCTTGCTGCAGAATGCAAAGGTGTATCATCCCTTTTTCCTGTCAATTGTTTTGTCATCTTTTTTCTTGAGGTGCTCACAATCATAGCTTGTGGTTGCACCATTGATGATGTTGCATTATTAGATTCACCCATCTTCAAATTTCCTATCTTTTGATGCTAATTACTACATCAAAATCATTGTGGAATCTGATCAAAACATAAAAGAGACAAAAAATCAAAACAACCCATGAAACAGAATTTGGAAAAAGACAAAAAAAGAAAAGAAAAAGGGATTCATTGTATTGGTCGAATGATCATTATGGAAGAGAAAAAGAAAATGGGTAAGAATGGAAAATGAAAAGAAACGAACTTGAAAATGAATTAAACCTTGGGTTGAAGAAAGAATCTCCTCAACCCTTTTGTGTTTAGCTTCTTTCTACCACCGTGAAAAATAGAAAGAACAAAGATTTTTGATTTTTAAGGAAACAACATTTGCAAAGGTGGTGGTGAATCTTGTGATGGTGTCGGAAATAATTCGGAAAAAAATATGTTTGAGAGAGAGAGAGAGAGAAGAAATGACAAGAAACTGAAATAACAGAATCACGCACGCAGAGCACAATTGGATTTTGTTTTTTCTTTCTATTGGCGCGAGATGGTGACTTGCATTTAGCCAATTGCATCTACACCGTTTGATGTTGATCGTAGGGTCCAAATGACAAGCTTTGTTTAACACTCCACATGTTTTAAAATGGGTGTCCTTAACAAGTGTCCATATGGCACCAAAATCCTCTTTATAAATACGAGATAATTGCACGGTTCGATCTTTGATTTGAAGATCAACGGTTAATGGGAGCCCTTTTTAACCAACTTAATAACAACTGAAGAGTCTACTTTAATATGAAGATATTGATAATAATAAATAAATTTCTATCGAATTTTAGGTTAAAGTTCATACTTTAAAACTCGTTAAAAATATGTATATAAGTACCTAAATTACAACGAAATCCTAATTTTTCACATATAAATAACTGCTATATATTATAGCATTTTTTGTGCATAGATGTGTTTTTTGATCAAGTAATCAAATAGAGTTTCACATTTTTATTCATTGATGTATCTAATATTAGTATTAGGGTCAATATAAATGAAGCTTAAAATACAGCTAGTTTAGGCGCAAGACAATTCTCAGACGATATGAATTGAATTTCATCTCCTTCTTATATATCATTTAGAGGTTCACCTTCTTCAACGACCTACTGGCACTTACTTTTTGAACGAACTAACCGAGGATACTTTCGATCAACTATGATGTGAGGTAAGGACGATTCGTTATTGCTTTCCGGTTGGTTCAAAGACAATGTTGACATTATTTGTTTGCTCATAAAAAAGTCGATAAATTTGATTTCTTATTTTCTTTTTTGATTTGGAGCTTTTTTCTCATCTCCTTATTTAAATGCAAAATTCTTACCAAATTATCAATTAACTAATATACTTCTATTATACATAAGTGATAAATGATAATTTTGGGTGGAATAATAACTTTATACTTTATTTATTTTTCGGTTGAATTCTTAATTTTTATAACTCTTTCTTGAATACGAGAAAGTTAATAAAAGAAAGAAAAAAGTAAATAATAAAAAAAATATAAAACTTAAAATAAACAAGACAAATAAAAACTTAATTGAAGTTATACTAATATATCGAGAATCATAATGGACAAAAGGCTATGATATGAGATCACACCACACAAACTGAAGAGACAATTGTATTATAAAAAGAAAAGTGAAGAGACAAAAGTTTGAATTTCATCATAACATCCAACCTAACATTTTAATTTGTATAAAATTACAATATAAAACCTTTTTGTGCATGTATCATCCAATCAATTTCATGATGTCATATGTTTAGGTCAATTTCTAAAAAAAATTCTAAAAATATCTATTTAACATGTTTTGAATGGATATATAGGTAAAAATGATTGTAAATAAAATCCAAGTTAGATTGGTTTGGTGGTGAATTATTATTAGAACCTTGTAATGTGTCCCTTTCACTGTCTTTGTAAGAATCTTTCTATCTTAGCTAGTAACAGTTCTAACCGGTTGTCGTTAGAACTTTAATGATGAACACAAACCCAACTTAGCAGGTTGAACAATTATTTGACATTAAATCCGTATATGGTGTTGGAAATTTAATGCATATATTTCTATATGCACATGTTCACCTATGTGGTGGTAGGGTTCATCACATGATTTTTAGACACGCGAATGTTCATAACATAAAAGCCACTTTATTTATCAACCACATATACACATAAGAGTATATATATAATCACTTCTCATCTCTATAGTTCTCAACTGATTTGCTGCTTTTAAATTCATACAATTGCATTTTGGACTTGGATGAAAATACCAAAACAATTGAGATAATAAATTTTTCTTTTTACTTTATATGTAATGAGAAGCTAAAATGTGGACTTGTAAAATGTGTGTACATACATATGAGAAACAATTGATGACAAAAAAAATGTGAAATTTTTGTATTGATACATACATACTCCCTCCGTTACAATATATATATAAGCAAAAATCCACTTTTTAGATTCATTGTATAATTAATGTATCTGGACAATTTATTGTCCATATACATTAATTATAAAATAAACCTATAAAGTGCATTTTTGTTTATATATTGTAAAAACAATTTTTTCTGAAATAATGTCTTTGCATGCTTAGTGACCTAGACAATGTTTTGGTCCTGAAATGAAAGGTGTGAGTTTAACCCCTTTTGTATATTAAATTTGATTTTATTTGTAAAAAACAAAACAAAATATATATGTAAAATTACACACAAGAGTCAACCCGCAACCTTCAATTGCACAATTATCCGTTAGGCTACCTTTCCAATTTATCATTTTTTCTCTCAAACAAATATATATAACTTAAACATGCAATTTTATAAAATACTGAGAATATTTCAATAATTAATTTCCTATTTTTTGGGTGGACCATGGCTCATCTTAGTCCACCTTTAGTTCCACCATAAAGTATATGAGGTAACAAAGATCCATTTCTCAAACTATGAAAAAATATAAACCACTAGCATTTTATCTATACAAAAATAGAAATCATTTTGATTTCTTGTTAAAGCAAATGGAAAAAAACTCCATTGTTATGATTTAGTTGCATAAAAAATGTCAAAAATTGGAAAACTCTATTATTAAGATGGTGTACATAATGTCAAAAAAATGTCTGCAAATACTATATATATATCATGAATATATATTTTATACACTAAACTAATATACTGTCAATATACTTAAAATACTGACTATGCTAATTGCTCTGGTCAAGTCATTAATGATGCTAAGTCCACAATTTTTTCTCGTGGTATTTCTTATACTAGACTCTCTCATCTGGTCAACTTGTTAGTGACATCATAACCAATCAACATTGGACTATTCCTTCTTTTCTAGATGATTTGTATCCTAATCTCAAAAATCTTGTCCAAACTGTCTTTCTGATGAAGGAACCTGACACTGACCAGTTATGTTGGAAACATGAGACATCCGGTGATCTGTCTTTGAAATCTGCCTATGAGTTCAAGAGAAGGGGCTATAGCACTAAGCATTGGGCCAAAACTATTTGGTGTAAAGATGTTCTTCCTTCTAAATCTCTTCTTGCGTGGAGGTTGATGCATGGAAAGATTCTTAAGATGTCACATAATTCTTCCCAAAGGTGACCAACCGCGAATTGGTTCGCGCGTACCAATTCGTGGTACTTTTGCGAATTGGTTCGTCATAATTCTTTCCGAATTCTTTAAAACCTAAGTACCGGCGAACCACCCCAACAATCAAATAAGAACAAAATATAAAATATTGAGACTGATTTAGACTTAGTTATGAATACGGTGGTTACAAGTATAACATCACTTGTCCACTAGTACAATGTATTTTGTACAATGTATATTGGATTTGAGTTGTATATTGGAACATCTAACAAATTGTTTATTTCTAATTTTGATTACCTCTCAATGTTAGTTACACTTTTTGATGCGTGATTTGTTTTTCCTCTATGATACACGAAACACATGTACTATCAGCATACACTCAACTTTTATTTGATAGAAATTTGATTCTCAATTTTATGATTAATATAAACTTTAGATTAATAATATTAATTAACATAAATTTAATACTAATTAATATTTTCATCAAATATTTTATTTAATTTTTTATTAACAACGTACCGATTAGCGTACCGACTATATATACCCCCCACGTACCGAATTCATTAAAGGTAGCGTACTGTGTACCGAAACTGAAAGAGGTCGTAATCTCCCCTCTATGTGTTCTTTATGTTGTTCTTGCTCCGAGTCTTCATTTCATCTCTTTTTCGAATGTAAGTTTGCCTTTGATATTTGGTGTTGGCTAGCATCTTGTTTGAATCTCACCTTGCACTTTCAATCTCCTGATGTTATTTGGAAAGCTTTGTGAGAGAGCCTGGACTCCGCAATGTAAAGTCACCATAAAAGCCTCTATCATTAATACTTTGAATGCTATCTGGTATGTTAGAAAAAATCTAGATTTAATAGTAAAAACACTAATTGGAAGAGTGTAGTGTCTTGGATCATTTCAAACTCTTCTCTGGCTGGAAACAAAACTAGTTGCTATTCATTCTCTTCTATCAGTGATTTCATCCTTCTGAAGAAGCTTAATGTGATTATCCATCCTCCTAAGGCCCCAATTATTAAAGAAGTCATTTGGCAGCCTCCCCCTTTAGATTGGGTGAAGTGCAATACTGATGGTGCTTGTGTTGGTAATGCATCTTCTTGTGGTAGTATTTTTCGTAACAACAATGCTGATTTTGTGTGCTTTTGCTGAAAATATTAGTTTAACCTCAGCATTCATGGCTGAATTGTGTGGTGCTATGAGAGCTATTGAGATAGTTGCTCATAATAATTAGACAAATTTTTGGTTGGAAACTGACTCTTCACTAGTTGTCCTAGCTTTTAAATCTCTTGACTTGGTGCCTTGGTCTCTTAGAAATCGCTGGTTGAATTGCCCCATTCTTACTAGAAACATGTATTTTGTAGTGTCTCACATTTATAGGGAAGGCAACAAATGTGTTGATGGTCTTGCAAACATTGGTCTCTCCCTGCATAGGTTTTTTTGTTGGTTTGAGATTCCTCCAAATATTAGGGAATTTTTTGTTGATAATAGGCTCGGTAAACCAAATTTTAGGTTTGTTAATGTGTAGGGAGGTTTTGATATAGTCCTTCTCTTTTTATTGTATATATCTCCCATATATCTATCTTTATATATGTCTTTGGGGAGGTATCACTTTGCTACCCTCTTCTGGATAAAAAAATATATACTTAAACCACACTACACAAGACTTTATTTTATGTAGTAAGTTTTTTTTTTTTTTGACATAAACACATTTAACACATTTCATTATTTAAATAAGTTTCAATACAACGAGGGACCAAATCAAAGACACGACGACGAGACATAGAAAAAGCCGCTCTAGCTAGATAGTGAGCAACTTTGTTCACTTGTCGTCTAACATACTTAACCTCAAAGTAATTATGCAATCTAAGTAATGACTTAATATGAGAAATTAATAAACTAAACTCCGAAACACCGGTTTGTCTAGATGATATAGCATCCACCACAAGTTTGGAATCACTTTAAAAAATGACATAGGAAAGGCCACTTTGTATCACTTCTTCCATTGCTTCCACTAGAGCTATAGCCTCTCCTTCCAAGACACTTAAAGTGGTAGGCACAATATTGGATCCTGCAAGTTGGAAACTTCCATGAGAATCACGCAGCACCAACCCCCATCCCGTCGAGCCCGCCAAGTTGTAAAAGCTTGCGTCAACGTTGCATTTGAGGTATCCATGAGGGGGCTGCTGCCATAGTACTGCAGAAGTAGCAGCTGTAACATCATGAACAGGCTGCTGTTGGTCTTGTAACAGGCCGTGTATTGCAGCCCAGGCGTGCCAATGTCTCGCTGCTTGAAGGCCAAGTTGCTGTGCATGAGTACAAGTATCATTCCACACTTTATTATTGCGATTTTGCCATGTAAACCACAAGAGGACAGCAACTTTACCCGCCACCAAATTTGATTCATGCCCGCATATGTCAAAAATTAAATCTCTAACATTAGTAAAAATATGTAACCGTGATTGTGAAGGTGTGAAAAACACAAGAAGGGGGGGGGGGGGGGGTTGAATTGTGTTTTTGGTAATTTAAAATTTCTTCTAAGTTACAGAGAACTTATTAGAGTTTGCAGCGGTTAGAAAACAAAACACAATCAAGAATAACTTTGAAGGTAGAGAGAAGGAGAGACAGATAGAGACAGAGATTTTTATACTGGTTCCCCTCACAAACCGAAAGTACGTCCAGTCCTCTTGTACTTTCAAGAGAGTTCACTATAATCACCAAAGATTACAATTGCTCAAGCACACAGGCAAGAGACTTCCAATGCTCAAGTATACAAACAAGAGACTTCCTAACGCTCAAGCACGCAGGCAAGAGACTTCAATACACAAGTTTAGAAAAACAGAGTCTGAACAATTGATATGAAGATCAATGTTCAGTTACAAATTAAATACAACTTTTGATACAAGACTTAACTTAGAATCTTAATACAAAATTCTAAGGTTCAACTAATGAATTAACAGAAGCTGAAACTGGAGTCTTGGATTTTGAATATGAGTTCAAGTTGTATTTGCAGTTTTGTGCTTTAGGATGAATTTGGCAGAGTAACAGCTCTTTTTAAATTGTTCAAGTGTCGTATCCCAAAGCTTCAAACTCGCTCCAATTTATAGATGAAGGTGGAGCGTGTTTGATTTGAATTTGATGCGGTGAGATTGCGCCAGCTGTAGATAGTACCTTTGATATCCAAAACAGGTAACCTTGTATGTGATCAATCTTGGAGAGAAAGTTTTATCCAAATCAGGTAAAGAGTTCGTACAATAGTACAAACGTCACTATTCTGTGGATAAGATTGATTCCATCAGCTTTTGGAATGTCAGAGTATAATCATTGATGCATAGAATGTTCTTCTGACAAAAACGGCTCTCACTGCTCTTTATCAGAGTCTGATATGCATCTTCTGATGAATAAAAAATTGCATCCTCTGATGAACCAAATATGCATCTTCTGATGTCTTCAAGTTCTGATCAGAGTTTGCTTTGCCATATCAGAGCTTCCAATGTGCTTTAAATGAATATAAAAATTAACTTGAATATCTGCACACTTGGATTAAATAATTAGTATACCCTATTGTATATTAATACTTTTGTTATCATCAAAACTTAATTGGATCATGTCAGAACCTCTTTTGTTCCAACAATCTCCCCCTTTTTGATTGATGACAAACCAAGTATTAATTTACAATGGTTGTTGATAAAATTTATCAAGCATCTCTTAGGTTGATGAGTTTTGCAAGCTCCCCCTAAGTTCAGCAATGATTAATTAAATCAGTTTAAAAATATTCATTTGAATTTTGAACTTAAACTAATACACTAGACTTTCAGAGGCTAGGTTTGCAGGCTCTCCCCATAAGTCTGATACCTATGAAAGAAAAGTGCAATTTTCTTTTATACGTACCATGTATCAGAAGTTCAAATTTCAACTGATATTTTCCTCAAAATTATATTGTATATAGACAATAACGCGAAAAATAAAAATTTGGAATTTGGTTTCAGTTTAGCATCTCATAAATTAATAACAGCTCTTACTCCCCCTTTTGTCATTAAACAAAAAGATAAAACTGACAAGAAATAAATGACAATTTTGAAAAAAATGGTCAAAAGTAGAGTTTCAATGCAGTCAAGGTGGTTACAACTACTCCAATTAAATGGCTTGTCGTAAGAACCAAGAACTTGTCCATTTTGAAACTACTATATAAGGACCATGAACTTTGTCATTTCACTCAACACTTCCATTTCATTGTGAAAAATCAACAATGGAGAAGGATAGAAAAGTGATCAAAAGTAAGAGAGTGCAGGAGAAGAAGAAGAAGAAAGTGAAGATTCAACATGACTCAGAGTCTAAGAAGAAACTTCAGAAGATGAGGGCATCAACTTCTGCTCCTGTCAGAGTCAAATATCAAACGAGATCCAAGGCTAAACAACAAGAGTCCTTATCTGAGTCAGAATCTGAATGGGATTCTGATTGGAAGGAATTCTTGAGTACATATGTCCCTCCCAAGGAAGAATACTTCTCTTCATAATCAATGAGATCACTTTTCATTGATTTCCCAATAAGGAAGTGAAGAGAATGTCGTGAACTCTTCCATTTCCCTTAGATTCAAATAAGCTAGATTTAGGACTAGCTGTTTTATGTAGGATCCAAGTGAAAAGTTGGATAGAAACTTATGTAATCAACAATTTTCAATTGAATAAACTCATTATTTAGCTTTGAAATCTTTGTGTTGATTTTTGTCTCAAAATTATTTATGAAAGCATAAAAGAAATAGACAACAAATAATAAACATAGAAATAAATAATGAACACAGAAGATAATTGAATAAGCAATAGAGTACTTAAAAGAAAATATTCAACAAGTTACAAATCAGATATCAGAACATGATAAACATTAAACAAATAATCAGAACATGTGCTTAGAATCCTAGGGGTTAAGGTTGATCAGGTTGCTGAGGCAATCTTGCATTGATGCTCTGAAGAGTAGTCATAATAGCAGCCAACATGGAGGAATGCTCATCAAGTCTTCTCTGAAAATTTTCCTGATTTTCCAATACATGCTGAGCATACTCTGGTGCATTTCTAGCCAGTTGCTCAAGCCTTGCTTGTTCAGCAGCTCTTCTAGCTTCCTCTGCTAGCCTAGCTTGCTCAGCAACTTGCCTTTCCCTTTCTATACGCTCATCTTCCAACCTTTTTCTCTCCCTTTCCTCAGCTTCCAATCTCTCCCTTTCACGCCTCTCTTCCTCTTCCTTCCTTGCTAACTCATTTCTCAAATTCAGGTCTGTAGTGTAAGCCTTCCTGACAGAGCGAAGCATGAGAACCAGATTTTGTTCCATTAGGTCACACTCTTTGTCAATGTGCGCTGTGTCAATGGACCTGTGTGGAATGGCACTGGACATTCTCCTAAGATTCTTGTCAACGGCTTTTAGCAAATTAGTAATGTCATCCTGAGTTTGGTCAAGAGGTTCATTGGCTATTCTTGAGGGTAGGTGAGGTGGGAAGAATATGCAATCCATAGAGAGATCCTGCAAAAGGTGTTGGAGATGTTGTGATTGGTTAGGAGGGGTTCTTTGTAGGATTTCAAGATTCAGAGTCTCATTGATTTGTTGAACATGGTGTTTGATAGGTGTAGGTAAATCATATGAGTTGTCCGTAGCCACATGATGTGGGGATTGCTCATGTACATGTTCATCAGAATGAAAAGTATCAGAGACTTGCTCTTGGTCATGTTCTGGTGATTTTTGGTTGTTATGGCCTGATGTAGTATGTTCTGGTGGAGATTCATTTTCTGGTTGATCATTTTCTGGTTCAGGTTCATTTTCTGGCTGTGGATTATGTTCTGGTTGAGCAACTTCTGGTTGTGGGTCATTTTCTGGTTCAGTGTTTTCTTGAGTGTTCACAGGTTGAACATTCTCAGAAATGGGTAGGGTTTTTGTGATAGAATTATCAGGGGGTGGTGAAGGTGTTTTATCAGAATCTTCATCCAAAGTTTGAATGATTGGAGCAGTACTTGTTGAAGCTTGTGCTGCATCATTGTGTATAAGATTAGTTTGGGATTCTGATGGGTTATGTAGGATGAGGTTAAACTGCTCTGATATTGGTTGATTCTCAGAAAGATTATTGTCTTTCTCAGAATGAACTCCTTTTAAAAACTTATCAAAAGCATGTTTAACTCTTATTTCAGAAGGAAATTGAAGCCTTTTGAAATAATCCCTAATTCCTTTGCCGTCTCCAAGAAAAGTAGAAAACTTACCAGTTTCATTTCCATACAAAGTCTGTTTTGCCAGCAGATTATGAGGATCATTCCTTTTGGGAAGCTTCTCATGCATCTTATCAAATACAGATTCTTCAATGCCACACTCATAACCATCCTTCAGAGCCTCTTGCTTCTTATTGAACTCTTCAACCTTTGCCAAAGCTGCCTGCATCACAGCTTCTTCCTTCTCTTCTTCTGTGAGATCCAACAACAGCTTCTTGACCTTTGGTTTCCTTGATGTTCTTGGAGCTGTTGTCTTTGGAGCCTTAGCAGCTTTCTTTCCAGCAGGACTTTTGGCAGCCTTTCTCTTGACTGGTGCTAGTTTAAGAGGCTGTTCCAAAAGCCTTGATTGTCGAACTGTAAGCCTTGTAGGTTCTCCATCTCCTATATCAGCACCTAGCTTTTTCATGAAATCTGCATGTGCTTCTATTACTCTCTTTGCTTCACTATCTCTGACGTGTACAAGCCAACTTTCACCAATGCCTTTCTCAGAATTTCTGAGTAACACAGGATGTGTTGGATGAACTATCTCATTATTCTTCACCAGCCTTAAATACCTTAGTGTAGTACTGTTCACAATCTTGGAACCAAGCAGAAAGGTACTTAAGCCAGGAAGATATGGAGTAACAGCATCCAACAAACCACACTGTGCAAACATGTGGCTCAGTAGTCTTGAGTGTCTAACAATAGCTTTGCTAGAGACAATAGATATGCACAAGTTATCAAAAATAAGCCTTCCAATATCAACAATATTTCCTTTAGCAACATTGTATGTAAACAGCTTATGAACACTTGATATTTGATCAGTGCCTCCCAATTTGGGCAGAACACTATCAATCAGGATCCTGTAGATTATCTTACAATTGTTTGTCCATTCAAACTTATCCTTAGGGTCGGTCTTAGGTTTGAACAGATATTCCTCCACATCAGGACCTACTTCATCAGACTGTCTGATTATCACACCATCACGCTTGAACTTCAGAGCCTCAAGAATGTGGCAGAGTCTGATGGAGATTCTGAATCCAGCCACGAAGGATTCAATCTCAGTAGAGTAAAACGATCTCAAACCCATTTCTTCTGGGGTTCTCTCTTTCCATTCAGGGTGTTTTTCCATCTTTTCCCTGACTTTCTTGTCATAAACATCTCTTGTAATGACTGAAGCTTTCATCCAAAATTCCTTTACCAATTCAGTATAGGTTGGTCTATTGAGAAGATCAAAGTAATATTCTAAACCTTGCTTTTTGTAGAGGTTAACAACATCAGCGAAACCGTTTACCCTAATGCTCTCAAGATCAACGGGACTCTCAATAGCCACATTGATTTCGTCATATTTGTACGGTCGTTGATCTTTTGCGAACTCAGTAGGGTTGGATTCATTTGGTAGGATCATACAAGTTCTATTCAAGAATGTTGATGAGGATGCCATGGATGAAATTTGGAATTTAGGGTTTCTAAAGAGGAAGAAAGAAATTTCTCTGTGTTTTAGAAGAATGAAAGTGTAGGTTGTGAGAGTGCAAAAGTGTGAATGTGAACAGTTAGTGTGTTTAAATAGAAACTTACGCGCAAAAGCAAGTACACATACACAGGGGTAGTAGAGTATTTTACCACAATTGGGAATATGAAATGCTAATCATCATTAACCAACTTCTTTACCCTCTTGCAACAAGACATGTGTATTAGAAGATTGTTAAATAACTGACACGTAAGTTTGAGAAAACGAAAGGGTTTTTACAAAAGATTTTTACTTACGCGCCAGAACCATTTACCTTCTAATCAGATTCTGATAGTATGTCAGAAGATACTCTCATCACAACTTCTGATACAGAAGGTTCTGATGACTTCATCTTCTGATTACTATTAGATTCTCACAAACTCAATTTTTCATCAGAGTCTAAGTTAATCAGAGATTTCCATCATGTTCAGATTCTTTTTGATAAAATCAAAACGTTCAACAGCTAAAGGTTTTGTAAAGATATCAGCCCATTGATTTTTAGTTTCAATGAACTTGAGATCAATTACACCTTTTTGAACATAGTCTCTGATGAAATGATGTTTAATCTCAATATGCTTAGCTCTTGAATGTAAAATAGGGTTTTTAGAAAGGTGAATAGCTGCAGTATTGTCACAATATAAAGGAATATTGTTACTGCTGATTTGATAATCTTCCAATTGATATTTCATCCAGAGTAGTTGTGTACAATATTTAGCTGCTGATATGTATTCAGCTTCTGCTGTTGACATAGCTATGGTGGTTTGCCTTTTACTAGCCCATGAAATTAAATTCTCACCAATAAACTGGCAGTTACCACTGGTGGATTTTCTTTCAATTCTATCACCAGCATAGTCAGCATCACAGAATCCAATCAGCTTGTAGTCATTGGATTTCTGATACAGTAATCCAATGTTACAAGTAGCTTTCAAATACCTAAAGATTCTCTTCACAGCAGTGAGATGAGATTCTCTAGGATCTGATTGAAATCTTGCACACAAACAGACACTGAATAAAATGTCAGGTCTTGAGGCAGTTAGATAAAGAAGAGACCCAATCATACCTCTATACAGCTTCTGATCAACCTTGCCTTCAGACTCTTCTTTGCCTAGACTTGATGTAGGATGCATTGGAGTATTCATGGGTTTGCAATCTTCTAAGTTGAACTTCTTCAGAAGATCCTTTATATATTTGGATTGATGAATGAATGTTCCTTTCTCTGTTTGGTTTATTTGAATACCAAGAAAGAACTTCAATTCTCCCATCATGCTCATTTCAAACTCATCCTGCATAAGCTTAGAAAAGTTCTTGCAAAGAGTGGCATTAGTTGATCCAAAAATGATATCATCAACATATATTTGAATGATTAAAATGTCTTTCTTAAGGGTCTTTTTGAAGAGTGTGTTGTCAACTTGCCCTTTTTCAAAACCATTGTCAACCAAAAAAGTACTCAATCTCTCATACCAAGCTCTGGGAGCTTGTTTGAGTCCATAGAGTGACTTCTTTAGTTTAAACACATGATCAGGGTTTGACACATCCTCAAAACCAGGAGGTTGTTTGACATACACTTCTTCAGATATGACACCATTTAGAAATGCACTTTTCACATCCATTTGATATAGAGTAATACCATTATTGACTGCATAAGATAAAAGTAACCTGATTGCTTCCAGTCTTGCTACTGGAGCATATGTTTCAGTGAAGTCAATTCCTTCTTGTTGATTGTATCCTTGTGCAACAAGTCTTGCTTTGTTCCTTGTGACTTCACCTTGTTCATTCAATTTGTTTCTGTATACCCATTTTGTTCCAATAATGTTCTTATGCTTGGGTTTGGGTACCAGATCCCACACATCATTTCTCTTGAATTGATTTAACTCTTCTTCCATTGCAACTATCCAAGCATCATCTGATAGAGCTTCACTTGTTGTCTTGGGTTCAATTAAGGAAACTAATCCAAATAATGATTCTTCAACTCTGAAGTTTGACCTTGTTTTTCTTGGACTGTTCTTGTTTCCTAAGATGAGCTCTTCAGGATGTGATGATTTATATTTGAATGTGTTCCTTGGAATATCAGATTCTTCAGGGTTATCATCAATAGTTTGATGTTCTTGAGCAGCATCAGAAGGTACATCTTCTTGAGCTTCAGAGTCTTCTTTAGATTCTATGTTGTTATCATACTCTGGAGCTTCATCTTCTGACTCATCAGATCCTGACAAATCTTTAACAGGCTCTGACTTTTTATCATCAGGCTCTTTGTCATCAAACTTTACGTGCATTGATTCTTCCACTATATTAGTTTCAGAATTATACACCCTGTATGACTTAGAGCGTTCAGAGTATCCAATGAAGATACCCTTACAGGCTTTAGAGTCAAATTTCTTAAGATGGACTTTGTTATTCAGAATGTAACATGTACAACCAAATTGATGAAAATAAGAAATATTGGGTTTTCTTCCCTTAAAGAGTTCATATGTTGTTTTGTTCAAAATAGGTCTTATATAGATTCTATTCTGAATATAACAAGCAGTGTTAACAGCTTCTGCCCAAAAGAATTTTGCTAAATTATTTTCATGCATCATGGTGCGTGCCATTTCTTGTAAAGATCTATTCTTTCTCTCAACAACTCCATTTTGTTGTGGAGTTCTGGGAGAAGAGAATTCATGGAGAATTCCATGTTCTTCACAGAATTTTTCAAAAGGTTCATTTTCAAATTCACCACCATGATCACTTCTTACTTTCAAAATTTTTGAATTCTTTTTATTTTGAATCTGAGTGCAGAAGATGCTGAACACTTCATATGTATCATCTTTATTTCTCAGAAATTTTACCCAAGTCCATCTACTATAATCATCCACAATGACTAATCCATATTTCTTACCATTGATTGAGGCAGTGCTAACTGGTCCAAAAAGATCAATGTGTAAGAGTTCCAAAGGTCTAGTAGTAGAGACAATGTTCTTATTCTTAAAAGAACTTTTGACAATTTTTCCTTTTTGACAAGAACCACAAAGTGAGTCTGAGTGATATTTTATTTTTGGAAGACCTCTGACAAGATTGTCCTTGCTAAGCTTAGAAATTAATCTCCAGTTAGCATGACCCAATCTTTTATGCCAGATCCATTTTTCATCACTCAGTGTCAAAAGACAAAGCACTTGTTGTTCCTTTAAATCAGAAAAATTGACTTTGTACACATTGCCTTTTCTATTTCCCTTGAAAACAATGGATTGATCAGAGTTTCTAATTACAGTACATGAATCCTTATTAAACACAACATCATAATTACTATCACACAATTGACTTATGCTAAGTAAGTTATGATGTAGTCCATCTACTAACCAAACATCAGAAATTGACAAAGAAGAATTACCAACTGTACCTATACCAATGATCCTTCCCTTCTGGTTGCCACCAAACCCTACTGTTCCTCCCTCTTGCTGATTCAGGGTGTGGAATAAGAGCTTGTCTCCTGTCATGTGACGTGAGCAGCCAGAGTCCAGATACCATGAGCTTTCTTTTCTTCTTTGGGTGCATACCTGCAGCATACACTATTTCAGATTTTGGTACCCATACTCTAATGGGTCCTTTTTGGTTAGTTTTGAGAATCTTATCCTTCTTGTTAGAATAATCAGAAGATCTGGAGTCAACTGAGCCTTTAGAAAATTGTTTAGGCTTATGTTGTCTCTGAGACTTTCCTCTTGAGTGTGTCAGAGAACCAGTTACCAAGTTTGCCTTAGAAGTACTAGTGCCCCGCTTATTAACAGGCTTTGGTACTTTGACAGCTTTAACTTGAGTAGACATGGGTACTGATGTGAGGGGAACCTTAGTTTTAGAAGACTTAGGTTCAGAAGATGAGTTATCTTCTGGTACCTTATCTTGTGGTTCCAAGCTCACAAGAGTACCAGACACAGTCAGAGGTTCTGATGTACCCTTAGTGAAGTTTGAATAAGATTCTGATGGTGACTTGCTCAACACGACAGGTTTACTTGATTTTCCTACATCAGGACATGTAAGAGAACCAAGTCCTTGCCTTTTATAATAGTTGCTAAGTCCACCATGAATTATAGAAGTTACTCTAGTCTTATCTATGTTATGGTGCACAAACTCTTGTAGAGAGATTTCATACTCGTCATAAGGTTTGTGACATGTTCTGCATCCAGTCTCAAGCACCTTAATTGTTTTAAGAGATTTTTGATAGTTTGCTTGAGTCTGGGTGAGATTTTCATTGAGGAGCTTCATTTTTTGTTTGCAAAAATCTAACTCACTCAATTTTTCCATGTACTTCACCATTACATCTTTCAAAGCTTTGGTCATTTGAGTATTAGACATTTTAGATATTACCTCATCAATGTCGTCAGTATCAGACTCTGAATCATTTTCATTGTCTGACTCACCAATGGCCATAAGCGCTAGGTTTGCTTCCTCAGAGTCTTCATCCTCAGATAGTTCATTAATATCCTCCCATGTTGCCATCAGACTCTTCTTGGCTTTGTTCTTGATCATACTCTTTCTTCCTTTCCCTTTGGAGTTGAGTTCAGGACAATCAGCCATGAAGTGTCCAGGCTTATGACAATTGAAACAATTTTTTGTGTCATCCTTCTTCTCTTTGTTGGTGTTGTTTCTTGATCCAGATCCTCTGCCTTGAAAATTTTTGCCCTTCCTTAGTGACCACTTTTGAAAGTTTTTGGACAAGAGTGCAAAGAAATCATCATCTGATCCTTCCTCTTGATTATCTATGGAAGATTCCTCTGCTTCAGATTCTACAACTTTGGCTTTCAGAGCCTTAGATGAAACTGAAATAGATGGCAAGGCCACATATTTTAGCTTCTTCTGAGGCTCATCAGAAGATAATTCAATCTCATGACTCATGAGTGAACTTATCAATTCTTCCAAGCCAAGTTTGTCCAAATCTTTAGCTTCTTGGATAGCTGATACCTTAGGCCTCCACCTTGAAGGTAAGCTTCTCAAAATCTTCCTTACATGATCAGAGGTTGTATAACTTCTCTTTAGAACTTGGAGACCAGCCACAAGAATTTTGAATCTAGAATACATTGATTCAATTGTCTCATCATCCTTCATTCTAAAGAGTTCATACTGTTGGATCAAAAGAGTAGCCTTTGCTTCTTGAACCTGTTTGTTCCCTTCATATGTGGAACACAAGGAGTCATAGATGCTCTTGGCAGTGGATTTGTCTGTAATCTTGAGGTACTCATCATGAGTTATACATCCAATGAGAAGATCCTTAACCTTGTGATACTTCTTGTAAAGTTTCTTGTCTGTAGGAGTGAACTTCTTTCTTTCTTCAACAGATAGCCTTCCCTTTTCATCTAGTCCTTGGAAAGTTACCCCTTCTTCAACCAAGTCCCAAAGTTCATCATCTAAACCAATAAGATGACTGTAGATTCTATCTTTCCACCAGGAAAAAGTAGATGCATCTCCATTGAACTTTGGTGCTTTGTTGCTTGACTTTTCTTCAACATCATAGTCATGTGGAACTGATTTCAAGCTACCACTTGGAGTTTCAGTCATAGTGTCTTTCAACAGGAAACTGTCTCACTGTTAGGTGATTAAAAACAGAACCAGGCTCTGATACCAATTGAAGGTGTGAAAAACACAAGAAGGGGGGGTTGAATTGTGTTTTTGGTAATTTAAAATTTCATCTAAGTTACAGAGAACTTATTAGAGTTTGCAGCGGTTAGAAAACAAAACACAATCAAGAATAACTTTGAAGGTAGAGAGAAGGAGAGACAGATAGAGACAGATAGAGACAGAGATTTTTATACTGGTTCCCCTCACAAACCGAGAGTACGCCCAGTCCTCTTGTACTTCCAAGAGAGTTCACTATAATCACCAAAGATTACAATTGCTCAAGCACACAGGCAAGAGACTTCCAATGCTCAAGTATACAAACAAGAGACTTCCTAACGCTTAAGCACGCAGGCAAGAGACTTCAATACACAAGTTTAGAAAAACAGAGTCTGAACAATTGATATGAAGATCAATGTTCAGTTACAAATTAAATACAACTTTTGATACAAGACTTAACTTAGAATCTTAATACAAAATTCTAAGGTTCAACTAATGAATTAACAGAAGCTGAAACTGGAGTCTTGGATTTTGAATATGAGTTCAAGTTGTATTTGCAGTTTTGTGCTTTAGGATGAATTTGGCAGAGTAACAGCTCTTTTTAAATTGTTCAAGTGTCGTATCCCAAAGCTTCAAACTCGCTCCAATTTATAGATGAAGGTGGAGCGTGTTTGATTTGAATTTGATGCGGTGAGATTGCGCCAGCTGTAGATAGTACCTTTGATATCCAAAACAGGTAACCTTGTATGTGATCAATCTTGGAGAGAAAGTTTTATCCAAATCAGGTAAAGAGTTCGTACAATAGTACAAACGTCACTATTCTGTGGATAAGATTGATTCCATCAGCTTTTGGAATGTCAGAGTATAATCATTGATGCAGAGAATGTTCTTCTGACAAAAACGGCTCTCACTGCTCTTTATCAGAGTCTGATTTGCATCTTCTGATGAATAAAAAATTGCATCCTCTGATGAACCAAATATGCATCTTCTGATGTCTTCAAGTTCTGATCAGAGTTTGCTTTGCCATATCAGAGCTTCCAATGTGCTTTAAATGAATATAAAAATTAACTTGAATATCTGCACACTTGGATTAAATAATTAGTATACCCTATTGTATATTAATACTTTTGTTATCATCAAAACTTAATTGGATCATGTCAGAACCTCTTTTGTTCCAACAGATTGGATGATATTATCCAACCCCATCTCATGCCAAGCTCCACGAATATTATCACAATTAAAGAACAAATGGAGTTCCTCTTCACCACAAGATAAACACAAAGGACATTCCTCCGGGCATTGTACAAAACGATTTTTCAACCGGGATCGTGTCGGTAAACACTCTCTACAAACTCTCCAAAGCAAGTGTTTGGCCATAGGGGGTGCATGAATCTTCCATATAAAGGGACCGAGATAATATCATGAGCTACCTCAATAGGAAAAAGTGAATTAATTTTATCTTCATCCCACCTTTTCATGTTAGGGAGCATAAGTTGTTGAACCGTAAGATTATACACATTTTGGTGTTGGGGGGCATTAAGACAACACTCCTCACTAGTTCTTAACCAAGGTTCATGCATCACTTTAATTTTACTCCCATCTCCTATTTGCCATCTACACCCATATGACAACACTTGTCTAGCTTTCCAAATACTCCGCCACGCAAAACTAGGATTATTACCAATATTAGACTCAAGGAAAGAATTCTTAGGAAAGTATCTAGCTTTATAAAGTCTTGCCACCAAAGAAGTAGAGTTGTGCATAAAATTCCAACCTTGCTTCGCAACCATCGCTATATTAAAGCTATGGAAATCTCTAAAACCCAAACCCCCTTCATCTTTCGGACAAGCTAATTTATCCCAAGCAAGCCATTTAATCCCCCTATTATTACTACCTCCACCCCACCAAAAAGCATTAATCATTCTCTCAATATCAATTATTAAATTATCCGGTAAGAGGTATATATTCATAATATAGGCCGGTATAGCTTGTAAAACAGACTTTATCATAACTTCCTTACCAGCACGTGACAAGGGCCTACTCCTCCACCCATTAATTCTCTTCCAGATACGGTCTTTGATGTATGCAAACGTCTCCTTTTTACTTCTACCCACCATGGATGGTAATCCTAGATAAGTGCCGGTGCCTAGAACATGTTTGACTCCCATGATATTGGACAGATCTTCCTAGCCAGCTCTGCTCAAATTTCGGCTAAAGAAAACTTCTGACTTTGACAAATTAATTTCTTGCCCGGATGCTAACTCATAAGTATTGAGGATCTCCATGAGTTTAGTTGTCTCCGAAATATTAGCCCTGCAAAAAAGAAAACAATCATCTGCAAACAATAAGTGGGACACAATAGGGGCCCCTCTGCAAATTTTAACTCCATGTAAGTCTCCGCTAGAAACCGCTTTGTGATTAAGTGATGTAAGACCTTCAGTAACAAGAATGAATAAGTAAGGAGAAAGAGGGTCTCCTTGCCTAAGTCTTCTGCCATGATGAATAGGGCCAACTTTCTCAAAGTTCACAAATGTCGAGTAGTTTACTGAGCTAACACACAACATCATCCATTTTATCCAAGTATCGGAAAAACCCATCTTCACAAGAACCCCTTTTAAATAACTCCATTCCACCTTATCGTAGGCTTTACTAAAATCAATTTTAAGCGCTAGTTCACCTTTTGCACCTTTAGTACGCCTCTTCAAACAATGTATGATTTCAATAGCAATGAGGGCATTATCAATTATGGACCTTCCTTCAACAAAAGCCGATTGCTCTTCAGAAATATATTTACCCAACACTCCTTTTAATCTGTTCGCCAGAAGCTTGGAAACCACCTTATAAAGAACATTGCATAGAGATATCGGCCGAAAGTCTTTCATAGAACCCAGGTTATCACACTTCGGGATGAGGCATATATTCGTTTCATTCAGAGATGACGGAAAATAACCTCGCCACAACCAGTCTTTGATTGCCGAAAAAACTTCATCACCACACATATCCCAAAATTTCTGATAAAAAGCAGGATTGAAACCATCAGGTCCCGGCGATTTGTCAGGATGCATCTGGAACAAGGCAACCCGAACCTCTTCCTTTGTTATAGGCGCTTCTAAGCTGATATTATCTGCCTCAGTAACTCTGGGTGTTATAAGAGAAAGAACCGGGTCAAGACTACCACCCTTGGACGTGAAAAGAACATTGAAGTAGCTCCGGGCAGCTTCGCATAGGTTCTGTTGACCGGTGATTTCCTCGTCAAACTCATTTTTCAACTTGTCGATCTTTTTTACCTTAGACCGAGCAGTGGCAGACATGTGGAAAAATTTTGTATTGAGATCGCCCTCTTTCAACCAGTGCATCTTTGCTCTTTGTTTCCAAAAAGCTTCTTCTTGAATAAGAACTTTGGCATGTTGTTGATGTGCCTCCTGGAACCGAACCATACTAGTAGAGTCACGCTTGTCCCGTAATCTTTCCATCTCCGCTTCATGTTCGAGAATTTCATCCTTAAATCTTCTTTTCTTTTTTCTTCCCCACCTTTGAAGTTTATCAGCACAATGAGATAGTCTATGTGTTACTTCTAGACCATTCCCATCATTCCAGCCATCAAGGACAACCTCACCAATATCCTCCTCCAACAACCAGCTGTTCTCAAAGCGAAACTGATGATGATAATTTTGTTGAACCGTCGGAGAGCAGTGTAATAAAATAGGACTATGGTCCGAATGAGAAGACAAAATATTCCTGAGTTTAGCGTTGGGAAATTTTGTCAACCAGTCGGAGGACACCAAAGCTCTATCTAACCTCTCCTCAATCATATGATCAGTACCACCACTCTTGATCCAAGTAAAAGGGTAACCTTCAAGTTGGATATCTGTCAGGTCACAATCATTCACAGCACTCCTGAACCCCGTACATAACCAATTGGGATGTGGGTGCAAACCTTTCTTGTCCTCCTGTGATAAGAGGTCATTAAAATCACCTATCACACACCACGGCAAAGGTGACATATCTCTAAGCTGTCGAAGAAGGTCCCATGCCATACACCTTCTACTTCTTTCTGGGTAACCGTAATAACAAGTTAACCTCCAATTGCCTCTTTCTTCATCCTCCACAAGAAGATTGATAAAATTCCTGGAATAGTTCATCACTTGACATTTCACACTATCCTTCCAGAGTACTGATAATCCCCCGCTTCTTCCTTCCACGTCAATAGATAAGCAAGAATCATATTTCAACATGGTTCTGATGTTCTCCATTCTGTACGCCTTTGTCAATGTTTCAGATAAAAATAAAACGTCCGGTCTGTATCCCTGAGCAAGGTTACGAAGGTTTGGAATTGCACTCGGGTTGCTCAAAGCCCGGCAATTCCAACTGAGAATAATCATTGGTCCCGGCAGGCCTGGCTGCCAGGACCTGCCGTTAAAAAATGCTGGACAACAGTAGAATCATCATCTTTCTCTATCTCATTTTCTCGTCTCCTCTTCTTCTCTGTCTAGATATCCATCGCTGCTGACAAGTGTTGGTTCGGGTCAGGTATGGGTCGGGCCAGGTCGTGTTTAGGTCCGGTTCGGGTTAATTTGTGGGTCGGGTTATTTTTTGCTGGTCTGGACGTTAGGTTGATCGGCTGTTTGTGGATTGGTTCATTGGTAGCAGTAAATGAGAATTGTTGTGAGGGAATAATTTTCAATGCATCAGTTATGATTGGGGACAAGGTGTATGATGTGGTGGGCTGATTTTGATGAGGCAATGAATGGTTAATTATTGAGTTATTTGGCAATGATTGGTGAATTAATGGATTGTCTAGTGCAGTGAGAGAAAGTAACGGCTGCTGGACAGATGTGAGTTGTTGCGTGATTGAGATTTCATCGCTGTGCCGATTTCCATTGTTTTCAACGCGTGCAGTAAATGCAGGGCTGGCAATCATCTGGCCTTGTCGGTTTGGAAGCTAAGGGGACAAGTGGGGGACATGGTAATGATTGGATATTAATTGTTGGTCGGTTGGAATTGTTGACCGCAGCAGCATTGAATTGGCGCGTGGGGTTACCTTGCTCGTCGTTAGGACCATGGGATAGACCATCTCCATGCACATTCCGGCCACCGTCTTCCTCCGTAAGCCACCGTGATGTTGCCTGCCACTCCTTCTTCTCGGATCGGCTCTTAAATCCTTTGACCATCCTCTTGAACCATCATCCTCAGTCAGAGAGAAGCGTACTGCACATCTATTTTCTCCATGACCGATGAGGCCACAGACAAAACAGAATACTCCTAACTTTTCATACTTGAAATTAACAGTACACCAGTTACCCCCTTGATTTTTCACTCTTGAATCTTTTTTAAGAGGCTGCCGGATATCAACTCGGACTCTAATTCTCATGTACTCCCTCCAGAAACTACCTTTGTTATTTTTATCGTATTCAACGAACGAGCCGATGTAATTGGCCAATGTTTTTCCAACTCTTTCCGCCATAAGCCCAGTTGGAAGGTTGTGAACTTGAACCCAAAAATCAATATGGTGCAAGGGGATATTCTCAATTTGAACTCCCAGTTGGACTCTCTCCACGATAAGCATCTGATTATTAAACGCCCATGGTCCTCCTTGTAGCACTGCTTCCATATCGAGAGCATGAGCAAATTGGAATAAGAAAAGACCCGGGGTGGCTTCCTTAATTTTAACTCCTTTCACAGGCCTCCAGACATCCGCCATGGTCACTTTCATGGAATTGACATGGATAGAACGATCTCCCAAGAATCTCCCAACAAGACACCACCGAAAATCTACAACCTCCTCCTCCTCCTCCTCCTCCTCAAGATCGAAAACAAAACCCTCCTCTTCTTGCAAAGACAAGTCTTCTAGATTGACATTAGACATAATGGAAATTGTTTGTGTGTAAGCTCGAAACTAGTTTGGTAAAAGTGAAAATATGAAAAAGAAAATAAACCCGCTCCTCAAAAGAGAAGATAGCAAACCCTAGCAAAGACTAGGAAAACCTTAGTTTTCGTGAAAATTAGTTTTTTTTTTTTCTTTTTGTAACGTAATAAGTTAATATACTTAAAATACAGCAAAATATATACTTAAAAAATGACCAAACTACACACACGACTAAGTCAAGGCTCCACCAATTAGTAATTGAAATAAATAAACCTGTCATTCTTTTTTAAGTAACATTTTTTTAAAAAATTGGTATTTTTATGGCGTAAGTCAGACATCTTCTGCGCGCAATTACAAAAACTAATCTCTGAAATATTGTGGAATTCAAATAAGCAGCAAATTTTCCAAAAGAATTATAATATTGTTGCATACACAAACTATGAATCAAAGTTAAGACTAGACACAACATGGAAGAGTCACAATATTTAGAAACGAGATCCTAACCGAATAGTTAGAGATGCCGCAAACAAAGATCATAAAATTAGAAGAAATTTGCGTCATTTTATCTAGATGACCTTCGATAAAATTGATATTTTTTTTTTGGTATAAGTTATTTTTTAATTAAGACAAACTTGAACTTTATGTATTAAATGCAACAATTTACACCGACGTGTATGGCCACCAAGATGGAGGGAAGTCCTCATTGGGACCACTGTGGGGAGAGGCTCAATAGGAATCCACACAAGAAGCTACACGTCCAAGAGTTTATTAGTATTTAACATTAAAAAAAAAGTGTTTATTAGTAATTAAGTTGAAATTTATTTATTTGTTTTTTTCTTCAAAAATTTATTTATTTGTTTCATTCAGGTTTTAAAAACAATTTTGATTCATCCGTCAATTTAACATTCAATATTTAACGAAAATTGTTGATATATCCATTATAAGTGACAATGCGACCAAAACGTATATATGTCACAAAAAAAGTGTAAGTCAATCTAAACAAGGTTAATAAGTAAATTTAAATCAACACCAATGAACATTTGAAGCATTTACCTAAGGTCTAAAAGACTGGCATATGGATCAATCGTCAATACAGAACGGGTCTAAGAACCACCAATTCCGTGCAATAGACAACATTAAGTAAATTGACTCATTCGAGTCAAACAGTCCATCGTTCAAACGAAGACTTGCTTAAGGATTTGCTTGCAAAGTAAATCAAGTCTCACTTTTTCACGGACCACAAGCTTCTATTCACACATTTATATATTAATCTGGCTAATATGTTCCCTTGAAAACTTTTTTTTTTTTTTTGACATAAGTTCCCTTGAAAACTTAAAAGGTAAAATTTTTACATTAAAAAATACAATAAATTAACTTTAAAAAGTTAAATGCACGATTTTTTAAATAAGTACACTATATTTACATTTAATTGTTTAACATGTGACATAAATGCACATGTTAATATTTTTCTTATGTATTTACTATTTCCTCCGATTCTTTTTACAAGAGATGTATGACATTTTAGATTTATTTAATAATTAATGTATTTAAACTATAATATAGACCAAATACATCAATTATTAAATGTATCTAAAAATGAATTGTCTCTTATAAAAAGGACCGGACGAGTACTTATTTAGCAAGTTGGCATTTATATTTGTCAAAACAGAAGTTGTCATTTATTATAATGTTAGTGTTTTTTAAAAGTAAAATAAACGTCTAACATTCAATGTACATGATATAGGGGGCCCTAACTTCTCTAAACCAAGTCTAAGGAGCATGGTAGACATTGCTCTTTTTTTTTCTTCGTGATTCTAGTTTTACCATGACATGGGACCATGGAGAGTTATTCACACAATGAAAATGACCAAGAAATTTAGGTTGTGGATGGCAATGCTCAAATTCTAACTATTCTCACTGCTATATTTACTCATGAAGAATATTGGAAAATCTCAGTAAAAAAGACATGTATAAGTAATCCCAATGGAGGAGATGTTGGACTAGTATGATGACGAATGAGCAACGCAACAAAATTTATATTTAGCTAGAAAAAAAGTTTTGTTTTCCTTTCTTCTTTCAAATATCTTAGGAAAGAAACTAGTACACACAAAAAGTGGGGAGAAATTATTGTGTATTTCATCGAAATTGCATACAAAACCGGAAATAATTTCCTCCGGTATACTATTCACTAGCACCATTAAAATCTTATCTTTTCATATTTTATTTTTTATTCATCTTCTTTTTTTGGTACATATTGTTCATCTTTTTTTGCCGATTATTGTGTTCGACACTAGCAATTTCAGCCAGCGGATTTATTGAGGTTAATCTTTTTATTTCTAAGTGATAAAGACTGAAACTTACAATTTATAAAATAATTAATAATAAAAGTTGCAAAAGAGACCGTTAAGATGATATTTAAGTGCTGTCTGCTATTTCAAACTCATTCATTGCTGAAAAACAAAAACACAAATTTAATGTAATCGAATTGGAGGAAATTGACAAGCACCAGCTATGATAGATGATGATGTAAGTGTAAGATATGATGTAACCTTCAAGTTGAAAATTACATAGTACACATTAATTTTATTTTTTTTGGAATAACAATATTGAAAATGAAAGAAAGAGTACACTCATAGTTCACAGTTCACACAACACAACCCCACCAAACTCAACATCTTTCCTATATTACATTACATGTACTATTTAATAAAACAAGTACAACACATTATGTTACAACTTTTTTTGCTAAAAACAGAAAAGAAAAAAAAACACAGTCCTATATTTTAATGTTTAATAAAAAAAAAACTAGGAAAAAGAAATAGTAATACACTTTTATTATTATTATTATTTAACTTTAAATAAACAAGTACTGTGGTAGGTTTCAGTAATCAATATGACATAGAGTTTAGAAACAGAACACCTTATTGGCTAAGGAACCCTTGAGTGAGGAGGGAACATAAAAATTGAAGTAAAATCCAAAAACACAATAAGCATGATTTTATCATACCTATTGGATTAAAGAAAAGACCTGAAATATAAAAACTTTTGTTGAAGCTTCTTTTCTATGAAAATGAAAATATAAGATACCATAAAATACAATAAAACAGATTATGTAAAGTATAAACCTTGTATTATAAGTAATAATAATCAGCTTTGAAGAAACTCAGCAAGCTTGATTTTGAAAGTGTTTGCATCTTGAATATTGTTAATCCAACCGTACTTCTCCATGAATGGGTTGGCTAAGGAGTGTGGTGGATAGTAATCAATGCAATCATCCCACACATTTCTATCAACAGCATCTCTCATAACTTCCCACAAACAACTATTGCATTTAAAGCCAGCACCTAAACTTATCATCAAGACTCTCTCACCTTTTTTCAACCTCTTCTTAGCTTCCATATATCCTAACACATACCACAAACTACTAGCTGATGTGTTACCAAATCTATGCAGGGACATTCTTGCTGGCTCAAGATCATACTCACTTAGATCTAAACTCATACCTATTCCATCGATCACCGCTTTACCTCCGGTGTGAAGGCAAAAATGATCAACACCAGTTTTGAAATTCAATGGTGATTTGTTACTGTTACCACCAACACCTGCAGCAGCTGACTTAGGAACATGAAATTTTGTAATTTTTTTTATCAGTGACATGAACAGAAACCTAAGTAATTCCCTTGCTGGTAAAATTTTAGGTGATAAAACCCTTAAATTATCAACGAAAGCTCTTGTAGCCGCTTTTGGAAGATCTTTAGCTAGGAAAAAACCAAGCTTACCTTGTTCGTCTTCCTTTTGACTACAACAGTTATGGGCGTCATCTCTGGCGCCGTGATGAGTCCTAACTAAATGCTTCAATTTTAGTATAGCTTTATGCTTTAAGGATCTTTTATTTGTGAGAAGAATTGCACATCCGCCAATGCGGAAAAGACAATTTGCAAGGATCATTGACCTGTTGTTGCCTGAATACCAATTTGTACTCAAAGATTCTGATGTCAACAAAAGAGCATACTTGTTCTTTTGTGACTTGAAAATGTTTTGAATAATGTCTAATGAAATAAGACTAGCACTACAACCCATACCAGCTAGGTTATAAGCTTTTATGTCCTCTCTCATTTTGTAATGGTTAATGATTCTAGAAGTTAAAGAAGGGATAGCAGAAAACAAAGATACATTTACCACAAGAACATCGATCTCCGATGGTGAAATGCCTGATTTGTTTAGAAGCTTTGCAATGCTATCATGATACAACTCTTCCATCTCTTCGATTCCGTCTTGCAATGTTGGGTTCACGGCTCTGCCTTCGATGAAGTTTCTTGGAGCATAAGTTTCCTCACCAATGCCCGAGTTGACAATGGCTTTAAGGAAGAACTTGCACTCATTCAGACCAATATCTTCATTGCTTCCTATGATCTTTCCACAACGTTCACTTCCAAGCTTTCTTTCATCACTTGGTTTGTAACATTGGTAGTTTAATATGTAACACTGTTGGTCCCTTCTCTGATCATAAACTTTCCAGATCAGGTAACACAAGTGCATTATTGTAAAAACACAAAGTAACGTGAGAAACTCCATTAGAAAAAAGAGAGAGAAAGTTTGTGTGTATTTGAGGTACAATGAATTAATTTTGATGAGTGTGAAATTCAAATTAACAAGGTACTTTATATAAGAAGAGAGTGAGTACTTTGTGGGGGAAGGACTAAGATGCAAATGTCAACAATATTGCTCAGCCTCAACCCCCAACAAACTTATCAATTTTATGAAAGTTCCGTGTCAACTTTTATTGCAATAAACAAAGCAAAAAATTAGTCACACCTTGGGCATGTGTAAGGAAAGACTTCCCTGGTCTACCAGTCTCTATTTACCATAATTGGACTCCATAGCAATCAAGATATATTCTAAATTACAGGATATGTTTGAGTAATTCAATTGTATGGTTAACATTTGTTTAATAGATTTCAAAATATGTATTTGAGCAATTTACATTTGCATTAAAAAGTAAGTGGTCCTTACCGGACCTACCTAAGATATGTGGACTGAAAGTTGGCTGAGGGGTTAAAGACGACGATGGTTGATAAGCAGCTCCATAGAGAGCCTGGTGTACCTGCAAACATTATGATGATCAAGTAATTAACGATGCGGGTGTGAGGTTTTTAGTGTTATGAATAGTGTACCTGAGCCATGAATTAGTGTTTAAGGGGAAGGAATAGGGTTTCAGGACCCCAAAAAACTAAATGATCTTCATCACAGGGTCCTAATTTAATCACCGGTCCTACTTGGATGCGCCTCTAGGACGTGTCCATGTTATGGTCCGCTCTAAAGTTAGTGACTTGACCAAGTCCATTTTATGGATTGGACTAGTTTGAAAAGTAAGTAATTCAAGCTATGAACAAGAAAATTAAGACATCCACTTTTGTTACCCAACTCATTTTCTCGCGCGCCCTGCAATTTTACCAAAATACTCTTGTCCGCTACTTAGGTAGTGGATACACCCCAAAACAACCTACCATTATAACATCCGCTGCGGATGACATTTTTCAAAAATTCTCATTCTTACAACGTCCGCTACTTAAGTAGCGGAAGGGTAAAATGGGAAAGGCGTAGGGTGCGCAAGTAACTGTTGGGGCGGCAGAAGTAAAAGTCGAAAATTAATTCAATACCAATTATACCCAATTATATACATTATGATATAAGTGATTAATATTTGAGTATCTTAAACATGTAGTGGCTGAAAGAGATTAATCCTCATAAATAAACCTCAATAGGATTAGTCTCTGCAGTTTACTTGCGAGAAAATACATACCTATTATTTACCTAAACAAAATCAATTGTTAGGCATGTAGGTGGATAATAAATACTGATAAACTAAAGTTGGATAATGAATTGAATTGTAAATGTGTGAAATTATTAATAGTTGAGCTTCTAGTAATAGTTGTACGAAATGAGCCAGACATTACTTTCCAGGCCAGCTAGTTTAAGCTGTAATAGTTGTAGAAGTTGAAATAGAAATTTAAAACAAAAGGTAAAGACACATTGCTCCATAAATAGTTAGTAGCTTACTCTCTATGGTTATTTACATTTAAGAAACAAATTGTACTGCAGACAGGGGAACAGAAGAAAACACGTTAATCTTAAAACCATTACACAGATCTATTATATCTCTTTCTGATTGTGATCAAGTTTTATAAGTATTTTATAGCAGAAACAATTCATTCATATTTATTGATGTATGTACGAACAAGTAATATTAAAATTTTGTTAGGTAACAAATTCAATATTTAAAGAAACCATGTTATTATAATTAGGACTCTACTATAGTTAGTTGTCTCCTACATCTTAGGTTTAATATGTTCTGTTTGGCTGTAAGAAAATTTAGATGACTTCAAGTAGTTAATGAGTTTCACCATAACACGGATTGTTTAGGAGAACCCTAGTTCATTTTCTCGAAGGAACAACTTTTTAGCCAGATTTTACTTACCTTGCGATTGAACTGTGGATTACTACTGATAGGAACGAGATAGTTAACAAAAAAAAAAAGTTAAGCTCACACTTGCAAGGACGGGTCTACTAATTCAGGTTTAAATATGTTTTACGTTCCTACAAAAAAAAATTAATGTTTTCATCCCAATTTTTTTTATGTTTTCTTAACGGATTTATTATATAAGTTTAACATAATATAAATACATCTTAAATATAAAAGAGTTATAACATGAACATTAAAATAAATATAAATTAATCATTAAGTACTAACAATAAAATAAAACACGTGATTTTTTAGGGATAAAAACATGTGATTTTTTTTAATCTAAAAATTACTAACTAGTCGTATTAACTAAGATTATCTCTAATATCTCCAGCAAACCCGAAGATTTTTAATTTCATAAAAGAATATGAACAAAGCTTAACCACCATACAAACTAGAAACTAAAATAAAATAAATAAATAAATACTTAACCATCCATTATATTCGTGAACCAAAATTTCTACACAACGAAAATTTCTAAACAATCAATTACTTTTATAGATAGAATATAAAATTTCACTTGACCAAAAAAAAAAGAGAAATAAAATTTCAATGAGATTAATATAATCAAACAGTTGGTGTGCAAAAAAGAGAGATAAAAATGAAACCTTGCAAGTTCCACGATCCATAGCAAGTATTCAGTCACTACTAATCATTGATTCTCCGAGTTTGCATTGTTTTCATGGAATCTTTTAATCAAGAAACCAGAGTTGTGAGATTGATGAATGAAGTGAAATAGCGTGGAAGAAGGTTTCTGAGAAAAGCATAGACATTGTTTTTTGGGCGTTGTTCAATCTTTGGGTGAGATTTCAGAAATAAATATTTTTGTCAGTAATTGATTATTTTGCATCCAATTCTATGTCAACGAATCACTGCCTCCATGCCCATGCCCATGCAATACGGGGAGTTCAGATGCCCCATTTTTTTTTTTTTTTTCTTTCACAATTGTTGAATCTGGTTCGGGTCGATTCTGGTATCAAATGGTTCCAGCCCCCCTCCGATCACAGTTATGAGCATCGAATCATAACCCCTACCAAGTTCATCGTTAATCACAACTAAACCAAACGATTGGTAGATGCCCATTCCTTAGTTCCCGCATTTGAGATAACGGTATCCATCGGATTAATATTACATCGTTCATAGTCAAATTCAGTTTTTTGAATAATAAAACAAAAATATTAAATCTGTATTTTTTAAAACCATTTATTTTTATTGAATGGTTATCGATGTTTCGAATGTGTGAATACCGACGATTTTAAGTTTCAAGAAAAAGAGAGAAAGATGCGGTAAAAATATTCTCATTTTTTATTTATAAAAAAGAAAATACAATAGACTGTTGATTTATATGAGTCCATATAAAAATCAAATATGATACAATAAAGATAGATGAAAGAATTTGCAATGTTAACAGTTAACTTTTTAAATTATTTAGATAATAAATAAAATTTTCAAGTTTTTTAAGTAAATAAGTACTTTAAATATTTGAAAGACTAAAGGCCACAGCAGTAAAGAACAGAGCCGCTATCCACACCCTTTGTCCAGGCAAAGCAAAAGTTCTGCTAACCATTCATAATGGAGGCAAATCGCTGACGGCTTAGAATCACGCAGCCACCACTTCCACGACCACAACTTGATATTGTCAACAACTTTCGAAACCTCACCCGTTCCATTGAAATTTCTTAAATTTTTTGCTGATATCGTCAATATGACTCGAAATTCGATAATTTTTTAAAATGGAACGGGTGAGGTTTCGAAAGTTGTTGACGATATCAAGTTGTGGTCGTGGAAGTGGTGGCTGCGTGATTCTAAGCCGTCAGCGATTTGCCTCCATTATGAATGGTTAGCAAAACCTTTGCTTTGCCTGGACAAAGGGTGTGGATAGCGGCTCTGTTCTTTTACTGCCGTGGCCTTTAGTCTTTTTTCCTTTGTTGCTTTTTATGTTGCGCTGGTTTTTCTCTTGGCTTGTTGTTTTGCAGCCTTGGCCGGTTTGTATCCCTTGTTGGGTTGTCTTGGTACTTCTTGTGTCTTGTTTCCTTTGTTTCATCTAATAATTTTTTTTGCTGATTCAAAAAAAAAAAAAACAGTACTTTGAATTTTTAATTTATTACACTGTTAATTTTTTCAGTTTTTTTCTTTACAAAAATGTTAACGTGATTGTTAACTTAATTAGGTGACATTAGATGCTACATATTGTTATTTGGAAGTCAAAATGAACGGTTCAATATCGTCTCATTAAATTAACGGTCACATAAGTGTTTTTGTAAGAATGATAACTTTTTCTTTTATAGCCTCCTCCCGATCGCAGTTGTGGGGGATCGAACCGTGGTCTTTCCTACCAAATTCAGCACCAATTACCATCAAACCAACTAACGATTAGTTTAAGAAGGATAACTTTAAGAAAATTGTGGAATAAGTTAGAAATTTTAAATAATTTATTTGTTATCTAAAATTTTAAATGACTTAATTTGTTACAAAGTAAAACTTAAACGATTGAATCTAGATGCATTTGGTTATAAAGATAACTAAATTTTAATTACTTTAATTTGTTACATATTTTTTGTTACGTAAACTTTTACATTTTGTGCCAAAGTTGGGTGCATCTATTAAATAATAATTATGAAGAAAAAAATTATGAGGTAATTTACATAAACAATATTTAAGAATTGTTGTATTATTGTCGTGATGATAGTTCAACTGGTTAAATTAGGTTGACCTAATGATAATGAATTTAGAGGTCCATAGTTCAAGTTTTGATAAACAGGGGTGCGATGAGCTTCTAAACTCCGCACCATCGTTCTACCCTCTCTCCTTCTGGCGCTTTCTGGGTCAAATATGTCTGTGTTCGTCGCTCGTGCCGTTCGCTGAGATCTGTTTCTTGGCTTGGTTGGTCGTCGTTTTCGTCGTTTGCTGAGGTCGTGTCCGCGACGGAGGTTTTGAGGATGGTTTAGGAAGCGGCGGTGCTACTGCGGTTCTATTTGAGATTTTTCAAATCTGTTCGGGTTGAATCACAGAGAAACCCGTTTGGGTTTGCAGTTGGTGTTTGTTTGCAAAAGTCAGAAGCTGAGGATGAGGTGGTGGTTCTGTTCGGCCACCAATTGATTGTGCGTGTTAAGAAGTAAGAACTCAGATACCAGTTGCTGGAGTAGGAATATTTCTTCTGTGAGGTGTTGTTTTTTGGGTCACCAGATTTTATTTTGCGATCTGTTGTCGTGGTGGAGGTTATGGTGGTGGGTTTTGGGGTTGTGATTTCGGCAGCCTCGACATTGGTTTTGGTCATGTGTCCTTGTTGTTCCGAGGAACTACATTCCTTTGGTAATGTGTTGAGCGGTTTGGTTCATTTCGGTGTTAGTTTGTGTTGGGCATATCTTCAATTTCCTTCTCAATGGAACCACCGTGGAGCGTCAATACTTTTTTCCAAAACTTTTCACAGCCGCTACTTTAGCCCGTTACGCCGCCGCTTTTGTGTTGTTAGTTTTGGATTTGGTTGTTCTCAGAGGTTGAGGATTTTGTCTGCGTCTTGTTTAATCTTTGTCTGTTGTGATTGCGTGGTTATATTTGCGCTTTGGTTTTGACATGAGATTCGTGCCGTCGTCGAATGAAGGTTCTTTTTGAGTATGTTTGGTTTGATATCCGAATGTGAATGGATGCTTCTTGGCTTCGGAGCCACGATTTTGGTTATGTTGGAGTGTAGGATGGATGGGGATGATAGTTGGTGTAATTGCCTTTGTTTGAATTCTGGGGCGTTTTCTTTGTTATTGTTCTAGGTTGCTGATTTAGTTGTTCTCATTTGGGTGGTTGTAAGGGATTTTTAGGGGCGCCTGTTTTAGGACTTCCCCTTAGTGTTGTTTGGAATTCTTCCTTTGTGAAGAATTATGTATGAGTTGATTTTGCTGATTGTGCTTGTCTTGAGCTTAGTTACGTTATTAATAAAATATTACCGTTAAAAAAAAAGTTTTGACAAAAAGAAAACTAACATAACAATAATATTGTAATGTAATATTACTAACGAGTAACGATTAACAATATATCATTAAAAAAAAAAAGGGTAAAAATTGCAATTTTTTTTTTGGTTTTCACTACCAGTTAAATCTGGTTCGGGGTATCTTTACCTTAATGAATAATGAGTCCCATGTTAAGTATGTCTGTTATTACTTACCCATAAAAAGGGAAACAAGCTCCGTGTGTATTTTGGTATAGCATTTGCGTACTGCGTAAAATGTAAGCACTGCTGTGTTCATAATCTTTTATTAGTATTTATTTAATTTAATTTAATTTAATCTTGTTTACCCTTATCTGAATTAATGGAGAGGAGGGGAAATTCCTTGTATTATTCAATTGAATGGTGAGGAAGGCCCTCCCTTTATTTGGTTTGAAGGAGAGAGAATAAAATAATTCTACTTGTCTGTACAAATGTTGCGACAAACAAACATAATCTTTAAATAAATATTAAGTATACACTGGTTTGTAAATAAATTGATGTTAATAATACACTATCATTCTTTTCTTTTGGTAGATGGACGAAATGAAAAACTATTAGAAACTCTCACACACAAAGTGAAAGACCGGAATTCGAATATGAGTCATGACGTTCAACACTAACAATTTTGACATTTCTATCAGTTGAGCTAAGATTTGTGGTCACTATATAATATTCTATTTGGTTGTCAAATGCTAGAGAAATTGATTCAACTTATATCATCATTATGATCATTAATCGGTTTACTTCCATCATTCTTCTTCAACCTCTCCTTCATTAGGTTATAATATGTCTTAGCCAACTTTCATGTTGGTCCATCCATGTCAATTACATTCACAGTGAAGCAAACTCATGTACTGAAGCATTTGCGTTTAGAAGTCATACGATGTTGGTTTCATGCTAGTTATGTTAGATTCAATTGCTCCTATATTAGTATTCTTCTTGATAAAGACGTAAAGGTACGTAGTTTGTTCATCTATAGTCATGCCTTGGTTTTTCTTTTATTTTCTTTTTATATATAAAAGTACAAACACGAGAAAAAAAACTAAGCAACCGCTTCTTAGACACCTTTATCTACAACCAAAATAATTAAATTATACGAGAGAAAGAAATTCATTAATTTCACGTCGTTGGTATTATTCGTATCAAATTTGACTAATCAATCAACACATTACTTCTTCAAGAAACAAACAAATTGACTGAAAGTCAATGTTTTATCTAATCATGTTAAAATTTATTATTACTTGGAATGTGATAATACCAATTCTAATACTCAAAAAAATCTAATATCTAATCTAATCTAATCTAATCTAATCTAAATATAGTTAAGTGTAGTTCAAATACAAGCTTTGTAACCAAAGATATGCCAAATAGTTAGTTAGGTGTAACACTCACATGCAGTGGAATGTAGTTTGGTTTATAAGTTCTGTAAGTTGACTTGATATAAGTCAGTTTCAAAGTATTGATTACTCCTTCATTACCATTGGTTAGTATTGGAATTGAAGACTTATTCAAAAAGTCATTGTCTGATCAAAGATTTGCACATGTAGTATCTTAGTCAACGTGGTGGAGTGGAGTGGAGCAAACCTCCTCAACTAATTCAATCAATACCTATAAGTACTACTACTCCATAACGGTCACTATCTTAGTATATTTTTCAGTCAACATCATTTTAATTACTTCCTTGAATTATTTTTAGTGTAAATTATACTCTTCTTCCTTAAAAAAAGTTTAAATTACTTCCTAGCTTGAATTATTTTTAGTGCAAATTATACTCTCCTTCCTTAAATTTTTTTGAATTATACTCTTTTCTTCTTTAAGTTAAAATATACACTTTAGAGTTCATTTTATCATAAATAAATATTTTTGTAGTAATAATTAACTTTAAGTTATTATTTAAAACTTGTAAGTTCGGTCTATTATTAATATTATTATTTTAGATTATGAAGTTTAATATAAAATATTCTTTTAATCAACTTTAGTAATTTATCCGAAATTTATATTTTATTTTGTATAGTTTCATAATTTATAACAATATTTAACATTATATATGTTAATTATGATGTTAGAAAAAAAATAATGAAAATACATGCATTAGAAGTTTGAGTATATTAAAATGAAGTTTTATTAAATGGCAGAAATATATATAGACTTTAATATAAGAGGGTCAGGGGAAATGACATTAAAGCTTCTTTCAAGGAGGTGAATAATTATTTTAAAAAGTTGAACACGCCGATTCTACGAGAAGCCAAGTATACATATATAATTAATTTTGTATCAAACATATCAGAAAAATATTTCTTAATATAAACAAGCAATCGTCCATGTTTTGTCAAAACAAGATGGTAAACTATGTGTGATTCTTAGCATATTTTGAAAGTCATTTCTCATTGATTAGTCATAGTTTTAAAGTCCATAATGGAGTTGAAGGTTTGACCACTATATTTCTTAAAGTGTGGATAACAAGTACGTGTATAGAATTACTTGTACGAGCATTGAATGAGTATTGTTATATACGTATACGTAGTGACACACGAACTTAGTAAATTCAATACGTTTTTGTTTCCTAATATAGTGGTCAAACTTTCAACTCCATTATGGGCTGATAACAAAGAAGGAGCAACATTTACATAAACACGACTCCGAATAAAATATATTTGGATATAAATACACAAATGAGGGAAAACAAACAGGTATGTGATTATTTAATAAGGTTGGCAAATTGCAGCAATTTAGTTTCATGTATACATCAATAATTTTAATTGATATACATGCCATTCAAATATGTGATTTGTCCTTATAATGCATGCATTAAGACGTAATAGTCTTAATCCGGAGCAGTGTACGCAGTGATCAAGTATTAAAAATGAAGATTTGACTTTGAAGCAAAGTCTTAACTCTGACTTTGAATATTGACAAAGATATGTATCTTTTAATATTTAATATATGTGATGTAATATGTCAATTGCAAAAAAGGATAAGATCGAAGATCTATTATTGTAAATAATTGGACAGAAATAAGAAATCACATATTGGCACACCAAAGAGTTTAGGAAATTAAGAAAGAAAATTTTTAATTTTGATTGTATAATTATTTAGTGATTTCCTCGTTTTCCACTAAGGGCCCGTTTGATGGTCAGGATAGTGAGTAGGATATAATAATTATATCATATCATGTTTTAATTTTTTGTTTGATGCACCAATAGGATATGATAAATTATTCCATTTTTTAATCATATCCTATCACTCCTTTGTAATTTCTATCCTATGTTTAGGCTGGGTTAGAAATTATCCTGTTGTGTTATTCAGAAAGTAAATCTTTATTTGCCATAAATAAAACCACCTACAATGAAAACTTGTTATTTAATTATATTTAATTGAAAATAAATAATGATATCTTGTTTGTTATCATATCCGCATCAAACACATAATAAGATAAATGTTATCATGTTAATATTATATCCTAACTTTATCCAACTTCATATCATATCCTGTATCTATCATATCCTGACCATCAAACGGAAGATTCGTTATTAACTCTTTCCCGCAGTATATATTGTGCGTTTGTAATAAGTTATAGTTTATTAGATTATTTTATGAGTTTATTTAAAAAAATAGATGTTTTTTATTATAATGTTTTTTAGATGCTAGTAAAAGTAGCATTTTGAGCTCATAGTTCATAATTTTTTATATTTAATTTCATTTTTAGTCATATTATTTTCATTTTATTATTTCTTTATTTTTTTAAAAAACATAATAACTACCCACTAACCATATAATTTTATATTATTTTGTACTTACCACAACCAAATTTGTCAAACACTTTTATTTCATTATATTAGCTTTTTAGCTAAGCTATCAACCATCAACTAACTTTTCAACTATAAGCTAGGGTATAATTTAATTTTGCCAAACAAAGCATGTTCGCTAACAACTAAAAAGTCTCATTTGTTTTGAATTGAGATTGAATTGAGTTTAATGATAGTTTATATACAACATTTGTAGTCTTCGATCTACCGCGAGATACCTATTTTAAGGATAAATTTGTGAGGGAATGTCTCGGAAATGTGTTGTTGTGGACCGGAGGTTGTAGCAATGGCACCATATGTGGGAACGAACCCACAAGCTTAATTACTTAGCTTGAAATTGGGTGGCAATTGTTCTGGTATACTTAAAAAGTCTTACATTATTTAAAAATCGAGGCAATGAATGATTTATATATAACACCCGCACTCTTTAATTTAGTAAAACACCTATTTCAAAAATAAATCCATCAAAACTTACGCACAAAATTCAAAGCAGACAATAAAACATAAACACGGTGTTGCAGACTAATTGAGATTGGAACAATTGATGATTGAGAAAAACAATCAACATATGTGTAACAACCCGTTTTTCAAAGGCCAAAAAGGCACTATAATTTTTTTTTCTTTTTCAACTAACACTCAGAGTGCGCATAGAATATTTTCCAATGAGCCGGCATTCAAATATACAAAAGAACTCATTACCAAAAGGTGCTTCGACAAGCAAAGTGTATTCCTGAATAATTACAATCCAAGTCTAAGTATTCAAAAACTTACAACCAACAAGTTAGAAACCTATGCCTAAAACCAAAAAGCACGGTGCACAACCCACACCGGCGCATAGTCTAACTAAGCTAAAGCTCCAACCGCTCACTGGGGCCTGGAACAGCCACCGTCGTCACCACGACCTAACCCCTCATCTGGGTGGGATGAGCCCGCAAATGAAAGAAAGGGTCACCACAAAATATATAGTATGTATATATATAACCGGTGCGAAAGATTGTACACATAACAATAATTCCACGAACACAAGAGAAAGCTCTTAACCACCAAAGCAATTCCCACCAACGGGTTTATATATATAATGCACACCAAGCCTAATGCAGACTTCTACAATGCGTGGTACTAACCCTAGCTACCACAATGCATGAGTTCCGGAACTGTAGGTCCAACCCCTACTCAAACACCAACGAAATCACAAGGTTAAGGTGTATCCACTCCCGCAATCACACCCCATGGTCCACCCCCGCAACCATGTATCGAACTCAACAACAATCTCGTAGCTCTCCCGATCACTACGAAATCACAATGTTAAGGTGGATCCACTCCCGCAATCACACCCCATGGTCCACTCCCGCAACCATGTATCAAACTCAACAAAAACACAAGGTTAAGGTGGATCCACTCCCGCAATCACACCCCATGGTCCACTCCCGCAACCATGTATCGAACTCAACTAAATCACAAAAGATTTAGGTGGATCCACTCCCGCAATCACACCCCATGGTCCACTCCCGCAACCATGTGTTGAACTCAATAAAACCCTATAAGAATCAGGTGGGTCCACTCCTGCAACCACACCTCGTAGTCCACTCCCGCCACTGCGCACTAACAATGCATGAGCATACGATTCCCCATGTATACTAATGCAACAAATACATACCTCCCTAGCATATGTAAACCATCCCAACAACATACATACATATCCAATCATATGTAACAAACCACAACAAACATACATACATTTCCAATCATATGTATTCACCCACATGTTCATACATATATCTCCAATCATATGCAAAACAACGCACGTATTATAAACACTTTCTCATCACGAGAATACATAACACATACATGCCAAACACACAAACACGCATCACCGAAAATAACCAACAAACATGTTATAACTCAGTGAAAAGACAGAAATAAAGTGATGCCCTTACCTCGGCAAGCTTCCGTCAACAACACACGCTCAAACAACACAACGCGCTTCCTAAAACAAGCAGCGTAACAATCAATACATTGTTCTCTAACCAATAGTATTGAAACTACACCAAAACCCCAAAAACCTAAAGGTTTCTAAGGAAAATTCACTCTTTCGGATACTATACCAAAATCTATCGTATTGATTAACCACCATGAGTTATTTGTACTATTTTTAGGACCCAAAACAATTGTCAAAAGTCTTAAATAATTTGAAATGCAAAATGGCCGTTTTCTTGCGTTACAAGCTACGTACTTTCCGAGTACCCGAAAAACCCGTTTCCAATCCCAACCACTTCCATAAATTAATAAAAAGGGATTAGAAGTTAAAAACCAAGTTTTAGAAATCAGAATCCAAAATTTCAACTCCCAGAGCTCGCCCTGGCGAGTTGGTGGCGAGTGAAGGCAGGGAGTACTGGTCTTACTCGCTCTGGAGCTCGCCCTGGCGTGTTGTCATGACCTGTGACACTCGCCCTGGCGAGTAACCACTCGCCCAGCGAGTTGCACCTGTCATGACAGCAAAAGACAGCAACTCACACCACCTTTTTCCACCCAAGCCTAGTTTGATTCTATTAGTTCCCAACACTTTTTCAAGGCACAAAAGCAAACCATTTTCATAAGCAAACAATTCGTTTCCGAAAGCTTGTTGGTTGCTTCGAGTGCAAGTTATTTGATTTTCATTTCAAAAATCAAAACCAAATCCAAGCACAAGTTTTATTACGGGCCTTAACCGTCCGGTAATCATTTTCAAACATGTTTTCAAGGTAAAAAGCAACACCTCATGTCACAAGAGTTTTAAACCACTTTGACCCCAAAAACACCACATAAACACTTAGGAAATATTTTCATAAACTCCGAAATATTTTTCATCGGATTTTCTAAAACAAAACCATACAACGCATTTCCCTTTCGCCCAAAGGTTCAAAGACAACTTTTCTTTTCAAAACCTTACAACATAACCTCATGTAATTGATCAATACATAAACCAACCAAAACCCTAACATTTCTCATGAGATTTTTCACCAACTCATGGAAAACAAAAACAACAAAGCCTAGCATGCTTACTAAACTCTCATGAACAACTTTCATGGAACAAAAACCATTCACAACCAATTCTTATGAAATTTCTCCCAAGAACATAATCATAAAAATCCTAACTCCCTAAGAATCTTAGCCAAACAAGGATAGGGAATATGTTTAGTTACCTTAGGAAGAAGAATCTCACAACTCCAAGCTTTCAACCAAGCTTCTAATCAAGTGATATGGTGAAGGAATGCAAAACTTCACAAGTTGGGAAGGTGGAAAAGAAGCTCACGGCCAAGAGAGAAAGAAGAAGTGAACTTGTGATAATTCTAAGTCCACCACTTATAAAAGTCTTGCTAGATTTAGGCCATTGGATCAAATAGGATAAAGTTCTAAGATCACATCCTAGCCATTGGATCAAATCCAAGTCTATCCTCACGAGATATTTCCCATAAACTCTTACAACGAAACGCACGCTCAGTTCTCGCGCATCGCGACGAACGAAACTCGCAAAAATAGAAAACCTACAGAAAGAACGTCTATCGTTTAACATTTCCAAAACTTATCGCCGAATCTTTTTCCGCGACTGTAATTTTCTTCCACACCTTAGAAAATTATTCTCAGAATATATCTTAACTCGTGCAGATATATAAAACTCCCATCCGAAACCTCACTCAAAACAGACGCAGTAAGATTTTCCATCCGCGGGTAAAATCTTACTCGTTTTTCCAAAAACAAGAATAATCCAAAACTCGTTATTCTAAGACCACAGAAATCTCCTCATACTTAAAAGAGTATCACGACCCGAAAGTCTGTGCCTTTCCAGCGCACGAGCACAAAACAGGCTCCGTTTCAGCAAAAATCTCATTAATGTGACGATATTCACAAAACCGCCTCACCAAAAAAAACCCTAAAACTCGTAGCCGACACTAGAGTTCCTTAGAAAACTGCACAGTGAAATCTTGGGTCTTACAATATGAATCAACTCTATCATGTCATTCAAAAGTGGGGATTTGTAACAAGTAAAGGAAGAGTGTATAACGTAAAAAATATATCTATTTTCCTTTGTTCATGCTTTTCTATTTGCTGAAAGGGTCAACAAAATCTTAAACCTAAAAAAAGAAGAAGAAAACCCAAAATAAAATAAAATTGACCTTTAAAATGATTTCTAGAACTAGAAGTTTAATAAAAATGCTTCAAATTAATTAATCCCCTCCTGACCAATGGTGGATGTGGAAGAATAGATAAGGCTAACAAACAAATTTCGGTAGTATATTACATTGATTTTTTGCTAACTTCTTCCTAGCTGCATTGAATTGGCTCTATACAAACTACACATATGTTGTTGATAGCAACAGAAACATTTGATTTGGTGCATCCAACTAACTACACAAAGTTGACTATTACTTGTTGAGGGATAGTGACATCACTAGTCACTTCATTGGTTTAATTACTTGTTGACAAATTTTTATGGTTACAAAACTTAGACAAATGCCGTTCAAAAAGAAAAAACAAAACTTAGACACATTATTTAAAAACATGCACTAAAATAAAAAAGAATAAAAGAAGAAATTAAATAATATATAATTTTAAAATAATTTAATTATATTTATTTTTGTGTACAAATAATTTTATTTGGGATCGTAATAATGTCACCATGTTTATTTTTAACAAGAGATGAATTGCTACAGTGTAAATTTGTTTTATATATGCATCCAATGATATCATATCATAGTGTCACTTTTATAGATTTGTTCCTAAAATATAGCTTCAAATTTCTACATGTCATGATTTGATTAAATGCATGTGCAAATTAGTTTTACACTATCGATATATAAAAATTAAATCATTTTAACAATGTGGTCCGATTACAATGATAAAGCCTAGGAGCAATCTAAAATTTATATATAGATGATTAGTGGCCGTACTTGATGAGTTAGATACTGGAGTGATAGGTAAATTAGATATTCAATTTTTACTTTCTACAAATTAACAAAATTTAACAATACCAATATTAACACTGGTCATCTAAAAAATAGCTTATTTAAATTTATAAGTTGTTTTGTTATTTTTTTCTTTGGCTAAAATTAGGAGCAGACTTTAATAACAATAACAGTGAAGTAGCTTTGACTACTACTTTATTTTTTAATAAATATTAAAATTTTCAAACAAACAAGTCAATGGGTCCAAAGTCAATTGGTCCAACTTGCTATTACAATTAACATGAACAATAAGTATATTCATGATTTGTCTTATTTTAACATTTTTTTAGTCTTAATAATAAGTTAATAACTACATAGAAAAGGTCCGTGAACTTAGTTCAATTGGTAGGATATTACATTATATATTATGAGGATCGGGGTTGAAGACCAAATTCGAACTTCAGTCATCTCACTTGTCCACTTTAAAAGTGAAATTTCTATAGCCAATAGGCTAATTGACAAAAAAAACCTACAAAATGTTTTTTTATGATAAAATTTATCAAGAGACGACTCTAAACAAACGTGTAAATAAAATTGATGAGATGAGTTTTTTTTTTTTTTTGCACTTTTTTATAAAAGAAACAATTATTATTAATAACAGTGATATTAATGATCATTTTACAAACAACTTAATTGTTCATATTAAAAAATAACATTGCTTTGTACCAAAAAAAAAAAAAAAACATTGCTAGTAAATTCCATTGAGCTCAACTTTTCTAAATAATTATTATCATTTTTTAATTATTGCTAGCAAAATACATTGTTTTAATTTAAATTTTATATAAGCAAATATTATTGTCAATTTTTTGCTTTATTTATCTTATTTTCTATCTCAAAATAGTCTACAAATATGTTGGACCATCTATAAAAGAAGCATAATTATATGTATTGAAATGGTCTTCAAGAGTTGGGTTTGGAGGCAACTAGTTTATGGTTGATTATAATGTATTATTATTGTTGTAACTTGTTGCTGATCTGCGCTGTCTTGGATTGGAGGCTACTTATTTTTCACAATTGATGTTTGCATGTGTTAATGTTTTGAGCTGCCTTAATTGGTTGTTCTGCTCACTTATTTTGGCTATTTATTTTTCTCAATTTCATTTTGTCCCTTGTTGTTCTCATCAGTAGTACTCCAAAGTCATATGTATAACAAAATCATGTGTTGTAATTTAAGTATCAACTTGTTTTATAAGTTTGTCCCATTCCACTCTGAAACATTTGTACCAAAAAAATACTCTTTGATGGATTATATTTATTTTTTGTTGGAGGAAGTAGATTTTAATTAATACATATGAAATAAAAATAAAGAAAACCAATTGAAACTTTTTTTAGCATATAGATTAATTGAGAGAAGAGAACGGGATAAATATACACAAAATGTTAAATAAACTTTCTAAGTCAAGAGAATCCAATTACCAAAGTTGTCTTAAGAAGTTTAACAAAAAAAAATTGTCTTCAAAGAAATTCAAATAAGAAAACCCAAAAGTGAAGGTAAATAAAGGGATAGGTGAAATGGTACTCAAATATCTCACTTGCCACAACCCAAGGCTGAGAAGTGAGAATTATCCAAGATCCTCGATGTAGGGGTGATCATATCCGAACCAATCCAAAAGTAAAACTGCAAATTGAACCAATCCAAACTGAAAATCGCAAAAAACCGCATTTAGTGCAAACCGCATGGATCATTTTTCTTCTAAACCGCACGGTTTGGTTTGGTTTGCGGTTTTCATTTCAGAAAACCGAACCAAACCGCAATACTTAACTTAACTCTATCAACTAGTAACAATCAACCTATTACCTAGTCCAACTTAGCAAGCTCAACAAAAATTGAGTCCATAAAATAGTAGGCTGTCAAAACATATTATTTCACGCAATCTAGAAATATATTGTTGATATTAAAAAAAAGTTCTTATGAAGTATATGCATATTATACCATATAAACAATAAAATAAATTAATATTTCCTATGTTTATTTTGTAACAAGTTGGTAATATTGTCATATTTTTTATATCGTGATAAACCGCACAAACCGAACCAACCTTAACCGCATTAGTTTGGTTTAGTTTGGATAACTTTTTAAAAACCAACCGAACCAAACCGAACCGCATGCATTTTTATCTTACAATTAAGATGACTTTTATACTCCAAACTGAACCAAACCGCACCGCAATCACCCCTACCTCAATGGATGGGGTTGGTGCATTACTTCTATGCATTTCCGCCAGCGTCATCTCCTTATCCTCAGGCTCCTTCTCTTCAGCTTCATTAGCAGGAGTTTCCTTGTTTCATTTGGCTACTGAAAAAAGCTCAAGAGAACTTCTTTTGGCACTCTATCAATTTATTTCTATTTTCTTCTTTTATTATTTTTCTATTTAAGTAGTAGATATTACTAAAACAAGAAATTTGAGGGAAAAAATCCCATAATATTAAAATTTTAAGATTTAAAATGTTAGCTACTTAAGTAGCAGACGTTATAAAAATGAGAAATTTGAGAGAGAAAAAACCCTAACATAAAATTTTCAAGATTTCACATATCCATTGTTTAAATAACGGACAAAAAAATTTGATACATATAACGCGTAAGAAAATTGGTAGGTGCCAGAAGAAATTCTCAAATATCATTGAGTCTTTTTTTTTCTTTCTTTCTGCAAAGTGGCAAACATTGAGTCTTCAAATGACATAAATATGTGGACTTTCTTTTAAATGAGCCCAATATTTTTTAATTGAAATGCTCACAGTCCATCCCAATATTTGCATGAAAAATTGTGATCTCACCCCTCAAAAATTCTTTTTCACCTCGAATTTTAATTTTACTCAAATTTACACTAAAAAAAATGGGTCGTGTTTACCGAAATCTCTTTTTCTTCTAGGGGGTGAAAAAGAAATATGGGGTGGGATGAGAATTTTTCTATTTGCATACTTAGTTAGGAAGCCTGTATCTTATGAAAAAGATGGAGGTTAATGATGACCGGATTCCCCTGCTGTTGGAAAGTTCAAATTCAAACTTGGTAGTATTTAAATTATATTATATTTTTCAAAAAAAAAATTATAGCATAAAATAAAATTTTAAGGGAAAAATGGTAACAAGTGTTTCTGGGAATCTAGTTAAGCATATTAATAAAAAAAATTATCTTAAAATTTGTGTATTCAATATCTTAAAAATGTAAAAAGTTATTTTTTCAATATTAATTTTGTTTTTGATTTTTTTTATATTTAATTAGTATCCCGAGAACATTCATTAGTATCACCCAGATTTTACTTTTCTTTTTTGTGGACCTTCAATCAAGATTAGACAGTCACCGATATTCCAAATGCGTGGTTCTAATGACCTTCAATTAAGATGACTTTTATACTCCAAACTGAATCAAACCGCACCGCAATCACCCCTACCTCAATGGATGGGGTTGGTGCATTACTTCTATGCATTTTCGCCAGCGTCATCTCCTTATCCTCAGGCTCCTTCTCTTCAGCTTCATTAGCAGGAGGAGTTTCCTTGTTTCATTCGGCTACTGAAAAAAGCTCAAGAGAACTTCTTTTGGCACTCTATCAATTTATTTCTATTTTCTTCTTTTATTATTTTTTTTATTTAAGTAGTGGATATTACTAAAACTATAAATTTGAGGAAAAAAAATCCCATAATATTAAAATTTTAAGATTTAAAATGTTAGCTATTTAAGTAGCGGATGTTATAAAAATGAAAAATTTGAGAGAGAAAAAACCCTAACATAAAATTTTAAAGATTTCACATATCCGCTGTTTAAGTAACGGACAAAAATATTTTGGTACATATAACGCGTAAGAAAATTGGTAGGTGCCAAAAGAAATTCTCAAATCTCATGGAGTCTTTTTTTTTCTTTCTTTCTGTGGCAAAGTGGCAAACATTGAGTCTTCAAATGACATAAATATCTGGACTTTCTTTTAAATGAGCCCAATATTTTTCCATTGAAATGCTCACAGTCCATCCCAATATTTGCATGAAAAATTCTCATCTCATCCCTCAAATTTCTTTCTCACCTTGAATTTTTCGGTGTAAATTTTACTTAAACTTACACTAAAAAAAAACCGGGTTGTGTTTACCGAAATCTTTTTGCCTTCTAGGGGGTGAAAAAGAAACATGCGGGGTGGGATGAGAATTTTTCTATTTGCATACTTAGTTAGAAAGCCTGTATCTTATGAAAAAGATGGAGGTTAGTAATGACCGGATTCCCCTTGGAAAGTTCAGATTCAAACTTGGTAGTATTTAAATTATTGTATATCTTTCAAAATAAAATAAAATTTTAAGGGAAAAATGGTAACAAGTGTTTCTGGGAATCTAGTTAAGCATATTAATAAAAAGAAACTATCTTAAAATTTGTGTATTCAATATCTTAAAAATGTAAAAAGTTCTTTTTTCAACATTAATTTTATTTTTGATTTTTTTTATATTTGATTAGTATCCCGAGAACATTCGTTAGTATGACCCAAATTTTAATTTTCTTTTTTGTGGACCTCCAATCAATATTAGATAGTCACCGATATTCCAAATGCGTGGTTCTAATGACTACGATGAATCTAATTTCGGTTAACAGAAAAATTTGCAACAAAAAGAGCATGCAAAAACTTAGTAGTTGAGCTCGAGTGATTATTGAGCTATTTAAAGAAAATCTAAATTAAACTTCAAAGTTATTAAGGTATTTATCAAACTTTACTTACTTTCTAACCGAAATCCAAATTATTAAGAGACCTTCTGAGAATTGGAGAGATAAAAAAAAAGACCATGCATAAGAAAAGGAGGAAAGTTTATGCAACACATTTTCTTGTTCAAAATTGGCGAATTTTAATGAGTGTAACTACATATAGAATCAATCATGAATATTTAAGTTCGAATCATAAAACATGACAAAATATGCCGAAATTGTTAGGTCGAACGTCATGACCGGATTCGAACCCGGGATCTCACAATTATGTGAGTTTAATTTCCAATAGATTACCATTTCAACTAAGACAAGAAAAAATAAAAAATAAAATAAAACATGGTAAGAGAACGCAACCATATTATTATAGAAAATAAAATTGCAACAGTAAGCAATTCTTCTTTTTATGAATCGTTAACTACTTATTTCACATTATATATTTGCACTCTACATAAATAAGTTTTATTAAAAAAATCATTAGAAGACTTTCAATTAATATTATTTTAAAGAATTTATATTATTTTTTGGATTAATTTAAAATATTCCTATTATCAGTCTCTTTTATTGTTTTGCTTGTTAATCAAGTATGTTAAAGAGTAACGTTCAACCCAAAATGGAATACAAGTGTTTGGGACACAATATATGTGTGTGGGTGTTCTAAGTTTAAGATATAAGTTTGATTTTGATCTTACTTGATCAAAATCGACGTAGCTGGTGGTAATCTTCTGTAGTACCGTTGCTCCGAAGGGGATTTATATTTGCAGACAAATCCAATGCTCATTTATTGTTTGCGTGAAGTGAAGGTTTTAGAAAGTTAAGATAGAATATTTGATCCTTCTACATGAGGAGGTATATATAGTCCCCAGACCCCAGCGCAAAGCCAATGTCATTAATGAGAAGACGGATTCAGCCTCATCGCTATTAATGGTTGTCGGAATAACGGCTGAATTTTTTTTATTAATAGTAAATGTCAATCATTCCGATATCGGTCGTTACGAAAGGCCAACTTCCTTAACTGTTGGACAGGGAGATGCGATTTTGGGCTTGTGTCTAGTTGGACTGAATTCAGAATAGGAAAGGAGGATTCATAATAGATTCCTACAATATACTTTATAACAACGGGGTTTGCTAATTTAGACCCACTTAAAAACATGTGGGTCTAAATTAGCAATGCGCACTTTTTCACTTTGGACAAAAAATACCTTTGATATTTACTTATTTAATACTAGCAATTGAGGGTTAGTTAGGTAAATTTTATTAAAAAGTGTGCACCCACTTTGCTAATTTAGACCCACTTAATTATAAACATGTACAATTTTAATAAACCAATAACAAACTTATTAAACAAAAAGGACAACATGGAAAAACATGTCCAATTCAAATTTCAACTTTGGTTTTTTTCTCTCTTTGATAAAATAAATCACTGTGAGAAAGAAAAATCATATAATTATAAATGTTACATTGGTTTTTTTTTTTCTTTTGGAATTTATAGTTTTCGTTAGATAAGACAATTTTTCCTGTTCCGATAAAAGTAGCTATAAACATAAACAAGTCTGGTAATGATATTAAGTTTAAGCTATTATTGTAACCAAGAAAAAAGTTAAGCTATTATTTGTGTATAAGCTGTAGGATTAATTAATTGATCTTGTGCCTTTTTTTAATAAATAAGACATACGGTACAATCTCGTCAAACAAAAAAAAGACTTATGGTACAAAAACTTCAATATATAATGAAACTAATGTTGAAAAATTATTTAGATTGAAACAAACATTTTGAGAAAATTAAGGAAAGATAAAACTGTTGTATGTTTTTTTTGGAAACTACAAAGTTACCCTTATTCTAAATTTACTTACAACAATTGAACAGGGGGTATTTTTATCCAAAATGAAAAGGTGCACATTGCTAATTTAGACCCACATGTTTTTAAGTGGGTCTAAATTAGCAAACCCCTTATAACAAATATTATTTTAAAAATTTAATCATAAACATTATCGATTATATCATCTTCTTTTTAACACGAAAAATGTTAATTTTAGTATTATTTTAGAAGTGAAAATTGAACCTTCCATCTCTTTATAATTCTATTTCGTAACCCACTAACATATTCACCACACCAATCTTATACGCTTTTTAATTTAATAGTTACAATTGAGCAGTTTTTTAAATTAAATCTTCAATTATTAGAGGAAAAAAGGTCTAAAAGGGTGTGTAAGTGAATTCAACTATTATATGGAAATAGATTCAATTTTTATACTACGATAGTAACTCTGTTCTTTCATATTTTCCTACTCTTCTAATTGTATCCTTACGATGATTCCTACCTAAAGTATTTTCAAATTATAAAATTATTTAAAGAAAAAAAATACTACTATATGTCTACCTAACCATGCACAAAAGAACATAATATTCCCATCTTGTTCTTGTCTTTGGATATTTGGCCCATTTTCTTGTCTTCATCGTTAACAAAAAAAAAAACCTTAAAAAACAAATCACAAAGTGGGACCCATACGTTGCCGGCAGGTGAGTAGGTGACTCCAATTTCACCGATCAGGAGAATGCGACGAAACGCTACCACACAAAATCTCCGATAGATAATTCCTCAAATCTTCGGGCGAATATCTTATAACTGAATCCAACCCGACCCGATATTTCACATAGAACTCCCTGTACTTGTAAACAACATTCAAATCTAACCACGCTCCAATTTCCTCTCTCAATTTCGGGTCGGGTACGACCCATAAATACTGTGTTCTAAAGACTTCTTCAAACGCCACGTTGAAATTCTGGAATATTCCACTCGCATTCTCAGCCGTTCGATTCTCCGGAATCGACGACACAACTTTACTCCACGCCATGCGTTCGTATTTTGTAACGTACTCTTTCACTTTCATTTCGTGTTTCAGTAACCAATCCTCGCCGAGAATAAACCCTAGATTCGATTTACGAACCTTTACGACGACGTATTGCATGTTATTCGCAAGAAAAAGGTACGAAAGTGCAACGTCTTTGTATAGTTCAGCTTTTCCGTCGAGTTTACAGAGAACAACAAGAATTAGCCACGATAACCGTTTTGCTATCTCCGACGGTGGATTATTCTCATCGTGAGATGGATTTTTGTAGTAAGATTCCGGTAACGGTGATTGTGGCCAATCGAAAACTATATCGGCGATTGCGTCGCCGTAATCGGAGAGAAGTGCGATGTAATTCATGACGTAGCGTGTTAAAGGATGAATTCCTCCGCCTGGTACCGGAACCTTCGAAGATTCTTTCTGAATCGCCGATTCAAAATCAGTTAGCATTGTTCTAACGGTTTCACCGAGTCTCACTTGCGATGCTATCACCTGAGAGCGGATCGTGGAATTTGATTCCGATGAAAAGATTGATTCAATTTGTTGCCAATTTTCGGAAATCGCTTCGTATAAATCCAACGTTCTGAACATTTTCTCCGGCGTTTTCTTGCATTTTGCGACGTTTTCCGGGAAAGAAAACAACATCATAGCACCGTCTTTGCAAATCTCAGTAAAACATGAATCGGCGATTTTCTTCTCCGGTGATTCAAAAATGTAATCACAGAGTGTTCTCTCGCCGTGAAACAGAGTATTAACAGCGACTTTAACGGCGTTTAACCAGGTCTTTATCTTCCATTCAAGAACTTCCCAATCCATCTTCTGAATCTGAGAGAAACTCAGTTTCTCAACACCGAGATTGTAAAGTGCTTCTTCCACAATCGATTTTCTCACAATTACGTAAATGTTAACACACTCTTTGCTATAACCGGCGAAAATCATGCATTCTGCAATCGCTTTTAAATCACCTATAGCAGTCATTGATACCGATTCAGCGGAGAGCGATTGCGATTCTTCATCAGAGAATTCATCGTCGGAACTACTCCGACGATCAGTGGAAGAGCGAGAGAGAACAGAGACCGATTCTAAGTTGAACCGGTCTCTATTTTGTCCTAAAATTCTATAGAATTCTGTTTCGAGATTCTTCATGGCGAGTTTCATTAAAGACTGTGCTTCAATGAGTTTCTTGGAGGTGGAATCCTGTGCGACGAGGTACTGCATAGCAGATTGTAGACTCTTAACAGCTTTAAGGTAGTGTTTGGCTTCTTCCGTGTTGTTGAAAAGATATTGAGAATGGTTTGAAGTTGTGGAAATAGAGTTGTTCCATTTTGTTATGAGAGAGTGTGCGTTTTCGATGTTTTCGTCGATAATTGCGTCGGAGAAGGTCTTGTGCGGAGGTGAAGAAAGTGGTAGTGGTGATGATTGTGGTGGTGGTGATGGTTTGAAGAAAAAGAAGGTTCTAGGTTTTGACATTTTTGAGTTTAGGAAAATGTGATTAGTATTTTTTTTTTATGTGATTAATTAATGTGTTTGTTGAAGCTTAAAGTTGTGCTTGTTATTTCTACAGTATGTTGTTATTGTTTGGGTGTGGGGGTTGAGAGGGGTATTTATAGAGTTGAAGATTTGACTCATGTTTGAGGTAAGAACGTAAATGATGTCCGTGTTGGGAATAAAGACAAGAGAGGACGCGGTCGTAGAAGTTTCAGATAAAGACAACATAATTTTCTTTGTTGCTTTGGACAACACAACAACCGAGTGAGTCAGATGCAACGGAAGAAGGGATCTCTTTATGGTCTATGGATCTTTTTTCATATATTTCAGATCAACCAAATTTTGTTTCAATCTAAGTTAATTCATATTTTCAAATTTGTTTGAATTAAAGAACAGATTAAATGTCTTCAAAATAGCCCGATACTGTAAAAATTTGAACTAAGAACGGGTTAATGATTATACTCATCTCAATCTGTCCCTTACTCTATGAAGTATGAACACTCCTCGAATTAAGTATATTTGTGTCGGGCACGTGTCAGTATCCATACTTATAGTTATATTAAATTATATTATTTTCTTAAATTATTACCGATTTCGACGTATCAGTGTCTGTGTCGTGATGTTCGTGTCTTTGTCGTGCTTGCCCTTACTTAGCCATAGGCTCTGTTTGGTAAGCCAAGTAAGCTAGCTTATAGCTTATATATAGCTTTTAGCTTATAAGCTAAAAACTCTGTTTGGTAACCGTTTTTAAAAAAGAGCTGGTAGTTTATTTTACTAACTTATACCTTATTTTTCAAATGATTTCAAGTAGTTTATGAGCTTATAGCTTGTTATCTTTTCTTCCAATTTTACCCCTATTATTTTACTTGAAAAAATAAAATATTAATTAAACATATATTTTTTATGTCATTTCATACTTATAAGCTAGTTCAACTGTTAATTTTACCAAACACTACAAATTCAATCAGCTAGCTTATTCGCTATAAGCTACAAGCTAGTTTATAAGTTATCCGCTATATGTACATCCGCTATAAACTAGCTTATAAACTATCCTCTATTTTTTACCAAATTATAGCCATAGCATCCACACACTAAGTATTATTTGTTCTTTCTTTTTGTCGTAGAATATCTTTTTTGCTGAAACAGAAAAGATATATACATGCCTCCATAAAGGAAATGACTTTGTTAGTTATACACTAGTATTCACATTATAAGTCTTACACTTTCTTTACATATTGATAAATATAAATCAACAATTTCCTTTTTTCATATAAAATAGATACATTTTCAAAACGAATTCACATAAAAGAGAAATTAAAATAAACGTTTTTCCTTGTACACATTTCCTAGCTAGTACAGTAGGCTCAAAAAGTAACGTTATATATATAGGACCTTGCCAATAGAATATAGCTGGGGTTTTTTAACTTGTACCAAATTAAGCTCAAAAAAATGAAATCCAGCTTGCGACATATTCTCCTCATCTACATTTTTACATTACATATATGCTAGTATTTTCTATGTATGCAATATATATTGAGTCAAAAAAAAAAAATGTATGAAATAGTATAACGCGTCAAAATAAATGTATGAAATAGTATTTTCAGTAAACGACTTTGGTGTATTTAATTACCTACGGCGTTGGCTTGGTTGGTTGATTTAGTAGTAAGGAATTAGTCCCTTTGCATTTAGTTGTATGTGCCGTCGAAATTTATTAAATATAGTTAATATGAAGCATGATAGCACATACTATACGTAAGTTAATAATATTATGAACAAGTCCTAATTCCTTTGGAAGTGATGATGATGATTAATTCATGATTAGTGACTTTTCCAATAAATAAATAAATAAATAAAGTAATGCATGATTAGTACTACTATGAACTATGAAGTCAATTTGTCAATGTGCTAATAATAAAGTAAAACATTTGAGATAACAGCAAGCTCATAAGAAATTCAGATTGATTATAAGGTGGATATATACTGGATAGAATGTTCTACTTGTCGCTATCAATTGGAGCTATTACCAGGTATTTATATAACAAATACTTCCATTTAAAGGGTTCAAAATGTTGCATAGAAAAATCTAGCACTAATAGACAATCCACCATTTTGAGTAAACTATCTTTTTGGGACACTTAATATAGTAATAGGCAAATCTTTAGTTAAAAAAATTACTAATAAGCAAATCTTAATTTTAGTTATTGAATGAATAATTTTTTGTTATATATATTAGTCCAATTACAAAATGACCCATAAATGATTTTTTATTAGTTATTTTGGTATCGAACTTAGTTCTTAAATATATCATTTGTTGGTCAATTTAAAATGCAATATTAGGAATGTATTTTCAATTTTTATACATTTAAGGACCAATGTAATAACAAATTATATAATTTTGTGGAACTAATGTACTAATACACATTTTTAACACACTATTAATATTTCCAATTAGTTGAAATTTATGACTACCACCAAATTTATATATATGGGGCTCATATAATTTAGCGAGTCTCCACTAATTTAATAAGGTAAGAGTGAAAAATTAAGTTAAAAGATTCATAATTCAAATTTTAGTGAAGGTGAAATATATTAATACAACTATTTCATTCTCGTTGTTGAACACTTTGTTCTTTACCAACAATAATGATTATTTTTTTGACAAAATACCAACAATAATGATAAGAGCCCAAGCTCAAAGAGCCCTATGAATAAGAGCCCCCACCGGCCCACCCTATTCAGCATTTGATGTTATCCACCTTGGGCGGTTGTTCAGAGGGGGTAAAGTTATTATGCATAAGGATTTTCCTTATGCATGGTGCATAAACAAATCCCCACCATTTGTACTCTAAATTGATTTTGACATTATTAAGTACTTTGGAGTACAAATGGTGGAGATTTGTTTATGCACCATGCATAAGAAAAATCCTTATGCATAATAACTCTTCCCGTTCAGAGGCAACCATAGCATTTATGCAATTAATACCAAAAAAGAAATTATATGGGTCCATTTATCTACCTTTCATTTTCATAAGACTAATTTTTTAAAAAAACAAAGAGAGGATTCATTCAACTATTAAAAGGCATAAGCATAAGACATGCACATGAAAGAGTCCACCCACTCAATGTAGCAACCAAAAACAACTTGAGCGATACAGAAAACAACCACAACCCTCAAAATTACTTTTAATATTTTTTTTAAATTTTCTCTTCTTTTTATTCTAACTAAATTTAAAAAGGCACATTTGCCTTTTGATAAAAAAATGTTACTTCTCTAAAAAAAAGTTACTTATCAATATAATATTTGATGATTAAAAAGATAATTTTTTTAATCATCAAATATTATTTTTTTAATTTTCTCTTCTTTTTATTCTAATTAAATTTAAAAAGGCACCTTTGCCTTTTGATAAAAAAATGTTACTTCTCTAAAAAAAATGCTACTTATCAATATAATATTTTATGATTAAAAAGATAATTTTTTTTAAATGAATTATTCTGATTTTTTCTTTGTGGTAAAATTCTTGTGAATGTTATAGTATATGTACTAACTATATTTATATTTGTATAATAAACTTAAGAAAAAAAATTAAATCAAATTTGAAAAATAATATAAGTTCTGTTGAATATTGTTGTATTAATATAAATGTTAAACGGTAAAAACAAAAATATGCAAGCACTGTGGAATTTTATTTTCATAATCAACCAAAATATTTTTTCTTAGGTAAATTAAGTGCATTAAGACATTACGTGACTCACACATCTAGTAGTACTAACCCAGATCTTAATAGTAAAGCCATTAAAAAATCTTAACAGTACATTTACTATATTAAAAAAAAGGCAAAAGCTAACATGTGCCTTTAAGGGCACATGATAAACAACTAAATAAAGAAATATTTTCCTCAAAACTTGTGCATTTAACTTTATAAAAGTCAAATCATTGTATTTTTCAATGAAATAATTCTACTTAAGGTTTTTTAACATGTGTCCTTAGGGCACATGTTAGCATGACCCTAAAAAAAAAACACAGAATGGCAATAGAAAAATTCAATTGAGTCTCACACACCACTATTCAGCTGAGAGTCCATTTGAACAGTCCATACATTATGTATAAGCTAAAAAACCACTCACAATTATCTACTATTCAAAGGGGGCACCAGAGAAATATGATACTCTAAGAAGCTCTTGCGCATATGAAGTTTCTTATTGACTAAAATTGAACATGTTATACCATTATGATTTGTATATTAGACTTTTTTTTTTGTTGACAAAATTAGACCAAAATATATATCATTAATTTCAATATTTTATATATCAAAGATATGGAGAACATTTACTAAATATAGAGAACATGGTATACCAAAGATAAGTTTCAGCGCAGTTTAATTTTGTCAAAAATAATAAATTCTCGTGCAAGTTAAAATTAGCTTCTACTATTACACCGATCAACCCCTGATTTCTCGGGTGATTAATTGATACAATATCTTTTAAAAACCAATATTTTGAGTGATTATCAAACCTAAATCTATCCCTAAAGTCTAGATTCAATAGATATTATCCTAGTTCATTGATTCAAAACATATATTCTATACTATTTCAAATTCAAAGAATAAAACACTAAAAGCATGGATAATATCAAGATTGATTGATCACCAAAGTATATATAACAAAAGATCAAGATAAATACATATTCATAGAGTATTTTTCATCTAATCCCAACAATTAGAGAGTTTAGTTACTCATAGTCATGGTAAACATACAAATATTAGAGGAAAGGAAAAGAATAAACACCATGAGTTGATTCCTCAACCAAATTTGTAGATTCACCTTCAATTCTCCTTAAAACTGATGAAAATTATGTTTTCTCTATGTTCTGGATGGATAAAAGTGATAAGAAATCTGTTTTGCAGCAACTGAGGGCTATTTATACAAGTCAGGAAATTACCTTCTCGTTAAACGAGAAGTGCCTTGCTAAGCGAGAAGCCTTTCTTCAGCAATAAGTTTACTAACACGTGTCCCATTGACCGCCCATCTCGCTGCTTCCGCGCTGCAGCACGCTGAAAGCATAAAATTCCCTGCCAATTTCTTGCTGCTGGCTTGCTTAATAAGAGGATGAAAACCAAACTTCCTCTTTCTTTGTTCACAATTCAATTCTAAGTTCAAACACCTACAAAAATAGTTGGGATTTAGACATACTAATAAAAAATAGATCGAAACAAGTATGTACATTAAATTGAGAATTTTTAAGTGCTTTAATTCAATATATAAATTAACTACTTTTTGGTACTTATCTGCCATCTGAGCTGCATCATGATAAAAACATCTTCAATGACACTACTCATGGCGGTGCCATACATTTTTCCCCAACTCTTTATTTGAAACGCGTTAAATAAATAGTTAATAAAATCGGGGTAATAACTTACGGTTAAAAATAAATTTAATTTTTGATTTAGATCTAGTCAAAGGGCATAAATGTAATCACCCAATCTCACTTAGAAAATATTTTTTTTTTATATTTTCTAAAAGATATATTTTATTCATTACTAAAAAAAGGTATATTTTATATTTTTATAAAACTCGCGGCCCGTTCACCCGCCCACTTTTTAAGCGAGCTCGGCAGAACAGACCAACTAAATGGGTCGAGTTCAAAACGTAGGCTCAGTCCGTAAAAAATGGCAGGGTAAACGAGCTGGCCCGGGAGATCGGGCCTGTTTTGCCATTCTTAAATATGTATACATATGTATACCTAAATCTATATACCTATTAGAAACGAAAATTTCACTGTGGCCTCCACGTAGGTTCGCCCTTGTGATACGACCAATATACTTTTATAAAATAAATAAATATATAAATGCACACTTTGTAAACTTAGTTGAAATTGATAATAAAATAAACATTCATATTCTTAAAATTATTAAATTATGAATTACATATTTTAAATACTTTCCATAAAAAGCATCATAATTACCGTTATCCAAAAGAAACATCATTAGTACTACTCATTGACTCACTATCAAACTCGATGAAGATAATTTTCTACTTGAACTCAATGAATTCATTGTTTCGTCTTAAATCCTAAGATTCCATTGCAATACGGATACTTTAAAGGTCGTGCTTCTAAAGAGAATTCAGAAGAATGTCGTCAAAGGTTGATCAAGGATCAAACGTTTCTCACTTGACTTCTATCTACACTATCTGATAGTATATATACTTCCTTTTGTACTTGGATGCAAACATGTATTTCAAGTTTGGGAGAATATTCACTAGTATTTCAACTCAATTATCATAGCTTGTGCTCGTCAATTGCGCTATAAAATCAAGAACACCAAGAAATTAACAAGATCTAGCTATCAATGAGTATCTTATTCGTGTCAAGTCCATTGGCAATTGACTAATTGAAGTTGGTTATAGTGTATCTGAATATGATCAAGTTGATGCCATCCTGGAAGGTCTACATGAGAAATTCAATTCCTCCGTGATGATGGTGTATATCGATTTCGATACACCAACTGTTTAAGATGTTCAAGCTTTGCTCCTTCTACAAGAACCTCAAATTGACAAACTGCATGCACATTTATTTAGGGGTGGGCAAAAAAATCAAAAAATCGAACTGGACCGCCGAACTAAACTGAACAAAAAAAAGAACCAAAACGAACAGTTACAGTTCGGTTCAGTCTAATGGTTTGTTCGCTTTGGCGAAAAATTAATTATGGTTTGGTACAGAACCAACCAAACCATCAAATCGAACCACTTTAATAGTTCAATTTAGTTCAAAAGATAAACGGTTCATTTTAATTACTATAAATTTTGAAATTAGTTTGATTTAGTTCTATTCAATTTTCCTCCATAGCCTAACCATGTCCATCCCTACATTTATCTCAGACTCGCTACACTCAACCCTTTGAAGTGATTCATTTTGATCTATGGGATCTTGCAACATTGTTTCCTATTATGGTTACAATTATGGTCAAGTCTAACATGAAAGAATGATTCACGTGGTGTATAATGCACAAATTATGAATAACATTTGCTTAACTTTGCTTTTTCTCATTTTTTTTTCTTATAATTAATAAAAATTATTTTTATATTTTTTTATCAAACTTATTTTAAAAAAATAAAAAAAATTATAATTTAAATTATTATATTTTACTTTTTTTTTTAGGTGTCAAAGCAAGTTCTGTTCGGTTATAATTTGAAACTGATCAATTATTATATTTTCCTCCTATACCACGTTTTGGGTAATTACTAGGCACATACAAAATTAAAAGGTAAACAAATTGTTATTCTTATAAAATTATACTATCTCTGGCACAAAATAAAAAAATTAGTTTGACTACTATATATATGTTAATGTACAATTTTGATTACTAATAATTTTAATTATTTATAATTAGTAAAAATTAGGTAAAATGTATCTAAAAGTCCTTTAAATTTTACGTTTATAACAAATTGATCCTTTAAGTTTTTTAAGTAACAAGTAAGTCCTTTAAATTTTTTAAGTAACATATATGTCCTTTATGTTTATAATTTGTAACATCTAGATCATATTTTTTTAAATAACTGAAGGACTTAGATGTTATAAATTAAAAAATTAAAGACTATATTTGTTACTTAACAAATTTAAAGGATTTATTTGTTACTAAAAATTATAAAAACTTCATATTTTAAAAATATTCATCAAAACAAATCAAACAAGATCTTATATGCTTATATTTATATTTATATATTATATTATTAAAATAAATTGATCAAAGCAAGATAAACGAATAGTATCATTTAATCAAAAAAAATTATCAAATGAGATGGATGTAGTATTTTTAATGAAATAACTTCCATAAAATTATTACTATAAGAATTCTTAAAAATAATTTGCCACCAGCTGTAAATGTCATCCTAGGATAAGGACTAGTACACTTATTCTTTTTATTTATTGTCTTATTATACATACTATATAGTACATGTTGTTGGGTACAAACTACCTTTGAAGAATTGAGGTAGAGCCATTGAATTGAGGTAGTGTGCTTGCTTACCACCTATTAAATTTGTCCAAACGTTTTAAGCGAGTATAACATATAGTACTATTTTACAAAGTAGCCATTAAATAAATGTTGTCAAAATGTAACATTTTTAATTATAATTCTATTTAAAAAGGAAGGATAAACAGCATAACCGCTTACTATGGAATGTAAAAAGGTGCAATATGCTTGCTTTCTTGCACATAACCCATGTAAGATTTAAGAATATCAACCAATAACTTTGCGGTTCAACACTACAACTGTTATGAATTTTTTTAGATGAGGTTTATTTTTTATTATTTTTGGTAAGCATGAGGTTTATTGAAATCAATAATATTATTTCAATAAATTTTGGGTTTAAATAATATTTTCAAGTTTTAAAATCAAAGTTTATTTTCCGTATAAAAAAAATGTTTCTTTATCAAATTGATGTAATAAATTGTGTTTAATATTAAGAGAGATATAGCTTCACAAAATTATATATTGTTATAAATTTTTCAAAATAGTTTATAAAAAAAAATCTTTTAAATATTCAACTTTTTTTAGAGAATTAAAGTTCAATTTTTGTTAATAAAATTTTACGAATCAACACAAAAAATAATATATTTCCTAAACAATTTTTATAAATTAAAAAATAAACCAATTTACAAACCTTAATATATCCATTCACGTGTCACCATTTTTATCACTTGCTCTTTCTTTCTCTCTTGTTTTGTCTTATTGCAATTACTACCAGAGACCAATTTTCATATCTTATAGTCCATTTACATGCTTTACCGCTTTGGTGCCTACCTAGGCATGCTCCTCTAGTCTCTTTTTATTTTGGTGTTGCTCCTCTAGTCTCTTTTTATTTTGTTTACCTTACATTACTTATGATTATGAAGAAAGCATACTCCATCAAAAAAAGAATAAATTAAACTTCTTGTCTGAATCAAGGCTGGTTTTTAATTTTTATAATTTGTTCAATAATTTTGTTTTAAAAATTGATTTTATGATATAAAAGATAGGTAAATAATAAATATTGTTTGCTAATCTAACTTTTAAAAAATTCTTATTAAAATAAGAATAGAGAAACATATGGGTAATTTTATTTTTGAAATTTGTTGTAAAGTCTAATGTCATATTATTATAACATTGTTGCATTTGGAAAAGTACATACTCGGAATAGATCACTAGACCAACATTATCCTATCCATTTCTTAAGTTTTGTTGTCGTTTATTTTCTTCGAAATTAAAACCAAATTAAATTTTCTACTATTTTTTGTTTTTGGAAAAAGCAAGAAATATTTTATTGATAGAACTTTGGAAAAAGGTGATTGGATTTTCTTCTCTCTCTTCTCTCTCCTGCGACACAAAAACAGAGCCACCGCCTTTCTTTCTTCCCTTTTATCCAAACATTTTTCCTTTAAGATGTAGACATCCAATCTGGTGGTGCACTTGCCCCTCACGGCCGCACCACCTCTTTTCCCGTCCGGAGTAGCTTTTCCCGTCGCCGTCGTCGTGGTGGTCGCTTCTGGCTCCAGTTTCGGTTCTCCGTCTCAGATCCGGTTTTTCTGGATCTGCTTTGGCGTGCGACGTCTTTCTGCTTCGACGGTTTGGTGTTTTCGTTCCTTGGAGTCAAGACACCCCGCTCTTGTCCAGTTCGGAGATGGATTTTCTTGGTGAGCTTGTTCCTTCACGTCGGTTCTGTTATGCTTATGCTCGTTTTTCCTATGTCCTGTTCTGGTTCAACCGGAACCACCTTCTAGCGGTGGTGTTAGCCGGTTTGTGTTCTGTTGCTGCTGTTGGTTTCGTTTTACTGTCGTCGGCGCTGCCACGGTAGTTCTGTTTCGTGGATCGCTCGCTGGGTTTTCCTTGACGGTGGTGGTGGATCTTTTCATCATGATAGTTGCTCTATGACTCTCACTTTGTCAGTTTTGTTTGCTGATTTCATTCTCAGATCTGCTGAGGTCTGCAGCTCTCAGGATTGTTGCTTCACCGCTGCCGCCGTGCCGGTGGTCTTGGGTTTTTCTACTTCGGGTCGGTGGTGGTTCTGCTGGTCCCGTTGTTGCTACTCTTAACTTTTGTTGCTGCATATGTTTTGGTTCCTTGGAGCTAATTGTTTGCAGGGCTAGAGTTTGATGACCCGAAAGGGTTCTTGATACTTGCTTTGATTTATCAGAGGAGGTTGGTACGTGAAATGTTCCGTGTTGGCGGTCATTTCATTCGCCGTGTTTACCTTTACAGATATTGACATGTCTCTTTTTTTGCTACTTGGTTTCGCGCCTGTACGCGGGTTCGCCGAGTAGTGTCCGATGTGCTAGTGTTTGTTTTGGTTGTTACCCGTTAGGGTTGGATCTATAACCAATTTGTAGCTGGTATTATTTGTTTTATCTTTTATTGCTGCAAAACGGTTAACTGGGTTAGGTTGATGTCCCCCCAGTTTGTACTTTTTTATTTTATGTTTAATATATTTCGGATAGGGTTGAGGGTTTCCTCAACTCTCCTTTTGGAAAAAAAAAAAAAAAAAATTTTATTGATAGAACCTTCTACAAAATTGTAAGCTTAGTTGATATTCTTCGAAATTAAAAACAAAATAAAATGTGTTGTATTATTGTAACTTTATTAAAGTGGTGTGTTATTTGTACAACCAATTTTTAACAACTTGTGGACAATCAAAATATAAAAGTATTGAAATCAATTCAATTTATTTTTTGAGAGAATACAAATTCAATTTTTATTAGTAAAATTTGATGAATCAACATAAAAATTAATATATTTTCCTTAATTAATCAAATACAAACCTTTAGTGGCGTTGCCAGAAACCTGGACTAGTGAGTTCAAACTTTTAATATATTCAAAAAAATTATATAGTACTCAACAAATAGTAGTAGTGGTCGCAATTAATAATTATAATATATATTTAAAAAATTAAATAGTACTCAACAAATAGTAGTAGTGGTCGCAATTAATAATTATAATATATATTTAAAAAATTACACAGTACTCAACAAATAGTAGTAGTGGTCGCAGGCACAACTTCGACGAGTGGTGGACCTGTTTGAACTCAACTAAATAAGAATTGTTTCGACTCGAAACTCAACTTGAGTTTGACACTAAATTTTTTTCGGCTCGAGTTCGACTCGTTTAAAGTTTGTGAGCAATTCGGTTCGACTCGTTAAGTTCAATTCATTTTCAGCTTTACATTTATTGTTCATTTCTTTATATTTTCTTTATATTTATTATCCATTTTTTATATGCACTCTAATTTGATACTATTTATTTTTTAAATCCGTAAAAACACATCATTGTGAAGGATGTTATTTATCAATTTTAATGTTACTCATTTTTATTTTATTATTGTTAAGTGTTTGTCATAGTTTTTTTTAAAGTATTATATATATATATATATATTATTAATTATCTAAATGTATAAACTCAAATATATAATTTTAAATTATTTTTTAAGTGTTATTTAAAAATATATTTTGAAGTATTATATATATAATTGAGTCAGCTCGTGAACCAAACAAGCTGAACTATATGTAGCTGAAGTTTATCTCATTTAATTAACAAATTTAATATTTAACTTAGGTTCGACTCATTTGGTTCATGAAACAAGTTTAAAACCAAACAAGCCGAACTATATATAGTTCAAACTAAACTCATTTAATTAAGGAACTTAATATTTAGCTTAAGTTTGACTCATTTGGTTCATGAACAAAATTCAAAACCGAATAAGCTGAACTATATATAGCTCAAGTTCAACTCATTTAATTAATAAACTTAATATTTAGCCGAAGTTCGACTCATTTAGTTCATGAATCAAGTTAAACGAATTAATTGTTGAATCGATCTTAAACTTTATTCGAGTTACTTCGATTCATTGTTAACCAAAATAAAAAAGAATAAAATTTGAAAATGAGTAAATAAAAATTGGTTTGAATTTAATTGGGTCAATGATGCAATATAAACAAATAAAAGGGTTCAATATATAAATTATATAGGGATATATGTCTATTTTTTTTAAGTCTAGGCCCTAGGATTCATATACTAGAAACCAGAAACCAATTTTCATCCATCACGTGAAAATTCTTTGTAAGTATCCTATATTACTTGATTTGATGCCTACCAAGGTCTGCTTCTCTAGTCTCTTTGTTCAAAGTGATTTGATGTCTACTTTACACTACTTAATGAACACAGCATACTCCATCAGAAAAAGCAGAAATTAAACTTGTTATCTTTGTCAAGGCTGGTTATTAATTAATTTTTATAATTTGTTCAATAATTTTGTTTTAAAAAACTGATTTTAATTTGTTAATCTAACTTCTAAAAAATTCTTTAGAAATGAGAAAACAAAAGAAAATTGTTTGGTAATAATTTTTTAAAAAATTCTTATTAAAATAAAAAACCAAATGGATAATTTAATTTTTGAAATTTGTTGTAAAGTCTAATTATAACATTGTTGAATCACTAGATCAACATTGTCTATTAATTAAGCTAACAACACAGTGGCTATTATCATGTTCCCAACGGCAAGTATTGAAAACAGTACATTATAATTAATTAATTAAGTTCCACATTATATATCAAAAACTATATTCAAGTTTTCAGAAACACTCTCTCTTTAAAAATATTGCTTGTTATTTGATTCAACTAGAGGCGTACCCAGGAACTTAGAGCAGGGGTGCAAACGATTTTATCTTAAAGAAATATTTTTCTTCAAAAAAATTTTACACCTTAAAGATTTTTTTTTGAAGATAAATTGCACCAAGCGCGGTTTATCCATTAAATTAAGGTTTAAATATTATTTTTGTTTAGGTAAGTTCGTGATTTTTTTTGTTTTAGTCCCTATATCATTTTTTCTTGCGAATTCATCCTTGTATGTTCAAATTTTTTTATTTTAGTCTTTAAAACAAAAATCCGCATGAAACTTGCAAATTTTCTTGCGAATTTTCCTGCATATTTTCCTACGGATTGTAACATTAGGAACTAAAATAAAAAAGATTTGAACATACAAGATGAATTCGCAAGAAAACAAGATACATACACTAAAACTAAAAAATCGTGAACTTACAAGAGGAAAATGATATTTAAACCTTGAATTAATTAGTCTCATCGTTATATTAAATGGAAAGAGGTGATAATATTGAACCATTGTGAAAAAAAATGTGCAAATTTAACAAACTAACTATGGATCGATTTAAGGCCAATTCTAGCATGGGTGAGTGTCATAGGCCTCCCACCATGTGAGAGTTATTTTCACCCTTAGATTATGAAGGTCCACGATAAACTATAATGAAGTTTCTACATTGTATTCTAATCTATATATCTGTATTTCTATCTCGGTATACACATTACGAGAATCGGGAATTTTTTCCCAAAAAAATATCTGGTAAAAAAGATTGAAAATTTTTTTTTCGAAAAAAATTCCAAAATTGTATTTCTCTGAAATCGAAATTTTTTCCCGGAAAAAACTCCCGAATTATTTTTATCTGAAATCAAAACTTTTCCCGAGAATAAATTGAAAATTTTTCTCGAAAAAAGATTGGAAACGTTTTTTTCCGAATAAATGACTGAATTTTTTTCTACTCGAAAAAATATCGGAAAAATTCTGAAATTGTATTTATTTGTAATTCGAAACTTTTTTCCGGTAAAAATCATGAGCTTTTTTTTTCGAATAAAATATCTGAACTTTTTTTGCGAAAAAAATCGGAAACCTTTTTTCGGAAAAAAAAACTCCGAAATTGTATTTATCTGTAATCAGATATTTTTCTGAAAAAACATTGAAATTTTTCCCGAAAAAGATTGGAAAGTTTTTTCTCGGAAAAATATCATGAACTTTCGCGGAAAAAGATCGATTTTTTTTTGTCAAAAAAGATTATTATAAAAAATAATAATAATATAGATTATAATACAAATTACAAACTTTATTATGGTTTATTGTGGACCTTAATAATCTAAGGGTGTAAATAATTTTCCTATGGTGAGAGACCTATAAGTGTTATAGCCTATAACACTCACCCATGCTGGAATTGCCCTCAATTTAAACATCATTGACTCTAACGTAACTATAAAAAAAAAGGTGATTAAGTTTACAATTTTAATAATTTTTTTTTTACTTATTTTTTTTAGTACAAGTTTACAAATGCTTACTAAAAAAACATCATTTACCAAGGTCCAAATTTAACAAATAATTTAACAATAGAGCAAATAATACTTGTAAAAAAAATTGAGCCAAAAATAAAAACAATATAGTGGTGTTTTTCTACATGATGCAAGGAAACGGCCCACACATAGTGCATTGCTAAGAAGCCAACATGGGTTAATGAAACCTAAATACACATCATCCAACCGTCGCACACTCTGTTTCTCAAAGTTATAAAACACGTTTCTCAAAAGAATAAAGTCACAACTCACAACTTTCAATTTTAAACTTTTTTTTCTTTCATTCTTCAACATGTCTTCTTCTCCCGTTGCTTCTCCTAATACTACCAAACGCCTTAACAATGTCAACAGTGTTCAAGCCTTAAGCAATTTAGTTGATGAAACTTTTTCCCATTTGACAGTTTTGGGTGCTTATGTCACCTTAGAAACTGAGCAAGTTTCACAGGCTTTTCTGACGAAAGGAGTTACTCATCTCCTCAGAGTAACACTCATGATGTTTGAGTGTTACTTCATGCTGAAAATGATTTCGTTGACTGTTGCTTTCCCTTTAAGAAGGGGAGTATTTCAAACACTCATTGTATTGATTTACAATGGTGTTGTTGCTGCCATGCTGGTAACCATCATCGATACAAAATTGCATTTCTGTATCATCTTGTCTGTTTTATGGGGATTCTGTGTTCTGCTTTTTCTTGTTCTTGAAGGGCGTGGGATTTATACTCAATTTCGCCGTCTTTTGACTCAAATCCCAAACAGGATTATTGGTGTTGAAGACCCTGCTGACGTTAAAGATGATGAAGATGAGTAGACTCAAGGCGGCTTCATTGGGGTTTCAGTAGTTTTAGGCTTTTAGCTTTAATTTAGTTTTATTTTAATCTTCAATTAGTGAAGAAAAAAATATGTAGTATTTTTTGTAGTTTAAGTTTTTAGTTTATCTTTGCTTAAGAAAAAAAGTTTTTAGTTTATCCTGTCATTTTAATTTCATCTGAAACTGTAACCCCAATGTTGATTATAATATATTTAGACTTATTATATTTTGTTTTTTGCAGAATGAATTTATTATATTTTCTTTTGTTCAAGTTTGTTTTTATGTTTTTTATGCCAAAATACCAAAGAAAGAAGTTTTAACATAGAAAATGACAAGATAGGACTAACAGTATATATCTTATAAAAAAAGAATTAGCAAAATATTAAAGTAGAGTTTTATAAATTTCTTTTTGAGTTGAATAATTTTTTAATCATTTTTTATTTATCTTCAAATCAAATTTTAGATTATCAAAACTCCTTTTCTCAAAAATTGGAGGTTAACACAAAATATAGAATTATCAAAAATACTTGGAGAAAATAAAAAGTTAAGATAGATATGTGAATGCTTGTTAATTAGCATAAAGTGACATGCGGTGTGATAGATTAAATAAAATAGGTTGATTATAAAATGTTTTACTAATCAAGACACGCACATCCTACATATTTTAAACTGATTAAAGGTGCAAGAATAAAAGTCACAAGTAAATAATTAAATAAAATGTATATGTAAGGACTTTGCAAAGAAAAGAAAGGGGAGGACCTCCTAACAAAATAAAATACTGAATAATTTTCTCATATATATATTAATTCATGGTTCATTCCTTACATTATATAGTACTCTAGCTGGTACTGATAGATACAAAGGTAGTGGAATTGATAGTGGAATTTTTGGTACTATCCTAACGGTATCCTAAGGAATGGATATGGATTCTAGATCCTTCTTGTGGCTAGACTATATGAGAAATGGGCCTGCTAATGGGCCTAAACTTACTTAAATAGGCTGGCCTAGTAGGCCTAAAAGGCTTTTTCCATGGCCTGAGCCTGGCCTTTTTAGCTAAATAGGCTTATTACAAAGCCTTAGCCTGCTCTATTTAAATAAATAGGCCGGCCTGGCCTGAGCCTATGTAGGCTAGGCCGTAGGCCCCTGTAGGCCGGCCTGGCCTATTCCCAACCCTATTAACCACTCAGGCTGGGCATGAGTTCTCTTGAGTCTTGTTGAAGTAGCTTCCTTGTTTGTATCCTCGGCATTATCATCATGGTTCATTACATAACCTGCCTCACCATGCATTATACTTAGCTCATAGTACCAAATTGTCATGTTTATTTAAAAATATATAGTATATTATTTATATGGTGAAATATGACGGGATAAAACTTAATATATGATCTTACATAAATTGACATTAAATATCTGTAAAATAAAATTAAAATGCCAAATTGCTAATACATGTCAATTCTCTAATATCATGAATTGATGTAGTTAGAGTAGAGATTCTCTCTTGTACCAAAAAGAAAAAAAGAGTAGAGATTCTCAATTTTTTATAAACAAATGGAGATTATAATTACTGCTAATTTTAGTGTATAAATATTTTTTCCTTAAAAAAATGGTGTATAAATATTTTTATGATGTCACTAGTTGTGACACATTTATATCACTATTTACACCAAAATTATAATAATGCACATCTTTATTATTTATATCACAAGTGATGCAGTTAATATGTAAATTTATTTATGTTGAATGAAGATTAAAATCTTTGTTGGACGAAGATTGGACTACTTAGTCCTCATCATAATTATTTATGACAGTCAACAAACATATTTTCTAAAGTTTTCTTAGTTTAAATTTGGAAAAATTTCACAAAACACGAATCGAAGTTTTAATTACGTATATCCACGACACTTTTAAGTTCGGCCTTCATCTGTATCCCTCTTTTGTCAACAAATTAGTATCTTATACTAATGTCGATTGAACTGGTTGTCCAGACACCCGTAGATCCACCTCTGGCCACTGTGTTCATCTTGACGACAATCTCATCTCACGGTTTGTCAAGCGCCGAGTACCGCGACGTCGCTAATGTTATATCAGAATCTTGTTGGATTAGAAACTTATTATTGAAACTACATTGCCCTGTAGCCACAACCACTCTAGTCTATTGTGATAATGTGAGTGCAGTTTATCTATTCGGCAACTTTGTTCAACATAAGCGCACCAAACAGATTGAAATGAATATACATGTTGTAATGTGAGTGCAGTTTATCTATTCGACAACTATATTTTTACTTCCATATTAATAAGAAATATAATTTTGTAGTATTTTTATATTTTCTATACATTAACCTATAAAACTATGCGATTTTTAACACCTTTTCATATTAGTAAAAAAAAAAAAAGTTAACACAGTTATGACCTACTCCCTCTTAGTTTTTTGTAATTGTCTAGAGTAATTATCCACTCAATCGGTCGATCGATTTGAATTTTAAAATATTACTATTAACTTTTGTGTTAGTTTTAAATTTATTTTAATTTTATGCTAACTTATATGTAATAAAAATATAAATATATACAAATTCATGTAAATGCAAACTGACCTTACAAATTTTTACATTTAATTTTATATTTATTTTATTTTCCCGTGTTTGGAAAGGGCTGGCACCTTACCAAAAAAAAAAAAGAAGGGCTGGCACATTTGTTCATATATATAAACAACATTCTTTATGTAATGAAACTAAGCTTGTAAAATCACAATCAATGGAAAGAATTTGTTACATCCGTCTACACAATTTTTCTTTAGTCATAATTAATAATCAATAATTTTTTTTAATATTTTTTTATTAAATTTATTTTAATAAAATAAAAAAATTATACTTAAATTATTATATTTTATTTTTTTATAAGTGTAAAAGAAAGTTTGGTTATAATTTGAAACTGATGAATTATTATATTTTCCTCCTATACCACGTTTTGGGTAATTACTAGGCACATATAAAATTAAAAGGTAAACAAATTCGTATTCATATAAAATTATATTTTTAAGGAAGTAATTCTCATAAAATTATTACTATAAGAATTCTTAAACATAATTTGCCACCAGCTGTATATGTCATCCTAGGATAAGGACTAGTACACTTATTCTTTTTATTTATTGTCTTATTATACATACTATATAGTACATGTTGGGTAGGAACTAACTACCTTTGAGGAATTGAGGTTGAGCCATTGAGGTAGTGTGCTTGCCTACCACCTATTAAATTTGTCCAAACGTTTTGTGCGAGTATAACATAGTACTATTTGTCCAAACGTTGGTATGGCCTTTGTGCCTTGTCTCTTGTACGTATATAGTAAAAAAAAAAAAAAAAAAACTATTTTACAAAGTGGCCATTAAATGAATGTTGCCAAAATGTAACATTTTTAATTAAAATTCTATTTAGCAACAAAGAATTTGGATTATTTTTTTTAACAACAAAATTTAGATTTTTTTTATAACCATTGAATTGGGATTTAGTTATATAATTAGGATGTAGTTATATAATTAAATGAAACTGTTGAATAAAGAATTGAGAGCGGCGGTTAGTTTGGGGAAGTTTGTTTTTTGAGTATGTTTTGTTTGATTTTTTTCCCTCTCATTTTCTCTTTCAACGGAGAAGCTGAACCAAATGTTATTTTTTAAAAGATGTTGCTAACATGTGCCATTAGAGCACATATTAACAATTCGAAAGTAGAAATATTATTTTAATTTTGTGAAATTAATTTGTGAACTTAATAAATAAATTGTGGTAAGTAATTTTATTTAATTATTATCATGGGACACAAAAAAGCTCTTTTCCTCTTTTTTAAAAGCTAACACAGAAAAAAGAAGCTTTTTATTTCAACCTAAAAGAGCACGTAAACGAACATTTCTACAAGTTAACTTGATCTTACTCCGGCAGCACTTGTGAAATTCCCCTACATTGTTTTTTTTTATCAAAAATATGATTTATAATTATATTTTGTGACGGTGCATTTTTCATTTTCCCATGGCCTACATGAAATTATCCTACCTTTATTGACGGTGCATTTTAGTAACTTGTATAATTTATTTCTTTGTAAATTAATTAAAACACATGATTTATATTTTATTCAAGAGTTTTAGAAAAAAAAACTTTGATATCATTTGTCCTATTCATTTCTTTAACAAATTAGTTATTCATGAAACAAATCGTTACAAATTATTCATGAACTTTTTATTTTTTTGTTGGAAACATAATTGATTAATTTTTATGTAAAAGAACATTTATTTAAATATAATATTTTTATACGAATTTATTTTGTTTTTTAAATTTAACTTATTTAGTAGAATTTATAATAAAATAATAGGTTTTATTTGAATATATTATCAAATACATTTTAACGTTGAAAGGACTATTATTAAAAAAATAATTGAAAGGAGTATTACAAATTGGAGAAAAAATAACATTTACCAAACAATTTTAGCTTTATTTCTAAAGTTCTTAATTAATTTTAAATTTAAGGTTAAAGTAACTTTTAGCCTAAAAAAGTCGGGTCAGACGTAGCTTTTGGAGACCTTCAATAGAGGTTTGTTTCTTTACCCATTAAGTTTGGGGATTAAGTTTGTATTCACCCATAGAGGTCACCTCTTATGCTTGAAAACGGCTGACGCTCAATAATTTCTCCTGGCTATTCGCATTGATGGGTTAGGCCATATGTCTCCGGTTGACTTGTTGGTGTAAGCCCTAGAGGCCAATACTTTTAGTTCTTTACTTATTATGTTTGTAAAGTCCAAAATAATAAAGTCCCTAGAATAGATAGTCCGTTTAATGACATATTAAGTGTCACTTAATCATGAGATTCATTAAACATAAGGACATATGTAGTCGAGCTTTATTGTGAATTGGGATAACCTTAAAGCATAGAGATTATTATGTTGGTAGACTGATGATCACATCTCACAGATCATAGATAAATAGTTATCAAGTCCTCACATAGATACAAAGGTTAAGGGTAACATTTATATCGGATTGACCCACCATGAGAATACTACATAGTATGTTATGAAATGTCATAAGATATTCTGATAGTGATAAGTGGTGTATTTCGCCCTTCGACCTGAAACCACTATGTACCCTAGATGTAGGAGTGTAGTGCTTTATTGTTGTTCAAACGTTATCCGTAACAGGATGACTATAAAGTCGGTTGATGGGTACTCCACAAATCATGCTGAGGGGACATGAGTGACCTAGATGGAATTTGCCCCTCCTACATAACAGGAGATATATGGGCCCAATATTGAACTTAGCAAGGGTGACATACTATGTCTTGTGTTCAATATAGACATAAAGGTAAAAGGATAATTATACACAAGATATTTATCACGGGAAAAGGTTTGTCAGATCACGTGACATTCTTGTGACTTGGGTAGCAGTGATGTGTTGCTAGATGTCGCTCACTGTTTATAATGTTAAAATTAATATTATTTCCAACGTCATAAGAACCTATATGGTCACACACATAAGGACAATTAAGACGGAAAAAATAAGTAAGACTTATTTGGGGGTGCAATTAGTGATAGGCGGTTATTGGGGTTGTGGAGACCAATATTCGTTTGACTAGAAGACCACATAAGAAACTCTATATATAGAGCCTTGTGTAGTTCAGTTGTTCACTTCACTTGACATTCAGAATTTTGGAGAATCCTAAAATTTTGAAACCCTAACCGAATTCCCTAATCCTTCATCTTGTAGCAGCTAGCACTGAAAGTTGAAGGAATATGTTAAACGGTTTAATTTCCCAACATGACTATCATACAATCCCGTTTTTCCTAAGGATAAAATTTGCCCTATTTGTCGTAAAGCGTGTCTCGACATTTTTTGGGTGCATGCAGCTCATTGTAGGGAGCTTCGAGGTTTCAGATCCACGCATAACTTGGTCAGAGATGTGCTCTTTTAGGTGGGAAACATGCTTGTGTAGATTTGACTAGAGTTTCCCCCATTGTGGGACAGGGGCCGAGAATTTTACTGTGGGACGGACAACTCTCGAAGCTGCTTCAAGCAAAATGGCCACAAATGATAAAATATTTTCTGACAATCAACACGCTTTTGAAAAAAGTTCAAAGGATCTTGCATAGTAATGTTGTCTCACCTAGGTCTATGAATGTCATTTTTCAAAGATTGTGTTTTGCTTTACAATAAGGTTTAGCGGCGCAACTTATTGTCCGAGTACCTTTTTTTTTTGTCAAGTAACCTAATGACTTGATATTACACCTTTGTCCGAGTACCTTTTATTCACGTGTAATTATTATATATATATAAAATAAAATTCATATTATGATAAAAAATATAGAGTACAAGTTTGGGACAATATTCACTGGTATTTCAACTCAATTCTCGGAGCTCGTGCTCCCCCCGAATTTTTATTTATTTTACCCTTGAATAAAAATTTCGGAACACATTTTCTGAAGTTTTCTTATTTCAAACTCAAAACGTCGGGAAATACAAACCGAAATTTTTTTGCCGAAATTTTTATTCAAGACAAAAAAAATTGGAAAACGTGTTCAAGATTTTTTTATCAAAGCTAAAAATGGAATTTCTAGAGGGAGAAAAGAAACGCGGGGAGAAGAGAAACCTTCCTCACACACCAAACTCGGACCAATAGGAAGCAAATCCAATGTCGCATTTTCCTAACCAAGGGTCAAGGAAGTTAACATTTCACAATCGTCGACATCAAAAGGATTGACATTTATTATCAATTATAAAATTTTAGCCGTTATTCGAAGAGTCATTACAGGCGAGGATGTCATATACATCCCCACATTTAAGGGTGAAAATCCACGCTATAACATTCTCATGCAAAAAAAGGCTCAAGTAACTTTACTTACATTTTGTCAATAGTTAAAGGGTCAAATATCTATCACTTGTGCCACACTACGTTGGTGAAATGCACGCCTTTTTAAATTGGACAAACAAATGATCGATTGATCTTTTTATTTAAAACTAAAAAATTGAGGCGCTATTTTGGTAAATTACACTAAATTATTGGCACCTACTATGCTAATTTATACTCACTTAAATATATTTATGTTTGTCATTATGAACTTAGCTCGGTTGATAGGTTATTATATTATATATGTAGAGAGTCGGATTCGAATTTCAATCATCCAACTTATCTATCTTATATATATGTATGTTTGAAACCAGCAATAACAAACATGAAACAAGCCAAATAAATACCACATCACCATCATATGACAACTTGGGTTAAGAAAACGGACAAATTTTAACATCTCGTGGTCAACGTTTGAATTTCAAGCTCTATAATGACAAGAATCATGTTAAAAGAAAATTAACTATTACTGCATCAATTTAAAGCCCAATTTGAAATCGATTCTTTCTAGAGGCATAAATAACACAAGACATGGGAGTTTTATGCATAAAAAAACACTATTCTCTAATTTCACAACTTTCATCTTCTATCCACTAATTCTAGGCATTCCACTTCCATCGAAGCTCCAATCAAACATTTATTTACATTACCTCTCTCTCGCCTTATAGTATATTCCTTTGCACTATACCGGCTTTGATGGCGAACAAAATTCGACAACGAACCGACTTCGATGGCGAACCGACTTTGCGGCGAACAACTTCAATGACTTTGATGGCGAACAAGGGAAATGAAGACAAAGCTGAACCAGAGGAAACAAGGTATAGGGGGAGATTGATAAAAGCATGAATATTGAAGCTGGAAAGTGACGCCAGCTCCTTTCAATTTTCCTTGTTTTGTGGTTTTACTTTCTTTCTTTCCATTGTTTATTTTATTGTATTATGAGTAAAATTGGCTCATCGCTCCCGTAAAGCACAAGTTAGAAGTTTAGAACAAACAAACAAATCATACCAGATTTTATATATCTGATGACATCTCGTCATTACTAGTAATCATGGTACATTTCAACTTAAATGAATTTAAATTACCACGAGAAATTGTATAGACTATAGAGGATACCTTGGTTTACCCGCAAAACCATATCCATGTATACCAACAATTTTTACGAATGTAAGAAAATAGCTTGATGCACGTTTTAAATAAAACAAAAATTTGAATAAAAAAGCTCCGTGAAAAAATTGAATCAAAATACAAAATACAATTATTTCCCCATAAGTTCATCAATTACATATACAACATACAATTTTTTTCGCTTAAGTTCATCAAATACATAATACAACTATATTGAAATTAAGTTCGTAAGTTCATCAAATATAAAATACAACCATACTGAAATTAAGTTTATAAGTTCTTCAAATAATAAAGTAGAATAAAAATAAAACTTCAAATCTATTCCCACTTAAATCGAAAAAAAAAATAAAACAATTCTTGAGAAGTTATCGTTCTGAGGGTTTGAGATGAGAGCAGCAGCGTGACATGAGAGTGTTGTTTGCGTAGTATTGAGAGCAACTTTAGGATGAGAGTGAGGTGAATGGAGATGAGAGCAGCGTTTCTGAGTTTGCGTTTGCGGTTGTGAGTGTTTCTAAGTTTGCGTTTTTATGTTAGAGTTTCTAAGTGAGACAGATTTTATTTTATTTTTTAGAAGTTGTTGGGCAAGTAGTTTTTGATGGATATGAGCTACCTAAAAAAATAATTTAACATATATACTATATATTGGTTTGGTTCGATTTGTCCATTAGATCTGAAAATTGGAACCGAGGACCGAACCAAATCACTTCAGTTTTCTATTGGTTCGGTTCGGTTTTTTATCCGAACCATAAAATTTTGTTTTTTTTTCCCGATTTGAATTGGTTTGAATAATCAGTTTTATTGGATTTTTCTGATCTGCTTACACCCCTAACCACGGCTAGTCAAATGACGCCTCCTTGAACACAAATATCAATTTGAACCATTAAATATAACTAAAATATATATTTATTTTAATCGAAAGACTTGTATTGCTTAAATATTATAGATTAATTTCAACAGAGGTAATGTCATTTACAGTTTTAGAGACATCATGAGTATTGACAAAGAATGTTTTTTTCAATAAGAAGCATTTTAAATTGGTCAATGGAACCGAACGAAACTTTCACTTTGTTAAAACTTAAAAGAAATAAAATCAATCCAAACCAAAAACCAAACCAATAGTAGATCCCTAATCTTATGTATAAGTCACAAAAAGACAAAACTTATCTACATTGTATATTATTTATATACTACATGTTTATATATAATAAAAAATAAATGTGGATAGCATCTTAGGTTATTGGATTTATTCATCTTACCCCTAACATCCCATATATCCCGGCCAATGCTACCGTATGCTATGAAAATTGGTCTCGTACTGTACGCAATACAAAATAAACCGGATCTTAGGAATATGCCTTTAACACATTTTGAAAATTTAATTAATATTATTGGTAAGTTAATTATTTGAGGGTTAAAATTGGAATTAGATATAATTAAAATACATATATTAAATACAAACTCAAACATGGATGCCGGTTATGACACGAACACTGACACATCGACGCGGATAATAATTTAAAAATATGACACAATTCAATGTAATTATAAGTATCGTTGTTGTATCGGTGTCCGGCGCTGACACATGTCCGACACCTAAACACGCCTAATCCGATGAATGTCCGTGTGTGTCATTTTGTCTTATGTCTGACATCAGGAAAAGAATATAATTGATTTTATACATTTAGATAATTGACAATATATATAATATTTCAAAGAAACCAAGATAAACACTTAACAATAATATGATAAAATTAGTAATAACATTAAAATTTATAAACAACGGCGTGCATAATGATGTGTTTTAATTTAATTACGGATTTTTTTTTTTTTGAGAAACAATTTAATTACGGATTTGAAAAATAAATAGTGTAACATCAGAGTCTATATAAAATAATGAAGAGTAAAATAATAAAAAAGAAAAATTCATGTCGAACTTTGAGTCAATTAGTTTCGAGTTTAAAATAAATTGAATTTAACGAGCCGAACCGATCTACTCGTGAACTCTAAACGAGCGGAACTTAAACTCAAAAAAAAAAGTTCATGTCGAACTCAAGCTGAGTTTTGAACCAAACCAATTCTTATCGAATCGAGCTTAGACAGGTTCGACTCGACTTACTTTCAATCCTAATGCTTGGTGGAAAAAAAAAAGGAATAACCTTAATGCAGTAGAAGGAAAAAATAAAAAAAGGAAGATCATGTACGGTACATGACCTATATAGGTCATGCACCGGAGAATCAGCCGAATTTATAATATTGGATAAAATTAGAAATTTAATTAACATAATGACATAAGGAAATGTCTTTGTTAATTTTTTATTTTTTAAATGCGAGGAGAAAACTAGAATAAAAATAATAAGTTATAAGTTAATTGAATTATTTTATTAAAATAAATTACTTGTATAGGTTAGTGTAAATAAACTATAAGCTCACGAAAAGAATTTACCAAATAAGTTTTTTTTTTCGTAATACGAATTTATAAGCTATGAGTTTAAAATTTGTAACTGCCAAATAGTAATTGTGTTTTTTACAACTTATATTTTTATATGCAATATAATTTTTTTATTTAATTTACATATTAAAAAAAATTTGTGGCTCCCCAAACTATTTTTTTCTGATTCTGCCACTGTCTGAGAAGCCACTGTCCGAGATATTAGAGATTAATAGTGAATATAATTTATTATTACGACGAGTAACATAAGACAAAATGACACACACAGGCATTCATCGAATTAGGCGTGTTTAGGTGTCGGACATGTGTCAGCTTCGGACACCGATACAACAACGATATTTATAATTTCATTGAATTGTATCATATTTTTAAATTATTATCGATGTTGATGTGTCAGTGTCCGTGTCATAACCGGCGTCCGTGTTTGAGTTTGTATTTGATATATGTATTTAAATTATATCTAATTCCAATTTTAACCCTCAAATAATTAACTTACCAATAATATTAATTAAATTTTCAAAATGTGTTAAAGGCATATTCCTTAGAATCCGGTTTATTTTGTATTGCATACGGTACGAGACCAAATTTCATAGCGTTCGTTCGGTTGCTTTTGGCATATATCCCTATAAATACATTTATTCATTCAATCGCCTCTGCTCACACCATTTATTTTTTATTTCCGAGCTGTATACCTTGTGATTTTCTTTCCCACACCTCCAATGTCTTCTCTAGTGTCTTCTCAATCTCTTTTAATGAAAATGACAGCCCAACACTTTATAGTGTTGGGCGCATTTGTTGCTCTTGTTTCTCAAGAGAAGAGTCAAACAATTATAAAAAATTCTAATGTTGTCCCGATGCTTAAAGTCAGTTCCTTGGCTTGTGAAATTTTTTATCTTTTGATGATGTGTCTAAACATAATAGAGCACCGCATAACTAAAGGAGCGGTCGAAAGTGTTTGTTTTTATGCGTTTAATGCAATGATTTCTTGCATGCTCATAAACATAATTTCTGTAGGCTTCAGTCATGGTTTGATGCTAGGTTGGGCGCTCACTGGTTTTGCTGTTTTTCTTCTTCAACTTAGAGCCATTATGAACCAAATTAGAGGTTGGAGAAATGAGATTCTTCACCGCTATACCGCCGCTTAAGGAACACCGGATTTCTGTATCATCTTGTCTGTTTTATGGGGATTCTGTGTTGTGCTTTTTCTTGGTCTTGAAGATGATGAAGATGAGTAGACTCAAGGAGGCTTCATTGGGGTGTCACTAGTTTTAGCTTTAATTTAGTTTTATTTTAATCTTCAATTAGTGAAGGAAAAAAATGTAGTATTTTCTGTAGTTTAAGTTTTTAGTTTATCTCCTGTCAAAAAAAAAAGTTTTTAGTTTATCTTGTCATTTTAATTTCATCTAAAAGTGTAACCCCAATGTTGATTATAATATATTTAGAATTTATTATATATATTTTTTGCATAATGAATTTATTATATTTTCTTTTGTTCAAGTTTGTTTTTATGTTTTTTATGCCAAAATACCAAAGAAAGAAGTTTTAACATAGAAAATGACAAGATAGGACTAACAGTATATATCTTATAAAAAAAGAATTAGCAAAATATTAAAGTAGAGTTTTATAAATTTCTTTTTGAGTTGAATAATTTTTTAATCATTTTTTATTTATCTTCAAATCAAATTTTAGATTATCAAAACTCCTTTTCTCAAAAATTGGAGGTTAACACAAAATATAGAATTATCAAAAATACTTGGAGAAAATAAAAAGTTAAGATAGATATGTGAATGCTTGTTAATTAGCATAAAGTGACATGCGGTGTGATAGATTAAATAAAATAGGTTGATTATAAAATGTTTTACTAATCAAGACACGCACATCCTACATATTTTAAACTGATTAAAGGTGCAAGAATAAAAGTCACAAGTAAATAATTAAATAAAATGTATATGTAAGGACTTTGCAAAGAAAAGAAAGGGGAGGACCTCCTAACAAAATAAAATACTGAATAATTTTCTCATATATATATTAATTCATGGTTCATTCCTTACATTATATAGTACTCTAGCTGGTACTGATAGATACAAAGGTAGTGGAATTGATAGTGGAATTTTTGGTACTATCCTAACGGTATCCTAAGGAATGGATATGGATTCTAGATCCTTCTTGTGGCTAGACTATATGAGAAATGGGCCTGCTAATGGGCCTAAACTTACTTAAATAGGCTGGCCTAGTAGGCCTAAAAGGCTTTTTCCATGGCCTGAGCCTGGCCTTTTTAGCTAAATAGGCTTATTACAAAGCCTTAGCCTGCTCTATTTAAATAAATAGGCCGGCCTGGCCTGAGCCTATGTAGGCTAGGCCGTAGGCCCCTGTAGGCCGGCCTGGCCTATTCCCAACCCTATTAACCACTCAGGCTGGGCATGAGTTCTCTTGGGTCTTGTTGAAGTAGCTTCCTTGTTTGTATCCTCGGCATTATCATCATGGTTCATTACATAACCTGCCTCACCATGCATTATACTTAGCTCATAGTACCAAATTGTCATGTTTATTTAAAAATATATAGTATATTATTTATATGGTGAAATATGACGGGATAAAACTTAATATATGATCTTACATAAATTGACATTAAATATCTGTAAAATAAAATTAAAATGCCAAATTGCTAATACATGTCAATTCTCTAATATCATGAATTGATGTAGTTAGAGTAGAGATTCTCTCTTGTACCAAAAAGAAAAAAAGAGTAGAGATTCTCAATTTTTTATAAACAAATGGAGATTATAATTACTGCTAATTTTAGTGTATAAATATTTTTTCCTTAAAAAAATGGTGTATAAATATTTTTATGATGTCACTAGTTGTGACACATTTATATCACTATTTACACCAAAATTATAATAATGCACATCTTTATTATTTATATCACAAGTGATGCAGTTAATATGTAAATTTATTTATGTTGAATGAAGATTAAAATCTTTGTTGGACGAAGATTGGACTACTTAGTCCTCATCATAATTATTTATGACAGTCAACAAACATATTTTCTAAAGTTTTCTTAGTTTAAATTTGGAAAAATTTCACAAAACACGAATCGAAGTTTTAATTATGTATATCCACGACACTTTTAAGTTCGGCCTTCATCTGTATCCCTCTTTTGTCAACAAATTAGTATCTTATACTAATGTCGATTGGACTGGTTGTCCAGACACCCGTAGATCCACCTCTGGCCACTGTGTTCATCTTGACGACAATCTCATCTCATGGTTTGCCAAGCGCCGAGTACCGCGAAGTCGCTAATGTTATATCAGAATCTTGTTGGATTAGAAACTTATTATTGAAACTACATTGCCCTGTAGCCACAACCACTCTAGTCTATCTATTGTAATAATGTGAGTGCAGTTTATCTATTCGGCAACTTTGTTCAACATAAGCGCGCGAAACAGATTGAAATGAATATACATGTTGTAATGTTAGTGCAGTTTATCTATTCGACAACTATATTTTTACTTCCATATTAATAAGAAATATATAAACTAAATTCATCTATTCTAAAAAAAAGTTTTTAGTTTATCTTGTCATTTTAATTTCATCTAAAAGTGTAACCCAACGTTGATTATAATATATTTAGAATTTATTATATATATTTTTACTTCCATCTATTCTAACAAATCATATTTATGTTTGTGTCTATCAAATAATTGGTCTACTTTGGACTAATTATGGTGGATTCTATACCTTTTTGTTCTAAATTTTGAATTTTGAATAACAACTATGATTCAATCACCGGTTAGTATAACCTGATTATCACAAAAAACAAAATTTTTAGGTATTAACCTTTGTGTAAAAAAAAAAGAAAACCTTCTGATCTTAATATGTTGGTTAAAAAAATATAACAAAATAATAAAAAATAATAATTTATTACTAAATAAAGGGTTTTCGTTTTTGGAAAGCCAAATAAAACTTTATTATAAAAAGTATGAGACATGCCATATACATACAGGTCTAGTGCACAACAACAAACAATCCTGTCATTTCACAGCATGTCTAATACACAACCACAACCTGTCATTTCTGTGTTTCACAGGTTAGATAAGACAACACAGACACAGTATGCTATGAATAAACGGTTAGACGTAGGTGTACTGCAATTCCTTTCATTTTCAAAGCGTTACATTCTAACTTCCGTAAACTAGCTTTCAAAGCGTTATATATTCCATTTGGCTATTTAGCTCCAAGTCCCGGCCGGGCCACCCACATTTTCACAAAGAGGTTGTACAAAAATCACATTATCATCTCTACCAAAAAAAAAAAAAATCACATTATACTATGATGCATAGGCACTGACGTCTCAGGAATATGGAGCACGGGTGGAGACTATTTTACTTTAAGAAAAGTTTTCCTTCAAAATATTTTTTATATTCTAATTAGCAATTGTTTTTTTAAATGGAAATTTTTTTATTGAAAACGGCGTTAAATTAATAAATAGTTTAAAAAAATAGAAAATATTTTAAAAAAAGATTATCCTAAGGTTAAATTTATCCAAAAAAAATGTTCTACCAAAATTAATAGTCGGGTTAGTATCTTACAAAAAAGTGTTAGTTAATAAAACAAATCATAATCAGATCGATTATTGAACGGATGTACATACCAATTCAAGGTTCAATAGGTCGGACCGGAGGTCAACAGATCGAATTGTTTTTAATTAAATATATATATTTTTATATTTTTATATAAAATAATAATAAATAAAATTAGATAATATTTATAATTTCATACTATATAAAACATAAAACATCATAAATCAATACATAAAAACTAGACTCGATAAAAATTGATTCGATTAGAAACTAGACTTGAGTTTGATATAAACTTTTTTTTCAGCTCGAGTTCGACTCATTTATACTTTGCGAGCAGTTCGGTTCATATATAATCAAGTCAGCTTGTGAACCAAACAAGTCGAACTATATATAGCTAAAATTCAGTTCATTTAATTAACAAACTTAATATTTAACTTAAGTTCGACTCATTTGAATCATGTACCAAGTTCAAAATCAAAAAAGCCAAACTATATATAGTTCAAGTTCAACTCGTTAAATTAACAAACTTAATATTTAACTTAAGTTCAACTCATTTGGTTCTTTAACCAACTTCAAAACCAAACAAGTCGAACTATATATAGCTCAAGTTCAACTCGTTTAATTAACTAACTTAATATTTAGCTTAAGTTCGACTCATTTGATTCATGAACCAAGTTCAAAACCAAACAAGCCGAACTATATATAGCTCAAGTTCAGCTCATTTAATTAACGAACTTAATATTTAGCTTAAGTTTGACTCATTTAGTTCACGAACCAAGCAAGTTAAACGAATTAATTGTCAAATCGATCTCAAACTTTATTCGACTTGTTTAGGTTCATTGTCAGCACTAATAAAGAGAGAATAAAATTTGAAAATAAGTAAGTTAAAATTGTTGAGTTTATTTGGGTCAGTGGTGCAATATAGAAAAATGAGGGGGTTCAAAATATAAATTATATAGAATTATATGTGTATTTTTTTTAAGTCCAGGGGGTTCAGTTGAACTCCCTCGGTTATATGTGGCGACGCCACTGTGCATAGGTGCGGGTACGGCGCCGATATCCGGTACTGGTATGGGGTACGATAATTTTAGAAAAACTAAGGAACGAGTACATCTGTATAATTTTTTTAATATAATTATATAAATAAAATAATAGAACTATATTGTTAAAACAAATAATTAAACAAGAAAAAACAATTAGCTAAAAAAAGTCAAATTATTTCCCTCTCCATCATCATTAAAAAAATGCTTAAATGCAATTTTGGCCTCCCAAGTTTCACAATTGCTTGATTTTGGCCCCCCAAATTTTAATTGCTTGATTTTAACCTCTTAAGTTATAAAAGTGCTCGATTTTAGCACCCAAGTTTGAATTGCTCGATTTTGGCCCCCTAAGTTTACCCCATTTTGCTGTTGCTAGTCTCCCATTGACTTTTTTGACTAAAAAAGCTTATGTGACATGTTAAAAAATTAAAATTTATTAAAAAATAATCAAAATATGTTTTTTAATATTTAAAATATGTTTTAAAATTATATTTTTTATAAAATAATAATATTTTCTTTTATAAAAATGTGTTAATTTTCTTTTGATAAAAGATTTATCAATTATTCTTTTTCAAAAATGTATTGACAAACTTTTTAAAATATAGTTCATAATTTTTTACTTTTTTTTATAACAAAATTATTTTATAATCTACATGTAATAAGAAAAATATTTTATAAGTTATTTTTAAAAAAACAATTTGAATTTTTTTTAAAATCTTAAAACATTTTTATTTATTTTTAGTTAATTTTAAAATGTCACATAACCAATTTTTGATCAAAAAAGTCAACGAGGGGCTAGGAAATGCAAAAGCGAATAAACTTAGGGGGCCAAAATCGAGCAATTGAAATCTGGGGGTAGGGCTGGCAATGACCCGAGCCAACTCGTGAATAGTTCGAAGCTCGATTCGATAATTGACTCGTGAACTTGGTTCGTGAACCAAATGAGCTGAACTTGAGTCAAAAAATAAGTTCGTTAATTAAATGAGCTGAACATAAACTATATATAGTTCGACTCGTTTGGTTCATGAACTAGCTCGATATATATATATATATATATATATATATATATATATAAATTTTCCAAATTTTTTTAACTTGACACATCAATGAACTTTTTAATTTCTTATGTACTGATATTAGTCACTTTGCCTTTACAAAAAAAATTACTCATTTAAACTCTCTCTTTCTCAAAAGACTTTTCATTTTCCATTACCTTTCCTCGTCTTTATTTTAATTTAATATTTGCTTTTTCTTTTAAAAAAATAGTTTAAAAGGTTAAAGATCAAATTTTGAAAATTTGACAACAAAAATAAATCAAAATCATGTGATTTGAACCTAATGAGCCGAACCGAACTGTTCGTGAACTTTAAACGAGCCGAACTCGAGCTGAAAAAATAGTTCGTATCAAACTCGAGCCGAGTTTCGAGCTGAACTAATTCCTATCGAGTCGAGTCGAGCTCAGACGAGTTCGACTCAGCTCGACTCATTTCCAGCCCTATCTGGGGGGCTAAAATCGAGCAATTATGAAACTTAAGGGGTTAAAATCAAGCAATTGAAACTTAGGGGGCAAAAATCAAGCAATTGTGAAACTTGGGGGGGGGGGGGGGGGGGGGGGGCAAAACTGCATTTAAGCCTTAAAAAAAATGGCGCCTAACTCAGGTTCTTCGCAAGAAAGACTTGCAACTTCAAAAATATCATCTACATACCAATATTGCATGTTTTTGTTGTTCCTTCATTATAAGTGTTACTATATCACTCTCGATAGCAGATGAAGATTTGCTTGAATAAAATTTGATTGAGTCTATTCTTTTACAATGAATGAGTGAATAAATTCAGCTACTACTTCGTTATTGCTTTAGTAGAGCTGCTACTTTTTATATTATAAACAAATAAAAAAGATAAATTTTCCTATAAATAAAAAAAGCGAATAAAAGAAAAAGGAAATTTCTTTGCATTTTTTTGGATTCGTGTACCACACGCGTACCATAGGAGTACCACACGTGCACCCGTTGCAAAAAATAAAATAAAAATAGATACGTCATCGGTGCGTACCCAAGAAATACCATAGGAGGATCCGGTACCGGTACGTACCCGGTATCGATAATATCCCTAAAATGGAGTACCCATGCTTATAGATTATCATCATCTTGGGTGTATCTTTGGTGCCAAGTTTCTAATTTCAAACAAAATCAAATCTAAAATCAAATTTAGTGTGTTTGGTAAGGACTAAAGGATAAATGTTCTTATTATATCATTTTTTGAGGTGTTTGAGCCTACAGCTTTTTACATTTTATTTCGTTTTGTGCTTATTATTTTTACTTTATTATTTCTTTATTTTTTTAAAATATAATAACTACCTAACCTTATAATTTTACGTCATTTTGTACTTACAATAACTAATCTTATTCTTAACGTCTAGCTTTTCATCTCTTTTCGCTAAAAACTAGCTTATAGCTTAATTTTGACGAATAAAGCCTTAATCATCAAATCAATCTTATTCTTAACGAAACAAATCTAAATTAAATCGTTTTAGCAAGAAAAAAAATCTAAATTGAAAACAAGGAAAGAAAAGTGATGGTTTTATTAAGAAGAAAGACTTGGTAGAAGACTTTCTTCTGTTAGAAAGGGGTGCGTTTAGCACTCAACTGGGCCTATTCTTTGAAGCCCAATTCGGTGCTGCAGCAAAAAGGGGAGGTGTAGGAGCAATGTCATGTTCAACTGGCACGCAAAACAGGTGATTGATAAAATATTGCTATTTTGTCCCAAAATATATGATTCTTTTGAGTAAATCACATGAATTAACAAAGTTGATTGTAATATTAAATGTGTCGATTATTAATATTATTTTTACAAGTTTGCCTTTTAAAAAAGAGAATTAGGTGATAATTTTATAAAATATTTAATATCAATTGCAGAAAATGATATATCATGATTATGGCTACAAAGGAAAAAAACTAATAAATGTACTTAATAATTGAAAAAAATTCTTATAAAAGAAGTGAAAAAAGTTTTATATCTTGGGTTTGGATTAGTAAAAAAATATAAAAGGTGTAACCGAATTGATTTATACTATGGTGTTTGTCATCGGATCATGTGTGCAAAAGAATATGATAACGTTTACTAAATATATTACTGGATGTTAAGCAGATATTTAATAAGTAAAAGAATGAAAAAGAAATAAATAAAATAATATTAATTGATGTGATAAATTTTTTTTTGATCTTGCTAACGAGTGCATTTCGGAGTATTCTTTAAAATTTCTATTTAGAAAAATTATTTATTTATAAAGTAAAACATTTTAATTTCAAATGCGTTAATTTTACATATTTTTATAAAAATCGTACAAAAAATTACTATTTAAGGTGAAAACCGTGGAATAAGATTGATTTGGTTCAAATCCATACTTTATCCTGTCAGAAATAAATTCTAATTTCTTAAAAAAAAATGATGAAATAAATTCTGTTGACTTGTATATGTTAATTTCTTGGATTTTTATGTTTTATATTAGAGTAATACTATGGTCACACTTTAACACACACTTTTTAACACACTACTAACTATTGAACCACATCATTACCTTTTTAAAATTATTTACTTGATACCGGCAAAAGAAAATGTGTATAAGATAAGGGGCTGATATGGCTTTACTTAATTGGATACGTTCAAAAGAGTGGGTTAGAAGTTGTGTTCCTAGCACTACTCTTTATATTATTATAAGTTGATTTTTAGTGATTCTCCTTCCGTTTTTTTTTATTTGTCATTTGAAAAACATGCACACTATTTTTATAATCTACTTTGATCGTAATTTTTTACTAATATATAAAAATAAATATTAGCATATAAGATGTTTCAATTTGTTTTGATGAATATTTTTAAAATATAATTTTTCATAATTTTTATAAAAGATAATTATTTTTACACATGAGATATAGATATAGGATGGGATGTGTAGGGGTGCCAACATAGTTGGGATGTTTACACATTCCCTGATATCTAGATGCTCTTAATTTAACAAAAAAAAATTAAAAAAATTAATAATCAAAGTTGTACATTGACATATGTACATAAATCTAAAATGATAAATAAAAAGCAACGGGGAAGAGAGATTATATTTTATTATTAAGGATTTCATCTAAAGTAAATTAGCATAAGTGATGTAGATGCAGACTTGCAGAGTAAAGAGACTTTGCACCATTTAAGTCATCTAAAATATGTACCGTAGTATACAGTGTGATAGATTGAATAAAATATGTTTATTAAGAAATGTTCTACTTGTCATGCTCTCACATGATTCTTTCATCACGACGGGTCGGGTCAAGCGTCAAGGTATCGATTAAAATTTAAAAATCTTAACTCATTTCTAATTAACGATGGCATTCATTTTTTTGTTATGTCGAGTATTTTGGTGGTTAAAAAATTCACCCTTAAAAGTAAATAAATGAAGTGTTTCAAGTTTAAACTTCAACATATACATATATATAATACAATATCTCTAGCTATCAATTGAATTAAACTCACGATGACTCACAATACTCATTTTATCATCTATAATATGCACCGTTAGATATTTTCATGGATATTCCAATTCTTATGTGGCTAGTCATTATGCATTAAATTGCGTAGTTTTAGGTCTAGCAACAATATTTTCAATTAGATTTTAGAAATAAATTAATATAACATATGCCGATATTGAAATAATTGATATTTATTGTCAATTATGATTTTAGCCGTTATTCCAAGAAACAATAATGGCAAGAATATTTGGGTTTAGCCCTCAATTATATATAAAAAAGTTAAAATAATGGCAAAAATGTCGTATTTCGTATAGTTTTCACATTAATGACCATGCATGACTCCATGTCGGGATTATATGTAGTCTATCATGCAAAAGATCCAATTAACTTTACTTATAGAACCTTATTTAACGCATAAATTGACTTAAACATCAGAGTATGTGCAAATATAGAAGTCTCTTTCACGAGAAATTTTTAGGTGAGTTTTTATTTTTATAACTCACGTTTCTTTTCTTTTCTTATTTATAGATATTTTGTTTTAATTACTACTCTATTAATTATTTGTAATTTTTTAATATATTAATGATTTGTAATTTTTTAATATATTAATGATTTGTAATTATGTGATTGGTTGCGCCTAATCATTAATGCTTAGACGTGGACTCACCTAAGAATTTCTCTGTTGTTACACATATTTCTTTTTATATCTTACACATTTTTCCTTTGTATTTATGTCACTGAAGATTTTTTCCTTACCATTTTTTTGTGCTATTTATTTTTTTTAAAGAATTAAAATCAAATCTTCTACTAATTACTACTTGCGATCGATTTGTGCACTTGCAAATTTATCCGTCACCCAACCTATAAGTGGCTCTGCCCCTGATTCTTCACCTCCAAGTACTTCACAAAATCAAAACTTCTCCCACTCTCCCAAACTTGGTAGACGACAATGTCCGACCACGGTAATAGCAAATTATTTTGGCTTTGGATAACCATGCTTCCTTTCCTTCTCAGTTCTCACAATTTCAACTTGTTTTTCTAATCCATTCATTCACGCCTGATTGGGTTTTTAATTTTGCTAAGAAATAATCGTTTTCTTCATATTTAATTGGAGATTGGGTTAGGTTAGCTAATCGAAACTTCTAAGAAAGTGCTAAAAAGATTTGTAGATATGAATGTAATAAGTTGCAAAGTCAGAACAATTCATAAAAAAAAAAAAATTGAAACGCGAGAACCATAATACTTGATCCGTCCCAATATATAAGACTTCTTTCACAAAAACACGGAATTAAGAAATTTTGTTTTTGCATTACATTTGTCAATCGAGACCTCTTTCATACATTTTTTGTAGATTTACTCTCCATGTATTCCTTAATGGCCAATCGAGAAATTAGGATAGCCATAGAGGCAGCCGTGGAAACAGTACCACACCACATTAACAATGGCAGCACAAAAAGAGGAATATCTACATGAGAGATAACGATAAAAGCTACGAGTGTGAAGCACCATAAGATAAAAGTGGGTATTGCAGCGATCCATGAAACTAGGCATACTTGTAGTGTTGATGTTACACTTGTTAGAAGTAGAATGTAAAAGATTTCCCTGTTGTTGTCGTAGTCTTTAAAATTGGTAATATAGAGATAATCTACTCTAATACTCATTAGTTTCCATTGAAAATATATAACAAGAGCAACGAGTAAGAGTATCACGCTAATGTCATATTTTGCTATCAATTTCCCAATATAGGATGAGAAATTATTCATTGCACCAAAGATAGTTAGGAGCAAGGATAATATCATCGTTGTCACCACTATTTGCTTAAAAGTCTTGTGTCTTTCCTTCATCATGTACCTATATAATTAACCGGATGCCACATTATTTAAAGAATATGATACTTCATGCATTTGTTAATATATTATTTGATGCAGTTTTAAAATAACTTTATACTAATAGTGTATATAAATTAAGAAAAATACTTAATATCTCGAAGGTAATCAGCATGGTCGATAACATCACGAAACAATTTCATTGGTTGTATAACAGCGATCTACTGTGTTTTCCGCTAAAGTAAAAAAAATCAAGCAGTTGTCTGTAAAGCAAAAGCTGGTTCGTGATGTTTTCGAGATAAAAATTTGTTGTATATAACAATATAATGATGATAAATTTAATTTTTTTTTGTACATAAATTACTTTTTTTTGTATAAGAGAGGGCCGAAGCCCAATTAAATTCTTTATTTTAATCAAGAAAAAAATGAAAGCAAAAAGAATAGTAGAAAATATAGTAAAAAGGTAATGAAACAAGGATAGGATTTAATACCTTAAATTAATTGGATCAGAGAATTTTGATTCTTCCATATCTATCACCTGATCTTCCATGGTTTTTCCCCTATCAAAATAGCAATGTATGTATGTTTATGAGATGCATACATATTATGTATGTAACTTATTTAATAATCAATTTTTTATAATACTGAAGCCCAATTTTTGATCTATTTTTTATACTACCGATAACCAATTTAATAATATGAAACTTATTAGTTTTTTCTCTCTTTATGTGAGATCATAAAAAACACTATGATCTCGTCTTTGAAAGTTTTAATCTCTCTTTTAACATATAACACTCTTGTTTGTTGCACATAAAAAAAAATGGTACTCTAGATCTTCTCCTCGACAACAATACCTTGGAATTATAAAAAATAACTTTAAGAAAAATAAAATAGAGATTTTTAGTAAATTAAGGAAACATGGCAAGTAAAAAAAGGGTATGATTAACAAATATATACTGAGAATTTAAAATAAAAACTAAGTAAAAAGGAGGAGGTGTGGATAGAAAGTCAATTTTATGACTTTGAGTGAAGCAAAATCTAAAGAATTATTATAAATAGAAGAAAAGTTAAAAAAATTAGGATTAGTCAAAAAAAACATAAAAATAGAGAATACATAACGCAGTTATTTACCTTTGTATTTAATCAAGTTAATAAATGTATGTATTTACATGCATGTCACTACGATTTGGTTCACCTTTTAGTGTTTTTTTTATAAGTTTAGTTCTGTATCAGTTAATCGGATTAAAATGCTTCTTTTTCAAAAAAATATACATCTATTATATCTGTTTTTTGCCATTATTTTTTCAAATCATTATTTTTTTTCATGCGACCTATTTCTTGCTCTCTATTTTTCAATCAACTTCAAAGAAAATCAATTCATACAACATACTCAAAATAAAATAAACTAACATAATTTTTTTTTATTATAAAAAAAATCCAACTTCATAAGTTGCACTAAACCGTATTATTTTATCTAATATTTATAAAAATGGTATTAATATGAGGTTTTGTTCACGGATTCGATTTTTAATCAAAATAAAAAAGCAAAAAAGAATATTAGTACATATATTATATAGTAAGAAGGTAAATAAAAGGGATTGAATACCTTGATTTAATAGGATCCGAGAATTTAGATTCTTCCATAGCAATAACCTGATCTTCCATGCTTTTTTTACTATCATAATAACAATGTATATGTGCATGAGATGCATATATACGTATCAATATAGTACTAGAATTTGTATGAGGGTAATATTAAAGGATATTGTGTACCTTGAGTTAATTGGATCGGGGGATTTAAATTCTTCCATCACATTTCCATTATGTTCCATACTTTTTTCACTATCACAAGAATGATGTATATACATTTTCAATGTAGCTTTCTAAAATTGCTAGAGATCAAAAGTGAAAAAAGAATTGAATAGCATGGGTAAAACTAAATAAATAAAATACTAAAGGGCTGCAGGTAGTACCTTGGATGAGAGGACTTAGATTTTTCTTCCATTGCAATCACTCAATCCTTGGATGTATATTATTGTAGTAAGCTCAAGGAATAATTGAGGAGACTTAAAAAGTTGTGCCGTAACTAACATGTCGTATGTTTTGGAGAGTTAGTTTCTATTTTGACTAGTTTTTTTTTTGTTTGTTATCTTTCTCCTTTTTGATAGTTTCTATTTTGACTAGGTTTTTTTTTCCTCCTTTTTGACGAATTCTATTTAATGTATTGTAATTTTTAAGGTTTTTGTTTAATGGCAAAGATATATAATGCGGACTCTACTTGCAATGTCGGGGTCGGCCCAGAGGCACGGCAACCAAGTCCCAGACTAGGGCCTCAAAATTGTAAGGGCTCTATTTTTTTTTTGGCCCACAATACATGATATTGGTCAAATATTATTCCTGAGATAATATATAAATTTTCAAACCACAGCTAGCTTGGTGGCGCGCGCTCCGGTCCTAAGATTTGAAGGTATATATTGGTGGTGCAAGTTCGACTCTCACTGTGTATATTGAAACATTACACAAACTATTTCAAAAATTGTTTCATTTTACAAAATAATGAATTTTTTTTTACGAGAAATAATGAATTTTTTCTTTAAATAGAATCTATAACTTATAAATTATTTTACTACTTTATCTAATAAAAAAATACATTTTGTTATTTCTTTGACAATAAAGAATTAATTTCTACAATTAAGATGCAATTTTTATTAACAACACTATCAATTTTTAATGATATTAGTTTGAAGGTGTATTTTGTTATTAATGATTATAATATTACTATTTTTTAATATTAGTGGTACTATTTACATTTAAATAAAAGATTACCTTTTTTTATTTAATAAAATACATATCAATTTTACTAAAACTATTTTATCTTAAAAGAACCTCTTTATCTAAATTGCCCGAGGTCTCCAAATGTATTGGGACGGCTTGTACAATGTGCTCTCCAAATGGCCTACAGTCATGTCTATTTTCAATTTTCACCTTTTAGCATTTACTCGTATTATTCCTCCCAGATCCGCAACCTTAATGCGAATGGCTTATAGGGGGGTTCTAATGGTAGACCAAAAAGGTTCAAGTCGAGGTTTTCTCAATGCCGGTAACTTTTATGATACGAAGCAACTCATATTGCTCTTTGGAGGAATCTTTTCTATCACCCAGACCGAATGAGTTAACAATTAACACCACCTTTTTCTTCTTTACAAAAATACATCATGAAAATGAAGAAAACAAATAATAGGTGGAAAAGTGATGTAAGTTCATAGAATAACATTTTCTCATTTGAAAGCTAAATATACATGATAGTTTACTCTTTCCATTCTATCAATCCAGCACTTAATATATACTATGAAGAATCGACATAAACAACAGTAATAATTTGAAAAATGTTTTGATGTCGTGTTGGAATCATACATTGACACATATCGAACTTTGAACACACCTTCAATCAGTATAGTCCGTTAGGTTTCAAAGAAATTTTCAAGATAAAAAACAGTACATTGATGTTGAAATGATGGCCTAATTTGAGTGAACTAGATGAATAGGATAGTGAATTTAAGTTACTGAACAACATTCAATAGGTTTTGGAGACTTGCTATGACGCGGATACGGAGAAGCATGTCCATAATGTGAACTTGACAAGGTCCTTTTCGGCTGACCCTTTGGTAAAGATACTATATCAGTTCTAATACCGTTTTTAGAATTCGGCATGTACATGGTACAATCAGCACGCGCAATCTTGAATTGATGAGATGATATGGCCTAGGGGTGTACATGGGTTGCGTAAATCCAATTGACCCGGTCAAACCCATTCAATCCAACCTAATAAAATGGATTAGATCGGGTTATTTTGGGTGGGTATGGATTTCAAAATAAAAAAATTCATAAAAAAAAGGGTTTCGGGCAAAACCCAACTCAAACCCAAAAAACCCACTGACCCACTAAATCGGTAGTGTCATGATTTTTTAAAATAATTTTTATATCAATATTAAAGATTTTTCATCATTAAAAGATAAAAGCCACAAGTTCAATACTCAAATTTCCAAAATAAGTTGTATGCGAGTTTATTATTCAAAAAGACAGACGATTACTCCTCCGTATATCATAGTTTTAACACATTCGTTGATCATCTCTTTCGAGTCTGCATTCTTCGACTTCTTTTTTCATTTAAAATAGTGGTGCTAAAAATATCTTTATTTGCAAATAGTGAAAATATGTTATTTTTATGAAGATAAAAAAATATGGTGATGATATTATCATTTATGATATTAAAAAAGTAGTAAAAATATGTTATACTATTTTTTAAGAAAATAAACAAAGTTGTGTCATTTTTATAAAAAAAATTATAATTCGTCATTTACTCTTTTAATATTTAAAAAAATTTAAAATTTAAAAGTTGGGCAACCCACGGGTTTATCCAACGCGGAAATAAGTGGGTTTATCCAACCCGGTCCAATATTAAAGTGGGTGCTTATTTTGTTCGACCAAATCCGAAGTACCTTATCTGATTCGGGTTTTGGTTTTGCCTAAACTCAATCCAATCCAACCAATATACACCCCTAAATATGGCCACATCCTTAATTAAGGTTTGACAAAGGTTTTAAAGCTTGAACAATTTCGCTCATCAAAGGTCTAGATTTTGGATCGCGACTAAGCCACTGAGAAGCCAGCTGTGCTTCTTTCTGTGATCCTTTAACTGATAAGTGACCTTCAAAACGGGGATGATTATTCGGTAGAACATCCTCCTATCTCCAAGTACTTGTCTTGCCCACTCCACTAGGTAGACCAAGGTAGAGGCAAGGGCTGTTCATCATAGAACATGGTTGTTACTTGACAGACAATTAATCCCCGTGTATGAGATTATTTTAAGATCATAGAGAAAATCACAAAGAACAAATGCATTATTCGAAGAAGACCATTTTATTCTAGTTTTTGGACTCCATAAATTATTTGGGAATCAATTAGTGCATTAATAGACTCTATTTGAATAAACAACTTAATTAGACAATTATCATATATAAGTACTATAATGTATAAGATTTTCTATAATCTATTTTCATAACTGTTGAAAAAAAAAACTATTTTCATAAGCGCTATCGTGGATATAGTTTATGCAAAGAAGCTGAAAATAGCTTATGGACCTGTCATAAGTTCCTCCCCTAACAAATTAACTGCTAACATTTGCCTATCGAAAAAGATATCAGCCAAATTTCAACTCAAGAGTATATTTATCAGGTGCGAAGATATGATGGAATTATAAATTAGTGATGACATACAATAGAAATAAAAAGGTTAGTAATGTACTCCCTCCGCCTCATATTGTAAACAACAAAAAAATTCACGCTTATTAAGAAAAGTAAAATGTGATAATTTGAAGTATAATTTTTTGTGTTTTCTTTGAAATAAGTTTTATGGGAATATGTAAAAAGAATTTTTATTGGTTATTGATTATGGGGAAAAGAAAAAAGAGAGTAAAACTTACCAGCATGTCTTCTCTTTTTTGAGGCATAGTTCCTCTCCCTTAAGTTCCAATTTTCTCTACCATAGAAATGAATACATTATTGTATATGACAAACATAACATGAACAAAAAAAAAATGTTAGTACTTAGTATCATAACTCACTCATTTTTCATTAATCGATAAACGCTTAGGAGATTCTAATGAAACACGTGATGTGTTCATGTTAGATTTGTCAGGGTTTCTTTAAATTTAGGAAAGAAGATTAGAATTGAAGAAAATTAGGGATTACAAAAAAGATGGAAGAAGTGATTATAGGAAAGAATCACATGATAGAAGTAGAGATGAATGTTACCGGGAAGGAATCGCGTTTTGAGAGTAGAAGAGAAGAAGGAATCGTCGAACTTGAAAAAGGAAGAGAAGAGAAAGAGTGCTTTCTGCAAAATGAATGAAGAACAGGAGAAAACAACCAGAGCGCAAAAACATAATCAACTAGTGTCCATTTCAAAATATTAATTTTTTATCCTTACATTGTTTTGGGCCCCACAGTCAAAAAAATGGTCAAACCAATTTAATATGTTCAAAATAGGGGTGTACTGGTGCAACAAAAAAAAAAGATGTGCCTAATAGGGGCTTCCTAGTTATTATTAAGAAAAGAAAAAAAAAATTGGACTAAGAAAAAATAAATAAAAAACCAACTTTTGTGTGAAAGTTTTTTTTCAACAAACATATACAAATTACTTTCTTTTTTTTGTGCTTAATTATTGTATTAAGAAAAAAAAGTAAATTTTATTTTTTGACTAGGAAAAAAAACTGGAACCAACATTTGTGTGAAAGATATTTTTTAACAAACATATATATATATATATATAAATATTTAAATAGAGTGAAGGACAAAAATGACAAAAAAAAGTCTACATCAAATTGGTTATTCTCTTTATACCCCCTCCGTCTCAAAATGCAAGGAAAAAAAATCATTTTTTCTTGTTCAAAATTATAAGAAAAAAACAACAAACTTTATTCATTTTCAAAGTTTACTTTTATTTATTCTCATAAAATTAAATGAAAATTGCATTTAATTTATTCTCTTTTTTCTTTTCCCCATAATCAATAACCAATAAAAATTCATTTTACAACTTTCCATGAAACTTATTTCAAGAAAAACATAAAAAGTCATACTTCGAATTATCACATTTTATTTTTCTTAATAAGTGTGATTTTTTTTTTCTTTCAAAAAAAAAAAATAAGTGTGATTTTTTTTTTTTCTGTATATTTTGGGACGGAAGGAGTATATTGGTAGTATAGATTTCTTAATTATAACAAATTTCGAACGCTATTTTTATTCATATAAAATTCTAGCCAATAAATTACTTGACAAAAAAACCATATGAAAGATAATAATAATAATAATAACAAATAAAAAATGTTAAATAATGCATCCGACGCATTAGTTAACCATATACATAAAAAAAATTATGTATTTACAAATTTTAATTCAATCAAAAAAAAAATGTTAAAATTGTTAAGCTGAATAGCGATGCAGATTTGATGCTAGACATTATTATTACATATCTATAATTTTAATGGATAATTGAAAGTATTGCGTTGAAAAATGTGTTGTTAACCTTCTTTATATATGTATTGTCTTCTTGCCATCAACTCACTTCAAGTCAAACTTAAACAAAACCACCCTTCGCTTCACTCTTTTTTCTCTCTCACTTTTCTACTTCATTTTCATTCAATTATTATTAATTATTAATTATATTATTATATTATATATATTCTCGCCACCTTCCACCACCGTACTCTTCTACAATTCTACTTCCAGGTTTTCTCTCTTTCTCTCTAACGGTAATTCATTTCGATTTTGCTATTTTAACTGATTCTTATTTTCCCTCTCTTGTAGTTCTGGCGTTTGCATTACAACAACTCTACTTGCTTGATTTCTCTTCCTTCCAGGTTCGTTCTTCAAATTCATTCTTTACAATCTTTCATTACGTTAGTTACAACAATTCTAATGTTTCAAAAAATGCTTATTCCATCTTATGCATTATTATTATTATCATTCAATTATTTTACTACTAATGTTTAATTTGTAATAACGTATATAATAATGTGGATTATTCTTGTGATTTATTTATTTTATAATCTAAATTAACTAGGCATGAGTAATAATATTATTAGAATGAGCTTAAATTTAGGAAAATTTGTTGTGTGTTTTGGATTCGGTTGATAATTGTTACTGGTGTTGCACAGATTATATTGTAAAATTAGGATTTTTTTTTTTGACAAGATATTTGTAAAATTCGAAATTAAATGTGATTTTATTGATTTAAATTGCATTTATAACTATGAGATCCAATTAACTTTCATAAATTTTTAAAAAATCGTTTTTGGTGTAAAATTATATATAGATGAAGGGAGGGTAGGGTCTCCCTACATTCATGAGGGTGAATTTGTGAGCTAAAAAGAGAGTTTATTAAATAATACAATTAGTTGTGTATTTTTTTTTTTGACGAAATTAGTTGTGTATATTTAAAAGATTTGAATCTAAATTCCTTTTATCAAATTGCTTCATGGGATGGCATATAAATGACCATTGGCATAATAGCATTTGAAATGTGATGGAACTGGATCAGAATATTGGAAATAAATGTAAGGTTTATTGGCAAATAGTTATCACTTGACCTGTACTGAAGATATACAATGACAAAGATAACGAAGGAAAGTAAGATTACAGATTCCTCAGGGTGTTCGGGAGACAGGAGCCTATGGTCTCCTTCTAACAATTACTACTTACTAACTTTGTTTTAAAGAAGTGCTATAGCGTATAGACGGTATAGTGCAGATATAGCCTCTATTTAATAATATTTTGAACTGAATAGCGTATTACAGAACAGTAGCAATTCAGTAGCGATTTTCGTTCAAACCCTGTTATAGTGCTGTTATTTAACATCACTGTCCAATGTGTCTCGCTAACACAAGCTTCCTCAATTTTCCTATTAATTTTCAGGAATGAGGATTTCAAAGGAAGAAACGTCAAGCAATGCTTCACAGGCAAGTGTTCACCACTTAAATATAACTTGGATTCATGATGCTCTCTGGTCCCTGTTACCCTTCTGAATGGCTGAAGTGTGAATTACATTTATTTAATTATTTGCTTGAATAGGTATTAGGCTTGATATCATCATTGAAGCAATTGCAAGGTTTTACCTCTCTAGATCTTAATAAATTATTGAAGGACGCTGAAAATTTGACCATTCAACACAGTACTGGAAAAGGATCATTGCTGAAGGTTGTTTCATATTCAGCATCATAATGCTATTTTACATCCTGTTTTATCAGACTCTTATTTTTATTTTTTTTTATTGTGGTCTGTACAGATTGACTTGGAAAAGCTTGCGCGATCTCTTCCATTGCACCTTGTTACAGTTTTAATAACATCCAAAAAAGACGAGGAAATATTCAAATACCTGTTATGTGGCTTTCGACTTTTGCATTCCTTGTGTGATTTATCCTCCAAAAATTCCAAATTTGAGCAGGTTCGTATTTTTTAATGTCTATATATTAAATTTATCATATTCTGCTTCTCTAGTGGCTGTGTTTTGTTTTCCGTTTCGTTTTTCCTTGTGTGGAAAAAACATGTTATCATAATGTCCGGATCCTCTCAATCTATTTTTTTCTCAATCTGTCTCAACAACACCACCTCACCGCTAGATTAATCTAATGGAAATATAATAAAAGCACACATGTTTAAAAAACACACTCTAATAAAATATCATTAAAGAAAAATAAAGAACTCCCACTCCCTGTACAGAGAATCAAACAGTGACGGTGTGGTAGCAGAGCTCGCAAGATTGTGGCAGCGGTTGCATACAACCTTGCGGCAACTTGGCATAGCGTCAAGAATGAGAGAAACATCGGATTTAAGTCCAATTGCCATAGCCAAAATGGTTGAAACCAAACTCATAGTGAAACTCAGATTTAAGTCCAATTTGCAATTTATTTATGGAGAAAGGAACTGTGATATGAATCGATCATTACATAGTACATCTTTTGCTATTGGTTGCTTCGAAATAAATCTTTTGGAATTGGGCTATTGATACTTATTTGTCTTATTGTTCATGTTTCAATTCCTTTTGAGAAAGTTTACATTGCTTGATATTCCCTCTCAATGGTTACGGGGAAAATACAATTGATTTGTTGACATTTTCTTCTAATTTGCAATTCTTAGTTATGGTGTATTTCACATAGAAAAGAGAGGTTACTATGTATTTTTGTTAATGAATGCACTTTGATGCTTCCTCCGTTAGATAAATCTCCCAGTTAAGATTTAAAGTTGAGAGAGATCGAGACAAAAATGGATTGAGAGGATCCGGTTCCGTTGAAGAATGATATTTACCAAACTTTCTCATACATTTAAACAGCATTTATAGTGTATTTAGTGATGCTTTGCTGGCCAGAGCTGGACTCTGTTTAGTTGGGACAGTGCGACTTGAGAGGAGAGAGAGTAATAGAAGAAACTTGAATTTACTAAAATTAATCTAAGCTTACAGAGTAGAGTCTGATAACCATTGCAGTACTACTATACAAAACACCCAAGTTTGATTACTGTTCACATCCTTTTGTGGTCATATTTCAGAAAAGAACGACAGGCATTTAGTGATTTTTGTTTGTTTGTAGATAGTAGCCTTTAGTTGTGTCCCTATGGATATTCATTTTCCTAATTTGAGTATTAAAGCTGTGGTTCCAATTTTTGTATACTGTTTCGGATTATGATTACAGATTTTTCTTGATGATGTCAAAGTGGAGGAACAGCTGATTGATATGGTTTTCTTCATGCTAACTTATCTTGGTGGTTATAGACAGGTCTTTCTCAATTCTTCTCTTTACATGTTGATCTGTGTTGTCAATCCATATTGAGCTTTACATGTATGTTGCAGGAACACCATGCTTTTAGTCATGTGCACCTTTTGCATTCAACTCTTGTAGCGTGCAACTTATATCTGTTAACAGGGGTTATTTCAACACAATGGAGAGATATTGTACATGTATTGCTTGCACACCCCAGGGTACAAAATCACCTCCATCTTGTGTTTTAGATACTTGATTCAAAAACAGTATTTTGTTTGTGTCCATTTGTTGTAACTGGTTGAAAAATGTTTTTTTATACTATCGTGACTATTTCAAATCCTTTTTTTCTCTCTTAACTCTCACATGTCAAATTGGAGAACAAGAAAATAGCCAAGCCTCACTCTACTCGATAGGGTTGGTTACATAGACCAAACTAAATCCTTTTTGGCATATAATTTTTACTTGATCCTCATTCTACAACAAGTTTTTTTACACACATGCCCATACCACCTAAGAAGAGGCTAATACCGTTTTTTGTGCATTTTGCTACCCCATGGTTCTCTTATTGGTGCTAATGATACATTTTTGCGCTATGAATAATCATGAATTCTATGACAGGTTGACATATTTATGGATGCAGCTTTTGGATCAGTTCGTGTGGTTGTTAGGTGTCTTGAGACTACACTGGTAGCTTATAATAAAGATACTTCCATGGAATCAAATCTGACAGCAGAAAGAGTAGTTTTTTATCTCTGTCAGCAATGTGAAGCTTCTTTACAGTTTCTCCAGTCATTATGTCAGCAAAAATCGTTTAAGGAGCGCCTTCTTAGGAATAAGGTGTCCAAACTAAACTTAATGCATATATTTTGAGCAGTTCATCACATGTGACTATATATGAAGGAATTCTTCCAAAGTTTGTTTGGAGATGAGAACAGTATGGAAGCTCAGTTGCATCCTTTGTCTCTCTCAGTTGCAATACAGTTTATTAAAATTGGAAATCTCGGTAACTAAATCACACTAAATTCCTTCTTAGTAAAAATTCAAGTAATTATATCCTTTGGCTCGATAAAGGAAGCCATAATATGTTTATATCTTTTGCTATCTTCAAGATCACCTTTTCTCTCACCCCTAATGGCTGAACAAACAAATATTGGAGTAGCATCTCCATTTATGCCTTTTTGACTCATTATAGTGCTGTAACTTTTAGCAATGTAATTTAGGTTTATGGAGGGACTGTAGAGCTCTTTTATTATATTATGGTTTGTTTATTTCACTTGACTGTTGGTTTTTCTTAGAATTCAAGTTGAGTGTAACTCAATCCCACAAAATCGGTTTGTAATGTGAGGGGTGTCCATTCTTTATTAACTATTTACAGATGATTCCTGGTGTTATTGCATTGTTTTGTTGATTGATTGGACAGTATGTGCTTCATAAATGTTTGTCTTTCACTTACAGGAATTATGCGGAAAGGGGAGCATTCTTCTTCTTGCTCAATCCATCTTGAAGTTACACATTCAACATACATCGAGTAGAATCACAGCAGCTATTTCTAGGCTAAAAGCTAAAATACTTTCTATTGTGAGTCAAATGGCAAAGTTTGCTATAAATCCCTGTTTTTACCTTTAATCTACTATTTATGCATATTTTTAACAATACTGTCACTGCTTTCATCTCTCAGTTGCTGAGTTTGTGTGAAGCAGAAAGCATTTCATATCTTGATGAAGTAGCCAGCTCAACAGAGAGTTTAGAATTGTCTAAATCTGTTGCATTAGAGGTTAGTTTTCGGCAAATGGCAATAATTTGAACTGTTGAAGATAGGGCTGCACTGTTTTAGTGGGATTTTGCTGATAATTGACTTGCAAACGTTATAGCCTGTTAATTACCTTACTGACTTTTTGTGCCACTCTCATCATTTCATTATTATCCGTGGGTTGTTGCTCATCAACTGGGATTGAATTTGTTGAGTAAAAGTATAAGTTCTTCATAAAATTTCTAAATTGACATTGTTCCATGGCAGTCTGCAGAATGTGTTTGTGCCATTAAGCACGTTGATTTCTTTATCATCAGGTTTTTTCTTTTTAATATGGTTTATCATGATATAGGTTTTTGACTTGTTGAAGAAAGCTTTTGGAAGAAATCCCGGGCATCTCACTGCTGACAGAAGTCACCCAATGGGATTTGTACAGCTCAATGCAATGCGTCTAGCTGACATTTTCTCTGATGATTCAAATTTTCGATCTTACATGATACTTTGTTTTGTAAGTCTATCTTAAAGACTATAATAGAGAGTTAACCTGCTTTAGTGTTATTGATTTGGTAGTAGCAACTAGCATGCATCATTCTGTTTGGTTTTTAAAACTACACTCAATTAAAATCGTATTCACTTGTTGTTTTAATATTTAATTTGTAGCCAATGTATAATATTTATGCATCTCCTATGATTTGTCAAATGTTCATTCTATGGTTGGTAATTTGACTGTTTCCTTTGCATGTGATTCCAGACTGAAGTTCTGACAGCAATAATTTCACTCTCCCATGGGGATTTTTTATCCTGTTGGTGTTCGTCAAACCTCTCAGAGACAGAGCAGGACGCAAGTCTTGAATATGATATATTTGCTGCAGTTGGATGGGTTTTGCATAATACTTCACCGGATGTAAAGGATGCCACAAATTTGGAATTCAACCTAACCCCAAACTACATGCTTAAGGCTTCTTATGCGCATCATAGGACATCATTATTTGTCAAGTTCTTTGCAAATCTTCATTGTTTTGTTCCCAATGTTTGTGAAGGTTGGTTCCTTGTCAACATTCTACGTATTTTAGGCCAAACTTGATTTTTTTTATAGAAGTATGCATCTCCTCATATAATTTGACCCTTTTTTTGGTGATTTTGATCTCCAGAGCAGGAAAGGAACCTTTTTGTTCTCAAGGTCCTTGAGTGCTTGCAAATGGATCTATCTAACTTGCTGCCTGGGTTTTCTTTTGATTCTGATACTCCTAAATTTGCCACTGCTAGCAAGAACCTCCGTAATGATAATTCTCACATAATTACTTTTGCAGAAATATGAGCTACACATAGCTACTTTCTTACAATTAACCTTTTTTTACAGGCTCATTGTTAAGTCATGCAGAATCTCTGATTCCAAACTTTGTAAATGTGGAGGATATACAACTTTTAAGGTTACGTGTCCCTCATAAATATTGTTTTAGCACTTGGCACTTTCACTTTAGCATGACTGATTTTGAAATATCTTTTGCAAGGATAAGTATTTTCAAGGATAATGATGAAATGAAGTGATTGTTTTTGTTATTTTTCCTGAAAATGGGAGCTTGTTGTCTACACAATAGAGAGTCAAGGAATCTTCCTGATCATTGCATGCTTCATGTCCTGCTTGATCATAAAAAAACAGATAGACATTCTCTTCTGAATATCTGATGGTGGTTTGCTTGACATATTTACTAGCATATTGACAGTCCAGTTAGGAGGACACTTCAAAATATTGTTTTAAGTACAAATATCTACGTACTTATCCTCAAATTTTTTCGAAATGAAAAAAGAAATAGATGAATAGCAACTAACTTCCATAATAGTTTTTACTAGGTGAGGATAGACCAAACATTTCAAACAAAATTTCGATAGTTACTAGACGTTTTATTTATGCTACAAATAGAAATTTCAATAAACTCAGCATTATGCCAGTGTCAATGAATGTGTTCTTAGAAACTGTGTTTTATAGGAAAAAAATTCTCTTTCTGTTTACTTTGTTCTTTATCATCTCACTCCCAAACTTCTAGCATATGAAACATTTTTCTGTCGATCATTTTGTTCTTGAAGATCCAGCATTATAAATTATAATATTATCAGTAAGTAAACAACTTCTATTTGTAAATTGTTTGTAGGGTTTTTTTCGGCGAATTACAATCACGATTTAATTCAAATGGATCTGGGAGAAATCGTGTTCAAGTAAATCCTTGTACTTTAGTTTGAGCTGTCAATACTGTCTTTTTTTTCTCCTCTACTCATCCCCTTTCTTAATTGATGTATAAATGTGCCCAACTACTCTGCCAGAAAACTCAGGATAGCAAATTTGGGGAGTCATCTTGGGATAAGTTTTATAAACTCAACATCAATGAGAGTTATCAGGTATTTGCAAAAAAATTTTTTTTTGACTCAACACATTAAATGATAACATGTCTAGCTGAATGTTCGTTCAAAAATGTAATTAAATTGTTCTTTAAAAAATGTAATTAAATATTTTCCTGCTTTAGGGCTACAAAATGCCTTAAACTGTTAAACAAACAAATAAATCAACTTTCAAATTGGATTATTTGGTTACCAATTACCATGTAGCTTGTCCTCAACAAAGTGACTTGAGAAGTTTGATTTCCCGCAGGAGGCTCAAAGTGCTGGTGGACGCCCGTTGCCTTTAACTGGTAAAGAACCCTCTGATCTTGATAAGAAGAGTGGTAAAGTCAAGGAAGGAATGTCGGAGAATTCTTCATATGCAAATTTGGAACAACGTAACACCCAAGCTGAAGACAAAGTTCAAGGCAATGGCTCAAATCGGCAAAGTCAGGTAGAAAATAAAGGCATATCTGGTAAAATAGTATCAGGAGGAGCAAGAGATATTGACAAGGATACTCATAAAATAGAAACAAGTGGTTCAGATGCCAGTTCTGCCAAAGGAAAGAATGCTGTTGTTCATATGGATAACAGCGATCTTTCAAAATCAAATGAGCGTCCTAAAAAAGTCACAGTTAAAGAAAATCCAGAAGATGAAAAGAGTGAGCTTGCGCAGAAGAAAAAACGAAAACGAACTATAATGAATGATGAACAGGTGTTAATGATAGAGAAAGCTCTCGTAGATGAACCTGATATGCAGCGAAATGCAGCTTCACTTCAATCATGGGCTGATAAATTAAGTTCGAATGTATGTTAAATGTGACTCAGCTCTTGAGTAGAATTTCATTGACATATTTTCATGAGACTTTCTTGCATGTTTTTCAGGGTTCTGAGGTTACATCTTCGCAGCTTAAAAATTGGTATGCCTCATTATGTAGCTTGTCATATACTAGTTTGTTTAAGTTGTTACTTGTTTTTCAAATTTTCTTTACCAAAACTATACTGAATCTTTGTTTAATGTATTATCTGAGATGTTATTAGGACTTGAAGTCATCAATATTTTAAGCAATGTTTGTAATGGAATGCCATTTCTGTCATATCAGGTTGAACAATCGAAAAGCTAGGCTAGCTCGTACAGCTAAGGATGTTCGACCAGCAGGAGATGATGTTGACAATCCAGTCTCAGACAGGCAGAGAGAATCAGCACTTGGGCCCCATGACTCACCTAACGTTCCTGGTAATGCATAAAATGGAAGAAAATATCTTTAGTCATGTGAAATTAGATAAACCCGAGCCTTCACTTGCTGTATTTGTAAATACCAGCTCTCCATAATTTGGCCATTGTTATGCAGGTCAACATGTTGTGCTTGTTGGTGTGCAAGGAGAGGAGATTGGCAAGGGAAAGGTGTTCCAATCGCATGGTAATTGGTATGGGAAGACCTTGGAGGAATTAGCAACCTGTGTTGTAGATGTTTGTGAGCTCAGGGTTGATAAAGGGTTGCGACTACCCTATTCGTCAGAAGCCACTGGCACAACATTTGCAGAGGCTGAAACAAAGTTCGGTGTCATGAGAGTATTATGGGATTTGAACAAAATATTAGTGTTGCGGTCGGACTGAGTTCATGATGCTTCAGTGGCTGCAGCTATTCCTTTGCTACCCGCTGTAATTATCCGTGTTTATATGTCTTATATTTCCATACACATTAGCTCAGAAGAACAAATTTCAAAATCATGTGTATGTATTTTCATAGACATTAGCTGAGAAGAACAAATTACCATGTGGAAAGAATCATGTTCATTAGAAAAGAGACATAGCCGGTTATAAAAATGTTTACTAGGGTCTTATACAGGTGTTTTTGAAGGGAAATAGTGGGATGCAAATTCTGTATAATTTACATTTTGCAAATCTAGCTCATTTTATGTTAAAAGTAATATTTTCAAAAACCTTTCATTTTTAAGATTTTTGTATCCTGTTAAAGAAGTTCACAATCATTGCCTTTTGGTTAGATGAGAAAGAAAAAAAAGTTCACAATCATTCTGGTTCTAATGATTTGATTGTCTTAATTTGTCTTCAACATTAAAAACAGGAAACAAATAAGGTTGTGGATTGTCCCACACGAGATATTCTCACAAGAGGAACTCCCATAGTATGTGTAATCTTTTTTTTTTTCTTTTACCGAAAATTTGAATTTGTTGAAATGTAGTTTCGTTTATTTTCTCTTATAAAATGAATTCAATCTAAGCCAATTAAGTTATTTTTCAATATTTGTTTAAAAAAAAAAAGTTATTTTTCAATATTTGACTCAACTTTTTTAACATAAGTAGTAGTACTTCCTCGGTTTCTTTTTAATCATCATTTTTTTTAATTTTTTTTCTTTGTATTTATCTTGTTTTGGAATTTCAAAGTTATATTAACTACTGTTTATTGACAATTGTATACTTCACTAATTACTTTATGCTTTTATTAAGAGAGTAAAACAAATGAGTAATAATACAATAAAAAGTGAGGATATATTTGAATTTTGCTTATGAATCAAAGCTATTAAGTATTTCTTAGTCTGTGCAAAACAATATTAAAAGGCATGTGTTAGAAACAAAGAAGGTAAAAAAAAAAAAGACGTCATGCTCATATTTGTCAAGATGTTTATATGATTGAAAAATTCAATTATCTTAATACTTTGATTACTATTATAGTAGCAATTTCCTGCCACATAAATCCCATCCAGTAATGCATGTTATAGTTTTGCGACAATATATGCATGCTATATTTTTGAACAGTTTGTTTATAGATTATGCTATCATATTCATAAAATAAATTGCCAATAATGATATTAAGTAATGGACCCCAAAAATTACCACAAATCTTCCATCATTCCCTCCTACAGTCCTACACATTTCTGGAAAACTGAACAAAAAACAACTTTGCTTGAGCAACACATTATACATTTCTCAATCATTAAACATCTTTTTGGCTTTAGCAAGGTCTATAATTGATCTCCCCCGTGGAAAAATGTGGGGTTAACAACATCCTTTTCAAGTTCTGTATTGTTATGACAGTGATGCCAAAATCGAGGAAACTAGCCGCACTTGGTGCTGTTTGAAGTTGAGTCAAACCACCTCTGTATAACTATCTATTCCTGCCTGATCTTAAAAACTGGGTGTGCAGCTCTTGAGCTTATAATTGAATCTCTTCAGACACTGTCAGGTGTAAGGTCAGTATGCTTTACACCCATCTCGGTCAAGGGATGTCCTTCGAATCCTTCAAATCATTTGAATCCTCCTCGTTTTGAACAAGTGCTACATAGGAGGGTGTCTTCTGAGGTGCTTTCTTCAAGAAACTTTTGGCATAAAGGGAGCCGAAAACAATGACCTGACAATTTAAGGCATTACAATGCTTAGTTGCTTACCACAAATTTCATAAAGAAAATTATTGGAATCATTGGATCACACATTTAACTGTAAAGCTTTGATCAATCTACATGGTTCAATTTTAATTTTAATCAAGATAAGTGCAAACAGGGGGAATGTTCAGAAAAGGTAAAAGGCTTACGGCTCCAATCCACTGTTCCCAGCTAAGAGGATGGGAAAACCACACACACGAAAGCATAATGCTCACTAACTGCAACAATTTGAATAAAAAATTACAAACATTGAAAGATTACGCAATTATAGTGAAAATGATAATTAGATTTCTCAGTGCAAGTTACCTGTCTTGTGGTCATTATGGTCGCAAAAGTCAGAGCACCAAAAGTGCGAATTGTGTAGGAAATAAAAAATTGACTAATTGTTGCAACCTGTGTAACCCAATAATAAAACAAACTTCAATGAAATAGATGGTGAAAAAGGAGAATATTCATGCTTTTGCTTTTGAAGCCGGCGAGGGATAAGCATTATAATACTAGGGATATTGCTACAGGTTTAAAAAATATCTTAAAACAAACAGAAAAGGAGAATGCGGTATAAAATTAAAACAGATGTAGTTTGCTTACAGTCGAAAGTAATGTTATGTCAAAGAAACAGTCATGATGCCGATATACGAAGTCTACTGCTGATATCATTTGTCCTTGTACAATTAGACCTAACATAAAAATGATCAAATAACAAAAGAGTGAATTTCTGGCCTTGTTGCGTGTAGCGAACAGAGCTGAACCAAAATATAGGAAAATTCAAATATTAGAAAGAAAAAATCACTACTGTTATTTAAATAAGTCTAGATACTAGATAGTTTAGGCAACTCAGAATATTGGCTGTCAAGATAGTAGCTGTTTAGCAGTTGGGACTGAATATTCCTGGTGAACGGCTAGCAAATAGAAAAAAGAGAAAGGAAGGCCGAAAATCTAAAAGAAATACCAATGCAAAGGTTGTCAAGATCAAACGTTATTGTACATCATAACTTTGAGTCATCAGGTGCAAGTTATAAATTCTATTTTGCAAAGCAACATCCAAGACTTCTAGAAAATTGTATTCATAGCAAATATATGCCCTCAAATGACTCCAGCAAATGAATCATTATATTACTGTTAGACTTGCAGCTATTAGGGGGTAAGATGGGAAATAATGAAAATACTGCAACAGATAACTGAATGGACTGGTGGCAGTGGAGTATTGGGTAGGGTGATGTTGTAATGAAGAGAGATGGTTATAAGAAGAGTGGAAACGGGGAACATGGGGGTACGGAATATTTTGGAAAAGACATGGACAAACATTCGGAGGAGTTCATCTCCTGTTTCCTTCTTTCTTTATGCAGTTTTCTCTTTGTTTTCTATTTTGATGGTACAGAGGGATATACCTCAAATTTTAAGGAGCAAAGCTCAACTATTCTATATTTTTGGTAACGATATATAAGATATTTTGGTTTCTATCAATTACCGAGCAAGATATTGTTAGACTTAGGAGGATAAAATGCGAAATACTAAAAAAACGCAAAATGGGTTGCAATATAGCTGAGTGGGACAGGTGGCATAAAGGGGTTGGCAGAAATTGATCCGGGAATCAATGGGAGTTTATTAGAGGGCGTAACAGACTTGGAGAGGGAAACTTGGAAGTGAGGAAATTGGTTTGTGGTGGTAAATGAGCAATAAGGTTGGCTCTCAGTCCAGGATTTCTTTCTTAGTTTTGTTTCATCTTCTAAGGAGCTTTGCTCCAATTTAGTCACAGTTTCATTTTCTTTTGTAGTTTGTGTGTAAATTCTATTTCACGGGAGTTTCGTCGCTGATCAGGTTCTATTTCAAATAACGCGTATATCAGTTTCTTTATATTTGTCAAGTCCTATCAGATATGTATGACAAAATTTAATGTTCAATATAAAAATTCCATGAACTTGTTAAACCAACCTGTCAGGCTAAGAACACAAGAACACAATGTTGTATAAAATATCTGATTATGTATTTCCATCTCATAGCCTCTAAACATCTTATCTTGGAATGTGCTTGTAAACCCATCAAACCTACAACAACATAAAAAATATTCAATGGGGGAGTTGTATATGGACCACTTCTGGAGATAAATTCTTAAAACAAGTTAAAATAAGCATGCATTTAAGAGCCTGGAAGAAAATTTAAAATGCCGATTTTTCCAAAATGAGGTTTTAAATATACACTGCAGTTTCAAATAATCTGTAGTTCTCAAATCAACAAAAACCGTTCATAATGATTATATTTTCCCATACTAACTCTAAACTTTGAAAGACGGAGAAGTAAAAAAAGTATATATTGGTAATTATTTGAAATTTCATGGAGAGAATCTGCTTTCATTGTTTTTTTCCAGCATTGAAAACAGTTGGACACATACAATATCTTCTGTGTCACAATGAATGAAGGTAGCATTGATTTTTGGACCCTTTTTCCCCATATAATATATAATAATACATAAAATCACTAATCATAAGAAGAGATTTTAAGTTCTGTAGTGATACCCAAGATAGCCAACCATTAGTAGAACGCCCCAAACAGTATTTTCCCTTCCTCTACTGTATGGACTTAAGTCTGTTCCTGCCTACATTAAAAACACAAAATATTCTTTAGCTTATTAACGAATGCTGCCAACTTAACTTATTAGGTGATTATGCATCAGTGACTAAGTCAGTGTCATCATGATATCTAAGAAATTGCCCTCTTCCCCTCTGGTCCTAATTCATGAGTAGTAAACTAAGATTGAAGTTAGGGAGTGAAAAGTTCTTGAAATACAGGGTGAAAAATATTTTTCATTTCTGTTTGTTTACCATGTTTAAAGAAAAATCATATCAGTCGTGGAAACCGCCATTGTCCATGGAAGCCCTCCACTGTTGCATTTTTGCAACAATACTTTGTTAGATTTCAATACAGGTGTCAACTCTTAATGCAATGAAATATCCGTTGATGGCTACTATATTATAACAGATCATCGACCTTTGTGGGCTTCCTTATTTGGACCAGGAATACAAATTCCTTTGGACAAGAGTAGACGAATGATAGTAATCCCCTTTCGGTCCTGTTCAAAAAAAAAGTAATCCCCTTTCGGTGTGTGCGTCACTTGCCTATAGTGGTAATATTATGACATTATGGTGTCAGCTATTCTGCAGCTACGGCTGGCACTATTGCAATGAGTGAGAGGGAGAGTTAAAATTTCCTTGTTTCTGATATTTAACTACTAAACACTTAATTTCATGAAAATATTCTCCTTCAAACTCTTGGCTTTTTTTACCACCACATATCAAAGGAAGCCTGAGGGTAAATTTTGTGAAGGAGAGCCGTGCATTATTTGCTTAAGAGTCAGTTCATACTTCTAAACTTCCAGCTCTTTGGGACAAAAATAGTAATATGGCCTTCTTAGGAGTGTTTTTATACTGATTCAGGATAGTTTTGTCCCCGGTCATGCAACATTCATGACATGTCCTTAACATAAGCCCTCCTTACTACCAAAAGAAAGTACCACCCACATGCATTATGAAGCACGGACACTCCTCGAATTAGGCATGTCCCGGTGTCGGACACCGACACGACACTTATAATTACATTGAATTGTGTCATTTTTTTCAAATTATTATCGGTTTCGACGTAACAGTGTCCATGTCGTGTCCGGTGTCCGTGCTTCTTATGCAACATCAAATCATTGAATATGATTACACATCAGTGGTTCTTTGCTAGAAAGTTATCACAACAATGACACAAATAGATAGAATGACGATAAAGCAACAGAAAATTATCAGGGTCAAAGGTCCAACAATTACCGGATATAGGATAAATACTGAGCAGCCAAGGGTAACTAAAAAAGACAACAAATAGTCAGGTCCCTGATATCTCTTCTGCATGATAAGTGTACCCCAGAGCTGTATAAGATGCAAAAGAAGGAATATAAGTTCAAGGTAATGGTATATAGGTCAAATTAAACTAAAACAGTAAAGCGGAAACAATATTCATGGAATCAAGGAAAACAATTGACATAGGATGAAAGAAACACAAATTAAGACCTAGACCGGCTCCACTATGTAAAACTTCTGCTACTGTTGAATTCAGAAGAAAATATGGGATGTCCTTGGAATAAATGTTCAAACCAAAAATATCAGTTATATGTCACTCTGTGCATAAAATGTCCTTTTACATTCATAAACAACTTGTCCAACAAGTAAAATATCCTCTAGAATTTTTGAAATGTGTATAGAATCCTCTTAGACATCTTTATAACTCCCACAACACAACTCCTTGCCTCACCGAAATCTCTCTTTCATGGATATACTGCATCAACCTTAAAAAAATTAATCAATCAATTTCAGGTGTCGTATTTAACATCTCAATCTAGAATCTAGAGGATACAGGTAGGGATGGCAGCCAAACCCAAACCCACGGGGCCCACCCGAATCCGAATCCGAGTCAACGGGTGAAACCCGAGTTGACTGGGTTCGGGTTCGGGTGACACCCGATATTTCGGGTGTGGGTTTGGGATTACTCAAACCCGCACCCGAAACCCGAAACCACACCCGCTTATACATGAAATTACATAAGTACCCCTAAGTATATATAAGTGTAAAATTACATAAATTACCATGTTGCTTTTGGAAAGTTGTAATTTAATTGTACTATTGTAGAACTTAATTTTAATTTTAATGTTACCATGTTGAAGACCTTAATTTTAATTGTAATGTTACCAAACTTGATGAAAAGTTGTAATTTAATTTCTTTGAGAACCTTGCAAGAATACTTGTGGAAATTTGTGTTTCAATATTAATAAATGTTGTTGAATTTTGTGTGTTCATGCTTTGGCTGAAAAAACCCGAACCTAACGGGTGTGGGTCTGAGTGTTAATTATGTTGAATTTTGTGTTTTTGCTGCGGGTTCGGGTTTGGGTGGAAAAACCCGAACCCAACGGGTGTGGGCGTGGGTGTCAACTTACCACCCAAATAGACTTTAGGTTCGGGTGCCACCCGATATTTCGAGTGTGGGTTTGGGTTGTATCAAACCCGCACCCGTGGGCACCCGTTGCCATTCCTAGATACAGGGTTCTTGTTTGTCATGGTGAATTCATATTTTGTGAATATGCAAGGCTTAGCCAAGTACATGCCACCAATTCGAGAATTATACTGAATCAATTTTTATGAGATTGGATCTAGTGGTATTGGTTTGGGACCTGGGAGTGTGCTCCTATTAAGGTCTCAGATTCGATTCTCTCTGGTGCCAATTTGGGTGGGTTAATTTAGCTTCTTCAAAAAAAATTATGAGATTGTTGAATGATTGAGAGATTGTGACGTCAAAAAACTACATTCTAATATCTACTTAGCATTTTTTAGCCTTCGTGTATCTGTCTTGTCCCTATTTAGTAAAGAAAGGGGACACTAATAATAGAAATTACACAACATTGAGGACACACACACGTGGAGATAGCATTTAACACTAATTCTTCAACAACAATACAAGCAATTACTATTATTCTTCATCAACAGAAGTAGCAGTGACTGAGAAGGTGAAAAATAAGCTACAGATCAATGATACAAGATAAATAAAAGAGAAGGGGGCTAATGTATATTGAAATCATCATCATAAACAAAATTTAAATAACTGGAAACAGCGTCAAAGATTGACCTACCATAACCGGTATCATTTTTGCACACTTTGCAAGAGTCTGAACAGGAAAGCTAACATATTTGAGGGCCTGGAGTCAGAAATATGGTAATTTCAGTAAATACGGTAGGTAAGTTATATCCATTTATTTTACCGATTACTTAAAAATTAACAGGCACGCAGAAATCATGTATCTTACCTCATACTGACAAGTTGTGGTTAGTATGTTTGATACTGACACAAGGGAATACTTATAAATGGGAGCCACAGGGTCCAATGCTTTCTTACTTGCCTGTAAGAAATGTTGAAAATTATGAATAAATGGAACCACATGAAAGGTATGTTACAATTCAAACACTGCAAAACATGCGAGTATTTTTGCATATAATGTATATACTTGCCAGCAAAGAACCAGCGGAAACAGCGGACGTCATGATTCGGTTGCAGAAAACAAGAAATAGTGAATGCTTGAAATACTCTTTTTCTGCCCCGTAAGGTATTCTCATGATCTTTTCCTGCAAGAACAAGTAAAATCTATAATTCACCGAATAAATCTTGGATTTTGAGAAGGCTTTGTGCTATGCATTTCATACTATGTATGTAAATTATACTAGTATAGCTTACTAAACATCAAATCACTAAGAAGAAGGAATAGCTGTTAAACCAAGAGTATTAACAACAAACCACTCATGTCTTGTTGCTCGTGCTACTCTTGCCTATTTATTGATTGGTTTTATATTTACAGTACTAAACACTTTTTCGATAAACAACATTTTTTTTGGTAGTATTTCGATAAAAAATTTAATTAAGCGTTTATCATATAAGTGTTTATGTATAAGTTATTTGTATAACAAAAAATAAAATAAAGTCAAATAGGTAGCACATTCACCGCTCCAATTTTGGAGTTGACCGTGCCGCCTCGCTTTCCGAGATTAACAACAAAGGGTTCCATATAAGCTTTTTCTTTTTGGGGTTTGTAGACAAAATGGTAAATACACATGAAACTCACACACGCAAATGGGAGATCTCGCGTTCGAACCTGGGATACCACAAATATCCGGCCTAACAATTTCAACATTTGCAAGTTGAGCTAAGACTTACAGGATATATATACGTTTTTTTTTTTAATAAGCTATTCCAGAGATTATGGAAATAAGCATAAAACAAGTTATGGACACATTATAAGCTGATTTTATAAAGTCTCCCAAACAATCTCACAGAAATGCTTATACCATTAGATAGCTACAAATAAGTCAATGTAAACCCTAAACACAATACTGATGAATGTGTCATGTATCAAAATAATGTATGGGAAATTAGAAAACCAAGAGTATTACCAAGCCATTTCACTTATATAGCGAGGTGTATGTATGTATGTATGTGCTTGCATTTATGCGATAATTATGATAAATGGAGATCGCAAAAAGATGCAATGTAAGGAAGCAATATTGATTTATTGGATGGTGAAAAGGTATGATGAATATTGATTGGATGGTGAAGAAAAGAAGGAGAGGAAAAGATTGTTTGTTGTTACCTGTAAGATGCCATAGGTGACAAGGGTAAGCATGATTCCGGAGACAGCGAAAGCTCCTTTCCATGGATTTTCTTTGAAACTAACCGCGCTAGAAGATGAAGATGATGATGATGATGATGATTCCGCCATATGCGAGAATCATAGAATGGAATCCAAAACGGTGTCGTCGGATTGATTGATAGATTGATCGAGAGAGAGAGAGAGAGAGAGAGATCAAAATGTTTTTGTAAATGGTGAGTGTGGGACCCACTGAGTCGACCCAGTTTTGTCTATTTGTCTGTCTGTGTAAGAAAGAGAGAAGGGGGGGGGGGGTATGGTGACTGGTGAGCCTCACCACTTCATGCGCATTGCTTAGACCAAGTTATTCATTAATTAATCAATTAATTAATTAACAAGATAAGTAAAACATAGGAATTTAATTGCTGTGTTCTATTATTACTGATTACTGACATGTCAGCACTTGGATACGTACTGTATTATAATATTATTCACTTGACTCATCACTCATCAAAATTAAAATCAATTTCAATTATAAAAAAATTAACGGCGGAAATACCAAAATTGTTAATGTCACGTGATCGGGGTTCAAATATCAATTTCTTTATTTTGTGTGCATTAGTTTTTAATACTCTTATTTCGTCTATTTAAAAAAATGAAAATCTATCTTTATCTTCATTTTTTAGCTCACCTTCTCTTTTCTTCTACGCATGACTAATTTGTAAAGAAAAACTAATAATAAATACTACTATTTTATTTTATGTATTTTTGTACTTTATATGAGTCGTTTAAAATATCATAATAATAATATATTTTTTTGCATAAAGATTATAAAAAATAAAGTTTATTCAATACTTTAAATGTTTGTTATATGCTATTTTGTCCTATACTATTATGTTCAATTTTGACATTTTTGGAAATCAAATGAATATTACTTTCACAAACCAATAATGCACTAAATTGTTTCCTTTATCTTTTTTGCTATAAAAGTCTTTTACAACTATCAAGTATTAAAAAATAAAAACTGGATCGAACTTCTAACTGCCCGTCCACTTCCATAGAACAATAGTGGTCATACACGTCGAGGAAGAAATAGTCCACATGTTATTTTTTTTTATTTTTTGAATACCATCATTTGTTCAACTAAAAAATGACCTAGAACCGCTCAACAGAAACTTCTTAACTATAGTTTTAAAGATTTATGATGATATATATAAAAATAATTGAATCCACTAAATGTCACATTATTATATTTATATTTTCAAAATTTTAATAATTGAAGAAATTGGGAGGATGTTAACTCTACTGGCTAGGGTTGATTTTCTTCATAGGACGGAGAGTAGATCTTCTTCCCCTAGAATTTAGGGTCCTCTTCTTATATCAGTTGCTCCTCTTCCCTCCCAATAAATCTAACTCCGGTCACATTTGTGTGGCCTCGTCTTGATAAAACGAGTTAGCTAAATTTCTATCAAAATTTGTCATTTTTTTATACAACATTGTTTTATATATTTATAACTAAATTGATATTTTCTTAATATCTTCTCGTTTTTTTTGTTTAGCTTAACAAATGAATTTCATTTTTAAGGTATTAAGATTTTCCACATTCACATATTTGAAATCGAATTTACTCGTTAAGTTGAACAAAAACAACGAGAAGTAACAAAAATACAAAAGAAAGTGGTTCTTACGTGTTGCTAAAGTACAACCAGAAATATAAATATATTGGATAATGGTTTGTTGTGGTGGAACCACATCCATAACAAGAGGTGGACTTATTTTTTCATTTTATTTCTATATAATATGTGACATGAAATAATTATGAACACATATTTTTAGTGCATACTATTTTTTCCTTCAATTTTTTCTAAGAACACAAATAAATTTGTAGTCTCTGCCTATGGACTCTTCTTCATTCCCTCGTCCTTTGATTTCCAACATCATCACCAACTCAAGGTATATATATTTTCTCTGTCTACACAATACAACACTAGTATTTAATTGTTCTTCTATTTGTTGAATTCATGTTAAACTTTACAATTATTTATTTATAGCTTGCATCGTTCATGCACTACTCATCATAGTGTAAGATTTGGTTTGTGGAAAAACAAGGCAAGAAACTTGGCTTTTTATGCTATTGGGTTTTCTAAGGTTGGAATAGAAGATGTGTTTGATGATAATGAAAATGGATCCATCTTAGGAACATTTGATGATGAAATAAAGCAAGAAACCAATGATTTTTTTGTGAGTGAAGCTGAAGGTGATCCAGATTGTCCCTCTAAAGGGTACTCTTCCATTGAGCATGCCCTTAATGCATTACACCAAGGAAAGGTTAGTTACAATTTTTTTGTTCGATCATTGTCTCTAGAATCTGAAGGCTAATGTCACAAAAACACTTTTGTGCTTCTGTGACACTCTAGCACACTATGAAGCACAAACACTAGACATGACCCTACATATCGGCAATAATTTGAGAAAATAATATAAGTGAATGTAATGAATCACATTGTTGGGATTGAACACTAGACATGCTTTCGATCAGAAATGTCAGTTCTACAAAGACTTATTATGGCTCTGTTTGGTAAACCAAATAAGCTAGCTTATAGCTTTTAGCTTATAAACTAAAAACTCTGTTTGGTAACAGTTTTTAAAAAAGAGCTTATAGCTTATTTTACTAGCTTATAGCTTATTTTCCAAATGCTATTTCAAGTAGCTTATGAGCTTATAGCTTATTACCTTTTCTTCCAATTTTACCCTATCATCTTACTTGAAAAGAATTAAATATTAATTAAACATATCATTTTTATGTCATTTCATACTTATAAGCTAGTCCAACCGCTAATTTTACCAAACACTACAAATTCAATCAGTTAGCTTATTCGCTATAAGCTAAAAGCTAGCTTATAAGCTATCCGCTATAAGTTCATTCGCTATAAGCTAACTTATTAGCTATCCGCTATTTTTTACCAAACAGAGCCTATATGTTTGGAGCACCGATGATTATGACAAAATAATACAGTAGCTAAGTGATTTTGTTTAAGTATAACTTTTATCAAAATTACGACGACACGATGCAATTTTGACAAACTCACTATCAATCCAAACATGAGCATGTTGAGTGAATAGTTTTGGAAACATTTATTAAATAATGGATGAATTGATCATATCTAACAACTACATCATTTTTTTTTAGTTTGTAATAGTTGTTGATGATGAAAACAACAATGTTGAAGGAAATCTTGTAAAGGCAGCATCTCTTATTACTACCAAGGATGTAGCTTTTATGATTAAGCATGGATCAGGAATTGTTTCTGTTGGCATGAAAGAAAAGGATCTTCAAAGACTAAACCTTCCTCTTATGTCACCAGAGGCTGAAGAAGAGGATTCATCTGCCCCCACTTTCACTATCACAGTGGTAAGTACTAAAGTATCATATAGCGTTGAAGTCTAATTTTAGATTGTTGCAGATATTTTGAAGTTCCTTTAATCGACCTGAGGTCTCAGCTCAGTGGTAAAAGTTTGACTTTGTAATCTCAAAGGACAGAGTTCAAATCTCTTCTGAGATGATTTTAAAATGACCATTAACGCCACGTTAGTTAATACTAATATTTTTCGCTTCCCCAATTTTTTCTAAAAAATTTATTGTTGTTGTAGGATGCAAAATATGGAACTTCCACAGGAGTATCAGCTGCAGATAGAGCAAAAACAATTCTTTCACTGTCATCTCCTGAGTCTAAATCAGAAGACTTGAGAAAACCAGGTCATGTTTTTCCTCTTAAGTATAGAAATGGCGGAGTTCTTCGGAGAGCTGGTCATACCGAGGCATCGGTGGATTTAGTTGCATTGGCTGGCTTGTCTCCATTTTCTGCTCTAACAGCTCTTGTTGATGTTGAAGATGGAAATATGGCATCTTTGCCCAATTTAAAAAGCTTTGCATTGGAATACAACTTACCGATTGTCTCAATAACTGATTTGATAAGGTATGCAATATTGCCTTCTGTGTTATTAATTTCTTCAAGTAAAATAGTCATTAAAATTGTAAATATCGATCAATTTTGTAGGTTCTATATTTTGATGCAGCAAAAGACTATTTAAGTCGATATGCATGTTCTTTTAATATGGTCTATTGGATAGTAATTAAATTTACTTAACGATGTGAATGTATGCATTTGATGCTTCAAGGTATCGGAGAAAGCGAGAGAAATTGGTCGAAAGAACTTATGTCTCACATCTTCCTACAAAATGGGGTCTATTTCAAGCATACTGTTATAGCTCAAAGTTGGATGGAACTGAGCATGTAGCTATAGTAAAGGTAAATATAACTTAGTTAATATGATTTTCAAGAGAAAATTTAGAACTTAAAATTATAAATTTGAAAACCAAATAAACTAAAGAATAATCTTTTCTTAATTATAATATATTTTTGGTTACTTAGGGAGATATAGGAGATGGACAAGATGTTCTAGTAAGAGTACATTCAGAATGTTTAACAGGTGACATATTTGGATCGGCTCGGTGTGACTGTGGCAATCAACTAGCTTTGGCTATGGAGTTAATTGAAGAAGCTGGAAGAGGAGCACTTGTGTATCTTAGAGGTCATGAAGGAAGAGGCATTGGGTTAGGACACAAACTTCAAGCATATAATTTACAGGATCAAGGTCGTGACACGGTCGAGGCAAATATAGATTTAGGGTTAGCCGTTGATGCTCGTGAGTATGGAATCGGTGCCCAGGTTAGACTTCTTAACCAACCAATCAAAGTTAGTTATGATTAAAATCAGACATTTTTAATAATGTGACATTTACGAATTACAATTGATTAACAGTGTAAAAATCTTTGTATACTAATGTGTAGATTTTGAGGGACATCGGAGTTCGAACTATGAGACTAATGACGAACAATCCAGCGAAGTTTGTTGGACTTAAAGGATATGGTTTGGCTGTAATAGGACGTGTTCCCGTGCTAACACCAATTACTGAGGCAAACAAGCGGTACCTAGAAACAAAAAGGACTAAAATGGGTCATATATATGGGTCTGATATATAGAGATTTTTTACATGGATTCAGTGATTCAGTTGTAAATAACTGAGACTTGCCAAAGAATACATATATACGACAGAATATAAACTTTGTATACAGTTAAAAATATATTCAAAAGATGAATATTTTAAATATATAAATTGCTATGCAGAATATTTTAAACTACATTTCAATGTTAGAAATTTTCTTTTAGCTCAATATAATAATACTAGTATTTGATCAGTTAGAAGGTTTGAAATCTATCTGAGTCATCTTTGCTAAACCTACTACAAAAGTAAAAAATAAAAAATAAATAAAATAAGGATAATGAGATGCATTCTGGTGGGAATTAAAGTAAGGAAAATATATATATTAGACCAAATAACCAATATATGTAGGATCCAAAAGAAGGAGCTAGTTACTTGATGTTATTCACTCAAACAGTGTATAGGTGTATCAAGAGTTTTATTTCATTGTTTCAAATATTAGGAGCTTTGTTAAGTTTGAATGAAAACTTTGAGGTTAAGTGTTTTAGTATGCAAATGAATGTAGTTGTTCTTAGTTTAGTAAAGGAGGTCATTCTTAATGTTAGTAAGTTTATGATTTTGTTCTTCGTTGTATCCATTCCTATTTAATAATTGATATGAGGTGAGTGTGATTTGTTAAAAAATAAAACAACAGATCAAGTCATAACAACTACTCAAAAATATATCTAACAAAATGATACCTAGTGCCCCTCAGACATTGGAGCATTAATAGAGGCACTAGTTAAGTACTTAAATATAATAAATTGACCTTTTAAAAATATAAAGAATACTATTTTTAATATAAAAGTTACTTATTTTGGTATCTTTAACTAGGCCCAAGGAGCACTAGTTAACATGACATATCTGTAAACTCCGACAATGTTTTCAAATTTTTAAAACAAAATAACCAATAAAAAATGTAAAAGAAGTTTGTATTTTATTTAGAGAATAGACCAAATTACATCAATTTAACATTTGAGTAATATAAGTATTTAGGTACCGTTTGACCTACCTTATTTTAGACATTTTTACTCAATAAAGAGAGAAGTTAGGCCAAATAGATTTTCAAGAAGCTTTTGATAGAAAAATAGTTGCTTATTTTTTATGAGTAAAATCTTACTTCAAAATCATAACCATTATGAAATTGTGTTTTCTAGACTTGAAAAAAGGGTAGGGTTTATCATTTTCTCGCACAAACAACGTCAAACAAATGGTATCTCTACTATTATTTTTAAGGCAAAATTATACGTTTGGTCATTTATCTTATTTTTTTGTAACACTTTGGTCCTTTATCTTTCATTTGTAACATTTTGATCATTTATCTTATATTTCTGTAACACTCTGGTCCTTTATCTTTTATTTTTAACACTTTAGTCCTTTAAAGAACATGAAACTATAAAAAAAATTAATGAAGATGATGAACATATTCATCAAAATTATGAGTTTTATTTAATTTTAATAAAAAGATATCTTAACAAATAAAATTCAGCATTTTTTTAATAAAAAATATATGAAAAAAGGGTTTATATGTGAATGTTATAAAAAATAAAGGAATAAAGTGTTACAATTAAAAGATAAAGGACCAAAGTGTTACAAATATATAAGATAAAGAAAGGACCAAAGTGTTACAAATAAAAGATAAATGACCAAAATGTTACAAAAAAATAAGATAAATGACCAAACGTGTAATTTTGTTTATTTTTAATAAAATTCAAAAAAGAAAGATATCCAAAATTAATCTTTGTAAAATAAAATATTTTTTAAAATACTATATTAAAATTCGGGGGTGCACTTAACAATTTACACAAGCAATCTTCTTGGTTATATAATGGGCTAGGCCCATTTTAACGATCCAACCCATATCACAAGTAGTGCATATAACTCCGAAAACCCTAATTTTCCACTGTCTGCTTCCAGCGCCCAGGTTTTGCTCTACTCTTCAATCTATCTTCGTCTCGTTGAAAACTATTCACTTTCCTTAACCTCATTTTCTCTTTGTTTCAGGATTTCTCAGATTTAACTTCTAGGGTTTCTTCATCTTCGCTTATCAATGGCTCCACCTAAAGGTATTTCATCATCATTTTCTATCTTCATAGTGAAACTGCTTGTAAATGAAAATTAGTTTCTCGATCTAACTATTTTCTCTTCATGTTGATTAATTGTAATGATTAATTATGTTAATCTGCGTTGTTGTGATTTGATTAGTTTGTTTGAGTAGTAGAAAGTATACTAGTTAATTAATATTGTTGATTCCAGCTAAAATTATTATTATATCATGTAATTTGTTTAGTGTTGGTATGATTTAGGTTTTTAAGCTAGTAACTATAAATAAAATAATCATGAGCATAATTTTTTGTGGAATATTTTTAGATGCATATGATACTTATCAGTTTTATTTGTCTGCTAAACTTGGATTCTTTTGTTTACATTTGTTGATTCTTAACTTCCACTTTTGCTTGCTGTTTTGCTGTGTCGTCGTTGAAATTTGATTATTCTCATTATACCGTATGAGTTTTCGGCTACACAGCACAGACATGTCGACACCAATATTAATTTTTGAGAAAATGACATAATTCATTTAATGTATGTGTTGGTGCCAGTATGCCTAACCTGAGTATGTCTGTGCTTCAGAGGTTTCTAGTAATGTGATTCCTTTTCTGTGAAAGGTTCATTTTTGTAGAATTTAGGGAATAAATGATATTTTTTTTTGTTAAAGTTACTTGTGTGTGTAAGAAATAGCTGGTTTTAGATTTTTGTTGCATGAAATGTGACTATGTCAATAATTTTTTGCAGGTGATGTTTCAAAGAAGGCCGATCCAAAGGCACAGGCCTTGAAAGCTGCTAAGGCAGTGAAATCGGGCACTGCTATTAAGAAAAAGGCAAAGAAGATCAGGACAACTGTTACATTCCACAGGCCAAAGACAATGTCAAAGGAGAGGAACCCCAAATACCCTCGCATCAGTGCTCCACCAAGGAACAAGCTTGATCATTATCAGATTCTGAAATATCCTCTCACCACCGAGTCTGCTATGAAGAAGATTGAAGACAACAACACTTTGGTTTTCATTGTTGACTTGAGAGCTGACAAAAAGAAGATCAAGGATGCAGTGAAGAAAATGTATGACATCCAGGCCAAGAAAGTTAACACATTGATCAGGTGAGCCTTTTTGTAGTGCTTTTGTGCTTTTGCAAATTGTCTTTTAACTCATCGTTGCTCATGGCTGATTTACTTGTATACTTGTTCGTAATTTTATATTGCAATTTTCACACCATCTTATATCGTAGTAACATAAACGGTTTTTTTATGATGCAATGCTGTGATTAAGGGCCAATTGCATTGTGCACGGCTGTTTCACATATTTAATATGACCCCATGTAACAATGACATGGGAATGAAACCACATTATTTGAAAGAAGTTTGCATGAATACTTCAAACGGTTACTTCTTTTTCGTCTAAATTTGAATTATTCTGTTGCAGGCCCGATGGCACCAAGAAGGCCTATGTAAGGTTGACACCTGATTATGATGCTTTGGATGTAGCAAACAAGATTGGAATTATTTAAGGTTATGGTTGGCTTCACCAGGGACAATTTTTCTTTAGATGTTAGTCTTTTTATGGTGATTGCTGTTGTAGACTTTTTGATGCGAAGTTTATCTCTGGATTTTGTGTTTTGTTATTTGGTGTATTTTTGTTCAATTGCAATTAAATTTGACTGTTTACAATTTCAAATTTGATGAGTAAAATTTGTTCTTATATTTAGTGTCAACAATTTTTGGTAAACCAAAGTATCCTTGAAACTTCTGAAATTAACATTTTTCCTTTCAAGTGTGCAATTAACATGACTAAGATGTCAACCTGAGTGAGTCATCAACCTAAATGAGTAATCAGTTAAAAGAAAGTATACTGTCAGTGTAATGAATTAATGTAAAAATCTTGTACCTTAATTTATACCTTAATTTACATTAATTCATTACAGTCAGTGCATCAAAAATCTTGTACTTTAATTTATAGATTGTGCTCTGAAGATTATCAGCTCTTGTGAACTTGCTACTATTCTGTGCTGTGCTCTTGTGAGATTAAGTTAAAAGATAACCTGATAATGATGATTGATTATCAGTTGTTTCATTCAAATTTATGAACGATATTTATAATCTGTTTGTCAAGTAAAAATTGTCCTACTTGTCTTCAACGTTGTGTTTCTTAAATTTAGGTGATTTGTGTGGTTCTGTTGTGTTTAACAAATATCTCTTACTACTGACTTTAGCACCACTGCAGTCTTCATTGCAGTGTTGGCATCAATATTTAGTTAAACAGCTAGGCCAAATGTCTGGTAATTAAATATGGTATAAAAACGATGTTATTATAAGAATACTAATTACTTTTTCTTGGCTGAAAATTTTATTTATGATAGAGTTCTTACCTCTCAATGCAATACTACTGTACAACTTTTTTTTTATAAGAACTAATGTACAACTTAATTTTTAAGTTTGTAACAATCTTTTTATCTAAAAAATAATATAAAAAAGAAAAACAGAAGCTCTGGGGCTTAAACAAAACCCAAGAAAAAAAAGGAAAACAATTTTACATAATACTATGAGGATCTCTCCTAGAGCTGGTATTATAAACAGTGTTGTTTAACTTCAGTAAAACCTTGATTATCTCTATTGTTCATTTTTTTTCTATCTTGTTTCCAAAATGTGCAATCATGAACAATAGTTGGATGCAAGGCTTGAGGCCTTGACTTGAAGGAGTTTCATATTGTTCTCCTTTAACACTGCACTGCTCCAAGAATATCTGAATATCGGCGCACTCTCTTTGTCTTATACCACAAGAATAACAGTCTTAGAGCTCTCTGCAGAAGAGAAGCTCAACATAAAATTTTTCATGGGAATGATGCTTTATACCATATTGTCAACAATCCATTCTTGTAAATGTTTTTGCACAGTTGGAATGATCGTTGGTAAAAATATTCTAAACTCTTCCGGACCGAATTCTGGATTACAAAGGGTTGAGAAAATCTAACTTAAACGAATATAGTATGAATGCATTTTTTCTATTCTCCAAATTTGTATGATTTTAGAGGGAATGAGATTGAAAATGTGCACTCCTTTCAGGAGTACTGTCATCCATCCCCAAAATTTCTAGCCAAGTTCTAAAAGACACAGAACATTCTTTGTTTGCAACTTGTACACGAGCTCTACACAAGGGACAACTTGAATGCAGTTGAAACCACTTGTCAATGCATGAAACATGGAAACCATGTTTACAACTAGGAAGCAGTTTTAGCCATTCCCCTTCTTCATATTCCCCCAAACAAATAGGACAGTCAACATTAGCTGTCTTTTCTTGTGTCTCATTTTTCTTAAATTGATAGATAGGAAGAGAGTTTATAATAGATAGTTCCAAGTCACTACCTTGAAATTGTGGTGAAGAATTTTGAGGAATAGAGTAATCTTGAAATTGCCACTCAATCCTATTTATAGGAGGAGGAGCACTTGAATTTGATATTGAACTTGAAATTATAGTGATAGCTTTACACAAGAGACATTTGATAGCTTGCCATTGACTTAGTATTATGCAGCATAATACTAATACTACAAGAATTATTAAAATATCTTCTATACTCAAATTAGACATTATAAGATTAAGGTAAGTGTGAAGTGAAGGTACATAGAGATTGTAGAGGCTTTAATGAATGTTTTGAAACCTTATTTATAGTGCGAAGTGAAAGCTATAGCAATGTAGAAAGGCCGTTTAGATCAATGTTTTTGTAGATTATATCAAAGGTGTAATTTGTACTATTAGATTCTAAATATATTCAGATTCTGTGCCGTGCATATTCTCAGATAGTAAAACTCGTTACATTTAATTTAAAAATTTGGTAGAATGTTTGTTTGGTTAAAAACACACATAAAGTGACAACATTTCTCAAATTAGTCAAAAAAAAAAAAAAAAATTAAAGTGAAAGGAAGGTACTAGAAGCGAACATAACCAATCTCAAAATTATTAGTACTAATATTCGGTAACTACAGGTTCTTCTCGGCTAAAAGTAAATAAAAAAGGTTTTAATGCCATTTACACCAAATACGATATTGACACCGACACATCAATAACAATAGTAGTTTGAAAAATAAAAGTAAATGAATGTAATCAATGTAGTCTAAGTGTCAAAAACTCAAGAGACACTTTCGATCTAAAGTACCCCGGTCTCATATGTAACCAACTTTTCATTTTTTAGGTTCATTCAATAACTAATGAATCTAGTCAGTATTATAGACTAGATATATCTGATATTGAATGAATCTAAAAAGTGAAAAAATGCTTATATATGAGACCAGAGGAGTATCAGCTAAAAAAACAAAGGAAAGGCAATGAATGAGAAGAGAAATTCATGAAAAATATTGATGCTTTTGTTTCTTGAAGCTAGAATTTGAAGTAAACTGCCAAGGCCTCTTGTTGAAAGAGCTAGGTGTGACACCACCAACATTGAGAATTGGCATTGACCCAGAAGAGTAAGAAGAAGATGGAAGTATTGAATTCTGAAATAAGTTGAGTTCATCAATCTCCTTAATATCAAAAGGTGGAATTTGTATAGAATTCAAAGGAGGTGGTGGATTTTTCCAATTTGGAAGTGGCCCAGAAAGAACAAGATTTTGAATCAAAGGACCAGCATTGATAACAGCATCAAGAAGTTTTCCCTTTTGTGGTAAAACTTTTCCTCTAACAAGAGAATCAATAATAGCATTTCCAACATCATTAACTTGATCAAACTTATTATTAACCAACCTTTTGAAAAAACACATGTTGTTATTATGTGAATCAACACCAACATTTGAAAACTCAGGAGATGAAACAGCTTCAACTGGAGATGACATTTGTGATGGACTGTTGGATTCTGTTATGCTTGAATTTGCTTTGGTCGAATGAAACATTACAAGGTTGTTAATGTTGTTGTCAAAAAACATGTTTGTGTTTGTAGGGACAATTTTTTTCTTTAGATATTGAAGTTGTTCTCTAGCTTGATCTCTTTCTTTATTAGCTATTTGAATCATGTTAAGCAATTCATTCTTCACATTCCTTGCTTCTTCTAGTTCAACCATTGTGTCCATAAGCTTTTGCCTCAATTGATCAGGACTCTGCAAAACCAAACAAATCAATAAAAGTTTAATTAGGAACAACAAAATGTTCATTTTTGGAAAGAAAAAAAAACTTTTAGGAAACAGTTTATTTTTCTTAATCCATTTATTTGAATTACACCCTTTTGAAAAAATAGCTTTTTGACCAAAAAAACAACTTTTAATTACTTTTTGGTGATGGGAAATCAAATTAGGGAAAAGGGGTGAAAGATTACATTGTTTCCTTTTAGAGAAAGAAAAAAAGTAATGAAGATTTTTTTTTTTATTGACAAGTAATAAAAGGTAATAATAATGAAGATACTAGTAATGATGAAAAAAAAACTTAAGAGTGAAGATTCATTTTGGTCTTCACAAATTTTTGACAAGACAATTCAATTTCTAACAAAAATAAAACTCAAATTAGTCACTTACATTTTCATACGAGGACAAATTAGTTGTCTGTTGTAACGAAACAAAAACTAATTTATCCAAAAATATATTAGAGACTGTGTTTTATTTTTGTTTGATAAAAATTTGCAAAGATCAAAATAAATATTCACTCTATTTATTTTTAAATCAACAATGACTTTCTATCAAAAGAAAAATCAACAATGACTTTGGGCCCAAGAAATTAATACGGACAAAAAACTCTTTTCCACAATTTTTCCATGACATGTCGTTCTTGCAAAATGTTCAATAAAAGAAACTAAATCAAAATGACTGATTCATACCTAAACTCAAAGTTATTGTGTGGAAAAAACAGGTAATAAGAAACTAACAAAGTATATTCCATTCTTAATCATGTAAATACTATAAGAAAATTAAATGTAATTCTCACAGTTTCTACAAAAAAAAAAAAAACTAAAAAAGAATGCAGATTAAACACAACAACATGAACACACACACATACACAACAACTAAATACACATGTTTAAAAAAATAAAATAAATACACATTACAAACAAGAATCTTAATGAAACAAACCCAAAAAAAAAGTGTGTATGAGTAATGACTTACTTCTTCATAATAGAATATGGAACCAAGAGGGTCTTTCATGGTACTCTGTCTTTGCAAGAAAATGAAAAAACTTTTTTGAAAACAAAAGGTATTGACTAAGGAGGGTATTAGGATTGGGTTATTTATAAGGAGTTATTAGGAGAACAGAACACATATGAAATGAGATAGAGACAAGAGACAAAGGGAATAGGAAAAGGTGGAGACTTTATCACCTCACCAACATAAAAAGAAACTTGACCCATACTAATAAAAAATATCAAAATATGCCAAAACCTTGATGAGAAAAAATTGGAGTTTCCTTATTCTATTTCTTCATATGATCATAATGATTTCCAAATCACATAAATTCTCTCACTATTTTAGGAGACACGTGTCCCTCCAATTAATATTTTTAAATAATTCCACTTTTATATATGTGATTTAGATTTGCTGCTTGATATCATCACACAGTAATTAATCTTAATCGTTGATTTAAGATTGAACGGTATATATAATATATGTACTATAATATTCTTAGTCATTCATTAGTATTGGACGGCCGATGCTATAACTATGTTGTCACAGTTATAACATAGAATCTGCTTTCTCTAAATATACTATTACTTTTTTCTTATAAAAACAATTCCACTTTATGTCAACAAAAAAAAAACAATTCCACTTATTATTCGATGAAAAAAGTGATTGTAACAAAAAATAGGGATACATGTACGGCCATTTATAATTTATTCGTTACATCCGTTTGACACTCATACCCATTGAATTTCATGGTGACAGTTGATGGCGGGATGCTTGGCAACCTTACGGCGGTCAACAACGGAGCTACAAAAGCACGTTGGTCGGATGTGGAGCTATGGTAATTACTTCATGGTGGTAACAACGGAGTTTTAATGAATGATTGTCTCACACCACCACTATTATTAAATTGTATAAAAATGTTTTTTTTTTAAAGAAATTACTCTATTTTAAAATTATGAAAAACCCTTCTTTAATATCAAATAAAATTATTTTTATTCATATTGGAACAATTTTCAACTATGTCAAATGGGTGTTCATCACTCTACGTAAAAATAGGGAAAAAAAATCTATATACACTCATACACCCCTTTTAATCTTTAAGAGAGGTAGAGATAAGGTAAAACTTTTAATGAGTGTTTTTTTTTTTTTGACAATCAACTTTTAACGAGTGTGAAAAATTAGAGATGTGTTAATATATAAAAAATCATCAATATTAGGTTAAGTGACTCGTGTCAAGTACCGAGTTAGAGGAGGGTGGTGAGTGGAAGAATAGTGTATGAGCATTGAGTAGAGGTAGTATATGGCTTTGTTCGGAGGCACGTTGCTTTAATCAATTAGCTAAAAGTAGGTGAGTCGTAACTAGTATATTAAAGGAATGCTTTTAGTATGAGCATTCTGAAAAGTAAATATGTAAAATGTCGTTATCAAGGACATTTTTTAAGCGAATTAATGATGACATAAACTTGAGGTCTTTTGCATGGTTCCTTAAAAACCATTTAAATGAAATCTAGAGACCTTACTTTCTACACGAATTATTCTTCGCGGGCTTAGGAAGTTCCCCTTTTAGAAATTTATATTATTTTAAATTATTATGTGAAAATTCTATTTATGTCATTATTATTTTAATAATGATTATATTCTATTACAAAATATTATGAAAGTATTTATTTGTTCATAAAAATGAAAAATCCAATGAATAGATTTCATGGAAGATAAGGCTAATCACCTACAAAGGGAAGAACCATAGTTCTCGATTCTCTATATCTCTTAATTCTCTTGTCTCTTCTTCATTGTTAATTATGCCACTAAATTTTAAATAGAGTTTACATAAGACAAATTTGCTTAATTGCATAAATTAAAACTAAAAAAAATCACTTATATCTCAATGCAACGCATCTAGCATTCTTGCGGCTCATCACATGGATTGTGTGTGATTACATGTGCTAGCATAACAATCTTGAGTCTTATGTTTTGTCAGTATTCCAAAGGTTAACTATTTCCCATATTAACAAACACTAATAATTTTTAAGTGATGATGTAGCAATATTAGATATAAAGTTCACACGATTAGAATATGTAACTACCCAACAAGATGTCTACCTTAATTAATTACGTAATATACAAAATTGGGAATGAAGCAGCCGGTAAGGCAAGGTACATGTTGATCTGCATGTGGCTTGCTTATCATTTCAACTATAATTTAGTGTAAACCTATAGTGGCCTAACGAATAAGCCGACTAATTTTTGTTAAATCCTTGAGATTAAGTTTGTCCTAATCATATATTACTGTCTTATTTTGGATGAAATATTATTTATAAATTCTAAGTCGACCAATATAAATATCAAAATTATTAAGACAGACGCTGCAGTGGTCGGTGTTAAAACTTAGATTCCCCAATTTTGTGTATGTAATTTTTTTATTAATTTGTCATTCGTCTATTCATCAAAAAATATAATATATTGAAGCAACTATAAAATTAGAGAATAGTATTTTTATTAAAATAAATTTAATAAGAATTAATGTATTTATAATTATCATAAATATAAAATGGAATATTTTGAATTAGAAGTGATGTAAATAGTATTAACTTGAGGATAAAATTGGGGGAAAATTGTATTGAAAATTAAAAATGTCAGTTATTTTGGAAAAAATTTCCTTTGCAAAAAAACTTAACTATTTTGGGATTGAGGGACTATTAGTTATTGACACATGAAGTGCTACTTCACGATGCCATGGCAAAATTAGTTGTTTTGAACTGGATCAAGACTCAATATATTTTGGACGAATGTGATCTTAGTGGTGTAACTAGAAAAAAAAAAGGATAGGTTACTAAAGAAATTATAATAAATAAGTTTCGAAAATTATATTGCACATTAAAAAATATAAATCATAAAAAGTATAAAAACTCTATTTGGTAGTACCAAATTTTGAAGTTAACACTCGGTTTATAACTTCATATCGAAAAAAGACATATTTGGTAACATTTTTTCATGAACTTGTAGCTTATTTTTGCTAGTTTAATTCAATTAGCTTATAGCATATTGTTTTTTAATTCCCAATTTATCCCTATTACCTTGCTTAAAAAAATTAAATATTAATTATAGTTTTTCTATGTCATTTCATATTTATAGACCAGTTCAATTGCAAATTAATTATCTACTATTTTTACTAAATAAAGTCAACGTTGATCATCATAAAATCAAACTGCATATTTTAAAGTAGTAATATACATATACCGAGTGACATGAAACTATCAATAATAGACTATGAACTTAATACTTGCACTAATTCTTGAAAAATATATATTTAGGCTCTGTTTGGGAAGAAAAATAAGTTAGCTTATAACTTATAAGCTAAAAGCTCTGTTTAGTAACAGTTTTTTCATTATGAGCTTATATTTAGGCTCTGTTTTGGAAGAAAAATAAGTTAGCTTATAACTTATAAACTAAAAGCTCTGTTTAGTAACAATTTTTTCATTATGAGCTTATATCTTATTTTACTAGCTTATATCTTATTTTTCAGACGCTATTTCAAGTAGCTTATGAGCTTATGGCTTATACTCCCTCCGTTTCTTTTTAATTGTCTTTTATTATCATATTTAGCGTTTCTATTTAATTGTCCTTTTTGTATTTTATGGATATGATTTGTCAATTATACCATTTGTCAATTACTCTTATTTTTTTCCATAAAACCAATTAATACTATATATTTGGAAAACTAAATCTTTTTTTAAATATTTTTTTTTTGTTGGTACATAACATATTAAATTTTGTTTTTTTTGTATATAATATACTCCCTCCGTTTCTTTTTAATTGTCTTTTATTATCGTATTTAGTGTTTCTATTTAATTGTCATTTTTGTATTTTATGGGTATGATTTGTCAATTATACCCTTTGTTAATTGGTCTTATGTTTTTCCATAAAACCAATTAATGCTATATATTTGGAAAACTAAATTTTTTTTAAATTTTTTTGTCGGTACATAACATATTAAATTTTGTTTTTTTTATATAATATATTAAATTTATTGGAAAGAGAAAGTGTGGGCAAAAAATAGGAATTTATTGGGGATTAAAACGAGGGTATAATAGGAAGATAACGTGCAAAAATACACTTCCTTAATTTTGTGTTATCATTCTAAAAAGACAATTAAAAAGAAACAGAGGGAGTATTTTTTTCTCTCAATTTTACCCCTTAAAAAAATTAAATATTAATTAAATATATCTTTTTTATATCATTTCAAACCTATAAATTAGTTCAACTGTTAATTCTATTGAACACTAAATTCAATCAACTAGCTTTTTCCCTGTAAACTAAAAGCTAGTGGATAAGTTAACTTATCAATATCCGCTAAATTTTAACCGAAAAGAAGAATATGTTTTTGCTCCTAAAAAACATTGGTGCGCGCAGCATACTAGAGACAGTTATTCTATGTATAGATATTATGATGCTACTAACCAATCATTAACAAATTGTCTCTTATATACCGGTAAGCATTACTAGTAAGTAAGTAGTAACAAACATCCATCTCAATGGTACTAATACTTTAGCATAGGATCCTGAAAAGAGCTAGTAATATGATTAATAACGGATCAACACTTTAATTAACAGTCAAAAGTATTTTCCAAAAGCTACTTACAAATTGTCCATTTTCAACATTTATTTGACCATATTTATATAGTGTGCAAAAAGGTAGTTGGAGTTTGGTTAATTTGACTCAACCGGAACAAAAGCACTTAATTGGTATGAAAGGTTCAAAATTTGGACAGCACAGTGAGTAGCTCCTCAGTATCATATCATATCATAATCTTGGGGTTACAAGTCGGTGAATGATTAGGTGTTTGACGGCAGAAAAATAGAATAAAATTTTAATATGGTTCTTATGTTCCCTTTTATCAAAGTAATATAGCTACTAAACAACAAATAGTTTCCTTTCCTAGCTTTGGTCAAAACGGAAAATATCCCTAAATGGACATGTAATGATGTAGCTATCTTCAACTTTTTTTATTTAATTTTGTTTAGCTTTTAAATTTGAAAAATATTTTCTTCAAATCTAATTAACTATTCCGTTCAACTATCATTGACTCATTAATGGATTTGTAAAGTGACACATTCTATTTTTTTTTAATTTAAAAAAACAAAATATTTTTATCATCTTAGCAAAGCATTTGATTCAGACAGATATGGCTTGAAGTTTGTTATGTAAATTGTAAGCCTAAGTTTTTTTGTATATAGTCAACAAATTTAAGGTATACACATGATCCATATTTTCTATAAACTTAATTTTGGGAACGAGTCTACCGTTTGAGAAATCTAACACATATTATAAAAATGTTAATTTTTTTTTCATATTTATTTAAATAGACGTAGATCTAAAAGATGTTTTTAAAATATAAAGTCTAATTTTTATAGCTAAATGAACTTTTAAAAAATATCTAACTTATATTTTTGAAAAGTCTAACCTAGGCTATGTATTGAACAGTAAAATCGAGTTTTAAAAAAATTCTAGAATAAAATACTTCAACTTAGAATATAGGATAGGTTGAATCCCTTCCAACCAATCTTACATATTTCTATCTCTATTTTTGATGGCAGAGGCTGTATATTATGGTGTGTCATTGAAAATATGTGCAAATACTCTAATGGTTAAGTCGTGAAAAGTTTAAGAAGAGTAAGAGGTAAATAGATTGTATGTATTTTAATTATTTTGTTACTATAGTACGTAAGTATGTCTTATTATATATGTACTAGTTGAGAAAAGTTTTTCATATAAGTATTCTCTTCGCAGATTCCACTTTATTTATTTTTTTTGACAAACGGAAACTCATATCATTTCATTAGATAATAAGTTATGAATATAAAGAGGTACAACATCAAAAACATGGCGACGAGACCAAGAAATGGCCGCTCGCGCTATAGAGTGAACAATCCTATTCGCTTGACGCCTAATGGGCTTTACCTCAAAGCCGGGAAAAGAGACAACCAGGGGCGATTATGCCCTCCAGCATGCCCGGGCACGTGCCCGGGCTCCCCCCCCCCCCCCCCCCCCCCTTTTTTTTTTTTTTTTTTTTTTTTTTTTTTTTTGCATATAGTAATAATTAATTAGGAGTATTTATATCATTGAGGAAGTTTATTTCAGAAATGAGAAAGTTTTTGGTTCCTAGAGCAAGTATTGAGAATGTGAATGTTGTACAATCGGAAGCCGGAGTAGAACAATCACCACTTAATGTGGCCAACGAGTTTAATTCAAATGAGATTGTGCGTGATCCGGGTCTTAGGAAACAAATTAATGAGTATGTTCCGGATATTCAAGACCAAGTAAGGAGGACATATATATTTAAGAGTCCAACACAACCAATTTTGGAACTGATAAACATTTCGTATTTCCATTGGTTTAGAAGAGAATTTGCCTCCTAGTTTTATGTAGTACACTATTCGTATGTTATATTTCATCCCTCTAATTTGACTCATGTTTTGCTGGTTTTTTCTGGTTTGTGTAGCCTTTTATTTATTTGAGCCTTAATTATATTGGAAACAAGGTTGTACTTTTTCTTGTTTAAATATTGGAAATATGGTTTAAATATTATTGTATTCGGAAGTTGGATTAAAAAAAATCCCTTCAAAATTGTGCCCAGGCTCCCTAACATTCCTAGAGTCGCCACTGGAGACAACATACTCTTAATTTTATTAATAATAGAACTAAACTCGGATACACCTTGGATACGCCTACGAATAGCTCCCACGACATTATGAGCATCGGTTTCAAAAATAACATTATTATATCCTCGAAGTTGAAGTGTTTGCATGGCTTCAAACAAAGCAAGTGCCTCACCTTCATTAGAGGAGCATATTCCATCAATCCAAGAGCTACCTCCCATAACAAAATTGCCTCTAAAATCTCTAACACACCAGCCGGTACTTGTTTTCTTCGCATCCTTATGAACACCGACGTCAACGTTACATTTATATTTATCTCTAGGAGGGGGCTGCCAACTCACATATTGTTGTTGTACTTGCTGCTCCTCATTACCATATGCACGTTGAACTGATTTCCATTCAAATCAAAAGCTCAAAGCCTTGTACCCAAGCTGCTGGCCAGTTTCTTTCTCTTGGTTCCACACACAATTATTCCTATTTTTCCAAAGCATCCATATTAACATTGCTGCCTTTCCTGCATCAGATCTTTCACCACGACGGCACAACTGCAAAATGAAATCCTTTGCCGTGCTTAAATGCTGTATGTACGGCGCTATAATATCATGAAGGCCAGCTGCTTGCCACGCAATTCTGCTGCACTCACAGCCAAAAATAATGTGCCAATCGTCCTCCGCCTCTACTTCACATAACGGACAAAACATCGGGCATTGAACATGTCTCTCTTGATGATAACGATATATAGTTATTGATAGATGATATAAAGTTATTAATGTGACTCATTTAGTAAAAAATTTAGAAATATTGGGTTGGAGGAATATAAATGTGTACATATGTGACCACTTAATATTTAAATGAAGAGGGCTTCATTGTGAACGCCCTTAAGTTCAAATCTATGCATAAAGTTTTCTAATAAGTGTATGTTGGTTTTATTTTTTAATGAGGCAAAATTGATTTTAATGGAATTCAATTTTGACATGATTGATTGCTATCAAGTAGAATAGACTTTGTCGTTGAAATATAAATTAATTTCTCTTCACGTCATTTTTAATCATAATCAATTTATAAAATCAATTCACTTAAAATAAATATTTGTCACCATAAAACCAAATGACAAATATTAAGTGTGACTGTTCTCCAAGATATTGTGAGAACGGGCATGCCTCTCGATTCCCATAGGTTTTTTCATCAATAAAAATTATCATTTTCAAGCTTTATAGAAGCATAGTTTAGTATGGCTGAAAAACCAAAGTCCTTTTGAACGGTTGAAAATTGCAGAAAAAGAAAATACTGTGTGAATAAGAAGAGTAAGAGGAACAAACTTACTTCAATTGCAATGGCTAAATGAGTGTTTTACACTTTTAGTTTGTAAAATAATATTATAGACACTTAATTGGTCTAAGTGCTTTATCAGTGGAATCTTAATTAGGGTAAAATGAATGAAACAAGGTGACAAGGAGTTATCACTTTCTAGAAGATCCAGATAGATTCTATAATGATGAACTTTTTTTTTACAAATGATGAGCTATTGTTAGAACACGATGAATATGCCAATTTTTCACTATTGTTTAGTTTTTCTTTAAACAAAAAAATGATATTTATTCATTTAAATTGAAAGAGTGAAATATAAATATAAAATTGCTAAAAATATAAAAAAAAAAATCGGCAAATAAATTTACAACATTTATGTTAATATTATAGAAATTTTTTTTGCATAAACCTACAAATATTATTATAATGAAGTGTGCAAAATATCTCTCACTCTAGACATGTAACATTGATTAAAGTTGCACTAGATCGAAATTCAAAACAAATCCTTTAACCGAAACAAAAAAACACAATACAAAGATGAGAAAAAGTACACCGGAGTACTCATAAAAACGAATACGAGGAAATTATAATTTATGGAATAGTTTTACGACGTTCTATTTTAATATATTTTCGTCAATGTTTCGGCAATTTTTTTATCAATTTTGAAGACTATTTTACCCTTCTGTTACTTAGGTGGCAGACGTTATAAAAAAGAGAAATTTTGAAAAATACCGTCTGTGACTTAAGTAGCGAACATTATAAAAAAAACCTAGTAGGGTGTTTTAAGGGTGTCCGTGATTTAAGTTACAGACGATTATATTTTTGTAATATCGTAAGGCGCACCCAAAAAACAGTAGGGTACAAAAAGTAATTTTCAAAGTACATGTCATAGCAATTTCCACCATAATGTTGGCAACTATGGACCATAGATCAAGCCCAAGTGATTTTTGAGCCCACTAAGCTTTTCAGCAAAACAAAAAACTATTGATAAACATAGATGAAGAGAAAACACTATTAGATCTTCGTTGCGTAAGAGAAAGCATAGAATCGCAGAAATATGAGGAAATTCGATCCATGGCCTATTTTCTTCAAGCGTGAATGGAAGAGGAATTGGCCTTTTTTGGTTGGATTCGCCGTCACCGGAACTGTGATTACCAAGTTTTCACTTGGTCTCACTGGTAAATCATTTCGTTTATTTTCCCCATTTTTCAAATGTTTTTGTTTCTGAGCTATGAATTTTGATCTGAATCTGATTTTCATTTTATTGCTTAATCGCAGAGGAGGATGCCCAAAACTCAAAATTTGTTCAAGCGCATAAAGGGTAATTAATTCTTCATTTACCAAACCCTAGCTTTTTTGTTGGTTATGTTCTATATGATATTAATGTGGATCTTGTGCTTCCAATTTGTGAAAATTGAAATTGTAACTCATTGGAGTGTAATAATGTATATATTTTGTACAATTGTTTGTTCTTTGTAGCTAGAATTTGATTATCATAATTATTTTTTCTATGTTTTGTATTTTCGAGATTAACTGTGTAGAATAGTTTTACAATGCCATCTAATAATAACTCATCATATGTAAAATATATTCTCTTTATAACCTCATGCATATATCATTCTCAGACACTACTGTATCATATACACTGTTTATATTAATCTTTATCATTCTCTAAACCTTTTATCTCATAGTAAAATATATTCTCTTTATAACCTCATGCATATATTAATATTTTTGAGATCGTTATAGTTTTGCTTACCTCCCTGGCTGAACTCCGGATTACTAGGTCTCTTTCCTTAGGAACCGGGGGTTGAGACAAAAAAAAAATATATAGTAGACATGTAGAACTATACAATACTTCAGTTTTTGTTCCTAAAGACAGGGACGGACCTGGACATACATTTTCAGTGGGGCTAAAAAATTTAGCGGCTATTAAAAAAAAATTATTCTGATAATTTCGTTAAACTATAAACAATATATAAGATTATTATTAGTATAACATGTATAGGCTATTCAAGAAAAAAAGTATAACATGTATATCCAAAAAAATACAACAAATTCAATTAGTTATCTACCATTTTTTGACAAATAAAATTAATATTTATTATTATAAAATTAAACTATATAACTTAAAATAATATTTTATGTATAGCGAATGATTTGTAATCATCAATCATAAACTATGCACTAATATTTGTACCAATACTAAATTAATATATGTACCGAATACTTACAGTCATCAATAATAAACTTTAAACTAATATTTACATTAGTATCTGTATAAATATATATATAGAATGACTTAAAATTATTTATAAAAACATTCTCTTTTTTTTTTCAAAAAAAATTTGGCTAGGCTGGTGTGGCTATAGCCACACCTAGCCTTAAGCAGGTCCGCCCCTGCCTAAAGAGGATCAATAGTTGAAGAATTTGATATTTTAGTCCTTGTGAACCTGACTTTTGCTCCGTTAACTTTGTTATATCATTTCATACTCCGTTGTTGATCATGAAATGATAGCAATTGAACGCTCTCGTAATGTTCATCTTCTTGGTACAGTGGTACCTTATGTTTGTAGGGTACTTAATCTTTGTCGAATTTCAGCTCTTATTTTATGCATGTCCTTAATGATATACTAGAAATGTGGGGGCACCTAAACTTGATGATCACTTGAATCTTATATTGTGGTTGATAATGAAACTCTCATATTGATGGATCAAAGTGTTTGATGCACAGTTAGTTTGTTAATTTAATATTGTATCTGACCTAGTTCATGCATAAACCAAACTATGAAACTTTTTTTATTTCATGGATCCTGAAGTGTAGGAACCAATATGGGATACTTTAGAACCAATTTCGGTTTAGAATGATCATATGATCCTGTAGGAGCCAATTTAGGGTATTATATGTTTTTGCTTGAGATTAGGTTTGCTTAATTTATAACCACTTCAATTGAGGGACTGGTAATATATCTTCAAATGGTTCTTTAGCTCTTTCTTTTGGCTTATGATTTTTCATTGTATCAACTTTTGTCTGTATTCTGTAAGCTCGAGATTATCTAATTATCACCGTCATACAAATTTCTGGATTTTGTTAATTGAATATCATGTTCTTCCTCTGTTTTCCAGGTGATTTCTGAAGTGAAGAATAGCTCTGGCTTTGTATGTCTAATTACATGTAAAAAGAGAGCTTTGCTTGCCTTAGATTTACAAATTGAAATAACCGAAGGGAGATATTTTACATACTCTCTTCATATTCCTTTCTCCAAATTTGGTTTTTACTTAAATGTGCTTTTATAAATTCATACTATTCAGTTCTGAATCATAAGATTCATGTTCTTTTCTGTTGTTTTTGACTTGGACTCAACTTTTTTACCCGAGACAACAAATATTAACCAGACGAGTTTCTAAAGTTCCACAGTATTTCTGGAAAATAATGATGAAACAAACTAAACTCACAGTCATTATCATTTGAAATTAACTTGTATACTTAGTAAATCAGTAAAGATGATATTAAATTGTTAGGCACTTCTAAGCATCCACAATGGTTGGAGTTGTTACAAGTGTTTGCACATGTTAGGATAACTTCTTATACAAATAGTAGTTGCTTATAAAATTAAAAGAGGAAGGCTTAAGATTTAATAAGAGTGAGGGGAGACAAGTTGAAAGTGGGGTAAGATGACACATTTAATAGTTATACTGTTGGAGTTCAAAATTGTTGGCATTCTTAAAATGAATGTGGCAAGGAACTATCCATTAAAAGTGTTTGCAAATCAAATTGGGAACAACCAAATAGAAGTGTCCACTAAACAGAGAGAATCTCAACCATGGAAGATGTGTTTCTTCTATCCACTAAGGCTCTGTTTGGTAAACCAAATAAGCTAATTTATAGCTTATAGCTTTTAGCTTATAAGCTAAAAGCTCTGTTTGGTAACAATTTTTAAAAAAGAGCTTATAGCTTATTTTACTAGTTTATAGCTTATTTTCCAAATGCTATTTCAAGTAGCTTATGAGCTTATAGCTTATAGCTTATTATCTTTTCTTCCAATTTTACCCATATCATCTTACTTGAAAAGAATTAAATATTAATTAAACATATCCTTTTTATGTCATTTCATACTTATAACTTATAAGCTAGTTCAACCGCTAATTTTACCAAACACTACAAATTCAATCAGCTAGCTTATTCGCTATAAGCTAAAAACTAGCTTATAAGCTATCCGCTATAAGCTCATCCGCTATAAACTAGCTTATCAGCTATCTGCTAATTGTTACCAAACAGAGCCTAAATTGATTGTTATGCACATTTGGTACATTTTTTTATTTCCATCCACACTAATCTTATTTGCCATTGATTGTGCCAATTAGATTAAGGATTATTCTACAACAGTAAATGGCTTTAACGATCTCATTTGCAAATCTGATTGCAAAATTCCTGTCCAATTAACAGTTAATGTGAAAGTAACATTTGTACAAATTAGCTTGTCATGTTTGGGACCAACAACTTGTATACTTGAATGCAGATTTGAAACCCTTGTTCCTCATGCTCTGTCTAGTTCTTTTCTAGCTGATGTTTTAGGAGATCAGAGTGTTATATTATTATCATTTGTTTGTTTGTCTTCCTTTTTTCCCATTGATAAAACAAAAAGATATAGAAGAAAGTTGCATTCACTGTTTTTGTTTGTTTTGTGTACAAAAGAGGGCCTAAAGGCCCAGTTGCTTTCACCTTTGAAATATACTTTTGTCACCCTATTCATTTTCTTGCGTGCCCTACGGTTTTATCAGAATTGTTTTTTATATAACATCCACTATTTCATTTTTTAAAATTCTCATTTTTATAATTTCCGCTACTTAAGTATTAGAAGAGTAAAGTGGAAAGGATGTAAGGCGCACAAGTAACTTGTAGGATGGCAAAAGTAAATCTCTTCACCTTTATATATGTTAGTGAATGTCCAATTTGGTCACGTATCTGATTGATATATCATATATGCAGTATGTTGTGCAATAATGTCATAGGATTTTGATCAGAAAAGACTTTTATTGCATTGATTTGCTAGCAGATGCTAATAAACAAACTAGATATACTATAAAGAACAAAACAGGTGTATTAGTAGATGTGTAAATGAGATTAAAGCTTTATAATGTAAAGCACAGGTGCTTAATATTTTACATTAATTCCGAACATACCAACTCCCTATCTTATTGGATGTTTTCTGAAAGTAAAAAAAGCACTAAACCATTGACAATAAGACTAGAGGTTATCCTTGCTTAGGGATTATTACACAGCTGGTTCACACTAAAGAGAACCATGACAAAAGCTAAAAGGCTGCAAAAGCTATACAAAGGTTAATTTAGACTAAATTAAAACAAGTGGCAGTGGCACACATATTGATATGAACAAACAAAACAAAATATTGATTTGGAAAAAAGAATCCTAATTAGTATAGCAAGAAAAATAAGGGTCATCAATCATAGGAACCTCAGGGAATAACATACTTTCTGCATCCATCACCCATAGTGAGTCTGAGGAATTATACTCCCATGATTGAGAAGTCTTTGGTAAATAAGATATGTTATTATTATTATTATTATTGCAGACTGCTTCTTCATTATGCAGACTGTTCTCTTCTGACAGATCAATATCTTTCCATATATCATCCATTGAAATTTCTTGTTCATGTTCTTCTCCTACTGGTTTAATAATTTGGTTTGATATTGTTGACCCTCCTGTGTCATAAAAACTTTCTTCCCCTGCCTCTTTGGAAACTTGAGAATTCATTGCATGCTGTTCTGTTGATGGAACTGATGATCCCCTCTTTTTGTCCTGAGCCTTCTTCCTCATGTGAGTTCTCCAGTAATTCTTTATCTCATTATCGGTTCGTCCCGGTAATTTTCGCGCAATTCTTGACCACCTGCATGTCTCAATGGATTTAAATTAGCCTCCCAGGTACGAGGCATAAAAATTTGTTCATAAGCCTCCCAAGTACGAGACATAAAAATTTGTTCATAAAAAAAAAATCAGTTTTTTAACCGAATTAAACTTAATCTTAAAATTTAAGATAGTATCAAAGTATATCTATTAGATCACCGAATAGATGAAAATAGATGATATTCTTAAGACTAGTCATTCAAGTCAATTTAGTAAAAATGAATTTTACTTTATTCAAAAGTTAACATACAATTTTTTTTTTCCTCACACTAATTTTCCTTGTAAATATTCAAGATTTTTCAGTTGGATTATGATACTATGACTAAAAAAATTATGTAGGTAGAAATTAATCATATTTATGAGCTGAATAATAATTTATGCATATACATAAATATTGAAAAACAAATTACCTATTTCCCCATTTGGATTGAAGTTCAAGGACAAGTCGTTCTTCATTCGGAGTCATTTTACCTCGTTTAAGACCAGGATGAAGATAATTAACCCATCTTAACCTACAACTCTTACCAGTTCTATTCAAACCTACAACAAAATTAAGGTGGTTAAACTTAAAAGGTTGCTTCTTACATAAACAAACATGTCCAAGATAAGCATTACCTATATGTTACTGTCTCCCGCCACCTTCAAACCTGATACCTTAGCAATAAAATCCCATCTTCTGTCTCCAAATAATCCAACAAATGACACCAATTTGAAATCTTCTTGTTCTGTCCATGGTCCTTTTCGTACTTCATCAGATTGAACCATTTTTTTCAAGTTCTTCAAGTTGAAAATTTTTCTTCTTTTTTTTTTTTGTGCTTTGCTTATTACTTATGGAATCTATGTGGGTAGTGGTTAGTATTTATATATGTGGTTGCCACTGTCTTAAATATTTGTTTTTTATATAATTTTTTTTTATAATAAGTGACTTTGCATATCAACCGTACAAGTGGTTCCGCATGCTCATTCAATCAATTGCTATGAGAAAATTCTTGAAGACAATGACATCCATTACATTTACATTGCATTGGATTACATTAAATTACATGGAAAATATATATATAATCAGAGTAGTTGATCAATTGTCTATGTAACTTTTATTTGTGGAAATATTGTAAGGGATTGAATAAATATATGGTTTCTTAAATTTGTGAAATAATAATTTAGTATTTTAAATTAAATGATATATATAACAATCAATTTAATAATTTATTTTTGCTATTAAAAAAAAATAATCATTTTTTTCTCTCTGAATTTAGTATCTTAGAAAAAATTATGTCTATCTCAGTGCATCAAATGACTAATAAAGGGAAATGTGTTGGTCTTTTATTAATTTTGATGGATGTTTATAAAAAAATATTTTGTTGAAGAGATTAATTTTTTTTTTGACTAATTGAAGAGATTAAATTCATGAATATTGATATTCTTTATTTTATTTTCTTTAAACAGTTACTATTAATAATTAATATTGTTAATTTTTTTTTGTTAATTTTAATTTACTGAAGGTAAGAGTCAAACCTCTCTCCTTATAACATTTTATAATTTAAAGACTAAGAAGTTATTTACCTTTAAAAAATTGTGAAATTGATTTCTTGTTTGGGAATTAAGTGAAGAGCAGAGGGGAGGGAGCATCTATTGAGGAAGAGAAGGGATGGGAGGATAATTTTTTAGGAGGGGAATTATGAAAAAGTTCTCTTATATGAAAAAGTTTTAATTTAATGAAGATTGAAGAATAATAATGTAGATGACTATCACTCATTCTAAGTCCTCACTTACCTTTTCCTCTAGCTAAAGTTTATATATTTTCTTGTACCCATACCCACTGCTTAATTATAATTGTTTTTCTTTAGTTGAGCACTTGATGGAACAAAGTAATTAGTACACTGGATTGGTACACTTAATTATAATTTATTTTTATTGTCATGACATATTTCTCTAATTAATTATTGGTATCTTGATCTTAAAGATTTATTTATGTAAAAAGAACTTGAAGATTTCAAGATGAAGTTTGCTTGTAAAGTTCCTAAAGGGAACACCCACTTCAGGAAAAGGGGCAACATTTTTTTATAAACATGATCAACATCCTTAGTTTAATTTTATGAAAAAAGGGGGTAATATACCACATACAAGATTAAGGGAGTATTTTGTCAAGAAAATAAAGAAGATTAAAGGAGTATTTTTTGAATGAAAAAATATAAGAGTTTTTATTCTAATCCAATAAATATTTGCTCAGTAGTAAGAATTCAACTTTAATTGTCACAAAAAAAAAAAAAAAAAAAGAATTCAACTTTAATTTATGATTTTGATGTGTAAAGTTCAAATTCTACTACAAAAAATAGTCAACTATCAAATGGAGCAAAGCTGCACACTAAATTTACTAAATTTATACTGCATGTTGAAAAACATGGTAACATTTATTTCCTTATTAAAAGAAAGAAGATAAAAGTAAATTAAGAAATTGACTGATTATTTAAAATTAATAGGAAAAAAAAGTGTAATACATGTTTTATATAGTGATCACAATTAATTAAGTTAATTAATTAATTTAAACTAATTTGTAACTATTTTTTATATAAACCCCTAATGGACCCCTGACCACCTAATTAGATTCGATGGTTGGTTTTGAAATCAAGTGGTTTCAGTTCTCTCCCGATCACAGTTATATAAAATTGAACTGTGATCCTCTTGTTCAGATCCGATCTCAAGTCCACATCTTCGAGAGATTGTCCGCTTTGGGGTTGAACCATCACAGTTTTGTCCTTTGTAGAAAAGGCGTCTCTGTTGGTTTGAAAGGTGTGGATGTTGTATATAAACTACCATTTGCCTCGAGTACCAAGCGATGTGAGACTATTTTGGTGTATCCAGAACAGAAGCCCCTCAGTCGAGGCTAAGGGGCTAAAGGGTTCGAGAATGAATTTTATCGTTCCCACAGACGGCGCCATTGTTCAGATCCGACCTCAAGTCCACATCTATGAGAGGTTGTCCGTTTTGGGGTTGACCCGTCACGGTTTTGTCCTTTGTAAAAAATGTGCATCGGTTGGTTTGAAAGGTGTGGGTGTTGTATATAAACTACCTTTTATCTCGAGTAAGCGATGTGAGACTATTTTAGTGTATCCAGAACACCTCTCTACCAAATATAGCGCCAATAACGATAGATTTCTTATTACTTCATTTCTTAACAACATTATTATATCCCACCAGCTTGTAACTACTTATAATAAATTCCAACTATTCTAATGGATACATATTGCTTACTGTCCACTAAACCAACCTCTATATATTGTGTTAATACCACACAAAAAATGTGGACAAAATGGAAATAATTTAGCGAAGCAACAATTAAAAACCAAGCATCGTTGCTCATTTTGATGGAATATTGCGTCCCTTAACTTCAGCAATGGCCAGGGTAGAAAGCAAAAGACAAAATTGGAAGCAGACAAAACTTTGAATAAATCCTTGAAGTGGTTTACAGGCAAAATCTTTTTCTTGAAAAAATATACTAATAATGTAAAGACTAAAGATAATGAAATTTTGACATCAAAATTTTAATGTTAAATATTCCTGCCATTTTAATGTTAAATTTAATAGTTTCATATTAAAAAAAAAACTTAGCTCAAATGATAAAACATTATTTTTTTTTTTTTTTTAACAGCGAAATAATGATATATATCAATAATGATATATATAAAAATAATAGAGGAAAAAAGGAATGGGGAAAAGTACAAGAGCCTACTCAAGTGAAAAAAGCACAGATAGAACTCCGCCCAACTCAAACTCCTCCAATACATTGCATTATATATGCATGAAGTTATAAAGAGGATATATTTTACTATGAGATAAAAGGTTTAGAGAATGATAAAGATTAATATAAACAGTGTGTATATGATACAGTAGTGTCTGTTTTTTAAATGGAGAGAGATGCTGGTCCATGAATCTTTTGTTGGAGAAATCTAGCATTTGATAGTTTGTTTGTAGTGCCACGAACAGGAATTACAATTAGTGTGGTACGTAATATGTCGGGACCGTAGGTTTTTAAATTAATTAATATAAAGATGATGCTAAATAGTATATCTGGTACACTAATTAAGTATATTAAAAAAATAAAAAGATAAAATTAATGCTAAAAAGATAATTTTGTACATCTTTAATAGATTAAATGTACAAGTTTCAAAAAAATATTTCTATATTAATATGCTTAACTAGTGTACCGGATGCACTATTTAGTATTTTCCTTAATATAATATTCCAAGTTGATGTATGCATTTTTCTAAAATTTATTTAAATAGAAATTTCATCATCTCCCAAAATTTTCTGTTATTCATTATTCTTTATTCGTAGGAGAAATGTGATTTGAAGTCATTTTTTGGTCGAGGTTACCTTATTTCATCCTTGTTTCCCTTTTTCAATTTAAGAAAGTGGTTAATTCTAACATAGATTAAGTTTTCCATTTTTTTCTTCTCTAATCCTGATTTTTTGTTGTTTTGTTTGTCTTTTTGGTGGTATTGTTTGATTTTTCGTATTGTTGCAACTTGCAAAGTGATGTTTGTTTGTTTAAAAAAAAAAAATATTTTGATTAATTATATATTCAATCGATGACTTAGTCGTCAACGTTGAAGATCTGGTGACAAACATTTCAGTCACTTTGATTTTGTTGCATTATTTTATAGATATTGTGTTGTTTTATGCTAGTAAATTGGATGATGTAACTTTATTGCAAATTTATTCTTTTCAATTTTAATAATGTTGAATTTATGTTTATTTCTAATGTGGTCTACTAATTTAAATAATTAAGCAAATTCTTCAATATACATCTTATTTAGATATATACTAGTACACCACAGAGGTGGATAATTTTGATAAATTCATAAATAGTGTTTAGTGTTTACTACTTTTTTATTTTATTAAAATTATTTACATCAAGTGTATGGATACATACATAAATAAAATGTGTATAATTTGTCAAAAAAGAGAAGAAGATGTCTATAAGAATATTGACCTTTAAATTAATATCATATTTTTAGTAAGAAAATGAAGTTGGTGTATGCCTTCCACACAGAGAGGTAGGGTACGTTTTTTATAAAAAAGGAAAAGAAAATGGTATAGGGTTGCAATATTACAATACTAATCAAAGGGGAAAAAGTTCCACTTCACTTGCATACCTTTTTGTTTGCAAATAGTTTCTCGCGTACTTTCACGCAAATCATTAGATAATCATATAATGATTTATTTAATTATATATTTTAAAATTAATCAATGTTCATAATTATGAGAAAATTAAATTATCACCGTATCTTGTTGGGTGTGGTGGTTTGCTGTGTGATTCAAATGGTCGGTGGATTCATGGCTATACTCAAAAGATTGGTACTTGTGACGTATTTTATGTCGAAATGTGGGGTATATATGAGAGAATGAAATTGACTCAAAGACGATTAATTACTCACTTCTTTGGAGAAAGTGACTCAAAATTACTAATTGATATGATTATAAAGAGAAGCAACCTTAGTGGGGCCACCTCATTCTGATTCACCGAGTACATGATCTTATCAACATGGATTAGCAAACTCGGTTTCAGCACACGTGATGGGAAGGCAACAAAAGCGCAGATTGACAAGCTAATTATAATCGTATGCAAAATTCTTTTGATGTTTTAACTATGAAAACACATCATCTAAATCTTTAAAGTATTTTTTTCATGACATATTTGAAGCTTACATGCCTAGAAATGTGTGAGTAGTTTCATAGACTTTTTTATTTTCTCTTTTGGGCTTTGCCCTCTTCATGTACCATAAAAATTACATTGGATCTGTACATATTTTTATTTATAAATTTATGCATATCTTTTCTATAAATACATTATTATGTTTTCTCTTGTACATAATGAGTCCCATGTTTTTCATAAGTAAATGATTTATAATTAAAGAGAGACAAGACATGTCTTGAATTTAGTTGAAAACTTGAAGATCCTGTCAAAAAATACAAATAATTTACTAAGATAATCGTATATTTAAAGATTGATTTCTGTATAAAAATTAAAAAAATCGATTTGTATACGTCTTAATTAGCTAGTTGATTTGTTAAAATTTCTCTGCCTGGTTTGGTTACTTTGTCACATATCTTTGCTCTTCATGGAGTACCATTTTAAATACGAGCACTGCTATTTGAACATATTTTGCAGACATCGTATGCAACAACTGAGATTATACATGTCTGTGTGTGTAGGTCTTGCAAGAAACTTGAGGTGATTTAAAAAGTTACTTAAAGGAGAATGTTAATATGTGCCCTGGGCATATGTTAAGAAGATAAATGTGGAAAAAATTTATTAAACTTATGGTTTATTCAATTCATTAAACATTAAATTCTTTGTATCATTAAATGCTATATTTCTTTTTTTAGGTAGCTTAACATGTGCCCTTTGTGCACAAGTTAACATGACCCTTACTTAAAAGATCAAATTAATCCACATCGACCGTATACAAATACGGTGTCCATGTTACTTTTATGTTCACTTATCATTTCTTCTTAAAATTCAGCTACTTAGGTAAATTGTTGGTTGAAATTTAGAAGGAAAATGTTTTTCGAATTTGTCTATGTTGTCGGGAGTTCAAGAAGCTCGGGAGAAATAATGAGTCGAATATTTTAGGATTATAAGAGAGGAAGACCGGTGGCGGAGCCAGAAAATTACTAGAATCTGGACAAATCTCAATTTTGCACTGAAAAATTTCAATTTTAAACAAATTAGATTTTACTCGATCTAAATTAATTTCTAAGAATTTCAGTTTTACCTTAAATTAACTCCTAAAATATCAAAAAATTTCTATCAAACCCGGACAAGTGTCCGGCTAACCAGGCCTTGTCTCCGCCACTAAGAAAGGCGCCATATCTCCTCCAAAACTTTAATTAAAATATTTGATTAATGAATCACCTTTTTTTTAAATTCAACATTTTTCTTATGGTAAAACTTAACCGTTTACATAGACCCTTATTAATCAATCATTCAATGCATATACAATTGAATAAGTCGGCATCAGCATAATCTGATATGCTTTTCGCTTTTGGTGTGATTAATCCAGGCAAGGTTTTTAAGACACAAAATAACCAAGATAGGTCACATTCAGAGTCTCAGTGGAAGAAAAACAAGAAATTCATTAGAATTCTAATTGGATACACAATTCAGGCCTGCTTATATATATATATATATATATATATATATATATATATATATATATATATATATATGTGATTAGACAATGGTACAAACAAATAAGAAATTGAGGACAGTTTTGTGACCACAATTAACATGATAAGCAGATATATATGCAAAGTGGAATATTACATCATATGTCTGGGTTTATACTAACACACTATATATGTTTGTGGTGGTGAGTAATGGTATAAAGACTTTAAGATAAAGATAAGATTATATTATTAAAAACTAACGGTACTTACGACATCATTGAATATTATAATATAAGTATATAATTATATAAATCTATCCTTTGAATTCTAACCCATAATCTATAGTATTAGCATAGGACTTGGGTTGAGTGCAGTGGAGCTGATAGAGACCACAATATATCGGTCCAATAATTACTGTTTGATTAAGATCAGATGATTTTCAAAAATTAAGTATAGATTTGTTGAAATGTATTTGAAGTCTCACATTGCTCAAGTTCTCAAGTTGTTGAGTGTATAAATATGTAAGAGCAAATGATACATTAGATCCGGCTTAGTTATTGATAGATTGAATAAATTTGTCATTTCTTGAAATCTCTCTTCTGATTCAAAATTTTGAAATGTCAAAAGTTCATCCTTCGTAACCCGATCACAATCTGGATCGGATGAAATAGGATGAATTGAGACAGTATTTTGTAAATACATAATTATTTTGAATAGATTGACGAATTCTTTATTTTCCTTTGAGCTAACTTTTGAGTGCAATGTGGGCGTTTCACCTAAGACCACACTTGGCGTGAGAGTGAGTGTTGAAATGTGTTTGAAGTCTCACTTGCTTGGATTCTCAGGCTGTTGAGTGTATAAATATGTGAGGGCAACCTCACCCTTTGAACTAGCTTTTGGAGTTGAGATCCAAGCATATTTGATATGGTATCAGAGCCTCTATGACTAAGTAGTCTAGAGTTTGATTCCCACTTCCCTCACTTTCTAATTAAAAAGTAGAATTTAAGCATATGGTAGGTGGACCTATGTATTATACACGCTTCAAGCTCAAATGGTGCGTGTTAGAAATAACAGATTTTTTATTTATAAACAATTAAAATTCAATTATAAAATATAGACCATCAAATTTTGATTAAATTGTTCAGATGCAATGATTGCATACAATCTAACTGCACTGAATCCAAATTTAGTATAACATATTCCCACTAGTTACTAAGAAAAACTTAGTATGGCTAGTGAATATTAACTCAGATATGATTCGTATTTCGTAAGAGTAATTTCAATTTTTATTTGATAGATGATGATTAATAAATTTATAAATATATTTATTATTGTTTGTTAACTATTGGGGTCTGTCTTAATACGAAGCTCAACTCATTTAATTTTTTGTTATAAGAAAACAACTTAATTTTACTAAATAATTAAATTGGAATTGGCATGAATTGTCATTTTTTAAATTTTTTGGCTTAATTATATTTGATCTTTTATGTTTAATTATATTTTAATTTAGTCATGTTATTATATTTGGCTTAATTATATTTGATCTTTTATGTTTAAATCGTCCATATTTGCATATGTGTTAATGACAGTCGTCACATTATAATTTTCATAGTTATTTTATATTACTTTAGTAGTTTGTAGATAGAATTATTACATGGTAAACACTTAAGGATATTTGAAGACAAGTTAAGAGTTTGAATAAAAAAACATAAAACAAGGAGAAAATGTTGAAAAATCATGTGCCGAAGCCGGTGCTCTCGTACCACGATAGGATAGAAGAAAAAAAATCAAATATTTCAGCAATCAGAGAAAAAATTAAATGTCAAGCCGAGTTCCTTCCTTCGGTAGAGGAAAAGGGCTGCTAGAAGTAGGGGTGTGCAAAAAATATGGTTATCCTTAACCAAATTAAAAATTACTAACCAAACCATATCCAATTTTAATATCCTAATCCATTTTTAAAAAAAACCACACCAATCCAATTAAAAAAAACCAATTCTAAACCAAATCCAATTTTTCATAATTGGTTTGAAATTGGTTTTTGAAATTGAGGCCCAATTGTACAAAAAGTCCAAAAATTCAAATTTAATATCATTTATTTAATTTAATAAATAAATAATTTAAAAGATGGTGGAGGGGTGGTGGTGCTCCGGCGACCGGCGCGGTGGCCAATGGCGGAGCTCCGACGGCTGGCACGGTGGTTGGCGGCGGTTTTCCGGTGACCGGCGGCGGAGCTCCGGTGACCAGCGCGGTGGTCGGTGGTGGTGCTCCGGCCGCCACCAACCACCACTAATATTAAATTATTTAATTACCATTTTTATTATTATTTTATTTAAATAGTTATTAATTTTTAAATAACTTAAAAACTCTTTTTTTTTTTAAATTAGTATTATTTTGGGCTTAGATAAAATTAAATTTTTTGGGCTTTGAAATATGTTTGGGCTTAGAAAAGAAAAACCTTTTTGAGTTGATTATAAACCAATTAATTTCATAAAATTATATTTTCTTTTTAAAATTAAAATGAAAAGGAAAAAATTGATTTAAAATTAGTTCAAGTAAGTAGCCAAATTATTATTACGAATCGGTTATTAATTGGTTTTAAACCGGTTATAAACCATATCCAAATTAGTTTTATATAATAACCAATTTTTTATTAAAATGGTTTTGGATCTTAAACCAAACCATAAATTTGGAGTGGTGTGGTGTGGTTTTTAAACCATGCACACCCCTAGCTAGAAGAAGAGTTTACCACTATTTACGCAAGCTTCATTCTTTTGATAATATTCCATTTCAGAGTGATGCTCGCACCACTACACTCACTCATTCCATCGACAGGTTGAATTTCTTTCATAGATTTGTCATCATCTCTTCATAAGTTTTATATGTTTCATTCCTAAATTTTTTTATTATTTCTATTATTAATTTGGATTTAAAGAATATATACGGTTAGAGTAAAATAGTTTTACACAAACTTTCAATAAAAATCCATCAATTTGCCACCCCACGCCACTCTTATTTGATTATTTTAAAACTACTTCTATAACATGGATAAATGGTGGTTTCTTATTAGATGTTCGTATAAAACTAATTTACACCAACGATGTATCTTCATTAAACTCTATTAAGTTACTATATTTTTAATGGTTATAATATAAAACAACACATAAGACCCGTAGAATGCATATCATCTTATTATCTCTAAATTTGATGTTCAAATTGAATGTCAATGAAGCCAAGAGAAGATCTGTTTGGGACGTGGATAGCACCACCATTTTGTGGGTAGAGCACTTAATTTTATCTTGTTAGACCTTTCCTTACTTCTGAATAGTAATTAGAAAGATAATGGAAAGTGGTCCCATTTAATATATATGAGCTCTTGTAACAAATTATTAAGACCAAGTAACGACAACAATATAATGTGCAAAAGAAATTGAACATTCCTTCATATAATTACATTATAAAAAAATTTGTTATGCAAACACAAACTTCTGTTTACCTCATAATTAAGTGCATAATGGTCCCAGATTAAGATCTTCATTATTTTAATTTGCATGTGACTAAGACTTGGATATCCTGACGTATAACAAAAGTAATAAGGGGATGCATTGATTATATAATATATCAACCATTTTGTTTTAAGTGACACAGGCTTAGATTATTTATAGTATATTATTAATAATCTAATGGCACGATAATGTAATATATAAAATTATGAAAAGATAATGCTACTTAATGTTGGCTTTATCAAATTTCAATGAAAAGAGTGACTCAAGTACTATTGGTCTTTTAATTAAGGTGTGGTGGCATTATATGAAAAAGTTTTTCCATGTTTGATTGGTTTAATTACCACAAATAGGCTGGCCATTACTAATTTGGGAATGGGGAAGCACAATTTCTCCTGAACCTATGGATGCTTCACACTCACTTGGGGAATTTGAATCTTTTAAATGAGTAAAGTGTAAAATGAGAGAATTAAAGATTGCATTTATATGTTTGATTTATTTATCTCATATATATTTTGTTATAATGTATCTATAATTTATTAATCAACACAATTAATATTATTCATTTTACATTTTTTTTAAGAAACTAAAAAGAAATATATAAATTAAACCTCACAAGATGTGCTAAGAATGCTATAAAAAGAAAAAGATGTGTTTAGAAAGTCAATTACAAGAAGTACGGGAGGAAATTCCCCCAAAAGCTTCCAACAAAACCTCTCTACATATTGAAATTTAAACACACCGAAGAATAAATCCACCATTGATTATGATTAAATTGTTGGGTTTCAAGTGTTGAGTGAATAAAGTCTCACATCGACTATGTATAGGAAGAATGATGAATTTATAAGAGAGGTGACTCATTAACCTAACACCTTAAGGTTTTAGGTGGTATGTGGTGTCAAAGTTTTATGGATTGCTTTGAATCAACCTCCCTCCTAGAGTTCCTCGGCTTCTGCCTTCCCATGATTGCTATCTAAGAGACTAGCCTGGAGAGATAGGAAAGACGCTCTGCTCTAAAGGGATACTCATCCTAAGATCTCGATCCACGCACGGCTTGGTAATCCGCAGACACTTATATGCAAGCTAGAAAGATGCTATTTGCAGCTATTCCATCTATTTGTGCATTAAGGTCTTCAAGCCAGATGGAGTAGTGCATCTCTGTCTTGAAAGCCGCCCTACAGGGTCCTGGAGCATTGACCCATGATGTTTCTTTCGAGCTTCCCCGGACTCCCCAACAGTGGTATCAAAGCCTGGTTCGGCTTGGTGGGGGAGCAGGAGGGGATCCTGGTATTAGATCAACTATAGCATGTGAGGAACTCACACTTGGGGGAGAATGTTGGGTTTCAAGTGTTGAGTGAATAAAGTCTCACATCGACTATGTTTGGGAAGAATGTTGGATTTATAAGAGAGATGACTCATTAACCTAACACCTTAAGGTTTTGGGTGGTATGTGGTGTCAAAGTCTCTTGTGGTCCTGAAGCATTGGTCCATGATGTTTCTCCCGAGCTTCCCCGGACTCCCCAACACAAATGACCATCCTTTTTCTCGAACGTTCAACCACCACCAAGAAGGACTTTAATTTTATCAATCAAAGTCTCATTAGTCATCACCTTGTTATGGAAAATTCCATTGTTATATATGTTTTTTTCAAATGAACTAACAATCCAAATTAGATTAAAAACATGACCCACATTCCAACCAAACAAGTAAGAGCTACTAAATTGAGTTGCATGAGAAACAAGTGATTTGCAGTTTCATTTTTACCGAAACCACCCGTACACAGTGACGTGTTTGCATTTAAATCACCACGCCTTAATAAATTATACTTAGTTGGTAATCAATTACTAAACAACCGCCAAACAAAAAGGGAAACCTTAATAGGAACCAAATTATTCCAAATCACTTCCCTGCACACCAGAAATTCAACTGGATCCTGATGAGTGATAAACCCCACTAAGAGAATAGCTGTTAGTAGGATCCAAATCACAGCGTCATTTGTCATGAGCCTCATTAACCTGTAAAACAACGTTAACAAACAATAGACGTCTCCACTAACCCTTTTTCCCAAGCAAATAGATGTCTTCGCCACTTCCATATCCACCCCCACCTACTCCCTTAGCTAACCTAACCGTCTAATCAATGCCAGTAATACATCCTTATTCTCAGATAAAGCTATTGAACTTGTCCTTAAATGATCCCCTTAACCAAACAACTCTCTAAAATAACGACGTATTTCCAACTCCCACCACTCTACTAATATTATCCTCAATCCACCTCCTCACAGTAAACCTCTCATTTCCCTAACTCTTCCCAAGTCCTTCCACAATATTGATCCATTATTATTCACTTTACATTCTAAATTGGATCATTCACTTATAAGAGGAGCGTGATGTGATGAAAATTGGGAATATAGATAAAATATTCATAAGATCAGAAATCTATTTAAGAGTTCCTTACAAAGTCAAGGACCAATTTAGGGTTTGTTTGGATTTGGCTTATTTTTGAGCTTATGAAAATAGTTTATGCAAATAAATAAAGTTTTATGTTAATTCATAAGTTTTCACTAACATAAATTGTATTTTTATAAGTTATTTTCTCGTAAACTCCCTTGAAAAACTTATAATATTATATAAAAATTTATTTATTTACATAAGTTGTGTCGCATAAGCTCCAAAAAAATCAATTAAACAAGCCCTTAATAGTTTACTGTTTATCTTTTCACTAAATGTGAAAACGTACTTGAATTCATCGTGAAAATCAAATAAAGATACGATTTGACACTAATACACTATTAAGTGTGTATAGAAACCCTAACTTGGATTATCTATTAATATTTTTATTTTAACCTTCCACAAATATAAAATTATCATTTTGTGTCTACACATTAAAGTCTATGCCGAATTAGATATATAGAAGTTCATAATATATTATGGCCTTGTTAGATCTTTTTTATATTCTTAAACTTTAAGCAGTAATTCACAATACATAATTATCCACGTATAAGAATAGATACAAGACAAACAATATTCTAAATATTTTTATTAATTAATCATATTATTAGCTAGTGCGAAGTATCAAATAGTTTTGTTGTTGAGTACTAATCTCTATTTAGAATTCTAATTAACTATCCTTAGTGGATCTTCCATTCAAATCATTCATCCACAAGGTTCAAATGAGATACTTAATATGAGACAAGCTAAGCTAGATTTTATTTTGAAGTTCGAGAAAAAATATTGATAAAAATATGTAGATAAAAGAAGTAACTAATGGTTTATTAATTAGTATTCTAAAAAGACAAATATAATACTTCTTGTAAGTGTGCACATGTTGAGGTTATTAAAAATTTTAATGGATGTGTAATTTATATCCTTACAAAATTTACGTGAAAGATGTCTTTTATTTATAATTTTTTTGTGCATCCAACATGACTTGGTGTGTGAATAACGTAATAACTTTAGATAATTAATTAACTAGAAGCTAGAAATGTAAGATGTATCTAAGAAAGTTAATACTTATTTGTAAATGGGGTAATGGGTTCTTGAGGAGACTTACCTATTTGAGGAATTTAGTAGGATATATTTCTTGTTCTCATTAAAAATAATAGTTATATGACTTTTTATATAGAGCTACATAAAAAAAAAATATCTTTAAAAATATCCTTAAATATCCTTAACTAATCCTATAAATTCTAAACAAATTTTAAATATTCTAAATAGAAATATAAATCATAAATCCTAGTATCATCTTATTTTAAATTTAAAACTAGAATATATTTAAATATAAAATCTTCAAAAAGATACTTAAGCATTATTTTCAACACTCCTCCTTGACTGAATATCTTTTTGTTGTATTCAATCCCAAGATGTGAGTTGAAAAATATTTTCTTGCTTTTTTTTTTGTTTCTCAATCCTCCTCTTCGATGGAATATCTTTGTGTTGTATCTAACCTGAAATTTGAGTTGAAAAAACCTTTTTTGGACCCTCCTTTACTCTTGTGGTATTATATATAACAGTAGGTTGTCAGCCATGTTATGTTGTTATTTTCTACATCTTCATATGAGACTTGAGCTTTTTTCATGTATTTGTTTTGGTTATGGGTTATATAATACATTAAACCATGTCGTATATAACATATGAAAGGTGTAGGTTATGGTTATGGTTTTTGGTTATGGATTTTTTTTTGTTTTTCACATCTTCATAATAAAGATGCAGTCATGGTCATGGGTTGTTGATTTTATGGTTTCTTCTTTTTCTTCGACTTCATCTTCTTCATCATCATCTTCTTCCATCTTCACAAGGTTCTTACGAACGATGCTCTGATGCCATTGCTATGGATTTTTGTATTGTGGAATTTGGTGGGATAAATTTTTTGTGTGGAGAAATTTCAATTCTTGTTCTTATTAAAAATAATAGTTATATGGCTCTTTATATAGAGTTACATAAAAACAAATAATATCTTTAAATAATAAACTAATCCTATAAATTCTAAACAAATCTTAAATATTCTAAATAGAAATATAAATCATAAATCCTAGTATCATCTTATTTTAAATTTAAAACTACAATATATTTAAATATAAAATCTTCAAAAAGATATTTAGGCATTATTCTCAACACCACGTGCAAGGACCCGAGTCCAAAATTAATATTTTTGTATGTACGTGTTAAAATATTTATGTTATACTAGCGGCCAAACAAGCACGTTGTGCTAATATAGATAACTACTTAATCTCATTTTTTATTGTGCGTTGAGTGATAACTACTTAACCTCCTTTTTTGTTGTGCTTAGTTATTAATGAAAAAATATATATTTTTTTATTAAAAAAAATTTGTTAACCTCTTTTTTTGTTGTGATTAGTTATTAAGAATATATATATATATATATATATATATATATATATATATATATATATATATATATACTAGCCGCCTTCCGTGCCCGTTTGTGTAATCGATATTTTTTTTTTTTGTGATCGATATTCTATATTGTGCAAATATAAATAACTACTTAATCTCCTTTTTTATTGAACTTTGTTAATTGATAACTACGTAACCTCCTTTTTTTTTTGTGGTTAGTTATTAAGAAGAAAAATATATATATTTTTTTACTATAAAAAAATTGAAAATCTACTTTTATGTGGAAGTTGCGCTTAGTTATTAAGAAGAAAAAAATATATTTACTAAAAAAAACTGAAAATCTATTTTTATGTGGAAGTTATTTTTTAAGGGTAAAATTGGAATAATAAAAAAGCTATCCCAAAAATTTGTATTCCCTTTATATATTAGTATATATATATATATATATATATATATATATATATATATATATATATATCTTTTTTACTAAAAAAACTGAAAACCTACTTTTACGTGGAAATTATTTTTCAACATATACAAATATTTGAATAGAGTGAAGGGCAAAAACGGCAATAAAAAATTTTTACGCGAAAGCGGCAATACAAATATTTTTTTATTTTTATTTTTCTTTTTAGCATTTGTCTATAAATTTCTTTTTAATGTGATGTTTATTATTCGTATATATTAAAGTATCATCCGCGTACAACTACAGTGTGTAGTAATATTTTTAATTTCTTTTTACGTAAATTGGGTTATCGTATTAGGATAATTGCAGAGACTAATCCTTGATCAAGTCTAGTATGACTTAAATGGATGACAAACTCTCGGTAAGAGTTTTAATATTGGTGCACGCCTAAATCAGAGATCGAACTCAGAATCTTGATCAAGTTAGAAGTGTAAAGACACGTGTCATCTCATCTAAATGTTTTTGGGTTGTAATATTTTTAATTTATTTTTATAAGATTTGTATTTTGTTTAAGGTCTCATTAAATTTTTTGTTTTAGATATCTACACCGCCCCAATTGGGTCTGTCTTGAAAACTCCCCCTCCCTATAACGCGAAGAGCATTGCTATTTAGCATGAAATTTTTACACAAGAAATGCAAGAATTAACACATGGCAAAATCTTAAAGGATGATGTCATTTAATCTTCTTTTTTAGTGAAAAACATGGGTGGTTATGAATGTAATCAAGGGTGAGGATTTATTCTTCTCTTTCTTGCATCAAAAAATTCTTGCTAAATAGTATTTTCCAAACGCGAAACAAGGATGGAGAGATAAAAGTACCCCGCTCTTGCAGGTCCGTCCCTTTGACGTCCCTATATGTGTGTCTTCTTAGGAGTATAGTCTTTTAAAATTTTTGTTTCTTCCTATAGAAGTCTTGTACGTACCATGATTCACAATTCGAACTTGTAAAGAAATACAATTATTTTTTTTTAAAAGAATGCATGTATATCCCTTATGAAAATATAAAAGCTTTTTTCTAACCATGGATTGGATTTGGGAACTATGGTGCGTAACGTTGTGGTTAAGCAATTTTGATACAAGCTTGTGATAAAATAGAGAAGCACTTATAAGGTGGTTGATATTTGAAACGTATCAAGGATCAACCAATGTGATTTATTTATGGCTTGCACTTTGCAAATGCAATAGGTGGTGAATGGTGAAAGGTTTTGAAGGTATGGGCCTTGATGGCGCGTCCTCCATTCATTTGACAAAGAAAAAGGATACTATGATGTCATTTTCCTCTCATGTGGCTTCAATATCACTGTTGTGTTGTGTGTATCATATCATATATAGTACTTTTTTTTATTTCTTCTTAAAGTTGTGTGTATCATATAGAATAGTACTTTAATGAATTGATTCATATATAGCATCACAACTTATCATAGACATTTGTGGCTGCTCCCTAAAGTAATCATCAGGATGGCAACGGGTGCCCACGGGTGCGGGTTTGACACAACCCAAACCCACACCCGAAATATTGGGTGGCACCCGAACCCGAACCCAAAGTCTATTCGGGTGGCAAATTGAGACTCACGCCTACACCCAATGGGTTCGGGTTTTTCCACCCAAACCCGAACCCGCAGCAAACACAAAAAATTCAACATAATTAACACTCAGATCCACACACGTTGGGTTCGGGTTTTTTCACCCAAAGCATGAACACACAAAATTCAACAACATTAATTAATATTGAAACACAAATTTTCACAAGCATTCCAACAAGGTTCTCAAAGAAATTAAATTACAACTTTTCATCAAGTTTGGTAACATTACAATTAAAATTAAGATCTTCAACATGGTAACATTATAATTAAAATGAAGTTCTATAATAGTACAATTAAATTACAACTTTTCAAAAGCAACATGGTAACTTATGTAATTTTACTCTTATATATACTTAGGGATACTTATGTAATTTCGTGTATAAGCGGGTGTTGTTTCGGGTTTCGGGTGCGGGTTTGAGTAATCCCAAACCCGCGCCCGAAATATCGGGTGTCACCCGAACCCAAATTCAGTCAACTCGGGTTTCACCCGGGGACTTTGGTTTGGGTGCGGGTGGGCCCCGCGGGTTTGGGTTTGGCTGCCATCCCTAAATCATCTAGACAAATTAAGTAAAAATAAAATAAATTTTTATCAAAAAGCATAACATATATAGATCATACCATAGTAGCTAGATTTTAAAAAATGTGACTATAAATTCTAGTTCAACAAATAACACTGATATTGTTGGACTAGATGTCTTAACTCGGATTTAAACTTAAGACCTCTCAATTATGTATGAGTTTAGTTTACAAATAAATAAAAAATTAAAAAATATTATATATTTGTTAAAATTCTATGTAGTCAACAAGTTCCGGTACAACTGAGAAATAACAATATGCCAATATTGTTAGTTCGAATTCGAAATTACAATTATATATGTAGTTTCAGTGGTACTTATTAATTCATAAAAAAAAAACAAAATTATTACTCAAAAAAATAATATCATGATCTCTCTATACTTAGGTTGTATATTGTACCACTACTATATGTACTACTACTTCGTCATATATATTACTCCTTCCGATTTTAATTTAAAATAAATATTTGTATTTTAAATTTATTAAATAATATATGTATTTAATTTTAATTATAGATTAAATATATTAATTATTCAATAAATTTATATATAAAGTAAATGTTTGCTTATAATTGAGGCAGAAACTAGTCTAATGACAGATTTGATAGATAATGCCCTCCGTTAAACTTGAGGGGACTTTTATTTGCAGAATATATGTGAAATCCAAATCCTATGCTATATGCCATTAGTTAAGAATATTTATCAAAGTATAAATATTGAACCCCTGCCACAAATTGTGATCAAGAGCTCACTCACCATGACGACGAGGAATATTTAGTCTACAGCAATTAACTAAAAAGTATTAATGTGATCTTAAATGTCAAAAATATATTTTAGATTTTAAATCAATCATAAACTAAAGAGCAATGTTATACGGTACGAACGGTTAACACAAGAATTTGGACGACAGTAGGAAAATGTAACCATACATGAGGGTAGTGGTGGTGAAATAGAAGACAAATGACGAACACAAAAGTAATAACAAGTTACTAATAGTGTAATTATATTATTGCATTTCTTCACATTCTCCTTCGTAATATATGGCATTTCCGTAAATTAAAATACTTCACTTTTTGTTATAAGCAAGTAATTAGGGGCCGTTCGATTATTGGCTCTACATATAAAAAGAATTTGATTAAGAGGAGAGAGTTTACCTTGTTACTCTACAAGTTCTCCAAAGAAAACTATAGTCATTGCCATGAAAAAAATTCGATTAAGAGTACCATGAAATAGAAAACTAAATCAGTTTTACCGGTTTGAATTAGATCATCGGGTCATTATTAGGTTCTTACATCCTAGTCCTTATAATTTTTATTTTTGACAAATACCATAGTCCTTATAGTTATATATAATAAATTGTGATTTATTAATAGTGTAAAATTGTATATAGAATTGTATAAAATTCAAATTAAACACAAAATGAATGAGATTTTATTTTACTAAAAATAACAATATTCATTTATTCAAATCGGTCGAGTACATAATCGAGATTATTATATATTTAAATTCTCTAAAAATTAAAAAATATGAATTTGCGAATAAGCTCACAATATTCAAATTAATAGCATAAAACAACTTAATATCTATAAATGAGACGGAACGAGTTATAATTAGTATTTCTCTCTTTTGTATATGCCACACTTTTTCCCTAGGTGTGGATGGAATTTGGTTGGAATCACTGGATGTGGCCACTGTTTTGGTGATAAAGCACTTGCATGCATTAAGTAATTAAATTAGATGATAAATAAAACGCATTACATAAGCAGATTACAACTGCTTATATGTTTATAAAAATCACCTATGTTATTTTTTCTTTCCAAGCCCACCATGTGTCCTGCATCCATATACTTATAACTCAAATCAAGAGATGCCACTCTCACCTCTATTGTCACCATTGAACTTCTTGTTGTCACTGATGAACATTTTAATTTGTTCTTTTTAAATTAAATTAATTAGTTTATTTACATAGCTATAAGAAAACAAATATACTTACCAAAAAAAAAAATATACCGGTACAAGTTAATTGATTTGCACGGTAGTTTTACTAGGTGAGAAATTGAGAATTGAACTTCTAACTTATTAATCACTCTTGTAAAAAAAAACTTATTAATCACTCAATTCCTTTACTTATTTATCTTAATTATCAAATCATTCTTATATCTAAGTGAAGAATATATATATTATTTTCACTGGATTTTATTGAATTGAAAATTTCCTAATATTGTTTCCTAGTAGTTGGATTTTGAAGTTTTCAGGGAGGAAAAATAAATAAATGAAATAATAATAATAATAATAATAATAATAATAATAATAATAATAATAATAATAATAATAATAATAATAATAATAATACCAAAAACTAAAAGTATATTTGCCGACATTTATGGAACTGAAATTGCCAACATGAAATTATGTACCAACAAGTTCAATTTAAAAAATGCACTAGAAATTTTTGTGTTCCGTCCACAAGTACTAATTTAATTGACAAAAATACCATAATTGTTAGATTAAACGTCATGACCGAAATTGGAATTCTGGTAGCTTTACATTCCATCTATCTAAAAAGTAAAAGAAATTTTTGTGTTCTACTATTTTAAAATAATAAAATTGCTGGTGTATAAAATAGTAAAAATAGCGTAAAAAAACAAATACACTGAAAAAAAATACACCTCAAATTGTTTTTTTTAAAAATAGATATGAACCAAACTTTAGCGAAGCCGTAGGGCTGTAGGAGTGAGAGACTTGTGGAAAACTTGGAGAAAATAAATTGGTTTTAAAATATGTAAGAAGCAAAATTGTGCTTAACATCTTCCACCAAAAATTAAATAAAATTGAGCTAATTAACATCAAATTATAGATGTAACGGTACAATTGAGGGGGTATGAGGAAAAAAATTAAGACGTCTTTGATATTAAGAGGCCCAATTCACATTATAGGGGACGGTTGGGCCATATAATATGGTAACAAACAAGTACGGAGTATTTTATACTTAAACTCAACATCTGCACCTCCCATGAATGAAAAAAGAGTTCACACTCTTTTTTTGGGTTACATTGATATTGATATGAAGTTTTCACCGCCGTTAACGATGACAAATCTTCGTTGGGGAACCTGTGGGGTACGCAAGGTGGGTTCTCCCCTCCCAATCGAATTTTCTCCATACGCATGAGTCAGGAATCGAACCCCTGACCACATGTTTAAGGGGACCAAATCTCTTACCACTTGGACCAATTCATTGTTGGTAGTACACATTCTATAATGTGAACTGAGTTTGCTATCTAAAAAGAAAACTCTTGTTTTTATGATTTTGTCATTCATGGAAGGCGCAAATGTTTAGTCTGAGTATAACATATTGTGACTCGCTACTTAGAATGTGAATTGAAACAAAGTTCACTACTTAAAGAGCGAATTGAAACACAGTTCACTATTTAGAGTGCAAACCCAATTTACACTTTAACTAGTGAACCTTATAAAAATGTGGTCACTATTTTATATCATATTTTAATTTGCCACTAGAGCGGTTGTGATATTATCCACCAAGCACACACACTTGTAAATATAGTTATACTGAATTGTTACTTTATTTGATATGACCAAGTTTACATTTATATTTACAACAGACATATATCAAGGCTACAAGAGTTGATAAGTTTGACAGAAAATAAGAAATTAAGTGAATAAATGGTTCACACTTTAACTTGTGAATTGTGTTTCATTCAAAGTTATTTCACAAGAGATGAGAGAAGGGTGAAGAGGACAAAAAAAAATTGATTTTTATAAGATTCATATTCTAGAATGTGAACTCGATTTGCAGTTTGCTATCTAAAAAACGAACTCTTTTTTGCCAATTTTTTCTATATATATATGCACTAAATTGAGAATGCCAAGGGGTGCGTGAGTGTAACGTGGGGTGTGAAAAATAAATTCCAAATGGTTTTATTAAAGAGCCCAAAATTATGGATTGGCCCGCAAAGAGTTCGGCTCAAATTGCCATATTTTTAATCTTGATGAAACAATTCTTTTGGATGAACACAAAATGAAGAAAGAGATTAAACTTTGTTTACATTGTGAAATTATTTTATATTTTCATTTTTAAAAATTAATGTTCACTGTATTAATGTTAACTTTAAAATTGTGTGTATTTTTAGGAATAAAAAAAAATGCCAAAAAAAAATTGTTTTCATTATTTCCAAAATGCATCATTTTCAACTAATCTATCTTCATATTTCCGTCACAGAGAAAATGTTTTCACAAAGTAAACAACACCTTAATTTTTTTTAAGTAAGGAAGAGATTAATTGTTTTAGAGCAATTGTGTAAACATTTGTTACACATGCATTAAATCAAATTATATCTTAATGTCATAATTTTTATAAGTTAATTTCTAAAATATCTTCACAAATATTTATACACTATAAATTGATTCTGTATAAAAAAAGTTTTACATTCTCAGTATATACAAATTAAATAAATTTCATGATTCTTTTATAAATAAGTATATAAAATTTTAAATTCATATGAAAAGTATTTAAGTCTGAATTATATTATTAGACCGTTTTGGTGTTGAGTTAGTTTAATACTTCGTAAATGATTAAATAGTAGTAAATTGATTTAAGTTTATTTAATAAAGTAATAATGTCAATTTAAATAAAAATCATGTTAATAAAAAAAATTGAATAAGTAAGAAAGAGATATATATAATAAAAAGCACAGTCTCCCTAGCACAATTGAAATTGGGAAGCTCAAGTTTTGTTTGAAGCAATTTAGCTGGCCATTCACAAGGGTTTTGATTGTGTGGTGTTTGAAAGTGACCCATAAATTTTAAGACAAATGCTAAACATTGCATCGCTTACACTAGTTAAGGAACCAAAAATAGTAAAATTATCTTAAAATTTATGTAGTTAACTTTTTTAAAATGTAAGTTATGGTTTTTCCAATGTAAAATTTACTAATTTTGGATTCCCAAAACTCAAATTTTAATAGACTCTATTTTATTTTGGTTCATTATATATGTGTTTTAGAGTTTAATTCCATTATATTTAACAATTAACATTAAGACTAGTTTATCTTTATTTTCAAACTTTGAGATTAAGTTTGTGAGAGAATATTAAATATGGTTGTTGATGCTCTTGCAAGGGCAATTTTATATTTTTGGGCTATTCACCATATTATTGAAATTATTCCTCCTGCATTAAATGTTTTTTGGTTAATAATATTAATTAAGTTTGTTTTTCAATTAGGGCTATTTCGATATTTTTAATATAAGAAAAACTTATTTCTTGTACCATTCATGCTTGAAATATGACCCTTGTGTCACTTCCAAAATAATAATTGTTAAGAACTTTGTTGTGAACTCACTTTCTTGATTGAGATAAAGAACGAGACCTTCATGCTTGAAATCTTACCCTTCAGTCTCTCACAAAATACTAAGTGTGGAGAACTTTGTTGCGAACTTACTCTCAAATTTTCAACAATATTTATTATTATTATTATTATTATTATTATTAATTATGTACATATATTTATTTTCAACATGATTTATTTTTTCTGACCCTTTCAACATAATTTTTTTTTATCAATATAGCTGTAATTATGTTACATATATTTATGCAATCTGTAATAAATAAATACTCATAAAAATATTAAATAATTCAACTTCTTCAAGGATAAATTTTAAAAAAATAATTCTTCTAAAAAACTTAAATAACATTAATAATTGTGAATGAATTTAATATCACAACAATTTTTCTTAATTTTCGTGATTTATTTAAAGGATCGTATATTTGAGGATGAATATAGTAAAAATATTCTATATCCAGCTAGATCAGAATTGTAAGAAGACAATCTCAAGCATAATTTTTTTTTTTACCAAGACAATCTCAAGCATTATAGAAGCTATATAATTGTATAAAAATTTATAAACATAATAAATAAAAAAACAATGACAACATCTTTTGGACCATACTTTCTAGTGTAGAAGAATCACACATATATACGTGATAAAGATAAATGATCTCGGTCCAAAAGTTCCAGCTCATCAGGTAAAAAAGGTCGAAATCATTAAGTCGGACGTTATGCTTGATATGTGTGTGCAATCCATGTCAAGGTTTCCAAAGTATCCTGAAGCGGATTCGCCGGTTAACCCTTTTGCATCCGGTTTACATAAACTGGTGGGGGCGAATCGAACCTAAAGCCTAGTGTGATACACACGCTTTGGAATTTATGTGCAATTAATGTTCATCATGTTCTTCATCATCTTCTTTTGTTCAAGTATTTGCAGCGGACCCCCAACAAATGTTCTAACAAAATGTTAGAAACGAAAAAGGTGCAAAAGAGCTGGAAAAGACAAAATTCACCCTCACACCTGCAAACAAAATGCCAAAACCCCAAAGCCCACAACGCTATAAAAAGAGAGCAACACTTGTAAACCCTGACTAAATAAAAGTTCAAAGAACAATGATTTATAACGCTTTGGATAGGTTGTGTTTCATTAGAGTTTAGATAGACTTTGAAGAACTTTACCCTCTAATTATGTGTAAAGATCCAACTGCTTATCCATCTCCCAAGTTTTCCTTGCTTCTCCAAGGTCCTTGTCAGAGATCTCTCTAGAACTTAAGTTGTCCAATTTGTGTCCTTTTTTCCGATTTGAATTTTTCTCAAAACTATCTTCGATTGGGCTATCACATAGGCTTGCCGAAGAACTCTCCTCATTTACATATCAAGAGGTAAGCATTCTCAATTATCATATCATCCGTCGTAGATTGAAATCTTACCTATTTCTCCTCTCATAGAAAAAACTGCTCTTTTTTATTATTTTGATGAAGATGTGTGTCACTTAATGTTGGCACTTCTGATCTCTCTTCTAAATTCGAACCTTAATTCTCGACATTGCAAGAGTTTGTCATCTTTCGTTGGACTCTACGTCTAATTGATTAATTATTTTATTTTTGAAAAATTATATAATTAAATTATTATTATACACATAATCAAATTGATCGAAGCCGAAATATACTCTTAGAAAAATTCTAACAAGTGTGCTTAGGAGATAAGATAAAATTAGAGATGTCAATTTGATCTATACATCGGAATCCCTGTGAAGATTGCCATGTTTGGAGACACAATTACGGAATTTTTTTCCTACATGGATGGGGATACAGGGAAAAAGTTCCCCAAAAGGAGGTTTGGGGATGATATTGTATCCCTGCCCCGCGGTGACTCCGTCTCCGAACAACGCGTGCATTAAAAAAATGTGATTTTTATTATTGTCACAACTCACAAGACTCGCAATATGTCTTAATTTTTTGTTTGTTTTATGATTAAACTTTTTTTTTACAACTGTTTTATGATTAATTTTTTGTGTCTATTTCTCTTCAAATGAAATTCTCCATTTCTTTTGAGAAACGAGTGAAGATTCTAACTCCCTTAGAACATTATTTAAGAAATCAAAAAAACTAATATTTACGTAACTAATAACTTTGACAAATATTGACCTATATTTTTAAGATAAAATTTTCTTCTAAGAATTTGGCCTTAGGACACTTGTTAGCATACCATTTGTATTATAACAAAATTTAGAGTGAAATCATGATACCCAACTCCAACTTAAAATTCAAAGAGTAATCACAAAGTATTGACATTTATCTCCTCGAACAACAACGTATCATATATTTATTTTCATATATAAATAAGAAAAAATGCAAAATAGTATTTTTAATACTTTTATCTTTTATTTCTATTTTTCGTATGTTTTTCAAGGAAATTGTTTAGAATGACCCTATAAATATACTTATGATAACCAAACCACTATTTTAGTCATCAACAAATAAATAAAATTCTGTGGGAGAAAGCTCGAAGTGAATCAACAACTATCAAAGCACAGAAGAAAAGTCTCTAAGCTACGCATCTCTCTCTCTCTCTCTCTCTATTGACATATATGGTAGTATCATACTCTTTCTCTTCTCCACAAAGGCCACACACATATCTATGTTCTTATACACATTGTCCTAAACCAACCCAACATGTGTTAATGTTCTTGTTCTTGTTATTGTTCCTTCAATTTTCATTCATTTATTAATAATATCTTCCATTTTTCACTATAAAGTTTTCTCCTTTCTTTCTTGCATGCTTCAAACAAATAACTAACCATTGTTGTTATTCTTATAACATCAAACATGTAACTTCTCATCATTCTCTCAGGTTTGTGTTTATGTTGTTGACTAACAAGTGTTTTGTTATTACTATTTTATATGTATATATCATATGATGATGTTGATGTTGATATTGATAGTGATGAATCTTGTTTTGTTTTTGTCATTGACCCTTTGAATTGTTTCTTGTAGACTTTGTTGCCCTTTTCAAAATCTTGATTCAATTGAGTTGTTGTGATGGGTCCTGTGAGAGGAATCAGAAAGAGAAGAAAGACAGACAATAATGGTTCTGCTTCTGGGTCATCTGAGAAAGAAGGTGTTGTAGATTGGTGGGATGAATTGTCAAAGAAGATCAATGGTATATTTTCATCATCACTGTATATATTCAATTTATCTAATTACTTAACTTTTTCATGTTTGATATTGCTTTTGCTGATGATGAATGATGAATGTGTTGATTTTCAATTTTCATCTCTAATTTATAAATTCTTTGTTTGGTTTATTTTGTCATTGAAATTTGTATATAAACTATGTATCACACAAATGTATTTTGATATATAAGATAAAGATCCCTAATTTGAGTTTCAAGTTGGTTGTCATTTTGATCGTGTTATCTTACCAATCGTGGAATATTTAATCAAATATATAATTGCATTGTGATTATTGATTAATCTTGAACAGGTTTGTGTATCATCATATAGTACATTTTTTTTTTTATAGGCGAATGTTAGTAGTCAGAATTCGAACCCTGAACCTTATATTCTGAAACTCCTTCGGAGTCCTAAATTAACCAATTGAGTTATGCCTTAGAGACTACATAGTACATTGTTGATAGTGTATGATGAATCTCAATGGAGATTGATGCTATATTCTTGTTTATGATCTGTGTGTGTTTTTCCATTATTCCCTTTACCATGTCCCAAATTGAAAGAATGTTCATCCCTAGATTAGTTGCTTCTGAACTTATTATTATATTTCGCTATATTTCTCGCTAACATTTAGTTAAAGCAAAAACGAAATTTTTTTTTTTATTGATGTTAAATAGTAGATAATTTATGCATTTCTGAATTGCGGTTATGCTTTCCGATCATTAGAGTGTTGCTTATAGAGAAAAAGGCTAAATTTTTGTTATCTGACTGCGTGTTTTTCTACAGATTTTATGAGCTAGCTAGTATAAATTAATCGAATTGACATGATACTTAGGTTTTTTAGCTCAAATCATTTTATCCTACACATTAAGTTTTCTGCTCATGTACTTAATTTAATGGCAAGTATAACAGCCAGATGGTTGCAATTCGCATACACTAAGCACTTAGCAGGAAACATAACCGAACAGATTTTAGCTTCATCGTATTTGATGTTATATTCTTTGCATTTGTTTTTATCTTTAAGGAACTTTAGTTGATTCCTGCCTTTGTTTGAGGAATCAAAATGAGGGGAAATAAAACTAGTTTAATATTAGCTTATAGATTTTACTCGACTATGCTATGTTTATGCGGTATTTCTATAAGTACTCTTAGATAAACTACATATGTTCATCGTCTGAATAGTTTTAAAATGGTTCTTCCTTGCGACATACGATCATCACGGTGGCGTTTTTTCAGTAGAATTACTTTATATTTAGTTCAACTACTGATGCTTGAGTTGGTCATAACCAGTATTCAATTTCCAAAGCTTATGATTTATTCTAATTAGTGTTAAAGCGAGAGTTTAGATGCAGTAGTAATGCCACTTTATGCAGGTTGATTATATTAAGCTATTGTATAACTCGAACTCACATAACTTGCGAACTTTGGTGTTTTTCGGTTGTGTGATGATCATTACTGATGTCAATTTGGTAAAGTGTTCTAGGATCATGCTATTGGTAGGAACCTTATCTGATCTTTTATATGTCCAAGATCAGATAAGGTTTCTCACAGCCACACTATAGTCCTATAATCTAATTGATTATAAGATCATTGTAATGTATCGCTGCAACTCAGACGTGTATGCGTGTTTTTCTTTTACTGTATTTTCTTCAGATTCGTATACAAATTTGTTTCAACAAATCCTTAAAACTTGTGTTGATTGGCAGGTCTTCAGAAGTCACCACAAAAGATTTCCCAAAAGACGTTTGAGTACATATGTTCACTTGTGAAGGATGACATTACAACAAAATCTGCGCATTTCTCGTTTTCAAATGGAAAGCCAATGTCTTTATTTGACCAAGTAGCCGTGGCACTAAGAAGGTTAGGATCCGGCGACTCGCTTGTCACAATTGCTGATTCATTTGGGCTAAGTCACTCAACCGTTTCGCAAGTCACATGGCGATTTGTCGAATCCATGGAAGAGAGAGGGCTTCATCACCTGCAATGGCCTTCAACACAAGAGGAAATGAATGCAATCAAGTCAAAATTTGAGAAAATACAAGGCTTCCCTAATTGCTGCGGTGCCGTTGATGCTACTCACATTACAATGTGTTTACCTTCATCCGAACATTCAAGTAATGTGTGGCTTGATTATAAAAACAATCATAGCATGGTTTTGCAAGCAATAGTTGATCCTGACATGAAGTTTCGCGACATAGTCACCGGTTGGCCCGGTAAAATGGAGGACTCGTTGATATTTTCGAGCTCAAATTTCAACAAACTTTGCGATAAAGGAGAAAGACTATACGGAAAGAAATTGAAATTTTCTGAAGAATCAGAAATAAGGGAATATATAGTTGGTGATTCAGGTTATCCTCTACTACCTTACCTTATTGTTCCTTACAAAGAGAATGAACTCTTAGAGTCAGAACAAAAAGCTAAGTTTAATAGGCTACATATGGAAACAAGAATGGTGGCACAAAGAGCATTAACAAGGCTGAAGGAAATGTGGAGAATCATTCGTGGAAATATGTGGCGACCGGACAAACATCGGTTGCCGAGGATTATTCTTGTTTGTTGCTTACTTCACAACATTATTATTGATATGCAAGATGAAGTGAAGGATGAGTTACTATGTTTGTATCATCATAATCATGACTCAGGATATCATCAACTTGTTTGTGAAGATACTGATGAGAAGGGAGTGGCACTAAGAGAAAGCTTGTTGAGCTACTTGAATGGAAGGTTGCATCCATGATTTGTGGATTTGGATCCTCTGCGTGCGGCCGCTGAATGGTGCTACTCGATCCGCGCCTTCGATTTATATTAAAGATAGCAGTCAACACATTAATATAATTGATGGACGGTTCAGATCAGTACAAGACACAAAACTAGAGAAAAATGGCAGGAGAGGATTCATATCCATGCTTTGTTTTGTTCACTATTACTTGATATTGGTATAGCTTAAAAAAATTAAGTGGAATGAAATCATGAAAGATTTTAAGAAAACATATAATATAGATTTGAATATACCATTGGTCTCTGCAAATATACAATTTTTTTTTTTTTAATTTTGGTTTCTATAAGTAATTTTTGTTTGGATTTTATCCCTACAATATCATAAGCCATCATTTTTTGTCTCGGACGTTAACCTTTGTTTAAAAAAATGTTGAAATTGCAATTAGAGATCCAGCTAGCATATGTGATGTGTCATTTTTTTTTGTTGCTCTATGATGTGTCATTTTTAAATAATGTGGCACTTACAATCAATTGTGTGGATGTGTCATTTTTTTTTGTTGCTCTATCATGTGTCATTTTTAAATAAGCACGGACACTTCTCTGATTAAGCGTGTCCGTCCAACACCGACACGACACTTATGATTACACTAAATTATGTTATTTTTCCAAATTATTATTGGTGTCGCTGTGTCAGTGTTCGGTGTCTGTATCTGTGCTTCATAGCTTCCGAGTCATATCTCACATATTTATTTAATTAATAAAATAAAAATAATATCAACAAGAGAGGGACCAAATTCAAAATCTAATTTCAACCTTGATTGTTTGAATTGAACCCATAAATTTGCCCTCTTTCAAACTCCACTCCATCTCTCTTTCAATTTTAATCAAACATGTGATAACTAAATAAATAATATAGTACATTTTTAGCCACATCATAAGGGCACGGTACAAATTCACATTAATGTTGATTAATGTGATGATAACAATGTTGATTACTTTGGTGGAAATCTCCTTATTTTTCATACATCATTGTGTGGATGCCGTTAATTTTGTGATGATAACAAAGGTGCCTACATTCAAAGAAGCTTAGGACATTCTTGAAAAAGGTCATGTTGATGATGACAAGCTCAAGAAGATGCATTGAATCTCTATGAATTGGATTGTTGTCTTTTTCGATTGTCTCGAAATTGAAGAGTGTCATTTTTTAAGAATAAGATTAGAAATGAATCTCTATTAGATGTTGTATGTTTTGGTATTTTCATTAGCGTTCCTCTTATATATGACGCATTTGTTTTGTAGTCACTCTTTTACGAGTCTTCATTCAACTTTATTTGTGGTTAAAAAAAAGTTCATCTCCAAATTTGAGTTATTGCAAATTAAGTCAAATGAAAAGTTATTAATTATTCCAATTGAATCACCCAATTAACCAATGAAGAATTGTAGAGAATCAATCGCTAATCAAACAATGGCTAGTTATGTAAGAATCCAAAAATATTTTAGCTATTTAAGAACTTCAAATCTCCTTTATTTGAGCTTTATGAGCTTGTAGAGCTTTATGAGCAATCTCTACAAGCTCAAATTTCCAAAAAATGAGTTGTTCATTATTCCAAAAAAAAATGATTATAGAACAACAAATGATTATGGTCGATCATTCCAAATATGAATATGATCAACCTGAATCTAGTCTAGTGGTTTGTGGAAGAGAACTTATGGGTTTAGGTATTAGGAAAAGGAAACAAAAGTCCCAATTTTTTGTTCAAAATCATAACCCTATAGTTGGAGGCAACAATATTAGTGTTCTATGAACATTGTGGTAAGTCTACTAAAAAATTTATCATATATTAATTGATAAATGATAAGTTAAACATGTTTTTTGTTTTATAAATATATCAAATTTTTGGTTTTTAATCTAAACAAATATTTCTTCCAACTATGTTTTCATTTTTTTTTTTACCATTTTTAGTCCCTCGATTTTATCTATTGTGACTCAATTTTTTTAAGAAGTCGACGTGAAAAGTTTGACATGATTTTTTTATGATTGGACATTCTTGAGACTTTAAACAATATTAATTTAATAAATGAAATTTGTACCCAAAAAAATAAATTAATAAATGAAATCTTTAAATTATGTGTGCCCTAAAAATATGAAATTATTAAGTAATGATATTTAAAGGTATCAACAATGTCACATAAAAAATATCATAATACATACTTAAAAGTGATGATTAAAATTGGTATAAAAAAACATGATTATGAAAGGTGTCACATGGTTGGGCCGGGCCGTTGGCAAAGACTTCAGTTTTTGGAGTTTGTTTCTTTTAAAGTTTTAGATTCAAATTTTTTTAGTGTTACTTTTTATGTTGGATCAGTTTATATAGAGCAAAAAAACTTAGGTTTTAAATTTACACCCCTACAAATGAGCGATGTAATTGATTTTTCTCGGATTATAATAGTCGGTTCTTAGATCGAATATCAAATCTTAAGAAAATGTAATAAAGTTAAATAATATTTAATAAAATGATAATTCTAGGTTCATCGATCAAATTAAATAATAATAAAAAAAGGTAATGGTATAGATATTTGGAATTTTCAACTTAAAGAAAATATTTTCAAACTTATGGACTAATGGCTAAATACTGGTGTTAGCAACAATTTTTTTTTGTTTATTATTGTTTTATACTACTATATAGGTTATCTTTTAACATTGAGAAAGGGATTTTTTTTTATGGAAATAAGCTTAATTCATTTCATTCATGACAATAGTTTCAATATAAGGTGGACAAGACTCAAAAACTTGGGAACTAGCATATAAACGAGCAAACTGTTTGAGCTAATTCATGAGCTATTCGATTATTTTTTTAAGACACAAAGAAAGAAAAAAAATATTATTATATAATTAAAGTGACACTAATTATTGATTAGTTTTGGTCCAAGTGATTTAAATTAATTATTTGAATAATGAGTAAGAGATTTTTTTAATACGATATTTGATTAAGTTTTTAAAATTTTAACTTTTGATATACATTAAGTAAAAGTAAAAAAAATAAAAGTAATTGTAGTAAAAACATAAAAGTAACTTTTGGTATACATTAAATAAATAAAAAGTTGTCAAAAATAAAAAGTAAAAGTACAAAAATTATTATTTGATGACAAACAATTGTAAAAAACTTGAAGTAATTGGTCAAAGAAATTTGTTGCATTAAGTATTTTTTTATTTACTGAAAAGTTATGACTCAAATATATTAGATAAATTTTTATATGCAAAATTTAAAAGTGCAAAGACATCGTCATGACTTATTGACATTCCAACTATGTATATTTAACTTTTTATACTTTTATATAAAAATATGCTAAGTTTTAATGTAGTATTTTTTCTTCCAATTTTGCATTTCACAACTTTTTTTTACCTTTTTTTTTTGTTAAGAAAAATGAAACCGGTTTGTGTCACCATTTTATTCTTCCTAACCCATAAAAGAACTCTATGTTTAAAATAGTTGGATGAAATTTTACAGCTTTGATTATTTTTATCAATAAAAGTTAAAAGACGGGCACGTTAGTCTAAATTCATGTTGCTACATATAATTAATTTTTTTTTTATAAGTAAGTATTATTATAAGAGAGTACAAGGCGTATTTAATCTCTTACGGCAGTAATTCAATTGAATGTGGTCGACATATAAATTATACTATTTTTTTTTTTTATCCTTAAGGCTTTGTTTGCGAGTTTGGAGGGGAGGGGGGGACTTTGAAAAAAGGAAAAAACAAGTGGAAAGAATAAAAAAGTTTGGGAGGGAAGGAGTTTGGAGGGTTATTTTTTCTTCATAACACAAAACCCCCCTAATTTGGTGGAACTCAAAAATTGTATTGGATGGGGGTTTGGAGGCGGTTTGAAGGGTTTATATGAATTCTTCAAATTTAATTAATATTGTTATAATATTCTTAAATTCATAATATATTAATCATAATATTTATTTGTCATTCTCTATAAAAAATACTTCTCCCTCCCCCCCCCCCCCCCCCCTCCAAACTCACAAACAAAGCCTTTAGAGAAAATTATATGCCTCTCCTGAAAGGGATATTTGAATTAAAATTTGCTCCCTTAAAAATTAAATATGTTTACACTTTAATCCATGTTAACATGAAAATATTTTTATGATAACAAGTAATTTCAAGAAATTGCTTTCTTTCAAAAAAAAAAAAAAAACTGTAAGCCATCATTAATTTATGAAATCATTTTTTTTATAATTTCCAATGTCCATGATAATCAACTTTGAACATTTTATTTTTAATTTTAACATTTTAGAATATAAAATTTAATTTTAAATAGCATTTTTTTTATAAACTTTAGCAATTTATCAAAAAATAGCTTATCTTATATGTTTCATAGTTTATAATAGGTTTTAAAAATATATTGCCAAAAAATATTAATTATATTATGAATTAAAAAAATAGAGAGAAATAAAATATGCATTAGATTTTTCATTATATTAAAACGAACTAAAGTGTGTTCACCAAAGGATTGTAGCTTATAAAACAATTGATTGTTGTAAAAGTAAAATGTACGAAAGAGTAGAGAGTAACGTAATTCAATTATATTTTCAAATATGTTTTCTTTTTTAAAAAAAAAAATTGGAAATTTTTATTAATATATTTGTTTTTTCTACTATTTTCACATAAGATAGAAAAAAAATGTAAATTTTCACATAATAAAATACAAAAATATAATATGAACATTTATTGGGAAGAGAAGTGTAATTTACTCTAAATTTATTTATGATAAGTAACCAAACCACTAGTTTACTCATTCATTCATCAAAAAAAAAAATTGTGGAAAAAAGCTCGAAGTGAATTCAGAGGCACAAAAAAGCTCTAAGCTTACGCAAAAAAGAGGTATCATCATTCATCACTACTTCACTTGTTTATACTTTATACATTGTCCTAAACCAATCCATCACATGTATTAATGTTATTGTTCTTGTTGCTTGAATTTTCCATCAGTTACCTTATATCTTAACCTTGTTTTTTCTTCCTTTTTTCACTATAAAGTTTTCGACTTTCTTGCATGCTTTAAACAAATAACTATTCATTGTTATAACATCAAACATGTAACTTCTCATCATTTTCTCAAGTTTGTGTTTTTGACTAATAATAAGTTATGTGTTATTATTATTATTATTATTACTACTCTCTTTATATATTATGATTATGATTGTGATTGAAATAGTGATGAATTTTGTTTTTGTTTTTGTGTTTTGACCCTTTGAGTTATTATTATTTCTTGCAGACTTTGTTGCCCTTAATTCTCAAAATCTTGATTCAATTAACTTGTTGTGATGGGTCCTTTGAAAGTAATCATCAAAAGAAGAAAGACAGAGAAAAATCATGACATTAATAATAATGGTTCGGGTTCTGGTTCTGCTTCGGGGTCATCTGAGAAAGAGGGTGTTGTAGATTGGTGGGATGAATTGTCAAAAAAGATCAATGGTATATTTTCATCATCACTGTATATTTAATTTTTCTAATTGCTTAACTTTTTTTTATGTCTGATATTGCTTTTGCTTATGAATTATGATTTTCTATCATGAATGTTATACAAATTTGTAGTTTTGTTCATTTTCTCATTGAAATTCTATAATACAACATTGTATCACACAAATGTATTTTGATATGTAAGATAAGGATCCCTAATTTATTTGACTTTTAATTTAATTATCATTATGATCGCGCTATCTTACCAATCATGGAATGTTGTAATCGAATATATAATTGCATTATGATTAACCTTAAAAAGGTTTGTGTATCACATAGTACATTATTTTATTTTTATAGGCAAATGTTAGTGGTCAGAATTTGAGCCTTGAACCTCATTCTGAAACCGTCATGTTAGTAGTCAGAATTTGAACCTTGAACCTCAATTTGAAACCACGTCATTTGTCTATGACCATAGTACATTATTATTTTTTATAGGAAAATGTTAGTAGTCAGACTTTTGAACCTTGAACCTCATTCTAAAACCGCGTCAGGTGTCCACATAATACATTGTTGATGATGTATACTAAATTTCAATGGAGATCAATGCTTTGTTCTTGGTTATGATCTGTCTGTGTTTTCTGCTTTATGTCCAAATGTTTTCATACTAAATAACATTAATTTCATGTTTTCATACTAAACATATATATAACACACATCCGAGTGTATATATTCCCTTTTGCCGTATCCCCATCGCGGCACACCTCCATTTGCCGCTATCGCGCGCTATTGACTACGTAGATCCTCAATTGGAAGAATGTTGGCCCCTACCTTGATTAGGTGCTTCAGAACTTATTATTTTCTTTTGTTATAACTCGCTGCAAGATTTCATTAATACCAAAACACAGTTACTTTTGATGTTAAGTAGTTGATAATTTACGCGTTACTTAATTGCGGTTCTGTTTTCCAATCATTAGCATTTTTTTTAACATATTTTATAGGCTAGTTATTCTAAATAATCAAATTGATATAATACTTCAGTTTTTTGGCTCAAAGCATTGTAGTCTACACATTATGTTCGGCTCAAGTGGTTAATTTACGCCTAAGTATAATAACAGCCAGATTGTTCAAAACTGAGTTTGATAACAAATCATGGTTATATCAATACATTATTACTTAAGTTAATTATAATGAATCAATTCTTCTAGTTCTTGGTTCATTTTGTATGCTTATATCAATGAATTTCTTTTGAAAGTGTTTTGTCTATCTATTTCGGCTTGAGTTTTTTGTTCATTCTGCTGCTTGAGTTAGTCACAACCAGTAATCAACTTTCAAACCTTATGATTTATTCTAATTAGTGTTAATTTAATTTTAGATGAATTGATACATGATATTTCTATAGGTTATAGAAAACATATTGTACTAGTATATAGGTTATATAGGAAACATTAATATAAGTAAAAAAATTTGGAGAAAAGTCAAACAAAATTACAAGCTAATACCATTTTATGCAGGTTGATTATATTATGCTAATGTTTAAGTCGAACTCACATAACTCGCAAATTTTGGTGTTTTTGGGTTGTGTGATCATTAGTGATGTTAGTATGGCAGTGTTTGAGGATCATGTTATTGCAAATTTTGGTGTTTTTCGGTTGCTGCATGTTTTAGTCTTGATCTATGATAATAAATTTAGTTGTATGCTTGTTTTTTTTTTAATGCATTTTCATCAGATTCATGTATAAATCGTTGCCACGAATCCTTATAACTTGTATTGATTGGCAGGTCATCAGAACTCACCGCCAAAGATCTCCCGAAAGACATTTGAGTACATATGTTCACTTGTCAAGGATGACATTGCAAAAAAATCTGCGCATTTCTCCTTTTCAAACGGAAATCCAGTGGGTTTAATTGATCAAGTGGCTGTGGCATTAAGAAGGTTAGGATCCGGCGACTCATTTGTCATAATTGGCGATGCATTTGGGCTAAGCCACTCAACAGTGTCACTAATCACATGGCGATTCGTTGAATCCATGGAAGAGAGAGCCCTTCATCACCTTCAATGGCCTTCAACAAAAGAGGAAATGAATACAATCAAGTCAAAATTTGAGAAAATACAAGGCTTCCCAAATTGCTGCGGTGCCGTTGATGTTACTCACATCTTACTGAATATACCTGCAACCGAACCTTCGACTGACGTGTGGCTTGATCATGAAAATAATCATAGCATGGTTTTGCAAGCAATAGTTGATCCTGACATGAAATTTCGCGACATAGTCACCGGTTGGCCAGGTCAAATGAAGGACTCGTTGATATTTTCGAGCTCAAATTTCAACAAACTTTGCGATAAAGGAGAAAGACTAAATGGAAAGGTATTGAAATTCTCTAAAGGATCGGAAATAAGGGAATACATTATTGGTGATTCAGCTTATCCTTTATTACCTTACCTTATTGTTCCCTATGAAGAGAAAGAACTCTTAAAATCAGAGGCAAAAACTCATTTTAACAAGCTGCATTTGGAAACAAGGATGGTGGCACAAAGAGCATTGACAAGGCTTAAGGAAATGTGGGGAATTATTCGCGGAAATATGTGGCGACCGGACAAACATCGGTTGCCGAGGATTATTTTTGTTTGCTGCTTACTTCACAACATTGTTATTGACATGCAGGATGAAGTGAAGGATGAACTACTATGTTTGTATCATCATAATCATGACTTAGGATATCATCAACTTGTTTGTGAAGATGCTGATGAGAAGGGAGTGGCACTAAGAGAAAGCTTGTTGAGCTACTTGAATGGAAGGTTGCATCCATGATTTTTTTATATTTTTTTGGTATATTTTTACTATCATTGGTATAGCTCAAAAAGGTTATAATTGGAATGGAATCATTAGAAATTTTAAGAAATCATCTCTTTGATTTTTAAACTGTAAAATTCTTGGGATTATTGGATCATGCATGTGTACATTTTACCAAATTGTTATGGTTGGGGATAAGTTTGAGTGGTACATTTACACCAAAATGGATTTGTTGCTGGATTAAATTTGTCTTTATTATTACTATTTACTAGCTCCATCCTTTTTTTATAAGCACTTTTTATAAATAAAAAATTGACTGCTATACAAGAAAGGTAGTACTATATCTGATGTTTTCATTTTGCATATAAATACTCATAACATACTCTTCTTCTTTTTTCCAATTTAACATACTCTTTTGTATAAAGTAAAGGAGAAAATGTATTCCAAAAAAAAAGGAGAAAATAAAAAAAATAGAAAATGAAGAGGATTTCTACTCTTTTGATACTATATTTTGATGGGTCATGCTAACTAGTGTCCGGGATACTAGTTAAGGATACTAAAAAAAGCAAGTTTTGCATTGATAATAGTATTCTTTATACTTTGAAAAAGTGAAGTACACAAGTTTCAAGACACTTTTTACTATATGTAGTTCCTTAACTAGTGCCCAGGGGCACTAGTTAGCATTTTCCTATTTTTATTTTCCGAAGAAAAAATAAAAATGTGCCGCTAAAGGACATTTTGAACTACTTAGTATTACTTTTTTTTTTTGAACGCTCAAATTAGTAATTAATTATTAGGGTTAGTTTTTTTTACCGTACTACTTATTACTTGGTTAATTGCAATTTTACAAATCATAAATAATAAAGTGAATCGTTCGCTTTAGATGACTTTGCAAAAAATATTCATAATGAGTAGGATAAAAACTCGCACCACAGTTGGTTTAGTGGTGATTGGCGCTGAATTTGTTAGGGAGAATCACGGCTCGATCCCCTGCAACTGCGATCGGGAGGGGGCTAAAACCACTTAATGTCAGAACTGACCCCCGAACCAGATTAAACTGATGGTGAAAACCAAAAAAAAACTCACATCACAGATATGAGCACGGCCCGCCGCACGGGTACATATAATTACCACAAAATTAAATGGGTATAAGTGCCTTACATATGCCTTACATATTTTATACATATAATTTTTAAATATTAAACTAAACTAACCTTATTCTAATAGATTCATTTATACATAATGACTATATAAAATCTCTCCATAGTATCATCTAATTATATTTTATATTTGGCATGGTCTTAAAATAAAAAAGTTTAAAAATAATTCTTTAATTTCTCTCTATCATTTTCACTCATGTTGTAGTAAAAAATAAAAAGGTTAAATTGCATTTTTACCCTCTAACTTTTCCAAACTTTAGCATGCTTTAAAATATAAATTGACCTAATCCAAAAAAGAAACACTAAATTGCTAAAAAAAAAAATAACATAAAAAAGACTTAGACGAAATTTCTTTTTCTATAGTTAAAGTGCGGATAACGGATATGAGTTTGGGCATTTAATACCTAAAATAAAAGGTACGGGTACAGGTACGGCCATTAAAATTGTTATCCAGGCGGGTTGGATTTGGCCTATAGATATGAGTATTTTTTCGAACTGCGGATATGGAGACAGTTACTATAGTACCCTACCCCTATCATATCCATTGTCATGCCTGATAGAGAATCAAAACTACAATTAAGCCAATAGTTTATAGAAAGCAACTTATGACTTGTATGGAAATGATTTTTCTCTTTGATTATAGAAATAACTTTTACCCACACACATCCTGTGTTTTGGACATTTAGCATTACAGACAGCATGAAATATATTAATGTCATATTGACACCAAAGCACTGCATAGTTATTTAATTTATCTGTACAAAAGTTTTTCAACAAAGCTAAATGATCACTGATCTAGTCTTAAGGTTCTTGAAGGTGCAACCCAAAATTAAAATGCTATTCCTAGAACCAGTGTGACACAAAATAAATTATTGTAACCAGTGAAATAGAATGATCTCTGCATATATGCTACAATCTAAGCTTACATGGTAACAGCCCTTAGTCACCGAAGCTTCTGAAGGTGTCAAATTACACGAAAACAGATTTAACTTGGTTCAAGCTTAACTTAGCTATTAAGTCCAGTGTCAATTAGTAACTCCTTCATTGATGGATATTGAAAATGCTTTCGACCATTTCGCCTTTTCAGATGTTGGTACAATAGAATCATCTAGGAAAGGGTTCCAGAAGCCGCCAGGACCGGACAAAACCCACCTTACTTTTGTTGGTGGTCCGGTTAAGTTGTGGATTGAAGCTCTGTTGTCTTCCCTCGTTTTGATTTTCTTCTGAGAATTAGTTTTTTCGGAACGCTTCAAAAGAAATGCAACTAGTTATACTTAATGTAAGGTCGGTTATTGTAATGGAGTCTATAGTTTCAAAACTCACCAAAGATTGAATAGAAGGTTTTAGAATCATTTGATCTTCAGCAGCTGAAAAACTTTTTTTGACAGGATTTTTGTAACTTTTCACACTAGGAGCACTTCGCTTTCTAGAGCCACGTTTGAGAACTAACTGAAGAGGAAGCACAAATTAGATAGCGGCAATCCATGCAAATAAGAATTTAAAGACTGACAGTGTAAAACGATTTTACACAATCATCCAATCAGATCTTGCCGTATAGATATTTGTTGAGATATTTTATGAATTAATATAACAGTAAAAAAAATTACGCTGTCAAGTACATAGTATTTAAACTACATTATTAATTTGTCAAATTAAAAGTAATTTGTTTGCTTGACTTAGGCACCTTGGGTGTAGCTCTACGGGCATTTTCTTCGGATAAACCTCCCTCAAAATCACTTGCAGGACGACAAAATTTTCGCTTCCTAGACTTGATGAAAATCTGCAGAAAATATATCACAGATGAAGTCATTGAAAGAACTTCAAGTCACATGCGAACGGGGAGGGCCTGAAAGCTTTGGATCAAGAGTATTAAATGTTTACTTAAAATTGCCAAAAGAAATTATACAGAATTAAAAAATTAAAATTAAAAAATTGAAAAAATAAAAGAGGAAATTTTGTATGTAACAAGAATTAGAAACGAAAGCATTTTACAGCCATAAAAAAGTAAGACATTTTTTAAAAACTAGTGAGAGAATAGTTTATCCACTATTTCATGCCAAAATTTACCTAATTAAATCAAAGACAAGTAAATTAAAAATACAATATAATTTATTTTTTTATTAAAAGCTTTCCCATTTGTCTGCCTGTCCTATAAGACCTTATATTTAATCCATAACCCAAATTCAAAATAAATGTAAAAATGCAGAGATGTACAATTCAGATATTAAGATGTGAGAGCCTCCACTATCAAAGAGAGGAAAGAGTGGTTCATCCACGATAGGATAGAGTGAGCAAACCAGACTCTAATACTGCAGAAAATAGAGAACTCACTTCTAAAGCCTAGCCGATAAGAAAGCTTGCTTATAGTACAAATGGAAGTCCCAATAACAGACTCGCGGTTAAAAAATTTGTATTGCCTTTTATTATTTACTTTTGCAGTGAATCTTAACAATCTATGTTTGGCTTGTTGTCAAGAAACCGCTGAATAATTAAGAACTTATGTTTCCTACAATCTTATAAACCAAATTTATCCAATTTGTTTTTACAAAATTCGATATTTGTGTATCTAGACACATTTCGTTATCTTTTCAAACTTCATGATAGATTCCACTATGTTCCTCCAGCTACTGACTAAAGAGACATGCTAGAAACTGATGTAAACATGAAATTAGAACTCACATTATCGTTGTTTTCCGATATCATTCTCTTAGTAGGAATATAGTCTCTTGATTCATCATTTAGATATCTCTGAACTGATATCAAAGAACGGAACTTCTGTCCAGTGTGTGGCTCTATGTAATACTGAAAAGAAGAAAAATACGATTTATGAAAAATAAAATAAAACCGATGCAGGAGAGGAAGAATTTCCAAATGGTTTTAGAAACAAATGAGATGAGAACAATACAATGATGAACAAACAAGTAATACTAATCACAGATAAGTCAAGCTTAAATGTGCTAACCGTAGAAATGAAGCATATCAAGGGATTAAAACTTGCTTTCCCAGCTTTTGTGTGCTGATTATTACATGGTTTAATCAAGTGTAACTTTTCCTAGTTCATATTGAATTATCTTATTTATGTTGTTTTGTCAATTTTACAAGAGTTTAAAGGACACGCACCGTCAGTGTAAATTAATTTTACACTGACAACCAATAAAAATGGCTCAATGTGCCATGTCATATTAAGAAAGTGGGGTTAAGTGGAGTGATGTGGCGGAAAACATAGTTGTGATTGATTGACAGTGTAAAATTAGTGCATATTCCTTTTTCTCATTTTACAAATGAACCATTAACCCTTGAATAGAAATGCCTAAATTCATCATGTGTGAGAGATCAATATTAATAATGTTGAGAATGAAAACAGTTATAGGACGCCGTTTTAAACGCGTATTAGAAATATCTCATCCAAAATTTGATTTTCTTCTTGACATATTCATACTCTCACATATTTGTTCATATTTCCAAACATTTATGTATTCGAATTAAAGGGTACGCACAGTCAGTGTAAATCAGTCATACATTGACATTCCTTACCAAAAAAATAAGTCATACATTGACATCCAATGAAAATTCATTACTTTGCCATATCACCCCAATTTTGTAAGGTTATTTTGTAACTGATTGTGTGACATGGAAAAATGGTGACCTCCCATTGGATGATAGTGTAAAACTATTTTACACTTATGTTATTATGTATAATAATTTGAGTTTAACGGAGGTGTAAAATAGTTATTTTACGGATCAAAATTTGCTACCTTTAAGGCGGGAAAATCGATTTTGTGTCTCTCTCTCATCTCATCTATTGTTTCGCTTTCATTTCATCTTTCTCTCTTACTCCCTCCGATTCTAAGTATAAGCAAAAAGTCACTTTCAAGATTCATTGAATAATGGATAAATCCAGTCTATATTATAGACCAGATTCATTCATTATTCAATGAATATGATAGTTACTTTTTGCTTATATATTTAGAACCGGAGGGAGTATAAAATAAAATACAATAAAGTTACCGGGACATTCCTGCACTCAAATTCACTGAATGTGGACCAATCACAATTCGTCTCGTATTGCCATATAAGCCCATTTTAAATATCAAATTGGTCGATGGTGTAAAACAAGTTTATATTGACCGTGCATATCCATTTTTACAAGAGAAAAATGAATATGCTCCTACATTGTAAAACAAGTTTATAGTGTCAAGTTTCAACCAATAAAAACTGTGTATTCCGCCAATTAAACACTATTTACAAACCCTAAGTGTTGAATTGAAAAGTAATTAATAGAAAGGGTCTCAATTACCCTAACAAACAGAAACTATATAAATGTGCATAGGGTGCATGATATGGTATGATAGTATGAAGTGAAAATTAAGATGCATGAATGAATGAATGAATGAATAATTAAATTAGTAAAATGGAAGAGAAAAGAAGAATAATTACTTACCCTGTCAACGCGGTTGGGGTCAGAAGAACGGCGACGAAATCGTTGCTCAACCAACCAACCATCGGGAAGCGTGATCGGAGAGGAGACTACAATTTGCAATTCATTATTATCCTTTGAATTCGTGCGATTGAGAGGTTCATTTTCTGTTTTCGGCGCCATGTTTTTGCTCTTACTTGACACTCACTCACACTCACGTCACGTCACACCAAATCAAAGCAAAACTGTGTATTATTATTTCTTTTTTTTTCGCTTATCTAAAGTTTCTTATTATACAATGAGATGAGTTAAGTGTTTATTTATTTTTTATTGTTTTATCAAAAAAAAAAATGTGTTTCCTTTTTTTTTTTCTTTTTTTGACTAATTTATTTTTGAATGTATTTTTTTTTTTTGGACTAATGAGTTAAGTGTTTATTGTTTAATCATTTATAATAAGTTTAAGAAAAATGGAATTAGTATTACAGGAACTAGTTAAGATACTAACTACAATATTTAAAAAATAGACAAAGTGTAATTTTTTATATAAAAATTATTTTTTTTATCCTTAGTTAGGGTCATTAAAGGGAAGTCACAAAGAACTCGAGTTTCTGGTTTGTCTAAACCCCTCTCATTTCATAGGAATTAGTGAGATGTGTCACCCTTAGAACGAGTGTTATATGGTTGTCCAACACTCCGAGCCAATTGTTTTATCTTCTTCTTTTGACTTTTAGAAATAACATGGGTGAAATACTTCTCTCCTTTCTCCATCGCGGCCCAAACTTGTTTAATCACTTGAAGGTCTGCTTAGACCACCTCATCAAATTCATCATTCGACAATATCATAATATTTTGCATTGTACCGGGTATAACACAAGCGGAGGCATCAAAGTTGTTAGGCACCGAGACTGCAGTATCTACCGGGGTGAAAGGTTTTCCAGCTTCTACCGCATCATCTTGCTTCACAAATGCTAGCTGCGTATCTGGATCATTGGAGGAGTTATCATTTGTTTCCTTCTCTTCTTGGTCCAAATCTTCATTAATAGGAGTAACACCAGCCACATCATCAGTGGTCACTTGTTGCAGCACCGGATCATTGATTTGAATATTTTCAAGAACAATGTCATCCTGAACATTATTTAGCGCCATACTAAAGGAGGTTGAATGTTGGACAACAACTCCATCATTAGCATTCATAATTGCACCATTATCATTACTTGGAATTTTGTTCTGCTTCCTGCTCCTCATTTTGCTTATTTCCCTCATGTGTTCCTCTCAAATTTGATTATTGATTTGTTACCACTTCAACAGTGCTAGGGAAGGCATTGTCCTTCTTTTTTGGTACGTACTGCATGTTCGCAACTTCCTTCTTAATTGTGATAATCTTTTTGGGACGATTAACAACCTTCGCTTCAGACGTTTTCAGCTAGTTTAGTTACAATCTTGAACACTATGCCCTATAATTCCACAATGCATACAAAAAGTAGGCAAACGTTCATATATCACCGCAAGTTTGAAAGAGTATCCCTCACGTTCTACCACAATCTCATCAAAAACGCGACGGGACAAATCCATATCGACCAAAATACATGCATAATGCTTGTTCAAAAAAAATACATGCATAATGGCCGAAAGGACCAAAATTTTGATGAATATATTCATCATCTTCATCAATTCTTTCAATATCTTCATGTTCTTTAAAGAACCAAAGTGTTACAAATAAAAGATAAAGGACCAGAGTGTTACAAAAAGATAAAATAAATGACCAAAATGTTACAAATGAAAGATAAAGACCAAAATATTACAAAAAAATAAAATAAAGAATCAAATGTATAATTTTGCCCAAAATATCTGCATATATAGCCCATTGATTTCAAGAGGCCCGTGTGAAACTTTGATGTTGCTCGAATTTTTAAAGTTTTTAACAAACAGTAGGAAATTACACAATAGTACAACAATATAAAAAAAAATCGAGAGGTATAGAAATTTGTCAACCCTGCATCTTAAATTTCGAGTGAGAAAAAATATAAACAAAAAAAGTGGTGTATTTTTTTAAATTTTGAATATAAACAAAAAAAGGGTGACCTTAAAGCACTTGTTAAAGAATTGAATATAAAAATTTTGATTTGAAAAGTGGTGTATTTTTTTAACTTTTTTGAAGTTTAAGAATTGTCACTTTTGCAACATCAATTTTCTCCAAATTTCCAATAGTATGTCTGCCATAAATCCTAGTCAAACCATCAGTACCACATACCACACATTGATATGGAACAAAACATTACTATGACCTGTAAATATGATGAGGACCAATTTTATACCAGTTTGCTATCTAGTAAAGGACTAGTTTGCTTTCTTGGGCATTTGACACTTTGTGCTTATTAGGATAGACATCTCATATGGTCCTAACATATATGCTACGACAAACAAGTGTCCCAAATGATTTACAAACAACCTTTTAGACCTGTCTATTTAGAGAACACTTATATGTTACTAGTAGTATTTGGGAGAACTCAGGAAAATATTCTACAAGTTAATTATTTGAAGCTATCTAAAATAGTTTATATAAACAACTTAAAACTTATATCAAGTTACTTCAACTACATTTATATTTTGAGTATAGACACAGTGTATCCAAATACATAGTCCTATACTCCTATTGACACCAAAACCATGATAGTTATTTATATCTGTACAAAAGTTTTTTCGATGAAGCTATATAAGCTTGAACATGATGTTGAAACTTCAATTGTTCACTATTCTGCCTATCTCTCCTTATGAGGTTCTTGAAGGTGCATCCCTAAAACAAAACATTATTCCTAGAATTATATCTTCATATATGTATCGATTAACGATTAGTAACCTAGATGATCACATCTACAGTCTAAGCTACATGTTAACATCGCATAGTTGCCAATATGTCCTGTCATCTCCAATGTGAATCCTGCAAAGTTGTATGGAATCATGTAACGGGTTATATCAGTGCTTCTAAAGGTGTCAAATTACATGAAAACAGATTTAACTTGGTTCAAGATCACCTTAGCTTTTAGTTAGTAACTCCTTCATTGATCGATATTGAAAATGCTTCGGACCATTCCGCCTTTTCAGATGCTGATACAATAGAATCATCTAGGAAAGGGTTCCAGAAGCCGCCAGGACCAGACAAAACCCAGCTTACTTTTGTTGGCGGTCTTGTTAAGTTATGGATGGAACTTCTGTCGTCTTCCCCCATTTTGATTTTCTTCTGAGGATCAAAATTTTCAGAATTCTTCAAAAGAAATTCAATTAGTTACACCGAACATAAGATCTGTGTTTGTAAAGTCTATTATAGTTTTGAAACTCACCGTTGATTGAATAGAAGGTTTTAGAGTCGCTTGATCTTCTTCAACTGAAAAGCTTTTTTCGACAGGGTTTTCGTAACTATTCATACTAGGAGCACTTCGCTTTCCAGAGCCATATTTGGAAACTAACTGAAAAGGCAGTGTAAATTAGATAGTAGCAATCCATGCAAATAAGAGTATAAAGACTACGCTATGCACATAAAATGTAAAACATTTTTACACAATCATCCAATCAGATCCTGCAAGGTAGATATTTGTTGAGATATTATATCAATTAATATAACAAAGTGACATTATTATGAAATCTGATTGGATGACCGAGTAAAAAATAAAGTTTACATTGTCAAGTACATATACATAGTCTTCAAACTTCAAAATTAGTTGTTAGATTAAAAGTAAATTTTGCTTTTTTGGTTTACGCACCTTGGGTGTTTCTCTACATGCATTTTCTCCTGTTAAACGTCCCTCAAAAGTTTTCACAGAAAGAACCTTACGTGCCTCAAAATCTCTAGGAGAAAGACACTTTTGCGCAGTCCTAGACTTGATGAAAGTCTGCAGTAAATATATATAGCACAAATCAAGTCATTGAAAGAACTTCAAGTCACATGCGAACGGGGGTGTGTGAGAGCTTTGGATCAAGAGAAGTAAACTTCAAGTCTCATCCTTATAGCGTAAATAGGAGTCCCGTTTTTCATTTCAAGCTTAACTATGAGTCCGAGTAAATAAATCACAGACAGCAATATTCTATATTCTTCTATTATTTATTTTTTCAGTGACTCTTTCATTATTTCATATCTAGAATTATTGTAATTTCCATTTCCACCATATACATTAAAGCATAAACAGCACCATACCCTGATGATGCAGCAAAACAATCTATATTTGGCTTCCTGAAATCTTATAAACCAAATTTAACCACTATGTTTCCTCCTGCTACCGACTAAAGAGACATGCTAGAAACTGATGCAAACATGAAATTGAACTCACAATGTTTTCATTTTCTGATATCATTCTCTCGGTAGGAAGATCATATCTTGTTTCTTCGTTTAGATATCTCTGAACAGATACCAAAGAACGGAACTTCTGTCCAGTGCATGGATCTATGTAATACTGAAAGAAGAAAAGAAATTCATAAAAAATCGAATACATGCAAGAGGGGAAGAATCATTAAAAACGTATGACTTTACTCGTAACTAGTAACTACTTGCAAAATATATACTATTGATTGTGATTTGTCGACAGTGTAATACTTTTTACACGTAACCAAATTAAACCCAGCACTCCTTACACAATTGTCACATCGTATTATGTAGCCAACAAACACAAATTATATGTGCAATAGGGTGTATAATATGATATGGTATTAAATATGAATTATGAATGATGATATAGTGCATAGATGCGCGCATGAATAGTTAAATTAATTGGAAGAGAAAAGAAGGTTACCTTGTCAACATAGTCGGGGTTAGACAGACGGGGTCGATGCTCAACCAACCAATCATCAGGAAGCAGCGGTGACCGCAGCACAATCTGCAATTCTTTATCCCTTGAATTCTTTACTATCCCTTCATATTAATTTAATTAAGGACATGAAATTAGAACTCACAGTGTCTTTATTTTCTGATATCATTCTCTTGATAGGAATTCTTGTTTCTCCATTTAGATGTCTCTGAACAGATACCAAGGAACGAAACCTATGTCCAGTGTGTGGCTCTATGTAATACTGAAGATGAAGAAGAAAAATATTTATTTTAAAAAAATAAAAAAAAATCAATGAAATCCATGCAAAAGGGGAAGAATAACTAAATGGTGTAAGAAATAACCAGTTGAATTTCAACAAATGAGATGACAACAAAACATGAAGTACCAAAGAAAATAATAACAGAGAAATTCAAGTGTAAATTATTTTCCTAACTTTTGTGCATAAATTATTACATGTGGTTGAATCAAGTGTAACTTTTCGTACCGAAGAGAATTATTTTAGCAGTAATGCTGTTTAGTTTAGCTATTTAGGATTCTAGTTTATAGAAACTTCTCAAATTAGATAAGTATATGATTTCTAACACATGAAAAATCCCTTACAAGCTTGTGAATTCTTTTAAGTTTTAACCTTACTCATAAACCCTTTTAGTCTCACTATTTTATCCCATGTGCGACTTCTATTTTCAACAATTATAATATTTATATTTAGAAACCTTATGCGTTGAATTAAAATTTAATTAAAAGAAGGATTTAATTCATAATAATACACTCCACCCTTTGGTGTTGAATTTATTGAATAACTGATGTATGTTATCTATATTAAAGACCAGATACATCAGTTATTCAATGAACCTAACAATTAGTTGGTTTGCTTATAATAGTGACCGAATGATAGTGTAAAGATTGTTTACACAAACAACCAATCACAACTGCGAGGTCATTAAAAATGTCTGACTTTACTCTAAATACACACTATTGATCGTGACTTGTCGATAGTGTAATACCTTCCAGATACATTAATTATGCAATGAAACTAGAAATTTTGCTCATAAAATGTGACGGAGTGATTACTTTTTACATGAAAGTTGTTAGAAATAAGATAAAATCATTGATATAGTTAATCCTAACAGCTTAAGCTTTTGGGGGAATCGGTTATTTGACATGGTATCAGAGGCTCTATGACTAAGTGGTCCCTCATTTTCTAATTAAAAAGTGGAATTTAAGCATATGGTATGTGGGTCCATGCATTATCACGCTTCAAGTCCAAATGGCTAATCCTGTGTATCCAAATTAAAATTCCCAAAGACAATGAAACCCAGGCAAATGCAATCCGTACAGAATTATGACATTATGTAGCAAACAAAAACAAATAAAATTTGCAATAGGGTGTGGTATTAATTATGATGCATGCATGAATTGAAAGAGAAAAGAAGATTAGTTACCCTGTCAATGTGGTTGGGGTTAGAGAGACGAGGTCGGTGCTCAACTAACCAATCATCGGGAAGCTTGAATGGTGACCGGATCAGCATCTGTAATTCTTGTTTATCGTCCCTTGAAATTGAATTCAATGGAATGCAATTTAGAGGTTCATTTTCAACATTCATGTCTGTATTTGGCGCTGTCGTTATTAAGGCCATGTTGATATTGGCTGGTGTTACCGTGTGTGTTAGTGTTACTATTTGGGACTCTCACTCACTCACTCGGTCACCGTCACCGTCACTGTGTTTATTTATACGATGAGTTTGTTTAACCATTTTTCGTGTGCTCACAAAAACAAAATAACAGAGGATCATTTTTCATGTATGGATGGACCACCGGATTCAATAGGCCCATGATAAGAGTTTGAACTATCACTCTCTTTCCAATTTAGTCTTTGAAAATTGCTATTTAGGCTCCCTATGTTGATTTCGAGCTTGAGTTCCCTACATTTATTATCCCTCCATTTGGAGAGAGATAGACACATTAATAATTAGTGGAACCCATTAAAAGTGGGTCCCACTAATTTGTGGACCCCACTAATTTTTTCTTGTGTCTATCTCTCTTCAAATTGAGAATAAATGGATAGATAATAAATGGAGGGAACCTGAACTCGTTGATTTCAGGCCCCCAAAAATCCCAAAATACCCTCACTTTTGCATCCAGGATACTTTGGTTTCTAGGAAACGAAATTGCAAAAAACCAAAATTTCGTCTTCTAGGTGACAAAACACAATTTCATCTTATAGGTGACGAAATTGTGTATTTTGTGTCCAGATGTGCACGACAAGGCATGCCTACTACGTTTAACCAAAATTTCGTCTTCTAGGTGACAAAACATACAATTTCATCTTCTAGGTGACAAAATTTCAAAAAATTAGCGTTTCGGTAACTACGAGAAGAAATTGCGTGTTTTGTGTCCAGATGTGCGTGACAATGCAAGCCTACTATGTTTTAACATAATTTCATCTTCTAGGTGACGAAATTTGTTTCCTTCGTTTCCTAGGATACGAATGCTTATAAGGGCATTTTGGTCACGACGGGGGGCTTGCGAGTAATACTAGGGGGCCTAAATAGCAAACTTCTTTAGTCTTTAAACTATAAAAATATATTAAATAATCCCCAGACTATTAATAATCTATCAATTTAATCACTCAACTATCATTGTTTTTAAAAGAATTGAGGGACTAAATTGATGTATTAATAATAATTTAGGGACTATTTAGTATATTTTGATAGTTCAGTGACTAAATTGGAGAGAGAATGATAGGTTATGGACTAAATTGATGATTTATTCATCAGACTTTAGGGTGTTTTGATTTGGATTATGTGTTGTTGCGGTCAGTGAATTAGGACAGTCTAATTAAGATTAGATGGTTCATATTTTAAGAACAATTTTAATTATAAAATTTGATTTAAAAATCTAGACTGTTTGATTTTGATCAAACGGCTTATATGTGACTGCACTGCAGTCAATTTTTTTTATTGCACTGAACTTCAATCCTTTCTGTACTTTTCTCTCTCAAACTAAACACACCGTCATATAAAATTAAATTTTAAGAGTAAAAGAAAATATAATATTAAACAAAGGGTAATCTAGTTAGATAAAATGTGGTTGGATTCTCTACTTTGCTTGCTATAGCAAGGTGTGGGTTTAAAGAAAGATAAAGTGCGGTTCAATTAGTTAGATAAAGTGTGGTTCAATTGGGTAATCTAGTTAGATAAAGTGTGGTTCAATTAGTTATATATTTTGCATGTGATGTGATCTTTTTTATAATCTGTGGAAATTGATATAGTTTTTTTATTAATGTTTATTTTGATCTATTTAATTTGGTAGTAGTTATTTATTTAAAAAGGATATGTGTAAGCGTTTGTCGGCTTCTTTGTAAAGAAAAGAATAACAGATTTTCTCTAAATAAGTTTTATCAGTGAACTTATTCTTAATAAAGTTAAAATTTTCATTTGGTGGTGATTAAAGACAAAGAGAAAAGATCTGTGTCGAGCAATCGTGCCCACTTACCCTTCGATTGCTCTTTAAACTCACTTATATCAGTTATATGCTCCTAGATCCCAATATAAAGGACAAGTTTGAGCAACATGTGAGCATATAAGGGATCGATAGAGCAATTTTCAGAATTATTTAGACTTCATTGAGCATAATAATGTGAACATGTGAAAGGAATTTCATTTGAGCGTAGTAGATCCTTTCACTATGTTACTTGACTCTCTACGACACACGCTTTGCTTTGGCAATTATCCTAAGCAACAACATCACAAGTCTTGTAAAATCCTCCAAATATTCCTAGCTATCTAGGCCCACACACCACTGTTCACATTACACATTCCTTCTCTACTTCTCTCACATTTTTTTTAGTTATTTACTACTATTGGTGACTAATATATTTCCTAACTTATAAACAAAAATTGTGTCAAAAAAAAAACTTATAAAAGAAAATATCAATTTTAATTTTAAGTGGTTAATGAGTTTCCCTAAAACGAATCATTAGGGCGAATCGTTCGGACGAACTGGAATTTGATTCCTAGTAGAAATAATTCATAATAATATTTTATTTATCTCACGGTCAAATTCTAAACTATCAGCCTCTATCCTCTTATGAACGAAGAGTGAATAAAAAAAGGGTAAATAGGCTTTTACCCCTGCAAAGTAGACGAATTTTGTTTATATCATATAGATCATTTACGTAAAGTTTCAGAAAAATCCAAAATCATTTGATATGTTATTGAGGTACATAAAAGTTAACGGTTTGCGTCATTTTTTAAATGTCGTTGATCTTTATATGTCTCAATAGCACATCAAATGATTTTGGATTTTTCTGAAACTTTATATAAATGATCTATATGATATAAACTTTCAATCCAACAGTGGAATTTATAAAACTTATATCGGTTAAGACATTATTGAGAGGTGTAAGATTTGGTGTCAAACTATTTGGTGTCAACGGATCCTGACTCATAATAATAATAATAATAATAATAATAATAATAATAATAATAATAATAATAATAATAATAATAATAATAATAATAATAATAATACACTACAATACAATATTTCCTTAATTGCTAAGGAAAAACATAAGATTATTTCTTCCACTCTATCCGCGTAACTCCTAAGAGTCGTACTCATAAGTCTAAGTCATACGCACCTTCCTCACATATGCTCAGAACCTATCTATATTATTACTATATATCAGTGTTTGTGTGATGCTTTCAAATTCTCATAATTAATTTGTACATTATATATACTAAGAAAATTTCATCTAAAATCTAAACAATCTTGTTTGTGTACTTTTTACCTTATAATTTGTACATTATATCAAAGAAATTAAGCCTACTATACAAACATATATAGCCATATATGAAGAGAGGTAGAGAAGAAAAGGGTGAGTTAAATTGTTTGATGCTACTATCCAAAGTTGGTGAAAGTGAAGAAACAAAATCATTCAAAAAATGTGGTTTTAAGTGCAAAACATGCAACAAGGAATTTTCTTCTTTTCAAGCTTTAGGTGGCCATAGAGCAAGTCACAAGAGACCAAAGCTAATCCACAAGTTATTACCAACCATGAAATCAAAGATGCATTCATGCCCTATTTGTGGACTTGAGTTTTCTATAGGACAAGCTCTTGGTGGCCACATGAGAAAACATAATGCTTTTTCTATTATGAAAAATTCAAAAGATTGTTGTGTAAAGTTGAATTCTTGTTTCGACTTGAATTTGACGCCGTTAGAGAATGGTATTGCTTGGACTTGAGTTTGAAGTTAATTTTTACGGTTGTAGTTACGCTGCAAACTTTAATATTACGACAAAAGTACAGGAATTGTAAATTAGATTTTAGAACTATGATCTTAAGCTCAAACTCATAACACTTGTTATGAATATTGTTTCATTTGATTGTGTAATCTTTTACCTCTTATGATACTTCCATAAGTTCCATTCCAAATAATTTCATTTATTTATTTTTTAGAATTAAATAATTCTTGGCCTATTGTCATGGCAATTAACCTTGTCATTTAAATTTGGATTAATTTACTTCTAGAAAGAAATCATAAAAGAATAACAGTTGCGATCGGGAGGGGGCAGAAACCACTTGATGGCAGAACTGACCCCCGAATCAAATTAAATTAGTGGTGAAAGCCAAAAAGAAAAATAAGATGCCATCTTCAATGATCATACATGTATTTTCCTCCTTCTTGATCTTGCACAGATATTCTGCTTCCTTAACCACAGCATGCCGACTTTTGTTCATCGTGTGGTGCAGTTGGCTCATCTTGATTGTTGATTATAATTCTTGTAGGCTGCAATGTGAAAACGGACATTCAACTTCATGAACAAATACCTACTACCTCCGTTTCTAAATATAAGAAAAAGTTTGTTGAACAAAAGTTTATGTATTTGGTCCAAATTTTGAATCTGATACATCAGTTTTTTAAGGCTCGACTTTTTCTTATATTTAGGATCAAAATGGATTTAATTAAAATAATCAACTTATCCATGAAGTCAAGGAAGAGAAAGTTTAAATACCATTCTCTTAAAGTTAGTATTGTCTGGAAGCCTTTGTTTTATATCCCTTGCAATTGTGAAGAAAGCTTCTTCGACATTTCGATTAGTCTTTGCACTCTACAACAAAAAATCTTCAGCTTATAATAATAGCAAAAAACTTAAGAAAGATTCCACATTTTTAAGTATAAATCACTTACTGTTTCAAAGAATTTGATTCCATACTCATTGGCTAGTGCTTGACCCTTGGTGAAAGGCACCACCTAGAGAGAAATACAAAATTTTATTAACATTTTCACAAAATTATCTATCAAATTTGACATAAAATCAGAATGAGATGATTTGGAATTTGTTATAACAAGAATTCAAGTAATTTTCTTATTGTTTGCATACTCTTTTGCTTTCATCCTTGTCAGCTTTGTTCCCGACCAGTATTTTGTTTACAATATTGTCCGAAGAATTTTGCTCAATGCTACGAATCCAATTCTTAATATCTGAAATTGACTTAAATTAGTGAATATTCCATGTGACAAATCCTTCATTGTTAAACCAAAGCATTTGATAGAAACTTTTACTGTTAAATGAAGACTCGTCGGTAACATCATAGACTAGCAATATGCCACTAGCACCGCGATAGTAAGCTGGATTCGAAAAGGAAATCAAGTCAAGGTTTGAGTCAAAATGATCTACATTTGATATTTTGCTTATATTTAAGACCGAATAGATTACTTGACAAACAAGAAATCTTACCGGTTGTAATTGTTCGGAACTTCTCCTGACCTGCAGTATCCCAAATTTGTAGCTTGATTTGTTTTCCATCCAGCTCTATGGTTCTAACTTTAAAATCAATGCTGCACCATGAAGAAGATCTTGTGATTTAAGGAAAATTCTAACAAACTATATTTCTAAATCATCGAAAACTCACCCTATGGTTGAAATAAAACTAGTTGTGAAAGAACCACCGGAGAATCGTAGAAGAAGGGAACTCTTTCCAACACCTGCAATCAATATTAACATACAATGATCATGGCAAATGAGGTTGCATCTTCTGCAACAATTTGATTGTAAACTAGAAAAAGCGGTAGTGTTCTGCATCTTCTGCAAATGTGGCCCAACACCGCCGCTTTTTCTAATTTACAATTAAATTGTTATTAGTAAATAATAACAATTTGGTAAATTCGGTTCACAAAGAATCAATTCGGCTACAAAAAGTTTAAGGCTTTTTTTGTAAAGGAAATTTCTATTCGATTTGAAACCACATAACTAGTGCGCCAAAACCTCTACTTATCGCAAGGGAAAATCTCACAACACCTTCACGAGCTCCGGTTTACTCAGTATATTTCATAAACTACACTTATTACCTCTTATGTTTTCCGGCCAACGATAAATTTAATAGGGTAAATCGATTTCATGATCAGTTCGTGAAAAAAAATCTCTAAAGATAAATAGCATTGCTCTAAAAAAAAAAATATATTGTTTTTAGAAACATGATCCGATAGTCATGAATTGTTCGACTGTATGACTGCACTAAATCCAAATTCATAAACTCTCATGTACATACTACACATAAATCAGAAACCACGGTATGAACTGAGTAACGTACCACTATCGCCGATCAAAAGAATCTTCATGAGGTAATCATAATCCTCAGTTGCCGATTTCCGATGATAAGCCATTAATTAACTTTCAATCAATAATATTAGAACAAATAATTATATTGATTCCTATTGGCATAAAAAAGAAACATTATACTTGACAAAAAAATATATATATATTTAAATGCAAAAACATAGTACAAAGTTTCTCCAAAGAAACAAAAACACAGTACAAATTATGAACATACTACATATATGTTGTAAGCATTGTAAACAGTAGAAAAAAGAGTAGGAAAACGCATACCTTGTTCTTGTCTTGTCTTACAATAGTCTTTGTCATTCTTCTAGACTTGTATTTAGATTTTATTGTATTTATATTAATAAATACAATATATGATATTTTAGGATATAATCGCACATCATTGCTATTTATAATCGGTAAATCAGAAAGATTTTCTGTTTCTAAAACTTGCCATAATGAGATAATTTTTATATTTTATATTATATTTAAAAATATACAAATATAAAAAAAAAAAATACAATGTGTATAAAAAAAAAATACAAACAATGAATAAGGATCCTATATTCCTTAAATAAGATTTAACCCCTAATTTCTGCATCAACATGGCAGTGGAAAAATATTTGTCCGATAATAAAAGTATTGGTAACCACACGGACATTTGATACGATGAGATATGAGTTCAAACATGTGGATTTGGATCCTCTCCAATTTTTCCCAGTATTTTCTTTAAAACATTTTTATTTATGTGATAATATAAATCTTGTGGTATTTTTCTATTGACAGATTATTAATATTTTAAAATACAATACAGAAAAATTCTTATAGTTTATTAACTTTAATACAATTTTAGTCCATCTGTTTTGCATTAATCAAAACATTTGTTCCTCAATTTTCAAAATAACTTACTTTTTTTTCATCTATGTAGGGATCAAATTATTGATAATATTTATTATTAGAAAAAAAAAATCCATGGAATTCTCCAATATAATAGAATTATATATATTGACCTCCATCCTAATTTTGATAAACAACTTGGTCATTACTTTCAGCTAAAGAAAAGACACTTGGTCATTATTTTCACTAATATGAAATGTTGTTCAGAGTAGAAAATATGCACTGAAAAAGAAAAATGTAAATCATTGGTAAAATTTTAAAATAAAATAATAACTATTGTACTTTATAAAAACAAGAATAAGGTCAGTACAGTATAATTTAAATAAATTCTAAAGAATATCAGTCTGATTAACTGATTATGTCCCAATGAAACAACTTAGGGGAAATGACACAATCACATTGTCATTTAAATTTGGTTTAATTTACTTCTAGAATAGAAATAAATCATGAAAGAATGACAAGGTTAATACACAAAACATAGTTCATCATCAATATCACCATACAAGTATATATTTTCCTCCTTGATCTTGAATAGCAATTCTGCTTCCTCAACCACAGCATGCCGACTTATGTGCGCCATGTTTTGCAGTTGCCTTATCTCGTTTGTTGATTCGAAATCTTGTCGGCTGCAATGTAAAAACAGACATTCAACTTTTAACACAATCAACTAGTCCATGAATTCAAGGAAGAGAAAGTTTAAATACCGTTTTCGTAGAATCAATGTCTGGAAGCCTTTGTTTTATATCCCTTGCAATTGAGAAGAAAGCTTCGTTGACATTTCGATTAGTCTTTGCACTCTGCAACAGAAAATATTCAGTTTGCAATAATAGGAAAAAACTTAAGGAAGTTTACATATTTTTTAAGTATACATCACTTACTGTTTCAAAGAATTTGATTCCATACTCATTTGCTAGTGCTTTGCCCTTGGAGAAAGGAACCACCTAGAGAGAAATACAAAATTTTATAAATGTTTTTCTAACATCATGGAACATGTATGTATGTTAGAGATTAAGGATTGGAAAACAAACATTGTGTTAGAAGAGAAAAGAAAATAGCTTCAGCTAATGTTTTTTCATTTGAAGACTCAGTATCTGATTCAAGGATCGACTAATTTGAGGAATATCAATCCTATCGTCTACTAGCAATAGGCCCAATTGAAGCCAGAGTTTTACTCTTAATGGACTAACCAAACACAGAAAGTGGCACTGGAAGGATTCGAACCTAAGACATTGAGAGGAGCACACTACAGGTTTCAAGTCTTCACTATCAAACCACCCGCGTGGGTTTACGCAAATTTGGTTAGTTTTGTATACATATATGATGTGATGAGAAATGATGTTTGTAGTTGGACATCAAAATATTGATGTCAAATATAGTGTCCTTCGTTTTCTGTTTGTATTTTTGAAATATGTGTGAAGTATAAAGATAAAACTAGGAGAGATAAAGATAAACATACACAGTGTGGTGTCAGTATTTTCATGTTCAAATAACATCGTTGTATATGATCGTACATTGTCGTAGTATGAATTACTATTCATGTTTATCCATGTAATGTGAATATGAAACATAAAGTTTTATAACACTCATGATCATGACAAGAAAGGTTCTCAATGTTTGCATACCCTTTTGCTTTCATCCATGTCAGATTTGTTCCCAACCAGTATTTTGTTTATAATATTGTCTTTAGAATGTTGCTCAATGCTACTAATCCAACTCCTGATATCTGAAATTAACACAAAGTAGATAAATATTTCATATGAGAAAACTTTTGAAGAAGAAAACACAGCTCTCCAACTTTTAAACCAAAGCATAAGGTGGAAACTTTACTGTTAAATGAAGATTCATTTGTAACATCATAGACTAGCAATATTCCCATAGCACCGCGATAGTAAGCTGAATTAGAAAAGGAAAACTAGTTAAGGTTTGACTCAGTAGTTAGCTTCCTCCGGTTTTAAATATAAGCAAAAAGTCAAATGTATTTAGTCCAAATTTAGACCAAATACATCCAACTTTTTACTTGTATTTAGGACCGGATGGAGTACTTGAAAAATACTCTCGCTCGAAAAGAAATTTAAATTTTACCGGTTGTAATTGTTCGGAACCGCTCTTGACCTGCAGTATCCCAAATTTGGAGCATAATCTTTTTTTCATCCAGCTCTATGATTCTATTTTTAAAATCAATGCTGCAACAGGAAGAAGACCTTGTGATTTAGGGAACATTCTCACATACAAAGACTCTAAAACTCTACCTAGACCTTAATCATGAAAAATCTTACCCTAAGGTTGTAATATAATTTGTTTCGAACACACTATCAGAGAAGCGTAGAAGAAGAGAACTCTTTCCAACACCTGCAATCAAGAATAACACACGATGATCGTGTCAAAATGGAAAATTAAAGAATTCACGAAAGCACCACTTGTACTCTTAAAGTTTCGATAACTACTATACTCTTAGGTCTCCTCTTAGCATAGGAAATCATGTTCGAGAAGTCCTTGCGCGTACTAAATGTGACTGACTCTTTCGCAGAGATTTGAACTATGGTTTGTCACATTGTCGAGAACTTGTCCCTCACTAACACTAATTAATTGAATTTAACCTTGCTCAAAGTACATCATGAAAAGATTCAATTCTAAAACTAAGTACATTTGCTTCACTTGCACAAATTCAACAAATTACTTAAAGATAAAATGAGGAAAAGTCACTTAGTAAAAACTATTGATGTTTGTCGTAAGGAAAAGAATAATATTCACACACGACACATATAATAAAATGAGTGAATAGACAATTTAGTCCTGAATTTGTAATCATCCATCAATTTAGTCCCTGAATTTTTGAAAATAATACGATAGTCCTTAAAATTGTTCTACGTCCATCAATTTCATCCCTCCATCAACAGACGCAAAACAAATTTAATGAATATTGTACTATTTCAAAAAGCTTTTGAGAAAACATGAGAGAATTGGTTGAAGAGTAATAACTTACCACTATCGCCGATCAAAAGAAGCTTTATGAGGTGATCATAATCCTCACGACGAGCCATCAACTTTCAATCAATCAATCAATGAAATTGCAACAAAATTAAATTGATTCCTATCACCATAAAAATAAAAAACATAAATCAATTGCATTTTATTTTTTTTGGAGGGAAATCATAGAAGCTTGATTCTTATTTCTTTTTAAATAGTAAAAAAGAATTAAATTGGCTAGAATACCAAAACTAATGATTTATGATATTGGATCTGATAATTGTGCAAACATTTTAACAGAGGATTGAAAATTTTTATGGAGAAAGCTTTCCTAAGTGCAAACACAGTACAAAGTACTATGTAGTGTGAGAATAGTAGAAAAAACAAAGACACAGAAAATAAGGAATTTTAGCGAAAAGTGCATACCTGTTTCACAAACTTTTTCACCCTTTTTTCTTGCCTCAAAATCTCTCTTCTTTTTTTTTTTTCTTTTTTTCCTGAAACACGTTTCAAAATCTCTTTTAATTTGTGATTAATAAATCTAATGTTTTAGGAGATAATCGCCTGCATTCTTAATGATTAAGGTAAGTCAAATATTGTGTAAAAAAAAAAAAGGTAAGTCAAATATTTTGTAGTATATTTTTATGAAAAGCGGAATAAAATTAATTTGTATGTTTTAAAAATTTGTTCGTCAAAAAAAATAATAAATAAATTGCCTTATTGAGCTAATAGAAATTATATTTACAACACTACCAAAAAAGTTTATTATATTTACAAAATATTTTAATTGGAAATATTTACATTTGTTCCGGATACACTAAAATAATCTCACATTGTTGGATAATCAATGTTAAGTATAAGGCTTAATTAGTGTGTAAGTCCCTTAAAGATTTTTTTTATTTTACTTTGGTCATTTAAAGAAAATAAGTTCCACTTTGGTCCTTATTGATATCTCCTTCAGTTAATATGGTCATTTCCGTCCATTTTTTTCAAAAATCGTTAACTTCGGTACATGTGCCACGTAACAACCTAGTTTAAAGAAGTTAACAGTTTCTGAGAAAAAATGGACGAAAAGGACCATATTGACTGCTGGAGATATCAATAAGGGACTAAAGTGGAACTTATTTTCTTTAAGGGACCAAAGTGAAACTAAAAAAGTCTTTAAGGGATCTACAGACTAATTAAGTCTAAGTATAATTTATATACAACACTCATATATTTCAAACCGTTGATGCGCATTTTCTATAAAGGACAAAGTCGTAACGGGTTAACATCAAAACGGACAATCTCTCGAAAATGTAAACTTGAAGTCGGATTGAAACAACATCAAATATGCTCCGAATTAAAATGACTTACAAAAATTATAAGGTCTATTGTTAGGCGAATATCTGCACTCGGATTCGAATCCATGTGCGTGTGTGTATGAGAGAGTGTTTTAGTTGGTTATTATCTTTTTCCGTCTATAGATAAAAAATATATATAACTTTTTTGTACAAATCATTATTTAATTTTGTTAAAGTAAATATTAAAGTAAATTTGAATTATTACCAAACTTAAATGATTTGACCCATATATTATTATTATATTATTATTATAGTTATTTTTAAATATTTTTATTTATGTTATTCATTATTATTATTACGTACTATTATATTTATTAAATTTTTGGATGGTTTTTTCACTATTCATATTTTACCCTTAAAAAATAATTTCTACATAAAAAGTAGGTTGTCAGTTTTAATAGTAAAAAAAAAAATTCTTCTTAATAATTAGCTACAACAAAGATGGATGTTGCGTAGACTAAGTCCAATAAAAAAGGAGATTAAGTAGTTATTTATATTTGCACAATAAAGAATATCGATCACAAAAAAAATATCGATCACACAAACGGGTGGCGGCTAATAAATATAAATGGGATATCTAATTTCATTTATAGAAAAAATATTAAATTTTGGTGTAGTTTTTTTTAAGAGTCATATTAAGTATTAACATGTGCTCGCGTATGTTAGGTGGTGAAAATAAAGTATTCGGTGTATAATGTATATAGTGAACTGCCATCCGGATGAGCTGAAAGGCGTAAACCATTTAAGTTTTGTTGGCGCAAACAATCGAGTTCGACCAGAATTGGAATAATGTCTCAAAGAATCGGAACAAAGCTATTTGTTAGCAGTTAGTTTTCTTGGCCCTCGTTCAATTCCGTTGAATTCCTCTACCTTTTCAACATTGTTTCATTCCATTTTCCAGGGTTATCGTTTCACACTACAAAACAAAGGTTGGAATCCTTGTTCTCACCATTCGGAGAACTTACAGAAGGTGTTTCTGTGTCTGTTCTTTCTATTCTCACCCCCTCTGCTATTACTCACTCACCCACTCACTGGTTATTCAATTCTGTTTTTTTTTTTTTTGCAGCTTCACTTATAATTGACCCAAAAACTCAAAGGCCTAAAGGTTTTGGTTTTGTTTCTTACCAATCTGAAATTCAAGCTCAAAAGGCTATCAAAGCATTGAATGCAACGGTAATTGTCGCTTTCTTATATATCTATTTGTTGCTATTGTATTGTTTGTCAGAATTGGAATATTGTGCCATCAACGTGTTTGTTAAAATGCCTGATTGAGTTGTGATTTAGGATCTGTTTGAATTGTCTTGTTTGAGATTATCTATTGGCGTAAACATGTGTTTAGGAGCGCTTATATTATAAGAATAGCTTATAAGCGCTCCTAAACACATCTTTCTCCATGAGGTCTTCAAGCCAGATGGAGTACGTGTGGTTCTGGCCGGTTAATAGTTCTCCTAAACATAGAATATCAATAGTTGGATTTGAATTCATTGCGATTAATAGTTCTTGTAGTCACTGCAGTCGGTCTAAGTTGTTAAATAGAGATCAAATAGCTAATATTGTAAATAAGTTATAATCTCAATTGGTCTTCATCAGGGGTTGATATCATGTATATGTTGGTTGTTCTTTGGAATTGATTTATAATACCATCAGTGATATAATATGTCTTACATGGTGCAGATAGTTGATGGAAGGATTATTTTTGTTGAACCTGCAAAACCGAAGGACTCGTGATATGTGATTTCTATCCATGCTCAAATCTTCTGTATTTCTGATCGTTTTTTCACATGTCAAGTTACACTTGATCGAAGCACATCAGCTGTATGTTATTGCTTAAAGCTCCTCTGTTTTATTCTTCAAATAATCTAATTGGGGACATTATGTTGTACAAATACATGAGTATCCATTTTGGAAATTAGGATGCAAGAGATTTGCAAAAATTAATTGTTGATAGTTTTGAAGTCAAAATTGTAGTTTTTTGTTTATATTTTTACCATTTTGTACTGCAAGATGGCATGATTGTTAACTTAAAAGTTAACCGGCTATGTTTCTACATGAGAAAATTAGGCTGACTTAACAGAGTCTTGTTGGTGACTAATTAATCTTGGGTGGAACTCAAGTGAAGTCTTTCAAATTTTAAAGGGAGTGACTTTCTGCACCTCTGTGTTTTCTACTACGCCTTAATTCTCTGCTAGTTTATTCTCGAATGTGAATTTTTTTTACATCCATTTTACCGTGCATATATAATTTGGGACAATATTATTAGTACCCATTCAATAACAAACTTTCAGAAAAATCAGGTACAGTGGAAAAAGAGGTGCAGAGAGTCTCTCCCATTTCAAATTCAACCTTAATCACGAGTTTGGAAGCCAACATGTAACTATTGAAGTCTGACTAGTTTTGGAAGCCAACTATCATGCCTAATCTTACTTTTCTAAGTTTGTGCTTTTTTTCACATAGCATGCTCCTCTCAGCAAAACTAATACAGGATGAAAATTTGTTTGCCACCCCACCGGTTACTCGCGTGTCTTACGCGTTTTCCATTTTACCATTTTGAGTAGTAGACGTTATAAAAATGAGAAATTTTTAAAAAATGTCGTTCGCTACTTAAGTAGCGGACTTCATAATGGTAGGGTGTTTTTCAGTGTATCCGCTACCTAAGTTTTTCACAAACCAAGGGTATATAGGTTGATTAAGGAGTAATGTTGATCTAATTTTTCCGATTGGTGTAATAATCCTTTAGTTTGTTTTTAAGGTATCTAGAGTAATTCTCTTTGAATTGTAAGGGTTGAGTACCCTTGTACTCCTTAAAATTCAATTTTGCTTATAAAAAATAAAAAAAAACAAACCAAGGGTATCTAAAACAAGCCATACCTTAAATGTGTCAGCAGTCTTTACCATAACCCATTACAAACCATTTCTTTATCTTAATCCTAATTTAGCATATTTTGTACTTAACTTCGTAAACAGCTTATTTTGTAGTACTTAACTTCATAAACAGATTGAAAAAATTATAAGCCAATGAAACAACCAACAAGTACGATTATTTAAGATGCAGCTCATATTAAAGGAAATACTAATTCTAAATATCAATAGTTAAACGCCACAGAGATTTTGAGGAAAATATTATTTCTACTGAATTGTTGATATTAATACTAAAAATTGAAATCAAAATTACATCATTTCAAATGCATTAAAGCGCAGATATACACACAAAATAAACATCATCATCAACAACAACCACCACAAATCAGAACCCTAATCTAAGCCTTCTTAGGAGACTTCTTAGCCTTAGATGGAGACTTTGGCTCCTTACTAGTAGTAGTAGCTCTTTCAGTCTTCTTAGGCAAAAGAATTGGGTTAATATTAGGAAGAACACCACCATGAGCAATTGTTACATCGGCAAGCAATTTTCCAAGCTCCTCATCATTCCTCACAGCCAACAAAAGATGCCTAGGAATAATCCTATTCTTCTTGTTATCACGTGCAGCATTTCCAGCCAATTCAAGCACCTAGGGTTCCAAATTTCAAAGTTAGGGTTCAAATTCAAAATTGAAAATCCCTAAATAATAGCAATTAATTGAAAATTGATTATACCTCAGCGGTAAGATATTCAAGAACGGCTGCTAAGTAAACCGGAGCTCCGGTACCAACACGCTGAGCGTATCTACCTTTCTTCAAGTAACGGCCGATTCTTCCGACGGGGAATTGAAGACCGGCTCTGGTGGATCTGGAGACCGACTTCTTCCTTGAACCTCCTCCTTTTCTTCCTCCGGCTCCTTTCTTGCTCTTTGTGCTTGCGTTCATTTTGGAGCTTTGAAATGAACCCTAGATTTTTTGTTAGGAATTTGTTGTGATGTTGGAAATGGAAGATTTTGAGTAGTGGTGACGTGAGTTGAAGAATCGTTGGAAGGGTTATATAGTAGTGGTGTTTGTTATGACACTGTGGCGATCCGCGTGGGATGTTACATTGGAGGAGATTGTGAGCGTTTGATTGGATGTTTATCTACGGCTGAGGATTCTTTGTGCGGCGATCCAGGTGTTTTGAAATGGACCAATCAATATGTTCATTCCACGACACAATCACTTTGTTTGATTTTGGGTGTTTCCATTTTAAAATAAGGAAAATTATTAGTCACTTTAATGAATCAAATAATTGATCATTTAATTTAACATATTAAATATCGTCAACAAAAAAAAAAAGCATAACTCACACACATGCTATGGAAGATTTTGAGTAGTGGTGACGTGAGTTGAAGAATCGTTGGAAGGGTTATACAGTAATAGTCTTTGTTATGACACCGTGGCAATCCGCATGGGATGTTACGTTGAAGAAGATTGTGAGCGTTTGATTGGATGTTTATCTACGGCTGAGGATTGTTTGTGTGGCGATCCGGGTGTTTTGAAATGGACCAATCAATGTGTTTATTCCACGACACAATCACTTTATTTGATTTTGGGTGTTTCCGTTTTAAAATATGGAAAGTTATTAGTCTCTAATAAATCAAATATTTGATCATTTAATTTATCATATTAAATATTGTCAATAAAAAAAGCATAACTCACTCACATGCTAGAAATATTGCAATATACGGATAGTATAAAATAAGTTTTTAATAATAGAGTATATGTCCAATTTGATTTTTGACTTTTGCAAAATTGGAAATTTAGTCCTCCAAATTAATGAAATATTTCGTTAGTCCCTGAGTTTAAGTGTTTGACTTACAATCTGTGACCAGATAACTGGACACTCACATCACATGGATGTGTTACAGCTGCTGAAGTAGATGCTCAAAGTGCTGAAGATAATAAATTTTGTTGTAAAATTATATTATTGATCTTCTACATAAGCTTCACCACATTGTCTGTTAGTTGATTTTGATCTTCCATATTGACACCTTCATCCTTGTTCATAAGCTTTCCCAATACCTCATTATGTTAATTATGTGCTACTATTATTTGATCAACTTTTGCCAATAGTTCACCATCAACCGTCAAGGCTTGAATGTTATGTTATGTCCAATGTCATATGAACACCCCACAATAACTATTAAATAATACTTTCAAACAATTTAAATATTAGAATTTGCCTTTATACAAATACCAGTACAGTCTAATTTTGATATTTTGAAGATATATTGACAAGCTTTTAAAATTTAGGTAAAATTATATATTTGGTCCTTTATTTTATCTTTTTGTAACATTTTAGTCTTTTATATTTTATTTGTAACACTTTGGTCCTTTATCTTTTATTTGTAACATTTTAGTCATTTATTTTTTATAACATTCACATTTAACTCTTTTTTCATTTTTTTTAATTAAAAAAATGTAAATTTTATTTGTTAAGATTTTTTTTATTAAAATTGAATAAAACTCATAATTTTGATCAATATGTTCATTATCTTCATCAATTATCTTCATGTTCCTTAAAGGACCAAAATGATACAAATAAAAGATAAATGACCAAAGTGTTACAAAAAGATAAGATAAAAGGTCCAAATATTACAAATGAAAAAATTAAAATCTACTTACAATATATTAAAAGAAACTACTACTAAAATACCAAATTTGTCCAATCAAGTTTAATAATATTGCAGAGTTTGTGCCCTTAAATGTAATTTTAACTCTACACTAAAAAAAAATACAAAACAAAAATAGGAAGAAAAAAAAGATAAGCATAAATAAATCTTCCCATAAAAATAGCATCGGAAACCACCTCTAAAAAAGGATATTAATCAAATATATTTAACAAAAAAAAATTAATTAAAAAAATTTATGCATAAATATAGCAACAAAAATCAATATAAAAGATACACATAAAAAATAGTGCAAACTTTTTTTTTAATGAAAAAATAGTAAATTTTTTTGTTTTGAATGATGAATGATAACTCAATCTAACATATAACAACTTATATATAAAAAATAAAAATAGAAAAACCTAATAAAAGAAGATACTTATTTATGAACTTAAAAATAAAAGAACATAAAAATGAAAATAAAAACACAATGAACCCATTTGGATTGACTTATTATAAGTTTTATAAGGTAGTTTATGAAAAAAGTTTATAAAGACAAAATTTTTGTTAGTGAAAACTTATGAATTAACATGCGTAAAAAAGACTTAGGAATTTACACGGGACAAGTGCTTTAATAAAAATTTGTAACCATACACGGGACAATTGATTTAATAAAAAAAGGAATTGAATAATAAATATTTATTAATTTTAATTTACTACACAAAATGAACACATTTGGATTGACTTATTATAAGTTTTATAAGGTAATTTATGAAAAACGTTTATAAAGATATAACTTTTGTTAGTGAAAATTTATAAATTAACATGCGTCAAAAAAGCTTACGAATTAACACGGGACAATTACTTTAATAAATTTTTTTAATCATATACGGGACAATTGATTTAATAAAAAAGAGGAATTAAATAATAAATCTTTATTAATTTTAATTTCTTACACAAAAATCATACACGAGAAAATTATTTTAATCAAGAAATATTAATTTAATAATTTTACAAGAATGAGCATAATGACGTCGCTTATATTTTAATAATATTCTATAATATTTTTCTAAATACTTTATTCTAAATTAATTTTATACTTTAGTATAATATCAACCTTAAATATATAAAAAAATCAATGGACATGAACTTTCACAAATAGTTTTTTTTTAAACAACAAAAAAATAAATTCTCATCAATAATAAATATAAAAAAACACAAGACAAAATATTTACCACTAATACATAAAAGGAAATGAATCAAAAATTCATACACGGGACAATTACTTTAATCAACAAAATTTAATCATACACAGGACAGTTGCTTTAATATAAAAAAAAAGACAATTAATTTAATCAACAAAATTCTACAATATTTGTTATTATTAATTATAATTTATTACACAAAAATCATACACGGGACAATTACTTTAATAAAAAAATTATTAATTTAATAAATTTTACAAAAAAGAACACAATGTCATAACTTATATTTTAATAATATTTTATTAATAAAAGTCAATAGACCCTAATTTTATAAAAAAAATAAAATAAGGGACCAAAATGTAATTTTGCCTAAAATTTACCGTATCACTATCAACTTTTTATATTAGGACACAGAAATTTATTTACGCAAATATAATTCGCAACGGACTCCTTCTGATGGCATATCGGAGAGCCTTTTCTTCTTCCTCTCAATTCCGCCATGCCTCTTCCAGAAACCTCAATCTCAACCCCAAAGACTCCACCCTCTCTTGCCTTTCCGACCACCGCAAATTCGAAGACCTCATTGATGTTTTTTGTCAACAGAAACGCATCAAGGAAGCCGTTGATTTACTCCATCGTATTCATCAACCTTCTCCTCGTGTATACTCCACTCTCATTTCTGTTTGTGCTCGTCATCGATTTCTTGAATTGGGTAGGATTGTTCATGCCCATACTAAAACCTCTAACTTTATTCCTGGTATTGTCATTTCCAATCGTTTACTTCATATGTATTTCAAATGTGGGAGTCTTATTGATGCCCAGATGGTGTTTGATCAAATGCCTCAAAAGGATTTGTGTTCTTGGAATACTATGATATCGGGTTATGCTAATCGTGGTCAGTTTCAACAAGCTAGGAAACTGTTTGATGAAATGCCGCAAAGAGATAATTTTTCTTGGAATGCTGTTATATCTGGTTATGTTAGCCATGGTCGACATAGGGAAGCTCTGGATTTGTTTAGAATGATGCAGGAGAATGAGAGTTCGAATTCTAATATGTTTACGTTGTCCAGTGCCTTGGCTGCTGCGGCTGCTATACCGAGTTTGCGTCTTGGGAAGGAAATTCATGGCTATTTGATAAGGACTGAGTTGGAGTTGGATGAGGTGGTTTGGACTGCTCTTTTGGATTTGTATGGAAAGTGTGGGAGTTTAGATGAAGCTAGGGGTATTTTTGATCAGATGGTTGATAGAGATGTTGTTTCGTGGACTACCATGATTCATAGATGCTTTGAAGATGGAAGAAAAAAAGAGGGATTTTCTTTGTTCAGAGATTTGATGGTGTCAGGTGTTAGACCAAATGAGTATACATTTGCTGGTGTTTTAAATGCATGTGCCGATCTTGCTGCTGAACGTGTAGGAAAGGAGGTTCACGGATACATGATACGAGTAGGGTACGACCCATGTTCGTTTGCTGCAAGTGCTCTTGTCCATGTGTACTCAAAGTGTGGGAACACTGAAATTGCGAGAAGGGTGTTCAACCAGATGCCTCGCCCAGATTTGGTGTCATGGACTTCTCTAATTGTGGGATATGCTCAGAATGGTCAACCCGACATGGCTCTTCATTTCCTTGAACTACTACTTCGGTCGGGCACAAAGCCCGACGAAATTGCCTTTGTTGGAGTTCTTTCCGCGTGCACTCATGCTGGATTAGTGGATAAAGGGTTGGAGTATTTCCATTCAGTGAAGGAGAAGCATGGATTGGTGCATACTGCAGATCATTATGCATGTGTTATTGATTTATTGGCACGATCAGGACGATTCAATGAGGCAGAGAATATTATTGATAACATGCCCATGAAGCCTGATAAATTCCTTTGGGCATCCTTACTTGGAGGATGCAGAATACATGGGAACATTGAACTAGCTGAAAGGGCAGCAAAAGCATTATTTGAGATAGAACCAGAGAATCCAGCTACCTATATCACCCTGGCTAATATTTATGCTAATGCTGGTCTTTGGACTGAAGTTTCTAAGGTTAGAAAGGATATGGACAATAGGGGAATAGTAAAGAAGCCAGGTAAGAGCTGGGTTGAGATTAAAAGACAAGTGCACGTGTTTTTAGTAGGAGATACATCTCACCCCAAAATAAGTGATATACATGAATACTTAGGAGAACTCTCGAAGAAAATGAAGGAAGAAGGCTATGTTCCAGACACAAACTTTGTGCTACATGATGTGGAGGAGGAGCAGAAAGAGCAAAACATTTTTTACCACAGTGAGAAGCTTGCTGTTGCCTTTGGAATCATTTCAACTCCACCAGGAACTCCAATCAAGGTTTTTAAAAATTTAAGAACTTGTGTAGACTGTCACACTGCCATGAAATATATATCAAAGATTGTTCAAAGAAAAATAATAGTGAGAGATTCAAATAGGTTTCACTGTTTTGAGGATGGAAGTTGCTCGTGCAAAGACTATTGGTAGTAGTAGTAGTACACTCCATTAACATTTGTGCAGCCTCAAAGTAATGGATCTACAGTGATTGTTGGTCGTGTGTTCTGTTTGACATGACGACAACAACGGTGACAAGGTCACACCACTCGCTTCATGGTGCTTCAAACCTGGAAGATGAGGTCTACGATGTAGTTTTGCTCGTCATCATCCACAGCACCTTTGCTAAGGGTAAAATTTTCATCCCCTCTTGCATGAGCCCTGATTTTATGGTCATAGATTTGGGACTGGTTTGTCCCTTTTGTGATTTGGTTTTTGTTGGCTTGGTCGTATTCACAAATCCAATTTTTTCACAAATTAATATTAGATGAGTTATTTCTTTGTACTCTCAGTTTTGAGAGACCCTAATTTTTGTGTTTATGTGTGCATTTGTGGTGTTGTTCTATTATTTTTATATCAGTTGTTTACATCTGCTTGCCATGTAAATAAACCCCTATGCATAATTTCATGGATATCCCTATAAGGTCGCACACACTTTTAATATTTTTCCTTGCTTCTCACCATGATCCATTATTCTCGCCTTTGCCTATTTTTTAGTCAAAATCTTAAATCCCTATTTTCTCTCTTCCTTACAACAAACTTAGATAATTATCCACATCTTTTAAAAGAAACTAATAATACTAAAAAAAAGTCATTTATCCACATCTTTTAATACTAATATTTATAATCTTCTATCATTTAATTATATCTCTAAAGATAAAAAAAATACAAAACATAAAAATAATAATTATAGTCACGATCTTAAATACCTAGGTAGCTTGTTCCCCACTCTTCCTTCCCTATTTTATAGTCACAATCTCAAATCCCTATTTTCTCTCTTCCTTACAACAAACTTAGATAGTTATTCTCTCTCTTCCTTTCCTATTTTATACTAACAAATTCATGCATATCATCTCATCTCATCTCCTTAACAATATACTAAAACAAACTAATAATACTAAAAAAATCTAATTTATCCATATCTTTTAATAATATTTCAAATCTTTTATCCTTAAATGTAATTATATCTCTAAAGATAAAAGAAAAAATAAAAGATACAAAACATAAAAATAGAAAAAAAGATAAAGATATAAGTCCAAGCCCAATTGAAACGTTATAAGAAGCCCTATTTTCCAACCAATTTCATTCATCAGCTGCCACCTCCTTTAATTCACAACACTTGCCTTTCTTCTTAAGACCAAACATTATTCTTATTTTTCTGCTCTTCCTCGCCCCTCTATGTCCTTTGTTTGTATTCCTCACCAGATCGAAACAAATACTCTACTCATGGCTACACCCGACTACACCTTCTTTACCGACCTCAACGAACTTGAACTTGATGATGATGATGATGATGATGATGCGGATTTTGATTTTGTTGGTGACCTAAACTCTTACGATGATGATGATTTGTTTAGGAGCCGCCAGCGATATACTGATATTCTACTAAAACTACAGAAAGCTGAGGAAGCCGATGATTCAAATGTCTTTGGAGGATACAAATTAGTTATGGAATGTAATCTTTTGTCAGCTGAAATTGAGAATGAAATTGTTATCGTACACAATTTTATTCGCAACAAATATTGCTTGAAATTCCCAGAACTTGAATTGATAGTACATCATCCTGTTGATTATGCTCGTGTCGTTAAGAAGATAGGAAATCAAATTGATCCAACTCTCTTTGATTTACAAGGGCTCTTGCCCTCATCCATTATAATGGTTGTGTCAATTACATCTTCAACTACATCGGGTAAGCCACTTCCAAACCAACTACTTAACAACATAATTGATGCTTGCGATCTAGTCATTGCTCTTGATTCACTGAAGAACAAAATTGTTGATTTGGTAGAAAGTAAAATTAGTTACATTGCCCCTAATCTTTTTGCGGTTGTTGGCAGTGTAGTAGCAGCTAAACTCATTGTAACAGCTGGCGGCTTATCTTCTCTTGCAAACATGCCTGCTTGCAATGTTCAACTCCTCGAATCCAAACAAATAAACCCTGCTGGCTTCTCTTCCGCATCATCGCAGCAATTCCATGTTGGTTGCCTAGAGCAAACTCAACTTATTCAGACTACACCTCCACATCTAAGGATGCGAGCTTACAGACTCTTAGCTGCAAAATCTACCCTTGCTGCACGAGTAGACTTAATACATGGGGACCCGTCAGGGAAAATTGGAACAACTCTTAAAGATGAGATCCTCACTAAAATTGACAAGTGGCAAGAACCCCCTCCTGCTAAGCGACCCAAACCACTTCCAGTGCCTGATTCCGACCCTAAAAAGAAGAAAAGAGGTGGTCGTAGACTTAGGAAGATGAAGGAGAAGTATACAATGGCAGACAAGAGGAAATTAACCAAAGCCAATCGGATGCAATTCGGAATTGCAGAAGAGAGTTGTTTAGGTAGTTTCTGTTTTACCAGATTTGACATGTCCTGAAATTATTTACTTTCTTAGTGTTTTGGTAGTTTCTGTTTTACCATATTTGACAAGTCCTGTAATTATTTACTTTCGTAGTGCAATGCTTTGCATCCTTTATTTCTAATTGTGATGGCTAACTTTAGTCACCTCTTTTGAGTGTACTTTGGATATGATTTCTATTATATATATATATATATATATATATTAATAAATCACACATTCATATTTTCATGTTTTCTCCTTATTTTCTTCTATTTTTATGTTTTTGTGTTATCGGGGGGTTATGGAATGCTTGGTCAGGCTGGCAGTGGCATGCTTCGTGTTTCAGTAGGTCAACGCAAACTTGCTGCAAAAGTGGCTAAGAAGTGAGGGTCATCATGTTTGTAAAGTTAAGTGTCATTTTATCTTTTCAAAATACTACTAGCATTAATTGTTATGAATATTTTGGTGGTTGTCCATTTCCCAAGTCTTTACATATTTCTTATGAGTTACTTATAACCTCCATGGGTAGAGACTTTAACCAAAGTTATTGCTTAATGTGACACTGATGAAGGCAACTTCAATGGCTTAATGTTACACATGTGGTGAATGAACCCAAATTGATAAGAAAAAGAACGGATAGGAGTTCCTTGATGTTGAGGGCATAAGGTCCCCCTCCAAAAATCCACATGAATCATGATACCCCTTATTTATCTCCTATTCATATCTCTATAGCCTATCTATATCAAATTTTGTTATTATTCTAACAAACACTCACTAACTCTAAACATAGGCCTCGTTTGGATTAGCTTATTTTTGAGTTTATGCAAACAATTTATGCAATTTTTATTTATTATTATAAGCTTGTCAAGGTATTTTATGATAAAATAACGTATAAAAATACAATTTTCATTAGTGTGAACTTATTAAATAGCATAAAATCTAATTTATATTGCATAAGCTGTTTGCATAAGCTCAAAAATAAGTTAATCCAAACGATATATATGATTTAGGTTCTATATATTTTGTGTTAATAATTCATATTTGATTTGTACTATTTTCCTAAGATTGTAGTTTTCTGTACTATTTTCTGTTCGTTTCCTAAATAGTAATGTCAGGAAACGTATTCAATATATTTGCACCGCAGTTAACTTTCATAATTTATCATGTCACTTTTTCTTAAAAGTTAAATTCTGCAACTAGAAGCATATCAGCCAACACATATTGACACATACCTACTGAGGTATGTGGTGAGGTGGTTTTTTTTATATCAATTAGTGTAATGTACAAACTCACACACTATATGTTTTGAGAAGTGAGAAATTCAGAGTTCAAATGTTGCTCCTTTGAATATTTATAATAATTATCACGCTTGTGAGCATATGAGGCGAATTCTTAAAAAGACCTTTCTATTTTTAATTTTTACAACAAAATTTTTAAAATAATAGTTAAATTGGCTAATCATCTTTTCCATATACCAATATTCATTTGATACGCTACTGTTTAGTCAAAGTTGGATAAAATAAATTTTGGTACCTACAAAAAATACTCATAACTTGTCGGGTGTTTTTATTTCCAACAAATCTAAAACATTAAATCTAATGGTAATATTTTTGAGTTTCACATATGAGGGACTTTTCTGATCTCACTCTAGAAGCCTTGTAGTTTCAAAAATAAGTTGTATTTTAAGAAAAAGAAATTTTGGCAGAGGTGAATTAGAAAAGAGTATAATATAATTGTTAATAAATTGATCAATGAGAGCTATTTTGCCACAACGTCTGAAAAGTACATAATAGATTAGATAAATACAATAAAATGACTTTGAAGAAAAAAAGTTGTAAATTTAATCCAACAAGTGCAATTTTCCAGCTCAGTAATAGAAAACGAATATTAAAAAGATAATGCGGGAAATCACAAAAAAATCAAAATTAAAGATAACACGCCTATGAAAGGTACCTTTTAAATTTGCGGAATTTGGAATGAACCAAATTCAAAATTATGTGAAAATGCCTAAAATCTCTTACTACTCAAATTATGAAAAATCGACTTAGCTAAAATTAGTGAAGAGATGAATAAAAAAGACAAACCTTATCCTTGAATACACCTTCACCACAATATATAAAGTTTCCTAAATATTTTTTCAAAATTCAATTTAAAACTTTTACTCTTTTTTAACCAAATATTAAACTTTTACTTCTACACTTAATAATATTGAAAATGTGAATCATTACATAAACAAAAGTGATGTATCATTAAGAATAAAAGTTATACATTATAACATTTAATCTAGGATTAGAATTAGCTCTATTACAAAACAAGAACCTAATCTCAGATATAAACAATCATATTCCATAAATTAATCATTCATTCAAACAGATCTATGCCGTCTTTGGTGATTTAGGCTACTTACCAGGTACTAATTCTAAATTCCATAAAAATCAATAGTTAAACGCCACAGATATTTTGAGGAAAATATTATTTCTACTGAATTGTTGATATTAATACTAAAAGTTGAAACTGAAATCAGAATTACATCATTTCAAACGCAATAAAAGCGCAAATATACACACAAAATAAACATCATCATCATAATCATGATCAACAACCACAAATCAGAACACTAATCTAAGCCTTCTTTGGAGATTTCTTAGCCTTAGATGGAGACTTTGGCTCCTTACTAGCAGTAGTAGATCTTTCAGTCTTCTTAGGCAAAAGAATTGGGTTAATATTAGGAAGAACACCACCATGAGCAATTGTAACACCAGCAAGCAATTTTCCAAGCTCTTCATCGTTCCTCACAGCCAACAACACATGCCTAGGGATAATTCTATTCTTCTTGTTATCACGTGCAGCATTTCCAGCCAATTCAAGCACCTAAACAAAGAAATTAGGGTTTCAGATTCAAAATTCAAAATCCCGAATTATTAATAGCAATTGAAACTGAAATTGAAATTTACCTCAGCAGCAAGATATTCGAGAACGGCGGCTAAGTAAACCGGAGCTCCGGTACCAACACGCTGAGCATATCTACCTTTCTTCAAGTAACGGCCGATTCTACCGACGGGGAATTGAAGACCAGCTCTGGTGGATCTGGTTACTGATTTCTTCCTTGGACCTCCACCTTTCCTTCCTCCGGCACCTTTCTCCGCCATTTCGAGATTGAGAAATTAGGGTTTGGTTGAAGATGAGAGAATCGAAGATGTGAGATGAAGAGTTTGAAGATAGGGAATGTGATGTTGAAAATGTGAATTGTTAGCGCGGTTTTATGAGTGTTTTATAGAGAGTGTGAGAATTTGCTTGAAAGTAATGCTGGACGTTGGATTTGACCTTATCTACGGCTGTTGATTGTTTTCTTCACGATCCGTGCGCTTTTAAACGAGCCAATAGAAAGCCACAGCATGATTGATAATACCGTCTTCTATTACTCCTTATTGTCGTTGTAGATGACTTGACGTATGTATTGATTTATTAACATACAACTTTTACTAATGAAATTTATAAATTAATATAAAAATTTATTTATTAGTATAAGTTGTTTTTTATAAGCTTAAAAATAAACCAATTATAACTACAAACTAATGTGATTCGCCCTTCTTCAGGCTTATCAAAATTTATAATTTGGAACAAACTCACTTTAAATGTGCTGCCCATTCTTAAAGGAATTATTAATCTCTCAATTGCAGTCAAATGAAACTTAAACCAAAAAAAATTATAATAATTTCAACATTAATTTTGATATCTTATGTTATTATTTTAATACATTTTTTAATATTTCTGTTGATTACAACATTTAAAATCATTAATAGGTAAACTTTATTTCAAATATAAAATTCATTCTTCTTGAACACACTCCCATTGCTTTGAGCCAAATTCTGTATGCTTCTTACTTTCCACTGGGTCTACAGTTTTTGAAGCTAACTTTGAGTAAGCTTTGTCGTCATGCATGTGAGTCTTAGTTTGAAGCTGAGTCATTCTCCTGATGAGATTGTTTACAATGCACGAGAGCATCCACAGTTGAACCTTCCATCTCAGAATTCAAGTTGATCGAAAAAGTTGAGGATGAAGAAGATCTTTTTTGGTTATCGACGTTGTTTTCGTCGTAAAAATTCTGAAATGATTTTCTCTTACCACTCTCATCATAACTGTTACATTTTGGCTTGTAAGTGGGTTCTGCCGCATTGGACTTATCAGCTGAACAAGCAGTTTTTGCAAACAAAGATTTCAAGTAAGCTTTATAAGAGTTGAGCTTTTGAAGAAACATGAATTTCTTACCATGTTTCACCTTCTTAGGAAGAGACATTAACAAGTCTTTGTTTTGTTGTTGGGGAGATAGTTTGGTATAAGGACTCATTATCATGTCAATGTACTCTTCCTCTATACGAACCAATGGTACCTTATTTATGGCCATTTCATGTGGGTGATGATGGTATTGATCTCTATTTGTATTTTTGAGAAAATAGATAAATGGTTAAAGGAAATTGAGCTTTATTTTCTAAAGGGAAAGAGCAAAAGAACAATGTATTATTTCATGTTATTTGTGAGGAAAGATGTGCCAAAGGGTGTTATATATAAGGGGAAAAAAAAGTAATTTATTTATTTATAAAATTGAAAAGAAAAAAAAAATATAAGTTGTAATTAAATGTACTCCTCTTTTACCATTTAAATTAAATTTTATTGTCTTATTAAAGACGCATAAGTAAATCTTCTTCAAAAAGAAGATGTTACTTATCTCTTTGCAAAACTTAGATTACTAGGGTCCCTTTATCTTGAAAATGGGAGGGTTAAAATCAAAGAAAAAAAGAATATGGTATTATTATTATTATAATTTATTTTTTGGTAGATCAATTACAACTTTCTTGATTTATTTTTATATACATCAAAGTTATTTATTATTATTTTTAATTGGAGAGAAAAGTTGTTAAAATAAAATAATTTAATTTGTATGCAGTGACAGTGTAAAATAATTTTACATAAACATCTAATTGAATCTCGCTGCTTGATTCATTTCATAGGTATTTTACAAAACCATGAATGTACAATGACAATGGGACTAGAAGAAAATGCAAACCATGTGATGGAAAATTTGCGAGGCAAGCCAAGAAATCGATAGCGTGTACTCATGTAATATGGAGAACAAATAACAATCTTCATAACTTTGTCACGAGAATGTAACAGGTCTACAAAATTAGAGAGTTTTATTTGACTTTATAATATATTTTGATTATTAAAACTAGGTTTGCGTAAAATTGTGTTGGTGATTCATATATAAAGCCTAGATCAATGATAATGAATCAAATCTCAATCGTCCAAATATAATCATTAACGTGTTTGTTTATGATGTTTCCGAAACAAACGGAAAAAATGTGTGGTTTGGTGCAAACTTTACAGAAGGAATAAAATTGTCTTTCAGCATACAACAGTTTAAAATAAAGAAGAATTTAAAACAAACATTGTACTTTTAAGATTAACTTTTCCGTCAAAATATATTCTCTCCTACTGTACATTGTAGCAAGGCACATAACGCAACTCGTGGGGATGAGGGAAGTTAACATACTAGATACATATTTTAATCTTAATTGTCCATATATGATGTTTTTAACATGTATGGTTCTTTTTTGTCAAAAAAAAATGTATGGTTCTCGATGCAAATGGAAGAAATACATAACTCAAAGCACTTTTATGGAAGCTCCAAAATTGTCATCAATCAACCAACTTCTTGACACTTTGAAGAATTTGAAAGGAAATAAAACATGTTTTGTTTGGATTAGTTAATTTCTCTCTTGTAAATATATTTTCTATTATCCACATACACATAATTAAGTGAGATTGATATTTCCCCCGTAAAATTATATATTAAAAAAAATTACCATAGTTGAAAATTGTTTTTAAGTTACATCATTAATAAATTACTTTTTCTTTTGTCAAATAGTCTAGCGACTTGATATTTTAATCTTAACTACATATACAAAATAGTTTATATATACTCATCTCACCCCCTTATTCGTACATAGAGTTCCGTTAATTCATACTTCAATTAACATGACTTCAATTAATCAATGATAATATGATTTCTAACTATCAAATGTCCTAAACTTGATCGGAAAAAACTTAAGAGTTTAATGGTGATGCACCAACAATGTAAAATAGTTTTACACAATCATCAAATAACAGTCACCAATTTGTCATGTCATGTTAAGAAAGTGGGGTGAAGTGGAGTGATGTGGTGAAAAACATAATTGTTATTGATTGACAATGTAAAATTATTTTACACTATCTTTGCATATTATTTTTTCTCAAACCTTAATTGCACATTTTGTCTCTTGTTTTGGCAATCTCAAAAAAATGGTCTTTGTTCTGGACTAGGCCAAAAGTTGGCCCAATCCCTCTCCTGCTCGACACAACGAGCTTACACTCATACTCGACTCAGCGAGCTATGAGTTCTGCTCGGCACAGCTAGCAAACATCCCTACTCAGATATGCCGCACCGCCATATTCTCCATGTGCTCTTATTTACTAGGACACGATCCAGATGAGTTAATTGTTTCTCTACACGATGCGGGACAACTCATCACCAGGATGAGGGCAACCTTTCCCTCCACTTACGGAGATATACTGGCAGTCACTCATAGTGGACTGAAAAACACAGCCCATTAGGAGGATCGTCAGCTCGGCGCTGGAGGCCTATATAAGCTCTCATTCACATGAGAGCCAGATATTCAATTCTTTTACTCACCTTCACTCTCTTATATATGTTCACTCTTCGGACTTAAGCATCAGAGCGCCTGCATGTACTACCCCCCCCCCCTTCGGTGCTGATTTGCTGCTCTTCGCCAACGAACTGCTCAACGGTGAAGGATTTGTCGGTCCAAAATTCTTTCTGATCACAGGTTATATCAATTCTCCTATCCTAAAATCAAACATTTTGGTCCTTCAATTATAACATTTTTTGCATTGTGGCCTCAAACCATGTTTTTTATCCAAAAGAAAATAACGTGGCACTAGGGATGGCAACGGGTGCCCACGGGTGCGGGTTTCACACTACCCGCACCCGAAACTAAAACCCGAACCCAAACCCAAAGGTTGTTCGGGTGGCAAATCAAAACCCACACCCACACCCATTGGGTTCGGGTTTTTCCACCCAAACCCGCAACAAGACAATAATAAAATTACAATTAAAATTAAATTACAATAATTTTTTTTAAAAGGCAAAATATATTAATAAGTGAATTAAGCACAATGATAAACTAACATAGCCTCCAATTAAATTAGAGAACAAACATAATTGTATCTTTCATAAGGATACACTAATATATATACTTAAGAGAAATTATGTAATTAACTATATAAGTTGGTGGGTGTATGGGTTTCGGGTGTGGGTTTGAGTGATCCCACACCCGCACCCGAAATATTGGGTGACACCCGAACCCAAACCCAGTCAACTCGGGTTTCACTCGTTGACTCAGGTGCGGGTGTGGGCGGGCCCCACGGGTTTGGGTTTATTTGTCATTCCTACGTGGCACATTTTTTAAAAGCATGTGGCAAGAAAAATAATGATTTGGCAAAATTGTGAATCCTTAAGAAACTTGTATGCATGCCATTAATGAATTTCAATGTAGTAGGACGGTTCAAAAATAACCGTGAATTGAACCGAACTGTAGAATTGTACTAACCGAACCAAACCTAACTGAACCAATTAAACAGTTCGTGAACCAAACCTATAATTTAGAACTCAAAATAACACTAAATCAAAGAGAACTCAAATAACACTAAATCAATCATTTGTAAAGAAAAATTAAATCAATCCTAATTACTTTCCCAGATTCTATTCAACTCAAGTTATCTCAAAATCATCTTTTCCATCTTTCACAACTATCAGTATCCAAATTCATCTCTCTCTGTTATTCTGCAATTTGGATCTCATCTACCACATTAATTTAATCTTCATCTGAATCATATCACAAAACAATAAAAAGAAATTGATATATGATAAAATGGAAAGATATTTAAATTTAGGTGAAGCAAATGATTATGAGGCTATAATTGATATATTACTGATTATTCATCTTTCAATAAGAAGCTCACCTCCTCAACCAAACACCCATATGATTCTAACGAAATTTGTCAGAATCTGTATCTTTCTCCTCAATCCATTCATCAATACAAAACCCCCACTCTTGGAGATTTTGGGATTCATTTGAAATAAAATAAAGGTTTGGTTCAATATTTAAAATGGTTTCATTCTGCAAAACTTTACAATAACAGTTCAGTTCGATTATAATAAATAACCGGTTATCTGAACCATTTATAACAATTCAGTTTGATTCAGTTCAGTTCGATTATAATCAATAACTAGTAAAGGCACCCTCCTGCCACAAATGGAAATTGCTGATCAAATTTGTCAGTTTTGAAGTTCAAAAGTTGACAATCAACCTTGTTTTGTAGAGATGCTTTCTTGCCTGTTCACCATATTAGTGTTCATAAGCCTTTACTTAGTATCCTAATGTAAACTAAGTAAAATACTTTCACCGCGATATATTAAGTTTCAGGAATATATTTTTCACAATTCAATTTGAAACTTTTATTTCTAAGGTTAATATTGAAAATTGTGAATTATTAGATAAACAAAAGTGATGGATTGTTTTACCTTAATCAATTAGTCTAGAATTAGACGTAAAATAGTTATAATCTCTAGAACAACTCGAAGCTTATAATTTTTCTCAAACACGAAAGTAGTTATATAATATAAATTAATTAACCAGAACAATTCACTCAAAAAAAGATTGGAAACAACATGATTTCATTGATTAACAATTAGATCGAAATTACATAAAATTTTCTCAAAAGCATAGAAAATTTCTATTTCTATCACAAAACATAGACCTAATCTCAAATATAAACAATCATAATCCATAAACAAATCATTAATTCAAACAGATCTAAGCCTTCTTTGGAGATTTCTTAGCCTTAGATGGAGACTTTGGCTCCTTACTAGCAGTAGTAGATCTTTCAGTCTTCTTAGGCAAAAGAATTGGGTTAATATTAGGAAGAACACCACCATGAGCAATTGTAACACCAGCAAGCAATTTTCCAAGCTCTTCATCGTTCCTCACAGCCAACAACACGTGCCTAGGGATAATCCTATTCTTCTTGTTATCACGTGCAGCATTTCCAGCCAATTCAAGCACCTAGGGTTCCAAATTTCAAAATTAGGGTTCATAAATCAAAATTCAAAATCCCTAATTAATAGCAATTAAATTGAAATTGATTTATTCATACCTCAGCAGCAAGATATTCGAGAACGGCGGCTAAGTAAACCGGAGCTCCGGTACCAACACGTTGAGCGTATCTACCTTTCTTCAAGTAACGGCCGATTCTACCGACGGGGAATTGAAGACCAGCTCTGGTGGATCTGGTTACTGACTTCTTCCTTGGTCCTCCTCCTTTCCTTCCTCCGGCACCTTTCTTTGTCTTTGTGGTGGCTTCCATTTCGAGATTGGGAAATTAGGGTTTTGGTTGAAGATCAGAGAATTGAAAATGTGAGATGCAGAGTGTGAAGAGGGAATGTGATGTTGAAATTGTGAAATGTTAGCGCGCTTTTATGAGTGTTTCTAGAGGAGTGTGAGAATTTGCGTGAAACTGATGCTGGACGTTGGATTTGATGTTATCTACGGCTGTAGATTGTTTTGTTCACGATCCGTGCACTTTTAAACGAGCCAATAGAAAGCAAACAGCATGATTGATAATACCGTCATCTTCTATAATCTATTCAGTTATTTTTTTGTTACTTTCTTCTATTATTATTGTAGATGACTTGATATATCTATTGATTTATGAGTTATATTTTAAGTCTTACATTTTGTAAAATACTAGTAGTCAAGAATAATCCATTTAAGCATATGATAACAATTCCTCTTGTATATGCTCTAAACCAATAATACAAGGCTGTATCCTCTTTTAGCCGCCCCTTTTTCTTTGGAACCCTATTTTGTTCTTCTTCCATCAAGGAGGAGTGGTTTTTGGGTCAATTTTTGACCCAAAGTCACCCCTCTAAATTGTTTCTTATTTTCTTTTCCTTAAAATAAGTGATTTTCACATAGATTAATTTTTTAGTTTCTTTTTTTTCTGTTGTGATTTCGTCGTCTGAGTGCAACGTTTTGTTGTTGGCCGTCATTGTTGCGGCGTTTGTTTTCTCCGTCTTGTTGCGTTCGTTTAGTTCATATTGAAAGGTAAACTTCAATCAATTGCAGATTCGATCAATGATTTGGGCATCATCGTTGCAGATCCGGGAGCATGGACATTCCGGTGACTTTTATTTTATCATATTATTTGTAGGCATTTTGCAATTGCCGTTGTATGCTATTAACATGGATGCTGTGAGATTGTTTGCAGATTCATCCTTTCTGTTTTTAGCGATGTTGAATTTGTACTTGCATGTGATGTACTCTATCAATTATTGGAATGAATGAATATCGTTGTTTTTGAGTCAAAAAAAAAAAAAAAAGAATAATCCATTTAAAAAAGTTCCAATTTTTTTTTTTTACCAAAATACGTATTAGTTTCTTTTCATATTACATTTGTCAACATTTTATTCTTGCTAGGGTTATTTTTAGGATACTTGCGTCAATAATCTGTTGAGTTAAGTCGTAGGTATATAGAACGTGGTAAATGATCCAATAATCAAAGGTGTGTGTATCTATATTTGCAACAAATTACACCTGCAAACTATCGTGAGTCGCCCTTCTTCATATATGCTTATCAAAATTTATTATTTGGAACAAATTCACTTTAAATGTGTTTCTTTATGGAATTACATTACATTGTTAATCTCTCAATTGCAAGTATATGAAACTTAAAATTTCAATATTAATTTTGATGTCTTATGTTATTATTTTAATATATTTTTGAATATTTCTATTGATTACAACATTTAACATCATCAATAGACAAATTTTACTTCAAATATAAAATTCATTCTTCTTGAACACATTTTCTACGCTTCTTTCTTTCCACCAGGTTTGCAGTTTTCAATGCTAACTTTGAGCATGCTGTGTCATCATGCATGTGCGTCTTGGTTTGAAGTTGAGCCACTCCTCTGCTGAGACTGTTTACAATGTGCGATAGCGTCCACAACCGAACCTTCCATCTCAGAATTCAAGTCGATCGAAAAAGTTGAAGATGAAGAAGATGTCCTGTTTTGGTTATCGATGTTGTTTTCATCGTAAAAATTCTGAAATGATTTTCTCCTACCACTCTCATCATAACAGTTACATTTTGGCTTGTAAGTCGATTCTACTACATTGGACGTATCAGCTGAACAAATAGTTTTTGCAAACAAAGATTTCAAGTAAGCTTTATAAGAGTTGAGCTTTTGAAGCAACATGAATTTTTTAGCATGTTTCACCTTCTTCGGAAGAGGCATTAACAAGTCTTTGTTTTGTTGCTGGGGAGATAGTTTGGTATACGGACTCATTAGCATGTCAATGTACTCTTCATCTATACGAACCAATGGTACTTTATTTATAGCCATTTCAAGTGGGTGATAATGGTATTGATCTCTGTTTGTGTTTTTGAGAAAATGGATAAATACTTAAGGGTAATTGAGCTTTATTTTCTAAAGGGAAAGAGCAAAAGAACAATGTATTATTTCATGTTATTTGTGAGGAAAGATGTGCCAAAGGGTGTTATATATAAGGGAAAAATAAAGTAATTTATTTATTTATAAAATTGAAAAGAAAAAAAAATATAAGTTGTAATTAAATGTACTCCTCTTTTACCATTTAAATTAAATCTTATTGTCTTATTAAAGACGCATAAGTAAATCTTCTTCAAAAAGAAGATGTTACTTATCTCTTTGCAAAACTTAGATTACTAGGGTCCCTTTATCTTGAAAATGGGAGGGTTAAAATCAAAGAAAAAAAGAATATGGTATTATTATTATTATAATTTATTTTTTGGTAGATCAATTACAACTTTCTTGATTTATTTTTATATACATCAAAGTTATTTATTATTATTTTTAATTGGAGAATGAAAAGTTGTTAACATAAAATAATTTAATTTGTATGCAGTGACAATGTAAAATAATTTTACATAAACATCTAATCGAATTTCACTGCTTGATTGATTTCAACAGTATTTCACAAAACTATGAATATACAATGAGGATGGGATTAGAAGAAAATGCAAAACATGTGATGGCAAATTTGCGAGGCAAGCCAAGAAATCGATTGCGTGTACTCATGTAATATGGAGAACAAATAACAGTCTTCATAATTTTGTCATGAGAATGTAACATGTCTACAAAATTTCAGAGTATTATTTGACTTTATAATATAACTTAATTATTATAACTAGGTTTGCGTAAAAATGTGTTGGTGATTCATATATAAAGCCAATATCAGTGTTAATGAATCAATCTCAGTGGTCCAAATATAATCATTAACATGTTTGTTTATGATGTTTCCAAAACAAACGGGAAAAAAAATCATGGTTTGGTGCACATTTTACAGAAGGAATAAAATTGTCTTTCAGCATACGACATTTCGAAATAAAGAAGAATTGAAAACATTGTACTTTTAAGATTAACTTTTCCGTCAAAATATATTCCCTCCTACTGTACGTTGTAGCAAGGTGTATAACAAACATCGTGAATGAGGGAAAATAACCTACTATCTTATGATACATATGATCCAAATTCTAATCTTTATTGTCCATATATGATTTTTTAACATGTATGGTTCTCAATGCAAATGGAAGAAATACACAACTCAAAGCACTTTTATGGAAGCACAAAATCGTCATCAATCAACCAACTCCTTGACAATTTGAAGAAATTGAAAGAAAATAAAACTTGTTTTGTTAGGATTAGGGGTGGCAAAATGGGTTGAGCCCGGTAGACCGATCCGTTTGCCCCTCCATTTGGGGTGGGTCGGGCTGAAATTTTTGGTGTGGTACTTTAAGTTGGCATGTCCCACCTAGTCCGCTTAAAAAATAGCGTGGGGCGGGTTTTTTTAAAATTTTTTTAGATAAAAATTGGTCAATTGATCATTTTACGGAGCTCAATCCAAACTTGATTTTATTTACTTAGATGATTTTTTCTTTTTTACTAGTCGTTTGTTTTCCTTCTTAAAAAGTTACTTGTAGTTATAGTTTTTGGTATTGTGAAGTTGTTTTAATGGTTGTTTTGACTTAACATCGTCATAGCAACATTGAATTAAGTGGATTATTTTGGTGTTTTGATGTAATTTAATTTGTGTTTGTTTTTGGTATTGTTGAAATTTTATTATGTTCTCTTAAAAAATATCTTTTGTCGATAATGTTAAATAATTTTGAAACTAATTTAGTAATTCAAAATAAAAATTAAAAAAATGTTGGGTCGGCCTGCCAACTCGCCAATAAACAGGACAGACTTGAGGTTTGAGTTCAAACACCTAAGTTCCCCCCCCCCCCCCCCGCTTTTGGGCGGGCTTAAACGGGACGGAACGACACACTTTGCCACACCTTAGGATTAACATGACAATTAATCAATGATAATATGATTTCTTACTACCAAAAGTCCTAAACACCATCGGAAAAATCTTAAGAGTTTAATGAAGATGCACCAATAGTGTAAAATAGTTTTACACAATCATCTAATAAAAAGTAGTCAATTTGCTATGTCGTATTAAGAAAGTGAGGTGAAGTGGAGTGATGTGACGAAAAATATGGTTGTTATTAGTTGACAGTGTAAAATCATAGGCGGGAAACATGTCATTGACCAATGTGTGTAGTGATGTATAAGATTTTGCGTCGATCTTACAATCATTTATTGCCACCTCATCCTATTAGTGTTCATAAGCCTTTATTTAGTATCCTATGAAAACTAAGGAATATAGTAATTGTTACTTTGTCAAAAATAATAATAATCCAGGATGGATGCACACCTTAGGGTTAATGATAAATGCCTTGCCCTTAATTTGGAATTCCTATAATATTGTAACTAAGTTCATTTGTGTATATATTGTCGACCTCGCATAGAAAGGGTTATAATCAGAATGGAAAAATCTTTTGATATCATGCAAAACATCATTTACCAAGCATGCATGGTGTTAGTAAGAAAATACCTTTTGAAGAATAAAATATCAGTTCAACCTTCAATTCGGGTTTTAAAATATTGCAATTTTTAGTTAAATCTTACTTACTTTATAGTTGAATTATGAACAATTTGTGTCCCTTCTCCTAAAAATAGTATCGTTGAAAAATATTCTCGTAGTTATTTTCATAATGTAAAATATAAACACATATTTGTATAAGATTTGTGTAAATAAATCATTTGGTTTATTAGAATAAGATTATTTGTATTTGTTGAACCAAAATGAGTTTAGGAATAATAATCTCTAATTTTGAGTTTTGATGATAACAATATTTACAAGAATAATTTGATATTCTGCGTGTTTGATTCATTGTGTAACATTTAATGATCCTCTAGATATGATAACTAGGGATGTCAATTTCATCCGTAAATGGGGATCCCCGCACGGATTGCCCCGTTTGGAGATCGGAAAATGGGGGATTTTTCCCCGTGGGGATGGGATGTAGGTGAAAGTCCCCCCGAAAAAGGTTTGGGGATGAGGACGGTATTTCATCCTCTGCCCCACGGAGACTCCGTCCCTGAAAACTATTAAAATAACACTTATAAATTTATATTTAAGGGCTTTATAAATTATTTTTAATTATATTTTCACACAATATGTGTATACATTTGTTTATATATGATGCTTATAACTGTTATATGACTCACAATAATATTTTAATACTTTTATTTGTTTTATAATTAAATTTGAATATATTTTTACCACTAGTTCGATTGAAAATAATAGAAATTTGATATTTTTTAAAAGTTGGTGGATATCCGTGAGAACTGTGGGGATCCACGGGGATGGAGATGTAGGAAGAATTCTCCCCGAAGCGGCGAATGGGGACGAAGATGGGGAATACTTTAGATGGTGGGGCAAAGGGTGGTAAAGTAGCCTCCGGTCAATCACCGCCCCGTTGACATCCCTAATGATAACCTAAGTGATAACTCATATTTTGTGAGGATAATTAGGCCATTAACACTTGAGTTATTGCCTGCTAATATGGTTTGCATTCAATGTTTAGGTTTATTTTAATGCAATTTCGAGTCTAGTATGTATTTAGGAACAAAATGTAATTTCATCATGTAAAGAAAAGTTCTGGTGTCATCTAATGTCAAGACAGACCACTGGACCATCTAAAAGGTTCAAGAGCCAAATCAATCGCTAATCAGAGTCAAGACTCCAGATTCTGTACAATTGAGACATGTGGCAGTCAAAGAGAAGTCAAGACGTGAGCTGGCAAATGGATAAGATCAATTGTTTACTATAAATGATAAGACAGCTGGCGTCTGGAGAAGCATCTAGAATGCATGACAGTTGTAACCTCCCATATTCTGAAAGTGTACTATCATAGTATCAAACAAAGGAATATGATTTATTCTTTGGGCTATTCTTGGAGGACAAGTAGAGAAGGCCCAATCCATATGAATTTCTATATAAGGAGACCTAAATAAAAGGTTCAAGAGGTTAGGTTGGAAACCCTAAGGGAGAATTTGGTAGCCTCCATCTCCATCTCATTCACTACTTCATTCATTCACGATTGATGTCCAGTGAAGCTGTCAATCGAAGTCACGGCGGTGAAGATCATTAGCTATTCTTGGTTGTGATCTCCTAGGTTTATCATTTCTAATTCTCATTTGATGTTAGTTATTTGTAAACTTAGATCTCTGTTTGTATGCTTTACTAAGCTCACCATGAGCTAAAACTCTTGTTGGAATTATGTGATATTCAATGAAAGTCTAGTATTATTCATGTGAATGATTGTGGTGTTTATTTCATTTTTAGTTCTTATGATTTTATGATATATGTTTGATTCAATGTCTGGCCAACTTAGGATTAAATGCAAGTTTATTATTATGAGACATCTAGTAATAAATGGAACTTAGGAACTAATATGGTTAAGTAGAGGATGGACACATACTTCTTACTTAAGGACTTAGACATAAGCCTTAAGGCCATAGTGAGAATACAAAGCAAGCTTTCCTGATCTGAAACGAATTAAGCATGACCTAGACATAGGATCCATCTTATCCGCCTTTTCACATTTAATGTTGTAGACATACACCACAAGATATATCTTTGCTCGCAGATGTAATGACACCCGTTATTAGTCACAGATACTAGATTGTTAGTTGAATGGATCATACTTCCAACATCTCTACCAAATTTGATCTTTAAATCCCTTTTTAATTATTTTGTTTGCAAACTCCTGAAACAATGACATTATTTGGTTACCTTCTTGCTTGTGAATTAGAATGAAATTTTGTGTGTTTAATGAAAAGGTTCCCTTAGACAATCCATGTGGGTACAATACTTTTTCTTATCACTTGCTATAGTTTGACTGTGTATACTTGCACAACTTCATTCGCAACACTAAGCTCCGAACTATGTAGTACTACCAAACTTTGGATATGTTCTGGACTGGCCCTAGCAGGCCCAAATCCTCTCCTGCACGTACTGTCGGGGAGGGTTCACTAAACGTGCTCCTCGACAGAGGACGTGCTCCTCGGCAACCTCACCACTGGTCACATTTCCCACGTGCTGCCCAATATGCGGGACACGTGTCCTTTTGAGCCTATCCACTCTCCTCTCATTGTGGAACCGCTCACCCAGGCTGAGGACGTGTAACAGTCTCTCCTGTATCCACGCAGACACCTGGCAGTTATCCCAACTTGGGCTTGACTACGGTCTGACAAGTGCACCAGTCTGTCGTCGAGTAATAATTCTCACTCTACGAGTAGAATGAGTTCGAATCCACATGGATCGTGCCGAAGCTTCACTAGCGCTATTTAAGTTTGTGATAGTTTGCATTCGCTTTGGGTTTTGGAAAAAGGTTTTTATAAAATTAAGCGTAATGCTTGCAGAAATATAAATAACAGAATGCATAAATAATAGATTCAAGAAATACAACTTGAATACAACTTGAACTCATTTGAATATCCAAGACTCAAAATCATCCTTAGCACAAAAACAACTTGAATACAACTTGAACTCATTTGAATATCCAAGACTCAAAGCTTCAGCTTCTGAATTATATAGTAGTTGAACCTTAGATTTCTTTTATTAGGATTCTAAGTTAAGTCTTGTCATTGAGTTGTATTTATTTTTCTTGAATATTGATTTGTATATCAGTGTTCACATACTCTGTTTTTACTTGTAAGTTGTTTGAAGTCTCTTGCGTGTGTGCTTGAGCAAAGGAAGTCTCTTGTAAGTTTACTTGAGCAGTGGAAGTCTATTGCATGTGTGCTTGAGCATTGTAATCTTTTGTGATTATTAGTGAACTCCATTGGAAGAGCAAGGGGACTGGACGTACTCTCGATTTGTGAGAGAAACCAGTATAAAATCTATGTCTCTATCTTTCTCTCACTCTCTTATTCTTTCATAGACGTTATTGATTGTGTTTTGTTTTTATAACCGCTGCAAAATCTGATAAGTGTTCTAACTTTGAAGAAATTTTCAAACTACCCAAAACACAATTCAACCCCCCCTTCTTGTGTTTTTCACACCTTCAATTGGCATCAAGAGCCCGGTTCTGTCTTTATCACTTAACAGTGAGACAGTTTGTTGTTGAGAAACACAATGACTGATGCATCAGCTGAAAGTATGAATGCAGTTCCTCAGGACTATGATGTTGAAGATAAGTCAAACAACAAAGCACCAAAGTTCAATGGAGATGGTTCTACATTTTCCTGGTGGAAAGATAGAATATACAGTCATCTCATTGGTATAGATGTAGAGCTTTGGGACTTGGTTGAAGAATGGGTAACTTTTCAAGGTCTTGATGAAAGAGGAAAGTTATCTGTTGAAGAAAGGAAGAAGTTCACTCCTACGGACAAGAAGGCTTGTAAGAAACATCACAAAGTCAAGGATCTTCTAATTGGTTGTATATATGATGATGAATATCTCAAGATTACTGATAAATCTACTGCCAAGAGTATATATGACTCCTTATGTTCCACACATGAAGGGAACAAACAGGTTCAAGAAGCAAAGGCTACTCTTTTGATCCAACAGTATGAACTCTTTAGAATGAAGGATGATGAGAATATTGAATCTATGTATTCTAGATTCAAACTTCTAGTGGTTGGTCTCCAAGTTCTGAAGATAAATTATACAACTTCTGATCATGTAAGGAAGATTCTGAGAAGCTTACCTTCAAGGTGGAGGCCTAAGGTAACAGCTATTCAGGAAGCTAAAGATTTGGACACACTTGGCTTGGAGGAATTGATAAGTTCTCTCATGAGTCATGAGATTGAACCATCTTCTGATGAGCCTCAGAAGAAACTAAAATATGTGGCTTTGCCATCTATTTTAGTTTCGTCTAAGGCTCTGAAAGCCAAAGGTGTAGAATCTGAAGCAGAGGAATCTTCCATATATGGCCAAGAAGATGGATCAGATGATGATGTCTTTGCACTCTTGTCCAAGAAATTCCAAAAGTGGTCAAGGAGGGGCAAAAACTACTAAAGCAAAGGATTTTAATCAAGGAACAACGTTAGCAAAGATAAGAAGGATGACACGAAAAATTGTTTTAATTGTCACAAGGCTGGAAACTTCATGGTTGATTGTCCTGAACTCAATTCCAAGGGTAAAGGAAGAAAGAGCACAATAAAAAATAAAGCTAAGAAGAGTCCGATGGCTACATGGGAAGACATCAATGAATTATCTGAGGACGAAGATTCTGAGGAAGCAAATCTGGCACTCATGGCCACTGGCGAATCAGATTATGAAAGTGATTCAGAGTCTGACACAAATGATATTAAAGAGGTAATCTCTAAAATGTCTAGTACTCAAGTTACCAAGGCTTTGAAAGATGTTATGATGAAGTACATGAAAAAGTCAAATGAGCTAGATCTTTTTAAACAAAAATTGAAACTGCTCAATGAAAATCTCAACCAGACTCAAGCAAACTATCATAAATCTCTTAAAACAATTAAAGTGCTTGAAACTGGTTGCAGAACATGTCACAAACCCTATGATGAGTATGAAATTGCTCTTCAAGAGTTTGTCCATCATAACATCGACAAAGTTAAGATGTCTTCTATGATTCATGGTGGGAGCAATTATTATAGAAGACAGGGACTTGGTTCCCTTACATCTTCTGATAAAGGGAAAGCAAGCAATTTTGTCTGCTTAAGCAAACCACCTTCTGAATCTTATTCTAACCTTACTAAGGGTAATTCAGAACCTCTGACTGTGTCTGATACTCTTGTGACCTTGGAACCGCAAGATAAGGTATCATAAGATAACTCATCTTCTGAACCTAAGTCTTCTAAAACTCAGGTTCCCCTCACTTTAGTATCTATGTCTACTCAAGTTAAAGATATCAGAGTACCAAAGCCTGTTGATAAGCGAGACACCAGTACTTCTAAAGCAAACTTGGTAACTGGTTCTCTGACACACTCAAGAGGAAAGTCTCAGAGACAACATAAGCCTAAATCATTTTCTAAAGGCTCAGTTGACTCTAGATCTTCTGAATACTATAAGAAGAAGAATTAGATTCATAAAACTAACCAACATGGACCCATCATAATATGGATACCAAAGTCTGAAATAGTGTATGCTGCAGGTATGCACCCAAAGAAGAAAAGAAAGCTCATGGTATCTAGACAGTGGTTGCTCACGTCACATGACAGGAGACAAGCTCTTATTCCACACCCTGAATCAGCAAGAGGGAGGAACAGTAGGGTTTGGTGGCAACCAGAAGGGAAAGATCATTAGTATAGGTACAGTTGGTAATTCTTCTTTGTTAATTTCTGATGTTTGGTTAGTAGATGGACTACATCATAACTTACTTAGCATAAGTCAATTATGTGATAGTAATTATGATGTCATGTTTAATAAGGATTCATGTATTGTAATAAGAAACTCTGACCAATCTATTGTTTTTAAAGGTAATAGAAAAGACAATGTTTATAAAGTCAATTTTTCTGATTTAAAGGAACAACAAGTGCTTTGTCTCTTGACACTGAGTGATGAAAAATGGATCTAGCATGAGTCATGGTAACTAGAGATTAATCTCTAAGCTTAGCAAGGACAATTCTTGTCAAAGGTCTTCCAAAAATTAAATATCACTAAGACTCACTTTGTGGTTCTTGTCAAAAAGGAAAGATTGCCAAAAGTCGAGAGTCTAACCTCGATGTGTCACATGCCCTAATTACTAATTGAGTTGTTTATAAACATGCATTATAACTTTCACCAATTAAACACTAGGTCCTAGTATCAGGCTGTTCATCTTCTAAGTGCTCCGATCACACCTGGTGCATGATTCCTCCTCTAACCGCTCAGTTCACGACTAGTTCAGGATGTTGCCGCCTCTATTCACCTAGCATTATGTACTACGAGTTCCGGACCATATCAAGTCAAAACCTGATATAAATTATATGGGCGCTCCCGCTTATCCGGCCAGATTACGAGATACGTTATTAAAGTGTGCGAAAGTAAATAACAAACATAACTACTAAATATCATTTATTATATCTTAGACTCAATCACAGACTCCAAATATTCATTGGGGAGTTCATCTTCTCCACCACAACCTAAGGCATAAATATAAAGACTACATATTTAAATTACAAGAAATTATAACCTAAATACAAAAGCCTAAAGAAATCATACCTTGCTGAGTTAGTTTTCCCGTAAGGGGAGAAAACTATGTCCAATAGAGCTCCTCTGAACCTCTCCTTATAGTAGAGAGTGTTCTACTATTTCTGAATGATTTTAACAATGAAAAGGAGGCTCTATTTACAGTTTTCGTAATGGGCCTCAGCAAGGCATCGTACTGCGATGAGCTCATCGCGGTGCGATGTGAAGATTCAGTTCATTTTTATAACTGATCCTGTGCATTTCATCAGCTTGGGCGCCAAGTTACTCCATCGTGCTGCGTTGTAATGTATCGTACTGCGATGGAAGATTTTTTCAAGATTTATTTCTTCTGATTTCTTGGCGAGTAAGCATGCTTTCATCGTGGCACGATGGGAATCATCGTGCTGCGATGAAATGGTGATTTTCTTCACTTTTTGGGCTTTTTCTTGTCTTTTTGCATCTTGGACTCTGTCTTGATGCTTTTTCTTGCTTTTGTAGGTTTTCCTTCGTATTTGGGTCTGTCTTGGTCATTTTACTACTAATAATAATACTAAAAATACCGTAGAAATTCATGTCATCAGGGCTGCACGACACGGTCCAATAAGGGTAACCGTAGGCCACACGCTGGGGTCATATAAATACTCCTCTTGATTGAGGAGTCAGGTACGTTATTCTGACATTAACCTTTTCTCTTTGTACTTGTACTGACTTAAGCGTCGGAGCACATGCAGGTACAAATCCCCCTCCGTTGATCTCCACCGTCCACGACGTGCAGCTAGCCATCAATCTAACCTCCTGATCCAAGTAAAGATGAGGATATATTCACCATTTTTGTATTGACACATTCTTCTTATATATACCACAAATAAAAAAAGTCATAGTTAATAATTCACTACAATATTTGGATATAAGTTGAATATTAGAGTTTTTAAAAGGGGTCGGCCTTAATGGTCCACAAGTTTTATTGAGTTCGAAATAAACCAATTTTAAAAACGGAGAAAAAATATACTACTCGAGCCCGACCCTATGCGTGATACGGGCTACGTACCCACCCCTAAATAGGTCGACTCTTTATTTTATTTTTAAATACTACTACCTCAATTCCAAATTTTTGGTACTTTTAGCTTTTTAGTTTTATCCCAATATTTTGGCCCTTTTAAGAAACCAATACACGATTAAAGAAAGGGAAGAAAAAAAAACAAAAATAAAAGGAAAAAACTATTTACGGAGAAATAAGGTTCCCATTGCGTCGTTCTTAAGAAGATCATGAACGTCTTCTGAAAGAGAAACATGAGTCAAGAAGCCGACATCTGAGGAAGTTCCAAGTTTAGCGAAGAAATCAGCATATTGGGTCCACTCCCTAGTGTGTGATAGAGAGACATTGGTCTGGGAGAGCAGCTTCTTTATATCTTGGATCAATACAACGTAAATATGATATATAACTTGGGGACCTTTCTTGAGGTAGACACAATTTAAAGAATCAGAGTAGCAGATCAGTTCATCAATATCCATGTCTTTGGCCAGCAAGAGACCCCTGTAGATAACACACAGTTCAGCGATTGGGAGAACCAAGACAACTGTCATCCACATTAAAAATGACACATGAATGATTATTATTGTTTCACTTGATATATCCATCAACTAACATATCGTTAGAAACAGGAGAGAAGCAGTTCCTGGAGGTTTCGACAATAGCTCGAATGTTGAAGAAGAACCAACTTAAGGAACCAGTCTCATTGTTCAGACACATTAGGTCGCGGTGTCTCCAAGACCACCAAACACCAATTGTCACTACAAGAATACCTCAATTTATTGACGGATTTAAATAACACTTATTGAGGGCTTAAGCCGTCAATAAGTTATTGACAACTCAAATCCTCAGTAAATGAGAAAAAGTCCTCACAAAATTTAAATTTTTTTATTTTAAAAAAACATATAATTTAGTGACGACTTAAGCCGTCAATAACTTAGTGGCGGCCTAAAATTCTGACATTTACAATTAAAGACCCTTTTCCAACATTAAGAAAAAATAACAACACATAGAAAGAGAAACACTTACAACCATTCATTTTCATTCCTATCATATTCACTTTCTCTTCTTTAAAAGTTTCAAGTTACACTTCTATTCTTTCATTTCATTCTTCCATTTCACTCACGTACAACCACTCATTCTATTCTTTCATTTTATTCTTCCATTTTATTCAACCCATAGAGAGAAAAAAAACCCATTTCTATGATGTTTCAAGTTACGGTTTCAAATTAAAACACATTTCTATTCTCTTCTACATTTACACTTTCAAGTTTTCTTTTTTGAACAAGAGAACATGAACAACAACAAAATTCTGCGTTTGCAAAAATTATTCTAGGTTTGCAAATTTATTGGCAGATCTAGAAGACCATGTACTGTTTCTAATTTGGGGGCAGATCTACAATTATGGGGTTAAGTAGATCGATGGAGAAGAAAGAAATGGATGAGTCAATGGTGGTTTTGCAGATCGTTGCTTTGTTTGGATAGAAGTTGCTGATGTGTTTGTTTTTGTTTCCTGGTTTCCTTCCTGTTTTGTATTTTTGTTTTTCTCTGTTTCTCCCTCTGTATTTTTCGTTTCTTCTAGTGTTGGGCTTTTGCTTCTTTATGTACTTGTGGCTTTGTGTTGGGCACTCCTTGTGCTTTCACAACTTGCCTTTTTATTTAATTAATAAAAGTTTGCCTATTTCAAAAAAAATGGTGGTTTTGCAGATCCATGGAGAAAAAGAAATAAATGAAAATAAGAGGAAGAAATAGATCAGATTTGTGATTTCATTTTTTTGAAAAAAATAATATAATTTTGTGACGACCTCAGCCGTCACTAAATTTATGTCTGAAAAGTGGCCGTTGTCACTTAGTGACGACCTGAGCCGTCACAAAGTTTCGTTAATAAGTTTGTGACGACCTGAGCCGTTAAAAACTTTTCCACGAGCTATTTACTGACGGATTTCGGCCGTCACAAAGTCGTCACTAAATTTTGACTTTGTGACGGATTTTCCCACTTAGTGAGGACTTTTGGCTGTCACAAAATGGCTAAATTCTTGTAGTGCAATCGAGAAAATAAGTGCCCGTGAACCTGCGGCACCCAACATGAGCCAATCATATATATCCGGATTGGAGTGCACTTTTTAAGATTTCCCACTTGCAAAATATTTTTTTTTGTTTCCCCCATTGAGTGCACTTTTTAAACCGGTTAAACAGAAAAAAATCGATTTAAGAAACAACACTTTATAAATCGGTTGAACAAAATAACCGATTTAAAAAATGCACCCAAGGGGGTAAACCAAAAAAATATATTTTGCAAGGGGGGAATCTTAAAGAATTTTTTTCTAAGGGGGAAAGCAAAACTCGTCTACTTTGCAAGGGATACAGACCTATTTACCTTATTTTTAATAATGTAAGTTCCATTTTTGTTGTTGAACCAAATAAAGACGTCTTCGAATACTTCATAAGTACAATATGAATTTACAAGTATGAGGAACATTTTCACAAAAGTATCTCACTTATGAGTTCTGAGTTACGAGTTACTCCCTCCGTTCCTTTTTAACTGTAAAAAAAAGTCGGATTTAACGTTCATATTTAACTGTCTATTTGGTGTTTTAAGGATACGATTTGTCAATTGCACCCTTTGTCAATTACACTTATCTTTTTCAATAAAACTAATTACTGTTATATATTTGGAAAACTAAAGTTTTTTATTTTTTTAAAAAAATAATCTTATTTTGTTAGAACATAACATATTAATTTTTTATTTTTTTTCATAATATATTAAGTTTATTGAAAAGAGAAAATGTGTGAAAAAATATAGGAATTTATTGGTCGATTAAAATTAGGGTAAAATACGAAGATAAGGTGCAAAAATACACTTCTTAATTTGGTGTTACTATTCAAAACCGACAGTTAAAAAGGAACGGAGAGAGTATTAATTAATTAGTTTTCCCTCCAAATTGGAGAGAATAAAAGAGTACAAACCATGTACACCCATTGGTCCGTTTTAGTAGACACGGATCGCCAAGTAAGCAACACTGAGCCATAGATAATTTCAAATCGAACGGTCTACAATGATCTCAATCCATCTTACAACCACCGTGACAGTATAAAACCTTGCCAACACATATCTCCACTTTCATCTCATCATCTTCATTTCTCACATCACAAAACACCGATTTCACAGCTAGAATCTAGTGTTTCAATTTTCAATCTCGCAATGGATTCTTCCCCAAAATTGAAGAAAGGAGCTGGAGGAAGGAAAGGAGGTGGACCAAGGAAGAAGTCAGTAACCAGATCCACCAGAGCTGGTCTTCAATTCCCCGTCGGTAGAATCGGCCGTTACTTGAAGAAAGGTCGTTACGCTCAACGTGTTGGTACCGGAGCTCCGGTTTACTTAGCCGCCGTTCTTGAATATCTTGCTGCTGAGGTATATTTATATATATAAGTCAATTTTCAATTTAATTGCTAATTAATTAGGGATTTTGAATTTTGATTTTGGAACCCTAATTTTGAAATTTGGAACCCTAGGTGCTTGAATTGGCTGGGAATGCTGCACGTGATAACAAGAAGAATAGAATTATCCCTAGGCACGTGTTGTTGGCTGTGAGGAATGATGAAGAGCTTGGAAAATTGCTTGCTGGTGTTACAATTGCTCATGGTGGTGTTCTTCCTAATATCAACCCAATTCTTTTGCCTAAGAAGAGTGAAAGAACTGCTGCTAAGGAGCCTAAATCTCCATCTAAGGCTGGAAAATCTCCTAAGAAAGCTTAGATTTAGTTTTCTAGATTTGGATTATGAATTATTATGAATTTTGTGCATATCTAAGCTTAGGATCCTGTTATGTAATGTGGTTTAAACAATGTGTTTTGGATCTATTGTATCAGTTTAATTCATCAATGAAAACATCTTGTTTTTAGAAAATTTATTTGCTCCTGTTTTGGATTTGTAAATGTTCTTAATGTTTGATATTTATGTTTTAGAACTTTGCATTAAAGTGCTGTTTTTTTTTTTTGAGTAAAAATTGCTAAACGAATTTAAGCGTTTAAGGTTATTTGCTGTCGTTTGATTTCCGGATTTGTCTTCATTTCTGTTGTTGTCCTGTTAGTATTAATTTATTTCGTGGAAGAGATCATAATTTAAGGGTAACTGACTTTCATGTGAGAGAGATCGATTCAAGGCGAGGAGAGTATAGGAGTTTGAAAAGTTGATTAGTGAATGCTTGATTGTGGTGAGTTTTTTGAAATGAGTATTGAGTTTAACTCATTCTTATAAAACTCTGATTAGAAATTTGATACCAGGTGGTTTAATGGATCATGGATATGTTGGACTACTTTAACAGTGAGAGATAAGTGTTGCGTGCCCTTAAAAATCTTAATTGAAAACACAGGGCATTTGAGAGATTGATTTTGATACATAATGACTCACAAGTGGTGGTTAATTAATACATTTCAAACATGAACAGCTGGGTCTTCGGATGGGAGGATTCTAGTGCAAAGTATTGTGAAGAAGCATATAACTAGGCATGAAAAAAACTAGAACTAACTTGAGGAGGACAATAGTCATACACTACCATCATCACAAGCCAAATTTGCTGGTTTTGTTTGCGATTTTGGAGGGGATGGAAGGAGAGGGCTTTGGAGGGAGGGAAATAGAGAGAAAATTTGAGAAATCTTTTATATTTTTTGAGAAAATATTTTTTATAGAGAATGACAAATGAATACTTATGATTAATATATTATGAATTTAAGAATATTATAACAATATTAAATAAATTTGAAGAATTCATATAAACCCTCCAAACCCCCAATATAATACAATTTTTGAGTTCCCCCAAATTGGGGGGTTTTTGTGTTATGAAGAAAAAATAACCCTTCAAACTCCTTCACTTCCAAACTTCTCTGCTCCTTCCACTTATTTCTTTCTTTTTAGTCTTTTATTCCCTTCCTTTCCCCTCCAAACTCGCAAATAAAGCCTTACGCATCAACTCAAGTATTAGCTTCGTGATACGGATGTTCAATCACAACTTCCCAGCCAAATGCTTTTGACTAGTGATTTGGTGTAATCTTTTCTCTTATGGACTTAGGTCCTTTTTTATTAAAAAAAAAGGAATTTTCTTGGACTTCATGGTTTTGCCCCGAATACGAGGCTTCCAATTTGTGACAAAAGTGCTCTGTTTGGTAACAGGTTTTAAAAAAGAGCTTATAACTTATTTAACTAGCTTATAACTTATTTTTCAAATGCTATTTCAAGTAGTTTATGAGCTTATAACTTATTATCTTTTCTTCCAATTTTACCCATATCATCTTACTTGAAAAAAATTAAATATTAATTAAACATATCCTTTTTATGTCATTTCATACTTATAAGCTAGTTCAACCGCTAATTTTACCAAACACTACAAATTCAATCAGCTAGCTTATTCGCTATAAGCTAAAAGCTAGTTTATCAGCTATCCGCTATTTTTTACTATGGCTCTGTTTGGTAAACCAAATAAGCTAGCTTATAGCTTATAGCTTATAGCTTTTAGCTTATAAGCTAAAAGCTCTGTTTGGTAACAGTTTTTAGAAAAGAGCTTATAGCTTATTTTACTAGCTTATAGTTTATTTTCCAAATGCTATTTCAAGTAGCTTATAGCTTTATATCTTTTCTTCCAATTTTACCCCTGTCATCTTACTTGAAAAGAATTAAATATTAATTAAACATATTCTTTTTTTTTATGTAATTTCATACTATAAGCTAGTCCAACCGCTAATTTTACCAAACACTACAAATTCAATCAGTTAGCTTATTCGCTATAAGCTAAAAGCTAGCTTATAAGCTATCCGCTATAAGCTCATCCGCTATAAGCTAGCTTATCAGCTATCTGCTATTTTTTACCAAACAGAGCCTATGAGCTTATAGCTTATAGCTTATTATCTTTTCTTCCAATTTTACCCCTATCATCTTACTTGAAAACAATTAAATATTTGTTAAACATATAATTTTTATGTCATTTCATACTTATAAGCTAGTCAAACCGCTGATTTTACCAAACACTACAAATTCAATCAGCTAGCTTATTCGCTATAAGCTAAAAACTAGCTTATAAGTTATCTGCTATAAGTTAGCTTATTAGTTATCCGCTATATTTTACCAAACAGAAGTATACAACTGATAGTCAAATGTATAAGCTATAAGCCTTAGTAATATTTTTAAAATTTAATAAAATAAACAATATTCATTTATTTAAATAAATAAAGTACATTGGTGAACAAATTCACAACATCCATTTTAATAGCATAAAATGACAAATTACATATGCCTACAAATATGAGTATATTTAAGTGTCCGAAATATCCATGCCTCCGGATCTGTAGCGTTGATGACACCAAAATTGACATTAATTAGATCTGCACTAGATCGGATCTACTCTTTCAACCCGAAACAAATGAACACCGCACAAAGACGTGACAACCAAATACACCGTACAAAATCGGAAAATCAAAACAAACAAATATGTTAAAATCACACTTATTTATTATAACGAGAAAGAAAAACAATTTGGATGAATGATTTTAGGCCAAAACTGACCTAAAATCACCCCTCTTCAATAGACTAAGAAGAAGAAAAAAGTAGTGATTGCAATGGTTGGAAGAGAAGAAAAGAAAAAGTAGTTTTATATGTTAATGAGTATAACTTTAAATTTTTATATTTCAAGATAAAATAGTATTTCCTCTAGTCCTTAATATAAGAAAAAATTTATTTTTTAGATACATGTAAAGATCAATGTATGTAGTATATTTTTATATAGGCTAGATACATCAATTTTTAAATATATCTATAAAATGACTTTTTTATATATTAAAGCCCATATACAGTAGTTTTCTTTTAAAAAAAAGGTAAAGTAATAATATTGATTAGGGGCATCTTTAGAAAACAAATAGAGTATTGTTATTTAGTAAGAAAAGTATACATAAGAACGAGAATAATACATAAAATTATGGAATTTGACCAATCCGAAATTGGTTAACCATATATGGAGGAGAAAGTGGTTATAATTTGTAAGTGTTAATTGTATTCTTCTGTTTCTTGTATATTTTTTTTTTACTAAATAGTATTTTCCAAACAAATAATAGATGCATCTAATAAATTGCATAATTTCTAAGACAAAATTTTTATCTAAAAAGGACTTATAACTTGTGATAAAGAGAGTAAAATAAAAATTCACCTTTTGAATTTATTAAATAATTGATGAATTTTATTTATATTATGAATAGATACATCAATTGTTGAATTAATCTAGAAAGTAATTTTTTTGGTATAATTGGTGGGAGTATTTTTTTTTTTGTGTGAATGGTGGGAATAATTTTTAATCCTCGTGAAAAAGGTTACATGTAATACAGTCAACACTTTTACTAAAAAAGAATAAAAATTAATACTAAAGTCAAAACATTTCTCTATATAAACCTTGTCACTACATTTTCCATTTATCTCACCATCTTCTTATCGCAATGGATACTTCCCCAAAATTGAAGAAAGGAAGTGAAGGAGGAGGATCAAGGAAGAAACCAGTGTCGAGATCCACAAGAGCTGGTCTTCAATTTCCGGTTGGAAGAGTTTGTCGTTACTTGAAGAAAGGTCGTTATGCTCAGCGCATTGGTACTACTGCTCCTGTTTTCTTAGCTGCAGTTCTTGAATTTCTCGTTGCTGAGGTAATACATTTCGAGAATGATTTTTTTTTTTCCTATTGTTTGATAGTGTATATCTCCAAATTATGAATGGGTAGACTAGACCTCGCCTCTGAGAATTTGGTTACTACTGGTTAAAATTTTTTGAATTTGAAAGCTAATTGTATTAAATTGAAATTTTGTTTATATGAAGGTGCTTGAGTTGGCTGGAAATGCAGCTCGTTATCTCAACAAAAAAAGGATTACCCCAAACAATATTTGGTATGCTTTGCGCACCGATAGAGAGTTTCATAAATTATTTGCTGGTGTTACCATTGCTGAAGGTGGTTTTCTTAGAAACAGTAATATTGCATATTTAAGCAATAATGGTGGTGTTCTCGAATTATTTTGTTGATTATTGAGAAATAAATGATTGGACTCGAATGATATAATTACCGAGATCTATAAAATAATTGTTAACTCAGGGTTGACACAAAATAAAAATTCTTTGGTTCTCTTATTTTTCCTTTCTATCAATTTGGTACTAAATTTTAGTGATTAGTTGATAAAATACTTGATAACGGAAGAATTTATGAGTGATAACTAGTAGTATGTCATAGTTGATATCACTATTATCACATAAGCTAATTGGAGAGATAGAGATTGATAAAGTTGACATTTTTTATCGATTAACTAATAAATATAAAATGACAAAAAAAAATCAATTACTCTCTCGGTTACTTTCTAAGTGTCTTTTTTGACTGATGTGCAATATTTACATAATCTATTTTGATCATAATTTTTATTAATATATAAAAACAAATATTAACATATGCGATATTGTTCAATTTGTCTCGAAGTGTTTTCAAAATATAAATTTTACATAATATTTTATAATAGATGATTAAAAATATTAGTAATCAAAGTTGTATATTGAAATGCGTGCAGTGGTTAAAACGACTCTTAAAAAAGTACGGAGGGGGTAATGTTTTTGATATTTAAAATTTAGTAATTTGAAATTTATTAATGTAATACTATATATTTTATTTATTATTATTAAAATGATTTTTAATAATTAAATTTTTATTTAATAGAAGATGGGGAATAGTTTGAAAACCTTTGAAGTTTGAACTTAACATGTTAATTTGACAATTTTTATGATTTTGTCTTTAAACTACAAATATACATCAAAATGATATACTACAAAGCATCATAAGGAAAACAATTTAGTCTCTTAATCCATGCATGTTGTGCAAACCAGTAATAAATCATTAATAAACTGACATGACAAAGTGCTCCATTAACAACACTTATAAGCTAGTAACTAAGAATGAAGATTGCTTAGAGCATCCACAATGAAGATCTCCATTTTTTGGTACTTAACTGGGCCCCACGTGTACACATCATCTATTTATAATTTTTTAATAATAGTACCAAATAGGTACTCAATCTCTCCAACCCAACACCTCTTAAAAAATTTTAAATGGGTCCCACCAATAACAAATTTCACCAATAACTATACATCATTATAAATGAGATCCACAAAAATAAAATAGGTACCAATGCTTATTGTAGAACCAGTACCTATTAGGTACTCATTTATGTTTTGCTCCAATGGGAATACCTATTAGATACCTATTCTTAAGAAATAGGTACTCACCATTGGAGATGGTCTTAGAATTGCAAAGATTAGTGGATGTGGGCGAAATGTATGGGAGAAGGAGGAATAGTGTTTCATTCTAACCGATAAAGAGAGGAGAAATAGGCATAATGACAAAATTGACGATTTTTTTTTTTTCAATCTTTCGATCAACTAATTCTAATTTTCAGACTAATCTAACAAACTAAAAATCTGAAAAAATAATTTAATGTAATGATGAATACACCAATATTGAAACAAAGTAATAATTCATTAAAAATATACTATCATATTTTTTTAATTTAAATATTTATTTGAATGTGAATACAAATGTAACATATCACTTAATATAAGACGAAAGATGTATTAGTAAAAGATAAAAAATATCAAATTTTTCTAATAAACTAATTTATTGACCAATAATAAATTATAAACTTAATAAGTATACCTCTTTCAAAAAAAAAGTCAAATTTGCTATAAACTAATTTACTGATGTATTTGGTCTTTAATCTACACTAAATACATCAATTATCCAATAAAAAAAGTAAGTATTTTGTAAAAGAAGTAAGTGAAATCAACTATAACTAATTTACTTATGTATCTGGTCTTTAATATATACTAAATACATCAATTATCTAATTAAAAAAAGTAAGTCTCTTGTTAAAAAAAAATAGTAAGTCACATGAGCTACAAATATATTATTTCTTAATTTAAATAATTTTTTCAAATCACATACTTTCTCCATTTCTTTTCAAGTATCACAATTGACCACTGTACATATGTTAATGTATATCTTTGATCACTAATATCTTTAATTGTATATTATAAAAAATTATAAAAAAGTTATATTTTGAAAATATTTTTTGAGACAAATTGAACATCTTATATGATAATATTTGTTTTATTTTGTCAAATAGCCTAGTGTATAGAAACTAATATTTGTTTTATATCTCAATAACAAAATATGAGCAAAATATGTTATATGAATAGTGCACACAATTTTCAAAAAATACTTAAAAAAAATAGAGAGTAGTAAATATTATTGAAAGATAAAATAATAGTATCTAATTAGTCCAATAAACTAATATACTGACCAATAATCTATTACTATATATAAAAATGATACAAATTTTTGTAATGACTTTTTCATTATTCCTATTTTACCCTTAAAAAACACTATCAAAACAAAAAAAAGTAAAACACAATTTTACTATATATAAAAGGATACAAATTTTTAGGATGACTTTTTCATTATTATTTCTTAATAACTAAGCACAACTTCCACATAAAAGTAGGTTTTTAGTTTTTTTATAGTAAAAAAAATAAAAAAAATTCTTCCAAATAACTAGCCACAACAAAAAAGAAGATTAAATAATTATCAATTAACTAAGTCTAATAAAATGAGAGATTAAATAGTTATTTATATTATTGTAAAAAAAATTAGTTACTTATATTTGCAAATAGAGAATACCGATCACACAAACCGGCGGCTAGTAAACTATAAACTTAATAAGTAAGTCTTTGTAAAAAAAATTAAGTCAAACGAGCTTATAAATTTTTGTAAATCATTCAATTTATTTGTCATACATTTAATTTAAATAATTTTCTAAATTCATTAAATATAGTATGTATCCAGACAATAAATAGTCCAGATACATAGTTTATTCAATAAATCCAGAAAATTATATTTTGGTTATATTCAAAATCGACCAACGTAGTAAATGATAACTTGATCTATTTACATTTTTATACTATTATTTATAGGAAAATGCTAACTAGTGCCCCCGGGTACTAGTTAAGGATACTTCAAATAGTAATAATACATTAAAGTGTGTGCAATCAATATTTAAAAAGTAAGAAAATTGTTGTTTCCAATGTAAAAATTACTATTTTTGTATTCTTAACTAGTGCCCCCGGGGCACTAGTTAGCATGACCCTTATTTATAATCTAATTAGCTATCATTGGTCCATTTTAGAAAACACGGATTGCCAAGTAAGCAATACTCAGCCATAGATAAAATCTAATCCAACGGCCAAAACCTTTTCAATCCAAAATCCTTACAACACTCTGACACTATAAAACCTTGCCATCACCTTCACCATTTTCTTCATCACATTCTTCATTTCTCACAGTTTCTCAAAACACAGAGAATTCTCAGTTAGATTTGAAGCTCTCTCGCAAGGTGCAACAATGGACGCAACCACAAAGCCAAAGAAAGGAGCTGGAGGAAGGAAAGGTGGCGAACCAAGGAAAAAGTCGGTTACCAGATCCACCAGAGCTGGTCTTCAATTCCCCGTCGGAAGAATCGGCCGTTACTTGAAGAAAGGTCGTTATGCTCAGCGGATCGGTACCGGTGCTCCGGTTTACTTGGCTGCCGTTCTTGAGTATCTGGCTGCTGAGGTAAATTTCAATTTCGATTTCAGTTTCGATTTCAATTTTCCCTCTTCTTTTTCAATTTCAATTTTGAAGTTGAAACCCTAATTTTATGATCAGGTTCTTGAATTGGCTGGAAATGCTGCACGTGACAACAAGAAGAATCGGATCATTCCAAGGCATGTGTTGTTGGCTGTGAGGAATGATGAAGAGCTTGGAAAATTGCTTGCTGGTGTCACCATTGCTCATGGTGGTGTTCTTCCAAACATCAACCCTGTGCTTTTGCCAAAGAAGAATGAGAAAGCTGCTAAGGAGCCGAAATCTCCATCCAAGGCTGGAAAATCACCAAAGAATGCTTAGATTTAGTTTCTTGGTTTGGTGATTTGGTTTAGTGGTTTTTTGTTTTGTTTTGTTGATATATAATATCTCACAGTTTAGGCACATGTTATGTAGCTTAAATATTTACATGTGTTTGAAGTATTTTACTATTTTGGATCACAGTGAATCTTATGTAACAGTTTGATTCATTAATGGAGAATATATCTTGGTTTTAATTGTTCTTGTTGCTTTAAATTTTTTGATGTGTGTGGAGTGCATTTGCAAGTTTTTTATTTATTTTATTTTATTGTTTTAATTATCAAATTACTCGCAATAAAAGTCTAGTTTGCAGAGGATTGCAAAATTTCAATGTTAGGGAAATCAGACCTTGGATTAGTTGGTTGACTGTAAAAACCAGACTTTTATTTTTTCCTTCGTACAACATTCAATTGATAAAGTAAGGACCAATGTAAATAGATTTAAGTCATTTAACATAAGTGATGGGGCATTTCTCATCTACAATATTCTAGGGTTCATTCAATAACAATGTCTAAAGACACAATTGACAACAAACGTAGATAGTTCAGAAGCAAGTTTTGATAATAAAATTTAAAAAAAGTGATTTGTTTCTTATAATAAGACCATATGAAGTATTTTAGGTTATTTTTCAACCAATGTGGTACTTGCGCAATACTATTGGGTCTGGTGCACCCGATAACAGAAATTTGATAGCAGATGAATCAGGGATTTTGGAGGAGCTCTTCCCATATTAGAATTCAGGCCGAGCTTAACTCAATATGGGACTCTTAATAAGTCAATAACAAAGAGAATTCACAATCTTTTCTTCGTTAAGGATAATTTCTAACTTCTACAAGCACATCAATTTCAACTATTGTTATTTCAAAATTCTCAAATTTAGCCATTTGTTGGGAAGCCAATTGATACTTGGAGAGGATGGTGAAATTGGTGTTAAACATTGTGGAGGTGGCTTTAATACCAAAGGGATTCAACTTTGGAGAGGATGATGAAATTGGTGTTAAACATTGTGGAGGTGGCTTTAATTCCAAAGGGATTCAACTTTGGTTCGACACTGTAACCAAGTTTTTTTTTTTTTTTTGAGAAGACTAAAACTAAACTTAATCATTATCAAGGAATTAGAGTAACACCAGAAGATGTGACATGGATATGGATTCACTGATTATTGTTCTAATGGTTGTGAGAACCATTGTTAAATGGAAGAATTCACGATAAATGACATCAATGGTGGATCTTTTTAAGTTATTTTGTAAATGATGGATTAATCATCCATGCCCTACATTCCTTAGCAAGTTGCATTTATAAATGTTGCACCAATAGGGAAGGCTTTGCTTATTGCACACAAGTTATGAATTAGTAATTTGATAATGCTAATAATTTGAAGTTGTTTTTTATAAATGTATTACATATTTGGTATTACGGTGGCTCTATCCAAAATCAGAATGAGTCACCATGAGTAGATTTTGTAAAATTGCGAATATCACCATCATGAGTACACACAAAAAAGTAGTAAATTTTCATATCCTAAAATACAAGATTCCTCTTTCTTTAAGCGAGGCTTGCAAAATAACTATAAATTAAGTTCAAATAATGAATTCATTCACCATTGTGATTTTACTAAGCGATGTTTACCAAAACAGTTATGGGCAGAAGCAATCAATGTGTCAACATACTTAATTAACTGAGGTCCACCGGTATCATTGGAGCAAAAAATACCATAAGAGGGGTATTGAGCGGAAAAGAGGTAAAACTCTCACATTTTAGAGTTTTCGGTTGTGTAACATATGTGCACATTGATCACTTTTACGTGTTGTATCTAAATAAGATAAATATTATTTTATTAAAAAAAGTGATTTTTATTACAATAAACAAACACAAAGTAAATTCTACTTTTTTTTTAATAAAATCTTTAAAACCTAATCTCTAAATCATTGAATATTAAAATCACTATTTTTTTAAAAATGTAGCAAACAGACCCTATATCTAAAAATTTGTAGAGATTCTTAAATTTAAAGACAATTTTTAGAGTTAAATATATTTTTAATCTTTACATTTATGCGTGCTTTCAAAAATAATCCATATTTAAATTTTATTATACCTTTATTCCCTAATATTTTTGCCATTTCCAACATTGGTCCTCATTGTGAAATTTCTTTCAACAGAGCAAACAAAAATGCCACATAAACATGCCACTGGGATGCTACATGTACTGATTTAATTACGGGCCTGCGGGGTTGTGTGAGAAAGAAGGCTTTAAAAGCCCAAATCACCCTTCCCCTCATCTTTAACCGACTTTACTTTTCCTTTTTTTTTGGTCTTAGAAGAACCGACTTTATTTTTGCTATTCTACCAATTTCTCGCACTCCCTACGCGTTTTTTATTTTATCCTTCCGCTACCTAAGTAGTAGAAATTATAAAAATACGAAATTTGAGAAAAAAACACCATGAAAAATTCCCATTTTTATAAGTATCGGATGTTATAAAAATGAGAATGTTGAAAAAAAAAACTTGTAACATGAAGTTTTTTAGATTTTAAACGTAGAATCTGCTACTTAAGTAGCAAACAGAGATATTTTGATAATTTTGCAGGAGTGCGAGAAATAGAGTAGGGTGTAAAAAGTAAAATTCTCTTTAACCTAGCTTCAGATGGTTATAAATATGATAAGCACCTGTAGACTTTGTTGTCTCTCTCTCTGTCTCTCCGTCTCATCATGTTACGAAGGTATGATTGATTGATTTCCCTATGTAATGCTTGCTTGCATAATAATTTGATTCTGAAATAATTAGTAACAGTTAATTAATTATGTTTAGGAAGATCAAAATCAACAGCAGTAACAATGTGTGGTCGAATTTCCATCCTCATCTTTCATACATTGCTTTGGGCAGTCGAGCATATCCCATCGACGAATCATCCTTGAAAGACAAATCACCCTTCAAATATAAAAGACAAAGACACAACAACAGCAACAACAGGGACATGATTAGTGACTTACCCGATTACATTCTTCACCATATTCTTTCTTTTCTTCCTACCGAAGATGCCGTCAAAACTTCCATCTTAGCAACAAAATGGAGGTATCTGTGGACCTATTTATCAGTACTTGATTTTCATATGATTCCACTATTCGATATACGTTACCATCGATCCTCGGTCCACATTCCTCGATCTGCTTCATTGACTCAAATATCCTTACAACTTGCCAAATCTACTCTATGTATACCTACCGGTATTCCATTCCCTAGTCTCAAGACATTAAATCTTTCATATGCTACATTTCCAAATACACAATTCACTTGAAGAATTTTTATCTAGGTGCCCTCTCCTACAAGACTTGACTTTGAATTATTGTTATTTGTTCTACATAAACAAGATCACTATTGCTAGTTCCACATTGAGGAATTTGATTATCGATATTGACTATTTTTGCTTAAATTGTCATGAATCCTCCAATTATTTAGTTGAGATTGACGCCGTCAATCTTTTATCTTTAACATTTATCAAACAGAGCCTTTATATTATTGAACAAACTCTCTTTTGTTTTGTTGATAAATGTTTCCTCGGAAATGAAAACCACTTAATTATGTGAGTGCTGAGAATGTTTTGCTTGGTAATATTGATTGGCATAATCATCATCAAACTTGGACTTCGGTTTTCATCTTATCTTTGAATTTTGAGAAAACACTAATTACTCTAAAGTTTAATTCTTTTTATGTAGTGAGTTGTTTAATATGAGGTTAATATGAGAAATCAGCCATATATGTGTTCATTGTTTGATCGCTTGAATGAAGAAGCTAGTAATAAGAAAGTTCGCAAAGGGTTATTGATTTGGCATTTGGCATAGTGATGATAACTATTATCTAGTATTGGCCACTTCCTTTTTTCATCCTCTCCGATGGGGGAACCTAATGAGTTTGAACCTTATATTAATTAAAGGATCATATTGTGATGTTCTAAAAATATTGTTTAAGGATTTTAAATATTTTTTTTTTTATATTTTAACTTCTAATATATTGAATGTATAATTATAAAATGCACTTAAAAGACTTATAAATTTGGCCTCGCCTGTTCTAAAAAGTCAAATAATTTTATTTCGTTGTGTATTTTTATTGAGAACAATTCAAACTATACATTAAAAAAATACTATTAACAAGTATCTTAAGATTACATGTTATGTTTAATGTATCAAAAAATAAATTTGTTAAAAATTCAAACATTGTCATTTACTCATTTTTGACATAAATTCCAAAATATATTTTCCTTGTTTTTTTTTATTTAAAAAAACCCTTTATAATTCATTAATTTGTGCCCATATGACACACTAGTTGTTATACCATCAAATATATTAAAATATCCGTTTGATTATGTGAACTTAGTTCGGTTGACAGTGACATTGCATTATATATATAGAAGCCGAATTCTTGACTTAAAAAAAAATATAATTGAATTGAATGTATAATGAATCAAGTCATCAACTGAACTGATTAATTGACAGCAACTAATGAATCAACACGTTTTAATTATAAATAGTTATTTTAATTATGCGTAAACAAATGCCTAATACCCAAAAAAACCGTTAAACCAAAACTACAAGACTAAACCAAAAGTGCATTTGCGTCATAATGCAAGAAAGCTAGTTTTGCAAACGTGCTTCCACGCCACCTCTCTCTTCTAACTTAGTGCCACACAATTATAATAACTTCTCTCTCTAATCCACCAACACTTTTACTCCTAAATTACTACTTAGGTTGTTGTTTTTGTTCATCCGTTTTTAATGATAAACTAATCATGTTTAGTTTTGTTTACTTCAATTCATTTTTCCGGCAACTTCCCTATGCAACCAAGTGGACGGTTTTATTGATTGTAACGGCGGTGTTGGCGTCGTTGGCGCCTGGTGTGGCCTTTATGTTTGCAGTATCTCAATCATCAAAGCCTTGTCAGCATCATGAATCTGTGAGGATTCCTTTTGATTCTCCGACGGAGATGGTTTGCTTGCCGGAATATGCGGTTGTTAGTACTTCCCACTTTGATTTCTTCTTGCCAACTTTGTTTGCTGCTTTGGTTGTTTCTGTTTCTACTTGCTTGCTTCGTTCTGTGCTCTCTACATGATGATATGCACATTCATTTTTATCTTAACCCTCTCTCATTCCAAAGGAAAATTGACTCTGCTAATTTGGTTTATATAGAAAGTTTTATACTTTGAATTTTGTATTACATGATTGTATTTAATTCATTCAGTTGTAACATGATAAAATCATTGTTATTTTGCTAGAAAGTTTGTAATTTTTAATTTGTTTGTTTTAGTACTTATCCAACATTTTTCAATTAAAATCTATGGAGCACGAACACGGAGACATACACGAACACCAAACACGACACGGACACTGATACGTCAACACCAATAATAATTTGACAAAATGACATAATCCAATGTAATTATAAATATCGATGTCGATGTCGAACACTGACGCGTGTTCGATGACAAGATACGCCTAATTCGAGGAGTGTCCGTGCTTCAAAGATGAAAGTTCACACAAGAGGTTGAAGAAAATCAATCATTATCAAGAGTTTGCTAGCAAATTATCTTGGAGGTATCAGGACAGAAAGCTTTCTAATTCCTAGTGACCTATAGAAAGCTTCAGGAATCAGGACATATCTTTTTTATTAATCCTCTGGTTCCCAAGGGAGGGTCCCTGGCAATCTAGAGTTCGGCCCCGAGTGGCAAAAAATTGTTCCCACCATAAATTGAACTCGAATTCTTCCGAATAAGTTAGTTTATCATATAACCACTTAGTATAAGTTATTTACAAACCAAACACTCAATGGCACACAAAGCACATTGCAACACTAGAGATGCTACATATTGTATTGAAAAGATACTACTTGTTTAGCAACCCATTAATGTTCTCCTAACTCTATTTACAATTAGATTTCTAGCAACAATACCTGTTAATTGAAATTCACAGTTCTCATCCAAAAGAAATCTGTAAACCTCCCATTCACGATCTGATGTCGAATACCTTCCTACTTCAGCCTAACACAAAAAGGGAACTTATTTATTCTCTTTTATAAAACTAACAATTTATTAGATAAATTTAATACTTATTTTGAATCACATTCCTGGGTTTTCTTACCGAGAAAACGCAGATTCCAAGTGTTTTGAGAGCCAATGTAACATCATAAAAAACTCGAGGCCTTCCGTTTCCAGAAAGCTCAACTGGATTGGCGACCAATAGTTCAGTATCCGGTCCTCGGTCTGCAATGATAGCTCTTAACGGATGAAGCATTTCCAATTTCAAACGAGAACATAGTTCACTCTGCTTGTCAGGATCCAAAATCTTTTTCCCATCTTTCTGCTGAATGAATATGTCTAAATCACGATACCCCATGACATTTGGTGAAAATCGGCCATACGAAATCTGCTAAAAAAATTTCAAATGTCATTAAACTGCTATTGTGCATATAGTTGCCAGTGCAAATATAATTTATATTCTTACAACTACAATGTACCATAATATGAATAATTATATTTATGGTAAAGAAAGTAAAAACTGTACCTTAAAATTTAGGTCTTTGAAAGTTCTCATTATGTCATAATGAAGGCCCTTGTGATCAACACATTGAATTTGAAGTAGTGTATGAGCTGGGCTTAGGGAATTGTCTAGTGTTACATTGGCTTTCTTCAACTTTTGCATATCTGGGCTAAGAGCTAGTGATCGAACTTCATTATCCGACAACTCACATTGAAATAGTTCCTTGGCTAGCACCGGAGACAGCGAAGAGATGCCATGATTATGTTCATACTCTTGTCCTGCCAATTGAAGTTCACATTTGATACACGAATCTGCCAAATCAGTGTTTAATCTTTCACATGTCTCATTCTGTCGCTTTCTTGTGTGTAGAAGTTCCCTATAAGAAATTGAAGCAAGTATCGTTACTTAACACTGACACAAACACCTGGCACAACACAAACACCAATACGTTAAAACCCAGTAATAATGTGAGAAAATGAATTAATTGCATGTAATCACATGTTATCTGTTACGAAAAATAGGTCCAAGACTTTGCCATCCGGGGTTGTAGTCACTTTCACCCTTTGAATTGTAAGCTCAAGCTCAGTCAGGACTTTTGTTACATCTAGAACAATATCATCAACAACAGTATAATCGACATAATTAGAGATGAAAATAATCAAAATATACATAAGGAAGATCATTTCGGGTGAAGATATTTTGATTACCGTGTAATAATCCCCTTCGATCGAGGCAAGATAACTTCAATAGATAAACAGTAGAAGATGTGGTGGGTTTCTGGACAAGATAAAATGAGGCTAAACAGGGTGGACAAATTGCCTGAAGACGGTCTTTCAACTGAGAATAACTCCTAGGAAGCAATACAGATTGTGGAATAACCCACAATACAATGTAGCACCACATGCCATCGGTTGAAATGTCTGGATAATATATTCACAACAACACAGGAATATAATGATCAGCATCCCTTATGTATGGTCTAATGTTTGGTTTTAATCTTAACAATTCTTAAAGTAACATATATATAAAGTTTATGATTCATTGGCTATGTAAAAAATTTAACACTAAATATAGTACACCAAAATTAAACTTTGGTTGACATGGACAATACTCCTCTAAAATGAACAATTCAATGTAAAGTTAGTAATATCGACAACACAAATAATGGATACGACAACACAGAACAAACTTTTTAAGGTACTATATTTTCTTTATTTTTATTTTTTTAAGGCTTAAACATTATTTTCATCCGGTAAGTTTATGATTTTTTTGTTTTAGTCCCTGTATCTTTTTTTGTTGCAAATTAGTCCATGTATATTCAAATCTTTTGGTTTTAGTCCTTTAAAATCAAAATTCGAGGGAAAATCTGCAGGAAAATTCGCAAATTTTCCTAGGGATTTTAGCTTTAGGGATTAAGACCAAAATGATTTGCACATGCATGGACTAATTTGCAACAAAAAAATATATAGAGACTAAAATAATTTTTTTTTGAAGTGGGACAAAAATGATATTTAAGATTTTTTTTAAAAAAGAGAAAATGACGAACCATTTGAAACCCAATCACACAAAGTGGAGAAACTCTATCATGAGTCTGACCTAATAATTTGACATTTCTACTAAGTTGATATGGGATTTGTGGAGTCCCTCTTGTCTTTGTTTCTAAACAAACAAAGTTTTTGTTGTTATAACAAGTACATGAGCAAGTACTAGTAGTACCTACCTCCTTTGAGAATGCAGAGACCAAAGTGAAGAATGAATCTACAGATGTCACAAGCAAGACCGGTTTTGTCGGGACAATTGACAGTGATGATGAAAGGTTCACCGGGTTTGTTTCCTAGCTGAATTTGAACTGCATCGTCTTCTCCACCACTAGACAACCTCATCTCATCATAGAAGAATTCAATAATGTTTGAGATTATTTACTTTGTCTGCAACCATATATACTTGTAGGTGTCCACGTCACCATTCACGAAGGTGCTGCAGTGAAACGTGGCGAGCTAGAACAAGCCAACATGATGATGATGATAATTTGGTTTAGACACTTTATTATTCAAGGGAAATGTTTTTTTTAGTTTTTACCACTAGTTTAATCTGGTTCGGGGTTAGTTTGATATCAAGTGGTTCCAACTCTCTTTCGGTCGTAGTTGCGGAGGATCGAATCAGTTTATTATTCAAGGGAAAAGTTTGAAAAAGCAATATTATTTTTTGATTAAATAGTTTAATATTATGAAATTTTAATTTTTTATTTAAATTAAAATTTTTATTCTTGTTTTCTTAACCGGTGTTTTAGTATGACCTTTAATTAATACATATTCTGTTTCAATTATAAGAAAATTCACATTTAGTAAGAAAAAAATATAATAATTTAAAGTACATTTTTTTGTGTTTTTTATGAAAAAGTTTAATAAAATGTAAAAATGATTTTGAGTGATTTTTTATTTTTTTTGACAGGAACTACATAGAAAATATAAATACTTATTCCTAGCTGAATTTGATTTTACTCATTTTTTTTTTCATCTCAACCGTTGAGAATGATAATCTATCCACGTGTCACATATCAGTTAAATGAACTGGGAAACTAGAGAATAAGTAGACTGAAGGGGATCTGGACTCATTATTCTTTGGTGTGGCTGCATTCTCATTAAGTAACTTAGGCGTTTTGCCCTGCAAAGGCGCGGATACAATATTTTTGGTAGGATGGTTGATTTGTTTTTGTTTTACTTGGTTATCATGTAGAGGCTTTTTATATTTTCTTGTGTTAATTGCGTCTATTTTGTTATCATCTCCTGACATGATATCATAAGGTTCGATCAAACCTGTGATAATCATTTTTTTTCATTCTTGGTCCTTGTTTGTTTTGGGATCTTTTTCGAAACCTTGATTATCGCTACCGCAGTTATTGAGTGCACATACCATTGTTGGATTTGCGAGCTTGTGTTTTTGTTACGGCTAGACCTATATATATATATATATATATATAAGGATTAATTGGAACCCTATTTTAAAAGTAGTTTAATTACCTAATGAGACATATAATTGTTGTGTTATTTGTTATTGAAATGCATGATTATAGTCATATTTACCTAATGAGAATGGAAAAATAAATAATTATTTAATATTAAAATTTATTTTTAATTTAAACAAAATTTATATACATCAATAGACTGTCATGAACAGGGTTTTAAATAAAGGTCCGCGACCGTGAAAACGGCCGCAACAAAACGGTTTTTGCAGGTGCCGATACCGTTACTGTATATCACCGTTTTTATATTAAAGAACAAATTGTGATTAATTCACACCGCGACGACCGCAATTAGTGTCGTAACACCTGTACCGACCGAAATCGCGAAAACCTTTATGTAACCGAGACGCGACCGCGACCGTTTTTTAAAACCTTGGTCATGAATAGAATCAACTAATTAACTAAAGGAATCATTAGGTGTCGACGTAATACTTCATAAGTTTCTTCAAAATTCAATTGTTTCCTAATGATTCATTAACAACATGGATCAATAATCCATTTTATAAGATTACCATACTTTAATATCATAAGATCTTCATCAATTTATTCAAGTGAATAATCTATCGAGACAAGAAAGAGAATGACACTAATGCATAAAATTTAGAGAGACTAATATTCAGAAGAAAACAAAAATAGGACTACAAATAAAATTTAATATATTTAGAGAACTAAAAACTTATTTAACCTATAAAATTAAACTATAACCTAGGTGATCTAATACAATAATCTATGGCCCCGTTTGTTTAAGATTTTTTAGCCAAAAAATCTATTTTTTTTCAAAAAAAATCACTTTTTTCATTTTACTTGTGTTTGTTTCAGATTTTTCTAAAAATCATTTTAGTAAAAAAATCATTTTTTCCTTCAAAATGAAAAGCTATTCTCAATAGCTTTTTGCAAAATCTATTTTTTTTTTAAAATCACAAACCATGTGCAAAGTGAAGCCAATGGAAAAATAGATTTTTATGATTGTAAACAAACGGAAAATAGCTTTAGATTTTCTTCAAAATCTCTACAAAAAAATCTCTAGATTTTTTTTAAAGCTTAAACAAACGCACCCTATATATGATTAGATTTTTATTTTTTGATAAAGGATACTTGTAAATATTTGAAGTATAACTTTCTCTAACTCAGATATACTATATTTTTTTTTATTTTTTGAGATCTCAGATATACTATATTTGTGAAGCTAACAATCAAAATTCAAACCATGCATAACAGATATACCATGCATAACTTCCTCTTTACTAAATTCATCAAACCTAACAATCTAAATTTGTTAAGTACATAATTTGGAAAAAGCATTAGGAAGATAAAAAAAGCACATAGGAGATTTCAAAAGCACTGCTATAATAAGAAATTTCAACTCAACAGTTACATTTCCAATAGGAGAATTTGGAAGAAAAAAAGAAGCAATCATATTGTATCAATTACAGAACATGGCCAAGTGACCCTTCCTGGTCCTACACATTTTTATCCAATGCTCTCTGCCATTACTTGACCAATAATAATAAAATAAAAGGAAAGGAAAGAGAGGAAAAAACAATGCAACAAATTTCATGGAACTTGCAACCATCATCACCATAATGCTAAATGTGAAATATCTTACAGTGACAAACTCATCCCAAGTATTATATCAATATCCATCATGATATGAAGTGAAAGGGAAAAACCAAGTTCAGTTAGTTCTTCTTGGGAACTCCGAGCCTTAGACGGAAATCCTCTTCCATAAGAGGAAGACCATCTCGCAACTTGACCTTAGGTTCCCATCCAAGCAATTCAGTTGCTTTTGTTATGATTGGTTTTCTTTGCCGAGGATCGTCCGGAGTATTCTCCACCATCTTTATCTCCACATCTGGATTAATAAGCTGCAAAACCATCCAAAAACCATTAACCAACTTCAAATATTTCACCTAAATCTTCATTATTTAATCACAAAGTGAAGGCACATGTCTATAATATACATTATACAATTCCCTCACATAGTATAAGGCCCATAAATTGGTATTCAAGATTTCCTTTTTTCCACTATATAGAGGTTTAAGCTTAAATGTGATATACTAACTAAGATAAAGATACATATTTGACATTCCGAAAGAACTAAAACGGTTCAGAACTAACCTCTTTCACATTCTCAGCAAGTTCAGTCATAGTAAACTCACCTGAAAGAGTAATGTATTATAATCAATTCAATTCAAACTAGTACAACAGAAAAATCAGGGCACACTGCACATAAGAATCATTGGTATTGTAATGTAACCTGGGTTTCCAATGTTGATCGGACCAGTGTTTTCTCCTTCCATGAGACGAATAAGGCCATCAACCTAATAGATATAAAAAATATAACAACCATAAATCAGCATTGGAATGCAAATAAAAAAACAAAAAAAGACAAGTAACACTTCATATATACCATGTCGGAGGCATAGCAGAAACTGCGAGTTTGTGTTCCTGGAAGTTGGACTGTTAGGGGTTCACCACTGTAACACATAAGATTACATGAGAAGTAATAGTTGTTATTCTAGTTTCAAAATAGTGCAAAAAGAAATTGTGACTAGTCCGCTAAATCAAGATACTCAAATTAATGTTTCATAATCATAATTTAACTATAAAATAAACAGATAGCTGTTCAAACATGTAATTTATGTTGTTTATAAAGACCGAGTTTACAGTATAACTGTAACGTAGTTTATCTTGAGATATAAGCAAACCATGATAGATTTTTATAGTTAACCAGATCATAACATCATTAAAGGGCTTACCGAATTGCTTGAGCAATAAAGTTGCTGACAACACGCCCATCATCGATATTCATGCGTGGTCCATATGTGTTGAAGATTCTGGCAATGCGAATTTCTGTGAATGCATGGAAATATTATTTAGGTAACAGAAGATGCAAAAAAATGAATTGACAATATCCTATATTAATGAAGAGTTACTTGTTTGGTGAAGAAAACATGACATAAGTCGCATAACATTACCTATTCCATGCTGCCTATGATAATCAAACATCAAAGTTTCTGCCACACGCTTGCCCTCATCATAGCAACTTCGAACTCCTGTTGTGAAAAATTCATCATATTACACAATATCTTCTTTTGTTTTGAGGAATTCGTTAACATAAAATAACCCAAATCAAGTGGCGGAAACCTCACTCGTCAAGACTCAAGATTCAACAGGCTAAAACTTGAAAAGAAATGACATCTTAAAAAACAAATGTTCTTTACTACAGTTTGAAAATATATGGATGTGAATGATCTTATCAAAACATAACTCAAAGAGAACACATTCAAATGTTTAGCTCTTTACGTAGTTGAAAATATAGTTTGTCCATTAAAAATGTTTGTGAAAAGTATAAAAACTAAATGATAATGTAAATCCACTTGACTAATTGATAAAAATAAAAGCCACTAAATAAGATTGTCCGGTTTTGGCATGCCATAGAAATAAGTATGTACCAATAGGGTTAACATTTCCCCAATAGCTTTCTGGTTGTGGATGCACAAGAGGGTCTCCATATACTTCCGAAGTAGAAGTAAGCAAAATCCTGTGAAAATTACAATCTCGTAAATCAACTGACACTAACAGTTTGATTATCAACAAAAGATTCAAAAAAAGAAGAAACAAAGAAATTCCTAACCTTGCTCCAACTCTCTTTGCAAGCCCAAGCATGTTCAGTGTTCCAATTACGTTTGTCTTTATTGTCTGTAAAGTTATTCCTTTACATGTTAGATAATTTGTAAGGTTGATTAGACAGATAGATCAATCAACAAATGTACACTATCTGAAGAATGGGTTCTGTACGCTACTTTTGTAAATGTAGTAGGACGCGAACAATAAGCCTTTTAGACAGTTCATACAATCATGTGTACAGGCTATAAAAATCCTACCTTGACAGGATTATATTTGTAGAAAATCGGAGAAGCAGGGCATGCAAGATGGTAGATCCGATCGACCTCAACCAACAGTTGCTCTGTCACATCTACTCGAGGGAAAAGAAAATAAATGAATACCGAGATTTATTAAAAAAGTTAAAGACATTAGGAAATACAAATTTCAGTGCTCATGCATCATCATTCATCTTGCGCGAATGCAATATCAACAGGCCAGCTGATTTACAATGGTGAGTGATTTGCAGACAGTTTAATATCTTATTTTATAACCAAAAAGCTTCTGTTGTATGCTTCATAGTTTTTAAGACCACTAACAAGCTAAGTTTAACATCATAAATACAATGTAATGTACATGCATAGGACACAGATCTTAACATCAATTTCAATTTTCATCTTATATGCAATAATAGAGTCAGGCCGGAGATGATTGTGATAGAAAAATTGATGAAATTATACCATGACGAATTAGCTCAAATCTCGGATGACCAATCCATTTTTTAAGGTTGTCTTTAGATCCAGTGAAGTAGTTATCAGCTACAATTACCTGAGAAAACAAACATAGTGTTATGTTGCACCGAAACTTTGTCAAAGCTGTGATAGACTAGTAAATTTGAATACTTAATAAATTAATACACAGAAAGGAATAAGCCATGCAAACCTCATTTTTTTCATTTTCCATCAATCTGTCAACTAGGTGAGAACCAATAAAACCAGCTCCTCCGGTGACCAAAATTCTCATATTGGACTGGTTTAAGAATGAAATGAAAAAAACCATGATTAAGACTCCGTAAATAAAAGATCCTGGCCACAACATTGCTCTGGTATACAAAAAAATTTCAATTGTGAGATAATACAATATGTTATGTCATAAGCATGGGAATGGATCCTCTCACTAAATTACATAATTCATCAGCATGGTAGAGGGTTAAATCTGATACCCTTCCCTGAAAAAAAATTATTCTTGATTCTCATCTTGCCACTTAATCATAGGCTGATGGAAAAATTGGATTCCGTTGTTGTGAGACTAAGTGATCATGTGTTTGACTAATCGATTCAGCCTCTTATAAATGCAAGGTAAGGCTACTTATAGTAGAACCATAACGGATCCATCCCTTTCCTGGACCCCTCTATTGCGGGAGCTTTTATGGCACTAGGTTTCCCCCTCACATACACATGCTAAGCATTCAACCGCAAGATCACATTCTGCGATATCTGAATTTCGCTCAGTTAATCAATAAATGATATCATGCGATTAATGCACCAATTTACGCTTTACATATCAGAATCAAATTCAACATTATTAAGTGTCAAAATAAAACAATGCACCAACCAACAACAATAAAATAACATGAATTTGACATAACATGATTCAAGCAAAAACCAAAATGACAAAGCGGCACGAATAAATGCTAGCAGGCAACAAAATTCACCTGAAAGAATTTGGAAAACCGCAACGGAGATGGCAAGGGAGGTTGCTTTGTGGTTGTTTGTTGATCTCCATTAGAAGAATTCGCCGCCATTGTCAAAACTTCCAAAATTCAATTCCTGAACCAATTTACAAATAGTCAATTCACACACTATCATACATTAACAAGCCACTAAAATGTAATAATCCAAATCATTCATACAACTTCAAATCTAATGAAAATAGAGAAAAAACCTGAAAATGAAACTTAACCAAATACCAATAAAAAACCCTTAATCCCAATTATGGTACACAAATGATCTATGATGAAAGCACCATTTTATAGAGAAAAAAATTCTAAAAATTGAAACTTTTCCCACCAAACGCTAAATTGATACAAAACGTAAACTGATTAAATTAAGCTAAAAGTGTAAGAAGCCTTAAAACACACGGAAAGTTGAATTGAACAACAACATCATAATGGGTCCACAGTAGTGGCAAGAAAACAGAAAAATGTGAAATTTTAACAAACATTTTATAAAAGGAAAAAATCCACCAAACATTAAAAATGAAAAATAAAATAAAATTGAAGGTTAAATTTTGATAGTGATTACCTAGTGATAAAGGGTTTAGTGAAATGGGATTTGAGGTGAAGAATTTGTGGATCTGATCTGAGGAAGTGGTGAGAATGTGAATGAAGGATGCAAAATGCAAAGATTGTATTTTTGCTTGAGGTTTGGTGTTGCATGTGATGTCGTGTCCTTCCCTTGAACAATTGTTGAAATTGAGACACCAAGACATAGTAGATTGACTTGATATATGAAATGAAAACTTTAACATTTTCAATAAATCAAAAAATTAACAATTTAATTTTTTTTATTATGTAGCCTAGTGATTAAAATTTTTATTAGTAAGAATGGATAAATGGGATAATCAGATTTAGAATCTGACCCCATATATATATATATATATATATATATATATAATACAACATCCATGCCAGTTCGGGACTTTAATAGTTTTTTTTGTTAAGTAGTTTAATAGCTTGAAATTCCACCCTTAAAGTAAATAAGTGAGATGACTGGGGTTCGAATCCCGATCCCCTGCATAATAATACAAATGTCCACCAATTAAGTTAAGCTCATGGGACATAATAGTCTTTTCATTCCTAAATATAAACACTTATAAGTTGGTTCACTTTTATTAAAAAAAAATAAGTTGGTAGTGTAGTTAATGTGTTGATTTTATTTGTGTTTTTTTATGAAAAAATAGATAAAAACAAAATGAACACATTAACTAAAATAACATTTATATATGCATATAGTTAATCTTGATTTTTTATATTTCAAAACAATTGATGATATTTTTTTTGATAAAAAAACACATGATATTAATTAAAATTTTATTTGAAAAATAAATAATAAATATATCTAAAAATTTAAAAATAGATTTATATCTAGGGATAAAATTTCTGTTAAATAAGTGCTTATGTTAAGAGATATAATTAAGGAGTAACTGTAAGCAAATGTCAACTTTTCAGATTCATTGAAAAAGTGATGTATCTGGACAATAATGTAGGACAAATACATCACTTTTTCAATGAATTAAAAAGTAAACTTTTGCTTATAATTAAGGATAGAAGGAGTATATAATAAAGTCACCAGGTAGCTTTTCCTCGTAAAAGTAACAATTTTAATCATTTTTTTGTTGTGTTGATAAATAAGTATATTTTTTGTGCGTAATTGCACATATTTTATAATATTACTATTTTCTTTCCTAAATATATGATCAATTTGAAAAAATTATGGTTTCTTTAGAGTATTTATTTTAAATTGTAGAAAAATATGCACTATAATTTTTTTGAAGAAGTTAAATTAGTTCATCCAAATTGGCACTAAAGAGAATTAAACCTAAGATCTTAAGTGAAGTACATACATTCCTAGGTCCCAAGCCAATACAATATGTACCGTAATTAGGAATATGTTTGTAATAAGATAACTAATGCACTTGAAAATTTGAAAGAAATCGACAATATTTTTTAAAGAGAATCTTATATTTAGAAACAAGCAATAAAATTTATTTATTTTTTATGGAAACAGTAAAATTTATTTATATGTTGATATCTCTTCTAACATATGTTTTTTTAATCACACGGTCATAGGAAAAACTTAAACCAACAACCAAAAGTATTGTAAAAGAAAGATGAGGTTTTTCACCATTTCCCTTTATTTATAGACATTGAAAAAGTTCACGAAGATATTGATTAGGTATGCATAGGTTCAAATATTTTAAAAGATGTTAACAATACACTGTAGCATAGTACATAATAATTTTTTGAGAATATTGTAGTATATATAGTACCTATATATATAAATTCAACTTTTTCAATTTCATTTCTTTGTGACTATATCAATTTCATTTGTTGAGATACACGATCCTATATCTCATACAAATTAAACATTGGTAGAGGGATTCTCCCATTGAACGAGTTCCCTCATTGCCTCTTCAATCTCTTTTGTTCCTTGCATACACACACTCAAGCAAAACGCAATAACACTCAAACTCAAAACAACTTCACTCTTAAGTTCTTTTTCACCTTCATCACTATACAACTTCTCAACAACATCTCTTGACCTATGAAGAAAATTCTCAATAATTTCTCTTATTCCATCGTCTCCTAAACCTGAAAGCCACGTGTCGTCCTCTCTTGACTTTCCCATTTCAACATCACAAGACATGTTCTTCTTCTTTTCAATCTCTTTCTCAACAAACTTGAATGATTTCATCTTGGAAATTTCTTCAAGACCTTTGATGGAAGAGCAAATGATTTCCCTAACATTAGCAAGTTCACTTTGTAGCATATTCACTTCCTCATTCACAAAATTCTCACTTCTTTGAAACTCTTGTTGAAGTGTTTTTAATGCACGTGCACCAAAATGCAAAACATCCACTAACTTTGACAATGAGCCCAAAAGCCTATTATAGCAACCACTATGAAATGGTAAAAACCAAAAATTGGGCTCAGCTTCAGCTTCTATAACAAATTTTTTCAACTCATTAACTTGGACCTTCAATTTTCGTTGATTTTCTTCCAATTGAGAATCAGTTCTACCAACTAGGCTCAATGTTTCAATTGAATCAAAGAGGTTGGACAAACATTGAGAGAGTTCAAATTTGGCGCATGTTGAAGCCCTTTTGGGCCAAAAAAGAAAATCCACAAAAATAGAACATGAAAGTCCAATGAAAGTTTCGATGATTCTTTCTATTGCAAACTCGCTTGGTGGGCCAATATTTTTTCGGCCCAAAATTAAAACGGCCCCAATCACTGCTGAAATGCTACCTGCAGGCCCATACATCTGGCTTCGTTGAAGAAAACTTGTGAAAATGAACCATGGAAGTAGAGACAAGAATCTAATTGACAATAGTTTATTAAACACGAAACAACCCAACACACCGTACACAGATCCTATCACCGTTCCTTGGGCTTTAACATTTGCAGCCCTAAAAGTAGCTTCTCTACCTGAAATGTAGCTCACGGCCACCGGTAGCCCAGCCCAAAACCCGCTTTCTTTGCTATATAATAAGCCCATGAAAACCGAAAGACCCAGAGCGAAAGAGTACTTAATTGCCGGGAGAAGATTTGTGCTTTTCAATTTGGTGGCCCAATCAGCCCCATTATCTTTGCCTTGGGGAGAGCTTTCTTTTTTCTTAGTGGGTTGGGCTTCAGCATTAGTTGGGCCTTCGGTTGATGATTTCATGTGAAGGAGTTTGGCACAAAATAGGAAGAAAAAGATGGGTAATTCTTTGTGAGTTGTTGGAATTGTTTGAAGGGATTGAAGAAAGTGTGTTATATTTTTTGGATTGGATTCGGGAACAGTAAGTGAACCACCACCACCTAGGAAGGTGTGTTTAGCATTTTTAATGGTTAGGTTAACATGCTCCTCAAGTGTGCTTAGACCATGTTTAAGTTCTTGATCAAAAATGTTGATTGGGAATGATTTGTTGCAACTTAAAGCCAATTGCATTCCTATAAGATTGGTATCAACCTCTTGAAGCCTCTCCCCCAATTTATTGTAATGTGGTCTGAAAAATTTAATCGGAAGTCTCTCCCACTTCATTCCATCCTATTCAAAGGGAATTAAATTAATACGCATTAAGGAATTTAGATTCTCTATAATCACCAACTACAAATTTACATAGTCAATATATCAATAATTGTTCGATCGAGATTTGACAATTCATATTTCAGACTCAATACTTTAGATTCAAAACTCTAGATCGTCTCATATCTCGATCAAATAATTATATAATATGAATTTAAACATTATGGAGCTAATTATATATATATTGATTTTATCAAATGGGTTTGTTGGGCTTACTAGGTATCGCATGATGGTTGAAAAGATCTTGATTCGCTTAGTTGTCAAAGACTTAGCACGAGAGATTAATCCGAATGCAGAAGTATTTTCCTCCTCACTAATTACACTTACTAGAAGCTTCAATCTCTTCAAGATATTGTTTGTTAATAGCTTGTAGTTTTTGTTCACCTGCACCAAATCATGAAACAAAACTTAGATTGTAGATGCTTTTTTTTCATCTTTAAAATAAATAAATTTTACATTTAACCTACTAATTAAAGGATATAGTTAAAATAATTTTAACATAATCAAGTTATTTTGAATTTTTATTAGTTACATAATTATACAGTATACCGAAGAGTTCAGGGGAGCTTTGGAATAAACATATTAAATTGTTTAGACCACAAAAGAGGAACACTACACCTCTCCACTAAAAATATTAATGTATTAAGTTGATGAATCACATCTCTTATCAACCCAATAATTCGCTCAAGTAAAAAATACAAGTCAATAATGATGTGCTGCATATTAATCTATTGTCTTAAAATTATGAGTGGAAATATATCGCCTCCCTCTTTTATGATCTGAAACACTTAACCTGATATTTTTCTCGAGTTCTCCCAAACTTCTCAAGGAGTGCTATATGTTTGTCTTATTCATGCAAAACACTTTGCAGCATATATCTTTTTAAGACTATTGAAGAATCCACTAACAATAACTAACAAACACTACTATGAAATTAATTAAGAAATTAAATGTCTTTGCAGTTGTTGACAAGATATAGAGGGACCACTATAGAATCCAAGATCAATTCAGATTCTAGAGCATTGCCGTACAACTTGTGTTTTATTTATTTTTTATTTTCCTAAAGTTGGTTTGAACATATGAACCGAAAAATACTCCAAAGTGTAAACTATTGAAGCATAGCGTCACCCAATTAAATGCTAATATGATTTACGTGTCATGTTCCATTCCGTTGAATTAATTGTTACTCTTGTATATCCCATGTTGTTACCTAGTTGACACGAGGAACGCAATTGCTACCATGCACCCCCGTATACTTATTTTCGATCCATGCTCCAAAGGATATATAGGTCCCGTTTGGCCCGGCTTATTTTCCTCTTTTTTTCTTCTCCTTAAAAATAGTAAAGAAAGAAAAAATTATGTTTGACTTAATTTTTTTATTTTATACTTCTTTACTTTATTTCTCTAATACTTTTAAGGAGAAATAGTGTCAAATATAATTTTATACTTCTTTATTTCGTTTAAGCTAAAATAAAAAGTAAAAAATAAGCCGGACCAAACGGGGCCATAGAGTAATATTTTTTTGTCAAGTAATTTAGTTGTTAAAAATTTCACTTTTAAAATAAATAAGTAAAATAATCAGTGCTCGAACCCTAGATTCCTACATGTATAATGCACGTCATTGATAATTGAACTAAATTCACGAGACTATAATAATATTTACATCATCAATTTTTGTTTTATACGAATAATTATTTAGATTAATACAAATATTTTCCCTTACAATTTTTGCTTCTCAAATATGTAAAATAGAATTTGTGTACGTGGACTTAATAGGGAAAAGAGGGAGCACACGATTGATGGATGACGTGAAGATTCCACTTAAATGGTAAATGTTTTGGCATAAAGAAAATTTTGTTTTATTTATCTTTTTTAGGTAAGGGTAAAAAATTCTAGAAAATATTTTCCTATTCAAAGAATAGTGTATTTTTGTACGAATTTTGGGTGTTGATGTCCAACTTTTTCCATTAGTCCAACTTTTAACAACACTCATGTTGTCTTTCCGCCACAAAATCTCCTTTGGATGGTTGTTAATTACTTAGAGAAGCTTTTTAGTACTGGATAGCACTTGAAGGAATTAAAAATTTCACAAGTTGTCTTTTTTATTTCAATTAATTATTTGTCACTAGTGCACTTAAAATCATATGGAGTTTAACTTTATTCAAAGTCTATATATTTTGCTTAAAACATATGGAGTACGTTTATTTATCATGTAACAAGGCAAGAATTTTAAAACTAGACAGCTGATTTCAAACATTAATTTAATAACTCTAGTGACTTCATTTTAATTAAACCGATTTTTTTTTCTTCAGTATTTTGTGCCATATTAACAATGCATTTAATTAATTAATGTAAAAAATGCATTTAATCAACTATTTAATTTATTCATGTTAGATTTTTGCATAAATTATTTACTCCAATAAAAGAGCAAATTAATGAGATCAGCTACGTATAAGCTGACAATAATTAACCATAAGCAATCTCTATTAGCTTATGAATTTTTTTTTGAAAAAACTTATGAATGTGTCATAATTCATATGTTAATTTTATAGTAGTAATTAAGCGACCTTCTAAACATTCACACAAATATTCATTAGAATGATAAATTTAAATAAACTCTTTAATTTAAACACGCTATTCATATATGACAAGGAATGATAAATTATTATGCAGTATAAATTTTTCACAATTAATTTTTTAAATAACAATAATAATTAATGATTATTTAAAACTATATTAGTTACAATAATAATTACGTTAGATATATAAATAGTTCAATACAAAACTTGAACATGATGACATCTAATGCAAAAAAAAAAATAGACACCAAAAATATGCTAGTGATCTACTTTGTGATTGCCACTCATAACAGCCAAAATCACAATGATGAAAAACACAAGTCACAACAAGTACAACATAAAAAGACACGGGTAACAATAGATGTTCCGATCTATTTATATTTTTAGATAATATGTAGGCTAAAAATAAGTGACAAATTTCATATTCTGAATTTTTGCATATATAACAAAATGTTTCTTTTTGTCAAAAAAAAAAAAAAACCTTTATCAACAGTGTTATATTTAGGGAGTTGGTGCCGAAATATTCTAATAAAGTACTCCCTCCGGTCCTATATATAAGAAACATTTCACTTTTTAGATACATTATAAAATAGATGTATTTAGACTATATTATTGTCTAAATACATCAATTTTATAATGAATCTAAAAAGTCAACTTTTTCTTATATATAGAACCGGAGGGAGTAGTCTATATATTTTTAGAAAACAAATGTTGAAATGATAAGAATTTAGAGTTCCAAAAGACCTCACGAAACCGATACGGCATAAACCGTAAGTGCGTCCTAACTAACGATATGGAGAATATATAGGCCTTGGCCTTTTCTTCATTCGTTGAGGACCAAACTGATATTCGACCCCTAACTATAACACATTCATATTTATAAAAAAAAAGGCAAGGACTTGCATACACTCAATTTTATAACTTAAATATAAATAATGTGTCTAAAAACAGATATCATGAATCAAAATGATAAAATTACCTGGTAGCAAGCAAAACGGGGGTAAGGAAGAAGCAATGCAACAACACAAGCAAATACACCTAAAGCAGTACTTGCAGCCAAATGAATAGGATGCATAAAAGTATCAATATGAGCACCATTAGCATAAGCCACCACATAAACCAACACAATTTGACCTAATGAAATTCTCTTAGCTATTAAATGTGTTGATTGAGCTGAAGGCAAAACAACAACAAATGCAGCTAAAGCCACGGCAATCGAAGCTGTTCCTTTAGATAATCGGTTTGGGCCTATAGCCCATAAACTCAACATTGCTGGGCCTAAACTTTGAATTGTAGCATAAAGCCCGAGCCAACAACCGCGTAGCGCATCGCCTAAAGTCGCGTCATTTATGATAATGAGAATCACAACCACGTACGAAAATGCCGGAAATGTTATGAGGCTTGTAATTGAAATAGGCCCATAAAGTGTTACAATTGCTACTATGGTGCAAGCTAAGGCTGTTCTAAATGCTGAAGAGAGACACTCTTTCCACAATGGTGGAATGTTGAAGAAACTCAACATATGGTTTAGTGGTAAGCTCTCCATTTGGTTTTTTTTTTGTGTGGCTTTGTGATGTTTGAGTGTACTCTTGCATGCTCTTTGGTTTTATAGTGAGATACTATAAAAGAAATGAAACATGTGATAAGTTGATAAGTGGTAATTAATTTCAATTGGGAATTTATTATTTATTTAGGTGATAATGGATGTGATGTGATGTATTAATTAGGTCGGGGTACTTCATAGGGTACTCACATCTAAGTATCTGAATAATATTTGTTGATTAAAAAACTAGATAATGGAAGTGATGTATACGTAGGACCATATATGCTGCACTATAAATGTTTGATTTTTTTGGGTCAACTATTCAAAATTTTCCAAATTTGTTTGTTTTAATTTATGGGAGATTCTAAGGTGAAGTCATACATTGGACTTCTTTGATGAAATTATTTTAATTGACTGCTAGAATACTATTTGTTATACCAATCGTTACTTGGTTAAGTGGTGATTGATGCTGAATTTGATAGGGAGAATCACAGTTCGATTCTCTGCAACTGCGATCGGGAGGGGATTGAAACTACTTAATGCCAGAACTGACGTCCAAATTAGATTAAACTGGTAGTGACAGCAAAAAAAAAAAAAAAACTATTTGTTGTTTAAAAAAATAGGGAGAAACACGCATTCCCTTCCCCCTATATCAATTGAAAATTGAGGGAACAAATTTGGAAAGTGATGTGCAACACTAACCTTATGGTTTTAGATTTTTTATTTTTAACATCGTTCTACACTTTGACGGCAGCAAGACGTAAGGCAGGAAGACACGATGAAGTATCAGAGCTATTTGTATTCTGGGCCACAATCGAACATAGTGTTAGACTACTTGGCTATCACTTAGAAGGGGGAGTTGAATAAGTGATCCTTGAAACAATGTAGGTTTTAAAAAAAATAATATTTTGTTTCAATCGTGCGCGCGGAAGTACCACCGGATCGGTAGTCTGTGCATCGATTGATTAAAGGAAATGTAGTATAGCCTTGGAACGATTTATGAAAAGGTTTAGAAATGCTCGTGTACAAAATCAATCGAATTTAAATGTTTGAATTAAATCAGCCCCAAGCAAGTTATTATCAAGTGTAATCCAATCACAATCAAGCAATAGCAATTGAATTTTTGGTGTACCAATACGAACACGAAAAATTCAATTGATTCAAAATTAACGAAATTATGAAAAGTAAAAGATTGAGAGAGAGAGAGACACAAACGGTTTGATTAGGGAGTTCCTCGGCTTTCGTGTCGTCCTCGCGGTCGGCCGGGTACGTCTCCCCCCAAATAACCAAACGGGTTATTTGAGAGTATATTGATCAAAAATGATGAACACAAGTGCACAATTTACAATTGAATCTTATAACCCTATAACGAATCAAAAGTAAACTATGCGAATAAACCTCAACACACAACGAAGCTCCGCCCTCTGATTCCAACGATCCGACCCGTGCCAATCCGCACTCGATCGTCCAGCTGAGTCCTTCGCTTCTTGTTGTTGAACCTTCAAGATTCACACAATCTTGAACCCTTGAGAGAAACCAAAACCTTCGTCACAATTCAACCCGATCACGATTCTGATTCACCGCGAACCGTACCGAACGTTATCAAACAAATATGCAGTCTCTATTGAATTGATCCCATACTCAAACTTCAATTTGATTGCAAACTTGATGAAGATGATGAACTTGTGATGAATGAAACCTTTGATCCAAATTTTCACTTAATTTGAATCCCAAAGCGTTTTCTGAACTTTCTCACTGGTTTCCTCTACGTTACAATGACACACCACATTGCTATTTAAAGAGAGAATAGAATTGAGCAAATTTGGGCAAAATTTAACATACGTGTATCGATACAAATGATGGTTTGTATCGATACAAACCCTTTGACCAGCGTTCAAATTGAAAGATTTGACCTATGTATCGATACAAACACGGGTGTGTATCGATACATATATCAGTTTCTTGAAATCTTGACTGATATGTATCAAATCATGCAAGCATGATTCGATACATCATGCACTCTCTGGTTTTCTAAGAGATACAGGTGTGTATCGATACATGCAAGCATGATTCGATATACAAGTAACTCTCTGCCTCTGAGAGACCACTTTTGTATCGATACAAGTGATATATGTATCGATACAAAATGCACAAAATCAGTCTGAAGTAATTTCAGGACATTTGTATCGATACACATGTTTATGTATCGATACATAATACCTAAAAAACAATTTTTCAAAGTTTTAAAAATAGTTTTTCGCTGTCAAGTCATTTGTAATGTTGCCAAAATATGTTCTACTCTATTTTCATGTGTTTTGACAATTATTAAAACATGAGGATGAACTGGTGCACTTACACATAGTGTTGTTTCAACCAATCGACAATGTGGCAATAAATGTACGGCTCGCCAACGGTGGGATGAGGGAGAAGACTGTGCGAGTAGTGAGTGTAATAGAGAAGACCAAGCTTAGATGATTGCTGAATTTTTTAACAAATAATATCTAAATCGTTAGATTTTTTTTGCCACATGTCACATATCCGTGAAACAAACTGGAGCAAAGAGGGAATGAAGCGGATCTGAATTCAGATTAAATATGTTAACTTTAATATTTTAGGGACTTGGTTGCAATAATAGTAGTTATGAGTGTTGAGAAAAACAAGTGTGAGTAGTGTGGGGAAGTCCCACATTGGTTAAAATGTGGAGACTTGGAGTATTTATAAGTGAGAGGACCCATAAATCTAATGCCTTAAGGTTTTGGGTAAGAGTGTGGAGTCCAACTCACTTATATCAATGTTCTTAGTCATCGTGTGGATGATTCCCAAGTTGCCCCTCATGTTCTAACAATGAGCATACACATAGAATACATAGTAAATGATGTGCCCCATATAATTCTATGTGGCATTGACTAAGTCGATATTGTTTTCTCATTGGTCAGAAATGTGCCTTCACCAAAAAAGTTAATGGTGTGATACACACAGATAGCTTGACACATAGAGGTGGATACACACATATAGCTTGACACTGTTACTATAAAAAATATGTATTCAATTGGATCTAAATTCAATCCATTATAATTCTGACCAAGATAATCTCACCTTCATTTATCCATTAACTACTAATTAAGTAACTTAAAAATAATATAATTAGATTTAATATTTTTAACATTTCATTTAATCATTTTTATTTCGAACCTTTTTCACCTACATAAATGTGTAGGTCTACCTTAATGAGTGTCCAAATGTTGTTAAAGCAATATTCTTTTAAAACAATTATCCTAGTTCTTAGAAAGATGTGTGTTGGACGAATGAATATGTATAAACTTAAAGTGTTTAGTGCTTCATAACTTCCAATTTTCTATATTTGTGATGAGTCAGTTAAAACATTTAAATTTAAATTTTAGCCGAAACAACCATTATTTAATTTTTACTTTATTATTTTGTCATTATTAATTTTCACATAGTGCTATGTATTACTAAAACTAAATGTACAATTAACTCTATTTTCATATGAAATTTCAATCGGATAAACTTTTGCCTCAATACCAACTCAAATTGAACTGCAATATTTGGCTATTCACTCATAGAGAAGGTATTCTAATTTCCTTTCTTTCCAGAAAACTGATTTGTCTGAACGCCGTATTGCTGGAACGTTGAAAAGGATATGAACACTTACAACTCCATTTTTAAAGTAGCACATGATATAATCATAACTTTGGATCAAATGGAGATAAATAAATAAAAAAAAAAAACGAAAAACTGGGCGTATTCAATGGCTAGGTCTCGGTGCCACAGGTTTGTGATTGTGAGTACATACGTATATGTTTTCTGTACGTACATTACCATTTCTTTTCAAGAATTACTCTAACCGTTTAATATATCCCGACAAATATTTATGAAACGGACTAGTGAAAACAAAAATAATAAAGATGAACTTTATGGCTCATTTATTTATTTTTGAGTGTATAGAGTTGAATTGTCAAATGATGAACTTGTATTGTAGCCTAAAGAAAGGGGTCCGGTTATGGTGCATAAGCAATTGCTTATGCACCGTGCATAAGGTTATACCGGAACACTTTCTATAAACTGTTCTGGTATGCATAAGGTTATCGGAACACTTTTATGCATACCAGAACACTTTCATCAACTGTACCGGAACACTTTTATGCATACCGGAACACTTTCCTCAACTGTACCGGAACACTTTTATGCATACCGGAACACTTTTATGCATACCGGAACACTTTTTCTCAACTGTTCCGGTATGTATATTAAATCCGCGCTACGATTATGACACGTGTCCGTGGGATCTGGTGGCTAAGATTCACTTATGCACCATGCATAAGGATATTGCTTATGTATAATAACTTTGGCCTAAAGAAAGACATAAATATATTAGTAGATTAAGAATTATGCTATTTTTGGGAGGGAGTTAAAACCAATTGACATCCGAATTACATTAGGCGGTTAAATATATGGACTGGATATTAGTGGCGAAAAAAAAGAATTATATTATGCTATTTTTTATTATAGAAAAAAATTACAATAGATATTTCAAAAAATAAATGATGTACAATTTAGTAAAAAAACACATCTATCCACATATTTTATTAAAAGACAAAAAGGAGAAAGCTTAATTGGAAAAATAAAAACATCCCAACTATATGACATATCCTTTATTCATCCTACAAACAAGATCACTTTCAAATTATTTAAAAAAGAAAAGAAAAAAAAGGAAAAATAAAAGTACAAAAAATTTGGGGGGACTAACCTCTAACCCAAGTGGAAGCAAATAAATACAACTGTCTGTCATATTAAAAATTTTACCCGTGAAATCTTTTAAGAAAAATCAGATGGAGGGAAAAAAGTGCAGTACTCCAAGAAAACAATAATAAAATCTAATTAAGACAAACCAAATCTATTTATAATGAAAGCGTGTAACCTGTAAAAAAGATTTCAATTGAGTAATTCCAAGCAAATTATCATTTATTGATAATTTATCATAAAAACTTTTCAAGTAAACTTATATACCTTCACACACACCAATTTAGTTCAAGTAACATCAAGTTGTGGAGTTCAAAGTTAACATAAAACCCTACACTTTCACACCAAGTCCCCATTGAAAAAGCCTTCTTCTCCACTCCCAACCCGCACCATCTAAGCCATCTTCTGAATTGTAGTCTTTTTTTATTGGTTTTTGTTCATCTTATACAGAAACATAATTTTTATAATAATATATATATATATATTTGTCGTTCAAGAAAATAAATCTCTTGAATTAAACACATGAACAACTACCTCCTTTTGTACCGGCTAAACTAAAGAGTCTACTAAACATATTCTCCGCCCACAAGGTCGTTTCTAACCACCTTTGAGAGACAACTGAAAATTTAGTTCACTACTAGAAAAACAACATTTAGAGTCGGCCAAAAACCTACGCTAAAGTTATTGGCCACACCATATTGAATCTTTATGTAATCTGCACCCCATATACTATCATTCTCCAACCCATATTTATTTAACAAGACTTTAAATTACAACCCCTCTCAATTTTTCTTGAATCTCCAACACCATTTCAACAATGCAAAAATAATCACTTTTAAAAATATATCAATAGTTAATAAGAATAATATAGTAAAGTATATAATTCTTTATATATATCATTTTCTCTCTCTTAATCTCTATAAATAGTCAAATGTGATAGTTATCATGAAATGTATGAATAATTTTTTCGCTATAAAAACATTTAATAACTTGAATTTGTATTCTTTCATAAGCAACTCCCATGAAAATTTGAAGCTTCTCCGTTTTATTTCACCTGCAATTCTTTTCATGGGTGCTATAGTGTCGGCGGCAGTATCTCCAGGTTAGGGATGAAAGGAATGGGCTCCTGGGTTAGGTACATAAAATAAAAAGATGTATTGGCTTTGAAGGCCCAATGTATCTATTATATTTTTTTCTTTCTTATTTTTTTATTTTGTGCATCTTTCTTATATTTTCTATTAATATATTATATCACATGTGATTTTGCTGTTTACGGTTAAAATTGTGTTCAGACTCCTTGACGGTCCTGGCTCTGCCTATGTGTGGTGATCCACCTTGCACACCCCATATGGCCGAACTTGAGAACTTATTATCTATGAGTTGCTTTTACCAAAAAGACATTCACCTTTGCTAGTTTAAAGTTGATGTCATTCCATTCAGGTTCAACCTATGCAATGTGCAAAGAGTAAGACAATATTCATATATCATTAAACGTTCCTCCCTCCCTTAGACTCTTACCTAACAAATTAGTCGTATTCAATATTATTAAAAAAATCACAAGTCTTAATTGGTGTGTGCTATGCTGGTTGTTAGTGGCATTGGATTCAACGTTAAACTCAGAATCAGACATTGAAATATATAAAGGAATTCTGCCATGCACGATTAGATTAAAATGGGATCTATCTAGATCTCCACTAATTAACTTAATTTCCTTTCCATAATTGTTTCCCTTGAGAGCTAGGAAGGGTCAAGTGGGGGAACAATAGTGCACTTATCATGATGAAACAGTCTTATAAAATATTCTTATAATTAGTTCGTTAAAGTTGTGCGGCTAAAACACTTTCTTTTTTTATATTATAAATTGTTTGTAACAATTCTATTCTTATTTTATAGATTTCTTTTGATTGATGAGTATCTTAAAAGAATCATTTGAGAGAATCCGAGTTTAATTTCTTATGAAAATAATTTTTTTTGTTAAATTTTACTTATCTCGCGGCAAAACTCTAAATTACTGGGATCTCATTCATCGGAAAATCAAAACAGTTAACCAAATCAAAAAAATCTTTTGGAAAAATTAAATTTTAGGGTTTATCTGAGTCCGAACAAATTTAATATTCGAACAACCTTTTGTTGTCTTAGATGAAGTGGTAATCCACAGAATTTAAACTCATATAATTGTGAGATCTCAGGTTCGAATCCAGTCACGACGTCCGACCTAACAATTTCGGCATATTTTGCCAATTGAGCTAGGACTTAAGAGACTATTCGAACAACCTTTATAGAAATACTTATTCCCTCGATCCATCCTTAATCAATTATAAGCAAAAATCTATTTTTTAGATTTATTAAATAATTGACATATCTATTTAATAATATATACCAGATACATCAATTATTTATTTTTTAAAATAGATTTTTATTTATAATTAAAAATAGAGGAGTATAAATTATATCCACCTAAAAAAATCTTCACATCACTGACAAAAGTTGAACTCATTTTCTTACAAGTTATAAAAATTCATTACCAACTAATTCAATTTTCATTTAACCTAATACACTTTATTTTTGTATTGTCTTTTCTTGATCAATTAATTTAATTTGGCTGTGCTAAAAAGTAATAACGGGGGCGTGGATGATATATTTTTTCTTATTTTATAGTATTGGACAAAAAACATAATAAAGTGAGAAATTATCCCCACTCAGTACTGTCCCAAAAACAATCTTTCTTGGGGGGACGCTGACGAGTTTATTTAGAATTTAGAAAGGTATTCTTCGAAACTAGGAAACAATCTTTCTTGTGATATATGGTTTATAAGTGGGATTACATGTAAGAAAAGAAAGTAGTGCATCTTCTGGATTATATAGTACAGAGTACACACTAATACTCACACGAGGCCACCTACATTTAAAATAATTTTTTTTATTGTCGTTTAAATACAGAATAAAAAGCTATTTTAGTTATTAAATGTATCACTCATTGTTATAGGAGATTAGTAGTCTCTAAATTAAATTATCAAAATATATTTTAAAATTTTTGAATTAAACTTCTGTTAGTCAATGAGGGTCCTGATGTTATCTTTGAAGATAAAACTGTTTGTTCTTGATGATATGTTCCATTGGTTGACTAATGCGACAATGACGGTGCAGTTTTCACTCGAAAACCAAATCCATATAGGCAGGGACCAAAATAAAAGTGAAGTACAAAAACAATGATATTGAGGAACTAAAACAACGAGAAAGATACTATAAAATTGAAAACTAGCATCAAAACCACCCTCTCGAATTCATCATCTTCTTCAACACCTCTTAAACCCGGCCATAATCAAAAGTAACTATTATTTTCTCAGCTCACCCAAATTTTCACAACCTCTCGAACACAAAATGCATGACTCTACAATACAATGGTAGTGGAAAACAAAAACCCTCCCATCATCTTCCTTACATAATTCTTCCATGATTGTCCTTAGAATAAATTTCACACCAACCCTTCTTAAACATAGAATTAGTTATATTTCCAAGTTTCAACATTGGAGCTGCAAACTCGTTGAAAAACAAACTATGGATAGTTGAAGGTTGAGAAAATGGAGAAGCTCTCTTCATTTTCAATCTTTCTTCAATTGATCTAGGGTTTTAATTTGGGGGTGGTTTTGGTGTTAATTTTTAATCTTATGGCCACTCTCGGCATTTTAGTCCCACAACGCACTCTCCGGTTATTCTCAATTCATTTTGCATCACTTTCATTATATGGCCCTCAACGTTATTCTCCTGTTATTGTGTTTCACTTTCATTTTGGTTCGTATCTATGTGTATTAGATTTTTGAATGAGAACTGACAGATCATGGTCAAATTAGTCAATTAATAGTACATGACATCAAGAACATACAATTTTGTGATCAAAGATAACGTCACGAACTAGTTTGACTAAAGGAAGTTAAATTAAGGGACTTTAAAATATTTTTTAATGATTCAGAGACTACTATAATAATGAATGACACTTTCAGAAATCAAAATAATTGTTTACTTTTTAAACACTACAACTCAATCTGACATTCCATATATTTTTTTGCATTTTGTAACTATATCTGTCTTTTATTTCATACATTTAATTTAAATTATAACAGTTGAAGTGTTATTGTTGAGTGTAAAAACACAACCTTGTAACATCAAAGTTACAAAGTACCACCAATCGTTAGTTGGTTCAGTGGTGATTGACGCTGAATTTGGAAGGGAGGACCACGGTTCAATCCCCCGCAACTGCGATCGGGAGGGGGCTGGAACTAGGGGTGGGCATAAAAACCAAAAAACTGAACCAAACAGTTAAACTGAACCAAACTAAACCATTTAAAACCAAAACTGTTTTTAAAAAAACCGAACCAAACTGTTTGTGAGACAACAGTTCAGTTAACTAGTTTTTTTAAATACAAAACCAGTTAACTGTAAACTGAACCAAAAACCGAAAAATTACTAAAACCCTAAAATTCAATGAATTGACACTTTTTAAAAAATAATAAAATTCTTTAAAAAATAAATAATAATAATAATAATAACACTAAAATAAGTAAACAAACAATCGGCCGAAAAACCGAAAATCGGCCGAAAACACAAAAATCGGTCGAAAACCCGAAAATCGGCAAAAAAATCTAAAATTCGATTTTCGGGTTTTCGGCCGATTTTCGATTTTTCGGCCGATTTTCGGTTTTTCGACCGATTTTTGTGTTTCGGCCGATTTTTTGGGGATGAAATTGGAGTTTAGTAGCCGCCTAAATATCAAGTTGTGTTTGGAACCATAATTTTCTACTAATATATTAGTAGCCGCCTTAATATTATTTTGTCAATTTTTTTATTTTTTATTATTTTTATTATTATTTTACTTATTTTTTATTATTGTTATATTATTATTAATATTATTTTTTATTATTTTGTCAATTTTGAAAGATTATTTTTATCATTTTTGTATTATTTGAAAAAAAACAGTTACGGTTAACTGATTAACTGAACCGGTTAACTGGTTAACCAAACTGTTTGGTTCGGTTTATATTTTTACTAACAGTTCAGTTCAAAAAAACTGAACTGTAGAAACAGTTCAATTCAGTTTTTATGCAGTTTTGGTTTTTAACCAAACCATGCCCACCCCTAGCTGGAACCACTTGATGCCAGAACTGACCCCCGAACCAGATTCAACTGGTGGTGAAAACCAAAAAAAAAAAAAAAAGTTACAAAGTACAAATTTTCTAGACGACAGTTATAAAATAATTATCAATAACCTTGACCAAAAAAAAATCAATAACATTATAAAACTTACCAAAAATAAAAATTTATTTTTCCCCATTTTTTTAAAAAAGTACTATGAATTATAAAACTTATTTAAAATGTATACTGTTGCTGTTTAAAATTTAATGTGCTACAAATTAAAATTATTTTATAGATATTAATTTTATGTACAATTTAAATTTAATATCTTTTCACCAATTTTTTTTAATATCCAACATTTTTTACAAATTTGATTAAAAAAGTTCCGTAAAAAAATGATTCAAAATAATCCGATTAAATTATGGTTTTATTTATGAGAAATAAAATATCATATACTTTTAACTTCATATATTCTTTATTTTTTCATTTTCCAATAATTTAAAGAGTTTAATAGAGATGCACTGAATTTTCTTTAGCATATCTAAAACACCCTATTTTGTTTCAAATTATTGTATATATTGTCAGTGCATTATTTTTTTCTCTAATTTTAATTAAATTTTATTTTGATAATTTTTATTAAAATTAAATGAAAATCATTCTAAAATTATAGAAGTATTTCGAAAATCATATCTAAAGCTCCATAAAAAATTTGTTATTCCAACTAAATTGGTACGATTGACTTAAATTGACAAATGAGAAGTGGGAGAGATAAATTAAATATTGAAATAATAAAGGTACTCTCCCGGGCTCAAATTGCACCTCCAACAAAAAAACTAACACATTAACCGTCACCGTTAAAAAAAAATATAAAACTTAAATTGACAAATCATAAGCCATGCTAAGGAACTAACTAAGTTGTTACTACTAACTTAAATTGACTAATCACAAACCAAGGGACTAAGAGTCTAAGATAGAAAACTTAGCCTAATAAAAAGACAACCTATACTATTGACAAAAAAAAAAGTACTAGGCTAATAAAAGTGAGAATTGAGTACCACTAAGAAATAAGAAGATTTCTTTTCCCACCCCCCGCTCTTCTTTTTCACCCCTTGAATTTCCGTTTATACTCTTAAAAAAAGTTTAGTAAATGTGAACTGAACTTTTAAATGGTTGAAAACACATGTGTATACCCTAAAAAAGGTTCGGTAAATGATAAATACTTGAGTCATTTAATCATTTGAATTAAAATTCAATCACTAATCGGTGTGTTGTATATGAAAAAATATTTGTTGGAATAGAGTCAACTTCTTAAATAAATTTCAATGAGCACAAGAAATTGTACTATAGACTATAGAGGATACCTTGGTTTACCTGCAAGAACATATCCATGTATACCATTTCACTTTTTCTAATAGATTAATCTCATTTAATGCATTTTATTAATATTTACACATAATTTTACTACAATTTAATATATAAATATTCAATAAAGATATACACAATAAGCGATGTCTTCTCAAGAAAGATAAACTTTGTTTGGGATATCTACTACCAAACTATATGATTAAAAGCAAATAATAAGCTTGCAAAAATGGCAAATATACAGGTAAAGAAGGCAAAATGGTAACAATATCAAGACTTTTTCGCAAGCAAAAATGATTGACGGATTCAAATATTTATAATTTTTGTCGCACTATGTTATTACTATTAGTGTACTTTTCAAATACAATAATAATAATAACATAGTGACACAAGTATTTGAGTCCTTTAATCATTAAAATTAAAATTTGTGTTAATGATTAAAAATTCAATCACTAACCAGTGTGTTGTGTATGGAAAAACATTTATTAGAAAAGATCAACGTTTTAAATGGATCTCACTTACCACGAAGAATTTGTCTATACTTTGGTTTACCCATGTGTATACATACCATTTAACTTTTTCTAATAGATTAAGCATTTTATTACTATTTACACAAATATTTTACTAAAATGTAATTGATTCAATAAAATATGCACAATAAGTGATGTCTCCCCAAGAATGATCAACTTTGTTTGGGATATCTACTACCAAACTACTCCCTCGGGTTTTTTTGTTGTCACGAACTCCCTCCGGTTTTATATATAGGATCAGAGGGGGAGTATATGATTAACAGCAAATAATATGCTAGTAAAAATGGCAAATATACAGGTAAATAAGGCAAAATGGTAAAATCAGAATGCAACACCCATATCACAATATATTATATAAGCAAAAGGCAAAACTTGGCGCCTAATATCAAATTTTAGCAAAGGTTATGCAAATGAACAAACTAAATTTCCAATAAACTACTAGTCCCCAAAACACGTAGAATACAGTTTGTTTTTCAAAGTTGTAACAAATGATCGTGTAGAGAAGAAACAACAACGCGCAACTGATGAAAGAAGCATGATGTCAACTTCAGGTAGCAGCAAGTCTAGACAGTTCAACCAACAGTAACAGGCGAAGCAATCCTTACATTAAGTGTATGTTCTTCACTTCACAAAAGCAATATATGATGAACCGCCGGCTGTGAATCACAACATTTCCTGTGACTTCCGCACACAACGGCTAACCTTTTTCTTGAAATCATCTCTCCTGTCTCTCCACTCCTTCTGCAATATTAACATCACACGGGTCTAAGTTAAACTTCAAAAGAATATTTCAAACTGTCAAGGTTGAAGCACTTTACAACGCATCAATCAAATATATTAGCAACTACAGTGTGTATTTCTAGGATAGAGGATAATATGTTAAATTCCCCACTACTCAAAACAAACGACTCATACAATATGTCCAACTATCATTTTTTGTGTCGGACAACACCTATATTTTATTCGGAAATGATAGATATTACGAAGGAAGATTATATGAAAACAAAGAAATTCATTGACCTAATTTGAAATTACTTGTTTGTTCACCAATTAATTTCTATTTTATCACTGTGCCCATGGTCGTTAAGTTTTGTTGAACTATCGTCTAATTTTATGAGTAAGACCTTCGTATGGTTCAGCACACCTCTATTTTATTTGGGTCAAGTGAGGCATAAAAAAAGAGGTCGCAAGGAAGTTCATCATCCCAGAAAACCAGAACTAATTTTTATCATGTCAGATTATCAGATAATGCCAACACAGGCATGGAAATCTCACCCTACAGAGGCTTGGGAAGGTTTAAAAACTGCCCTCACAATGAGACAGTGTAGTGCTGCAGCCCGCAGGTCAGATAGCATGCACCAGTCTCACCCTACGAAAGTAATGTTAAGGCTAAAATTGGGAGTGACAATTGGGCTCATAACACACCCCTTGCCAAGTGTAGGGATCTTGGTACATATGCCTGACTCAGAGGAATCTTAAAACAGAAAGGAAAAAATTTCTCAACAGAAGTGGAATTAGAATCTTTAAAAAGTAGGCAAAAGAAATGTATCTCATTCATGATCATTTTTATTTTCAGCTAGTAGTGACCCTTGTATCCAAGATGTTACGCATATCCGTAGTGTATCATGCCAAGTCTTTACCAAGTCAACACATATTTTAAACATGTCCTCTAAATTATGGTTGGTTGTTGTATAAATATTTTTATAAAAAATGTATTTATGTATTCATGATGCGTTTAGGGTAATCAGGATCAGGGTGTGTTTTAATATTTTCTTGTGACTAGGAAGGGTTTTCATCCCTGAACTTGTGGGGGAGGTGGGAGGAACGGGGAAGGGTTGTGTTCAGCAAAAACTTGTCCCTACTTAGTTACCCAATTGCTAAGTCTGCCTACATGCTAAGAGCAAAAGCATTCTCATTTTTCAAATTATAAAAAACTGTTTTTCAAATTTCATTTAAACCTAAAGTAATTTGAGTAACGCCTAAACTACGATATTGATAATAGTTTTCCAGTTGTATTTAATCACTCATAAAATTCATCCTTACTAAAGATAGAAATTATCTTACTTTGCTATCTACTCAATTATTAGAAAAGTACTATACTATACATGCTTCATGCTTGTGTAATATATGCAATTTCACATCCCACTCTTTACACGCTGTAGCTATTATCAATGTACATTAGAACTTAAGTTTATTAAATACTCAATCTTAAGGAAATATCTACATAAATAATTGGAGAATATGTAGCATTAAAACTATCCAACGACATGAGATGTTTTTACTAATAATCGGGCTGTCTTTCCTTCTCTAAGCTACAAATAAGTATAATCGGGTTTGCAACATAAAGTCGAGTAAAAAAGGAAAATGGTCAAACTTACCGCAGCTTCAACATTTGCTGGAGATTCATCATTAGGACCAGAAAGCATCGAAATGATACTCAACACTATACTCTCTACCTGCAAGACACCATACACAACACTTATTCAAAAGCAATTAAGAAGGTTTTACAAGATTTACAAGTAGCAAGTATGTCAAATCCCTCGTGGTGGACAAGAAGTGGCCTAGCATTTCCCAGTGACATCCGGCAAAGTAATTCATACAAAACTAACTTTGAAATTTTTAACACTTAAAATTAGCTTTAAGGCATTAAATATATGCTGTCTTTCGAGCAAATATCAATGATGGCTCTCCTTCAACTTATATCAAAGCTAGGTCATACCAGACTTGTTACCTAAATAACTTAAGCCAGGGCGTTTTATAGTATTTAACTATAAGGCCAGACATTGATAATTCAAATGGCCTTTAAGGCCTTTAAGCATGTTAGATTACATATAAAGCTGAGCCCGTAAGTTTATTTAGTGATAATTTTATGACTTATTTTCAAAGAGGCTTTCAAGTCGAGACAAAATTTTAAAAAGGCAAGCCAGGTCTAAAACAGCAACTCTATAGCAAGTAAACATATCAGGCTCATGCCTTAGAATGCTTGACCCACTCTAGCACATTTCCACCCTTATTAAACAAAAGCATGCTAAAGGATATAGCAAGTACTAGGCACTGTAATCTGCATATCTATTACTAATCACCAACAGAATAATGAAGGGCATAATTCTGATCATTGATATAAAGGAACTGAATTTATCATTTTATGTTTTCACGTACTGTATGAACAGGTGTCCAGCGCTCACTTGCAAGCTCGTAACCATTTGGGTCATCCCCAGGAGGATGAAGAATAGATATGCAAACCCGCCCATCAGGATATACTGCAAAAAGAAACAACATCACTCAACTTCATCTATTAACCAAAGCAATATCACAAATGAGAAAAACCTATGATGCACGGACAAGATACGATACGAGTTTATCCGATACAATACATATCAGATACAACCATATGTTGTTCCTTAAAAAATATGGGATGCTACTGCAATATGTATCGAGTATGATACACTCAACATTTTACGAATCCATAACATCAGAGAGAAAAACCAACCATTGGGATGCCATATATCTGAGGTGAATTTCACTGATGGTGGACTGTTAGGGTAGTTGGGCGGAAAGCTCATAATGGCATTGAAAAATCCTCCCTCACTACAAGAATTACAAACAAATAAGCTGAGTGATAATGATAACAGAAAGTAAACAAAATAAAAACTATTAAAGCACTAAACTCCAAAACCAATTCAATTAGAGCAATTCAATTAATGATCAACATAATCAAATAAACCAAAAAAGTATAATAACTTCCAACTGAAAAACCACATTGAAAATAAATACAATCTGTATTCTTTTTATAGTACTGACATCCATCACTATCAGTTCATTCACTTCTTATATTAAATTCAATCATCGATACGAAAGATAAAAACGAATCAAGAAACACCAAAAGCAAGCAATTCAAGCAAATTTTGAGTAACCCCCAAATAACTGTAATTAAAAAAACAATCTTTAGAGGAAAAACAAAAACCCCATAAAAGAAAATCAATTAATTAACAGTAAAAACCTAAGAAACAATTGGAATCATATAAATTTATGCAAATTAAAAAAAAGGGTATTAAATTAAATTTGTTGATAGAAAAAAGCTTACTAAAGAGTATCTGGTGGTCCAATTATGGTTACACTCCATTCAAAAATGTTGGTTTCATCAACCAAACCAGCGGAAAAGCCATCAACAGGATGTTTACAAAGATCTGTAAGAAAAGTGAGGTTAATTAGAAGATAGCGGAAAATTGACGCGAATGAAAAGTTTAAAGAAAAGAAAAGAAAAAGGGTGAATACCTTTGAGCTGTTTTTGAAGGAGAAGGCTTGCTTGAGAGGATGCCATGGAAAGAGAGAGAGAGAGAGAGAGAGAGAGGTTGAAGAGCTGAGGAGGGAGGGAGGGAGGGTTTGCTTGCTTGCTTGCTTGCTTGTGAGATTGTGAAGAAACAAAATCAAAAGAGAAGTTCTAAAGCCCACACTTTGATTATTTGTATCATTCAATTCAATTATTTATTATAAAGAGTTTAATCCATAGGATTTACTGTAATTTCATTTACTAGTACACGCTAAATAGCAAAGTTTTTAACAATGGTAATCAAATTATTTAATTTTTTTTATCTCCAAGAAAAGATATGCAATAGTTTGCCCCCAAATAAAAGAGATATGCAATAATAGTTTAAGGGTTTTTCTTTTTTTTTGTCAGGTAGCCTAGCGGCGAGAAATTCACCCCTTAAAGGTGAATAAGTGAGCATATTGAGTTCGAACCCCGGTCTCTGCATAAATGTGCAATATCCTTTACCAATTGAGCAAGAATCATAGTTTTCTATCATGTGCAAAGTTCCACATGTTAAGAAGTTTAATTATATAACATATCATTACAATTGAGTCAAGAAAAAAAATCATTACAATATAAACACATAAACCAATGAATGTATTTGTAAATATCACTTATATCAATGTAGGTTTTATATGTGTAAGTTTTTTTTATTTGAGCATAGACTAGAATTATTTTTAGACTGGTAAATTTAATTTTGATTTGTTTAGTTTTTTAAAAGTATAATTAATTTTATTTGAAGGTAAAAATTGTAATTTTTAATTTTAGAATTGATTTTTATATTTAAATATTTTGTTTAACTCACTTTCATATGAATATATTTTCGACTCAATTTCGGTCAAAATCAATTTTACAGAATCAATTTTATCAAAATCAATTTTTCTCACTACAAAACCAAACTTACAATATGTGTAACACCGACTAACTAGACCGTCAAATGCATGATTTTAGAGTAACAAACACAATAAGCTAGCTTATAACTTATTACATCAGCTTATAAATTTGTTTGATAAAATGAAATGTATTTGGTAACAAGTTTTTCTCATTAGCTTTTAGCTTATTTTGAGATACTATTTCAAGTAGCGTTTGAGTTTATAACTTTTTATAGTTTTTTCCTTTTTTAACCTTTGATATAATTTTATTATTTTTTATATAAAAAAAATTACCCATTAAAGAAAAAAAACTACCCATTAATATATCTTTTTTAGTCAATTTATATTTATTAACCACTTTAAAAGCTAATTTTATCAAATACTTTAATTTTAATAAATTAGCATTTCAACTATCAACTATAAGTTATGTTAAGAATGATAGTCTTTGGATCAAATGGATCCATTGTTATTATGTTAAGAATGACCGGCTGCTGACTATGCCAGTGAAGCAATCTTGCTCATGGATTCTGATGGCCATTTTAAACCAAAGGGACACCCTTCTGAATATTCAAAACTGGGAGAAGATGAAAGGCAAGGTTGTTATGAGGAAAACTTATGACTACTTGAGGGAAGAGTACCCTATAGATGATTGGAAGGTGACTATGTATAGGAATATGGCTCGGCCTAGAGCCATTTTTACCTTTTGGATGGCTTGCCATGGTAGATTGGCAACTAAAGACAGACTCTGCAAATTTGGTGTTACTACTGATGGTAAGTGTTGCTTCTGTAGTCAAGTTGAATCTCTCAACCATCTCTTTTTTGGTTGTCCTAGTATGAAAATTATCTGGCATAAGGTTCTCAGATGGATGAAGTTTGATCATGTTCCCTTAGAGTGGGATGAAGAATTGCGTTGGATCACAAGAGGAGTAAAGGTAAGGGGTGGAAGGCACTGCTATTGAAAAGTGTTGCTGCTGAAACTATATACACCTAATGGAAGTATAGGAATGATGTTTGCTTTGGCAATGTAGTAAATAATACAAATATAGAGGAAGACATAGTCAACACTATAGTTTATAGAGGGTGGATGAATACTAAGCTTAGGAAACATATTGCCCAATTGCTAATCTAGCTTAGGTTCTCTTTTTTGTGCTTTTGTCCCTTTGGTAGGTTGGATCTTTGATCACCTTGTAACTTGCTTTTTTGAATGGAAATAAATTTCTTTGATTCAAAAAAAACTATCAACTATAAGTTAGTTTTTCAATTATCAGCTAACTTATTAACCATAAGCTAGTTTAACTTAAAGTTTTCAAACAGACCTAATATGCCACGCACTATTTTGGATTAGAATACTCACTTTGAACATTAATTTGTTACACCGTGTAACTCTAGATTTTTCGGTTAAACTCAACCTTCATTGATAAATTGTGATTATTTTTATTGAAATATGTTAAGGGTGTAAAACATTTTACACAATGTATTCAAAATTAAGCCCTAATTAATTCTTATAAAAAAAATATAATAAACGCCTACTGATATTTTAATAATATTTATAGAGCTGATTTTTGTTGATATATTTTATAAATAGTAGGATATTTTTCGTCTTTAGATATAAGATCATCAAAAGAATTTTTTTTAATCCTATTTTATAAGTTATTCTTTAAATTTTCAATTGCATTCATTATTTCTTAATAAACATATATAACTCTTAATTAATTTACATTTCTTTAAGCGCGGGTTTCTAATTGTCTCTTGTTGTAGCTTGTGCGGCCGCGCGTATGAAACAACCGACCATCTATTTTTGCGGTGTCCTTATATTACTCGCTACTGGAATTGGTTATCTACTGTAATTGGCCAGAATATTAATGTCACTAGCTTCCCTGCTCTTCTTGGGACGTGTAATAGGGGCTGGAGTCCACAGCTACGGGAACTTATTAGCGCGGCGATAGTGAATACTCTATGGTTAGTTTGGAAGTGTAGAAATAATATCCGTTTCAATGATATATCGCCCAATTTCCTTCGCGATATGAATTTCTTGAAAGGTCTCATTTGCCAGGCTGCCTCCCACTCCAAAGGTCATATGTTTTCATCCATACAGGAATTCTCTATTATTAAGTACTTTGGTATTGACTGTCATCCCCCTCCTCCTCCATCCATTAAGGAGGTCACTTGGCTACGACCGCCTTACAATTGGGTCAAGTGTAATACTGACGGTGCTTCTCGTGGTTCTCCTGGTGCTTCAGCATGCGGTGGGCTTTTCCGCAACCACTTGGGAGAATTTATTGGTGCCTTTTCCGCCAATATTGGCGTTGCCACTTCTCTTCACGCTGAAATTTGTGCCGCTATTTATGCTATTGAATTTGCTATGGCGCGCGGTTGGACTAATCTTTGGTTGGAATGCGACTCCCTCTTACTTATTCAGGCATTTTCCAACATTCAATTGGTTCCTTGGAAGCTGAAGACTAAATGGACCAATTGCCTCTCTTATATCAGTCAATTTCGCTTTCGGTATTCTCATATTTATCGGGAAGGGAATACTTGTGCTGACAGGCTAGCTAATGCGGGTTTTTTTGTTGATGGAGTTGTATGGTGGGATTACCTACCTAGCTGCTCTAGGGATAGCTCTTCTCTAGGGATAGACTAGGCTTGCCGAATTATCGCTTCCGTTAACTTGTTTTGGTGGGTTTGGGTTATGCCCCCCCGCCCTTTATTGCTTTCTTTTGGTATTTTAATAAATTCCTTGGAGTGGAGGTAGAGGAGTGGCTAGCCTTGGGGGTGCCAACATAGTTGGGATGCCTAGGTGAACCATGATACTTTCCTCTCCAGTTTATCAAAAAAAAAAAATTTACATTTCTTTACAACAATTTTTTTAATATTTTTTTTTTGTAATCAACAATAAATAATATTATGATGAAAATGTTAACTAATTTATTTATCTTGAACGGTCGATTTGTAAAAACCATATCAATTTTTAATAATTTTATGAAACTACTATTATTCTTAATAATTTCATGATTTAATCAACGGGGTCTTATATTTGGGTAGGGAGGAGTGATATTCTAATGAAATACCATCGAATAGTTGTATACATAGAGGCCCTTTAAACAACTTTAAACCAAAGTTAATAACTTGGTTTTTTTATTCATTGTAAATTTCTTTCACATACACCTAAATAAATTTCAAAAATATTTATAAGGATGTTTTAGCAATAGAACTAATAAAATATCTTGACAAAAAAATACTAATAAAATAAAATGTCTCGTAAGAGCAGCTCAGTTGATAGCCGTTAGAGGCATTATTGAAGGGTTGGAGTTCAAATTCCAAATTTTCACCTCTCCATATTTATTTATAGTGTGGGTCTAGCTACAAGACTATTAAAAGGAAAAAAAAACTATTTAATAAAATAAAACAGACTTTGTCAAACAAGAAAGAGTAGTTCAAGTGATACATAATGCACAAACCATAAATAATAGGCTAAACTGTTCATTTGGTCCCTTACGTTTATTTTAGGTTTGAATCAGGTCCCTTACGTTTTAAAAGTTTGAATTTGGTCCTTCACGTTATCAACATTTGCATTAGTTGGTCCCTTCCGTCAAATTTTTCACTAACTTTGTTTGATCCTTACACATGGCTGACAGTTTACACATGTGGAAGTGATTTTGGACACGTGTAATGTCATATAATAAACAGAACCTTCACAAATAGAAAAAAATACGACAAAGACCTTTGCAAACACTAGCTCTTTTTTTCTATTTGTGAAGGTTCTGTTTATTATATGGCTGTCAACGTGTCCAAAAACACTTCCACATATCCAAACCGTCAGCCACGTGTAAGAATCAAACGAAATTAGTGAAAATTTTGACGGAAGGGACTAACTAATGCAAACGTTGATAACGTGAAGGACCAAATTCAAACTTTTAAAACGTAAGGGACTTGATTCAAACCTAAAATAAACGTAAGGAACCAAATGAACAGTTTAGCCTAAATAAATACGAATTTTACAAAATTCATTGTTGGAGTAAGAATTATATCAAATAGGTCATTCATAAATTTTTAAAATAAATTAAAAATCATTTTATATACACACCAATAGCTTTTTATTATTGATATTTATATACAAAAACGAATACATTAACTACACAACCTATTATTTGTAATATATGTAAATTTTGTAGAGGAGGCTTATACTCAATGACAAAAGGAGTATAATGTTACCAGCCGATGGCTATAAATTTGATTTCTAACTCTTGTGTATAGAAAAATCTCAAAAGGAGTATATGTCTCATAAATAGTCATCGCACCCGTGCAACGCACGGGCAAGAAGTTGTTTATGCTCATAAATTATAGGAATATTCCTTCAATATTAATATTCATTCAATATTATTATTTAAAAAATAATAATATAATGAATAATAGTATACACAAATAAAATTAATGCGAACATTGTCATCAAATTAGACACATAATATGATAACCAATATTAAAGCAATACAATTACTACTAATATAAATTAGAAACAATAACTTAAAATACATTAAAGTTTGAAGTAAAATTTAGGATACATGAAAGCAACATTGAAATACAAATTGATCGCTATGGATCTATTATGGCAATATTCAAGTTTCCAGGCGGATCCGAAAGAGTGAACCTAACTCTGGAGCCAGCTTGAATGTTAGCATTCATAAGAAATTGAAACCATCATATTCTTATGAACTTTTCAACTCCATTCCTTGGGTTTGTATTGATGTTGCAATTGACTGCAATGTTTTTGTTGTGTAGAACCCAATTAATTTGGTTTTGACCATGTAAAAAATTAGTTGTTATTGTACGGGGAAAATGCTGCAGAATGAACAATTTACAAACAAATTACATGTTAGAATGTGAAATTTGAAAAATTTAGTTTTAAAATTAAATGTAAACAAAACATATGATGTGTGAAAAATACCAAAACCAAATTGTTTGTTAAATGACGATCCAAAATTTGCAACTCCCAAAACCTTTGTGGTTGAATATCTTCTTCAACATTGAAATTCATCTAAGGAACAAATTGAATGGTAATTATGTGAAACAAACCACTAATGTCATAAACAAACTAAAAAGCAAGGGTAAAATTGAAAATAGAATCATTTTTCTCATTATTTAGTGCATTTTATCTATAATAATAGGATAGTTTCCGTGTAACCAAGAGCTTAAATAGCAAGTCACTCCGCTTTCTCTCTTTCGAAAACCACTAGTAGTTTCATTTCGTAACAAACTCTATTTTCCATCAACATGGAGAAATAGTATCTCATTGGTCAAAAAGAATCTGAGAAGACTGAGCAATACGTTTTGTATGAAGAGATAGGAAAAGGTTTTACGGGTTCAGTGCATCGTGCTCTCTGCTTGAAGTTCAACGAGATTGTTGCCATCAAAATTTTCGACTATGAACACCACAAATACGGTTTGGTTAGTAATCTAATCTTTCATTTCTCTACAAATTCATATTATGATGCTAAATTTTTTTTCAAGAAAAATGTGAAACAGAATCTCTTCAATGATGTCTTTGGTGTGTAATATTTCATTTGTCAACAAATTCAAATTATGATGCTAACAGATTTTTAAAGAAAAACGTGAAACAGAAAAAATTATGATGTGTTTGATGTGTAATCTTTCATTTATCAACAAATTCAAATTATGATGCTAATAGATTATTCAAGAAAAATGTGAAACAAAAAAAATTATGATGTGTTTGATGTGTAATCTTTCATTTATCAACAAATTCAAATTATGATGCTAACAGATTCTTCAAGAAAAAAGTGAAACAGATAAAATTATGATGTGTTTGATGTGTAATCTTTCATTTATCAACAAATTCAAATTATGGTGCAAACATATTTTTCAAGAAAATTGTGAAACAGAAAAAATTATGATGTGTTTGATGTGTAATCTTTTATTTATCAACAAATTCAAATTATGATGCTAACAGATTTTTCAAGAAAAATATGAAACAGAAAAAATTATGATGTGTTTGATGTGTAATCTTTCATTTATTACCAAATTCAAATTATGATGCATGCTAGCAGATTTTTCAAGAAAAATGTGAAATAGAAAAAATTATGATGTGTTTGACGTGTAATCTTTCATCTATCAAGAAATATAAATTATGATGCTAACTAATTTTTCAAGAAAAATGTGAAACGGAAAAAATTATGATGTGTTTGACGTGTAATCTTTCATTTATCAACAAATTCAAATTATGATGCTAACAGATTTTTCAAGAAAAATGTGAAACAGAAAAAATTATGCTGTGTTTGATGTGTAATCTTTCATTTATCAACAAATTCAATTTGTGATGCTAACAGATTTTTCAAGAAAAATGTGAAACAGAAACAATTATGATGTGTTTGATGTGTAATCTTTCATTTATCAACAAATTCAATTTGTGATGCTAACAGATTTTTCAAGAAAAATGTGAAACGGAAAAAAATTATGATGTGTTTGATGTGTAATCTTTCATTTATCAACAAAATCAAATTATGATGCTAACAGTATTTTCAAGAAAAATGTGAAACAGAAAAAATTATGATGTGTTTGATGTGTAATCTTTCATTTATCAACAAATTCATATTATGTTGCTAAGAGATTTTTCAAGAAAAATGTGAAACAGAAAAAATTGTATCTCTCTTCAACGATGTGTTTGATGTGTAATCTTTCATTTATCAACAAATTCAAATTATGATGCTAACAGATTTTTTAAGAAAAATGTGAAACAGAATTTTTTTTGATGTGTTTGATGTGTAATCTTTCATTTATCAACAAATTCAAATTATGATGCTAACATATTTTTCAAGAAAAATGTGGAACGGAAAAAATTATGATGTGTTTGATGTGTAATATTTCATCTATCAACAAATTTAAATTATGATGCTAACATATTTTTCAATAAAAATGTGAAACAGAATAAATAATGATGTATGTGAAACGAAAAAAATTATGATGTATTTGATGTGTAATCTTTCATTTATCAACAAATTCAAATTATGATGCTAACAGATTTTTCAAGAAAAAAGTGAAACATAAAAAATTATGATGTGTTTGATGTGTAATCTTTCATTTATCAACAAATTCAAATTATGATGCTAACGGATTTTTCAAGAAAAATGTGAAACGGAAAAAATTATGATGTGTTTGATGTGTAATATTTCATCTATCACAAATTTAAATTATGATGCTAACAAATTTTTCAAGAAAAATGTGAAACAGAATAAATAATGATGTATGTGAAACAGAAAAAATTATGATTTGTTTGATGTGTAATCTTTCATTTATCAACAAATTCAAATTATGATGCTAACAGATTTTTCAAGAAAAATGTGAAACAGAAAAAATTATGATGTGTATGATGTGTAATCTCTCATTTATCAACAAATTCAAATTATGATGCTAACAGATTTTTCAAGAAAAATGTGAAACAGAAAAAATTATGATGTGTTTGATGTGTAATCTATCATTTATCAACAAATTCAAATTATGATGCTAATAGATTTTTCAAGAAAAATGTGAAACAGAAAAATTACGATGTGTTTGATGTGTAATCTACCATTTATCAACAAATTCAAATTATGATGCTAACAGATTATTCAAGAAAAATGTGAAACAGAAAAAATTATGATGTGTTTGATGTGTAATCTTTCATTTATCAACAAATTCAAATTATGATGCTAACAGATTTTTCCAGAAAAATGTGAAACAGAAAAAACTCTATATCTCTTCAATGATGTGTTTGATTTGTAATCTTTCATTTATCAACAAATTCAAATTATGATGCTAAACGATTTTTCCAGAAAAATGTGAAATAGAAAAAACTCTATCTCTTTAATGATGTGTTTGATTTGTATTTTTTGTAATATCTAAAGCAAAATATAATGATTCTCTTAATTAATTAATTAATGTGACATTGCAGCATGATCTGTATCGTGAACGAGAGACAATGGCAATGGTAGATCACCCAAATGTGTTGAAGTCACACTGTTCCTTCTTGGGAGAATTTGGGGAAAAAGAACAAGCTCTTTGGGTTGTGATGCCGTTCATGGCAGGGGGTTCATGTCTTCACATCTTGAAAGCTGCACATCTTGATGGATTTGAGGAAGTTCAGATTGTAGCTGTGCTTAATGAGGTGTTGAAGGCTTTACAGTACCGTCACCACCATGGTTATGTCCACCGTGATGTTAAGGCTGAAAACATTTTGATCAACAGTCACGGTGCTGTTATGCTTGGTGATTTGGGCATGTCTGCTTGCCTTTTTGATTCTCGTGATAGGTGGCAATACTCCAGAAACACAATTGTCGGAACACCTTGCTGGTTCGTTAATTAGTTCGTTTCAATTTTTTATTTCTTTCTCTTACGTACTAACTGTAACTAACTATATCTGAATTCATTCCGTTCTCTCATCTCACAGGATGGCACCTGAGGTCATGGACCTGGATGGTTATAGCTTCAAGTCTATAAGGTAGCTAGCTTCTTTTTCGAATATTTCTTTCATGATAAATTAATCAATCAATTGTGGTGCGTCTTGAAGATGGTAATGTCCTGCAGCGCTATGAACTAGTCAAGGGCCTGCCAAGTGGCCACTTGTGCGGCCAAAATTGCTATAAGAGAAAGGCTTCGATGATGCTGAAAGCTCATACCTCCCTCACCTCTCTTCTATGCCTTTTTTTTCTTCTTGTTTTAGTAATTTTAGTTATTTTAGTTTTTGTAATTTGGTGTGCAAATGGAAATATAGTCCTTCGTCGGTTAGTCATAACGTACCTACCAGTGTGTTTATTCACCATGGTTGGGTATGATATGCAAATCGATGAGGGGCTTTTTGTATCCTAATTGGGTACACTATGACTAACTGAAACATAATGTACCCAGTCTCCATTTAGGATGATAAAAATGGGACGTTCCAGTGTTGTTATCGCTCGGTCGGAGTAGCCATGTTTCGGCCGGTAGACATGTTGGAAAGACTTGTCTAGCAAACAGGGCTGGCCCAGATCCCGTGCAAGCAGGCCCACAACACTGGACCTCCAAATTTTGGGGGCCTCATATTTTTTTTTTGAAGTCCAACATACAAAGTATTGGTTAAGTAAAATTTTGCTGAAACATTGTTAGACAAAAAGGCGTTTGGTACAGTGGCTTGCGTGTTTGTCTAGTATCCAAAGGGTGTGAATTCAAGTCTCACCCATGACAATTTTATAAAATTTCATTTTATAAGATATTTGATAATCTTAGTAATATACAAAAAGCAACAAAATAATTAATTTTCTCTATAAATAAATAAAATAACTTTACAACTTATAATAAGTTTTTAATTTATTATATTTAAAAAAAAGCTACATTTTGTAATTTCTTTGAAAATAAAGAATTAATTTCTTTTTTAAAAAAAATAAAAAAAAAATTAATTTTTACAATTAAGTTGCAATTTTTATTAAAAACATTCAGTTTTTAAATATATCAGTTTGGAAGTGTATTTTGCTATTATTAATTATTATAATATGACTATTTTTTAATATTTTCAATATTATTGTATTTTAAATAAAAGATGACTCTTTTAAAAAAAATAATTAAAAAAAATATAAATTTTACTAAATTCATTTTATTTTAAAGGCCTCTTTATCTAATTTGTTCGGGGCCTCTAGATGTATAGTATAGGGATAGCCCTGCCTGCAAAACTGGTCGGTGGGAGTCAAAGGCCAAACTCTTCCATTTAACACGTAAAAATATATATGAAAGGAATCATGATTGTTTCCTGTTGTAAATTTGTGCTAAATTTTTTTCTTTTAATGTAATTTTTATATTGTTATTTGACCGGAAATGAAAATGCCGGATGTAATCTTCAAATTAATGTAAGTTTTGTGCCTGCCGTTTTAATAAAAAAGAATTACATTTCATATCTTGTCTTGGCTTCCTGGGTTTTGGATTTTGTCATAGACACATCCGCTACTTAAGTAGCGGAACACCCTACACACCAATCTGCTATTTAAGTAGCGGACCTGTCAAAGTCCTGCCACGTGACCAATTTTGATTAGCCACGGGTGCAACCAAAATGTCTATATAAGAAAACCTTCAGCAAACTGAAGCCTGACACCTCTCACACTTCTCTTCTATATATTTTTTTCTTTCTTATTTTATTAGTTTTAGATTTAGAATGTTTATTTTTTATCATCTCATGAGTAAATGGCCGCATAAGCCATCGCCGATGAGGGACATTTAGTGTCCTAACCGAAACCAGTGGTCGTAGAGAAGCTGAGGCTCATAGGACCATCAAAGGATCATATGCAGAAGTGGGACATTTCCGAACACAAATGAGACTGTCTTTCTAAAATAAAAACTATTTGGGAAGGGAGGTGAAACCAAACCAACAACTTAAGATTAATATCTGATCGATTACCATGTTTAACCAATCAATCAACACATTTATTTCGTTGCGCAAGAGCATAATGAGAACATTGATTGAAAGAATCAAAACATACCAAAATCAAATCAATCTTTTTTTTCTCCTTAAAAATCAAATCATAAATAAGTGATTTTTTTTCTCAGTACATACATCTTGGCTCTTAGTTGACAACACACACACGCCTTTACCAACACATGTGACGTGCTCTCCAATTCCATCCAAATTTTGCAAAAAATACTACCACACCCCCCACCCTTATCACACAACTCCACAAAAATCTCTCTTTATAACCTATCCTTTTTCATCAAAATATATTTATTTTCCTTTCCTTAGATAGTGACACTTAATTGGTTATTATTTATGCTTATAAGTTTTGTGGCTCTAGCTTCTGGATTTCCGCGTTTTGTTGATAAATTGTCAATTGACACAACTCATAAGTCATAAAATTGTAGGGTAAGACTTTCCCCTTATAAGAAAAAATTCCCATTAAGCTAGGGTGTGTTTGGGGAGTCTAAAAAGAAGTACCAATGTCCTTGAAACAATTAGTCCTTCACTCTAAGAAGCTGCATGGTCCATCCTCTAGTGTTTTAAATTTTAGCTAACTCGTAGGTAATATTAGATTTTCTTGTCGGATATTAGTTTTATTTACTTCCTTAATACCACCAAAAATTTTGGGCCTTTAATTTTGCTTCATATTTGATTTTTTTTTCTTCTATATCTTTTTTCTTCTATAGTATATTTGATTTGATTTGATATCATAGTATATATATGATGTGAAATTCCCAACAACAAAAAAAGAGGTCATGGCTTTTGGTGGTTTATGTCTTACTCTTACCTTAAGCCTTGTTTTTGGTTTCTTTATACTATGTTTGTTTGTACAAATTTTCTATTTCTTATGGTGGAAAAAGAGAAGAACAAATTTAGATATTGAAATGGAACAAAGTAATTATTCAAAAGGGGTGTTTTATTGGTCATGTTGGAAGAAATCATCATGTTCTTTGCATGCTAATGACACTACTAATTGTGTGATTAGAGAAATAGAAACTACAAATCATGAACAAGATTTGGAATTAGGTGTTGATGGTAAAGATATGCTTTTGAAATCCAATGGTGAAGAAAGTTTGGAGTTGGAATTAATGAGGTTGCATAATCTTCCTGGCCTACCAAGATTTTTGTTTACAATTACTGAAGAAACAAGAGAAGATTTGGAATCTGAAGATGGTAAATCTAAGTGTGGTAGAAGTCGAAAAGGGTCGAGAACGAAGAGTTTAAGTGATTTTATCGATTCTCCTATGAAGTGTTCTTCTTTAGACCCTCTTGAATCTTATAAGCATCAAGGGTTTAATCCTTTGTTTGAATCCACAGCAGAATCTGAATTCAACAGGTTTAGATCTTCACCACCTCCAAAGTTCAAGTTTTTAAGAGATGCAGAAGAGAAATTGTATAGAAGATTGATGGAAGAATCTAGAAGAAAAACATTAGAAGAGAATCATCATGATTCTGTTCCAGAATCTGAGGTTAAAAGTTCCACTAATGTAACAAAAGTTACTGAAAGCAAAAAGGTTCCTTCAAGTTCTTCTCAGGTTCTACCTTTGACATCTTCTCCTACAACATTCAAACCATTAGAAAATTCATCTCTTTGATATATTTTTTTTTACATTATGTTAAATTAGTTTTTCTAGATGACTCATCTGTTAAAAAATTTATGTTTTATAAATTAGTTTAGCTTCTTTAATTATTTTATGGACCTCTATTATATGTGTTCTTAAATGATTGCTAATTTGCTATGGTTAATATGTTACAAATTTACACATGATTTGCCAACAAATTGAATGCAAACTGACATTGTCTTCTAAACAGTTGTTAAGATGTTCTTTTTACATGACTAGTGATATGTCCGTGTGTCCACATGGGTCGCGCGTTGTGTTGCGTTAAGACTTAGATGTTAGTCATATTTTTTAAATTACGGTTGCAATTGTGATTATACTGCAAACATTTATATTGCGTCAAAAAGAGAAAAAATGTAGTTCCTCGTATCAAAATTGTAATTTTGATACTATTGCGCAAAATTACGGCTGCAGACTGCAATTTGAAACACAATGATAGTTATTGAGCAAACGAACTGAAGAATTCATGGGCCAGTGTGTTTTTGTCTATTCTTTTGTTTGCTATATGGCCTTAACCAGTAATCATTCATGTGAATGATGATGCATGTTTGCAAACAAGTACCAAATTTTTAAATTTAAAAAGATTTAATAATTTCTATCTTTTCTTATTTGCTTATCTAGCTGTGTATTTTGTTTTCTTTCTTTAGATGCTTAATTGACATCACATTATCACAATCACAATTAGTTAGCTAATTGGAACTTTAGCACCTAAATCAAAAGGTTAACGCGTAAACATGTTCCAAGGTAGATTTCACATATAAAGTTTTATTCTTTGTAATAATGTTATTGATTGAATTTGTCTATATCTCTAGAATAATGGAAAGTCAATGCTTCATCTTAATGCAATTAGCAAAGTGCTGTACAGATAATAAGTTTGGAATTTAATACTAAAACATAGTTTGGAATTTGATTATAAATAAAAAGAAATAAGTTTAGAATTAGATTGAAAAGGTTGTTGAGCATTCTAAGAAGGTTGTTAGAGATAAGCTAAAAAATAAGTAGAATCTGACAAATATTCATGATGTAGTATTAATTTAGTAGTAAAAATTTGACAATATAATTATAAGAGATTAAGTTCAAATTCTAGTTGAATAAGTTGTATGATTTTCATTACTTATTAATTATAATTTTTTTTCAATTTTTTAAAATGTAATCAATTATTATTTCGGTAAATATTCAAACTCGAATTCTCTCAAATTATTGAAAATCTTTTTTTTTCCGATATTAATCTTCTGGTTTTCAGGGAAGAGGACTCTGTTAATTTAGAGTTTGACAACAAGATAAATAATATTTGACCAAAATTTATTCCAACCAATAATTATGAATCAAACTCGAGTTCTTTCGAAAAATTCGTCCCGAAAAGCCCAATTATAAGAAAACTTTATACTTAAGATTTCACACTTTTCTACCCTAATGGCCAAAAAATGTTAGTATTAAGATTTTCTTAACCACCTCAACTTAGAATAGAAGTAATGAAATAAATTAACATTATTAGACTAATGTTGTTGGAGGGCAATTTGTAGATGAATGAGTTTAATTAATAGGCTCTTTGGGCAGGTCCCATGAGAGAGAGTGTCTTAATCAAACCATGAAGTGACAAAGTGGAAAACGGTGCGTGTCATGAATAGGTTGGTTATATTGTCTTTGAACTTTTACCTAAACAACAACTTATGTCATTGTTATCACGTTACAAACTTTTCTCCAACCAAACTAAACACAACTTACAAAGTAGTAGTAACAGGCCTGATTTTCAAATTCAAAAATGCAAATTTCCCTAACTAGTACAAAAGTATAAGTAGTTGTTCTGTCAGTGCTAACATAACGTTAAGAATTTGAATAATTTATTTTATTTATAATTCTTAGTCAAAAAAATAAAATAATGTTTCATTACATTCTATAATAGCTGGAAAATTTGATATTCAGCTTGGTAACATGTGAAATAAGGTTCAAATAGTGTCGTGGTCCTGTTTTTAAATTTGGCTTCAATTGATTGGGTCCACTAATATTAATTCTCAAGAATTGACATATATAATTTGGCTTCAATAGGTATACATTAAAACAACCGACCAAAATAACATGGTTTTGTTTTTGAAATATTATGATTAATGATTTTTTATTGTAATTTTCCATATATTATTTTCTCCTTCTCAAGTTGCAACAATTTTATTATAAAGAAAAAAAGTTGCAACGTTTTCTTGGTAAAACAAGTTGCAATTACTTTGTGGAAAAATAAAAACAAGTTGCAATTATTTTGAGTTAATCTCCACATCAACAATACCATAATCATCTATAATTAATCGATTTGTAAGCAAGTCATGCCGTAATGTAGTTTCTTTTAAAGTGATTATTATTACAATATGTGGTTGATAAATTGTCACATTTACAATTACCGTGTGACAGTAACATATCACTTAATTTCTTTAATTTCTTTAAATATGTTATTTATCTTTTTCTTTTTAATTTATGTCAAAAGTTTGCTAAATAGGTTCTTAATTTGCAACAAAAAGATAAGAGATGTGGAAATTGCAACACACAAGTTGACACAAATACGGGACATTTGATACTATTTAGTATTATAGGTTAACAATTTTTATTTTGTAATTATTTTAAAAAAATTTAATTTGAATTGTATTAATAATTATTTCACTACTTTATTAAACCTCAAAAATATATATTGTTAACCACTTTTTTAACATATATCTCTTTAATCATTTCAACTAATTTATTATAAAAAAAATTCAAACCATAGAAATATGTACATTATTTTTAGAACAGTGAAAAAAAATTTAGTCCCTGTAAGTTCATAAATTTTTGGTTTTAGTCCCTGTATATTTTTTTGTTTCAAATTAGTCTATGTATGTGCAAATCTTTTTTATTTTAGTCCCTAAAGCTAAAATCCGCAGGAAAATTTGATGGTTTTCTGCGGATTTTAGTTTTAAGGGACTAAAACCAAAACATTTGAACATACAGGGACTAATTTGCAACAAAAAAAGATACAGGAACTAAAATAAAAAAATCGGAAACTTACAGGGACGAAAATGATGATTAAGCCTTTTTAGAAAACATAATATATATATATATATATGAGGGATCAAATTACAGAAGGTGGACTTAAGAGAGAAAAACAAAGAGTTTTAACATACAAACAAAAAAGCACCCACACACCTTAAGGAGTAAAAAATCCAAAACAAAGGACAAAACACCACCAGCACTATGTAAAATAAACTAAAAGAGATTATTCTATTCTGAATTTTTTTAGACAATTTATAGTTAATTGCTATATTATATTTTTATCAAATAGAAAGGTGTGTGATAGAAATTTCTTGTTCATTTTTTATATTAGTGAAAAAAAATGATTGTTTTTTAGTGTTATTCATCTTATTTGTAATTTAAATTGATGATTATTTATTTTTTTTTTTGCATGTTTTTTTTATTAGGGTCTATTTCTAATAATCATGCCTTCAAAAAGCTGGAGACGGCCCTGGCTATAGAAATACATACATAATGCGAAATAAATAATTATTAACATTATGTTGGTTAATGAAATAATGAAAGTGGTTAATAAGATATATTTTAAAAAAATAGTTAACACATATTATTTTGTTTAATAAAGTAGTGAAATTAATTGATAACACAATTCATTTTTTATATTACAAAAATTTCCCTTGATATTAAAAGAAAAGTGACAAAAAATAAATGAAGTGAACATATATAATATTACTTGATGTCAAAATATGTGTCAAAATAAATAACATTTTTTCAAAAAATAAATAGGTGCATGTTACACACGATCGATTTTGTGGTTGGGTCTCACACTCTCACACCAATCAAAATATCTTTTGGTCCTAGAGTCCAAAATTAAAATTTAATGTCTTGGCAGATATGAAAAATATACTATTTACGAGCAATTTAGGTAAATAGATTAATGAAATATTTATCCAATAAGTACTTTATCTTAAAAGGTAATCAATCAAGCTTACTTAGCTAGCTAAATTGGTCTTTTAAGTAAGTTAGCTTTTAGTTTTAGAAAGGGTCAAATATATAAACTCAAAATGATCTGATGTACACTACAAGAAAAAAAAAGGATTTGGTGCATGTATTCACATAAATTTATATCTCAATTTGTGATCGTGTGATCTTAAGTGAACGATTGTGATATTTTAAAGCATGTTTTGTTATCATATAATATATAATTGGGTCGTGTTAACTTGTACCCTAAAAAAATATGTTAAGGTATTAATTTAAAATTATCTACCAAAATCAAATACAATTAAAACTGTGTGGAATCACTACTACATTAATGGTAGGGCAAAATGTGATTATGCTAATGCATGTACTCAACGAACTAACTTTTACAAGAGTGTAACAAAAATTTATAAATAAGAGCCATAGTGATAGCATCTTGTAATCTAAATTTTGTTTATACAAATAAGGTAAATGCTAAACAGTGTCTTTGAAGCACTCTTTAAGCATCTTAAATATTAAATTTTTATAAAATTTGTATCGAAATATGTGTGAAGTCAACACATTAAAAATTGAAATGTTTCACTTTTTGAATAAAAAATCTCTTTAAATGAAATGTTTAAAAAGTGCTTCGGAAACACACATAAAATAATACCATGTCAATGAATACCGTTCAATATGCAAAAGAGACAAATCTAATTGGCCTTATTCAACAACCAATATTAAGGTGTTCATAAATTGAAGATTTCTTAATCCATCCTCTACATGTTTAAATATGTAAAAATGATAGAGAGTTGGAAGCTATTCTAAAGAAAACATTAAAAAAATGTAAATGTAAGATAAGGAAATAAAGATAAAATCAAGACATTATATTTCATTCATTAGATTAAAAAGGGCAAGAAACCAAGAACACTACATATATAAGATTCTTAATGTGTTTAGAGTATAAAACCCACTCAAACAATCCAATAACATAAATGTCGAACTAATAATAAAAATATTATATTACACTAATATCTAAATTACTCAATTATTTACTACTTAATAATTATTTAATTAGTACAACCTAATCTTTTATCAAAAAATTAACTACAGAGTCCAGAAGCATATTTTCAGTAAAATGCAGTAATTTACGATCTTTTGTGTTCATGGACCCCTTATCTACTAAAGGCCACTTGATTGATACTCTATCAATTGGGCCTTATCTTAAAAACTTCAATAACGAGCTTGCTAGTGTTCAGAGCCATTCCAAGCAATCCTGCTGCAAATTGGACACAAATGAGAAAATTTATCTTCCCACTCCCATGACTCTTTTTTACCCTCCAAAATTCCAATTTTGCTATAGAATAAAATCTTCGGAATGCGTTTTCCGAAATTTGTCTAGTTCAAATTTGGAAAAAAATCGAAAAACACGTTCTAAAGTTTTTATTCAATACAAAAAAATTTGAAAAACGCGTTCCGAAATTTTTTAATAAGAGCAAAGAAGAAATATTAGAAGGTATAAAAAAAATATGAGGTTGGAAATAGAAAATTCCCGCAAATGAATCGAGGCTGTTGTCCTTCTCCAACAGACAAAGCAAGTTACCATAACATAGGAAGTTGCAAAAACAGTATTAGTGGACCAACAACTCAAAAACCCTTTTAGCAATCAACTAGAGAAAATATAATTGGGTGAAATATATTTTCCATTTTTATAAAATTAACAAATTTTGATTTTTGTTCTTAAAAAAAATCTCATGTTTCCATCACCCAAAAATTTATGTTTTGATTTACGAAATTGTTCATGTGTATATTCAAACCAATGTATTAAATAATATAAGAGAAACTGTTTTTTACCAAATAAAAAGCCTTATACATCTCTGTACAAAAAAAAGCTTACATAGATTTTTTTTAAACAAAATTTACTGTAAAAAAAAAAACGAAACCCCATACATTATATAGTTGTTAATGACAAAATTTATATATAGTTTATCAAAGAGGATATTAGAGTCAACATTTCTATAAAAAAATATGGAAGAATTTGACAACAATCGTAAGAGTGACGATGAATTGGTAGAAAAAATAGATTGGAGTGGTTGTTAATTTAAAATACTATTGTGTGGATTATCTAAAAATCTCGAAATGACGTTTTCTTTTTGGAATGAGTCTTTTCATTCGAATGCCTGGTAGATTGGGTGAAACTTTTATCTTGGAAGTAGTTTCTAGGTAAAAATCTTGACTCTCCCCGTTCCTTCTATGAGTGAGGTATCCACCCTACTTTATGCTGGAACCTTTAGAGTTTGTTTTTGCGTTATGTTGAGTCTCGTTGGGTCAGGAGGATTAGAGGTCTTCTTATCGTTTTGTCCTACCTGTGATTGATCCTTACTTCTCTCTTTATGAGGGGCATTCTTCTTCTTGTGGTGGTGCTTTTCAGGGGCTTTAGTTTTGGTGGTGATGTGCCTCCTTTTTTTCTTTGTAATTTTATTTACTTGTTTTATTTTCCTATTTTATCTTCGAAATTGTTAAGTACTAGTGGAGTGTACTTCAAGCACCTATTTATGATCCTAATTTTTCTCTTATATTTTTTCATTATATATATATATATATATATATATATATATATATATATATATATATATATATAAATAATATTTGTCATTTAAAAAAAACAAAAAGTTGTAGAGATATTTTAAAAATTGTCTTGAGCTTCCATTATGCAGCGCTATCAACAATATATCATTGATCCTTAATCCTCTGCCTCAAATAAATTAGTTTAATGTTTTCAACACTTTCCATATATAGAACCTTTCATAAACTTTAGAACAGAAGTAGTACTAGCAAGTCGTAACCTTTTACTCATGTTTAATATTTTAGTAGATACTTCACTAGAGAGAGATATTGGTGCTTTCTAGCTTTAAAAAAATAAATTTTTTTTTTTATATTTTTTAAAATGAATTTTGTAAAACCGTTTTTCAGAATATTATAAATTTTTTTATATTTATTTTTTCTAAATTGAAACACTAATTTTGACATCATATAACATAAACATACATTATTGAAGTACAAAACATAGTCAAAATCACAATTTTTTGAAAAAGTTGTATTTCAAAAATGATTTTTATGAAAATCTATTTGAAATAGCTTCATATTAAATGATTTTTTCGAAATTTTGATATCCAAAAAAAATTTCAATAAAATGATGAAATGCCTAAAATCATATTTTAAGAATAACTATTCAAACAAAATTTTCATTTGAAGCTTTTATAAAAAGTTACTTTGTAAATTTTTTTTACACAAAATTATATAACACTACAAAATCTATTTTCAAAAAAATCCAAAACAAACGCACTCATTATTAAATGTGTCAAAGATCGAACTCCGAATTATCTATTTTTCACACTTATAATGTGAGTTTAGCCACTAACTTACTTCTGCATGCAAAAAAATTAATTCAAAATGACGGCAAATAAGCGTTGATTTCGTTTTTTAATGAATATTCTTTGAACCGAAACTACAATGGTAAATTTTTATAAAAACTAATTTATCAAGTCAAATAAAATTACAATGGTAAATTTTTTCCCATGTAAGCTTTAACGCTGCTGTATTTTTATGTCTAAATTTGAGTCTATAACCTCAAGTTAAATCAATACTATGTTATGAGTAATTCAGTTCATTCAAATGTTATTACTTGTTCCCTAAGTAATCATTCTAACTACTTTGAGTATTAGTTAGTTAGGATTTTGTTTGTACTATGTTTTATGTTTTTAATTCAGTTAGGAGAAAAATAGTTAGTTGAGTTAGTTAGAGTTGGTTGGAGCTTACTTGAAGTGCAAGAAAAGCTAGGCTATATAATGTGTACTTGTGAAATGGTTTAGCCTAAGGTGCTTTAATAAAAATCTCTATTTTTCTCTCATCTTCTCTAATCTTCTTCTTAGCAATTTTCTTCCATTAAACAAAGTGTGTGTGTGTTCATGGTTTGTTCATAACCATCTCAAATCTTCAAGTGAGGTTTGATTTGCTTGCAGAGCAAGCTACTGCTGCCTAGTGTTAGCAGCACCTGCAGAATTGTGATTCTGCTCCAACATCTAGTATCCAGAGCTCCTGGTTCGTTTCTTTGGGTGTTTCTTGAAGTGAAGTGAAGATGACATCTCATCCTAATGGCCATTTCCTTGCAAACCTTCCAATTCTGAATGCAAAGAATTATGACAATTGGTGCAAACAAATGAAAGTGGTGTTCTGTTATCAAGATCTTTGGAATCTTGTAACTGAAGGTGTTTCATCAATTAGAGCTAATGCCACGGAGGAAGAAAAGACTGCACATAAAGAGCAAAAGAAGAAAGATTTCAAGGCTTTATTCATAATCCATCAATGTGTTGATGCTGATAATTTTGAGAAGGTTGGAGATTGTGAATCTTCAAAGGAAGCTTGGGATATTCTTGCTCAATCTTTTGGTGGTGCAGAGAAAGTGAAAGAGGTAAGGCTTCAAACTCATAAAAGACAATATGAATTACTTCAAATGGAAGATTCTGAAACAGTTACTGATTTCTTCACAAAAGTCACAAGACTTGTGAAATCAAGAACTGTGGTGAAGTGATTACCACCAAGGCAGTGGTAGCCAAGATTTTGAGATCCTTGGCTCCAAAGTTTGATCATCTTGTAGTGGCTATAGAAGAAGCAAAAGATTTATCAACTTTGTCCAAAGAAGAGTTACTTGGCACCCTTGAATCTCATGAGCAAAGAATGAATGAAAGAAGTGCAGTTAAGGCAAAATCTGAAGTTGCCGTGCAGGCTCAATCAAATAAAGCTAAGAAGGGTAAGGGAAAGTGGAATAAAGGGAAGGGAGGTAACAACAGTGCTGGTAACAAAAACTCATCTCAAGAAGCTGGTTCTTCATCACATAATGGTGGTAGAACTAGTTACAATGGAAATCATAGGGGTGGTAGAGGAGGAAGAGGAGGTAGAGGTGGTTACAAGAAATTTGATAAAAGTAACATTCAATGTTACAATTGTCAAAAATATGGGCACTTTGCTGATGAATGTAATGGAGAAAAGAAAGAGACCCAAGATGAAGATGCAAAGCTGGCTAAGCAGGAAGAAAATGAGACTTTGTTGATGGTAACATTGAAAGAAGAAAGTGAAAACAGTCAAGATCAATGGTACTTAGATACAGGTTGTTCTACTCATATGACTGACAGAAAAGATTGGTTTGTGAAGATCAATCATACAACAAAGAACAAAGTGAAGTTTGCTGATGATTCAACACTTGCTGCTGAAGGAATTGGAGATGTAGCAATCAGAAAGAAAGATGGAGGAAGTGCTCTAATTTCTGATGTATTATACATTCCAGGTATGAAGAGTAATTTACTAAGTGCTGGTCAACTGCTTGAGAAAGACTATATAGTAGTGATGGAAGAAAAGATTATGAAAATTTATGATTCAAATGGCAAGTTAATTTTGAAAGTTCAAATGTCAAACAACAGAACATTCAAAATTGAACTTGACATTATGGAACATAAATGCTTAGCTACAACTGAAAAGAGAAGTGAATGGTTGTGGCACTATAGGCTAGGTCATTTAAATTTCAGAGATCTTAGCCTTATGGATAGAAAGAAAATGGTGTCTGGCTTGCCTAATATTAAATTGCCAACAGAAGTATGTGAAGAGTGTGTACAGGCTAAGCAACATAGAAACAACTTCAGCAAAGATTCAGATAGGAAAACTACTGAATTACTTGAGGTAGTGTACTCTGATGTATGTGGACCAATGCAGGTAGACTCAATTGGTGGTAACAGGTATTTTGTGACCTTCACTGATAGTCATAGCAGAAAATTGTGGACTTACCTAATAAACAAAAGGAGTGAAGTGTTTGAAGTGTTTAAGAGGTTTAAGTCAAGTGCAGAGAGGCAAAGTGGTTGTAAGCTCAAAACTCTAAGAATAGATGGTGGTGGTGAATACATGTCAAAGGAGTTTACAGCATTGCTTGATAAAGAAGGTATCTCACATGAAGTAGTTCCACCATACACACCTCAGTCAAATGGTGTTGCTGAGAGAAAAAATAGAACCATTATGAATATGGTAAGAAGTATGCCCAATGGTAAGAATCTACCTAAAGAACTATGGGGTGAAGCAGTATCTACTGCTACATATGTACTGAATAGGTGTCCCACTAAAAGGCTCAATGATATCACTCCTGAAGAATGTTGGACTGGTAACAAGCCTACTGTTAATCATCTAAGAGTATTTGGCTCTGTAGCATATAGGCATGTGCCTGATCAACTCAGAAGGAAGCTTGATGACAAAAGTGAAGTGATGATACTAGTTGGCTATCACAACACTGGTGGATACAAGTTATTTGACCCAGTTAAGAGAAATATTGTGATAAGCAGAGATGTTCTAATTGATGAAGTGAAGAAATGGGATTGGAGTAAGGGTAATGAGATACACACAGCCAGCATCATGTGTGAAGATAGTGAAGATAGTGCAGGTTCTACTCAAGCTAGCAGTTCAAGGCCACAAAGGCAAAGACAAATGCCTGCTAGATTGCAAGACTATGAGATAATTGCTGATAATGAAGTAAATGAAGAGGGTGATCTTGTACATCTAGCTTTTCTAGCTGATTAAGAACCAGTCAATGACAGTGAAGCATTGAAAAATCCAAAGTGGATAGAAGCAATGAAAGAGGAACTGAAGTCAATTGAAAGCAACAATACCTGGTCTTTAGTTGAATTGCCATCAAACAAGAAGGCAATAGCAGTAAAGTGGGTATATAAAATAAAGATGAGTCCACAAGGCCAGATAACAAGGTACAAAGCAAGACTAGTGGCAAAGGGGTTTCTTCAAAAAGAAGGAATAGACTATGAAGAAGTGTTTGCACCTGTTGCTAGAATTGAGACAATCAGACTTGTAGTTGCTTTAGCAAATGCAAATGATTGGTCAATTCATCAAATGGATGTTAAATGTGCTTTTCTAAATGGACCATTAAGTGAAGAAGTGTTTGTGAAGCAGCCACCTGGTTTTGAAGTAAAGAATCAAATGACAAAAGTGTATAAGCTGCACAAAGCTCTATATGGCCTCAAACAAGCTCCAAGAGCTTGGAATAAAAAAATAAATGGTTATTTGAGTACCATAGGCTTCAGCAAGTGTGTTACAGAACATGGTGTTTATGTGAGAAAAGATCAAAACAAGGGAGTAATTGTGCTGTGTCTCTATGTTGATGATCTATTGATAACTGGGAATAATGAGTCCCATATTGGAGAATTTAAGAAACAAATGATGAGAGAATTTGAAATGACTGATATTGGTCATTTATCTTACTTTCTTGGCATTGAATTTGTGAAGTGTAGAAAAGGGTTGATGATGCATCAGAAGAAATATGCATCAGAAATTCTAAAGAGGTTTGACATGGTAAATTGCAATCATGCAATTACACCATCAGAACCTAGACTCCAGCTATCAAAATGTGAAAATGAAGACAATGTTGATTCAACAAAGTTTAGAAGCCTCATTGGATCATTAAGATACTTGTGTAACACTAGGCCAGACTTGGTGTATAGTGTTGGTATTGTGAGTAGATTCATGGAAAATCCTAAAGTATCTCATCTTGCTGCAGTGAAGAGGATACTTAGATATGTGAAGGGTACAACAGATTGTGGAATCTTGTTTCCAAGCTGTGATATTGGTAAGGAATGCAAGTTGATTGAATTTACTGATGCTAGTTGGTGTAGTGATGTGGATGATAGAAGATCCACTGTTGGCTACATGTTTTTCATCAACAATGCACCTATCTCATGGTGTTCCAAGAAGGAACAAGTTGTAGCCTTATCATCATGTGAAGCTGAGTATATAGCAGCTTCAATGTGTGCCACTCAAGCAACATGGCTGAAGACATTGATTGAAGAAGTAACTGGTGTTAATGTTTCAGCTATAAACTTAGCCAAAAATCCAATATCACATGGCAGAAGCAAGCATATTGAGCTGAGGTATCATTACTTAAGAGATCAAGTAACAAAGGGACTGATAAGGCTAGAGCATTGCAGGAGTGAAGTGCAAATAGCTGACATTTTGACAAAGAGTGTTCAAGTTGAAGTGTTCAAGAGACTTAAAGACATGATGGGTGTGATAGCATTAGATGAAATGAATTAGGTGGTGTGTTATGAGTAATTCAATTCATTCAAATGTTATTACTTGTTTCCTAAGTAATCATTCTAACTACTTTGAGTATTAGTTAGTTAGGATTTTGTTTGTACTATGTTTTATGTTTTTAATTCAGTTAGGAGAAAAATAGTTAGTTGAGTTAGTTAGAGTTGGTTAGAGCTTACTTGAAGTGCAAGTAAAGCTAGGCTATATAATGTGTACTTGTGAAATGGTTTAGCCTAAGGTGTTTTAATAAAAATCTCTATTTTTCTCTCATCTTCTCTAATCTTCTTCTTAGCAATTTTCTTCCATTAAACAAAGTGTGTGTGTGTTCATGGTTTGTTCATAACCATCTCAAATCTTCAAGTGAGGTTTGATTTGCTTGCAGAGCAAGCTACTGCTGCCTAGTGTTAGCAGCACCTGCAGAATTGTGATTCTGCTCCAACATACTATACATCTCATCCAAGTCAAGTGTTAATTCTGTCCCAGGAGAGTTGATATTTAATATCTAATTATCTTTCCTTAAAAAAAATCTATAAATATCAGAAATTTTATTTTGAATCTCTACATCTTTTTTATTCTCTAAATCAATTAAAAAAAAACATTGTTTTATTTCCATCCAGAATTAATCCTTTATTATTCATTTAACTAATTTATTGGAACGAATCAGCAGCCGGGAATTATTTAAATTAGTTTCGTCCTAATTTTGCAATGAAAAGGAACTATGTAGAGAAGAAAAGATGGTACGAATATTATTTTAGGATTGTTTGTGATGATGATGGCGACAATTATTAGAAAGAAAGCGATGGTTGGATTGGAAATTGGAATCTAATTAGTGACAGGTTGCATCTGCAATTATATGTCTGAAGTGTACAATATGAAACTCATAATTAAGTTATAATTCAACAAATCAATAATCAAATGATACTTTAATATAACTATCCAGATTGATTTTTATATGTCATGATGACACAAGTTATGGTGCATAATGTTTATGCATCGTGCATAAATATCTAAAATTGTTTAGCGCATCCCTCAAATTTCTAGTGCACCTCTCAGATTGCTTAGCACACCCGCCAGATTTTTAGGGGATGCACTCGAAATTCGAGAGGTGCGCTAGAAATCTCGGGGGTACGTTAAGCAATCTTGGAAGTGCGCTAAGCAATCTGGAGGTGCGTTAAGTTATTTTCATTTTTTATGCACGGTACATAAGGAAAAAACTTATGCACCATAACCAATGTCATGTCATGATATGATGGTGTAATTTTATACATGTATTTAACTAAATTATGTTAAATAATTTTTCGTAAGATGAATAATTGGTGATTATGATTAAATGGGTTTTTGGAATGATATCTAGTTATTTCTTTTACTTCATATAAGTAAGAGATGGAACACGTTCTTTGTTGGCACCTTAGGGGTTTTGTGGAGATTATTGTGTTGGTTCGTCTTGAACATTGTTGTGCTTTGGTTGGTTGTTTCTCGTTCTTCCTCTTTTGAAGAGTCTTTTTTCGGGTCTCTCTTTCTATGGTGGGGGCAGGTGCTAGTCAGAATCAGATTTCCTACAGTAATTACGTTTTCAGCCGTCCGATTTGAATCAAACAATTTGAAAGTGTATTAATGAGTTAAAATTGATGTGCAATCCAAATCGTCCGATCTCAAATTAATGGATGAGATATAATACTGCGTTAAGCTATGCGATAATTTGTACCAGCAGATCCAGATCCGTGTTAGTATGGTTCTTAGGCTTTTTTCTTGCTCACGATTTTTGGCTTACAATTATTTGGGTAATTTGTGTTTATGCTATTTTGTTATATTTTTTGCTTATTATTTAGTTTGTTCTCTCTAGTATTTCTTGGATTTTTCGAACTCCTTGTTTCTTTGATATTAATATACTCCCTCCGTCCCAAAATATAAACAAAAGTTGGTCAACAAAAGTGAATGTATTTGGTCCAATTTTTTAACAAAATACATCAAATTTTTTTGACTCATTTTTGCTTATATTTTGGGACTGAGGGAGTATATCTTTGGCATTCAAAATTAAAATTAAAATAATTGCAAGAATTGACTAGTAAAAAATGGTGCAATGGAGTTTTTTTTCTTGACAAATGGTGCAATGGAATTATTTGATTGAATACATGTATATATATTTTTTCAAACGTATATAGGATTAAATTGGAATTATATTGCATTGTATTACACAATTAAAATGATTGTGGCCCATTAGGCCCAAACTGAAGCACATCCATGGAATTGGTACGTTGTTTATGTTGCAGTGTTTGTTTTGTGGGGATGCATTTCTTTTTCATGCACGTGCATGGCAATCTTTAGTGATTTATTATCATTATCTCTCTACAATGTGAGTGTAGGGACGTTAAAGCTGAAATTTTAGTGTCTTTTTCCAACTAAAATTTCGCAAAATGAAGTTGTAAGCTTTTCACATAAAAATGTGAGAAATAAAAAAGCAGTAACCTGTCCAAACAGGGAATTAGATTCCAACACCACTAACATTTTGTAATCATTAATAATATTTGTTACTTAGGAAAACATGAGTTTAAAGAAGAGATCGATCATTATTGTAGTTAGTGTAAATAAAATTAAAGCAGTGCTTATAATAATAACTTATTTACTATATCGATCCTCCATCAATTTCAATGCACACTTTGATTCATAAAAGTGATATTGATGCCTCTGTCTCAAACAAAATCAGCGGGTAATTCAAAAATCAAAATGGCTGGATTGGCTGCTATAGTGTTGTCAAAGTTTCAAATCGTTGCAAAATTCCTGTTCTTAACTTTTTATTTCAGTGAAGGTGATCTTCTTTAATTTCAGTGTAACAAATAATAGTATTTATTTAGGAATTGGGCAAATTATGATAATTTGGGTAAGAAACTTAATTTTTGAAATAGAAAAATATATCAAATACAATGGGTATAATTTCAACTCATCAAATACAAAATTTAAGAGAGGATGATGTTAGAGACTTTTTATGTGTTCACGTATGTAAATATAAAATATTAAATTTGAGAAACTTAAATTTTGACAGGGTCATGTTAACGTGTGTCCTAAGGGTATATGTTAAGCTACCTAAAAGAAGAAAATTAGCATTTAATGTTGTAAAATATTTAATGTTTAAAATATTGAATGCACATATTTCAATAAAATATTACTATATTTATCTCCTTAACATGTGCGATAAGGGCACATGTTAACATTCTTCAGAAAAGATATCAAATATGAGTCTAATTTAAACTCAAATACAAAATTTAAGAGGAGAAAAATGTTAACACAAGATATAAAAGTTGAGTTACTCGATGAAGTGTCCTAGATAGAACCCCTTTTGTCTCCAAGTGTCTTGACGTTTGAGCTAGCCATGAATTTAATGGTCAAGTAAGTTCAAACAACCTGGATGAGGTGTGGAGTTAAGCTAGGCATGAGTTGAACGGTGTAAATGAGCTAGACATGACCTGAATGGTGAAACTAAGTTAGACATAACGTAGATGGTAAAAGTGAAATAGTAGGAGCCACATGATATGGTCATCTCTATAATAATCTACGGTCAAACAAGCATCAAACCAATTAAAGCGTAAACATTTGTTTCTTGTCAAGTCGACCCGCATACCAGTCTAGAGAGCAATCTACTCATATACATATATCTTTTTCATAGTGATACTAGTTTAGTGTGCTTTTGATTTTCTCTTCTTCATGTCGGCTCAAGGAGTTGTCTGATGGTTTATTTCTTTGGTTCATTTTTGATTTGCGGTTCTAGTTTATCCCCTATATTATGTCGCTCTTTTTCGCTCTCTATATGTTTTTGGTACCACTTGTTGGGGAGTCCAATCAAGGAGAGCGTTGGGAGGGGTAACAACGTGTCAATGCTCTATGACCACAAGAAAGGGAGGCATCACATCTCCACCCAAAATCTTAACCGCACATTTTAAATCCGATACTAATCAACTGTAGGATTGATCACCAAATCAAACAAGCTCCTTTTAACCAAAGGAAGAGTATAAGACATTATCAACACAATACCTATATATAGCACACAGCAATCAATATGTGGAACCAATAAGATATAGTGTACTAACAAGCAGAAAGCAAAGGTCTTCCTTCCATTGTTTTTTCAGCACAACTATCGCTCCATTAAATAGTCACAATGTACCCAAAAAAAAGAACAGATAGAATCAAATATATGTAGACCTCACATATAAATCCCATATATGGCCACACCACACCTGCTCTGCTCCAACTATCAACTACAAAAGCTAAAACAATAGAAGACAATAGACCATATACCTTAGAAAACACCTCATCGTCCCATATAAATAACAAGCTCATTTACAAAAAAAAAAAGCTCTATACCTACACCCAATTCCCAAAAGACAATACATTGACATTTGCATTCTCTGTATCTAGTTTAATCCTATTGCGTCATTGTTAACTGCTTGAAGGCGGTCTGCGAGCTAAGACTCATCTATCTAGGTTCTCGTTCTACTGGTGCCCATCAACTTTTGACTCAAAGAGTTGTTTTTTAGATTCTGATGGACCGCGATCACTTTTGATTCGAGATCGGAAGTTAGTGTCCAGTGACATCTCTATGGGTCGGGTTGCTGTCTTCTCAGGTGGTCTGAAAGCTGAAGAGAGTTCTTTTCTAAGAATGAGATTAGAAGTGGACCTCTTTTAGGTAGTGTCTATTTTAGTAATTTTATTGATGTTCTACTTATATACCGGCACTTTTGTTTGTAGCTTTTTTTACGAGTCTGTTTACCCCGATTTTTAGTAAACAACCGCTAGTTTAATTATTACAAGAGAGATCAACTAGTAAATCTCGGGACATATGGATTGTGTGGAAGATGATGAAAACATATTCATATCTTTGGGTTAAATCGGACAATTTGAATAAAAGTAAAGGCATTTGACGCAGTCAAATGGTTTGTTTTAAAGGTAAAATGCTTCAAAGTTAAATTTACAGAAAACTTGTAAATGAATTGCAAATAAAGTTTAAAGAAAGACTTTTGAAACAGTAAAGACAATGCAATGAAAATAAATTGCAGAATGATAAAGTTGCAGAAAGCTTTAAATTGCATAAAACTTAAATGACAAACAAGTAATCAAGACTTGCAGAATGTAAATTGCATTTAACAAATGTAAAATGTTTACAAAGGATGGTACACAGATTCGTACATGTTCCTGTCATTCATTTCGCTCGTTGACATGGGTACTCTGAATATTTTAGGAATTTGCATGTGTATTGAATTGTGGACCCGTTTCTCCTATGAGAAACTTGTATTTATAGACAAACTAACATAACTGCTATAAACCTATAATACGTCTAACTATGCTCCACGTGTCTTGACAATTTGAATTCTCTTTGACACCTGGCGAACCCTTCAACGTTACTCTCTCTTTTGAATATTTTGCTAAGTCCAGAGCACGCTTCAAACGTTCTGCACAGTACGTTAGACAACCAAACAAATACATATATTCACACATATATATATAATATTTTCGACAATTAGAGTAATGTCGAACCAGCATGTTTATTTAGATCAACATGGTTCTGTCGAACTCGACAAGCTTATTCAGACAACAATCGTTCTGTCGAATTCGACAGAACTCTAGGCTTTGACAATTAACTTTGCACATTAAAAGTCTTTGATGTCAAATGCCTTGATTTTCTCTTGATTTATTGCCAGAATCATTTTCCAAGAGAATATTAAAAATGTAATGATATACAATAAATGAGATTTCATCATCTCACTCCAACTCATTACTGCCTGTCGAAAATACAGGCTAACAAATTGCCCCCTCAAAAATGCCAATTTCGACTGCATGTCGAATACGAAAGGGAGAAATGGCAGTTTTGAAGATTGTCACCTTTGCCAATTTCTGAATTTTCATCACCATCATAAATGGTATCTTGACCATTGTCTTGTGGTACATCTGCCCCCACAAGTTTTGGCATTGACAATTCCAGAGAAGGAGGTTGATCAATAATGATTTTATCTTTGATTTCAATCAACTCCACCAATTTCTCATTGGAAATTTTGTAACCAGAAGCTATTTGAGCCAAATCATTGGCTTCTTGATTTTCTATACGAGGCACATGTTCAATGGTGACTTGGTCGAAACGTTTTAACAAAGAAATTGCTATGACAAAATATTTCATCAAGTGTTCTTTTATACACTTGTATTCTTTTGTCAATTGTTTCAAAACCAGTTCTGAATCACCTCTGATCAGGATATTTTTTGCCCCCAAGTCCAATAAAATTTCTAAGCCTGCTATTAAAGCTTCATACTCTGCTTCATTATTTGAGCAGAATCCATTAATTTTATATTTGAACTTAGTGGGTATTTTGGAAGGGGAAATAATTAGAATCCCAATTCCAACTCCATGTTTATGTTTAGAACCATCAAAATACAATTTCCAGGGTCGTGATTCTACATAATTTTGTGGAGTTTCTATTACAGAATGATCTGCTATAAAATCAGCTACAATTTGGCCTTTGACTGCCTTTAGAGGTTTATATGTTAATGAATACTCTGTTAAGGCTAAGGCCCATTTTCCAATTCGACTATGCAAAATTGGTTTAGACAACATATGCTTAATGATATCACAGTGAGAATAAACAAAAACATCAACAGGCTTTATATAATGCTTGAGTTTTATACAAGAGAAATACAAACATAAGCATAGTTTTTCAATACTACTATATCTAGTTTCAGCATCATTTAATACCCTACTTAAGTAATAGATGGCTTTTTTCTTCACCATTTTCATCTTCCTGGGCAAGCATACTACCCAGTGTCGAATCTGATGCTGATATATACAACTTCATGAACTTGTTCCTTATTGGAGGCATCAACATTGGTGGCTTCGACAAATAACTCTTGATTTCGTCAAAAGCTCGTTGTTGATCTTGCCCCCAAGTGAAAATATCTTCTTTCTTGAGACGAAGTAGTGGCGAGAAAGGCTGAGCTTTACCACTTAAATTTGAGATGAATCTCCTCAAGAAATTGATCTTCCCAAGTAGGGACTGAAGTTGCTTTTTAGTAGTTGGAGATTTTGTCTCCATGATAGCCTTCGTTTTGTTTTGATTTATTTCAATGCCCTTTTTGTGCACAACAAACCCAAGGAAATCTCCTGCATTAACACAAAAAGCACACTTTAATGGATTCATTTTTAATCCATATTTCCTCATCTTTTCAAAAGACTTTTTCAAATGATCTAAATGATCAACCTTTGACGAGGATTTGACAACTATGTCGTCAATATACACTTGCATAAAAGTGTCTATGTATTCATGGAAAATTAGATTCATTGCTCTTTGATAAGTGGCCCCAGCATTTTTCAAACCGAAGGGCATCACTACCCATTCATACGTGCCTAATGCCCCTGGGCATCTAAAAGCAGTTTTGGGTACATCATTTTCAGCAATGAAAATTTGGTTGTAGCCAGAATAACCATCTAGCATACTTAAATATTCAAATCCTGCTGCTGAATCAATTAGCATTTCTGCTACAGGCATAGGATATTCGTCTTTTGGTGTAGCATTATTCAAATCTCTAAAGTCTATACATACTCTAAGAGAACCATTTTTCTTAATCACAGGCACTATATTTGCTAACCATTCGACATACCTTGCTGTTCTGATGAATTTGCTCCTCAGCAGCCTCTCAATTTCTTCCTTGATCTTTGACATAATTTCTGGTGCAAACCTTCTAGGCAATTGTTTTACTGGTTTTTTGTCTGGTCGAACTGGAAGTTCATGTTCCACCAATTTTCTGCTCAAACCTGGCATTTCATTGTAATCCCAAGCAAAACAATCTTTGTATTCCACTAGAAGTTGCACCACTTTCGCCTTCAGATCTGGAGGAATGTTTGCACTAATATATGTTGGTCTTTTCATCAGACCATATCCAAGGTCAATTTCTTGCAAAGGATCCTGTGCTTGCATCTTATGACTTTGACTAATTGGATCTTTTTCAAATCCTAAGGGTTCGTCGTCATAGATGCAGTCCAGTTTTTGCAATTCTGGCTCTTGTTTGCCAATCTTTTCACCATTGGCTATATCAGCCATATTTTCTGAAAATGAATTGGCTTCCAAAGCCATCTTGATTCTGCTTTCAGCCATGTAGGCCGTAATCCTTGCCCAAGTTTGGGACTCAGACATAGTAGTTTTCTTTGACATCCCAACCAGTTGGGCATTTGTGGCTTTCATACTCGCCATCCTCGCTGTTTCCATCCTCTCTCTCCCACAAGAAACCATGTGTGGGATCCAGTTTGATTGCATGGTGACCATTTCTTGCTAGACGATATGCAAAGTCCTTCTCAGTGCATGGTGAAATTGTTGCCAATTTCTTGTCGAAGGAGTGCTTTGTCAAATGATGGACTTCAGTTTTGAAGTAGCTTTGATCTGCTTCAATATTTTCCACTATTCCATCCTCTCGCCAGATAATGAGGCGTTGGTGCAGGGTAGAAGGAACTGCCCCTACTCCATGAATCCACTCTCGACCTAGAAGTAGATTGTAATTTGCCTTAGAGGCCACAACCAAGAACAAGGTTGGCCTTACAGTGCTTCCAACAACCACTTCTAACTGGATTGCTCCCAAAGAGAAACCAGTTTCACCCTCATAGTTTGAAAGAACTATGTTGTGAGGATGAAGATCCACCAAAGATTTGCCAATCTTTCTGAGCAAAAATTCTGGCATGAGATTAACAGCAGCACCACCATCAATTAGCACTTTGTTGATCCCCACATTGTTCACTTTAGCCTGTATGAAGAGAGGCTTCAAGTGACTCTTCATGCCTTCATCTGGCCTTTCAAATGTAGCCATTTGATCTTCTAGAGCACCATTGCTCGTCACATAGTAACATACTGGCCTATGAAGGGCCATTTGCATTCCAGATTCCTCTTCGTCATCAGTCACTTCAGAGCAAACGTCGAATTCCCTTGGTAAGATTGACACAACATTGACGATTATGTCGAGATCAGGCTCAGAATCCAAAAAGTCATCTGCTTCCATGTGGTCATCTTCGACATTATCAGCAACTGAAGGCTCTATTTTCGATTCGCCTAACCTTTCTTTCATTGGCTTCTTTGCCAATTCCAAAGGCCTTCTTCCATTACCATCAGTAGTTAATGGGGATTGTTGAGCAGCCACTTTTTTCTGGCGTTGATATCTACGCCATTGAGACCTTGTCATGGGATTTTTCCCTTTGTAATTATTCCTGTAATCATATTTCCTTGACTCAGGATCCTTTTTGGGATTGCTGTTACTGGAGTTCCCTCTCTCCATATTCCTTTGACCATAGTCCATGCTTCTTCCATGAACCCATTGGTTGACAGGTGTCCTGTTTGAGGGGACAAATGATTTTTGTGGTCCCAACCTCTGGTGTACAGGTGCCTGCTGGCTATTCAGAATGTTGGAATAAGTTGGCTTTTGATTTGGCCAATTGTTTCTGTTTTGACTATGAGGCAGAAACTTGTTGAGGCCTGCAGCAGCCTTCTTGTCGAACATGGCACTACAATGAGGACATAATGTAGCTTCGCCATCATTTTCTTTGCAGCGTTGAAGGAAATCCAATAAAGTCTCCCCTGCTTGTGGATACACCTCTTCCACTTTGTTTTCGTACTCTTCCTCAGGAATGGAAATTAATTGCCCCCCTTCAGTGAGGTTCAATGCTTCCAACATCAGGCACTCGAATGGCTCCGTGTATGCAGCATCAGCAATCTGCAATGGATCTTCATCCACCTGTTGTTTGGATTTTGGCTTTTCGCCAAATTTGAGTCTTCCCTCCTGTAGGGCTTTCTGGACCAGATCCCTGAAAAGAACACATTGTGAGGTTCTATGACCCAAGAAATTATGGTATTTGCAAAACCCTCTTTTCTTACGTTGGTCCAAAGGTGGTAATTTTAAACCCTTTGGCACAATTATTTGGCCATCAGCGACCAATAAGTCAAAAATTTCATCACATTTAGTAATGTCGAAAGTGTATGTCTTAGAAACAAATCTATCATTTTTTGGTTCGACAGGATTATTCCCATTTGATGGTTTCAACATTTTACAAGTATAAGGAGGGCCTGGTTTTAACTCAGCCACGTTAACCTCATTATTTTCTATGTAATCCTGACCATCGTCGAACTCATTTTCACTTTCATAAGTTTCTATGTATGCCACTTTTTCTTTTTTGTGAAACTTAGAATTTCTGACTTTTTCAGCCCTGAGGCGTTCAACCTGTCGAACACGATCTGCTAATTGGGCCATGTCTCTCAAATGTTGAGTATCTAACTTTTTCCTAATGGAATAGTCGAGGCCACCAGCAGCCATCTCAACCAATTCATGTTCAGGCACTTGGGTAAAGCACCTTGCCTTAAGGAGGCGAAACCTGTTTAGATAGTCATCAATGGCTTCTGAGGTTTTGCGCTTCATACTGGCTAATTCTTTGAGACTAATCCTAGATTGTCCCATGTAGAATTGTTCATGAAATAGCCTTTCCAATTGAGTCCAAGTATGAATTGAATGAGGGGGAAGTGTGGTAAACCACGTAAAGGCATTTTTAGTGAGGGAATTGGGAAAAAATTTCATTTTTAAATCTTCATTATTTGCCAAATTCCCTGCCTCTGCCAAATATCTGGCAATATGTTCGACAGTAGATTCATTAGTATCACCAGCAAATTTTGTGAATTTGGGAATCTTCCATCCCCTTGGCAATTCTGCCCGTAATACATATTCAGACAAGGGTGACACAAAATTTGGTCTATGCAACCCTGTATTCAAGCCATTTTGGGCCAAAATATTTTCTACTAAATTGGCCAAGTTATTTTGCCCTGCAACATTTTCTTGTCGAACTTGCCTAAGAACATTATCAGCATCTTGGTTTCTATTAACCAAAACTACTTCTGGTTCTTGTTGTTCTCTCTCGATGCGCACTGGTTGGGCTTGGACTCCTGTTTGAATCTCCGGATTTACACGGGGAATTCTTTGATTATTTGGAGCATCAGGGGCACCAAAAAAGTCTGCCATCCTTCCCATTTGATTGGCTAACAATAAATAATTGTCATTGGCTGTTTGTAACACAGGATTAAAGATTGTGCCAATCTGTTGGGTCAACGCGTTCACCATATCATGGTTACTTTCGTCCATTTGTTGCCTAAGTACATTCATAGAATTATTAGTCAAGTTCAGAGAATTTCCCCTATTTCCCATCGCAGAAGACGAGGGAGAACTTTCTACAGAAGGCCAATTATACAGGCTTGCCATCGTTGTCGTTGGCATCCCATATTGTGGGTTTCTAGGCAACCAAGGAGGTCTCGACGGAGTTCCACCAATTTGACTACCGTCTGTATATCCATGTGTTTGTGATACGTTGGTTGGTATGGATGATACATTCATTTGTGTCATTATTGCACCACTCATATTTGGAGGAACAAACCCTCCTGCCATACTTGACGTAGTGGCAGACATTGTTGATCCACTGGCACTTGCGCCAATGGTTCCAGAACTTATCACAGGATTTGTACCCCCACCATTAGGATTATTGCTTGGGATACTTTCAGAAGTTGTAAAGTTTAGGGCAGGATTTGTTGATCCGCCAGTAGGATTGGCGCCAGGATTGCCAGTTACTGGTTGATTTGGTGGTCCTGTCGGATTCAGAACAGGATTGGTTTCTGCCCCATTATTATTATTATTATTAATATTATTAGGATTAGGATTGTTTGGTGGTCTCACCATTCTGGAACGAGGACGCTTTGGTATGTTTGAAAATACTGGAAGAGATTTACCACTTCTCAAATGCATATACAAATATAGACACAATCAAAGCACAAACACCAAACAACAAATTTTGTATGAAAAATTTTCAAAAATTCACTAAGTAAAAATTACACAATCCAGAGGTCCCACCGGGCGTGCCAATTTGTTTACCCCGATTTTTAGTAAACAACCGCTAGTTTAATTATTACAAGAGAGATCAACTAGTAAATCTCGGGACATATGGATTGTGTGGAAGATGATGAAAACATATTCATATCTTTGGGTTAAATCGGACAATTTGAATAAAAGTAAAGGCATTTGACGCAGTCAAATGGTTTGTTTTAAAGGTAAAATGCTTCAAAGTTAAATTTACAGAAAACTTGTAAATGAATTGCAAATAAAGTTTAAAGAAAGACTTTTGAAACAGTAAAGACAATGCAATGAAAATAAATTGCAGAATGATAAAGTTGCAGAAAGCTTTAAATTGCATAAAACTTAAATGACAAACAAGTAATCAAGACTTGCAGAATGTAAATTGCATTTAACAAATGTAAAATGTTTACAAAGGATGGTACACAGATTCGTACATGTTCCTGTCATTCATTTCGCTCGTTGACATGGGTACTCTGAATATTTTAGGAATTTGCATGTGTATTGAATTGTGGACCCGTTTCTCCTATGAGAAACTTGTATTTATAGACAAACTAACATAACTGCTATAAACCTATAATACGTCTAACTATGCTCCACGTGTCTTGACAATTTGAATTCTCTTTGACACCTGGCGAACCCTTCAACGTTACTCTCTCTTTTGAATATTTTGCTAAGTCCAGAGCACGCTTCAAACGTTCTGCACAGTACGTTAGACAACCAAACAAATACATATATTCACACATATATATATAATATTTTCGACAATTAGAGTAATGTCGAACCAGCATGTTTATTTAGATCAACATGGTTCTGTCGAACTCGACAAGCTTATTCAGACAACAATCGTTCTGTCGAATTCGACAGAACTCTAGGCTTTGACAATTAACTTTGCACATTAAAAGTCTTTGATGTCAAATGCCTTGATTTTCTCTTGATTTATTGCCAGAATCATTTTCCAAGAGAATATTAAAAATGTAATGATATACAATAAATGAGATTTCATCATCTCACTCCAACTCATTACTGCCTGTCGAAAATACAGGCTAACAGAGTCTCAGTTCGTCTTGTACAGAAACTTGATAATTAATAATAATATATTTGCCCATTTTTTAATATTCAAAATAGATGGAAAACTTGAGATCGATATAAATATGCATGAAATAAACAGTAGTGTATATACATGTTATAATTTTTCTTAATCAGATCACAACTTATCCCAAAGTTGTTTTTAATTTGATTTTTGTTTTTTCACCTTTTTATTAATTGCTTTACTTAAAGAAGAGAGGAAGAAAACTATAAGCAACAAAGATGGTGATTAAGAAAAGGAGAGTGGAGTTCCTAGAAGTGATTAGGCGTTTCCAATTTGCATTTTGGGAGAGTCCACACACTTTGAAGTTGAAGTTCCATAGAGCATATATTCGGTAATGTAATGAGGCCCGCAATAGGGACTTCCGCCAACTAAGATAATTGATGACAAAAAAAATATTGATTATTATTGTTGTTAATTTAGGACATGGGTGATCATATTATATTTATTTATGTTAATAATTTAGTTATTTTTATCTAACCAAGTATCCAATTTTACCGGAGACAATAAACTTTTTTCTTTTTTATAATTGAAAATAGACTCATCAATTAGTGTGCCAAAAAAAAAACTCATATCAATTTGAAATTTGGTCGAGAGATAAATGAATATTGTACAATATTGTGTTATAGTAAGGTATCGAAATTGAGAATTGTCCAAATAATAATTTGACCCTATTAACTAAAACAAATTAGTCACTTGAGTCGAAGTAGAAGTGATTAACATTAATTTGGCATTCGATGGGCAATATGTGCCGGAAGAAATTAATGGAAGATATTATCCAACCTGGCCGGATATCAACGGGTTTTAAATACAATTGAACTAGCACATAGGTGCTACTGTGCCACGAGGTTCGACCATAGAAGTAATAAAAAAGAAAAAGTTATGTAGTTAGATCATCTACTTCATCCATTCGAGTTTCACTTCTCTAAATAAGATAAGACGCTAAAAATGAAAGTGTTCGCAACACATACCGAATCGTGCAATATAATAGATCATATCTATATAACAAAGGACAAAGAAGACCGTTGTCTTTACTACAGGCGGTGTATTGATCCTATGAAAATGTCTTTCTAGTGGAATAGTTTATTCATTTATTATGCCCCTTTTATGTATTTTGAATATTTTTTCTTCTTTTATTTAATTTGTCTCCTCCTTTTATCTATGATTTCTTTGTTCTTTTCGCTTCTCGTTAGTGCTTGTTGTTCATTTTCTTTATCTATTATATTTTTTGCCGTATGTTTATAAAAAGAGAAAAAAATAAATGAATTATTTTAATATTATATGGTGATATCCACTTAATTAAACTATTTAAGATGAATTGCACCATTGAAGATGCTCGAACTATTTTGTAGTCGCAGTCTTTTTGCAATGTACATATACGACGCCGTTCAATGCATGGAGCCACTATCCTTTTTTTAATGAATTTTTTTTAAGGCAAACGCGTAAAAGAAGATGCTTATAGGTTAAGATACTTCCTCCACTTAAAACCCTAAAAATATAATAAAACAAAAAGAATAATGAGAATAACCACAAAGAAAAAACTAGATAAAGCCTCTTCTTGCTTTCCTCCTTCCTCCATCTTCACTTTAATGCTTTATTACTTTCTTAGCTCTGCTATTCCACTATAGTGTGATTCTCCACCATCTCCCTAAAGAGCCATCAAACTTTATTAAAGAGAAAAAAATAAAAACGCAAAAGGATTGAACACCATGGTTTTCTCTTCTATTCCATCTTATTTAGATCCTCTCAATTGGCAGCAAGTAAGTTTTTTTTCCCACAAAAGAGTGAATTTATTTATTCCTATTCCTTGTAATAATAATATCTTCTTGAATATACCTGCAGATTTTTTCCATCTTTTTCCCTTCTTGTAAACCTTGTTATATATCTATATATATATATGATTTGATTTTCATATATACTTTTTTTTCAGCAACCAAATCAACATCAGTTGCTTCCACCACTATCCTCACAACCACATGGTGCAGGCTCAATAATCCGGCATGGTTCGTTACCGGATCAAGCTCAAGCTCAAGTTCAGGAAGTTCAAACAGGTCAGGCTCAAGCTCAGCAAGTTAAGTTACCACCGCCTTCGGAAACAGCTTTAAAGTGTCCTCGTTGCGAATCAACTAACACAAAATTTTGTTACTACAACAACTATAACTTGTCTCAACCAAGACACTTTTGCAAGACATGTAGGCGTTATTGGACAAGAGGGGGTGCATTAAGAAATGTTCCTGTTGGTGGAGGGTGTCGTAGAAGCAAAAAGACCAAAAAGAGTACTACTACTTCTACTACAACTCCCTCCAAATCTCCTAATGATAAAGAATATTCAACAAGTGCAATCCATTCAACTTCTTCAAACCCTCATGGTGATCAATTTTTGCAACCTACTAGCAGAAATTACTTGAACATGTCTTCACTTCAGAATATGAACCGGTTTGGTGTTGGAAACATGTTTCAAATTGGAGATTATAGCTCAAATACCGGTGGAGGAGAAGGCGGAGTTGTGGATCAGTGGCGGTTTCAGCAATTTCCTTTCATGAATAATGGTTTTGAGTCAAGTTCAAATGTTTCTTTCCCATTTCAAAGTGAAATTATTGAACCACAAACTTCTTCTAGGGTTACTACTCAGATGCCTACATCGGTTAAATCGGAATACAATGGAGGGTTAAATTTGCTAAGATCTCCTCTTAGCTTCTCACAGAATAACAATCATTACAACAATTCATCATGGGCTGATATTTCTGGTCTTGCAACTTCTTCCGCTAGTCGTCTCATGTAATCATGTGTACACTGCTAGAAAAAGTTGAATTATCAACGAGAATTAGAGATTGGAATTTTTTTTAAATTGATCTCTAATTTTGACATCTCTAACTAGTACTTAGAGAAAAAAAAATAGAGGTGGAGTTATGTTTTTTTTTCACTCTCTAATTATCCGTTGCTAATTCAGCTTTTTTTAATAGTGTGTCTGCGATCGAATCTTCCATTGCCGATCTCTGAATGTAACTCTTTTCTTAATTATCGGTTATCAAATCCAGGGCATCATCAGATATAGAAAATGAATTTGTCCGGCTGAACAACATGATTGCAAGTTCCATTATCTTCAAGATGGCGAAAAGTAAGAGAAATTAACACAAGCATGGTAGAAGAAAATGGTTTTTTTGTTGTTGTATATTTTTATTGTCATTGATTAATTATTTTATATTTATGCATGGAGTGTGTTTCTTGTGTACTATTTGAACTTAATTTCTTTAATTTGTAAAACACTGTGTGCTTGTAGTAATCATCAACTATTATGTGATTGCATTCCCAAGTAATGATATTATTATTATTATTATTATTATTATTATTATTATTATTATTATTATTATTATTATTATTATTATTATTAGTTTATTTGGGTACTAAGTTTTCTCTCATGTTTACTCACACTACATGCTTCAACATGACATATATACCCCCTCGGGCCGGTCAGGTTTCAGTGCAGTCATGCAGTCAGAAAGATCGAGGTTGTTCAAATCTTAATCTCAAATTTTATATCAAGCAAATAATAATTTATTTTGATAAACTGTCTGATCTGAATTGGACGGTTCCGAGGTGTTGACTGCACCGGACTGCATACTACTTGGAAGTATATAGCTCACACTAGCTAGTGCAGCGGTTTTCTTTGCCCACGTACGGCAACCAGCAGCCAGTAAGATTTTCTGGAAATGATTGTCAGAAATTAATTTCAAGTTTGGTAAGTCACTATTTTTTTATTTCTTTAATTGTTTTCTTTTCTTTTTCTGTTCCATAAATATTGTGGGTTTTGCATCAAGACAAAGACTTTGGTAGTCTTGTTGTGTACTAGAATTCTTAATTTCGTCAAAGAGAAATTCTTGGAAAGTTGAGTGTAACGTACAGTGATTTAAATGTCCATAACATAGATAGCTCTTTTACTTGTTCTCAAAATAAAATAGCAGCATGGTCATGATTCCAAGAAAGCTAAAATCATTGTACTTTTAGCAGATTTTGTTGGCAAGTTTTTATCCTGAAAATTTACTCAAGTTAACATTTTTCACCTAGATCTGAGGAACTAGGGATGAGTGTTAAAGAGAGGGAAGAAATCAAGATTACTTAATATTAGATTTCGCCACATTCAAGCGTTCATGATAGCCGTAGTCTTTGGATTGAGATCGGAAGGTCTAGAATTCAATATAAATTTTAATTTCTAATCTTGAGCCAACAATTATATATGATTGTCGTCTAAATGTGTGAATGTGGCAAAAATATCACTGCATGGTAGATCAACATGCAACAATTAATGTTCTTGCTAGATATGGATCGAGTGCCGTCAAACTACATGCAGTCATCGTATAACCGTCTGATTTTGATTGGATTGTCCAAAGTTTAATTTAAAATATAAATTTGAGTATAACATTTAAACCATACAATCTTAATCAAACAGTTCGAAGGTTGCCAACTGCAGGGCAATGAGGGAGAATCAACTGCACTCAAATTATATCCAACAATGTTGCATATTATATATGATGCCGTAAAACTATCAAATTAATAACATTAATAGTTAAGATGCAAGAAATATATATATATATACTCCCTCCGTCTTATAACTTAAAGGAGAATTGGTCAATTAAAGTTGATGTATTTAATTAAAAATTTGGACTAAATACGTCAACTTTGTTTGACCAATTTTACCTTATATTTTGGGACTAAATACATAAATTATGAGTTAATAAAAATTAGTGTATTTTTTAGTCTAAATTTCAAATTAAATACATAAATTTTTATTGTATATTTTGGACCTGAGTGAATATTAATTTGTAAAATTGAAGTTGAAAGATGAAATTAATTGGAAATTATTGAGATGGTTCCAATCTTAAGAAGAGGCCAAACTAGAAGACTAGAAATTATTGGACCTGGGTGAGTATTAATATATATTCAATGTTGTAGAAGACTAGAACTTGTTCTACAAGATACAAACTTTGAGAATGAATACTACTAGTACTAGTACTACAAATAGAAGCTTGCAGTATTATTTAGGGTCCATCTATGGACTTTTTTGAGATCCATATTAAATTCACTCTGTAATAATGGAACGGGTATAAAATCATGTTAGGCCCTTATTATCATGCTATTATAAAAAAAAGTAGCTGGTCAAAATATGTATGACCTTTTTCTTATAAAGTAATTTGTCATTGATCATCGAGTTCATTCCTCTCTATGCCTCTTATTCTTTTAGTTACTTTAGTTCTTCAAAGTTTTTTTTTGTTACATTAACTAGTACTAAGTTTTCAAAGTCATATAAGTGATTAATCTTTATCGAAAAATATGTAAAATATATGATATGAATTATCTCCTTCAAAAAATTAATTTATGATATTTGTTTAAGTGACTCAAAATTATTATTACTTCAAAGTTAATCAAGCAAATATATCTTATACAACTCATTGATTAACTATATGCAAATGAAATTTTATTTATTATAATTACTAATTGATAAAAGAACTATATATTATCTCATGAAGAAAGAAAAAGCATATACGGAGATGATAACTTTTGTAAGAACCAATGTTGGCTTTAAAGAACGAATAAAGCAAGTAGCAACAAGAGCAGCAGAGACCGATTTTCAGACAAAAGCTATCTCCGTGTCTTTGTGTCGTCATCACGTAGGCCGTAACATGGGTTAATTGCCCTTATTCCAAATTTGTCGGTGTATGAGTGCATAAAAAACGTTTTTAGGTTATGATACAAAATAGTAGTAACTTAGTGCCATAATATATGAGATATATGATTTGAATATATGTGTTTCCAAGTGGATGTGATTAATTTTCATTTTATAAAAGTCGGTTTTGTAAAATTAAATTATATGCAATCTAAAATATTATATTATTTTCGCCTCAAAATATAAGAATTTATTGATCATTGCACGTACGCCAAAATATTATTTTGATTACAAATATCTTTAATTGTCTATTAGTAAAATTTATAGAAATTTAATATTTTGAAAATATCAATCGAAACAAATCAAACAAGATCTTATATAATAGTAGCAAGATTTACAGTTATATACTTTTTGAAAATATGGTCAAAACAAGACCTATAAATAGTTCATTTAGTCATGTCTTATAAAATGAGACAGAGGTAGTAGCAAAATTTAGTTTAAAATTTGTTTTAAGTTATTTGCTATCAATTTTTGTTATCGGATAATTTATTATTTATTTATATTCATGCTCCGTGTCTAATAGTGTTTGATATGATGAGTGAGTGTATTAAAAATATATTTTTTTATCATGTAGTCTAGTTGTTAAAAATTTCACCGATAAAATGGATAAGTGGGAGACCGGAGTTTGAACTCCGATTCCATACACATATAATGCAATATCTCTACAAACTGAGCTAAACTCACGAGACATTTAAAAGATTTATATTAAGTGATAGATAACATGAATATGTTTATAAGTGAAAAAAATATCACAAGATCGTTTTGTCCAATTAATTATGTTAAAAAATATAATGAACTTAATTAAGTGAATAAATTAGTTTTGTCAAAAGAAAACTTAGTGAATAAATAATTAATTCAATTCACGCTAAAAAATTTTAGATAATTAAATTATATAATTTATCACATTCGAAATGCGCGAGCTTCCTTATTACTGACAGCTCAACTATCTACGTGCTGGCACTCAATTAGTAGCGCTGGCGCGCCACTCGGCTCCTCGGCCCACTTAAGTAGCAAAGACTTCATAATTTTATAATTTCAAATGTGATATCTAAATTAGTTATCCCCATTTTTATGTGTGATGAATATGATCGTGGTGTCATATGAAAAATTGATTGTTCATAAAACAATTTTATGTTTTTGTTCATAAAACAATTTTTAAGAAGTAAAGAGTAGAGAAGTAGTATGCGTTAAATTTGAAGTTGTTATGGTACGAATTGTGAATCAAGATGGGCACAAAAATTCATGTAATATAATATATGATTCTTGATATGGAGTGAAGTGAAATGCCACTCTGTAGCTTTGTATTTGCTTTATGTATAACTGCTGACCGTTGATTCATTGGTTAAGAACGATATGGACCCTTGGATTTACTTTCCGCTAGTTTCTTTACAACCTCATTTGCATCTTCTATTCTTTCTTCTCCTTTTTCTTTTCACGTATGTATGCGTGGGACATAACTTATCCATCACATTTTATAGATTTGGACCGGTCATCAAAATACTAAGTCATTGGGTCAGCTATGGAACTAGTGAATTACTAATTGAGGAATCATTTTGAAAATAGTGAATTTTATATTGTAAAAAAGAGTTATTTTTGGTTTTATATTAAAATGTGATTTACTCATAGTGATTTGGAGTGAATATGAAGACGATGACTGGAGTTTGATCGGATGAAGTGGAGGATGGTGTATGTGTCAAGACTCGAACGTCAAGTTGGAGACAATTCTACGAAAGCCAAGAGTTTTAAACAAAGCGGTCTTTAATAGTTCATACATTTTGGAGTTTTGGGTTAAGATTTTGAATTTAGGGTTAGAGTTTTAAATTAGATTATTGTGTATGTTAGTAATTTTTTTATTAGATAATTTTTTACAGGTTTCTATTCATTTTGTGCAGAGACCTAATTATTATTAATAATATATTTGCCGTTAAAAGAGAAAGTAATTTTTTATTTTTATTTTTTGGACTTGGTGATGGTGAAGGCTGATGAAAGTGATAAATCTTTAAATTTGGTGATGAAGATTAACATTTTTTCACAAATTGGACGGAAAGAATTAATTTGACAAACAAAAGTATAGTTAGGGAACTAAAATAACTTTAAAAACAAAGGGAACAAAAATAAAACATTAATTAATTTAAAAAAAATACTATTTGAGCATCAGCATCGACGGTAAGAGGATCTGAGTTGTGAATATTCATACGCCCGCTGCTATCTATGAAGTACGGACACTGCTCGAATTAGGTGTGTTTCAGTGTCGGACACATGTCTATATCAGATATCATTTTTTCAAATTATTATCAATGTTGAGGTGTCAGTGATCCAAGCTTTATAGGCTGCTACATAAGACATGATTTTTATCCTTTCAACTAATGAGGAATGATATTTTGACACACTTTTTCTTACACAATATATACACAGTGGTAGTTTGGTAATATTTTATCTCTTTATCTTCTTCTTTTTCGTTTATTTCTTTCTCATGTGTATGTATTGTATAAGAGATTTGTGTCAAAATAACACCCCTCAACTGCATGAGCAACAACCTTTTTTGTTAACTCTCATTTTGCATGAAAAACAAAAAAAAAAACTCTTATTTCTAAAATGCTTTATATATTGGTTTAAATATTATTTTCGTCCTTATACGTTCGTGAATTTTTCGTTTTAATTCCTGTATATTTTTTTATTGACAAGGATGAAAATGATATTTAAACCTTATATATTCTTATCTCTTTTTATTTATCTATTGTATATATATTGAAATTAAAACACATATTTTTAATACAAGTGTTTGAAAATATGTGTATAATTACAAATATATATATTTTTTGGCTTATTAGTGTTTTAAAAATTTTATTTGAATATGATATATATTTGTTTAGGCATTGTTCTAGTGAACAAATAAGGGGGGTAATAAATATATGGATCGTATATATGAGATATATGAATCTTATGATAAAAAATTGTGAACCTTTTACAATGAAGCATATGCTCCTATTTATAGATTTTTACAGATGGTAGTTACTTTTGACCATGATCATGGATACTCCATGATCACGGCGGTTTCTCTATGTTTCCACCGTCCCACGTGGTGGTGAGGGGTGGTTTTTCCTCCAGCTCTGGTGGGAATCGTGGTGGTGAGGGGTGGTTATTCTCCCCCACGTTGTGAGTTGATATATGCTCTTTGACCCGACAGTTGCTTTCATGGCGAGGGCGTCGCCCCTACAGCGTGTCGCCTTCGGATGACTTTCCCGCCAAGTCTTCCTTTGAATTAAATGGGTTGAAAGATTGAGCCGTTTTGCTATTGGGCCTATGCCATTTATTTTTGGGCTCTAGTCCAGTCCAGGTATAAAATACACCCAAAGAATGTTATTGCTTTAATTGTTGTCTCAATTTGATATGTAATTTTTTAACAACACAAAAAATAACGAGGTTCAATATGGTTCAATAATTTTTTTTACATATATCCGGGATATATGGATGAATCATTCAGTTTAATCCAATTTAGTCATGTAGTTTAATCAATAACCTAGTGGTTCCACTAACAAATACGTTAACAACTATGAAGCCCCGATACTTTAAAAATGGTGAAGTATCGTGTTTGATACGTACTCGATACCAATACTTGTCTGATACATTCTGATACTCGTATCGGAAAAGTTTCGGTAAAATCTTTATTTTTAAATAAAAAAATAATATCTGATACGCGTCCGATACTTCCCGACACTCGTATCGGAAAAGTATGGGTTAAATTATTATTTTTAAATAAAAAAATAATATCCGATACAATTTGTGTTTCCTTGTGAATGCCCAACTATTATGTTGTTACACGAGTAACTAACTATGTTTTTTTTTGGATAGTACTGATGATGTTTTTTAGGATAGTACTAATGATGTTTTTTTTGTATAATACTTAACTTAAGATGTATAACTTAAAATGTACTTGTGATTATTATTTTTTAGGACAATATTAATTAAACACAAATAATTAACTTAGTATTAATGATGTTAATTTATTATAATTAGTATTTTTTCTGAAGTCATTATGGTGTTCTACTATATAACAGGTTGTTAAGTATTTAGGTTTGTCCCAAAATTCTAGTATAAGAATGGATGTTTTATGCTTTTAATTGGTCAGCTGCAGGACCTATATAATTGCCTGCTATTGCTACAAGATGAGCTTTTTGAAGATCCTTGATGTCATGACTATTATATATTTTTTTGAGCTATTATATGTCTTTAGTTAGGACTGAGGAGTCATTGTATGTTGAGCCTCAAACTGTTTTGCTCTTGTACAAGCTTATTGGCTTGTTTGTACTGCTTGTACAATGAACTATTGCCGTTTATAATAACAAAAATAATAATAATTTTTTTGTCTTCCAAAAAAAATTATCATTATTAATATTATTGATTTTAGTCATGTTTATATATCGTGCATTTATATATTTAATTTTAAAATTAATTTTTAAATAACGTATCGCGCCAGTATCGGATATGGATTTTTTAAAATTTTCACGTATCAGCGTATCAGTATTGTATCGTATCTGTATCGTGTCGCGTATCGAGGCTTCATAGGTTAACAAAGTGATCTTATCTTGTCAATGATTGATCTTGTTTTTAAAACACCAGTGTGATGGATGATAATTTTTGTTTTTCTTTCTTTGTTTGGTAGAATCTAAGGGTACCCGGAAAAGTTCAGAACTTTTGATGGATTTTGACGGGAGAGGGAGTATAAGTATGAGTGGGGGTATGAGATATAATTTTCTTTAATAAATGGTTTATCACATATCATTTCGTCGAAGTTTGCTATTTAGGCCCCCTACTATTACTCATAGGTCCCCTGTCATGACCAAAATTCCCTTATAAGCATTCGTTTCCTAGGAAATGAAGGAAATAAATTTCGCCACCTAGAAGACAAAATTATGTTAAAATATAGTATGTCTGCCTAGTCGTGCACATCTGGGCACAAAACACACAATTTCGGCTCGTAGTTACCGAAAAATTCATTTTTTGAAATTTGTCACCTAGAAGACAAAATTGTGTGTTTTATCACCTAGAAGACGAAATTTTGGTTTTCTAGGATTTCGTTTCCTAGAAACCAAAGTATCCTGATGCAAAAGTGGGGGTATTTTGGGATTTTTAGGGGGCCTGAGATCAACATGGGGGCCTAGATAGCAATTTTCCATTTCGTCCTCGCATGGACCACCTGGCCCAATTTTCTTTGTGAGCCCAGTTTGCTCTATTACTTAACTCAAACTTGGACCTAGAAATAATAACAGTTTTTACCTCCTATTCCTCAAATTGTACCTCCCATCCTTACAAACTAGTACAATTACATTTCATCCTAGTAAATTATAATCACTTTAAAAGAATTTTTTACAGCTGTTTAAAAAACTCAAAATCTAACTTGTCGGGATAAAAATAAACTTCTATCCAAGTTGAATTTGACTTTGTCAAAATTCTCACAAACAAAAATCTACTTACAATATATTAAAAGAAACTACTATTAAAAATACATGTTTGTCCTTAGTACTTTTAACGGTGTTCCAAGTTTTACGCCCTTAAATGTAATTTTAACTCTAAACTAATAAAAAATACAAAAAAATATGAAAGAAAGATAATCATAAAAGAAATCTTTCCACAAAAATAGCATCAGAAACCACATCTCTAAAAAAAACACAAAACAAAGATAGGAAAAAAAAGAAGATAAGCATCAAATAAATCTTCCCTTAAAAATTTAATTAAAATAAATTTACGCATAAAAATATGAAAACAAAAATCACTATAAAAGATACGCTTCAAATTTAGTAAGTAACTTTTTTTAATGAAAAAATAGTAACTCAATCTAACATATAAAAACTTATATATAAGAAATAAAAATAGAATTACATAATAAAAAAAATACTTATTTATGAGCTTAAAAATCTTATTAAAAATATTTAATCATACACGGGATAATTGCTTTAATAAATTTTTTTAATCATACGCGGGACAATTTATTTAATAAAAAAAATAATCATACACGGAACAATTGGTTTAATAAAAAAAAATTAATCATATACGGGACAATTGCTTTATTAAAAAAAATTTAACCATATACGGGACAATTGCTTTAATAAAAAAAATTAAATCATATACCGGACAATTGCTTTAATAAAAAAAATTAATCATACACGGAACAATTGCTTTAATAAAAATAAATAAATTGAATAGTAAATATTTTTTTATTATTAATTATAATTTATTACACAAAAATCATACACGGGACAATTACTTTAATAAAAAATGACTTAATTTAATATATTTTACAAAAAATAACATAATGACGTCATTATAATTTAACAATAATTTATTTACTTACAATATATTAAAAGAAACTACTATTACAAATACAAGTTTGTCTACTTCTAACGGTGTTCCAAGTTTTACGCTCTTTAATGTAATTTTAACTCTAAACTAATAAAAAAATACAAAAAAAAATGAAAGAAAGATAAGCATAAAAGAAATCTTTCCATAAAAATAGCATCAGAAACCACATCTCTAAAAAAAACACAAAACAAAGATAGGAAAAAAAAGAAGATAAGCATCAAATAAATCTTCCCTTAAAAATTTAATTAAAATAAATTTACGCATAAAAATATGAACAAAAATCACTATAAAAGATACGCTTCAAAAATAGTAAGTAACTTTTTTTTAATGAAAAAATAGTAACTCAATCTAACATATAAAAACTTATATATAAGAAATAAAAATAGAATTACATAATAAAAAAAATACTTATTTATGAGCTTAAAAATCTTATTAAAAATATTTAATCATACATGGGATAATTGCTTTAATAATTTTTTTTAATCATACACGGGACAATTGCTTTAATAAAAAAAATAATCATACACGGGACAATTGGTTTAATAAAAAAAATTAATCATATACGGGACAATTGCTTTATTAAAAAAAAATTAACCATACACGGGACAATTGCTTTAATAAAAAAAATTTAATCATACACGGGACAATTGCTTTAATAAAAAAAATTAATCATACACGGAACAATTGCTTTACTAAAAAAAATAAATTGAATAGTAAATATTTTTTTATTATTAATTATAATTTATTTCACAAAAATCATACATGAGACAATTACTTTAGTAAAAAAATGACTTAATTTAATATATTTTGCAAAAAATAACATAATGACGTCATTATAATTTAACAATAATTTATAGATAAAGTCAATAGACCCGGACGAATGCACGGGTCTCAAAACTAGTTTAATTAAACATAAATAAATTCCATGAAAATTGAATTTAACTTTTCCGGAATAAAAATAAATTTTGTTGGAGGATCACAAATAATATTTTTATACTAGTTTATTATAAACTTGATTGTTAGGCCTAGTCAATTTATTTTTTGGAAAAAGCAAAAGCAATTTTATTAATAAACATAAACCCAAGCATAAAGCATGATACATGTTTGTGAAAAAAAAAAAAAAAATGATACATGTAAAAACATTTTACAAGAAGCCAAAGCCTGATTAAGAAATTACATGAGCAACACCAAACAAACAGCAAGCCTAAAAACAATCACTAAAAATAAGCTAGTTAAAATTACCAATTTCTAGAAGAAAAAAATTATTTTTCAGTTTTAAATTTTTTATAATTTTCGAATTTAAGAAATAATCACATTTTTTAAGTATTTATAAGAAATAAATATTATTTAAAAGTTAATTTTTGCTGTTTTAAAAGTGAAATTTCGAATATAGAAAATTATGCAAGGGGTATAAATCCAGAAATAGGTAGGAGTTTTGGGGGGAAATTAAAATAAGCAATTTTTTATTTTTTATTAAAAGAGTGCTGTTTTAGTAAAACAAACAAAGAAGGTAACCGTGGAAAATAAATTCCAAATTGTTATTAGGCTCCGTTTGACACATTTTTTTTTAGCTTTTTATTCTCTTAAAAATAAGAAGTTGGGCCAAACACAATTTTAATAAAGATCTTAGCTATAAAAAACAGCTTTTCTTTAATGTGTAAAATTAAATCAAAAGAGCTTCTAAGAGAATGGGTTGAAACCTACTTTTGGAAAAAAAATCGGAGTTTTTTTGTTATTATCTTTAGTAAATTTAGTTTTATCTAGTTTGTTATCATCTTTTCTTATATTTCATATTAATTTTTAGTTTGTTATTATCTTTTTTTAAAAAAAATAAATATATTTTATCAAATAACTTTGAAGTTAAAAAATAACAATTACCAAACAACTTTATCTTTTTTCTGGAAATTTATTATTTTCTTTTTTAGCATATCTTTCAGATATTTTAACAAATAACTTTGTAATTTTACTTCCTGTAAAATACTGATTCATAATCCAGAATTTGAAAGCCACCAATTCAAATTTTATAACTCGAAATCCCTAAAACAAGCTTCGAGTTCTAAAACTTGAGGGAGTATATTTTCTTTTTCAGGAGGTGCACGAGAGGTTGTGGCGAGGTGTAGTAAAATACTTTTGGATAGAGATAAGATTATTTATTTTTTCCTATATGACTCTCGCATCCCTTAAAAATCCATAAATACCCCTCTCGGAAGTGTTTTTTTAGTTGCTCAAATTCTAGATTCCAATAGCTAGAATACAAATATTGACCGATGGGCAAAGTCTTGGTCGGCGGCCTATTTTGATTGGTAATTGCAGAGGTGTTGTCTCTTATCCGACGAATCGGTTGCATTGCTTTTGTCTATAAATATTACTCTTCACTCTTGCTTGGCATCGTTCATCCTCCTCTTGTCTCAACTATCTTTTTATCTAAAAGTTCATGGATCGACGGTTGTATAATCTGTCATTGATCGATCATAATATTCTTATCACTATCCTTTGATAATGAAGTGAACATGTAATTTTGCTTACTCGTGTAATTTTACTCTTTGTAAAATTCTAGTTTGAATTCTAAAATTTGGAACACCCAATTCGAAATTGAGATTCCAAAATAAGAATAACAATCATTCAATTTTAGAATCTTAGTTAAGTATTTATAAAAACTCAAGGGAGATGAGAGAGGATCATTAGAATTAAATGTAAATATAAATTTTTCTAGAATTTATTTTATCAAAAACTACTCCCAGTTTTCTTTTTTAAGTTTCGTTTTAGAATTTTTTTCTTATTCATATTTAAGTGTCATTTCAATAGTTTAAGGTACGATTTATCAATTATACCCTTATTTTCTCGATAACTCCACTTCATATTTTCTATAAAATTTAATGGAGAGAGAAAAAATATATATGGTAAATTTATTTGAAAAGTGAAAGTAAATAGCAGATTAAATAAAAGTAGAATTCGAAAAAGAATACAATATCTATTATCTTAGTTGAAGAGTTTTATGCTAAAACAACATTAAAAATGAACGGAAGGAGTAACAGTTTTATAGAGTTGTCTTATATTATTTTTATTTTGGTTTCAATTTGTTGTTTCTTGGAGCATTTGGTCTTCCGTTGTAGAAGAAAGGATTAAAAGAATAATACGGTTGAATATTAGGTTCAACAAGGAACTATAAATCTATTGAAAATGCTCCACTATCCCACTAATTATACATGGCTTTTGGTTTTCACCGAAAATACAAACATGGCTTTTGATTAACTTTGCGCTTGAAATTACTTAAAAAGAAAATACTAAACGCTCTGGGGAAGGAGGTTGATTGAACCCCCCACCCATTCCACCAGATGAAGAGGGATAGAATTGCGCAACTGCTCTCGACAGTTCGTCCATGAACACTGAAGCGACAGCCTCAGCATACAATTAAGTATATAAATAAGAAAATTATATTTTTGAAATTCATAAATTCAATATATTAATTAAAAATATAGAAATTATATTTTTATTAATATTAATTTTATATTTTAATTCTATTTTTTATATGTCTAACAAATGCTACCCGGTAATATTATTTAGCATGACTCTTCTTAAAGCCAAAAACATTTGTTTCCATTAAATGAAAAAGTGTGCGTGTTGTATGACTCATCTCCTTACATTTAGGCTTTGTTTGGTAAACCAAATAAGCTAGCTTATAGCTTTTAGCTTATAAGCTAAAAGGTCTGTTTGGTAACAGTTTTTTAAAAAGAGCTTATTGCTTATTTTACTAGCTTATAGCTTATTTTCCAAATGCTATTTCAAGTAGCTTATAGCTTATAACTTATTATCTTTTCTTCCAATTTTACCCCTATCATCTTACTTGAAAAGAATTAAATATTAATTAAATATATCATTTTTATGTCATTTCATACTTATAAGCTAGTCCAACCGTTAATTTTACCAAACACTACAAATTCAATCAGCTAGCTTATTCGCTATAAGCTAAAAGCTAGCTTATAAGCTATCCGCTATAAGCTCATCCGCTATAAGCTAGCTTATCAGCTATCCGCTATTTTTTACCAAATAGAGCCTTAAACAATTATTATATGGGATAAGTTTCGTATAGTTACAGCCATTAACTTTCAAAAAAAAAAGTTTCGTATAGATACAACCATTAATTTAAATAATTTAGACACATTAATAAAAAATACATTTAGTCCAAAAAAATACACATCATTATACTTATTTTCAGGGATATCATATGTTGGATTGCGATGGTATCAGACTTCAAAATTTTAATTGTATTATGTGCAAGGTTCTTGAATTAAATCTTCATTGTGTCATTTTTTTCTGCATAATTTCAATTTTAGTCAACTATGCTCTTTTGTGTCAAGTTGTTTATTGGCTAAAAATTTAACTCTTAAAGTAAAAATATGGAATATTCGAGATTCGAATTCAGGCGTATGAACATATATATAATGTCATATCTCAACCAACTGGGTTAAGCTCTTAGAGACAACTAAGTATTTCTTTTATTATACTTATTTTTATTTATGTTCAGGATACACCAATATAGTTCTACGTACATCGCTTGGTAATCGAAGCAAATAGTAGTTTATATACAACACTCACACCTTTCAAACCAACCGAGACGCATTTTTTACGAAGGACAAAACCGTGACGGGTCAACCCCAAAGCGGACAATCTCTCGGAGATGTGGACTTCAGGTCAAATCTAAATATTGGCGCCGTCTGTGGTTGTTTTTAAAGGTGTAGATGTTATATAAACTACCATTTACCTCGAATACCAAGCGATGTAGGACTATTTTAATGTATCCAAAACAAAAAAATAAAATTCAACAACTATAGATAAGTGAACTTGAAACAATTAATTTTATTATTATAAATATCATCCGCTATCATTTTACAATTCAACCCATTCAAAAGTCCTTGTACAAGCTCAAGCTTCAGCCCCTAGACACATCTCACATAAACTTTATTTTTTATCAAATAAAAATGTATGGGGTTGAATTATGGAGATGTAAGACTCAATATCCTCCATCTGAGTTCAATAGTCGACATTCTCACTATAAAATAAACTAATCAACGTCCAGATGTAGTGACTCAGTCATTGAACTAAATACGGAAAGATGGATATTTTTGTTTCCACGTACAAGTCATCCAACAAGAAGGAATGAAGACCATTGACGTTATCTATACGATTTTTGAATGGTCTTTAGTTATTTAACGATTCACTTCATTAAATTTATCAAATCAATGGATCAAATTCAACCACTATTTTTTTTTTTATATTGATTTTCTTGTTTACTGAAATCAAGTGCACAAAATCTAATCAAAAACATAACTTGATAGATACTCCCTCTTAGTTTTCAAAAACTTAATTAATTGATAGAGACATCGCATTATATATATGCATAAATTAAAGTATGACTTTTGGGCACATTACTTATGATTTCAGATTCCCTCTATTTATTATCTATCCACTACATACATGGACCCTAAGTTGTGGCCTCAATGTCTATGCTCAGGACCGACCCTACATATATACTTATAAAAATTAAAAATTAGAGACGTGTTCGGTTCTCTCTAACTCTAAGTTGTTATGCCGCTATCCGTATCCAAAATGAAAGAATAGTTTAATTTTGTATCTAAATTTGCTTTTAAATATATAATTACAAAATTAATTAACATGGAATATAATTGAGAAGGGTGATAAACAATATTGATTGATATAAAGGGGTGGACATCGATCGGTTATGAATGGGTTTAGACTCAAAATATCTCATCAAACTCAATCCATGGGTGGGAATCTACGACCCAATTTCACCTAATTAAGCTAACAGTTTGGATGAGTTTCGGTGAAACAATTTATGCGAGTGAAACGGTTAAGTTCACTCGATTTGGACTACCAATAAGCAAACAGTGTATTTTTGGACCAACAATTATTTTTAAAATTTTTAAATATAGAAAAATAAACTGGACATAAATTAGTTTAACCGCCAATTTTATTAAATACTATAAATCAAATCAAATAATTTATCTTTTATAGTATCCACTATAGTTTTTTGTTAAAATAAATATAGCCTCGTTACAAGTATTCCACTCGCACCTCTCTGCATGAATCCCTTTCCGCCTCACTTGCAAGTCTTCAGAAAGGAGCGATCCTGACCTGATAATAAAGAGTGGATTTTCCTTTCTACCCTCACGGGTGAACCTGGTAATAAAGAAACTAGCATTTCCTTTCACTCATGAGAAAGAGTAATTTTTGTTGAGAGCGGATTTAAATTTCCTATAGTAGATATTATATGTAGTTTTGTGCTGTATTAAGTCTCAACCATTAATAACATTAAACCAGAAGGTATTGACTAATCATTCAATTTTAAACTTTGTGATTCTTGTTTAAAATGCAATATCAACCACCGATTTAAAATTCGACAACTCTAATCAATTACAGTCAATACGTGTTGCAGTTTACTACAAGAAATTCAGTTCGGTTGAGGACCCGACTTAGATCTTCAAATTAATTATAAATAGTCAAAACTACATGCAATCAAAAAAACTAGTCGTCGTAACGAAGCCGCAGCCCGCAGCTTAACAAAGAATCTAAAGTAGATGCCCGAAGTCATTCTCATATACAGCAACCACTATTCACTGACACAGTCAGCTACCATCTCTACCCCTCTTTCCCATTCTCTCTCTCTCTCTCTCTCTCTCTCTCTTGTGACATTTCACATTTTTTTGCCACTATAACTAACATTAAAATCGTCTCAATCACACAATATACAGTTACAAGTTATTACAAACTTTATTCTAAAAATTCATTCATTCAATTTATTTATATTCATTCATTCATTCATTCATTTCTAAGTCATTTCATTCACCAATCATAACCACCAAACCAAACCAGGTGGTGGTGAAGTTCAACCACTTCACCTCACCTCACTTCTCCAACAACAACAACATGGGTCAAAACCTTAGTTGCAGAGGTAACAATGATCATGGTCTCTTCACTGCTGTTCAACAAGGTAATCTTCAAATTGTCACAACTCTGTTACAACAAGACCCTTCTCTTTTTCATCAAACAACTCTTTATGATCGTTATTCACCTCTTCATATTGCTGCTGCTAATGGCCAGATCGAGGTTCATTCTCTTTTTCCTTTCTAAATGTATTATTAATCTTTTCACTTTCTGATTATGCTTCTGCGTTTAGTTTAAGCTGATTCTGTTTAATTTCAGATTCTTTCAAGGCTTTTACATGGATCTGTTAACCCAGATATTTTAAATCGACAAAAACAGGTAATGGTTTATGTTCTTTATTTTGCATTGTGTTTTTTAGCATGTGGGTTTTTGTTTTTATTTGTAAAAATGCAATCTTTGATTAGTTCTTGATTACCCTTTTATTGATTTGTTGTGTGAATGATTCATTTCAGACTCCTCTTATGTTGGCTGCAATGCATGGAAGGATTGCTTGTGTGGAGAAGCTCCTTGAAGCTGGTGCTAATGTAATTTGGAAAATTTCATTCTTAGTTTTAATTTTTAATCTATAGATGAATTTGGAAAATTGATGTGTGGAAATTATGAAAATTTTCAGGTTTTGATGTTTGATACTGTTAATGGAAGAACTTGCTTACACTATGCTGCTTATTATGGCCATTTTTCTTGCCTTAAAGCTATTCTTTCTTCTGCTCAATCTAGTCATGTGGCTGCTTCTTGGTTTGTCCCTTTTTCTGTTTTAGCCTTTTTTTGTTCTTTTCTGGATTGATTTTGATACTGCTATGATTTTGTTTTTCTTGAAGTTGTTTTTTGAATGTTTTTTTTAATTGGTTTTAGGGGATTTGTTCGGTTTGTGAATATTAGAGACGGAAAAGGTGCGACGCCTTTGCACTTAGCAGCTCGTCAAAGACGGGCGGAATGTGTACATGTTTTATTAGATAGTGGAGCTCTTGTTTGTGCTTCAACCGGTAGATACGGGTGAGTATCAATTTGTCAAAGTTCTATGGTTTGAGACTTAGAGTGGCTTGAATCGTATGTATTCTTTTGTTTTGTGGACTAATCAATTGCTATTTGCAGATATCCTGGTAGCACTCCCCTTCATCTAGCTGCTAGAGGAGGATCTCTTGATTGCATCCGAGAATTGTTGGCGTGGGGTGCCGATCGTCTTCAGCGTGATTCATCTGGGTATGGTTTGGTTTTGAGACTTGTTAACTTATCTAAACATATTTCATCTTCATTTGTGTGGCTTATTTGGATGTATATTGATTAGTTATGTTACCATCATTAGGTACTAATAGGACATTTTTGTATTTTTTGTAACTTAAGGGAGAAACTTTATTTATTTAACGATTTGGCTGTTTAAATGTTGAATGGATTGTAGCATTTAGTTAGGCATTTCTTTTCCTCGTCATTAATTGATTTTCATTATCCCTGGATTGGTCTTTATGCTGTACATTTGGTGTGTTTATGCAGGCGGATACCATATACGGTTGCTATGAAACACAGACACAGACCATGTGCGTCGTTGCTAAATCCTACATCTGCTGAGCCTCTTGTTTGGCCGTCTCCACTGAAGTTCATCAGCGAACTTAATGCGGATGCCAAAGCCTTGTTAGAACAAGCTTTGATGGACGCAAACAAAGAAAGGGAACAAAATATATTGAAGGGAAAAGTTTACTCTCTTCCATCTCCATCACAGTCTGATTGTGTAGATGACAACATCTCCGAGGTAACTTGACACTCTCTGCTCGCCCGCATGCACACACACCAAATTCTTGTATAAGATTTTATAGTAGGAAGTCAATGTAAACGAATAATTTTCAAATGCTGCATCATTTTAAACATCTTAAAGATTTTTAATCCCTATTCTAATCAATTTTTGTTGATTATTTGACCAATTTTAAATTTACATTCTAATAGTTAGCCGAAAAAAAGTAGCATACTCATTGTGGAATATGATATTGTGCAGATTAGTGAGTCAGAGTTATGCTGCATCTGCTTTGAGCAAGTATGCACAATTGAAGTTCAAAATTGTGGTCACCAAATGTGTGCACAATGCACATTAGCCCTATGTTGCTACAACAAACCGAATCCGACAACTGCTTCTATTACTTCACCAGTCTGTCCATTTTGTCGAAGCAACATATCTAGACTTATGGTTGTCATGAAAATAGAAAATCACGACGAAACTGATCAGGACAATGTTGATGTCAATAGTTCAAAGATAAACAAGTCGAGGAAACTCCGAAACTTAAATGAAAGTGGTAGTAGCAGCTTCAAAGGATTATCTAGCGTTTCGTTCGGAAAGTTAGGTGGCCGAAGCTCCGGAAGAGTTGCTGCTGAATGGATTGATAAACAGTAATGGATGTGATAATTTCTACTGCTTGTAGTATAATCAAAATTAAAACCAAAGTATCAAATTAATGATACCAAATTGGTTTAGGCACGGTAACTAAGTGAGTGCTTAACCAACAAGGTAAAATGAAAGTGAAAAAGTGAAGGAATAAAAATGTAAAAGAATTTTGGGCAATAAGCAAAGTGAATTAAGGTAAAGAATTTCAAGGTAGGTACCAAATGTTGTTGGAGAAAAAGAGGAAAGCTATGTCATGTTGTTGTAGTAAGTACTATTATTAATCAATAGTAATAGTAATAATGCGAACTCTGATATTAAATATAAGAAAAAATTGAATTAATAAAAATTGATATATCTAGTCTAAATTTTTAATTGAATATATCAGTTTTTGTTACTCGATTGTTTCTTATATATAGAATCAGAGAGAATATTAATATACGCAAAAAGTAAAAGTCAGTATATGATTTGTCTCGAAAAGTGTAAGTTTAAGTTATGGGAAAATGTATTTGCTTATTTCATTGCATTTTTTGTTTATATTTATTTGTACTATACAAAATGAGCAATAAAATACAAAGGAGAAAGACAAGGTATGCTGCTGCTTGTCATGTGATCATGTCTCCATTAGTTGTGTATGTGTTGAATTATTTATTTGTACACTTGGGAGAATAATTGGATATTTACATTTCTAACTTATAATTATTACAATTATATATAATTATAATATATTATATAACATGACTATGACATTACCAAATCATGTGTCACATATGTGGCTTGGTGGGATCTAGGAGAAGTCTTTAACCCTTTAATTACGTAATTTAGATATTTAGATTTGGAATGATCAACTTGTGTTTAGGAATGATGATTTTTAGATGCCAATTGGCCACTAGTCTAATACATACCGTGTAAAGATGTACTATACAGAAGATATTTTGTATTTTTTAAAATTTATATTGAGAGGTTGTTGATAAAAAAATAATTATTTGTATAAAATCAATTAAATGAATGGCAAAGAGATTTTTTTTGAAAAGCTCTTTTGCACCAGAGAATGGAAACAAGAAAAAGACACATCGCAGAAAAAGAAGGAAACAAAGTTAGGTCACTTTCATACATGGCCAAAATAGTATAGGTGTCATTTCTCCATAAGTTGTGATTAAGATTTAATCGCGTTTGACCTCTTCTTTGATGGCTTTTTTCCAATTCTCAACAGTGTGTGACCATGAGTTTTTTATCTTCAAGATATTAGCATTTTTCATTTTAACAATAACAATAAAATATTAGAGTTGATCTTTGTAAGATATTAAGAATAATCACTGTTGCCGACATGTTGCTGCAGTTTTTTTTTACATATACAAAAAATATCTTAAAGAATAATTCCACAATTTTAGAACATAAAATTTTTATTCTAAAATAAGTCTCTCTTTATACTTTTAAATGTAGATTTTAATTTATGGACATATACTCTATAACTCTATAGAGCTTTCAAAATCAATCTAGACTGGTCACGAGTTCTGAAATTACATAGATGTTACACTAGAGAGATTTGTGGATGATGAATTATACAGTGTATTCTAAAAGCTAATAAAATACAAATTTACATAATAAATTAAATTTTCAACCTAATAATTCAAAATACATAACAAAGTAAAATATAAATTAGATAACTTTTCGGTCTAAGTAACTTTAGGGCTGGTCTAGACCCATATTAACAATTTTACTCTAAGAGCATGTGTTTAACTTAAAAGTAAAATTATTATTATGGAAAATGCTAAATAGTGCATCCGGTGTACTAGTTAAGCACATAAATAGAAAAATTCTATCTTAAAATTCGTGCATTCAATATATTGAAAGTGTAAAAAATTATCTTTATCAATATTAACTTTATGTTTTATTTAAATTTTTGGTATGCTTAACAAGTGCACCGGATGCATTGTTTAGCATTACCCACATTAAAAAATACAATAATTTAACTTTTGAAAAGTTGAATAAACAATTTTTGAAAGAAATATTTTTATATTTTAGGTTGTTTATCACATGGCCTTAGGACATACTCTTTTCGTCCCAAAATATAAGAGAAAATTGTTTAAAGAAAGTTCTTGTATTTGGTTAAAAATTTGAACTAAATACATCAACTATATTTGACCAATTTTCTATTATATTTTTGGGACAGATATAGTATGTTAGTATTCGTCTTAATTTATTTATTTTTCTATTGTGTCTTATATACACTTATTTTGGTACACAAATAAAATTTTCACCATCAAAATACTTGATAAAAAAATTTGAAAGAGACACATTTATTTTTTTTATTTTTTATTTTTTGATGTCGAAAGATACACATTTTTAGTAAGAAGGGCTAACTGCAACAAAATAATTGGATATAGTTTTTATTTTGAAAAATCAAATTGGAAATATTTTTGAATCCGGTAACCTTCGTATCTGGATCCAATCGAAGTTGTTGCAGATTCACATGAATGTGATAAGAAGTTATAAACGTGTCACATACGATGAGCAATACTATAGCTTTTTATTGAGAAAAAATACTTTAACATTTTAGTCAACAAAAAAAAATTAATTTATATATATATATATATATATATATATACATCAGTATAAAATTATTTTACATAGTATATGTTTAATAATATACCAACACATTATGTATTGTGTTTAAAAACACATGATGTGTCACATTCATTAAAAGATGTAGCAACACATTATTGGATATATGTGTAAAAAAAATTTACACTGACAGTGAATAACAATTAAACTCAAAAGTGACAATAAAAAAATTTATACGAAAGGGGTAATTCTCTTTATATATTGATATATATAAATAGTCTATTTAATAATTTCTCTTAAAAAACATTATGACATATTTAATTTTAAGAATAATCAGTTTTTTTTTTACCTAGATACACCTAGCTTGAACATATCAAATGTATATTAATGTTTTACAGATTTCAATTATTTCAAAATTTTAGCTAATACTACAGTTATATACTAACCTCTGCATCTAAATAAGATGAAGAATTTATAGAAGATAATATCAAGGTGTTGAACGACATTCATCCACCAGAGTTGTTTCCATTTAATTTCTAATAACCATGTCAATCCTACCATTCAGTAGCTAAACCCAGTGGCAACACCTCATTCTAACACTAAATCAATTGGAAGAAAAATAGAAGCAAAAAATAACACTAAATCAATGGTGGCGACTGGTCCATCAAAGATCACTTGAAGAAGTGGTCCATATTAGAATTTTCTCTGTTGTTATAGAGAACATGGCATGTATGACTCGTTTGTTTAAGCCATTTTTAAAAATGGTTTTTTTTTATTATAGTTTTTTGTTTATTTTTTAATTTTTTTCAATGTTTAAATAAATAATTAGTTTAAATAGTTTATTTTAAAATGTCATTTTAAATATTTCATCATTTTGTTACAATTTTTTATCCTAAAATTTTAAAATATCTCTAAAGAAAGCTATTTTAAATAGCTTTTCATAAAGATGGAAAAATAAAATACTCGGTACCAACATATAATTTTTTTGGTCATGATAACTTGTGCCATCGGAGTACTAATTAAGGATAAAAACAAAAAAAAATTGTATTGAAAACAATATTATTTATATTTTTAAAAAGTCAATTATATAAATTAATTTCAACATTTTATTCCTTAACTAATGCCCTTTAGCATTTTCCTAATTTTTTGTGTGAGTAAGAAAATGGTATATTTTGATTAGACAATTGAAAATCAAGTGATCTGTGAATTTTCAAAAGTCTTTGAGCCTGGAATTAATGGCATGAGATTATTTGCTAAACATTAACTAATCTTATCAGTTGATTTATCAAAAATGCAAAAATCAAATTGAGTTTAATATCCATGACATGAACGACGACATGGACCATATGGTGTGGCTGCGCAGCCATTTCAAAAACGCAAAAATCAAATTGAGAAATTGCACACACAAAAAATTGTTCGCAGTCATTTAAGTTTGATTTGATCAACTTTTTATTTACCATGATATACTAGTTACTAAGAGTTCGTTTGATGCGCAAGATATGATGATGACATGATAGAATATAAAACATTATAATAATAGGATATGATATGAGCTGGATAACAGTTATCTTCAATTATCATATCATCTTTTTGGTGCACCCAGTATAACAAACATGATAACTATCATATCATGTTCTTAATACATGCATTTCTCATGATAATATGATAAGATATATATCATATATAAATGAGAGAATTAACCTTATAAAATAAATTATTTTATAATACTTTATTTTATAAATAAAAAAATTAAATAAGCAATCAAATAATATCATGAGCAAGTAAACACGATAAATTTACTATATGAAACATGATAAATAAAAAAATTATTTATATATTAAGCTAAATATATATATATATATATATATATATATATATAATAAAACTACCATTGCAAGAGAATTATATTTAATTTATTATAAAATTTAGATTAATATCCCTAATTTTCAATTTTAATTATTATTTTATTTTAAAAATATTGTAACTTTAATAGAATTTTGATTTTTAAGATTGTATAAATTACAAAATTACTATGTGAGAAAATCGTGTATATATTTAAAAATTAATTATTTTATTTTTAATTTACTATCAAATTATTTTATTATTTATATTTTATTAATTTTCATTTTTTTATTTAAAAATATATTTTATAAAATAAACCAGTAAATTGTTTTCTTATCCTATCATGTTGGTAACCCAGCTCAAATTCACTACTAGAAAACTTTTAAATACCGATGGACAAAATCTGTCTCTAAAATGCAAATATTCTGTCACTAAGCATGCTAGAGACGGATTTGATGTCGTCGGTAATTTCCTCGTCTCTAAACTATTAGAGATGGACAAAATCTATCTCTAAAATGAAAATATCTGTCTCTAAAATAAATATATCTGTCTCTAACTGCTTTTTCTGTCTCTAATTCCATCTCTATTAGAAAAGAAATATATTTCGTCTCTAAAATCCGTCGGTGTTTCAACTTTTTCTAGTAGTGATTCAGGATATAGAGAATCCGTCGGTGTTTCAACTTGATTAATAATTGAGATGTAAAAATTGAAGAAAAAAAAATATAGAGGATCTGTTCTCAAGAATTTGTAAGATACATAGTGAGAATCTTTCCTCACAATTACACTTTTTCCATACACAAAGTTAAAAATCGAGTTATATGTACTAACCATCTGCTTAAGAGTTTTAAGATTCTTACTATTCAAATCAATTCACTATCGGTAAATTTGATCACTTTTATATAGGTCTTTTAATTTGTTCTTTTCAAATTAATCTTTTATATTACTTTATGTCTATATTATTAATAGTCTATTTAACAATTTCTGTTAAAAAACATTTATGACATTTTAATTTTAAGATTATCACTTAGCCTAGCTTAAACATATCAACTTCATCTTTTTTCTGTCTCCTATCATTTCTTGTTTGCTTAATGTTTTCATTGAGGAGAGGTGAGGAGAGCAATAATTTGAGTTCACCAACGACAAATAGTGAGTCGTTTATATATAGTTTTATTGGGTCACCAAGAGGGGGCAGCCTGGAGGATCATTCACATTGGATTTAAAAACAACTTCACAAGTGAGTTGGATATCACACTTTAACCCAAAGCCTTAATTAAGGCGTTAGGTTTATGGGTTCTCTCACTTATAATGTGTTCAACCTCCATCATTCTAAGCAATGTGAGACTTTTCGCTCACACTTGTCACAACAATCTCCCCCTCAAGTGTGAGTCTATCCACTCTTGGATATGCTCCCCCTCAAGCGGAAGCTTTCTTCATCCATACACTTGCACCGCCGTTGGCCACACTCAACGGGACACGCCGCCTGACCACCTTTGTCTGGAAGACTTTCGATACAAGGAGCTGGTCGAACCCTTCGTCAAACCATCGACTCTGATAGCACTGTTGGGTCACCAGGAGGGGGCAGCCAGGAGGATCATCCACATTGGATTTAAGAACAACTTCACAAATGAGTTGGACACCACACTTTAACCCAAAACTTTAAGGCGTTAGGTTTAATGGTTCTCTCACTTATAAAGTGTTCAACCTCCACCATTTTAAGCAATATGAGACTTTTCACTCACACTTGTCAGAATAAGTTTGAGGTATGATGAATGGACATTTGAATTATGTTCATCTTAATTTAGTTGTGGATTGAAAATTGTGATTCACAACATTGAGAAATGTAACATAAAGAACAATGTTGTTTTACCGTCAAAAAACAACAATGTATAAGGAAATTTAAAGGATCCATAAGGATATCTGCAAAAAACAACAATGTATAAGGAAATTTAAAAACAACAATAGTACAAATAGAAATATAACATAAACTATCAATTTGAGGGGAAAAAAAACTTAAAGAATCCATCTATAACAAGGGTCTAACTTAAAGAATTGATGGTGTAAATTTAATTTTTTTGACAAAAATTGTTGGTGTAAATTAGTTTATTACATTTTGTAGGGCTAGGCCCAAATCCATAACAGAAGGAGTTTGATATGCCTCGTCTTATTGGTGTGGTCTTGTGATAAAGTGTGGACGAGACATTGGTGTATCCCATGAAAAAGTACGATTAATTCAATTAGGCATGATAATAAAATTCACATTTGTGGGTATCCGTCCAAACCATACTCGTTTTTACGGGAAAAATTTGAGTTGATTGGATTTAAGTTTGAATTTTCCCCGATTTCAAAAGACGGAGTTTGAGCGGGTAATGAGGACATTGACACCCAACCCAAATCTGCCCCGCTTATATTATAATTAAATTTTACCTATTTGAAATTAGAAACCCTTAAACAATCTTTTTAAATTACATTCTATGATTATTTTTTATTTTTTAGTTGAGTATTAAATAATCCATTTTTCTATATTTCTTTTCTTTATTTAAAAAAAATCGTTGAAATAAAACAATTTTGGACTTTTAACTTTTTTTTTAATAAAAAAAATACTAAAATGCAATCCAAATTCATGTGGGAAGAGGCGTAATGGGGATATCCGAACCTCGTCGGGATACCCGATCCCCGTTAGATTTGGGTTTGCGGTTATACTTTTTATCCCCGCTTAAAATTGGGATGGATTTGGGAAAAGCCAAACTATATATGTTTGAGTTTGGGGAGGGCAAAACTCGTCCTTGCACTGCCTCTTGCCATGTCTAAATTCAATTGAGTAGATAGTTAATTCAATTAACAATATATAAAAAATTGTGGTTATTTAAACAAAATAATTGATTGTCAATTTCAAAACCGTGCATGTTATCTTTTTATCCAAAATTTTTAAATGCTGAAAATAAATGTAATCTAATTCTGATGAATTACCAAGTTAGTTTGATTTTCTTATTATATGCTTGCTACTAGCTAGTACACCAGTTAGTATGAGATATCATTAATCGGCTAATGTTACGGTGGACCACTTGGATAAGTGATCTACCAAATACGAATTTTACAAAATTTACTGGTAAATTGAAAGTTTATATCGTATAGATAATTCATAAAAAATGTTTGAAAAAATTGAAAAATCATTTGATATTTTATTGGGATTTATCAAGATTTACAGTATTTAATAAACCGTTAATCTTGATGGGTCTCAATAACATATCAAATGATTTTCATGTTTTCTAAAATTTTCTATAGATGATCTATTTCATATAAACTTTCAATCCAACGGTGAATTTTGTAAAATTTGTATTCGTTGTAATATTATTCATAATTAATCCACCATAAACCACTTGATGAAGTAATCCATATTAGAATTTACCATTATTAATCTATAAATACATCTTGTACATACAAGTTAATTTCTTTAATGAAAATATGAGTTTCTAATTCATTTTGTTGAGTTCACAATAAAATACTTATTTAAAAATAACCACATAAAGAATTAGAGATTGCAACTCTCATCAATACACTACAAGAAAATCTTGATTTACCGACGAATTTATAAAACATTTATTGACGGCCTAAGCCCTCACAAATTTATTGACAACCTAAACCCTCACTAAATAATAGAAAGTCCTCACTAAATATTTTTAAAGTTTAAAAAATAAAATAAAAAAGTTTCTGACGGTTTGAACCGCCAATAAATTAAAAGAAGAAAAAAAAAATTCTGACAGCCCAACCCATCGATAAAGAAAGCTGTTTTTTCTTTTTTCCACTAACCCACATTTCTCTAAACTGTACCGTAACTTTCTCTCACCCTTATCATCTCTCTCACCCTTATCATCTCTCTCACTCTCATTTCTCTCACCCTTAACTCTCTAACTCTCATTTCTCTGTAAACTTCAAAAATAAAAACACAACCAAAGTCTTTTAAATAATAACACCACCACACAACACAAATCTCTTTGAACCGCACAACACAACAATTTCTCACGTTTCGCTCTAAATATACAGTATTTATAAAACTCTTCTTCATGGGTAAACTCAGCTTGCCTCCGTAAAGCACCTCAAAGTAACAACTTCTTCACCGGTAAAATAACAAAGTCTTTAAAAAAACTCTTTTTGTTAGATCTGATCGAGCTTCTTCATCGATAAAAAATAAAGTCTTTAAAAAACTTCTCTTCTTCTTCAACCTGTGAATATTGTATGAAGTTAGATCTCTGAATATTGTTAGATCTGTCGATATTGTTGGAAAAAAACAAATAAACTCGTAAAGAATTGAAATGGCCATCAAAGAAATGAGCAGATCTGGATCTGGAACGTATGAAGTTTTATTTTTTTAAAAAAATTGATTTATTTTGTGGCGGCTTAGGCTGTCTTTAATTTATTCGACCGTTGTTATGTTTAGACGATCCAAGCCGTCAGAAATTTCGTCCATTTCGTTTAAGACGGCTAAGGCCGTCACAAAATTACCGACGCCTTATTTAGTGACGTCCCTTGGCCGCCAGTTGGCCGTCAGGAAATCTTGAGTTTGTGACGGTTTTTCCCTTTTAGTGAGGGCTTGTGGACGTCAGAAAATAGTTGTTTTCTTGTAGTGATAGCACAAACAAAAAAAGAAGCAATTGTCATTGAATCAGTTGGTTATGGGTTACTTGTGTTGGAAGTAATTGTCTTTTGTCAGTTTGAATTAGAATTTTTCTTTCAGTTTATCCAACTTTGACACCCTACTTCACATACTATTTTTTACCTTTCTCCAACATCTTATATAATATTGCCTTTTTAAAAAAACATATATCAAATTTAAAAACAAACAGAATCTTGCAGAAAATATCTTAAAATAAACTTGCAATGTTTTTCAAATTCATCAAAGGTAATGGAAAGTAGCAATTTTCCAAATTCATCAAACTCTAAAATCAACATTTGAGGACCCAAAATCAAATGCAACAACTATGACACCTTTGTAATCATAAAAAGAAAATAAACTACTACATGCTATGACACCTTTGCAACTTCTTCAACGAAAATACTCTATTTATAATACTATGTTCTTCTATCAGATTATCAGGGAAAGACCATCAAATTCAACCGCCTGTGGCTTATTGTTATGGTTGACTTCTTGAATGATAATTCTTTCTTGCACAACCAATGTTGAAAATTGAAGTGAAAGGTCTTGTTGCTCTTCATTGCATGATGACTTTGGAAAAGATCTAAATTTTCTTGTCATTGTTGTAACTTAATTAAAGAAGGATGAACACACAATAATCGAGGAAAAATATGATGAAAAGAGAGAGTTGAAAACACTTGAGAAAAGAATGTGATTAAGGAAATTGTATGACTAAATTTCTTTTAGATTTATATTTAAATAGAGATTATTAGGATTTAAGATTTATATGAGAAATTTTAGGACTTGTATGAGCGCTGCTATATACAGCGAATTCTTTCTTCACGAATTATCACGAATTGAGTAAATTACACTTTTACTATCTTAAAAAAAACCAATAAAAGAAACAAATTGATGTGCCGACTCACATTGTTCCACTCTAATCTTTAACCGACATTTGCTTCTGTTTCTTTATGTGTGGACGAAGGTGTAATAACAGAGGAAAAGTGTAGACAAAGTACTATTAGACAAAGTGAAATAATGACTCCTTATCTAGCTCCATCACTACATACAAATAACTATAAGCATAGACTGAATTGAAGACAATGCAATCAAGTAACAAAACAATTTAACAACCACAAATCAATTCAATTAACAATAGAAAATTACTCAATTTGCAAGACAGTGAACGGCGGCAAAGAAATGGCGTCGACGAATGAAAGCAAGGAAAGATAAATGAATCTTCATTGTTTAATGTCAGAGAGAACATTTCTTCTTGTGTTATTCTCATGATTCTTCAAAATTTTAATTATATTTTTCATGTCCATCACGATTTAGTGAGAACAGAGGCCCTTCGGTTGATGAAAATCCATGTTCTACTTTAGATATACTTCTCAAATTGGGTCCAAAATTCTTCTCATAATTATGACATGTGTCGGACCCAGGATTTATTTTTCCGGGGGGCCACTAAAAAAATTATAGTATATAAATTAAATATAAAAATTTGATTAACAATAAATTAAATCACATACTTTTTTTTTTTACAATCAAATTATATACTTTAAAGTAATACATATGTGTGGCAATTGAATTGAAATAATCAACAGTTGACTTTGAATAAATACTCGCACAAAGTTGATCATTAGAAAATCATATGTTTTATTATTATATTACACATATAGTAAAAAAAAAATGGTGTCTATAATTTAAAATATTTAATTGTGTTTTTTTAAAATAAAATAAATAAAAATTGTTCATTTTTTTGCATTGATATATATATAGGTCTTTTTGGTAGAAACATTTCTCATATATCATTCAATCGTTCAATAACATGTAGTATTTTTTCTCTACCAAAAAAAATGTAGTATTTTTTATATTAATTTAAATTTTGAATCATGCTTACATAGAAAAGAAGGGTGCCTCCTAAATCTTAATTAACCCATAATTATTATTTCTTCCATTCCTTTTTAAGTCCAAAAAGTCGGATTTAGTATTACTATTTAACTATCTATTTGGTATTTTAAGGGTATCCTTTGTCAAGTATACAAGATCCTTTTCAATAAAACTAATTAATGCTATATATTTGAAAAATTATTTTTTTTAAATTATTTTTTGGTACATAACATATCAATTTATTTTTTACATAATATATTAAATTTATTAGAAAGAGAAAGTACAAAAAAATAAGAATTTATTAGTAGATTATAATTAGCGTATAATAGGAAGATAAGGTACAAAAATATATTTTTTTAATTTGACGTTATTATTCTAAATGGACACTTAAAAATGAACGGAGGTAGTAATAAACATGATTTGTCCCCACATAAGTTCTAATTATACATGCTATATATTTTGTCCAAACATGCATGAAAACAACTCTCCAATTGAACCAAATCCATTTCTCTTTGTTTCAACACTCTGCCTTATAGACAGAGGAGGAGCAACTGTGCCATTCACAAATAGTGAATTTGATTCTGCAATATTGATTTCATTCAACTCATCATCCGGGCAAAAAACATGATTGCTTTGGTGATTTCTTCTATTTATTCCATTAGTAGCTCTTCTTTCAATGGCAAGAAATTGACCAAGAGATGGTGGATTCTTTTTCTGGATATCAACTTCACGATCTTTGTTCCATGAACATAGACAGAATAAGCATGAGCTGAAATTGAAGTACTTGTTATGATCTTTCTTGTTTTTGAATATTTCTGATTTGGCTTCTCTTATTGACCTTCTAGATAGCTCTACAATGCTATTGACTCCCATTAGGTTCCCAAGTGTGGTACTCTTGTCAAGGAAAAATGACCCTGTGGACTGAATTAAAAGATACACCACAAAATTACCAACTGTTAAGAAAATAGGCAACATAATCAAAACACAAGAATTAGAAATTATATAAGAATATTTTTTACAATAAATAAACATCTCTCAAACACTTTTAATAGTTAACATTGCAGATGTATGCAGATTGTAATGTGTACTACTAGGGATGTTTGTAAGAAATAGAAGTGAGTCACAAAGGAAATGCCTTTAAGTATAAAGTATTTCCTAGCCATAATTTTTCCGAAACAACACTTTCACAGTATCACTCTTCTTTTTAGATGTTAAAGATCAGACAATGCTACAACCGCTAAATATATTAAGAATTTATCCACAATTCTTGATATCAGTTGTTGGGTAGTCCATAAGAACCGCTTGAGAGAAACAAATGAAATGGTGATCATAACACCAGAAGACATTGACACCACATTTCCACTCAAAATTTTAACCCCTAGAATTCAAGATTCTTCCCCTCAAATATTAGTCTACATCAATTTATAACTTGCATCATCGTTACCGATCAACCAAACATGCCTTCTAGTTCTACTGCACGGTCAAGAAGACTTTCAATACAAGGATCCAACACCATTTTCGCTTCTCTCCAACTCTCCTCCCACCAAGGTGAACTCTAGGACTCTAATACCACTTGTTGGGGAGTCAGGGAAAAGCGTTGGGAGCAACAACAAACTAATGATTGAGGATCATTAGTACACCACATCTCTATCCAAAACCTTAGATGTTGAGTATATGTATCACCCCTTTTATATATCTAACACCAAGTTCATTCATGTCTTAATTTATATGATGTGAAACTAACCGGTCACACTTGTATCTAACAATATCTCCTTCGAGTGTGAGTATCCCTACATATTATTCATAAATATGTTAATCCCTACCCATTATTTTATTCCTCTTGATTTTTTATTTGCATGCAAACAGTGTTGATGAACTTTTCCATCTAATAATACCTTTCAACAATGTAGAAAATGTAAAACTAACATGACTTTAGACAAGTATAAATTAGTGGTACTTTAATGGAATGAAGTAAAACGAAATAAAATCGAGTAGAGCAGAGTGACATAGAATAGAATGAAATAGAATAAAACAAAAAATTAAAATAGAAATGAGGAGAATTTTAGCAAAGACTTGGAGTAGTATATAATCCAACAGAGTAACCAAAAACTAGTCCCAATAACATATTTTATTGTCACAAAAAAAAATTTGTTAATATTAGTTTTACTAACCTCTGTGTCTAAATCAGATGAAGAATTTGTAGAAGAAGAAGGAGAACCAGTAAGCAAGGTGTTGAATGACATTGATCCAAAGTTGTTCCCAATCCTCCTCCCATTCAATGGCTGTAAACCCAATGGCCACCCCTCATTCTAACATCAAATCATCAACTATATGAAAAAATAATTATGAATGCAAATGAAAATTCAAGAACAAAATTCCAAAATTAAAGAGTACCTGTTGAGCCATATTTTGTTCTTAATACTATTGCACTATAGTAGCAGTTGTTGAATTTTTTTAGTAGTTGATAATTAGATAGGACTATAGGAAAATAATTGGCAAGAGATGTGTAATTAGGGAAAGAGAAGAAGCAATAATGTGGTCAAAAAAGAGTGACATAACAAGTGAGAATGCTTATAATTTGGGACAGATAATAACCATTATCTTTGTTTTTATATTTACCTCTGTTGACTATAATGAAAAACATAATCATTTTGTCGAGGTACTAATTGGTCAGAGTGTGTTTTGCATGAGCAGTACTGTTTATGAACATAAATAAATAAATAATTGTATTTTTTATTCAATGTTTATTATATTTTCTCATTAATAATGCAAGCATTCATCAGATTTTTATAATTATTTATCCAAATGGTGTACATGGATTGATTTCATTATTTATTTTCAGCTAAAAGTGTCAAGTGAGGAAGGATATAATATAGCCACTAGGTACTCAATCATGGGTCTGGATTAAACGCAATAACTGTGTGATGCAGTTACTATTTTTAACCGTCGAATTTAAAATCGATATCTGAGATTATTTATAACCAATTTTGTTAATGTGTAATCTAAGTTGTTGGATCTGAAATTGACGATCGAGATTAAAAATAGGGTAATCCTAGTCCCTCGATCATGGTTTTAAACAATTTTGTTAATCTGTAATCTAAGTTGTTGGATCTGAAATTGATGATTGAGATTTAAAACAGCGTAATCCTAATCCCTCGATCATGGTTTAAATTGTTGCGTCTACAATGCAACCGTGTATTTTGAATTCTCCGTAACGGCATAGTAACCACAATTTTGAACATATTTTCCTACAATATAAAGGAAACTGACCACGCGATCAAAAGTTTAGTTGATGATATATTAATTTTCCCATTTTGAGGGATAGACTCGACTCATACTCATGGTGATATATTTATTACTATATATAAAAAAGATACAAATTTTTGGGATGACTTTTTCATTATTCCTATTTTACCCTTAAAAAATAACTTCCACATAAAAATAGATTTTCAGTTTTTTTAGTAAATAATATTTATTTTTTCTTCTTAATAACTAAGCACAACTTCCACATAAAAAGTAGGTTTTCAGTTTTTTTATAGTAAAAAAATATTTTTTTTTTTCTTCTTAATAACTAGCCACAACAAAAAAGGATGTTACGTAGTTATCAATTAACTAAGTCCAATAAAAAGAGATTAAGTAGTTATTTATATTTGCACAATAGAGAATATCGTTCACAAAAAAAAAAAAAATATCGATCACACAAACGGGCACGGAACGTGCCCCGTTTGGTGGCTAGTATTTTATAGTTAGACTTTGAAGAAAATTTGGAAGAAAAATAAAAGTATAGAGGCACTAAAACAAATACATTTAAATTTTTGTTTATATTTAAGATTTGTGAACATATGTAATATTATGCTATTAAAAAATAGGTAAAATTACATGTTTGGTCTTTTATCTTATTTTTTTTAATATTTTGGTTCTTTATTTTTTATTTGTAACACTTTAGTCATTTATCTTATATATTTGTAACACTTTAGTCCTTTATCTTTTATTTGTAACATTTTAATCCTTTATCTTTTATAACATTCACATATAAACCTTTTTTTCATATTTTATTTAATAAAAAAATACTGGATTTTATTTGTTAAGATACCGTTTTATTAAAATTAAATAAAACTCATAATTTTGATGAATATATTCATCATCTTCATCAATTCTTTCATATCTTCATGTTCTTTAAAGGACTAAAGTGTTACAAATAAAAGATAAAGGATCAGAGTGTTACAAAAAGATAAGATAAATGACCAAAATGTTATAAATGAAAGATAAATGACCAAAATGTTACAAAAAAATAAGATAAAAGATCAAATGTGTAATTTTGCCTAAAAATATCAAAGGCGACCAACAATAAATTGGTCCAAAATAATAAGAGACTTGATGCAGTTACTATTTTTAACCGTCGAATTTAAAATTGATGTCTGAGATTATTTATAACCAATTTTGTTAATGTGTAATCTAAATTGTTGGATATGAAATTGACGATCGAGATTTAAAACAGGGTAATCCTAGTCCCTCGATCATGGTTTTAAACAATTTTGTTAATGTGTAATCTAAGTAGTAGGATCTGAAATTGACGATTGAGATTTAAAACAGCGTAATCCTAATCCCTCGATCATGGTTTAATTGTTGCGTTTACAATGCAACTGTGTATTTTGAATTCTCCGTAACGGCATAGTAACCACAATTTTGAACATATTTTCCTACAATATAAAGGAAACTGACCACAATTTTATACCACGCGATCAAAAGTTTAGTTGATGATATATTTTCCCATTTTGAGGGGGGAAATGCTTATTTGTACGGAGAAGTGAATGAAGAATTGCAAGAATTCATCCCAGCCATTCATTTATACAACAACCCACCCATGATTTGTGTCTAAAGGGGCAGTTAACAGTTTTACCTTTTTTTTCAAATAGTTTACAGTGCAATTCTTACTTTTCTTGTGCAAATGTTTCGTAATATTTAGCATTGCCTTTTGAGGGATAGACTCGACTCATACTCATGGTGATATATTTTATAGTTATAGACTTTGAAGAAAAATTGGAAGAAAAATAAAAGTATAGAGGCACTAAAACAAATACATTTAAATTTTTGTTTATATTTAAGATTTGTGAACATATGTAATATTATGCTATTAAAAAATAGGTAAAATTACACGTTTGGTCTTTTATCTTATTTTTTTTAATATTTTGGTCCTTTATTTTTTATTTGTAACACTTTAGTCATTTATCTTATATATTTGTAACACTTTAGTCCTTTATCTTTTATTTGTAACATTTTAATCCTTTATCTTTTATAACATTCACATATAAACCTTTTTTCATATTTTTTTAATAAAAAATGCTGGATTTTATTTGTTAAGATACCGTTTTATTAAAATTAAATAAAACTCATAATTTTGATGAATATATTCATCATCTTCATCAATTCTTTCATATCTTCATGTTCTTTAAAGGATCAAAGTGTTACAAATAAATGATCAGAGTGTTATAAAAAGATAAGATAAAGGACCAAAATGTTATAAATGAAAGATAAATAAACAAAGTGTTACAAAAAATTAAGATAAAAGATCAAATGTGTAATTTTGCCTAAAAATATAAAAGGCGACCAACAATAAATTGGTCCAAAATAGTAAGAGACTTGATATCCTTAAGCATATCATATGGTGGGAGATTTGATTCTTCATGCAGCCCAAAAAAAAAGAAAAATTATCAAAGGTGTTTTAGCACTTATGAATAATGAATGGTGAGAGCAAGGATCCTATGAAAAGTAGTGGCAGTGGTTATGGATGCACCGAGCAGAAATAATGAAAATTGTTTAGTGATCCTCTAGATTTCTAGCGTACCACCCAATTTCTAGTGCACCCTCCTAAAAAATTTTGGGTGCGCTAAGCAATCTGGGGGTGCACTAGAAATCTGAGGGGTGCACTAAGCAATATTGGGTATTTATGCACGGTGTATAAACATGACTTATGCACCATAACTTGTGCCAAAAGTAGTATAGGAGGATACACTTCTTTTCAGTTCTCTGTTAGAAGACAATCACAAGCTTCTGAAAAATTGTCCAAAGTTACTTTCTAAAAAGCATCACTAATGCTCAAAGCGTGGCAGGTGTTTTCACAAAACAATGCACACTCTTTGCAGTTTGGACTACATGCATAATAATCTTAAATCATTCAATAACACTTAGGAGATATTCTTTTGGTAGTATATTGCTTATACGACTAACCTGACTGGTTGTTTACCATAGCTGTTTGTTTCTTTTCTCAATAGATAGACAAAGAAAGCATAACAGATGGGACATATTACAATGTCCCTAGGTGGTTAGTTGTTCTAGTCCAGCAACACTTTCGGGCAGTGGATTTTGTTTTGGCTTCAATTGAACTTCGTCGGTGGATGGTGAAATTGGTCTTTGTTGTTTTAGTCCAACTATTCTTTCGACCAATGAATTTTGTTTTGACTTCAATTGAACTTCGTCAATGGATGGTGGAATTAGTTTTCATTGTTCTAATCCAGCAACACTTTTGGCCAGTGGATTTTGTTTTGGCTTCAATTGATCTGTATTAGTGGATGGTGGAATTAGCCTTTAGATTAGTTGGTCCGGACATGAGATTTAGATCATAGGTTGTACTAGGTTATTAGTTTAACACTGTTTGGTGGTTGTATACTATTGCTGTGAAGGAGGAGTGGTATCAACACACACTCCGATTATCAAGTCAGTAGCACCGAAAATGAAAGGTATTTAGGTTAGATAAGACATACCTGACCTAGGCTATAAGACAGATTTATATAGGAGGAAAATTAGAGTTTTAGGGTAACCTATAACTTCTCCTAGACTCGTGTTTTGTGGACAAGTGTTAATTGATACCTAGGCGGCATAATTTAAAGGATCCCACAAGTGATAATGGGGGCGTTTGTTTAAACTTTAGAAAAAGTGGTTTTTTTAAAAAAAATCTAAAGATACTTTATGTTTATTTACTATCATAAATTTTATTTTATTTATTAAATGTGAAGTTCTTACACTTAGGTTCCTTAGCCTTCAATTTTGAAATTTAAAATGATTTTTTTTACAAAATGTTTTTCTAAAAAATCTATAACAAACACTATTCAAATAATAGAAGAGATTTTTTTTCTTAAAAAAAAATCAAAACAAACTGACCCAATATGTGTATTTTAGGGCGTGTGCTCATTGTATGGTCCGCTCAACTAAGTGCAATTTGGATGACCCGATCCGGCTGAAGTTATTATACATAAGGATAATCCTTATGCACGGTGCATAAGTGAATAACAACCATCAGATTAGCCCTCCACGTGTCATAGTCGTAGCGCGGTTTAACATACATACCGGAACAGTTGAGAGAAAAGTGTTCTGGTATGAAAATGCATACCAGAACACTTGAGAAAAAGTGTTCCAGTAACCTTATGCATACCGGAACAGTTAAGGAAAAGTGTTCCGATAAACCTTATGCACGGTGCATAAGCAATTGCTTATGCACCATAACCGAACCCGACCCGATCCAACTAACATATGAGTAATCTGGAACAAAAACAAATCCTAATAATATTTTAAACATGAATATAAATATAATCCGTCAAAATATCTTATTTTAAATATAAATCATCTAAATCTACAATATTCAAGAGATATCCAGACATTATTCTCAACTTTCAGACTAAATAATTTAGATTTTTTTTTTTCAAGAACTATATACATAACATGGTCCAATAGGCCCAAAATAAAAAGGGTCCAAAATGTAGAAAGCAATGGGAGAGAGTTCTAAGAATGTGGTAAAGAAACTATAAAAAGCAACGGAACATATTAGAGGAACAGATCAACAAGACACGCGTGATCAACAACGTGAATGTCGTTCATAGAATCGGACGTTGATCACTTTCATTTTATAAACTGAAAACCCGTCAAAATTTGAGGTTTAATTTCGGCTACATTATTAAAAAAAAAAAATATAACATTGCTTTCAACGGTTTCATAGAATCAATTATCTCTTTTAACACACCATTTCAGGTTTTTACATCAATTATTATTATTATTCTTGTTTCTTCTGTTAATTAATCCATTTTGTTTTGTTTTGATGAGTTTTAAAGATAATATGATATTGTCTATGTTATTATGGTGATGTAAATAGAGAAGTGTAAGAAAAAATAATTAGTGAGGTGTAGAAATAGGTGTTGAAAACAATGCTGTGAAAAAAATAATAATAAAAAAAATCTTTGAATTGTTTTGGCATTGGTGTTGGTGGTATCTCCCAATGTTCTGAAGGGAAGTTTTTATATGGTTTGTGCAGCTTTTGGAAGACAATGGCAGACGAGGATATTCAACCACTCGTTTGTGATAATGGGACAGGAATGGTTAAGGTAAAACTACAATACAAGGATGATTCTAATATTCACAATTTATTTTCTGAAGAAGTAAATTGCGGCCCAAATAATCGTATAAAACGCTGTTGTTTTATACTAATATTTGAATGAACGGTTATTTTCTGCGATTTGCAATTGGCAACATTGTTTTTGTTTGGATATAGCTCTAGTATTATACTAATTTTTGGTGAAACTAATGCAATGTTTAGGCTGGATTTGCTGGAGATGATGCACCGAGGGCTGTGTTTCCTAGCATTGTTGGTCGTCCACGCCACACCGGTGTGATGGTTGGCATGGGACAAAAAGATGCATATGTTGGAGATGAAGCTCAGTCCAAGCGTGGTATATTGACTCTTAAATATCCAATTGAGCATGGTATTGTGAATAACTGGGATGACATGGAGAAGATTTGGCATCATACATTCTACAATGAACTTCGTGTAGCTCCTGAGGAGCACCCGGTTTTGCTCACCGAAGCACCTCTCAACCCGAAGGCTAATCGTGAGAAAATGACACAAATTATGTTTGAGACATTTAACACGCCTGCTATGTATGTTGCCATCCAGGCCGTTCTATCGCTCTATGCTAGTGGTCGTACAACCGGTTAGTCATTTTCCGGTTTAAGAAAACTAACGTGTCACATATAGTTTACATTCTAAAAAATGGATTTTAAGCCTCGAATTTTAAAAAAAATGGTTTTATCTCCGCCTATTTTATGTTTAAATTCTGATTGAAAACTCTATATTAATTTGTGCAGGTATTGTTCTGGACTCTGGAGATGGTGTTAGCCATACTGTGCCTATTTATGAAGGGTATGCCCTCCCACATGCTATCCTTCGTCTTGATTTAGCAGGACGCGACCTCACTGAAGCCTTTATGAAAATCCTTACCGAGCGTGGTTACTCCTTCACTACCACAGCCGAGCGTGAAATTGTAAGAGATATGAAGGAAAAACTGGCTTATATTGCACTTGATTATGAGCAAGAGCTTGAAACTTCAAAAACAAGCTCTGCCGTTGAGAAGAGCTATGAGCTTCCTGATGGACAGGTCATCACCATTGGTGCTGAGCGTTTCCGTTGTCCTGAGGTTCTTTTCCAGCCATCCATGATTGGAATGGAAGCTGTTGGCATTCACGAGACTACATACAACTCGATCATGAAGTGCGATGTTGATATCAGAAAGGACTTGTATGGAAACATAGTACTCAGTGGTGGTTCTACCATGTTCCCTGGTATTGCTGACAGAATGAGCAAGGAAATTACCGCGTTGGCCCCAAGTAGCATGAAGATCAAGGTGGTCGCTCCACCCGAGAGAAAATACAGTGTCTGGATCGGTGGCTCTATTTTAGCTTCTCTTAGCACTTTTCAACAGGTAAATTAAACCATCTGTGCACGCCGCTGTAGAACTTTTTTTTTGCCATGTTTGATTTATTTCGGATACTAATGATGCAATGCAACACTTATTTTTGGAAATGCAGATGTGGATTGCAAAGGCGGAGTACGATGAATCTGGTCCTTCAATTGTACACAGGAAATGCTTTTAAAATGCTGCAGAGAGAATGTTTTCGTGTAGGTACGGTGTTCTTGTTAGGCAATGCAATAGCGCCTTACAATGGTGAAGTGAGTGAAGGTTAAGTTACAATGCAGTTAATTCTTTCATTTGTTTTGTTTTACCAATTGGTAATTGTTGAACAGGTGATCTTGATCTTTTAACTATAAATCAAAGACATTTCAATTTATTTCTACTTGCTTCTCCATGGACATATTATTCTAATTAATTAAACTGATGTTGGATCCTATAATTTAGTTGAGATTTGTAAATTTTACATTTGTTGCACAAATTAATATGTTTGGTTTTTTGGTTATTGAGTGGACATTTTGAATATTTAGCACATTTTTTTGCTTTTGTTAAAATTGGACTATCTGGTAGATTGTTACTATAATAAAATTTCCATCATAATTAGGTCCAGTGTCTTGCACTGAGGCTGTCTTTCAGATTCCTTCATATTAAATTTCTAAGCTTAGGTTTACAAAAGCCAAAAAGGGGGAAAAAACCCTATATATTTTTTATGTCACTTCTCTCACCTAATGAACTTTGAAAATTGGGGTTTTCTCCTGGGTTAGGTAACAAAACCATGTCCCTTATTATCTATTTATAAATATATAAATATTATTACTAATATTAATATGTGTTTAGTTAGAACTAAAGTTAACATTACCAATCATTAGTTGGTTCAGTGGTGATTAGCGCTGAACTTGGTAGGGAGAACCACGGTTTGATCCCCCGCAACTGCGATCGGGAGGGGGCTGAAATCACTTGATGCCAGAATTTACTCCCGAACCAAATTCAACTTGTGGTAAAAACCAAAAGAAAAAAAAAACTAAAGTTAACATTAGAGTAAGGAACAACATGTGGCACAAGTAGTAAAATATAAAAATGGATATTATATCTTTATGGTTGAAAAGATCGTTATAACTTTAGTGTATTTTTGTGTATTTTACAAGAATTAACATTAACATAAAAGAGAAAACAATATAAGATAGAGACAAAGATATGTTATGTTGTTACTCATATTTAGTGAGTCCACAATATAGTATAATTCAACTCTTTTTCTTTTACATTTATTTCCTACCTTCGTTGCTAGCATGCTCATGCTGTGTTCTTCAGCGTTTCTATGGTAGAACCATTCTCCATCTTGTTTTCCACATCATCAATCTCTAATGGTGTGAAAAATAAAAACATGTTCTTATTTTTTTAAATAAAAACACCCAAGAACCATCCATTGAAGATGAGTCAAAGATCTTGGTGAATTTAGTCACTCAAATTTGCGAAATATCAATTTAGTTCTTTAACTTTAATAATAATCAATTTCATCTCTTTTCCCTTCAAATTTAAAAATTCTATTTTTAATTTATACAAATAGAGGTTTGAACCCCTAAAAAAAGAAACTAAACTCTAAGTAACCGTGGAGTAGAAATCCCCAAAACATCAACTAACCCTTCTTTATTTGCACATCCGCATTCAAACGCACCCAACTCTCAGTTGGCTTTCTCCACACTACCAAAGACTCGTTTTTTAAAGATGCTATATTTTTCTTGATGCATCGAGATATTAAAAAAAATCTACAATACTATGAAAATAATGTTTTAAATACCTACTAGTTTTAGAGAAAAGTACGAATATCCTATTTAAAAAAAAAAAGAGTACTAGCCATTATGTTCCACATGTCCAATGTATCCCTTTTTTTTTATCAAAAGAAAAATGCATCCCATTTTTTATAAAAAAAGTAGAAATTGAAATTCTCCCTCCGTTCAAAAATAAATGTATTTTAATTTAGTTTGATTATATTTTTCTACTACATGCAAATATTAGCTTATGAAATATTGTTTAATTTATTTGGATAAATATTTTCAAAATATACAATTTTTATAATTCTTAATAATAAATAATTAAATATATTAATGATCATAATTGTGTATTAACAAACATAAAAGTGATCGACTAAGGGCATCTCCAATGCAAGTGTCTTATTGAGTTCTTAAAGCTTAGCAATCATATCTTATTTTATTTTACCATTGGAGTTGGATGACATGGCATTCAAAGTTGCTTAGAAATAAAGGATGGAACTTCATGTTGCAACTCTTACCTTGGGTGGCTTAGCAATAAAATTCATTATTTTAATAGCGATTAGGTGGGGCCATAATTATTATTTGAATCAAAATTAAGTGAAAATAAAAAATATATATAAATTGGTGGGGTGAAATATGAGTTGCTTATTTTAATACCATTGGAGTAAAATTGGTTAAAGTAGCTTATCAATTGCTTAGATCCTACATGGCAATTTGGGTCCACAAAAAATAACTTAAGCCATTTATCTAAGCTACTCCCATTGGAGATGCCCTAAGTGTATATTTGGTATCACATTGGATATATGGTAGAATCACAGTAATCTACCATGATTTTTCAAAAGCTACATTCTGTAACTTCTATAAAATAAAGGTGAGTCACCGTGATTCTGACATACCAGACTAATACATTTATTTTGGCGGTAAACAATAACAGCACAAGTCCAATGTATGTGTTATGTTCCACATGGGATGGGATCCGCAAGCCACCACCATGACCAACAAAGTCAATCAATCCTCCAACTGTTCCTTTTCCTCTTTCATCAAAGACAAAAACAAAAACTAGTAATTTCCATTTCAATCCCAATTCAATCAATGTTTCAATTCCTATCCACACCCCTTCTTTTTGTGGTACCCCACTTCTTCTTCTTCCTCCAATGATCTTTCACTGAAACTTCCACAACAACAAAGATGAAGCTTTTGAACAACCCTTCCCACCCTTTTCCTTTTTCTTCTCAATCTCATATTCATTCATCCATCATGGAACAACAACAACAACAATCTTCCCCTTCTACTAACCCTAATAATAAACTTCATCTTGCTGTTGGTAAATCCCTTCACAAAACCACCACCTTACTTCAATGGACTTTCAATCACTTTAAGAACCAAGAAATTGTCTTGATTCATCTTTATCAACCTTCTCCTGTTATACCCACTTTATGTAAGTTCATTTTTTTCACTTTTTAATGTTAAATTTCAATGCTTTATGATAATCCCTTTTGTTTTATCATTGTGGGTCTTTCTTTTTTTGAATTTTTGAATTTTTGCAATTTTTCGTCTGCCTAATTAGCTTAATTTGTTTAATTTTGTTGTTAATTTGGTTATTTAGTGGGAAAAATGCCAGCTTCTCATGCTAATCCTGAAGTGGTATCTGCTTTTAGAAGAGAGGAAAGAGAACAGACTGTGAGGTTTACTGATAAGTATTTGAGCATTTGTTGTGCAGCTAAGGTATGTTTGTTTTTCTTTTGCATTATGAATTTATGATCAAAATTTATATGTTAGTAATTATCATTTTTGTGTTTTTTGCCTCAAGTTTATGTGACATTTTTATGAAAGTGTGAAACTGATTATTGATTGTTTGTGTTGATGTAAATTTTGTTGTCAGGTGAAGGCAAGCGTTATTGTAGCGGAAACTGATCAAATCCAAAAAGGAATTGTTGATTTGGTTGTTAGCCATAATATTAGGAAGCTTGTCATTGGAGCTGAAACGGAAAAGTAAGTGCTGCATTGATTGTATACTTAATCGGTGTTTGTTTTCGGAACTGTCTTATAGATTTTATATTTTGAGAGTTTATTCCTTATAGGAGCGTGGGAGTTTGTTTCTTCCGTACATACTCCCTTAGTCCTATTTTGTCCGTTTCTGCATTGCAAATTTGCAATGTGCGCATTACATTAATTGTCGAATAAAATGAGACAGAGAGAGTAATTGCCTTGTTAGTCAGCGATGAACTTGGCTCATTTGCTTCTTAGCTTCATTCTAGTGGATGGGTTCCTTTGCAGGGACACCTGACAGTGCCACTTATAGTCTTAGGGGGGCCTGCCTATGCTGTTAGAGTACCCTAGTATTTCACATAAATTTTTCTGTGTGACAATAGTATGGAAATTACACCGAAAACATAAATTTATTCTTTTGCTCTCAAGTGTTTGATGTCCATATTTGCTGTAGAGAATGAAGATTTTGACACAACTAACTGGTTGTGTCTGCCTTTGATAACATGGAGCATGCAATCTGCTTCAGTATTTTCATTCTTTGTCCCTTTTCTTTCAGAGAAGGGACGATAAATATTTTTACTTACTAAATCATAATGAAAATTTGCAGTTTCATGAAAGTGAAAAGGAGCTCCGGAAAAGCAAATTACACTTTCAAACATGCTCCTCCGTTCTGTGAAATATGGTTTATATATAAAGGCAGACACATTTGGACAAAAGAGGCTTCTGAAACACCGTGTTCTTTGTCTTCATGTGCTCAACCTGAGATTGAAACCACAGAAAGCTTGAGATGTAGATCTTTTCAATATGGTAAGAACGAATTACCCCATTTGGAATATCTTCGACCAAATTCTCCTAGAACTGCAGTAAGTTCTGGAATTAGAAGCTTGGATCTGGGGGAAATCATAGAAACCGAAGCCACTAATTCATCCAAATCATCCAGTTGCAGCAGTTATTGTTCTCCACAAAATTCTACTGCGGTTTATCTAGATGCATATTCAGAGATCATGGAAGAAAGAATTAACAGTCAACTTATTGAAACCAAAAGAGAAGCTGAGGCAGCAACAGATGAGTCATTTGCAGAACTGATCAAGTGCAGGAGGTCGGAAGCCGAAGCCGCGGAAGCCATACGGAAAGTAAGCATAAATATGTTTTTTGGAGATTTATGAATTTCATGAAAGCTCTCTCAACCTATTTATATATTCTATCTTCAGGTCAAATTGTTTGAATCTGCCCATGCACATGAGGTAGAGCTCAGGAAAGAGGCTGAGGTTGCACTTAGAGATACCATACTAGAACAACAAAAGCTCTTAGAAGAAAATGAACATATTTCGGGAGAGCTACAAATGACCATGAGAAATGTGGCCCTACTAGATAGCCGTGCTAAGGAAACAACCCGTAGGCGAGATGAAGCTGCACACGAGCTCTTGCTAATTCAAACATCCATATCAACCTTGTGGCAAGAAAGGCAGCAGATCAGGAGACAGAAAATGGAAGCCCTCCGCTGGCTTGAACGGTGGAAAAGTCGTGGACAAATTGGAGCAGCTCATTACAATGGGGTCATTGGGTTTGCTGAAGAATTGCCGGAGTTAGCTGAATTCTCTTTATCAGATATTGAAAATGCTACATGTAATTTTTCCGAGAGCTTTAAAATCGCACAAGGTGGATTTGGTTGTATATATAAGGGGGAGATGTTGGGTAGAACTGTTGCTATAAAGAAGTTCCATCAACAAAATGTGCAAGGACCAGCAGAGTTTCATCGAGAGGTCAGTTTTCACATAATAACAATCTCTTTTGTTGCTTTCCACGCAATAACAAATGGAAATATATTCTTTTGTATGTTTGTCTGATTCAGATGATGTTATCCTCTTGTGACCAGGTTCAAATTCTTAGTAGTCTCCAACATCCTCATCTATTGACCTTGCTTGGTGTTTGTCCTGAAGCCTGGTCAATTGTATATGAGTACCTCCCGAATGGAACTCTTCAAGACTACCTATTCCGAAAAAGTAACATTATCCCTTTGACATGGAATATCAGAGCACGAATGATTGCCGAAATTTCCAGTGCACTATGTTTCTTACATTCTTTTAAACCGGAAGCTATTATCCATGGTGATCTTAAGCCTGAGACTATACTTCTTGATTCTTCACTTAGTTGCAAGATATGTGAATTCAGGTTCAGTAGGCTTGGGACAGAGGAGTCTCTCTATAGTCCTAGTTTCCACTTGAGCACTGAGCCAAAGGGTGCTTTCACATATACAGATCCCGAGTTTCAGCGAACTGGGGTACTAACAACCATGTCTGACATCTACTCCTTCGGGCTTATTATTTTGCAACTCCTCACTGGTAGGACTCCAGTTGGATTAGCAGTTCTAGTTCGCCATGCAGCTTCATGCGGAAAATTGTCATCAATTCTCGATTCTTCAGCTGGAGAATGGCCTTTATCCGTAGCATCACGGTTGGTTGAACTGGGTTTGCAATGTTGCGCACAAAATCGCAGAAACAGACCAGAGTTAACACCTACTCTCGTGAGAGAATTGGAACAGTTACATGTTTCAGAAGAGAGACCGGTGCCATCTTTTTTCCTATGTCCAATCCTTCAGGTAATTGATCTTTTTTTAACCATTGAAAAAGCATAACTAGATTTTGTATGCTATGTGGCTCATGTTTTATATTGGCTCCCGTCTTCAGGAAATAATGCACGATCCTCAAATCGCAGCAGATGGATTTACATATGAAGGGGATGCCATACGTGAATGGTTGGAAAATGGGCACAATACGTCTCCAATGACTAATTTAAAATTGAGTCACTTGCATCTTACTCCCAATCACTCAATTAGACTTGCCATCCAAGATTGGCTCTGCAAATCATAAAGGTAAATTAATTCATTTAGGCTAAAGAACTGTTTTTATCCCCGTTAAGTTTTTAGGGTTAGTTTCATTTTAGCTGCACGATTCTCCCCCTTTGTAAATCTATCCTGTATCCAATAGAACTTTGTTAAATTGATTTGATCCCAACCCTTTAATTAGTCAACTTTACCTGTCGCAAATTACCGGTGTTACACATTTCAAGTACATAAAAAAATTGTACTTTGGCCACAATTTTCAGCCGAGAGAGCAAACAAAGAAAAAGGAGAATGCCAAAGATGTCATAGATAGTCCTGTAATCATTTTTGTAAAAGTAACCATTTGGTTGACAAAAAATAGCCCTTTTTGTATGTTAACCAATATATGTATATGCTATTTTTGCATTGTTCTTCTGTAATCTATGATGCACAGATACATGATTTTTGGTGCCGTGTCATATCCCGTACGTATCGGATATGGGATATGTTCAGATACGTCGTGAGTATTATTGGAACAAAACATGTATCAATTGTTCAAATTGTATGATCTTACATGGTGAAGATTATTGTATAATTATTATTATTGAATTTATCCAAGTTTACTTAGCCTATTAGTTAGGCCTATTAGATATAGCATAGTCTATTTAAACTCTTCAACAATTGTATTCAGATCATTCTATTCCATTCTATTTTAATATCACATATATTTCATTAAGTCTAACATGGTATCATGAGCTCCCGATTTTTGGGACACGCTTCCGCATAAACCCTAACCGCCATAGATGCAATTTTTTTTATTTTTTTTTCAATTCTTTCTCTTCCAAATTTTCCCTTTAACCTTTTTCACACACACACATCAATCTGTCCGTGTTATTTTCTCATACTTCCAGTGAACGTATCAAAACTTCCAATATACCATCTTGACCGCCTCCAAATTCCGAGTCCAACGCCGAAACAACCACCACCAAAGACCACCGCACGCGCCCTCACGCGCGGCTTAAAGATAGGCGCGTGACCACCAGTCTCGCCTCCGTCACTAGCACGTGTAGGCCACGCGCCGCCCTATCGACCTCCGTTCTTGACAAATTTGGTGTCAGTTTTTTCGTCTCGATCTCCTCTTTCCGTTGGTGTGTTCAAAACAATGTTCTGAAATACTCGAAATTTGGGTATTTTTTTGGTACCTCTCGATAGTTAACCTTATTTCGTTGTTCCGGTTATTTTGCTTCAATGGCAAACGATCCTCCACCCCCTCATCCACCCCCACCTCCACCTCCGGTTATACCACCTCCTTTTAATGCTAAGGATTTCGTCATTCAAAAAGGCTATTGGCTTAATGGCGAAAAAAATTATTTTCAATGGTCTCAATTAATTCGTCAGACATTGAAAGGTTGTGATATGATTGACCATCTTGATGGTGATCCTCCTCTGGTCACTGCTCCTAATTTCTCTTCTTGGGATAAAGATGATTCTGTTATTATTACATGGCTTTGGAACTCCATATCTCCAGAAATTAGTAGGAATTGCATGTTTCTGTCTACCGCAAGAGCAATTTGGGATTACCTCAGTTGCAGTTATTCCATGAAACAAGACACGTCTGCTTGTTATGACTTAAAGAGGAAAATTTTCAACACTAAGCAAGGAAATCTTCCGGTCACCGAATATTTTGGGGTTCTCAATTCTCTTTGGATTGAGCTTGATCAATACCAAAAATTGAAGATGGAGTGTAGTCAAGACACTATCATTCTGAATGCGGTAATTGAGAGAGATAGAATATTTGATTTCTTGGCAGGTCTAAATGTTGAGTTTGACCCCATTCGAGTACAGATTTTGGGAAAGGAAAAACTCCCCACTCTTACTGAAGTTTTTTACACCGTTCGCAGTGAAGAAACTCGCCGTCATGCTATGCTTAGCGAGCATCCTCCTGATGTGTCAGCACTTGCCGCCGGAAAAGGACCACAACCATATCCACCCATATTCTATTGTGAGCACTGCAACAAGCCTTGGCATAGAAAGAAAGATTGTTTCAAACTACATGGAAAAGAACAGGTTCTTAGCCGAGGAGGAGGCCCTCGGAATCTGCAGCAGAATCAGGCACATGTTGCAACGGGAGGAACTGACTCGTCCTTTTTTAGCCAGAATGATGTGGAACGCCTACAGTCCCTTCTTGCCTCAATTAGTAAGCCTTCTGGATCTGGGTCTTTAGCAATTACTGGTAAGAATACGAACTGCCGATCCTTTACTGTTTGTGATGTTATCCCTACAAATGCTTGGATTCTTGACTCTGGGGCTACTAATCATATGACATTTGATTCGACTTTATTATCCTCCTATACATCACCTTCGAGTATTCCTTATATCACTGTTGTTGATGGTTCTCATGCTCGTGTTGTTGGCATTGGAAATATTGACCTACAACCTTAATTTAAATTGCAATCTGTGCTTCATGTTCCTACACTTTCCAACAATTTAATTTCCATCCATCAACTTACTCGTGATCGAAATTGTAAAGTAACATTTTTTGCTTCTCATTGTGTTTTTCAGGACTTGAACTCGGGACAGACGATTGGAATTGCTAAAGAAAAGGAAGGGTTATACTACTTCTCTGATGAGCCAGGTGGTCCAAGGGTATTGTCATCCTCTCTCCGGTCTGAATCTTCCTCTTCTGCCTCACAAATTTGGCTTCAACACAAGCGTCTTGGTCATTCCCCATTATCCTTAATTAAGTTTATGTATCCTGAGTTGTTTTTACGACATTCTGTTGAGTCATTTAAGTGTGATGTTTGCGAGTTAGCAAAACATCACCGTGTTTCTTTTTCTCCTAATTTTAATAAAAGTGTTGAGCCATTTAATATTATTCATTCTGATGTTTGGGGACCTGCCCCTACCTCTAATGTTTCTGGTGCAAAATGGTTTGTTTCTTTTATTGATGATTGCACTCGATTAACTTGGGTTTTTTTGATGAATACTAAATCAGAAGTACCACAATTATTTATTCAATTTTATAATATGGTCAAAACACAATTTGGAAAAGGTATAAAAAGACTTCGTTCAGACAATGGTACAGAATATGTCAATCATACTTTTTCTGACTTCTCCAGTAAACATGGCATAATCCATGAATTCACATGTGTCGACACCCCTCAACAAAATGGTGTCGCAGAAAGAAAAAACCGTCATATACTTGAAGTTGCTAGATGCCTTATTTTTCAAATGTTTGTTCCCAATTTATATTGGGGAGAGGCAGTTCTTACTGCTGTCTATCTCATTAATCGAGTCATATCTCATGTTTTAGGTAATACTAGTCCTATTAAATCTATGCTCTCACATTTTCCTTCTACTCCTATATTACAGAATCTTAAGACCCGTGTGTTTGGTTGTGTTGCTTTTGTTCATGTTCATAAACAATATCGCAAGTCGCAACAAGTTGGATCCTCGTGCAATCAGGTGTATCTTTCTAGGTTATGCACCTAACAAAAGAGGGTACAAATGTTATCATCCTCTCAGTCGGAATTTTTTTGTCTCCAAAGATGTCACTTTTCATGAGAATGTGTTGTATTTTACTCGTCCTCAGTCTCAGGGGGAGAACGTAAATGACTTAGAGTCTGAGTCCGAGTTTCTAGTCCTGATGGGTCCTAGCCTTCCTAGAACACATGTCTATGCACCCACTTCTGTTTTAGAGGAATCAACACCTTCAACACCAATTCAGGAGTATCAGAGAAGAAGTAAACTCGTCCCGCTCCAACAGCAAACTCAATCGTCTGAACAAGTGGTAAGTACTGAAAATGACAATTCTAATGATAATTCTCTTCTTTCTGATACTAACCCAAATGATGTACCTCTTGCTTTGGGAAGAAAAAAGAGATCATGTCCCTCCATATATAGACGTCCTACTTCTAATTTTGTCTCTTCTAAACAACTTTCACCACAATATGAAGATCCTATGAAGTTATGTTATGATAATCAACCGGTCTTTACTGACAGAAGTGGTGAAGACGGGATTACACTAGTGGAAAAAAACCTTTTTAGGTCGGTTCCTAGCCACTTCTTAGGTCAGTTCCGTGCGTGACTTAAGTTTTCCCGACATAACAAGTTTTGACTTGTTAGGACGGGTTGAACCTGACTTAACAAACTACATTTTAGGTCAGTTAAACTTTATCCGTCTTAAGAAGTCCAGCTTTTAGCAAGCGCTTGTGGCACGTTTAGCCGACTTAAGAATGTTGTTTTTTAAGTCGACAATTAGTAACCGACTTAAGAAGTTTTTTGTTTTTTTTTTCTGCAGGCTTTTTTCTATAATAGGACATTTTTTTGTCCAGCACAATCTATATACTACAACATCAATTTATCAAAAAAATTATTCAGCAATATCATATTATATTCCATTACCATATCTCAAAATAAAATTGTAGAAGTAAAAATATTGTCATATCAAATTAAAATATCATTGTAATTAAAATAAGTACACAGCCACAATACTACTAGGCAAGTTCAGTTGCACTAAATGAAAACTCAACAAATATAATTAGTCTTATCAAAAAGCGAGCCTAAACAAAGACCAACTACCTAGGTGAAATAAGACCTACGTACTTATCAAAATACCATCAAAACTAGAAACCTTAAAGACTAGCCAATATCCAACACATAATTGCACCATATTTCATATCATTGTCTGTACTTGCTTCAATATGTTCCAATATCATATTTGCAAAGCATTTTTGAACATTTTTAACTTCATCTTTTTGAATTGGCTTCGAATCCCCAAATATCTATATAATTAAATGTCGACATAACATTAAATTACTATATCAACATAAAAAATTGTACTAATTAAGTGATACATGCAACTTGTTAACATAATTCTATTACTTACTTGTGTCCATGAACCAACAAGAGTCGCAGATACAATGTTCAACATGTGAATCATGATGAAATATCCGCACTCATAACTAGCTTTTGACTCTAAAATTTAATATGATCAAATTAATGTGAACGTCAACTAGTCAGTAAATATTATCAAAAATATGAAATTATACATTTAAATATAAAGTTTACAACTTACTGTGGGAAATAACCAATCCACTTTCTTCTGCTTTTTCGCACGTTGTAACTTATTATGGCCTGCCAAAGCTCTACAATTTTTAGAATCAGCAAAATTTATTATTAATGGATATATCCAAAGGCAAAAGATTAGGTCATGGACTAAAATTGTACAAAACCAAAACTACAAATACAGTGCATGAATAGCAAAAATAAAAAATCTCAAACCATAACAAATACAAAGCGCCTACATTCAGCGACTCTATATGACACATAGTTTATGTACGGTATATAAATTGAATACTTACGTGTCAAGAATTTCATAGATTTTTATATCCGGCCTATTTCCCAATGAACATAGAAAGACAACTTCAAGCTTCGTACGATTAATGATGATCAATTGCCAATGATGACTACAAAGGCAACATACAATTTAATGTGTTGAATTAATTTCTATCAATCATAAGTGATTGACTATAACAAAAAAAAATATTCTTACTTGTTAAAATAAGGAGCAAGGTACGTAACATATTTTTTTTATTATCACACATTTTCTTTTGTATGTAGGACTGAACACTACCACGCTTATTTTGACTATGAGTGAAATGCGGATATCATAAATTCATAAACATTATTGTTGCCCAATTCCATACAATGGCAGTGTAGATATCTACAACACATTGGAAGTTATTTACATTATAAATATAATTAAGTAAATAATAAATTTAAAAATTTAAAAAATAAAATATACTTACAGGAGTCACACTTGTAAAATAGTGATGCCTAATTCTTTTGTACCCACACATAAGTTTATAATATCTTCCCTTGGGAGCTCAATAAAGGCACTTGTCCCACCGAATTCACCATTCAACTTCAAAGTTTGATCCATATACATTACCTTTACCATCAATTTTTGACAGATAGGTTCTGACTTTATCGGTTGAGCATCATATTTCTTAGATCGAACATGTTAAATATGATAAAATATTAAACAACAAAAATACAACAAACTTAATCAAAGTCAAACTGAACCATAGTAAAAAAATACAACAATAATAATTAAACCAAACAAGAATCATGAGAAATCATCACAAGACAATATATAAACCAGAAAAATCACAATCCCAATCCTTCTGATTATGCACTTGAACTTGATAATGTTGGAAAAATATGACATAGAATTATTTCAATAGAATAAATCAAATAAAATTATTGTTACAAACTAATATGATACACAATAAAATAAATTAGAAAATTGGAAGAACTTATCGATTTTGACTGGGGCGTACAAAAGCACTGGGCTTAAGAGTATTTCGCCACCACAGTTAAATTATTCGGTGCAGTTGGTCTCATAACTAATAACTTTTTGCTAGCATTGCACATGAATTAGCAAGGTCTCAAATAACCACTTTTTTGGATGCTAAAGGGATAAAACACTATATATTTGTGGGATTTTGTATGCTGTGTGTTTGGTTCAAAATAGAGGAGGGGAGGGGAGGGATTTTAATGAGGGGGAGGGGAGGGAAGGGGAGGGGAGGAGAAATCTTTTAATTATTTATATGTTTGGTTCAAAAGAGGGGAGGGGAGGGGAGGGAAGGAATTTTAATTGCAAATGTGTTTGGTTCACGAGGGGAGGGGAGGGATAACAAAATTAAATTACTTTTTTATCCTTATAATATTACAGTAGTTTCATAATTTTAAAATTATTCAATTTATAAATAATTAAATATAAAAAACTCAATAGGCTCAAAAACTCCACAAATTAAAGATTTTATTGATAATAATTTTTTGTTCTTGATTATTGATCTAACCTAATAAATAATTTATAAAATTAAATTCTATACAAAAATTAAATTAATCTTTTAATAGATATGAAGGAGCATGCAAGTGTATTATGGTACTCAATATAATAAAAAAAAATACTCTTTTTTAAACGTGACAAAACAAAACAAAACAAAAATTAAAACAAAAAGAAAAAAGAAAATATTAACATAAAACGTAACACATAGCAAAGTAAAAAAAAAAATTCATACTTACAACGTAATACATATATACAAGGTAATACAAGTTGTATAGAAATATATACAACGTAATATATAGCTTGGCTAAAAAAAACTTAAAAACAAAGCTCTAAAAATAAATTAAGTGAAATGCTAAGGATAGTTTTGGTATTTTTAAGATAAATGTGAGGATAATTGTGTCAATATAATTAAAATTATAATAATTCATCTTCTCTCACCTCACCTCCCCTCCAAATCCCCCCAATTTGGGGGAATCAAAAATGATCTTATATTCCCTCCCCTCCCCTCCCCTCCCTTCCCCTTCCCTCCCCTTCTTAAAAAAATGAACCAAACACAATTCACTAACAATATTCTCTCACCTTCCCTCCTCTCCCCTCCAAAAACCTCCAACCAAACGGACCCTTAATATAAGAGAAGTATGTTACTGTTCGTAGAGAGCTTTTTCTTCTTATATTGTTTTCCTAGACTTCTCACCCTAGTATTTATTTCCCTTCATTAAGCATATTATCACGTTACAATTTTCTTGTCCACAAACCATAACTGTAAGACATGGTTAAGAAAGTTTAATGGTAGTGGACCAAAATGGAACGGCTATAAACGTATCAAATAAAAGGTAATAAAAAGATATTACTTTAAAATAAATTATTATAATGAAAATTATAAGAGATAATACATATTAAACACATAAGAACTTAAGAAGCATTCTCTTAAAGGCTTAAACCATTACAAGATGAACTATATCCTAATGCAGTACAATCTAATAATCTACATGCGTAATCAATTCACTGGACTAGAAATTATATATGCAAGTCAGTAGTAATGTAGTGCACATAACTTGCATAACTATCTTAAGTTGTTTTAATCATAAGTTGTACTGGGTGCAGGGCCGGTCCCGAGATTTTGGAGGCCCGGAACAAATAATAAAAATGGACCCCTGATAATTATTTTTTTTTTAAAGAATAATATTTATAAGTTTAACTAACATAAAGAAAATGTCATTTTACAGTGTTGAAATTGAATCGATAAATAAAACATTAAGCGATATATCATTAAATATGAACCTATAATTTTTAAAAAAGAATAATCTTTTATTTAAAATGTAAACAACATCAATAATGTAATAAAATAATCACTTTCAAATCTATTATAACAAAATACACCTTTAAGCTAATATTAGTAAAAATACACCTTTAGTAAAAAAAAAATGCAATTTTTTGTACAAAAGAAAAATGCAATTTTTAAAAAAGAGTAATTGTTATTTAAAATATAAATAACATTATAATATAAAAAATAGTCAAATTCTAATAAAAATAACAAAGTATACTATCAAAATAATATTATTAAAAACTTATAACAAAATGTAGTTTTTTTAAAATAAAAAAATAAAGTAGTAAAGTTATTTATAATTTGTAGAGTGATTTAACTTATAAAAAAACCCATTATTTTATAAAAGGAAATAATTTAATATAATTAAATAGTTGTTTAAATGGTCATTTATCAAGACCAACTTTATTTGGATTTATAGTGAGAGATCAATTCCTTTCCACATCATTTCTTTAATTTTAATGCTTTTTTAAAATAAAATAAAAACTATCACAAGTGTGACTCGAACTCGAGTCCTCTTGGCCAGAAAACTCTATGACAAGAATGCAGACCACTACACCAAATGATTACTTGTGATAAATTATTGCAGAACTTATAGCTATTCAATATGTAGTATATTGGGCTTGGAAAAAAAAAGTGAGGCCCATAATATTTTGAGGCCCTGATCTGCAGCACTGTTTGCACCCCCTCAAAACCGGGCCTGACTGGGTGCTTTAAGTAAAATTCAAAATCAAGCAATTATTAACAAACCTCAAAAGAAAATCATTAAAAAGAAAATTATGAACAAGAAAAAATCAAAATCATTAACAAGAAAAAATCAAAATCAAGAACAATCAAAATAGAAAGAAGCTATTTCAACACCAATCATGAACATGCAAATCGAAAACAAGAACAAACAAAAATCACAATCATGCTACGTACCAACCTCCAGGCCCGGCTTGCACACATGTGCAGGGTGTGCGCCGGTGCCGGGCCTCCAAAATTTCGAGGCCTCAATTTAAAATTTTGAGCTTTTATAATATTAGTTATATATTATTTGTACTCATAAAATATCAGATGTGTATTAATAGATTAATTTTAATACCCTAAAATAATAGTTATATATTGTTAATGTTCATAAAACATCATATAGGTATCAATAGATTAGTTATCTATACTCATAAATATCGTTCTACTACATTTAAATTTTAAATTATGATATCTCTTTTTGACATTATATATAATGATAATTATTTTTTATGTGTTTCTTATGTATAATTTAAATAAAGAATAATTTTTAATAATTTTATATATTTTTATTAGGCCAATTTTTAAAATTTGAACAGGGTCTCCAAATAGTCGGAGACGGCCCTGCCAACCTCGCAATTCATCACAAACAGAAAAAAAGCTGTCATGAAATTAAAGTTTACCCAACGTATGTATACTTATAGAACATTCAATCTATTCATTCTTATAAAAATTAAAACTTAGATTTGCAAATTACATACCTACTCATCAAGATTGAGAGTTGAGATTGAAAACACCAAAAGCTGCGACGGTAAAGGGATTGAAGGGTTCCGAAAGTTAGGGTTTTAAGTGAAGAAGAAGCTGCGAAAGTGAAGACAGTTCAAAGGAATATGCAGTGAAGAAGAAGAAGGTTCGTGACGGTGAAGAAGAAAAGGGTTCAATAGCGACGGTGAAGAAGAAGAGTTCGATTTAAGTTTTTTTTTTTTAATAAAGAAGGGATAATATATATATAAAAAAGAGAGGATTATACTTATCTTTTGTAAAAGATTTGATTTTAAAAAAAAAATAGGATTTGTTTTTTATGATAAGGAACTGGGTTCGATTCCCGTATGCTACATATTATAATTTATTTTGTAAAATTAAATTAAACTTCTTAGGTCAGATGTGAGACACCCGACTTAAGAAAAAGAGTTTCTTAAGTTAGTCAAGAGACTTCTGACTTAATAAAAAGGGTTTCTTAAGTCAAGTAAGCTACACGTGACTTAACAACAAAGTTTTGAATTTTATATCAATCTTTATTATGTCGGTTGACAGCGGATCTGTCTTAAGAAAATTAAACTTATTTACGAAACTGTCACCTCGCATTTTCTTAAGTCGGGTGGAAGCATTAACTGACTTAAGAACTTTTCTATAAAGGTATTTTTGTATTGGTAATTACCAATAGAACAATTCAGCCAACTTACTTGCAAGCTTCGAATGATTGATATCCATTCATTAGCTTGAGGGGGAGTGTTGTAAATATTGTATAATTATTATTATTGAATTTTTCCAAGTTTACTTAGCCTATTAGTTAAGCCCATTAGGTATAGCATAGTCTATTTAAACTCTTCAACAATTGTATTCAGATCATTCTATTCCATTCTATTTTAATATCACATATATTTCATTAAGTCTAACATCATTTAACCTTAACTAAGCATTTCAAAGCAATTAACTTAAGTTTCTATTCAAGTTAGAATGGTCCTTTGATATATATATATATATATATATATATATATATATATGTTGTCTAAAAATACTAAGTTCTATTTGCATATTTACAATGGTTTTGTCCATTTGGTGAAAATTGTAGCAGCAAATAAAGCCAACGTACTAGCACCATAAATACATGTATTAAAATCCTTCATTGGAATATGGTAAACACCTTTTCCCCTACATTTCTATATTAAGTGTCCTTTCTACTTTTGTCTTAACAATAAGGCCCTTATTGAACCTGCATGCAAATAGTGTAATGATCTCATTACATTTACAGCAGGTTTGGCAAGCAATACTTTGCTAAGATATGTTGGAAGGAATAAGGCGATGAGATTGTTGTAATTATTAGATATTTTAGAAGTAATTTATTATTAGCAAAAATTACTTAAAAGATAATTTTACTCCATATAAATTTGTTGATTTTTAGGAAGTATTTTGGTTAGATATCAATAGAGGAATTCATGGATTTCTACATTGTATGTCCTTTTCACAAATACTATAAGGACTAAAACAATTCATGAAAACAATTTCCAATTATTTAAAAGGACAATTAAGATTTTCGACTTATGTAGACTTTACATGAAGATTAGCATTCATATAATACGGGTCAATCAAATGTATAAGAAGAGTCATTCTTATTAACTTCAAATCATGATCACAAAAAATTTATAAAGGTGTTATAAAGTACGGGGATTCGCACGAATTGTTAGAGAGGATGATGAGGAAGTCAGATTAAAGTAGTAGTGATGGTAGAAGACAAAGTAAAGGTGAAAATTGGAAAGTTTGATTGCTAGAACTTCGACTTTTGGAAGATGCAAATCAAAAGATAATCTGTATTAGAAAAAGCTACATCAATCTCTCACAAAAGAAACCAAATTTGATGAAGGAAGTTCAGTGGAATCTTCTCGATAGAAAAACACTTGGTGCTATTTGATTGTCGTTATTTAGAAATTTTGCTTTTAACATTGCAAAGGAGAAAATCACCACTGGTCTCTTATGAAGGCTCTTTCTAGCGCATGTATGAAAAAGTCATCAACCTTGACTAAAGTTCATGTAGTTGTTTACACTTCATATTAAGGAAAAACGAGTTGTATGCAGGTGTATATTTATTTATGTATAAGAGCAGAGAGTATATGTTTTGAAGGTTTCCTTTAGAAAATGGATTAAGGTGAAGATGGAAAATCAGGTTGAAAATTGCTATAGGCCCCCCTATATTATTCGCAGGTCTTCCTTCGTGACCAAAATCACGAATTAGATAACACGAGGACCAAAATCAACGTTAAATTTGAGTTTGGATTTTGTTAGAAGGAATATGGGCCTAAAACAAGCCTTGCAATCAACATATTAGAGACTTGACCAAAGTATTCGAGATTTAACAAAAGTTGAATTCAGTATTATTAGAGATGTAATCTCTCCATATGCACATTATTATTCACATTATTATTCGGTATAACTAAAGTTGAACTCTACATACTTAACAAGAAAGTTGATCTCTTTTGATTAACGGAAAAAGGTTTTGGAACTCGAACTCAGCCCTCATATTACCATTTTCAGTGGTCAAAACATGGACCTGCAAACCTTGGACCTGATTAGTGAGACCTTGGATCTTATTAGTGAGCACCTGAATGTTGTGCATTGAGTTGGTTAGCGAGTTCCAATTCATGCAAAAGCTCTCGATAAGTAGCATAAGACCCTCCAATAACATTGTTAAGCCTCTGGTCCGCTTCCCAAATCAATGTAGTGGCGCACTCTGCAGTTTGGTTGACTTCCCTAGCGGCCACTAACGACTTTCTTGCATTGTGGTAAATGTAGACTTCAACCACTCTATTATAGTGATGTTCGTTCTCCAACACCACTCTAGTTTTGGACAATTGTTAAGACCATAGTCATCTGGTTTGCAATTCTCTTCGGTAAGTGATACGGGTTTGGGTATGTGGTATGTAACCTTGAAAGAATTCGGTACATATGGGGTATAAATAGTCGGTACGTAATCTTGATACCGCCACTTTATCATAATTTGTGAACCAATTCGCAAAAATACACGTACCAAATAATAAAAAAATGACTCAAAGATTAAAAAAAAATACAAATTATAAAAAAAAATATACAAAACATAAAAATATGAAAGAAAAAAAAATTAGGTATCGTTATGTTTGAATTTTTTAGGTCTTAAAAGCTAAAAGTGAAAATAAGAACTTTTAGAAAAAAGTTAAAGCTGTTTGGTAATTGTTTTTTTAGCTTCAAAATTCTTTTATCTATGTATTATACTCATAAAAATTAAGCAACTTTTTTTCTGTCAAGAGCTTCTTGAAAATATGTTTTGCCTAACTTCTCTTTTCATTGAGTAAAAATGTCTAAAATAAATTGGGTCAAATATAATGCAGGGGTACTCCATTTGAAGGAGAGTACCGGTACCGGGTACATATTCATACCTTAATATATGCCCATACACATACATTAGTTTTTCTAAAAATATTGTACCCTGTATCGAGTACCGGTACCGTACCCGCATCTAGGCAACATAGGGTCAAACGATATTTAGTTAAAAGAAATCTACGCATAAATATAGGAAAAGAAATCATTATAAAAGATAGGCATAAAAAATAGTAACTCAATCTAATATATAACAACTTATAAAAAGTGAAAGAAGTTATAACAACTTAAAAAATAGAAAAACCTAATAAAAGAAGATACGTGGGGAGAAAATAAAAATATTAGGCCAACTTATATAAAAAAAGTTGGACAAAACTTAAGTGCATTTCCTTAGGTGCTTTTCGTATGGTTTTTAACATTAAATTCATATTTAATTGATATAACAAACTTTGAGAAAAACATGAATTTGAGGAATTCATAGTTTTTGTGTTAAGAATCTTGCAAAAACTATCTAAAGAAATGCACCAAGTTTTATCCAGAAAAGAAGATCATGTCTACAATAAAAGATTAAAAACAAAAAATTGAAACAAACATGTAATATATAAATTTTTATGTTAATATAATGACGAACTTAAATATCGTACCGACTATGTATACCACATACATACCAAATTCTTTCAAGGTTACGTACCACATATCCAAACCCGTAGCACTTACCGAAATGAATTGCGAACTAGTAATTATACTCTTTCTAGCACACGTACGAAAAAGTGGTCGATCTCAACTAAAGTTCATGTAGTTGTTTACACTTCATATTAAGGTAGAGAGTATATATTTTGAAGGTTTCCTTAAACTTAAATAATGGATCAAGGTAGAGATGGAAAAACAGGTTAGAGGCTGACTAACCCGATTACTACTGGGCTTCCTCTACTTAAATTCAAGGCTGGGCCATTCTAGTTTCAACAAGGGCAGTCTATAATCATTTTGGCCTTTAAAATTAGTTAAAGTCAAAGTTTAAAATAGTTTACGTGTTTGAAAGTTTATGTCTTGCATTCCACGGAATAGTCGTTTTTTAGGAGGAATGGTTAAGTTTGAAAGTTGATTATTTCCACTAAGTTTTGAAAGGGGTTAGTCAACTTCATCTGCGGGTATATTTGTGATTTTTATTCAAGGATTTCAGATTATCTCATCTGGACAAGTTGCATAATAGTGTAAAGCATAAATAAATAAATGTAATAGTCTCTTGAACCAAATCATAATTTCTAAACTATTCTGCTTCCCCAGTCTAGTGATTACCTCAAAAAAAGCTAATTATTCAATACTAGAGAGATGATTGTGACTTGAAGAAATTATTGATTATATTTTAGAGTCAATTCATTTCTATGTACTTGTGTAGTTTCAAATCAAAGCTATTTGAGGAGTCCCTCTTCAATCTTTTTTTAGGTCATTTTTAAATATATTGTCTTCAATTAATAATAGAGAACTATAATCCAGTATTAAAATAATTATAAAATTGATTTTTATTTTATTTAAAGTTGTTTTTGGTGAATTATTTTATATGAATATTCTAAAATTAGCATTTGTTATAAAAAAATTGTGTTTTTTTTTTGTCTAGAATAAAGTGGCAAACATCACCAAAACTCAAAATACAACTATGAGGTCCCAAATTTGAACATAAATAAAAATATTCGACCTAACAATATCAACATTTTATCAATTAAGTTAGAATTTGTCGTTAACTCATTTCAACTTAAATAAAATAGTGTTGAAGAAATGAATACTAGCAGAAATGAGTCTAATTAAGGAACCTCATTGCAGGATATCATCCCACCATTAAGATTTTAAGTTGTACAAATATAATATTAAAAATATATCATGTATGTTCCTTTTACGCTATTTTTATTCAATAACAAAGAAAAAACTTAAATGAAAATGTATATGTGAATTATTGACTTTGCCATAGGAAACCATTCAAAGTCATACAAAGAGAAAACAAATTTGACTGAAGTTGAAGTCGACATTTTATTTTTATTTAGTATAAATAAGAGTGAAGAATTTTTTTTTACAAAGTGAAGATTCATTAATCTATAAAAAAAAATTAAGATTCAATTTAGTCTTTGGAAAAAATAAAAGCATCTTTGTTAATCTACGAGAAAAATAAACCATGAAAACTTAATAAATACCTTCTTTATACTTTTATTTGGTGGATAATGAAAGATAGAGGAAAGTAAAAAAACGAAGAAAAAACAAGAAAATAAATAAAAATATAAGATAATTATTTAGTAGTTTGATTTCAAAAAATGAAAGGAAATAATAATAGGAGAGACAATGTATTTATAAAATAAAATAAACATCCTTAAACAAAAACCAGATAAATAACCACATAATATTTTAATTATATATATATATTTCGATCATTTTATAGTGTTTTTAATTAATTTTTTTAAAAAAAAGTCATTTCCTGTCATCCCAATAAAATTAAACTCACAAATTTGACCTCATTTAAGGGATTAATTAGTTTTTTTTTTTTTTACAAATTGAGGGATTAATTAGTTAGTATGTATAGATGTTGAAATTGAATTGTAGTCTTTGTTGTTAGTCCTAGTCAAAGCAAGATAGAAGACCAGGTATGTTGCAGTTCCTTGTATCTATCATCTACTTTCTCCACTCCATAATATTTGTTATATTTGTCAATTTTACATAAATTAAAAAATTAATAAACAAAAGAAAGAGAATAATAATTTTACTTATTTATTCTCATTACATATTGATAGAGATATTCTATTAATATATACAGGAATTATATTTATTTTTTTGGTTTTTATATAGTTTAATCTAGTTCGGGGGTTAATTCTTACATCAAGTGTTTCCAGCCTTCTCCCGATCACAATTGCGGAGGATCGAACTGTGGTTCTCCCTACCAAATTTAGCGTCAATCACCACTGAACCAACTAACGATTTGTTTATACAGGAATTACATATTGATCATTACAATAAATATAAAGTGAAAAAAAAAAATTGAATTGATCTGAATTGTATTAATTAAAGGGTACAATCTTGGTCAAAAAAAAAATATTAGAAAACACAATTAAAAAGAAAATAATTAAAATTACATCAGAATAAAAAAATACCACAGCTAGTAAAACAAATATGACCATTATTATTGGAATATATTTTATGTAATATCTAGTCTAGAAACAGAGGAGACCAGAAATAAAAGACTTTCCAAATAACCACCTTTTCCTTCTACTTGCAACGCAGCCACAACAATTTCATTTAATAATATTAATTTAATTTTTCATTATTATTATAGAACAAAATTATTATGTTTGACTTGTACTTTACTTGTCTCTAAGGTTGTTGTGTTAGTTTTATAGCCTTAACCAGCCACCTTTGTTTGAACAACTGCTCCAAAACCTTTGTCACAAAATCATCACCATCTTAACTTCACTTTTGTTTGTCACAAAAAACCTGCTTCACTTTTGTTTTCATCAGTTAATTTAAGGTTAGTTAGTGTTTCATTCATTAATAATCAAAACAGTTTTTCATATGTTTTGTTTCTCTATATGCTTGTTTTTCTGTTAAATTTTTCAATTATTATGAAAACAGTTTTAATTCATGGAGTTTAATGAAACTGAAGGTTCCACTATGTTCTTCAATATTTTAATTGTTAATCTAAGTTCTCAATTTTCATTATCCAAATTATTTTCCTATATATGTGATAGCAACCGTTTATTCGGCCAAATCACTTCGCTTTAATTGTACAACATGGAGTAATGTTTAGTTTTTAATGTAAAATTAATTTATACTGAAAGAACATATTCAATAAAGTCATAATTTTTATAAATAAAATCATGTAATATAAATATGTAATTATGAACATATGAATGCTATAGTTTATATAGTTATGTGTTCTTTATTTTTTTGTAACATTAATCATATGGTTTTGCAGGACAAGGTCTAGTAGAAGAAATTGATTATCAATTGAGTGGATTGAAATTTATAGAAATTAATTATTTGTTATGGGAAAACAGTTGATTAATTCAGAGGAATCCACTCAAGTTAAAGAAGTTAATCAAGGATGCATGTGGGGCATGTTTAATATTCTTGATTACCATCAATGGGGTGTCAAAAGGGTGTTTCATCATAAAAAGAAAAGACATGACAGATGTAAGCAATCTCATACCACACCCTGTTTCTTCTTTTATTTCTCTTTATAATTATAACTTATTTTTTGTTTATTTTTATTTATTTAATTAGGAATCATTGCAATTATCTTGAAAGGAATCATCAAAAGTGTCTTAAACATACTTAAAACAGAAATATATGGGGGCAATTTAGTCCATCTAATTAAGAACCTTTTGTGTACATATACAGCTTAACTGAGTGATTCTTTCTACCTATACTTTGGAGGATTTAATTCATATACACAGGCGGACATTGTAAATTATTTTTACACCGTCAGTCAATCATAACTATTTGATCATTAAAAAGTTTGACTTTTATCATATCTAACATAAAAGTGTTAAAAATGATGACTTGTGATTGGTGGACGCACACTTCCTGAGTTGGACCAGTCCAGGCGCTAAATGGCCCCTCCGCTAGTGAACTGTCGAATTAGTTGATCCTCGGACCGAATACCGAGTCTTCAAAAAAATTATTGGTTGACGGTGTAAAAAGTTTTACACTAGCCGTGTATCAAAATTATTCTCTACTTTGGAAGTAATAAAACTACTGTCATTAGTTACATATTATTTACCCTAACTTGTAAAAAAAAAAACTTATTCCTATTTGGACCTTGTCATTAGTTGCATATTATTTGTATCATGGCCACATTTTACTTCTGTGAAAGACTTGAAATGCTTAACAAACTTTTTAATCTATATGCAGATAAGAGAAAGACCACTTTGCAAGAACAACAAAATGTAGTTAGAGAAGCAGAATCCCACTTGGTATGTTTAAAAAATTCATGATTATGTTTTATGGTCACAGCCAAAATCAAATAAACAATTATTATGTATTATTATAATAACTGTGTTTGAATCTAATATAATATAAAATATAAATTTCAGGTTAGTCAACATAGAGAAATATCAAATGCTAAAGGTCAAACTAGTAGTGAGAATGCACTTCATCAGAAGAATGATGGAAATACAACAGAAAGTTCCCTTAAAAGAGACATTTCAATTAAATATAAGAACAGTGATGATGTTTTGGAGATAATTAGTGTGGAGAAGAATTTGTTATTCAAATTTCTAAGAGATATAGACTTTGGTGGTAAAAAAAATCATCAAGCAAGATTGACAAAATCAGGATCATTTCCTTTGCCTGCGTCTTCTAAGACGAAAGACATTAGCTCTAGTACCTTCCGATCCAAGCAAACGGAAATTTGGAACTTCCCTAAGGGAGAAAAGTTGCGTGCCGGCACTCAGGTACCGAAAAAGTTTGGATCAAGTTCAGTGAAAGATATTTCGTATGAAAAGCCGAAGCCTTCCGCGACTGATAATGGAATCGATAGTGTCGCTGCCGTGGAACAAAAATCAAGCATTTCTTCGAGGTCTTCTGAAGGATTAAACCACAAAGGATGGAATCAAGTGGTTATTCATCAATTCAAAGTTATAAAACAGAAGATAAAACATGCAATTGTGGAATTGAAAAAAAGTGGTCACAATAAAGCTTCACCTGAATACAGCATCATTGATAATGAGAAGGAGATAATCTCGCAAAGCTTAGACATTGGCGCGATTCATGAATACAAAAAGAGTAAAAGCTTGAGTGAGACTAAAGCTTCTGAAGCTCGTCTAATGCGAAGGACATCTTCTCTTAACGAATCGATGGATAGATATACTCAATTGTTTGAGAAAAGTTTAAGCAAAGAGGTTAAGTGGCAAAGCTCAAAGTCGAAAAGTTTAAGATTGACAAATGACGATAAGACTCAAAAGAGTAGGCATGCTCGTATGTTTTCCAGAAGCAATTTGTCTATGCCTAATCTCGAGGCATTAGGATTCATTCTACATGAAGCTCTTCTTGAAACAAATGATATGGGAAATAATACAGTGGAAAGTGATAATGATGTTCAAAGTAAATCAGCGAGCCTTCCTTTAAAGAACGATGAATCAACTGATCATTTTAAAGAGGCTGAAATTGATGAACTAATTGAAGGAAGTGGCAGAGATGTGAATCCTAGTCCTAGTTCTTTATCTGATAAGATGGTGGCGAAAATTGATGAAGGAGTTACCTGTGACCAAAGGGAGGACATACACGAACCAGCATCGGAACAAGAAGGTAACAAAATTTATATTAATGTGCATGAGACTAACATAACATTTCTCTGAGGAATTTAAAAATGTTTGATTTTAATTATAACTACTTTAAAAGTCTTTCATAAGATGAGTTGTGATTAGTTAACAGTGTAACAAATCATTTACTAATCGTTTTTTTGGCTATATATACCAGGAAAAGAATTGAATACACGAGGCTCAAATGCTAGTGTAACAGCCGCCGAAGACACAAACAAGAGTCTTCAAAATGATTTCTTGCACTTCAAGTCATATTCAGAAACCGATTCCAATTTCAAATATGTGAAAGATATTCTTGAATATTCGGGTTTCACGAGAAATGAGCAGACCCAAATGCGATACACAGTAGACCAGCCAATAAAACCGACCATATTCACGGCTTTGGAAGAATCTTTGCTTCATGAAAATGAATATTCCGGAGAAGAGAATACCAACATGTGTGATCACCAACTTCTATTTAACTTGATTAACGAGGTACTCTTTCAAATGTACGAAAACTCGCCAACTTACTTTCCGAAACCCTTCGCCTTCAACTACAAACTCAAATCAATGCCTAAAGGGAACTATCTTGTTAATGAAGTATGGGACAATGTTAGTTCATATTTGAGTTTGAGACCAGAGTTGGATGAGACATTAGATGATGTTGTCGGTCGCGATTTGACAAAGAGAAGTGGTTGGATGAATCTTCAACAGGAAGAGGAATATGTAGCACTTGAACTAGAGGAAATGATCATAGATGATTTATTAGATGAAATTATCTTCTCTTGATGTTGGAAACTCTCCTAGATTTAATCAATGCTCAATACTGATTCAAGTGTGTTTCAGTTCATTGATGATTTTTTGATGCAGAATAGGATTCATATTGTAAATAGGATTATTTTAGCAGATTGCTTGAAGAGTTTTGGTGCATATTAATTCTCATGTAAATAACATAGGATTATACTTTGTTTACAACTTCAAGATTGTTTATTATTGATTGATGTTAAAGTAACAATAAAGGTTCTTATCAATGCAAAGTAAACTTGACACTTTTGCATAGATGAGAGCATGTTTGAAAAATTCTTGTGTACCTTTGAGACATGACAACAGTTTCTACCTATACTTTTGGAGGAGGTGCAATAGTCTTAAAAAGCAAATTTGAATTTTATGAAATTTTTTGTGTTAACCTCTAGTTCCTAGGGAATGGGGTCCTAGTAATGCGGGTTCAGCTGCAAGATAAGTAAAATTTGTCTAAAAAATTGTTCTACGCATGAAGCGAATTGTAACTAATTTGTTGTATTATATTTAGCCAAATAATTTGTTGTATTTTGCTTATAGAGTATACAAATTAAACTCTTTGTATAATAACGTCAATCATTTTTTTTACATAAACCACTCATTAATTTATCAAGTACCGGCACACATTTATGATAAAGAAAAAGGGTTACATATTATAGAATATAGATACAAAATATTTACTTGATGTTTAACAACAATTACTATTTGTGAACCATATAAAGTGCATTTTCTCCTTCCAACCTGATTTTCTCTTTAAAAGTTAAAGATTGAACTCATAATCACTTATTTAAATGGTCAAATTTCTTATAATTGAAACTGAAATAATATATTAGATTAAAACAATTGCGGTCAAAATAATATTTGGAATTAATTAATCAAATCACAATATTAAAAAGTTAAGCTTGAATAATGAAATATAAGACTATTTTTTCAAAAAAAAAAATTAAAAATATGGACAATAATTCCAAAAAGTATATAAAGGCCATGGAAATACGAAGCAAACAAAGACAGAGTAATGAGCATGCGAAGTGTAATGAGCATCGCAATACAAGCGAAGTTCATAGAGACATTACGTCGAACACTTGGTGGCATTGAAACACAACTCAGTTTCAAATTCTTTTGCACACAAACAACACAAAATCATGACAGCTTATGCAAGAGAATCGAAAAGCTTCCCAAAGGAGAATCAATAGCTTCCGCATTCCGTAGTTGGATGCGAGATGGCTTCCCCGTTCGCAGCGCCGATGTCTTTCACACCATTAACCGTCTCAGAAAGCTCAACTTCAACAAACGCGCACTTGAGGTAATTTTCACACATTTGTTCTTTCTTTTTTGTTTTCTCAATCAAATTTTTTTCTGCTTCAATGAATATAGAACTACCACTTTGGCCCTGTTTGGATAAACAGTTTATTTTGCAGCTCACTTATAAGCGCTTATGAATGGCCATTCATATAACACGTGATAAAATATTGTTTTCATATAAGCTATAAGCCGTTTTCATAAGCTATATTGGAGAACTTATGAAAATAAGCTAAAAACAGTTTATGAACAATATAATAAGTTGTTTTCATAAGTTTCACAAACAAAACTTATGCAAGGGCATAAGCTCAAATAAGCCAATCCAAACAGGCCCAAAGTCAAACTGTTTTTGTATAATCTATACTCCCTCCGGTTCTATATATAAGCAAAATTTGACTTTTTAGATTTATTGAAAAAATAATGTATCTAGTCAATAATATAGCATAGATATATTACTTTTTCAATGAATCTAAAAAGTTAAGTTTTGCTTATATATAGAACTGGAGGGAGTAAGTTGTTTTCATACGCTACCTTGGAGAGCTTATGAAAATAAGCTGAAAACAATTTATGAACATGTAAAAATTTGTTTTTGTGAGTTCTTCCAGACAGTGTCTTTGTGTTTTGTATAAAGCTCCATTGTTTGAGACTTGAATATTTTCTCTTCTGACTTTTTGATAGGTGATGGAATGGGTGATTAGGGAGAGACCCTATAGACCTAGGGAACTAGATTACTCTTATCTAGTGGAATTCACAAGTAAGCTTCATGGAATTCCACACGGTGAAAATCTCTTCACTCGTGTTCCTGTTGAATTTCAGAATGAGTTACTCTACAACAACCTTGTGATTGCTTGTTTAGATAAAGGTGTCATTAGGCGTTCATTTGAGTATATGAAGAGAATGAGAGAATTGGGTTATCCCATTTCGCATTTGGTCTTTAACCGCTTAATAATTTTGCATTCATCGCCGGGTCGCAGGAAGATGATACCCAGTTTACTCACCCAAATGAAGGCTGATAAGGTCACTCCGCATGTTTCTACATACAATATATTGATGAAAATAGAGGCCAATGAACATAATCTTGAAAATTTGATGAGGTTTTATGATCGAATGAAACGGATGCAGGTTGAACCGAATGAAATATCTTACTGCATTTTAGCTACTGCACATGCAGTTGCTAGGTTGTACGTTGCAACTGAAATGTATGTTGAGGCTGTGGAGAAATCTATGACGGGGAATAATTGGTCAACGTTGGATGTCTTGCTTATATTGTATGGGTATTTGGGGAGCCAGAAAGAGCTTGAAAGGATTTGGGATATCATTAAAGGACTTCCTTTTGTTAGATCTAAAAGTTATATGTTAGCCATTGAAGCATTTGGTAGGCTTGGAGAGTTAAACCGAGCTGAAGAGATTTGGTCTGAAATGGAATCATTAAAAGGATTAAAATCTGTAGAGCAATTTAATTCAATGATGACTGTGTATTGCAAACATGGAGTGCTTGACAAAGCATCTAGGTTGTACAAAAATATGAAAACAAAGGGGTACAAACCGAATGCCATAACGTATCGTCATCTTGCGTTGGGCTGCTTGAAATCGGGTAAGGCAGAGCAAGCTTTGAAGACATTAGACTTGTGCATGCGTTTTCCGGTTAACAAGAGGGTTAGTAATTCAACACCATGGTTGGAGACCACTCTTTCAATTGCTGAGCTTTTTGCTGAAAAAGGTGATGTCGAAAATGTTGAGAGATTGTTTGAAGAATTTCATAAAGCTAAGTATTGTAGGTATACTTTTGTATATAATACCTTGATTAAGGCGTATGTAAAAGCTAAGATTTATAAACCAAATCTTTTGAGAAGGATGATTCTTGGAGGAGCTAATCCTGATGCTGAAACTTACAGTCTTCTGAAAATTGCTGAACAATTTCGCACCTGATAGTTTACAACCAGGTTAATGTTATATCATTATATGTATTCTTATGTTGTCATTCTATTTAATAAATATGTATCAATTGTGGAACAAGAGTCAATAAAAACATCTGCCATTGCATATGAAAGCTCCATTTGTTTGCATCAACAACTGATAATGTAAAGATACTGCGGGTATAACTTGTTGATTTACATTGATCTCTCCAAATTCAGCTACATTGCTCCATTATAGGTTGCCAGTTTCAGTTGTTTGGAAAGGTGAGGATTCCTTGTCTTTGGAGATAACTGCTGGTGGCTTGGTTGGTGTGCGCTCTTTTAGGTAGGTGATGGTGGATCTTTTTTAAACTGTTTGTTCTGAATGTTTTTCAGTTTTAGTTTATGGTCTGGTTTGAAATTTACATATGAATTTAACTGTTATTGGCAAGAAAAGATGCATGAAAATGGGATGTTGTTGGCAAGAAATGAATAATTTTGTGCTCTTGAGACATTGTATCGTATTCAAGTGTTTCTCTCATAAATCATCGTGTCTTCACGTCAAGGCAGCAAAAAGAGTCTTTTCTATACACACAACTTCAAGGGATTCATATAAACAAACTCCTTTATTAGATAGTTTAATTGTCGATGGTTTGGTTCTGTTTGTTGATTCAGTTTTAACCCGAGGCATAGATGTTTCCTTCTCTATAATATTATTTTTTTGTGGAGTTATTTTGAATCTGTTCAGATTGTGGATGCATACCACTTGACTGGTTGCTGCATTTTCCTATCTACAACTTTTTTACCATTTACTTTTTCAATGGTGGATTGAACTTCATTTTTCATTTATTAGGAGGGAAAATTCTACGGAGGAAGATGACTCTGTTGAATCAAAGTCTCAAGTTAATGACAATGAAGACGAAGAAGTAGATTCATTTCATGTTTACTTTTATCTATGTACTCGTCATTTATATTTTGTTTATGGTTTCTTCTTTCAGATTTTTGGGAGTGGGGAGAAACAACAGAAAAGTGATATTAGGAGTTCAAAAGTTGATCTTGGAACCAAAAAGAAATTGAAGCAGACACTACAAAATTTTAGTATATTCAATCAGGGCACTGTGGCAGGAAAAATGAAGAGAAAGAGGTAAAATACTTTGGTTTGCTTAAAATCTCAAAAAGTCATGGTATGTGACATGTGTAATCAGTTTTTGTAGAATGTAATGTTTCATGTTCCGTCATCAAGAAATTATAAATTGTCACATCTTTATAATATTCCTTTATTTTTTTACAGTTAATTCCATTTATAATTCACTATCAAAGCGAACAGCAGTGATCCTAGTGAAGGCAAACACCTTTATTGGAGAGTTATAAACAGGCCCTTTATTAGTGTCTGACTTCAAAATATACCTAGGGGCTAGGGGTGCTGAAGACACAATGGCAACACCTGCTTCAGAGGTCAGTGGATTTTATTTTTTATGAAATTAGAACACAAACATATCATTTTGTATGAAATTGGAAACCATTCAGTTTGAAGAAATTTGCTCATTTATGTATTTTGCAATAATTTACAGGTGGAAGCTTTTTGCTTGGAACACCTGGTCCACACACCAAGGAACAAGAGAAGGAAGGACTCACAGATTCAGATGGTGAGGTTTTGGCAATATGGAAATGAACCTACAAGTGTGAGCTTAAGTCTTGATGTCCTGTGATAAATTGCAGATAAGATAACAGTAGATAAAGGTTTAGATACACTTTTTTCCCCTATAATATAATACTCTTGGTTTAATATTAATATCATTCATATTGCATAGCTTCCAGTGATTAAGAAACAATGTTAATTGTTTATTTATTTATTTATTTAGTTAATTATTTATTATGTCGGTAAAGTTTCCCCATTTATGAATTTAGAGTCCTGACAAGAGTCCAACCAGAGTGACCTTTGGAGGATATGTCTATGTTCTAGAGATAAATATATTTGGACTCCAGTTCAAGGAATATTATTTTTGTGCCCTACAAGGGCCTACACTTTCTTTCTCTTGGAAAATGCTTGGCTTGATTATAATTTATAAGCCACATGAACAGTTGTCTAGATAACTATATAAGGATAGACCTTAGAACAGTAGACAACACGGACAATGTTTACAAAACAAGGGGAGAAGATCCTCTCCCGTGAAAACTTTCTCAAGTAAAATCAGGGCCCTTTTAAAATGTGAAAAAAAATAGAATACATGGAGAGATGATGTTTCAAGGGTGTGGATGTTCATCGCTCCCCCTCCAGTGAATACCACACTTGAGAGGATCCCTTTCCCAAAACAAGATGTGGTAACACACTAACACTTGAGACTGCTGCTAGTCCTCTAAATTTTAAGTTTCAATACAATTCATAAAGCTTGTTAAGTACAGTTGAAAATATATTAGAATGTGTATTTATTTCATATGCATACAAATAGCAAATTTATACCTTATACAAATGATCCAGGTCATATCATACATATAGGAATTTATACCTTATATATGTTTTGTATTTATTGTCTTGACTATTGAGTTAATAATAATAGACTACTCTTTGTAATTAAAAACCATCTTACGCTACCAATCGTTAGTTGGCTCAATGGTGATTGGCGCTGAACTTAGTAGGAAGGACCACGGTTCGATCCCCCGCAACTGCGATCGGGAGGGGACTGGAACCACTTGATGTCAGAATTGACTCCTCAACCAGATTCAACTGGTGGTGAAAACCAAAAAAAAAAAACCATCTTACGCATCTGATAGAGTTAACATTCTTGAGGATCGTTGTAGGACTTGTATATTTTAATATATTCACAGTAAATGTATTATTCTTTTATAAAATATAAAAATATTGCTCTAGTTAGTTCACTATGTTTTAAAGCCACCATGATTAGATAGATTGATATATCATGCTTTCAACAGGGAGGGAAACCTTCCCTACGTTAAAACACATCCCCTTCCTCATATGATCTAAAACTGCAATTATATTTATGCAAACAGAATCTTGATTTGTCTGTCAACAAATGTTAAATTTGAAAACTTATTCATCCAAAGACTTCTTTATACTAAAACCCATGTATACAAAGACTAAGAATTGACAGAGCGGAATAGCACATATTATTCATCATTGCATCAAATTTATTACATAACCAGTAAGACAAAGACAAAGGGGACCAAGTGTGCAACCCTTTTCAAACATGAAATAATAGCATCAAGACATTTAAGACACCCATTAGTAATTCCATCCATTTATGAATTCTGCAGCAGTCGCAATTGCAGCCCCTGTAATGGCATCTACTGCAATCTTGTCTGCCTTGCTGTTGGTGGCTGCAGATACTAGAGCCCCTGTCGCTGCACCTCCGAAGACAGCATTCTTCTGCAGGACATCAAAAGACCAAGGGATGTTGTCTATGGTAAGAATCTCAACTGAAAAGTTAAATTTAAATTGAACAATAAAAGGCACAGCGCACCGCCTAAAACAAAGTTAACACACATTTGACACCCAATTTTTACAAAATTCATTTCCAACCACAATGCTTGTTAATAACAGCTTGAAATGTATGAGGTTAGATACCATTATATTGAAGACAGGTCCAAAAATAGTGTTTTCTCTAGCACAGAATGTAAATAATATTAAGTCTATTTAAAGTGTTTTCGACTAGCCTATTGAGAGAATTACCCAGTCTCTGGTGCCACGGATCCTCTCTACTCCATATTCCACTCCAAGATATACACCAGCTATAGTTCCTGTAAGCGTAGAAAAGAAAAAGAAACATTAAAGAGAGCTAATGCATTTACAGGTAACTCGCCATTATTGTATAATGCAATTCAAGTCTTACCCCAGTATGCACCTTCTTTACACATCTTCTTCAGCTGTAACAAAACTATCTCTCATTACAAGGAACAAAGCATGTTATGGTAGACAAAATCTCTATTGAATGGGATTCCTTCCCTTTTGAGAATTTAGATTCTCAACATTCATGTAATCACACAGTTGCCGATTTAAATTGATAGATCAAGATCGGATGACTCATGTACCATCTTTGTACTATGTTGGAACATGGATCGTCCGATTTTGATCTGACAATTCAAAATTATGTTATTACGTCAAATTTGTGAATTGTGATTCATTGAAATGAGAGAATCCGAATCCAGGGGTTTCTCTGCCATTACTTTTTGCTAGGGCTAAACCTCCCAAGTGCCAACACTCTACTCTTTAACAAAGATGCATATATACCAATCTGTAAAATACTTAAAATTGGAGTGCATAGAATAGAAAATGTAAATGTGAATTATTTACGAATGAAGCCCACCCCAAATGAATCAACCATGATTACAACAATGTTAAATAACGAACTTACAGTTTTCTCAAAATCATTACTTGAAACGCTTCCTGGAACATACAAGATTAGTTAGTCAGACAAAGATCTTCACAAATGAAAATAATAATTCAAAAAGAAAAAGGAAGCACTGAAATTATAATACATTGATGTTGGTCTATTATAACCCGAAATTAAACAAGAAAATAAATTAATGTGAAATAATAAAGCATCTCTAAGTATGGTTAGCTTAGCTCAGTTGACAGGAACATTGCATTATACATGCAGGGGTCGGGTTCGAACCTCAGTCATTCCACTTATCTAGAAATTCTAGTATTGTAAAAAAAAAAAGAAATTCTAGTCACTAGGCTAATTCACCAAAAAAAAAAGCATCTCTAAGGATCAAAGTTTTCATCTTTTGGCAATTTTAACAAAAGGGTTGTAGCAGAAATGGATAAATACTTACCCTTTCGAACAATATGATAGGTATCCTCAGCAAGTGCCCTTGTGGCTGCAACCTGAAGAAAAAGAAGAAGGTTGGTTCAAATTGTTTAAGAAAAATAAGAAAAAGAAGCAACTGAAGAAGTTAAGAATCAATTATTACAGTTCCAATCTTCAAAAAACCATCAACAGTGAGGTTAAGATATGGATTGCCCATGTCTATAACCACATCCACCTGGGGAGATGATACTGATCCTGAAATACTGCTCACAGGCATCTTTCACACTCACTTCTTTCTTACTTCCTTGCTTTGTTTAGTTAGCAGCAAAGTGTTGCTCAGTGCTCACAAACAAAAAAACTAAAGATGACTATTATGAATTATGATCATGATAATCTATCTATTTATACATACATTTTTAAATTTAAACTAAATGATAAATAAATTCACGGTTAATAAACGAGGATAGCTTTTGTATGCTCCACCTGTCAAGGAAAGGTCCCAAAACTCTCACTATTTGGCCTACTCGGATGTGCTTGGATAGGATATCCCATTTTGATGTCGGTCTTGTTTGATAGTACTGCTAGCTTGAAAATAAAAATAATAAATTATTATCCATGTATTGAGATCTGAATGAATTTATTTATCCTAGAAGGCATCATATATTTTATAGTGCTTCACAATTTTTTAAACAATACTACACTTTTAAATTTTTATTTTTTTTAGAAATACTCTCTCCGGCCACGTATATAAGTAAAAGTGTACTTTTTAAATTCATTGAATAATAAATATATCTGGTCTATATTATAATGCATATACATCAATTATTCAATGAATTTAAAAAATATAATTTTGCTTGTAATTGTGGCCGGAAACAGTATCATTATAACTCATTAAAAACTCTAAAGTGAATTCTGTTGGACCTCCAATTTATATTTTGTATTAACATTGGTTGTCCTTTGATATATGGATTTAATTAAGTTTTTGATTTTATATTATTTTTTCAATATCAACAAAACATAAAAGCACCGTTCATTGATTTAATTAAGTTTATGATTTTATATTATTTTTTCAATATCAACAAAGCATTAAAGCACCGTTCATTTTCTGCATGTAAATGTAACCCGTTTTAGAATTGAGGAACGAGATTGCAAACGTTAAATATCGGTTTATGTCGACAGCGTATATAGTGTACTAATGTCCACACCCGTGCTTGGCCTAACTGATTTTTACGTATTTAAAAAATGTTAATGTATTATTTCGATATTCTTTATTTTGAAATTAATTTTTCTATAATCTGAAATTTTATTAATACAAAAAAAGGAAAAATATATAATTATAGGACATAAACTGGGCAGATGGTTCCTCTAATAAACGTCGAATTTGGTATAATCAACCCTACATATTCAGATGCATGGTTATTCTAGACAATTCAATATAGTCATATTTGTAAGTTTGTGTAATTTGTCATTTTATGCTATTAACATGGTTGTTATGAGTGTGTTCGCAAATTTATCCTATTTATTTTTAGCGACTTTGAATTTGTATTTCATCGATGTACTCTAACAATTTGAATGAATATCATTTATTTTTAGTCAAAAGATACCCTAAAGAAAATACCTGAATAAATATAGAGCCTCGAGTAAATTACTAAAAAAATGTCTCTGTGTTAATATATGAATAAAAATATAGTTCTTATATTATATATATTAATATTATTTTTTTAATATTAATCATTTGGTTCTCAGGGGAAGAATTTTTTGAAAATTCAGAGTTCGACTGCCACATAAGTATAGACCCATAATAATATATGTGTAAAAATATATGCCCCATATAAATTATAAATAAAAAAATCTCATATAAATTACAAAATAAAAATTGATTCCCGTATTAATATATGAATATAAATAGTCATCGTATAAATCAAAAAAAGGTACTATATAAATACCAAAAGAAAAAAAGAACACGATCCCCATAAAAAGTACAAAAAATAGGTCCATTTATGAATATATGAGTAAAAGTATAAAATCTCGTATAAATATCTTAAAACAAAACCCCTCGAGCAAACAAAAATAGTTAACTTAATTCCATAATATCTAAAGTAAAATAACTATAAAAAAAGATAAGAAAATGCTAACATGTGTCATTGGAACATGTTAAAGTAATGATACATGTTAATGATTTAAATAAAAAATGAAATGCAGAAACGTTAAGATAATGATTTGATCTTTGGGTTCTTAACATGTTAGCATGATCCAAAAAAATAGTCTAAACAAATTGCACGACATAATTTATATTATTTAATTGTACACTTTAATAGTATCCAAATAAAATAAACGTCCGTATAAATAATTTAAAAAATAGGTCCTTGCATTAATATATTGATAAAAAAATAGGCATCATAAATAAAAACAAAAAATTCTCCATATAAATTTAAAAAATGAAAATAGGTTCCCACACACACACACACATATATATATATATATATTGTTATGAATATTATTAGTGGATGTCCATATAAGTCATCGGCCCATATAATTGGCCCATTATGTTTACCTATAAATAGGAGCTATGTATCATTGTAATGTAACCCTAATCCTAGTGATGAATAATACTGACTATTCTTCTCTTCTTTCTCTATTCTCCATCTATTATATTACTTCTTTAGATCAGTTTATAACACGTTATCAGCACGAAACTCTACCTAGCAGTAAATTAAGGCACACAAAACAAAAATTGTTATTACTAGCCGTGGTTGTGGAGAGTAGTCTCCATCCTAAGGTGCTTGCGGCTGATATTGACTATCAGGTTAGTTTTGTATTCTTAAAGTTTTTTTTATAACATCTTATGTGCTTTTATGCAGTAAAGAATTGTTTTTATACAGTAAAGAATTGTTTCTATATTGATTCTTATAAATTGATTTTCACTTATAATAACCCTTATTTTAAATTAGAGCTAAGAAATCTAATTTATGAATTCCCGAAGAATTCAACAAATTATCTAGTTCCTGAAAAACTTAGAAATTTAATTCATGGATTCTCGAAGAATTCAATAATCTTAAGTTCCTGAAGAACTTAGAAATTTAATCTACGAATTCCTGAAGAATTCAATAATATTAGTTCCCGAAGAACTAAAAAAATCTATTTTATGAATTCCAAAAGAATTCAATATTCTAGTTCCTGAAGAACTTAGAAAAATATCAATTTATATGAATTCCAGAAGAATTCAATAGTTTAGTTCCCGAAGAACTTAAAATAAAATATATTTTTATTCTCTTTATGAATTTAAGATGAATTCAATATTCCTACATCCTTGAAAGATTATAAATTGATAGTGATTTATTATGTAGTTCTTGAAGAACTCAATGGATATAGATTGAATATTGATTCACAATTTATGGTCCAGATGTACCATCGTGAAATTTTTGAAGTATGAATCCTGAAGATTCATAGGATACGATCCAGAAGCATTGTGATTAAAATTTTGAATCTTGAAGATTCATAGTCACGTGTCTAAAAGTAACGTAGTAGATATTTTAAAATATGAATCCTGAAGATTCATACGCCTACACTTTTAGAAATATCGTGGAATTTCTTTTAAAATATGAATCCCAAAGATTCATCGCTATAAATAAAATAAGTGTAATAAAAAAGTTATAAACCAGAAGTTTATACTACACTTATAAATATACTAGTGTAATTGAAGCACAAAATATTGTAAACCAGAAGTTTACAAATCATATTAAATTTATCGTTGGCAATACCGGTTGGGTCATCCCGGATTATTATGATGCGAAAAAGAAATTTTATAGATATTGAAGGGCCTGAAGTTCCTTCATTCTAGTAATTTTTATGTATTACTAGTTCCCAAAAGAAGTTGATAAATTATGTAAATGAGCATCTTTTATTTTAGAATAATAGAAAGGTGATATTTGTAAATCAATACATTATCATGATCATGTGGACCAATTGGATCTTTATAATTTTAATTGATGCATCAATTAAATGGTCACATGTACGTTTGTTTTCAACTCACAACCAGAAGTTTGTGAGGTATTGATTTCGTTAAGAGCTCATTTTTGTATAAAGCATTTGAGAAGTATCGTATTTCAAATCAAAATTGATATTGAACATCTTGAAGTATATGTTCATAAAAAAAAATGGACTTGAAGATCCATTCTTTAGACGTCTAAAGTTAATTACATGAACGATACTTATGAAATCAAAGCTTCTAATTTATATTTTGGGAATACTCAAACGTGTATGTTGAGATATTGTTTCGCATCAATGTCAATAAGTTATAATACGAAAGTCCTCCCCTTAATTTACAATTAAATTTAGGTTTATAACCTAATATTTTTCATATAAGCATTTTTGGATGTGTTGGTATGTTCCAATTGCTCCAATATAATGCACTAAAATAAATTCTTAAAGAATATTGAGAAATTAGATTTATAGCCCAGAAGGCTAATTATCAAGTGATGAACTAATTTTCCCAATATTAGGGGGAGAGAATAAGCAGCTGAAATTGTGAACAAGAAGTTCATATGAATCACTTGATATAAATTATTGTTATATCTCATCTTGATCCTCTTAGAAATCAGTATGAACCAGAAGTTCATAAGATAAATCATTTGCAAAGTTTATGAAATAAACTATTTGCTGCTAATGCTCCAATAATAATGGATGTCCCTGTTGGACAGTCTTATATTGCAAATGAGTCTTAACCACCCTGAAACGTGGTAGGTCAATCATTTTCAATGATAAAAATCCTCAAATAAGAAAAGGAGCTAAAAAGAAAGATGACATAAGTGAGGATATGAAAATTTTGAAAAGAGTATTTGACATAATTGATTTTTCAGTTCCAGAAGAACTTATCAAATACTTGAATGTTATGAATATAAAGAGATCTCGACGAATTATGTCATGAATGGAAATTATGTCATGAATGAAATACGATTGAACCGAAAGGAAGTCAACGTTGACAATATTTTTGCACATAATATAGCGCTATATGTGATAAGAAATAATGAGGATCATGAATCAAAGTCTATTGAAAATTATAGACAAGACATTGATTGTCTAAATGAAATGATGCAATTGCTACGTAATTAAAGTCACTTTGCAAAGTGAAAGATTGTTGGACCAGTAGTCCATACATCGGAAGATGCAGGGGCGGCTGAACCACATGTGCCACATGTGCGACGGCATCAGGCCTCTAAATTTCCGGAAAATTTTAGGGCCTCTAAATTTTGAGGTCTTCCTATATTAGTAGTTATATATTTTAAATCTTTATTAAATATTAGATATGCATCAATAGATTAGTGGTAGATTGTGATTTTTGTGTGCACAAGATCCTTGGTTCAGGTTCCAACATTGCAACTTTTTTGTACTTTCAAAAATTTTAAATTTTAAGCTATTTTACTATGGACCCATTTTTAATATTTAAGTTGAGCCTCTAGATAATCGGAGTCGACCCTGCTTGTTAATCAAACTTTTTTTGTATTAGTGAAAAAATGATTACTTTTTAGTGTTATTAATATTATTTGTAATTTAAATCGGTGATAATTATTTTGAATTTTTTGCGCTTTTTCTTTTATTAGATTATATTTTTAATAATTCTACCAGGTCTTTGAAGGCCTATTATTAATAATTTCACAGGGCCTCCAAAAAATCGGAGACGCCCCTGGGAAGATGTAAAAATGATGAGATACGAATCTATTTCCGTGTGAATAGAAAATGTTGAAATACAAATATTAAAAATTTGAATTATTATTCAAGCGTATTTGTAAATGTTTGACCAGAACTCCTGGAGAGTTTCAGAAATCGGTTGATTAAAGAAAAGTTTGAAATGAAATATCTTTGATGATAAAAGTTTGTTTGGAATTACAAACTTGGTATTTCAACAAGATTTTGTGCATCGAGAAACTTATATATCAAATGTACTAAATCAGTTTGATATGGACAAATATAATTTGTTGATTGCAATGTCACTTGATATGAACAAAAGATCATTTCATGTCTCGATAAAATGATCAATTGCTTGAATTGGTCTTGGAGTACCATATTTTCGTTCCGTTGAGAACATTATTGCTATTTGCTAATTATGTATGTAATGATATCAATAAACTCAAATATATTTGAACAAAGTCAAGTATATAATTTGTATCTTGGACATACAACAATATCCTCCAATTATGTGGAAGTTTTAGCACTACATCAAGGAAGTTCAGAATGTGGTTTTGTTGATATTTGTGATTTTACACATACAAGAAATTTGAAGAAGATAATATCGCATCAACGGCTAATGTAAAGAAGAGTATATTAAAGGAGAAGAATCAGATCTCTCTACAAAACCATCGTCAAGTAAAGCTTCTGATCAACTATATTGAAAATTAAATTGAGCTTCTTCGTCTCATATATATAATTGTCTTTATGAGGGGGAGATATAATTGTGTTCTGCACTCTTTTTCCCTTCACCATGGTTTTGTCCCATTGGGTTTTCCTGGTAAGGTTTTTAACGAGGCAGTTTAAACACAAAGGATGTTGTACTCTTTTTCCTTCACTAGGATTTTTTTTCCCACTGAGTTTTTTTTTCTAGTAAAGGTTTTAACGAGGCACATTCTCGATGGACATCCAAGGGGGAATGTTATGAATATTATTAGTGGATGTCCATACAAGTCATCGGCCCATATAATTGGCCCATTATGTTTACCTATAAATAGGAGTTATGTATCATTGTAATGTAACCCTAATCCTAGTGATGAATAATACTGACTATTCTTCTCTTCTTTCTCTATTCTCCATCTATTATATTACTTCTTTAGATCAGTTTATAACATATATATATATATATATATATATATATATATATATATATATATATATATGTAAAAATCTAGGTCCTGTATAAATTACAAAAAAAAATATCTCGTATTAATATATGGTAGAAAAGGATGCGAAACAAAAAAAAATCACTTAAGAGAGTTAAAAAATGAGATCACATGAGGTGAATAAATGTTAACCATTGATCAACTCAAATGGATGAATAAAGTTTGATGTCAAAATTAATTTTGACATTACATATATTGTCAACGTACCTCAACTCTTATAATAGACATAAACTGATCAACTTTAGAATAACAAAACATTGACTGTCTTTCCACACACACCCCAAATTGTCATAGTGGTAAAATAACAACCCTGAAATGAAAATATCTCGTATGTACTGTCTTTCCAAAATTTTAATGTTACTCTAATTGAAAATAAAATAACTTGAACAAATCAAAATATACATCTCCAAAAATTGTACATGTACATTTGAAAAAAAAATTAGCAAAATCACAAATAATTTAAAAATAAATAGTAATGAAAGTGTTTGGGAATGGAAGGTTGCATATTTTTTATGTTGTTTGATCATCTAGTATGTGTGTGTGTGTATATATATATATAGGGATATGCTATAACACACCCACTCAATTTTATGAAGGTGTGCATTAGCAAGTTATAACTAAAAAATAGATAAATACACCTTTAGGTGTATGTTGCTAAAACACTCCTTCTAAAAAATAAGCGGGTGTACGTTAGCAACTCCTATAGGCATTTGCTATAATCCACCAACTTATTTTTCAGAAGGTGTGTGTTAGCAAAAGATAACTAAAAAGTTATTAAATACACCCTAAGGTGTATGTTGCTAATGCACACCTTCATAAAAAAGAGTGGGTGTGCATTAGCATTCCATATATATATTTGTATGAGTTTGTTGCTCCTCTTCCTTGGTCACTTGTTATAAATTAAATAAAAAATGAGAAACAAATACACGTGTGAGAAAATAATTGACTTAGATCAAACTACTTAAAACAAAGATCAAGCATAATCCAAAATAATCATGGATAATGAAATTATGAATGTGATTTTAAAAACTTACAAATTTAAAAATAGCAATGAACCTTTTTTTTTGGAGCTAATCTATCCTTGTTTTTCACGGAAAGGGACAAAGTAGTGGATGCTAGAATTTTTAGTTTTTGTTTTTTGCTGTTCCAATTTTGGGTTTATTAAGAGATCTGGGGTTGGTTGGTGCTGTATTGATGGTTTCCTTTTCATTTAGTTTTTTGTTATATGACCGTATTAGAAAGTGTGTGTGCGTGTGTTCCAATTTTGGTATTACCTTATACCATAAAAAAGAATTCTAAAAAATAATCCATTTGAGGCAAAATGAAATTAAAGAAAAGTTGATATTAATAATTTTCATATGTCATCATCATAAATCAAATTACATTACACTGCAATTGTAATAGCTTAACAGAAATCTCTAAAACGCAAATGTAGAAAATTGAAAAGACAAATACAACTAAAAAGAGTAAAGAATTATTCTTCAATGTCTTGAACTCATGCCTTAGATGAGACCTTCAATCTACCAAATTGATCAACTGCGTGCATATACAATAAATTTTAAAATTAATACTTTAATGATCAAAGTCATTAAATTTTAAATAAATATAAATTTTACACATAGTTCATGACAAAATAAAAGTATAGTAAATTATCCGGTATGAAAGAATAAATTATTTTACTCAAATAATGTATTAATCTGCATACATACATAAACAAATAGATCAAAACATCATTTTAAGTTGAATGGAAGGGAAATTGTTTGATACATCACAAATGAATACAAACAACCAAAGTCTAAGATTGTCTCACAAGACTAATCTAAAAAATTAATTCTATTTTGATCTAGAGTCATTAAAAGATATAAGAACAATAGAAGTTGTTCAAAACACACAAAATGAAATAAGGAAATTTCGAAAGGATTTTGAATTCTATGAGTGAAATATTGAATCAATGCAAGGAATGATGAAAGTAGAAACAATATTTATAGGAAAAAATTCAAACAATTGACTAATATTATATAAATCCGAAATTTGCTGAAGCAATTGAATAAATAATTTGAAAAATGAAGAAAATAATGATGAGTAAATCAAATAAGTAGATGAATATTGAATATAGCCTTCAAAATAGGTCAATTCAAACACATTAAACTGAAGATGATTTTTGTTCTGGGTAAAATAAAATTTTAAACAAAAAAAATCATATTATTAATAGTTTATTCCTTTTATAATCAAAACATTTATGGTATATTCATTTCATTCTCATCCCACTATTTTTGTGACACGTAACAATAAATATGGATTATAAATGACATATTCATCATTATTCCAATTCCAAAAACAATTGATTTTGCAATTAGAAATAAATAAATGATCATTGCTTAGTAAAAAAGAACGCCATTGATAATACACTAAATTTCTAACAAAAAGAAAAAAAATAACGAAATCATTATGACAAATTAATTACAAATAAATTGATAAGGAAACAAACAATGTCTCAAAAATGTTCAACTTTTTTTATTTTTTTTAATTGGTATCAACTTTTATAATGAAAAAAAAAAATCGAACTTCTATAAATATACACTATAATAAACTTATATATGCTACTAAATATATGTATTTGACTCATTTGGACTAACATCTACTACACAAATAATAATTCTCTAGAAATATTTACACAAAAAATACATTGTTACAAATACATGCATCAACAATTGTTGTTTTCAACTCCATGACACATCTCAAAAGTGTTCTTTAATTTAAAAAGACACTTGTAAATCTCCCCTTGATAGCTTTCTTTGTGATTACATTCATGAAAAAATAGAATAAAAAAGATTGATCAAAAGATTAAAAAAATGAATAAAGAAGAAAAAATAGAAGAAAAATAAGGTCAACATATGAGTTATAAAATAGTGAATAAAATGAAATAGCAAAAATTAAGTAATTACACAAATAATGATATATTTAAGTAATATTAGTCTAGGTATAGACACGTAAAAATAAATAATTTTGGAAGAATTTCAACTTTTATGAATGAATACTGAAATAGTGTGAACAATGTTGAATACAAAACAAATATTTGATGGCCTTTGTCATGTTCTCCAATGAAAATCCTGAAAAATTAACATTTAGCAATTAGATAGAAAACAAAAGTAAATCAACACTATAATCTTAAAAGTTGAAACTATATGCTTTAAAAACACACAATGTATTTGAGTAACAAATTAAATTATTATTATTTTCGATGGGATAACACATATAAGAAATGAAATATTGAAAGATAAGAAACTATACAAATGAGCAATGACCAATGAGTTGAAAAAATTAACAATGAAACTCATTAGCTGTGCCTTATATAGTAAGAAATGTGATGAACTTTGTACTATAAAGAAATTGTACTCCTTATTGTACTTCTTGTTTGAATTGAATAGATGGAGAGCAAATATAAAACTTCCTATTTAAAATATTACACAATTAGAATGAATTGAATGCTATTACTAAAATGCATATTCCATTTCATTTTTTAAATAAGTCATATTCTAATTTCAGATATTTGACTTTTATTATTTTGAAGAATCAACTATTATTAAATAATAATTAGTGAACTATTAACACTTAAAAAAAAATACATTTACACTCATATAAAATATATATGGAATACTTGACAAAAATACATTATAATAAAAAAGGAACACAATAAACAATGTTTTAAAAATTGGACTAATTATGGCATTGAATGTTAAATCGTTGTGAGAGCAGAGTTACTGTGAGGACGCCACGTGGCAAGCGAGAGGCTTTGAAATCGTCCTTGCTTATTACATATAATACATTTCTTGGGCAAAAGTTAAAGAATCGAAGAAAAATTAAAAAAATGAATTTATATTGAAAAGATAAATATTTAAACTTTTAAGATATTATATATAGGACAAAACTTACATGCATTGCTTTATGTGCAGTTTTTGATGTTCCACTCACAAAGAAGTGGTTTTTTGTGTTTTTAAATTTTTTTTTTAAAAAAAACTATTTTTTAATTAAAATAACTACATCTTTGTGAGAGGAAAAGTAAAAACTGCATATATAGCAATGCATGGAAGTTTTGTCCTTATATATATATATATCGATCTTACCTGATAAGAATCGATCTTGTTAGATATCCAACAGTTGTGCTCCGCCCCGTTTCAATGAATGAGAGGAGATTGTGTACCTGCAGGCGCTCCGACGCTCAGCTTAGAATGAGAGTGAAATGAGATGTTTAGAGTAAGGAAAGAATGTACCTTACCCTTCCATATAGGAGGAGAATATATAGTTCACAGCGTTGAGCCAATGCCATTGATGAAGGTCATCAATGTAAATGTTCATCATTTCGGTTGTCGAGCATTACAATCCTCAAGGAATTTGGTCTGATGACTTTGTCTGCGTGCAGTTGGGCTTCACCCTATTGGGCCTTGCTTGGTAGAAGGGAAATGGACTTTCCCTGTTGTATTGGGCTTCTAAGCCCAATCTAGAACATATACAATTTCTAAAAAAATAATTCTATAATTTAACTTCATAACATAAGGGCATAAATTAGCATTTAAAAAAAATATTTAGACATGTTCATTTTTCTCAACAAAAAAATCTTCAAATGTCGTAATGATAAACACTTGTGTGACATTTGATATGTTGAGTGAATTTGAACTCTGCAATTTGTCATTTTTCAACCTTTATTGTGTATTAGTTTCGCCGCTATACTCTGCAATAATGAAAGATGAATGAAAATCAAACCTTTGGCTAGGATCCTCAACTGCATGATGAAAATTCTCACGAGAGCAACCCAAAATGAGGATGTTTCAGTGTAAGTGAATCCAAGAATTTAATTCTAGTTGAGTTTGTGTTTTAAGGTAACGAATTAGTCATTTATCTTTTTTACATTGTTTTTATATTCATTTATATGATTTTTCAAACTTCAAATCTTTGATTTTCTTTACAGTCTATTTATGATTCAAATAAATAAAACTATAAAGTTGAAGTTTGAAATTCATATTCAAACTTGAAAAAGAGACAAAAATGTTATTAAAAAAATAAAGAACTGAAATTAAGTTAAGCGACTGAAGATGTAAATTTACCTATAAAAAATCACAATAACTACAAAGCCAAAAATGGCTCATCAAATATAAATGAGCATCAAAAAAATAGCTTCTAAACTTGCCAGCTTCGTGTATAGGTATTGGCCATATGCATTCTGCATGATGTTTATAATGTTATGATATGTTCATGGTGACATTCCTATAAATTCATTCCTGTTCATTTTATAAAAGAAACATGATTTGAAAAAATTAGATTTATACTTTGAGTTTGTTCTTCAATCTTTTCTTCCCATGCATAAGTAAGTAAGCCATATATGCTTTAAAGTAAACCAGACTTAGCGGGCCCGAATTAGATGCGCACATGTTCAAATTACCCCGCAGGTTGACTCTTCTAATCCACCTCGAGCAATTTTTGTCACCGCTGAACCAAATAAGTACTAAATTTCAAGACATACTAACATGGAACAATTGACGGGCGAGTATAATTGATCAAAGCATGTTAAGCGACAGAGCTGAATAGCACATCTTATTAGTAATTGCATCGAGATTATTACATAACGGTAAGACAAAAGAGACCAAGTGTGAAACCTTTTTTCAAACATGCAATAAGACCAACAAGACATCCACTGAAGTTCATTCAGGTAAGGTAATTTATGAATTCTGCAGCAGTGGCAATTGCAGCACCTGTAATAGCATCTACTGCAATCTTGTCTTTTTTGTGGTTGTTGGCTGCTGATACTAGCGCTCCTGTCACTGCACCTCCGATCATGGCATTTTTCTGCGGTACATCAAAGACCAAAGGGAACAATATAGGGCTATGATAAGAATCTCAAAAAAACACTTTATTCTGTGTATAAACTGTTTGGATTGGCTTATGTGAATTTATATGCTATCATAAACACTTGCGAGATTGTTTAGGAGAGTTTACAGAAACAGCTAATGACATGTGTATAAACTGTTTTCAGCTTATATTCATAAGCACTCCAAGATAGCTTATGAAAACAACCTATAAGTTATATGAAAGCAATTTTACTTTATTTTATAAGCACTTAATGAAGTTATCTATCCAAACAGAACCTAAGTCTATTAAAATATCAAAATTAGATTGTTGGTGGTTGGACAAATGGTAAATCCAACTACCCTATGGAGAGAATTACCCAGTCTCTGGTGCCACGGATCCTCTCTACACCATATTCCGTTCCAACATATACGCCAGCTATAGCTCCTGTAAGAACAGAAGAAGAAAATGCATTACAGAGAGCCAATGTATTTACTAGTTGAACTTGCCATATTGCATAATGCAATTCGACTATTACCCCAATATGCGCCTTCTTTACACATCTTCTTCAGCTGCAACAAGAGTATCTCTCATTAACAAAGAACCAAATATATCATACTCAACAAAATGACAAATAAAATAAGCATTTTAGTCCTTAAATATTATAAAAGTCGGTCAAACTTACGAAACAACATTTTAGTCCTTAAATTGAAAAATGTCACCCAATTTAGTCATTTCTCTAAATTTAGCACCACAGCACAGATTTAAAGGTTATATGTTTGTCTTGATGTAGCATGAAACTATTTAAGTCAATATGAAGGTCTTTCATTTCCTTTCCATAGATATTTTGATGGAGGAACTAAATTGATCGACATTCTTTAACTTGAGAGACTAAGTTCCTCCTTACAATTTCTAGGACTGAAATGCTCATTTGCTCACAGAATCCCATATGCCCTTTTTGAGAATCGAATTTAGATTCTCAACATTCATGCCATCACACAGTTGCCGATCTAGACAGACAAATCAAGATCAAATGACTTGTGTATCATCTTTGTAATTTGGACCTATTTATCAAAGTCAGGATGCGGGTCATCCGATTTTGATCTGACGGTTCAAATGATGTTTTATTGCGTCAAATGTGTGATTCCCTGAAAGGTGAGAATCCCGATCTAGAGGTTTCCCTGACATTATATTTTCCTAGGACTAAACCTCCCAACAACTCTACAGTCTAATCTTAGCTAGTAATGTTGAAAAGTGAATCATCATAGATAGTTAAAAATTACTAATCTGTAAAATAATCATTACTTCTCTAATGTCTAGATGCTCTTAATTCAGTTAAAAAAAAAAATCGGAGCAATATAAAACTAGAAATATCAATATGAATTTCTAATTAAGAAAACCATGATAACAATGTTAAATAATGAACTTACAGTTTTCTCAAAATCATTACTTGAGATACTTCCTGGAACAGACAATGTTAAAAAAGTCAAACAAAGATCTTAACAAATGAAAATGGAAACACATGAAAAAAAATGTTGGTCTTTAAAAACCCAAATCTAAACAAGTAACTAAATAAATGTTAATTGTTAAATAAAGAAGCATCTCTAAGGATTAAAGTTTTAATCTTTTGGCAATTTTAACAAAAGGGTTATAGCAAAAGTGGAAAAATACATACCCTTTCGAACAATATGATAAGTATCCTCTGCAAGTGCCCTTGTGGCTGCAACCTGAAAAAGAACAAGAAAGTTGGTTCAGATTGTTTAAGAAAGAGAAGAAATTGAAGAAGTTGAGAAATAATTACAGTTCCAATCTTCAAAAAGCCATCAAGAGTGAGGTTAAGGAATGGATTGCCCATGTCAATAACCACATCGACCTGGGGAGAGGATACTGACCCTGAAATTCTGCTCCAAGGCATTTTTTCACACTCACTTCTTTGATACTTCCTTGGTTTGTTTGTTTAGTTACTAGTTTGATTGTTAGGGAAGGTTGTAACTAGCAAGGGATTGCCCACAAAAAGTTGACAACTATTATGGTTGTGAATTTGTAATCATTGAATATTGAGAACATCATCAACATATCTATCATGAGACTGGATCCTCTCCGGGCAGTGTTTTAAAAACCGGACCGAACCGGCCAGTCGGACCGGTCAGACCGCGAACCAGAGGGGTGACCGGTCTGGTTCAAATGTTGGATCGGTCATGCAGTTAGACAAGTGTGAACCGCTCAAAACTGGAAAAACAGGTGACAAACCGCCGGTTTGATTGCACACATTTTTTTTTTCTTTTTTCTTTTTTCTTTTTCAACTAAAAGTCTCAAAACGACGTCATTTTATATTTTTATTTTAAAAAAATAGAAGAAACAAAAGAAATAAAATAGAGCCCAACATTGAAACAACTATGCCTCCTTGAATTTAAATTTATTAGACACTTTGTTATTTTGTTTATGTTGCGATTAAATTTTGTTTAAAACTTATTTGGATTTGTATTTTGTACTGTACTATTTTATTGTGTGTGACGACAACATTTAAGATTTGAATTTAAAAACTTATGACATTATCGAATTTTTTGAGTTTTTCAAATTTTTTAGGTGTCATGTCATGATTTTTTTAGATATCGAGTCATCCGTTTCAACCGGTTTAATACCTATATAGTTGTATTATAGACACTGGTTCGTTCTACCGGTTTATCCGGTTATACCCGGTTTAGTCATGCGGTTCGACCAGTGACCTGGTGGTTCGACCAATGAACCAGTGAACTAGTACCCTCTCTGATTCGATGTCCGATCCGGTTTTTAAAACATTGCAGTCTCCGGTCACATTATTCCTGCAGTTAAATCCTGACCTTTCATTTGTTCTTTATCACTGTAGCAAGCATTTTAAAATAATAAATCAATAGTGCAGATGGCACTGGACCTCATCCAGTGATAATTTCACGGGAGAGGATCTGTGCTGATCTATCATCTAGTGTTTTTTATCATTTTTTACTGTTTTCGTTTCTTTACTTTACTACCTTAGCTGAGCATAAATCTGCGACCCGACTTAAAATCGACATAACCTTTAACACATGCATGCATCGGGTCGGATGCAAGTTGGATATTGAACGGATGTATGGGGATGGATGCGGATCTCTAAAAATGTACTACCTCCGTCTCATTTTATTAGAGTTATTTTGATTAAATTGCAATATTCACTTATCATGTTTTGACCATACTTTTTTAATAATAAATAGATATAAATATAAGTATATAAGATCTTTTTTGATTTGTTTTGATGAATATTTTCAAAATATCCAATTTTTATAATTTTTACTAATAGAGAATTAAATATATTAATGATCAAAATTGTGCGTTGGCATACGTGCAGTAGTCAAACTAATTTTTATATTTTGGAACAGGTAGTTTATATTTGTCATAATTGAAATACGATCAAGATACAAATTAATTCATTTTCTTTGATTTCAAACGCTTCCTCTTTCTCTCTCTCATACTATTTGTTTTGTTGTTTTTATTCAATTTTGATAGATAAAAAATGTTATATTTTACCATCTTGTAATATGTTGAAGAAAGAGATATAAAATATACTTTAATATTTTAAGTTTATTTTAGTTTCTACTTCTTATTTAGTTGACCTATTATTGTTTTTCATCTACAAATTTCCAACAAAGTAATTGCATCTCATCCATTATGTTGTTCATTTATTTTTTTTATTTTTTTTTGTCTTATGCACGAGGTGTTGAATTATTTCAAGAATAAAAAATTATTATGGATCACTGAAATTATAGATGTAACGATAAAGTTTCAATCTAATCTATTAAAACCGACTCGTTCAATTTGTCACCTGTATGACCTGACACTTGAACAAATAGAAGATGTAGATGGTCGGAAATAGGTCCAAATTAAGATGTTGCAGTTTTATTGGTTTGGCAATTTTTTGCCTGAATCTGACCGATGCTCAGTCCTACTACCTTCAGTCCTATTTTGCAAGAAATAGTTTATTTTTAGTTTCATTAAATAACTAATGTATTTAATTTATATTATAGACCAAATATATTAGTTATTCAATTCATATAAAAAGTCAATTATTTTTGAAAGGACTAACTAGTGTGTGTACACGCGCGCACTCTTTATGATTTTGATGCATCATCATCATGTAAGTTTTGTAATATTCTCTTTGGATGATTTTTGGCATTCTCCCCCGGATAATGTGATTGAAGTTAATGTTGATGGTAACTCGATTAGTATTTTTGGTTGATTAGGTTTCGAGAGTTTTATCGAGAACTCGTTTGATGATTGGATTATTGATTTTGTAGGGAGTTGTAATTACACTACTAAGTCTAATAACCAGGCTAATGTTATGGTGGACCACCTTCACAAGTGGTCCACCATGGAAAGTGATCTAACCGAATACAAATTTTACAAAATTTATTGGTAGATTGAAAATTTATATCATATAGAACATCCATAAATATTTTTAGAAAAATTGAAAATCATTTGATATTTTATTGGGATTTATCAAGATTTACAGTATTTAATAAACCGTTAATCTTGATGGGTCTCAATAACATATCAAATGATTTTCAATTTTTCTAAAATTTTCTATAGATGATCTATATGATATAAACTTTCAATCCAACGGTGGATTTTGTAAAATTCGTATTCGTTATATGATTTTTCATGAATGGTCCACCATGGACCACTTGAAGAAGTGGTCCATGTTAGAATTTTCCCTAATAACCATATATAGCTTTTTCAAAATTTCATGTTTGAAATGTAGCATACAACTGTAGTCCGTGTAGAGTAGTGCCTGTGTTATGTACTTGTACTAGTAGTATTTTTTCTATCATCAACGTTCTTTGTGGCTGCCATTTATTCATCTCCTATCACTGGATTTTGAAAATTGAGATATTGTAGAAATTCCATTATTTTGGACATACAAAGGAAACCACAAATTTATGTGGAAAGAAAGAATAATGCACAGCTCAATAAAGAGGTCACGTTTGAAGTATCTCGTCCATATGTCTTGGCCAAAATAAAAGATAGAGTACTTTTTTATGAATATTAAGTGAAGAGTAATAATAAAGTAGATTGAGATACATATATAGAGGTTTTTTTTTTTTGGGTAAGGTGAGATACATATATAGAGGATTGATTTTGAGTGTATTGTATTTGATCTTAAAACTATTTTTAAGATATTTGAGAGCTGTTTTTGTGAAGTTAATAAAATAAAAAGACCAAAAATACTATTAAATTTAAATTAATAAGCCAAGAAAAAAATTATATATGAATTTGAGTGATTAATAATGTAGTTCACCATCTTAACATTTTGTCACACGTTGAGGTCAATGTCTCTCATTTATTTATTTACCGACAAAAATGTGTATCTCATCAGTTTATTGGAAGTTATAATAGCCACATTTTAATTAACTTTTTTATTTAAGAAAAAATGAAGTTAATTCATTTTTAAAATAAGAAAATGAAGTTATTCCAATTATAATGACCATTGAGTTACAACTTACAACCCTTCTGCTCCAACCAAATGGATAGAGGGAAACGTGTGACCAGGAGCGGAGTCAGAAATTAAACATAGGGGGGAGTAAGTTTAAAAAACTATAGTTTAGTATGTATAAAATATATTATTTTTTTATATAAAACTATTATATATACAAAAAATTTAAGAACATATATAAGTAATATCCAAAGTGTATATATATATATATATATATATATATATATAAGTCTTTTAAGTAAGGCAAAATACACAACATGTTTTATGTTACAAGTTAAAATTAAAACCAATATAAAGTTCATTTTAGCACTATGAACTAGTTCTAGCATTATGAATAAAAACGATACACAAGTTTCGCACATTAAAATGGGCAACAAAAACAAACAACCGCAATTAGTAACCAAACATAAATAATTAACTCAAGAATCGAAAGTATTAATTATTAGTAAGTATTATATATAAAAAAAAATTAAAGAGGTGGGGAAGACCATAGCCACCCCCTATTATTCCCCCTCTCCCTCTATCGCTGCGTGTGACCATAATAACCATCGAAACAATATTTTTCTTTGTAATGTTTCTTCTTTTGAATGGCTTTCTTTGTATTCTTTGTGTAAGTAAATAATTTCACCCTAGGGGTGGTAAAGCGGGTCAACCCGCTCCGTTTCGGGTCTGTTCGTGTAGGTTCGATTCACTTAAGTGTGTCCAAAAATAGGCCGGAGCAGACCAACTAGGTATTCAAGCTAAAAAGTTAAATCAGTTTCATTTATTAACGAGTTGGTGGGCTGGCCCGCCAAATTATTTTTTATTTTTTTTTTATTTTCTACTTATAAATTTACTATATAATTTACTATTTTTGCTATGAAAAAAAAAATTAACAACGCATAATAGATTGTAACTCAAAAGATTAACAAACGCAAATCATGTAGTAAATGATAATAGTTAATAATTCGACATTGACCGAAATTGTTTCATGTAAACTATTAATAGTTAATTTAGTTTTAATTCGCTACATCGTCACAATATTAATGTCATCCTTCAAAATAAGTCTCAATAAAATAGAACACCAATAAAAACCTAAAAACATTAAACAAGTCTCAAGTCCTGAAAAGAAAAAAAAAGTCTATGGGCCAACTCGACCTGCCCCCGCCCCGCCATGCTTTTATAGTGAGTTAAGCGGGATGAGCCAACATAAAGTACTGAGCCAAAAACCTCGGTCCAGTCCACCAAAAATGATGGGTTAAATTGGTTGGCCCAACAGATCTGATCCGTTTTGCCACCAATTATTTCACCCATGTAAAAGGTATTAAAAAATGATAAAAAAAATTAATAATTAATAAAAGAGGGCCTTCTAATTTATAATTGGGTTGAGAGCTAAATGTTAAAAAATATTCTTCATATAAATTAAACTCAAATTTCTTTCAACGATTTATTTTAGGAGGAGTTTATTAACATTCAATCACTTTATTGGTAATATTTTTTTTGACGGGACACTTTATTGATAACTAGCCGCCAAACGGGCACGTTCCGTGCCAGTTTGTATGATCGATATTTTTTTTTTTTGTGATCAATATTCTCTATTGTGAAAATATAAATAACTACGTAATCTCCTTTTTTATTGGACTTAGTTAATTGATAACTATGTAATCTCCTTTTTTTGTTGTGGCTAGTTATTAAGAAGAAGAAAATATTTTTTTTTTACTATAGAAAAACTGAAAACCTACTTTTATGTAGAAGTTGTGCTTAGTTATTAAGAAGAAAAAAAAAATTATTTACTAAAAAAAACTGGAAGTTATTTTTTAAGGGTTAAATAGGAATAATGAAAAAATCATCCCAAAAATTTGTATCCCCTTTATATATTAGTATAGATATTATATTATAAATAATTTGTTATGAATAATACTAAACTATAAAATTGTCAGATATATTAATATGATATAATTCTATAATTATTTATCTCTCACTCAAAATTAAATACAAAGATGCAATTAGCTTATCCCATACAAATATATAAATTTATTCACCACAATTAAAAAGCATACTAAGGAGTTTAGTGCAATGTACAATGTGTTTGATTTTAATTCTTTACTCATAAAAGTAAATGCAATTAGTTTTAATTTTACACATGCAAACATTTTTTGTGGTATTTTCCAATTCTTCATTTTTTGAGTATTTGGAGTTGGTTGTTTGTCATCCAGGAATGTTGTGCTGTTTGCTACAATGGGGATTTCTTTAGTTTTGATGACATTATTATTGTTTTAAGTCCTCTCTAGAGAGTCTTGTATCGTTTGTGGCATGACTTATGCCTTCTTATTAATATATATCCCTTTGCTTTTGCAAAAAATAATATAATTTTTTCTTTCAATTTGACCTTTCACTTAATTTCTTTTTTTACTATTTTATGATTCTTATCACTCAAATAATTTCATTTTTAATTATAAAATTTCACATATTTTATTATTTTTATTGATGAAAATAAAAACATGGACAAGTTTTTTTTAACAAAATAAACAAATTAGTATAATACAACGATTAAAGAAAATTGGCCCAATTAATTAATCTCCACAGTGAGGTGGAGAATATTGTTCCAAAAAACATAATTCAGTTGGTAACAATAATAGAGATTCAAACGGTTATATTTTTAAATATTTATTTCAAAAAATAAAATTCTAGTCACTAGACTTAGTTTTGTTTGGATCAACTTTTTTAGCTTTTTATTCTCTTAAGAATGAGAAGTTGGGCCAAACACAATTTTAATAAAGCTCTTAGCCATAAAAAATAACTTTTCTTTAATGTGTAAAATTGAATCAAAAGAGCTTCTAAGAGAAGAAGTTGAAACCTACTTTTGGGAAAAAATTATGAGCTTTTTTGTTATTATTTTTAGTAAATTTAATTTAATTTAGTTTGTTATCATCTTTTCTTAAGTTTCATATTAATCTTTAGTTTGTTATTTTTTTTTAAAAAAATATATATATATATTTTACCGAATAACTTTGAAGTTAAAAAAACCAATTTACCAAACAACTTTATATTTTTCCGAAAAGCTATTATTTTCACTTTTAGCTTTCAAATAGCTTCTAAGACCTAAAAAACCAGGTCAAACGACCCTTGATTAACAAAAAAAAGTTGATAATTGAGAATATTTGTTTAAAAATAATGAATTTCTTTTTGTACAAGAAAAGAAAATTGAAAAATGCTTAAAGCATATTCTTAGGTTTATCTACAACAATATATAAGGTGAATATAAGCCTATTTGGACAGACACACACACTCCACAGTTGTATCTAGAAAAAACAACAACAACAATTTCTCGTTGAAATCGAAAACACTTAACAAACAACATGGGCAGAAAATTCTTCGTCGGCGGTAACTGGAAATGCGTATGTTTCAATCACTCTTTCTTCTTTCTTTTTCTCTATTTTTTCCGATATTAATTTCAATTTTATTCTTTAGTTCTTCAATGTACAACATCGATTACGGTTCTAAAACCATGTTCAAAATTAGATCGGATGAATTTGTTTCGATTATGTTGTTAATTCATATTGGATCAATTGATTTTCAATACCGATCTAGCAAGTTCTTAGTTATAGTGACACTCTTCATGCTAAGATTCATATGTAATTCAAATTTTTGTGTTTATGTGAATGATTTTTGCATAATATATGATATTAGCATTCATAATTGTCTTGTGGAACTTTTTTTTTTTTTGGATTTCTAGTGATCTATAATTTTAACTGTTTTTTTCGGTTGATTTTGTTGCAGAATGGAACCACTGATCAGGTGAAAAAGATTGTGACTACTTTGAATGAAGCTCAAGTTCCTGGAGAAGATGTTGTTGGTGAGTGATCTTAGCAGGATCACGATGAGTTTTATCTTCTTTTATGATAAATATTTGATACTGAAGGGGCTGTTTGGATTGACTTATTTTTGAGCTTATGAAAAATAGCTTATAGTTATGCATATAAATAAACTTTTATGTTAATTCATAAGTTCTCACCAATAAAAATTGTATTTTCATAAGCTGTTTTAACATAAACTACTTTGATAAGCTTATGAATAATACATAAAAGCTTATTTACATTAGCTCAAAAATAAGTCAATCCAAACGGCCCTTAGATCACTTTTGCCAGGGACATATCTTGGTATAAGTTAATTTTAGTATTAATTTGGATTATGTTTCTAATTAGAAAATTGCTGATTGTGAGTACTAGAAGGTTCTTAAATTGTTTTTTTCTAAAGCAGAACCGCTTATTCATGTAGAAGTGAAGCGCTTTTGAGTTGTTAAAACAAGAATTAAATTCGTTATACAGGCATACCTGGTGTTTTCTATGCTTGCACTTTCTACATGATTTGAATTTTGCATTTTCACTTTCTTACAAACGTAATTTGCTTATCAATTTGGTTCTTAAATTTTTAACTGAACATGGCAACCACTGAATTATCTGTACTTGCCTTACTGCCACTGGTATCGTAATATCCATTTTTTGCATCTCTTCATTTATTACTCATATTAATATTAATTCATTTCATCTAATTTCTGTTATTGTTATTGACGTTTTGGTGATGATGTTTTTGGTATTGGCATGTGCTAACAAATGTGTTTCTGGTTTTACAGAAGTTGTTGTGAGCCCTCCTTATGTGTTCCTTCCCTTTGTGAAAAGTTTACTTCGCTCTGACTTCCATGTTGCTGCTCAAAACGCTTGGGTTAGCAAAGGTGGTGCTTATACCGGGGAGATTAGGTATATTATCCATAGTTGTCTCTTCAATTTATTTGTTTTGCATTTAGTTTTATTGGCAATGACGTAAGGGTTTTGGTCTTTCAATGTTCGGTTGAAGTTGAACCATATAACAGAACTGTCTGGTTCTCTGTCTTTCTTTTTGTAATGATGGTTTGTTGGTTGCGTGGCACTGGCACATATTCTTGAAGTTTATACCTATCATTTAATTTGTGCTTATTGTGCCTTTTCTGTTAACAGTGCTGAAATGCTTGTTAATTTGGATATTCCCTGGGTTATTCTTGGTCACTCTGAAAGAAGACAGCTTCTAAATGAATCGAACGAGGTACAAATATTTCAGTTGTCTTTGGTTTATATTTTGAAATTTCCCCTCTGTGCTAGTTGTGTTATAACTTTTACTTTGTGGAGTTGCTTGTATTTGCAAAAAATTAGATTTTACTTACTATACTTGCTCTTTTTTCACTGCCGTATAATTACAGTTTGTCGGAGACAAAGTTGCCTATGCACTTTCACTAGGGAGGAAAGTTATTGCTTGCATTGGGGAGACTCTTGAACAGCGTGAATCTGGTAGTACATTTACTGTTGTTGCTGAGCAAACAAAGGCAATTGCAGGTACTATATGTTCACAAACTCTTGTTTTGTTTTTCTCTATGTGAGATGATGTTCTACAAAAAAAACAACTTTTCCATTCCCATCAATCGATTCCAATCATTTTATTTGTTTAATTTCATCACTTACTGTTTTTGTTGGCAATCAGCATTGTTACTGACCTCAATTCTAAATGCAGCTAAAGTATCAAACTGGGATAATGTTGTTTTGGCCTATGAGCCAGTTTGGGCCATCGGAACAGGAAAGGTTGCAACTCCTGCTCAGGCTCAAGAGGTATGCATACCTATATTTCATGGTTTTCATATCTTTGTTCTTGCGACTAATTAGCCTGTTGGATACATCTCATTCTTTCTGCTATCTAGTTGCTCAATCTCTTGATAATTGTGTTGGTTTTTGGCTTAGGTCCATGCTGATTTAAGGAAATGGGTTCACGACAATGTGAGTGCTGAAGTTGCTGCTTCCGTAAGAATCATCTATGGAGGTACTTCCGTTTTTACTTGGCCTTGTATATCTGGTTACTTTCAATGTCAAAGAATAACAACTTTGTCTGAGTTTTGAGGCATTGTAGTAATAATTTCTTAATAACTGCAGGTTCTGTAAATGGAGGAAATAGCAAAGAATTGGCATCACAGCCTGATGTTGATGGATTTTTGGTTGGCGGTGCTTCTTTGAAGCCGGAGTTCATTGACATCATCAACGCTGCCACCGTGAAGAAGAACTGAAATTCATAGGTAGGAATTGATATGCTGCTTTACAAGCTGCTTCGGAAATTTCTGTTTGAGTTTTCATTCTGTATTTTGTGACCAATGCTTTATAAGCTTGTGTTTAGTACTAAATAAGTATCGTTTCCTTTTAACTCGTCCATGGGCGATGAATTGAATTTTTGTTAAGTTTCAATGCAGAAATAGTGTACTGCCATAACATTTGGTTAGTAAATAATGTCAAATTGCCTGTGTTTTTTATCGCGGTTTTCTTATGTCTGTTGATGCTTGTGTTATTTGGATTGTGTCTTGTCTTTCGAGGATTTGGACCCTTGAATATTTTTTTTAATAAAACTAAAACTAGAAGTGAATTGTGCTCATCACATGAATGACATGAAGGTCCGGTGCTTATTTGTTTGATAACCATAAAACAAGTGTTGTTCATGCAATAAGTGGATCTCAATCTTAACCAATGTTGTTCTTCACATCAACGTTGATACCAATGAGATCCATAATCATTTCAGAAGCTGAATATGAACAAAACCAAATTTTGTCATTGTTTTTGGCGCCAGCTCCAGCTGTGTGGAGCAAAATCTGTTGCAGTAATTTTTTTCCATAAGTACTGATAAAAGCCCTCAAGAATTTATTTACTTTTGAAAATTTCTCTCCCCCCCCCCCCCCCCACATTTATATTTAACCCCCCAAAAATCCAGCCTTACCCCTTAATTAACGAAAGCAGAACTTCGGTAAATACCAGCCGAATTTTTGCGATATAGAAACATGTGTTTCAACTGTTTAATTTTCAAAAAAAACCTAGAAAAAATATTTTTCGGGTTCTATTTCCTAAACAAAATCCAAAAAAATTTGGTAAATGTTTTCCAAATTTTTCAAAAATTCAGTTTGTATTTACTGAAATAATGGTTCAAGGGCATAAATGGAAACCAAGGGGTGAAAAAGAAATGTGGGAAAAGAAATTTTCTTTACTTTTTGTTCGCATGTGAAAAACAATCAACGCCATAATCATGCAACTTGAAGTTTCAGGTTCAAACTAGATTAAGATGTTAGTCTAACAATATCGATCGACATTTGTCAGTTGAACTAAGTTTTATGCACAACCTTTAAGAATTTATTTTATCATATACATATTTTTTTCTGACATGCTGGGGACTCCTTCCTTTTGAAATTCCGCCAAATCCAACCTCAATTGATTAATACTAATTATAACGCCACAATTAACATGTCTAGAATATTTAATCAAAGCATATATAATCAGATCGGATGTATTAAAATTGTTCGAATAATATATTAAGTATTTTTCATTCAAACATTAGGATACACAAAGGTGTGTACAACAACTTAGTACCACACAACAAAAATAAATTGAAAAAAAACTAAACAAACAAATACAAATAAGAAGGAACTAATAACAGAGCTCTAAGAAAACTGTCCAAGTTGAGTTTATGTCATAATTTGTTTGTCTGAAAAAAAATATAAAAGGAGTGAGTTGAGACATAGCCTTAGTGAGCTTTAACTAACACCTAGTAAATATTAATTTTAAAAAAAATCCTGTCAAAATATAACCACCAACAATAATAAAACAAACAAACTAATGACAAGAATCATAGTCTGTCTTTAATTTCAATTTCAAATTATTTTTTTTACGCCATTCAATTTTTGTTAATATTTTACAAATACTATAATTATCTTATCTACCACTGATGTCCCAATCCATGAACTAGTGAATGGTTGGTGAAGGAAAAAGAAAAATGGTCACGCAAAGCCTACACCACTACTACATTATTTAGGTCAAAGTATAGTTTTGGATTCGTAAATTAATCCATCTTCACTCACTTTGTATGAACTTTGCATTTTCCATGTCACGAGAGTTTTTTAATGTTCACAATCTGTAAAGTTATTTAGTATTCCCTGTCCACAAATTTCGTTAATTTTCCAACCACATATCTAAGGTTTTGGAATGATGATACAAAATAAAAAGAATAGGCTAATTAAATTTTATAAAATACTAGTACACAACAAATCATACCTTATTTGACAGAAATATTGAAATTGTTAAATTAAACGTTATCACTAGGATTTGAACTCTCATCCTCCACTTTTGATGTTCGAGTTTTCGGTGGAAATATGTTGAAGTAGCTAGGTTGGATTGAAACACTTGTGGACAACAATTTTCTAGAAATTTCTTTAATTTATTTTTTTTAGCTTCACCATCAGTTTAATATGGTTCGTGCTCAGTTCTGACATTTAGTAGTTTCAGTCCCCCAATCGCAGTTGCGAGAATCGAACCATGAAGTTGCGAGAATCGAACCATGACTCTTCTTACCAAGTTCAATATTTTGCATTTAATCTTTGTAAAAAATTTCATCAAATTTTAGTTGATACAAAATTATCCTGTAAATAGTTTTAGTCTCGGTCTACATGCGACTATGAGAAGTACATCAACTCATTATATAAATTGTTCAAGTTATGTTCAAGAACAAACACAATTTTCACATGAGAAAAGATAAATGAACACAAAATGCGACAATCACACCGTATATGTATACAATTAGTAGTTCAATTTAGCCTTTTCATATTGTCTCTTACATCTCGGCAAAGGCTCGGTGCAAGTGTTCTATTCACATCTACAAAATAATTTTTCAAAAACTATAACTATAGGTTTATGTGAGATTATGATGGATCACCGTAATTCTAATGTATCTATCGTGATATCCAAAATAAGATATAAATCTCCCAAAATACAAATAATATTTTACCATATTTTCATGTAACTAATATTATAATAATATTTAGTCAAAAAAATATAATAATACAGTATATTACAAATAATTAACAATTGATTTTTCACCAAAACCAATTTTTTAAAAATATGCATCACCTTAAAAGAATCAAATTCCGGTTAAACATATAGCATGAAACATGGTTCTTCATTTGTCTTCCATTTTCAGAAGAGACATTTTTTCTTTGTCATTTCGTTTTCTTACACAAAGAATCCTTCTCTTTAATTGAGTCAAGTTCCTTTTACACGTGACTATGGTGATGAAAAGTTGGACAACTACCTTAATTATTGTTTCTCGTACGTACGCACAGGTTTGTAAACGGAGAAAGTGGATCCGGTCAGTCACATACATATACTGGTGGGTGGTGTATCTTGTTTTACAAAAGTAAAAATATAATCTTAAATTTTATGCAATTTATTTGTAATCGAGTTAAAAAGTTAATTAGATACATGAATTATGACTAAATATTTTTTTTTTAATTATTAACATGTGCTCTAAAATGTGGCTTTAGAAGTTAGAACATTTTTCGTAGATAGATCATAGATGCTATAGTATAACATAGAATTCAACATGAAGCCTTGAATAAATCTGCGTGGCAACAAATGTGCCACGAGTACTAGCTACAATATGTAATTTGCAATAACCCCAGTGAACATTATTAAATACTATTTAAATCCAAGTTGCATCTCGTTTGGACCCCGTTTCATAAATGCATAAAGTTTTGTTGCATACGTTAACATGAAATACTATATCGTTGTCCATGGGTTCAGTTTCTGTCCATAAATGAATTTATGGACCGTCCATAAAGCCTTGGACCTAAAACACAGTAACACAGCCCAATTGCTAGTTACACCACGTTTTACTTAATACACCGCACAACCCAAACCAAAATCATCATCACCAGAGCCTTGCTGCTACAACGAAAATCATCATCACCAGAGTCACTGAAATCATCATCATCACCGTCACTGAAATCATCGTTCATCGCCGCCGCAAAACTCACCACCATCGCCGGCAACACAACAACATCACGAGAAGACTCGTCATCAACATTCAATCGAAACAACACAACAAATGACGAAATCAAAACAGGTTCGAAATGGTTTTCTTCCTCAATTTTTGTGTGCTTTCAAGTAATTGCAATTGTTTATGTTGTTGATATGTTGCTAAAATTAGTTTTGAAAGTGTATATGTTAGTTGGAAATGGTTATGTTGTTGAGTTTAGAAAGTAATTGCATTTCTTTAACCCTAATTGACAGTTTAATTTTGAATTGAAGAAAATGAACTCAAATAAATAGTTTAGAAATTGTATATGTTAGTTGGAAATGGTTTCAGGGTGTTGATTTGATTCACTGTATGTGTGTGATAAATTTTGGTGTGGAATGGTTTTAGAGAGTTTAACTTCAAAAACATTAGATGTACATAAAGGTTTTCATCTTTAGTGATTATGTGAGATAGTTCACTGATTCATGTTGTACTTAATAGTTAGTGATTCATGGTGATAGTTCACTCTAACAAACCATTAGACAGTTCATTGAATTAGTGAAACCATTAGATAAATCTAGTATGATATGTATGCCAAATGAGGATTAGTTGGAACTTAATTTAAAAGGCTTACATAATATTGATTATGCCAAATTGACTTAATTAAAGGAATGGTTTTCATAATGTAGTTCATAACCCTTGCATTCAATTGGATGATTTTAGGAATGATTTTCATAATGTAGTTCATAACTGTTATAAGTTGTGTTAGACAATAATGATAATTTTAACATGAAACACCAACCTTCATATGCTAAAAATAATATTGAAGATAATCTTACCAAGGTCAAAATTGAAATGCAACACTGTCTAAGACTAAAGCCCTGCATATTTTGTTTTCTCCCTGCTATCTAATTTTGGAATGGATTCTTTTGCCACAAAATGGTTTCAGATAATTTTATTCTAAAACCATTAAATGTACTTAATGGTTTTTATCACATGATCTAACATGCTACATGATTAACTTATCATATGTTACTCATTTTTGTCTTGCTATATGAACATTTTTTTCACATTCATTTTGAATTAACAATATGCTAGAATGTCAATTGCTATACATTGAGACTTTAACGAGATTAAGGCTTGTTTATTTGTGGTAATGCTTAGAGTGGTTGATGATACGCTAACCAAAAGGTGGTTGAAATCAATGGGGATAAGGATCATTAATTAATAAGGCAAAATGAAATAGTGAATGTGAAAACAAAGTCGTGCTTTTTTTCTTCTGCTTTGGTTTGCATGCAAGTTTATGATATTGATATGCTAAGTGATGGTGGATGCATAATTACAGTTGCATAAGTGTAATTTAATAGTTAAAAGTTTCGTAGACATTTGATGTGTTAGAGTATGAGTTTGAATATGCAATATTTTTTATTTCTGCATTTAATGTGAGTTTTGCTGCTACAATGATTAAAAATAAAAATACATATAAATATTTTTTATGTACTTAATATTTTTTAAATAAAAACCATTTTGCATAAGGAATGGTTTCAGACAGTTGTCCTCCAAAACAATTTGATGTACCTAATGGTTTTCTTTGATCCAGGTGGAAAAATCTAATACCTAGAGCAAGAGCCAACCTTCAGTATTGGATTGACACAGTTGGATGATGAGAAAAGAAATGACACTACTTCAGCATCCAGTAGTGATAAAAATCAGAAGCGAAAAACGGGAGAGGCAAAAGGTAAGGAAAAGAAGTAGCACAAAAAAGTGGATCTCAAAATTGGAATTTGTTCCACAATATTAATAGATCTAAGCAATTCAATAAAAGATTATGTGGAGAAGAAAACAACCTCATACTATGGCGAAATGCTTCCAAAGCTAGCACGTCCAAAATGATATGGCGTCACAAGATTTGGTGTCCTCCAATGAATTCTAATGTTGATGAATTTTCGGGTTGTAGTTCTTCACATTGCTGGATTAATGTTTTTCCTAGGTTAATTTTAATGTTTCTTTTTATTGAGTTTGTTTAAAGATGTTGATGAATTTCTGGATTTGTATGAATTTCATGATGAATTTCCGGATTTGAAGTTTATGACGAAGTATATTAAATTTTATTGTTTGACATTAATACTGTCTTTATCAATGTTTTATATATTACCATTATCAGCATCATCGACATTATCATCATCTGCTTTAAATTGGGTGAAATTCTTGAAACATGGTGGAAACCATTATTATTATTAAATGGTTTCAAGATGTTATACACTGAAACCATTAGTATTGTTAAATGGTTTTACATAAAGAGTATAACAGAAACAATAAGTATGGTTTAATGGTTTTAAATAGTGATTGTAACTGAAACAATAAATGTGATTTAATGGTTTTGATGGTCTTCTATGTGAAACCAAAATAATTGTATAATGGTTTTGAAAATAGCAACAATCCCTATAAATGAAGATAATTTTTTGACACAAACAAAATTAATTCATTTCATTAATAATAAAAGGTTCAATACAACGTTGACGACAACTTTGGAGTCGCTTTCAAATACAACATTGCACCACCCTCTTGAGATAGTTTCACGCATAGCTTCCAAAAGCGCGATAGCCTCACCTTCTGCTACAGTAACAGTTTGCCGGCAAATGTTCGTACCAACAGCAAAAAACGCACTAGTAGAGTCACGAATACACCATCTCAAGGCTGCAAGGTTAAGATTTTTAGAAAAGCTTGCATCAACGTTACACTTCCACCAACCGTCACGCGGTTTTTGCCACCAGAGCGACTGATCTCCTTGATTTACATGTCTGGTTTACTGATATCAATGACAGCATTGGATTTTTGCACCGTGTTGACTGCACGCCATTCTCCAATCATGTGAACCGCTCGCAATGCTACATCTTTCGCCGAATCCTTAACACTGTTCCAAACCCAATTGTTTCTATGTTGCCAAATACACCACACAACCATAGCAAAATTACCAACAATGGTCTCAGATTCAACTCTGCACAAATTAAATATCACATTTTTCACATTGTTATAAGCATGTAATCTAGGCACAATAAAGTCACGCAATCCGAATTCATTCCACACTTGTTGACTATCACTACATCCAAAATAGAATATGCTAATCATCATTTTCATTATTAGTACGACACTCACTTGGACACGACACATACCTTCCTCTTAATGGAACCCGAGTAGGTAAGCACCCACAACAAATTCTCCAAAGAAGAGGTTTAGTTTAAATTAATTATCAAAACCTAGTTCTTAGATAATAGAACAATTAAGCACCCTGAAACCATTATAAATAAGTGAATGTAATAGAACATTATTATTGTTAAATGATTTTAAATAAAGATTATACCCTGAAACCATTACTCTTGGTAAATGGTTTCAACAAGTTATACACTGAAACCATTAGTCTTGTTAAATGGTTTCACTGTTGTGAACTCATTAATATACACTATGAGGGTAAAATATATTTTTTAAATACTTAATATTGGCAGATTATAAGTGAATGTAATAGAACATTATTATTGTTAAATGGTTTTAAATAAATATTATACCCTGAAACCATTACTCTTGTTAAATGGTTTCAACATGTTATACACCGAAACCATTAGTCTTGTTAAATGGTTTCAGTGTTGTGAACCCATTAATATTGACTATGAGGGTAAAATAGATTTTTTAAATCTTTAATATTCAAATGTGATAAACATTCAAACCATTATTCACAACCTATAGTACACACTTATTCACAAATGCATTTCCATTTTTGCCTTAAACTATAGAACAAACGCGATAAACATTCAAACCAAAACTAATCAAATATAAAGACAATAGTTATGATTTAAAATAATCAAAACTAAAGCAACACGGTATCCCAATTAATCATCTTCCTGTGTAACACAACCACCACCTTTGTGTCTTGAAAGATTAGCAAATATCCCTTGGTTAATGAGTGGTAAGTAGCATAAAGTGTTGCTACCTTCAAGACTGTTGCTGCACATATAATTGATCATAGTACATAAATTTGAAGCACTCTTTCAGCCACATCCATATATCCATCTATGCACACGAATTTATCCCCATTCAGCACAAGTCTGTAATGTCTCCCCATCATCAATGAAACCTGCCCTATGAACTTCATAATAGGTAGCCTGGTCTGGTGTGATTCCAGAGAAGATTGATAGTGCTTCAAAACAATTGAAGCAATGCAATTTCAAATAAGCATACAATAGAACCTTCCAATATAGTGTATCTCCTTTAACTAGTTTTCTAAATATTGTCAAAGACCAGTTCAAATTTCCACAATTGGCATACATCAAATACTTGGGAATTTTGCAAAGAAACTTTTGAATATGAACCATGTTGTAACATGTAACCAAGAATATGTTTCCTGTGACTCAAGGCTGAAGTTATAAAACAAATTCTCAAAACAAGATTGTAGGAATATGCATTAAGATTTTGCAAATTCTTGAGCCATAGTGCAAAAAAGTAATCTTCAATTGACATGTGAGAACTTACAAAGATGAAATTTTTAATGACAAAAGGAATAATTTCAAATGCATAGCAAATTTTGACTAAGAATGTATTGAGCTTCATGCAATGTTTCAGACAAACAAAAAATATGGCACTTTCATCTTGTTGAAAATTAAACTTGAACATTATCAAACTAGTTGAATTCAGTAACTTGAGTACTTGTAAGTTCTTTTTTCTACACAAAGGGCCACACAAGAGAACACACCATTGATGGTTAATCATCTGAGATGATTTTGTCAAAAGCTCCAAGGTCAGTTTTGGATGTGGAAAGTGGATTTGCATTATTTCAAAACATAACAAGTCAATCTTATTACCACCAAACTTAGAAACACAACCTCTGCCATTTGCCTTGTCACCAAAATAACAATGACATTTTGTCATAATATAACTACACTCATCATAAAAAAACCATTAAAGCAGCTTCAAGAGTGAACATGTTGCAATTCAATTACCATGTGAATATTGCAAGTAGGTGTCACTATCCTCAAGCATGTGACACTTTGGCATTTCATCAAACATTTGGAGGACAATAAAAAGAATTGGAAATGAATGCATATGTAGATACTGTGTAGTTCCAATACCATCGGTACATATAGAGGCAGTTTGAGTGACGATGATTGAACAACAACCCAATCCGGCGGTTCTGGGGGTATCGGCAATGACACTCTTGATGGAAATTGAACCGAAATAAAAATAGGTAGTTGCACAAGATCGTGTTTGAGAGACGGAGAAGAATTGAGAGTTTGTAGTTGTGGTGGCGGAGACGGAGAAGACGAGAATCTTAACGGAGAGCTTCAGACGGAGAAGACGAGAATCACGACGGAGAGCTTGAGAGTTTGAAACGGAGAAGACGAGAATCACGATACAGAGAATCACGAACGAGCGAGCTGTGTGAACTGAAGCAGGTTAGGATTAGAACACGTGGAGTGTGTGATCTGATGATTGCTATTGATTTATGCACCATCCATAAACATTTGGTTTATGGATCCTATCCTTTGCCGTTGTCCATCTTGTTTAAATTTTTTTACAAAAGGAAATTAAGTCAATTTATTAGTATTAATGAAAGGACCAATCCAACGTGAAACATGATAAAATAAGTGGAGACAATCTAAGGATAACTTCCTTTCCAAGAGAATCAGCTGCATGTTATTTTATTTTAATGGTTTAATTCACACATTTTTAAACGCGGAGAAGTGAGAAATATAAAGTTTAAATCTTAATTCCTTTAATAATATCACAAACAACAGTTGTTAATTGAGCTACATTTATGAGACAAAATGAACTATATTATTCGGTTGACGCCTAACACAACTTACGTTAAAGTTAAAAAAGAATAAATATATGGAGGCAATTTCTAATAATCATCTCAAATTTGAACATATATTAAAAAAAAAAATTATAAACAAAAATTAAATTATAAGGAGTATAAGAAGTAATCAATCCTTATAATTAAAAGACAAAATCCAAATACACCAAAAAAAACAAGCTAAGGGATTTACACACCAGTCGAAAAAAGCGACATATAGGGCAGACCCAACGCTTATTAAACTGCTCTAAAGTGAAGAAATTTCTTTTTAGGTCATAGGTTTCTCCCACGCCTCCTGATATTTACTCTTAAAATTCAGTTTACATATCTAGTTCCAAACTTATTTTAAGGGTAAAAGGAAAATTTTGGAGGGTTGGAACTTGGAAGAAACTTGAGAGGCCTAAAGAGAAAATTTCCTAAAGTGAACTCTAAAAAAAGTTGCTAAAAAAAAGTTTATTTTATTGTAATTTTCTTTATTGCTTTTTGAGATAAAAAATTTAAATTAACCGGGTCAATTAACAAACCTTTTTATATTTGTGAGATCTTTTATTTGTTGTACATAAATGTTCTTACAGCATTTTTTATTTTTTTTAGGCCTTTTAATATATATATTTTTACATTTTTTTGAGGCTTTTTTACTCATTAAAAATTAATCTAAAGTCATTTGTTATATTATTGAGATCCTTTATATGATTTTTTATTGAACACCATTAATTTAGAAGACTCTCAAAAACATATCAAATGATTTCATATTTCTTAAAAAATTTAAATTAATGAATGATCTAACATAAATTTTCAATCTAACAATAAATTAATCTTGTAAAATTTGTAATTACTAAAATTTTATTGAACGATGTAACATTACTCAAATATTATATCGGTATAATTTTATCTTTATATTTATATATATCATAAAAGAATGTAATGTCAAAAAAAAATTCCACATAAAATCTTCTCGAGTACTATTTTATGATATTTGAGATATTGAGAAATCTATGATAATAGTGGGACACAAATTTCTTGTACAGATATTTTCAAATAAAATATATATAACTTTGTTAGTGACGAAGACTGATCAGGTTATGCTAAATTATTTCTATACTCTCAATAATGAGAGTTTTGAAAAAGAATACGTAAGATAGTCAAATTCCACCCTTTCTGAATCCAAATTTGTCAATGTGCATATGCCATAGGAATCGTAGTAGACAAATTAATTTAAAGCAAGAGAATAATGGTTTGCCGTATATACTATTAAATTAAATAATAGTAACACTATATATCCAAATAATACATTGAAAATCAATTTAGTCAAGAATCATCATTCCCTTGACTATATTTACAACTTGATAGAATATTTAGACTATCTAATATCTATAATCTCACTTGATAAAAATATTGCAATATAAGTTTAAATATGTTAGTCCATATTTATTTATTTTAAGGGATAACATAACACTTTGACTACAAAATTATTTGACAAAAATAATTCAGACTATATTATTAATATTGTTGATCATTGATGATGCAAAAAATGATCATTATAAATAAAAATCGACCAAGTAGCAAAATAAATAAATAAATAAAAATTGACTTTCATCCCTTGTTTATTTATTATAAGACCTCAAAAAAATATGTGAATGTTGGAAAGGAAAATAGGCCAATATTGAAGTCAAAATATGGAAAAAGAAACATACATGACTCATACAGACTAAGACCAGGCACAGAATAAGGATAAGGTATGAACATGAAAATGAAAATATTAAAAAGAAAAAGACAAAATAGAGGTGGTAGTAGCAATAATGATAATAGTAAAATAGAAATGAAAACAACGTTAAATGACGAATAAGAAGGGACCATAAAGTTGGTAGTTAGCTTTTAGCTAATTTCAAGTGTAAAAAAGCCATGAAACAGCAATGCAGCATAAAAGCAACTAGTTGAGGGGTGCCAAACCAAACACCAATTGACATCCTATGTAGCAATTTCTAAAGGAATTTGGTGTTTCCAATCATATTAAATTAAGAGCTTATTTGAATTTACAGATTAACAGAATAGATTAACAGAATCACGGTGAATCAACATAATTTTGATATAGATTCTATTTTAAAGTTTTACAAAATTACAGTATTATCGTAAATATGTTTTTGATATATATGTTTTTGTTTTAACTCTCGATTTTTGGAAGAAAATGACTTTAGTAGCACGTGTGATAAGTAAAGTCTGATAATTGTTCCGATCAGAATTCAAACTTAATGTTTTCAATTAGATTTGATAATCAGTGAAACTCGTTAACTACTTGAAGTCGACTATTTAATTGTGTTATCTTGAAGGAGGGTCCATTCTACTATTGGATTTGATGAATGGATGAGTGTCACTCTATGATGATGTGAGTCTGTCACCATAACACACCCACCTTCCTTGTTCCTTTCCAACTCTTTCTAATCCCATCTTTTCATTTTACTTACCCCAAAAACAAGGTACTCTCTCTCTCTCTCTCTCTCTCTCTCTCTCTCTCTCTCTCTCTCTCACTTTTGTTAGCTTCTCCACACCACTAAACAGGTTCATAAGCTTTCTTTTTCAAACGTGCATATTTCCCCTTTTTAGTTACCACCATAGATTTTTAACCTTTCCTTTTATTTCCATTTATTCAATTCAAGTTTCATGCTTTCTGCAGTTGTCTATTTCATATTGCTATCTTTAAGGAACAAGGTTCTACAACATGGGAGTTTGTTTGAGTGCTCAAATCAAAGCTGAAAGTCCTTATAACACTGGTATATGTTCTTCAATTTTCAATCTTTTTTTTTTTTGCTACCCTTTTCATAAATTGTGTGTATTTCATTTGAGTTTGAGTTGCTTTGATGTTTATTGCTTTTGGGTATTCTCAATTTCCTTTTATTTCTTTAAAGTTTGATTCTTTCTGTGTTTCCAAAATGAAAACCATGTAGAATTTTACCTTGTTTATCAGTTTCAATATCCAAAAAGTATATGATAAATTTCATTGTATGAACACAATTGAAGATCCAGTTAGATAGCTCAATCTATGTTACATTTCATGTGATGTTCATGAAAGCTTTAATTGTAATGGATATGAATATGAAAATGAATTTGTTTGGTTTGGCAGGGTTGAATTCAAAGAACTCTAATTCAGCTGGAAATGATCTGAGCAGTAATAATAGTAAGGTTTCAGCTGGATCAGTACCTCAGACTCCTCGAAGCGAGGGTGAGATCTTGAAATCATCCAATGTAAAGAGCTATACCTTAGCAGAACTTAAGTCGGCCACTAGAAATTTTCGTCCGGATAGTGTGTTAGGAGAAGGTGGTTTTGGATCAGTTTTTAAGGGATGGATTGATGAGAATTCATTGGCACCTGCTAAACCTGGTACTGGCATTGTTATTGCTGTTAAAAGACTTAATCAAGAAAGCTTCCAAGGTCACAGGGAGTGGTTGGTGAGTATAATCTATTTGTTTGAAGCATTTGTTTTGATAATTATAACAAGCCAATAGTTTCTGTTACCTCAAGCTGTTTTGTCTTATTTTTGTTCTTCTAAGCTCTAGGTCCTATTTGGATAAACAACTTAGTTGAGCGCTTATAGCATAAGCTCTTCTCATATAAGTGCTTATTTGTTTGTTGGCTATTATAATAAAGATAAAATAAAATAAAATTGAATTGTTTTCATATAAGCTATAGGTTGTTTTGGTAAGATATCCCGTAAAGTTCATGGAAATAAACTGAAAACAGCTTATGAATATGTCATAAGTTGTTTTCATAAACTTTCTCCAACAATCTCCTTAGTGCTTATACTAACTAGTTGATAAGCTCAAAGAAGTCAATCCAAACAGACCCTGAATATACATCCCTGCATTTAAAACCTGTTACAATTTCAATAATACTATGTCTGTGATTCGTTATGATTGGAAAACTAAGAGGAATTTATGTTTGGTTGTGCAGACAATACATGTTTGCCTTACTATGTTAATGTTTTCACTTTTAGGCTGAAGTCAACTATCTCGGACAATTTTCTCATCCTCATTTGGTGAGATTGATTGGTTATTGCCTTGAAGATGAACACCGCCTTCTTGTCTATGAGTTTATGCCCCGTGGAAGTTTGGAGAACCACTTGTTCAGGAGTGAGTTATTATTCCTTTCCTGTCTTTTCCTTAATTTTGAACAACGGAAGAAGTTTGTTTAACATTGGCAATATTATTGAAACAGGAGGCTCGTATTTTCAACCTCTTTCTTGGACCCTCCGTCTGAAGGTTGCCCTTGATGCTGCAAAAGGGCTTGCATTTCTGCACAGCTCTGAAACTAAAGTGATATATAGAGACTTCAAGACTTCAAATATCTTGTTGGATTCTGTATGTAAACCTTTAGTCTTTAACTTTCGAAGTTAGATTGATAAATGTAAAAATTATTTGGATGAAATGTCTGAAACATGTTTTATGATTTGATTGCAGGATTATAACGCAAAGCTTTCTGATTTCGGGTTGGCAAAGGATGGTCCAACAGGTGACAAAAGCCACGTCTCTACCCGAGTAATGGGAACTTATGGATACGCAGCTCCTGAATATCTAGCCACAGGTATATTTGAGTTCATGTTGCTGAACCATTTATGTTTTTTGCTTCTCCTTTTATAATTTTGTTAAGTTATTGTAGGTTCAGCTTAGTAGCAATTCGGTTAATAGCAAAAAATCATTGTTACTGTAGGTCATCTTACTACTAAGAGCGACGTTTATAGTTATGGAGTTGTCCTGCTGGAAATGTTATCTGGTAAGAGGGCAGTTGACAAGAATAGACCATCTGGACAGCACAGCTTGGTGGAATGGGCTAAACCGTATCTCGCAAACAAACGTAAGGTTTTCAGTGTGTTAGACAGCCGACTTGAAGGACAATATTCATCAGATGAGTCCTACAAGGTAGCCACACTTGCTTTGCGATGCTTATCTACAGAATCCAAGTACAGGCCCAACATGGATGAGGTTGTTAGAATATTGGAGCAACTCAAGGTTCCTAATGTGAATGTAGGCAATCAAAGGCGTTATCGGAGAAAAAGTGCTGGTGATGTTACCCATGCGAGGACTCGCACAACATCTTGTGCGAGTACAAAGGCTCACACATCTTATCCCCGTCCTTCGGCATCTCCTCTCTATGCTTGAAATTGAAGATCCGCAACCTTCAAACTTGGCAGAACTGAATGTCCTGTGGCCAAACCAGGGAAAGCACCATGCATCATTTGCTGGCGAACTTGTTCATTAATACATGCACCTCTTTAGCTTATAGACTGTACATATATTTCAGCTAATATATTCAGAACCAAGCTTCTCTTAACATTTCCAGGTGAGATTTTCTAATGTTCAACAATTAATATCAAGTGTATTATGAGTTATGTAGCACCGAGACTTCACATTATAGGCTATCTGACACATGTTAGTGTCTGACATGACACCAACATATGTGGTTCCATTTACTTTTTCAATCTTCTCAAATTATTGTCAGTATCTGTATCGACATGTCAATGTTGTATCCATGTATGTGTCTGTGTCAACGCTTCATAGATTTTGTTCGAGGTCCGTCAAGTGTTTGTAACTTAATTACTAAAAGTAGTTGGGATACAGAAGAGAAGGCACTTTTGTATAATTGCTATGGTTAGCTCATTTTTTGTTATAGTCTTTATATTGAGCTGGTGTGGTTTTTCCTAATCTATTTTGTAACACATGGTTGCCATAGTATATATAGTACTAAATACATTTTAAAGGGCTAATGCTATATTCTGTTGTATTGATTCTTTCATGCTTGATTTCATTCTTGTATACATATTCTGACAATAAATGAAAACATTGGTCAAAGATATTTTTTGGACCAAGATTGTCTGCAGTCCTGCTTTGTTTCATACTGTAGACAATTTCGATCGTCCAAATGTAATCAAACAGTTATAATTAATCTGATTTAATTTAATTATTTTATTACAGTTTTAATTACAATCATTCAATTTTAATCAGACGGTCATTAAGAGTTACTGTGTTGCGTTAAATCCATTCCCCAAACTTTGGATATAAAATCTTATGTAACTACTGTAGTATGTTCATGTTGTGTTTCAGTATAGTGAACCCTGCCCTACTAGATAATGATGAGGTTGCAAAATCTTTTGACTTTGGATAATACTCCCCTCCACATGATTCTTTATGCTATTTATAGTAATTTGGACCCTTTAGGATTTATCAAACCGTACTACCTTTATTTGGGTCACTCTTTGACAAATGCTAACCAAATTGTCAAACCATCTGGCAAAAATAATGAGGGGCAGAACGAATATTGTTGGCCACTATCTACCCTAACATGAGTTTGAATATCCACATAAAAAAATTACCATAAGGCCGATAGTAATTTTATATTTTTTAAATAGACAAAATGACAACTTATTAAAAATTCACACACATTAAGTTATATTGAGGAATAATAATTAAACCACAGTGAAAATATTTTTCCTATAGAGAATAATGAGATCTGACAAATTAACATTTTGCATTAAGCCGTAAAGAAATATTTGTATTGCATATAAAAATAATAATCTAACTTGGAGGGAATTTATATTAGCCATTTTATATAATAGCCATTTTATATAATATATTGAAATTTAATAGAGGTGTAGTCTAATCATGTTGAGAATTTATCGAATTTTTTTTCTCAATGCTTTCATCATCAATTCTAAGTTATCTTGAAAGGAGCGGGTTTTAGAGAAGGATTTGCAAAAGAACCTTCAACTAATCCTTTTGCTATTAGTTTATAAGCTGCTTCGGTCAAGTGGTTTCCATCCCAATTTATTAGTTTAGAAGGATCCGAGCAAACTGTTGTACCCGGTCCTCCACAAAATTTCTCATCAACATGGTATGGACCACTTCCCCCACAACATGCTTTCATAATCTCGACCTTATCAGAAGTAAATCCTGCAATATTGACGTACATAAAATAATATGTATATGTTCAAATGAATTTGACAAGAATAAATCATTGTAAACTTAAAATGAAATGAAAATAATCGTTTCACACACCATATTGTTGTGGTTCTTGATATAAACGTTTGACAGTATTGTAGTAGTCAAAATATATTATCTTAGCTTGAGGGTGTTTTTGTTTTAATGTCTCTATAGAATTTTTTAGTTGCTCAATAAAGTATTCGGTGAAACTGTTGTAAGCTATCAAGCATCCTGATTCATCATAGTCTTCTTTCTTCTTACTATTCACAATACCCAATACAGCAGCATTGCACCCCAATGGAAAGTTCCCCGGAACTACTAGCTCTACCGCCCCTTCTTCGATCAATGCCTGATAAATGGAGATAAATAGATCACTATTAAATTTATCAAAGACTATTATTCATTCATTTATATCTATATTCATTCATTTATATCTATAACTCAAACTTTGTTATTCTACGGTTGAAACAAAATTTAATTATTTAAATTTGAAATAACGTACGGTGGCAGTTTTTGAAATGGATTCAACGATTAAGGGAACTATTTCCCGTAGTTCTCCAACAGTTTTTACTTTGATAAGTGAAAAAATATCATTTCCACCAATCTCTCCTACTATAAATAATGATTGTTTGAAGTAGATATCGCACTCTGTGTCACAATAAAAAAGAAGTTATGTTGGCCAGATTGAGGAAAATCTATATAGTTGACACACAAAAAGTATGCAATGAGTTATGACAAACCTTCTTTGCTTTTACACAAGGAGGGTTTTAATTTCTTAAACCAATTAAGTTGCACACTCAATGACATATTTGACGGTGGCAGTTTGACTCCAGTACGAATGAAATACTCCATGTCAAGTGCACTGGAACCGGCGAATGCAAAATTCACTCCCTTCTTTATATCTCCATGATCCTTGGTGGGATTCAAATAGGGCGTCAAAAATGGCAACCCATACGCCTCAGCTACAATTAAAATGACCATGAGCGAGTGAATTTTTCAATCATAAATATATCAAAACTAAGTATTATTGATTTTAACTCTATCATTTACAAATCATAAAGAGTATATTAGAATGCTTTTTTATTATTTTTCTTATATATTGTTTCTTGATTACAAGAAAAAATTATAGAAGAAATTAAGTAATGTGTAGAAGTACCTATGAAATCTATGATGAGTCGTCCATTCGACATACGTCCTGATGGATGTTTGAAGTATGTTGAACCATATGGACTATTTTTGTCTAAGGGTGGATAGGAAGCTTCGGCATTTCCGGTGTCACTTATAGAATCGCCAAAGTTGAAGATGGCTTCATACGATAAAGGATTGGCATTTGAAAAAACATTTTCAAAAAAACCACATACAAATGTGATACCAAAGAGAAGGAAGATCTTCATTGCTTTATGGAAATATATAAGGGTTTGATATTGATGTGTGTTTGGATACAGGATTGGTCAAATTTATATATATTGACACTTACCCCTTTCGTGTCATGTAACGATCTTTATAATTTGTAAGATTTAAATTGTTTAGCTGTGTATTTGATACAATTCAGAGTATATACAGCAATGAACAACAATCTATTATGCTAAACATTATTTGTTGTCATTGTTTTGTTTCTTTCAATTGTTGTTGCTTGCACATTCTATTTTTGTTATTTCCAGCTTAATTAACTCTAACAATATTTATATACTAAAATTAGAGATCATAATAATCCTAATATATAGTAATAATAGCAGGTTTACAATATTAGTCGAGAGGATTTCATCTTCGTTCCTTAAGGTTATAAGAATTTAAGTTACCACCACATGGACTAATAAAATTTGTATTTTAAAAATATATTAATTTAACATTTAGTTCTTTACGTTTATTTTAAGTTTTTATTTGGTCTCTTATTTTAAAAGTTTCAATTTGATCCTTTATGTTTATTTTAGGTTTTAATTTGGTTATTTCCGTTAGTTTTGTCACATGTGACAGACGGTTTGCATACGTAGACACCTTGAAACTTGGACATGTGTCTGAATTAAACGGTGTTAATGACAAAACTGACGGAAAGGACCAACTTATGCAAACGGTGAAAACATAAAGGACAAAATTGAAACTTTTAAAATATGAGGGACCAAATTGAAACCTAAAATAAACATAAGGGACCAAATATTGAATTAAGCCTAAATATTACTTTCTTATAAATAAATTATTACTTATTTTATATGTTTAATTAAAAAAATAATTCATATTATTTTTAAATAGTCAGTAATTAGTATTGTTAATTTTTGTAGAGGGTGAGAATGAAACCCCTACCTCATTATCACTTCACTCACTATGCGACTCATGAGGGTGGGGAGTGATAGTTGGTACGCACGGCATATATAGACAACGAGCGGTTCTAAAAAGTTTCCGGTCGAAAACAAGACACATGAATAAACCAAGTCCACATTGATATGAGAGGGATTTTAAGGCTATGCAAGTATGAGACTGCATGCATGATCGAAGGAAAGCTTGAAAGAATTTATTTGCATTACTTATATCAATAAGATGTATCTTTTTTTTTTGTAGCACATACCATGAGAACTTCAAAGCGTGATTGGGTTGAAACACTCTTTTAATGTGTGGCATACCATAAAGTTCTAAGAAGGTGTGCGAGTGAAGACAAAACATATTGAATATATTTGTGTTGGTTTCTATTCTGAAATCAGCGACAGGAATAAGAATAATTAATGTATGAATATATGAAAAAATTGAAAAGAAAAAGATAAGAAGGAGGTGGTTGTAGTAAGTAGTAGTAGTAAATGGAAAAGAAGAAAACTTAAAATGACGTCCACATTATTATAATTAAATTTGTGGTTAATTAACTAAAGCTAAGTGTGAAAACGCCATGAATGATGAAACAGCTATGTAGAGAATATTAAAAAACGCCAAAAGGCAGCAGCCTATAGAAAGGAAGTTGGTTTTTGCAAATATGATATGGCGGTGGAGCATTACACTATTACTAATATACTATTAATTCTAGATTAATCAGACCGACTAATTGGACTTCAAGTCTAACTAATCTTAATCTATATATGTCACATTTAAGGTACACAAAATGGATACCAACTCGTATTTTGGATATTAAATAAATTAATTCTTTAAATTATAAACTTTTAGATAAACTTAGTTCAGTTAGTAGATATATCACATTTTATACATAAGGTTGGACGTCAAACCACAAACATTTTATTTATTTACTTTAAGGTTGAAATTTCGAGTAACGAAACTACTTAACAAAATTTTTTTATTAAAGATTATAAAGCACAAATACTTTTTAGATTAAATGTGTCTGAAGTCTGAACTAAACACGAATCAATATGCAACACTAACACTTATACTTATAATTATATTAAATTATATTATTTTTAAATTATTATTTGTGTCGATTTATTTGTGTGTGTCGATGCTTCTTAAATTAGAGATAAAAAAACAAATAACATATTTATATATATTCATTCCCGCGTGAAAGACAAGACAGTCCTTCATCCAATTTCCTCTCTCTGTCTCTCTCAGAATCAGTTGCTTCTCCACTGCTCTAAAAATGTTGTTAGCTTTTTTCCTTCATGCATATTTCACCTTTTAACACCTTCCCTCTTATTTCCATTTATTCAAGTTTCATGCTTTCTGCAGTTATGCTTGATATTGTCATCTTCAGTCAACATGGGACTTTGTTTTAGCACTAAAGTTAAAGCTGAAAATCCTTATAAAAACTCTGGTATGTTCTTTCGTGCTATGATGGTATCAGAGCATCTTCATGATTTATTGTGCCACCTATTATGAGGTTCCGCTATCATACACCGTTTATATCCACACACCAAACCCAATAGTACCGAGTGGGATAGGTGTGTTAAGAAATCACATCAGTTGCGAGATGGTCTGAAAATGTGTATTTATAAGTGAGAACAATCCTCACTTTACAAGCTGATTTTATAGGGCTCAATTCTAAGATTCATGTGTTATGTACCATTCATTTCAATTTGAGTCTCTTTTATGTTTATTCTCAATTTTCATTTATTTTCTCAAAGTTTAAACCTTTCTTTTCTCCTCTGTGTTTCAACTGTATCATCAGGGCCTCAGACTGCTGGAAGTGAGGATGATATCTTGCGGCGGTCATCGAATTTGAAGAGCTATACCTTTGCAGAACTTGAGATTGCAACGGGAGATTTCGATGGATATAGTATAATAGGACTTGGTGGTTTTGGAGTGGTTTATAAGGGATGGATTCATCAGAATTCATTGGCTGCTACCAAACCTGGCACTGGCATTTCTGTTGCTGTCAAAAGACTAAGACCAAAGAGCTTACAAGGTCATAGGGAGTGGTTGGTGAGTTTAATCTACTTATTATTTAAATCATTTGCTCGTAATGTAATTAGTTTTGCAAATGATAGTGGATAGCTGATAAGTTAATTTATAGTGAATAACTTATAAACTAGCATAATATTAAATTAGCTGATTGAATTTATATTGTTTAGTAAAATTAGTGGTCGTACTATTTTATAAATATGAAATGACATAAAAATATATGTTTAAATTTTTTAAATAAGATGACAGAGGTGAAATTGAGAGAAAAAATGATATGTTATAAGCTAATTGAATTAGTTTATCAAAATAAGTTATAAGTTGGTAAATATAGATATAAGCTGGTGAGGAAAAATATTACCAAACGGATTGTTTTATGCCATTTGAGCTTATAAACTAAAAATTAAAAATTTGGTATTGCTAAACAAAGTTATAATCTCACTCCCTAAATATAAGCACTCATTCGACAATAAAATTAAGGAGTTTATTTTTGGGTGTGCAGACAGTACATGTTTGTCTTACAATGCTTTTGTTTTCACTTTCAGACCGAAATCAACTATCTTGGAAAGTTTTCTCATCCTAATTTAGTTAGATTGATTGGTTATTGCCTTGAAGATCGCCTTGAAGATCAATGCCGCCTTCCCGTTTATGAACTTATGCCCCTTGGAAGTTTGGAGGATCACTTGTTCAAAAGTGAGTTATTTTTTCCCCATTTTTCCCCTCAGTTTATAACTTCAGAAGAAGTTTGACATTGACAATGTTTTTGAAACAGGATATCGAATTAGAAAGCTAGATCCCGTCGAGCCTCTTTCTTGGAGCATCCGTCTAAAGGTTGCTCTTGATGCTGCCAAAGTACTGGCATTTCTGCACACTGATGCTACAACAAAAGTGATATATAGAGATTTCAAGACTTCAAATATCTTGTTGGATTCTGTATGTATACTTTTATTCTTTCACTGTCTTATAATAAATAAATGAAAGAAACCTAGGATAGATAAATGCAAGTAATTATTTTGATAACATGTCCGAAACGTATCTCTGGATTTGGTTACAGGATTATAATGCAAAGCTCTCTGATTTTGGTCTGGCAAGGGATGGTCCGAAGGAAGGAAGCCACGTCTCTACCAGGATAATGGGAACTGAGGGATATGCAGATCCTGAATATGTAGACTCGGGTATTTTCGGCTTCATGTTTCACATTTTTTTTATTTTGTTAAGTTATTACTGATTCAACTTAGTAGCCTTACTTACGGTTAATTGCTAAAATCGTTGTTATTGTAGGTCATCTTACTACTAAGAGTGATGTCTATAGTTTTGGAGTTGTACTGCTGGAAATATTTGTTGTATTTTATTTCAAAAGTTTATAAACATATGCTACATTGGTTTATACAATTAGTGCGAGTTATCATATCATGATGTGCGTAGTTAATATGTGAGAAGCTACCATCAGATATTGCAAGTTGTCATGTGCTGCTACTTGATTCTCAATTATGATCATTATTACGCTTGTTATTATCAAACGGTTCATTTTGATACTTAATTGCACTTATTGCTTATCAATTTTCCAACGGTAGCATATGATGAGTTTATGATAATACAATAATCCTCCAAAATTAGTCATGTATATATAGAAACAGGAGATCCTTCCTTGTGAGGAAGATATACACGTGACATTTGAGAAAGTAGAGACACATATAAAAACAATTTTCTTTTGATAACAAATCTAATTTCCTGAGTGCATTTCCTGTGTTTATCAAATTCAAGCTGTTCTGTTACCTCAAGTATGAGAAGGACCTGTTGAATCCTGGGGAATTTGCGCAAATATACGGCGGATAAATTCCTAAGGACAGTCTTCGTGGCGCCTCAGGTTATTACTTAACATTTTACGTTTTGTAGGTTCACTCTCTAATTTGTAGGCCGAAGTTGGTACGTTGCTGTTTGGAATTGCGGTCTCCGTTCGTGCTCAAATCATTATTACCGACGCACAAGGATCAACAATCTTAGGAATTTATCTTTGTCGCTCTCGGTGCTAGGTGCTAATATGAATTGAGGTTTGATTTTCTACTCTAACTATATTGCCGCTCATATTTAAAGGTTCTATCTTTTATCGTGGACAAAAGTTTGATCACAATAATAATAAAATAATGTTTTTCTCTATTGCAACTAACTCCAATTTCATGAGAAGAGGTACATGTTACATTAGTGAAAAGTCAAATAATCATAGAATGAGAAACGACAATCCTCCGAAAGGAGATGATATAATTATTGCGGTTGTTTCTCAAGTCAATATTGAGACTAATATAAACAAATGGGTGGTAGACTCTGGTGCTACAAGGCATGTCTGTGCAAACAGAGATGCTTTTACCTCCTACACTACTGTTGGGGATGAAGAAAAATTTGTTTATCTTAGTGACTCGAAAACTGCTACAGTTTTGGGAAAGGGAAAAATTCTCTTAAAACTCACATCGGGAAAGACTTTGGCTCTCACTAACGTACTTCATGTGCCTAGTATAAGGACAAATTTAATTTCGGTGTCCTTACTAATAAAAAGTGGGGTTAAAGTGTCATTTGAATCTGACAAGATTGTAATGACAAAAAATAATGTGTTTGTCGGAAAAGGTTATTGTGATCAAGGACTTTTTGTTCTCGATATTTCTGAAATTAATAAAAATGTTTCTTCCGCTGCTTATTTGATTGATTCATATGATATGTGGCATGCTAGGACATATTAACTCTTCTTATATTTTTAAGTTAGAACGTCTTGGCATGATTTCTCTTAGTGATAAACAACATGATAAATGTGATGTTTGTGTTGAATCTAAATTGACCAAAAAGTTTTTTCCACCTGTAAAACGTGAATCTAATTTGCTTGATTTAATTCATACCGATTTAGGAGATTTAAAGCAAACTCCAACTAGAGGTGGTAAATGTTATTATATTACTTTTATAGATGATTTTTCTAGATATACTAAAGTTTATTTATTAAAGCATAAAGATGAAGCGTTTGATATGTTTTTATCTTATAAAGCTGAAGTAGAAAATCAATTAAATAGAAAAATTAAAAGGGTTAGATCTGATCGTGGTGGTGAGTATATTTCTTTTAATGATTTTTGTGAAAAAGAAGGTATTATACATGAGATAACTCCCCCTTATTCTCCTGAATCTAATGGTGTAGCTGAAAGGAAAAACAAGACTTTAAAAGAAATGATGAATGCTATGCTTATTAGTTCACATGCTCCTAATAATCTTTGGGGGGAAGCTATATTGTCGGCATGTTCTTTATTAAATAGAACTCCTCATAGGACTACCGGTAAGACACCTTATGAACTTTGGAGAGGTTATCAACCTAACTTGAAATATTTAAAAGTGTGGGGGTGTCTTGCTAAAGTCATGTTACCTGACCCTAAGAAAAGAAAATTGGGATCTAAAACATCTGATTGTATGTTTATAGGTTATGCTAAAAATAGTGCGGCCTATAGATTTCTTGTTTTGAAAAGTGATGTTTTAGATCGCAATACAATTATGGAGTCAAAGAATGCTGAATTTTTTGAAAATGTGTATCCTTTGAAATTATTATCTGAAGAGAGCTCTAAGCAACCTTTAGAAATTAATTTTGAAGATGATAATGAGGATTTAAGGAGAAGCAAAAGACAAAGAAAAGCGACATCCTTTGGAAGTGATTTTTATACTTATCTTGTTGATAATGAGCCTAAATTTTTTTATGAAGCTATTTCTTCTTCTAATTCGAAATTTTGGAAAGAAGCTATTAAAACTGAAATTGATTCTATTGAAAAGAATAAAACTTGGATTTTAGTCGATTTACCTCCAGGATCAAAACCTATTGGTTGCAAGTGGATTTTTAAAAGAAAATATAATCCTGATGGGTCAATCGATAAATACAAAGCTCGTTTAGTTGCAAAAGGTTTTTCCCAAAAAGAAAATATTGATTATTTTGATACTTTTGCACCGGTAACGAGAATTTCTTCAATTCAAATTTTACTAGCTTTGGCATCTATTTATAAACTTGTTATACATCAAATGGATGTAAAAACGGCATTTTTAAATGGTGATTTAGAAGAAGAAATTTATATGGCTCAACCTGAAGGATGTGTGGCTCATGGTCAAGAGAAAAAAGTTTGTAAACTCCTTAAATCTTTATATGGATTGAAACAAGCACCAAAACAATGGCATGAAAAATTTAATGAGGTTTTGTTCAGTGATGGTTTCTCCTCCATTGAAGTTGATAAATGTGTTTACATTAAATCTTTGGATGGAGAACATGTTATTATATGCCTATATGTGGATGACATGCTCATTTTTGGTACTTGTGTTGATATTGTGATAAAAACTAAATCTTTTCTTTCATCTAAGTTTGATATGAAAGACATGGGCGAAGCAAGTGTTATATTGGGAGTAAGAATCATAAGGAAGGGTAATAGTATTATACTATCCCAAGAACATTATGTTGAGAAACTTCTTAGAAAGTTTGGTCATTATGACTCTAATCCTGTGGGTACCCCTTATGATTCAAACTTCAAACTAACAAAGAATAAAGGTGATTCTATTAACCAGAAACAGTATGCTCAAATTATTGGGAGCTTACTGCATCTGATGAATTTTTCTCGACCTAATATTGCATATGCGGTAGGTCGTTTGAGTAGATATACTCATAACCCGAGTCAGGATCATTGGGAGGCACTTGCTAGACTTATGAAATATTTGAGAGGTACCATGAATTTTGGTATTGTTTATAGTGGATTTCCCGCTGTATTAGAAGGATACAGTGATGCAAACTGGATCTCTGATTCAGAAGAGACAAAATCTACTAGTGGTTATGTATTCACACTTGGTGGTGGTGCAATTACTTGGAGATCATCCAAACAAACAATAATTGCTAGATCAACTATGGAGTCAGAGTTTGTAGCTCTAGAGTTGACTGGTAGTGAAGCTGAGTGGCTAAGAAATTTTTTAGCAAATATTCCTTTAGGAATAAAACCGACACCTTCAGTGTCAATTCATTGTGATAGCCAATCAGCTATAGCTGTTGCTAAGAACTCACCTTACAATGGCAAAAATAGACATGTACAATTAAGACATAAAGTGGTAAAGCAATTGCAAAAATGTGGAACTATATCGATCGATTATGTGATGTCAGAAGTGAACCTTGCTGACCCATTTGACAAAGCCTCTAGGGAAGAAATTAATATGTGAAACATCGAGGAGAATGAGACTTGAGCCAATTGAAATTAACAAGTGATGGGAACCCAACCTTTGTGATTGGAGACCCCATGAAGAAGGTTTAATGTGGTAAGAACAAGTCACGCGTTAATTCTGCTAGCACTAAATTTACATTTATTTTGTTCCATTCTTATGATGTAATTATGAGTTGTGACAGTGCTAGACACTGCATTATTGAGAGGATAAGCTATAAAGCTTTTAACGATTTTTCATATCCCTTAAGGGTGGTATATGATTTGCAGCATACACTTGATGAAATCGCCTATATGAGTGTCAAGTGGGGCCGCTTGCATGAGACCTTGGCAAAGTCTCTAGAGCACTCATGAATACCAGGCACGCGCACGGCCTATTTTGCGCACAACGGCGTAACAGCGAGAATTGTGGGGGTGTAATGTAATTGTAAGACCGCTAACACACATCAAGTGTCTTGGGTTCCATTGCTTGCAAAACCAATTCACTGTGTGTTAAGTCTTATCTTTCTAGGACGGGTTTAATAGCTTGCTACACCGTTCTGATTTATTACATCTACGATGTTTACTCAGGAAATTATTTTTTACTAATTTAAACTTTTAAAATATGTGGGGATTGTTGTATTTTATTTCAAAAGTTTATAAACATATGCTACATTGGTTTATACAATTAGTGCGAGTTATCATATCATGATGTGCGTAGTTAATATGTGAGAAGCTACCATCAGATATTGCAAGTTGTCATGTGCTGCTACTTGATTCTCAATTATGATCATTATTACGCTTGTTATTATCAAACGGTTCATTTTGATACTTAATTGCACTTATTGCTTATCAATTTTCCAACGGTAGCATATGATGAGTTTATGATAATACAATAATCCTCCAAAATTAGTCATGTATATATAGAAACAGGAGATCCTTCCTTGTGAGGAAGATATACACGTGACATATGAGAAAGTAGAGACACATATAAAAACAATTTTCTTTTGATAACAAATCTAATTTCCTGAGTGCATTTCTTGTGTTTATCAAATTCAAGCTGTTCTGTTACCTCAAGTATGAGAAGGACCTGTTGAATCCTGGGGAATTTGCGCAAATATACGGCGGATAAATTCCTAAGGACAGTCTTCGTGGCGCCTCAAGTTATTACTTAACATTTTACGTTTTGTAGGTTCACTCTCTAATTTGTAGGCCGAAGTTGGTACGTTGCTGTTTGGAATTGCAGTCTCCGTTCGTGCTCAAATCATTATTACCGACGCACAAGGATCAACAATATTAACCGGTGAGTTGGTACTTGACATGACTATATATGGAAACGAAAACTTGGTGGAATACATTAAACCACACCTGGCCGACAAAACCACGATTTTCGGTTTGTTGGACAGTGAGCTTAAAGGGCAGTATTCAGCAGATGAGGCATACGAGGTAGCCACCCTTGCTTTGCAATGTCTATCATTAGAATCCAAGTTCAGGCCTAACATGGATGAAGTTGTTAAAACTTTGGAGAAGCTGCAAGTTCTTAATTTTGAATGTAGGTAATCAAAAGCATGCTGATGGACAGTCTTCAAACTTGGTAGAACTGACTGTCCTATAGACAGACCAGGGAAAACACCATGCATGATTTGCTGGTGATCTTGTCCATGATCAGTGTTTGTAACTCATTTTTGTTATAGTCTATTGTATTGGAGTGGTGTGGTTTCTCCTAATCTATTTTCTAACACATTGTTGCCATAGTACTACTAAATTCATATAAAGGTTGAGGCTATATTCTATTTATATGGTGCACAAGTGATATAAGTCTTGCGTAATATATAAGTTAGCTTTCACTATTAGATAACTAAATTTTACCATTGAATGAAATGAGATATGATTAGACTTATTCATTCGGTGATAAAAAAAATATATTTATGTAAAAAATTATTTATTTGTGTACGTTAGGTAAAACTATTATTTCATGCTTAGCTTTCAATGGGGACAAAGCTAGAAAGAGGACCAATAGAGACCACTGTCCCCCTAAACTTTTCCTAATTTTTTTAATACTAGAATGTTGTTATATTATTGATTTAATTTCACGTATTTTATTAAACTTATGAAGATAGTTCCCTTTATTAATCCAACTTTTTGGACTCTACATTTATACATTTGTTGTAAGTTTGACCTCGACGGATGTTTTCCCCTTAAAATAGTATTTTTTTTTTTACTAAAAGAAGTGATTAATTACTAAAAATATATCTTTTAATGGATTATAAGACAGAAAAGAGGGGTATATTTTACCATTTCACGAATGCCACCGTGATGTCAACACCACACTACACCCACCTTCCTTGTTCCTTTCCAAAACTATTTCCAATACAAAAACGAATTGTTTAGCTTTTTTTTTTTTTTTTTTGTTTGTATTCTGTTGTTCGATTAGTAGGTAAAATAAAAATCATCTAAGAGAATATTAATTGAAAACTAGTATAAGTTGATACGTTTATTAATTAATGAAATAATTAATTATATATATTTAAGAAAATTACAAATGTATAAAAAAATAAACGGACATCAACACGAACCGCGGTCATCTCACTTATCCATTATCCATAATCATTAGACTACTTGACCAAAAATAAAATTGTCTTAAATTTCTACCAAAAAAATTAAATAAATAAACAACATACACACTAATTTTACATTATCATCCAATTGCAACCATATATTTGGTTAAAGGTGAGACATACTCTACCCCTTCATAATTTGAGAATATTTACCTATCAACCAATAAGAATAAGTCACAAAATAGATTTGTTATTATTGACTGATGGATAAATATCTCAAAAACCTCAATTAAATCATTCAACTATACACTTAGGATATGGATATGATGTATTGTTGAGAGAGATTGAGATAAATAGAGATGGAGAGAATCTATAAACCTTTAATTATATGAAATGGTGAAAATGGTTAATTTCTATTGGATGATGATCTGTGTAAAATTAATTATACAATTAAATTCATCTCAAAAGGGCATATCCATTAAAAAAAATATCTTAAATAAAAATTACTTATATAACTATTTGTGGTTGTTTAATAATGTACAAACTTCTTGTCAAAAAAAAAATAATGTACAAACTTGTTGATAAAAAAAAAAAAACAATGTACATACTTCTACGCTATTTTTTTATGAAATTTAGATTGTTGATGAAATTATAAAAAAACTATTTATCAATATCAAGTGTATTTCCTTGCTATGATAAGACAAAAAAGTGATTTAAAAAACAAAAGAGCTATTGTCATTCCCGCGTGAAAGGCAAGACAATCCGTTTCCTTCTAATCCCAAAAAGGTAAAATCATTCTCATTACTCTCTCTCTCTCTCTCTCCTTCTCTTAAGTTGCTTCTCCAATCTTCAGTGAACATGGGAGTTTCTTTTAGCGCTCACATTAAAGCTGAAAATCCTTATAACAATACTGGTATGTATTTCAGTTTTAGTCCCCTTGATGTTTATTGCTTTTGGTTTTTGTTTAATTGCTCCTTTTCTTATTGGTTCTTTTGTTTGATTGTTTCTCTATGCTGGTTTGATTGCTCTTCTTCTTTCTGTTGTTTTGTTTGGTTTGATCTGATTTGTTTAGTTTCGATTGATTTGGTTCTGTTTCGTTTGGTTATGCTCCATTTAGTTTAGTTTGTTGCGGTTTGTTATGTCTAGTTCCATTTGATTCTGTTTGGTGAGTCAAGATAGTACTCATAATCTGTCTGTCTAGTGAGTGAATACTCGCAATTTGTCTGGTGAGCGAATGCACACAATTTGTTTGTTTGGTGAGCGGATCCTTGCAATCTGTTTAGTTCGGTTGAGTTGGATTGGATATGATTGGTTTGATTTGGTTCTTGCTTCTGATGGTTCTTCGCTTTAGTTGTTGTTTCATCTGTGGTTGCTCAATGACGTTGACAGTGCTATTAGTTGTTTTAGTTTATTTTCAGGGTTAATTTTGTAACAAGTTTAAAGCCTAGTTAGCTTTAGCTTGAGTGAAACTATTAGAATAAGATGTTTTGAGTTTTTATTAGCATGTTCTTCGTTTTTTGTTTGACAAACCATCAATGCTTCTTTGTTAATGCATCGAGAGTTTGAGGGGAAGTGTTAGATAATAGGGTTTTAAGTATTGGATTTTATATGTTAGCATAGTCCATTAGGTATTTTTATAAAATTCTTTAGTATCTCTATTGTTAACATGGGTGTTAAATATGTAGTTGTGTTGTTAGAGTTTGTTTGAAGTTTCACATTTTTTAGGTTTCCGGGCTGTTAAGTGTATAAATATATCAGGGTAACCTCACCTATGAGCTAGCTTTTGAGATTGAGATCCAAGCATATTTAAAAGTTTCTAAGTTTCAATATTCAAAAAGTTCCTTTAGATTGTTTTAATCTAAAGGATATCAGACACGGCATTAACGCACTGACATGTCAACACCCATAATAATTTGAAAAATAAATCAATTTAACTTCTTCGATCAGAGTTGTCGGTGCTCAAAGATTTTAATGCTAATTTGTTTTGTCTAAAGATATTGGCTCCTATAGCTATAGTACTCTCAAACCGTGGTATTCATGAGTCTGAACCTTGGTACTCTAAATCTTTTCTCTCCAAAGATGTCAAATTGGATCCATTTCATTGTATGAACACTCTTGAAGGTCTAGTTTGATAGCTCAGTGTATGTTACTTTTCATATGATATATTCATGAATGTTATAACTGGCAGGGTCAAATTCTAAGAATGCAAGTTCAGTGGGAAATGTTCTGAGCAGTGCAAACAATAAGGTTTCCGCTGTATTAGTGCCTCAGACTGCTCAAAGTGAGGGTGAGATCTTGCAGTCGTCAAATTTAAAGAGCTATACATTTGCAGAACTTAAGAGAGCCACGAGAAATTTTCATCCAGATAACTTTTTAGGAGAAGGTGGTTTTGGATTGGTTCATAAGGGGTGGATCGATGAGAATTCATTGGCTGCTTCCAAACCTGGCACTGGCATTGTTGTTGCTATCAAACAACTAAATCCAAAAGGGCTTCCAGGGTCACAGAGAGTGGTTGGTGAGTTTAATCTGCTTGTTTAAATCATTCGCTCGTGATAATAAAGAAGCTAATAGTTTCTCCATTACATAGTTTGTTGACTGGCAAGGCACGGTTAATTAATGATTCAAAAATGCAAATGTCGAGTTATTTTAGGTCGTTCTTGTTAAAACCTGTTACAGTTTCAATAATACTATGTTAGTAATCGGTTATGATTGGAAAACTAAGAAGTTTATGCTTAGATGGTACATGTTTGTCTTACTATGCTTCTGTTTTCACTTTTAGACCGAAGTCAACTATTTTGGAAAGTTTTCTCATCCTAATTTAGTGAGATTGATTGGTTATTGCCTTGAAGATTATCACCGCCTTCTCGTCTACGAATATATGCCCCGTGGAAGCTTGGAGAATCACGTGTTCAAGAGTGAGTTATTTTGTCCCCATCATTTCCCTTAGATTTTAACTTCGGAAGTTTGTTTAACATTGTCAATGTTATCGAAACAGGATATGTAAACTCATATCTTCAACCGCTTTCTTGGAGCCTCCGTCTGAAGGTTGCTCTTGATGCTGCCAAAGTGCTTGCGTTTCTGCACAGTGCTGAAACGAAAGTGATATTTAGAGATTTTAACGCAACAAATATCTTGTTGGATTCTGTATGTACACTTTTATTTTTTCACTGAATAATAAATAATGAAAGAAACCGAAGATAGATAAATGCAAGTGAGATTATTTGGATAACATGTCTGAATCGTATTTCCGAATTTTGATACAGGATTATAATGCAAAGCTTTCTGATTTTGGGTTGGCAAGGGATGGTCCAGATTCAGAAGATGACGAAAGCCACGTCTCGACCAGGGTAATGGGAACTGATGGATATGCAGATCCTGAATATGTAGCCTCAGGTATTTTCGGGCTAATGTTTCTGGACCATTTATTTTTCATATGACTTTGTTAAGTTATTTTAGATTCAGCTTAGTAGCACTTCGGTTAATTGCTAAAAACATTGTTACTGCAGGTCATCTTACTACTAAGAGTGATGTATATAGTTTTGGAGTTGTCTTGCTGGAAATGTTATCTGGTGAGAGGGTATTTGACAGGCGTAGACCAAAATTCAACTTGGTGGAATGGGCTAAACCATATTTGGCTAAGAAACGCAAGGTTTTCGGTGTGGTAGACGGCCGGCTTGAAGGGCAATATTCAGCAGATGAGGCCTACAAAGTAGCCACCCTTGCTTTGCGATGCCTGTCAGAAAAATCCAAGTCCCGGCCTAACATGGATGAAGTTGTTAGAACTTTGGAGCAGCTGATGCACGACCTTCAAATTGGCAGAACTGACTATTCTGCAGCCAGACCGGGGAAAGTACCATGCATGATTTTCGGGTGATCTTGTTAATGATTACAGGCAGCTCTAGTAAAAGTATCTGAGAAGAGAAGGTAGCTAGGTAGTTACTTTTGTATAATTGCTATAGTTGTTTCATTTTTGTTATAGCCTGTATTGGGTTGGGATAGTGTGGTTTCTCCTAATCTATTTTGTAAGACATGGTTGCCATAGTACTAGTACTAGATACATTTAAAGGTCCATGCTATATTCTACTTGTATTGTGCATACATAACATAATATAAGTTTTGCATAATGCATATAAGTTAGATTTTACTAAAGGTGATCAAGTGCGGTGTTGCGACTAAAGGTGATCAAGTTGGTTGTTCTAACTAGGGATTTAAGAAAATTACTTTTTGACGTCTTACCAGTTACCGGTTACTCGCACGCTCTATGGGTTTTCCATTTTACCATTCCAACACTTAAGTAGCGGACGACATAAAAATGAGTAATTTTTGAAAATTGTCGTCCGCTACTTAAGTAGCGGACGTTATAATGGTATGGTATTTTTGGGGATGTCTGCTACTTAAGTAACGGACAGGGGTATGTTGGTAAAATTGTAGGGCACGCGAGAAAATGTGTAGGGTGGCAAAATGAGTTGCACATGGCAACATGGGCTTAAGAACAACAAGCCCAATAAATTACTAATACACCTCCTTTTCTTCTTCTTTTTCCTTCTTACATTCGCTTGACTATTCCCACCATGTGAACCTCCAAATCATATTTTGAGACACAATAAGGATTTTGGTCGGAACCGCCAATTTATACAAGCATATATACACCTCACCGTAATTTTCTAATACGTTTTCTTATAATAAGGATCATAGAATACAAATTAACAGTATCATCATCTCAAACAACTTTGAACTTTCAATTACTTCTTAACCAGATAATGACAAAGTCTATAACACTCCCAATGGATATATAGTCACAAGGGTTGAGCTGTTTCTCTTGTAGTTTTCTCTCCATGCTTAAACTTGCCGTTAGACACAATGTTCAATTGTTTTCCAAAAGTATTCCAAATACGGTTGCCATTTATTTTCTCCTTATGTGACTCATGTTTTGATTATTTGTCAATGAGACCTTATATTGATTATTGAAGTCTTCTAATGGTAACCTTATAATGAGTTTGGTTTGAAGAAAAGAAAGTGGATGGAGAGAAAATTACGGAAACCGATGGATGAATTTGGACTTAGAGTTAGTCTAAATTCATCCATCGATTTCCGTAATTTTCTTTCCTTCCATTATCTTTCCACACAACCAAGAGAAATAGAATAACATAATCAACCTAAAATTGAAAAGCTCAAATGGTCTTTTGAGATTCTTGTGTATATTAGAGAAGCTTTTATCAAATTTAAATACGAACAAACTATATAATATATTGACCTTTCTACTCGGGAGTTCAGAGAAGTTCGGGAAAAACATCATGGGTCAGTGCTTTAGGACCACAAAAGAGGAAGACGCCACATCTCCATCCAAAACCTGAAGACGTTAGGTTAATGGGTCACCTCTCTTATAAATCCAACATTCTTCTCATACATAGTCGATGTGAGACTTAATCACTCACACTTGAAACCCAACATTCTCTCCAAGTGTGAGTTCCACACATGCTATAGTTGATCCAATACCAGGATTCACTCCCGCTCCCCACCAAACCGAACCACGGCTCTGATACCACTGTTGGGGAGTTCGAGGAAGCTCGGGAGAAACAACATGAGTCAATGCTTCATAACCACAAGAGAGTGAGACGTTACATTTCCATCTAAAACCTTAAAACATTAGGTTAATAGATCACATCTCTTATAAATCCAACATTTTTTCCACATAGTCGATATGAAACTTAATCACTCACATTTAAAACCCAACACTTTCGATAAAAAGTGAACAAGTGAGAAAGAAGATGGATATAAAAGATTTAATTTTTTATTTAGGATTTTAGAAAGTATATGGGATGATGGGATCAAATGGTCTCCAAAGGTGTTGGGTAACCTTGGAAAGTACCTAAATGTACTTATCGGTCCTTTATTTCATATGGTGAACCAAATGAGAATCGAAGCTCTACATCATCTATGGAAGGACTAACATATGTGCGTATCTATTTTCATGATGGACAAAAAGTTGCATTTTTTCCCAGAAAATCACTTGACTTCACTATTTATAATTTATTGTCATAGTCATCACATAAACTAATTTGAAATTGACAATAACAAGATTAAATTGGCAATGAGAATCAATTACTTTTTCTTTTTAATAGGGTGAAATATATTTTTAATCTCTTTAAATATATCAAATTTTATTTATTTTCTCTAAAAATTTCCTTCAAATTTTAGTCCTTCAAATTTAAAATTTTAGCCCCCTTTTTGTTTTACAAAAAGTTCATATAATATGTTTTAAATGACTTATTTTGATGATATTGGTTCATAATTAACCATTTAATCTTCGGTTTAACAATTTAAACAGAGAAGTATCCATTTTTAAAAATTACCATTTTTAAGAATTTTAATGAGTTACAATAATAAATAAAAACGACATAGAATTATTTGCATATAATCATATAACCCACAATCAAAATTACCTTTGGTTAAACTTATAAGTATTGATTCCAAACTTATATTTTAGTGGAGGCGCGTTATTTTTTATCAAATTGGGATACAAAACAAAACACATATGACATTATTTTTTATCAATTTTTTTACTGGAGGTGCTGAAATTTAGTATTTTGATGTTAATATTATGTAATAAACTATATGAAGTTGAAACGAAACAAAACAAAAATGAGTTATTATAAAATGATAGTTGTGGAAACTTCAGTGAAGACATTACAAAAAAAATACATTAAAATAGCTTCTGACTCAAACATATATAATACTTGTAATAAAGTACATTCAATTTGTTCTTCATGTATAAAAATAAATGTACTTTATTATGAGAAAAAATAAACCTACTTTAGTATAAATAAAATTATTATATAATCCACAAACATAATTTCAACTATTTGTCCTGTGTATAATGTATAATTTGTCCGTGTATAATATATACTTTAGATTTTTTTTATGAACAACAACGTCTCCTATGTATAGATGTCCCGTATTTTATATATTAACAGGATCTGTTCTATAGATTCGTATAATTGTGTCCTTGATTGTTAAAGAGACATTAACAAATAATTTGTATAAATGTCCCGTATGTAAAAGTTATTTTAAAATTCTTATCAGCGACAACTTGTGCCGTGGATATATTAGAATTATTTATGAGCAACTACAAATACTCCCTCCATCCCAAAATGTAAGCAAAAGTTGGTCAACAAAAGTGAATGTATTGGATCCAAATCTTTAACCAAATACATCAAGTTTCTTTGACTCATTTTTGCTTGTATTTTAGGACGGAGGGAGTATATGTTTTACGACCTTACTTGAAGAAAATCTGTTCTATAGGCTCGTACAACCGTGCACTTGATTTATAAGAAGATAGTTGATTTAAGTTTTTCATCAGCATGTACATTGTTCCTTGTGTATAATAGTAAATTTTAATTTTTTTTATCAACAACAATTTGTTCTCCATGTATAAAAAATAAATCTACTTTATTATGATAAAAAAATAAATCTACTTTATTATAATTAAAATTATTTTATAGTCCACAAATGTAGTTCAACTATTTGTCCCGTGTATAATATATAATTTGTTCCTTGTATAATATATAATTTAGATTTTTTTATGAACAACAACGTCTCTCATGTGTAGATGTCTCGTATTTCATATATTATAACAGGATTTTTTTCTATAGACTCGTATAATTGTATCCTTGATTTTTAAAGAGACATTAACAAATAATTTGTATAAATGTCCCGTATATTAAAGTTATTTTAAAATTCTTATCAACGACAACTTGTGCCGTGGATATTTTAGAATTTTTTAGGAGGAACTACAAATATATGTTTTACGACCTTACTTGAAGAATATCTATTATATAGGCTAGTACAACCATGCGCTTGATTTCTAATAAGATAGTTAATTTAAGATTTTCATCAGCATGTACATTGTTCATCGTGTATAATAGTAAATTTTAATTTTTTTTATCAACAACAATATTTGTTCTCAATTTATAAAACATAAATCTACTTTATTAATTATGATAAAATATAAACCTACTTTATTATAACTAAAATTATTTTATAGTCCACAAACGTAGTTCAACTAATTGTCCTGTGTATATTATATGATTTGTCTAGTGTATAATATATAATTTAGATTTTTTATGAACAACAACGTCTCTCATATGTAGATGTTCCGTATTTTATATATTAGCAGTATCTCTTGCTTAAAATATACAATTAATAATAGTAATTGTATATTTTTTTTAACACAAGATGAGTTAAATATGATTGTTTAAACACAAAGATTTAAAAATTCATTTTTAATTCATTGGCTTGTTAAAAAAAGATCAAACCTTTGCAAAACATGTTTGTGAAAATAATAGTGATTTTAAATTTTTTATCAATAATAGTCTACAAACGTAGTTCAGCTATTAAAAAATGTGATTTTACAAACGTAGACGCTGCAACCACTATGTTAATTTTATAAATGATACTTTAAGTATTGTTTGGCTTTGTAAAAAAAAATTTGTCTGGCCTGAATTTTTAAATCTTCAAAACTACATATCTAAAAATTAAAATTGAAAATAATTTTTTTTAGAAAAAGGTTAAAACTGCTTGAGAAATTATTGTTTTTTTAGCTTTAAAAAATCTTTTATCTATTTAATTAATTCATAAAAAATAAACAACTTTTTTCTATCAAGAACTTCTTAAAAATTTGTTTGGCATAACTTCTTATACACAAAAATGTTTGGACGTGTTTGAATGTCATTTTGTAAACACCGTAAAGCTTTACATATATTTTTATCTCATGACATCTCTCAAGTGGATAATTTGCCGTGTAAGTATATTGTATCATTGATGTACATTATTATAATCACTATTTTAAACTTATAAATTTTATTTAAGAGTTAAATATTGCACTTAAAATAGTCTAGACTAACCGATTGGCTATCCGAATTTTCAAGTATTTTGATCGGTGGAAAACTCTCTCGTATAAGTGCATTCAGTTTGTATTCTTGACACGCATTTTTGCAATTACCATTTTTTATTTCTATAAATTTTACTTAGTGATAAACATTGTACTTAACATAGTTTGGACATATCGATTAGTTATCCGTATTTTCAAGTGTTTTGATCAATGGATAACTCTATGTGTAAGTTCAATCAATTTGTATCGTTCACACACATTATTGCAATCAATATTTTAATTCTATAAATTTTATTTAAGTGACAAACAATGCACTTAAAATAATTTTGACTCATCGATTAGGTATTCGCATTTTCAAGTGTTTTGATCGTTGTCACGCATTTTCGCGATTGCTATTTTAATTCTATAACCAATGCTCGGAATTTTATTTATTTACAAAGCTTATTAACAACCGAACATAGATAATTTTTGCTTAAATACACCAGGTTTGAAGTGATACACGCATTGAAAAAACTTCTTTATTTTCCAATTAATATTTCCGTCACAAGTCATTGTTATATATGCATTTGAAAATATAAATAAACTATACCAAGTTTAAAGTGATACACTATGTTGAGGATGATGCCATGCCAATCCATTCACTCCTATTGTTGTTATTTTTTCTTTGACTTTTCAACCCCTCACCTATTACTAAAATAACATTATTTTAAAATGAAAAGAATATTTTAAGTAAAATATGTAGTACAACAATGTGATGTTTATTAGTATTACACTTCACACCACAACAAACTTTTACTAAGTTTTACATTATTTTCCAAATTCAACTCAAACACTCAACCGCCGGTGACTTTTCCGGTCACCTTTATACAAAAAAAAATACATAGTTTTCATCCTCTCATTACTCTCTACACTCTTGTATAAATAGTTTTGTAAAAGGAGATAGCTTGAATAATGGTTCATTCTCCTCTTCGTGTTTTGTACCTCCTCTTCCACAAGAACTCCATTTTCTGGTTTCATAGTTGTAGGACCTATGAAGTTTAGCATCAAATTTTTAAGATTGGTCACATAAGCTTTCCTTTGAACATATTTGTTACATGATCTGAGAAGATAATCCTGTTACTTTTTTCTCCCTTCTCTCATACATAGTGCAACAACAAAATAAAGTTGAGTTTAGATTTTACATTTAAACATTTCTTTATTTATTTCAACATTTTTGTCCTTTAAGAGAAAACATTTTGATGGTGTAAATTTATTTAGATCTTTTTTTTGGTTTGTTTTGAATTTTTTGTAAAATTTAAGAAAAAGATTATTTAAAAAAAAATTATTTGCTGGTTTTATTTTTCAAATTATTTTAGTCTGGATTTTTTTTTTGGAATTTTTATATATTTTAAAAAAAAAATGAAAAATAAAAAACTATAAAGAAAAAGTAAAATTGTTTTATTCAAAAAATCATATATATATATATATATATATATATATATATTTACTCATTCTACTTAATTATTAGACCATTTTTATTTTATTATATTAAATTATGTGTGAGTGTGAGTGCTTAACATAATAGTGTGAACACTTAATTTTATTTTTGAAAAGAAAGAACATTTAATTTAATTTAAAAGAAAAAATAATAATGACTTGTCATTGAGAACATAAGCTAGTAGCTGCCAACCTACTTTTTAATCATATCAGTTCTAGTAAATGGGATTATGTGAGGAAACAATAAACATAATTAACCATGACATTTGATAAGAGAGCAAGTGACCATCTCTCTTCTAGTCTTCTGCACATCTTTTCTGTAACAAATGAATAAATATCAAAATTTGTAAAAAAAAAAAGGACAAGTAGTAATACTACAGTTTATTAGAAATAATTTATTTTAGTTATGTATTGTTTTTTCTAAGTACTCCTCTGTCTCTATAGCTCTCTTCCCACGAGTATGTTTTCCATGTACTTTTAATAGTTTTTTGATTAAAAAATTATACTAACTTTGAAAGTGATCTAAACTTTTATACAATGGATTGGACACATACTTCCTCCGAACATATTTATAAGCAAAATTGACTTTTTTAGTACATTAAAAAATGGATGTATGTGACCTATATTATAGACCACATACATCTATTTCTCAATGTATAAAAAAAGTCAAATTTATTTATAAATATGTAATGAGGGAGTACACTGTAAATAAACAAAAGTTTGGATACACAGAATAAACAAAAGTGGATCTCAATTTATATTTTTCGCTCTTTTTTGTGTTTGTTTAAAAAAAATTCGATCTATTGATGTTTATTTTTAATTTTGTTTGATTTTTATAAAGAAGATTCAGTTATATTCTTTTTTCTATTTGATTTTCTTCAAAGTAAATAAAAAAATAGATCTAAAAATAGCAAAAAGTAGAAAATAAAAAAAAATTCTGTATTGGTAAAAAAAGATCATTTTTTTGTATTATTATTTGAAAGGGAATATAAAAGATGATTTTATTATTAGTAAAGAAGATGATGATTTTATTACGAGATGTACACACTACATACTTCAATTTAACTCTCTTTTTCAATAACACAATTAAACACAACTCTTCTTTTTCATTTATTCATTCACTCTATCCCAATACCACTCTTAATTTTTCATAATTTTCCAGCTTCAATAACACTTCCATTAAAGCACAATAGACAAACCTACTATATTATGATTTTTTCTACTTAATTTGTAACTTTTGAATCTCATATGACAAATTTGAGTAAAAACTACATTTATTATACATGAATTATATGAAATATTTTTTGGCTAACATTTATATAAAAAATTTCATGTAAATGAAACTGAAGAAAAAAAAAATGTAGTGTTCTTCTTCCTTTACTAAAGATAACTAAAATGAGTGTAAAATTGAATGACAAATCAACAAAGAGAAAATATACCGTTACTTGTGTTCTTCTTCCTTTCAATATTAAAAAAAATATGAAAAAAAGGGTTTATATGTGAATGTTATAAAAGATAAAAGACTAAAATGTTACAAATAAAAGATAAAGGACTAAAGTGTTACAATATATAAGATAAAGGACCAAAGTGTTACAAATAAAAGATAAAGGACCAAATTGTTACAAATAAATAAGATAAAGGACCATACGTGTAATTTTGCCTTTAATTTGGATACAATTCTGACCTACTACATATTCGGTTTGTTCAGATATCGGGCTGTACGGGTAGCGAGTAGAATGGATCGATTATTACGTGTTAGATTGAAACTTTGTTTATATTTAAAACTCTATTATCCGAAAACTTTTGATTTTTAAATAGTTCAATATCTAATACACAATGTAACAAAAGATAAAAGAATTAAATGAAAAAACAAAGAAGAATTATTGGAGAAGAATTATTTTTGTCACCCTACAGTTTATGGGGTGTGTCCTACGAAATGAACCAAATACTTTTGACCGTGACTTGTGCTACGGACACCCTCCAAAACACTCTACATTTATAACATTTATGGCTTGAATCACAGATGTGGAAAAAATATCAAAATACCTTTGTCCGTGATTTGTGCTACAGACACCCCCCAAAACACCATACATTTATAACATTCGTGGCTTAAGTCACGGATGTAGAAAAAATGTCATTTTTTCAAAATTACTCATTTTTCATTCATCCATAAAGACACGGAAAAGTATTTTAGTCAATTCGTAAGTTACACGAGTAAGGCATAAAATGGCAAAAAGAATTCTCTTATTGGAGTATCCGTATTTTCTTCCGGATAGAGATAGTTATTGGGTGGCAATGTTTGTTAGCTAAGTCTCCATACACTGCATGTAGATGGTCTAAGTTCTACGATAAGAATTAGTAGTACAATTTTTATCAGGAAAAAAAAAACTAGTTGCATAACTTTATAAATTTATTAAAAAAAGACCACTTTAACTTTTTATATTTATTAAAAAATAATATATCTAGTTTATAATACAGATTAAATATATTATTGTTTTAATAAATCTAAAAAATTAGATTTATTTATATAAAATTAGAGAAAATAGTACTTTCTTCGATCACTATTATAAGAAAAAAAATAAGTTTTTAGATTCATTGCAAAAGTAATATATTTGGTTAATAATATAAATCAGATTACATTACTTTTTCAATGAACTTAAAAAGTAGTTTTTTGTTTATAATAATGATCGGAGGGAATAATATTACAATTAACGAATACAAATTTTACAAAATTCACCGTTTGATTGAAAGTTTATATTATATAGATCATCTATAGAAAATTTTAACAAATTTGAAAATCATTTTATATGTTATTGAGACCCATCAAGATTAACGGTTTATTAAATATTGTAAATTTTGATAAATCCCAAAAAAATATCAAATAATTTTTAAATTTTCTAATTGTTTTTTTAAGAATAATCCATATAATATAAACTTTTAGCCTATCAATAAATTTTATAAAATTCATATTCAGTAAATCACTTGTTCAACGACTCCTTATCCTTAGCATTAGCCCTATTAGTATATTTATATACGAGTATACCAAGGGTGAAGGTGGAATGGGGAATTATTGGTACACTCTGGGGCCAGTTGCTATGTCAAATCAGAAGGTGTGATTCACTTCACAGAGTCTGTTTTGTTTTCGTACCCTTCATGCATTTGCAAATCTCTCTCATTCCCCATCAGAGTTGGCCATTCAAAAAGTGAGATAACTTTGTACTTTGTCTTAAGAGTTGGACCACTGCTGCTGAATATCAGTCAGCAAAGTAGTCCTGCATACTGTTTGACTATATGTCATATTTTAGATAATATATTTAACTATTTTGCACGGTTAAAAAAATATAATAATTAAAGAGAAATAATATAATTTTTATTTAATTATTCTTAAAAGAATATATTGATAATTATTTTCAACTATTTGGATATGTATTACTCTATAAATAATCTTTATTAAAAATAAATAAAAACAATTTTCAACTAAAATGTATTTAAATAAAAAATATATATAATAGGGTAAAATATGTTTTCTCCCTATTTTTACAAAGAATTTTGGTTTTCATCCATATAATATAAAATCACTTGTTTTCATCCTTACAAACAAATTTCTTTTGTTTTAGTTAGAGGTGGGAATAGCCTAGGTCGAACTAAGTTTTGCCAAGTCTGGGTCTTGCCTGTGAAAAATCGAAGATCTGAATCTGGCATGTGGCCTATCATATGCTATCTTTAAAGCCTAAGTCTGGCGTTTTGAAAGTTTAATGTGGTATGTTAACTTGTTTAAAAGCATATTTCACATTAACGCACATATTTAAATAAATAATTATATTTAGTTTTAAATGTGGTATATTTAGTTTTAAAAAATAGACTGGTCTGACCTAAACCTATATAGGCTAGGCCATGTGCTCCTGTAGGTCGGCCCGACTTATTCCCACCTCTAGTTTTAGTCTCTAAAGTGCAAAATTTTAACATTTTAATTGCCATATTATGATCATTTCATGTTCAAATATGTCTATATATATATATATATATATATATATATATATATATATATATATATATATATATATATATATATATATATATAAGTCCATATTATTAAAAAAATGACAAAAAAATGTTAAAATTTGCCCAATAGAGATTAAAAACAAAAGAAAAAAAGATATATGCGAATGAAAATAAATCATTTTATTTTACAGGAACGAAAATCAAAACTCGCTATAAAAATAAGCACTGAAAACATATTTTATCTTTTACTATCGCGGGTAAAAGTTTTCACTAGATGGAGTACTGTTTGAGTGCTATATATAAAAAACATTTCATATTTTAAATTCATTATAGAATTCATATATTTATATTATATTAGTATTGTCTAAATATATCAATTTTATAATAAATCTAAAGATTCAAATTTTTATTATATATAATATCAGAAGAAGTAATAATTTTTCTTATCCATTAATAAAATTTAGCCGATTAAAAAAAAAATATTTTCTTAAATTAACAACCGGAGGTAATAAAAGATGATGTTTAGCATGCCTGCCAGCCATCCCTCTCTATAGCTAGCTAGTCGAAGAAATTTGAGTCATGGCTCTATGACCATACAATAGACTCTATAACTTGAGTAGCCATTTGTAGACCCAAAATGATGATACTTCTGATGCAAAAATATACTATAAGACATTACTAAAGTACACTTACACCGCAGCTTTGAGAGGTTGACAGCTACCGGCTTATTTATAATCAGCTTGCATCATCTAATTCAGCTTTTTACACATCAGATGACAAAGTGGCCAAGTTTCACACTTTCACACTATCAAGAAGGAAAGAAAACACATGACTTGAGAATCCTTGTTAGGATATTTCCACTGTTAAGATCAGCATGAATGCGTGATGCTTTTCTTATTTACAGCCAAGCTACTAGTTTGTTTTCAACTTATATCAGTTATGAATCGTAACTAAGCTAGCTAACTACTAGTTGCTTTGTTTTTATTTTTATTTTTATATAAACTAGTTGAGTTAATCACATCTGAAGGTATTTGATTGCTTCACTCAATAGATACATTATATACAGTAATTTAGAGCAAGAGTTTATATATATGGATCAAGCTAAAAGTGCTTCAAAGATAGTATTAATTAATTTGTTAATGAAAAATGCTAACTAATGCATTTGGAACATGGAGCATTAGTTAAAGAACCTCAATATAGTTAATGAAAAATGCTAACTAGTGCATTTGGAAAATTAGTTAAAGAACCTCAACATAGTAAAAATACTTTGAAATTTGTGTAGTTAATGTTAATGAAATATAAAAAATTATATTTTTAATGCAAAAATTATCTTTTGTATCCTAAACTAGTACACCGGATACACTAGTTAGTATGACCGTTTGTTGATTCTTTTGATGTTGATTGATGCTGGACTTATAGTGGTCTATAATTTGATTTTCCGCCGATATGATCGAAAGAAGACTTAAACCATCCAATACCCAAAACTAACCCCGAATTAGATTTAACCAAGGCCGTCTTTGAATCCGTGCAAGTTGGCCTCTATAGCACGGGGCCTCTAAAAAAATGGGGCCTCAAAAATAATAATAATTGGGTAATAGGTGGTTATATTGGGGGTTTACGTAGTAGTAATCATGGTCTAGCAATAATAATGGTCCGGCGTAACAAAATTATACCAATCAAATTATATTAATAATGGTCTAGCAGAGTAAAATTATACTAATAATAGCCTCCGTGCTTATGTCTTGGTGTTGTTCTACTACTTTTTGAGTTTTTTGTGTTATTAATATTTGTTTGTTCACAAAAATAAATATTAAGTTCTTTTGAAAAAAAACATATTTATTTTTATTAAGGGATTCATTTTTATTATTAGCTCGGGACCTCTAAATACTCGGAGACGGCCCTGGATTTAACAGTTCAGTACTTGTGGTGAAAAGATACTTGTAGTGAAAAATAATTATTTAATCATTTTAAAATATACTGGTAAATTTATATTAAAAATGAAATTTTTAAATTTGAAAAGGTTTAAAAAGATCAATACACCATTTTTTAAAGAATATTTTTATATTTGCTTTATTAACAACTTACAATTAGGTAGTATCCCGGCCTTATCAGCATTTTTTTGACCATTGACTCATGTACGGACCTCTTGTGAGCTCCTTGAATTCAATTCATGTGAAATTTTATTTTTTTTAAAAAAAGTTCATTTTTCGTAAAATTATAATATCTTATATTTCTTATAAATTAAATTTATAAGAAATTATATATTTTATATTGAAATATCCTTGACCCTCATTAACGAATGAAGAAACCATCTAAACACTGCAGTTGGAATCTACAAACGAATTTGATTTACATACAGTCAAAAGTGCATATGGTCAAGATAGAGCTAACTGTTAGATTAATTAAGATTAAAATATATTCACAATTTTTACTTTTAATTAACTGCATGCAATTTGGATCCATCTACAAATACTCTGTAGTCTTTCTCACGACACATCTTTGACAAAGTCTATTGATATTCTACTATAAAAGTTCTTAAAAATTTAAAAAATGGTGCATACATATACTTCCAAATTAAAAACACACTATAATAATTCAGAATTTTAAAAACTAAAGATAAATTGGTGCCTTTTTATAGTATCCATAGATAGCATATACTCCATCCGTCCCAAAATAAATGATCTGTTTAACCACTGACACGTTTGTCAATGCATAATTTTAATCATTAATATCTCTAATTATATATTATTAAAAATTATAAAAATGGTATATTTTGAAAGTACCCGTCAAGACAAATCAAACAACATATCATATGCTAATATTTGCATGTATATATTAGTAGAAAAATAAGGTCAAAGCAGGTCAAATGAATAGTATACTAAGTCAAAAAGAGATCATTTAAAATGGGACGGAAAGAGTATATTTAATCTTTAATTAGATGAAATACATAATTATAAACAATAGTATTAAATACTTAAGAAGCTAACCACTATTGCCACAAAGAAATCATTCAATGACGATGATTCACTCGTTAATTTTCCTTTTTTTCTTTTATAAAAGCGTTAAAAATTTCCTTTGAATTCAAACAAAGGACGTACATCAAATTAAACAAGTACAAAATATTGAGAATAATTAATTAAACAAGATCAATAACATCAAAATGGTGAGTAGTAGTACACAATGCATGTGAAGTGTGTATGTAGCAAGCTAGCTAGGGACATATCTAGAAATTAGGGTTAGTAGTAGGAAGTGGGGTCACAAACTTGAAAAAAAGAACGATTTTGAATAACAATATCATACATATGAAAATGCTTAAAAGTAGAGAAATTTTTAGGAAGAGAAAGAAGGTGTGTTGATGTGTGTGAACGATGAAACTGAACAATGTGTGAATTAGAGTTGTAACGAGTCCAACCGAGTTCAGTCAGTCTTTGTTCAAGTTGAGAGAAAGAATGAATGACTTGGTTTGTTGGAAGATATACAAGAAGTCTTGGTCTTGCACCTGGAGCAGTGGCTGTTCCTTGATGTTGATGACTTGTTGTTGTTGTTTTCAGCTCAAATGATTCTCTTGTTGGGTTTGTTATTAGCCTTACCACACCTTTCTTGTCAAATACCCACACACCAGACATTTCTTGCTTGCTTGCTTGCTTTTGATTTGTTTGTGCTTTTTGGGTTTTTCACAACTTCATTTCACTATCTCTAATATATCTATGCCTTATATGTTGAGTTAAGAGAAGTAAAAATAGATTTGGTGTTACTGCACGGGATAGATTTTTTTAAAGTAATAAATTATTTTTTTCTTTCACCACTAGTTTAATCTCTTTCAGGGATCAATTTTGACATTAAGTGGTTCCAATCCCATCTCAGTCGCAGTTTCCGGGTGATTGAACCGTTTTTTATAAATTAAATTTAGATTTTTTTGAATGATTTGTATTTAGAGGAATTTATCATTCATTTGAGAGCTAAAATAATTAACGGGATTTGAATCCTTTTTAATTGTTTATCTCTTATTATCTTATTCTTTTTTTGAATTTAATGGCTGGTAAATCACAAAAAGTAAAAAAACGTAGAAAAAAGAAAATTAAATCAAATTAGTAATAAATTAGAAACTTAATTTTTTTAAAACTTGTAGATAAATATACTCCTTTTTATTAAGCTTATACATTTAAATATATAATTTTATAATTATTTATCAATTACATGATAGTTTTTTTACAAAAATGGCATAAATTTGTTTACAACGGGCTGGCCCGAAGCCCAATGGGCTAGCTCCGTTCAGTCCGATATTTATATGGGCTTGAGCCAAAAATGCCCAATTGCATTTGGGCTAGGTTTTTTTAGGCCAAACCCATCTAGGATCGTATGCTAATGGGTCGGCCCATCAGCCTGACTCATTTTTTTTATAGTTTTACATAGCTCTCCTGAGCTTATAAAAAATCAACTATAAATTAGTTTATTGGTCTTGCCAAACAAACTCGAAGACTATATTATATAGTTGATTGCATGCGCATAAATTGTAAAAAAGAATATTCATACAAAAAATTATAAACAAATATGTAATAAAAACTCTTCTTCCTTTCTTCCAAAAAAATATGAGGTAAAAAAAAAATCAGCATTGTTAGAAATGAAAAGGACAAAATTTGTGAATAAACTCACAATTCATCTAAGTTAATAACAAAAACATATAAAATATATGCATATAATATGATATAATTAAAATGATAAGGATATCTATTCCTTTGAATATGTAAAGTTGACGAGCTAATCGATTGTCGAATTAGTAATTGATCGAAGTTTTTTTTTTTGACAAAAGTAATTGATCGGAGTTAAGAGCACCTCCAATTGTACAGCCTCCATATAGGTATTTTGTAAGTCCCATCAGTGTCACATCAATTTGAAGCAACCCACCTATTGCCACCTCGTATACTTCATTGTGGTATCGTCCAAAATAATCTCACTTCATGCAATCCAGGCTCGCGGACGTATTCCAAAAGTGTGCTACTGGAGTTGCTCTAAGTTGTTAATCTGATTGAAACAAACATTGCACCAAGATAGGCAATTAAGCAAATACCACACCAAGATGAAAAATTAAATAACACCATATTGAAAACAACAAAATTACAAAAGAAAATCTCATCTCTGTGAAAATTATTCATATAAATTAAAAGATGGATAAAAATAAATAATAATTATTATTTTTAGTTTTTACGGAACTGGTGATCCCTTATTTCCGTTGAATGAAGAAAAAAAAATTAGAGAGAAGATTGGATGTATCTCTCTCATTCAAAACATTTTGGTTAATAAGACAAGGTCATGAAATGTAACAAAAAAAAGTGTGTAAATTAAAAAAAAAAAGTAAATAAATGTTATAAATAGACGTTTAAGTTTTAAAAAATTTATTTTGTTATGGAAAAATCTAAAGATTCGTTTTATAGATTTTTAAAACAATTTAAGTTATTTTATGTTATTTACTATTATTTTTTTCAAGCTTCTACACATGTTCATTGTTCTTTAAAAAAAATTATAAATAACTATTTCTTTTTTATGCAAGATTATAAATAACTATTAGAATTAGCTTATCATATTAAGGCTAAAAATGGTTTATTTAACAAAATCTTTTCTAAAAAATCTATAACAGTGATTTTTTATTTAACTATTAAAATGTTAAAAGTGATTTTATTAAATAAAAATAAATTTTTTCTTAAAAAATTTCAAACATTAAAATTTATCAGTGTTTTTTTTAAGATTTTATGGGTGGTAGAACAACTTATCTCACTAGTTTTACTTAAAAAATATGATTTAAATGTTACAAATTATAAATTTAAAAGATCTATTTGTTACTTAAAACACTTAATGGATCTATTAATTACAAATGTAAAACTTAAAGACCTATGGATACATTTTCCCTAATTCATATGATATGTAGTTTTATTGTCTGTTGCATTTTTTTTTAAAATAAAACAAAAAGTAATACTACCTTTGTCCTATATCTTTGGCCCTTTTAGCTTTAATTTTATCTCAAATCTTTGGTCATTTTAAGAAACCAATGCACAATTAGTAGTACTTTACATTTGTACCCTTACTAAAATTAAAACATTAATTAAATAAATACATTTTCTACTGTATTTCTCAATAAAATAAGGGTAAAAATGACTTAACTTATCAATCTTTATTATTTATTAATCTACGTACAAATTTTTAACAGTACCAAAGTTTTGGGACGGAGAGAGTTTGGAAATTAGCCGAGACAGTCCATCGCGCCACATGTCCCATTACTAATTGGGCCGGGCTCAGTTTAACAACTCATGAAATTAATGGTCCAATCCACCAAAACCCCTTTATATGGGCAAGCACTTCGAGCTAAGGCGGATCAGCCCAGACTAATCCACTTAACAACTCTAGAGAATACCAACCTTGCGAGTCGAAACTTTATACTTATTTTTTGTTGGTACAAAAGAAAACTTTATACTTATATTATGTCAACAATGCTTTATATGTATATTATGTCAACAAAACAAAATTCACTTAATCAGTCAAACCAAAAATATCAAATTCAAAAAAATATTAAATTGGATTGAACCAGCGCAATTAGTCAAATCCGCGTCAAACTTTATCATGCAACTAATTAAAAATATAATTGGTCAATATTATTTATATCGATACTTTTAAAGAATTTTCTATAAAAAACTTAATTTGTCAAACAAAAAATATCAAATTCAAATAAATATTAAATTTGATTGAATCGATTCGATTGTTTGTATCCTCAACTTTGTGACAAAAAACTTTATGATGCAATATTTTCAAAAAAAGAAAACTTTATGATGCAATTAGTTAAAAATATAATTTGTCAATATTATTATACCAAATAGAATTATTATTAAAGAAAGATATTACTTTGCACCCAAAAATAACAAAAAAAATATCACCAAAAAAAAATAAAAAAGACAATAAATGAAGAAAATCCTATTTGTTCAAATATTTTGCGCCCATTTAGCTTTCTTCTCTCAAACCCAAACCTGTTTGCATCTCTTCCCTCTCATTTTTGCATCATCGTATTTGAAGATCTCTCGTTTTCATTCTTTCTTTTTCATTTTTTTTAAACTAAAATAATTTACCGGTTTGACAAGTCACCGGTTTTCTCCGGTTTAGACTATTTACCAAGAACAGCAAAATTTCAGTTCATATTCTCAATACACCGCATACACGCATTATTCACTTCTAGAAAATTCTTATTCTTAGGGTTTTCTTTTTCATCATCTTCCTCATTCTCCCAATTTCACATTCCTCTACTTTTCTCACCGTTAACATTGCTCTGAAATCGCATCCTTCAAGCACAAGGTAACACTATAATTTCTTCTGTTTAATCGATTATCGTGTATTTATCCTCTAAATCTGCTTCATGTATAGTTGCGTTTTTTCCTTTTTAGCATAGTTTGGATTCAGCTTAATAATCATAATCTACGTTTTGCTTTACATTGTCATTGCTTCGATTTAGTGTTGACCGTCAGTGTCCGTGTTATGTTGTGCTTTCATTGGTAGCAATTTTTCGGAGTTGATTTTATGATTTTCATTTAGGTCATCAATGTATGTAGATATTTGTGTAGAAATTTCTTTGAATTGATTTTGTGATTTTCATTTTTGTAATCACTGTATGTAGTTATCTGTGTAGCAATTTTGTTTGGATTGATTTTATGATTTTGATTTTCAGATGTCTCGAAAATCAGAACATATTCATGAGTCTGAGTTTGACTACTATGAGTATAAATATTATGATGACTTGAAGGATGGTGACTATAGGTTGAAAATCTCAGGTTCAACATATAGGTGTCCATTCTGTAAACACAAGGATTATTACTCTTGGAGTGAACTTCTGAGGCATGCTGCTAGAATCGCGGGTGATTCGCGTGAGACGGTGAAGGAAAGTGCTAGACACTCTGCACTTGAAATGTACATTGGCAAATACAAGTTACCTTCCGTTAAAACTGGTCAAGATAAGTTTGCTGCTGTTAAAACTGGTCAAGATAAGTTTGCTGCTGTTAAAACTGGTCAAGGTAAGTCAGCTGCTGTTAAAACTTGTCAAGATAAGTTAGCTGCTGTTAAAACTGCTCAAGATAAGTCAGCTTCTTCATGTATTAATGTTGATAAGGATAGGTCACATAATGCTAACGTTGCTAAGAATCAGTCATCTAATGTGACTGTTGCTGGAGATGATTTGTTTGTGTGGCCATGGATGGTAATTCTAGCAAACAATGTTACCACATTTGACCCGAAAAGCGGAAAGCATGTTGGAAAGAATCATACTAAAATTAAGGAGGAGCTGCTCTTGAAAGGGTTTAACCCCCTGAAAGTTACTGCACTTTGGAACTTTAAAGGTCAGACACCCTTTGCGATTGTTGAGTTTGGGAAAGAGTGGGATGGTTTCCACAATGCCATGAAGTTAGAACGGAGCTTTCTAGCAGAGCACTGTGGTAAGAAGGATTACCTGGATTTATGGCGGCGGGGTCGTGGAGATAGACTTTATGGGTGGATGGCACGTGCTGACGATTATAATAATGTTAGGGATATATTTGGAAAACACCTCCGGGAAAATGGGGATTTGAAAACTGTTTCCGGAAAAGAAGCCGAGGACGATAGGAAAGCAAAGAAGCTTGTCTTTGGTTTGGCCAATACTTTAATGCAGAAGAACAAGGAATATGAAGAGGCAGCAAGCAAGTATCACGAGGCTAGTGAGGACCTAACGAAAGTAATGGCTGAAAAAGAGAAGTTGGTTGAACATTTTAATAACGGTATGCTGATTCTTAAATTGAATTGTTCTAATTAATATTGGTATTCTGTTTCACTGAATTTAGAGGTGAAGCATTCTGGATTTTATTATTATATCTATCTTTTCAGTGTAGCTTAAAGTTCGTTCCATTTTGGAATGACATGTTGTTGATATGAATTTTTAAAATTTCATGGTACCTGAGTCTGTTTCACATTTTTCTATTAGAAATAAGCAAGATAAGGCAGGTTGAACGCGATTATCTGGAGAGTTTGTCCAAGGATCATGAAAAATCCAGGCTGGAACTGGAAGCTCGGAGGAATGAACTTATATCCCGTGAAAAGGATCTGCAGAAGCGTCAAGCATACAATCATAATGAGAGAGAAAAACTATATCTTGAAAAGAAAAGAGTAATTTATTTTGCTTCTTTGAATTTATAATTATGGTAGCAATGCTAATAATTTTTCTTTTTTATAATCTTTTAGACACACTTTTTCTGAGGGGTCTATTTCTTAAAATTTGAACACATTTCTTTGAAAGTGAACAAGTTACATTACAACTAAATTGGCTTCTTAAAAAATGGACCAATCACAAAAAGTGTTGTCAGCATTCCTTAATGTATGGACCATTTGGTCTTTTGTGTCAAATGACGTACATCAATCTCTCTTAATTTTATACTTTATGACGGATTAAATCTGTTCTTCATCTTGTTGTTTACAGAATGAGATGGCAATAGCAGAGCAAAAAAAGGCTGATGAACAAATGATGCATTTGGCTGAAGAGCACAAGGCACAAATTTCATTTTCCCTCTATCTAAAGTATTTAATGAAGTTACTTGCATCCACCTAAGTTTTGAGGACTGTTTTGGTTTCAATATTGCAGAAAGCAAAAGAGAAACTTCACAAGAAAATTCATGAACTGGAGAGAGGACTTGATGCAAAACAAGCATTGGAATTGGAAATTGAACAGCTGAGAGGAGCTATGCAAGTAATGAATCGCATTGGAGAGACTGATCTGGAAGAGAAGAAAAAACTGGAGGCAATAAAAATGGATCTGCAAGAAAAGGAAGAGGAATTGGAAGGCGTGGAAGATCTTCAACAAACATTGGTTATCCAGGAGCGCCAAACTAATGACGAGTTGCAAGATGCCCGCAAAAAATTAATATATGTATGTATCTTTCTCAACATATAAATATTATCATGTTATTATGTCTTTTTGCCATTAACTCATCTTATAGTCTGAATATCAACTTTAGAATGTCTTCTGTAACTAATATCCTTGATGGATTTTTTATTTGTATAAATTACTTAGTAAAACTTAAGCAGAAATGTAAGGTCATTTATATTTCTTAATTTATCTACAGCTGTTTCTATATCACTTAATACATATAGAAAAGTGTCCTGTTTTGTAAACATTCAAATCATGTAATTTAAATCTCATTTAATTTGCTGGAAGACAGTGTCTTTGATAGGATCCGAGATGAGAATGTGGGCCCAAATAGGAAATTAGTTAACCAGCTGTCCAAGCCCATTGTGTGGAGTGTGATGTTAGAGAAATACAGGAAATTGAGGGGAAAGAATGTGAAGTGGCACGGGTTGAGGAGTGACCAAGTTTTGTAGTGACCATTCTGTTATAAGAGAGTGGACAGAGTGAGGAAAGGGCATGCTGATGTATTGTTTTTGTTTTGGCCAGGGAAGTATAAAATCTCTGAGAGAAGCCTATCTCTGTTGGTGGAAAGGGATTCATTCCTTTCTGCAGTTTAGTTTCATTACCATCAATAAGATCCAGCTATTTCCCTCAATTGTTTTTCAGTTTTTTTTTTTTTTAATTTACTATTATTTCTGTGTTTGAGATTGGGTTCGCATAAGTCTTTGTTCACATGTATTTGCAATGGCCAATGCAAAATGTTTGGGGTTTTAACCTTAGTTTCTATATCCAAGGAATTTCAATTTTTCAAGGTATCATATTCTATTATGTGAATCATGTGGTTGCTTGTTTCAACTGTCTATTTGTTCTCCAGTTGTTTGTGTCCAAAGATGATGATTTTAATTCATAATATTCAACATTTTAGGTGAAAATTGGTAGAATCAGGTCAGGTCTATGAAATGAACAGATTTTCTTTTTACATTTTTAGTTAATATGTCATTGTTTCATAATGGTTCAATCATAGGGTATCCGATGCCTAAACTTCAAGCAAAATATGTTAAGCTAGTTCGTTGTTGTTGCTTTGCTGCCATGATTTCATTGTTTGTTTTCTTCAAGAAACTCTTTTTCTTTGTTCACAGTGGATTGGCTGCCCAACGACAAAGACTCGAGCCACAATTTCAGTGAAAAGGTTGGGCGAACTTGATGGTAAGCCATTTTTGGAAGCAGCTAAGAGAAAGATTTCTGCTGAAGTGAATGCGAAGACAGCAACCAAGAGAGAACTTTTCGAGGAAGCAAAAGTGAAAGCAATGCTGTGGTGCACACAGTGGGATGAATATCTTAGGGATCCTAGCTGGCATCCTTTCAAAGTTGTAACTAACAAAGACGGGATCTCCAAGGTACAATTCAATGACTTCCATAACTTCAACTGTGACCGTAACTTCAAGTTAAAGTTAATATTGTTTGCATTTTAAAGACTGATTCTACTACTCAAACGTGTGACCGTAACTTCAACTGTTGTATTAAGACACTCCTTTGAATATATGTATCCCCTAAAACTATAATTCACCATTTCTTAATGATTACAAAGCATGGTATGCTATTGGTATTGTTTAGAGACATCTATTTACAGAAAATGGCCATCGTTAGCAATTATTTGGCATGTATCTTCCTCTGATATGAACTGCATGGACCATGATCTAATATATGTTAGATATATCGTGCAGGAAATTTTAGACGAAGAAGATGAAAAGTTGAGAAGTTTGAAGGATGAGTTTGGAGATGAGGTGCATGATGCAGTAGCTACAGCTCTAAAGGAGTTAAATGAGTACAATCCTAGTGGTAGGTACCCAATACCGGAACTTTGGAATTATAAAGAAGGAAGGAAGGCTTTACTGAAGGAGGGTGTTTCTCTTTTACTAAACAAATGGAAGCAATTGAGACCAAAACCAAATACTAAGCGAAAGAGAACTTGAGGCTTCATTTGGGCGGTAAGAAGTTAGAATTAGACTTATATGCAGAAAAGTTAATATAAATTCTAGCTCTAATAGACTTGGTACGGCTCAAAATTATATTGCCGATTGTTGGTAGTGATACTTCGTATAATTGTTTTATGTATTCATAACCTTTTCTCTACTTTTCCATGGATGTCATGTTTCATAACAATATATAATGCTAATATTATATATACTTTTTTAGCAGATAATGTATGACTTTTGGGTTAAAACTTAAAAACAAGTTGATGTTTGAAATTGTTGATTACTGGAAAATTATCAAGGCGAATAGGTGGTATCATTTGTTTTCCTTTTGTATTTGGTTTTAAATGTTTGTCTTGAAACATTTAAGTTAAATTCTTTTGAAATTGAACCTGACCTTATATATAAAGCATATTTGGAATTTTTAGCTTGAATCAGTTTTTTTAACAAATAGCTAGTAATGTTATGCATTTATATTTATATTTACTGATGTTCACCCATTCACTTCTCTAAAGTAATTCAGAGATTTAATTTTGTAATTTTTTTTTACAGTAATTATCTTAAATATTATTTGCATGATTTTAGACTTTAAAGATTTTTGAGTATCTAGAGTGTGTGCATTTAACCAAAGCCTTTTGTCCTCTTCTCAAAATATTTTTAGTTTTCATTTTTAAAATTGATGTTAATTTTAAATTCCTAAGTAGAGATAAAAGATTCACATAGTAATTTTACTTTATGGGAACCGAGCATCTCTGTATGCAACTCAGACTAATATCTTGAGTTGTATAGGACCACACTAGGGTAGTGAATGTTTGTGATAGATAGAAGGTGGAAAGCAAGTCACCAAAAATGGATTTTCAAAAATAATGTTTTGGCATTTAGAATGTTTTTGAAAATTATTGATTTGTTATTAAAAAAAATTGTAAAACAAGTTGGTTAGAAAACTTCTATTAATTGAAGTCAAAATGAAAATATTAAATATGGAATGTAAACGGCCTATAGTTCTAGTCATTTGAATTACAAGTCATACACTGCGATGATAGGTTATTCATTAAATAATACTATTAGAAGCACTTTTTGTCCTCACGAGTTTAACTAAGTAGGGAAGAACATCACAATTTTTTTTTCTAGAAGTTGGGGTTTGAATTCCAAACATTCCATTTATTCACCTTAAGTGTATAATTCTAGCCAAAACATCTTCCACTTGATTTGCCTTACAACACAGCCTTAAGACCATACTCCACCACAGTGTCTAATTCGCATTCCACGGGCACCCAACAATGTATAAATTAACACTGTTAGTATTCCTCTCAGGATCAACCAAATTAGCCAACAAATTATCTTGCTTAATGTCATCTCATTGAACCATAATGGATCGGATTGTGTCAGGTGCTGATATAATGTGATGATTGAAGATCTGTTCATTTCTTCCCTCCATTTACAATCTAATGCTACCACAAAAGTCAAGTTCTAATCAGACACATATCAGCTATCAGCCTGCATATTAAAAAGCATCCACACCTGCCAATACAAAGAAATTACTCAATTTAGAAGCTCCCAGTGTGGTCCAAATTGTTGTGATCAGTGTGCAAGTCGCGAAAAATATGAGATAATGATTCTGAGTTATTATTACAAATTGGGCAGAGATCACTATCTGTTAGTTTACTGCTTGCACGTTCCAGATTCGTTAGGAGGATTTCATGAGACAATTTCCATAACAAGCAATGTATTCTCTCGGGACCCCTCCATTTCGCAACCACCGAGAACAAGACCGCATTCCACGGGTTATTGACCTGCAAAATTCTGCAGTAGGCCAAAGCATTGCTATCAGAAACACAATCTCTAACAAGCAAAATAAATATTTTATGAGATGGTCTAATTTCTTAATTACATGTGATATTCTGTGTGTAATGAGAATGTAAGTTATTCTTTCACTATTCCATCACCGATGCAAGATTTGTTGAGATATGTGATCTCATTTCCATTAAAGTAGTAGGCTAGTAGCATCCTCTTATGTTCGTATATAATATCTTTTTTGTATTGTTGCAAATTTAGAGAAGGTGAACAATAAACAAATCATTCTCAAAGATTATAATGCCATCTTAAACAGTTTGGGTGTGATATAAGGCATTGAGATCCTCTCATTCTAAAATCTCTACAATAACATACAACAAATGTGTCAACAATTAGATGTCCATCAAAACGAAAAATGTCTAAATGAAACAATGATCTTTTCAGTTCAATTTGTAGTCCTACACGCCTAGGTCTGTGAATGTAGTTTTTTAGAGATCGGGTTTTGCTATACAAAAAGGCTTAGCAGCGCAGCTTGTTGTCCGTCTACCTTTTGTTCAGATGAAATTATTATCTTATATATATATCATTTAATATTTATGTGATAAAAAAAAGTGACAACATTCTATTAAATACTTCAACATTTTCTATCGTTGTTTTGAGGAAATTCTGAAATTCAACATTTATTTCTACTTTTTGTTGTACACGATATATTTCAAGATATATAGTTTTTTTTTTAATAAGCAATATACTCCATATTAGTATGAAAAAAATAGAAAGGAAAAAAGAAACAAAAGCTCTGAATGACCATTGTTAAAAAAAAAAACGCTCTGAATGACAGCGAGATATACTACTTCCGTCCAATTTTATAAGAACTATTTTGACTAAATGCATTATTTATATGTCTTGCTTTGACCGTATTTTTCTACAAATATATAAATATAAATATTATCATATATGATCTTGTTTGATTTGTCTCGATGAGTATTTTCAAGATATCAAATTTCTATAATTTTTACTATTAGATAATTAAAGATATTAATAATCAAAATTATGCATCGGCATACGTGCAATACTGAAAAAGTTCTAATATTTTGGTACAGAGGTAATATCTTTATCATCCAAACCACAAAAAAAAAAGATATAAATTTGATTCTTTTACTGGTTGCTTAATTACTTTACTGGTTTTCTATTGAAATTTGAAAGTTGTCTTTTCTTCTTCTTTGTTTGCTGAGTATAGAGAAGATAGAAAAACACGGACATGGATATAGTCCAAATTCATTTATTGGTTTCCGTGTTTTTCTCTCTTCTTTATTTTTTTCTCTTAAACCAAACACAAATGAAAATTTGTTTTTTATTAGCATTAGGGAATAATATGGAACGTTGAAACAATTTTAGAAGTTTCATTTCATATTTCATATACACGCATTTTCACTTGTGGAAGATTCTTTTCATCTTCTTACTATTTCTTACTCATTCATCTTCTTACTCTGTTTTTTCACCTTCAATATTACTCTCAAACCGCATTCTTCAAGTTCAACCACAAGATAACACTATCATTTCTACTTTTTATTAATTATTGTTTATTCATACTCTAATCTGCTTCATCATAGCGTTTTTCCTTTTTTGCATTTCTTCGGTTCAGCTTACTAATCATCATCTAGTTTTACGTTTTAGTTTTACTCTTCGAATTAGGTGTGTTCCACTCTCGGACACGCGTCCGTGTGTGACATTGACACATATGGTATGATTAAACTGAATTATTGAGTAAACTATCAAATTGGTCTCTTTATCTTTGTAAATCACTCTGCATAGTGTTTTGTGTCTATGCTTCATAGGTATTTATACTATAATCTGCTTCATACTTGCGTTTTTCCTTTTTAGTAGAACTGTTTGTAGCTATTTGGATTTGATTTTATGATTTTAATGTTAGTCATGACTGGATCAGTATGTAGCTATTTGTGTAGCATTTCCTTTGAAGTTGATTTTATGATTTTCGTTTTCAGATGTATCGAAATTCAGAACATACTCGTGAGTCTGATTTGGAGTACTACGAGCATAGATATTACAATGACTTGAAGGATGGTTACTATAGGTTGAAACTCTCAGGTTCAACATATAGATGTCCATTCTGTAACAACAAGGATTATGACTCTTTGAGTGAGCTTCTGAGACATGCTTCCAGAATCACCGGTGACTCGCGCGAGACGGTAAAGGAAAGTGCTAAACACTCTGCACTTGAAATGTACATTGGCAAAGACAAGTTACCTGCCGTTAAAACTGGTCAAGATAAGTCAGCTACTGTTAAAACTGGTAAAGGTAAGTGTTGTGAATTCGATTGATAGAACCACACCAATAATCCTTTAGTGTGTGGGGCAAAACAAACAAAGCAACCAAAGAACAATGAACCAAGCAATAATAACCAACCAACAAGAATAAACGGTGAAAGCGATAAAGGACACAAAATATTGTTTACCCAGTTCGGTGTTAATGAACCTACGTCTGGGGGAGAGAGCAACCTCTCCGTTCCACTATCAATAGAAACCTTGATTACAATGAGATTCTCCAAGAGTTACAAGAATTAGAGTTTTCCTAATTCTACCCTAGTCCCGAATCTCTCCCCGTGACCAAGAGATTCAATCAACAAGTGTTTCCAAGGTGATAGAATGTTTCTCCCAACCCTAGAGTCTTTCCAAGATGTTCTCTATTAACCCTAGTGTGTATGTTGGCCTTAGAAACCCTAAAAACCACCTTACTCCACTCAGAAATCGCAAAACAGCATATATAGTCACGCGGGCCTGAGCCCCGCGCAGGCACCCTGAGCCCCGCGCAGATGACAGGGAGCCAAGCTCCAATTCTCCACATTGCTGCGCCCCGCTCAGCCTTCCTGAGCCCCGCTCAGCCATCCTGTTTCTGAGTTTTCAAGGCAATATCCAACAGTAAGTCAGCTGCTGTTAAAACTGGTCAGGATAAGTCAGTTGCTTTAAGTATTGCTGTTGATAAGGATAGGTCACATAATGCTAACGTTGCTAAGAATCAGTCATCTAATGTGACTGTTGTTGGAGATGAATTGTTTGTCTGGCCATGGATGGTAATTCTAGCAAACAATGTTACCACATTTGACCCGAAAAGCGGAAAGCATGTTGGAAAGAATCATACTAAAATTAAGGAGGAGCTTCTCTTGAAAGGATTTCAGCCCGTGAAAGTTACCGCGCTTTGGAACTGTAAAGGACAGACACCCTTTGCAATAGTTGAGTTTGGGAAAGAGTGGGATGGTTTCCACAATGCTATGAAGTTAGAAAAGAGCTTTCAAGCTGAGCATTGTGGTAAAAAGGATTATTTGGACTTTTGGAAGCGGGGTCGTGGAGATAGACTCTATGGATGGATGGCACGTGCTGACGACTATAATAATGTTAGGGATATATTTGGCAAACACCTCCGGGATAATGGGGATTTGAAAACTGTTTCTGGAAAAGAAGCCGAGGACGATATGAAAGCAAAGAAGCTTTTCATGGGTTTGGCCAATACTTTAATGCTAAAGAACAAGGAATATGAACAGACAGCAAGCAAATATCACAAGGCTAGTGAGTACCAAACGAAAGTAATGGCTGAAAAAGAGGAGATGGTTAAACATTTTAATAATGGTATGTTGCTGCTTAAATTGAATTGTTCTATTTTTGAGTGTAGCTTACAGTATGTTGCATTTTGGAATGATTTGTCGTATAGTTCATGTGAATTTTTAATTTTTCATAGTAGCTGAGTCCGTTTCATATTTTTCCATTAGAAATAAGCAAGATACGGAAGGATGAACGCAATTATCTGGAGAGTTTGTTTAAGGATCATGAAAAAGCTAGGCTGAGACTAGAAGGTCGGAGGAATGAACTTATGTCACGTGAAAAGGACCTACAGAAGCTTCAAGCAGATAATCATAATGAGAAAACTAAGCTAATACTTGAGAAGGAAAAAGTAATTTATTTTGGTTCTTTGAATTTATGGTTGCAATGCTAATAATTTTTCTTTTTAATAATCTCTTAAACACACTTTTTCTTCATTTTGTTGTTTTTAAGAATGAGATGGCGATAGCAGAGCAACAAAAGGCTGATGAACGAATGGCGCATTTGGCTGAAGAACACAAGGTAGAAATTTCATATTCCTTATATCTAAAGTATTTAATTCAGTTAATTGGATCCACTTAAGTTTTGAGTACTCTTTATGTTTGAATGTTGCAGAAAGAAAAAGAGAAACATCACAAGAAAATTCAAGAAATGGAGAGAAAACTTGATTCAAAACAAGCATTGGAATTGGAAGTTGAACAGCTGAGAGGAGCTTCCAAGTAATGAATCAAATTGGAGAGACTGATCTGGAAGAGAAGAAAAAACTTGAGGCAGTCAAAATGGATCTGAAAGAAAAGGAAGAGGAATTGGAAGACATACGAGCTCTTCAACAAACACTGATTGTTACCGAGTGCAAAACTAATGACGAGTTGCAGGATGCCCGCAAAGCGTTAATAAGTGTATGCATCTTTCTCAACATATAAATGTCAATAATATTATGATGTTAATAGGTCATATTTTAGTTAATATGTCGTATTTTTTCATAATGGTTCAATGGTATGGTAACTGATGCCTAAACCTAAAGAAAAATATGTTCAGGTGGTTTGTCGCTGTTGTTTTGCTGCCATGATTTGATTGTTTGTTTTGTTGAAGTAACTCTTTTTCTTTGTTCATAGTGGATAGGCTCCCCAAATGCTCGAGCGACAATTTCAGTAAAAAGGATGGGCAAACTTGCTATTAAGCCCTTTGAGAAAGCAGCAAAGAAAAAGTTTTTCGATGAAGTGAATGCAGAAACTAAGAGAAAAATTTCTAACAAAGCATTGAAAGCAAAAGCAGAAGAGTTGTGCTCACAATGGGAAGAATATCTTAGGGATCCTAACTGGCATCCTTTCAGAATTATAACCGACAAAGGGAACGACAAGGTACAATGACTTCCATAACTTCAACTGTAATCGTAACTTCAGGTTAAAGTTACTATTTTTTTCTCAATTTAGAGGCTGATTCTACTACTTGAACCGTGTGATCGTAACTTCAACTGTTTTATTAAAACACTCCTTTGGAAATATGTATCCCCTAAAAATATAATGCATCATTTCTTAAGGATTGGAAAGCATCCGATGTGAACTGCATGGACCATGATCTAATATGTGTTAGATATATCACGCAGGAAATTTTAGACGAAGAAGATGAAAAGCTGAGAAGTTTGAAGGATGAATTTGGAGATGAGGTTTATGATGCAGTAGTTATTGCTCTAAAGGAGTTAAATGAGTACAATCCTAGTGGTAGGTACTCAATACCAGAACTCTGGAATTATAAAGAAGGAAGGAAGGCTTCATTGAAGGAGTGTGTTTCCTATTTACTGAAGCAATGGAAGCTACTGAAATCAAATAAGCGAAAGAGAACTCGAGGCTTCATTTGGGCGGTAAGAACTTAGAATTAGACTTATATGCGAAAAATTCAATAAAATTTTAGCTCTAACAGATTTGGTACGGCTCAATATTGCCGATTGTTGGTGGTGATACAACATATAATTGTTGATTAGTCGAGTATATGTCGGAAATTTCACAACTTTTTCTCTACTTTTCCATGGATGCCATGTTTCATAATGTATAATGCTAATATCATATATGCAAATATGACTTAAGTCGCGGATTACTAGCGTAGGGCGTCCGTGTCGTGTGTCACAGATGCATCTGACACAAAACCAACAACCACCACAAAAGCAATAAATGGCATGCAAAGTTAAAATTTAATTACGAAGCGAATATTGAAAGGTAAATATTTTATAACACATCAGACACAAAAATTACATCGACTTAAATACATCATCTAAATCATCTTGCTCCTTATGGTTGTGTTTCCATATTAAATAAAAATTACATCATGATTAAATACTTTTGCGGATGCTTCAACGGCAACTTGCTCACATTTGCATGATGGGATAGTCCAATTTCTGTTCAGAAAAGTTCCAATTTTGAGCATTATTCCCTCGTAGTCCTAAGAAAATCAACTTCTTCACGGACATCGACTTAGAAAGTCATTGCGTATTCAACTTCTGCAGGATAGGATAGTCCCATTTGTGCCCGAAGTTGAACCACTTTTTGCCCTGTGTTTCAGGTGGCACTACGAGCTTTTGCTTCTTTACGGCCATCCGCTACAGTTAGACATAGTGAACTCGGTTAGGACACTAATAGGCGCTCTTCGCCCAAGGCCTATGCGGCCATTTGACCACGAAATTGCAAAATATAAACATTCTAAAACTTCAAAAAAAAAAAAAAAATGTAAGAGAAATGGGAGAGGTGTGAGGGATCAGTTTGCTGAAGGTCTCATTATATAGGCATTTCAGCCGTACCAGGGACCAATTAAAATTGGCCACGTAGACGACCTTTGACTGAAACAGGAGTATCTTTACCATCGACCGTTCCGTGACTTAATTCACGGATTTACAGCGCAGGTACAACTAAAGGTGGTGCAACATATGATTCATAATTAATTTTTTCATTAAATCATCAGACACAAAAATTACATACATTTACATAATACATCCAGTATTTTCATTTTCGGTTAAATAACGATATAAATATTACATTAAATGAAAATTTTGTTAATCAAAATTTTCAACATTAAACAGCCGTGATTCTCCTCCAATATATCTTTGGTAAACGGAAGAGGTTGACCAATAACTTATTCTATTTTAGTATATTTTCTGACCTTTTGGCGGAAGTTACGTAGATTTTCCTTCGGTTAGTCATAGCGTATCCAATAATTAGGACACAAAATGTCTTTCGTCGATTAACATATATCGCACCCAATAATGGTGAATAAACACACCGATATGGTGCGATTTATAATCTAACCGACGAAGGACTATGTGCCCGTTCACACACCAAATGACCATAAATTGAACAAACTAAAATTACTAAAAAGAGAAAGAAAAAAAAAAGCATAGAAGAGAGGTAAGAGAGGTGTGAGCCTCTGATGAACCAATTTTGCCATTTATAGGCAATTTCGTTGTACACGTGGCCAAATTGGCCAATTAATTTGGCCACGTGGTAGGCCTTTGACTCAAACATGAGTCATTAACCACAGACGAATCCGTGACTTATGCCACGAATTGTATACGTAGGGTATCCTTGACTAATGGCACAAATGTGTCTTTCACAGAATAACAAAAAACGACAGAAGAAGAAGGAAGTGGTGCAACATATGATGTTAATTAATTCTTTCTTTCATTAAATCATCAGACACAAACATTACATACATTTAAATATTACATCCAGAATTTTTATTTTCGGTCAAATAATGATATAAATATTACATTACAAGTTAAAAAATTTAGAAGAAATTTTCAACAGGAAACAATCATGATTCTCCTCATATATAATTTTACGCGTTAAAAGGAGGAGTTTGACCTTCGAGTAGCACCGGCAAATTTTACAGGCCAAGGCTTTCCAACATGCTTCCCATCGAGCAATTTAGTAGCATGAACGTTCCATTTTGCTAACCCATAGATGGAAGCTTGGTAGATTTTCTTTCGGTTAGTCATAGCGTACTCAACAATTAGGACACAAAAAGTCCCCCGCCGATTAACATAGTGCACCCAATCATGGGGAATTAATACATTGATGGGTATGACATGACTAACCGACGAAGGACTATGTGACCAAATTAAACACGAAATAACAAAAACTAAACACTATAACATTACTAAAACAAAAAAACATTACTAAAAGAAGCAAAAAAAATTTGAAGAGAAGTGGGGGAGGTGTGACCCTCTGCAGAATCGATTTTGCCATTTGTATGCAATTTGGTCGCACACATGGTCAATTTACAGGCCTTTGACTGAAGCAATAGTCATTGACTACCGACGAATCAGTGAAGTCACTGACGGCCGATGAAAATTGCTCATTTGTGCTACATCCGTGACTTACGCCACAGAAGGATATTTTGTCAACAAAACCTAGTTACACCCAATTTTCATTAAATTTAATCGTAATACCAAAATTGCCCTTATTTATATAATTTTTAACGGGTCTGGGTTGTGTGCGAAAGTGGGCTTTTAAACCCAAATCATTCTTCATATTTAATCTTTAACCTAACTAAAACGAACGATAGCTATAAATAAGAAGAATATCCCCGCAGACTTTGTTCTCTCTCTGTGTGTCATATATCATATCATATTGCAACTTATTTCGTCCACCGTCTCATCATGCTACCAAAGTATGAATGATTTCCCTCTGTAATTAATGCTTGCATAATGATTTTATTATGAAATTAATAACAGTTAACATTGTGTTTAGGATCATCGAAATCAACAGCAACAAGGTGTCATCGAATGTCGATTCCTCATCTTCCCTACATTGTTTTGGGCAGTCGAGGATATCCTATCGACGAATCATCCTTCAAAGACAAATCACCACCCTTCAAATTTAAAAGACAAAGACACAACAACAACAACAACAGGGACATGATTAGTGACTTACCCGATTACATTCTTCACCTTATTCTTTCTTTTCTCCCTACCAAAGATGCTGTCAAAACTTCCATCTTAGCAACAAACTGGAGGTATCTGTGGACCTATTTATCAGTACTTGATTTTCATATGATTCCACTATTCGATATACGTTACCATCGATCCTCGGTCCACATTCCTCGATCTGCTTCATTGACTCAACTATCCTTACAACTTGCCAAAACTACCCTATGTATACCTACCGGTATTCCATTCCCTAGTCTCAAGACTTTAAATCTTTCATATGCTACATTTCCAAATAACAATTCACTTCAACAATTTTTATCTAGGTGCCCTGTTCTACAAGACTTGACTTTGTATTATTGTTATTTGTTCTACACAAACAAGATCACTATTGCTAGCTCCACATTGAGGAATTTGATTATCAATATTGACTCTTTTTGCTTAAATTCTCATGATTTTTCCAATTATTTAGTTGAGATTGACGCTGTTAATCTTTTATCTTTAACTTGCACAAGTCGTCCGACTATACAATTTCGAATTGTTAACGCTCCGACATCTATACTTGATGCATATATTGCTTTTGCCATGAACGATTCACCACGTATTAGTCAACAACATGTTTCTCCTTGTTCGCTTCTGCTATTGAGTGGACTTGCCAATGTTAAATCTCTCACACTATCAAAGGAAATTTTTCGGGTATGTATTTCTTACCTAACCTTTTTTTCTAATTCATTTTTTTAGTTATTGTATACCAGAATATTCACGGAAAATGTTGCCTATAGTTGTTAATTTTCTATTTTTGTTTCATTTTCTAGATTCCTCTCTACGACTCTGATCATCTTCATCTCCTTCCCGAGTTTCACAATTTGACACATCTTTGTCTAAATTTGAAAATTTCCTTTATCCAAACAAAATCAATATTGGAATTCCTCCTAAGGTGTCCTAAACTGGAAGTTCTCGTTATACCCCTGGTATGCTTTATACCCTACTTAATTTGCCTTATTTCAATTTTAAAACAATTGTAGTATATTATTTCCATCCATTAACTTGTTAATTCATTCTTATTTAGGGCTTGTCAAATTCCTGGTATGAGTATACTTTAAATCAAGTGCCTCCTTGTTTCAAATCTTCTCTCAAGATCCTTCACATTTCAAGTTTTGATGAATATGGAATCAAATTTGCTAAGTTTCTTTTAGAAAATGCAAGGCTTTTAGAGGAGATCCGGATAACTTTTTCGCCACGCTTACTACCTGAGTTGAACAAAATGGCGGACCTCAAGAACCAACTTGTAGGCATGGGAAGTTGTGCCATTAGGTTTCAATAAATCCTTGTTGTTTTTTCTTTGTTTTTTGTGAATAAAAATTAAATTTAGTGGAGCTTGCACTTCATGAACTCAGTTTATACTTTATATTATTGGAAAAACTCTCTTTTGTTTTGTTGATAAATGTTTGCTTGGAAATGAAACCATGTAACTATGTAAGTGTTGGTTTGCTTGGAAAATATAGATTGGCATGATTTTTGTCCAGAAAAATTTCTTAAACTCGTCCATCAAACTTGGACTTGAGTTTTCATCTTATCTTTGAATTTTGAGAAAATATTAATGACTCTTGAGTTTAATTCTTTTACATGTAGTGAGTTGTTTAACATGAGAAATCAGCCAGACCTTTGTAATTTATTGAAGTGTATAGTTTTAAGCATATGGAGTCTAGGAAATAAAGGTTGTATAGTTTTGTTCAGATATGGTGTGGGACAACAAGATCATGCTCTTTAATTGGAGGAAAAGAGTTAACCGTATCAAACGCATGAGAAATATCATTTAGAGAGATACAAAGATTCTTTGGTATCTATAATGTTTAGTAGCATATAGGGATGCTCATATCCGATCAAATAAAAAAACTGAAAAAAATTGAATTATTTTGAATATTTTTGGACCACCTTACAACAAAACCAATTGGTTCGATTTTTTGTCAACTTTATAAAAATCGAACCGAAGTATGTGTCATAAAAAACATACCTATTTATCTATTTTTTAATCACTAAAGAAAATTATTTCTCTATTTATAAGGCGCGCTCAAATTATAATTTTTTTCCCTTTGTTGTAGCAATACTCAGAAGCAGAAGAAACATTGTCTCTCTCAATCCATCACTGTCTCCCTCAAACCACCGCATTCTCACTCAATTCTCTCTTTGGTTTCATCTCTCTCGAACTCGAACCATCGCTGTCTCCCTCAAACCCTCTCCCCTCACTATCGTGACAAGTATTTATACGTTGTTTATTTAAAAACCGAATAAATTCTCGTGAACATAACTCAATTGGTAGGGACATTGCATGTAAAATGCAGGAATCGGAATTCGAACTCTAATACTCCCACTTATTCACCTTGAAAAGGTGAAATTCTAGCTCTAAGCTACTTGACAAAAAAACATAATAAAAATGAACCGAAATAAACCGCATAAAATTGGATAGGGATCTAAATCAACAAAATTCTACAATTACTAAGTCAAAAAAAAAATTCTACAATTATTCTCAAAATATTCTTCCAATTTTAAACTTCAATGGATCACCCCTTTAAAATAAAATTGCATCAGATGAACTCCCGTAGATTGAATTTGTCACAACCCACAAATCAATGAGAAAAACTTAAATGAAAAATGGAAAATAAATAGTCTTTGTTGAGAAAAATAGAGTTTAAAGGAGCAAATGTAAAACTATACTATTTTGGTAAAGGAAGAGTGACTAATAGTCGTGCATAAGGAACCGAAAAGTTCATTGATATGTATAATAAAAAGTTTTGTGTGTATAATCGAACTAGTTCATAAGTCAAACGAATCAAACTATTACTATAGTTTATGTTTAAGTCATTTATTTACCGAACTTAATTTTTAACTTAAGTTCAACTTATTTAATTCATGAACAAAATTTATGAATCAATTATCAAATCGAGCTTCAAACTATTTAAAAGTTGGCTCGGGTAAAGAAAACAAATATTTTTTGTTTGCTTTCTTAGTAGGGAAGAATATGGAACCCTCTTGGACCCAAAAATAAAAATAAAAAAGAAGAATATTGAACGTTGGAAACTAACATTTTCATTTGTAGAAAATCCTTATTCTTAGGGTTTTTCATTTCTTCCTCGTTTTTCCTCTTTCATTTTCAGTCCATTTTCTCCTCTGTATTTCACGTTCAACATTGCTGTCAAAGCGCATTCTTCAACAACAGGGTAACACTATCATTTCTACTACTATCTAACTGTTTATTGTGTATTTATACTCTAAATCTGCTTCATAATTGCATTTTTTCCTTTGTAGCATTACTTCGAATCAGCTTAATAATCATCATCATCATCGTCTACTTTTACGTTTTAATTGATTATTGTGACAATACTCTTCAGATTATGTGTTTTCCGATGTTCAACTTCCGTCACAACACCGGCACATATGATTACATTAAATTATTTCAATCTTTTCAAATTATTATCGGTGTCAAGTTGTTAGTATCCGTATCGGAGTGTCGGTGTTTGTGTTCATGCTTCGTCGGTATTTATATCATACACTAATCTGCTTCATAATAGCATTTTTCCTTTTTACAGTACTGTTTGTAGCTATTTGTGTTGATAGTTTTTTGGAGTTGATTTTATGATTTTCATTTTCAGATGGATCGAATATTAGAACATACTCGTGCGTCTGATTTGGAGAACCGCGAGCATAAATATTACAATGATTTGAAGGATAGTTACTCAGGTTCGACATATATTAGCATATCTATCCTTTTAGTGTAGCTTACAGTCTGTTGCATTTTGGAATGATTTGTTGTATAGTTCATGTGTATTTTTAATATTTCTTGGTACTTGACTATGTTTCGCATTTTTCCATTAGAAATAAGCAAGATGTGGCAGGTTGAATGCGAATATCTGGAAAATGTGTCTAAGGATCATGAAAAAGCTAGGCTGGAAGTGGAAGCTCGGAGGAATGACCTTATGTCCCGTGAAAAGGATCTGCAGAAGCGTCAAAAAGATAATTATAATGAGAGAAATGAGCTATTTCTTGAGAAGAACAAAGTAATTTGTTTTGGCGCTTTGAATTTATGGCAGCAATGCTAATAATTTTTCTTTTTAAAAATCTCTTAAACACACTTTTTCTCATTGGTATATTTCTTAAAATTTGAATATGTTTCTTTGAAAGTGATAATTTGGTCTTTTGTGTCAAATTACGTCACTAATCCCTCTGATTTTTATACTTTATGACGGATTAAATTTGTTCTTAATCTTGTTTATAGAATGAGATGGCAATAGCAGAGCAACAAAAGGCTGATGAACAAATGATGCATTTGGCTGAAGAACACAAGGCACAAATTTCATTTTCCTTTTAACTAAAGTATTTAATTCAGTTACTTGCATCCACTTAAGTTTTGAGGACTCTTTTGATTTGAATGTTGCAGAAAGAGAAAGAGAAACTTCACAAGAAAATTCACGACTTGGAGAGAGAACTTGAAGCAAAACAAACATTGGAATTGGAAATTGAACAGCTGAGAGGAACTCTCCAAGTAATGAATCACATTGGAGAAACTGATCTGGAAGAGAAGAAAAAACTGGAGGCAATCAAAATGGATCTGCAAGAAAAGGAAGAGGAATTGAAAGGCGTGGAAGAACTTCAACAAAGACTGGTTGTTCGGGAGCGCAAAACTTATGACGAGTTGCAAGATGCCCGCAAAAAATTAATAAATGTATGTAGCTATCTTTCTCAACATATTATTTTGATCTGGAAGAGAAATGTTGTGGCCGGAGTTGAGGAGTGAGCAACTGTTGTGGTCCATTTTGTTATAGGAGAGTAGAAAGAGTGGGGAACGGGAATGCTGATGTATTGTTTCTGTTTTGGCCAGAGGAGTGTACTTTCTATGACAGGAGCCTAGCTCTATAGGTGGAAAGGGATTCATCCCTTTCAGCAATTTACTTTCATAACCATTAATTAGATCCAGCTATGTCCCTTGATTGCTTTTTAGTTTTCCAAATTTACTATTGATTCTGTGTGTTTGAGATTGGGTTCGCATCGGTCTTTGTTCGGGGTATTAACATTAGTTTCTATATCCAAGGAATTACAATTTTTCAGTGTATCATCCTATGATGTGAATCTTGTGGTTGCTTGTTTCAACTGTCTATTTGCTCTCCAGTTGTTTCCATCCAAAGATGACGATTTTAATTCATAATATGTCATACTGTTTCATAATGGTTCAATCATAGGGTATCCGATGCCTAATCTTCAAGCAAAATATGTTAAGCTAGTTCGTTGTTGTTGCTTTGCTGCCATGATTTCATTGTTTGTTTTGTTCAAGTAACTCTCTTCCTTTGTTCACAGTTTATTGGCTGCCCAGTGACAGAGACTCGAGCCACAATTTCAGTGAAAAGGTTGGGCGAAGTTGATGGTAAGCCATTTTTGGAAGCAGCTAAGAGAAAGATTTCTGCTGAAGTGAATGCGAAAGCAGCAACCGAGAGAGAACTTTTCGAGAAAGCGAAAGTGAAAGCAATGCTGTGGTGCACACAGTGGGATGAATATCTTAGAGATCCTAACTGGCATCCTTTCAAAGTTGTAACTGACAAAGAAGGGATCTCCAAGGTACAATTCAATGACTCCCATAACTTCAACTGGGACTGTAACTTCAAGTTAAAGTTAATATTTTTTGCATTTTAAAGACTGATTCTACTACTCGAACGTGTGACCGTAACTTCAACTGTTGTATTAAGACACTCCTTTGCATCTTAATGATTATAAAGCATGGTATGCTATTTGGCGTGCTTCTTCCTCTGAATTGAACTGCATGGACCATGATCTAATATATGTTAGATATATCATGCAGGAAATTTTAGACGAAGAAGATGAAAAGATGAGAAGTTTGAAGGATGATTTTGGAGATGAGGTGCATGATGCAGTAGCTACAGCTCTAAACGAGTTAAATGAGTACAATCCCAATGGTAGGTACCCAATACCGGAACTCTGGAATTATAAAGAAGGAAGGAAGGCTTCATTGAAGGAGGGTATTTCCCATTTACTAAACAAATGGAAGCAATTGAGACCAAATACTAAGCGAAAGAGAACTTGAGGCTTCATTTGGGCGGTAAGAACTTAGAATTAGCAGATAAGGTGAGTAGACAGTATCAATTGTTTCCCTTTTGTATTTTGGTTTAAATATTTGTCTTGAAAGCTTCATGTTATATTACTCAAACCTGACCTTATAGCTAGAACTGGTTCATTTAACAAATTAGCTAAAGTACTTCAATTCACGGTTATGTATTTATATTTATATATACTGATGGTTTCAATTCTCTAAAGTACTTCAAAGATTATCTTAAATATTATTTGCATGATTTTAGACTTCAAAGATTTATGAGTATCTAGAGTGTGTGAATTTAACCAAAAGCCTCTTGTCCTGTTGTAATGTTAATCCTTGAACATTTTGGGATCTCAAGTTCAGGTTCTGTTTATTTTCTCCAAATACTTAGTTTTTAGTTTTAAAATTTACATTAATTTAAATTCCTAACAAAAGGCGACAAAAGATTCGTGTAGTCATTTTGTTTTTTGTAAACCGAACATCGCACAACTATAGAGTCTATTATCTCAAGTCATGTAAGACCACAATAGGGTAGTGAATGTTTGTGATAGATAGAAGGTGGAAAGCAAATTACTAAGAATACATTTTCAAAAATAATGATTTAGCATTTTTAATGTTTTTGAAAAAATTGATCTGTTATAAAAAATTTAAAACAAGTTTGTGCGAAAAACTTCTATTAATTGAAGTCAAAATTAAAGTTTGTTGTCTTGGAGGTTCCAAACTTTTTTCCACAACGCTATTTTAATTGTTATTGTTTGAGCATCCGGTTTGGTTGTTTCCCATTGTTTGATTTTGAGATAGCCATACTTAAACACCCACATTTGTTGTTGATCTTCCTCATTAGGGTTTTCAATAAGAACCTCATATATCATCTCTTGTTCTTCTGTCAGTTCCAACAAATTTTGTCCACTTCAATAAGTCCCTAACCGATAAGATCTCCGATGCTTAGGGCTGACAATGACCCGAGCCAACTCGTGAATAGTTCGAAGTTCGATTCAATAATTGACTCGTGAACTTGGTCCGTGAACCAAATGAGCTGAACTTGAGTCAAAAAATAAGTTCGTTAAATAAATAAGCTGAACATAAACTATATATAGTTCGACTCGTTTAACTCATGAACTAGCTCGTTTATATATATATATATATTTAACTTGACACATCAATGAACGTTTTAGTTCACCATGTACGAATATTATTTACTTTGTCTTTACGGAAAAAAAAAATTACTCATTTAAACTCTCTTTCTCAAAAGATAATTTTCATTTTTCATTACCTTTTCTCTCCTTTATTTTAATTTAATATTTGCTTTTTTCTTTTAAAAAAAATAGTTTAAAGGTTAAAGATCAAATTTTGAAATTTTGACAAAAAAAAAACTTTAAAATCACATGATTTGACTTAACGAGTTGAACCTAACGAGCCGAACCGAACTATTCGTGAACTTTAAACGAGCCGAACTCGAGCAGAAAAAATAGTTCGTGTCAAACTCGAACCGAGTTTTGAGCTGAACCAATTTCTATCGAGCCGAGTCGAGCTCAAACGAATTCCACTCAGCTCGACTCATTTCCAGTCCTACCGATGCTAGAGGCTTTCGTGTTAGAACTTTAAACTCAAATTGATGAGGAATCCAATTGTCTTTCCAAATGTTGATGTTTTGATCATTTTCTATTTTTCAACAAGTTCCTCTTTTGATGATCAATTTAGCATGAGAATACTTTTCCACATGTTACTAGGAGAATGACCAATGGTGGCTTTAGCTATACCTTCATTTGGGAATATTTAGCTTTTAAAGCATCTAGGTATGAAGGAAAACGTGGCTGACATATAATCTTCCAACTTTGCTTTGCCAACATCTATACCTCAATTGGTTTTAGGTAGAGCAGTCAAATAGACAAACTCGGTCCACCCCGGTCTGATCCGATCGGTCAGACTATATAAACGGGCCAGACTGGCCCGACCCAATTATTATTGGGCTACAAATTAACGAGTTCGGCTCCATATGATCCATATGGGTTAATGGGCCAGTCCGACCTATTTTATTTTATTTTATTCCGTTAATTCAATTTTCTATTATGCCACTTTGATGTATTAGCTCTTTAAAATTAACAATTTTAAAAAGATATAATTTGACACAAGTGTAAATATTTTTTACATCAACACTAAATATCAATTTTAGGTAAGCACAATTTTTCTCACTTTGTCCATCGCTAATCTATATAGGTCATTCAACATAAGTAAATATATCAAATGCTTGAGTGCCTAATCTCTTTGACACGAAGTTGCCTCTATTTTTTTTCTTAGATGAAGTGGTAATCTACTGAAATTAAATTCACATAATTGTGAGATCCTGGATTCGAACCTGAGTTATAACGTCCGGCCTAACAATTTCGACAATTTTACTAGTTGAGCTAGGACTTGTGGAACAAATTGCCTCCATTTCTCCACACTTATAACGTGAATCTGGTCATTAAATAAATTGACTAAATAAAACTTCTATGTTCTTTTCAGAAGAAAAAAAATCATTTCAACGTTTTTTATTTATTTAAGAAAATTCAACATTTATTTTTTATTTATCGTTGGATACAATATATTTCAAGATTTTTGTTTTTTTGGAATACATTTCAAGATGTTTTTACTTACCACATCTTTAACACAAGTATATCTGTTACTAGCTTATTTTCCAAAATAAGGGGGAAAATATTACTTGGAGTTGGATCCTCTCCAAGCACTGAACCGTCCTGTTTGATCTCAACCATTAATTTTTATTAAACAATAGCAGTCAACACTATAATATTATTATTGATGGACGGTTCTGATCTGCACAGAACGAAAAATTGGAGATAAAACACCGGAGAGGATCCGGATCTTAAGTTTTAATTAAGAAGGATTGTTTTACTAAAAAAGAAAACTATTATTATCTAGTCAATACGGTATGACTTATCTAGTTCTCCAATTATAATAAAGACGTATGAAGAGATATAGTTAATTTTCATAGTACTCAGGAGAAGGTTGAAACCATTTGATACTAGAAATAACCTCGAAACCAAATTAGACAGTCCAATGGGCCATATATTGGTGGTAAAACATGAATATTACTGTTCAAAATTGTAACCCAATAATATTAGGATCTTTCTCTCGCTCTCAGTTTCAAAACCTTATGCCACGACGAACAATGTTTTAAAAACCGGACCGGTCGGTCTATTTTAGTTATTTTAGTTAAATCACTCAATTAGTCAAAGCAAAAATATCAAATTCAATATTATTTTCTATTTTAGTTAAATCACTTAATCAGTCAAAGCAAAAATATCAAATTCATTAATAAACATTAAAATTATTTTCTATTTGAGCTAAATCAATTAATCAGTGAAAGCAAAAAAAATCAAATTATTTTCAATTTAAGTTAAATTACTTAATCAGTCAAAGCAAAAATATCAAATTCAATAGTTTTTGAAACAAATTGATTGGGATTGTGTACCTTCGGATCAAATTAATCTGCCCGATGAATCACACGGTGTAGAACAAGCAATAGTGTCATTCTCCTTGATATACACGTGGCTTGTTGTGTAGCCTTTGATTCATCATATTGATCCAATTGATCAAAATGCACGGTACCTTTCCCAAATAAGACACACACAATCCCAATTCAACTATAGAACGCTTGAAACTAACTAACTTTACATTTCTTTGTTTCGTTGCGCTCTGTACAGTGCACAGAAGCAAAAATGATGCAATGCGACGCAGCAACAAAATCACTCGTATTTGTACAAATCAAAACCCACTCTCTTCTTATCCAAATACTATCAAAACGACACCGTTTCATCCGTTTATTACATATATAGAGTAGAGTGTTAGAGTTTGTTTATTTTTTCCTTATTACAAATTACAAACAATACAAATTTTCCTTTTCATATTTTCATACGCATTTCACAGTTTCTAGAACATTCTTATAGGGTTTTGTTTTCATCTTCTTACTCATTCACCCATTTTTCTACTCTGCTTGCTTTTTCACCATCAACTCACAAATCGCATTCTTCAAGCACAAGGTAACATAGTAGTATCATTTATTTCTACTGTTTCATTGATTATTGTGTATTTATACTCTAAATCTGCTAATAATTGCGTTTTTCCTTTTAAGCATTGCTCTGATTCAGCTTAATAATCATAATCTAGAGTTGATTTTATGATTTTCATTTTAATCATCATCAAATCATTGTATGTAGCTCTTTGTTGTGTTGCTTGCTATTTCTTTAGACTTGATTTAATGATTTTCATGTTAATCATCACTGTATTAGCTAGTAATTTAGTTTCTATAGAGTTGATTTTATGATTTTTCATGCTGGTGATCATCACTGTGTGTAACTAGCTAGCTAGTAATTTCTATAGATTTGATTTTATGATTTTTCATGTTAGTAATCATCACTGTATGTAGCTAGGTACTAATTTCTATAGAGTTGATTTTATGATTTTTCATGTTAGTGATCATCACTGTATGTGGCCAGCTAGTAATTTCTATAGATTTGATTTTTATGATTTTTCATGTTAGTGATCATCACTGTATGCAGCTAGTAAGTAATTCTTTAGAGTTGATTTTATGATTTTTCATGTTAGTGATCATCACTGTATGTGGCCAGCTAGTAATTTCTATAGATTTGATTTTTATGATTTTTCATGTTAGTGATCATCACTGTATGCAGCTAGTAAGTAATTCTTTAGAGTTGATTTTATGATTTTTCATATTTTTCATCACTGAATATAGCTATTTGTTGTATTGCTTTGCTACTTCTTTGAAGTTGATTTTATGATTTTCATTTTAGGCTTAGCTATTTATATAACTTGGAGTTGATTCTATGAGTTTTCATTGCTTCGTTTTGCTTTACTTTTTTATTGCATTTTTCTTTGGCAATTGGTGAAAGTTTCAGTTGTTGGTATATTTTTAGTAGAAATTAACATCATTAATTTATACCAACAATACATAGTATTGTATTTAAGTAGAAAACAATACCAACAATACCATTGATTCATTGTTGGTTCTAAGATTATTTTTTCTTCATTTGATTGCCTTATGTAGTAATGTAATGTTCTAAGATTTCTATTTGAAGGTGCAGTTTGTGCTTTGCATTTAATTTTTTGGGTTATGTTTAGTTTGTATCAGGGCAGATTTCGTCTATGGTTTATGTTTAGTTTGTATACTCAGGCTTCTTTTTCTTTTTTAGTTTGAGATGTATGGTTTTAGTTGTATACATTTAGCATTGTGCCTACTATAGGTGTTAGTTTTGGACTGGCGATTTGTGTTGTTTCTTTCCTGCTTCTGCAGCTTTCTTCTACTCATTTGTCCCAATCCTCTGCGCATTCTAATTTCATTGTTGTTGTAAGAGTTGATTTAATTGTTTTCATTTTCAGATGTATGGAAAATCAGAACATACTCGTGAGTCTGATTTGGAGTACTATGAGAGTAGATATTACAATAACTTGAAGGATGGTTACTATAAGATGGAAATCTCCGGCTCAACATATAGTTGTCCATTCTGCAGGAACAAGGATTATTACTCTTTGAGTGAGCTTCTGAGACATGCTTCCAGAATCACAGGTGACATGCGTGAGACGGTAAAGGAAAGTGCTAAACACTCTGCACTTGAAAGGTACATTGGTAAAGACATGTCACCTGCCGTTAAAACTGGTCAAGATAAGTCGCCTGTTGTTAAAACTGGTCAAGACAAGTCCCCTGCTGTTAAAACTGGTCAAGATAAGTCACCAGCTTTGAATATTGCTATTGATATGGATTGGTCACATAATGCTAACTTTGCCGAGAATCAGTCCTCTAATGTGATTGCTGATGGCGATGAATTGTTTGTTTGGCCATGGATGGTAATTCTGGCAAACAATGTTACTAAATTTGACCCGAAGAGTGGAAAGCATGTTGGAAAGAATCATAAGAAAATTAAGGATGAGCTGATCATGAAAGGGTTTCAGCCGCTGAAAGTTATTGCGTTGTGGAACCGTTATGGACAGACACCCTTTGCAGTAGTTGAATTTGGGAAAGAGTGGGACGGTTTCCACAATGCCGTGATGTTAGAAAAGAGCTTTCTAGCTGAGCATTGTGGTAAAAAGGATTATTTGGATTTATGGCAGAGGGATCGAGGAGATAAACTATATGGGTGGATGGCGCGTGGTGAAGACTATAATAATTTTCGGGATATATTTGGTAAACACCTCCGGGAAAATGGGGATTTGAAAACTGTTTCTGGAAAAGAAGCTGAGGATAATAGGAAAGCAAAAAAGCTTGTCATTGGTTTGACCAACACTTTGCTTAAGAAAAACAAGGAATATGAACAGACGGCAAGCAAATTTCATGAGGCTAGTGAATTCCTAACAAAAGTAATGGTTCAAAAAGAGGAGATGGTTGAACTTTTTAATAAGGGTATGCTACTATGCTGATACTTATATTGAATTGTTCTAATTAATATTGGTATTCTGTTAAACTGAATTTAGAGGTGTAGCATTCTGGTTCTTATTATTATATCTATATTTTTAGTGTAGCTTACAGTCTGTTGTATTTTGGAATGATTTGTTGTAGTTGATGTGAATTTTCAATATTTCATGGTATCTGACTTTGTTTCACATTTTTCCATTAGAAATAAGCAAGATGCGACAGGTTGAACGCGATTATCTGGAGGATGTGTCTAAGGATCATGAAAAAGCTAGGCTGGAACTGGAAGCTCGGAGGAATGAACTTATGGCCCGTGAAAAGGATCTGCAGAGGCGACAAGCAAATAATCATAATGAGAGAAATAAGATATATCTTGAGAAGAAAAAAGTAATTTATTTTGACTCTTTGAATTTATGGTAGCAATGCTCTAATAATTCTCTGTTTTACTCTTGAACACACTTTTTCTGATAGGTCTAATCAAAGTTTGAACACATTTCTTTGAAAGTAATCAATTTACAGGACAAGTATATTGGCTTCCTGTAAAATGGACCAATCACCAAATATTGTTAACTTTGCTTAACGTATGGACCGTTTGGTCTTTTCTGTCAAATTATGTACACTGATCCCTCTTAACTCTATACTTTATGATGGATTAAATCTGTTCTTCACCTTGTTGTTTACAGAATGAGATGGCAATAGCAGAACAAAAAAAGGCTGATGAACAAATGATGCATTTGGCTGAAGAACACAAGGCATAAATTTCATTTTCCTTTTAACTAAAGTATTTTATTCAGTTGCTTGCATCCACCTAAGTTTTGAAGACTCTTATGGTTTGAATGTTGCAGAAAGCAAAAGAGAAACTTCACAAGAAAATTCATGATCTGGAGAGAGGACTTGATGCTAAACAAGCTTTGGAATTGGAAATTGAACAGCTGAGAGGAGCTCTCCAAGTAATGAATCATATCGGAGATGCTGATCAGGAAGAGAAGAAAAAACTGGAGGCAATCAAAATGGATCTGCAAGAAAAGGAAGAGGAATTGGAAGGCGTGGAAGATCTTCAACAAACCCTGGTTGTTCAGGAGCGCAAAACTAATGACGAGTTGCAAGATGCCCGCAAAAAATTGATAAGTGTATGTATCTTTCTCGACATATAAATCTAAATATTATTATGAAGTTAATATGTCTTTTTACCATCAACTCATCCAATGGTCTGAAAATCAACTTTAGAATGTCTTTTGTAACTAATATTTTTCAAAATCACGGTAGATTGTTTATATGTTGAGAAGGATAACGCCATAATTGCTGTATGGTAGATTGTTCAGCTAGTTTGTTGTTGTTTTGCTGCCATGATTTCAATGTCTGCTATGGTTTCATTGTTTGTTTTGTTCAAGTAATTTTTTTTCCTTGTTCGCAGTGGATTGGCTACCCAAAGGGTAACGCCATAATTGCGGTGAAAAGGATGGGCGATATAGATATTAAGCCATTTGTGGAAGCAGCTGAGAGAAAGTTATCCGATGATGTGAATATGAAAGCTGCAACTAAGGGAAAACTTTCATATGAAGTGAAATTGAAAGCAAACGAGTGGTGCTCACAGTGGCAGGAATATCTTAAGGATCCAAGTTGGCATCCATTCAAAATTGTAATTGACAAAGAAGGGAATTCCAAGGTACAATGACTTACAGAATTATGTTAAGTTAAACTTAAAGTTAATCTGTTTTTCCTCTCAATTTAGAGATTGTTTCTAAAACTCGTAACTTTAACTGTTGTATTAATAAAAGAAACTCCTCTGGATATATTTATTCCCTAAAAATATTACACGTCGATTCTTAGTGAGTACAAAGCATGTTATGCTGGTAGTATTGTTAAGAGATCTATTTACAGAAAAATTGCTGGCTGCATAGTCGTTAATTAGCACCTATTTGGCATGTTTCTTTCCCTGATGTGAACTGAAAGGACTATGATCTAATACATGTTATATATTTCATGCAGGAAATTTTAGATGAAGAAGATGAAAAACTGAAAAGTTTGAAAGATGAGCTTGGGGATGAGGTCCATGATGCAGTAGCTATAGCTCTGAAGGAGTTGAATGAGTACAATCCTAGTGGCAGGTATACAATACCAGAACTCTGGAATTTTAGGGAAGGAAGAAAGGCTTCGTTGAAGGAGGGTGTTTCCCATGTAATAAAGCAATGGAAGCAATTGAGACCAAATACTAAGCGAAAGAGAACTTGAGGCTTCATTTGGGCGGCAAGAGCTTAGAATTAGAATTGTATGCAGAAAATTTAATTTAAATTCTAGCTCTAGCAGACTTTGGTACATGTCAAACTTATGTTTCCAATGGTTGGTGATGCTTCATATGGTTGTTATATGCTAGTACTGATATCATAGTACTTTATTAGGGTATAATGTGTATGACTTTTGGGTTAAAACTTTTAATGCAAGTTGAACTTTTAAAATTGTTGATTACAGAACTATTTAGGATATAATTATTGATTACTGGTATAATATAATTGTTAGAACTGGTTTCTAACAATTAGCCAGAACTATTATATATTGATGTTTAATAGTCTATACCCCAGTTCAATTCTCTGAACTTGGAGTCAATATAGGAAGGCTTCAAGAATGATTCTCCTTTTTTGGAACTGTTTTTACATTATTTCTGTGTCTTCTGTCATTTGGCTGTAATTTGGACTGAATAGTGCAGGTGCTTTATTGGAGGAAGTGATTTTGTTAAGCGCATTCGCTCTTTATAAATATGCTGTTTTGGTTGCATCTCATAATGTCACTGTCCGGTGCCTTGGGTCAGAAGCATTTTCGTTTCCACAATCCAAGTGAAAGTTAGTGGCGTGACGTGAGATCCCAAGATGCATTATTTTTTGGATCGCTGTGCTGCTAACAAAGTTTTCAGTGGTGCTTATTTTGTTTGCTTTTCTGGTCTGGATATTCAGCAGAGGCGTGCGTTTCGACTTGTTGACAGTGAAATAATTGTTGCTTGATTATTTTTGTACTGATATGCACTAGGCCTTACTGAATCAGGTGCCCATTTGTATTATGCATCATGCTTCAGTTAAGGTATGTGCTGATGATACATAGGCAGTTTAGCTTAGTTTATTTGCTTGTTGTAATAGATCATGGCTGAATTAATGGCCTTAGGCAATGTATTAGTGCCTGCCTTATAATTCTGCCTCGGTTTGGAGTGTTTTGCACATCTTGTGCACAATTCTCCATTTAATAAATTTTGCTTTTCCAAAAAAGAAAAAACTTTTGCTACAAATAGCAACATAGATAATGAAAATATAGCAAGCTAGATTTTTTCCCCAATAATAATTTCTCAAATACTGCAATTTATGCCCATATTTTGCGTTAGGTTAGATTTATGGGTAACTAGAGTGTATGCATTTAAGTCTCTATACAAAAAAAAAAACTATGTAAAAAAAGAAGAACATATGCATTTAACCTGCCTCTTATTTGGTTAGTGTGTACAGTTTCGGGTTAGATTTCTGGCCGTGTCAAAAAATATTTGGAAAACGAGTCATTATATGACAACAATGATTAGATGTTAATTGTTAAAAGAAAGGGTGTAAAAATAATATAATGTTGAATAAAACATCAATTTATTATCTTAACTGCTCCCTCCGTTCCATATTGTAAGCAAAAAAAAAATATTTCACATTTATTAAGAAAAGTAAAAGGTGATAATTTGAAGTATGATTTTTTGTGTTTTTCTTGAAATAAGTTTTATAGAAAGATGTAAGAAGAACTTTTATTGGTTATTGATTATGGAGAAAAGAAGAGAGAGTAAATTAAATAAAATTTGTATTAAATTTTATGAGAGTAAGTAAAAGTAAATCTTGAAAATGATGAAAGTGAGTTGTGTTTGCTTATAATTTGGGACAAAAAAAAGTGATTTTTTTTGCTTATAATATAGAACGGAGGGAGTATCAATCACTCACTCTTCAATCTAGTTCAGTTCTTTTCTTTTTTTTGACAAACAATCTAGTTTAGTTTTTAAAATGTATGAAATCTATCAATTAAGTTCATGTTAAGATGTTTGATACTAAATTGATAAATTTTTATATATTTTACATGCTGAATTGACAAATTTGCATATATTTTACAGATTAAATTAATGCGAAAAATATAATTATGAACTAAATTGATAGTTTATTCTAAAACTAAGTGTGGTAGTAATTATCTCTAATTAATCAAACTCCCCAACTTTAGGTTAAAATACAGACATAGTTACCTACCAAAAACTAAGTGTGGTAGTAATTATCTCTAATTTAACTTTCCAAAAGGAAGTAGGTCTGTAGGTGATCAAAGTTATGTGTTGAATTGCATCCATAAATTTGTGGGTAGTTGCAGTTGGAGCACATGAATAATTTTGTACAGAGGCATGGATGATTGAGAGGGGAAAATCATACTACTACCTAAGAAGACCTCATTTTATGGGCCTTATACAGTTGGCTAGTTGGCTTGGCTCACAACACAAGTTTGCTACATTTGACACGAGTCCAGTAATAGTGTTGAAGTAGCCATTTTCTTTAAAAGTAATTTAGTGGCTAGAATGTTACTCTAAAATAAAATAGTGTTTGTATTTAATATATACTGTTTGGAGTTCGAACATCGATCTCTGCGTATAATAATATTTTTACCTGAGTTTTGCTCAGGTATATAGTAGCTTGCTTCATATCTTATTTGACTAGTTGTAGTTGTAGTATTTGGATTGTTAATTTGGCAAGTGGGTTCCAAAACAAACATTATACTACTACACCAACATCCCCACCAAAAAGGTTAAAATTGCAAATAAAAATAGAACAATTTTTCCAATTTCAACTTTCATAGGGTTAACAATAACAACACACTTCCATGGTTACATAGAGCAATCCCATGCTGCATAAATCATAATCATCATAATTGTATAATGCTAAAATTAAATTCTAATTAGCCGCGGGCTTACATTTTTCCCTTAGCCACTTCAGCATATAACCTACACATTTTTTAATCCCCTCACCAAATATAGCTCTACCCTAATCTTTTCATTTTTCATACAAACCAACAAAAAAAAAAACAAAACTCACAAAAGTCTGACTCACTTAATTACCCTCTTTGACACATCTTTCTATAATAAACTTTCCCCTTAATCTCCGTCACAGTCTCCAAAACATCCAGTCAAAAAGCTGTAAAAATGAGCGCCAAAAACACAATTGGTGGAAAAACAACAACATTGTACTACTACTTTTTTGTCACATTAGATATTGAAAAATTACTAAAATACTGTAACAATAACAATGTGAACTGAACTTTGACCGGTTACCGGTAACCTACGTGGCAAGTAACCACTAGTCATCAAACACGGAAATTCTTTCCGGTAAAAGTTTGACCAAATTGCCAATTTTGTGGGGCAATGTTCCAAGAAGTGGAACTGCGACGGTCACTACCGGTAACTCTGAAGGACAAAGCCTGGCCCACTAAAACAGAATTAGATTGCCAATTTTGCCCCCAGTTTCTGCTCATTGGCATCCACCCAGTTCTTGTGCCTTTAACGTAGGTGCGCACGATATCACCTGCACCCGCGACGTTGCTGATTAGTACTAAGTTAAAGTAACGGAATCCGTTAATTGTGAATCTGATCCCACCGCGCTTCCTACACGGTACCCTGCATAACAAAAATAATCACAACCAAACACTGCCTTAGTAAAACACATCAAATTATTGACTATAAAAGTAGTTGATTGTGAAATTATTTATGGTTGGATACTTAAATGATTTCAACAATAAATTTAACATTTAAACTCAACTACAAGTTATAGTTTAGTTGTCTTGTGATCTTAGATCAATTGGCCGAAACATTGTTTTATACTAAAACATTTCTAACCACCAACCTATTTGACTAAAAATATAAACAAATTATAGTTTAGCTTTTTTTTGTATATTAAAATATTTCCTGCACGCAACAGCAAATCCACTAAAAATGTATTTTCTTTTTTTTGGTACAAAACTAAAAATAGAATTAATTTTGAGATATTTAGATGTCTCCAACTAAATTTCGATTTTGCCTTCTATAATTAAATCTAACTTTAAGTTAATATATGTAGTTTTTGACTTAAAAAGTAATTTTTACACTCAAATTTACACTAATCTAACTTTGAACTAACTTTTGTGTATATAAATTAGCTTAACATACATTTTACCTAGCTTTTTATAAAATTTTCGTCGATTTCAATTTTTTATCAAGCAATAATCAAACACATTTGTGTCACTAAAACATATCAAAATCAATTTTATCGAATCAAAATGTAGGGTACAAACCGGCGATAGGCGACAGGGACGATTCCGGCGCGATATTCGGCGATCTTGAGAAACATAGGCATGGCGAGGTCGAAATGAGGGCGAGGAGGGTTACACCAACCACCATTGTCACTAGGTTGAGCAAAATTAGGAGGACAAAAATTAGTAGCTGTAATGAAAATGGAAGGACTACCAGAGTGACACCATTGTTTATCATTTGCACACTTCAATTCAAAACAAGAACCACAGCTAAGTCCACTGTTGAAAAGTGCTGTACTTAATGCTGCAGTGTTAACTCCATAACCTTGACTGTATAAATTTCCATAACCACATGCTCCACCTAAATTTATAGTTACAAAAACAAAATTAGTTGATATTAATTAACTCTTAAGTTGAAAATTAGTTATAATTTATAAGCATGTTAGAGAGTAACATAGTACAAACATACCCATGGTGCCGGAAGCATCGGAACCGCCGTAAAATGTGGCGTGAGCGGTTTGCCATGAACCGCCATTGTAAACACCGGGGATTCTAGCATCTACCATGATCCACATTGTTAATGACATGGTTAGAGACACAATGTACAACATAGTTATTGTACCCATTTGTGGTTTTGAATTAATTTAATTTGTTTGAGTGTGGAAAAGAAAAATGAGAAAAAGCAGAGTAGAGATACGGAAAATAGAGCAGAGAGATGAGTGGTGGTGAGTGAGTGAGTGAGTGAGTGGGGAATGGTTTGGGTTTGGGGCTACTTATGGACAATGCTGCCTCTAGTTACAGTCTACAGGGCTAACAGCAAGTACATAAGGAGGCTCACTTTTTTAATTTTCAAAAATCATTTTGCAAATTACTAACTCCATGTATATATGTATATGTTCGATATCACGGTAAGTATGTTATAATCACATTGATTTTCTAATTGTAATTATCATACATGGTGATTATTTCTCTGCTCTTTCATAATTTGAAAGTATTTAATCTTTAACCTATAACAACAAACCACATAAATAAATTTGTGTGTAGTCCCCACAACTAACTGATAAAATTACATAAAAATTTATTTATCTGGTTTGTTCTTGTTGATTGAAAGGTAAATTAAATACCTTCAAATTATGATGGATAAATTGAAAAAAACATCGTATAAATGATCTTAATAGCAAATAGACACTCAGACCCATATGCTTCTTCAAATTACTACTCTCTCCGATCACTATTCTAAACAAAAAATAATTTGTTATATTTATTGAAAAATTGATGTATCTGATTTACTCCCTCCGGCCTTATTTATAAGCAAAAGTTGCTTTCTAGGTTCATTGAAGAAGTAATGTATCTAGTCTATATTTAAGTTAGATACATTAGTTATTGAATGAACTTAAAAAATAACTTTTGCTTATAAATAAGGTCGGAGGGAGTATATTATAAGACAAATTATTTTTCTTTCTTCCCTATTTTTTTCTATTAGATCAAACACACACAAATAATAGTGAAATTAAATATTAAATGCAATTATTTAAGTCGCTCCATTGTCGAGCCCCGTGTAACACTTAAACTTCCAATTACATTCACATGTTGTGAATTCATTCTAGCTACATTCACTTCCTTATTTTAACTCATGAATTTATGCTTCATCGATTAACTAATAAATCTTTTTTAGACAAAAAAATAAATAAAAGCAACAAATCTAAGCGATCTTATAAAACAAAAATGAATTCTGAGTAGGTGAATAAAGTAATTTTGCTTTCCCAAATGGCGTGATATGCGGTGTGATTAGAGTAGGTGAATAAAAGATTATTATTTAATAATATAATAATAAAAGTCTATATAATGCATGATATAAAGTGCTGCAACAGTTAAAATCGTCAACCAAAAAGAGAATGACAATATAAACTGTTTGTACGGATCTTATTATGCTACTATTATTTGGCATGATTTTTTTTAATCTAGTAAACTATTTGAAAGTTAAAAATCGTAATAAAATTTTTTCAAAAAATAAAATTATTTATGTATTTTATAATCATAAAAAGTAAGCAACTTAATTTTACTTTTTCATTTCTTTTTTTGTATGCTTAATTAATGCACTAGGTACATTGTTTAACATGACCCTTTAAGTTTTTATAAAAACAAAAAGTCTCATTTATAAATTTTAGGTATTTTTAGCTTATTTTTACTCCCCCGCAACTGCAATCGGAAGGGGGTTGGAACCACTTGATGCCAGAACTGACCCCCGAACCAGATTCAACTGGTGGTGAAAAAAAAAAAAATATATATATATATATATATAGATTATTTTAATAAACTAATTTAATAAATTCATAACTTATATTTCTTATTATTATTTTCAATTTTACCACTGTCATCCTTCCATGAAAAAAAATTAAATATTAATTTTTTAACAAGTATTTTTTACCATTTTCTATAAATAATTAATTGGGAAGTAAGTAAGCATTGGATGCCCTAATAATATGAAAAGATGATTGATAATGACCAGCAGCTGTTTATGTTTCTAGATTTCGTTAGTTACGTTGTTCATCATTTGATTCCTCCTTTTGGAACACGACTCTTTTTTTTCTTTTTTTTTTCAAAATATGTAAATATAATGAAAAATTGGAAAAATTTTGAACACTTAGCAAATCGAACAAATTGAAGTAAAGCTCACGCTAAGTTAGAAAGATTCAAGTTTAGGTACAAATTGAATTCCATGGCGCAATAATAAAATCACATGCCATACATCATGTGTAATGTTATTATTTCAACATAGTACTATAGTTTATTTAGTATTATTTTATTTTATTTTATTTTGGTAAAGACTATAGTATATAAATGTAAAGAATAACTCAATCAAAACAAATGTAAAGAATAAAAATTATAGTGTATATATCTAAGATTAATGTTCCACATGAAAATCAATTTACATATTTAATTAACATTCTAGCATGTAGATTGGATTGGTAGTCAAATAATTACTAATCACTGCTTAGACAAAGCATAAATAAATGGGAAACACTTTATTTTTAACAATTATAAATAAATACTAATAATGTGAAACATGCTTTAAAAGGAGTGTTACATTTTACATAACCATGCACGACATCATAAGTTTAACAACATTCTCTTAGGCCCAAATTAAGAAAACATAATCACAACACCCCCCAAGCCTTTAACTTTATTTTTACTCCCTCCATTGTAATTAATTTTAAAAAAAAGTTTTATGGTTTTATGTAATGTCCCTTTTTGTGTGTTAAAAGGAATCCAAGCATCATTAGTAAGACATGCATTACTATCTTCATTCCAACAATTTGAAAACATGTTTGTTTTATATTTTTTAAACATGATTTGGGAGTTAACATGTGGTTTCACACTTTCACTAGAAGCAATTATTTGTAAAGAAAAAGAACAAGCCCCCATTAATTCAAACTCACTTATAAACAAATTAAATTTTCAAAATCAAATTTATCTATACTCAAAATTTGTCATACAGACTCAAGACAATATTAGACATTTACAGGAGTAAATTATAGTAATAGTAATACATAAGATAAAAAATTATTTTGTCAAAAACAAAAGAGACACATTTATTATATCATGTTCTAATGTTGAGAGGAGTTGCCCAAAAAAATGTCTAATGTGGTGGCCTGTGGTATTTGGTAATGTAGAACCAAACAGATTGTGATGTGTCCTCAGTCATCAATATTATGCAATGCTACCCCGTCGCTGTAATTTTGATACATTAATCCATCCCAAATCAAAGTCCTAGCTTTCCAAAATGCTCATTGAGTCATCGAACAAGACTTATTTGATCACAATTTTAAATAAAAATGATTTGAAAGTGCACACACATTAAAATCAATTATTTAATACGTACACTTTGGCACTTTGCCATAAGATATCTTTTATATGTCTGCCTAAATCTACAACTCAATTCACATTTCACATAAATAATGGGTTTGCTTATAGTGCTATCGATTCGGGTCTTTCAGAGATGTTTAGGAGTTTTGAAGGATTTGTAATTGATATTTGTGGATTTTGGTGTTTACGCTAAATTTTTTTAAGCAAGGTGTTTACACTAATTTATTTTTTTTTCTTTTGTGACATATTGTGCTTGTTTTGGACTCGGTTTCATTATTAATAAAAAATTTCCGTTAATAAAAAAATATTTCACAAAATAATTCTTTAACCAATCCACCATCACTCTAAGATCCTATAATCTATAATCTTGACAAATACGAAATGAAAATTGGATACTGTAGATTGCAATTAAGAGTGCCACATCTTCTTCATTGGCGTTTAATTATGTTTTATTATTTTTTTATTATTATTATTGTTGTTTTTAGAGATATTGGGCTTGACCCAATATGTGGTTACTACAAGGAGGTGTCTACCTAAACTTGTTGTGCGAATAGCATTGTTTATAAAATTGCTTTTTTATTAAATTTAATTAAACAATTTCTTTCCTTTTGGTGAATCATAGCTTCAATTTTTAACTCATAGTTAGGAGTCTAATTGGACCGGTTTGGATCGATTTTTGGTGAAGTGAGTGTCCGAACTAATGAATTTTTGATTGGTTCGGTTTGATTCGGTTTTTGATGTTTTTTAAAAATGAAACCAAACCAAACTGGATACTTTAATCATTTTGCGGCGTGTTTTTTTTCCGATGCTATTTTTCCCATTATTATTTTTCAATATATTCCCTTCTATTATTTTTTCAATCACACATAATAATGTAATCAATTATCACCATACACCATACATAAAAGAAAAGGGCTTAATCATCATTTTCTTCCCTGTAAGTTCGCGATTTTTTGGTTTTAGTCCATGTATCTATTTTTGTTGCAAATTAGTCCCTGTATGTTCAAATCTTTTGGTTTTAGTCTCTTAAAACTAAAATCCGCAGGAAAATCCGTAGGAAACCAGAGAATTTTCCTGCAGATTTTCCTGCGGATTTTAGCTTTAGGGACTAAAATAAAAAAGATTTACACATGCAGGGACTAATTTGCAACAAAATAAGATACAGGGACTAAAACCAAAAATTTATGAACTTACAGGGACGAAAATGATGTTTAAGCCAAAGAAAAGGCAATGACATGAGTATTGTGGTGAGTTGAATGTTGTGTTGCGGTTGTGAATGAGGTTGAGAGTGTTGTGTTACGGTTGTGAGTCAAGTCTAAGAGTATTTTTTTCTAAGTTAGGGTTTAAAAGAAATGCAATGTGAGAGTATTACTAAGTTAAGTCAACTTTTTTTTTTACAATAAGTTGGACCAACTAAATTAGGGTTACATAATGAAGAGTATAACATTACATAAAGTTACATAATGAAAATGCGTAAGCGTGAGAAAGACTACAGGTTAGACAAAAACATTGGGCTTAACCTAAATTTTGATTAATGTTAGGTGGTGTATACCTAAAACGGCGGGGTGAATTGCATTATGTCCAAAATTACATTTTTCAATTAAATTTAAATAACTTGTCAAAAAAAAAAATTAAATTTAAATAAATCATTTTCTTCAATTATAAACAATAAAAAAACAAAATAATTAAATCATCCGTGCTCATGCAAAAGCACGAGTATAAAAGCTAGTTCTTTACAATATGAGTTCTAAACAAAACAAAAGGATTATTTATCATCTCACTATTAAAAGTTATTGGATTTTCCACTTAAGAAAATACTATTTAATAAAAAAAAATACAAGAAAAAGAATAATCTTATGTAGCATTTAAAAATTATAACCAATTTCTTCCTCATGTATGGTTACCTAAATTTTTATTAGTCAAATTTCTTAAATTTATGGACTCTTCTCTTTCTTGTGTAAATCTTTCTTACCCCTACTAAATAGCAATGTTCTTCAACTTATGTTTTGTGGGTGATGGAATATAATTTTATTTTTTGGTAAATTAAAGATATTATTTGCGTGCAATTGCAAAAATTAATCCCCTCAAAATAACTAAGATTCATTTAAAGAGTTGATTTATTCTAACAAATATTTTTCACACGCACTAACCAGAGACATAACTTTGAAAGCTTGAAATCAAACATGAGAGAATCCTGTTAATTAACTCATAATATTACATTTGTTTTATTAGATAGACAAAATAACAAATCATTAAAAATCCACACACACGAAATGGAGAGTAAGGTTCGAACTCCAATTATAGAGTCCAACACTAATGATTTCAATATTTCTACTAATTAAACTAAAATTTATGGACAACACTACATCTATTTTACGAAGATAAACCCCTTTTTTTTTGTAAACAAGATAAGATTACTTATTAGGTAGAAAATGAGTGCGACCAATTAATAACTAGAACATTATAGTTTCCTGACTTTATATTAATGCACTTAAAGCTTTGGTGACATATTTTGGCTTTAGACAGCCACCATAATTCTCTCAAATCACTCACACGGTACAATACGGAACAAAGACTTGAGAATGAGAAAGGAAGCATTTGGTGCCCCTTATTTAGCCTTGATTGTTGGAGGCATAAAGTCATAAACCACCATTTATTTTTTATTTAGTGGGTCATTCTCATTTATGAACAAATGTCATTGCTCGATCAAGAAGTCTCCCCTCTAAAATTTAAATAAAAAAAAAAAAAAGCAAATCTAATTGTCTAATTGTTTCTAATTATTTGCATTGTTTTTTTAGTCAAAATAAAAATAAAAATTGATTTGCAAAGTCTTTAACTAAAATAAAATACGACTTTTGAATGTGCATTGAAAAAAGTTAGTCAATAAAGAAGTCTCAACTACAAAGCTTTCTACTCGATCATTTAACTATTTAATCGTTAGCTCATTAAACGGTTAATAACATGTGTATAAAAACGTCATTTTCTTATACATGTTTTTTTCAAGTAATCCAGTGGTTAGAAATTCCACCATTAGAATGGATAAATGCGATGCTTGGAGTTCGAATTTTGACATCCTACATATATAATGCAATGTCTCTATCAACTGAATTAAGTTCACGGGACTATATATATTCCCTTTTACTATCTATTTTTATAATCCTAAAGATACGTCGATCATAATCATCATCTTTATGAATATATGCTATAATTTTATATCTATTATTTAATAAAATCCATAAAAATACATTGACCAAAAGAATCAATAATAAACAACTTCAATCAAGAGTCAAGACCGAGTTCATTTGGTGTAATTGATCTCTCTATCTATATCAATTTAGCCTTGGAGTGTGGTGTGGTGTGGATGCGTCTTGGATTGCAACTGCACTTGCACATGGTATTTGTGATGAAGCAGATTATTGGTGGTTTCCAACTTTTTTTGGTGGTGTGGCAGATTAGTTAGATATAAATGAATTTGGCTTATAAGGCGATTGCATGTGGTGTATGGTAAGATGAGAGATATTAGACACACAACTAATATCCACTTCCATGTGAGAATATGGGCTTAACTTTATCCATTTCCATCTTTGTCAATCATGTTATAACTTTTATTTTATCTATAGTTTATAAAATACACTACCCAATTTTATATATAAGGAAAATTTAATCTTTTAGATTCATTCAAAAAATAATATATCTAGTCAATATTTCCTACACCTTATAATTTTGGTTCTTTTAGAAATAACAAAGATTGATAAGTTAAATATAAACTAGATATATTACTTTTTGAATAACCTATAAAGTCAAATTTTACTTATATATAAAATCAGAGAGAATATTATATCATCAGTATTTATAAATTTAGTTCAAATGATAGAGATATTATATATATAGGAGTTAGAATTTAAATATTAAATACTTTATTTTATTAACTTTAAAAGTGAAAATCTAACTATTAAACTACTTGCAAATAAAAATTTAGCATCAAAGGTTAGATCTAGAAAATATACTAGACTTTTATAACATAATAACAAGTCAACATTTAATTTCTAACTAATGGAGTTATTCACATTTAGTGGCACACGATTCTATTGAAAAATTAAAATAAAATAAGATCATGAGTGAATGCAAGAAGCTGTTTTATAACAAAAGATTAAAGCCTAAATAAATCCAAAGCAAATACTATAGAGGATAGATTGGCCGTTGGCATCAATTAATGTCTTATCCAACCAATTTTTTAGCTTTACTTGATTGAATTTGTCCACTTTCCTTGGATGAAAAATAAAAGTAAAAATTTCATTTTCTTATAAAATAAAATATCAGGCCTAAATTATAAGAGAAAAAGGTATGACGATTGAATCCCATAAGCTCACTTGGTTGGGACGTTGCATTATATATGTAGGGAGTTGGGGTTCGAACCCTAATCATTCCACTCTATGAAGCACTGACACCGACACAGACACCAGACACTGACACTGACACGATGACACTGATAATAATTTGAAAAAATGGCAAAATTCAGTGTAATCATAAGTGTCGTGTCGGTGTCAGACACGGACACGCGTCGGACACGGACATGTCTAATCCGAGAAGTGTCTGTGCTTCATAGATTCCACTTATCCACCTTAAAGGTGGAATTTCTAACCAATAGACTACTCGATAAAAAAAAATGACAATTGATAGTATTTAACCTTTTTAGTTTTATGCAAGAAAAGAAATAAATGTGTAAACTTACCCCTAATTAAATTCTCATCTTTTTACAATATAAATATAATGATAGTTTTGAAAAAGGATATAGAGTGAAGAATTATATGTTGATTCCTCATAAACTTTTAACGGAACAATTTAGTCACAGACAAAAATAAAATTCAAATTAATTTCTGATTCGTTATAATAAAAAACTAATATTTATCTTCAATATAAAAATATCATGAACTAATTTGAATATTTTTTACCAAGGACTAAATTGTCCTGTCAAAATTTGTGAAAGACTAAAATAATCTTCACTCAAAAATATATTAAATGTGGATAGATTAGTTGATATTTATTTATATTTGGGGCAAAAGAACTGTGCTGATACTTTATTAGAACATCTAAGTGACAATTTGAGTTCTATAAAAAACTACAAAAGATATATTATTTAAGCAATCGTTCCATATAAATATAGGTTAAAATTTTTAGCTTATTTTGATAAGTTAATTAAACTAGTTCATAGTTTAAAGTTTATTATTTTTTCTTCAATTTTATACATATTATCTTACTTGAAAAATTAAATATTAGTTAAACATATCATTTTCGGCTCTATATAGCAAAAAGTAGGGGATAATTGATAAATTAACTATAGCGGATAAGCTTAATTTTAACTATAGCGTTAGCTTATTTAATTTGTTAAAATTAACTTATAAATATGAAATATCATAAAAAATGTGTTTAATTAATTATTTGTTTAAGTAAGATGATAGAGATAAAATTGTAAGAAAAAAATAATAAAATATAAGTTTTAAACTACAAGTTAATTGAACTAGTTTATCAAAATAAACTATAAGATAATAAATATAAGTTATAAACTCGGTGAGAAAAATGTAAGCAAACATGTCTATTTTCCAATATAAACTTATAAGTTCTACTCTATAAACCCTAAGCTCAAATTTTAACATTATGAGCATTGGTATCATTTTATATTTATAATCTTGTTCAATCGTAAATTTTATAAACATTATAAATTTTATCTATTATTTTATCCGCTATAAATCATATGCTATAAACTAACTTATCAAATATCTATTATTTATCGTCAAACAGAGCTTAAGTCTATATCGGAGATACAAATAAGCTTATAGAGAGACTAAGGAGTAAAAATAGATAAGGAAAGGGCCCGGGTGGAAAATACAAAAAAATTATGGGCTTGTTCTGGCTTTGGGTTACAGTAACATACCCTACCTGAGATATTGTTCTTGTGGAACCAAATCCTGCATTTGGGAATGAATGTACCTCTCTTTGGTTCAGAAGATAGACAAAGACAACACATATACGGGATCAGAAGTTCAGAATAATCAGTTTTACTAAAGAGGGGACAACATTATTTCTATTGGAGGTTAATAGAGATAATATTAATAGGTACGAAGCCTAGCTATAAAATTAAAAACAAGTCTTTGTGTGAAAAACAAGTTTTATAAGTAATAAAAACTAGACTAAATTAGACAATTCGTCCCTTTTTATTGATTATAATTTGGTTTTTTAACTAATTAATATTACAAATTAGTGTATTAACTTTCATTTTGTTTATCATAATAATCTTTTATGTTCAATGGTAAATCTTGAGTGATTTTGTGGGGTGCCAAAAATTTATAAATCATATTAAAAAAATATATTATATTTATATAATATATTTATTAGTCGATAATGTTTGTGTGTATATATAAAATCATATCAAATAATAAAAATAAATTTGAAACTGTGACCTAATTTTGTTCAAAAAAACAACCCTTTATCCACTCAACCAGATGCAAATATCATGATAAATTTTGTCTAATATAGTATATATAAGATACTTGAGGGGTGCAAATATCATATCAATATATACCTAATATAGTATATATAAGATATATGAGAGGTGTCGTGACTCTTGCCGGCCACCGCAAAGATCCGCCCTTGTTTATATTAGTTTTGTTGTTATATTGTTTTAGTAAAATTAGTTTATTTTTTCTTAAGTACCAAAAAGTACATGGTAAATTGTCAAAAAAAAAAAAAAGTACATGGTAAATGAATTGCAACATCTTTTTCTCATCAACCATCAATTGCAACATAAGTTAACCATATTTTTATATTTATTAAACTATAATTCGCAAAGGTTCTATGCAAAATGAATCTTTATCTTCATATATTACAAATTAATCAAGGAATGCTGAAAAGTGCTATTAATCTGTTACCCAAAAAAAAAGTGCTATGAATCTATCATCAGTACTAATTTATTTATTTATTTATTAGTACAATATTCTAATTAAGTGTCACATATCCATGAATTTAAATAATGATTGATTTGTGTCAGAGAAATCATTAAACATAAAAAGCAAATTCTTTTTTCTCAATGTAATTTTTTTTCATAGCCAAAATTCACCATTTAGATCAAGGACATGTTGTTAACCACATATTGTTGATGCTATGCAATGAATTATGATCACTATGATATGATAACGATGCAGTATATAATGCACAATGAAGTGGACATGTATGCATGCTGCATACATAATTAATCCTAGCCTAGTCAGTTGGACCATTTTACTGTATCCAATCAATGAGCCAAGGATTCTGCATCCCCACAAATCAACAGACAATTACTTTAATCAACCTTGTTGGAAAGTCTTAGTTTTCTTAAGCAAGCAGTTATAGCAATCATATATATTGTCACACAAGTTATCTTGTTCTCGTGCCTTAGGAGGCACAATGTCATGTTGTTTTTCCCTTTTCTTTATTTGTTTCTCTTTTTTGGGGGTCCTAAGATTAAGGAACAAGCAACTTCTTTCCTTCTTTATTGTTTTTTTTCTTGTTCCTAACTACTAACTGCCATAATACTCGAGTATACATGAAGTACCAACGACCACGGCTCATATAATTAAGTACTACTATTAATACTAATTGATTATAAAATGGGGTCACACAATCTAAAATGCAAGGAAAGGGTGGATGAGAATTCGTGGTAGGGGCAGGTAGCATATTTAATCATACAGCCTACTAGCATTTGTGCTCATGTCTTCATGTTGAGCTCACACTCCCGTAAACTTAGACCGGTTGATAAGGACAGTATATTATATATGTAGGAGTTGAGGTTCGAACTTCAAACGTTTCACTTGTTCACTTTTAAGGTGGAATTTTTTGCTATCATCAGGCTACTGGACAAAAAAAAAAATTGTTTCATGTATGTGGTTATTCACATGCATAATTTAATTACTACATTTGTTTCAAAATAAGTTTCGCATTTCACCATATCAATGTATCACATAGATTAAGAAAATATGGTAAATTGTCAAAAAAGAAAATATGATAAATGAAAAAGAGAAAATAGTGATTTTTATAAATGCAAAGTACGAAAATAATAAATTGAAAGTGATACACATAATATTAATTATTACAGGTTACAATTGAAAACATAATGATTTAAAATTGCATTGAAAACTAATAACGACATTTATTTTGGAACACATTATTAATTTTTCAAATCTGAAATTTAGTTTAGGATGAGGAAGTAGTTAAAAATTCAAATTCAATAAAATCCTAGTTAAAGTTATTTTAGGGCACATTTGTTAGGTGAAAAAAAGATAAGATCGTGGATATGATTAAGAGAAAATTTGATAGTATTAGAATATAACATGGACTTTGCTTAGTTCTTATCTTTGAATATTTGATGTGTACTAGATAAATTGTGGTTGAGGAATGGGTTACAATATAACTTGGAGTTCTAATTTTATTTAAATTTTTGACAAGAAAATATTTTATTTTTATAAGATTGTAGTCATATATATGCATTGTGGTTAGTTATGCTATGCTAAGTTACTAACAGACATTAGAACTGGACTTTCTAAATGGTACATTTTCTTGAGAATTACTTTTCGCACTCCCCAATACTCTTTTTCACCCCTGGCGTTCCGTTTTTACCCCTCTCGCTACTTAGGAAGCGAATGTGTAAAATTGCAAAAACGGGAACACCGCAGTTCGCATCCTAGGATGCGAAGCTTATAAAAGTAAAAAAAAATTGTCCTCTTCACCATTTTTAAAGTGTAAACTGAGTTCGCTCTCTAAGTAGCGAACTATAAAAGAGTAAGAGTTCGTACTCTAAATAGCGAGTGTCTATTTTTTACACTCAAACTGGACGCCAGCACCCCCCATAGATGAAAAAATTATGAAAAAAAGATTCGCTCCCTAGGATGCGAACTCTATTTTTTCATCCATGGGGTTGCCGACATCCAGTTTGAGTGCAAAATATTGACACTCTACTTAGAGTGCGAAAAGTGCTCGCTTTCTAGATGGCGATGGGGTATTAAGGTCATTTTAGGGGATGAAAGAGGATATCCGGGGATGCGAAAAAGTAAATCTCCATTTTCCTTGCTATTTGGGCTTGTACCACATACAAGACCAAGCAGAAGAGTTCTAAACCCCCAACTCACATGAGCTTTCTTTTTGCACCCCCACATGCACTTCAAAAGTATAATTTTGGAAGGTTTTTTTAGCCATCCGAAAATATACTTCCAAAAATCGTGTGCCGATTTTATAAGTGTAAAGAAGAAATTTACCCTACTTACACTCAGGGCCGGCCCTGCGTGTGCAAGGTGAGCCACCACGCAGGACCTCAAACATTTAGGGGCTTCCAATTGTTTATACATGTAAAAAAAAATTAATGACTTTGTTACTATTAAAAATATTATACTTCTTGAAAAAATAAAATTTAATAGACGGATTATTATTAATTTTATAAGTAAGTTGCGGTTGATTGTAAAAAAAGAAGCAACCTTACTAGATTTTTTTTTTTAAAGAATTATAAAGTTTATAATGATATTAGTTTGAAGATGTATTTTTTTTTTAAATAGAGAATAACTCTTTTTAAATAATTTTTTTATTAGAGGTACATAAAGCCTCCAAATATTCGGGATCAGTCCTGTTACACTTTCAGTGTCTTAACGTTTGGAAGCAATTCACTGGTTGGATTTCTTCCTACTATGTCATTGGCAGTGACACCCTATAATATTTAGATTATCATATCCTTAATAATTAGTTTTCTTCTTAAACAAAATAAGTACATCTTCCATTCCTTTGCTCTCTTTTTACACAAGAATAATCAGTATTTCATGCTAAGTAGGAAATAGAAATAGCAGTGCCAATGATATAATATATTCTATGATGGCTGGCATAACAATCATAAGAAGAAAGAATTTCTCTGCACTACCAAGAATGAATCATATACACAAGTTGTTGAATGACATCCCTTCAAGAAATGTTGTGTATTTATCTATCCACGACAAAGTCGCGAACAAAGTTGTTGCGATTCAAAAGAGCTAGCATTCGACAGAGGATAAATGTCACTTTTCCCATTGCTCACGCATGTGATGTTAAGTTGATTTCCTATTTGTGTTGTCTGCATAGAATATTGTATCAAAATCAATTTAATCAAACCAAAAAAAAACCGCGCAACAATCTCTTAAAATGTTCGAATCAGCAACAAAAGCGTAAATTCACATTAATTGATTCCACCAGCTTATACCTCTAGGCACTAGGAAATAGCATTGATGGAATAAGATTACGCGAGAAATGAGAACTTACCTCACAATAAATCCTTTGTTCTTCACAACTCCATTTTGAGGTAGGAACACAACTTAAATAATGACACCACGAGCAACGTTCGTTCAAGTTAACACCTCGAAGGAGCAAAACCGTCCCCGTAACCAATCTGTCAAAATTATTCAACTTTAGATTAAATAGTACTTTACAAGCATCAACATAAATCCAATCTCTACGAGCAGAGTGTTTGCGAAAGAGTATTCGCGTCCTAAACCTACGTAAATACACAGACTCATTGATCATATCAATGCAATTATAACCCTAAGAAAATAAAAGGTAATATACAAAAAAGAATGGAAAACTATAGAGAACTTACCCGGCAATGAGTAATAGGAAAGACAAAAGCCACAGTACATATTGATAAGGTTTGTGCTTATGTTTAACAGAAGGTGCAAATCCAGATCGAGACTGTTTTTGGCTAATCCATTTAAACTGTGGACGAATCAGAAGAACAAATCCAAGAAGAAAGCCGGAACCAAATCCTCCGAGATGAGCGAAATTGTCAACATGTGGAAGGACTCCAACAGCTAAATTGATTACAACAATTACTATAAGAGTCAACAATGCAGCCAACTGCAAAACAAGACGAGGCAAAATGGAAAGAAATTAAATGGCTGCGGCACAAAGACAACAAAACATACTGTTTATCAGGAAGCACTATCGAATTGAATTGAACGCATTTATTTGTCGACTCACCTTATTGGCATATATTGTCCAATTTATCAAGAGCTCGGAGAGCATTCCTCCTAGTAAGCCAAACAATGCACCAGAAGCACCAACCGAGATACCTGATTGTATGAATAGAGCAGACAGCACAGTCCCTCCGAAACCAGATATCACGTACAGAGATCCAATTCTAACTGCAAAAAGATAAGCAATGTAGAAATTACAATCTGTAATCTGCAAAATGAAATTGCTAAATAAACTCGGCGGAGTTTTTTACAGAACATTTATGTAACAAACAATGATGTATATACATATACTTGAACATTTTGTTGTTCACTAAAAATATAATGATATACTTGAACAATGCAAGGATAATTACCAGAGCCATACCAAATCCAAATTCTTGTTCGAGCCGAATTCCAATAAAAACAAGACTCAACATGTTGGCAAGTACATGGATAACCCCGCCGTGCAACCATATACAAGAGAGAAGGCGCCAAACTTGGTGTCCATGAACCACTTTATCTACTTCTAGAGCACCCATCTTCTGTAATCTGAAAATGTGAGAAATAAGTAGTTTTCAGCAGCACATTAAAAACAGCTCCAACATATAGAAATTTCATAGCCATAGAGGGAATTTGAGTTTGGTTCTGCTGTTACAAAAATTGATTTTGAATGTTGATTATGTAAAATTGATTTTAGTTAACAGTGAATTGAATGTGAAATGGTTTATGTATGGATACATTTAGGTAAAAATGAGTTGAACGATAAATAAAAATCACATTTGGAGTCAAAAGCTACAAATATTTCAAGTTAGAATCAATTCTAGGGGTAAAATCAATTTCAATCAAATGCTATAAATTCTAGCTTCAAGTTAGAGACAAAATCAATTACAATCAACATCACCCAAACATGTCAAAACTCAATCTGTTTTATGTGTCTAGAATCATTTTTCACTCTACATATTGTGATACCAAACACACATGTAATCTATGAAAGACTTAGGGCCTGTTTGGAATAGTTTATTTTTGAGCTTATGCAAAACAGATTATACAAATAAATAAGGTTTTATGTTAATTTATAAGTTCATAGTCATACTAACAAAAATTGTAATTTTATAAGCTATTTTTTCATAAACTAGCTTGACATACTTATAATAATACATAAAAACTTATTTATTTGCATAAACTGTTTTGCATAAACTCAAAAATGCACATAGAGATTTTTTCTTTAAAATAAAATAATTGAATATAAGTCAGAAACCAAGAGACAAACATACATGACATGATTAATGTATCATTTTTTAAGAAATAAAACAAATTAAAAATTGAATTTATAAATATAGCATGAGATTGAATAGATAAAGGGAAAAGAAAAACTCACGTAGAGGAAGAAGGACCAAAGAGAGGGTTTTCTTTGAGAGGTTGAAAAGAGAATCTTCCAAGAAAAGAAGCAACACAAGTATCACTAAAAGAATTCTTAGGACAATCATTAACATACATTGTAACAATGAACACAACAATGTTGGCAAACACAAAGGTTGGTATCAACCATGGGAACCATTGTTTAAAGAGCCTAAAATCACGATCACAACCACGGGTGACGGGGGGAGGAGGAGGAGGAGGATTAGACGGCCGAGAGCCACCACCACGTCCATGATGAACGGCGGCATCATCACGGGGAGAATCAACGTTAACTTCAATGGTGCCACCATATGGGTCCCTCCGTCCACCCATGATGATGATGATGATGATGATTCTTGATTTTTGTTACCAAAAGAATTTCAACTTTTTAACACATTTTGGTGATTAATGATTGAAAATGAATTAAGTTTTATAATATTATATTACCAGCCAGAATCCAACAAGACCCTAACAAAGTTAGGAATTGGTTGTTTGTGTTTGTTGTTTAACGTTGTTTGTTTGTTGACGATTGTTAGTTAAGTTTTGTCGTTTGTAGGGTATGTTTGGTACTTTGGTTTGGTTTTTGACTTTTTGAGAGGAATTCTTTACCTTCCTACGCCACCTAATTAACTTACCACACCAATATTCTAATTTTTTTTATAAGCCTTTATAAAAAAAAATTTATTATATAATAATTAATAACAAATATATAATTTTTTAGTAGTATTTTTTCTAATCGCATAATACCAAGCATATATTTGGTTCTACGGTGACAAAAATTGATTTTGAATGAATTGATTTCGATTAAAATTAAGTTAAAGACAAAGTCAATTAATATAAAATTCCAATGTAAAACTCACGCTTAAACTAAGAAGCTACAAATATAAATATTAATTTCAAAGTTAAAATCAATTCTAGAGATAAAATCAATTATATTCAAGAGTAAACAACCAAACATCTCAAAATCAATTTTACATTTGAGAATTATAAATACTTCCTCCAATCTTTTTTTATAAGAGACAATTCACTTTTTAAATTCATTCAATCATTGATATATTTAATCCATATTATAGTTAAAATACGTTAATTATTGAATGAATCTAAAAAGTCACCGAAGGTGTACTTATTACTAGATATATGTTCGCTGTTGGTTGCTGCCTCGCAGTTGCAGGCTTGCAATCTCATAGCTGCACGTGAACGATTTACAATTTCAGCTATAGTATTATGCTTTTTGCTTCAGACAAAGGAAACAAAACAAAAATTGGGTCAAATAGAAAATGAAACATTTATTCGAATTATGGTTTTATTACTGCATGGTCAAAGCTCTCACAGAAGAAAACAATACTGATTGACATAAAGTGAAAACAACGAAGCAAATAAGGGTAGGATTTCATGTGCTCTTCTATTGGTTGCATAAAATTATGCGTACATGTCTATTGGAGACAAAAAAGAAAAACCAGAAAATGGATCAACATAAGTCACAACTTCAGCTAAACCAAAATCAATTAATCATCAACATATTATCAACAGTTATAAACGCCATATGACCCTGCATAACTGTTGGCGCGTTGGCCATACAGACGCTTCCTATAAAACTCAAAAGTTAAACTATGAAGAGTCTAGCAGCCAAACTTGTGTCCTCAATAATTGGCTTACTGAACTGCAAAACTGAAATACATACAATACATGAGTGGATATCATTCATTTTTTATGTTGTCATCAGTAGATATACTAGGCCTTTCAGGTATTCAACAATCTCTGATCCACCAAGCTTTGAACTTCCATATACTCTATCAACAAATGTAATTGGAACCTGTACACATGTGAAACTGAGGTAAGCTATTGCCTTTCAAAAATAAAATCCATGACAAATCACATACATATCATCGATTATAATTTATAACTGAATCAAGCAATTTTCTGGCAACCGAATTCACGGTATTAGGGTGTATTTGGATTGGTGAAACATTCGCCAGCAAGCAATTGTACGCTGTACCAGTTATAACTCCTACAGTATTAAAAATGATGTTCCACCATTCAATTTACAATTTGTATGAATAGAAGGTACAAGTTACGCTAGATATGTCAAGAATGTATAAATGTTAAGCACATATAGTAATGATCGATGCTAATTATACATCTAACTCATGAGCTATGAAGTCAACATAACAAACAGGTTAACATAAAGAATAACCAACAGGAATTAAGCAACTGCACCTCTTCAATATGGTACCCTTTTCTGGATGCTCGTACTATCATCTCCATTTGGAAGACATATCCCTTACTAACGCAGCAACTAATGATATCTTCAAGCACTGATTTCCTATAAAGTCTACAAAGAACAAGAACAACCATACATCAATCTCAAACTAGTTAACAGTGGAGCAACAACACTCATCAAACAGTTTAATATCCATTATCAAGCTCTATACCTAAAAGATCCTGTCAAATCGGAGACACCGGGCCATAAAAGTGTTTGTGCAAGAACATTTGCTCCCCTGCTAGTTAGTTTGCGCATAAGATTCCATCCATGCACACCACCACCTTTAACATAACGAGTCCCTGTAACTATATCAGCACCAGTTTCCAACTGCTTTCTGAAAAACAAAAGGGAAGAGTTAAGTTGTGGCTGGTAACAAGAAAACAAAAAAGATATTATTAAAAGCTTTCCTTACCTAATGAAGCCTGGCAAATATTTTGGCTGCAGAACAACATAGATATATCAGGAAGGAAATAAACTACAATGCTGCAACTAAAAAATTCTCTAAACTAAAAATCTAAAACAAAGTTCATTGAACTATCCTAGTCTTGTTAATTTTTTATTCCTTTTCAAATTTAATCACTCTTCATGACGGCAAAATAACATACATGGTGTGATAGATCAGCATCCATAATGACAACATAATTTCCAGATGCGTGCTTCATGCCATGAATATAAGCCGTTCCTGCAAATTAATCACATCAAATCACTACAAGAAATATCGTTTTTGGCAGCGACAAATATTGCTGCCAAAAACGCAAAATTGCTGCGAAAAGTGTTTTTTGCAGCAAAAAAATTGTTGCTGCATGTCGCTGCCATAAGTGCCGTTGCGAAAAGTTTTGCAAGGACAATTAATGTCGCTGCCATAACTAGTGTTTTGCAGCAACAATTAATTTCGTTGTCATAACTAGTGTTTTTTAGCAACAACTATTGTCGCTGCCATAACTAGTGATTTTTGCGACAACTATTATTGTCGCTGCCAAAAACTATGCTTTTTGCAGTAAAAAAATTGTTGTTGCATATCGTTGCCATAAGTGTCATTGCGAAAAGTTTTGGATGCTGACATAACTATTGTTTGATAATAATTCAAATATTAATTTAATCTCCCATAAAATAATATATTATAAATTAATGTTCAATATGAACCATTGATTGCTAAATTTTATTTATAAGTTATGTTTCTCGTTCAATCTTTTTTTCTTTCTTTAATCAACAAATTTTAATTATAAAAAAATTCAAATACAAATACAAAGAAGCGAAATACAAAGCACAAATCTTTTAGTTTTTTAGATCGTAACAAAACCAAGTGGCCATTATGATAATATCAAAACACTAAACTAGCAACTAGGCCAACAACAAGAAGCTAGAAAACACAAAAGAGCATCACTACTTTAAATGTCTATCACATAATCCTATAAGAACAACACAAAAATTACTAAGACACCTATAGCTTGATCTCTTGCCCCACTCTCTTTTTCTCCATTGTTCACCATCTTCTTTCATAGTTATCACGCTTTTCTTGAATTGTGTTAGTATTCTTCAAAGCTTTCTAATATTAGATACCTTCTCGTCGGAGCTTTTTTTATTGAAATTCTACTCAACGTTTAATGAGGTTATGAGTGGAACAACGTGAGAGAAGTGATTTTGAAAGGGAAAATTATATAAGTAGATGAGTAATGATGACATGATGGAGAACGGTTAAATTTTGGATAGGTCAATTGATTAAATTTTGATCAATGAACAAAAGAGAAAGAAGAGTATCAAATGAATAGTAATCTATGGTATAGAAAGTTTGGAATATATATGATCCAAGTGAATGAATTTATAGCTATTAACTAACAAATACTCCAAGATACATGGAAAATAAAATAATGGATTATCTTTACCCAATTAACCGTCACACTACAAGATTATCTCAACGGTGGTAGTGGATATGTATGGAATGGTACGTACCGTCGAGTGTTAAAGAAAAGAAAACAAACCACTATTTTTTTAATTCAAATAAACTTAATTTAATTAATCTACTTCTAATAATATAATATAATCTTTCTTTTCTTTCTCCCTCTTTCAGCCGCCCCTTTTTCTTTGAAATCCTATTTTGTTCTTCTTCCACCAAGGAGGGGTGGTTTTTGGGTCAATTTTTGACCCAAAGTCACCCCTCTAAATTGTTTCTTATTTTATTTTTATTAAAATAAGTGATTTTCACATAGATTAAGTTTTTTAGTTTCTTTTTTTTCTGTTTTGATTTCGTCGTCTGAGTGCGGCGTTTTGTTGTTGGCCGTCATTGTTGCGGCGTTTGTTTTCTCCGTCTTGTTGCGGTGTTCGTTTAGTTCATATTGAAAGGTAAACTTCAATTAATTGCAGATTCGATCAATGATTTGGGCATCATCGTTGCAGATCCGGGAGCATGGACATTCCGGTGACTTTTATTTTATCATATTATTTGTAGGCATTTTGCAATTGCTGTTGTATGCTATTAACATGGATGTTGTGAGATTGTTTGCAGATTTATCCTTTCTGTTTTTAGCGATGTTGAATTTGTACTTGCATGTGATGTACTCTATCAATTATTGGAATGAATGAATATCGTTGTTTTTGAGTAAAAAAAATAATAATTGACAACTACTAAGTTGTTGTCAGTCTCGTATCATGAGTAATTCCTTTTCCATAACAAAAAGAATATCCAAAGAGACACACTTGTGCATGCCAAAACAAATTCATGTAGGATAAATAATTATCCCTAAAATAATTATCCACCCACGTTATTTTTGTGAGTATAATTATCCCTAAAAAAATTTAAAAAATAAAGATATAAAAAAATAGAAAACATAAAAATAGGATGAAAAAACAAAAAAATAATAATTTTAAGTTAAAAAAATATCTACGCATAAATATAGGAACAAAAATCACGATAAAAGATACGCATAAGAAAATAGTAATTTTTGGTTTCCCAGCGACTTTACAAGGTTTGTTGCAAAAAACTATACGATTAGTGACAACAATAATTATTGTTGAGATAAGTAATTTTTTTTCAGCGATAACGTAATTGTTAGAAAAAAACTAACTTATAACAACAACTTAAATAAGTTGCTGCAATATGTATATTTTTGTCAACAATTTGAATGTCGCTGCAAAAAAATCGCTGCCAAAAATCATATTTCTTGTAGTGAATGCCGATTTTATCAAAGATCATTTAGTAAAAGTATCAGATACATACCTAAACCCATCTTCCTAGGCCTCGCTCTTAACAACTGTAACCACAAGAATAAGCAATCATTACACTAAATTATACCAAGGGAGCAAGATAGATACTAAAAAATCAAACTCCTTACAAATTACTAGTCATCTATATATGAAAATTTAAATTGTAAATGTGAGTGCTTACAATTCGATCTTCACCATAAACCTGCTGCAGCTGTTTTACAACATCTTGAGTACCATCAGGACTACCATCATCCACAACAATAACTTCAAAATCAACATCCCTAAAATTGAGCAATAGAGCGAAATATCCATCAATGTTATTAAACATCTCCATTATAGTGCTATATCGTTGCGAAATTCAAACAAATCTTTATTGTTGTGAATTGTGATACGCTATTTAGTACGAAATGTTGTCTAATAGCAACTATAGCGAGCAATAGCACTTTATTGCATAGCAAAATTTGAATAAACCGCTATTTTCTGCAATCTGCAATAAACAACATTTTCATCATAATCTAATATGAGCATTCTACACTAAAATTCTTTCAATGTCTTTTTAATTTAGGGTTGAAAAAGAAGCTAAATATTACAACAACAAAAATTGATTAAATTTTGTTTGCATCATTATACACATAGATTCATAAAAACATGCTAACATATAAGAAAAATAGATTAAAGAAATGAAGAAATTACGAAAGGTGTTTGAATATAAGGTAAAGAATGAGACTAATGTTGAGTCGTTCATTATATGTAGGAACAATTATACTGTATTTGTTTTTCTGATTCTGCTTCTTCTCATCCATTCTAATCTGAAATTGAAACAAATCAAATCAATATAGTGAGTTTGATTTCATCAATTATCACATTATATAAAGAAAAACACATTTCAGCAACAAAAAAAAAAAAGTAAAGGCTGGACGGAGTTTCTCACTGTTTATGGTGGCCGGTAACTAACTCCGGTTGCGTTTACCGGCGAGATGAGTTCAGAGCGATTTCAATTTTTTTTTTTTTTTTTTTCTGATGCAAGGGTAAAGTGGATGCAATTTTCTTATTTTATTTTGGAGCTATTGTTATTACTTGCTTGTTTCAAACTTGAATTTGAGTTCTAATATTTTGATGTGAGATTTAAAATCAACAAGCGTTTGTAGTCCAACGGTTAGGATAATTGCCTTCCAAGCAATAGACCCGGGTTCGACTCCCGGCAAACGCATTTTCTCTTTATTTTTTGGTTTATTTTTTATTTATTTATGTTACATGAAAAATTAATTTTATATAAGTTTTTATTTATACTACATGACAAGTCTTTTTGTTAATATTCTGTATGAAAGGTTTTTTGTCTGAATCCATAAATATACAAAGTCCAAAGTAAGGACCAATGAGATGAATATCTAATTTTGTGTGGTTTTTTTTTTTGATAAATAATTTTGTGTGGTTTTAGTTGTTCCTTATATTTGTATCTTTTATATATTTGTGTGGCTGGTATGGTAGCTAATGGCTCTTTTTTCTTGTTGGTTCAAAACTACTAAGGTCGTTTATATTTGTGTGATTGGTATTGCATCTTTATATTTCTTTTCTATATTCAAATTTCACATTGCAACGTGGGTTGCACAAGCTATCAAATTTTTTTCTTAAATGATCCTTTGGTCTATGTATGTTCGCGAATTTTTTGTTTTAATCCCTATATTTTTTTTGGTTGCAAATAAGTCCCTGCATGTACAAAATTTGTTGGTTTTAGTCCGTGAAGTCAAAATCCGCAGGAAAATGTACACGAAAATTGCAGATTTTCCTGCGAATTTTGATTTTAGGGACTAAAACCAACAAATTTTATACATTCAGGGATTTATTTGCAACAAAAAAATATATATGGACCAAAAGATCATTTAAGTCATTTTTTTTTTAAGTAAATGTTCATGTATTGATGTTAACTCTGTTTTTTCTACATACGCAAATAAAATTCTTGCTTTGTACGCTATGCTCTTTAAGAAATCTCATAATTTGGTCAAAATAAATCTCATAATATTTAGGTGTAATGTATGTAGGTAACTATGATTGAGTAAAATGAATGCAGTAAAGATAAATAATCTACCTTCACATTAGCCACAAATCACAATCTTGGTCATATGATCTTAATTAGAATTAGAATACTTGTGCTTTCTTTTGCAAAACAATGCCAAAATATAATGTCAAAATATACTTATGGACTTCTACCAAGTAAGGTTCATATATATTGAGGAGCACCTCCCCATACATTACATTGCCTAGAAAAAATTCACATTATGCTCATTGTTACTTAATGAAGTATCGACATAGACGGCGGAGATGATATTGACACTAAAATATTGCGAGATATTTTTTTTTTGAAATATTGCGAGATATTGATGGTAATTTGATTAATCAAATTTATCGAATAGAACTACAAGTGTTGGCGTTGTGTCACCAAACACATCTTTTTTTTTTTTTTTATAAACAAAAAATTATTAAGGAAAGAATAAGGGGTGCTCAAACATTTATAACAAGAGTAATCCAAACATAATATCATAATAGAAAAATTCTACCCACCTTCTATGAAATGTCTAGACATATTTTCTATCTGAAGTGTCGGTACTATCAAGATGTTACTCATTTTATATATATCTGATTTTTAAGCACAAAATTTAAGTAAGATAAATCTTGCATCATCTATAAATTAATTTTCACTATTTTTTTTACGCATTAATTTTCACTATTAGATTAGTAAATTGATTAAATTCTATCATTAAATCAATGAGATATGATATGAGATAGACATGAAGAAAAAAAATAAATATAGGAATGTGAAGTTTTGGCACAAAGCGTGTGTCTTTGTTCGTTTCTTATCTTTACTTACATAAATAAATATCTAAAACAAAACAAACACAAAAAACTGAAATGAATATGTTACCAAGCACTAGCGGCACCACCACAACCACAACCACCGCTTTGGGTGGTTGGACGGTGCTACAATTATCCAAAATCAGAAACAACCGCTCTGTTTCTTCTTCATTCTCTCTTCGGATCTCTGCCACCTGTGACGACCGTCCTCATGGTCCATCCTGTATATATGTTGGTCCTCTTCAAACTGCCACACAAGAGACTCTTGAAGCTCTTTATTCTCAAGTAATTAACTTCTACTTTACACTTTCTCTCACAATTTCACTTCATAAACACTATCTGAGATGGTTAATCCACTTAATTAATCTTTTATTTATAATATGTTGATACTGCTTCTGATTTTTGTGGTTGTTTATGATGTTGTTTGCCTTGTTAGGTTCTTTCTGGTTTATGGCTGTTTGGAATGACTTATTTGAGCTTAAGTTGTTTTCAGCTTATTTACTAAGCTCTCCAGGATAGCTTATGAGAACAACTTATTGATTATATGAAAAGAAAACAATTTGATTTGATATTATCTTTGTTATAAAAATAGCTTACATGAGCACTTATAATTTATAATTTATACTGCTTCTGATTTTTGATGTTATCTATGATGTTGTTGCCTTGTTTGGTTCTTTCTGGCTTATGGCTGTTTGGAATGACTTATTTGAGCTTATCTACGAACATATAATACTTTGAGAGAGTTTACTGAATTACATGTCCATAAGTTGTTTTCAACTTATTTATCTAAGCTCTATGGAATAGCATATGAAAACAACTTATTGATTATATGAAAAGAAAATAATTTTATTTGATTTTATATTTGTTATAGAAATAGCTTACATGAGCACTTATATGATAGGCGCTTATGCTTAATTAAGATGTTTATCCGGTCGGTTTTTTTGTTTTTGTTCTTTTCGTGTATTTATTTTTCTATTGAATTATTTTTAAGTTTTAACATGGTGCTCTTTGATATTAGGCAAGAGATGCATATTACAGAGGAGAGCCTTTGATAGTTGATGACATGTTTGATAGAATAGAGGTATATTTCTTCTCCAATTCACTACATATGCTTCTTAATTTTGTTATATATATTGTTCTTATCTTACTCATATATATTATGGAAACAGTTGAAGCTTAAGTGGTATGGTTCCAAATCAGTTGTGAAGTATCCTCGATGCAGTATCAGGAGGCAATCAACTTATGCTGATGCCGAGGTAATTTTAGATTGATAACTTCTTTGCTCTGGTTAGCTATGAGCACATATTGATGAAAATTCACCAATTTCAATGGCTGATTCTTTAAGTAGCGGTTGCATGATGGTCTTAATCATGTTAACAGTGCATATTGGAAAGAATGATGTTCGATTTCCTCTATTCTTGGTTTCTTGCTTCACCTTAATATTGAATGGTGTGGATGTAGGGCAGGAAGATCTATCTATGGTTTTTACATTGGCAAGTACATGGGCCCTATTTTTTGCATTTGGCAGTTCAGCATGTGTTGGGCCAATGTTTTACACCATCAACTTAGCTTATCAAAATGCAACGAATTTAGGATTATCATACGGTAGCCATGCATCAGAACTAAAGCCTCTTTTCATGGTGAATACCATTATCTTTATGGCACTCGGTTTTATCATAGGATATCCAGTTGCTTCAGCTTCAGGTAAAAATCCTTTTGCTGCTACTTTTCATCTTATGCCTTGTCATTTTCAAATTTAATCTCCCATTCGCTACTTCTATATTGATATTTTATAAAATGCCTTTTCTTTCGCAGTTAAAGTACTTCAAGGCTTGTGGAGAAATGACTTAGCAGCACTAAAGGGTTCATGTCCAAATTGTGGAGACGAGGTTAGCCACTCGCTGAATTAAATACATAAGACTCGAAGGGCAAATGTCATGGCCCCTCAAACTTGTAGTCTTCCATAGCCTCCCTTATTCCTTTGGCTGTTGCTCATGTCATAGTAAACCGTTGCTTGGTGTCTTTGACGTATGATCTTGTTTAGATACACAACTTAATCAAACAGTTATTCAATAAGCAATTGTCTTATTACGAGCTTATAGACCAGTTGTTTCTTCTATTGAAAAGGGAATGAAAGTGAACTTTACATAATCTAAAAACATTTTATGATAATTAGCCATTTTGAGGAACTTATTGATATATCATAAAACTATTTTTATGTTCTATCAAACACTTATACAAGTTCTTATGTTATAAGATAAGTCCAAATAATATCTTTCAAATGCATTCTAAGTCCTTAAGTTGGTGACTTTGGTGGTTTCGTAATAGCAAGTCTACAAATCTAACATATTAGTGTTTGGTTTCTTTTCCATCATATTCATTCATCAACCAATGCCCTTATCTGTTTGGCTAGAGAAACATAGATTTCATGTTTAACTTCGTTTAAATCGTCTCAGTTAGTTGGAACCCTTTTGTTGCAGGTATTTGCATTTGTAAAAACGGATAAGACTAACAACTCACCCCATAGAGCAAAGTGCCATGTGTGTGAATGCTTATTGGAATTTCGCACTGAAGTCGAGGTATATTGTTTTAATTTCTTGCAAAAGTCAGTTATAAAATTTGGCAGCTATTTGATTTCACATATTATTGAGTATAGAGAGTTGAAACATAGAGTGTAAAGCAAGAATTGCAAGTATTTTTTCTTTTGCATAACACATGATGTTCTCATTTGCAGCAATCCACTTCAAGATTTGGTAGACAATGGGTTTATGGGCGTATTTACCTTGTGCGTAGATCCAGACGCCAAAGGGAGCTGTAAATTTTCTGTGCTATGATTGTCAATTGTAAAGAAAAAAAATACAAGCAACTTCTGTTTAGTTCTGAGTTTTAGTCTAAAGCAGTTCTGTTTGAAGCCAACTTGTCCACGTCTGTTTGGTTACGCGTTTTTATTGTCAACAATTGTAGTTTTCAGACGATTAATCGATTATAGAATATTGAAATCTTATTTTGGTGATGAAGGTCAAATGTAAACCAAAATGTTGCTTGCCATTAGTAAAATAAAGGACACTATCTCACAAAATATACTCGATCAATGTAGTAGAGTTAAGTTATGTGAGTTTTATCGTTGCCAATTCCATGATTCCATCCATATCAGTAAAGCTTGAATCCTAAATGTTTGTTCTCATGCAATCTGTAACCTGACCGACAAGAAAAAAATGCTGCTGCCTCATTGCTACATAGACTGTTATTCATGCTTGGTTTACTTTCTATGTTTTGTCTTCATTTTCACTTCAATTAATAAATATATGAGATAGTATAGATTGAATATTTTCTTCACAGTTTTCTTTTTTTAAAGCTCGATATAGATATAACATTCTAAAAAATTTGAAAAATAGCAAAACTTCAATTATTATGTTTTACTTCACAGTTCTATCCCCGCAACTACGATCAGGAGGGGGCTGAAACCACTTGATGCCAGAACTAACCCCCGAACCAGAATAAACTGGTGGTGAAAAACCAAACTAGTAACTAATAAGGAGCGGCAATGCACAACCCCATGCAATGTGTAACACACGGGGGTCCAACTAGTTTGTAAAAACGCATTCTTCCTGGTTTATCTTCCATATTATTATTATCTCTATCACAATTGTTTACAACAAATTCTTCGATTTGCTTGTTAGTTGTTACTAACTAAAAAAGAACACAAATTTTAGAAAATAGGAACTGAAAATATTTTTAGAAACTAAACAAACTTTTATTAAACATGTGTGTAATGTGCATAGCTAGTCATGCACTCATCAAGAAGAAACATTTGACATGCAAAGTTGCAAACCATCAACATAGTGTGCATTGCAAACTTTTTAATATCATAATCTTCAGAATTCAAGTATTTAATGGGGGCATCAGTGGAACAAAATATTGGGACAGATAGAGAGCATGAAGTAGTTTTAACAATTGCCAAAATGAACTCCAGAATTTGCCTTCAAGCACCTTTATTCAAGTTCAACAATTTAACAGAATTTGAATTGTCGTTAGTTCTGTGATCCATAATTTGCCACAGACATGTGGTGTCAATCGGAATGCTAGCTAGACCTGCTACTTACCATCATGAAAAGCAGAAGAAAATTTTTTCACCCTCCACAAAATCAGAACGTTTTACACAGAAAAGTAAATACCCGCAACCCACATTTTTCTCATTGATTTCAGAACACCATGGCCCGACATGAAACCAAATATAAACTTTTAAATGTCACAGACGTTCAGAGATATCGGCAACACTTCGAGTTTCGCGCCAATCAGAAGTGTGCTAAACTGTAGACTACAGTCCAGGAAAGCTGCACATTGTAGAAAAGCAAGCTCAGATTGTGGAACAGTAAAACCCAGCAATTTTTGTTTTTGTGCACAAAGAAACTTTCTACAGTTAATAGAGTGATATAGACTACATTACCAGGAAAAGAGTTATAGATGCAAAAAGCCCCTCTTGGAGGAGGGCTCCATGGCCGCCAAATTCCTCTTCATCAACCTTCAATATTACTGAATAATAACCATATATAATCCCGGTGGACATAACTAAAAAGCTGCAATGCAAACGGGAAAACTTTACTTTAGGAACAAACACAAACTGAAGAAGTATTATACATCATACTGCAAATGACCTACAAGTGCAAAGTTAATTTTAGAGACCAAACTCGTATAAAGTTCCCTAGTGCTTGTGGATTTGTGGTATTGTTCTCCAATAAAATCATAACGGGTACTATTTTTAACTTTGTTGCACTTGTATGTGAAGATCTTACATGAGAGTAAAACTAAAAACCAATACTAGTTATATACTTATATTTTGATTGGAGAATAATGTTACAAGTATCTGAGGAACATAGAGAGTTCTGTCCTAAATCTGGGTAGGGAAAGAAGAATATTGAATGAAGATAAGGATTTTATCTTGGACAAATAAAATTTCACATCACAAATGAACAATTGATGGATAATATGAACAGAGAAATTTTATACCTAGAAAAATCTCAATTCATAAATTTTCTAATACATAATGGTACAGAATTTATGCAAAGATCACCTGATCCCTGTAGCTTAATCTCGTGTATGAATTTATATAACACTTACAAATAATCACACATTTAATTGATAAAAAAATTTGATTTATATAGGGGGTTTCCTAATTGCTAGAGCAGCGAATAAATATTCATAAGAACCACCATTGCTACTTAAAATATGCCAAACCTCAGTTGCTAACTAGCTATTGATGACTGCAGTCTGCATATTTCTTTTCTGCGTCAAGACCCCTCTCATAGATTATAGATATAGATTATAGATATATAATAATATATATTTCCTTTTATAACCCTAGTCTAGAATCAATATTGCTAAAACAAAAGTCTTCACAATTTTACTAGAATGTACAAGTGCCATGTAAATATTGTGATCATAATTTATAAGAACAAAGACACCCAACAAAATGTTCACCAACATTGGTATTTAAGATAACATTTTCAGATTTATGCATTGTATTGGCATCAAATTATGTAGGCACAAACTAACAAAACCAACCAAGTAGTTTATGCATGATATCACATCATCAATGGATATGAGAATTCCACATCAGGCAAGACAATGTCATATGGTATAAAGAGATAGACAACTTTACGATGAACATAACGGATCAATAAAATAAACACTTACAGGATAAACCAAAATGCTCCAACCACTGGAAAGGTGCCCCAAAGTAATCCAAATACAAGGCCCATTCCTTGTCGAAACCAATGCAAAACATCTCCCAATTGATCCTATTTGGGAATGGGGAAGTGAAAGACAAAAATAGAGAAGTTGGTTAGGATAACGAGATCAACACAATACATTTGGCTTCTCTAGAAAGAGGAATGCAGAATTATCTCAAAGCAGTTCATTGACCTTCTAAAGTGCCCTCCTCAATTTAGAGAAGCTACATCCATATCACAATCACATACTACATACAAATACAACAACGCATAACAATTACTAGTATTTATTTTATGTATACATTAAATAAGGATTAAAAATCCCAAAAGAAGTAACTACACTAGAATCAAACAGGAAGTAGAAACTCCCAAGAAATAAGCAAAACTAAATGCTTAAACTATCCAACTCGCACCTGATTTTTATTTTGTATTAACCACCCTCCAGTTCCCAGGGGAAGGGGGATTGGTAATCAGAAGTTTAGCCGCGAAATAAGTAAAATCTGGCCAATAATTGTGTCCCTCCCAGGAATCAAACTTAGGTTCTCCCAAACAATTCGTCTTAGGGGGAGCTCATTAATCACTCGAGTCAAATCACTTGGTTAACTCACAACTGATTTTAGCTAAATCGCTCGAGTCCAATCATTTGGTTAACTCACAACTGATTTTATTTTAGCTAAAAAGTATTGAATGATGCATTATATGTTTCTTATCTTAATCCAAAACAGTACTAATGAATCTATAAACATATTAGTGACATGTTCTGTTCTATTTTCCTTATCATAATTCTTCCAAGTCTAAACACAAAAAAGTCAATAATTCAAATCACTGATACTTATGTCTAATCCAAATATAATCACTGATATCTAGTTGAGTAAGAATTTAATCCAATTACATAAAAACAACTGAAACAGATCGAAAAGTATGAAAAAGAGGGAAAATTGATGAGAAAGAAGTTAAACAGAAACCTTGTCCCAGGAAGCTTCTGGATCGAGCAATTTGGCGAATTTGAAAGGAGAAAGGTGACCGTTCTGATGCTGTAGTTGATGATTTAGTTTAGCAGATTTAGCTTCTTTCATCGTGAGATTGGAGTGAGAAGAATCTCGAATAAAATCAAATTAAGATAAAAATAAATAATGGGAAACGAAGTAATTGGTGTAAAGTATGGATTTTTGAATCTTGGGTGATGGCGACAGTGGATATAGAGAGTGGTGAAATTGGGAATTAGGGTTTGGTGAAAGAGAGAATGAAGAAGTTACAGAGAGAGAGAGTGAATTAGGAATAAGAAGATGACAGACTGGGGAATTAAAAATTGCAGATATGATATGAGTTTGGTATTTCATCTACTTCTGGCTATGGATGTGGATGCAAATTAAAATTAAATAAAAATTTATTCAAAGTTTTTTATATCATGATGTGTTTAGTTTTTGAATTTAAATGATAAGTACTTCTTTAAAGTTTAAAGTTTAAACCATAACTGATTATTTATTATTGAGTTAAATTATTATTTTTCTACCAAAAAAATATATTATTTTTTTGCAAAATAAATTAGTGACTATAATTTCATTTTTAAGGTGAATAAATGGAGTGTTCGTTGAACTTGGCTTATGTATATATTATGCGATGTCCATATTAACTGAACTAAGCTTATAGAGACGAGATGAATTTTTTTTTATCCCTCAAAAATACCAACTTTTATTTCTATTTTTATTACTTTTATTTCTTAATAACTAAGCACAATAAAAGATGAGATTAAGTAGTTATCAATTAACTAACCACAACCAAAAATGAGGTTAAGTAGTTAACTAAGCACAACAAAAGAAGAGATTCGAATATGATAAAACTAATAAAAAATTAAATGTTGGGTGGTGGTGGATCATATCACGGGTTAAATGAATGAACAAAATTAAGTTTAAATGGATTGAAACGGACGAACTCGAATTGAATTTTCAGGCCCAAAAATATTCATAACCGACCGAGCCAACCCATAATAATTCCCAATATTAATGGTAATTTTGGTATTTTTTGATATTTGGGTCACGGGCAGTGGCGGAGACAGGGGTGGCCAGGCCAGGCCATGGCCCACCCCAAATTAAAGATTTCTCTTCCCACCAACATGTGTTTTCAATCGTTTAAAATTTCGGTTCTTGTTTACCGATTTTTTTTTCCAGGGGTATAAATGGAAACCTAGGGATGAAAAAGAGACGTGGGAGGTGGGAAGAGAAATCTTCGCCCTTGAAACTAGAATGACCCAACCTTGAATTTAAGTAGAGGGAGCCCAGTAGAAACCGGGTTAATCAACCTCTAACCTGATTTTCCATCAACTTTGATCCATTTTTTTAAGAAAACCTTCAAAATATCTATCAAACTAGTATGTTAGCCCGTGCCGTGCACGGGATTATTTTCTTTTATAATATTATTTTTGTGTTTATTTTGATATATATATTTGAGTAATTTGGTTTAAAATTCAACGATAAAATTGAGATAGATTTTGCATGATATAGATTTAACGATGTTACCAAATAAAGCAAGATGAAGAGTATTACTTCGCTTCCCATTTTACACTATTATGAAATTAATTTTTTATCTCGTCTTCATTCCCGAAACTATATAGTGATCCTATAAATATAAAATAATTATAAATTTCATTCTCAAATAAAAATATACTCCGATTTTTCATGGCGCCCTTAAGATTTTTTGGGAGCGTACTCATAAAATAAAAATATACCATGATTTTTTTTTTTCATCTTCTGCTGACTCTTTATCGAAAATCTACATTAGGTTCATTGTCAAACACAGGATAATTTTTATTTTTTTAATAATATTTATTTTCATATGTAATTTTTTTTAAGGTTGTCTATGTCTTTTTTCATTTTATATTATTTATAAGGTTGTCTATGTTTTTTCAATTGTCTATGAGATTGATTTCTTTTAGTTTATTTGAATATGAAAGTATGATATATGTTTAAACCCAAGACTCTGTAAGGACTTTATCAACAAAAAATAATTGTAAATTCTATACTATTTTTTAAATGATTATTAACATATTTTGACTTTGTTCCTATTCTCAAATTTTTTCTTGTCACCGTACCACAAAGAAGCAATCTTCACGCGTGACCATCAAATGGTAAAACCTATGTGCGAATCTCCACTCACATTGATAAATTTATATTCCTTAAAAATTTCGAACGAAGGTTTATGGAAAGTTTAAAATTTGAATTATAAAAAAATAGCATAAATTATAAAAAATAATAATTTATTTTAGATTTCCTATAAATTTCATCAGCCAAATGTAATCAAATGAAAGTGTGATGAGACAAAATATGGAAAAACTGTTGTAGTCAAAATTAAAATTTTAATTAGTCAATCTGTATTTCTAATAGTGGGGTGGAAAGTGTTACCTGTTTCCCATTATATATCACCGAGAGATTCCCTATCTCTCTCCCATCTTCGTTGCAGGACTCTATAAGGGTTCCATCAACAATAAAATAGTTGCTAATTCTATATTATTATTTTTAATAAATATCAATAAAATTCTCGTGCTGAGTTTTAATTATCTTCTACATACACTTTTCATCATGGGGGGATCACTTTTCATGATCGTGCTAAATAAAATTTTGATTGAGTGATCCCCGTGATAAAATATGAAAATATGGATAACCCCCATAGTCGAAATTCAAATTTTAATTAGTCAATATGTATTTTTAATAGTCGGGTGGAAAGTGTTCACCGTTTTCCATTCTACACCACTGAAAGATTTTTTCCCTCTCTCTCTATTTCTATCTCTTCTGTCTGTTACATGGCTCTATAGGGGCTTCATCAACAAAAAAATAGTTGTTAATTCTATAATTTTTTTTAATGAATATCAATTAAATTTTCGTGTTTAGTTTTCACTATGATCTACTTGCACTTTTCATCATGGGGGTCATTTTCTTCGTGCTAGATAAAATTTTGAATAAGTTTTCCCCATGATAAAATATGAAATATGAAAATAATGATAACTCCCGCAGTTTGTAATTAAAATTTAAATTTGTCAATATGTATTTTTAACAGTGGAATGGAAAGTATTCACCGTTTCTCATTCTCCAACACTAAAAGATTTCTCTCTCTCTCTCTCAAAATCTTCTATTTTGTTTTTGTCCCTAATGAACATAATTTTTTCTTCAAAATAAAATAATATAAAATGTTTTTACGTAAAAAGAAAATATAAGTGTACAAATATGTCATAAGCTATTTTTTTGGTTCAATACTTAAAGTGATCTTATCCGTGAAAAAATTAGTGTACTTTCTTATTTCAATTTATGTCATAGTAATCTAAGTATGAGTGTTCCTTTATTTTACAAAATCAAAATATTAAAAATGTCCCAAGATAGTGTCGCACAAGTGTTAAATATTTGGGCCCCTTAACCATTTGGTCTTAAGTTCGATCCCTGACCAGTGCGTATGGAGAAGCATTTCTTGGGAGAGGTCAACCCCTTAAATGGATCTCAGTTACCTCGAGGGGATTAATCTTTGCAGTTGCGCGCGGATGATACTTTTGGTTTACAAAAAAATTAATATATATATATGGGGTTTGCTAATTTAGACCCACATAAAAACATGTGGGTCTAAATTAGCAATGTGCACCTTTTCTAATGGACAAAAAATACCCTAGATATTTACTTATTTAACACTAGTAGTTGAGGGTTAGTTAGATAAATTTTATTAAATAGTGTGCACCCACTTTACTAATTTAGACCCACTTAATTATAAATATATACAACTTAGGAAAACACATGAAAACCTAGGAAATCAAAAAAGGACAACTTAGGAAAATATATACAATCTAAATTCATCTTCTTTTTTCTTCTTTTTTTAACAAAAACACTATTTTCTAATTTTATGTAAATCTATGCTATTTTCTACTTTTAACATTGCTATTAATTCTTTTGATAAAAATAAATTAAACTTTACCAAAATTATAACAAACTAAACAGGTATAAATTATTGTCCTCAATTGCAAAATCAAATCAGATGCACTTAGCCACATACGAATAGAAATATGCTTATTAGCTGCAGTATTAGAGTTAACCATTTTTTAGCTTTCAAAGGTTGTTCTATATATTTTCAAAGGTTATACTTTATTTTGTGTAAAAAAAAATTGCACAACAAAAAAGAATGTTAAGTTGTCATTTTTTTGATTTCCTAGGTTGTTTATTTAGGTTGCATATATTTATAATTAAGTGGGTCTAAATTAGCAAAGTGGGTGCACACTATTAAATAAAATTTACCTAACTAACCCTCAACTTCCTAGTGTAAAATAACTAAATGTCAAGGTTTTTTTGTCCAAAGTGAAAAGGTGCACATTGCTAATTTAGACCCACATGTTTTTAAGTGGGTCTAAATTAGCAAACCCCTATATATATATATATATATTTGAGAGTTTCTTAAAAAATATAATATTTGTGAGAGTTTCAAAAATAATTTTTTTAAAAAAAAGAGTTTCTACAAAAATATATATATTTGAGAGAGTTTTCACCAAAAAAAATAAAATTGAGGGTTTCCAAACAAAAAATATATTTGAAAGAGAGTTTCTAAAAAAAAATAATATTTGAGATGCTCTAATTGGGATAGAAACAAAAAAAAACAAAAAAAAAAGATAGTTTCTCCAAAAATATTATAAAAATTCAATTATTGTCGTCGGTGAGATTCGAACAGTAGACCTTAAGCTAGAAACTCTGCATAAGTATAATATTAGAGAAACTCTAATTGAATGACACCTAAGCAATTTCTATTGAGAATGCACGAGAGAGCTCCCTGAGAATCTCAAAATGTATATAATAGAGATATGAAAAAAACATATTCACACAACATAGATCAATTCAAAAACCAACTATAAGATTCGTAGAGCCAACCCCAAAAGTAGCAACCAACTCATCTAACAATGCAATTGAATTAAAATTCTTTCATTGAAAATAGAAAACTATAATAAAGCGACAAACTTAGAGACAAACATATACACTTGATTTCCAACTAAATTGGACTAACACTCTATTGATAATTAAGTAACATACAATAGGATTGAACTAAAGGAATTGAAAATAGAAAACTAACGGTAGGGTTAGTCTATGAGTCTTTCTAACCTTTCAAATGCCAAACTATGCAACTTGGGGATCTCCTTAAGTAACCTAGTCATAGTACATCTCGGCATTGATCACTACGGACATATCCCTATCGTTCTCTTTGGAAGCAATTTCTACCTTCTACATAAAATATCATTCATAAGTTAGAACACAATCATGGAATATATAGTTCTCTTTTGAGTTTGTGTGTCTCGAGATATGTCCAGCCACTTTATGATGTTTGCTATATTAAATAAAACAAAAGCTTACGATTTATGTAACTCGGACCGAATACACTCATTTCAACCCATCTACAACCGGAAATATGTGACTGACAACCCGACAATCCGCATCAATCCACCCACTTAACCATTTTTCGGTTCGGATTGTTCGGTTTGCGGATTTTTACCCACCCCTAAACATGTCATCTCCATCATTTTCCAATGATGTCAAACACATATTTTATTCGCGAGTAAAATATATTCACCAATTCACAAATTAATAGTAAGAGTGCCTTTGATCTTCTAGAATATAAATGATTAAATATGACAATTTTTATTATACTCCCTCCGGTCCTAAATATAAGAGAAAGTTTACTTTTTAAATTCATTGAGAATCTAATGTATCTGGTCCATAATATTGGTTAAATACATTGGATTCTCAATGAATTTAAAAAATAAATTTTCTCTTATATTTAGAACTGTAGGGAGTATTATGCTATCAAATTAATTTTAAAATAGTTTTTTTTACGGGGATCAAATTTGGGGCAAAATAACCGAACAATAATTGAATTTTTTTCACTCACAAAATTATAAGACAATTTTATGTCTCAAATACAAAGTACTTTCTTTGATTTTGAATATTTAAAAAAAACAACTTTTTCGGTTGATTTAATTAACCTTCCAAAAAAGTTTTTTTAATTAAACATGTATCTGAACTATTTATGGTCTAGATACATACTTTATTCAATAATCATAATTGTTTTTGCTTATTTTCAATTTTTTTTTGATAAAATTCAAAAACAAACTTTTTATTTATCAAATATCATATGAATTATTCAATACCTTAAAAATTAAAAGTTTATTCGGTAAAAACAAAGTTGATTTGGTATGCAGTTATTTGGGTGCTTTGGCAGGCCCGAAACGAAATGATTTTTAGGAGAATTGTTGTTGAGGTGGAGGAGATTTTTGATAGGACCCAAGTTGTCTCATGGAAATGACTACTATCCAAGAAGGCAACGTCACCATGTTTATTCTATGAGTGGTACATTGACTCTTTTGATTGTATAGTTCGTTAGTTTTGGGCGGGATTTATTGATTCACCAATTAAACGTGATGTGTTTGATTGTGGCTAATTTTTGCCGGGTCGAGTATTATATGTAGTTATTCTACCGAGGTGGATTGAGTACTTCTTGTACTATTCCTTTTTATCAATAAAATCATTTGCCGCTTAAAAAAAAAAATACCCTACTCCAGTCAAACATATCTAATACAATAAAGTTATTAAAAATAAAATAAAAACTAATACAATACTTAATAATCATATTTTTTTTTGTTAAGTAGCCTAGTGACTAGACTCACACATTTTTTTCCGGCTTTCACCACTACTTAAATCTGGTTCGGGGATTAGTTATGAGATCAAGTGATTCCACCCCCTTCCGATCATAGTTGCGGGGATCGAACCGTGATTCTCACTATCAAATTTAACGTCAATCACCACTCTCACACATTTAAATGTGGAGAAACGTGTAATCCTGAGTTCGAACCCCGCTACTCCAATAATATCCCTAGTAACTACCATTTGAGCTATGGGAAAATAATATTAATAATCATGCTTTATTCATTGAATTAATAAAGTTATTAAAGAAAACTAATACAATAATAATCCAGCTTCAGTTTTCCGCAATCCCAACTGAAATAAAAAACAATATTTTTTTACTGTGTGCGTGTGCTTGTAAATTTGTAATGTAACGAAGTGACAAAATATTTTCCTCAAGTACAAATCAAATTCAAACCAAAGTCAAAAAATAAAAATCGCAAAAAGAAAAATGTCAAAAAGAAAAAAGAAAATATGAGTGAGTGACTAAGCGTCATTCACGATCAAGCGGACCAGAAAGAGCCACAAGATGCAAAAGACATACACGTGTCATGATCATATAAATTGCGTGGAACCAGTCTAATAGTGTCTTCACCATTCACCTGCTATATCCGGTACTTTTTGGTACAACCACCGATAGAACCGGTAACACTCGGTCAATGCTATAAACTCTTTGGGGTTTAAGCCAAACACTTTCATGGTTTTTTCATTTTCATAAGGGTTTTACTTTTTCAGATTTCATTTCAGACATAATAAAAAACATACCCAACAACATTAACCAAACAATTCTCAAAATGGGTACTTGAAAATCATTTTTTTTTTTCTTTCACAAAAAAAATGAGAAAAAGGAAACTTTTTTATGTGATGACTGAATGTGAATATACCCCGATCTTGCATTTATCTTGAATTTTCATAAAGATTTGATCTTTGAAGAACAATCTTTGGTAAGAGTGAATTTCGTGTTGAATCTTTGATGGTTTTTTTTTTTAACCTTAAATTACGCAAACTTTGTTTGTTTTGTTTAAGAAGAAAAAAAAACTGTTGTGTTTGTTGGGTTTATCTTTTGGGGTTTGAGATAACGTTGGTTCTGGAACAAGTTGAAATTTTGACGTGTGTGGTTTTGTTTTAGGACTTTTTTTTGTGTTGTTGAGACACGTGAATTTTCAGTTTACACAATTTGTAAGTTGTTTTGTTTCATGTTTCTGTTTTTCTCTCTCTTCATCATCTATGTTTATGCACTCTATTGTTTCTGTTGATCTTTCATTCTGTTTAGTTTGTGATGATTTGATCTCTGATATCCATTTTTCACGTGATGTGTTTATTTTTTTTGGGTTATTTTTCATGAGATCCGTTTTCTTCTGAGGTTTAAGATCGGTTTTGTGACTTTTTTCTGAATTCTGTTTACTTCTTTTTCTCGTGAACATGTCTGGTTTTTAGAATCTGGTTTTGTTTTGGAATCCCTTTCTTGTGTTCTTGTTCAACTTTTATATATCTTCTTTTTCTTAATTTTGTGTTTGGAGTTTGGATTATACTGTTGCTGTATGAGATTTATTTTTGATAATTATACGTTAATCTCTGCTTAATCATATTGTGTTTTCATCTGAATCTGTTCTCATTGTTTACTAAGTAATTATTACTCATCTGATCAAAGGTCTTAACTTTTTATTATTATATGCACTTATTTTTAAATTTGATGATCATGGTTTTTCTCCCAATTTTCTATATGTCCTCGCCATATAGATATCGATGGAATGTGTTGTTTGTATGAAACAATATGCCTAATTAGCAGTATAATTCTTTATTTGTATCGGCTTACTATAATGCATTTTGGACATTACTTATGAGTGTTTTTCTTTCAGGCTTCTAAATAGAGACTGGTAGGGTCACGCGGCGTTGAAGTTTATTATTTGATCATTCCTTATTTTGGCATGGTTTCTGAGATATGGTGGCGCAGAACAGGATAAATTATGGATTTAATGGCTATCAGGTGCCAAAAAAGCCTCGTGCTGCACGATCACCTAGGGTAAATAAGTTTTGCTTATCTTATGGTACTTACTGATTAGTGATTACTACTATCTATTTATTTTCATGATTATTAAAACAATTTGTGTAAATACTTTATTTTTATTTTTATGATGTTTCATAGAAGAGGGATACATTTCAAAGAAGCGTGGAAAACGATCGAATGTGCGCGATTGACTTATTGGCCACCGTAGCTGCCGGCACTTTATTGCAAGAGAAACAGAATCCAATCACACCTAGTGATGGATCATCGAAAAAAGATCAGCATGGATTCGTTAAAGAAGATGCAAGTACACCATTCAAAGCCGAGCTTCCTAATGAAGCAAGTTGTGACCAAAGTTTTCAACATGGATTTGTTAAGGAAGTGTGCGCAGATGCAAATAAGCCATTGAAAGCCGAGCTTTCTGACGATGGAAGTAGTGAAAAGAAATGTTTCTCTACTCTTTCTTCACAGGTGTACGATCAAAATAGCTGTTTGAAGGAAAATCTGCATCCTGAAATTGATGGTCAATCATGCATTGCTTCTATAGTAACAAGTTCTAGTGGCTCGGAGAGGTTAGTTACTGACATAATGGCGGATAGAAAAAGCCATAGTGAAACGAAAAATATCACTAGCAAAGTTGAATTAGGATCGTCTGGATATCCAGATTGTAATGATTGCAACTTAGATGTTGATGTAAGTATAGTAAAGGATGAGGTCCAAAATTCCGAGAAGGTGCCAATCGGTACTTCAGATGGAATGTGCTGTTTTGAGGATCCTGTGGATGAAAAACCTCCAACGCCGGTCAACTTAGGTGGCAATGCCAAGTTGTCGGGGTATGACGATAGCACACCTCATAGCTCATTGTTCAAAGGTTGCGACAATGTAGCAGTAGTTGGTAGAGATGATGACGAAAACTTTTCAGGGTGTTCTCACCCTAGTTTAAAAACAAAGTCCTTTAGGTCAAAGACTTGTATAGGTGATCAAAGAATAAGGAAAAGATTGGCTTCTAAATATCGGAAAGTTGCTCGAGAATCAAAGCACGATACACTTTCTAACAATGGTTAGTTCAAGTTTAATTTTCATATGGAATTAATAGCTTTCTTGGTTCGTCATTTATCGGGCTTCTTTTTGCTTGTTTACTAATCTGTTTTACAATTTTGAAACATGTTAGTAGTGGATAGAAATTTCAACACAGTTTACAGCAATAGGAAGAACAGTTATAAACGCCAATTATCTCAAATGAATATTCCTTTCAAGAAGAGGAAGATTTTTGACTGCAACTCCACTTCAAATTCTAATGGATATATAAAAAATGACCACACTTATTATTCAACCAAGAATGACATGAATCAAGGCGTTTCGTGTTCATCCGCTCGAATGCGCAAAGGTTTTATACTCTTAATGAAATCCTTGTATTTAAGGCCCCAAAAATTTAATGGTCTCAGGAGTACTTTGCTGAATAAATTCCAAATCTTTGATGCAGATCCTGGAATGTCATCTTTGGAAGGATATCATCGTTCAACATTACGATCTAGAGATTCTCATGGTATGCGAAGATTGAGTAGTGATGCATTATTATTCTTTTACTTGATTGATATCTTCCAAGAGGTTCTTACATTTATATGTCTTTCTTTTAATCAGTGAAGCTTAGGATCAAGTCATTTAGAGTGCCGGAGCTTTTTATCGAGATTCCAGAAACTGCAACTGTCGCATCGTTGAAGGTACATTAAAATTCTATTCTGCCATATACACACTGTTTGGTTTTCTACGATCCTTGTTGCATCTTTCACAAAAGTTAGGTCGCAGCTCTTACAAAATTTTGGTCTGCAGAGAGCAGTGATGGAAGCGGTGACTACTCTACTTCGAGGTGGATTGCGTGTTGGCATGATTCTCAATGGAAAGAAACTTAGAGATGACAGTAAAACTCTACTTCAGACCGGAATTTCTCATGATAACGCGCTGGATGCTTTGGGCTTCACCTTGGAGCCTAATTCTTCTCAAAGCCTACCGATCACATGTGCTAAAGATTCTCTTGATGTTCCTAGTGCAGACATGCCTCTAACTTTAATAGGGTAATGCCTAACCTGCAATTGATTGCATTTATTATCTCAACTAATTGAACTAGAATATGCCGTGTCAGTACCATCGGGGTCTAGCGCTGGTGGTTGGTGCGCAGTGTGTGAGTCTTATAAACTCTAAGGTACCAAGTTCGATTCATACAAAAAATAAAAAAGAATAATATGTTGTGTCATTGTTTCTGTTGAAATGTCACTTTTCCTCGGAGAAGTTGTAATGAAAATATTATTACTATTAATTATTATTGTGTTTTTTTAATCTAAAATGAGAGAATTTATATTCAGGCAACCTTCCAGTCCAGCTGTAGTTCGTCCGATTCAGAGGATTCAAGGTTTCTGCGACACTGAGCATCAAGTAACCAGTTTAAGTAACATTGTCGAAAGTGATCACGATTCAGCACCTTCTCCTATCAGTACAATAGGTGAAAAAAGATTGACAGATTCCAAAGAACTTGTTACTATTCCTGAAATGGATACGGAGGGACTAGCTGTGGTACCGGTGGACCCGAAGCCAAAGCGAACTGAGATGTCACAACGCCGCCGAATTCGTAGGCCTTTTTCTGTCGCCGAAGTGGAAGCACTTGTTGAAGCAGTTGAGAGACTCGGAACTGGAAGGTAATCTTCATTACCATAGTATTTAGATTTTAGAAGTCTTTGAAAGAATTTATTTAAAACTTATTAGGATACACATGCAAATTACTCACGATACGCAGTAAGTTGTTTTTAGTTTATTTTCATAAGTGTTATACAAACAAGCTCTTAATCAACCGCGTACATGGCTCTATTAATTTACGAATATGCGTCCTTAAAAAATCAGGTGGCGTGATGTTAAACTTCGTGCTTTTGATGATGCAAAGCATAGGACATATGTGGATTTGAAGGTAAAATCTTTTGTTACCCTTTTGCTTAGCAACACTGTTTTATTTTTTATTGGATTGTATTCTTACTCAAAGGAATCTTTAAATACAAACGTGACTATCACACTTTAAGTCATTTTGGTGGAATGCTTTCTTTTACATCTTCTGTTAACTTCTATTTAAATACAACTTAGTTGTTCTATCAAGTCAAGTAATTGCTTGTGTATTAGGTAAGCTATTTATTATTGCTCCATTCATCATGCTATCATGTTAATTGCCTAATATTCTATCTTATCATTTTTGTATAAAATTAGAATTTGATTTATAAATGTTCAATTGTCACATACATAATGTTTCTCTTTTTTCAGTAAAATAGTGTAAGATAATGATGGGGGGTGTAGAAGCAAAGAAAAATGTCACTTTCCATTAGTACCACATGGTTTTGGTTTTAAACATGTTTTTGTTCCTATAAAATTTATAAATATCATTTTATGTTTACATCCCTTTTTAGTCCCTACAAATATACCACTTTTTGCTTCTGGTCATTGGTGCAGAGACTAAAACAAAGAAACAAGGACCAGAAGCAAAAATGCGATATATTTGCGGGACTAAAAACAAAAAGATATTCTAAAATATAGTACTATTAGATAATGATGAAATGCAGAAGCAAATAAAAATGTCACTTTCAATTATATGATTTTGGTTTTTCTTTTTCTTCCTTATATAGCATAGAAAAAGGGTTGGCATGTGATACAAGTATGTGATAGTGCAGGATAAATGGAAAACCTTGGTACACACGGCAAGAATATCTCCTCAACAAAGAAGAGGAGAGCCTGTTCCCCAAGAACTTTTGGATAGGGTCCTTACTGCTCATGCATATTGGTCCCAACACCAACAAACTAAGCAACAACAACTCAAACATCACCCTGAAACTTGCCTTCTACTTTAACATAGGGGGGTGTTAATAGCAATGGACCATATGACTTTGTAGATTGGTTTGGTTAGGTGTTCAGGTTTTCTGACCCTTGATTACCATTTTTTTTGTATCTATGATGATGATATACATGTTTACCATCACTTTTTTTTTTTGGGGTACAATGCTAATTGTTGCTTTATCTATATCATATCATGTAAAAAAATATATATACTACAAGGAAGAAAGTGAAGCATAGGGAGAGAATTTATGTAATATTCTCTTTGCTCACATCATGGTTCTTTCCCTTTGTGGAGAGGCTATTTCTTGTAAATAAATGGTTTATGCAATAAAGGGCTTGGTAATAGAATTTCTTTTATCTCAACTTTACTCTCATATATTGTGTTTTAATTTTTTTCTTCAAGTTTAGCCGCTAGAATTTTACTTTTTAAAATAAATAAGTGACGAGTACCAGAGTTCACCTCTTTGTCCCTATATAATGCATGCAATATCAATATCAAATGAAGTATGATCATGGGGGCATTGTGTTTTAATCATCTTCTAGTAATTTATAGAAGTTTTTTCACCATTGATAATTTTTTAGTTCCCATTTTTATATTTTTTTTATATAAATATTTTGGTCTAAATGAAGACAAGACAAACAAGGTTATCTCTCTCCCTCCAATGTTTGGTGTGTAATTGGAAGGGCACGTGTTTGAATGTGATAAAAAAAGATAAAGTTTATGTGCATATTCAAAAATATGTACCCAAAAGAATAAACTAATATGTTTATTATTTGAGGTAGTAACTCTATTTCATTGTTGGATCACGCAGATGACAGCAAAGAATGTGTACTCTTGTTTATGTCGAATATTTTTTAATTAGATTCAGCAAAGAGAATCTTATCAATGATGTAGTCAACCGTATTTTGATTCACTTGAATCAGATTTCACATGCTTCTTTTTTAACAAAGATTCACATTTTACAAGTTATAACTATTTTATAGTGAATAATCAATTATTTCAGTGTTAGCTCTCTTTAATGTATCTTATCTCTTCTGATAAAAATAAAACAATAAGCTATAAATTTGTGAGAAAATTATAATTTATACGTGCATTAATGATAGACTCTTAACATCCCCTTTCATGAGTGTGACTCAAGTGGTTTAATAGCGGTGATCTGATGATAGGTGGTCCAACAATTTTTTTGATAGAGTTTAATATTTTCTTAAAATTATTGATTTTTTGCTTAATTCAACCTTATAAAATTAGCTTGTAAGATGAAGACTACCATATGTTCTAAATCCATATTCAAGTGTTATCTTATCCAAATATTATTGATGTGGTGGAGAGTGGAGAGGCTAAATAAACAAAATAAAAAAATTGCTTTTACCTCAAATACACTAACACTCCTAGTTTAGTCATTTCCCTTGCTTGGTTCAATATACTACACAAACAGAATTAACTGATTTCCCTTGCTAAATGGGCAAAAGAGTAGTTGATGAAGAACATTTTTACAAAGTCACAAAATGTGTCATTACAAGTTTATGCAGATAAATAACATTGAGTTCTTGGTACTAAATTCTCAAAAGGGTCACTTCAAAACACAAACATTCACGAGAATTAGGAATCATCAAACAGATTATTATATGTGCACAATCTACTCCATCACCGGATTAGCGAGACGAGATCGAAATGAAAACACAAATTGTTATGAACAACTTTTTAGCTGTTCATAAATAAAAAAAAAAGTTAAAAAAGACTAACAAACTATACTAATCTAACAAGAGATTTACTTTTCGCATCCCTCAGCACTCTCTGAATCTCACACGCACCCTCGAGATTTCCAATATTACCCCCTCGCTATTTAAGTAGCGAACTCAAGGGGTGCTAAAGCTGGAAAAAAAACAGTTCCCTATTTGAACAACGAACTGAGTTTGCTGTCAAGAATGTGAATCTTATAAAATAGAGGGCGAAGAAAGGGGAAAACAAAAAAAAAAATCAAATTTTTCCAGCTTTGACACCCTCTGAGTTTGTATTTTAGACAGTGAACTATTTTTCCACCCCCAAGTTTTGCTATTTACACACTTGCTTCCTACATAGCAAGAGGGGTAATATTGGAAACTCAGGGGGTGTGTGTGAGATCCAGGGGGCGTGAAAAGTAAATATCATCTAACAAACTACAAACTTCTTCATTCATTTTTGCTTGCTCATTACATTCACTTATGTCTTTATTTACAACAATGGTTAATCTTAACAAACTAACCAATGATTCATCTAATTGAACTCATCCAGTCCAGATCCTTCCAAAAATATGGTTAATCACATATAGTTATGTTATCTAATGCATCTTGAAATCAATATTATTCTCAAGGGCTTATATTGATTCATTACACAACTTATGAAACTAAATAAGTTTTTATGTATTATTATAAGCTTATGAAAGTAGTTTATGAAAAAATAACTTATAAACATAAAATTTTCGTTAGTTAGAATTTATAAGTTAACATAAAAACTTGTTTATTTACATAAACTATTTTTTAAAAATTCAAAAATAAGTCAATCCAAACATATCATACAAAACCCGTTGATACAAGTACTAAATATAGTAGTCTTAAATTATGGCCCACATATAGTTAGTTGACTACTTATGAAAGCACTATTTTTTTTTGGGAAAGGGAGTATGAAAACTTGGTTTCTCTTGTATGTTGTTTGGGTACACGGATTAAGAAAATTGCTTGTCAACCAAGCAAAATTAACATCAGGTGACTTCAGTAGCAAAGTGTGAGCTTATCACCCCTTGTGATGTTAAAGTTCCAAGTAATTAATCTAACAAGTCAATCAACAACGATATGCTACTCAAACAACAACACATGTTTAATTGAAACTATTAGTAATTAACGTGATACATATAAAACTTTATCCACCATTGACACATGAGAAATTCAATCTTTATCTACATTCATGGATATATTATTATGTCACACATTTTATTTTATCTTATGTCATCTAAGAAAGTCATATATACTTTTTTTTTTGACAAAGAAAGTCATATATACTTATATATTGAGATAATATTGATTTCTTTTTCTTAAATAATTACGTGTTGTTCCATCATTTTTAAACTATCAAAATATCTTTCCAATCGTAAGGCATGACACATGAGATAATTAAGAGAGGTATAGGCATATTGATATAGTTTTAACATCAAGGACAACTAATAAAAGCCATTCAAAAAAAAAAGAGGAAAGGACAGCTAATAAAATATGATATGTCCATATAGATTATTTTTTTGCTAAACAAATACATCCACATATCAAACCAAAAATAAAAAAATACATCCACATATATAGATTTATAATTTATTTAATGGTGATTAACTGATTTTGTAAAGGATGTACAATATCTCAATGTATCTTCGTTACTCTAAGCTCATTTTACTATAAAGGTGTGTTTAATTCGAAAAAAAAAAAGTAAAAAAATAAAATTACGGAAATAAATGAACTTCGTCACCAAATAAACTATAATTAATTTTACATTATCAGTACGAAGTTCACACTCACACTTCTTAGGTAGCCAACAAGGGTCTTTAATAAAAACATGACAAAACTTTTCTTTAACTTTAGAGTCATGTTAATTAGGAGAAACACTTCCATAGACACAACTACAAACTATTCAAATTTAGGCACACATACAAAATTTAGATAAAATTAAATGATAAAAGAATTAATTGATTTAATTGATGTGACTAAATTATTTATAATTTAATTTTTATCTTTATCTTAAATATGTGTGTGTCTATATAAAATAGATTTAGGGTTGTGCCCATAATAGAATTGTTCAGTTAATTAGATGTCGAGCCAACAACACAACTCATATTTTACGTAAAGCGGCCACATCTTTAACTATGTACCATTTATTTAATCAATAGTCTCTCTTATATGGATCATATCGTTAGGATAAATGATATTTCAACATAAAAAATTTGCCATTAAATATTTTCTATAAGTATTTTTAAAATGCATGTAAATTAGAAAAATGTCAAAGATAAAAATATACACTGTCAAATATGTTGTCACTTATTTATATTCACTTAAGATATCTCTTGTTAAAACGTGGTTATGTTGTCTTTTAAGTCGGTCGCGGGTCCATGCTTGATTCTAAGTAACTCTCAAATTTATTTATTTAAAAAAAATGAAAAATAAAATAAATTTAAAGGACATACACAATGAGTGTAAATCAACTTTATACCAATAATAATGCTCCAACCTTCTGTGTTATATATAAAAAAAAATAGAATTAAGTGGAATAACGTTATGAAAAACATAATTGTATTTAGTATAAAATTATTTTAAATATTATCCACATTTTTTAGTAAAATGCCAGTCTCAAACATAGATTTGATTTTGTCCACATTTTTTCACAATCCTTCCACGAAGATTCGTACCATTGCAAAAGTGCTTATTCTCTCAATCCTTCATTCATCAATCATCTCCCTCCACACAACAACTACCCCAACTATTCTTCTTGACTCTGTTACACCACTTGCATTAATTTATACATAGTCAAATAATCATCATCATCATAATAGTAACACTAATATTTTATAGTACACTACTTTTGTTGTTATTGTTGTTGTTGTTGTTGTTGTTGTTTCATTACTTATGTTTCATTTCACTGAAACAGAACCATTTTTAACAAACGATGGATCCAAATTTCTTAGGATTTGAAACAACCTTCGAAATCGACGACTATGGTAACATTCATTTTCTCTCTAACCCAAATCCAACCGCTCATGATGATCCTTATTTCTATCCACCACCCTATGTGGACCCACCACAACCGAGTTATTCTGACTCACTATTCAACTCGGAGGAGCATCCACTCGTTTCCACTGACCCTTCTTCTGAAGACAATGATTTTTCAGAAACAGTTAAATACATAAGTCAAATTCTCATGGAAGAAGATTTTCAACAAAAACCTTGTATGTGTTATGACCCAATTACTCTTCAACATACTGAGAAAATTTTCTTTGATGCTTTGGAATCTAAATCACCTCTTTCACCTAATCAACACCCACTTGATGTTCTTCAGATTCCTAGTTCTTCTACTGATTCTCATTCTTCTGGAAACAACAGTTCTTGTTCTAATGACTTGTTGAAGCCTCTTTCTCCTGATACACCTGTTTCAGGTAGTACTGATTCTGGTTTTAGTTCAATTTCAAGTGTTAAATCTCAGTTTATTGTTCCTAATCATGGTTTGAATAATAATAATGATAGTATTAGTGATGGGGTTTTGGATTTGGATTCTTCTGAGACTAAGGTTTTAGCTCAGAATATTTTTAGTGATGTTGATTCTATGTTGCAGTTTAGAAAAGGTTTAGAGGAAGCTAGTAAATTTCTTCCTCAAAAACCTCAGCTTTTTACTGGTTTGGAGTCTCATGAGTCTAAGGGAAGGGTTGAAGTAATTAAGAAAGAGGGTAGTGTTAGGGAAAATTCCAATTCGAGTTATTCGAATTCGAGTTCACAAGGTTTGTTGAAGAGTAGAAAGAATCATGAGCGGCAAAGTAGTGAAGATGAAGAAGGAAGAAGTAATAAACAGTCTGCAGTTTGTGTTGAGGAGAGTGAAATAACTGAGATGTTTGATAGGGTTTTGCTTAGTGTCGAAAATGTGCCGTTGTGTGCTGAAAACAAGGATGGATCGGTGGTGGAGAGTAGTGCGAAGGTTGGTGAATCCGATGGAAGAGGGAAAACGCGTTCTAAGAAACCAGGGAAGAAGAAGGAAACTGTGGATTTGAGGACCCTTTTGGTTCTTTGTGCACAAGCTGTGTCTGCTAGTGACAATAGGACTGCTAATGAATTGTTAAAGCAGATTAGGCAGCATTCTTCGCATTCAGGTGATGCGTCGCAGAGGTTGGCTCATTACTTTGCAAATGGGCTCGAAGCGCGTATGGTTGGTGCTGGTACCGGTACACAGATATTGTATATGAGCCAGAAGATGTTTAGTGCTGCTGATTTCTTGAAAGCTTACCAAGTTTTTATATCTGTTTGCCCTTTTAAAAAAATTGCACATTTCTTTGCAAATAAAATGATTTTGAAAACAGCTGAAAAGGCAAAAACCCTTCACATTATTGATTTTGGTATCTTATATGGTTTCCAGTGGCCAATTCTTATCAAGTTTTTGTCGAAAAGAGATGGTGGACCTCCCAAGTTACGCATCACCGGAATTGAGTATCCCCAAGCTGGCTTTCGACCGGCTGAAAGAATCGAGGAAACTGGCCGGCGTCTAGCTAACTATTGTCAGCGTTTCAATGTTTCATTTGAATACAAGGCCATACCATCGCGACACTGGGAAACCATTCAAATTAAAGACCTTAATATTAAGAGTGACGAGGTAGTTGCTGTGAACTGTCTGATAAGGTTTAAGAATTTACATGATGAGACAATTGAAGTAAACAGTCCCAAAGATGCAGTTTTGAAGTTAATCAGGAAGATAAATCCGAGTATATTTGTTCAATCCATAGTAAATGGAACTTATAATGCACCTTTCTTTTCCACGCGCTTCAAGGAGTCGCTTTTCCATTATTCTGCAATGTATGATATGTATGATACTCTCATATGCCGTGAAAATGAATGGAGGTTGATGCTCGAGAGAGAGTTTTTGGGTCGGGAGATTATGAATGTCGTAGCATGTGAAGGTCTTGAGAGGGTTGAGAGGCCTGAGACTTATAAACAATGGCAGGTTAGGAATCTCAGAGCTGGTTTTAGACAGCTCCCACTGGATAAGGAGATAATGGACAACTTTAGAGGTAAGCTGAAAGCATGGTACCACAAAGATTTTGTCTTTGACGAAGATAACAACTGGATGCTTCAAGGTTGGAAAGGCCGCATTTTGTATGGTTCGGCTTGTTGGGTGCCAGCATAATTATATGTTACTGAACTCGTTTCGTTTGAGAACTCATTGGGTTGAAAGGTACGAATATAATCTGAATAATAGTTAACTGTCACTTGAGTCATCATGTCACATCGAAAAACTTAGTGTGTTCTTTCGATGGTTTCAGGTTCAGATATGCTGCTATGCCCTATTTGCTTAACCTTCAGCTATGCGATGAATATTCTTCCCAGCTTCACACCAAGTAATATTGTACAATTATGTAAGAAGTTCTTCCCAGATCCGCACGGAATCCTGCAGGGAGAAGAAGAGCCTGACAGAGTAGTAGTGCCCTTTTTAGGCTGTTAGCAATTTAGATTTTTTCACTCTATGACCAACATGTCTAATATATAAACAAGTTGGTGAAAAGGTTTTGTAGGATATTTATGGTGAAATAGACCATGTACTAAGTTGGTAAGTTTGTTTAATTTGTGAAATAGATGACTATTTTTAAGTTAGTTTGTTAATGACAATTCTTGTATCTTGTTTCTGTCTTTGAAATTTATTTCAGCACATGTTTGAAGCTGTCTCATTTTCATCTTTACTTTGACAAATGACAATTATTGCTTCTTGTTTCTGGCTAACGTACTTTGAGCATCCTAAAAGAGCCGGACACATCGGCTTCTCAAACTTTTCTTTAGTACTTTGAGCATCCTAAAAGAAGCTTAATTCGGCTCCTACTTTATTGGATTCTGTAATTTCTTAGAATGCAAAAGACATACTCTTGCAGGATTGAGCAAAAACTTTTTGAAGCTGGTGCAAAAATATGCTTGTTTCATTCCCAACAGAAATTTTCAATTTTCAATTTTCAATTTCAGTTAGTTGTGCATGATTCTTTCTTTTTTAAGTACTGCTACAAAAGTGTTGAGATATATCACCTTGGTCTATGACATTGGTGTGGACCACTTTTTTTCTCTCCTTGTGAGTTGTGATCTAGTTTTCTGCTACAAATGTTATCCTTTAGAACTTCAACAAGATCATAAGTGTCGCTGTAATTTTTAAGAGGTTAAACATTCTAAAAAAACTATACTGAAATGTGGTTTGGTTCACTAATAGATATTATCTTTGTCCCTAATATATTAGACATATAAGATATCGTTGGAAGTGCGGTGAGTAGGCAATTTCTTGTGTCCCAAGACAACCCACCGCAAAAGCTACAACTACTTGCTTCGGTAGGATCTAAATCTTCTCCAGTTTGTTGTCTCATATTTTCAATTAATCTATGATAGAGAATTATGCCAAATTATTTTTTGTCAGTCTACCATTGGATCAATCAAATCCAATAATTGCACTGGAAGCAAAACTGGAGAAAAGGGACGGGAGAGAATCCTGATGCATTAAATTTTGCTACAATTGGTTTTCCAAGATCTTATATGATAATATTTACATTTATATACTTTTAATAAAATACGAACAAAATAAGACATATAAATAGTGCATTTAGTCAAAGTAAGTCTTATAAAATGGGACGGAGGGAGTATTATCTAAATCATAATTGTAAACAAATGATCATACAATGTTCCTACTCTAATCAGCAAAATTGTTTTCTAGGGCCAAGCAAAAAGTTAGTTTCATGAATTATCTCAGTTTTTAATCTTCATCCATTATTCCACATATCCACACCAAATCTGCAAAAACTAAAGTTCTTAAGGACCTTATTCCCTACAAGGATTGGAAGTCTTATTTGAGCATAATCTCAAATAAAAAATATTTAGGAATGCCATTAAATTTTTATCTTTAATTTCATTTGCGTGTAAGTCTAAATATTTTTAATTTGAAATTGTGCCAAAGTAAGTTATTTTCTTTCCTCTACATCTCACTTTTCCAAAATGAAATTCTCTATTTTCATAGTTCGTGACCTTTGTATATTTAGGGTTATAGGTTGATGATTAAAATTACTTTGGATGAGATGGAATGAATGATCAAAAGAGAGATAGAAAATAAATTATTATGGCAATTTTGTTCAAAGTTGTCTATCTTTTTCTCAATAATTACATTGGTGTATCCTAGGTTAATTCTAGTAGTGATACTAGAATATTCGCAGGAAAATCCGCAGGTAATAAGCATATTTCTAGTAGTGATACTATATTCTTTTAACTAAATTATATTTATATGCAATATTTCTACAAGACTACAACTGAGCTATATTCCTAAAGACTAAATATACCTTTATTTAGATATTTTCATAGTGCATAAATATTTAGATTCTTTTAACTAAATTATATGCAATATTTTACAACTGAATTATACTCCCAAGAAACTTAATATATATTTATTTAGATATTTTCATGGTGCATAATTATTAAAAATGTACATATGGTTTTTTATTTTTTCTGGTGTGGATTGGCTGCCTATTAGCTTATTATAGTAATTTTAATGTTGCTTTCCTCCTCCACTTGCTCCACTTTAACTGATATTAATATCTTATCTTGTGGTGCAAGACGAATGGGAAACATGTTGCTTTTCTTCACTGTAGTGAAAGATTAAGCATTGTTAATTACGATGTGATTTAATTTATTTAAGGGAAATGTTAATTTGTGCTCTTAAGAAATATATTAAGAATGCAAATATAGTAATATTTCTTTGTAACTTGTGCATTTTACCTTTTAAATATTAAATTCTCTTAAATAATTAAATACAAATTTCTACCTTTAAATACCTTATTATATGCCCTAAGAATACATGTTAACATAATCCTTAATTTAATCTAATTTCTGAATTATTAAAGTTGGAGCAGTCAAGTACTATAGATACTCATTTAAGGGCACACCATGTCCAACTATAAAGATACCAGAAAAATCAAACATCTTATAGCTTTCTTACGAGAAAAATCAAACATTTTATATGCTAATATTTTATTTTTATGCAGGAGTAAAAAAATACGGTCAAAATAATATATTTAACCATTCTAAAATATAAGTAAAAATGAATCAACAAAAATTAATATATCTACTCTAAATTTTAAAGTAAATACAACAATTTTTATTGACAAACTTTTACTTATATTTTAGGATGGGCAATATGTGAATAGTAGATCATCAAATTAGACCACTTACATTGAGAAGAAGGGACATACGTATTAAATAAAATATTTTTTTTTCAAGGTCCGCCCTTGGTTTTATTAGACTTTTTTTCACTTTTCAAAGCTTTGTCTTTGTTCAAATGACTGTTACTTGGGAGGACTAGTCAAGATGAGAAATCATTATCATTGCCATAAAAAAGAGAAAGGACAAATAACTTGGTACCAAGGGCATGCATCTAGACGGAACATACAATGTATTTAAACATAAAATAGACATGGTTGGTTGAAATTTGAAAATGGAAAGTCAACAAATCCAAATTAATTTTGAATTAAAAAAGTTTCCATTTATATTATTTCTTTTTATGTCTATGACTATGATGTTATTTGTTGTTGGTTTCGAGTAGGGATATAAACAATGGGATTAAGCGGAAGATACTTTATCATAATACTATTTAAAATATTTTCTATTTTCGATCTCATTCCCTGCTTTAAGGAATATTTTTTCTCCATCCTCATCCACGCGGATCTCATAATTTTCGCGGAGATCCATCAACCTTAAAAAAATTATTAATTTTTTAATTATTTTTAATCAAACTAGCTGTAAAAAAAAATAGTAAAGTTTAATTATAAACACAAATAAAAAAATTTAAATATTATTGTGAGTCTTATGACAATAATAAACATCATATATAAACAAATATATACACATATTGTGTGAAAATATAATTTAAAATAATTTTTTAAAAAGTACTTAAATATACATTTATAAATGTTATTTTAATAAAGTTTTCGAGAACGGAGTCTCCACAGGGCGGAGGATAAAATACCGTCCTCTTCCGCAAACCTCGTTTGGGGGACTTTCTCCTCTAACCTCACAAAAAAAATTCTCCATCTTCGAATTCTTAAATAGGAAAATTCCCGTAGAGATTTTCATTTACAGATGAAATTGACATCTCTAATTTCAAATGGTAAAACCATGTATATAATTAGATGACAAGTCTTACTAATCCATTATGGAATGGAATCATGTGACCAAAGAAAATATGGACCACATTCAAGTGCATTCACATTCACATTGAATTCAAAATTGAAGTTAGTACTCCACATAATATATGATTTTAGTAATAAGTTGTCACAAATTACTTGGGGAACAAGGATTCATCTGCACTTGATACGTGCACAAATTTGACCATTTAATATCTTATCTATATACTTAATAAAATATTTACATAGAACAGAAAAATCAAAAACTAGGTCACATATCACTTATCTCTCTCGTGTGTGTGTGATAGTAACAATCTAAGCTATAGTCAAATACTATACTTAGCACATACTCGATTGTGCATTATTACTATATTAATATTATTATAAAATAATACATACATAAAATAATACAAAAGGAGGGGTTGGTGGCGGCTATAATACTCCTTCCTAGCAGTTTCCTAAATAGTACAAAGAAAGAATCATTTATGAATTCTATATAATATAGGTATGAACACATATCATTCAACCATGCCATTTAGTCTTCACTTGTTACATAGCAACTTTTCCAAAATAGGAGCAGTTTTTTAGTTTTCTCAATCTTGTTTTCTTGTTCTTGTTATTGTTCTGTCTTTCCTCAAATATATCAACAATTCTATCTTTTCCTGTTTCTGTTCTTGTTCTGTCTTTTGTTTCATTGATTCTACAAAATTTTCCTAGTCATATATTCTTGGTTTCTCAGGAACAAAATCATCAATCTTTTATAATAGTCTGAATTTTTTGCTCAATTTTGGTATTAGCTTTGTTTCAATATGCTTACCACAAACACCTTTCTACAAGATTTCAGTGTTCCTAACACAGTAAACCCAGTAACAAATGGATTTGAGTTGGAAGATTCATCTTCATCACCTTCTTCTGCTGTCACAGGCTTATATGGAGATTATGAACACTCAAGATATTCCAACAGTATCCTAGGATACATAACTGACATCCTCATGGATGAAGAATATGATTTAGAGAACAAACCTTGTATGTTGCAAGAATGTTTAAGACTCCAAGCTGCTGAAAAATCATTCTATGATGTTCTTGGTCAAAAATATCCTCATTCATCATGTGATGATTCCACTGATCCAGAAGGAAATTTCGATCGGGCCGCTAGTTTTGAGAGCAAAAGCAGCAGCTGTACTACTGATAACTCATATGAGTCTGATTGGATCAACCTTGTTGGAGAATCTGACACTTATTCCTTACAACTACAAACCCCTTTTGTAGAACAAATCTACTCTGATTTGACAGAACCTGATCCAGTGGTAATTCAGCAACAAGCTGCTAGCCATTTTCAGAATGGAACTTGGAGTTGGAACGACATTCAGCCAGTGATGGTTGAAGAGATTTCAGCTGCTTCATTAGCACCAAGAGAAAAGAGAAGTTATAAGATAAATGATGATGAATCTTGTAATGAACAAGAGGGAAGAGGTAGCAAAATTTCAGCTATCTTCTCTGATGAATTAGAGCCACCAGAGATTTTAGATGAGGTACTGCTTTATCAGTCAGGAAGGAGTAAAAACCAACAACCATCGCAGAATCTCGATTCAGGAGGAAAGTCAAAGGCAACACGTTCGCGGCCAAATAAAGTATCTAATAACAATGCCCCAGCGGTGGATTTGTGGACCATGTTAACTCAATGTGCGCAGGCTGTCGCGAGCTACGATCAAAGGAATACAAATGAGCTACTCAAGCAGATTAGGCAACATTCTTCGCAATTTGGGGATGGACTCCAGCGTTTAGCTCATTACTTTGCCGATGGTCTTGAGATAAGATTGGCTGCCGAGACGCCATCATATAAGCCACTTGATGTGACTACTGCTGGAGATATGTTGAAAGCGTACAAAGTATTCGTTACCTCGTCTCCTTTGCAGAGAATGACAAATATGTTGTTAACCAATACGATTATCAGAGTAGTGAAGAACGACAACAGCTTTCACATTATCGATTTTGGAATTTGCTATGGTTTCCAATGGCCTTGCCTCATCAAAAGACTTTCATTAAGACCCGGTGGTCCTCCAAAGCTACGAATTACGGGAATTGATCTTCCTCAGGCAGGATTTAGGCCTGCAGAGAGGGTGGAGGAAACCGGTCGGCGTTTAGAAAACTTCTGCAAGAAGTTCAATGTACCATTTGAATACAACTGCATTGCACAAAAATTCGAAACAATCCGGCTCGAGGATCTAAAGATAGACAAGAATGAAATAACTCTTGTGAGCTGTTTATACAGACTGAAGAACCTGCCTGATGAAACGGTTGCAGACAATTGTCCAAGAGAAGCTTTGTTGAAGCTGATCAGGAAGATTAATCCAAAAATCTTCTTCCACGGAGTTGTCAATGGAAGTTATAGTGCACCGTTTTTCCTGACTCGGTTTAGGGAAGCATTATACCACTTCTCATCATTGTTTGATATGTTTGAGGCAAATGTACCTCGCGAAGACCCGCAGAGGTTGACGCTTGAGAGTGGATTGTTTGGTAGGGATGCCATAAATGTTATAGCTTGTGAAGGTGCAGAGAGAGTTGAAAGGCCTGAGACCTACAAGCAATGGCAGATCAGGAATAGGAGAGCTGGGTTGAAGCAAATCAGGTTGGATTCAGAGTTGGTGAATGAAACCAAAGCAATGGTGAAGAAGGAATACCATAAAGATTTTGTAGTTGATGAGGATGGTAAGTGGATTTTGCAAGGATGGAAAGGGAGGATTTTGAATGCTTTATCTGCTTGGGTTCCTGCTTAAGAAAATGTCTGAAAGGCATCTAATAGCTAGTAGTATCATATGTAATTCACTTAGAACTGTTGAAAAAAATGCAATGAACTTTTCCTTTTCTATTTCTCTTTCTCCATTTAAGTTTTTATTTCAGATATTGATGTTCATTCAACTTACTTCCTAGATGGAAAAAAAAATGATAATCTTTATCTTTATGAAACACAAATTTAGTACTAATCATCAGAAAAGACAAAAGTAATACTTAAAGAAAAAGAACACATGAATGAAAACAAAATCTAGGAATGACAGTAATTCATCAACAGTAATTCGTCATGATATTCTATCAAATTTTCTTTTAATAGTTTTCCTAGGTCTTCCTCTCGTTCTAGTGATTTGATTCTCCTCCATCTGACATATCTTCTCTCTACATGCCCAAACCACTAAGCCTAATGATCAGTGAATTTCTAATGCACTTTCTTTAATATTATTCTATATCAATAAATCGATTTCTCTCGTTACATTTAGTGTTTTAAATGTGTTTTTTTAAGTTTAGGATAGTTTTGCTTTTATTTTGTTTTCAGTACTTATGAATAAACAACATTTTGACCACTTCTCACTCTGCAGGCCATAACTTGAGCTACGAGTATTGGATTGAGGTCTGTGACCTTGCGTTGGAAAGCTAAGAGAAAAAGCTACAACTTTCGTATTGAAGCCAATAGCCAATTATGAAAGACCATCGTGCTACGATGGGATCTCATCGTGCCACGATGAGATGGAAGCTTAGCCGTTAAGAAAATGAACCAAACTTGGCGACCAAGAAAGGCCCATCGTGTCATGATACAAGCCCATCATGCCACGATGGGACGTAAATAGAGCCCCACTCTACATATGTTTTTAGTAGAAATTAACATCATTAATTTATACCAATAATATACATAGTATTGTATTTAAGTAGAAAACAATACCAACAATACCATTGATTCATTACAAAGTATAAATTATTACTTGTTTGTTTGCTGGTTCCAAGATTTTTTTTTTCTTCATTTGATTGCCTTATGTAGTAATGTTGCTATTGTTCTAAGATTTCTATTTGAAGGTGCAGTTGCTTTGCATTTTTTTTTGTTGTTGTTATGTTTAGTTTGTATCAGGGCAGATTTAGTCTATGGTTTATGTTTAGTTTGTATACTCGGGCTTCTTTTTCTTTTTTACTTTGAGATGTATGGTTTTTGTTGTATACATTTAGCATTGTGCCTACTATAGGTGTTAGTTTTTGTGTTATGTTTAGTTTGTATCAGGGCAGATTTAGTCTACGGTTTATGTTTAGTTTGTATACTCAGGCTTCTTTTTCTTTTTTACTTTGAGATGTATGGTTTTTGTTGCATACATTTAACATTGTGCCTAGGGTTGGGAATAGGCTAGGCCGAGCAAGACTTTGCCAAGCCTGAGCCTGGCCTGCCAAAAAATTAAAGGCCTAAGTCTGGCCTGTGGCCTGTCATAGGCTTATTTTTTAGGCCTAGGCTTGGCCTTTCGAAAGCCTGACATGACCTATTAGCCTGTTTAAAAGCCTATTTAACATGAATATATTTAAATAAATAATTATATTTACTTTTAAATATACTAATGAACTAACAAATCAATGATATTAAACTTCCTTTTGATATTTAACATGATATTTTAGAGAATTTGACTATATATATATGACATCGTATTTCAATTTTAGTTTATAATAATACATTTATATATGTGAAAAGTTAATGTAGATTAATAAAGTTAAACTACTGAAAAAATTTAATAGATTTATAATTTAATCAAAGTACAAAATTTAATATATAATAATAATAAATGTAAAAATATTATTCATATTTACTTAAATAGGCTGGCCTAGTAGGCCTAAAAGGCTTTTTCCATGGCCTGAGTCTGGCCTTTTTAGCTAAATAGGCTTATTACAAAGCCTTAGCCTGCTCTATTTAAATAAATAGGCCGGCTTGGCCTGAGCCTATGTAGGCTAGGCCGTAGGCCCCTGTAGGCCGGCCTGACCTATTCTCAACCCTAATTGTGCCTACTATAGGTGTTAGTTTTGGACTGGTAACAGAGTACTATCATTTATTTCTACTGTTTCATTGATTATTGTGTATTTATACTCTAAATTTGCCTATTATGATATCATTTATGATGTTAATTAGTTCTTGTTAGTTAAATTATGATTATGATGTTAATAAATTCTTGTTTGTGTGATAGTGCGAATAGTCAACCGTGCTTAATTAGTTAATCACTCAATTTTTTTTAGTTAGTTGGTTATTACTTGAAATTAGTTACCAATTTAGTGAGTAATATAAGCTTGTGCCAGTTATGAGGTTTTTTTCTTGCTATGTATTAACTGTTAAGTGATTCTCTTAATTCGATTGTTTTGCTTTAGATGCACAAAATGATTTATTATTTTAAGCTACTTGACACAAAATGATTTCTTATTTTAAGCTGCTTGATTTAGATGCACAACTTTTTATTGTGTTTCCACTTTTTATTGTAAAAGATCGAACAATACCTGTAACGCTGATTGTCCAACTCGGCAGTTTTTTCAAAACATACGGGAATATGACCGAATACATAGCACATTTACTTACGCAAACGTTCTAGAGTGGGTGACTTTGGCGATGTCCACAATAATGGAGAGTGATTGGCTCAAGCTTTAACATGGGAAGCATTTCATCGGATTAACGATCCAGTGGCAGGAGCACATGGTGTATTTGTCCAAGTTGAAGCAGAACTGCACCAAGCACAAGCCGAGCTTGCGGAAACTCAAGCCGAGCTTGGGGCAACTCAAGCAAATCTTGCGACAACTCAAGCCCAACTTGTTGGAACTCAAACTAATCTTGCGGCAACTCAAGCCCAACTTGTTGACACTCAAGTGACTCTTGCCACAACAGAAATTGAAAGAGATCAATTAGAGATGGAGAGGGAAACTCTGATGGATGACAATGGACAGCTCGAGGCAGATATTGAATTGCTCAAGGAAGATATTGAATTTCTCGAGACAGTTATTGCAGGGGCTGGCCTCTGAATGTCTTGAGCTATATTTTGTATCCCACGAGAATTGGCCACTGTGGAGGGGCTTACTGGCCTCTGAATGTCCTGAGATGTTTTGTTCTGATTTATTTTATTTTGCATGTGATTGTTAACTATGTTGAACATTGCTGATACACTTGTTTTGATTATGTGAATTCGAAGATATGATGATCTTTAAAACTAGTTGTTGATGTTTTATTGATGAAAAAACACATAAATTTTTTACAGTAAGCGCATATAAATGTTTGACAGTATGTTCAACATAGTTATATGTTTATATGTTTATCGCTTAAACAATATATGTTTAATCATTTCTAGTTATATCACTACATGGAATCAGGCCAGCGGCGGCGGTTCAAAAAGGCATTTAGCGGCGGTTAAATGCCAAGTGCGGCGGTTGACAGGAGAGCTGGGTTGAAGCAAATCAGGTTGGATTCAGAGTTAGTGAATGAAACCAAAGCAATGGTGAAGAAGGAATACCATAAAGATTTTGTAGTTGATGAGGATGGTAAGTGGATTTTACAAGGATGGAAAGGGAGAATTTTGAATGCTTTATCTGCTTTGGTTCCTGCTTAAGAAAATGTCTGAAAGGCGTCTAATAGACTAGTAGTAATCATATGTAATTCACTTAGAACTGTTGAAAAAAATGCAATGAACTTTTCCTTTTCTATTTCTCTTTCTCCATTTGAGTTTTTATTTCAGATATTGATTTTCAACTTACTTCATAGATGGAAAAAAAAAATGATAATCTACAGGTCTTCTCTCTACATGCCCAAACCACTAAGCCTAGTTTTCGCCATCTTTTCTACTATAGGTGCTACCCAAACTCTCCCTCTAATGTTATTATTTCTAATCCTATCTTGTATAGTCTTACCACACATCCCTATCTCTGCTACGCTTAATTTATTTTCGTGTCGGTTCTTTACAGCCAACTACTCTCTTCCATACAACATCGCCAGTCTTACCGCAGTTCAATAAAATTTTCTCTTCAACTTGAGCGGTATACTTTTATATCACATAACACACTTAAGATCCTGCACCATTTTAACCATCCAACTTGAATTCGTTGGTTTAAAGAAAATAAACCATAAAACAGACATGGTTGATTAATATTTGAAAAGGGTTAGTCAACCAACACAAACTAATTTTGAATAAAAAGAAAAAATTTCCATTGAAATTTCTTTTTATGTCTATGATATTATATGATTCGTTGTTGGTGTCAACTGTCAAGTACTGCTAACAAGATGTATGTAGAATAGATGACAAGTCTTACTACACCATCATGGAATGGAATCATGGGACCAGAGAAAACATCTATCACATACATTATTGCAATCACATTGAATTCAAAAGTTAGTTCTCCACATGATATATGATTTAGTAATAGGTTGTCACAAATGACTTGGGGAACAAGGATTCACCTGCATTTGACACAACTTAGCTTATATATTTTTGTATGTATTTATTTATATAGAACAGTTATAAATTATTAAGAAATAAGTATGGGCCTAACTCAACCTCACAAAACCGGCTTGTAAGGTGAAGACTACCACTTGCTTATAAACACTTGTCAAGAACATCTCATATCCGATGTAGGACTTTTTAACAAGAACATAGAAAAAATCAAAGACTAGATCACACATGTGTGTGTGACAATAACAGCCAGTCATATATATTTGTTTTGACTAAAAGCTAGTCATAGTATTATACTTAGCACATGCTCGATCCTGTATTATTATTAGTACTACATAAATAAAATAATTAAAATTAAAATAATACAAAAAGAGGGGATGGTAGCTATGACTATGAGACTCCTTCCTAGCAGCTTCCTTGGTAAAAAGATTAAAGAATCATTTATGAATTCTATATAACAATGATATATGACCAAATCATCTAACAATGCCATTTTGTTAGATATCAACCTTTCCTAAGTTTGTCCCCTCCTATATTCATTATCCTCTTTAATATTTTTGCTCTAGATATGTTATTATTATCAAAAATAGGAACAGCTATTTAGTTTTCTGAATCTTGTTTTCTTGCTATCCTCAAATATATGAACAAATCTATCTTTTCCTGTTTCTGTTCTTGTTCTGTCTTGGTTTCATTGATTCATCAAAAAATTTCTAGTCATATATTTTTGGCTTCTCAGGGACAAACAATATTACAAAATATCTAGGCTAGTATAAAATTCTGATTTTTTGGTTCAATTTTGGTATTAGCCTTGTCTCAATATGCTTTCTCCGAACTTTCTGCAAGATTTTGGTGTTCCTGACACAGTAAACCCGATAACAAATGGATTTGAGTTGCAAGATTCATCATCACCTTCTTCTATCACAAGATATTCCAATTACATCCTCGGATACATAAGTGACATCCTGATGGATGAAGAAGATGACTTGGAGCTTAAACCTTGCATGTTGCAGGAATGTTTAAGACTCCAAGCTGCTGAAAAATCATTCTATGATGTTCTTGGTCACAACTATCCTAATTCGTCGTGTGAAGATACCACCGACACAGATGGAAATTTCAGTCGAGGCACTGCTAGTTTTGAGAGCAATAGCAGCAGCTGCTCCAATGATAACTCATATGAGTCCGATTGGGTCAACCATGTTGGTGAGTCCAATTGTTCTTCCTTACAACTACAAACCCGTGTAGTGACAGAAGCTGCTAATGATATTCACAATAGAAGTTGGAATGCCATTCAGCCACGGATGGTGGAAGATTTTTCAGCTTCAGTAGTACCAAGAGAAAAGAGAAGTCATAAGATGAATGGTGATGATACTTGTATTGAACAAGAGGGAAGAGGTATCAAGCTTCCAGCTATCTTCTCCGATGAATTAGAGCCACCAGAGATCTTAGACGAGGTACTGCTTTGTCAGGCAGGAAGGACACAAAACCAACAACCATCAAATAATGTCAATTCAGGAGGGAAGGCAAAGGGAACGGGTTCACGTTCGAAGAAAGTATCTACTACTAATAATTCCCCAGCTGTAGATTTGTGGACTATGCTAACTCAATGTGCGCAGGCCGTGGCGAGCTACGATCAAAGGAATACAAATGAGCTACTCAAGCAGATTAGGCAACATTCTTCACCTTTCGGCGGACTCCAGCGTTTAGCTCATTACTTTGCCAATGGTCTTGAGATAAGATTGGCTGCCGAGACACCATCGTATAAGCCACTTGATCTGGCTACTGCTGGAGATATGTTGAAAGCTTACAAACTATTCATTACCTCATCTCCTTTGCAGAGAATGACGAATATGTTGTTAACCAATACGATATTCAGACTAGTGAAGAATGAGAGCAGCGTTCATATTATCGATTTTGGAATTTGCTATGGTTTCCAATGGCCTTGCCTTATCAAAAAGCTTTCATCAAGACCCGGTGGTCCTCCAAAGCTTCGAATTACGGGAATTGATCTCCCTCAGGCCGGATTTAGGCCTGCAGAGAGGGTCGAGGAAACCGGACGGCGTTTAGAAAACTACTGCAAGAAGTTCAATGTACCATTTGAATACAACTGCATTGCACATAAATGGGAAACTATCCGTCTCGAGGATCTAAAGATAGACAGGAATGAAATAACAGTTGTTAGTTGTTTATACAGACTGAAGAACATGCCTGATGAAACTGTAGCAGCGAATTGTCCAAGGGAAGCTTTGTTGAAGCTGATCAGGAAGATTAATCCAAAAATCTTCTTCCATGGTGTTGTCAATGGAAGTTATAGTGCACCGTTTTTTCTGACTCGGTTTAAGGAAGCACTATACCACTTCTCATCATTGTTTGATATGTTTGAGGCTAATGTGCCTCGTGAAGACACGCAGAGGTTAATGCTTGAGAGAGAGTTGTTTGGAAGGGATGCCATAAATGTTATAGCTTGTGAGGGTGCAGAGAGAGTTGAAAGGCCTGAGACCTACAAGCAGTGGCAGCTCAGGAACGGGAGAGCCGGATTCAAACAAATCAGGTTTGATTCTGACTTGGTGAATGATACCAAAGTAATGGTGAAGAGGGAATACCATAAAGATTTTACAGTTGATGAAGATGGTAAGTGGGTTTTGCACGGATGGAAGGGACGTGTTTTGAATGCTTTATCTGCTTGGGTTCCTGCTTAAGTACATGTTTGGAATCACGGTAACACCATGATTTTGTTCAAGCTCCAAAGTGTAGCTTTTGCCAAAATTACAATCGCAGTGATTTTGTTTCCCAGGTGTCTTGTAGTATCATACGTAATCCATTATTAGGCCTGCTGAGAAATTCAATGAACTTCTTTTTTATTTTTCTTTCTCTATTTGAGATTTTAATTCAGATATTGATGTTGAACTCACTCCCTAGATGGAAAAACATGACAATCGTTTACTTCATGAAACACAAATTTAGTACTAATCATCAGAAAAGACAAAAATGTAATACTTAAAGGAAAAGAACACCTGAATGAAAACAAAAACTAGGGAATGACAGTAATACATCAAAGAAGAAAAACAGCAATTTCTTCTTAAAAGGTATTGGATAGATAAGCATACCTTCATTGAGGTACCAAGTGTTAACAAGATGTTTGTAGAATAGATGATAAGTCTTACTGCACAATCATGGAATGGAATCATGGGACCAGAGAAAACATCTATCACATTAGTGCATTCACATTGGATTCAAAACTCAAGTTAGTACTCCACATGATAGATTTAGTAATAGGTTGTCACAAATGACTTGGGGAACAAGGATTCACCTCATTTAACACGTGTACAAGTTTGACCACTTCACAGCTTATCTTATAACATAGAAAAATCAAAGCCTAGATCACACAGCACTTATCTCTCTCTCTCTCTCTCTCTCTCTCATGTGTGTTTGTGACAGTAACAGTTAGTCATATACTTTATTTTTTTACTAAAAGTTAGTCGTATATTAATTATTAGTAGTACTACATCTTAAATAAAATAATAAATAAAATTAACATAATACAAAAAGAGGGGATGGCAGCTATGAGACTCCTTCCTAGCAACTTCCTTGGTAAAGAATCATTTATGAATTCTATATACCAATGATATATGACCAAATCATCTAACAATGCCATTTACTCTTCAGAGGCTAGATATCAACCTTTCCTAAGTTTGTCTCCTGCTATATACATTGGCATCTATAATATTTTTACTCTAGATATGGTATTATTATAAAAAATATGACCAGCTACTTTGTTTTCTGAATCTGGTTTTCTTGCTATCCTCAAATATATCAACAATTCTATCTTTTCCTCTTTCTGTTCTTGTTCTGTCTTTGGTTTCATTGATTCATAAAAATTTTCCTAGTCATATATTCTTGGCTTCTTAGAGACAAAATAATATTTCAAAACATCTAGTATAAAAGTCTGATTTTTTGGTTCAATTTTGGTATTAGCCTTGTCTCAATATGCTTTCTCCGAACGCCTTTCTGCAAGATTTCTGTGTTCCTGACACAGTGAACCTGGAAACAAATGGATTTGAGGTGGAAGATTCATCATTATCACCTTCTGTCACAAGCTCAAATGGAGAATATCAATATGAACACACAAGATATTCCAATAACATCCTCAGATACATAAGTGATATCCTCATGGATGAAGAAGATGACTTGGAGCTTAAACCTTGCATGTTGCAGGAATGTTTAAGACTCCAAGCTGCTGAAAAGTCATTCTATGATGTTCTTGGTCACAACTATCCTAATTCATCATGTAAAGATACCACCGACACAGATGGAAGTTTCAGTCGCGGCACTGCTAGTTTTGAGAGCAACAGCAGCAGCTGCTCCATTGATAACTCATATGAGTCAGATTGGGTCAACCATGTTGGTGAATTCGATTGTTCTTCCTTACAACTAAAAACCCCTGTTGTAGAAAAAAACTACCATTATGTGATAGAAGCTGCTAACGATATTCACAATGGAAGTTGGAATGCCATTCAGCCAGGGATTGTGCAAGAGTTTTCAGCTTCAGCAGTACCAAGAGAAAAGAGAAGTCATAAGATGAATGTTGATGTTACTTGTAATGAACAAGAGGGAAGAGGTAGCAAGCTTTCAGCTATCTTCTCTGATGAATTAGAGCCACCACAGATCTTAGATGAGGTACTGCTTTATCAGAGAGGGAAGGCAAAGGGAACGGATTCACATTCGAAGAAAGTATCTACTACTAACAATGCCCCAGCTGTGGATTTCTGGACTATGCTAACTCAATGTGCGCAGGCCGTGGCGAGCTACAATCAAAGGAATACAAATGAGCTACTCAAGCAGATTAGGCAACATTCTTCACCTTTCGGCGATGGACTCCAGCGCTTAGCTCATTACTTTGCCAATGGTCTTGAGATAAGATTGGCTGCCGAGACACCATCGTATAAGCCACTTGATCTGGCTACTGCTGGAGATATGTTGAAAGCTTACAAACTATTTGTTACCTCATCTCCTTTGCAGAGAATGACGAATGTGTTCTTAACCAATACGATTTTCAGACTAGTGAAGAATGAGAGCAGCGTTCACATTATCGATTTTGGAATTTGCTATGGTTTTCAATGGCCTTGCCTTATCAAAAAACTTTCATCAAGACCTGGTGGTCCTCCAAAGCTTCGAATTACGGGAATTGATCTCCCTCGGGCCGGATTTAGGCCTGCAGAGAGGGTCGAGGAAACCGGACGGCGTTTAGAAAACTACTGCAAGAAGTTCAATGTACCATTTGAATACAACTGCATTGCACAGAAATGGGAAACTGTCCGGCTCGAGGATCTAAAGATGGACAGGAATGAAATAACAGTTGTTAGTTGTTTATACAGACTGAAGAACATGCCTGATGAAACTGTAGCAGCGAATTGTCCAAGAGAAGCTTTGTTGAAGCTGATCAGGATGATTAATCCAAGAATCTTCTTCCATGGTGTTGTCAATGGAAGTTATAGTGCACCGTTTTTTCTGACTCGGTTTAGGGAAGCACTATACCACTTCTCATCATTGTTTGATATGTTTGAGGCTAATGTGCCTCGTGAAGACACGCAGAGGTTAATGCTTGAGAGAGAGTTGTTTGGAAGGGATGCCATAAATGTTATATCTTGTGAGGGTGCAGAGAGAGTTGAAAGGCCTGAGACCTACAAGCAGTGGCAGCTCAGGAACATGAGAGTCGGATTCAAACAAATCAGGTTGGATTCTGACTTGGTGAATGTAACCAAAGCAATGGTGAAAAGGGAACACCATAAAGATTTTGCAGTTGATGAAGATGGTAAGTGGGTTTTGCATGGATGGAAGGGACGTGTTTTGAATGCTTTCTCTGCTTGGGTTCCTGCTTAAGTACATGTTTGGAATCACAGTGACACCATGGTTCTTTTGATGCTCCAAAGTGTAGCTTTTGCCAAAATTACGATTGCACACAGTGATTTTGTTTCCCGGGTGTATTGTAGTATCAAATGTAATTTACTCTTAGGCCTGTTAAAATCAAATTTCAATGAACTTCTTCTTTTTTATTTCTCTTTCTCCATTTGAGGTTTTAATTCAGATATTGATGTTCAACTGACTCCCTAGATGGAAAAACATGACAACCTTTTTCTTTATGAAACACAAATTTAGTACTAATCATCAGAAAAGACAAAAGTAATACTTAAAGGAAAACAGCACCTGAATGAAAACAAAAACTAGGGAATGACAGTAATACATCAAAGAAATAAAAAAAAATATAGAAGTAACAGACAGTATTCTTAAAAATTACTGGATAGAAAAGCATACCTTCATTGAGGTACCATGTTTTGCTCAGCAGAAACAATTCAGCACTTATAATTTGGTTTGGACCTCAATTCTGCATTATTAAACTGTGTTGCCTCCTTTTTCCTTGTTTGTAAATTTTGATTAGATATTTTCAAGTTAACATATCAGAAGGCCTTGAATAAAATCAAATACAGCAAAGTTTAGTAACAGCGAGATCTGATGCTTAAATGCATTGTTACTTCCTTCTGCCTCATGTATATTTCCCTACAAGTTTAAGAACTATCTCAACTATTAGATTTGGAGCAATCACAACCATGAAGTCACTGCAATCGAAAGACGACGATTGTTAGATCAAGATTGGACAGTTGGTAATTTGATAAAATTAGACATATAGACCATCTAATCTTAATCTAACGACCATTATCCGCCAATTACAATGACTTTTGACTGCACTTAATCCAAATCCAACCCAACTTCTTGAACAACCTTGTAGGATTTTAATTTGCTCAAAAATCTTTGTGAACTATGTCACAAATTTAGAATTAGCTTAGAAGATTATACCAGGATGCTGAGTTTTGATTCAAAAATGCAGTTTTCATGAAAATGGATTATATTTTACTTTTAACCACAAGGATTTTAAATATCATAGTAGCTAAAATCAATTCTCTGTAAAGCCAAACATCATCTTTAAATATAACATAATGATACTAAAACAAACACACTGACAAGGCTTTTGGCCATATAAAAATTATTGTAATTAAATTAGGTAAACCCTAAATCTTACAAACCTGTTGATATGATTATAACCAACAAAAGGATTTGACTTCTCGAACATGAATAATGTTACTTTAAATGATACTGCAACATTACAATTATTGATTATTATAACCAATATAAGTAGTTTTTTCAAAATCTCATTTGAAATCAATGCTTCAAACCTTACACTTTACCTTTTAAATTACACTCCTCACACATTAGAGAAGTCAAATCTCACAGAAAACAACCTAATAGAACCACAAATACAGACATCAAAACTCAGGGCCTGAAACAAAACCAAACCTAGCTTAATTTCTATGAAATACATTAATCAACAAACTCATCTATTTTGCTTGACGCTAGATGATCTAAGAACATTCCAGTCTAGCTTATCTCCAGACGGTTTTTTGAAAGAGCCCAAACTACTGCTCGGCGATGATTGTTTGTTCCCTTGGTCATTCTTGGGTGATTTGTTAGGATATTGTGCTTCATTAACTTCATTTTGTTTCCTTTTACCATTTCCATTAACCTCGGAACTCTTTTTGTTCATGTTAGCACTATCTGTACCTTCAGCTGAAGAGGTATTTTCTCTGAAACATCACAAACAAAAATAAATTATACTCTGTAGGAGAAAATATTCTCAATAATCTGTTAATGTTAATAAAAGATTAAGTCATGAACTATATTATAAACTAAAACAATAAACAGAGAATCTTCTAACCCACCTAACAGACACATTAGCATTTTCATTACTAGAAATGGTAGTTTTTGCTACAGGCTGATTAAGTCTTACTTCTTCCTCATTTAATTTCTACAAAGGCAACGTTACGACATTAGAATTTAGAATATGATCAAAAGAAGATATAGATTGACTAGGAGTATAGAGAAAAGGCTTTTAAATTCTTGATCTTCAAACTCACATCAACAGTTGGATTAAAACTTTGAAATGACATTCGACCTTTAAATGCTCCAGGACGAGGATCACCTTCGACAATGACCACACTACATATTTGTAAAAAGCCAGGCAAATTAAAAATGAATGAGATATAAAACAAACACAAAGATGACGAAAGCAATTGTAGATAAGATACAGTTGTATATCAGAGTTGTCAAATTTTAGTAGACACTGTTTCATTATATATTCAACTTTTTCAATTTTATAATGAAAAATAACAGATTTGTCAAATTTTTAGGGCTATATGATTGCTAAGTGATTGCTGCAAGCCATATTAAAATTAAGAAACAAAGCCTTGCGCATTAACCGAAAAAACTAATCTTTCAGTTAGCAGCAGTCAAGAGAAACATGTTGCATAAAAATAACATTACAAAAAAAATATAGCAAAAAAATTCAAACTCTGAACTTTGAAGAGCTAGCCTATAAGCAATACCGGATACAAATAATTGCAATATGGAATGTCAACTTTTAAAAACATTAATTATTCTACTAAAAACCCTAAGTTATCAATAGAAAACCAAAAACATTCTGTAAATGGATATTGGGAGATAAATTTTCACTTGAGAAACAAATCATAAAATTTCAGTTGACAAAATTTACATGTGAAAATTTGATTAGAGAGAGAGATAAATCAGTGTTGTCAATCGCAGTTTGAGAAAATAGCGATTGGTTCAAACTTTTTTTTTTTTATTTTTGCTATTGGTCTAGTGGCCAACACATACTCAAATAAACCATTGGGGAGGGGAAATGTTGTGACCTGGATTCGAACCCGAAATTCCACATAAAATATCCCCACAGCCAAACCCGATTCAAACTTTGCTATGCTACCTACAATACTATAAAATTGCTATAGCCGCTATCTAATAACACTTCATACTAAATAGCGCATCCCAACACAATAAAAAAATTTCAAATCCAGTTACGCAAGCTGTTATTTGGGAACAAATCCAAATTCTACTAAATAGCGCCCGCAATAGCCGTTATTTGACAACACTAAGGTAAGGTAAATAAAAAATTCCAGAGGACAACAAATCCAATTTGTACTAAACCACGCCGCTAAAACTGCTATTTGAAACTAAGATAATTGAATACTAAATTTTTATATGACAAGTTAAATAGAACAAATTTCAAATCCAAAGAAGAACATGAATTTCAATTCCAATATGTACATCAGTAATAATAATTAAAAAAAAAACAAAATTGAATAGAAAATTGATGACCCATGTGCAGTAAAAATTAAAAACAGTACACATTAATTGAATTTAATGAATAAAAATACCATTTTCTTGAAACAGTTGGGGTTGAACTGGCATCATGTTTGACCTCTTCTTCCACTTTCTCAGGCTTCTCCTCTCTTGCAGCTGCTCTTTGCATGAACTATCCATCCAATTTCAAAACAAGACAATAACAAACATCATTAATTAGTACATGAATTTTCACATTGAATCTTGAATCAAACAATAGTGAAAAAATTCCTCAAAAAACAAAAAAAAAAAAACTCAATAATAATGATTGTTGTTGGTTCATTGTTACCTTCAAGTTCTTCAATACGCTTGAAAGTTCTCGCTTTGCCATTGTGACAAGTTTTTTGCTTTGAAATCTCTGAGTTTTCTTTCTTCCTCTAAACACTGCGACAAACAACCTTAACCTAGTTACGCCAAATCTTAATTTTGTGAACAAAATTTTTACTTTTGTTGTTGTTTTATTTTGTCTCAATTTGTGCCGCGAAATTACTAAGTTATCCTTCAAAGATAAAATAAAGATATTTTTGGTCATGGACTCATGGGTAATGGATACATATGTATTCCGGCCCACCTATTATTTTTGGGACGAGCCCTACAAAATTATAAAAATATCATTGTCCGTGACTTAAGTCACAAACACCCCTTAAAACACCCTAACGGATTTTATTTTTATAACGCCCGTTACTTAAGTCACGAACGATATTTTTCAAAATTTCTCATTTTTCTTACTTCTGTGACTTAAGCCACTGAAGGGTATTTTGGTCATTTCGTAGGGCGCGCGAGTAACCCATAGGGCGGAAAAAGTAATTTTCTATATATAGGGCTCCGTTTGGCCCAGCTTTTTTAGTTTTTTATTCTCTTAAGAATGAGAAGTTGGGTCAAACACATTTATAATCTTAAGTCTCCACTTTTATTATTATTAAGAGAAAAGTTATAATATTGTAAAAAAAGGCAAAATCACACCGGATATTTTATCTTATTTATTTGTAACACTTTGGTCGTTTTATCTTTTTTTTTTCTTCTTATTTGTAACACTTTGGCAAAGAGGTTATAATATTGTAACATATAGGTGTTTTATCTTATTTATTTGTCACACTTTAATTTTTTTTCTTTTCTCATATAGCTATTTTATCTTTTATAATTTGCTCATATATACTCTTGTCTCTTTTTTTTAATAAAAAAAATGCTTATATTTATTTTTTAAATTTTTTATTTATTAAAAATCCGGCAAAATGAAGAACGTTTTCTTCATCTTCATCATTTTCATGAATCTTCTTTATCATTTCCTTAAATAAAATAAAAAATATTTATTCAAATTTACCTCCAAATATCATAAATCTATGTTATTTTTATTTCAATCTTCTTAAAAGTACAAAAATCAAAACTAAAATTATCAATAAACACCAAACAAAATTTAAAATGTGATTGCACGTATTAAATAAGATTAATGTTGATCATTTGATTAATGAGAGAATGATTTTTAACAATTTTAAACAAAAGCTTACAACTAATTTATTTGAATGTACTTAAATAAAATATTTATATGTATATTGATAGGGTATGGATTAGATAATAATTTATATATAGAATCTATGAGTTGCACTTTTATTTTAGTTTAAACAAGCAAAATGAGATACATAATAACTAATCGAATAGTCTTCTTAGCATAAGGTGTGTGTCAAAAATGACTATAAGAGCTTATAAAAATGTCAATCAGAGAAACTACATGAAAAAATAGTATTAGTCAATGCTCAAACAAGTGAATGAGCTAGTCCATCAACTATAGTAGTTTGAAACTAGACAAATGTTTGTTGTCTTCAACCAATGTAAGAATAAAGTTTGACCATGTCCAACAATTAAAGTAAGGACATTTCTGCATTTCTGAATAATTTGTGATTTCTTTCATTTCAAATAATCCACACACATAAGAGCCAAATAAGTTGCAGAAATGAGCGCCGCGCTCGTGGACCACCTGATTAATAAGTAAACTGTAAAAATGGTCTGACATATGAGATATTTTTTTGCCGCCTTACGAATTTTTCAAACAACATTCACTATTTAAGTAGCGGACAACATTTTTTCTTCAAATTTCTCATTTTATAATATCTGTTACTTAAGTAGCGGATGAGTAAAAATATTGTGCTCGAAATACTCAGAAAATAAACTCTCAGTATCCATTAGTATCTTAAATAAGTTGAACCTCTTCTGATTTTATACAGTCATTTTCTCATTTTGATTGCCTTTGGCAGGGGTAAGTCAACATATGTGGGGTGCTACAATTCTTATATGATGAAGCAGAGTACCTTATTGCACATGTACCTTACTCATTGTGTGATTAACTGATAGAAAATGGAAAATAAGTGAATGTGAAAACACCAACCTTACAAAATAAAAACTTGGCTAATAAAAACTCATTTATTATTTATATAAATAATACATCACTGTCTGTATCAGTACTATTCTGATAACAATTACATTGGTCAAATTCAGATGTCAAGACAAAATTTATTAGGGACCACAAATTCAAAAGGTTGATGTATATAAGTTAAGCTATAACTGATGTTTCAATTGCAACCTTTCTAGAATACTTGACACTTTTACTCTTCTCATCAGTTTCCCACAATTCTGGAAATGCTTCCTTCATATTATGGATGCTCTCCAAGCCATGATCCACTCCTTTAGTTCTAAGGGAAGTACCCACCTACACAAAGTATTAAATTTAGATTTCACATTAAATGAATTTCAATTTTAATATGATGCATTTTGGTTGAATAATATATTTTCCAATAAATTGTACATTATCATAGTTCAAGAATAAGAATATGTGCATGCATAGATTTTTCAAAGTTCAACAAGTGAATGCAGGAAGTTCCATTCAATTTAATCAATAAAAGTTTGAATAGTAAATGGATGACTATGTCTACATAAAATCAAAATTACATCTCAAATTATGTCGTTTGTTAGTAATTTTGTCGACCAAATTGACCGATAAAATAAACATTTAAGGACAAAATTAACTAATATAAGACACATTCGAAGATGAAATTTACCGTTTGAAGACACATTTAGGTATCTTTTTATAGTTTTGATACATTCAGACTATTGTGACAAATTATCACACATTTAACGGCCGTTCATCAACAATGACGAGGACTACATACCAAGACTGTGTGAAGGCCTAAGGATTTTCCTGTCTGTATATTACGGATACTGTCATCAAAGAACAACTGCAGCAAAAGGCAAAGTAAATAAATGAATAGTACATAATTTGATTTTTTACGACGTAGCGTATAATCAGAAAATATATAATCAGTGAAGGATAAAATCTTACTGTTCTATGAGGGTTAACATCTATCATCTTAAAAACCTTTTCAAATGCATCTTGAAAGGGTTTACAGACAACTGGGGTCTTTGGAAGCACAATATCAGCATTAGGCCTACAGATGTACTCATAAAAATCAAATATTCCTGTGGAACTTTGTTTAGATTCACTGCCATCTTTATTGTGAGTAGAATTGATGTTATTGGAATTGGAAGAATTTAGAGTCTCAAAGCTTATGATTCTTTCAAAACAATCCTCCAGTCCAAGCCTGTGAAGCACTCTATTTGCATGTGCCTCATCTGAGTTTGTAAAAACCTATAGGAAAATAAGTTAGCTATGAGCCTATAGTTTATGAATTATGGTCCTGCTTGGATAAACAAATATAACCCCTTATCGCATAAATATTTATCATTTAAGTGCTTATGTATAAGCTATTTATATACAAAGAATAAAATAAAATCAAAGTGCTTTTATATAAGCTATAAGTTGTTTTCAAAGCTATCTCGGAGAGTTTATAAAAATAAGCTGAAATTAGCTTATATACATGTCATAAGTTGTTTTCATAAACTCTCCTAAACCGTCTAACTAGTGGTAATTAAAGTCACAAGTGCTAGCCGAAAAACAGCTTATGGACATGACATAAGTTGTTACTGTAAACTCTCTTAAACAGTTTTGCAAATTGTTTCCATATTCTTTCATAAACAGTCTCACTACTTGTAATAATGTCACAATCACAAGCGCTAGCCAAAAGCAATTTATAGACATATCATAAGTTGTTTCTATAAACTCCCCTAAACAGGCTCACAAGTACTAATATGTCAAAAAAAAAATGTACTAATATCACAAGTGTTACTGTGAAGAGAGACTTACAATTTTTCGAAAGGGTAGGCTAAGCAAAATTCCCCTAAGAACAGGGTCAGGTTTTAACATATTATATGGCAATCTCCCATGAACAAATCTGCACAACACCAAAAATAGTTTCACATTGATTCAAACTTATTCAAATTAAATAAAATAAAAAATGAACAAATCACAAAAATAAAATAAAGACATTTACCCATGAAAGTCATCATAGTCAAAATCATAGCCAATTGCCTGATAAGAGCAAAAACAGACAAAAATGTTGTTGATTCATTCACCATAGTCCATAAGCTTAAAGTAAAATAAAATTACTTATAATTAATTAATATATACTATAGTTTACCTTGAGACCAGCCATCGTTGTCCCATAAATCTTATATAAAGAAACACACAATTCAGGAACTTTATCTTCTTGTATCCCAAGCTTTTCAATCATATACTCTACAAAATGCAATGCAATGCAACCATTAAAAATAAATATGTAAACAAATTCGACAAAATCAATACACATAATCACTTGAATAATTGATTATTACAGTATACCTTGAATATTTTTGGTGACGTGTCCTGATAATCCAGAACTGAATGGATAAAGTGTATCATCAAGATCTACAAATATTAATAAACAATTAGTTAAAAACTAATTAATTAATAGATGAAATGAATTAGTAAATTAGAATGGTGAAGTGGTAGTACCAAATAAAAGACAATCATATTTGGCTTTTGATTTCTGGAACTGATGATCTCCGTTTTCCATTGCTTGTTAGAAAAAGCTTTGAAAATGTAGATACGAGAAAGAGTGCAGAAGCAATAACAGAGAGAGAATTGAAGACAAGTTATGAGAGGCAATGAATAAATAATAATGGCGTTGAAAAGAAGGGAAAGAGATTTTGTGACGGTGATCGTGTCGACGGAGAAAAATATCTTGTGACACGTTGTCCACTTCAATGCTTACACGTGTTCACTTTCATTTTCTGTTACGCGCCAACGTCCATTGTTGACGGAACAAGAACAAATATATACTTACTATATGCTTTCAACAGATTGAATAAATGAATATGTGTTTTGAAGTGCAAGCAAACTTGTGACATTTTATTCATAATAATAGAAACAATGCAATGAGGAATGACATCAAAAAGTAATACGAGAAGCATGGATAAGGCTGCTTGTGCAAGAGCACTACCGTTTGTTTGTCGCCTGACAAAAATGACTATATAGTCAGGGGTAATTTAAAAGTATGGTTCGACAACTCTGGATAAATGAACCATACTTAAAATGATTAGGCTTGTTGTTGTGAACATTATTCACTACCATTTTACAATCCATCTCAAAAATCACTTTATTAGTTATTGTATTTCATCAAAGCAACTCATTCAAAGCTCATGTATAAGTCCGAAGCTTTTGCCTCTTGTGCCGTAAATGAGTTGTTGTCAATGACATGAAAACAACTTATGGACATGACATAAGTTGTTTCTATAAACTCTCTTAAATAGTCTCGCAAGTTGTTTCCATGCTCGCCTTACTATAAAGTATCCTTCCCATTTTCTGGATTAATATTTGTTCACCTAATATTAATGGAATATAATAAAATATTCCAACATTGAGATCATAATATCCTAATAAAAGCATGTGGTTCAAAAGATATTATGGACAGTGTCAATGTAATATTGTTCGGAAGTTACATTTCAAGCCAATATCAAGTTTAGAACGTAACTTCGAAACTAAGTATGATGATAAAATTGGATTTTTAAGGAGCTTGAGAGCAATCTAAAAGGCCTAAATAGCAAAGATCAGCTTTGGTTAGGTTTGTTTTTCTTGGGTCAAGAGATAAGAAAGATTCTCTTCTCCCCATGACTCTTTTTAACACCCTAATATTTCAATTTTACCATTGGCCAAAAACTTTGGAACGTGTTTACCGAAGTTTTTTCTAGTTCAAATTCATCAAAAAATTTGGGAAATACATTCCGAAGTTCGTATTTAAGGCAAAAAAAAAAATATTCGAAAAACGTATTTCGAAGATTAAAATTAGGAGAAAAAAGGAAATTCGAGGGGGAAAAAGAGGTGTGGGGGGTGGAATGAGAATTTTTCAAGAGATATTGGTTTGTTGAAAAAGACCAAAAAACACTAGGAAATTAAACCTTCCACCCCTACACTTAACCCCTCACCCCTACATATTACCTGAACTGACCAATTTACCCCCATATATATAGTAATTTCAGTTGGAAAATTTCATTTTCTCACTTTTCACACAAAAGCGTTCCGGTTTGATAGAGAGCGAGTGGAAGAAAAGTAAGTTTCGTAACACACCGGAACACGTTGTTAAGTGATCCGGTATTGTCGTTGTTACCGGAACGGAAAGAAAGTGTTCCGGGATGAATCCCGTATAACACCGGAACAACGATTTAAGCTTTCCGGTATGCATGTCTATGCGATCTCATTACCGGAACAGATCTAAAGTGTTCCGTGATGAATTTTGCTTGATGTTGTTACCGGAATAGGAAAAAAACTGTTCCGAGATCGCTTCCGGAACACGTGAAACATTGTTCCGGTGTGGCTTTATTTTTTTATTATATTAAATTTTTTTATTCTTATTTTTTTTAGTGGTCCGCACTAGAGGACGCGATGGGAGAATTATTCGATATGGCGGACGCGACGAACCTATTCGACATCACATGGTGCAGCAGCAGGATGAGGAGGAGCAACATTATGAGGAGCAGCACCTCGAGCAGCCTGCACCATTAGAGCAGCCTCCTCCGGCAGTAGAGCATCAGCCACACCAGCAGTGGGGTAGGACCGATAGATACTAGTCTTCTCACCATCTATGGTTTGGTCAGATAATTAATTTATTTTTATACAAACTTTAAATAAATAGCTTAAATTATAACGTCAAAAAAACTTAATTTTTTTTTTATACAAATAAATGTGATTGATTTATCAATTTTAATTTATATGATTGACTTTTTATGTGACTGACTTAAACTTTAAACTAATTTATTTAACTATTTAAATTTATGTAATTGATTTTTTAAACAAATTTCACATATATTAATAAAAATGTAATTATTATGATTGTTTTTTATGTATGTGAATTTGTAAATATGTATATAATTAGGTACTAAATTTTGTTGAAAAGAGTTTATAACGGAGAGATTATTACTATTGAAATTAATTTTTCAAATTAATACAGGAGCGCCCTGGAAGTAAAAAAGAGTTAAAAATAACTTCTATGGGAAAGAAGCTTATGTGATGGATACCAACACTACATCCCCCACTCATTAAAGCTTGGCTAGATGGATCAGGATTGGCTCCACTCGAGAGGACTAATTTGAAGATGGTTGATCCCCATATTATATCTGCATTTGTGGAGAGATGGCACCCAGAAACGTCGTCATTTCACATGCCATGGGGTGAAATGACTATCACACTTGACGTTGTGCGTTGTTTGCTTCATCTTCCAGCTCGAGGCGATTTTTATGATCAACCTCCACCAGTGATTGAAGAAGGAGCTACTGCACTTGCAGTGGAGTTGTTGGGGGTGACATATGGACAAACTCGGATGGAGACTAGAAAGCAAAGAGGTGGATATTATAGCCAAGAGTGGTTACATTCAGTTTATGAGACACAAATTATGCGTGGTAGATCTGATTGTGCTGCTAGAGCGTATATGTTGTTGTTGGTTGGGTGCACCATCTTTGCCGACAAGAGTTTTTCGCGTGTAGACGCGAAGTATCTACCGCTCTTTAGAGTTTTGGGTACATGCAGTAGGTTTTGTTGGGGCGTAGCTGCTTTAGTGACTTTATATGATAGTTTAGGAGATTCCTCGATGTATGTCACGAAGCAGCTTGCAGGGTATCCTTCACTCCTATAGGTAATTAACTTTTATGTTATTATTTTATTTGGTTTATGTTATTTAATTAATTTTTTAATTTATTAGTTTTATGTTATGGAATTATTATTTTTAAGTTATTTTGAATTATTATTCACGATATCTATTTTTTTTCAATCAGTGTTGGATCCACGAATATTTTTCTACCATTGGTATGCGTGCCATGTCTGGGATTAACTGTGATAATTTAAATGCACCTGCTCCTCGTGCTGCGCGTTGGAAGTACAAACAGGGGGATAAAAAGGTTGATGAGCTACGAAGCATTATTGATGATCTGACTCCTGATGATGTTATATGGCGTCCTTTTGAAGGTCACCGGAATATCATTCCGTTTGATACCATTTGTTTGTACAGTGGATGTCTACATTGGTGTGGCACTACAGTTTCATACTTGCCTGAAAGGTGTATTAGACAGTTTGGATACATACAGTATATTCCACCACCGCCGCCAGTTGTTGCCATTGCTGATGTCGACAGTGATTGGATTGATTATCATTCCAGCGTGGAGCGGGTCCTTGAGCCGGCGCGGATTGTGAGGTATGCAATTTATAATAAATAACATTTATAAAATAAATAACATCTATAATGTCAATTTAAAATAAATAACATCTTTAATGTCAATTTAAAATAAATAACATTTATAAAATAAATAACATCTATAATGTCAATTTAAAATAAATAACATCTTTAATGTCAATTTAAAATAAAGAACATAAAAAAATTCATTATAATATCAAAACTCAAAATTTCTATCTTATGACCACACCAGGTAGAATGTAATTTAGTTGTAACCAAGACTGAAAACGTCCAGCATACACTGACTTCCAAGATTCTGCTTCCTGCGAACGAAACTTATTCCAATCAGGTGTAAGTTTGGGCAGCGGAAATCCTGGTTTCATGTTTACCTGAAAGAAATAAAAAGTTACAATTGGTTGATATAAACTAATTAAATATTAAAAATTAAAATAATTTGAAATTACTATTTACCTGAACCCAGTGATTTCCATTAACAAATCCAATGCAAAAAAACCTTGACGAAGAGGAATGTGATGTCATCATGGGACAAAAAGTCGTGCTAGGTTTTCCCAATGTAACTAAGATGACATTATACCGATTTGCTACAAGATAACCCATGGCAGGTATGGTGAACCATCCATCTGACATCAATAAAGAATCTCTGACAACTTTTAGACCTTCTCCAAATAATTTCTCATATAAACTAATATTATTTCTCAGCTCATTATCCAACTCTCGACGAACTATGGGCCAACCATCCACAGTGTATCCAAGTAATGATGCAATTGCTCTAAACCCACAATTTCCATCTGGCTCAACATCGACAATGTCAACAATATATGGATGAATAGACTTAGGAAATTGTTCCAAATATTTTTTAGTTGGTTGTTTATGAGATAGTTGTTTTTGAGATGGTTGTTTCTGAGATGAAGATGGTTGATATGGTTGTTTTTGAGACGGTTGTTTCTGAGATGAAGATGGTTGAGATGGTTGAGATTGTTGTGTACACACCCTTTTCGACGATCCTTGGGAATCTTCATATTCTTTGTTGACATGCTCAAAGTATGAAGGTTCACGATACACATCATAACCTTTCGGTGCTTTGCTTTTACCTTTCTTCACTCCTCCTTTAGTTTTCATTTTTTCAGGCGGTGCACACATGGAAGTTGTAGCTGGATAAGCAAGTTCACACACTTTACTTTTTAATGCTCGTTTTCCAATAATATCAAGCGACTGAAATCGCCTCCACAGTGCATCTATTGCTTGAGTCATGTCTAACTCATATCCATCTTATGTGTCATCCTCCATTGGACCTTCCATAGTTAATTTCTTCCAGTGGACATGAATAGAATCCAATGGTATCGGCACACCAGTAAGTTTATACCCACTCAATTCACATGCACAAGGTAACCCACATGTTGATCTCAATGTGCAACCACATATATCCTTATTTGTTTCCACATATGCACATCTCTTCAACTCTTTTACAATATGTGTCATAGCGGCCCTAGACACAAATCCTCTCAAATTTTGAAAAAATGGACCGTTGTGCATGCGCTCAGTATAATAAAAACTTTTTTGAAATGAAGCTCTAATATTACCTATTCGTAATATTATGTTGTCATTCATGGCATCCCAGCACTTGCACAAGTCACCTTTGCTATTTTCCAACATTTGCTTTAATTTCCAATGTTCAGACTCAACCCTAAATCGAAGGGTAAATCAAATAAAGTTAATCAACAGAATACAATAATATAAAAAATTACAAAAAAAATGTGTTTCTTTAAATATTGTTAATTTTACCTATTAGTCGTCAGGTTTCCCAAATGCATAACTTGATTGACCCATGCTTCAACAAATCTTTCTTTGTGAGGTTTCAACCATGTTTCTTTCACATAATTAACAAAAGTGCTCCATTCAACACATGCTTGCTCAAACTCGTTTAACTGCTCTTGATATTGTTCTTCATCACGACTCCACACAAGAATTCGCCACAATTCCATGACCGCATCAACCATATCGCTTGGTAGATTCTTCTTGCAGTGGGAACTGACATTTTTTTCTATATGAAAACGACAAAGCATATTCACAGTGTGCGGAAATACAACTGCAATCGCATTCATCAAAGCATTATCCCTGTCAGTCAAAATTACTTTTGAAAATAAGTCTTCCTTAATAAACAATCCTTTAAGTTTCTCTAATGCCCAACGAAAATTATTCTCCCGCTCTTGTTCCATGTAAGCAAATCCAACAGGAAATGTCAACTCCGTTGACGTCAGACCAACAATTTCAAGAAGTGGATGTCTGTATTTATTGGTTTTGTATGTGCTGTCCATAATCAAAACAATAGGAAACATGTTCAACAACTTGATTGAATCTGGATGTGCCCAAAATATATCTCTCAAAATTTCTGAATCATTATCTCTTCTTCTACTCCAACATACATATTTCGCATCATCTAACAACTGTTGCATCTCTGTTTTAGGACCTCTTTCCTGTTGTTGTAGAATTTGTCTGTTCTTGTATATTTGATTGATATGAGTAACACTCTCTGGATTTTGCCTTTGCAACGATAGAAGTATGTTTCTTGGTGCTACACGACACTTTGTCAAATCTGCTACATGTTTCTTTTCATCTTCAGTTAAACGTCCCACACGAGGATGACCTTCATACCTATCAGGTAGTTCATGGTTGTGTATTCCACATCTCACTTCAACTTTCCATCCTGAACCATCTGTTGACGGTGTTGATCTAATTTTGAATGGACAATCCCATTTTTTATTAGCCGTTTTTTTTAAACTTTCATCTTCATATTTTCCTCCTCTGTCACAACCTAGAATTAACTTATCACTTATTCCTCTCTTTCCGGTCTTTGTATTTGACCTAGTAATATTAATAGTGACCTTGTTTGTAAATCCAACCTCCCTAGCCCATTCTACCACAGCTTCGCGTGTAGCAAATTTTTGAGTAGTTGTGAATACAGCAGTAGTATGTACATGAGTTTGATTGGTAATGCTTGCTTGAGAACTTGCAATACTTGTTTAAAGTACATAAAATTGTTAAAAAAGTTGGTAAAATAAATCAAACCGGAACACTTAAATAGCATAATCCGGTTTACTGGGTTAATAAACCAAACCGGAACGCGTGTATTCTGTTCCGCTATCAATTTTTGGACAATGTTACACACCGGAAAACTTTTGCAACTGTTCCGGTATAGATTCTGCAAAATATTTCACACCGGAACGCGTTTCATTGTGATCCGGTAAGAACATCTGGAAACCTTTACAAACCGGAACAGTTCTCTCTTTGTTCCGGTAACAATGTACGAGAATCATAATAAACAAAACACACCGGAACGTGTAAAAACCGGTTCCGGTAAATATATTAAACCGGAACATTATTAAACTTACCGGAACAGTTAAATTGTTGGGGTGTGTGCTGTTTTCGGAACGGTGTAAATGAACGATAAAATAAATAATATAAAAAGTTAAATAATATAAAGGGTAAATTGGTCAGTTCAGGTAATATGTAGGGGTGAGGGGTTAAGTGTAGGGGTGGAAGGTTTAATTTTCAAAACACTAATGTAAGGCCCGACACGGCAACTATCAATACAGCCCAGACTTATAAATTGCTCTGTTTTCTGGTTGATCATTATAATTAAGGGGGGTGTATTCAATTAAGATTTTAATGGATTTTAAAAGATTTTTTTATGATGACAAAATCATGTGGTATTCAATTAGGATTTTAAAAGACTTTAAAAAAGTCTAGTGGTATTCAGTTAGGATTTTAAGAGACTTTAAAAAAGTCTAGTGGTATTCAATCAAGACTTTTTACAACTTATAAAAAGTCTTGTGGTATTCAAAAGTATTATAATTTTGATGGATTGTTTAAAAAATAGGATTTTAATGGATTTTGATGGACTTTTTAGTGAATTTTGAGCTAAAAAAAGTCTTTCCCCATATCATGAGATTTCCATGGATTCTCATTTTTTTTTTCACCTTCCCTCTTGTTTCTATTTCATGTTTCATAATTATCTAATGTTTTTTATAATTGCTTATTTTCTCCCTACATCTCTTTCACGTTCCATCTTCATGCCCTGCCCGGTTATTCAGCAATTTCATAGACTTTTCCAAATTCACAAAAACTTTTTACTTTCATCATCACTATATCAGCTTCTTCTTCTTCTTCTTCTTTTTTTTGATTCATTACTTCAATTTTGTTTTATTTATTTTTACGGAAAACGATCTTTTTTTTTCTTCTTCACATTCATCTGCTATTCTGCTTCATATACGTAAAAACATAAAAAGGGAACCTAGAGTTTTTTTTTTTTTTAATATTTGGATTCCCAAATTATTGATTCTTTTAAAATTTTCCTAATATACAAAAGTTTCCTAATATATAAAGTATTATGAAATCTTAATTGTAAAAAGTCTTTTGAAAAAAATCTCTCAAAATCCTTTCAAATCATTTGTTAAAAATCTGGATTGTAAAAAAGTCTTGTAAAAAAGTCTCAGGAAATCAATATAGTCCAACAAAATCTCAAAAAATCATCAAGATTTTTTTTGCCAAAATTATCTCATGAAATCTCAATTCAATACACCCGCCTAAGTGTATTAGTGTACAAATTTATTTTAAAAAGTATTGACAAAAATAATAATTGAAAAAGAAATTGGACACATCAAAAATAAAATAATTTTAAAAAATAATAATTGCATGTGGCAAGACATGCTTCCGTAATATGGATAATGATGAAGTTAGTAAGTCAATAGCACAATGTTGAACTCTTCGGTATACAATAGATATATACCGGTACATTTATTGAAATGGATAATTTTGATTGATTTACAAATAATATTTATTAATTTTTCTATATTAAATATTATTTGTGGACTAATCACAATCATCCACATAAGATGTGTACTAGAGTGTTCACCATTTGTTATCAATTAAAAAAAATACAAATATCAATTTCTTCAACATTTTTTTTTTTGAAGAACGACTTATTTTTGCTTCCTTTAAATAAAATAAACTATTAAATTAATTATTGTCCTTAAATTTATAAGGATAGGTCAAAAAAAAAATTTTGAAGAAGAAGGATCGGTCAACTTAATCCTTTAAACTTATTTTAATCCTTAAATTGATATTTTTACCTCTAAATTTTTTTTTTATAATTTACTTCTTTGGCCTTTTCAAAAGATAAATTGAAGAATTATAACTAAAAACATTTGCATAAGAAAACAACTAAAAAATATTTATATTTTGATAGAAGAATCTATTGATTGACATTTTTTAAGTTAAGGAGAATAATTATTATTATTATTTCTTAAATTTGATGACAAAAAAATACATCTTTACTCTTTTATTTATTTATTTATATATATACATCTTTATTTATATTAATATATAGTCAAAATTACATGTTTGGTCTATCTTATTTTTTTGTAACACTTTGGTTCTTTATATTTCATTTGTAACACTTTGCTCATTTATCTTATCTTTTTGTTACACTCTGGTCCTTTATCTTTTATTTGTAACACTTTGATCCTATCCAGCTATACACTAGAACATCTACAGGTCTAAAAAGTTCATAGGCGCATTATTCTTCACAGATACACCTGCACGCTGAAAAATATCACAAATGACATCCATAACAAAATCATGCCTATATTTGAAGTTAGAAAGCTCCCTACAATGAATTGCATGCTCTCCAAATTGATCTAGACACGCTTTACGGCATACAAGGCAAACCTCATTAATAGAAAATAATAAGATTATGAGACGGTATCAGAGAATAATGCGGTACTCTACTAGAGACATATGTTGTCATAACGCATGGATGACGATATACATCTTTACTCTTTCAAAGCATCAAAATGTTGATTTATTTATGGAAAATGTTAAACAAAGTCCTCGGGACAATGATTACGCATATCAAAATAGAAAATTTATCTTGAAATGTATGCATTCAACACACTGTAAATGTAAAAAGTTATTTTTTCACTATTTAATTTTTCTTTTATTTACTTTTTTGGTATGCTTAACCATTGCCCCAGTGACACTGTTTAGCATGACCATTTATTTATACTCAAAACAAAGAAATGGGAATTTACACCAACCACAGAAAACCACGTGATAGGAGTTTGACCATCCACGTCACCGTTGACCAAACCTAATATGATTGACTGCTCATTGTAACTTTTAATAAATTTATTTATTAGTACATTTTTAGACACCTGAAAATTACTACAATATATCCATACAATTTTTATATTGTTTTTATCAAGGTCGTCTTATTTAAAATTTAGAATTTTTAAAAGTATAATATAAATCGATCGATTTGAAATAGATGGTTAAAATCAACTATTACAAACGTAACCTTGTGATGTGATTTCAGAAGTGCATCATGATCCTCAAAATTTTACAACCACTTTAAATTTAGTATGTGTTGTACTAACTACTAAGAGGAACAAACATTGCAATTCACAGTCTGGAAATTTTATTTACCGACGTCCTTGCTAGTCAAACACTCAAAAAGATTGTTTCACATTGACTCACATTAATCAGTCTTAAAAAAAGCGACTACTACCATTTTACAGAGATTGAGAAAAATGAAAAAACGAAAAGGAGAAAATTATATTTTTACTAAATTACTACTATCATTTATCATGTATTTTTGTGATGATGATAATTGTTATTTTTTTGAGCAAAATGATGATAATTATTAAATGCAAAATAAATATATTAACTTGAATGATCAAAATAATACTCCCTTTCATTTAAAATGAAAGTATTTAAAAATAATAATTTTTTTTACATATTAACCAAAAATTTGAGTTTAAGTGGTTAATAAATTTTTCGTAAAACAAATAGTTTGGGTGGACCACAGTTCCGTTCCTAGTGGAAATAATGTTTGCCTGAATACCACATTCATACGGTTGTTGGAGAAGGCAGATGTTTAATTTTGACGCTCAAGTTAATAAAAACGTGAGGTGAGAGGTTAAGAATGAGAGAATAGACACATGAGTCATTTGCCCGAAAGAGTTATAAGTCCTTGACGCGGAGCCACAAACATCAATGAGAGAGCGAATGTAACGGTCTTGACACTGAAGGTCAATCAATCCACCTTATTGAGTAGTCGTAGCGATATGGGGCAACATGTTCATTAGGTTGAGTATGTTATATTGGACTTGACCCAATTCAAAAAGGTTAGTATCTATTGATCCAATGTGAACGTCCTATTAACACTCCGATATTTTAAATAAGTATATGAATAAGTAGAGTAATAAATCAATCATATATAATAAGAATTTAAAACTAGAAAAAATTCATTGAAGTTGTTATGATTTATGAACGCTTCTGTGATTATTGTGTGTTGTTAATTGTGTATGATTGACTAGTAAAAAGTTTATGGATTGGTATTGTAACATTTTATAGTGTATATTTTCACTCACCTTTATTATTATTATTTTTTGTTTTGTTTTTACCACCAGTTTAATTTGGTTCGAGAGTTAATTTTCACAAGTGTCACTCACCTTAATTATAAGTAAAGGTAAATAAATTTCTTTGATGTGTCTTTGATATAAAGCTTAAATCAAGTAGATCAATTTTCTTTAACCTAATTTCACTTATAATTAAGACTAAAGTAGGCACCTTTTCTATGCAAAGATCCATCATTCCTTATGGGACTTCGTCTCGGTCTATAGAACATATATGTACTATTCCTTCACACACTAATTTTGCTTACCAATGATAATGTTAATTACACGCATGTGATTGCAAAGTTTTATTTTTTGACCAGTCAAAATAATCTTCAAAACAAATGTTTGTTTCCAAATCATTAGATTCCTTCTCGATGTGCATTTTCATAATAAGATCTCTTCCAATTTCCTTTTCTTAACATTGATTTACAAGTGTGATATGATACATACTATTTTTAAATTGCCACTGCTTAGTACTCTAGCGGCGAATTCAATTCAAAGTTTATTATTATTATTATTATTATTATTAGCCGCCCGTGCCCGTTTGTGTGATCGATATTCTCTTCTTCTTTTTTGTGATTGATATTCTCCATTGTGCAAATATAAATAACTACTTAATCTCCTTTTTTTATTGGACTTAATTAATTGATAACTACGTAACATTTTTTTTTGTGGCTAGTTATTAAGAATTTTTTTTATTTTTTTACTATAAAAAAACTGAAAACCTACTTTTATGTGGAAGTTGTGCTTAAGTTATTAAGAAGAAAAAAAATATTATTTACTAAAAAAAACTGAAAATCTATTTTTATGTGGAAGTTGTTTTTTAAGGGTAAAATAGGAATAATGAAAAAGTCATCCCAAAAATTTGTATCCCCTTTATATATTAGTAAGTATAGATTAAGATTTAAAGGATATACACAATCAGTGAAAATTCACCAATTTGCCACATCACCCCACTTTTGTATGGTTATTTTGAAACTACTTGTATGACATGGATGAATAATGGTTTCTTATTGGACGTATGTATAAAACTATTTTACACCGATGATGTATGTCTATTAAACTCTTATTATTATTATTATTACAACTAGCCGCCAAACGGGCACGTTCCGTGCCCGTTATGTAATCAACATTCTTTTTTTTTATCGATATTTTTTATTGTGCAAATATAAATAATTACTTAATCTTTTTTTTTATTGGATTTAGTTAATTGATAACTACGTAACATCTTTTTTGTTGTGGCTAGTTATTAAGAAGAAAAAAGTATTTTTTTTTTTACTATAAAAAACTGAAAACCTACTTTTTTGTGGAAGTTGTGCTTAGTTATTAAGAAGAAAAAAAAAAACTGAAAATCTATTTTTATGTAAAAATTATTTTTTAAAGATAAAATAGGAATAATGAAAAAGTCATCCAAAAATTTGTAACCTTTTTATATACGGTAATAGATAAGAAGAAGAAAAAACACAAATCAATTCCTTCACATGATAAGTTCAACAAGACCGTCCTGTTTAAAATATTAAATTCAGACAAAACTGGCAGATTTAATTATTAAAAAAAATTAAATCTAATTTATATTGTTTACTATTCTAACTACTGCTCTGCCTCTAGTTACGTAGTTACAATGCCATGTGCATGAGATTTCAAACCTATAATTCATGAGTTAATGAGTACAACATTATGGGTGTTATTTAAATATCATAATACTAAAATACCGACTTATAGGTTTCTTGGTGATGAGTAAAACTTAGACAGTTATTTGAACTTAGGAGTTAAAAAAATAACTTATATTATGAGTATGATGTAGGTTAGATCGTAACTATTATTACCTTTTGTTCACCATAGTTTAGGTTAAGTTTCAAGTGAATGTGGTTAAGCCTCTTATCTATTATGAATAAGAAAACTGTGGTTTCTATATGAAAAGGGACTTATTAATCTAATATTTTAAAATTTTGAGTGAATATGCGGTATCTCTTTATCTTGTGGTGATGGAGCATTTGACCTGAGCTCCCTCGAACTTCCCAACAAATAGTATCAAAGTCATGGTTCAGCTTGGTGGAAAAGTGAGAGTGGATATATTGGATCAACTGTAAGATGTGAAAACTCGCACTTGAGAGTATATTGTTGGATTTCAAGTGTAAATAATACAGTCTCACATCAACTATAAATGAAAACAATATTGAATTAATAAGAGATGTGATCCATACTTTTAGTCTTTGCTTGGTATAAAATTGGTTTCAGTATTTTTCTTTCTCAATTCTTTTTTCTCTCCAACCAAGCAAAGAAGGACTTAGGTAGAGATACGTTTTGGTGAGTATTTGATCTGTCCTCCACTATTTGAAATACATACTTAGATTGTTATTTAAACTTGCATTAATATCTTATTTATGAGACGAGTTATGTCTCTATTTAAATGAACATATTTTTTGTACTTTTAGTGTTGATTGAATTCGCCTGTCTTCTAAGAAGTCACTTGGTTGAGGATTTGTTTTTCAATCTAAAAGAATTCGGTTCGAGATTCAGCACCGAGAGTTGATCGAATTCTCACCAAAACCTCCGATTAAAGTGAAAAAAATTCTTAATCATTTCATTCAAATAATCATAGATGGATTAACTTTATATAATAAAAAGATATGTTAGTAATATCAATAAAAGGGAGATAAATTATGATTTAGCACCGAATTCATATACAAGAGGGCAAGAGGCTATATCTATCTTTAGTATCTTATTGAGTTTTCAATCATAAGATTTAGTCAAAAAGAAAATTAGTTAATCATAGGATTGACCATATCAGAGCCAGTTGCTTATTAGTAGTATCTCCTTTTTCACAAATGTCGTTTTCAAAGTGTGAAAATGAACGATTAATTAAGAAGAATATATCTTTCGGTTATGAAATATATTGTATTATTCATTCAAGTGGTAAGTGATTTGTAGGAGTATCATTTAAATAAGTGGCAAGAGAATATTTTTTCACTCTTACGGATGAAATTAAATTGAAGAGAGGTTTATGAGAATATTTTTAACTTAGTTGAAAGAAACATTATATTTTATTTGTAGGAGATAAATTATTATTTTTTTAACAAGGCAAAATGAAATATATTTATATAAACTATCACAGTCACCCGAGCACAAGGTGTGCTAAGGTAGACTCTCAACGTCTACAAAAAGTCAAAAAATGATACAAAAGTGCAAAAGAGTCATCCAACAAACAGCTCAAACAAGATCCAAGCACAACAAATGACTAGACCACCAGCTATGATGGTTAGAAGTTAAAGTAATATTTGTCGCATTCAACCATCTAAAAGAAAAGAGTTTGATCTTGTCCAATAACTGACGAGGAGAGCTTGCCGAGCCTCGGAACAATCAGTGGTTTCTCTCTGTCCACACAACCCAAACATTGCGAGCCAAATGAGCTGCAGAAAGGATCGTCGCGCCCGTAAATCACCTGCTAAAAATGTAAACTTGACGAAATGATTCCGAAGGGAAGCGTACTCCATCACCGGAATGTTAATCCACGAGTGGACTAACGCCCAGAGAAAGCCAAAGGTTCCACAGATTTTTGAATTCTTCTTTTTTTATATGAATATTTTTTACTAAATAACAATGTTATGTATGATTAAAGAGTGACAAAATTGAAAATGATTTTCATATGAGACAACTGACAAACAAGCTAGAATCATGTTCATACGAATAAGATGTGAATCTGAACACTAGTCTCTCTTAATATAGTACTCATCAAAACTTCTAATTTTAATTTTAGTCATATATGTATTTTGACTAGCAAGGATATGCAGAATACTGTCATGTGTCATCCACGTGCAAATTAGGAAAAAGCATCTTATAACTGCAAATTCGGCACAAGAGTTGTGCAGTTAATTAAGCATCTCCCATTCAACTTAGGATTCTCACGAGTCACAATTGTTTCTTTCAACACCCCAAAACATATAGAAATTAAAATGGTTAAAATATTATTCAGTTAATTAGTCTCAAGTAATTAATAAGTATTTTTCAAATAAATTATTCGAAAAAATTTGAATTTATTTTTTTTAAAAAAATAATTTGTGTTTAGACTTTATTTATCTCACAACCAAACTTTTAATTATTAATTTTTTTTTTTGTGAAAACATGAGTTAAAATATTTTTTAATATTTAACTTTTTTTCTAATTTTTATTTTTATCCTTCATCGTTTAGAAGATAAAAAAATAACTCATTTGTATAATCTGCAGAATATAAAGATTAAAATTAATTTTAAAAAGATAAATATAAATATTAAATAAAAGATGAAACACCAATAATGAATTGTTTCAAATGATAAAGGACTTGGCCCACTAAGCATATGGTCAGGGGTTTGATTTCCCGACTCATGCGTATGAAAAAAATTAGCAATATTATAATAACCCAAAAAAATAAAAATAAATAAAAGATGAAACATAAACATAAAAAAAATATTTAAATAATAAACTAAAATGGTAGAGTAACAGGCACAACACAAGCCTCCACACCACATGAGAAACCAGCTATAGTTTGTCTACAGGAAATGATTTTAATAAGTGACTGCACATTTTAGAATCGTACAATATGTGTCTTCAAAAAGAATCCTACCACAGTTAAACTAAGAATCCAACAAGTGTTTGTGTTTCTTTTGTTAACATTTTTTTTTTTCTAGTACAAAACATACTTTAATTTTTGATATTTTACTTTTTATTTTTTTTAAGATTTGGTATCCAATTCAAAAGTATTTAATTTATTTACTTTTAATTTAATACAAAGAAAATCACCAACTTTTACATTAAAATTTATGTCTATTATAGAGAAATTTTGGATTCAAATTTAAATACAATTAGTGCAAAATGTAAAGTCCAAAATATTATATTGATCTCTTTCTTTTTATTTTAAAAATTCATTTTTAAAGGTCCATATAAACACACATTGTTTACTACAACATATCATTTTCTTTTTTGTAATTTAACTACGGCATGTATAAGTGCAATGTAGATTGATTCTGTTGATAAAAATTAAACTCAAATTTTACATTGATCTGATTTTGAATATAACTGTTAATGTGAAAATTTCGTTGATAAATAATATATAAATATTTATTTTTTAACATTTTCTAACATTTTCTAACATTGAAATTTTCTCTGACTCTAGAGACGAGTAAAGATTAATATTGAGGTATTCTCCGACTCTGGTGACGAGTAAAGACTAATAAGTGGATATGTATATGGCTATATATAAAACACACTGGTGAGCAGAATATGCTAGCAAACATTGATGATCTCTTTGAATTCTTACACACACACACTCACTAACTTTCTTCTCTCTTATTATTACCCTTTTCCTATTACACACAAATAAAGAATCAATTGCATAGTGTGGAATCTAGCTAGTTTTGGAAATTACTACAATTTCTCATGGATGAGAAGAGAAAAACAAGTTCAAGCTCAAAGTCATTGTTCTCAAGGAGTTCCTCAACAAGAAGTTCTACTTCAAACTCTTCACTCCTAAGGAGTTCTTCCTCTTCTTCCAAATGCAATCTTCAAAGAAGCTTTTCACAAAAGAATCCTTCTTCTTCGATAGGTCGAAAATGCACCAATTTAGCTAAGGAACAAAAAGCAAGATTTTACATAATGAGAAGGTGTGTTGCCATGTTAGTTTGTTGGCATAAACATGGAGATTAGCATAAGTAGAGAAGAACATGTCCATTGCAATATTGCATAGATCCATTGTTTAGATTTCACAGGTTATGTTGCAATTCACATGGACAATTTTTATTTTATTTTTATCTATGATCTAAGAGGATCATTTTGTTTACATAACTTAAATATTATAGATTTGATTGTAATTAGGAGTTAACTAAGGTGAGTTATTAGATTTATACATTTTGTGTGGAAATATATATATACATCAAAGTAGACTTTAATTAATCTCAATTATAAGTTTGATTATTTATCTTGCTTATACATATTGTTAGGCAAAATTACTTATTATGTTTTCATGTGGTAAGTTCTGTCTTGATCAGTCTCTATAATTCTGTTTTGCTCTCTGTTTGTGTGTGTTGTAAAGGAAAAGAAAAGGATCTACTTTTTGATAGAGCTTTATGTTCTTCAACTGCTTCAACTTACCATTTTTAGTAGTTTTTAGATCTGCATTGGAAAATGCTACAAGCTTACAAGTTACAAACCAGCCCAACATTAAAAGAGACCTAAAGCGAATTTTAAAATGAGATAAAATCAATTGCTTGAATTTTTAAAGAGTTGTAAAGTTATTATCTCATTTTTATAATTTGTTTCTTAAGAAGTCTTTATATTTTTCTTCGAGACATTTTCTTACCATAAACTAATGAACTTGATTTACAAGGGACATTTTTTCTTAATAAATTATTTTCTTTTAAGGAAGTCTAAAATTCTAACTTGTGTTGTCTTACCTTTGGATCGACCTTATATACTCCATAATATATGTCATACAACTTAATATGGATTGGCTACAGTCAAAATTGTTGGGAATAATGCCTAAATATCTTTTTTGGAAGATTTTATATTTAAATATATTTTAGATTTATATTTGAAATAAAATAATATTAGGGTTTATGATTTATATTTATGCTTAGAATCTTAAGGATTTCTTTAGAATTTATAGGATTAGTTTGTTATTTAAAGATATTATTTGTTTTTATGTAGCTCTATATAAAGAGCCATATACCTATTATTTTAATGAGAACAAGAATTTTAGTTTTCTCCACATAAAAATATATCCCACCAAATTCCGCAATACCAAAAACACAAAAAATCATATCAGTGGTATCAGAGCCTGGTTCAGACCTGTGAAGATGGAAGAAGATGATGATGAAGAAGATGAAGACGAAGAAAAAGAAGAAACCATGAAATCAACAACTCACGACCATGATTGCATCTTTATTGTGAAGATGTGAAGAAAAAAAAAAATCCATAACCAAAACCATAACCATAACCATAACCATAACCATGACCTACACCTTTCATATGTTATATGCGAGATAGTTTCATGTATTATATAACTCATAACCAAAACAAATACATGAAAAAAGCTCAAGTCTCATATGGTTTTTCATATGTTATATGCGAGATAGTTTCAATGAAAAAAGCTCAAGTCTCATATGGTCTTTCATATGTTATATGCGAGATAGTTTCAATGAAAAAAGCTCAAGTCTCATATGACCATATGTTATATGCGAGATCGTTTCTGTATTATATAACCCATAACCAAAACATATACATGAAAAAAGCTCAAGTCTCATATGAAGATGTAGAAAGAAAAAAAAAAAAAAACAACAACAATTGATGTGGATGAACAACAACAACAACAAAATCAACATGAATCTCAGGTTGGATACAACACAAAGATATTCAGTCGAGGAGGAGTGTTCAAAAAGGTTTTTTCAACTCAAATCCCAGGTCGGATACAAGACAAAGATATTCGGTCAAAGAGGAGGATTGAGAAACAAAAAATAAAATAAAATTTCAGCGCAAATCTCAGATTGGATACAACAAAAAGATATTCAGTCAAGGAGGAGTGTTGGGAATAATGCCTAAATATCTTTTTTGGAAGATTTTATATTTAAATATATTTTAGATTTATATTTGAAATAAAATAATATTAGGGTTTATGATTTATATTTATGCTTAGAATCTTAAGGATTTCTTTAGAATTTATAGGATTAGTTTGTTATTTAAAGATATTATTTGTTTTTATGTAGCTCTATATAAAGAGCCATATACCTATTATTTTAATGAGAACAAGAATTTTAGTTTTCTCCACATAAAAATATATCCCACCAAATTCCGCAATACCAAAAACACAAAAAATCATATCAAAAATTTGGCGTATTCACATTGTCACTATTTCAGTTGTAGGTAGATCGAGATTGATATTTTAATGCACATTTTGATTTTATTTAAAATAAAGAAAACATTAAGTTCGAAATTTGAAATGTTCTATTTTAATCTAAAAATCACAAATTTGCATGTAAACTGCATGAATGTGTCAAAAAATCATTTCTTATCTGCGACATTTTATACAACTTACCTTGCTTCTTTAATTTTTTTTTTCTTTTTCTTTTTTCCTTTCAATCAAGCCAATTATATATGGGAAAGGGAACTTTGCGGTTTGAAGTGAGATATCGTCAAAACAGAGGAGCTTAGGTGTCAATGTGTCATCCATATGAAGAAGTTGATGGCATAGTAACATTTGGGTTAATATTTCATCCATTGGTCTTGGAGTATTTATTTTTTTACACCTAATTTTCATTCATGACTTTGCACATATATATAAAATGTCGCATATATAAACTTTCATGATAATATATATTTCGTTAAGTTGATATTGACGAATAATGATAAATTTATTATTTAAAAATTTCCAATTAAAGATTTGAATACTATTTTCTTTTTTTATTCAGAGTGTTTCACACCCTAAAGATTAAATTTTTTTGTTTGTTGCTTTCTTTGGCATTGTGAAAAACTTTGATAATATGATGTAATAGGATTAGATACGTAAAATCAACAATGAATTGGTCTAAGTGGTAAGTGACTTGGTTTTCTTAAACATGTAGTCTGAAGTTCGATTTCTAACTTATGCGTATTAAGAAAATTTGGTTCGTACCAATATCATGATAACAAAAAAAAAAAGATTAGATACGTAAAATATGCTTACACATTAAGAAATAAATTCTCTGGAGTGAAATAATCTACACCCTGTCATCTTTTATTTTTCTATGATTAGTGATTTCACTTCACTCTCCATTTAACTTAGAGTTGACAGGGTGATTTCACTTCGGTTTCGGTAACCTCTTTTTAGGCGTCAGACCAATGCCTTTTTCAAATTCGGAAGACGAATGGTGTTGTAGGCACGAGTCAAGTGGGGTGTTTTTTAAATTAACCTATTTAGTTCTTGTTGATAGAGCTAGGCTCCATAGAACTTGTGGGCCGCGACCAAAGTGATTGTCTTTTTGGGCAACTCTTTCAGGATAGGGTTCCAATTCGGCAAAACCTTCGTAAGAGAAGGGTGATGATAGGAACTATCGTTACTTCTTGCATTTTGCGGGATGGCTGAGGAATCGGTAGACCATCTGTTTGTTTCTTGTGATCGAATCTCTCCTGTTTGGTACCGGGTTTCTAGGTGGTTAGTGATCGAGTATGTACCCCCAAATAGTATTTTGCAAGTTTTTGAGAGCTTCTTTTGGTGGGTGTTTGGTGTCGGGTTCGGTTAGGTATGATTCTATAGTGTGACATGATGTGGTGTGGACCATTTGGACCTCCCGAAATGATATCATTTAGGTGGTTAGGGATCGAGTATGTACCCCTTATAGTATCCTAACCTGATTGATCAATTTTAATATAGTTATATTTTGAAGACTACAGCAATACGATAAGCACCAAAAATAAAAAAAAATTGTATATTTGTGGTGACAAAAATTAATTTCAGTAAGCCACTAGATTTGGTATAGTGGTGAAAGATTTGGATAAAGTATATGATGTCTTAAGTTCACTTTTCATTAGCTCCATTGTAAAAAAAAAATAAAAAAATTAATGATTAAAACTCGCTATTGCAGCTACATTTGCATATTAATTTAAGCCTATTTTCTAAAATATTTTATATATAAATATTGATATATCCATTAATTACATAAAAAAACCTCAAAAAATATTTGCAAATATATATTTGTTTTTCTATTATTTCATAAAACTTGTTGTGAGTAATTCAATTCATTAAAATGCTATTACTTGTTCCCTAAGTAATCTTTCTAACTACTTTGAATATTAGTTAGTTAGGATTTTGTTTGTACTATGTTTCATGTTTTAGATTCAGTTAGGAGGAAAATAGTTAGTTGAGTTAGTTAGAGTTGGTTAGAGCTTACTTGGAGTGCAAGTAAAGCTAGGCTATATAATGTGTACTAGTGAAATGGTTTAGCCTAAGGTGCTTTAATAAAATTCCTATTTTTCTCTAATCTTTCTCTTAGCAATTTTCTTCCATTAAACAAAGTGTGTGTGTGTTAATGGTTTGTTCATAACCATTTCAATTCTTAAAGTGAAGTGTGATAGCTTGCAAAGCAAGCTACTGCTGCTGCAAGTGTTAGCAGCACCTGCAGAATTGTGATTCTGCTCCAACATCTGGTATCCAGAGCTTCTGGTTCGTTTCTTGGGGTGTTTCTTGAAGTGAAGTGAAGATGGCATCTCACCCTAATGGCCATTTCCCTGCAACTCTTCCAATTCTAAATTCAAAGAACTATGATAATTGGTGTAAACAAATGAAAGTAGTGTTCTGTTATCAAGATCTTTGGAATCTTGTAACTGAAGGTGTTTCATCAATTGGAGATAATGCCACGGAGGAAGAAAAGACTGCACATAAAGAACTAAAGAAGAAAGATTTCAAGGCTTTATTCATAATCCATTAATGTGTTGATGCTGATAATTTTGAGAAGGTTGATGACTGTGAATCTTCAAAGGAAGCTTGGGATATTCTTGCTCAATCTTTTGGTGGTGCAGAGAAAGTGAAAGAGGTAAGGCTTCAAACTCATAAGAGACAATATGAATTACTTCAAATGGAAGATTCTGAAACAGTTAATGATTTCTTCACAAAAGTCACAAAACTTGTGAATCAAATCAAGAACTGTGGTGAAGTAATTACCACCAAGGCAGTGGTAGCCAAGATTTTGAGATCTTTGGCCCCAAAGTTTGATCATCTTCTAGTGGCTATAGAAGAAGCAAAAGATTTATCAACTTTGTCCAAAGAAGAGTTACTTGGTACCCTTGAATCTCATGAGCAAAGAATGAATGAAAGAAGTGCAGTTAAGGCAAAATCTGAAGTTGCCTTGCAGGCTCAGTCAAATAAAGCTAAGAAGGGTAAGGGAAAATGGAATAAAGGGAAGAGAGGTAACAACAGTGCTGGTAATAAAAACCCAACTCAAGAAACTGGTTCTTCATCACATAATGGTGGCAGAACTAGTTACAATGGAAATCATAGGGGTGGTAGAGGTGGAAGAGGAGGTAGAGGTGGTTACAAGAAATTTGATAAAAGTAACATTCAATGTTACAATTGTCAAAAATATGGGCACTTTGCTGATGAATGTAATGGAGAAAAGAAAGAGACCCAAGATGAAGATGCAAAGCTGGCTAAGCAAGAAGAAAATGAGACTTTGTTAATGGTAACACTAAAAGAAGAAAGTGAAAACAGTCAAGATCAATGGTATTTAGATACAGGTTGTTCTACTCATATGACTGGCAGAAAAGATTGGTTTGTGAAGATCAATCATACATCAAAGAACAAAGTGAAGTTTGCTGATGATTCAACACTTGCTGCTGAAGGAATTGGAGATGTAGCAATCAGAAAGAAAGATGGAGGAAGTGCTCTAATTTCTGATGTATTATACATTCCAGATATGAAAAGTAATTTACTAAGTGTTGGTCAACTGCTTGAGAAAGACTATAGAGTAGTGATGGAAGAAAAGATTATGAAAGTCTATGATTCAAATGGCAAGTTAATTCTGAAAGTTCAAATGTCAAACAATAGAACATTCAAAATTGAACTTGACATTATGGAACATAAATGCTTAGCTACAGCTGAAAAGAGAAGTGAATGGTTGTGGCACTATAGGCTAGGTCACTTAAATTTCAGAGACCTTAGCCTTATGGAAAGAAAGAAAATGGTGTATGGCTTGCCTAATATCAAATTGCCAACAGAAGTATGTGAAGAGTGTGTACAGGCTAAGCAACATAGAAGCAGCTTCAGCAAAGATTCAGATAGAAAAACTACTGAATTACTTGAGTAGTGTACTCTGATGTATGTGGACCAATGCAGGTAGACTCAATTGGTGGTAACAGGTATTTTGTGACCTTCACTGATAGTCATAGCAGAAAATTGTGGACTTACCTAATAAACAAGAAGAGTGAGGTGTTTGAAGTGTTTAAAAGGTTTAAGTCAAGTGCAGAGAGGAAAAGTGGTTGTAAGCTCAAAATTCTAAGAACAGATGGTGGTGGTGAATACAAGTCAAAGGAGTTTACAGCATTGCTTGATAAAGAAGGTATCTCACATGAAGTAGTTCCACCATACACACCTCAGTCAAATGGTGTTGCTGAGAGAAAAAATAGAACCATTATGAATATGGTGAGAAGTATGCTCAATGGTAAGAACCTACCTAAAGAACTATGGGGTGAAGCAGTATCTACTGCTACATGTGTACTGAATAGGTGTCCCACTAAAAGGCTCAATGATATCACTCCTGAAGAATGTTGGACTGGTAACAAGCCTAATGTTAATCATCTAAGAGTATTTGGCTCTGTAGCATATAGGCATGTACCTGATCAACTCAGAAGGAAGCTTGATGACAAAAGTGAAGTGATGATACTAGTTGGCTATCACAACACTGGTGGATACAAGCTATTTGATCCAGTCAAGAGAAACATTGTGATAAGCAGAGATGTTTTAATTGATGAAGTAAAGAGATGGGATTGGAGTAAGGATAAGGAGATACAAACAGCCAGCATCATGTGTGAAGATAGTGAAGATAGTGCAGTACCTACTCAAGCTCAAACTGGCAGTTCAAGGCCAAAAAGACAAAGACAAATGCCTGCTAGATTACAAGACTGTGAGATAATTGCTGATAGTGAAGTAAATGAAGAGGGTGATCTTGTACATCTAGCCTTTCTAGCTGATTCAGAACCAGTCAATGACAGTGAAGCATTGAAAAATCCAAAGTGGATAGCAGCAATGAAAGAAGAGTTGAAGTCAATTGAGAGCAACAATACCTGGTCTTTAGTTGAATTGCCATCAAACAAGAAGGCAATAGCAGTGAAATGGGTATATAAAGTGAAAATGAGTCCACAAGGCCAGATAACAAGGTACAAAGCAAGATTAGTGGCAAAGGGGTTTCTTCAAAAGGAAGGAATAGACTATGAAGAAGTGTTTGCACCTGTTGCTAGAATTGAGACAATCAGACTTGTAGTTGCCTTAGCAAATGCTAATGATTGGCCAATTCATCAAATGGATGTTAAATGTGCTTTTCTAAATGGACCATTAAGTGAAGAAGTATTTGTGAAGCAGCCACCTGGTTTTGAAGTGAAGAATCAAATAACAAAAGTGTATAAGTTGCACAAAGCTCTATATGGTCTCAAACAAGCTCCAAGAGCTTGGAATAAAAGAATAGATGGCTATTTGAATAACATAGGCTTCAGCAAGTGTGTTGCAGAACATGGTGTTTATGTGAGAAAAGATCAAAACAAGGGAATAATTGTACTATGTCTCTATGTTGATGATCTATTGAAAACAGGAAGCAATGAGTCATATATTGAAGAATTTAAGAAACAAATGATGAGAGAATTTGAAATGACTGATATTGGTCATTTATCTTATTTTCTTGGTATTGAATTTGTGAAGTGTAGAAAGGGATTAATGATGCATCAGAAGAAATATGCCTCAGAGATTCTGAAGAGGTTTGACATGGTAAATTGCAATCATGCAATTACACCATCAGAACCTAGACTCCAGCTATCAAAATGTGAGAATGAAGATAGTGTTGATCCAACAAAGTTCAGAAGCCTCATTGGATCATTAAGGTACATGTGTAACACTAGGCCAGACTTGGTGTATAGTGTTGGTATTGTGAGTAGATTCATGGAAGATCCTAAGGTATCTCATCTTGCTGTAGTGAAGAGGATACTTAGATATGTGAAAGGTACAACTGATTGTGGAATTCTATTTCCAAGCTGTGATATTGGTAAGGAATGCAAGTTGATTGGATTTACTGATGCTAGTTGGTGTAGTGATATGGATGATAGAAGATCCACTGCTGGCTACATGTTTTTCATCAACAATGCACCTATCTCATGGTGTTCCAAGAAGGAACAAGTTGTAGCCTTATCATCATGTGAAGCTGAGTATATAGCAGCTTCAATGTGTGCCACTCAAGCTACATGGCTGAAGACATTGATTGAAGAAGTGACTGGTGTTGATTCAGAAGCAGTGACAATCAAGGTGGATAATGTTTCAGCTATAAACTTAGCCAAAAATCCAATATCACATGGCAGAAGCAAGCATATTGAGCTGAGGTATCATTACTTGAGAGATCAAGTAACAAAGGGACTGCTAAAGCTAGAGCATTGAAGAAGTGAAATTCAAATAGCTGATATCTTGACCAAGAGTGTTCAAGTTGAAGTGTTCAAAAGACTTAGAGACATGATGGGTGTGATAGCATTAGATGAAATGAATTAGGTGGTGTGTTGTGAGTAATTCAATTCATTAAAATGCTATTAATTGTTCCCTAAGTAATCTTTCTAACTACTTTGAATATTAGTTAGTTAGGATTTTGTTTGTACTATGTTTCATGTTTTAGATTCAGTTAGGAGGAAAATAGTTAGTTGAGTTAGTTAGAGTTGGTTAGAGCTTACTTGGAGTGCAAGTAAAGCTAGGCTATATAATGTGTACTAGTGAAATGGTTTAGCCTAAGGTGCTTTAATAAAATTCCTATTTTTCTCTCATCTTCTCTAATCTTTCTCTTAGCAATTTTCTTCCATTAAACAAAGTGTGTGTGTGTTAATGGTTTGTTCATAACCATTTCAATTCTTAAAGTGAAGTGTGATAGCTTGCAAAGCAAGCTACTGCTGTTGCAAGTGTTAGCAGCACTGTAGAATTGTGATTCTGCTCCAACAAAACTCATTTAACTTTAACTTCAAATAACAATATGAAATCCTCAAAAACTAATTAATGTAATAATTATATAAAGTAATTCCAAACACATTGGCCTCCAAATAGTTCCAACCACATTAATGTAATAATTATACAAAGTAATTCCAAACACATTGGCTTCCAAATAGTTCCATAAAGAAATATTAAACAAATTCCAAACATTGGCAAATATTGAACAAACAAACATACATACACAATTGCATACAATATTGTACATAGAGATAATAGAAAAACATGAAGATAATGATAATATCATCATTAGTCCCAAATCATGACAACTGCAATAACAGCAACACCAAAAAGCACAGCAAGAAACTTAAACCAAGGAGTGTCAAAATTGCTTTTCCTTTGAGGTTTGAACCCTTTAGACATTAAATGATTAATAGCAACATAGACAAAAACACCACAAGCAATTCCCATTGATATTGCATACATCCAATCTGCTGTTTTACCTTGTGTTGTTGCATCAATTGCAATTCCAATTCCTACACCAATTGGACTTGAGATACCAAATGCAAATGAATATGCTGCTGTTGTTACTAATGGTCTTTTTGGTAACATTCTAAGTAATGCAATTCCCATTGCTATTGCAGCAAATATTTTGTGTAATGATATTGTCCATAAATTCCTCCATGCTTCCGCCTTAGTACCTGAGATCATATTAATTTGTATATTAGTATTAGTTTAAACAAATTTAGTTATTATTATTTATATTAATAGCTTCAAATTAATTACTCCAAATTACTCAATATATATATATATATATATATATATATATATATATATATATATATATATATATATATATATATATCATAAACTTTCATATTAAAGGACTTGTATATAATTAAAAAAAATTAAACAACATAATAAAAACAACAACCAGCAAAACCACAATGAGGAATCAAGATTAAAAATTATATTTAACTCGAAACAAGAACTAGAGATTTAGATTTAAACGGTTTTTTTTAATGGCAAAGGAATCAGTATATATATATATGAGCGGTATACCTATTATTGGGAAGAAGTACCAGTAATATTCTACCCACCTCCAAAAATTCGAGCTAATTAAAGAACATTCCGGTTGATAAAAAGTACCAAAAATGTTAGCACCCAAATGAGGATCTATAAGCTATCTAAGCAGACATTCCAATGGATATTTCACCCATTCATATTGACAATACACGAAGTGTAGACCTCTAATGTGAAGCAACCTCAAAGTCACATGTTTAATTGTATCTAGATGCGGTCAAAATATATAACATGTATTGAGAAAAACTCAAGTCTCACATCAAATAAAGATATGCTAAAATGAGTTTATAAAGAGGGACCCTCTTCAATTATCTTATAAATTGATTTTGTAAAAATGAGTTAGATCTAAAATAACAACTTATACTTTACAAACCGTTTTTACAAAAACAAGTTAGATTCAACCTAATAACTTTTTTTTTGGTCTAGTGATCATTCAACCTAATACTAATAATATGTTTATAGGGAAACAATGATTTTAATTTGTTAACATAAGTGAGAGTACGTAGTATTAAAATATATTTCACCCCAATACAATTTCTTGTTTAACAACAAATTAAGGTTACAAAATCCAAAGTATAAGGGGTACTAAAGTCCAATATATATAGAAACGTGAAAATTAAGGCTACAAAATCTTGCATAATTAGTGCCTAAAAGAGTATGTACTCTTTTAGATACTGGCCCAAAAATTATCTATGTGATCTTGTCTTCTTTTTTTGACTCTTCGATAATCTTTTCTTGATGAGCTCCATAGCCTCAAAGATATCTCACACTAGCTTATTTGAAAATTATACAACTATTCTTACTATTCCATATGACCCATAAATGTAAGATCAATCAACATAAGTAGGCGTTTGCTTCTAGCATTTGCTTGCACCACCACATCCATACAAAGAAAAGAAGGGTCCATTCAAATGCGGATGTAATTAAGACTATATGACCAACTCTCCACTCACCTAAATACCACATACTAAACTTGAGATGCAAAGTCACACCCCATTTATAGGTGTAAAGACTCAAACTTGAGATACAAAGTCACATCTCATACGTACCAAATACTTCATAGACATCCATTTTTTCATACATTTGTGACACCTAATTAATCATGTATTAAAATACGATTGATTCAGTTGAGTAGAAAATTAATTCAATTAACGTTAAAAATTGTGGTTAAATCAGATAGTTGAATCAACTAAACTTTTAGCCATGAATTAAATTAAACATCTACTCAGCTGAATTAAACGATTCATTAACTAACTAGGTGTCGCGTAAAAAAGTTGTTGATGTATACATAAATACACAAACAAAAAAAATAGGAAACAAAGCCAAATTAAGGGGAGAGATAGGGAATATATAAAATATAAACCTGAAACTCCAACAGCTATGCCTTCAAAAACCGAATGAAAACAAAGTGCAATAATAAGCAAAATAGTATCTCCCACATTAGAAGTCTTCATGAATGCAACGTTACTCTCATCCATAGCTAACTCATTAGTTCCCTCTCCTTCTTGAGGTGTTCTTCCTCCTTCAAGTTCCTCAACTTTAGCTTCCCTTTGACTATTACTTGTCACATAAACCACCACACAATCACCAAGCATAGTTAAAAGATATCCAGAACAAGCCAACATGAAAGCAAAAGGATAAGTTTTTGTTGTAAGATCTCCAAATGTTTCATTTGAATCACTCAAGAAATGCATCATAGATGTTCCAAGAAAAACACCAGCAGCAAATTGTGTCCCTAAGAGAAGAAAAACCTCATTCCATCGGAAATAATAAGGAGACACACCACCTAAGAAAGTGGATACAAATAAGATGATTAAACACCATATTTTGACAAGGATTAAACTCTTCGAACGTAGGTTTACGTTGTTGGAATCGGAATCGGAAGAATCGTGGTCGGCATCGGAATCATCATGTCCTCCTCCATGAGAATTGATTGGATAGATGAAGGAGGCTAAGAGACATAAGAGAAGGAACGTTGACTTTAGGGTTTTGGTTTTGGAGGAAGCCATGTATGAAATATTGTACTAGCACTAATTTGTAACGTACTATTCTTCTGTCTGTTTTTGTGTTATTGATAGTATATATATATATATATACTTATTTGCAAATTTGTTTTTTTGTAGTATTCATTTTCATGTGTGTAATATTGTACTTGAGTTATTTACTGATTAATTAATTTATTAATAATTAACTAATAGGGAAATAATTAGTACTACTACATTTGTAGTACGTTGTATTACTTTGTACTACAACTTTGACTTTTTTTAAGAATTTGTTTATTGCCGCGTTTGTACTACACTTGCACCACCACTATGGTAATTGGGTTGGCCTCTTCTTAACACAACCATGCTAGAAAAAGAAAAATATATATATTTCCGTCGCATACTTTGTGACCGTTTGATTTTGATCAGACGTGTTAGATTACAAACAAATTTTATATTTTTTTAAAAATAAAATTATCAATTGTGATTGGAAAAGGATTGAAACTATTTGATCACTCCGAACCAAATTCAATTAATGGTGAAAACCCAAAAATATAAAAAAAAATAATCAAGTTTAATTTAAATTATAAATTGTTCAATTTCAATCGAGCAGTAACCGCATCAAATCTCAATCCAAAGGAAATTGTGTTACTTGTTTTTGGGTTTCAAAGAAGTAAAAACATAAATAAATAAATAAAGACAAAAAAAAAAAAGACCGAAAGGAAAAAAAGAACTAAAAGTCTAGTAGGGAAAGAGAAATAGAAGTCATGTGAGGAGCTTCATGGAATATACAATGTAATTTCACACCACACATTCAACATTTAACACCTATTTGAAGAAAAAAAATCAGTTGTAAAATTTTAAGCTCTAACTTAAAATTCTAAAAATATCTATGTGACTATGTTTAAATGACATTTGACTAACTCTATAGTATAACATTTAGAATCTGAATAGGAAATTACACTCTTTTGTAATCAACATTCCAAATTTTCAACACAAGTGGAGACCGTAATAAGTTTTAAAAGATCATTCATTGCTTTACTTGTTTATTTATTTATATTTATACACACATAATATAATATATGTGTAAGCTCCAAAGAGATGAGATGATGAAATTTTAGCACACCGTTTTGATTATTGTAATTGGGAGAGAAAGGGATAGATAGAGAGATAGGATGTCAATATCCGCCGCTTCACGGTTACCTTCAGCTAAGTATGCTAGCAAGAGTCAGCAAGATAACAATATTAATTTTTTTTCAATTAATTTTTTTTTTTGACAAAATTAAATTAAATGTGGTAAAATGTATTTATCTATTTATATATATGGTCAAGTGTGGATTAACCTGGATCCAGTACATGGGAGTTCTAAATTTAAATTAATATTTGGGAGTTAACTTATGGAAGGAAAAGGACATTTATAAATTTTAGTCAATCAAATTTAATTTCATATTCTATGGAGTACCACTAAACTTTATCAAAAAATATATTCTAGTTCTATGCACTAGACAAATACTTGGGAGTTACTTATGGAAATGGACATTTCTAAATTTCAGTCCATCAAATTTCATATTCTAGAGTCTAGACACTAAACTTTGATGAAAAAAATTAAGTTTAAATGTAGTTTTGGTTTTCGATCTTTAACATTTTGTATAATTGATTTCCTTATTTTAAAATTTGACAATTTTAGTTTTTTTTATTGAATATGTTGTCTAAAATTTGATTATGTGATATATTTTAAACAATGTGATATTTTTTTTTTTGGCAAACAACGTGATATATAATCTAATGATAAAATTGTAACAAAAAAAATTTATATACTTAATTTAAAACATGTCATATCATCATATTTTAGATAAAATATTTGATTGAAGAACTAAAACGCTTAAGTTTTAAAATAAGAGGATCAATTCTACAAAATATTGCAAATAATGGATCAAAACTGCAATTAGGCCAAATATATATTATGACAATCACTTTTGCCACTCTATCATTTTTCTCGCGCGCCCTACAAATTTACCAAAATACTTTTGTCTGCTACTTAAGTCGCATACACCCCTAAAAACACCATACCAGATTTTATTTTTATTACGCCTGCTACTTAAGTAGCGGAATATATTTACAAAATTTATTCATTTTTACAACGTCTATTACTTAAGTAATAGAAGGATAAAATGGTCATTTCGTAGGGCGCACGAATGACTCATAGAGTGCAAAAGTAATTTTCATATATTATAGACACTAAACAAACACTTGTAAATAGTAGCCCATATATAAGGCCCACAAACAAAATTTCTGTTACAAGTAATGGAGTAATGTTACATCCACTCCCTACAATGCATATTTCCACCCTCTATACCAAACCATCATTTACTTCTTTTCAGTTACATCTTTAATTTGCATCTTTGCAGATTTTGAAGTTGATAGTATTTGATCACAAATCTTGTTGCCAAATAATTTAATTTGGTAGAAATATTTCATTGTGATTGTGGTAGAAGTCAATTCTATGCTAATTTGAATCATCCAAATTTCCTCTTCTACATAGATGTTTTGAAGGACTTCTTGGCTTAATTTCAAAATTTAATACTAAAATATTGTCCTCAATGGTTGAATTTCACAATATTATATAACTTTCCGAAATAATTATATTAAAGCGATAAATAGAAGATTCCACTAACTTCATCCGACACACCAAAGCTCTGAAACTTTTTGTGTTTTCACTCTTTTCTCCCCTTTGCTTCTTCTTTTAATTATTTTTTGTTTCTTCAGTTTCGAGTGGTCATTGTGTCGTATTTGAGTGCTCATCATGTCTATTAGAATGGTCTTCGTACCATAGAGGTGTAATTCTAAAATGGTTTTTTTATCATACAGTTTAAACCGAAACAGTGATTTGAACTGTTTTATCTATTCATAACGTTGTGGTTATTGTCTGTCTTACATAAATTTAGACTCTACTATTAAACATCTTATAAAGAGAATGACCTAATCTGCAATTCAATCCGTAGATAATCACAATTTTTGAAATTCCAAAAACATTTTTTTAATGGTTTGCTGTTGAAAGGTCCCTATCCCATATTCATGTTAATCAATTCTGTGACTTACAATTGTGTTATTTGAAATCAAGATATTGTTTTCATTTAATCAGGTTGGCCCATACTTCACTATTGAATATGCACACCCCTGACAACCATGTTCTTTAGATATACAATGAATATGTTTGTTTAAACATTTCAGTTGATATAGATAAAAAATATCAGACCACATAAATCTTTGTGTATTTTTTGTTTATTTTCTCGCAAAGTAGTCATGTGTGTTATGTATCTCAAATAATTTTTTGGACATTTTAAAATTAATGAGTAAATTAATTGTTGGGGTGTGCGGTTTTCCTCAACACAATACTATTAGAAATAGAGAAATATTATTTGTCCAACCAATTTAGACGACTCTCTAAAAAGTTGCTTTTTGTGATTGTGAGTCAAAGATGGCAAAAAGTTGTTTCCCTAAAAACATTGGCCAAGTATAATGGTAGGAATGATTCAACATTGGCCTCAAACATGAGTGCCAAAATTCAATACTATCCGACATAATTTGTGAACAATTGGTGTATATTTAAATTGACGGTAAAATTATTATAGTCATAAGGAATCACAATAATACAGTTTATAAAAAATTACGATGATTTGTCGTGATTTTACGAAAACTACAAAATGCAGCTTATAAAAAATTATGATGGATCACCGCAATTCTGGCGAATCCACCGTTATAATCTTGAAGTATCAACAGTATCAACAGTAGATACAGTTATTGGCAACAGATGAAAAATCAGAGAGGCCCTCCCTAGAAACCTTGATGCCAACTAGTCAAGTAGTTTTAATATCACCCCCAAGCAAGGTAAGGCTGCTTAACCAAACATATCAAACCAAAAGAGTACTAAAAGCTAAAAGCCAAACATGGAACATGGAAAACAACCTTTATCTTTTAGCAACTACTAGGTCCATGATTAAGCAAGTAGGTGTTAAAAAAACATATAGACAGAGAGGATGGACTAAATCATTAAACGCATGGTTTATGGAGTGTCAATGTGTCATCATCGTTTTGCCACCAACCCGACAACATTCCCAACAAGCACCATCTAGAATCCATAAGCCAGCTTCCAACAAATAAATGAAAATATAGTCATTCAAATATTGATAGTCGTTTGATTAAACTTATTCATATTTAAGTTTGATATTTTAAATTATAAAAGGAGTAAATGTTAAAATCCATTTTTTTTAGAATAGTTTAATTCTAATTGAACAACTGTTGTGGGGACCTAGATATTTTGCTGTTCATTTTTCACAGTTTCACGCAGTCTTGAATTTCAACCACTCATTTAAAGTCAGATGGTTCTAGTGTTTCTGACAATTTTCTGTAAATCAATCTCAACCACCAATCTTGGAGCAGACTGCTGAGATCGTCCTGCAATAATTACAAAGAAATCCTATTCCAACTTGCAATGCATCTAATTCTCTTTGTTGTTTGTTCACATGTTTATAACATCAATGGCTATTGAATCAATATTGAAATATTCAAATTCTAAATTTTAATCATAGAACAAAAGTTAAAATCTAAGAATAATGTTGTCCAAGATCACTAGGTCACCATATCCCAAATACATGAATACAGAATCTAGTCACCCAAATTCATCTCACACCTAAGACTCTCCTCTTCAAAGAATGTCACAAATTGTGTAATAGCATTAACAATCTTAAAGGAATTCTTACAAAGAATGTGTGTGTGCATAATATAAACATTAAAACGAATAAACTAAATAATTGGTTAAACTAATTAACAACTATGGAAATTCAATAATCATATGGCTTCTTCACCAAGAACAAGTACATTCCTTATCTTGCACCTTTCAATGATCATCTACTAAACTAATAGCAATTTCTTTGCTATTTACAGTAAGAATTTTAATTTTAACTTTAAATTAAAATTAAATTAATAACATGTTTCATTCCGCTATCAAGTACGTCGCAACGTTTCGAGATATTGTTTATAAACTACTCTTAGTCTCGATTATCAAGATATATCAGACTTTTATGTGTACCGGAACAAAACTAAATCATTCTTCTTTCTTCGACCCAAGTAGTTCTGCTTCTTCTACTACGTGAGCTTCTACTAAACAATGAAGTAGATAAGCTACGGTTTAAATTAACGTTACCAAAAAAGGAAAAGAAATTTCGAAAAATTCTTCGAATTCCACGTCTTTCTCTAACTCTATTGCTTCCAACTGCAATAGAGAATCTTCTAGAATCTTCGTTTGATTCATTAGTATTACCGCCATCCATCTCCGTGTAAACAACCGGTAACTGAATCTCGCCGGCTCTCCGACCACCGGCGAATCTCCCAACCGCAAATCCACCTCCAGGTAACCTCCATATCGTCAATCCAACTGATTCTTCGTTGATCTGACCGGCTATTAAACTCTCCGGAGGATTTTGATCGGACGGTAGCTCGTGACGGCATACCGGACACGAATTTCGCATCGAAAGCCATGGGAGAATGCAATCGGAATGATAAAGATGCTTACAAGGCATCTTACGCGCTTCCGAACCAAGGTGGAAAGCTTCGGTGCAAACCGCACAGTGCGTTTCGGATTCTATTTCTGCTTCGGCGATCTCAACCGTTGGTATTGATTCTATCGCCGCCTTTGACGCCGGTGGATTCTCTGCTCTACCGAAACCGTTGATTTCGATCTGAGAGAATTGCTCTAACAACCGATCGAAGCCGGAACCGAGTAATAACTCTGACATATTCGGTGGGAGAGGTCGTAGATCGGTGCCGTTACCGTTACCGTTGCTGTCTTCATAGTATAATTCAAAGCTACTCCCCTCGTTTTCAACTCCGCCGGCGCCACCACCGGCACCATCTTCTCTAGGTCCGCGGAGAACGATTACCGGATTAAAAGGTGAGCGGCTTCCACCAGCGTTACGACGTCTCCGGCGGGAATTTTGTCTCCTTGAAGCTTGAATTCCGTCGGCAAAAAGTGAAACCGCCGGAGAATTACCAGCGTGAATCTCTTCTACGAAACCGTTTTGACAGTGTGGACAAACGACGTCGTTATGATCTAAGAGATGAACGAAACGGGTGCAACTATAGCACCAAAACGACGCCGTGGAGGAGGGTAACGTGTCCGAGTTCATTTAGTTAAGAACGAGTTGACTCGGAGAGGAAAATGAAGTGTTTTAATTCTATTTTATTTTCTTTTTTGGTTTAGTTTGTGGTGTGATGAAGAATAAAGAGAGAAAGGTTGATATAAGGACTAAGAAATTTTAACTACGCGTTTTTCAACTAGAAGAACAATACCAATACCTCAACCTAAAGACTACTCTAGGGTAATGTGTGTGGATACACTGTCTCTGCTGGAAAATACATGGCAATTTCTGATTTTATATTACTATATTAATTGATTTATTAAATGTGTTTGATTGAATTTCAATAATTGAATAAAGAATACTAGGAAATAAAATCATGGGACCAGATATGGAATGATTAAGTAAGAATGAAAAAAGATATGGAATGAGTTAATCAGGGGATTACTAGGATCAGGCAGGCTCATGGGGTTATTAGGATTAATTAAAGTTGATTAATTAAAGGGATTTGATTATTAAAAATGGCCCACAAGCTAATGGAATGGATAAAGAATACATAGAAGAGAGAACGAGGCGTCAATTTTGATTTTGATTTTGATTTTGAAGGTTGAAATTGAAATAGTTAGGGTGGAATAGGACTACAAGTGGCATGGTTAGTTCATTAATTTTAATTATTTACATTAAATTATATGAGACAGGCCATAAGGACCTGGATCATAAACCATGCACCTGTCTTGCTACTCTTTCTCTATTGATTCACTAACAATCACAACTGTACTCCACCTCTCCATTCTTGTGTGCCTTTTTTCGTTTTTGTTTAGAGAGAGTATTTTTATTCTTACATGGACATACTTTTACCGTTTTTTAAATAAAAAAAATTGATCTTGCTTAGCTTTAGGCTCATGTTTGTCTCTATAAATAGATAAAATGTTTAGTCATAAAAAATGTAATCCATAATTTTGATATTCGGGTATTTGTTATGGAGATATGATCACATCTCATCTTTCTTATAGTTTTAGAACATTGATTTAATGTTTCTTCTAAAATCTCTTACCATTCTAATAAGTGATATTAGATTCATGGTTCGGCTTGGTGGAAGAACGAAATTTTCGGTTTGGTGGAAGAGCTGAGATTGGATATTGACTTGTTGTGTATATTTTTTATGGTCATGGAACATTGACTCGTTATTTCTCCGGATGTTCCTCCATATTCTCTGTTAGATCTATCTCCCTGCAACGTCGCTACATCAAACCAAAGCCTTTTATGGCCAATCAAAACCTCAATGGTATTGATGCTCTACCACCATTTTCTCATTCCATCAATAGTGTTGGTATGCATGAACCTATCTATACGCCTACCTATAAGCACTCGATTACCTTTTCTATATGTCTTTTATATTTTTCATTTTACGCCTTTTACTAATTAACTTTTGCGTAAAAGTATTTGTAGTGTGCCGAGGGTGGATTGTCTCTCGTGGAAAAATCACTGGAGGGTGTCCAGTTGATGCATCCACCTTTCATTTTCCCTTTTTAAATTAAAGTTGCTAAAAATTAAACAATGGTCAGGATCCAAATGTAGGAAAATTTAACAGGAGACAATCTTGTCTCGTAGTGTCCCCTTTCATCCTACCAACAACTTAAACTTTGACGCGACTTGCTCAACATCGGCCAGAACTTTTGGATCAAATAAGATAAAAAAAATTATATTAATATAACTATTCAAAGCACAAATTGTGTCAGGACAAAGAACTAAATTAAACATAACAATGAAAATAAATCAACTCATCCTAAAAAGAACGTGAAAACATCCCACCACACTGCAAAAATAACACAACAAACACATCTACCTAACTAGAATGCCTAAAGATCTAAGTAGTTGAATGCACGGCTAATTCAAGTCAAAAGAGTAGTCTTATATTAGCGAAACAAATCTTCGTGAATTTTGCGACCAAGTATAATTCATGTGAAACAAATCTTCGTACATACTCCACTTGTTTTTTACCTTTATTTTTTTTGAAAATGCTATTTAGTAAGAAATTTTTTGGATATGAATTGCAAAAATAAATCTCCACACTTGTTTACATCAACTACCTCCGTGATTTTCACTAAAAGAGAAGATTAAAATTAAATCATCCTATAAGATAATGTCATGTGTTATTCTTGCATTTCTTCTCTAAAATAATTCTTATTAAATAACAATGCTCATTTTTTTTATCGAACAATGTTGCCTCCACTAAACTGATGCGGTGTTTATCCAACCTTCTCTCCGCATAGGGATGACAATGGGTAGGGTATGAGTAAGGTATTGTAGTATCCATCCCCATGTTCATAGTTGAAAAAATATTTGTACCCATCCTCATACCTGGATGGGTAGAGGTGGGAATAGGCTAGGCCGAGCTATGTTTTGCTAAGCCTGAGCCTGACATGTCATAAAAATCGAAGGCCTAACACTACAAGAAAATGCCATTTTACTGGCATATTTTTTAAAGGGGTATTGGCGGCCTGGGCTGTCTATAAGTTAGTGACGGCCTGGGTCGTCGCAACATAAACAAAATCCGTCAAAAAATTAAAAAAATAGTAAAATTTCTGAACAATTCTGTCGAAAAGTTACTGACGGCCATTTCTGTCACAAAATGGAGCGTTACTGACGGCTGAAACCGTCACAAATTCTGGACAGACTTAGTGACGGTCTAAGCCGTCGCTAAATATTACACCATTTTTAAAAAATACTGTTCAGTCTTGGTCCATGCGCAGCATTTAGTGACGGCCTGGGCCCTCGCAAAGTCATGGCACGAATTTTTTTAAAATTTTGAGAGGATTGCAATGGTTATAACCATTCTTCCTTCCCTTTCATTTCATTACACCATTCTCTTTGAAAAATTCTCCTCCATCTCTCTAAAAACTCTTCTACACCTTTCTATAAAATCTTCATCATATATATTGTTTTTGTTCTTCTTCAAAGCTTTGATTTCTTAATTAAACTACTCCCTCCGGTCTCAAATATAGGAAACAAAAAAAAAATGCACACCCTTTAATAAAATTGGATAAAGTATAAAAAAAGATAGTCATTTCCAATTTTACCCTTAATTTTAGTTTTTAAATAAATTATTAGTACTGTAAAAATTTGCTTACATGGAGCAGTTGTGCACAGACTTTTAAAACCCAAAATAGAAGCAACCTCAAAAGAAACTTTTGGTATTTTCTTCCACATCACAAGGCTTATGCGTGAGACTTTTCAACTACTGAAATGAAAATGAAAATTTGATCACAACACATAAATTGGCGCCTAAATTTGCCTTCAAAATTTAAACTGCTTAAACTTTGTACTCTTATAAATAGAGTTAACTTCAATTTCCTGCATGATTATCTCATCTTCTAGTACTTGTAAAAAATTAAAAAATGCCTCTAAATATTGATTTAAACACTCCTTGTATTGATCATGAATCCATGGAATGCAATATAGAAACTTCCATTGATTTAAATTATCCTTCTATGACACTGTCAACACCTTCTTCAAGTACTTTTAATTTATTTTCTATTGACTTAAATGATTGTCCAACAAATGAAGAAGATGAAAATGAACTTGAACATGGAGTTCTCCCCATGGAAGACATTAATATTGATGATGAAGACATTAATATTGATGATCTCTTTGCAAATGGAGTTCTTCCCATGGAGTTCTTAAACACAGGTTATGAGACTTACTAATTGTTTAGTTTTTTACTTTGTTCCCATTTTTCTATTTTTTCTTTTAACTTGGAGCATAATTTAAGTATCTTGTTCTTTCTTTCTCTTTGCTACAATTTCTTTTCTTCTAAAAACAATTATGCTCTTAGCTTCTCTCTTTTTCCACCAAGAGAGAAATGCTCATCTAATATCATAAAACTAATTTTATACATGTGCCATGTTAATTTTATATTGAAATGTTGGAGCATAATTTTATGTGTGCCCTGTTTTACAGAGATTGATTTATATCCAAATGAAAATGACGGTGAGGCAAGCGGTGATTCAACAGATAGTGATTCAATGATAGATGAGGCAAGCGGTGATTCAATGACTTGTAAGAATTTTGTTCTTTTTTTAATTGTTATTAGTCTCTGTTATTGGATAATCTTTGTTGGAGCACAACTCTAGTACTACTACCTTTTTCATTCTGGTAGAAAGTAGGTGTAGACATGGCCCACCTTTTATTTCCTTTTGTTTCCCAGGCCATTGTATAAGTAACGTGAGTACTCTTCCTTTTCTCATGCAGTAACAAACACAGTCCAACATGAGACACAAAGCTCTATCAAAAGACGATCTTTCTTGAACAATGACGATCGAAAAATGATTTCCCGGTTATTGATAAACGAGAGCTTTGGTGGAAAACTGAAACCTGGGACTGTTAAGTGGTTGTCTTCGATGTTTTCGGTCTCTACCGCTGTTATTTATCGAATTTGGAGGCAAGTACGTCAAACGGGTGATGCAACTCATAAAAAAACAAAAAATTGTGGTCGAAAAAGAGTTGCAATAGATATTCAGAAAGTGCGTGATATTCCATTAGCTAAGCGTAGCACTCTTCAGAGTTTGGCATTTGCCTTGGGCATTAGCAAAACAACATTGTTTTTTTTTTGACAATCAATAACTTATATCATTTCATTATGCAAATAAGTAGAAATACAAAATGGTAAACTATCAAGATTACAGCGACGAGGCCAAGAAATAGCCGCTCTAGCCAAAGTGTGAGCAACTATGTTCGCTTGCCGCTTAATAAACCGAACCATAAAGTTTGGATTTAGTGAAAGTACACTATTAATTTGTTGAACAATAATACTAAAATCTGAAACTCCAGCATGAATATGGTTGACAGCATCGACAAGGCTTTTGGAATCCGACTCGAAGATTGCATGAGAAACACCTCGCTGTACCATGTCGCGCATAGAGTCTAATAAGGCTATGGCTTCTCCTTCGATTACGGAACAATTCCCTTCAAACCATGATGTACCAGCTGCCACGAACAAACCGTTATGGTCACGCAAACACCAACCGCCGCTTGTTTTATTACAGTCTCGATGAAACCCCGCGTCCACATTACATTTATACCATCCCTCCGGTGGTTTGTGCCACTGTAACGATGAACTCGGTTGAGCAGAAGCATGCTGTCCGCGCTGTAGATGTTGTGCAGTAAACCATTCCTCCCACATATGCCTTGCTTTGTATCCTAAAGCTGCTCCTTGTTCCTTAGTTTCATTCCAAATACTATTATTACGGTTACTCCATAGCACCCAAACAAGAGTAGCAAACTGTCCAGCTGCATTTTTATCACTTGAAGCGCATATATCGAGAATAATTTCACACAACGAACGACTGTCCTGAAGCCACGGAAGAAGGAACTGCTGCAGCCCCGCAGTTTCTCTGCTTTGCACACTGAAATCACAGTTGAACACCACATGCAAATCATCCTCACATCTATGATCACAAAGTGGACAAGATAGTGGACACGGTACACACCTTCCTTGAAGTCGAGTACGAGTTGGCAAGCAACCTCTACATATCCTCCATAAAAGATGTTTAGCCTTTGGTGGGGCATGAATTTTCCAAAGACTATTCCAATCCCCTTGACTATCCAAGCTTCGAAAACCTCCTGAAAAATTCAGCATTAAGTTATATCCACTTTTGACGCTATATTCGCCGTGAGTGTTATCATACCAAACCAATTTATCCTCCTCGATCATATTAAAAAGCGGTACATTAAGAATACTCATAGCGATATGTGAAGGAAAAAGGGACTCTATTTTTTCTTTATCCCACATTTTTGCATTGGAAATCATGAGATCATGTACCGTAATATTATACACACCTTCCTCTTGTGGTGAAGGAACCCAAGTCTCTTCTTTGCCTCTTAGCCATGGCTCTCCCATAACTTTAATGTTAGTTCCATCTCCTATGCTCCACCTACAACCTTGTATGAGAATTTGACGAGCTTTCCAAATGCCTCTCCAAGCATAGCTAGGATTATGACCAAGTTTAGAATTAAAAAGAGAGGAGTTTGGAAAGTACCTAGCTTTATACAACTTTGATACAAGAGTGTGAGGCTTTGTCATTATGTTCCACCCTTGCTTAGCTATCATCGCCAAATTAAAGGTATGTAAGTCCCTAAAACCCATTCCTCCTACACCTTTTGGGCTAGTCATTCGTTCCCAAGCAAGCCACCTTATTCCTCCCCTATTAGAACCTCCACCCCACCAAAAAGAGTTCATCATCCGCTCAATATCTTTGATTATAGTCTCCGGCAAGAGATACACTCCCATAACATATGAAGGAATTGCTTGTAGGACAGATTTGATCATTATCTCTTTCCCGGCCCTTGATAAAGCTCTACCACGCCACGAATTGACTCTCCGCCATATTCTATCCTTGATATAAGCGAACACATCTTTCTTTTTTCTACCAATCATGGAAGGAAGCCCCAGATAGGTACCTGTTCCAAGCACATGCCTAACTCCCATAATCCTTGAAAGATCCTCTTGGGCTGCAAGACTCAGATTTCTACTAAAATACACCTCTGATTTGGTTAAATTAATTTCTTGGCCCGTCGCATGCTCATAAGTTTTGAGGATTGCCATCAACAAATTTACTTCATCTAGAGTTGACCTGCAGAACAAGAAACAATCGTCAGCAAAAAGAAGGTGGGACACTATCGGTGCCCCTCGACAAATTTGTACTCCATGTAGGTCTCCCCGAGCTACCGCTTGATGGACAAGGGCGGTCAATCCTTCAGTCACTAATAAAAAGAGGTAAGGCGAAAGAGGATCCCCCTGCCTTAGCCCTCTCCCTGGAAGTATAGGTCCAACTTTCTCAAAATTCACCAAGACAGAATAATTGACAGAACTAACGCATAACATCATCCAGTGTATCCACTGATTAGCAAAACCCAATCTCTGAAGCATACCGCGCATGAAACCCCAGTCAACTCGATCATAAGCCTTACTAATATCTATCTTCAAGGCTAAGTTCCCTTTTCGTCCACGGGTTTTTCTTTTAAGAGCATGAACAATTTCAATAGCAATTAAAGCGTTGTCTAGAATGGAACGACCCTCCAAGAAAGCCGATTGTTCTTCCGACACACACTTCGCAAGACAACCCTTCAATCTATTAGCCAACAACTTTGAAACCATCTTGTATAGGACATTGCATAACGAAATCGGTCTCAAATCCTTCATAGAAGCCGGTCTTTCACACTTTGGAATTAAACAAATGTTAGTGTCATTCAATGAAGATGGGAAGTACCCCCTTTCAAGCCACTCCTTCGCTGCCACAAAAATATCATCGCCACATAACTCCCAAAAGTGTTGATAGAAAGCCGGATTAAAACCATCTGGGCCTGGAGCTTTGTCTGGATGCATCTCAAAAAGGGCTTCTTTTAATTCATCCTTAGTAATAGGCGCCAACAGCATGTCATTATCTTCTTGAGTAATTTTTGGAGTTATCAAGGAAAGCACTGGTTCATGCAAAGTAGTATTTGCTTTGAAAAGATGATCAAAGTAATTACGAGCAGTTTCACACAACTCTGGTTGACTTGTAACAACAATATTATCATCATTAACAAGCTTCTCAATCTTCTTTACTTTATGGCGTGAAGAGGCTGACATATGAAAGAATTTTGTGTTTAAATCCCCATCCTTCAACCAATGCATCTTTGCCCGTTGACGCCAATATGCTTCTTCTTGGACTAGTAACCGTGCATGCTTCGCCTGAATTTCTTTGTACCTCCCTGAATTTGCTGCATCATGAAGGCCTCGTAATCTTTCCAATTCTTCACTGCACTCAACTACTTCCTGTTTAAATCTCGTGCGTTTTCTCCTTCCCCACCCGGCTAGCTTCTCAGCACATCTCACTGTTTTACTTATAACATCAACGTTCCTCTCGCTGCCCCACCCTTCCTCCACCACCTCGTGTATGTCATCTTCCTTCAACCACCCATTTTCAAAGCGAAATGAGTGAATTCTCCCATGTCGGACTGTTGGAGAAGTTTGGAGTAAAATAGGACTATGATCGGAATGAGAAGTAAGAAGATTCATCAATTTCACATTGGGGTAATTCACGAGCCATTGTGAGTCAGCCATGGCACGGTTAAGACGTTCCTCGATAACATTAGCCGAACCTCTACTTTTGGTCCACGTATATGGGTAACCTTCTAACTGAATGTCAGTAAGGTCACAGTCACTGACTGCACTTCTGAATCCACTACACAACCAATTTGGATGCGGGTTGGTGCCATTCTTATCTTCTTGCGACAAGAGATCATTGAAATCCCCTATAATGCACCAGGGGTGGTTGGACATATCCCTTAGCTCGCGAAGTAAGTTCCATGCTTGTCGCCTTCTCTCCCTTTCCGGATACCCATAGTAACAAGTTAACCTCCACACTTCCATCTCCTCATCCTCCACCATCAAATTGATAAAGTTCCGGGAATAGTTCACAATATTACAGTTAATGGAATCTCTCCACATGACGGACAAACCTCCACTTCTACCCTCCACATCTATAGACAAACAAGAGCTGAAATTCAAACTAACACGAATGCGTTCCATTGTACGTGATTTTGACAGAGTTTCGGACAAGAATAAAATGTCGGGCTGGTACCGTTGAGCAATACTTCTGAGGTTTGGAATTGCACTCGGGGTGCTCAATCCCCGGCAATTCCAACTAAGGATCTTCATTGGTCCCGGCAGGCCTGGCTGCCAGGACCTGCCGTTAAAAAATGCTCCGGAGTTGCTGAATTGTTAGTAAAGTCCACCTCCCTTCTTCTTTTCTTATCACTCTGGGTCACCATGTCCTCCTGTTCTTCCTGGGAACTTTCTGGTTTGGATGAATTCTGGGTCGGGTTGAATTTTTTCGGGTTGGTTTTTGTTTTTTTGGGTCGGGTCAATTTCGGATCGGTTACGGGTTTGGGGGTTGATACTGGGTCGAATGGGTTCAGTGAGGGGCCATGCAGAATTTTTGAAATTTTCTGGTTTGTGATTGGCTGGGAATTAATGTTTGGCTGGCTGGTAAAAGTAAAAGCTTGATTAGGTAATAATTTGGATTTATGGATTTCCGTTTCTGGTTGGGCAGTGACAAGAGACAGATCAGATATTGGACTTGATGGAATATTAATTGTGGGTAAAGGTGAGTTAATGTTGTCGGCCGAATTGATTGTGATGGGAATGTCTTGGTTGAAACGCGCAAGTAATGATTGGAACGATGAATTGATTTGAATTTTGGTACCTGAAGCGTTTTGATTGGTCGTAGGAATGGTATGGGTCTGGTTGTCATTAATTGCTAATGAATGGTGCTGTCTGGTCGTGATTGGCGGCTGACTAGGATTGACATTTATGGAGTGGAGAATGATTCCATTTGACGCCACGTCAGCATCTACGTGTTCCCTGTTGGTACCAGCCGTCGGAATGTGTGGTTGTGCCGCCCTACTACCACCAACAACCTCCTCCCGTCCTCCCTTCTCCTCCCTCAACCACCTTGAATTAAGCCTCCCCCCTTATCTTCTAGTTTCTGCTCTAATCTCCGGTGTCCAATCTCTAACTCCATTGTCTTCCTCCATCTCAAAACGAACAACACATTTGTTCTCTGCGTGTCCCATGATTCCACAAACAAAACAAAAAACTCCCAACTTCTCGTACTTAAACTTCACCGTGCACCAATTCCCTTCTCTGTCTTTAACTTTCGCTTCTTTTTTCAAGGGTAATCTAACATCGACTTTAACACGAACCCGCATATATTGACGCCAAAAACTTGTCTGATTATTTTTGTCATACTCCATGAAAGCTCCAATGTAGTTGGCAAGTCTGTTACCAACCGACTCCCTCATTAGCCCCATTGGGAGATCATGAACTTGAACCCACATATTGACATGGAAAAGTGGAATTCGTTCGATTTGCATCCCCAATTGGACTTGTTCTAAAATTAGCATGTTGTTGTCGAAAGTCCAAGGACCACCATTGAGTACAGCTTCCATATCCATTGGGTGAGCAAAGTGAAACAAGAACTTACCCCCCGTGGCCTCCTTAATCGTGACTCCTTTCACCGGTTTCCAAAGGTCCGCCATTCTCACTTTCATCGAATTAAAATGGATTGTTCTCTCACATAGGAAGCGCCCAACGAGACACCATCGAAGATCCACTTGTTCGTTCTCCTCTTCCTCAAATTCAAAACAAAAACCCTCTTCCTCCTCATCATGCAACGATAAGTCCTCAAGGTTAGGTTGAGCCATCGTAGTTCACTGGATTGGATGTTATGCAGAAGTTCTGTGTTGTAGAAAAATTGGTGAATTGCTAAATTAGAAAACAAGCTTCTCACTTGGAGAAGAAAAGCCAAACCCTAGCAGAGCACTAGGACAGCATTGTTAAAGTTTGTAAAAGAGGGAATTTTGCGTCGACATTCAAATGCATTAAAGCCATACTTAAAAGAGGAGTATGTTCTTCTTCATACAATATATATATAGGACATATCCTATGAGAATGGTATATTTATATGAGAATGTGAGAATGAATATCAACCATTAGATTAAAATACATATATTAAATGAGATTAAATGATTCACAGCCTACCATCTTTTTTTCTTTTTTTTTCTTTTACTCATTTTATCTCTTCTTCTTCTTCCAACACCTATCACCGATTTACATTGCCCAATGCTATTAAGAAATTAACAAATTCAATGCCTCCCCTTTGAAAAAGATCACGTTCATGCTTATTATTGTGTTGTGTTGCCGGGCCAAATTCCTTTTCAATGATCACAGACAAAAAATTAACAATGGTACTTGAAATTATGGAGATTAAAATTAATCTATCCATTTGAGTTTCAATTGGTTATGCAATTTGAACAACAAACTAGAACAATAAATTAATCTATCTATTTGAGTTTCAATTGATTCCAATTCTAGGTAGAAAAAATTAGTGTGTTGGAGAAGATGAGCAACAGGTGAATGAATTGATGAAGGTTCAGATCTGAAATCTCAAAAACCATGGCTTCCTCTGTTTAATTATTTTTTATTAACTTACTGTTGATTGCAAAACACAGCAATATATCGATTTTGATCACATAGAGACATAGTGGTAGAGAGATGCACGAAAGGGAGAACTGCAAAAATAGCAACCAACAACAGCAGAGAACAACAACGGCGAATGACAAAGTTCATACTTTTTAACTTTCAGTTTCCTTCCATTAAAATAACTTTGACGGCCAAAGAGGAGGACGACGGCAGCCCTGGCCACGTGACAGGCCGGAGAACGACATGGCGGCCGTTTGAGATCCGAAGTGAGAAAGACGAGAGAGAGAAAATGAACAGACTACGGTGGAGAAATTCTGAGAGAGAGAAATTGAATGTGAATGGAAATAGCACATGACTCAGAGTGGTGTTTTAATCTTGGCCATTCAATTTAATCTAATGGATATTATTCATTCTCATATTCTCATATATCTTAACCATTCTCATAAGATATATTCTCTATATATATATATATATATATATATTTCTTCCTTCCCTTTCAATTTCATTTACACCATTCTCTTTGAAAATTATTACTATTTAATACATTCTATTTTCTTCCCAAGAAATCCTATTTTTAATTTTAATTATTATTATATTTTATGTGTTAATATGTATTAAAAATTATGTTATGTTGATTTTTATTTTACAAAATAATAAATAAGTTTGTTTTTAAGAAATAACAAGTAAGTTTGTTTTTTAAAAAAAATTAATTTTTTTTTTAAAATTCGCTCAGATTTAGCAACGGCCTAAGCCGTCGCTACCTGAAATTCCCAGATTTAACCGTTACCCATTAGCGACGACCTCAAGCCATCGCAAAATCCGTCCGGTCCATTACTGACGGCCTGGACCGTCATAAAACTTACCGACGCCCGTTTTAGCGACGACCAATGGCCGCCAGCTGGCCGCCAATAACATATCACTTAGCGACGACTTTTAGGCATTAGCGAGGGCTTTTGGTCGCCGCAAAAACGCGTTTTTCTTGTAGTGTAAGCTTGGCATGTGGCCTATCATAGGCTTATCTTTTAGACCCGAGTCTGAACTTTTGAAAGTCTATTATGACCTATTAGCTTGTTTAAAAGCTTATTTTTTATGAACATATTTAAATAAAAAATTATATTTATTTTTAAAATTACTTATGAATTGATAAACCAACGTCCTTTTGTTATTTAACATGATATTTTACAGAATTTGATTATATATGTAATTATATTGCAATTCGTGTTTATAATAATATATTTATATATGTGAAAAACTAATGTAGATTAATAATCTTAAATTACTGAAAAAGTTAATAAATATATAGTTTAATCAAATTACAAATTTTAATATATACTCCCTCCGTTCCTTTTTATTTGTTGTTTTAGAAAAAAAAGATCAAATTAAGAAAGTGAATTTTTGCACTCTATTTTCCTATTATACCCTTTTTTTAATATATTATTCTCTAATTTCAATCCACCAAAAAAATCTTATTTTTTTGCACAAACTTTATCTTTTCAAAATATTAAACAAAAAAATTAAAGGCTTTTTGTTTTTGCCTTTTAAAAATATTGTAACAAACCAATTTTTTTGTTTTTGCCTTTTAAAAAAAAACAATTTTTTGACAAGATATACTTCATCGGGAGAGTGGTTGAATAGCTTTAAAACCGGAAGGATATAAATAGAATCAAATATAGAATGTGGTGTCATTCCACAAATCGAATTCATAGTGAAATTTTCCTCTTAATTTAGTTTTGTAAGTTTACAAAATTTAGAACTCCTCAAGTATGGCTTCAAATCTTGGTGTTGAAACATCATTAACAAACCGGAATACAATTGAGTTCGACGAATCCAATGAAGATAACATAGATGAAGAGGTTGAAGCCAACAATGAAAATGGTACCGTGTTTTTCCCTTCATGTGTGTTTAATTACTTTCACATATATGCATTTTTTTTTTCCTTTTGTGAATCCACTTTTATGACCTTGCCACTTGTAGTTTAAGAATTTTGTTGAATGCTTTGTCATTACCTACACCGCTCTCGCTATCTATTTTATTTACACGTACACTTTGCATGAAGTAATGTATTGGTTATCATCTCATTATTTTATTTTTAATGCAAGGTACGTCAAATATAAGTCAAGAAATTGTTGAAGCAGAACCTAGAGTAAGAAAGAAAAACAGATTCTTAAGCAATGAAGAGCGCTTATTTATTTATCAAGAGCTATTAAAAAAAATCCAAAAATGGAAAATTACCTAAAAGCGCTACAAATGAGGTGGCTTCATCAAATTCAGTTCCTCTAATAACTGTTCAACGTATTTGGAAAAGAGCAAAAGAAAGTGCAGGAGGGAATGTGTGTCATAGAAAGACAAAAAATTGTGGACGTAAGAGAATTTCAATTGATGAGAATCAAATTCGTGAAATTCCTTTGCGTCAGAGAACAGACGTTCGATCTTTAGCTGGTGCGTTGAAAACAAATCCTACTTCAGTGTTTAGGCTTATAAAATCAGGTGTTATACGGCGTACTTCAAATGCCATAAAACCACAGTTGAAAGAAGAAAACAAAAGATCTAGACTGAAATTTTGTTTATCAATGCTAGAAGGTACACCACATGACCCTTTGTTTAAAAGCATGCACAATATTATACATATAGATGAAAAATGGTTTTCTATGACCAAAAAGTCCGAGAAGTATTATTTGCTCCTAGATGAGGAAGAACCTGTTAGATTAGAGATACCAAATAGAATAATAAATGGAGGCTAGGGTTTCATTAGAATACCAATAGCTTAATGAGTACAAAAGTTACCTTATAATATATAGAAAACATAATGGACTATACTATTAACTAATAAACTTACTTAAGAGGCCCAATAGCATAAGCCCACTAACTTATTATCTAACACCTCCTCTCAAACTCATAATGCTATCAACAAGAAGCATTGTGAGTTTATCAAACAAAATACTAAAAACATACTAAAATATAAACTTCAAACACTACCCCTCAAGCTGAAGCTTACTAAGCTTTAAACTTGTTACAAAATTAACCCTATAAACCCGATTAAACTAATTAATAGCATTGCCAACGAACCAAAACAACCAAAGATGAAACAGCAGCCGAAGCGAAGAACCATCAAAAGGGAGTACCAAAGTCAAACCAACATATCAAATCCAACTCAACCGAACCAAACAAATTGCGAGCATACGCTCACCAGACAGATTCAAATTGCAAGCTTTCACTCACCAAACAAATTGTGAGCTTTCGCCAACCAGACAAATCGCGAGCTTTCGCCCACCAAACAAAGTGATTCGCACAAATCTCCGAATGGAACCGACCCAACAAAATTAAATCAAACTGAACCTAACGAAGTCAAGCCAAACCACTATAAAGTGGAACCAAACCAAAACCAAAATCAAACTAAATTAAACTAAACCAAATGGAATCAAACAAAATGAGACCAAACTTAAAAAAAAAACACCAGACATCGCAAAACCAATATCGTTCAATATATAAATCCCAACCGAAACCAAAGAAACAATAAAACTATGACCATATGTATACCTCTGTTCCATGAATACCTATGCGGCAACCTTCCGATAGAAATCAATGGCCTTTTCAATCCAATAATTCCTAAACAATAACTTCAAGAAAATTCCAACTCATCCAACAATTACAAGCAGTGACTTCTACTTTTGTAAATTGATTCTCCATCATCCAGTACAATCCAACGAAAAAGAAAAACCATACAAGCAAACAATTAAGTAGGGCAACCTTCAGATCCATCGGCACACCATCGAAATGCAACACTTTAGAACTTAAAATTCACAAACCCAAACATACCAACAAACAGAAAACTACAATTATATTCCCAAATATTTGGGAACATACACAGCGGAAGCAACAAAGAGTTCAAGGAGGATCGAAACAAGCTCTATATACCATGTTAGATTAGAGATACCAAATAGAATAACAAATGGAGGCTAGGGTTTCATTAGAATACCAATAGCTTAATGAGTACAAAAGTTACCTTATAATATATAGAAAACATAATGGACTATACTATTAACTAATAAACTTACTTAAGAGGCCCAATAGCATAAGCCCACTAACTTATTATCTAACAGAACCATATCGATCATGTAAGAGCAAGAATTTATCGGCAAAGTTATGTTCTTAGTTGCTCAAACTCGGCCACGATTTGACTTGGAAGGAAATGAACTTTTCTCGGGTAAAATTGGTGTTTTCCCATTTGTTACCCACGAACCAGCTAAAAGGTCAAGTATCAACAGAGTTGCGGGAACAATGGAGACAAAAGCAATAACTTCAGTAAATAGAGACGTCGTAAGGTCATTTCTTATTAATAAAGTCCTACCGGCTATAAGGGATAAATGGCCAAGAGAGGACTTGGGGTCAACAATATACATCCAACAAGATAACGCAAGAATGCATGTTAATAGTAACGATCCAGCGTTTCTTGAAGCAACCAGCAAGGACGGTTTTGATATCCGTTTAATGTGCTAGCCTGCAAATTCTCCATATATGAATATCTTAGACCTTGAATTTTTTGCGGCTATACAAGCATTACAATACAAGGAAGCACCTAAAACCATTGATGAACTTGTCGGTGCAGTGGTGAAGTCATTTGAAAATTTTCCTTCAATTAAGTCCAATCGCATATTTGTTTCATTACAATTATCCATGATAGAGATCATGAAAGCCAAAGGTTCCAATAGAATTAAAATTCCCCATGTGAATAAGCAAAGGCTAGAAAGAATAGGACAACTACCCGTTCAAATGAAGTGTGAACCAATTTTAGTACAAGAAGTTAAAGATTATTTAGGCATGGAATAATACTTATTGTGATTGGGTTGTAGTCACATTTTTATTTTTAAAGTAGAGTATTTTAAAAGTTCATGTGTTCTAAAAATTCTCGTATTTTCAAGTTGTAGTGACTTTGAGTTTCTTAATGTTGTGTAACAAAATTTTCAATAAACACGCAAGAAAAAAAAAAAGAACAAAAAAAAAACAATAAAAAAGATTACGAAGAAGTTTAGTAAAACAAAAAAAGATACAATAAAAAGATTATATGAAGAAGTTTGGTAAAAAAAAAAGATACAATAAAAAAATTATATAAAATTTGTCAATAAAAAAAATTTAGAAAGGAGGGTATAATAGACAAAATATAACCTTAAAGTATCAAAACAACAAATAATTAGAAACGAAATTTTTTTTCTAAAACAACAAATAAAAAGGAACGGATGGAGTAACTAATAATAGTATTAAAAATATTTTTCATATTAATTAATTTAAATAGCAAGCTAAAAGGCTTTTTAATAGCATGCAACTTGACCTATTTAACTAAATAGGCTTATGAAAAAGCATTGGCCTGCTCTATTTAAAGAAATAGGTTGGCCTGATCTGAGCCTTTATAGGCTAGGCCTTAAAGCCTCGTAGGCCGGCCTGACCTATTCCCACCTCTATGCATGGATAACACCTTTGTATTTGTGCATGTACCTTACGGGTACCCAAGTACTCATACTTATATCTGTTACTCGTATTTGCATTATTCCCAAAAGCATGCCCAAGTTGTGGAGAAACTTTTCTTTTCCCGAGAAAGTTTATTTTGACAACTGAACAGTTGTCAGACAACTATTATTGCACTATCTATTTATTTTTCCAATTTTTTTATTGTATCTTGGGTTGCATGCACTTGAGTGTATGGTTGTCCACCGGTTGTCCATTTCCGGTTGTCAAAATAACATGACTCTTTTTTTTCCAGGTTCTCTTTGTTTTTTTGTTCATCACAGAGAGATGATTTTTGGTCACTTTTGGCCTAGAATCACCCATCTACAATTTTTTTCCCCTCTTCTTTTAATATAAATAACTGATTTTCACATTGATCAAGTTTTTCTTTTGTGTTTTTTCGTGATTTCGTCGTCTAATTGTGGCGTTGTGTTTTTCGTCGTTTTGTGTGGTGTTATTTGATTTTTCGTATTGTTGCGGTGTTCGTTTGATTCATATCGAAATATCAACTTCAATCAATTACAGATTCAAACAATGATTTGGACATCAACGTTGCAGATCTGGAAGCATGAATATTCCGATGACTTTAGTTTTATCATATTATTTGTTGTAGGCATTTGCTCTTGTATGCTATTAACTTTGATGTTGTTAGTTTTTTTGCAAATTCGTCCTTTACGTTTTTAACGAGGTTGAATATGTGGTTGTATTTGATGTATTCTATCAATTGAATTAATGACTACCATTTTGTTTTTGTCAAAAAAAATCATGTTAAAGTTTATTTTTAACATTGTGTTTTACAATAAATATTTTACTGTGTTTACATTGTCCTTTATGTTCACATTGTGTTTCCATTATGTTATATATAAACATTTTTATTAAAAATGTGTAATAGTTTTACCGTGTTTTATTTTTTAAAATCGATACACATATATTATTATATAATAATATAAATAAAATAAGTAACATATTTGTATTTTTTTTTTTTTACAATATTTGTATTTTTTTGTTGAAACTCATTTATGCAATATTAAGCATTAACCAACTATTGAAACCTTCACGAGTTTTAAAATGATTCCATGATAATATTAATATTTTCACTACCGTCTTTTTTTTTTTTTTACAATTAATATTTTCACTAGCTTGTTTTTTCCTTTATAAGGAAGCTAAAGGAAAAAAAAAATTATCCGCAAAGAATGAAAGTCCCTATTGCATCATTTATAAGAAGATCGTGAATGCTCTCTGGAGAAAAAGCATGAGTCAAGAAGTCGGTATCAGATGAGGCTCCGAGTTTGGCAAACACATCTGTACACTGATTTCCTTCTCTAAGTGTATGGTAGAGAGAAACATTGGTTTGAGAGATCAGTTCTTTTATATCTTGGATCAACACAACATGAATATGATACTTAACTTCTTTTGCATGAACTGCTTTTTGGATTCTGATGTGCCAAACACTTTTGATTCGAGTTCGGGAGTTAGTGTCTAATGGAATATCTAAGGGTTGAGTTGATGTCTTCGTTGGTGGTCAGGTAGCTGAGGAGTGTCTTTCTAAAAATGAGATTAGATGTAGACCTCTAGGTGGTGTCTGTTTTGGTATTTCATTGGTGTTCTGCTTATATACGGCGTCTTTGTGTTGTAGCTTCTCATTTACAGGTATCTGTTCGTCTTGTGCAAAGATCTAATTACTATTAATAATATATTTGCCGTTAAAAAAAAAAACTTCTTTTGCATGATTTCACTTAGGGGTGATCGCGGTGCGGGTTGGTTCGGTTTTAAACATAAAAGTCATTCTAACCGCGAGATAAAAATGCATGCGGTTCGGTTTGATTCGGTTGGTTTTAAAAAGTCATCCAAACCAAACCAATGCGGTTATGATCGGTTCGGTGGTTGCGGTTTACGACGTAATTTTTCGGTACCAAACAATTTTAAACATAGTAAAAAAAAATTGAATTTCCTAAGTAACATTAAAGTACCAATAAAAGTTGTTTATCCAAAATAACATTACAGTACCTTACAATTTTAAATATACAAAAAAAGAATTTAAAATTCCAAAATAACATTATATTATCGATAAAAGTTGTTGATCAAAAAAAATATTACAACACCAAAATAACATTACAGTACAAAAAATAACAATAACTTGAAGTTCCAATAATTTGGTAGACTGACTTGGTAATTAAACTATGTATATTTGAATATGATATAAACTTAATTTAGTATTGGAATATAATAGAAGCTTAATGCGGTTTTAGCGGTTAACCGCGGTGTTTGCGGTTTTTGCGGCTCGCGGTTTTGCGGTTCGCGGTCCAATAAAAAAGTCATCCAAATACATCCAAACCAAATGCGGTTTTTGCAGTTTTCGGTTTGAATTGGTTCGATTTGCGGTTTTACTTTTGGATTGGTTCGAATATGATCACCCCTAATTTCACTAGCTTGTTTTGCATTAACTTCTTATTTATATTGTATAAAAAATATACTTCTTATTTATTAAATATCATATAATTTCCTAATTTCCAAATAGATTACATGATATCCAACCAAATAGACTTTGGACACTCTCTTAATTATTAGCACCTTACCATTATCAACAAAGACCTTTAAATTGTTGAACATTCTCAAACCCACAATTAAACAAGGCACTCAATTTGTCTAACCTGCGAAAAAATACCATATCAATTTACAATTTTTCATAAAACATGTCATTAATGCTTGTGTCAAAAAAAATGTCATTAAGAAAAGAGAAATACATTATGGTCAATGTCTTTAGAACCACAACCGCTCACCCAAAGTTGAGAATTCAAATGTACAATTTCATGCCTAAACTAAGTGTCCTATAGGCAAATAATTATTTAGCATTTGTCAAACAAACAATGTGACATTCAAATAATTCAGTGTTCCAAGTTATATTATTATTATTATAAAAGATGATGTACCCAATTTTAGAAGAATCAAATTAAGACCATAGACTGTACTCATTTTTAATTTGTGTAAGTAACCTACTAACCTCTTGAATATTATTCCAAAAAAAAAGAAGAAGAACTAGCCAACAATATAACTTACACTTTCTCTATACTAATTCCTTCTCCCATGGAAATAAACGTCTCATCAATCTCCACTGAGATCACTCTCACTGATGACCAAACTTCGAATCTCAGTCAAATTCATGCATTTCTTTTCCCAAAGACAACAAAAAAATGTTTAAAAGAATTCCTTCATATTTTTTTACCAGTGAATTGATATCTTATAAATGTGAAAAAGATATAGGTGAAATAGAGTATGTGACGAAGGAAATGGATAAATGTATATGTTAAGCTCGAGGTATTATATTATTCAAGAAAAATATAAGAGAAATGAATTCAAACGGTGAGTATCAAATGATTTTAAAATTATTAAAAGACTTTGAGTTAATAAAAATTGTCATCACATATAAAAATAAAACTCCCATCAAATATAACACTTGTTTCTTTGTAAATTTATGGGGTGTACAACCTAAGTAGGAGACATGTTCTTCACATGAGTTAGGACTTGTTAGCAACATTTTACCATTTAATTTGGGTTGGATATATTATTATTATTATTATTATTATGACATATTAACAAATAATTCTTGTTTTTTTTAAACGGAACTGATTATTATTATTATTATTATTATTATTAATAAAGCTTTGTGAAGCTACACTTGCCCCCTCAATACAAATATTGGAGTGTCTTCTAAGTTCTAACCAATTGAGATTGAGCTGGCTAAGGGCTAATTGGGCCATTAAATGGGTTACAGTATGACTATTTCTAGTTGCGCTTCCTCAGATTCTTCTACGCCTCCTGAACTTCCAATTTTATCCTTTCAAATTAGCTAGCGAGTGTGTAAAATAATAAAAACCAGGAAAAAATAGTTCACTATCTAAGTAGCAAATCTTATAAAGATTATGTTTTTTTTTTGTTTTCTTCACCCTTCCTTCACCTCTCATGAAACAATTTTGAATAAAGTATCGTTCGCAAGTTAAAGTGTGAAATATTTTTTCGTCCTAAAAAATATTTTGAATGAAACACTGAGTAATTTAAAAATTTTAGTTTTTGTCATGTCTTTTGGATCTCTATTTGTCCAGTACCATAAACAATTTAAAATCAAACACAGTACAACTGAAATTGTCATGTATAGTCCTTATTTTTTGGCAAATTAAACGCACCCTAAATAGCAAAGTGTTTTTCCTATGCGAAAAATCTCCTGCAACTCTTGTACAATTGCTCCTGCGTACATCAAAAAAACCTTATTTCCTTCCTTCTACCATCGTGAACAGATCTTTACAAAGTCATCGTGTTTTGAGCAAAGCTACAAGAGCACCGCCCCCTCATTGTTCTGAGATTCGCTTTCCTGACCTCCGTTCATCTTCGTCTCCCGGTAGTGGTATCGCAACCAGCTCGGTGATCCAATTCCGGCGCAAAAGAAATTCCATTGTTCGTTGTAGTGTAACACCCTCAGCCAGGTATGTGTGCTTATAATAATAAAGTGAAATTGCGTCCTCTTGGTATATTTTTGTTTGGCATGGATTTCTTCATAGCTTATAATAATGCTATATGTGATATTTCAAATTGACCAATTGAAGTGAAGTGAGAGATAATGTTAAGTAGAATCCGTCTTTGACAAAGAATGAAAGAGAAGATAGTGTGCTTTAATTAATGATGACTGTTCTCAATTAGTGATGTAGTTATCAATTTTCTTTGGGAAAATTCTGTAACAGGAATTACTTACTAGATGAATAAAGAGAATGATTTTTTGTTTTGTTACTGTCCATTTTATGCAGTACATCATTAGTTATTATCTTAATCTTAATTTCCTATCTCGTTCAATGCATCTAGGAAATTGAAAGAAAGGGGAAAATCTAAGAACTAGGGCTTCATCTTTTTCTTTTCTACTTTGTTCATGGTCATCATTTGTAACATCCCATAATTTAGAAAAACTGATTAGTACCAAATAGATAGAATCCTTAAATATATTAAGGATTCATTATCATAGTGATCTAGAAATGGATAAAGTTGTAATCAAAGGCTTGATTACAATTGGTAATTACTAGAATAAGTGATGACAGGTAAGAGTAGATTAGGAGTTAATTAGAATAAGTGAGGACAAAAGAGAGTAATCAGACAAGATTATATGGTAAAATGATAAAAAGTACAAGGCATTATAAATTAGGTCCTTAGTGTCAGAAAGAAAATAAACAGTTTTTCCTCTTATCTTTGAACTCCATCGAACCCCAAACCCTTCTCCAACCTTCATCACTTCACAATACCTTGAAATAACACCATTGCATACAAGACTTCCATGAAATCTGAGCTTCATTTCACTATTCTAAAGGCTCAATAAGAGGAACTAAAAGATTAAGGATTCAAGTTTGAGCTATTGGGAGAAAAGGGGATTGAGACCCAAATTTCATCTTCTCATCTTCAAATTATTAAGGTGAGTTCTTATTTAGGTTTTAATTCTTGGTTAGAGGTCAAACCTTAGAGGATAAAAAATTGGAGAAGAAATTGCATGTGTGAAATTTTAGTTGCATGATTAGTTTTCCCTTAGAGTTTAATTAGAAAAAGGGGAATTAGAGAAACAAATACCCTAGAATTTCTCTTGTAAATCATAGACTTATTGTTGTCCAACTATATTTCGGTGTGTTAGAATATTGGGAATAGACAGGACAAGATTTATGGAGTAAGCGAGGTTCTTTTCTGCTGAATTTTGCAGATTGGTACTGTCTAGGGTGCCTTGCTGCCCTGTTTTGGCCGCGAGGCTGAAGTGCAAAATCCAGGAATTCAGTTTTTGCCTATTAGGGTAATTTTAAAAGTTTTTAGAGTAGTAAGGGCATAGAATAACATAAATATTTGTTTCCTTACTAAGCATAAGTTCATATATCATTAGAACTAATAGAAAAGAGAATCAATTTGATTAATAGAAAATTGTTAATTGAATAAAGAATTACAGAGAATGCTCATACATACCCTTTTCTCCCAATGAGCATAGTTTCCTTTTAATTTTATGATGATTAAAGGAAAGATAAGAATGAACTTTCATGGTTAGAAAGAATGACATATTATTGTGAATATAAATATGTTGAGATCAATGGTTTCTTGATCTAGAGAAGTATTAGAATTGATACCGGCACAAGTGTGAAAAGTGCACAAGTGCAGAGAAGAATAATAAGAAATTGTGAGTAGATGTCCGTGATGATATTTCCATCCGGATAGACAAGGCCTCTGAGAACTCTCACACTCAGTTGTCTTGTAGAGTAAAATTGACAAGATAATAATACATGTGTTCAACTTTTATTTATTTGTTATTGTTGAATAGAAATGAATTGTTTATCTTATTTTATTTTATCTGATTATAGACAGTTAGAAAATCCGGGTATTCGGGTTAGAAGGGTTGATGGTAGTTAAGAACTAACTGAGATTTTATCTCATGCCACGAGCTTTAATTTTTTTTAGATAAGACAGGTGCAACGTCGGCAGAAGCTTTGGCACGGAGAAGAATTTTTAGATATAGTTTTCTTTATAATTGTAAACTATCTTGTATATAAATAGACTAGAGATGTATCAGTTGTAATAATAGCTCAGATTATTTAATGTAATCCAATACCAGATATAACATTCTGTAATAATTCTAGTTCTAGAAATTAATACAGGATGTTACATCATTCCGTCATTTTTTCACTCTGATTGCACATAATATGTTTCTTCAAAGTTCCGCGCGTGGATTGTTTTGGAAAAGCTGTGCATGTTGAAATTTGGTCTATTGTTATGTTTTGGTTGAATTAGATGTTGGCATATTATAGGAAAATAGTCTTGGATGCTGGGTTTTAGTATATCTATGTCTGTGCGTGTTTTGATTTGGATTAGAGTCTTTCTTGGTGACCTATACCATTTGGACAGAAAAATAAATGATTGTTTTTGCTTGTAATGATAACTAATTATCTTGTAATTTCTTGCCTTTATTGTAAGTTATCAGCTAAATACTATGTAATCAATATTATGCATTATAGTTACTTTCATGTCAATGTGAATGAAATGCTAGTATTATCAATGAGTGGTGTTACAGATTCAAAAATGAAGGATTTGACATTTGAATTTGGATTATGTTTGGAAATTGTGTCACATTTTTCTGTTACAAATTATTTTTCTAACAAAGTGTTTGTTATGGGATTTTTGTTGCTATAGGAATAGGATAATCATGGCTACTGTCTGGTAGGTGCAGCTGCTCTGATGCGTGATTAACCTTTTATTCTGAAGTACTGTATATTTGTTTGTGGTCTAAGAGTGGAGAGAGAAGGAAACAGAAAAGGGAGGAAGAATGGAAGGTGAGTTGGTGCAACAGCCGCAGCAGCAAGAGAGATTGAACCAGGCAGTGCAGCAGCAGTTAAACCTAGAACAAGTAAAGACGCGTGCTATCAGCCTGTTCAAAGCCATATCGAGGATTCTGGAAGATTTTGATGCATATGCTCGCACTAACACCACTCCCAAATGGCAAGATATTCTGGGTCAGTATTCCATGGTCAACCTCGAACTCTTCAACATCGTTGACGATATCAAGAAAGTCTCCAAGGCATTCATAGTCTATCCCAAGAATGTCAATGCCGATAATGCTACAAGTATGAGTGTATATCTATAATATATCATATTTTGTATGTTTTTCATTCATTCAAATTTCAAATTACCATTATAATGTTTTCGCAGTACTGCCTGTTATGCTCTCCACAAAACTACTCCCTGAAATGGAGACGGAGGACACCTCCAAGAGAGATCAATTGCTTCAGGGGATGCAGAACCTTCCAATTGCCATTCAAATTGACAAGTTGAAGGTCATTTCCACTCTCCACTCCACACTTTCCTTCCCTCTTCCCTCTTCATTCCTCATTCCCTTTTGCAGGCTAGACTTGATATGATTGCTGCAGCATGTGAAGGTGCTGAGAAAGTATTGGCGGACACTCGCAAAGCTTATTGCTTTGGAACTCGCCAAGGCCCTGCCATTGCCCCCACTTTCGACAAGGGCCAGGCTGCCAAAATTCAAGAACAGGAAAATCTACTCCGAGCCGCCGTCAATGTTGGTGATGGTAATGATTTCACCTGATGCCTTGTATATATATCACAACCAATGGTCACTCTGGTTCTACATACATATTGAGATCTGAGATTGCTTTCATATGGATAATCCTGCTATTATACATCTGTACACTGTTTGCATTAGATGTAGTGTAATTCATAAGGACTTCTTGAGTACAAGGTGCTATTGGTTGGCTTGCTCTGAAGAAAGCTTTTGTTTGTTGAACTTAATAAACTTTCATGTCAGTCACTCTCCAAGTGCGTGTTCTTTATGATGCTCATTTGGATATAACGGAACTTCGTGCAGAATTACGGATACCTGGAGACCAGAGGCGTACAAGTGCTTCACTTCCAATGCATTTGGCAGATGCATATCCTGTCAATGAGGGTGCACAATCTTTTCCTGATGGGTCTAGCAATAGTAAATCACTCTTCTTAACTCCATCTCTAAAATATTATGGATTTTATAATTTTGACTCCGAGTGACATTTATATATATTACTTTCAGGTGTATATATGAAGAATACTCCACTGTCATCAAACAATATAGGCGGCCAGAATTCGTTGTTACAGGTCAGGTCATTCACATTTCCATGAAGGTTTTATAAACGGATATTTGACTGTCTTCTTCACCCTTGTTTTTTAATATTGTAAATAAACGGTACATGTGAATTGTGATTAGTTATGATTTTGGATTTTCTTGCTTCAACATTATTTGCATTCAACCTTTGCATATCCAGTTTTGTGATTTGAAATATTCCTGTGTCATATATTTTGCTTTTATATATTTGTGAACCCAGCTGATCCTTAATAGGTTGAACTTGAACGACATTAAAAGTTGTTAAATTGCACAGCTGCTTTAAGCGACACTCTGCATGGTTGATTCTTCAGCTAGCCTTATTTGTCGTTGCCTATTTGATATTTATCTTTCGTGCTCTTTCCTCATTGCTGAACTTTTAAACCTATGGACTGAGAACTAGTTACTTCATTTGGTGGTTTGAAATTATGAAAAATATTGATTCTTCTAGTTGTAAATTGTTTAATATTCTCACATTATTGCTAATGTAGACCTCAGGATCACAACTTTTGGGAAGATCAGCTGCGTCTCCTTCTGCTGCAACCAGCGCCACTTCTTTTGACAATACAACAGCTTCACCAATTCCATATGCCAATTCACCTAGGTCTTCTGCAAATATGATGAATACGCCATCCCCTCAGCAGCAAACCCCACAACTTCAGCAGCAACAGCCAACAGCACAACAACAGCAACAACAACAACGACAGAAACTGATGCAGCAGTTACCCCAACAGCAGCAACAACAAATTCTTGCTCAGCAGCAACAGTTCAGGCAATCTACAATGCCAGGACTGGGGCAGGTAAAGTTTTCAAAATAACTATTCTGCATTGAATGAATACAACCTTGAAATGACCTGAAGGACTAGTCAAATTATATTGTTAAATATATGTTTTCTAACTTCCTTATGTCTGAAAATCATTTTTTGGAGAAGCAATGCACTCGGGCATGTATCAGAAGTGGTTTTCAACATACTCATATTCTATTCAAACACAACTATAGTTTTGAAAGCCTGATTGGCCGGTTGGCCTCGGTTAACCAGGAATTAGTGCTTCACTAAATTAATTTTTCCTTCCATTATGTTTACTCTTATTTCTAATATATTGTGTCTCCTTAAGCTCTTAGATGTGTGTGTGTTGTTCAGAAGGACACTAGTAAATTCTGAAAGATCAAATGAAAAAAAAGGAAGTAATAACTCGAGGATATAGCATTGGGAAGTTTAACCACCATAATAAATACATGCATGGACATATTAGCAGCTAACTAGATTAGTCTTGTTCATAGTATGTTTCTCTTTTCTTTCCTCCACAGTTGCACGGGCAACATCAGATGCAATTTTCTCCACAACTTGGGCATCAACAATTTCAGAGTAGGCAGCTTTCTTCGGCACATATGCAGCATGGCATTGGTCAAAGCCAACTCAATCAAGGAAATCAGATGACTCGCTTAAGCCAGTTTTCTGGTCATGCTAACAGTGCATTATTTAGTGCTGCTCAAACAACACCAAATACCCAGATGGTATGATATGCATGTCGTATAATTTAAATCCAATAAGTAAACAACAAAAATTTCTCTCACCTAATAGAGTTGCCTCTGTTTTTGGCATTAACTTTCATTTGTACCTATTTTTTTTTTCCCTTTGTATTTGTGTTAGTTAATATTTTTGTTTCTTGCTAACCCTCTTTTCAGACGGGGGAAGTCGTATTATACCCATGTATCAGTCCCGTGTGGGGCGTGTAATTACAGACTAGATATGGCTTTTCAAAAGATCATATAGCATAATTAACCATGTTAGTTATTTAATTACTATGAGACTATATATCGTTTATGTTTGCGGTGTGGCCAGTGTATAGTCCTATTGTTAAAAGATGGAAAACAGCTAATCATATTGGCTGCCCTATTGCAAAATGGGTGAGAAAAATGGGCCGTGATGAAGATGTTCTAGTTGAAAATGGAATTACATTTAACTTAACTGGTGTTATTTCTTGAACGGACGGTTTTTTTTTTTAAATGGTAATTGATGTTTCTGAAACCCTGTTGCAGTTCTCTTGAGCTCAAATATCAGCTCAAATATCGTTATGTGTTTTTGGGATGTTATTTTTTTTGCCTTCCTCTACTCATCACCCTGTTTGAAAATATTTCTTTCTTGATCTTTGATGATCTTCCTGTGCTGCCTATACTGTTAATTTGCTTATGTTCAACAATTACTTATATGATGATTTTTCTTCATAATCTCAGATTCCTAACATTTCAGCTGGAATAACTTCACAGTCTCTTCTACCACGGATGCAGGTTTGTCTTTGATGTTCTCTGCATATGGTGTATTGTCAATACTTCCCATTGGTTTTATCGGAGTATATGTTTTCTCGGATTAGAATAGAAGTTGAGGAACTTATCGTGAATGGTATATCCGTAATGTTTTTTATTTTGTTTTTCATGATCAGTATAGAATGAATAGTTGTTTCAGCTTGCTTATTGGTTAACTGTTGATCATATGAGGATAATGATAGAGACTTGAATTGTCAAGTGGGCCTGTTTATGATACTAAGCCCAAAGAAGCATGAAAAAGGAATAATCAATGATGAGGTGGCAGAGAATGCATGAGGAGTGTGCTGCATGAGATATTGGTTATATATAGTACTAGTAGTAAGAGAATAATTCATTCAGATATTTTCTGTTAGGATTACAATTTGTTTTCCGCAAATTGTGGGGGAGCCTGTGTGCTCTTTGGGGCTGATAGCTACTGCTATCAACGGAGAAGACGATGCTTACTGGTGGGTGCTCTGTATGGACAAATACTTTGGTGCAATGAAAACACCAGAGGACAAGAAGATGACAGAGGTGGTGAAGGCTATGAGAGGTCGTGCTTTCTCATGGTGGTTCAGTTGGAGTCTACGCCATCCAAAAGCAAGTTGGGAAAAATTCTCGTGGACACTACTGTGGTATTTTAAGCCGGAATATCGAGATGTGTTGCCGATACCAGATGATGAAGACTGGTTGGATCTAAAATTGGACGATGGTGGTATAAGCATGAACAATATTGGTGTCAGTTACGACATCGCAAGGAAAGGAGAGGTGATAGAAGAGAATCACGGAAAGCCGGAGAAGAGGAAATCACCAAGCATGAAGGATGAGAGACAACGTGCACATAGAGTGGACTTGCGACTGCCATCGAAATCACTGGACGTGGACGTCGAGATGTACAACGTTAAGGTCGATCTGTCGAAGGCCAATCTGCCGGCGACGATACTACCGCAACGAGCAAGGTTTTCAGAACCGGACCGGTCATCGAACCGGTGAGATTATCGGTTCAAGGTTCAATGGTCGGACCGTGGTCGAACCGGGGTCGGACCGTTTTTAATTAAATATAATTTTTTTATATTTTAAATAATAATAATAATAATAATAATAATAATAATAATCATAATAATAATAATAGTATCAAATATTACACAAAGTCATTTAGTAAGTGTTACTATATATATAATGATGTCGTCATAGAATTAACATCTTATTATGAATAAAAAATACGCATATGAAGTAGAGTTGTTTCAAAGCATACAAAACATATCAAACAAAGATTGATGACCAAAGCTTAGTCGTATATTTAGTAGTATGGTACATATATTTATAACAATTTGCGTGTTCCATCCTTGCAAGTTTCTAACTTAATTGATCAGTGTGCATGTAAGCAACAATTAGAAACTACTCTTTAATATCATACAGTTTTTGTTTATATATATGCAGTTTTTGTATGTCACTAAACTTTGTTTATATATATGCAGTTTTTGTTCCAAACTCAAAACCTTTGTTCCAATGTTGTTTGTGATAACATTATGGAGTTTATTAACTCGTTTAATCTTCAACACTATTGCTTACACAATTGTTCTGTAAATAAAAATAAAAATAAAAGTATACGAAGTCAAATACTTGAAGTCTCCAAAGTATATAAAGTTAAGTGTATTTGTGTAAATAACAATGTTCTCCCATGAACTACTTGAAGTCCCACATTGGAGAAATCACATATTTGAAGTCTCCTAGTTGATTATAAATAAACCTTTGTTAGACCATCTCCAATGGTGAGTACCTATTTCTTAAGAATAGGTACCTAATAGGTACTCCCATTGGAGCAAAACATAAATGAGTACCTAATAGGTACTGGTTCTACAATAAGCATTGGTACCTATTTTATTTTTGTGGGTCTCATTTATAATGATGTATAGTTATTGGTGAAATTTGTTATTGGTGGGACCCATTTAAAATTTTTTAAGAGGTGTTGGGTTGGAGAGATTGAGTACCTATTTGGTACTATTGTTAAAAAATTATAAATAGATGATGTGTACACGTGGGGCCCAGTTAAGTACCAAAAAATGGAGATCTCCATTGTGGATGCTCTTAGATTGTTTCTTAATTCAATTAAAGTCTCCCACTTGATTGGTCATCATTTAATGTGACTTTTAGTGGTATGAGATTGACCCCATTTAATTTATGGATTTTTTTAATTTTTTGAATTAAAAAAATCAAATAAAATTTTCAAACCGGTTCAATTCTTGAACCGCCGGTTTTCACCGGTTTTCCGGTTCGATCGCCGGTTCGCGCGCGGGCCGGTTTTGCCGTCGACTCGGACCGGATACAGGTCCGGTTCCCGGTCCAACCGGTCGAACCGGCCGGTCCGGTCCGGTTTTCACAACCTTGCCAACGAGTCCCACTACCGTCAAAGCCGCCAGATGCTGTACGAGTTGTGGCTCTTCTACCGCCACCGCAACCGCCTGACCCACCGGACACGGGTTCACAGGGTGTAACCCCTCCACAATCGCCGGCGGCTAACTTCCTTCCGGGAGGGGATCAGGTGCGTTTCATCACTATTGACAGAGAGAAGGTTCCAGAGAGAGTAAGGGTAAAAGAGGAAATTAATGGTAAGCTGTCCAACACTAGTGTAATCCACGTGTTTCCCTTAATTGGGGAGTTAATTGCCTCTCTTAATTTAATCATGGGCCATATTGAAAAGAAATTTACGATTTGGGCTGAAGAAATAATGAGAGAGAAGACCCAATTTAGCAAAGTAGAGTTTTGGAAGCTTGTCCAAGAACAGGGTGATGCGGGTATGTCATTGGTGGTCAAACCAGTATATTCCAAGTTGTTTTATAATGTTTTTAAATGTGTAAGTAATGATATGGTGGCACATCCTGCTAGAATGGATTTGAATATCGATTCAAGAAACTAATGAAGAAAGGCTAAATTTGGTCATGGATCCACAACAATCATGGAAATTAATTAGAAAAACCAGTGAAGATTTTGATTATTCAAGGGGAAACACCACCCCTGTTTTAGGACACATTAAAGAGAATTTCATCATGCAAGAATCATTGGGTGAAGACAAGAGCATTCAAGTTGATTATGAAAAGGTGAAGAATTACAAAAAAGTTGTTGTAATTAAAAATTTTCTATCTGATGACATTGGGTGTACACTTCGGTATCAACCGATAATTGTGAAAAAGTTCATAACTCCAACTATGCAGAGCAAGAACAGAAAGAAAGACATAGCACCACCATTTGCTTTTCTTAGAACCTTCTTCTCAATGAAGGATGCAGTCAATGGTTTTATCATGCTTCTTGATTTTATGGAAGAGACGTCACTAGACATATTGATTATTGACTGGTATAATGAGCTTTCATATGTCCAAAGGTTGAAGTTTGAAATGCTTACTGCAGTTGCAAATGAAAGTAACACATATGAGATGGTGACAATAATGTGTGAATATGCTGCCAATGTAGATATTCCAATTGCAAAGGAATCAATTCAGGTTGTTAGGAAAATGGCATTGCAGCTGAATGATGTCAATTTTGTTGTTCCACTTCTTCAATTTCATGAGAAGGAAAAGGGCTATGCTACCTCTCAAGGTCTGATGTTTCCAACTATAGGATTAAATTCATCAGTAATGGTAATACCATGGGATCCAGGGAAGTCCAATAGTTTTATGACTAGAGTTACTTATCAATACTGCTTGAGCAATTCTCTTTCAATCTATAGTTTGCTTAATTTAGTATATGACAGAGGCAAGATTTGGCTCAAAAGCATTTGGGTGCTGCTTATGCTGGTATATGATAGAGGGAAGGTTTGGTCCTTAAGCATTTGGGTGCAAATGATGTTCAGCCTCAGTAGCTTCAATGGTTTGATTCCATGTTTTTCTCGAGTGAATTGAAGGGCCTCCTAGCAGCAAGAAGAGTAATAGAAATCTCTCTCAACCTTGAGGACAAGGTTGATTTGAAGGGGTCGGTATTGATAGAGACTTGAATTGTCAAGTGGGCCTGTTTATGATACTAAGCCCAAAGAAGCATGAAAAAGGAATAATCAATGATGAGGTGGCAGAGAATGCATGAGGAGTGTGCTGCATGAGATATTGGTTATATATAGTACTAGTAGTAAGAGAATAATTCATTCAGATATTTTCTGTTAGGATTACAATTTGTTTTCCGCAAATTGTGGGGGAGCCTGTGTGCTCTTTGGGGCTGATAGCTACTGCTATCAGTTTGTTATCTTTTCAAATACTTTTTCTCTTGCAATTGATTTACACCATTAATACAATTATAAGCTGTCTACTACAATTCTGTTATTATTCTACTGTTTCATTCAATTAGCCACATACATACCTATCAGATAACATTCAAATTTGTTCTACCTTTTTCATTTCCTCAGTACGCATTATCTGGAAACAATCCTCAGCGAAGTCATCCTTCCCAAATGTTGAGCGATCAAAGTATAAACTTCATTCCTTACTGTCATTTATTCTATCTACTACTTGTCTTATTGCTGAATCATCATTGTTGTTGGGGGTTTACATTGCAGTGTTTAACATGGGAGGTGGAAACCCCGGTGGTTTGATGTCCATACAGCAACAGCAGCAGCAACAACAACAACACGGTTCACAAGGTGCTTTTGGTGGCATGGCATCAAATGCTCAGAATCTACAATCTGGCATGATGACACTTCAGAACGCGCAACAGAATCATCCCAATTTCTCTCAACAGAGGCAACAAAATCCACAGTGATAGGATTGAGCATCGCTGGGTTCAGTTTTAGAATGAATTATAAAACCATGTTGCTTAGAAACATGGTTCACAAAAACTGAAGCAAACTGTTTTGTTGTTTTCTTTGTAATTTTGGATTGTCAGCCTGTTTAGATATTGTAAAAAAAAAAACTCAACTGGAAAATGATAAATAGGATTCTATTTGGGTTATCGAAGAGGGTAATGAGTGAAGAATTGTTGGTTCGAACTTCCTAATATATCAAATGTCCATGTAGCCTTTTATCATATAAGTTGTGCTTACGTAATTTTTTTTAATATGGAATTCACTTATTCGTGAATGTGAATATCAATATGTATAAATAATTTTGTTAAGAAGATTGACAATTGTCTCAAGTTTTGCAATTTACAAAATGTTATTTATTAAGAAACACATTTTGTTAACACAAAAGACGCCATGCCATGTATTGAAATCTACTGTCGCAGTGCCGTTCCCTGACATTTCATGGGCCTTAGGCCAAATATAAAAATTGGGCCAAATATAAAGAAAAAAAAATTCTTTCATTTAATAAAATAACATTAATACATAATAAGTTTTACAAAATATCAAAAACATTCTTTTTATTCGAAAATTCATAAGAAGTGATTTCTTCAAGCATTTTGAGAAGCAAAATCATTGATAAGCACATCAACATCAATGTCCGCCAACATATCCTTCTCGATTGACAAAGTTGCCAAACCGTTCAATCTCTCTTGTGACATTGATGATCTCAAGTAGGTTTTAATCAACTTCAATTTTGAAAAACTTCTTTCCGCCGATGCTACAGTCACAGACACTGTCAGTAAAATTCTATAAGCAATTGATACATTCAGATAACAATCAACAAACTTGACAAATCTAAGAATATCAATGGCAGACATTGTTTAAGTTGTCTGATTTCTTCTTGCAAGTGTTTATCAATTGTCTGATTTTTATCTAATCTTACTCTCAATTCATTCCAAGTATTCATACTAGTCATATGTATTGCACTATTTTCATGTTGTTTGAGTCTTTGACTAATATGTTTCCAATCACTGAAGCCATCGGTTGCTAGCAAACCCACATTACTAGAAGACTTGAACAATTTACAACAAAAACAATATACTTTGTCCACATATTTGCAATAAACTAGCCATTTTCGATCACTACTCTCACCATTGCTTAATTCTCTTGAATAATAATCATATGAGAAATGCCTAGAATATTTGTCTTTGGGAAATTTAAGATTCATTTCTCTAGCAGGCCCCTTTTCAACAAGAATATCCTTGGATTTGTTATCAAGATTCTCCCAATTTCTTGGATCATAAATATCAAAATGAGAACTTTCTTGTTCATAATCGCCACCAATATTATCAACATTAGTTACATTAGGCACATCATTAGGAACAATTGAGTTATCATCAACTTCAACATTTTCATGAGCCAAATTTTCATTTGACTCATTCAAATTTTCATTGCTACTATTAACCAAATTTTCTTGGGTATCTACAATTTTGAAAACAAATTTTTCAAGAGCTCCTTGTTGTGATTTTATTAGCTCTTCAGTTCGTTTTCTTTTTTTTCGTTTTTCACTACCGGATAAATGTTTCTTAGGCAACATCTTCTAAGTTTCAAATAGAAAAAAAAAACTCAAGTAGAGAACAATAGCACCTGTGAAGTAGAATGCCGACTTCACATACGAATTGAGAATTTCTAAAATCCAAATGATTGAAATTGGATGCCAAAAATAACCTGTTAAGTATTAACAATTTGTAAACAATAAATTAAATAACTTATTAGAACACAAAAACCTAAACAAGAAAAAGCTATTAAAATCATAAAAGTATAACACCAAAATCTAAACAAAAAAAGCGATACATTAGCATCCATATACATACCTTACAAGAAAAAGCCAAATGTGATTATCTTAGAAATTAGAAAACCAGAAAAAACCAGGAACATCACTCTGCCGTCGTAATTCTTTAATAATCCTAAAAATTATACCTAATCATATTTTCTACCAATTGGGCCCCTTAATGATATTTTCTTTAAAAATCCTACACATTGGCCTAATCATATTTTTTTCTTTTAAGTATAGTTAATTTTATTTTTTTTATATGAGTAGGTATGTATAAAAAAAAAATTTGGGCCCCTTAAAATAATGGGCCTTAGGCCGTCGCACTCATTGCCTACCCTCAGGGCCGGGCCTGTACTGTCGATATGTTTTGAGTTAAGGGTTAAAGAAGTTGAAAGTTCAGAGTTCAACTTCTGACAAGATATAAAAAAACTGATAATTAGCCATTCAAAAAATTAAATCTTAAATTAGGATTAAAAATAGATGGATCCCATTTTTTCTTATACCAAATTAGTACATTATGTTATTAAGTATTAACAAAGCTAGAGCTAGAGCTAAAGTGTCTTGAATTGATGGCTGTTTTTGTTGATGGGTGATACCACATTTATGACCATTTAACAGGTGAGTAAACAGTAAGAAAATCTTCTACTTAACGATAAGTTAGATCCTTGCACATTGCAACTCAATAAATTGCCTGCCAAGCATTTAACTCCAGCCAGGTCCAGCAAAAAAAATAAACATTTAACTCGTGGAACGAATTTGTTTCTTAAGCTGTTTTTTTTCTTTCTTTCCCTATCTATCTCAATTAGGATTTTTGACTTCTAGTCTAGTAGACATCTCAAAAGATCTTCACAGCTTAAAAGATCTTCTAGTCTACTAATAAGTACTATTAAGACATTTATTAAGAATGCTAAAAAAGGAATTTTGATGTTGTAAAGAATACATTTCGTTTTCGAATTTTAAAAAAATTGATTACACCGAAAAGAGCGTTTCGATGAGATGCATATATTTCTTCTAATTTAACTAATGTTGTTTGATGTATGATTTGGGCAATCAGCAATGTCAAAACTTATAGGAAGAGTTTGCCATCCTTTAAATCTCATATAACTCGAATGATTAGTCTTTGCTATTGCATGTGAAAGATACTCGATTAACAAAAAAATTGATCACACATTTCAATAAGATATATTACTTGCTTTGATTCTTTTTTGCCCTTATTTTTTACTAATGTTGAACTATCTCATAAATATAGGATTCTAGAAATTAAAATCTGAATTGTTTTCCAGAAGAGTCATGTTGCCAAAAATACAAGATAATAAACTCCATAGTTTTTGAGATGGGCACTACAATATTTTAAGAAGGCAAATAGTAACTTATGTCCTAAAAACTAAATGTAAAATTACTAGTTTGAACTGAATTTATAGGGCAAGGAATGAAAAAAATGAAAAATACTAATTAGTGATCGTAAGTTATTAGTTAAAGAAATCCAATATAATAAAGTTATGTTATAACTTTTATAGTCAATATTTATATAATTTATATAATAGTAGTATAAAAAAATATTATTTTTAATGTAGAATTTATCTTTTTAATATCTTTAATTAATTAGTGCCTCTAACATGATCCAAAAGAAATATGCTAGGGGGGGTACCTTTTTTTTTTGACGGTGCAGGCGGTACTGTTTTGTACAAAGAAAAGGGCACAAAAGCTGCAGGAAGGAAAAATGCACATGGAATTTTCATTCATAAAATAAAGTAAAAATCCTACAAGTACTGCTAAAAGAGAGTTTAAGAGGGTATTCACCATGAAATTTATTTTTGTGATCCTACCTATGTCTATTACTCACGCCTCCTATGCATTGTTCATTTTATCCTTTTGCTACTTTGGTAAAATTGTATGACATATATAGGAGAAAATGAATAGCATAACAAAATGAGTTATCATTCATTATCAAGGTTTCACTGTATAAAAAAATAAGGATTCGCCATTTTACCAATTTATATAAATAATAATTTCAAAATAAGTGGTATATTAATAGGGTGGTAGATAAACTCTTATTAAATCTCATGTCTTGTACAAAAAAATAATCCCGGGTCTTTAAATATATATCATTTTCTAAAGACTTGTCATTTTATCTATTAAAAAATTTGATGTAAAATTAAATTAAATTAAATTGAGAACATGCAAGTATTTTAAACTCAAATTAAAATACCATCCAAATTGTTATAATTAATGGACTTTTTTTCTAATGGAATTGTTATAATGCACCTGTAAGATATTCTTAGAGCAATTTTTCTTTTAATTTTATATCTTTATCCAATTTACTTTCCCTCTATATATATATATTCAATTAATCACTATTCCTCCGTATCACAATATAATTACTTTAACATTTTTACGTATATTAAGAAATGTAATTAATGTTGTATAAAAAAGAGAGATTATGAATTGATTTACAAAATTATCATTCATTTATGATAAAAATAAATAAATTGAAGTATTAATAGAAAAGAAAGTAATAAATAATTAAGAGTATTGCATCAAAAAAATAAATAATTAAGAGTATAATAGGAAAAATAACATTAAATGCTAGTTTCATTAGTAACGTAAAACAACTTACAGTATAATTTAGTACAAATTTTTTTTTTCTCAAAATAACTTATAATTTGGTACATAAAAAATATTGTATAACAAAGTGTTGGAAGAGTTTAATAACCTCACTCTCACTTCATCCCCAAAGGATAAGGAGTACTATATTGTCCTCAATGTTGGTAGATTTTTTTCCACCGATCTCAACTCCAATATTTATTTCCTTCATAAATAAAAGACAACCCAATTAATATCGCATGGCACATAATAAAAGTAGAAAAGGTTGGGTAATTTTGTTTGACTTTGAAGGCGTTTTCCCTCATTTTTGTTTTTTGATTTGTTGTTGCTTATACTACTATTTGTTGTTTTTAATTTATTTTTTTTGTACTTTGGTGCATAAGAATCACTAGATGTGTAATGTGAAACTAGGATATTGCATGGTGATTGGAAAAGCTTTGTTGGATGCTAGTGTTTGACAACAAGACAACATTTTCGTGGAGTTGGAGTCAGTTGGGCAACATAATCTTTGTTTCAAAGTAATTATTTTGGTACAATTTTTTGTACTTCAATAATTGCTAACTATAGTTAATTTGTCAAAAAAAGCTACTCTGGTAATTAACCAAACTAACCTCTCACCTTTGCAATGACAAAAAGAAAAGTATTTTTTTAACATTTCAATACACATCTTATGTGGATATGTATCAATACACAGTTTAGGTGGATGATTATGACTAGTGATAAATAATACTTAATATAAAAAAATAATAAATATTATTTGTAAATCAATCAGAATTATCCACCTAAATAAATGTACCAATACATATCCACATATTACTGTATCAATTAATTTACCATTTTTTTTATTTGTCAACATTTTTTATTGGTGAAACTCAATTAATTTTATATTTTTTTAATAAAAGGTAAGGTCTATAGAGATTAAACTTTAGGCTACTTTTTCATACATATTTTCAAAAAAATTACATAAATTTTACTAGAAATAGTAAAATAGTGAGTCAAGGGGAGAAACTTTCTCCATGATATTTTACATTACATTACCTAATGAGATAAATAATCAAAATCCAACCCTCTTACCCTATGAAGCCCCGATACTCTAAAATTGGTGAAGTATCGTGTCCGATACGCACCCGATACCGATACTCTTCCGATACGTCCCGATACTCGTATCGGAAGAGTATCGGTTAAATCTTTATTTTTAAATAAAAAAATAATATCCGATACGCGTCCGATACTTCCCGATACTCGTATCGGAAAAGTATCGGTTAAATATTTATTTCTAAATAAAAAAAATAATATCTGATACAATCTGTGTTTCCTAGTAAATGTCAAACTATTATGTTTGTTACACGGGTATAACTATATCTTTTTTTTGGATAGTACTAATGATGCTCTTTTTGTATAATACTTAACTTAAGATGTATAACTTAAAATGTACTGGTGACTATTATTTTTTAGGACAATATTAATGAAACACAAATACTTAACTTAGTATTAATGATTTTAATTTATTATAATTAGTATTTTTCGTCTTTGTCACTGTTCTGAAGTCACTATGGTGCCATACTATATAACATGTTGTTAAGTATTTGGGCTTGTCCCAAAATTCCAGTATAAGAATGGATGTTTTATGCTTTTAATTGGTCAGCTGCAGGACTTACATAATTGTCTGATATTGCTACAAGATGGACGAATTGAAGAGGCTTGATGTCATAACTATTATATATTTTTTGAGTTATTATATGTCTTTAGTTAGGACTGTGAAGCCCTTGTATGTTGAACATCAAATTGTTTTGCTTTTGTGCAAGCTAATTGGTTTATGTTTACTCTTTGTACAATGAACTATTGACGTTTATAATAATAATAATTATAATAATTTTTTGTCTTCCAAAAAAAATTATCATTATTAATATTATTGATTTTAGTCATATTTATATATTGTGTATTTATATATATTTAATTTTAAATTAAATTTTTAAATAACGTATCGCGACCGTATCGGATTGTAAATTTTAAAAAATTTCACGTATCGGCGTATCGGATTCGTATCGTATCCGTATCGTGTCCCGTATCGGGGCTTCATAGCTCTTACCCAAAAAAAATCCCAAAAGAAGCAACTTACATAGTAAAGGGCAGTTGAAGAAATTTAACTAGTCATAGCTAACACTAGTACTAGGTAGTGTGCCCTATTTTCAATCCAACATCGAATCTAATAACACTACGTGTCTTTATCATAATTATTAAACCCTAACGTGTCATTTAATTATAGATTCTTCTTTCACCAAAAAAAAATAATTAAGAAAATAAAAACCTTCTCTCTCACTCTCTTGGCCATGGCTATAACACCACTACATCAGTCGGTTATCACTTGGTCAATTACCCCTAATTTTTAGGACTTTTTATTTTTTTAAAATTACAATTTTATTTATTTATTTATTTATTTTTTCATTTTTCATTTTTCAATAAATTTGAAAAATGAAAAAAAAAAATGAAACTTTGCAAAATTTAATTATAAAAGAATAAAAAAAAACTAATTTTTTTGGTTTGCTTTTGCTATCACCGTTGTATATAATCCTCTTCTTCTTAATAGACCAAAACCCTAAGGGTTCTTGTATGAACCAATCGCCGCCGGATTCATCGCTTTCATCAACACTCTCATTTTCATCTCACTGCAACAATCTTCATCTTTTTCATCTTTCTCTTCCTTTCCCATGATTTTTCACTTCAATTTTGTTCTTCAAGACTGAATTTTTATCATCAATTTGTGTCAGTAATTATGGATTTCAAAGTGAAATTCTCAAATTCTCAATCTTGTTTTGATGATTGTTTCTGAAGTTGGGTCTGTTTTCAGCTTGTAGCGTTCATGGGGTTAGTTAATTATCAATATCGTTATTATTTTTAATTAATTTTAGTTTCAGTTGTTACAAGTAAGTGCTTTTGATGTTGTAAATATGGGGCTTTTGCGTTTTGTTGATGAAAGTTTACGTTTTTAAGTAGTTTAACGGTTTAGGGTTTTGTTTTGGGTTAAGGGTAGTGATCATGTTTTAGTTGATGAAAATTTGAGAAGAAAAAAAAATGTTGTCTGAATTGGGTAGGAGACCAGTGATTGGTGGTAACGAGGGTTCATTTGGAGATGAATTTGAGAAGGAAATAGGGATGTTGCTTCGCGATCAACGACGACATGAGGTTGATGATCATGAACCTGAGCTTAATTTGTATAGGAGTGGATCAGCTCCTCCAACTGTGGATGGTTCATTGAATGCAGTTGGAGGGTTGTTTGGAGGTGGTTCTACGGCTGCAGCTGCAATTTCGGAGTTTTCTGTGAATGGTTTTGGTTCTGAGGAAGAGCTTAGGTCTGATCCAGCTTATCTTTCATATTATTACTCTAATGTGAATTTGAATCCTAGACTTCCACCTCCTTTGTTATCAAAGGAGGATTGGAGGTTTACACAGAGACTAAAAGGTGGAGCTTCTGTAGTTGGTGGAATTGGTGATAGAAGGAAAGTCAATGGAGCTGATGATAATGGTGGTAGATCAGTGTTTGCTACGCCTCCGGGGTTTAACAATAGGAAAAGAGAGAGTGAGGTGGTGGTTGATGAGAAAGCTAGAGGTTCTGCTGAGTGGGGTGGTGATGGACTCATTGGTTTGCCAGGACTTGGTGGTCTTGGGAGCAAACAAAAGAGCCTTGCAGAAATTTTTCAGGTGGTTTGCTTCTTTCATTACCATTTTGTAATTTTGTTGTTTTCTCAGTTTTTGCATTCCTGGAATTTGTCTTGTTAAATTTGTGTTTTCAGTTTGATCTTTGTATCCACTTTAAAATCTTTTTTGCACATGGAAAATTTGAGACCTAGAAAACCACTAACAAATAGAATTGGATGACTTGGATATTTAATTGATTTGGCTTTGTTTGGGGTTCACGTGATGCACTTCTGAGATGAATCATATTTTGGGGTTCAATTGCTTAATCTTATTTTTTCTTCAATTTTGGATGGATGTTTGCTTGATAATTCATTGACCTTGTTTTTTGGTGAAATAAGCTAGCTTTGTAATGGATTGTGAAGATCTAGTTTGCTTGCTATTGTCAACTGTGAACTTTCTGTGGCGTATATGTATAGATAAATGTATATTCAAATTTTGCATTTCTCTCTTTTTGAGACCTTTTTATTCTATCAATCATCTTAACCATTAATTGCACAGGATGACTTGGGACGTAACACCCCTGTCACAGGCTTTCCTTCTCGTCCAGCCAGTCGTAATGCATTTGATGAAAATGTTGAGATTACATCTTCTGCAGAAGCAGAGCTGGCTCATTTGCGCCATGATTCCTCAGCCACTGATGGCTTAAGGTCTGGATCAAATGTTCAAGGGTCATCTGCATCCCAAAATGCTGGCCAGCAAGCCTCATATTCTTATGCTGCGGCACTTGGGGGTTCTTCCCTGTCACGAAGCACTACTCCTGATCCACAACATATTGCTAGGGCTCCCAGTCCTTGTCCCACACCTATTGGTAGTGGGAGAGTTTCTGCTGCCGAGAAGAGAGGTATTACCAGTCCTGATGCATTTAATGATGTTTCATCTGGCATCAATGGGTCTGCAGATATTATGGCTGCAATGTCCGGCATGAAATTGTCAGCAGATGATGGGCTAGATGGTGATAACCATTTCCAGTCACAGGTTGAGTCAGATGTTAATAATTATCAGAGATATCTTTTTGGTATGCAAGGCGGTCAGGATCATGGCAAGCAAAATGCATATTTAAAGAAGTCTGAATCAGGACACTTGCAGAAAAATGCTCACTCGGATTCAGGTAAGAGAAGTGGAAGTGGTTCAGACATGAAAAATCCTACCTTGGATAGGCATGCTGAGATGCAAAAGTCTGCTGTTTCTCCCAATAACTCATATTTCAAGGGATCACCTGGTTCCCCTTATAGTGGTGGAGGTGGTTTTCCTGCACAATACCAGCCTTCAGATGGTCCCAATTCACCATTTAATAACTATGGCCCAAGTGGTGGATATGGTGGAAATCCAGCGGTGGCATCCTTCATGGCTAACCAACTTGGAACCGGTAATCTGCCACCCCTATTTGAAAATGTTGCTGCAGCATCAGCTATGGCATCCCCTGGAATGGACTCTAGAATCCTTGGAGGTGGTTTGCCCTCTGGAGTTGCTTCTCCATCTGATGTGCATGTACTCAGTAGAATGGGAAATCAAATTGCAGGCGGTGGTGCTCTTCAGACTCCTTATGTTGATCCGATGTATCTTCAGTATACGAGGACACCTGAGTATGCTGCAGCACAACTTGCTGCTCTTAACGACCCATCTGTGGACAGGAATTACTTGGGAAACTCATACATGAATTTACTTGAGCTTCAGAAAGCATATCTTGGATCTCTACTTTCACCTCAGAAGTCACAATACAATGTTCCCCTGGGTGGAAAATCTGGCGGTTCCAACCATCATGGTTATTATGGAAATCCTGCATATGGCGTTGGCTTGTCTTATCCAGGAAGTCCAATGGCGAACTCTTTATCCAGTTCTCCAGTTGGATCTGGCAGTCCTATTAGGCACAATGACCTGAATATGCATTTTGCTTCTGGAATGAGGAATGTAGCTGGGGTCATGGGACCATGGCACCTAGATGCTGGAAATTTAGATGAAAACTTTGCTTCATCTCTGTTGGAAGAGTTTAAAAACAATAAAACAAAGTGTTTTGAGCTTTCTGAAATTTCTGGGCATGTTGTTGAATTCAGGTACATCTTTTTATAACCTAGTGGATGTTCTGAGGGTTAGTTATTTGTATTATTTGCCTTGTTCTTTTGAAAAAATAAATTAATTAAATTTTTTCTTATTGTCAGTGCTGATCAATATGGGAGCCGGTTTATTCAACAAAAGCTTGAAACAGCAACTATTGAAGAAAAAAATATGGTTTATCAGGAAATCACACCACACGCTCTTGCTTTGATGACTGATGTCTTTGGTAATTATGTGGTTCAGAAGGTAATTATTACCATTTAATAGTCTGTATCTATATTGACCATGCATAAATATGGATCTTGTTAAGAGTGACAATTTTCAACTGGCAGTTTTTTGAGCATGGACTTGCAACCCAGAGAAGAGAGTTAGCCAACAAGCTTTATGGCCATGTTCTGACTCTTAGCCTTCAAATGTATGGTTGTCGAGTCATCCAGAAGGTATTGACAATTTTAAGTGCAGTAGTTGATTTTTCTAGTGGCTTCGAGTCCATAATTTTCTGAATGTGGCAACTTTTTTATATCTGTATACATCTTTAGGCCATAGAAGTTGTTGATCTGGACCAGAAGATTAAAATGGTTCAAGAGCTTGATGGTAATATCATGCGCTGTGTACGAGATCAGAATGGCAACCATGTTATTCAGAAGTGTATTGAATGCGTACCTGAAGATGCAATTGACTTCATTATCTCAACTTTTTTTGATCAAGTTGTGACACTATCAACCCATCCATATGGTTGTCGGGTGATACAGGTAAGATCTATTCACTGCTTGTTACTCCTTTTATATAAAGTCCTTGAATGTAATATAATACCTTTTACATGCAGAGAGTACTAGAGCACTGCGAAGACCCTAACACCCAGCAGAAAGTTATGGATGAGATTTTAGGAGCAGTTAGCATGTTAGCCCAGGATCAGTATGGCAACTATGTCGTCCAGGTTTATAATTCATTCCAACTACTTACATTTGGGCATTGCCACACTAAGTGGTACCCTAACAATTAGAATGCCTTGTGTTGTTTACTTGATCATGGTGTTTTGCTTGTTCATCCATTGCAGCTATCTAGCTTACTTGAGTTATAAAGTGGTTTTTATCAACTTCTAGTGGAGTATAATCCAAGCGGTGCATCACATCATTTTTTTTTTATATTATTCCCTGTTTTAACCGTTTCATTTACTGCAATTTTGTTGACCTTACGAATGCCTCCTTTATTATGATATTTGCCATCAGATACAGTACTCTCTTTGTAAGTAGTTTAGATTTTTTTAGTGAATTAGTACTTTGGTTATTGTGAATGTCTTGGAAGTCATGTATGCGAGGTCGTAATTGTTACTTAATAGTTAGTATTTCTCTATTTAGTATTTAGTGCTTGTTGTCATAGCCTGCTATCTTCCTTGCTTCATACTCAATCCAAACTTGTCACTTTGTGATCCAAACTTCTGCACACAATTAATATTTAGCATTTCATTTATACTCGTCAGCTGATCTCTTATTTTCTTTCGTCTTCTATTAAATAACAGCATGTGCTTGAGCATGGGAAACCTCACGAGCGTTCTACAATTATCAAGGAATTAGCAGGAAATATAGTTCAAATGAGCCAGCAGAAGTTTGCCTCTAATGTTGTGGAGAAGTGTTTGACCTTTGGAGGTCCTGCTGAACGCCTATTGCTTGTAAATGAGATGCTTGGCACCACAGATGAAAATGAGCCTCTTCAGGTTTCATGAACTTCCTTTAGAAACTACAAAATTGTGATGGAATCATATTTGACATGTTTTCAACTATTTAGTGTAGCAATATTAAGCGATGCTCAAGTCATTGAAATCTCAGTATGTCTTGAAAAAATTGACAGTGGTTTGTCATATGTGTTGCAAATGATAAAACGGGCACTTCTTATATGCAGGCAATGATGAAAGATCAGTTTGCTAATTATGTCGTACAAAAGGTGCTGGAGACTTGCGATGACCAACAGCGTGAGCTAATTCTTTCTCGAATTAAAGTTCATTTGAATGCATTGAAAAAGTACACCTATGGAAAACATATCGTCGCTCGTGTAGAGAAACTTGTTGCAGCTGGAGGTACTTATTCCTTATTTTCATTATCACCTCTTTTGACATATTTCTGCATCATGTAAGTCATGTTTATGCGAAGATATTAATTACATGTCAACGTTCGATTTGTTGCAGAGAGGAGAATTGCTGCTCAGTCTCCTCATACTGCTTAGGAGTGGGCGTAGAAAGAGTGTTGTCTGTACAGCTAACTGAGGCTAGTGTGATCCCCTCCTTCGTTCTCCTGCATCAAGAGTTATGTTTATCGATCTATCTATCTATTTATCTGTCTTTGATGGATAGCTGTGGCCGATTGGTAATAAAAATTATCGGTTTGTAATTGAGAACTGTACATTCTGTAGTTTATACATAGAATTTAAGTGAGGTGAGGTTCAGATGTGTAATACTACTACACCTCTGATGTCCCTGCAATGGAAGATAAAATGACAATACAAGCAAGGTTTTTAAGGTGGATGTAAAGTTTTCATAAAACGGCGAGGTAGTTGTTTATAAGTTGACGATGCGACTGTACAAAATGTTGCTATGTGGAGAGCTGTTTATGTAGAGCAGGGTTTTTCTTTCATGTATGCTTATTCACTTTGTTCCCCAATTTTACAAGCTTATATTTGCCTTCACTACTAGCTTATATATCTTGTATGTGATGATGTGTTTTTAGCCTCTAGTTGGTCTTTTACATGGTGGAGATTCTAGTGGATTTTAGTTGTAGTCATTTTTGACAAACTTATGGTATCTCAACTTTTTGTTAATCAATTTGGTCTAAACTTAATGAGTCAAAATAATTTTTTAAGGATGAGTAATTTATATATTTATGGACTAATTTGTTTTCTATGGTCAAATTAAATGAACTAATGCATTCATGTACTAGTCTATAGAAAGAGTTGATTTTGATTCACTGTGATACTATCTTTATAAAATTTAGTAATTAGTGAAAAAATTTATTTTGACATCTTTCATTCATGAAATCGAAAAGAAAAATTCAAGTTGTTTGATCATCAAATGAATATTCTTTGTCAATCCTTAGAATCATAAATTCTCCATAAAACAATCAACTACTGCTAAAAATAAATGTTGAACACTCATCAACTCAAAATAATGGAAAAAAAATTAGTAATGATGTTGAAACAAATTAGCTTAAAGCATTTGCAATCAACAGAGAAACATAAGCATGAATCAAAATTATACGTAATATATACATATGTAGTGCAAATGAAAGAATATGTATGCAAAGGAATAAGATTTAGAAAATAAATTAGAGAAGAAACAAAACTAATTAAGTTTCAAATTTCAAGCAAAATGGGAATTATTACCTCTTCCATATCTTGATTATAGACTTCTATTATAATTACCTAACTTGTGGTGAAATCCCTTGCAAGTTATAACAACACGGAAAACCCCAAGCCACTCGTCAGCAATCAAAAACCTTCTACATACTGTCTTTTGAAGAATATATCGGTGAAGAATATTCGGTTGTAACCCTTTACACAATAGGGGTCCCCCTAAGAGTAAAAGTATCATAACTTGGAAGATTGCCAACACCACCACCATAGCGGTCGTGGATGAGAAATACTGGTTGTGGCCTGCGGTTTATCAGCTCTTTTCTCCACAAAGATCAACCGGGTAAATCAGAACAGAGTTAGTTGGTGGCAATTGAAGAATGGGAATTGGGTGCCAATGCCCAGACCTCGATCAACCTGCAGTTTGCAACTGCATAGACTATATGGGTGTATGATAAGTGGGAGGTAGAACATCGAAAGTGAAATACCACTATTTTTAACATTATTTTACTTATTTTGTGAATCGGTGGTTGGGAACTCCCGCTATTCGTGAAATGAATTGACAGGTGTAGGATAAGTGGAAGTTGGAAACAACAAAAGTGAAATACGACTATTTTTAACATTATTTTACTTATTCCGATTTCGCTTGGTTAATTCGGCCGAAAAACATTGTCAGGTGGAGAGTTTGGCTAGGGCGGCACATGTGTTAAAAGATAACACATGTGTTCTAAGATGAGTTCAAAGAGATCAGAAATCGCATGTGGAATAATAAGGGAAAAAACTCATTTGATTATGATTTCTAATACGAATATGAACCGTGAAAATGTGCCTATTGATCCTTTAGACCTTCAAAATTTGAATTTAGAGGTGTCAAAAAAGTTACCACAAGGATGACTGGCTTGTGGTAGCCAAACGTTCATAGCAACGTTGCTTTTTTATCATACGATGTCAGCTCTTCATATCATTGTGGCATCCAAGTGGTCACAACAATGTTGCTTATTGATCCTACACCACCATTGTTGTTTCCATTTTCATTGAGAATAATTGGTTTACAGGAGAGGAGTATGAAAGTTGCGGAACAAACGACGACGGCAATGAAGAGGGTTTTGAAGATACAATGGTGACAAGAGGGTTGTGAACGAGAATCACATAGTGATTTGAGTGATAACGAGGTAGGGATTTGATTTGCACCCTCGTAAAATATTAACAACACTTATTACAAACATTGACTATTTAAAAATAGTATGATTTTTTTAAAAATTAAATATAAAAATAAGTAAGAATTTATGAAAATGATAAGCAACATTTCTATATGTTTAGAATACAAGTTTTTAATAATCCATATGTTGGTACCTTATTCTTATAACCAAAAAAGAAGATTAAATTCTCCCGACTTTTGTTGTAAAATTGCTATTATTAATTTATAATAAAACTGTTATGACATAAATGTATATGAATAACAAAAATTCTCCCGACTTTTGAGAGTTAAGTTGTAAATAACAAAAATAGAAAGCGGAAGCAACAATTGAAAGGGAAAAAAAATGAAAACAAATAATGTTTTACAAAATAAATCGTTGTTTATTGATATGTATACGTTGGATAACATCGAATATACGTTAAACAATTTACATCTAACAAAGTATAAAGATAGTTAATGACAGGTTAGGGGTGTGAGTATATATAAATTTGATCAATCTTATTTCCATCACACATCAATATCAAGAATTTACTATATTTTATAAAGCAATGAAGATCTACATTCTATTTAGTATCACCTTCGCATGTGCTTTTTTCGAAAATGTTATTTCAAATGTCAATCCCTTGTCGTATGAAGCCATCTTCAATTTTGGCGACTCTATAAGTGACACTGGAAATGCTGAAGCTTCCTATCCACCGTTAGACAAAAATAGTCCATATGGTTCAACATACTTCAAACATCCATCAGGACGTATGTCGAATGGACGACTCATCATAGATTTCATAGGTACTTATACACATTATTTAATTTTTTACATAATTTTTTCTTGTAATCAAGAAATAGTAAATAAGAAAAAAACATTCTAATATACTCTTTATGATTTGTAAATGATGGAGTTAAAATCAATAATACTTAATATTGATATATTTATGATTGAAAAATTCACTAGCTCATGATCATTTTAATTGTAGCCGAGGCATATGGGTTGCCGTTTTTGACGCCCTATCTGAATCCCACCAAAGACCATGGAGATATAAAGAAGGGAGTGAATTTTGCATTCGCTGGTTCCAGTGCACTTGACATGGACTATTTCATTCGTACTGGAGTCAAACTGCCACCGTCAAATATGTCATTGAGTGTGCAACTTAATTGGTTTAAGAAATTAAAACCCTCCTTGTGTAAAAGCAAAGAAGGTTTGTCATAACTCGTCATTGCATACTTTTTGTGTGCCAACTGCATAAATTTTCCTCAATATATGGCCTACATAACCTTTTTTTTTATTGTGACACAGAGTGCGATATCTACTTCAAACAATCATTATTTATAGTGGGAGAGATTGGTGGAAATGATGTTTTTTCACTTGTTAAAGTAAAAACTGTTGGAGAACTACGGGAAATAGTTCCCTTAATCGTTGAATCCATTTCAAAAACTGCCACGGTACGTTATTTCAAATTTAAATAATTAAATATTTGAGCTATAGATATAAATTAATGAATGAATAATAGTCTTGGATAAATTTAACAGTGATCTATTTATCTCCATTTATCAGGCATTAATCGAAGAAGGGGCGGTAGAGCTAGTGGTTCCGGGGAACTTTCCATTGGGGTGCAATGCTGCTGTATTGGGAATTGTGAATAGTAAGAAGAAAGAAGACTATGATGAATCCGGATGCTTGATAGCTTACAACACTTTCACCGAATACTTTATTGAGCAACTAAAAAATTCTATAGAGACATTAAAACAAAAACACCCTCAAGCTAAGATAATATATTTTGACTACTACAATAATGTCAAACGTTTATATCAAGAACCACAACAATATGGTGAGTGAAACGATTATTTTCATTTCATTTTAAGTTTACAATGATTTATTCTTGCCAAATTCATTTGAACACATACATATTATTTTATGTACATTAATGATGCAGGCTTTACTTATGATAAAGTTGAGATTATGAAAGCATGTTGTGGAGGAAGTGGTCCATACCATGTTGATGAGAAATTTTGTGGTGGACCGGGTACAACTGTTTGCTCCGATCCTTCTAAACTAATAAATTGGGATGGAAATCACTTGACTGAAGCAGCATATAAGCTAGTAGCAAAAGGATTAGTCGAAGGTCCCTTTGCAAGTCCTTCCCTAAAAACAGCTCCTTTCAAGATAACTTAAAATTGTTGATGCATTGAGAAAAACTTTCTTTGATGTATTCTCAACATTATTAAACTACGCCTCTATTTGTATACGTTTAAATGTATTCTATAAAATGACTATATAAATTTCTCTCCAAACTAGATTATTTTCTTTATATGCAATTCTATATTATTATGCAGTTTAATGCAAAATATTAATTTGCCTTCGTAGAATAAGCAATCTCATTGTTTTCTATAAGAAAAATAATTTTAATATGATTTAATTATTATTCCACAATTTCTTTCTTCTAATGTAAAAGATAATGGCAGTTCAATTCATTGTTGTTGGGAAGGCTATCACAAACTACACATTAAGTATAAATTATAATGGTGTCTTGAGGCATTCATGCATGAATCATGATTCATCAAATAAAATTAAAAAAATAATGAACAATCACTAAATTCTTATATGTATTCATCAATACTAATTCCCTTTGTTAAAACATTCTGATGATTACAAAATTTGCTTAAACCATAGGGGAAAATAAATCTCTTTTCAATGGAAGAATGCATAGGAGGAGGAGGCCCTAATCAATCATCATCTTTATCTCGAATATTCTTTCGATCGGCTACTCTACGTCCTGCCCTTACAAATTTCAATTTATTCTTCTCCTTCTTTTTCTTCTTGTTTTTGTTCTTAGCTGCTTCTTCTTTCTCAAATTTTTCCTTCTCTCTCTTTGTCAAGTAATCTGTTACTGCTAAATAGATAACCTGCAACACAAACAAACAAAATCTGTGAAAACTCAAGGTAAAACCATTGTTGATGTGGCTTTAGCTTGAACCAAAGAGAAGAAGAAGCAATAAAATGCAGAGATGAAAAGTAGAGAATTTTTATTGATCACAAATCTGCATATTACATTGTCCTATAATGTTTATGTACACAAATCAATTCTCTATCTTACAATGATAACTAGCTTAACTGAATTCTAACAAACTAATCAGTTACTAACTGATAGTAACCAACTAAACTAGCTAAGTAACTAACTTGCAGTGCAAGTTACATTGTTATCTTCTATACAACTGCCATTAACAAAATCCTCCCATAATATACTAATGCTAAGTAAGAATGATACTTTTACACAAATTTGACAACAATTTCGATAGTTAACACAGTTCAAATATGAGATTAATTACCTTAGGTTAATGGTTAATGAATATGACAAAGTGTTTCAATTCATTAATGTACCGGTCAAAATAATTCAGGCCCAATCCACCAAATAGCCCAATTGGCTTGACCCGGTCCGCCAATCAACAGGCCCATATCGCCCTCTCTGACAGCACGTGCAAGCTGTATGCCCCCACTACCTCTGCCTCAGCTGAACTAAGAGCACGTGGAAAACGTGCCTCAACCGCCCCTTAACGAGCTTGGCGCCAAATACACCCCCCACTCTCCCTGGTCATGGATCGTGGGTGCTTGGTAACTGCCCCTTATACCCCCTATTCGGAGGGAAAGTCGTGAGATCATGGGAGCTTACTAGCTCTGTCACATGCCTCTATAAATACCACCCCCAATGCAATTCAAAGAAGAAAGGCAATATCACTATCTCATACCATTGCATAACCTTAACCTCTAGCAAATATACACCCCCTAGTGTTCTATCAGGAACAATTAACATTCTCATTAGCCGTCCATCATACGTATTTAAGCACGATTTTCAACCTCAATAACCACGGTACAATTTTTAGGCGTTCAAATATATCTGACCGAAATGGATTAATTAGGTGCAGTCGATTTTTCTGTAAAGTCGTTTTATAGATGTCCGATCACGATCTGACGGTTTAAACAAATGCAATGACAAATAAAGTTTTTAAATCATGACCATCCGATCTTGATGGGGCGGCTATAAATGGCACGATATCTATTAATCGTGACTTGTGATCAAATATAACCTAAAAATTGTGGTCAATTACCTTCAATGAAAAACTAATGAGCTCTAAATACATTCTAATATATATTACCCATTAAACTAATTAATCACATATTTAGTTAATATGCTAATTAACTAAATAAATGCATGTTAAGGGAAAAACTGAAATTGGCAGCTCAATTAGTAAACTAAGAAGCTAACTTAACCACTAATTCAGTTACTTATAAATAAACAAATAGAAAAACTGAGAATAAAATTACGAATATACCCCAACAGTGATAACGGATAAGCCAACAAAAGCAATGAAGAAAAGAACTGATACAACTATGGACACTCCATCATCTGTGGTGGTTGAGACCAATTCCTCCGTAGCATCAACAACAGCATCTTCAACAGCTACAGCAGCAACAGGATTTGGCCATAGAAGTTTGGATTTTCTTTGAAAAAATAATGATTTTGTAGATGTGGTGATAATGGGAGAGAAAGATGATGGAGTAGTTGGAAGACTAAGAGAGCAAAAGGGTGTTTGAAAATGGTAAGAAGAAGAAGAAGAAGATTTTGAAAGGAAGGTTGCAATCTGTGGAGATGATGCAAATGCAGCAGTGGCCATAGCAATAATCACTTTTTGTTTATCTGATGACGTGGCCCAACTATGGCTTTGGTTGGGTTGCTTTTCTATCCTTGTTGATTAGATTCTCCTATGATTATTATGTTCTAAGCTTACTGCGCAACTTCTCCAACATCCAAAGGGATATTATTATTGAGATTGAGGATACTATTGGAGTCTTGGTCCTATCGGAGGATTTGGATTAGGTGCAGTTGACTGCACGGTGCAATCGTTTTACAGCCGTCCGATCGTGATCATACGGTTTAAATAAATACAGTTAAAAAATTCAGTTTTAAATTACAACCGTCCGATCTTGAACAGACGATTGTAGATAAGGTGACTACGTGACTGCACCCAAATATCAACTGCATGGAATCTAGGTCCCCTATTGGATGAGTTTTGGTCCAACATTATACTGTGATAGTGTGACTAAATTATGACATCTATTTTGGCCACCATACTCATTTTATCGCGCTCTACAATTTTACTAAAATACTCATTCCGCTATTTAGGTAACAGATTTGTCCAAAAACACCTTACTGTTATAACATTTATTATTTAAATAGCGGACGATATTTTCAAAAATTATTATTCATACAATATCTGCTACGTTATAAAATAATCTATTTAAATAATTTACTATCATTTGATTTATAACTTTATCAAGTTACTATCTATTTAGTTGCCTAACATACTTTTACAAGGACGGATATGAAATTTTTTGACAATGGTCATGAAACTTTTTAAAATATTCATAAAGTTCAAACCTTTTAATGTGTATTATTGGATGAGTTTTGGTCCAACATGAGCCATTTAGTTTTACCATTTACATTATTTTTTTATTACTACTTTCAGAAAAGATTATATTTATCACGAATATGAATCAAATATGGTATATATGTATGTAAAAAGTTACTACACTCAAATTTCACATACATTGTGAAATTTAGGGTTTAAAATTGGGAAAGAGAAATGATATTTGTACAATTAAAAATTAATAACTTTGGACAACTCTCTCTCTCATACTCTCATTACATTCTCACTCTCTCTCCTCCTCTCACTTTATGATTTTTGTTGCAAAAAAACATGAGTTGTCCTAAAAAGGACAACTTTTTGGGTGTACAAATAACACCACTCATTGGGAAAATATAACCATTCTAGATGTCTAAATGTTATGAATAGTAAAAAAATTTGACATATGAATTTTAAAAAATTGGTCCTTGGACACATGACCGATAACATGGAAAGATTTCTGGGATCCGGATTTTCTGCCGTAACTGCTTTACGCAATTTTCAATTTGAACTATTAATACTATATCAGATTAATATGATTAAAAATTATGTTTTTTTGTCAAAATAATCCCAGCCGCTGATTTTAAATCGGACGTTGTAATTTAGTTATAGCATCCTACTGTTACAGCAAGACATCTGTTTCCAAGATCTCCAAACATGATAATGTAGAAAAACTTATAATCTATTACTATATATAAAAGGGATACAAATTTTTGGGATGACTTTTTCATTATTCCATTCTTACCCTTAAAAAAACTACCAACAAAAAAAGTAACCAACTATATATAAAAAAAGATACAAATTTTGGGGATGAATTTTTCATTATTCTTATTTTGCCCTTCAATAAAAATACCAACAAAAAAAGTAACCACCAATTATGGTTTACTCTTTTTTTAAAAGTTCTTATATAACAAAACGAGTTACAACAAATATAGTTTTACAATTTATATACCTCAGTAGAATAGAAAAGACGAATCATACAAACGTTTGGCGGCTAGTAATATATAATGTCGTTGTCAATTGAGCTAAAGTTACTAACAAAATTACTTAGGTAAACACAAATAAACAAATTACTTGAGAAAGGAAAATGCTATTTAGCAAGAATTTTTTGATGCAAGAAAGAGAAGAATAAATCCTCACCCTTAATTACATCCATAACCACCCATGTTTTTCACTAAAAAAGAAAATTAAATGACATCATCCTTTAAGATTTTGCCATGTGTTAATTCTTGCATTTCTTGTATAAAAATTTCATGCTAAATAGCAATGCTAATTGAGAAATAGTATTCCAAATCTATCCTTGCAGTTTATATGTTTAGTTACGGCCGAAAAATCTCCAAATTTCAATCCAAAAGGTTTCTGTACATAGACGAGAACGAGGAAGACATGATAAAAAAAGAACAAAGATTTCTCTATTAACATGCATGGATTAACAAATCTTTCTCTTCTTCCTAACATGTTACTTTCTCTTCATCATTCTCATCGATTTCTTCAACCATCTTCATGTTTTCAAAACCAAAACCAAACAATTTGTTCAATTTCAACACCCAGTTGCAAAATCAGTCATAAAGCTTCCATACATCAGAAGAACAAAGGAAGAGGTAGCAATAGAATAACGTTTGTTGTGAGAGCAAGGCGTGGTGAATCTCCATATGAAGTTCTTGGTTTGTCTCCTTCTGCATCTGTGAATGAAATCAAGAAAGCTTATCGAAAACTTGCTCTTAAGTATCATCCTGATGTTAATAAAGAGGTAAATGCTTTGTCCAAAGTTTAAGATTTCATCATTGTTATTGGAGTTTTGTGCTGTTAGAGATATAACTTATTGAAATTTGAAGGTTAAGTACAAAATCAATTCTTTGTAATTTATGCCATATGTGAAAAGAATCATAGATGTTACTTTTGATTTGATTTGGGTGAAATATGTTTATAATTGGGTGTTTTAGGCATTGTTGAGTTGAGATATTATTATTAGTTTTTGTTTCGGTATACCAAAAAGTATCACATTGATTAGGAATCGAGGCTAATGATACTTGATAAACACTCGCGATCCCCAACCTAATGAAGTGCATTTTGACCAACTTTTGAGGACAAAACCTTGAGAGCTTAAGCAGGATCCTTTAGGTAGAGTTTGCCGCCCATTTGGGTCTCACAAGGCTCGAGGGATTAGTCTTTACAGTTGCGTGCAGAGGATACCTGATAAACGCCAACAAAACAAATGGACAGTACTTTAGAAAAACGGTGCAGTGGACTTGAGTTTGGAACATTGTTAGCGCGCTAGATAAGGTTGCAATGCTGCAGCCAGTTTTTGTTTGAAAATAAATATGTCGTGGTTTCAAACTTTTTTTTTTTCATTGATGTCACTAAATTGCCCCGTGAAATTTTACTGTTTTTTGCACAAAATTTAACTCAAACACGGTGTTATCTATCATGGAAAAGATACAGTTACAGTTAAAGTATGTCGGTATGCTCTCACTGACTACTTAGGGTTCTGCATTATTTCCCTCTTTCGCACAAGGTCTGAATAATTTCTTTTCATTGCTCTATTGCTGTCAAAAGTTTTGAGTTTTGCCGAAGTTTTCATAAATGGGCATTAACTGCTCAAGAACCATCTTTAGTCTGTACTCGGACTTTTAAGTCTTAGTATCCTTGCTAGGAAATCACATTCGTTCTTCGACTTATTTTTATGTTCTCATCAGTTGGAAAACTTTGTGGATCTACCACGGTTATAATATGAATGTCATATAAGAAAATAACAAAGTCAGAAGACTGTGATCAACTTATGACCTTCATGTAGTTACCCTTGTAATTGGCTTATTGTCTTCCAATCATGGATTTTCCTATGCTGTTGTACATTTTTAATTGAAGTACATTCTTCTGTCTAAAAGACAAACAATTTCTATATGGTATTCAGAAATCGAATGTTTTAATGATGTAGTAATGTAACCGTTCTATTTTGGACTGTGTATCTTTGTCTCGAGTATTGTATTTGACAATTGCTTGATTTTAACTATATTTCCGATTAATGTACCAATAGTTAACTCTCAGAAGATACAAATACTTAGTGCTTATTTATGCATTTTAAAGTGTATTCTCACAGGATAATGCTCAGGAGAAATTTATGAGGATAAAACATGCATACAATACATTGTTAAATTCTAGTTCTCGGAAAAAATATGATTCTGGAACTCGTGGTTATAATTCATCTCAAAGAAGCCAAAGTCGGAATCCACAAGCTGAAGAAGAATTTTATGGATTAGGTACAAATTTATATTCATTTGCAGTCTTGTTTGGAGATCTATCTACAAACTTTAATTTTGTATACATTTTCAATTTTGTTATCGCGTACGCGGCTGTTAAAGATTACATTTTCATTCATCACGTAACGTTTTTTTGAAAAAAAAATATTTGTTCTTATATCAACATCATCTTACTGCTGCAGGTAATTTTTTGAGAGATGCTCAAATAACAATAGGTAGTTATATACTCTCTGGTGATCAAGCCAGCCATAAGTTTAGCCTGCATTGCATTACAAATTTTACTCGGCACTCATTGTGTCCGATATAAATCTATCAACCGGGGGAAAGAGATGTCTCTAGTGTTACAAGTTGCAACTTCATTTTATATTTCATTTCATGCGGCGTTTGAGATTTGATGATTTTGTTATTGCAGGAGATTTCTTTAAGGATCTTCAAGAAGAATTCAGGAATTGGGAAGCCAATGCAGCTTCACAAGGAAAGCCGAAGAGCCTATGGGAGGAATTGTCGGTGAGACTTCTTGCTAACAATTTTCTTTGTTTACGCTGGAGTTGAGTTCTGACGTGGTCGCGTGCCCTATTTATTGATACAGAAACACCGAGTTTTACAAAGAAAAATTACACTAAACATACACATTGAACTGTTATTAAATGATGTTTCACCATGCTTGGTATGCAACAAGGACTTGTATGTGAACTAAGTTTTTGAAATTTTAACTTTCAGGAAATAGGAGAAGAATTTGTGGAGTTTCTTGAGAAAGAACTCAATATTGTTGATCAAAATGACAATCCTCAGGGAGGGAATCAATCTAATTTATACGAGACAGAGACACCAAGAAACAATACTCAAGGCGAAACTAGCAAGGGAAACACAAGCGTTGAGGATAACCTTGATGAAATAGAAGCCACTCTAGCACAGTTAAAAAAGGAGCTAGGCTTATAGTTGAAGAGCAAATGGCAATTTATTGCCTCATTTATTTATCTCTTGGTGACTCTTGCAAACTTGAGCCACCAAATTGAGGAGTAAATATGTACTTTAGTCCTTGAAATTATAGGATTGTATCTATATAGTCTTTTATATATCAATATTTAAAATGATCTTTTGAATTGCAAAATGTTAATCAAGTTTGTCTTTCTGTATGAATTTGTTATCAAAAAACATTCCAAACATTATTCACTTAGTTTTAAATGCGTCCCTAACATTACTCAAAAATGTATATAATAATTTTAATATGAAGTAAACTCGCATGGGTCGATTTCACCTAGTCGGGTAAAAACTCAAGTTTGACAACCTTAACAAAAATAAATAAATAAAGAGTATCTAACAGCAAACATCAAGATAATCCACTACCTTATATAAATAAAGAGTATCTAACAGCAAACATCAAGATAATCCACTACCTTAATTTGTATTCCATAACTTTGTATTAAATTATCAATTCTCCAGTACTAAAAAGAAAACAAATCTATTACTCTAGTATTAGCACTGCGTCCAATTAAACCCAAAAAAAATGTAGTTTAATAAAGCCTCTTGACAATATACTGTGACTAATTTGCAACTTAAAACCTCTCTCCGAAACGGAAAAATAATGCACCAGTTCCTGAGTTATGATCAATGGCATATTCTGCTCTGACCAAACCAAGCTTAGCACCAACACCATAAGATGAACCTTGACCCATTCGCCTATAGATTTCAGTAGGATTCCCTTTGACATCCTTTGAACTCCCTAGATCGTTGCCATGCTCCGCGAACCCATACAACTGCATGCTTTTAACAGGTATCCGTAACTCAGCTGCAAGCTGTATTAAGAAAATGAAATTAGTACACAGATAATAAAAATGAACTAAAATTAAATCTTGATGAAGAATCATAAAATGAGTCTAGTCTCATTCCTACCTCCAACATGTTTCTGGCAGCCCCAAGCTCACCCATGTTGTAACCCCTAACAGAGTAAGGGCCTCCAAGAGTAAACGCATCATAACTTGGAAGATCACCAACACAACCGCCATAGCGGCCGTGGAGGACAAGCACTGGTGGTGGTGGTTTACCAGCTCCTTCCTCCACAGACATCAATTGGATAAATCGTGTCAGAGTTAGCTGGTGGCGATTGAAGAATGGGAACTGGGTGCCAATGCCCAGGCCTTGATCTACCTGCAGTTTGCAATTGTGGAAACTGTAATCAGAAAGTATTGTATAGCATACTTCAAGTGTCTATTAAAATTTTTAAAAAAATCAATATCTTGTCCTCGAAGGTACTGCAAATTGGACTTTGAATTAAAAGGGTTAACTGAAAATGTGTTGTAGGTAGAGTTCAACGGTATTGATTTATCCAGCCGGTGTCATATAATGGAAAAGGTCTAGTTGTTGGTTAAAAAGAATGCTTCCACATCCAAAAAATGGAATCATGTCATGCTAATATTAGCCAACCAAGGCATGATCCTCTAACAAGTTAACCTTAAAAAGATCAGATACACTAAAATACCATCTTGAATTCATATAAGATCCATAATTATCAATACAGAAAGCTAAAAACAACTACAGCCAGATGGTGCTACTCTGAGTTTTATATGTTTATTAAAGATTAATAGTACTATATATACATATGCTGAAAATAAAAATAATACTTTAAAATATTCATAAAATACATAGAAATTAAAAAAATTAAAAAAGGGTCAATAAAACAAACAAGTTTAAAAATTTTAATATTATACCTAGTCAACAATTAAGAAATAATTGCCAATCAATAGATGAAAATATTAACCATAGGATCTAAATAAGATGGTTGAAATGAAAGAACATTTAGGGTACAATTAGCTATAGAAAAGTATCACTCATGTTCAAAAGAAAAATTTAGCACACAATTATAAAAATATACAACGCTCTATTAGCAGCAAAGAGTCAACAAGAAAGTAAAACCAGTATCATAAAGATGAGAATTTTATGTTTAGTAATATAAACCAAAGTGGGTCTAACAACACAGTTATTAGAGGAAAAATTTGGAGTAGCTCTCATTATAAAAAAGATTGTAGATAGAATCTCATCTAAATCTTAGATGGTTTGAATATATGCGGAGAAAACCCAAAGAAAACCAGTGAAGAAGATTGACTAGATGAAGGATAGTCCAATATTTAGAGGTTGAGGGAGATCAAGAAAAACAAGTCAAACTATTAAGAAAGATAGAGAGGAAACTTGTCTATCTTTGAACTCAACACATGATAATATGGAACAACGGTGTTGTTTGTTGTTTGATCAATGTGATGTGATGGACCTCACCAAATGGAAGAATGCTTGATGATTGTTGTTTCAATCATACATAACATACAAACAAACAAAAAAATGATAAAAAGGAGAAACTTAGAATGGACCTTTAACTTGTTCCCATGGTTCAACTGCATGACAAAACTATTATGTCTAACAGGCTCTATATTCAGAAATGGTTCTTTTATAGAAGAATAATTTTTTGGTAACTATTTCCAAACCCACAAGAATAATAAAAAGGTATAAAGCATCCACTTGAGCAACTTTAAAGACATTTAGTGGTAGGACTAGATAAGTCACCTGGAACATATTTCTCTGTCCAACTACAGCTCCATTCACAAAACGTGTGTTATCACGAGTGATATTTGCCTGTAAAAATGCCATGCGATCAATGCCAGTACCACTGAGGGTGGTAGGAGGTCCATCTGCACTAATTCCACCATTAGGTAATACTCTTTGACCATTTTCACAGATTTGACTATTTTCATCACGAGTTGTTATCTCTTCCATTACTAGTCCATAAGTGAATTTACTCTGTGGCGTGAAATTCTGCTCGGCACACAAACCATAAAAATTAAGATAAAATATCACTACATTAGCCTAAATATTAATATTAGGCACTCCAAAGTTTGAGTTCACATAACAATAAAGAACAAGTAACTTGCCTCTGTTATATTAGCTTTGACACCACCACGATCGACCCATATTGGTGGCACTTCATCAAGCCCGGGCCCTCCAGTGAATACTGGACTCCGGTTTCGGCTATTGAAACAGCTTACACGGAGAGTACGGTTCCGTGGATTATCTACACCATCCAAATACGGATGTGCGTACTCTAGCTTAAATGCTAGATCATCCTAGGAGAAAACATGATGAACATTTTCAGATACCAATATTGACGAAACACAAAACTATCAACAGAATAAAATGAAGAAACTCAGCAGACTAGCTCAAGAGTACCTGAGGGTCGAGTAAGTTGCTGGTCGTTATAGAACCACTAACAGCTCTATTCAGTCCTTGAAGATTCCGATGCTCAAAACTAACAGTTCCACCAGGTTGAAGTGAGGCCTGAACAAAAATTGAACAACAAACAATCAGATTAATTGAGCAGGAAAGATCCATCAGTTGTTGAAGAAAATTGATGTGTAATTTTATGGAAATACCAGAGTGGTATATCCTCCTCGTCCAGGAACAAGACTCCATTCAGTATTGACGTCAGCTGTCTTCTGTTCCAACTCTTTTACTTTAATTTCAACAATTATGCCTCCCTCACTACTCTCATCAGGCCGTGGATTAACCTCAATATTTGAAAACAAAGCAAGGGAGTTTATATTTCTTAAGGCTTGCTTCCCTGCTTCAATGTTAAAGGTGTTGCCTGGAAACAGCTGTTAATCCAATACAAACATCAATCAAGTGAGTAACTATACTAGTAACAAATCACAAAGCATATAATAACATCATTGAATTCGAAAGCAATTAACCATACTAGAAATATCAATTGTGCAGCAGATAACAAAAACACATAACCTTCAAAATCGACAAACAAAAAGATGCCGAGGAATCTCCCATATATAACAGATAACATAACACATTACATAACTATGCAATGTAGATTGCATTGTACCTCTTTGGGAAGCTCTCTATGTAAGACAGGGGCTTGAGTATTTCCTTCGACAACATTGCCAAGCTTATCGAGAAACTGAACAGACAATTTACTAATATCTCCTTCAACAACCTCACAAACAACCTCTTTAGTATTAAGATTTCCAAAATTAACCACTTGAGCACAAGCATACCCTTCATCATGATACCACTTCTGAACTCTATCCCTTATCTTCTGCAACAACCTAGCACTCAAAGTCTTCTCATTCCTCAACATATCCATAACCTCCATATGAACCGTCTTAGGCAAAATACACGGCCTCGCCTTTTCCATCCTCCTTTTGTACTCCCTCTCTTGACTCAAATAGTATTTCATCCTCTCTCTATCAGTCATATCAGGATCCATTTCAACCGGCTTTGTCTGCGGCATCATACCGACATTTATACAACGAAATTTTTCAGCAATTTCCCAAGTACTCTCACTAAACAAAACCTTGATTCCAATTGTTCCATCTGAATTAGTTTTTCCTTCAAAATCAACCTTCTCAAACATTCCACTTGATGCTAAACTCTCCAATTCTTTTTGAAGCTGAGCTTTAGTGTACACTCCACCAGGAACAATAGTAATCATCTCGGTAAACGAATCATCGGAACTAACATTTGTTTTACGATTCCGATCAATGAATGTAATATCAGAAACCTTATACTTTTTAAATCCACTAAGTTTATTCAATTGAATCGTAATATTAACTGGCATACCATGAGAATCAAATTTATCAGATTGAGTTTCATCAGCAATTGCTGCTGCCGGTGTAAAAAACCTAGACCAGAATCCTCCTCCTCCGTTTCCATCACCACCACCACCACCGCCGCCGCCGCCATTACTGTAACCACCACTGTGTCCACCACCAAAGCCGCCGTCGTTTCCGTTGAGAATAATTGGTTTAATGTGGCGGGCGATGGAAGTGGCGGAGGAAACGGCGAGGGTGGTGGAGAGGGTTTTGAAGAGAAGGCGACGGCGAGAGGGTTGTGAACGAGAGTTAGATTTAGGGAGAGAGGGTTTGTTGTTGTTGTTGTTATTGTTTTTGTTACGATTGGAGGAAAGCGCAACGCCGAATTTGTTGGAGGGAATGAGAGAAGACATCATTGGTTGCGACGGAGAGAACTACAAAAGTGAACAGAGAAAGTGAAAGAGAAAGAAAGAAATAAAGAAAGAGAGAAAAATTTGGGTTTATGATGGGTTTTGCTTGCCAAAAACAAAGTTTGTGTTGTGTATTTTACTACTTTTTAAAAATATAAAAATAATATTTTTGATGCAAATTTTACTTGTTTTGATTAGAGCAATGTTATTTGGATTTGGATCCTCTCCAATGACTCTCTCATATTTTCTCTTCAATTGTTAATTTAATGGTTTAAAAATTAAAGAAAACACTTGAGAAAAGAGAGAAAAAACATATTTTTCTTTTGTGAACCATTAGATTAACAAGTGGAGAGAAAACATGAGAGAATAATTGGAGAGGATCCAAATCCATGTTATTTGTATAATCTTCTCTTTCATACTTATATTATTTTTTTACTCTTTTTCGTAATGTGAGTATGAGAGAGAGGATTGTCCAAGAAATTGTCCAATTTAATTGTACATATAACATTTTTTTTTATTACCTCAATTAGCTAGTGTGTCCAGCAAGACATAATAATTTATATACATGCATATATCTACTACATCCGTCCCAAAATAAAAGAACTAGTTTGATTGTTGCACGTGCCAATGCACAATTTTGATCCTTAATATCTTTAATTCTCTATTAGTAAAAATTATAAAAATTGGATATTTTGAAAATACCCATCAAAACAAATCAAACAAGATCTTATATGCTTATATTTATATCTATATATTATTAAAAAAATGTGGTCAAAGCATGATAGGTGAATAGTACCATTTAATCAAAATAGCTCTAATAAAATGGGACGGAGGGAGTATTTGCAATGCAATGCAACTGCATGATTAATGCATTGTTTTGAGAGGTTGTTTGTTACCGTTTTTGGGTTTATGAAGGGTTTTGCTGGCTTTGCTTGCCAATTTTTTTTTTTTTTTCATTCATTGTTTATTTTTTTAAAAAAAAGGAAGCTTGTTGAACAAGCAAGTCCCTAAAAAGATATAGGTGTGTTTGATCTGCTAAAAAATAGGGGACTGAATTAGACAGTTTTTGTTGTACCCTGTTTGATTCAAAAATTGGTTATGATACTTGAGAAAATAGTCAGCAAAGGACATGACAAAAATAAGAATTTTTGTCCATCACTAAACCACGTGACAACTTTTTATCCATAGTACAACTATAAAAACATACGAAAATACCCTTTTTATTTTCAAATATAAAAAATATTATCTCTCACTGGTGCAACTTTGTCCTGTCATATTCTACCTTGTTCTGTCATGTACTATTCTGTCCAGTACTGACTGTTTTGCAAATCAAATGCACCCTATATAGATAAAAAAAAAAGATCATACAAAAGAAAGAGGGGGCAACAACCAAACCCTTACACTATGTTTGTTTCAAGAGAAAGAAGAAGGAAAGATTGTGAGGGGTAGGGAAAGATGGTGGAATGATTAACTTTCCATCGTTTGGGACAACCACAAAAAGCAAAGGAAGGAAAGATGGAGCTGGGTCCCACATAAATATTGTTTCCTCCCAAATATGGACGGAAAGTAGAAGGGACATGTATTTTTTTGTGAAAAGACAAAAAAACCACTAAAGTGAATGACTATATTATTTTTGCATCCATGAATTTATTTATTTATTTACTTTTTGGATAATCCATGAATTTATTTCTCACCACTGGTTCAATAATTTCACTTGTATTGCATACTGCATAGTAGTAATAATCCATTCACTTCTAACGTTGAGGCCTGTTTATTTTTAAGTAACAACCATGTTTTTGTTATTTCCGTCAATACCAAAAGTAAATAATATCATACTTTTTTATATATATTACAGTTTAATAAAAACATTTTCTTTTATTTTTAGGCAGAAAAAAATGTTTTTTCTTTTAATGTTAAAATAATTTATAATTTTAAAGAGGGGTATTTTCGTCACTTAATAAAATATACATCTTTCTTTCCTTCCACTTTCACTTCAACCAAACAATCAAATAATCATCTCACTTTCTACACACTTTACCTTTACTTTCTTTCCTTTAACAATCTTTCCTCTTACTTTCTTTCCTCTCACTTTCTTTTGTGATCCAAACAAAGCCTTAAAGTATAAGGCACAATTGAAGGGGATTTAAAAGCACTCAGCACCAACATGGAATCAGTTTCTAACCAAAACACTCAGCACTAATATTATATTTGGTCCGCCATAGATCTTAATAAATTTTTGAATTTTAACCGTTTAATACCATTGGATTTTACATGTCCACTCTATCTAACAGTGCACCATCACCAACTAAATTTTTTCCCTATTTTTTCATTTTTTTTGGACATATTCCCCTATTTCTTCATCTTCTTCCATACAATACTTTTTTTTTTAATCTTCATGCATAAATTTATCAGATAAACTCAGAAAAATCCAGATTTACAACTTCACATTTCCATATTTTCAACAAACCTAAATTTCAAGTTTATTCAAAGTCTATGAAACATATACAATCAAATCAAACTAATAGCAACAAAAGCATATTCAATTCAAAGACACAAAAAACTAAAACCACAGCATGCCAATATAACTAACGAATTTGGATTTTCTACATTAAAAAATTCTATATTCACCTACATTCACTTATATTTAGTACAAAAATATTATGAGAGAGAATGAAAAGAGAGAATATGATAGGTGATAATGACAATATATTGTCCTTAAAAATAAACTAAATATAGGTGAATATAGAATTTTTTTTTTAATATAGAGAATCAAAAAATAAGATCTACAAACTATTATTCATATCAGGAGGAAAAAAATATAGCAAAATGAAATAGAGCATAGAACAAATGAGCATAGTTGAAGAAGAGAATTGTTCTTGGCCAAAAGTGTCCCGATGTGACTATAACACTATTAAGTTGAATGACCAAAGTTCCAAAATCCCAAAATTGCAATTATTTAAAGGTGAAAATTTCTTTGAGCTTCTGGGATTTTTTTGACCAAAGTCACAAAATCCCTCCATTAAGCACAAAATCCCTAAATTGCAATGGAGATATAAATTATTCCATATGCATAAATTGTTCTAGATATTTAACCCTTCTTCTGAATGTTTGTTTAAAACCCATAATTGAAGATGAAGAAGAATGGAAGACAAGGAAGATTGAGAGAGTGGATATGAGTTTTGAATTCACAAAAATAAATAAATTAGGTTTGTGTTGAAGATGTTGATGAAGTTGAAGAAGAATGTAAGGAATAAGATGAACATTATCACCTTTTCCAGAAACTAACGTTTTTTTAAATAAAATTGACGGAAAAGACTACTTTGGTTGACGGAGATATATTTAAGAAACCAAAATGAAAGCAAAAAATGAATTAAGGGACTCAAACAAAATATTTATTAATTAAGGGGCCAAAACGAAAATAAAAAATTAGTTAAGGGACCAAAAGAGTAACTAAGCCATTTTTTTAAGATTTACTCCCTTTGGTATAAAAGTTAATTGCAATTTCATTATCGGAAGGTTAACACAAATTACACAATAAGTATAATGGTATCTTGAGGCATTCATGCATGAATGATGAATCATTATTCATCAAATAAAATTCAAATAATAATGAACAATTAGTAAATTCTTATATGTATTCATCCATACAAATTCCTTTTGCTAAAATATTTTGATGATTACAAAATTTGTTAAACTATAGTGTATTCATCCACTGCCACCACCATTGTTGTTTCCATTTTTGTTGAGAATAATTGGTTTACAAAAGAGGAGTATGGAAGTTGCGGAACAAACACGACGGTTGTGGAGAGGGTTTTGAAGATACAATGGCGGGGAGAGGATTGTGAACGAGAGTCACATAGTGATTTAGGTGATAACGAGGTAGGGATTTGATTTCCACCCTTATAAAAAATTAACAACACTTTATTACGAACATTGACTATTTAAAAATAGTATATTTTTTCAATTAAATATAAAAATAAGAATTTATGAAAATCATATTTCTATGCGTTTAGAATACAAGTTTTTAATAGTCCATATGTTGATACCTTATTCTTATAACCATAAAAGAAGATTAAATCCTCTCGACTGTTATTATAAAACTGCTATTATTACTGTATAATAAAATTGTTATGACATCTAATCTTAGAATATGAATATTGTTTGAGAGTTAAGCTGGAAATAACAAAAATAGAAAGCGAAAGCAACAATTGAAAGAAAAAAATCAATGACAACAAATAATGTTTTACAAAATAAATCGTTATTTATTGATATGTATACGTTGGATAACATCGAATATACGGTTGAACAATTTAAATCTAACAAAGTATAAAGATAGTTATATGATTGGTCAGGGGTGTGAGTATATATAAATTTGATCAATCATGTTTCCATACACACATCAATATCAATCCTTTACTATATTTTCTAAAGCAATGAAGATCTACATTCTCTTTAGCATCACCTTCGCATGTGGTTTTTTCGAAAATGTTATTTCAAATGCCAATCCCTTGTCATATGAAGCCATCTTCAACTTTGGCGACTCTGTAAGTGACACCGGAAATGCTGAAGCTTCCTATCCACCCTTAGACAAAAATAGTCCATATGGTTCAACATACTTCCATCATCCATCAGGACGTATGTCGAATGGACGACTCATCATAGATTTCATAGGTACTTATACACATTATTTAATTTCTTACGTACATAATATTTTCTTGTAATCAAGAAACAATAAATAATAAAAAAAATAAATAAAAAAAGCATTCTAATATACTCTTTATGATTTGTAAATGATAGAGTTAAAATCAATAATACTTAATATTGATATATTTATGATTGAAAAATTCACTAGCTCATGGTCATTTTAATTGTAGCTGAGGCATACGGGTTGCCATTTTTGACGCCCTATTTGAATCCCACCAAAGACCATGGAGATATAAAGAAGGGAGTGAATTTTGCATTCGCTGGTTCCAGTGCACTTGACATGGAGTATTTCATTCGTACTGGAGTCAAACTGCCACCGTCAAATATGTCATTGAGTGTGCAACTTAATTGGTTTAAGAAATTAAAACCCTCATTGTGTAAAAGCAAAGAAGGTTTGTCATAACTCATTGCAAACTTTTTGTGTGTCAACTACATAGATTTTCCTCAATCTGACCAACATAACTTTTGTTTTATTGTGACACAGAGTGTGATATCTACTTCAAACAATCATTATTTATAGTAGGAGAGATTGGTGGAAATGATGTTTTTTCACTTATCAAAGTAAAAACTGTTGGAGAATTACGGGAAATAGTTCCCTTAATCGTTGAATCCATTTCAAAAACGGCCACCGTACGTTATTTCAAATTTAAATAATTAAATATTTGCTTCAACCGTAGAATAACTAAGTTTGAGTTATAGATATAAATAAATGAATGAATAATAGTCTTGGATAAATTTAACAGTGATCTATTTATCTCCATTTATCAGGCATTAATCGAAGAAGGGGCGGTAGAGCTAGTGGTTCCGGGAAACTTTCCATTGGGGTGCAATGCTGCTGTATTGGGAATTGTGAATAGTAAGAAGAAAGAAGACTATGATGAATCAGGATGCTTGATAGCTTACAACGCTTTCACCGAATACTTTATTGAGCAACTAAAAAATTCTATAGAGACATTAAAACAAAAACACCCTCAAGCTAAGATAATATATTTTGACTACTACAATAATGTCAAACGTTTATATCAAGAACCACAAAAATATGGTGTGTTGAACAATTATTTTCATTTCATGTCATGTGTAAAGTGATTTATTCTTGTCATATTCATTTGAATATATACATATTATTTATGTACTTTAATGATGCAGGCTTTACTTCTGATAAGGTCGAGATTATGAAAGCATGTTGTGGAGGAAGTGGTCCATACCATGTTGATGAGAAATTTTGTGGCGGACCGGGTACAACTGTTTGCCCTGATCCTTCTAAACTAATAAATTGGGATGGAAACCATTTGACCGAAGCTGCTTATAAGCTAGTAGCAAAAGGATTAGTTGAAGGTCCTTTTGCAACTCCTTCTCTAAAATCCGCTCCTTTCAAGATAACTTAGAATTGATGATGCAAACATTGAGAAAAAATTTATGTGATGGATTCTCGATATGATTAGACTATATATTTATTGGAATAAGTTTCAACGTATTATATAAAATAACAATATAAATTTCTCTTGAAATTAGAATATTATCTTCATATAAAGTGAAAATATTTTTAAGCAGCTTATGCAAAATGTTAATTTGCCTTCCTATAGGAAAACTGTTTTCCATGTGGTTTAATTACTATTCCTCGATATTTTTTATGATATTCTCCCTTAAGTATAAAAAATAATTTTATGAAATTGAATAACACTTAAATAGACAAGGGTTCAAAATTCAAATCTAAAATGGAGCGGATAAACTTAAATAAGCATTCAACTTACAGCTTTTAGCTTCTACAATGCAATGATCTGCTCTGAATATTTTGGAAATGAAAATTCAAAGTTATTCCACATAACTTTTATTTATACAAAATGCATATTTTTAAGTAAATTAAGAATACATAAAATTTTTGCGTCAAAAAAAAGAATACATATAATTTATGAATTAAATTAAGAATATCTGTTCCATGCATTTCTAATTTTTTTAAAGTATTTTAATGTAAATGTTGATGAAAGAGAAGGTGAAAGAGAAGGTGAGAGAGTTATGGTGTTAGAGAAGATGAAAGAGTTTTCTGGGTTTTTTGAAATATTTTCTTTTTAATTTGTTTCTAATATGTTTTTTTGTTGTTAAAAAAAAGGTCAAGTGGAATTAATACAATAAAAAAATAATTAAAAAATTCAACTAAGTGTGACAATGTAGCAGTTTGTACAGTCAAATACTATGAAAAAAAAAAAAAATCAGTTTACAAAGGTGAAATAAAAAAAATTATAAAAAGATACTTAATTTTGGTAATATTATTGGAACAAAAGCATACTTAATCCTTTAATTAATATGCACCGATAATATAAATAATTTTTACGCTATCGGTCATTAAAGAAATATAACTTTCCTCCTAACTAATTTTAAAGTCATAAAAGTTTGTTTGTTGGTTGACAATTATTTCCGATGGTGCATCATAATTTTGGGGTATTCTAGCTCGGGTGGAGTCGAAAGGAGTATTTGAGAATAAAAATTTTGCAATTTTTTTTTAAAATTTTTTTTTTTGTCAAACTCAAGAAGTGATACAATATAGAAATCTCATTATAGTTTATTGTAGACATTAATAATCTAAGGGTGAAAATAAATCTTCCATGATGGAAGACCTATAACATACCAATAGTGTGCTACGACCTGAATCACGCACAATCTCATTTGGATTAAATTCATTGGTCACATTAAGCGGTGATTCTTTTACTTCGGCTTCTCATTGCAACATTCACATTCTCAATACTTGCTTTATCAACCAAAAACCTCCACATCTCTTAAATGTAATGATCCAAAGTTAATATTCAATTCACATAGCTTAAATAAAAGCATGATGAGAAACAATTACTCACAAATATGATCACACAATGAACAAACTACAAGTTACATTTGATTTTCTTAAACAATTACCATAGTACCTTGAATTTGGTTTTCTGAAACAAATTCCCGGTAATTGTTTAACAAATCCCCATTCAATTCCCGTCTCATTGACATCCCTAAATTCAACCGTCTCATTGCAATCTTCCTATAAAGGAGACGATCTAAATAAGTTGGAATAAACCCCTTGAAAGTTGGATAAGACTCAATGGTGATAATGCTCGCAAAGGAGATATAGAGTATTCAGGAAGTGGAGTCCTCTTTCACAACTTTAAAGGGTTAAAAAGTTATATTTGGAAGAATGGAGTGTGTGAGATGGACTTCAAGTTGAACTCTAGAGCTTACATCTTGGTTATATGGCTTGGCAAGAAAATATTCCTCAATTGATTGTGAAAAGTGATTCTAAAATTCTGATTAACATGGTTTTAGATAATTGCATGTTTAGTGGATTGGTGCAGCGCATTTGCAATCTTTTGACTTTAGACTAACGAGCCAAATTTCATCATACAATTAAAGTGAGGACAATCAATGTGTTGATCGAATGACTAATTTTAATCTACCTCTAAACTTTTTTAATTGTATTAAGATAGAGACTCCGTCTAATGAACACTATAAACTTCATTTTATGACAAATCTAACACTTCTGTTCGAATATATATAGTTTCTTAGTTTTCTGTCCTCTTTGTACCATATATTACAAATCTAGGTGTTTCAATTTATTTTCCTTTTGAAAACAAAGTTTCAATTTGTTATCATGGCTTGGTCAAATCACTATTTAAGGTGAAGTACTAATTTGTGAGGTTTAGTAGCTATAAAATTTGTGAATCTCCACGTGCAAAAAATGTATCCACAAATGTATTGATCCCTCTAGATCATTGCATATTGCTACAACCCCGGAACCAAATTGCTCCACCACGGTTCATTTTGTGTTACATTTTTACCCTTTTATTATTAACCATAGAAATTAAGCACAAATATAAAATCAAGGTTACATTAAAAGGTTAAGCACATTGCAATATTCAGGGAACTTTTGAGAAAAATGCCTCAGCCAGAACGTGCTTGCAAACATGTTGATACTACACCAAGAAGTCCTAGCATTGCTACCATGGAACAATTCCTCCGAGGTAATTAATCCTTTGTTAATCCTAAACAATTATTAATCATGGTCTTAGATATAATTATGTTGTACTAGTTGCTAACAAAAAGGTTGTATCCCTTGTTAACCAAGTAAACAATCAATAAATTAAATGTTCCAAAGTTTTATTTGGTTTATGGCTTTGTAAAAAGACATTAACCACAAATTTGAATGTGGTTACTATAATTTTCACGAGTTTAACTTACGTATAATTTTTTTTAAAAAAAAAACTACATATAAATTTGAACACCTCAAAATTATTATTTATTACATTCAAATTTGTGGTTAATAAAATTTTGTTAATAATAGATGAGTTTTGACTTCTGATACATCCATTAACCATCTACTGAATATTTGAATTATGTTAACCATATACTGAATATATCGAACACAAATATCATATTAATGTATATTCTATTTTCATGTGCAGGAGGGGAATCCACAAGGATGTCACCAACCTACTCCACCTCCCCTTCTTCCCCTTCCTCTTCTTACTTTGAGAAGGTGAAGCACCATGACCCTGAAGAAGATCAGGGTCTCTATCAGAGAAAATCTGTTCTCGCCAAAGTGAAGGAGAGGGCCAGGAAATTAGTATCGCGCAACAGCCTCAGCAGGAGAAGACAGGACGAAGATAATTTTACTCCGTCTTGGGGTGTTAGTTTAGACGATGAAGATGGAGAAGAAGAAGATGCTGAGTACCTTGGAGCTCCAAGTAATTAATAAACATAACTACTAAATTCGTATACTAACATTATTTCAAAAACGGACTGCAATCGTGGCCACAATATTATCAAAGTTTTTTTTTAGTTTTAGTAATTATATTGTGCGTGCAACTACGATCGCATAAATATTATTAAGAATCCTCCCTTATAAACATTTTTTTCAGATCATCTTTCAACTAATGTAGAACTTTTAACAGTTATGATTGAGTATATTAAGGATCACAAGGAGACTGCGGCCGTGATTTAAAACCTTAATTAGTCCTAGGTGTATTAATTTTTGCAAAGATGGTTTTTCTTCATTATTCATTCTAAGTTCTAACCTTTCTAATGTGAACATTCATATTCCATTATTATTTCAGTCTATGAATCAGAGCTAGCTCCTGAGGAATACAAAGAAAATGCAAGACAACATCCAAGAGCAAATCCAGTAATCTCCGAGAAGCGCGTTTTGAAGACGATGAAATCAGGAGAACAACAAGATCAACAAAATGCACTTAGTCCTGTAAAATCCTCAACAACAATAACTCCTCAACTTGCAACAACAACATCAACTACTACTAATAGTCCAAACCAAAACACAACATTAACTCATGAGAAACTCACACCATCCATTGTTCATAAAACAACAAAAGCATTATCTCATTCTGCTTCCTCAAAACCTCATGTTAGTACCATAATTACCCCTGTTTCTCCTATGAGTACTTCACCAATAATGCAAAATAATTCTTCATCATCATCATCTTCTCCGTCGAATCACGTGAAGTTTGCTACTAGTCCCAAAAGTCCATATAATTCTCAAGCATTAATGAGTCCTAGGAGAAATTCTAATGGTAGTAGTGTGATTGAGAAGATGAAAGGAGCTGTAAATTCTTTGCTAAGAAATGATGAACAACCACAACAAAAATATGGTGTAAGAAGTCCTACAACACGTGCTAATTCTTCACACATAAGCAACACTACTACTCAAGAAGGTAATTTAATTAAGCACATCTTTTCTTAAACAATGTGTCTGTTTGGATTGACTGATTTGAGTTTATTTACTGATATAATTTTTGTCAAACTATTTGGGACAACTTATGAAAACAGCATATGACAATTTTCATAATTTTGTTCAACTTATTTTCACAAGTTTTTCAATATAATTAATGAAAATAACACATAGCGTATGTAAATATTAATTTATTTTTATTTTATCTTTTGCTATTAAAATAGCTCATGTAAACTTATACGTAAGTGCTTATTATAAAAAATACTTGTGATATAAGCTGCAAATAAGTTGTTTATCCATACATGCCTATATAATAATAATATGATATATGTTTGACACTAGAATATTTTTTTCTCATAACAAACTACTTTGGATACAGAAAGACAATATTCATGTGATCAATATTCATGTGATCATTCCACATTTTGCAGTAGGTCAAGGAGCTGAGAACCATGGAAGAATTCTTCAGACAAATTAAAAGTCATTGATGGCAATGTGTACTTTCTACATTTTTGTATATCACCATTTGTATTCAATATATGTCAGTATATGTATGTATGTATGTATTTTCGGTATTTTGTGTATATGTGTCCAATAATAATTAGATTAGATTAAAAACATCAATTCCAACAATTAGCTTGTATGGAATAAAGTAACTGAGAAAAGATCCTCTCAAATAAATTTTTTTCTGCAGTGCAATCTAGTTCCTTTATTTTATTACTCTTATAATTTTGTTTTTATTTTCATTAAAATGGATGGCTCTGATTGAACTGGACCTCCTCCAGTACGGGAGGGAATCCACTCTCAAAGTAACTATATGTAGTGTGTGCAATATGATTACCTAAATAAGTGTACAAGTACCGCGCGATTAAGAAATTTAGTTAAATGTAATGTTATAGATTTTATGTAAAATACAAATTAAATTTACTAATTAAATTATCCTTGTTGATATTTCCTTATTTGAAGCAATTCAGGTTGTTAATCCATGGGAAATGCTGTAGTTTTTTAGAAAATCACATAAAGAGTGTATGTCGTACTTACAACGATCAATTTACAATTTTTTTAAAGAATTTATATATATATATATATATAGATCAAGATTTTTTCTTTTATTGCGACAGCCTTCTACCTACGGCAATAACTTTAGTAATCCATACGTCAATTGTTGTTTTAAATAGCAAAGTGGTAGCTACCATGATACCATCTACGGCTTTGTGTTAGAAAACATGGCAAATTGTCCGTTGTAGCTAGAGTTACATCGTTATTATAATATATTTTTTAAGAAAAAAACTATACAACTTTGGTAATTAAAAAAAAACTATACCCGTTTAATTAAAAGTTGTCTTTGATATTTTGAAAAAAAAATTGTCTCGAAATTTCAATTCATTTAAAAAACCAATATATAATTAACGACATTTTAAAATTATAAGTATCCGTTGAGTAAAAAAATTCAAAAATATATATTAAACATATTTTACTTTTAATAAGTAAATTAAGGGCAAAAAATCTAATTAACATATTTAATTTTATTGTTTCTTAATATATTTTTAAAGATCAAGGATTAAAGATAAAGATATATAAAATGAACACCTTATATGTAAATAAAAAAAATAAAAATGCTGGCATGACAGCAAATTGGATCCTCTACATTATTTTTCTCTCTTTCCCTCTCCTAACTCTCTAGTTCTCTCTTAGTCTCACTCCCTCTTGATTATGTTTTTCGTTTTTTAATGAAGAGAGAGAGAAAGATATTAAGAAAGAAAGAGTTTGGAGAGGGAAAGAGACTTCTTCAGCTTTGTCTTTTATGAGTCTCTCACACCTGCCGGCCCTAATACTTTCTTCTTTTGGGTCTCTTATTCCTCTACCGATGAGGGGGTGGTTTTAGGTCTTTTTTGGCCTAAAATCACCCCTATGCATCTTTTTTCTTCTTTTTGCTTTTAATTTAAATAAGTGATTCTCACATAGATTGAGTCTTTTAGTTGTTTTCTTTTGTACTTGTGATTTCGTCATCTGAGTGCGGCATTGTGTTGTTTGTCATCTTGGTACGACGTTGTTTGATTTGTCATCTTGTTGTGGTGTTCGTTTAGTTCATATTGAAATACCAACTTCAATCAATTGCAGATTCAACCGATGATTTGACATCAACGTTGCAAATCCGAAAGCATGGACATTCCGGTGACTTTTATTTTATCATTTTATTTGCAGGCATTTTTCCGTTGCATGCTATCAATTCGGATGTTGTGAGTTTGTTCACAGATTTTTCCTTTTAATTTTTAACGCTATTGAATTTAAGAATTTGTATTTGTATATGATGTACTGTATCAATTATTGAAAGGAATAAATATTATTATTTTTGGTAAAAAAGAAAGAGGGAGGGATGAATATTGTTATTTTTGGTTTAAAAAAAAAGAGGGAAGGAGAAAAACCATATCCTACAAGACAGCAAAATATGAGTGGAAACACTTTTTACCATCCCAAAAACAAAAAGTGTATAAATAGGAATACTTGGAAACTTTCGGTCCTATTAACAGTAAACATGGCTATAAAATATTTACTTTTAACCATTTTCCAACATGAAGCCACAACTGATGAAAATAACATTGAATAATATCCTTTCAAAAAAATTGAATAATATAAAATTATCATACTAATACTAATAATAATAGTGAATGAATATGAACTAAAAAACCATATAACTTTGAATGTGAGCAAATAAAGACTATTGGGACAAATATTCCTAGAAAAGCTATAAGACACACCAAACTTAGGATCATTTTACAATTGATGACCGTTAAAAAAGGAAAGTCAATTCTACCATCCCCTCTGTCTTGTCCATTTTTGACACATTCCTTTTAAATCAAATCTAACTACATTTGGACATGAACAATATTATGTTATGAAGATTATTCAAATTATTAAGTATTATTTGTATAAAGCTTCTTAAAAGTTGATTACAAAATTGAACATTGTAATAAGTTTCATTAATTTCTTTCATCAATCTACCATCACTACAAGATCAATAGTCTATCGTTCTCGATAATATCTGAGTTCTGAACAGAACAATATATAAATAATAGTTATTTTTTAATGGAAAACAAAGGTGATTTATTGATAAAGAGAGGTAAAGGAGGGTGCCCTACAAGGCTCCAAAAGCATGCACCAGCCTCTCTTGACATTCATATGGTTCTTAATGAGCGTCCCTCTAACCCTTTTGGTGATCCTTCAAAGGCTATTCCATTATTATCACCACTTATTCTATCTCCAAAGCCATTAAACTATGCAGACATTGCCCTTCAAGCTCTTAAATCAGAGAATAGTATAGATGAGGGTAGTAGGAGTTCATCTTCGACGCCGGGCACAGGAGGGTGGGAACATCCAGCAATTGCTTCATATCCAAATCCATCTTCTTTATGTAGTTTCTTCCAAAACCAATGTGTTTTCGTCAACCATGCCCAGTGAATTATATCATCGATCACCTCACATTTTCATTTTATAGAATTATTCTGTTATTTTATATTTTTCTAGTTGTGGAAGTTTTCCACAGGAGGAAGGGACTTATGTACTTCCCCATCCTTTGCTTTCATTGAATTAACTACAATAGAATGTTTAGCTTTTTTTCTTTTTTATTATTTAGAATCACATTCAATTCAAATATTACACACATGAGGTGCTAACTCGAGGTGAGAGCTTAGCATTGTAACCTACAATGAATTCAAATTTCATCTAAACACTTGTAAAATGGTCATTGGTGCCAATTTAATAAAGAATCTCCATTTATATAAGTTTATTTTCAAAGATTTGGTTTAAGTACGTCGTATATAACATAAATAGTAGAAAATGCAATAGAGCTTTTGTAGTAGCTAGAGTAGGGATTTGGAATTCATGTAATCAAAACTGCATGCAGTTAGGATTAGGATAGATCTGGAAATTTGAAAAATTAAAAGGATCATTTCATTTGATTCATCTCCATATTTGAAAAATATTAAACCCGGGGATGTAATGGTTTTTTCAAAAGGACGCCACTCACAATTGCAGCTAACGCTCAAAGGTTACTCGTTGATTATGGGATATGCATCACCTCTTTCTCTCTAAAAAATATAAAGGGAAAAATGAGGGGCGGATTCAATTCGGTGATTGTGCTGGAGCATGCTTGAATCTTGATGCTAGTCTGTATTACCTAATTACATTAATGAAAATGGAAAAGGAAAAGGTAAGAAAAAAAGAGGTTGTTTGATAGGAACTTCATGGTTAATAGTATGCTTGCACTATTTTTTTAGTAGTGCCAAATAGTTTGAACCTATACCTTTCTTTTAACACAATCATTTAAACAATAATCCCAAATTCATCAATTAACATATCCAGATCCCCAAAATAAGGCCTCCGCAAACAATACCACCTACATCATAAGAAGTTTGCTCTTCCCACCCCCCAGTTTTCTTTTCCACCCCCCGAGTTTCCCTTAATACCCCTAATAAATAAGTACGGACTACGCGAGCCGTATTTTTACATGAATTTTCCACCCCCTACGTTGAAAATTGGTACGGGAAACGCGATACGAACTATTTTAAAAGTACGGACTACAAGATCCGTTGCGGAAAAAGTACGGGACGCGAGATCCGTACTTTTCCTTAATAGAAACAGAGCGTAACTGCTTTTTCTCATTCTAACGTTTCTGGGTTTTGAAAAATTAAGAACCCTAAGTAATTTAATTTCGTTTTGGAGCGTTAACTTCCATATACATCATCAATTCCTACTCCATCAAGTAAGTTATTTTCCAATTTTGATCCTTAATTGTGTTCCTCTTTGTTCATCTCAATTTTCTGCGTTTTTGGGATATAATGTATGAAAATTCTCTGATTTTGTGATAATGAGAAGCCTTCTGATTTTGATCCTTAATTCTGTGATTTTGTGATAATGTAAGAACCCTGATTTTGTTTACTAGGATGAATGCATGTTAGTTTGATTTTTTATTTTGGTTAGGTTTAGGTATAGGTTTAAGTTTTGATTTTTCAATTGTTTAGAGATGAATGGTTGTTAGTGTTGAATGCATGTATTCTGTAAATTATGTTGTTTACATTGTTGATTATTGGTTATTAGGATGAATGTGTATTATGTTGAATTTGAAATTTGATTAGGTTAAAGTTGGAATTTTGATTTGGTAATAGATGTAATATAAGTTTATGCATAATTTCGAATTAGATTAGATACTAATTATGGTTGATTGTCGATTGAAACCAATTGTAGAAGTTTAATTACTGATCATGAATGATTTTTTCTTTGTTTAGATATGGAAGAAGATGTTGGTAGAGGGCGACACGGTAGAGATAGCAGGGCACATGGTTCTGCTCGAAGACAAGTTCCTCCTCCGCCAAAAAGAGGACGCAAGAAAGTGCAACCTCCTCCCGTGGAATCTGGATCCTCGCGTTCCCGCACACGTCGACCACAAGTTGACGAACCTGACGAAGGCTTTGATGCGGGTCAATTCCTAGATGACAATGCAAATTGGGAAGAGGCAGAGCCGCAACCTCAAGAACCACCTGAGACGCAAGAAGCTGAGGATCAGGATGCGCCGCAACATGTACAACAATTGCAAGATGGGGATGCATACGGAGGAGGACCGACGGATTTGTCCCTACTGTCGCTTTACCATAAGCATAGGGCAATTCCTATTTGGCATGCACACCCGGATGCCGAGGTATAAATCTAAACCATTACATTAGGAATTATTTGCTTATCAATTTTAAATGTTTGTATTTTTTTAATTGAAGGTTACTAACATTTTAACGCGTATTTTTCAGATTGTGAAGAATCCTTTGCGTTCCCTTGCCAATGGAAAAAAGATCCTTGATATTCCCAAACCGGAAAAGACCGTGCGGTGGTTTTGGGATAAATTAGAGGCAACTGGATTGGAGCCGCTTGTGCATACTAGTTTCGGGAAGATAAACCATGGACTGCTCACCGCATTTGCTGAAAGGTGGCATCCAGAGACTAGTACTTTCCACCTTCCCGTAGGAGAGATGGGCATAACTTTGGACGATGTGCAATGTTTATTGCACATCCCTATTGAAGGGAAGTTTCTGAACCACGAGAGGATGAGCAGAAGTGAGGGGGCTGACATGGTCAGCAATTACTTGGGTGTTCAGAGGGATGATATTGTGGCTGAATTTCACGCAATGAGAGCGTTGAAAATCAGGTATACTTACCTGCAGCAAATTTATATGGAGTTGAAGGAAACTTGCGAGACTATGGAGAGTGAGGAATGCTCCGAGGAGGAGATGGAGCCTTTTAGGGAGAGGTGCTTGAGGGCTTTTTTGCCGTTCTTGGTTGGCTGCAGCATCTTCAGCAACAAAAGTAACCGATGCATCGATGTTATTTACCTGCAGTACTTCCAAGACTTGTCCACCGTCTGTGAGTGGAATTGGGGTGCTGCAGCTCTTGCGTATATGCAGCATCACTTGGACGATGCGTCTGAGGCGGAGACAAGTAACATGGCCGGATACTTATCCGTTATTCAGGTAAATTATTATATTTAGCACATAATTGAATTTAAATAGTTTATGATTAACATATGCAAAATCGATAATTTTTCTTATATTTGTTTTCAGGGATGGATAATTGAACATTTCCCTAGCTTGAGTGTGTGGAGCATCGCTGACAACCACCACGAGAGTATGCCGCGATGTGCGAGGTATGTGTCTGGAGTTGGGCATAAGGAACCACCGGCATATAGACTGAGTTTAGACAACCTACAGATGTCTGATGTTGTCTTCGCTCCATATGATAACCATCGTCCATATAGGCCCTTAATTGATGCATGTTTTTTTTCTGGATGGTTAAGAAGCGGGAAAGTGCTTGCCAAACACTTACCGGAACGTGTGCTTCGACAGTTTAAGCATGTGCAAGGGATTCCGAGAGACCTAGCTGTGTCTGCTACACCTGGCATGTCTCTTAATCAGATTGACCGAGTGTGGGAGGAGGAGTTGGCCATAAGGATGATTGGCCCGGAGATGAGGGGACGATTAGTCAGAAACCCCTGGGACTATGAAGCTGGGTATATAGCATGGTTCTACCGAGTGTCGCATCCAATTATGCGCCCGGTCGAGACTGAACAACAACCACCTAGGCCACCTATGCTAGAGGTGTTGATTGAGGAGCAAGCTAGAAACGATTATGCGGATACTTGGGAGATTTGTCAGAATGTAAGGAGGGAGGTAAGAAGGTCATTGGCTGATGGTGAAGCGCCAGAGGGAACGCCTGTCCATGATACCATGCAGCGCCTACTAGGCTATGTTGAGCCAGCATTTCTGTATACGCGTACCAGGCGTCGACAACCTGGAGCTAGAGGTCGATTCAGAGCGACTCAGTAGCTGTGGCTTTATTTTGTAACTTAATGTATTTTGTGAACTTTGTACTTGACTTATGTTAGTGCGGATGTTATGTATCTTGCCTTAACTTGTAGCGCATTATTTTGTAACTTAAACTTGTTTAGAATAGCGTTTGATAACTTTTGGTAACTTTGAACATGGATTTGTAATATTAATTATGTATTTTATTGATTACGTATGTTGGTTTGAAAATATTATCCATTTCTGTCGATTATAAGGTGTTACAAAATTGATTTAAGCAGGTTGAAACTCAGAAATTGGTTCTGAGTTGGTTCTGGTACATGTTGGTATTTATGCAATCTGGAACATAAAAGTACTGCTTTTGCGTGCAGTATTTTCTGTGCGGGGACCTGCGAGGGCTTGCTGTCCCTGACGAGGGCTTGGGCGCAACCCTGCCTGGGTCTTGCGGGCATGCTGCGGGGACTTGCGGGCGCTTGCTGTCCCTGGCGAGGGCTTGGCTTGTCTTGGCTAAAATGACACACATAGTTCAACACAATACGAATATTTTATTTTCATAGAAATACATTACAATAGTTATACACTTAAACTTACTTCAACTTAACAAACTAAGAACACAATAATAATGGATAAAACATTATTAAAACGAAAAGGGTTACACATTAGAAAAGGTCGCATACAAACGAGCTTGAGATGGATCATCTTCAACGGTGCGAAACAGATAGTGCACATCGCCGTCACTCTGTATCTCTCTCCAATGGTGTTTTTTATCCGCGTCATCAAACCCAATACTGTCACTTCCAAGATCAATGTATGATTCATAATAAAAAATTTTGTGAACTTTGATAACTTGTGCATATTTGTGTATATAAGCATATTCAACCCTGAATTTCAACGCTTCAAGATATTTGATGTTACTCTTCAATCTGACACTTACAACTTCGCCTATACCTTCAAACTCTACTGGAAAATCATATGTCGTTGCCATAGTTAAAAAAATAATTATTGTAGAGTCCTCAAACAACATGAATGTATTTATATAAATTTTAAAGTTTTTCTTCCAAAGTGTCTGTGGATTCTGGACCGTGGAAAGTGTCGGTGGAATCTTGAACGTTAAAAGTGTCGGTTGAATCTTGACCGTGCAAACTGTCGGTGGATTTTCGACCATGCGAAACGATACACGAATACTACGGATATTACACGAAAAATAATTAACAGTCAATAGTTAAAAATTAAAAACGATAAATTCGAATAAAATACATCACACTATAAATCAAATACAACAACATCAATACAACGAAATAACATAAGTAATACGGAAAATAACGATATTACGCGCGATATAAAAATATTACAAGGGAAATAAAAACAATACACATAAAATAAAAACGATACATGGAATATTAAAACATTGCTATGGATAATACAAACATTGCTATGGATCCGCTAAGTTAACGGTGGAATCTTTGTCATCTGGATGTTTCAATTTCGCAAGAATAGCATCAACAGATCTTGTCAGTTTTGCGTCTAACTCGATAGGCCCTTTTGTGCTGTACTGAGAGTAAATTGAAAACATGTTACGAATATCATCGTCGTTATCAAGCTGCATTTTGCTAAACGCAACAGTTCCGTCAGATCTTAATGATGGCTTTCGATATTCAACGCTTGTGACTGTTCTGTCGTCGTTCCGGTTGTTACAACAACGATTGATTTCGTCAAGTTGTTGCTTTAGATCAACCAATGTAGCATCAACGTAAATCCGGAACATGTTCGGCGCTTCGTTGTTGAAGTATACCGCCGCAAGATGAGTGTTTCTTCGGTAGGTTAGAGAAATATCCATTAGGGTTGTTTGTCCAGACGGTAAACCATTCGTTTAATTTAAAGAAATTGCAAAGCGTTGTGAACCACACAAAATGTCGGTAGAATCTCAACCGTTTAATTTGTTGGTAAAATCTCGGCCGTCGAATTTTATTTTAAAAAATAAAAAGTCTAATGATAATAATAATAATGGGAACCATATTAATTAAAAAAAATGTTATGATACTGCAAGTGGCGCAAGGGATTATTTAAGGGAAGTACGGCTCGCGTAATCCGTATTATGGTACTGCACACATAATCCGTGCTTTTTGACAGAATGATCAAATTTAACAGGATAATAGCCAACTCAAATTTATACTAAGTTAAATACGGATGATGTAATGCGTATTTTGGTACGGAGCTTGTAATCCGTACTTTTTGACAGAATGATCAAATTTGACAGGATAGTGGCCAACTCAAATTTATACTAAGTTAAATACGGATGATGTAATGCGTATTTTGGTACGGAGCTTGTAATCCGTACTTTTTGACAGAATGCTTGTAATTTGACAGCATTCTGTAACTAGCCAACTCAAATGAAATTTTGAGTTCAAAACCTGTTTCAATTAAAAATAACAGTCCAAACATCCTAAAATCAACCAAAAGGTGTGGCATATATTAAATTACAACCAAAATCATTATAGTATTTAAGTTTACAATATGATGCGCAAAATATACATCAAATAACCAAAACATTACCATACATCCAAATCACTTAAACTAAAGTTCGCTTAAACTTACAAAACAACCAAAATGATGAACATACATCCAAATCAGTCATGAATCAAAACAACAAAAAATAGCACAAAAACTTCAACAAAGTAGTGGTTCATTTTTGCTTGATCCTACTCCCTTGAGAATCTTCTTCTTCACTTCTTTTGTTTCCTCCGCCAAAAGGTCGCGAAATGTGCACTGACGGTCCATGAACGGATACTCCCATGCAGCAGCTTCCTCTGTCCGATAATTTTTCCACTCAAGACATGTGGGTGGTAACGGACATCCTGACTTTAACTTGACAAGGAAAAAGTGGCCAGGTACCAATCCGAGACAAACAATACCTTTTTCCGGGTTTGAAGGTGGAGCTCCACGCAATGGAAAGCATGTTTCAGATCTCCCAAACCCAGGCGTTGTCAGCAAAACAAAAATCTTTTTAAAATGAGTAGCAAGGATGTGGCCCATGTCAGGAAATGTCAACCATTTTTCCATTGGTGCGACACGCCCTTTAACAACCTTTCTTGTAGGTGGGTAAAGTGCATCTTTGATGTAATTGAAACGCCTCTCGTTGTTGAACACCTTCGAATACAAGTCCTTGTGCAAGTTCAGCTCCCTAAGCATATTGCATTTGACCAATTCAAAATCTTCCTCATTACCACTATTGTCCAAAGCAACACAGCGGTATCCACAAAATCCATCACCCTCCACATCAATGATGTCTTCAATATATTCATGCATAAACTTGGGCATTTCATGGATGCGAGGTATCTCACGAGTCGAAGGAATTTCGCTCACCGTAGCCGTAGACTTTGCACTTTGCCTTTTTTTAGAAGATGTTGGTTTGTTTTGCGATTCTTGAGTACCCGGAAATTGTTTGTCAACATGTTCCCAACGAGACGGCAAACGACCGGTGGACCTAGTGACGCGAGAAGCACCCTTAACAACCGTCTTCTTTTTAGCACCTTTAGAACTTGCTTTGTCTTTGGGAGCTTTCAATGATGTCGACTCAGGACACGCAATTTCGCGAAGCAGATTTCTGATTTCACACTTCATACTATCATCAACTCTCTTTAGCCGTGTCTAAAAAAAAAAAAAAAAACAAATAAATTGTTAGCCAATCATGGTCATAACAGTAGCGCAATACCAATAGAATGAAAAAAATTATCAACTTAACGTATCATAAAAAATTATCAACTTAACGTATGAAAAAAAATTATCAACTTAACGTATGAAAAAAAATTATCAAATCATTTTACCTGAATCAATTGCCACTCAGCTAAACAAGAATAATCATCATCCTCTTGGTCACTGCCATCATCCACCATAAAACACAACTTCTTCCAATGTGCATTTACCTCATCCAGTCGAATAGGTAAGTTGTTTTTAATCTTTCGAGCAATCACGCACGCACATGGCAATCCATAAGTTCTCCTCATCAAGCAACCACATTTCTTGCTGTCCATACCGCATTCCTCCACTCTTAATTCTTCCCTGCGAATGTGATTCAATGCCGCTCTCGAAACTTTGAAATTCAACAAAGCATACAAGTAATGATCCTTGAAAGTGTGTTCGACAACCGACACGTTCCGACCAAAAGTTGCTTGTAATTCGGTGAACTGATTAATCAACATTTTGTTGATTGCTTCCCAACCCGTAGCCAAGTCACCGGTGCTTCCATGCAAGTAACCCTTCAACCTACCGTGTGAACCTTCAACTCGGTTAGTGGTGGTGTTCCCGAGATGCATATACTTGTTCGTCCAAGCACTCACACACCTATGTTTATCGGTATCCAAAATCGTGTTATCCACATATCTCACGAACCTTGGCCACCTAACACATAGTTTCCTAAATTGTAAGACCGCATCAACATAATCTTCCTCATTATCCGAGAATAATACCACATCGAAAGCCTTCTCAATTTGTCTCCACAAATCACCTTGCGAAACTTTTTCACCATCTTTTATCTTGCAAAGTGGCTTCATTTGTTGTGTCATATTTTCCTTCACATGAAAATAACAAACCAAATGAGCCGACTCCGGAAAAACCGTCGCAACGGCATTCATTAGTGCAGCATCCCTGTCAGTCACAATCACCTTCGGTTTCACCTCTTTACTCCTCAAAAGACCCTTACATTGTTGCAAAACCCATGTAAAGTTTTCTTCCTTTTCATTACTCATAAAAGCAAATCCCACGCTATAAGTTTCTTCACACGAGGTTTCACCGACTATTTCAAACAATGGCATCCTGTACTTGTTGGTTTTATATGTAGAATCCATCAACAAAACGGTAGGAAAAGTATTCAACAAACATACGGATTTAGGATGTGCAAAAAATACATCTTGAACATAGTCGGACTCACCATCGGTACGAGCTTTAAAGAAGTAGTTGTTTTCGTCAAGACACTTGTACAATTGTTGCATTTCCGTCCGGTTGGCCCTACTTCTTTGTTTGAACCTATAGCGGGCATTGTAGACTTTCTTTATATCCGACACATTGTTTGGATCCCTCTCTTTCATGGTAGCAATAATGTTCTTCGGCGATACCAAATTCCGTGTCAATTCACTTAGTAGTTGCTTCTCTTCCGGTTTCAAACGTCCCGCGACGAGATGACCTACTAAGGCTCTATCTAGCGCATGGTTATGCATTCCATTAGTGACTGTAACATGCCAATCATTTGTTGTGGCATGCAAGCGACCCCGAAGTCGAAACGGGCACTCACATTTCCTCGTTCCCGTCTCTTCTTTTTTTGGCTTCTTTCCCGTCGGTGTGTATTTACCGCCCCTTTCGCAACCCAACACAATAAATTGTTTTCTACCAGCTCCACCGTTGTCTGATCTCACAACAACTATTGAAAATTGTAACGGCGTTGCTACCTCACGAGCCCACGTAAGCACGGCTTCTTTTGACTTGAATGCTTGATTCGTCTCGAAATGATTACCGACGTACACATGTATTGCCGGAGGTATTGGTACTAATGCTCTACTCTCATCCGGAGGTTGAGATTGATCAGCCATAACTACAAAATAACATAGCCAAAAATTTATCAATATCAAATATTATGAATTATCATAAATTATACATTGGCATAAAAATAATCTTAGCATGAAATTGTCGTTTAAATACTACTACAATGCACCAAATAGTCCTTAGGTTACTTGTTTTCTAAGTTAGTGTAACAATATTGCAGATCATATAAGCAAGTCAGTGAGCTACGCAGTAAATTCCAAACCCAGAAAAGTACGGTACGCAAGATCCGTGCTAAAATACGGATTTCCTAATCCGTGCTAAGGTGTGTCAGAAACCTAGTAAGCTAGAAGGTAGGTAAGCGCAAACTAAACGGTTGGTTACGAAATTTACCTTGATTTTGAGCTCCAATGCGTGTAGATGCAGTTAGGCAACACTCCAATGTTGATTTTAAGCCTCCAATGGACGGAATCGCGCAAGAATCACGTATGGAGATTTTGATTGTGTGTTTGTGAAGAAGAGAAAGTGAAGAAGAAGACTGATGTTCTGGGTTTATTAAGGAAAAATACGGACTACGTCATCCGTATTTTTTCCGCACGGACTTTGTAATACGTACTTTTCAAAAGCACGGATCGCAAAATCCGTACTTTTTCGTTCACATTTTTTGAATTTTCAGGGGTAATTTTGGGTTTTAGGGGGGTGAAAAAGAGTTAGGGGGGTGGGATGAGCAATCTTCACATCATAAAGATGCAAGTCGTGAGACTAATTTTGGACAAAATCGATTTTAAAAGTTGAATTTTTAGTGTTCTGATTTTCTACATTGGAATTGGAATGGTAGTTATTAGCATTAGTAGGAGTGTTTTCTTATAATTGTATGCGTATGTGTTATCGTGAGGCGGAGAATTGGGAGAATAAATTATAACATGTTGTGGAAGATTTGAGTCGTAAGGGTGTTCATCAACAAAGAGAGAAATAAATAAATATGTGGTTTGATTCTTCTTTGGTTGAAGAACAATGAAGTTAAGATTTTGATGAAACTAGTTTAATTCATCTTCTGTAAAAAATATAAGATCGATGGAGCACGATAGAACTGAGTAATTTTTTAATTTCTGTTACAATGAAATTAAGTTTGATCTGAGCTTTATTGCTTGTATAAATTTGGAACTTTAATAGAAACCAATTTTTTAAAAGAAATAAATAAATAAATATTTGTCAGACTGATTTTGTAATTTTGAAATTGCACCACGCTATTAAAAAAATGACACATCAGACAATTTGAGTCTAAAAATCTAAAAGTAAAACTAAAACTAAGTAATTTTAAAATAGAGAAACTAACTCCATAAACAAACCAAAACCAAAACCAAAACCAAAATAGAGGGACTAAAACTAAAATTAAGTCTTTAATATATAAGTATAGATATTTGAAAAGCTTGACTATTTAATTAAAAAAAGGGTAAAATTGATATGGAAAAAAGGTATTCTCTTCATGTGTCACCACAGATGGTCATAATCCTGAAGAGTTTTATCTTCATTGAATATCAGTCTTAGGTTCAAGATATCAATATCAAACCCGGTTTTTGGGGTTCAAAAGCTAAGCAAGAGAGCCAAGACAACTCAACCAAGGATAATAAACTATCAATATCATACAGTGCAGCTCTTAAAATTAACCAAAATGTCCAAAGTATACAGAACTAAATGAACTACATACTTGACAAATGGACTTGAGGAAATGCCCAGTATCTAACCATTATGTTAAGGCCAAAAATTGCCCATTATGCACAAGAGGCCAACATCAAAACAGTCTTGAAAGTGTAAGGATTTCTCTCTTCCTGAATCTCTCTCTTAATAATAACTACAACCAAAGAAATATCACGAAACACTGACAACTCAGAATTATGCTTTCACCAAAGCAATGGCCACGACAAAATCAGAAGTCAAACTCTCCTGTCGCCTGCACAAGTGTATTGTATCGTTAATAGTGACAATTTGAAAAACTGAACTGAAAGGATGAGAAAATATCAGTATATCTTCTACTTTAAGATTAACAAACCTTGTTGAAGAGAATATCCTTGTTATTTATGTGCATGATGCCATCCTTTAATGTGCACTTCCACCTGCTCTTAGTACGTGTCACCTAAATTTTAATAAGCCAACTCTATCAGTCCCAAAATAATTATTCAACCCCTACCCGTTATATGTATCATATTACTATAGGACTGATGCGTCAAGATGTAATTAACTGAGAGTGAAAGGAGGTTGTTACCTTGTCAAACTGGGCCAAAACGAGATGACTTGTATTCTGATCATCTCCTTGGTCCAAGTCATCCAAATCATCATCATCATTTTCATTTAGTGGAGGCTCATCATCTTCATCATCATTTACCACCTCATTTTGAGCTACGAGAGCAGGTGTGCTAACTACTGGTACTTCTGATAAAGGCCAACAGCAACAATTGTCAAAAATATATATATCATATGCCACAAGTCTTCAAAATATAATTCACGTTTTCAAGTTACCAGGAGGCGCTGGTGTATTTGCAATGTTGTAGTCTTCGCTGTAAACTCCACCATAGTTGTATATCTGCAACAAGATAGAATAAACCAAAACCCTGTAAGATGATGGAATGCAAAAACCTATGGTAAAAGCACAATACAGTTGAAACTAAAAGATTTTACATATAGAATCAATAAGATGATAAATTCTAAACAGACACTTATTCATATAGGAGTACTCAAAACAGTGACTTTTCCCACTGTTTAGTACTTCCTAAAATGATAAACATCTGAGGAGATACAGTCAATTTCTTATTTATTTTGCAACAAAATTAATCAAATTCACATTAAATAAAGAAGTGGCTATTGAGAGCTCTTTTAATATTAACTGGGATTATTAAATGTCAAAACTCAAAGTCATTGTGTCCATTTACAAATAACTAAGGTTGTGGGTGCATGTGGATGCATTCGTTCTCAAAATAATACAGGGCTATAACAGCGAACTGGAACAAGTAAATAAAGTAAAATACAAATCTGAGTTGGGAAGAACAAATAGCAAACTGTTCCATTATAAAAGCTTACACGAGCACAGGCATGGGTGGATAAAAATATTACTTACATTCGGAGTAGAAAGCACATCATCCTCATAAGGAATCGGTCCATCAATTTGAGGAATCCTAGAACTAGAAGCCAGTCTCTCCAAATTTGCGGGCATTTTCCCTTTTGAATTAGTGTGTTGTGAATTGAAGGAGATGCTCCCTCCACATACCTAACATATTATGTTCAACAGCTTAGCAAATGAAAATGTTTCCAACAACTGAGCAAGTCCGTGAATTAAGTAACAAACAGAAAAAATAAAACAATGCATGTATTACAAAAAGTCAACACAAAGATGTACAACAGCGAGTTGAGAAAGAAGCTAGCACCAATATTGCTAGATTCTTTACCAGGCCCTTCTGGTACTATAAAATGCCAATAGAACAATTCTCAGCAGCGGACCGGGAAAGAAGCTAGCAATCCAAGAGCACATTTGGTTTTAGAAAAGGCTCTCCGTTCCAATATGGTCTAGGTTTACATTGGGAAGTGAGCCGTAGAGCATCCACAATAAAGCTCTCTATTTTGAGGGCTCAAGTGGATCCATATGTACACGTCACTCATTATATGTACATGTAATCTCTCCAACTCAGCACCTCAAATTTTTTTATTTAAATCATTTCATCAATAACTCTATCACTACATTTCAACAAACTTGTTTATTTTAATACCATTGATCAAGTGAGACCCACAAAAAAGTGAAGCGGGTGCTTCCATTGAAAAACCTTCACTGTAAGCACCCAAATTTATAACTCCATAATGAGTGGGGATGCCTATTTAGTTTGGTGCTAAATAGGGGAAGCACCCACCATTGTGGATGCTAGCTTTGAAGTGGTTGAAATCACTAGAGTTATTTGGAAAACCGTCACTGTACATCATCACATATGAAAGTATTTGTTCATTACCTACACCAATTTTTTAAAATTACAAGATGTAAACTAGGTAGAGATGGCAAAACATGCCTCCACATTCCGTCATCCCTGGAGCTCCCCCCACCCTGTCTTAACCCGTACCCCATAAATTAAAAGGACGGGGGATTGGGAAGTGCTAAATCCAACAAAGTGATATGAAATCTCTTGCTTTATAAATCAACACTCACCATTTACAGCAAAAAACCAACACTGATGATACAAATAATAAATTTGTAACAATTAACACTATAACAGAACTACCTGCAAATGATATGCAAGCACCTAAGTTGTATAATTTAAATTATTATAAAAGGTTGATGCTGACCAATTGGGGGATAAATACCACACCTCAATTTCAAAATCGCCAGACACAACATCACCAGCTCCATCTTGCTGAGGTATATATCCTCCAGCATCATATGGTGGAGGCAAATCATTGCGTTTTCGCTTTCCACCAGGCATTTGGAAGAAGTCCTGGAATTTTTTCAAACATCTATTAAAAATGTCTTGACTTCAATTTCAGACCCAAAAGCAATAAGCCTCCCTTCACAAGGTGAAGTTGGCTGTATATTATAGACCAAATCATGCAATGTTGTTTTACTCAAAATTATGAATAATGACAGCAATCAAATCTAAATCCTTCGTAATGGTTTAGTCTATAGTTTTTCTCTCCAAAATATAACGATCCAGACTTGACATTCTAGACAAAAATACCCATTAAATGTGTTGAAGCAAGAAAGGAGAAATATTTGCAAGTGCTTCAAAAAAACAGTTCAACCATAAGGTCTCTTTAAATCTTAAAAAACAGTGAACAATAGGTCTTTCCTAATCCTTCAATGACTTGTTTACCTGTGTCATAGGTTGATTCGAAGCTCCTCTATCTGCCTCATCCCGTCCTTCCACATAAGCTACAGTTATGAAATCCATCGTTACTGCAAATCCATTTTATTAAACGTTAACCGATTCAACGAGACTTACCAACATTGACATCAAGTGGAGCCCTCGGATTCATCATCCAGGGAGAAGGAGGTTGCTGTGAAGAATTATCAGTACAATATCAATGCACACGTTAAAAAAGCACACGATCTAAATAGAAGAGATCAGTAGCTGTACAATAGCTAAAGATTAAATCAAATGCACAAATTGAGAATGGCAATTGAAAAACTAATACAAACAATTAAAAACATATTTGGATCCTCTCCCACAAATCCCTCTATAACACTCCTTTATCTCTATCTCTCTCCAAATCCCCCCCCCCCCCCCCCTTCTCTTGCTACCCTCATGAGATGCATGCATGAGAGCACTGGCGGATCCACCGCCCGGACACTTGCCTGGGCTCTGGTCAAATTTTTTGGTATTTTAGGGGTTAGTTTAGGTCAAAACTGAGATTTTTAGAGATTATTTTAGGGTAAAACTGATGTTTTTTTTTGTTCAAAACTGAAATTTTTCAGTGCAAAACTGATATTTTTGTTTAAAACGAAAATTTTGCCCAGACTTTATAAATTTTCTGGCTCCGCCATCCTCATGGAAAACATATAATTTAGCATGTAAACATTTCTCGACAGTAAAAAAAAAAAAGAACTTTACCATGTATGGCCCTGTTCTTCCACCTTTCAGATCAGCATTTCCACTGGTATCATTCCCAGAAGAGTAGTCACTTGGTCCAGTAGGAATATTATACGATGGGGTCTCCCCAGGTCCAGGTAAAGGAGTTTGAATTGGAGTTTGCAATGGCGTCTGTACATCGAAAAACCCATATCAACAATCCAATAACTTCAATTCACAATTCACACACAACAAACACATTAACCCTAGTTGTAAAACTAATAATTCTGGCTTAGGTTTAAAACTCACAGGAGGAAAAAGTATCTCCGCAGTAGGAGTTTCATACTCCTCAGTTCCCTCATACGGGACATTAAGATCGTGAACCGGAGTAATCGGACCACCAGGCGTCGGTTTATTCTGTCCACTAGACCTCTCAATTGGACCAACCACTGCACCAGCTTGCATCATCTTCGATTCCCAAATCTAAACAAATAATCAAAAACATTAAACAAACAACTTAAATCCATAATCCTAATCCTAAACACAAATAAAATTATCAAACAATTGAACAGAATCAGAATCAGATCCAAAACCCTAAATTAACAATTAGTTTAAAACAAAAAAACTAAATCAATCAATTAATGAATTAATTAAAAAGGAAGAGGATGAAATTACGGCTTGAAGCTCTCGGAGAACTTCTTCACCAGGACCACCGTTGTTGATAAACTCATCGCGAACTTTGGTCATGACATCTTCGATTACATCGATATAAACCTGGCTTGTGGATGAAGCCGCAGCAGCCATAGATGGAGGAAATTGAAGAGAGAGTGAAGAGATGAGTCTGGTTTTAGGGTTTGTGATGGATGAAGAAGAAGAAGGAAGAAGAAGGAAGAAGAGAGAATGAGAAAAAACAAGAGGCGGACGAGAAAGGAAGAATAAAGAGAGGAATATAAATAGGTTTGCATCCGATTATAATCACCGACCCCCACGTGTCGTCTTTATATACTGCGAAAAAATACACACACTCTCGTATATATACTGCTGCTCCAACAAAAAAGCCCACATATATTTTTTAATTAATTTTTTTTTTTGATAAAATTAATTATCTTTTTTACAAAATCATCAAATTAAATTATGATATTATTATGCATTATTATCTTTTTTTAAAAATCATCAATTGGTGGACATTTGCATTATTATGCAGGGGATCCGGGTTCGAACCCCGTTCATGCACTTATTCACCTTAAGGGTCTGTTTGGTTCGGGAGTTTTGGAGGGGAGGGGAGGTGATATTTTAAATTTTTATGTTTGGTTCAACTTTTTAACGAGGGGAAGGAAGAGGAGAAGTAATTTATTTTTTTACCCTTAACCTTATAAACTCAAAATAAGGATTAAATTATAATGGATATATTACGTCAAAAAAAAATCTAATGGATATATACCAAAAAAAAAACTAATGAGTAGAAAACCTAAATTTTTGTTGTTGTAAAAAAAAACCTAGAATTTTAATATTCCAACAAGGATAATTTAGAATTTTAATAAAAAAGTGATGATAATTTTGTCAACATAATAAATTATGTATTACCTCCCCTCCCCTCCTTAAAAATCCCTCTCATCCCCTCCCCTCACCTCCCCTCCTCATCGGTTGAACCAAACAAGCCCTAAGGGTTGAATTTCAAGCCATTAGGCTACTAGAAAAAAAAAAATTATGATATTATTGTTGAGAATAATATGCCTATTTTTTTTTTTTGAAGTTTTAAATTTAAATATATTTTAGATTTATATTTAAAATAAATATTATTATGATTTAACATTTATATTTTTGTGTTCGTAAGTTTAGCTCAATTGGTAGGACATTGCATTATATATGCAGGGGATCGGAGGTTCGAATATTGGTCATCCCACTTATCTACTTTAAGGGTACAATTTTCTAGCCACTAGACAACTTGACCTAAAAAAATATTTTTATTTAGATTTTTTAAATTAATTTGTTATTTGAATACTATGTATATGATTTGCTTTTTTAGCTCAATATATAGAGCCATACAACTATAAATAATAATGAGAGTATTTCTCCACATATAAAAGTATTTCTTTTCTCCCAACAAGTATATCTCACTTAAATACTACAATAATAAAAAAAAATCATCAGTGATATCAAATAGCATCATTAGTGGAATCAACTTCCGCAATAGCAGAATTTTTTTAATTTTATTTTTGTTTTGGGTGAAGTGGCAACACACTAAAGTTCACACACAACTATAAGATTACTAGTTCAAATTCATGTCAAGGTTTTCGTCCTAATAATATCAACATTTGTCAATTGAATTAGGATTTGTGGACTGCAAAAACCAACATTTTACTCTTTTTCTATAATGAGCACTTGTTTAATTATTTTATGCGGATTAAAAAAAATGAATAATAGTCCTGGAAGTGTAGCTCAGTAGCTATTAGAGACATTATTGGAGGGGCCGAAGTTCAAACTTCATATTCCCTATTTATCCGCACTTAGGTGTGCATTTAATTACTAAGCTACTTGACAAAAAACATTGAATAATTAATAAATGAATAAAAAATAATTCTACTTTTATTTAGTGTATTCACTTTATTATAAATACAAAGAAAAATATATTAACTCAAAATGATGCTAAATATGAGAAGAGAATTAAAATGCATAAACAACTCCATACTCCATAGGATAGGACCATAAGAAGCAATCAAGCTTTCTTATAAGCTTGTAACGCAAGGTAGATGAGAAGAGAATTAGAAAGATTTAATTGTAAACCAAGTCATAGTAGTAGCAGCTAGGAAAATAAAATAAAAACTTGCTTATACATGTATGATGCAGGGCCGTATCCGAGTATTTAGAGGGGGTTAAAAAGAGACACGGGGGGTGGGGAAAGAAATCTTCATATATTTTTTGGAGGCCCCGTACTATAGGCCTCCTTGCATGGGTTCAAAGACGGCTCTAGTATGATGTATTATTAATCAGTACTATACCGCACCATCTCCACCACCAGATTCACCACCATGACCACTTCCATCTTGACTCATCAAAGACACATGAGCTGCAGTCACCACAGCTGCAGCAACTACTCCTGCATCGTTGCTAGCGATCGTGTTGGCTCCATGAACATTGCCTCCGGCACCATCATCAGCATGACTTGTTGAAGCATGCTTTTTATTTTTTCCCTTGTGACTAGGCTTGTCATTGGAGAGTTTCTCTATATCTTCCACCTCATTTTCCTTACTCTTGCTGTTTTTCCCTTTGAGGCAGAAAAATATGGTTTTGATTTTCATGGTTGGAGAAAAGTAACTGAAGGTTTAGAGGAAAAGAAAATAGGACATATTGCCAGCTTATCTCTTCTTCCTCTTTTATAACAAAAAACAATGGCAAATAAGCATGATTGATTGGTCCTATAATTGTTTTATGGTTTTGCTTTTCATAAAGGAATAATCACCGGACTAACCGGTATTGATTGATTAATTAGGCCTCTATTCACTTGTTACTAGTTACTGCTTATACATTTGTCTATTCAACTTTAAAAAAAAAAAAACTGTTAGATTACCCACAAATAAAACTATTTTAAATTGAAGTTGATCATAAATTCACAAAGTAAAGGATAAAATTACTATACACTTTAACTAAAATAAAACACATACTTTTATTTAAAATAACCTAACTATTGCATTGAGGTTTTTCTTTTCCTTGGTTCTACCAAAAGTTTTCAATAGATTCGACAAATGTTTAAAACGAGTTAGGTAAAAAATTCTCGTTCCATTGTTTAATCCAAGTGAAGTTGTGGACCAGAATAAATAAACACCGATGCCATTGAAGATTGGAATCATGAATCATATCTTGATTGAGGACAGTTTGGCTCTATAGGAATTGCTCATTTTCTGATTGGTAAGTGTGGAATGTAGTGTGAAACACTATTTTTGTATCTCGAATATACCTATATATTCAGGAAAAGTTGTTTCAAATAATTCAAGTTAACAGAATGTAAAGTGTCTAGACAACCCATGAAACACAACAGAAGCTTCACTTTATATATAATTTCTCTATACACCAAGATGATAACAAGGAAAGAAGCAGCATCAATGTCATTTTGTTTTCTTCTTTTCATTAGAGCATTTTCGGATAATAAACTAGAAGGTAATTCTTCAAAAATCATTGATTTTTTCTGGTAATTCTTCAAAAATCAAACTACAAAAGACAACTCTGTTATGCACCCTAGGATACACATCTACCAGAAAAAATCGTTTAATTACAACTCTTTCAATCTATAAGTGTGGTTTATACAAAACTACCATTGAATTATACCCTGATCTGATAGCTTGTCTTTTACATATTAAATATGCTATAAAGTATGATACATCATACAAATTCATGTTGTATAACAGGGTTTGTAATCCTGCTATTAACACAGAGCTGTGATTTCCATCACCACCAGTTTACTGAACCATCCTGCTTCGTTTTTATCAAACTGATAAAAACGATGGTGCAAAAGTTCGATTTACAGTTGAAATTCATGGCATCAATGAAGGACTTCACAATCACAACCAGAGTATCATCGTGAAACTGCTCATTGCTGTCATTGTACAGCCAATGAGCTGTCTTGCTTCATCTTTATGAGACCACTTTCAATGTTGCGCAACACTGGCCTATAACTGCAATATAATAGATTTGCAATAACAAAGGAGCATCAGATCAAGAAACTTAAGACCAAAATGAATCAATGATGTGCTTAATACAGTGAAGAAACAGAGAGTGGTCTTACAAGCGTGCAAGACCATCATATGCTTGTTTGACTTGTTCAAGTTGTGCAGAGAGCTGCATGACTTCTGCTGATAGTGCCTCTGCTCTGCCCAGTTCTTTCACAAGTTGGCCCTGCCAAGCAATCAAACGGATGTAGGATAAGGAATGAAACAGATAATAAGATGTCAAAGTTTTGAGAGGAGCGGGACCACAATGAAACACAATTCCCTGAAGTTTCTCACAAGACAAATAAAAAAATTATAGTTTGACAATTATATTTAGAGTGAACTTTTGACCCAAGAAGACACAACAAGGGGACAACATGAATTGACAACAAGTTATGAGTAGGGTAAGTATAACAACCTTCAGAGATGCCACCTCTCCTGTAGATGTCGAGGAACCAACCTCATGTACCCCATTCTTAAAGGAGTCTGGTACACCATTAGCCTGTTCCACTCGCAATTTTTCTAGAATCCCACGCAGCTCTTCGTTTTGCTTAAGACACTCCATCACCTGCAGAATCACCAGTCAACACAGCAATAGTAAGAAACAAAATTCTTCAGTCTGGAACAATGGGCGTAAATATGTATACACCCTAACGAAAGATTTCAACACAGCATAAATAGATAAAAATTGCCAGTTCTAAAATTTATCCAACAATCATACCAGTCTTGGCCAAAATAAAATGCAGGAAAAAATACACATGCAAGAGAAAATCACCCCTCAGTATAAGACTCTACATAAAATCGCTTCACCAGGAAGCCATAATAACATACTCCCTCCAGTTTCATATATACCAAATATTCATTTTTCAGATTCATTGAATAACTGGTGTATTTGGTCTAAAATATAGACCAGATACATCAATTATTCAAAGAATCAGAAAAAGGAATATTTTCTTATATATGAGACCAAATGGAGTAATATATGTCTGACTCTAGTAAAACCAAAAAGAGGGTGTCATATCAACCATTCAACCAGTGTATTACTAATTTGTCAAGTGAGGCAAGATTTTGCAAAACATACAAGGATGTTGTTAGAACCCGAAAATATCAATATATGAAATGAGACTAAATTGATTGAAAATTGAGCAATTGATTGAATGTTGAGCAAAACTCTTACAATATCAAAATGAAAGATAAAATGTGTAGAAGGAAGTGATTCCAATCTACCCTCGGAGCTAAGCTCCTCAAAGAAAGAGAACACTCATTCTTTGCCTAACCAAAATGGTTCTAACTAAAATCTTCCATGCCCTCTACCACTCACCCATCTCACTACTTATACTACTAGGCATAACAAACTTGCCAACTAATTACTAATAAAATCCCATTATATTCTTTATTACAATAATACCCCTTTTTCTATTAACCCTCATACTTAGGTCTCTATCAATACCCACCCCTTCAAACAACCTTGTCCTCAAGGTTGAAATTTGCATCCATCCAAACTTGCCTCTATCAAATACAAAGTTGAGCAATCCACGAAAAGTGACGTACATTCTCCAAGAGCCTTCATTAACATGAACTAAGATAGAAATCCAAAAGCCTCCATTAACATGAACTAGCATAGAAAAATTTAATTCTCTCGAGTCCTGTCCTACTATCCCAAAAAGTGACCACTGCTTGCAGATTTGCAATGATGGTGTGATAGCCTCTAACTTGTGGGTTCTAGCATCAAATAGAATTTCCCAAGACTTCCCTCTATCATAAACAAAGTTCAGCAAACTGTATGATGATATGAAACCTTTCCAGCAACATTGATGAGTACTAACTAGCATAGGGATATTAGTCTCCCCTGGATCCCATTGTATGAATGCATGCAGGAAAACCATTCCAAGACCAAATTCAATCTTCACTCTTACTAAACTTTCCAGCAATGTATTCCAATATTGCATAAGTCTCTCAACCAAAGTAATTGCTAACAAATCAATTATATTAGCCAAAGGTCTCACTTCATCCCTATTCATTCTTTTACCATTTAACATTACCAACGAATCATCACATGGGAGTATGAAACTATTGAGAACTACCCCATTTGGTACCACAACAGCATCCAACCTTTTCCTCCAGTATTTATAAAATTCTACAAGTATCTCTTGTTGTGTAACTCCACTCATCAAAGAGTTTCCATCTTTCCCTATGTGTTTCATGACAAGACTTATTGTAAGCATAGCTAATCTCATTACCAAGTAAAGGAACGAAAACTTATATGTGCCATCAATTAAGCTTTTAACCAATGGTATAAGCTTGATACTCTTTTCTATTCCATAGTCCAAATAATATTTTGCTTGGGAAGAAACAGTCACATTGGCTAAAGCAACACTTGAGAAGTTAGTCCCATTAATTACAATAGAATCTGTAATGGAATGTGTCAATCCTTTGTTAATTATCCTTCCTTCTTGAAAACTTGGTCTACCCACAATCCTTTCTCTAGTGACCACCATACTTTTCTTGGGAATGAACATAAGGGCAGTTTCATCTTCCAGCAACATTTCATTGTTTGGGGACATTTCAACACCCTCAAAGATAATAATACCAACATGATCATGAAGTTGAATCATCAAAGAATTGGGTGAATGTTCATATTGACCCTCCTTAACATTGGTGAGGTTTACTACGAAATTGCACTTCTCCTTAACAACTGCTAATTGAGATTTTGAAAAATAATCAAGGTTACTAGCCTTATTTTGGGCCTGCTTCAGTGATTCTAATCGGGCCCACTTCTTAATTCCTTTCTCCCACTCACTAGAGTTATTATGGGTCTGCTCCAGCAGATTTACAGCTGGACCCAACTTGCAGACAAACCCATTTGTGTAAACATGACACATAGCAGGTGGTAATTGGTATCCATTGGATGACTCATGAGAGAGAAGAGGTGATGTGTGCTGATATGATGAAAACACGTGTAGCATTTTTTTACTGTGCAAAATGGACGGCAGAAATTTATCTATTGGGTTTGCAGATTTAGAAAGCTCACCAAATATCCTTTTTACCCTTTTCTTCTTTCTCTTCTCACCTTCAGCAACAATTTTGCGCTCGTGAATGGGGTTGTCACCGGTATACGGTGGTTCCGACGACTTTAATAACAATTTGCCCGGAATCATTTGCAGGTTCCTTCTCTCCTCAGTGTGCAACTCACCATCTCTCTCTCTGTCCACGAAATTGCTCAGGTCCGGCGGTTCTGGTGCCGGCGGCGGTGGTCGTTGTGATATTGTAGTTGCGATTTGATCAGAGTCCCGCGATTCTGACGGACGTGATTCTGGTGAGGGTAGATCAGGTGGCTTCGGATCGGGTAAGGTCTTACTTAGTGCGTCCGAGTCCCACTGTTCCGTCGACGGTGGCGGTGCTGTATCAATCACGACCACTTGACTCTTCGTGACATTCAACTCCATGTCCTCTGTTTCTATCTTCTCAGATCCAATATCAGTTGCCGTTTCGATCTTACTCCCGTAATTTTCTTTCATTGCGAACAAATTCTCAAAACTCTCCGCTATCGTTCCTATGTTACGATTTGCACCAGACCCAAGAATTTGACTCTCAAACCCATTAGCATCTCCATTTAGATCTACTTCATTCCTCTTTTGACTAAGAGCTTGTTTGTTGCTCTCGCCTTTCTCTGCTAGTTGTTCTTTAACATCAATTTTTGTTTTCACCTCTTGAATCTCTTCTCTACGTGCCTCTTCTGCAGCTTCCATCATCTCCCATAAATCTGGAATGAATTTCTGAATAAAAGCCCTTTCAAACGTTTCCCATGTGATATTCTGATTACCTTGCTTCCAATTGAACCACCAGTTGAAAGCATCTCCGCTGAAAGCAAACGTAGTCACCCATCTCACTTTTCTTTCTTCACAAAGCCAAGTGTTGGCCTCGAGAAACCTATCCAATTGGATCAACCACCAGTAACCATCTCCAGTTCCATCAAATCTAGGAACCACCTTTGTCGATATCACTGGCTCAGCATCGAATCCGGTAGGTCGGACCATTGTTAGAACCCGAAAATATCAATATATGAAATGAGACTAAATTGATTGAAAATTGAGCAATTGATTGAATGTTGAGCAAAACTCTTACAATATCAAAATGAAAGATAAAATGTGTAGAAGGAAGTGATTCCAATCTACCCTCGGAGCTAAGCTCCTCAAAGAAAGAGAACACTCATTCTTTGCCTAACCAAAATGGTTCTAACTAAAATCTTCCATGCCCTCTACCACTCACCCATCTCACTACTTATACTACTAGGCATAACAAACTTGCCAACTAATTACTAATAAAATCCCATTATATTCTTTATTACAATAATACCCCTTTTTCTATTAACCCTCATACTTAGGTCTCTATCAGATGTTCTCTGGCAAACCACATTATTTAGAATAACAGTAATGAACCTAGATTTCATTTATTTAAGAGCCTTTGAACTAAAATTCTCAAATAAATCAACCACAACACTAATTTCTTAGTTGGTTTTCATTAGTCAAAAGATGTAGTGACTTTTGAGCCTTGACACTGAAAGAAAAATGATAGGAACCAGTATTTCTCAATTAAATAAATAGGGAAGAATTTCCCTATTTAGAAAACAAGTCAAATAAAATATTAAACCATTGTTGCCATAGATGACAGCTGATATTACATTTAGTCAGATTTCTGATAATAATTGTTACCTGGTTTTCCCATCTCGCTGCTGCTCCAATTGCCTCTTGATATGAATTTGAGAGATTAGAATTTTCCTCAAAAAGCCTCTCTATTTCTGTAGATTGCGAATCAATCTTCCAACAAGATGACAAACCAACCACTCTATCAGATGGAATATACACAGAAAAGTGCAAATAAAAAATTAGATATGAAGAAGTTACCTCCATTAGAAGTTTCTGCCTACTGTTTTCCAACCTTTCAACAGCTAATGCCATATCATGCAACTGCTTATCAAGTTTATGTTTGTCTTCCTGAGATTAAACAAAAACATATTAGACTAGAAATGGAGTTGGGGGTAGCAATAGGTCATTCATCATCAGCTTCCAAAACACCCATGATAGATAACAAGAAGACTACGGTTGGGGATATTTAAAGAGAATGAAATATGAACGAAAATCATTCAGACTTACTTGATATATAAAAAGCATGGGACGGTTGTAAAAGAATGTACAACTCGTGTACAATCTAGTCCAAAAAAGGTTGGTGATTACTACTACATTTTGACTCTAAGCTAACTTCATTTTGACTCTCCTCGGTGTTAATTTTCCACCTACTTAAAAGTCTCAAACAAGTTGTAACCAATAACTAGATGACAGTAAACCCAAATACCATAACTAAAAAGCATCTTGATTATTGCACGGTATTTTTAAATTTTAAAAAACAAATATAAAAGGCATATTTGTATAAACTGTAAAAAAGAAACTTTTTAAATTGCTAAGAAAATTATGAAAATAAATAAGTTGAATCGAGACATACTATAATTAATGTTTGTTGAATTGATATGGTCTGTGAAAATTTAATTACAAACTACAAATGTATTGTTATGGAAAATGTATATTGACCACCAAAAAGTTATGCGATTGATCATTTTAAGTATTTAATACTTAAGAGGATGGCAAAATATAAAGATAATAAAAGTTGAGATGTGTGCTGTACAAGAAGCCACATGGCACATTGAAAAGGAAAGCAGATTAAGAAAAATCTTCGCATTCAAGAGTGAGGACTCAGAGAGGTTGATTTGCTATATCTAACCAGTGATTTAAACGAAACAGTAATGTAAAATATTGAAAATTCACTAAATCAAAGAAGTTTTCCTCACCAAAGTGAATGCCTTGTGAGTTGCTTTATCTGAGACTTCTGCATGAGCAAAATCCAGGGTCAATTCCATTTTATAGTGCACCAATACAACAAAGTAAAAGATGCAGTAATAATCATTTACTAGTTTAAAAAGATGAATGTTTCCACCAATGAAGAACTTGAATGTATGGCCATGTCATTTAAGATCGAAGGATGGCATAAAGCATCCAAGAAAAACCACTACTTACGTAACTGATTGCTAACATGCTTTGTTTCAATAAGCCATTAGAAATTTAATATAGAATATTTGTAAGTTTTTATGAGCAGAACCTGCAGCCTCTCTTGACATGGAGTTTAGTTTTTCTTCCAACTCTAGCTTTTCAGACATCAGTGATGCAATGCGACTTTGCTCGTTAGCTAATTGTTGTTGCCCCTGGTGCCTCATCAGCGACTCACGCTGTAGATTTAAATCACCATTAGACAAACAACAGAAAGAAATTAAAGGGGCGAAGTGTCAATAACACAATCATAACTCACCTGTAGTTCCAACTTTAAACTAGCTAACTCCTTTTCTAATATTTGAAGATGGTGGTCTGGTGGACCAAGAGATGGAATTGTACTAACTGTGTTAGTCATTGATTGTTGCTGAATTGAGTTCAATTCTGCTCTCAATGTTGCTGCATCTTCCTCCGCCTAGAGCAAGATAACCAATAAGATTTGGAGAACAAAACATGATCTTTAAATCTTATAGTTTTCTAGTAAAATAAAAGTTCCCATACACGATATTGCTCCTCTTCTGCTTCCTTAAGACGTTTCTTCAGGGTACGAAGCTGTGCTAAAAGGTCCTCCTGCGCGAATACATAAGTTAAAATAGGTATTGTGAAAGATTAAAAACAAGAGACGGATAAAATTTAGAGTATAATTACTCGTGCAACAACTGCAGCATCTTTCTCCATTGCAACATCCCTGAGAGCTTTTCTGAGAGACGGCACCGTATTTTGCTCCTAAACGAATCAAATTGGACGTTCTAATTAAGTGTTTAAACTTTAAACCATTACAATCTCCATATTTTGGAGTGACAAATCATTAGGACTAATTACTAACTACGTTGTATCAAATTTACCAATTCACTCAACTGCTTGTGCATTGCACCATTATCGATTTCCATTGTTTGAAGCTGCAACAATAGACAAACTAAAATCAGCCTAAACGTTTGTTTTTTGTAAACCTATAAACACAACCGAATAAATAACAATCTGAATCTTCACCTTTGAAGTTATTTTCATGTTTTCTTCATCCAACTCAGTGTTCTTCTTTTGCAGTTCTTTTATTTGAGATAATAGAGAACTAACATCTGACTGTATTAACAACATACACAAAATTGAGTTCAAATTTCCGAAAACCGCATCTCTCGAATCAAAATCATTCAACACAGACTTCAATCAACAATAAACAAATGAGAATAGATGTTACCTCAGAGAGTCTATTTCCGCTATCTGATTTGTTCATTCCAGCCATCTCTGAAAGAAAAAGGAAAAAAATAAAATTATTGCAGAAACGGAAAACGCAAAAAGATGCATAAAATTTTCTGTTCGGTGATAAGATAATACTGACCGGAGATGGTCGGAACCTGGCTGAGATCTGGTCCGGAAGAGGCTTTAACCAATCTTTCCGCGGCTCTCTTTTGACGAATTTCTTCCAGCTATGAATGAATTTAATCATGCAATTGAATTGAAATCAAATGATTAGGTAAAGAGAGGAATAAAATGTAGATAAAATTGAGCGAAAATTGAAGATGAAGCGATTGATGTGAATTTGTTTGTAGCAATGGTAATGCATGAACGGGAAGCGTGTAAATCGAGAAAGATGAAGAAGGAGAATTGTACCGTTCGTCGACCTAGAGATGCGTGACGAGCCTCCATTGTTACCGACGAGTTTTTTTTTTTTTTTTACTTCTCCGCGGGATGGTGATGTTCTTCTGCAAGTTCGCTTCGCCCGGTCCCTTTGGGTTTTACACCATTTCTAGCCAAAGGCCCCTTAATATTTGAAAAAAAAATAAAATTGAAAAGTTAATTTATTTGCATTAATTGTATAGCATAAGTTAAAAAATAAGTCAATTCAAACGAGCCCATAATCAATTTTATGAACTTATTGCATTAGGTGATATTTCAAATCTAGTACTGATTTATTTGTCTTGTAAGCATAGCTTAGTTGGTAGAATAATACTTGTATTGTGTAGGAATTGAAGTTCAAACATGATACACTTGTTTATGCGGATTAAAAGATAAAATTTTGCAAAGTTACTTGACAAAAAAATGACATTTGAAATCCATTATTTTATTTTTTTTAGCTCCACTTCTTCATTTTTATAGATAAAAGTTTACACACTTGTGAAGTTGTGATGCATAGGTCACTCACATAACTCATTTGATAAAAGTATTGCATATAATATGTATAGATTGTAGTTCAAATTTTAATACACCCACTTATTTAATTTAAAGATAAATTTCTAATTATTACATTACTTGACACACATAAAAACAACTATGTTCATTTTATTCACAATAAATGTAACTAAATAAGTTGAGTTAGAGAATAATAAAGAATCTACGAGCTTGAGAAATATTTCTAAAATTTGAGCAGTGTAGATTGCTTAGATTTTAGAATATTTTCTACCACCACTTTATAATCTAACATAGTATTTTATTTGTATTAACAGTCTCATATTAAATGTGAGATGATATAAACACGAGTTTAAGTAGAGATAATCTTCACATTAGTTAAGTTGATTTTGTAAGATTAAGTTAGACTCAACTCTCAATTCTAAGATAGTATTAGAATCTCCTCTAAGATCAATTAAATCACCTACTATCAAGTTGTAAATAAAATTGTAAGTGCATAGTCGGATCACACTCTTTATACTTTTATGAAATATATGTCAGGAATGCACATTGGCTCCACCAACTCCATGTATTAAAACGTTTCTCCAAATAGAAGATAGTTGAGGCGAGTTAAGTTCACATTGAGCTTAAGAGTAGCTGCACAAGTGAGTTAAACATTACATAGCAGGTCGAATTCTTCGTCGACTCTGATACCACTACATAAACACCGCATCATATTTAGGTATTTAACGACAAGTCCTCTCATATATTGTTCTACCGCACTTCTTCTATTTAATATGAGATTTGACTCACGTGTATATCTTAATATGTAAACGAGAAAGGATTTCCTCAATTTTAAATTCCATCGGGGGGGGAGAGAGAGAGAGAGAGAGAGAGAGAGAGAGAGAGAGAGAGAGAGAGAGAGAGAGAGAGAGAGAGAGAGAGAGAGAGAGAGAGAACGATGGGTATCTGCACTTTTAATATAATGAGAGATTTGCATATACTATTTAATCTGTTGTATGGTGTTAATTTTGTTTTGCAATATTCATATATGTTAACACTATTGTTATTTAATTTTTCAGACTCTATGAATCCTAATCCAATTACTGATGGTGAGAAGTTTATATAAATAGTTTGCGCTTTGCAGATAACAATCGATGTAACAAGGCATGACAGATTGGCATATTTTTTTTAATATGAATTGCAAGTGATTTTTTTTTTTTGAATGTCATATAGGTTGCAGTGATGAGGAAGAGGTAGAATATAATGATGTAATTGCAAATCTTGCAGATCATGGAATAACTATTTTGCCAAATGTTGAGCATGAAGATTCAACCAAAACTGATGTGGTTGACAAAGAGAATGATGCAACTCCTAACAGCAGATCTACAGGAAAAATGAGCTTTCACACTGCTAGGTCTAATGAAATTGTTAATGTTGAAGATGTTTAATGTTCAGTTACAAATTCTACAAAAGTTTAATGTGTGAGGATGAAGATTGAAAAAGAGGTTGATATTGTTGTTCCTTTGTGTTATGTTTTATCTATTTTCAAATGTTTTTATTTTGTTAGTGGTTGTTTTGCCTGTCATTTTTGTCGAACTTCTACCGGTCATTGAGAATATGCAGTCCGTTGATGTGTTTTGTTTCTGATTCTTTGTCAAACTACTAGCATTTCTGCCAAACTATGTAGTCCGTTTTATTGATCAAGTTAAATGTTGCTTTTTTGTTTATATTACCTGGATATTTGGGGCGGCATTGACACTTGCCCTACCTGTCTGAACAAGAGGCAGGAAGAGCAAGAAAAACTAGAGTCGAAATTCCTTGAACTCAAGGAGAAAAATCTGGAGAGTAAAGCGATCTTGTTACTAAGGTTTGGAAATTTAAGCTTGTTTCTCTCAATTTTATTGTTAAAGTTCCAAATCAATTTGTTTGAGTGTATTGTTTTTCCTATTTTTGGTGTGAGTTCTAGTTAGGTTTTTCATACTGATCTTGTTACTATTGTTGTTGTTGTTGTTACTATTGTTGCTAGTTTACCCTTACCTGTGCGAGACGCACAGGATCGCGGTGTTGCCTAAAATGTAGATATCAGTTATAACAATTAATAAATTTTACATAGATGATATTTAAAATATAGGGAGATCTACCTCAATCATAATATCCTTCACCTCCGAAGCCGTTTTCCGATTAACTCCTCACATTCGCGGTCCCAGAAAACAGTTCTCATTTTATGATCTTCATAGCGAACTTCAACCTCAACCTTATATCTAATTTTTACACAATTAACGGGTAAGATTCAAATGTCTTTGAGGCAAAATGAATTAAACTGAGAACTCCACAAACATTTTGACAGTATATAAAGGCTTACTTCAACTTTGGATTAGGAGTGACATGCTTAGGATCAATGCAAGTGTATGGAGGCACCTTTGTGATAATGCTTTTTGAGCAGTGATCACAACATTTTAAATACCAACCATGTTTAGCAGCCATAACATGATGAGGGGTTCCAATTGTTGTTACAATTTCATCCTAAAAAGTCCACACAAATAAGTATTTCAACAAATGAGTTTGCATTAGTATTTCAAACAATGACTAACCATTTGTGATGACTTTCCACTACTTGTAACGGTTAGGAAACCAGCTTGTGTTGGAGATGCAAAATTTTCAGGCAAACTAAATCCAAAATTACCCCTGAAATGTGTATGTGTCAAAAAATGAAGAAGGGGTAATAAAGAAATAACATATGTATCTTGTGTATATAATTTTAGTTAGATAGATTGCTTGTTACTATTGTTGTTGTTGTTGTTGGTACTGTTGTTGCTGTTGTTGTTGTTGTTACTATTGTTGTTGTTGTTACTATATTGTTGTTAGGTTTTTCATACTGCTGAAACTTCACTGTTGTCCTTATTGTCAACAGAAATAAATTCTGACAGTTATGAAGCTTAATTGTTGTTTTTTCATACTGTTTGCAGGCTACAAAGGTTAAAAGAAAGTTGGGAGTCATTGAGCCCTGCAGATATGGAGGCATTAGAAACAGAGGCCGCAACTCAAAACAAAAAACCCATCACCATTCATGAAGAACAATTTGCGGCAACCTTCGACATGAATGGTGAATGGGCAGAACTCGATCTTGAGATGAAAATTGATTGGATGGAATCAGCCGAATTAGTACTTCCTTTCGAAGAGAAAGGAACATCTTCAAATCAAATATCTGTTGAAGACAGATACACTCACTGGAAGTCGCAAATTCACACACACTACGATTGGCTCACCAATCACGACCTTGTCTGGCCATCAGAGTCATGTCGTTGGGGTGCTCTTCTCGAGGCGCAAACTAACAATAATTGCTACCGTCTCTATTTTTCTGAAAATACTAACAGCACTGTTAAGAATACTCTTGTTGTTGCTACTGCTGAAGTTGTTAAACCTGGGGTTACTGGTGCTGAACAGGTATCTTCATTCAATTTTTTTGATATTTATTCAATTTTTATGACATTTATTCTTATTATTTTATTGTTGTTGTTGTTGTTCTTCAGTTTAAGGTAGAAGCGCTATCTCCGTTTGTGAAGACACAAAAAACTATACTGCCCTATAAGGTACAATTTCTTCATTTTAGTTAATATGTGTTTGGTTCTACGGTGACAAAAATTGATTATGTAAAATTGTGGCTAAAATGAGCTGAAAGTATATATTTATGTAGTAGTGAGTTGAACAACAATTTGAGTGTTTGGATATATTTATGTAGTAGTGAGTTGAACAACAATTTGAGTCTAAAAACCAATTTTAGAATCAAAAGGTCAAATTCTAGCTTAACCTATGTTTGGTTTCACGTTTGGACCAGTCAAAATTGATACTAGAATTGTTTTTTTGGCTCAATAATTGATTTTAACTTGAAGCAGATTTGTAGCTTTTGGGTTCAAACGAGATTTTTACGGTAAAATTTATTGTTAAACGTTTCAGGCTGTTAGGAAAATCAGGGAACTCCCATCCGATTCTAATATAGTGGCCACCCTTGCAGATAATCATTATGTAAGCAATGTCAGTCTTTTTTGTTCTTAATTTTCTTCTGTAAGTCTATTTTTTTTTCTTTCGTAAAACAGATATGTATTTGGAATGTTGAAACACAACGTAATCGGTATCAATAATAATTAGCATTTAACTATCATTATTATTTTAGATTTGTATAAAGTCAAACACCTTAATTGTTGGAGTATATTTGTTACCTTAATTCACTCCAATTAGGTTATTATATTTGTGTATATATACACCACTTGTAAACTCTCACAAACAATGCAATATACAGTTTGTTCATTCTCTTATATGGTATCAGTTGGTAACATTCCAGCCCTACCCTGTTAAACCAGAAAACACCGTTTTTCTACCCTGTGTCGTCACCCTTGCCTCACATGGCTTCCGATAGTTCTCACTACATCGCTAATCCCGATGAACCCTCCAAACCCTTTGCGTGCATCACCCTCAGCGGTGTCACCAAGCTTCTTCCTACCAATTACCTTAATTGGAAACTCCAGGTAGAAGCCTTCCTTGAGGGTTTTGACCTACTCAAATACCCCGATGGATCGTTTCCTGCGCCGACAGCGACGATCACCACCACCGCAACGCCGCCGGTGACATCACCAAACCCTGCTCATCAAACATGGCGACGCCAAGATCGCCTCATCTATGGTGCCATACTCACCACTCTGTCCGACGAGGTGGCCTCCTTGGTGTCCCAGACGAGGACCTCACACGATCTCTGGGTTCTCCTCAAGAATACCTATGCCAAAGCTTCGCGCAGTCATCTGAAACAACTCAAGGAACGTCTTCGGATGGCCTCGAAAGGTACTCAATCCATCACGACCTATATGCACTCTCTGAAGCAAACTGCTGATCTCCTCGCCTCCCTCGGATCCGCTGTCTCCGTCGAGGACATGACCGACCATGTTTTGCGTGGTCTTGATGATGGTTACCGAGCAGTCATTGATGGAGTCAACGCACGGGACACTCCGATCACCTTTGATGATCTCCTCGAAAAGCTCCTCATCCAGGAACTCTCTATTGTTTCTACCAACGACCAGCTTGCTGACATTCTCACCAAGCCTCTGCTTCGCCCTCGGTTTGAGTTTCTACTATCCAAGTTGCATCTCTCTTCCAGGTCGCCCAACTTGCGGGAGGATATCAATAATAATTAGCATTTAACTATCATTATTATTTTAGATTTGTATAAAGTCAAACACCTTAATTGTTGGAGTATATTTGTTACCTTAATTCACTCCAATTAGGTTATTATATTTGTGTATATATACACCACTTGTAAACTCTCACAAACAATGCAATATACAGTTTGTTCATTCTCTTATAATCGGAGTCCTGTGCCGAGGTCTACCGAATCCAGCCCAGACATGGTTTGTACTATTGTTTTTTTATTTATTTTTTCAATTTCACACACTTTTTTTAGGAATTAACATTTTTTGCCGATATTAGATGAGCATGAGGATTCTCTATATGCGCTAGCTATGTTTTCAAGTGACCCCTTTATTCTTTCTAGAGGTATGAATATATTCTTACTCTTTTATACTCTACATTTTATATTGTTGACATGGTCTGAATCCCTAATGACAGGGAGGGACAAGAATGCGCGGTTATGGAGTCTTAATGATCGTGTTGAAACAAAAAGGCATATTAAATCTAGGGGTTCTTACGAGGGTCACAAAGGCACTGTTCATGATGTGAAATTTTATCCTTCAAGGTACGTAGTTGTTTCTTGTTTTAGTCTGTCAATCAAATGCATTTTATTTAATTGAAAGGGAGATTCAGGTTACAGGTCTTGACCAATAAACAGATTGAATAATAAATTTTTTAATTTTCTAACTCTATTTGGCAGTCAAATACGAATTGATTGACTTGGTGATTCTTTTTGTCCCTTTATAATTATTAAGTTACTATTAATTATTAATGGCTTTGTTATATCATGTTCTGATATACTTCCTCCCTTTTTTGTCAATGTGAATTGTAGTGAACAGGAGTTCTGTAGTGTGGGTGAGGATCATTGTCTCATACTCTAGGATGCACGTGTTGGATATGATCCAACTGTCAAGGTTTGAATGACTCAATTCATCTCAATTTATGCCTCTTTCTCCATTATTAATGGATCTATCATTGGTAGTACAGATCTTCAATTGTTGATCATCTTTATGTACGAAATTATTGTTACTGATATTTTTCAAAGAGGAAAATGGTGTGAATTTCAACTCGTTGCTTTAATTTGGGCTTAGTGTAAAATTTTGCATATTTGTAGATTCATTTCAATTTTTATACACAGATCTCATCCTTTGTATTTGTTGTCTGGTTTTGTTAACTTATGAAACATATTTAATTCAGACCTGAATGTTATTTGTGTTTTCCCTTTTTTTACATGTCTCTTTTAATCAGATTGAGAAGGCACATGATGGAATTATACGCTCTGTTGATTGGAATACAAATGATACAAATTTTATTCTGACTAGGTATGCTTGCCACTGGTTTTTTGAATAAAAATGGATTAAGATTTACATGCCCTTATGGTTTTTCTTTTTTCTTAATGCTAATTCTATTTTTTTCTTGCTTTAATTCAGTTCTTCTGATCACACCGTTCACCGTTCACCGTTCGCATGTTTGATCGCCGGATGTTGAGTAAGTTGGCCATTTTGAATTGCAGATTAGAGGATGATGCGCAAGGCATTTGCATATCCAATTATAAAGTTTCTAATTTGTCCATAGGTGCATTTTATCCTCTATCCAACACTTACAAAGTCATACTTTGTACTCCAAAACTTACTTCTCTAACTATCAGCAAGATTTGTTCTACTTTCCCAGCCCCTTCTACTTGCAATTTAACTTTGTTGGAAGAACTAAAATTTGATTGTATGCATGAGATATCTAAGTCTATTATGGGAGAAGATATCTTCATTGGTTGGTTGCATTTGATTGCTAAAGTCAAGATGATGACTCTCAGTTTCACATTTCAGATCACGATTTTACCAGAAAACGATTCTACCAGCGATTTAACTCGTTTTTGCTACCTAGAAACATAAAAACTATAGTTTTTATATTTTAAATCGCGATTTTAACAACCTTGGTCACATGAACGAATATGACATTGATGGATCGAAGGATCCAACTTTGGTGTTAGATGTACGTGTATTTCTTTTGTTAACATAACTCTGAATTTAATATAATAGAATTTTATCATTGAAGTTAAAATTATTTTGTTAGCGTGAAAGTTTATTTTTCTAAAATAATCAATGCAGTTAAGTAACACTTTAAATCAAAATTTGGAGCTTTACATTTGGAGTATTAAATACTATTTCCGTTCCTTTTTGTTTGTTGTTTTAGAAAAAAAAAATGACAAAATTAAGGAAGTGTATTTTTGCACTTTATTTTTCTATTATACCTTTTTTGTTTTTGAATATATTATACTCAAATTTCAATCCACCAAAAAAATTCCTATTTTTTTGCACGTATTTTTTCTTTTCAAAACATTAAACAAAAAAACTAAGGGTCTGTTTGGTTCGGGGGTTTTGGAGGGGATGGGATGTGAGGTGATATCTTCCCAGCCCCTCCCCTCCCCTCCTCCTCGGTTGAACCAAACAAGCCCTAAAGACAGATCGTAACAAACCAATTTTACTAAAAAAATAAATACCATATCAAAATACTAATATGACCCCTCTTTCTACTAATCACATCACGGAACCGACCATACAAACACCACGCCCCACACACACCCCACACCAATATTCAACTAATGACGCCACCATATAGAACTCAATCACCCTCGACAGAGAAATCACCACAAAAATATGCACACAATTCACCATATTTAAAGGAAAGTAAATTATACCGGTAAATATATCTTTCATGAACATACCTCCAAATTCACTTTGTTAGCTTATTTTAATACATGTTAGACTATGATGTCCGATACTTTAAAAATGGTGAAGTATCGTATTCGATACGTATTTGATACCGATATTTGTCTGATATGTTCTGATATTCGTATCGGAAATCTTTATTTTAAAATAAAAAATAATATCCGATACGTTTCGATACTCGTATCGGAAAAGTATCGGTTAAATCTTTATTTTTAAATAAAAAAATAATATCCGATACAATCTGTGTTTCCTAGTGAATGTCAAACTATTATGTTGTTACACGGATAGCTAACTATGTCTTTTTTTGGATAGTACTGGTGATATTTTTTGGGATAGTACTAATAATGTATTTTTCGTATAATACTTAACTTAAGATGTACTGGTGATCATTATTTTCTGGGACAATATTAATGAAGCTCAAATACTTAATTTATTATTAATGATGTTAATTTATTATCATTAGTATTTTTTTGTCTTTGTCACTATTCTGAAGTCACTATGGTGTCCCACTATATAACAAGTTGTTAAACATTTTGGCTTGTCCCAAAATTCTAGTATAAGAATGGATGCTTTATGCTTTTAATTGTTGAAGAGGCTTGTTGTCATGACTATTATGTGTCTTTTGAGCTATTATGTATCTTTAGTTAGGATTGAGGAGCCCTTGTATGTTGAGCCTCAAATCGTTTTGCTCTTGTGCAAACTTATTGGCTTGTTTGTACTCATTGTACAATGTACTATTGACGTTTATAATAATAATAATTTGTCTTTCAAAAAAATTATCATTATTAATATTATTGATTTTAGTCATGTTTATATATTGCACATTTATATATTTAATTTTAAATTTAATTTTTAAACAACGTATTGCGGCAGTATCAGATATGGATTTTTTAAATTTTTCCCGTATCGGCGTATCAGTATCGTATCCGTATCAGGGCGTCATAATGTTAGATGACAAATATTTAAACAGACTAATTTTTTTTAGATTAAAATTATAATATATTTATATACCAAAATAATTACACATAGATAAAAAAAGTTGGTGGACAACAAGCTGCGCCGCTAATTTTTTTTATGATATTTCATACTAAAAAAAAGTCTTGAGAAATAACAAATCATATTCAAACTTTAAATTTTAAAAACATATTTATATGCTTAGCTATATGCTTTTTCCTATTTTGTTTCGTTGTATACTTGTATATATTTATTTACTTTTTTTGGGTACAACATTTTTTTTTTTTCACCACTAGTTGAATCTGGTTCGGGGGTCAATTCTAGTATCAAGTGGTTCCAGCACTTTTCCGATCGTAGTTGCGAGGAATCGAACCGTGGTCCTCCTTACCAAGTTCATCACCAATCACCACTAAACAAACTAACGATTGGTGGGTACAACATATTTTATATAGCATTAATGTTACAAGTTTTTAAATTTTAATCTTGAAAAAATGTATGTTATAAAATATGAATTTATAGCATACTCAAGATAACATTTTAGGAATCTCTTATATAGAAATGAAGATAAGTTAGATAGACAAACATAAAATTACTACGACGTCAGACTCATGAGCAATTCTAAAAGAATTGATTAATATTAGTTGATGTGACTAAATTATATATTTTTAATTTTTTTTAAATAATGTGTGTGCCTAAATATATATATATGTTGAAGTTGTGTCCAAGTTAACATTTATCCGGACTCATAACAACTAACAAGGATCCATTTCCCAATATAATTCACACAACAGTCCACGAAAAAAAATTCACACCACATCACATGCACCCACGAAATAAATTGCTTAAACTAACACAATAAAATAATGTGAAGGGTCATGACCTTATGTTGTGAGTTGTGACTATTAAGTTGTTTGCATGTTTGGGGGGTGCAAGCTGTATCAAGTCCAACAAATGGCAGGTGAGTTGTACTTGTTATATGGTATCTATGTATTCGTCTAGTCCAACTACTAAACCGAACTCTCAGCATAAAAATACTCTCTCCATTATAGGACCCACTTATATTTTCTTAAATACATCACTCTCACATTTTTTTCCATAAGAAATTAATTATTCTCATTTCCATTTAAGGCTTTAGCTTCCATCTCTTGTTAGCGTGTGTTTTTTCCTTTCTTTCTTCTTAAAGGAATTAATTGCTTTTCCAAAACCAACTTTTAGTACAAACTTTTACATACTTACATATTGTATGTCCCATACCCACCATGTTTCTCTAATCAAATTCATTCATTGTTTATTATAGTAGTAGGTTCATTTTTTTCTACCATACTTAAAAAGCTATAATTTCTCTCCCTTTTTTTTATTTTGTTTTGGTACAAATCATAAATTTCTTTTCCTTTTATCATGGCTGATGATAATTATAAAAAATCATCATCACCTCATTCAACCATGGTTCCAACGGACGACGATTTCATCACCGAGTTAACACATCAAATGTCTCGCTTCATGCTTCAAGAAGACGATGATCATCACTTGTTCGATTTCTCATCTAATCCCGAATTGGTACGATATAGTTTCATTTTCTTCTATAAATTTTTCCGTTGTTATTTGACTAAATTTTGCTTATATATGAGATCAGTATTGATTAATAGAGCTATGCTCTCATTTTCATTTTTTATGAAGCCATGGGACGTAACGAGTTCACCCGATTCAACTCTCTGGTCACCGGTAAGTTGTAACCAAGGTAGTTCTGAAGGGTCATCTCAAGAACCATCACCACCAGCTACACCATGTTGGAAGACAACAACCTATGACGAAAAAGCTATTTCGAAACACAATATTGATCATGGAGTACTTTCCTCACATAAAGCATTGATTCAAGAACAAATTAAAGCCATTGAAGTAAAACAACATTACATTAATGACATCAAGAAACAACATCAACATGCTATGTCTCCAAAGAAAATTGAAACCAAAGAAGAGATTGAGAAGAAAGGTAATGGAAAGAACAACAGGGTTCTTCCTCGTCTACCAAGGCCAACTCCACTGCAGATCGGTGGTGGTGGTGGTGGTATGAGGGCGGTTTTCATTGGTGATTCTGGTTCAAGAAATGGGACTGGTGTTTTCTTGCCTCGTGGTGGAACCATTGTAGCTCCATCAGAATCAACAAAAAAGAAACAAGGTAATGTTTGTGGATTATCATGTTTTGTTTTTCAGTAATTGTTTGGTTGATGAATCAAATGGAATGTCGACTTTCCCACTCCTACTCTGTTTTTTAGCTCAACTTGCTTTTTCCTTTCTAGTTCTAGGATTTTTTTTTTTAATAGTCCTCTGGTTTTCGAGGGAAGCAACTAATAATCCAAAGTTCGACCATGAAATTAAAAAAGTCTGACCAATAATCATTTTCATTAAAAATCGAACTCAAGTTCTCTGAACAATTTGTTTTAGGGGGAGCTTATTAACGATTTAAGTTATTAAGAGGTTTAGTTATGTTTTTAGTAACATAAATATACCATTTTTTACATTTAGTTTTTGTAATTTTTGTTTTAGTTCATGCAAAACATGTTCAATTGATCTATATAATATTCATTTTAGTCTTTATATTTACGGGTTTAATTCAAATACTCTATATATTACAATGATCAATTCTAATATAAATATATTTTGTTGAGACTAAAAAAATAATAAGAACTAAAATAAAGCTCTTGATAACATTTGTCTATAGAAAAAAAAAAATATGACGAATGTAGAATTAGTTGAAGGATATATTGTTGAGTGGTTTATTTAAAATAAAATTGATCAATCCTTTTCTAAATTAGTTACAATAAAAAGTAATTTATTATCTATGTTATCATTTAAATAGATTTAAGTATTATACTTCATATATCTACTAACCATCCATGTTTAACCTAGCTAAGCTAGCTAGCCTTTGAAGTTTGAAACATCTCACATATTAGTTGAAGGATATATTGGTTGAGTGGTTTGCATGTGATCTAATAGTTAGTGGTGACCAAATATTCTTAATCTTTATGGAGTTGAACTTAATTTTTTCCTCTGATCTATCATAACATGTTGCACACGTTTGAGTTGATGATTTGATCCTTACCTGTTTTATTTTCCACATATTAGTTATTACCAATTAACAGATTATTTTTTTATAGAAAAAATATGAAGTAGTTAGAGAGTTTGGTGAGCAAAATTGAAGATTCTTTAATATTGAGAAAATCCTTAATTAATATTCTTTACTGCCTCCAAAACAATAGTATGAAATTTGTTGCACATCTTACACCAAAATTGATTTGTTTTATGCACGTTATATGGTTAGGAAAAGGTTGCTCCACTGTCCTTATACCAGCCAGAGTTGTGCAGGCTTTGCAACTACACTTTGACAAAACATCTGCAATGTCTAGAGGACCCAAAGTTGTTGACTTCCCTCCACTTAAAGGTACTTATCTTAATTTTTTATTCCTATCATGCAACAACTTTGATTTATAGCTACTGTTCATTCCATTTACTTACTACTCCATATCCATGATTAATAGGAGTAGCTGCTTTAGATTGTTCAAGGTGGGTATGTCTAAAATTATTATGGTGATCCACTGTAATTTTGCAAAAGCTACAATTTATAGAATATAACTTTTAGAAAATTACGGTGAATTACCGTGATTCTGATATACGTACCGTAATAACAAATATAAATTTGGTAATTTAAAAAGTTGTCTGATATAATAATGAATTAAATTTTTCATTCTAAAAAGTAGTTTATTTCCTATGATCAATTATTCATTTAATTGCTTATACTTAAGTCTTAATCAGATTTGATTTTTAAAAAAGAGAGTCTTAATCAGATGTTAGACTTGTTCTATTATATATATAATATTGATTAATTGTATTAAATGCCACATACACACATAATCTCTTGGTTTATTTTCATTAAAAAATTTTTTGGCATACATCATGCATATTAATTTAAATATAAATATTAAGAATTTGGATTCCCCGGGCCAAGGATGCCACATTCATGCAATTGGGACCTCAGTTCGTTCAATATTTGATCAAACGGTATATTTCATATATAATATTAAGTTGGAATTTAAATTGTCCGATCTTGATCAAATGATCACCAATATTCTGACGGTGTTGATAGGAAAATCGCTGTCGGCACAAAAGCGGGACCTAATATTAATACTAGTTTTTCCATGAAATTCTAGTTAGTACTAATTAATCTTTCTGTAATAATTTTGCTTTTGGAAACTGGTGTCAAATTTTTCCAACAGTCCAAATACTCAGTATCAACTAGCAATATTTTATTTTATTACTATTTGTGAATATTCATCAATTTGCACTAAAATATTGGTATTAATTACTACAACTTGCAGATCTTGTTTTGAGCAATAGGGAAGGTATGTATTCACTTGATGAGAATCAACAGTCAACAAAATCGCCAAATGATGTTCAGAATGATATGATTCTGCCAAATGAATGGACATATTGAAGTTAATTGCAATGAATTCAATACTGCAGATCCACATGCATTTGCAACTTGTCCTTTTTTACACACACACACACATGTGAGTATGTGACATGATTAATAATAATCATAATCATCATTTCATTATATAATAATATAATGATGATAATAATAACTTTGTTTTGGTTAAACTTTTTACCAAACTAATGAAATAAACAAATAAGGAAAAATGACTAATAAACCATAAAAGGAACTCCCTAGCTAGCCAACAGATTAGATCCATGAATATGCATAGGGAATCTTTTTTAAGTCACAGTCAGTGTGACAAATATGTATCTTGTTTTGTAATTTGCTTCTTCATTAAGTTTTTTTTTTAATGAATATATATTGCATAAAAGTTTGCGTAGCACGTACTCATGTCTTGAGTTGTGACAGAAGGATGCACAAAACATAAAATAAGGAATAAAATCTAGTAGTTTCTTTCTTGTATTAATTGCTAAGCAAATTATGTACATGTACTACTAGATTATTGAATGACTTTAGAGGATGTATTTTAAAATCCTTTGTAATGATTTAGCTTGAGCAATGAAATAATTGTTGTGTGTTATGATATAAATTATGTAATTGTTGTGTGTTATGAAATAGCTTGAGCAATAAAATCCTTATTACAAAACTAGTATATAGTAATAAAAGTTTAGTAGATATAAATTTGAGAAGGGAAACAACAAACTTAGAAGTAATCAAAAGATGTGGTATTTGAGAAGTAAGCAACAATATTTTTTTTTGTATTATTAGACAGTAAGCATGCAATCAAAGTAACAAATTAAACTTAGAGAATTAGTTAACATAAACAATAACAAAAGAAAGAAACAAATCCAAACTCAAACTTGAAATTAGAAAACCGCTATGAACAACAATTGGTTTCAAAAGAATAAATGCCTTTCCCTAACCATGTTGTGACTTGTGATCATGTTGTTGCAGCCATGCGATCACAAGCTAGATCTATTCATATTTCACTCTTTAATATGCTCCTTAGAAATTTTTTTTGAGCAGCAAACAAAGAAATATTCATATATATAAAGTGAGAGAGCTTACAAAAAGAGCAAGAGTACAAGGAGTACTAGACCCACTCATGGAATAAGTACAAAGAGTACTCAACTCTACCCACCCAAACACCAATAACAAGATCAAAGGCTAAAAAATACACCCAATAACCTCAACACAACACTAAAAACTACACAACCCCTACCAAAAACACAAGCCAGGGGCTAGCAAAACAAAACCATCACCTATTTATACATTCAAGAGGTAGCTTCTCCCATTCATAAGACAAGCAAACAACCCCTTGCTTCCTAGCTATGAACCATTGTAAGGACCTATGCTTAATTGCATCCACAATTTCACGGCCCTCCATCTTCACACCTTCGAAAATGAAATTCATGAAATTATCCATCAAATTAAATCGTTCGGTACTCAAATCACTTAGGACTTTCTTATGGAAAAGTAAGTAAGTGAGGTCCCAGGAGAGTAATGGATCTAGATCCTTTCATATGTACCCTTCCGCTCTTATGCCCTGCGCAAATTTGAATCGTCCATCAATTATACTCCCTCCGTCCCATATTGTAAGAAAAAAAAAAATTTCACACAAATGTGATAATTTGAAGTATGATTTTTTGTATTTTTTTTCTAGAAATAAGTTTCATGGGAAGATGTAAGAAGAATTTTTATTGGTTATTGATTATTCATTATGGGGAAAAGAAGAGAGAGAGTAAATTAAATGCAATTTGTATTAAATTTTATGAGAGAGTAAGTAAAAGTAAACCTTGAAATTGATGAAAGTGGGTTACTTTTTCTTATAATTTGGAACAATAAAAATTAATTTTTTTTGCTTATAATATGAGACGGATGGAGTACTATGGTACTGACCGTTAACATTTAATGAAAATCAAAGGCTAAGATTGAACAATACCATTCGGTGGCCGAAAGGATCCAAATCCGAAGAGTAATACTCCCTCCGGACTTTTTTTTTAGCAAAAATTCTCTTTTGCACATTTATTAAGGAGTTGACTTTTTATTCTAGTTTTATGTGTAATTTTCAGTGCAATTCTTCAAATGCAATTCTTAAAATGCCCCTTTGTCTATTATAAAATCTACTCCTACTTAGATGTAATCATCATTAGTACTACTCCAACATAGATTACTTGTAAATGAATAAATGCATGTGTAGGGGTATTGTTGGAAAACAAATATTAATTAGAGTTGAATTTAATGACTTTTGCTTATATTTAGGGCCAAAATTTTTTATTGACTTTTGCTTATAAATAAGACCGAAGGGAGTACAAGTTAAGCCTTTCAACAAAAAAATGAAATCAAGAGGTGTGTCTTGAAAGGTATGTATTGTAAGACATGGAATTAATGACTTGGGGGCTTGGTTATGACCAAAATTACACAACTCCAAACATAGCTCCTCCCCTAAACATCTTGTTGAAGCAAACATCTACAAATTCTTTGAAGTAACAATCAATAGAACTAGACAGAGCATAGGTTAATAGTCAAACATAAATCATTATAGTAAAGGGAATACAAATTGATATAGTTTTATTATAAAAAAAATGAAAATTGATTCAGTTCATCACATTTAAACATGACAAGAATCACTTTTTTTTTAAATCGAGGAAGTGGTTTTTGTTATTAATTCAAGTGGTACTAATGACCATTTTACAATTGTTTCTGACGCAATTCGAATTTAGCATCTTAAGGTTATAAGACTAAACTCTTACAACTGAGCTAGGACACAAGTTATGATGCATAAGCGTCCCAGATTGCTTAGCACACCCCATAACCACTCCCCCTGAGCTAGCACTTCAAATGTAAACACAAATCACTTAATTAATTGATTCAATAGGTAAAATCACATAACATGAGAAATGGTTCAATTAAGATATTTTAATACTCACAAGGTTTTCTCACATATAAATCGAACATAGTTTTACAAAATACATTATTTTCATTCCAATTCAGGTATGACCTATGACAGTGTGATTTTTTTTTTTTCCTTTCAAAAACAAGACTTCAGATAAGAATGTCAACATGGTTAAAAAACAAAATAAAAGATAAGAATGTCAACTTATACAAATAAGATTAAAATTTGAAATCTTGACGAAAAAGAGAGAAAAGCTACTTGAATAATTCAACAAAAACAAAAATGATCTTTAGTCTTTACAATCTTGTTTTTCATCATAGTTATTTAGATAATCACTTAATTGCAATCTAATCGATTTCATTAGTGTAGAATACAATTGGTGCAAAAAAATATGTATATAATGTAATAGCAGGCCCCTTTTTCAAAAATAAATAAATTAAAAGGTGACATTGAAATATCAGTATTTTGTACACGTATACTAGTATGCTTTATTTCAAAACAAAAGATGAATGAAGAGACCTTTTTGTTGATAAAAAATGTTGAAGACAACTATGATAGAGTAGAAAGCTCAAGATGAAATATCATAAATAATAGTGAGATGATGACAAAGAAAGGGATAAAAGTGAACACCCATATACTAGTTTGTTTGTGTCCCCTATCGTAACACGACAACAACTAAAAAGAAGGCACAAAACGACAACACCAATTTCAATTTATTAACCTCCTTATTAGGCCCAATAATGGCCCAAGATTCTCTAGAATTACTTAAATGGGGCCCATTTTTAAGCCCATCTACTCACCATCTTTCAGCAAATCACAAAAATCCAACAACTATTTTGGTTCCTAAACGTGAGACTTTGGTAATATAGTCGTTAAATATATTAAATTGTAAATATATTTTTAGTGACTTTTTTTATAATTAATTTTATGAATTAAATTGACCAACAAAAAAATAATTTCAAAAAACATATTTAAAGACTAAAATAACAAATAGAAGAGACATTTATGTTTTAGGGAGCTTTAGTGACAATATATCTCGGACATTCAATTTAGTTGTGGTTAGAAGTAAAATGCTACTAAAACCCAAGACTAGTTGGTTCTCCTCGAAATGCATTGAGACATAGCAGTTGACTGAACAACTAAGGATAAAACATTGTTCACAAGAGCGGTACAAAATCGAGGAAAACTCTGAATAATAGATTTGGCCCAAAAGGGTCAAAGTCGGCTGTGAGACGATATGGGATAAACTTCATTGTAGAGAGGAAACAACTCATATCACAAATTAAGGCCCCTAAATTACTATTTTTTGTTTATGAAAACTCGATATCCATTCAAAAATCTTACTAATTTGCTAGACCAATTCTATCATCCACCATTAGAAACCAATTATAGACAAAACAAAGCTCTACATAAGTTCTTTCAATACAAAAGTTAACACTAAACCATACAAACTTATCAATTTCAGACCTAAAAAGAAGAACACTTTAAAATCCAAATGAATACATACAATACTCCATTAGGCAACCCGTCATAAAGCCAAACCAACCACGGGAGGCATAAATAATCATGTAACACCCTATAACACGATGTGCATATACTTTAAGCATTCATCACCGTAGATCACACACCTCAAATCTCAACCGTTGGATGAAAACAACAGGCCCCCACTAAACAAAAGCTTCATTGACTAATCATAACATCACTCTTCACACTTCATAGCAGGCTAGCAGCCACAGTGACGTTTAATCACTGCACACAAATCAACCAAAACCAGAAAAGAAAAAAAAAAAAGAAAAAAAAAAAAACTCTCTCTGTTTTTCAACAAACTCTCACTCACACGCATTTGATTGAAGTTAAGTTAGTGGAATAAACAGTAACAAGACGACGTCGTTTTGTTGTTGCTCTACTTCCACTTCACTCTGTTACGACGTCGTTTTCCAACCTAACTCCGACGGCACCGACACTCTTTCCTTCCATTTCTCGCTTCTCCGGTAATCATTCTTCGCATTTTCAATTTATTTTTTTACATCAATAAATCAGAATCAGCAAAAAAATTAATAGAAAGTGATTTTTTTTATTTTGATTTTTACGAAACGCGTCCCTATTTTTCTGTTATTTGAGATTAGAGCGCAAATGCGGTTGAATAGATACAAAAATTGGAAATATATTGAACCGTTCCGTTATTTTTGGTAAATTTTTTGTTGTTGTTTGTTGCAATTGCATGATGATGATGATGCATCTTATCGTTGTTAATTGATTTTTTGAAAAATGTGCTTGCGTGGACCACTACCGTTTGTTTTTTAAGCGCTTCCGCAATTTTAGCTTAAGTGATTTTCGTTTTTTTTTTTTTCATTTTTAATAATTTTGATTTTGTTTTTTGCATTATTAATTCATAAACCAACGTACATTTTTTAATTTGTGCTAATCCTTGTTATTATTAGGTTAATTAATTATGAAAAGCTGAGATACAATACAACTTTTACCCTAAAGGCTCATCATCATTATGCTTTCTTTACAGAAAGATTTTCCACTATACTAACTAGTTTGATTGAGATTAACCTGTTCGATTTTCTCAATTGTTGCGGCCGCCGATCAAATTAAAGTCCTACAGGTTTATTTTCTCTTAATATGGTTATGTAGTTGGTACCATAATTCTAACTGCTTGCTATTATGATATTGTTGTTGGTTAGTTGGTATTAGTTTTTCTTTTGCATTTGTTTCATGTGGTTAGTAAAATGGGGATGCAAAAATAATTTGGGAGTAGTTATAGAAGATACCCCATGATGTCGATATCTTTGTTTGTTTATTTTTGATTTGTGTCTATTCAGTTTATGAGATATTTGTTTTTTGGAAGTTTGATTTGTAATTGTAATTCGGTTTTGCAGTGATATTAACCCGGTGGAAATTTTTTTTTGGACGATAAAAAGGTATTTTCAAAGCTGGTGCTTGGAATGTTTTAGAAGTGAAGACTGAAAGCTATCCATCAGCATTCAGCATGAGTAGAAAAGTTGTTGATGGGTTCAAATCAGAGAAGCCTCCTGTGTCTTATGCTGATCTTCATAATGAGATTACCAAAAAAGAGGCGGACAAATCTTTAGAAGGTTTCTCGAATCAACAAAAGCAAGCAACTTGTAAAAGGGGAAATGAGGAAGACGAGCTTGTTATGCACATGTCAAGTTTACCAGGATATTTGGAGAAGGGAGAAAAAATCCCAGAGAAGGCTTTGAATGTTGGGGTTCTTGATTGGACGAGTCTAGAACGTTGGCAGTACAGCAATAAACTTGCACCCCATAGAAGTAGCCAGAGCTCGACATCTTCTAGAAATACATCGTCTTCTATTCGTACTGAGGAGTTATCTGGTAATTCTAGAAGGAGTCTAAATTGGTCTCCATTGCGTCAAAGGAAAATCCCTCCATCAGTGCAATCTCATTCTATGGCTGCTACAAAGCAAGACCATTCTATAGCAGTCAAATCCTCGAGAGATAATGTTGAAAATCGTTTGAATCTTGGAGGTGGCAACAGTAATATTGACTTACAGAGAAAATATATTCGGACTGTTGATCATCTTTCCCGAAACCATCCTAGTAGTATGCTGAAAGGATGTGACAGGAAACATCTACGTCCACATATTATTAAGGAAAGTGGCATCTTGCCAAATGACCGACTTTGCGAGGCAGCATCATCTGCTAAGTTGGAAATGGGCACTCAAGATGATCAAATGGGAAAAAAAGTGGAGAATTTAAGAGAACAAAATATTGATGCACATGATATGCTTGGAAAAAGCAACCCAATTGTTCTTATTTTACCTAGAGACATCCCTCATAAAAACAATCATTGTGGAGCTCCTAATATGCGAACTACCTTGGATCAGAAGCTAGAAAGCCATAGTCAAACAAGATTTTCAGTAAATCCTAAGGAACCTTCCTGCACATATCTGAATTGCAATAATTCACACTCCCGTTCTCTGTCAGATGAACATAGAGAAAATCATTCCCAACCTAAAGAGCCACGTTCCAGTTCCACTGATTCAGATAGTTTCAAAGTTCCTGTTTCTACTTCTTCAGAATCTGTACCAGTCCGAATGGGAATGAGTCCATGCAGATCTAGAAAGGCCGAGGAAAGGAAACGCAGCATTGCTATGTCTTCATCTGCAAATGGCCCCCCCACGGAAGTAGACCAGAAAGTAACTACTGAGAAACCAAGAAGCTCTTCACCTTTCCGTCGATTTAGCTTCAGCATGGGATTCACAAATAAAGTTTCTGGTTGTAAAGAGGTTGCACATGTGCCACACCAGAGCTCCATAGCTACACTTAAACCTAGTTCAGAAAATGCGAGAGGCTATTCTAGCTCAAACATTCCTGGCAGTGATAAACCTGGAAAGGATGACAAACGCAAGTCCAGTCCTTTGAGGAGATTCCTTGATCCACTGGTGAAACCAAAGCCCGCAAATTGCCATCACTCCGGGGAGTTATCTCAAAAAGATTCAGAAAATGTGAGAGGTTATGTTGGCTCAAACATTCCAAGCAACAAATCCGGTGCTGCTGGGAAAAGCAGATCCAGCCCTTTAAGGAGATTACTTGATCCACTGCTGAAACCCAAGGCAGCAAATTGCCATAACTCCATAAATTTATTTCAAAAAGAGTCAATATCAACAAATAAGAATTGTAATTCAGGTAATGGGAAATGTTCCACTATACCGCCAGAGAAAGAATTGGACCAGAGATTTGGTTGCTCCACAGTTAACACTGCAGAATCGTCAAGTGAAGAGAAGAATATGCCATCAACGTCTCAAGCTCTACTGAGAATTTCCATGAAGAATGGCCAGCCCCTTTTTACTTTTGCTGTTGGCAACAATAGCAACATTCTTGCTGCCACGGTGAAGAACTTAACTGTCTCAAGACAAGAGGAATGCAAATGTATCTATACTTTTTTCACCTTTAAAGAGGTTAAAAAGAAGAATGGAAGTCGGACGAATCACACAAGCAAAAGCAAAGGTCCTGATTACGTTCGCCACATCATTGCCCAACTGAAGCTTTCTGATTTGCACTATGATTATTCAAATGGTCAGAACTGTGTGGATTCTATCACAAAAGAGTTTGTTTTGTTTTCTGTAAAGCTCAAGCAAGGAGATACTCAGGTGACTGACTATCAGCCAAATGACGAGCTTGCTGCTATAGTTGTCAAATCACCTAAAGCAGTCAATTATGCGCATCAGAGCAGTTGGCAGAATGAATGTCAAGACCTATTACAGTTAACAGTGGTGCTTCCAAGTGGGGTTCATAGTCTTCCAAGTGATGGTGGACCTTCGTCGTTAATTGAGCGCTGGAAAACTGGTGGATCCTGTGATTGTGGAGGTTGGGATTTGGCTTGTAAACTAAAAATTCTTGCAAACAGTAATCAAACACGCAGAACATCAAGAACATCAGAAGCTTATTTTGCAGATCAATATGAGCTTTTCTTCCAGGTATTTTCTCATTGATTAAATTTAAGTTGGGTATCCTTTTTTGCATATTGCACCTGAATCTTATCTAGTTATAGCCTGTAGATAATTGATTACTGATTATTTATTTTTACCTTAAATGCTTAATACAGGGGAATGACCAATGTCAAGATAACCGTCCTGTTTTCAATTTTTCCCATTTTGAACCTGGAGTATATTCAGTAGCCTTTGGTTCATCGCTTTCACCCTTGCAAGCGTTCTCCATCTGCATTGCAATGGTGGATGGTAAGCTCCCTCATGAACTTTCCGGATCAAGAAACTTCATTGAGGGAAAAGATCGGAGAGAATCTGCAGACATTCCTGCAAGTTACGTTGCTTATCCTCCAGTCTCTCCAGTTGGAAGGGCCTAAAACTTACGGAGTAAAGTCATTTCTTGTGCCTCCTTGCAATTAAGTGCAGATCGTGGGTAACCAGCAAATAATCGTTTTTTTTTTACTAGATTAGTATGTTATTGATATCTGATGCATAGGTGAAAGCCTTGCAAGTTCATAACTCCATTGTCAACTAACAACCAGTTAAAGTGTGAATATAATGAATAAATTGTATTTTATCTTATGGTATTTCATATTCGTCTCATTGCATTTGGAGTCGTATCATCGAATGTGACCACTTTCAATATGCCATCTTAAGGTCATCTGATGTAAGTGTACTACTACACCTGGTTTTTTAAAGGTAGTTGAGTCCATATGTAAATCTCTGTTAATCTCTAGAGTTGAGTCCCATTTGTACTTGTAGTATATGATTAGTTAATGAACTCTAGAGATTCAGATACCAATGGCAGTAGTATAATGAAAGTACATATGGAACATACAATTTACAAACAGCAGAGATTGAAAAAGCAAAAGCAAAAACAAACTCTCTCTAGCTTTATTTATAAGCAAAATACCACAACCATATATTAACAATACTAAATGGTGTAAAGGTAAATGCACTAATGTAGAAGTGGAAAATCACTACGACCCACATTTTCACGACTTTGAGCCAACAACTCTAGATCTCTGGTGCCAATTCCACCATTTGGAAAGCATGCATGTAGTTGACCAAAACGAAAGTATGCATGTAACTAATACTAACAATTATTTTAGGAAATCGTTATGTTTTTAGTTCAATATATTTTTAGAATTTTGGTTTTAGTCTTTATAAAAAATTTCTTTGCCGTTTAATCTTTACAATATTTTCCGTCAATAATTTTAGTATCAAGTTTTTAAGTTGACTCAAGTCTCTGCTATGCTGTTATTTAATATTTTTATTTACTAAAATTATGATATAAATTAGATTAATAATAATCCAAACAATACTATATACAATTATAAGATTGAACTAATAATAATAATAATATTTTCAGCAATCAATCTTGAACCCGTGATTAAAAATAATGCAAGAGTGTCTTTTTGTGTGGATTTTGGAATCAAGATTGAGGTGTCTTTTTGTATGTTGAAAAGTGAACTCCGCAGCCATATTAGGTGACCAAACCTCTTTTAATAATGAATAATATAATAATTACAAGAGACCATAATAATAATAATAATAGTGACATAGCATAGACATAGCTAATGAAGAGAGCAAATGATGGAGAAAGGTGGTGACTGACTTAGGTGTTGCAGTATTCTGCTGCATTTTCAGCAATGGGAGCTCATTGTTCTAAATTCTGCTTGCCCTCCAATACAAAATCCAATCTTCATGACTTGCTTGATCATGGTAAACTTTTCTTACTATTCACACTATATGGGCCAATAAAAAAACAAGAAAAAAAAAACATCTTTTATTATCATTGTCTTTTTCAAATTTAAGTTTTGATTTTTAAAGCTGATTCATTTATGAGGTTATAGATGATGGGAACAAGGGTGAAGAGAAGGATTCTTGGGGAGGTTTAACTGAGTTCAGTTTGGACCAACTAAGAACTGCCACGTCAGGATTTTCACCAGACAACATTGTATCAGAACATGGTGAGAAAGCTCCTAATATTGTCTACAAAGGAACAATTGGAGATCACATGTTGGTTGCTGTGAAACGTTTCAACAAGTCTGATTGGCCTGATTCACACCAATTCCTAGTTCGTTCGTACATCTCTTTTCGATTTCAATTTTGCATGTGTGAGAGAGTATATGGATGCTATGAAGCACAGTCACAGACACGGAAATATTAATAATAATTTGAGAAAATAAAAGTAATTCTATATAATCACATGTGTGAATGTCATGTCAGTGTCGGACACTGAGACATGCCTACAATTTGAAATGTGAGTGCTGCATATGATGGAAGTTGATGTTTGATGTGTTTTGTTTGGTTGGATATTTTAGGAGGAAGCACGAGAAGCGGGGAATCTAAGAAATGAGAGATTAACTAACTTGGTTGGTTATTGCTGTGAAGGGGAAGAGAGATTGCTAGTTGCAGAGTTTATGCCTAATGAAACTCTCTCTAAACATCTATTTCACTGTGAGTTTTCATTTCATTCTTTTTATGTTTCTTCCATGAATTTCTTCATCAATCAACAAGAGAAAAATAACTAATTCAACTATTACTAGTTTGTGAATTCTTGAACTTCATGTAGACCACTGATTTGTGTGAATTATATGCTGGTAGGGGAGACTCGGCCTATGAAATGGGAAATGAGGTTGAGAGTGGCCTTGTATTTAGCACAAGCTTTGGAATACTGCAGCAATAGAGGAAAGGCATTGTACCATGATCTTAATGCTGACAGAATTTTGTTTGATCAAGTAAGCCGTTTTTTTTTTTACAAAGATCAAGTAAGCTTTTATGATTAGGTTTTTTCCTCTTTTGAATCATCATGTTTTTTGGTGGATAGGATGGCAACCCTAGATTGTCTTGTTTTGGACTAATGAAAAACAGCAGAGATGGTAGAAGTTACAGCACAAATTTAGCTTTCGCCCCTCCAGAATATTCGAGGACAGGTAAAAATTTATGGAGAAAATGGGGATGATAGTGCTTTTGATGGCATCTATCCATCCAAAAATGTTGATATGGAAATAACCAACATTTTTCATGCATTTTTAGTTATTCAATTTCTTTACTAAGACATCACTGTTAATTGAAATTTGCAGGAAAAGTTACTCCTGAAAGTGTAATTTACAGTTTTGGAACACTTTTGCTTGATCTTCTGAGTGGAAAGCATATCCCACCCAGCCATGTATACTCTCTTATTCCCTGCTTCACACTTTTGCTTTGATTCATAGAAATTTTGACAACTTGTGCTTGAATTTTATTGGACTAATGGTTACCAAAATCTATATAACATGTACACTTCAAGTTGAAGGTGTGCCTGGCATGTTGCTATTCAACGCTAACATGATAATGACATATGTGGTTACGTTTGAATTGTAATCACTTTCATTTTCTCAAATTATTACTGATATTTATGTGTATGTACGTAGTGTTTGTTGTTTGTGTCTATCTACGTCAATACTTACAGACTATTATCCTTTAACATGCAGGCACTTGACCTTATTCGTGCCAAAAAAATTCAGCTGTTAACGGACTCGTGTTTGGAAGGTCATTTTTCAAATGATGGTGGAACTGAGTTATTGCGATTAGCTTCACGTTGTTTGCAGTACGAACCTCGCGAGAGACCAAATGCCAAGTCACTTGTGAATGCTCTAACTCCTCTTGAGAAAGAAACTTCAGTAGGAGCTTCTTCTTTTTCCCTTCTTTTTGTTTCTGTTTTCTTCAATAAAAAAAACAACTTATAGCTTATATGAAAACAGTTTGATGCTATAAACATTTATATGGTGTATTACAACTAGTGTTATTTGGCAGGTTTCATCACTTGTTTTATTGACCATACTGGATGAGAGTGAACCACCAAAGGAAAAAGTTCTATTGACACCATTTGGTGAAGCTTGCTCTAGAAAAGATCTCATTACAATACACAAAATTTTGGAGAGAGTGGGGTACAAGGATGATGAAGATGTTGCAAATGAGGTAATTCAAAGTTTCCTCACATTTCTTTCTCATTTGCTGATTTTATTAAGAGAATGTTTCTTTAGAAATTTAATCATTAATTCAATGATTTGCAACACAGCTTTCTTTCCAAATGTGGACAGATCAATTACAAGGAACACTAAATTCAAAGAAACATGGAGATTCTGCTTTTCATGCTGGAGAATTCTCCAAGGCCATTGACTTTTATACACAAGTAAGCCAGCAAGAAATGCCCAAAATAATTTTCCATTTTTTATACAAAGTAAAAGATTTCTGTATATTTTTCAACTTAACATAATGCTAGGAGTAAATAAAATCAATTCTATAACTTAATGATTTCTCTTGCTTTTTCTTTTGCATGTTTTTGTAGTTCATCAATGGTGGGACTATGGTATCACCAACTGTGCATGCAAGGAGGTGCTTGTGTTACTTGATGAACAACATGACACAAGAAGCACTAGGAGACGCCGTGCAAGCTCAATTAATATCGCCCACCTGGCCGACCGCATTCTATCTTCAAGCAGTGACCTTCTTCACCCTTGGAATGAACATTGATGCACATGAAAGCCTTAAAGAAGCCACAACATTGGAAACCATAGCATAGCATAGGAATTGAATTGAAATGTATATACAAAATCACAGCGAGTCACTGTAATTTTGACAAATCCTCCGCAATTCCAAGCTTGCACAGTCTTTCCTTCCTTCTGATTCCCGTTCATCCCTCAAGCACGCACATTATAAGCATTAACTGTATTATCTTCAACAGGATTTAATGTTCAAATCAATAATTGTATTTCTCTTATTTATTTAATCTCAAATTGTTCGTAGCTGGTATACCCTCATTTTCTGTATCATTAAAGGAATAGTTGATTTATTTAGCTTCCGACAAAACTCTAAATTTTACCTGAGTTACTCTACCGTGCATAACAAATATCATCGTCACTTAGAGAGAAAGAGCAATCAGGTAGTAAGATAATATAGTCCAAATTTTTAAACAGAATAACAAATAAACTGACGGTAAAAATGAAGAGTCGTATCAGAAAAGAAGAATGAACTAAATTAACTGAGTAAATTATTCTAGAGTTTACTATGAGCTACATCAAGCTCATAACAGGTATTCAAACTCTTAATAAACTAGCTTGTTCTCAACACAGTCATGGGCAAAAAAATAAAATAAAGACCATGCAAAATATTAAATTTAATCTTCCTCAGGCTGAAACTACTACAATTGTAGTTAAAGCTCGTGCAGATCAAACCGCAAAATAGAACACCGATATAATATACTTGGATTACATTGGAGGCCTCCCAGAACCAAGGAGCTGACCAATTAGATTAGTCACCTGTAGGAAAGAAAAATAAACGGCACTTTAGACAACAATAACAATTATGGTCAACATGTGCAGTTTTTTTTTACGCAGTTTAAAAAACCATATTCAGATCATAACTTATATCATAACTTCTCAAATTGCGAATTGCATCACACTATCAAGGCAATAAACAGTAGAAATCTCAAAAAGAACACACATTTAACAGATAGTAAACTGAACCAAGTCTTAAGCATCTGAGAAACTATCTTTAGTGTGAGAAACAAACAACTAAATATTGAATTTGTAAAAAGCAATAACTAATATAGACAAAAAAAACTTTCTACTGACATATTCGATCCAAAAGGAAACATAAGGAAAATCTTACATGCCAGTATTTGGAAACACAGCGGTCAATGCAACTATTTTCACCCATATTTAGCTCAGACTCCTTATACCTGAGAAGATACCGTGACAAACATATCATTATGTCATTCACAAAAGATAACTCTTCGGAATGAATAATCTCTCCAATTTTACCGGAGAACATTCGAAAGGAATCAATTAATCAAACAATTAGGTATCGTTTGGCCTAGCTTTTTTAGGTTTTAAAAGCTATCTGAAAGCTAAAAGTGAAAATAAGAGCTTTTAGAAAAAAAGTTAAAGCTGTTTGGTGACTGTTGTTATTTTAGCTTCAAAATTCTTTTATCTATGTATTTAACTCATAAAAATTAAGCAACTTTTTTTTCTATCAAGAGCTTCTTGAAAATCTGTTTGGCCTAGCTTCTCATTTTATTGAATAAAAAAGTCTAAAACAACCTAGGCCAAACGATACCTTAATGCAACTGAAAAAGAGCTTCTACTTACTTATTGTCGACACACTTGTTGAAGCAGGACTGGGTCATCCTGAATGATAAAAACATAAAAGTGTAAGCCAAATGAATTATCATGCCACCAACAAATCTTCCTTATACTAACTTGTTGAATAATCACACAGCAAACACATAACAAGATAAACATTCTAGCCGTGTATGTTTGAATTTGCTGAGTAGTTTGGCAGAATCAAGGTGAACCACCGTGATTTTGCAAAAGCTACACTTTGGAGCTTAAACAAAATCACTCTACCATCATGATTTTGTCAAACCCAATACAGTTTAACCACCGTGATTTTGCAAAAGCTACACTTTCGAGCTTCACAAAATCACTCTGCCGCAACGATTTATATATGTTTGATAAAAATAAAATAAAATTAAAAAGGGTTAATAAAGGTGTGAAGCATGTTGAAGGAAACCTACTTGTTGAACAATTCAACTCTATACTCCATCTCTTTTTCAGCCATTCCAAAAATCTGCTCAATTACCAAATAAATTATTCAAACACATAGCAAAAAAATAAATCTAGTAATAATAATGAATACCCAGAAATAAAAAATCAAACTTGAAATCAATTTTTGAAAGACAGAAAAATAAAATCGAAGAAAGAGCAAAGAATACCTGCCTGATCTTTATCCAAACCAGTAGGGGGAATTCCGGCCATTGCAACCTAAAAGAATTTGAGATGATGGGAACAATTGATTTGAATTAGAAAGGAGTTTAGAAAATTATTGAATGTTGAAAAGTAAAAGGATGGTGAAATATGTAACTTACGAGTGATAGTGGTGATTTGTAAGCTGCAAAATTAAACCCTAAAACTTGCAATTCGTTCCAATCTTTGATTTAGGGTTTTTGGATTCTCAACTTGACGGCACTCTTTTATGTTCTAAAGCCACGTGTTTTTTTTGTTGTTAAATATGATTTTCCTATGTCAAACAAATTTTAAAAAAGTTTTTGATAGAATTTTTATTTTTATTTTTATGAATAAAATACATAAATAAAAAATTTTGAAAAATAAAAAATACAACAATTACCAAACAGCTTTAGTTTTTTTTTAAGCTATTATTTTAATTTTTAATTTTCAAATAGTTTTTAAGATCTAAAAAAATATTAGGGTAAATGATATCTAAATACACTTCATTTTAATTTTAGTTCCTACAAAATCTCAAATTTATAAATTTAAAAATGGTGGAATAACTTCGAATTTTTATTTTTAATAAATTCAAAGCAGGTCATTGCATTGTAAAAGCTATAAGTTACTCCATGTTATAGATTTGAATTTTGAACCCTTGTTTGTTTAAGTGTTATGCAATTTCATAAAATTATTTTTTATACCTAAGGGAGAATATCATAAAAAATGTTGAGGAATACTAATTATACCACATGGAAAATTATTTTCCTATAGGAAGGGAAATAAACATTTTGCATTAAGCTGCCTTTAAAATTTGTTTTTACTTCATATAAAGATAATAATCTAATTTTAAGAGAAATTTATATTGTTATTTTATATAATACATTGAAATTTATTCCAATAGAGACGTAGTCTAATTATATTGAGAATCTATCACATAAAGTTTTTCTCAATGCTTGCATCATCAATTCTAAACTATTTTGAAAGGAGCGGATTTTAGAGAAGGATTTGCAAAAGGGCCTTCAACTAATCCTTTTGCTACTAGCTTATAAGCAGCTTCAGTCAAGTGGTTTCCATCCCAATTTATTAGTTTAGAAGGATCGGGGCAAACAGTTGTACCCGGTCCGCCACAAAATTTCTCATCAACATGGTATGGACCACTTCCTCCACAACATGCTTTCATAATCTCGACTTTATTAGAAGTAAAGCCTGCATCATTAAAGTACATAAATAATATGTATATGTTCAAATAAATTTGACAAAAATAAATCACTTTGCACTTAACATGAAATGAAAATAATTGTTCAACGTACCATATTTTTGTGGTTCTTGATATAAACGTTTGACATTATTGTAATAGTCAAAATATATTATCTTAGCTTGAGGGTGTTTTTGTTTTAATGTCTCTATAGAAGATTTTAGTTGCTCAATAAAGTATTCGGTGAAAGCGTTGTAAGCTATCAAGCATCCGGATTCATCATAGTCTTCTTTCTTCTTACTATTCACAATTCCCAATACAGCAGCATTGCACCCCAATGGAAAGTTCCCCGGAACCACTAGCTCTACCGCCCCTTCTTCGATCAATGCCTGATAAATGGAGATAAATAGATCACTATTAAATTTATCCAAGAATATTATTCATTTATATCTATAACTCAAACTTTGTTATTCTACAGTTGTAGCAAATAATTAGTTATTTAAATTTGAAATAACGTACGGTGACAGTTTTTGAAATGGATTCAACGATTAAGGGAACTATTTCTCGTAGTTCTCCAACAGTTTTTACTTTTTTTTTTGACTAAAAATAAAGATATTCATTCATTCAAATTGACGGAGTACATCGATGCAATACAGATTCAATTTGGCTAAAAACAAAAGGGATAAATCTGCGAACAAACTCACAGTATCCGTGTTAATAGCATAAAACGGCAAATTGCATATGCCTACAAATATGACTATATTAAAGTCTCCGGAATAATCATGTCTCCGGATCTGTAGCGTTGATGGCACCAAAGTCGACACTGATTGGATCTGCACTGGATCAAAACTAATCTTCAACCTGAAAACAAATGAACACCGCACAAGACGGGATAACAAAATACTCCGCACAAAGACGGGACAACAAAGATCAAAACAAACAAATATGTGAAAATCACTTATTTAAATGAAAAGACAATTAAAAACAATTCAGAGGGGTGATTTTGGGTCAAAAATCGACCCTAAAACCACCCCTCCTTGATGGATGAAGAAAAATGAAGAAAACTAGGTTAATGGAAGGAGTAGAGCGGCGCAAGGGTTGCTATTTTATTTTGAACATTTTTCAAAGGATATGACCGAGCAATCAACTTAATTAATTATATTGTTTGATTTTTGCAGAGCAGTTGTGAGTTGTGTGACCCTACTGTACTGAGGTCTTCGGTTCCTCAATCTAGAAAAACAATAACTTGTACTAAGATCCAACAGTTTTTACTTTGATAAGTGAAAAAACATCATTCCCACCAATCTCTCCCACTATAAATAATGATTGTTTGAAGTAGATATCGCACTCTATGTCAATATAAAATAAAAGTTATGTCAGCCAAATTGAGGAAAATCTATGTAGTTGACACACAAAATGTATGCAAGGAGTTATGACAAACCTTCTTTGCTTTTACACAAGGAGGGTTTTAATTTCTTAAACCAATTAAGTTGCACACTCAATGACATATTTGACGGTGGTAGTGTGACTCCAGTACGAGTGAAATAGTCCATGTCAAGTGCACTGGAACCGGCGAATGCAAAATTCACTCCTTTCTTTATATCTCCATGGTCTTTGGTGGGATTCAAATAGGGCGTCAAAAATGGCAACCCATATGCCCCAGCTACAATTAAAATAACCATGAACTAGTGAATTTTTCAATTATAAATATATCAATATTAATTATTATTGATTTTAACTCTATCATTTACAAATAATAAAGAGTATATTAGAATGCTTATTTTTATTATTTTTCTTATTTTCTATTTCTTGATTTCAATAAAAATCGATGTAAGAAATTAAGTAACGTGTAGAAGTACCTATGAAATCTACGATGAGTCGTCCATTCGACATACGTCCCGATGGATGTTTGAAGTATGTTGAACCATATGGACTATTTTTGTCTAAAGGTGGATAGGAAGCTTCGGCATTTCCGGTGTCACTTATAGAGTCCCCAAAATTAAAAATAGCTTCATACGATAAGGGATTGGCATTTGAAATAACATTTATTATGCTAAATATTATTTCTTGTCAGTTTTTGTTTCTTTCAATTGTTGTTGCTTCCGGTAATTTTTGTTATTTCCAGCTTAACTCCATAAAACAATATTTATATACTAAAATTAGAGATAATAACAATTTTATTATATAGTAATAGTAATAATAGCATTTTAACAACATTAGTCGATAGAATTTGGTCTTCGTTCCTTATGGTTATAAGAATAAGTTACTACCCCATAGACTAATAATTTTTTTTTTTTCTGGGTTACCATAATATTGGTACGAAGTTTCTACCGTTATTAGCGACGACTAATCTCCATTGAAGGTACATGTGGGGTACACAAAGTGGATTATCCTCTTTCAACCAAATTTTCTCCATGCGCATGAGCCATAACTCGAACCCCTGACCACATGCTTAAGGGGGCCAAGTCCCTTACCTCTTGGACTAATTCATTATTGGTAATAGTATATTCTAAACATATAGAAATACTACTTATTTCTTAACAAATTATTACTTTTTTATAGAGTTAATTAAAAAAAGTATGCCATTTTTAAATAGCCAATTTGTTTTTTTTGTGCAGATTAAACTTTGTTGTAAGAAGCATTACAAGAATAAACGTTTAGTACTGAGTTCTGACTAGCACCTCAACCTCAAGTAACAAGTAATAAAGTATTCTTCTTTCATATAATGATAAATATTAAATGCATATACTCGCTTCGGTTCTATATAAAGCAAAAATTAACTTTCTAAATGCATCGAAAAAGTAATATATCTAGTCTATATTATTGACTAAATACATTATTTTTTAATAAATTTAAAAAGTGAAATGTTGCTTATATATAGAATCGGAGGGAGTAAAATGTATGGCCGAAGACAAGTACATATCAAGAAAGAAGAATTAAATCCATTCAGTTTACTATCCCAAAGCAAGTTTCATGGTGAAGAGGTCATTTAATCAGAAGTTTAGAAAGAAGCACAAAAACCTTAACACGAATGCGTAAGGTATATTTCATGATTGACATAAAAATGGTAACATAGTGAAAAACAACTATGCCAGTTGAAAAACTAATCTAAGACACAAGGCATAATGTCGTTAACATAAATCGAAAACCAAAGTCACTACAAAGAATTAACTTGCTTGGTTTTCAACTTTTAAGCCACTGTCTGTGGAACTTGTCAAGGTTGGTGAGCTTTCTGATGCTTTTACTACATTTGGGAGGTATCTCCAGCAACGCTTGTGAACTCCGCTAATTTTTTTCGGAGCATCCACTAAAGGCAAACCTGCAATAATTTAAATGACATCAAAGCATGCCAGAAAATGCTTCGGTACTCGAGCAACAACTCATTCAAATGCACACATGATTTTTCATATATTATTGCTACAAATTTCATCTTAGAATTTTTTGAAGAGTGAATCTTCTAAGCTCAAGATAAGCTACACATATACAATTGTCATATAAGCAAAATTTATGAGATTTATAAAGATCATATAATTTTTTACATGGAACACAATTGAAAACGACAAAGTTGACCTCATATAAAGAATGAAAGCGTTCAAAATCACAGGCATGTTCAAGCTCCTACTTGATTTTTCTATCAAAAGTCATAAAAAATGAGCATTACCGTAATAACTCTTGCATGGGAAACCCCTGCAGATATACAATACCTTCATTTACACACGCACACGCATGGGCGCACACTACGCACTTAGAATTAATCAAATTCTACACCTTAATATTCTAGGTTAGAGTCTACTGCTTTGATCAACTTCTTAATCTTTATGTCTACAGTCAAGTCACGATACACCTTAATATTCTAGGTTAAAGTCAGTGATCCATTAAGCTTGAGGAGGTTCAACAAAAAATAAGTTCTTGAACTCAAATAAATTTCCATGATATCATATAGAAGTATAACAACCAAATTACTATCCTTGCTAGTAGTAATACCTAATATTTCATCCTTGCTTGGAAATGCTCTCCAAACAGAAAACTTAATTTATGACTTGTAACAAAAAAAATTACAAATTTTTTGGTTGACTTTTGAATTTTGATGATGGCGATGCACTAGTTTTATACTGAATAAATCACTCCTTAAGTATTGAACTATGTATCAAGTACAGTATAATTATACAAAATTCATAATCTCAACTTTAGTCCCATGGAGAAGAATCTAAGTTGTGCACAAAGAAGATTCATCCCGAATTTCATCCAAATATACTCCGACCTTATGATCCATTATTCAGTCCAAACACAATATACAGAGACCTTACAATGACAAGCCTTTTCTTACTAGGTGCGGTCGGTTACATGGATCAGTTGCCATTTGACACCATAAAGTCCATAAAACTAATGCATGTCAAACTTTTGGAATTTCTCTCATCAGCACAAAATAACATGTTCTAGAACTCAACTGGTGTATAGCCTGGGTTGTTTAATAGCCATAATTTCCAGTAGTACAACCGATATTTATACTACTTGTCCTAATATATTGTACCATAGAATCCATCCAAAAGGCAACATAGATAAATGAATGAATTAAGAAAGTGAAAAGTATTGTCTTATGTTGAGCATCAATGACATAACTCAAAAATACATCGATCTTCCTTCTTTCATCAACAATTTCATGATTTAAAACCTAAAACACGCAACTCATAAAACATAAGACAATTTGAGGACTCAAAGAATCAACAATGTGCACCCCAAGCAATATCAGGATTTAGGTTTCTAGAACTCTAAATAAATCTTCCCCGAACAAGAATATAACAAACATATTTTGCACACAGATGGATAGACAGTGTATTCACTATGCTCAACTATAAAGAAAACACAACACTTTTATATGAAAACCAAGGATCAAACAAGCTGAATATGGAAAAGAAGCAAATAGCATAAAATTTACAAATAAGACCATGATCTACTTAGATTTAAAAGAGAAGGCATTCCTTATTTTATCAACTATGAAATTTTGGCACCATAAAACAGAAAGATACGAACTTCATAATAATCTGAACAGAAACAGGTAATACTCCCTAAATCAGTGACTTAGCTACCGAATTTTATTCCGAAATGTGAAAAACTTAATTTGATATAGCATATAATATAACTAATCAACCATATAAAAAAAACTGCTGAATCAGAACATTTATCAAACAGTTTATGAGCACAACTAGAATAACAAGAAAACTAAACTAATTCAAGAAATTAAAAACCAACCATTTTTATAAGCAATCCCCTTCACTAATATGGCAAAGAAATTTAACTGCTTTGTTTTATTTTAGCCGCATCCTTCCATGAGACTTACTCTCTCTTCTTTGTTTCAATTAAATATATCTTTTTATGCCTCACTAAAAATTGCAATTTCCAAAAGATAATTGATTTTCTCACAAATCCAGAACCAAATCACAAGTATCTAGCAGTGTAAGTAACTTAGTAGAACATTTTAACATGGCTATTACCAATACAAATCCTACATCAGTATATTGAACATTTTGTTATCAATAAACATTCTTTTCAACATCTTAGATGCCCCATCATCTATTACAGTAGCAAAAGCAGCATATAACTAACTGAACTCTTTGAGCACCAACACATTTTATAACAAAATCAGAAACAAATACAATTACTTTCTTCATGAAAAGAAGCAAATAGCAAAAAGTCACTGCCGTACATCATGTCATAAATTAACATTCCCCTTCAAAATAAGGAAATAAAATGGAATGTACAGCAGATGGTTCTATGTTGATATCCTCAGAAACAATCCAAAAACCATTCTGCACAGCCTGGGTAAGTGACCCAATGTCCAAGTTAAGCTGACTAACACTCCTAATTCTACTGATAATGACCATATGGAACTTGTACTTCCTCCGTTCCTTTTTAAGGGTCCGTTTGGTTCGAAGTTTTTGGAGGGGAGGGGAGGGGAGGTGAGGGAATATTTTAAATTGAAGAAGTAATTTACTTTTTTACTCTTAACCTTATAAACTCAAAATAAGGATTAAATTATAATGGATATATTACGTCAAAAAAAAAATTTAATGGATATATAACAAAAAAAAATCTAATGAGTAGAAAACCTAAATTTTTTTTGTTGTAAAAAAAAAATAAAACCTAGAATTTTAATATTCCAACAAGGATAATTTTGAATTTTAATAAAAAAATGAGGGTAATTTTGTCAACATAATAAATCTCTCCCCTCACCTCCCCTCCCCTCCCCTCCTTCTCAATTGAACCAAACAGACCCTAAGTGTCCGTTTTGAATAGTAACAACAAATTAAGAAAGTTTATTTTTGCACCTTATTTTCCTATTATACCCTAATTCTAATTCACCAACAAAATCCTATTTTTTTGCACACACTTTCTCTTTCCAATATATTTAATATATTATGCACACAAAAAAAACAAAATTTAATATGTTATGTACCAAAAAAAAAAAGATTTAGTTTTCCAAATATATAGCACTAATTAGTTTTATTGAAAAAGATATGAATAATTGACTAAGGATATAATTGACAAATCGTACCCTTAAAACACCAAATGGACAGTTAAATAGAAACGCTAAATTCGACGTTTTTGGACACTTAAAAAGGAACGGAGGGAGTATTAAACAAAGGAGATTTTGGGACATCACCTTAAACATAAAAATAAGATGGCTTATTTGAGCATCAACATACATTTTTGGTAAACTTTCAATAAGCAAGTTCCACGGTTCCATCACCCAAAAATACATCCAGCTTCATTATTTCATTAACTTACTCATGATTTAAAACTTAAAAAAAACACGACTCAAAATCATAAGATAATTTGATGACTCGAAGAATGAACAAGGTGCAACCCAAGCAATATCTGGAATTAGGTTATTTAGAACTCTAAATAAGTTTTCCCCTAACAAGAATATAACAAGCAAATAGCAAGCACGTGGATACAAAATGTACTCTTTTTTTTTGCTAACTGAAGAGCATCTAGACAACAGGGGACAAAGCAGGTTTCACCCCCATCCTTTGTCTATATCTCCTTATTATATAGAAAATGTACTCACTATGCTCAACGATGACAAAGAAAATAGAATGAAGGTAAGACTTCTATATGAAAAACCAAGATCAAACAAACCAAATAAGACAATTACAAAAGAGCAACCAGCCATGATCTACTTAGATTTAAAAGAGAAGACATTCCTTATTTTATCAAACAATGACACTTTCCAAGTTCCAACAGAGTGGTTCTAGTTACAACAAGTATTAAATTTTGGCATACGAATTGCGAAACCATAAAGATATTAACTTCATAATCCGACCAGAAACAGGTATCATGCAAAACAAGTTTAAGTCTAGCTAGCCAATTAAATCACCAAATTGACGACTTAGCTACCGGAATGTGAAACTAAGGTTCTAATCAACTGCCATTCCAAAAAAAAAAAAAACCTCTAACCAACTGAATTTGATATATCATATAATATAACTAATCAACTAGATAAAAAAATAAAAAATGCTGAATGAGAACATTTATCAAACAGTTTATGAGCACAACTAGAATAACAAGAAAACTAAATTAATTCAATAAACTAAAAAAACTAACCATTTTTATAAGCAATCCCCCATGCTTTTCCATGTTTTCCATCCTAAAAAAACAATAACACAATTTTTTAATCAAAATAAATAAAAATGAGATTATGAAATTGAAGAGAAAAAAAAAATGAAATGTGAAGAGATTAATAGAACCTTATAGAGATTGAGTTTGGTGATTTCGTAAGAAACTTCTTGCCAATGAGTTTTGGCCATATGATAACCGATTCCCCAGTTAGGTAAAAACTGAGCGACCTCGAAAAAGTTTTTCTTCTTTCTTCGCTTTGATTTCTTTGTAGTAGCGGAAGCGGAAGCAGCAGCGTCAGAAGAAGAAGTGGATAGGGTTCTGATGAAAGTGAGAAATGAAGAGTTTCGAAAAGTGTTGATTTTGGTAGCCAATGCATTCGCCATTGTTTTCCAATTTCTTCCTTTCTCAGTGGCCGCCACTTCCCAGAACGAGTTAACAACAACGACAATATGAATATGATATGCGAAATTTTACGAATAGCTTTGCACGAATTGTTTTTATTGATTTTTTTACGAATATTTTATTTTGGTAAAAAAGAGTAAATGATAAAAATATTTTTTGTACATAATTTTTTTCTCATATATATATATATATATATATATATATATATTTTAAATTTTTTCATATGAATAATGAATTGTATACATAATTTTGTTTGGGTATAAAGAATAATGTTAATTTTTTATTGAATTTTTTTTAAGCGAGCTGGTTTATGAAAGTTAACCAAAAAATAACATTAACAAAATATCATGCAAAATTTATAGAACACTTAAAAATTATAAAAAATTAAAATTACATTATTGTAAAGTATGAATTAACTTTTTATCAACTGAATCAACTCAGTAATTACTTATATTGTACGGTATATTGTGAATAAGTTAATTAGTGAATGAGATATTATATTACAAATTGTGAATCCATCATTTTGTAGTTATTTATAAATTGTGGTAACAAATTCATCAAACTCAAGTTTTATTTACAAATTGTCTACAACATAAAATAAATTAATTCAAATATGATTTACTAAAATTTTTTGATGTAAATATGAGTAAAACTTACTCTTTATTTAGTCAAATTATATAAATAAAATAATAGACAATTTTGCACTATGTAAAAATTATAAAAAATATTATTCACAAATTTATAATGACCCCTTTCAAAAATATTTTAAACATAAAGATTAAATTGAATTTGGAGTGAGGTTTTAATCATTCTCTTTTTCATTTCATTCATTCTTATATTAAAAAAAAATCCCCAATTTGTTGCATGGTTACTAGGGATGGCAGCCAAACTCAAACCCGCGGGGCCCACCCGCACCCGAACCCGAGTCAACGGGTGAAACCCGAGTTGACTGGGTTTGGGTTCGGGTTCGGGTGACACCCGATATTTCGGGTGCGGGATTGAGATTACTCAAACCCGCACCCGAAACCCGAAACCACACCCGCTTATATACGAAATTACATAAGTATCCCTAAGTATATATAAGTGTAAAATTACATAAATTACAATGTTGCTTTTGGAAAGTTGTAATTTAATTGTACTATTGTAGAACTTAATTTTAATTATAATGTTACCATGTTGAAGACCTTAATTTTAATTGTAATGTTACCAAACTTGATGAAAAGTTGTAATTTAATTTCTTTGAGAACCTTGCTGGAATGCTTGTGAAAATTTGTGTTTCATTATTAATTAATGTTGAATTTTGTGTGTTCATGCTTTGGGTGAAAAAACCCGAACCCAACGGATGTGGGTCTGAGTGTTAATTATGTTGAATTTTGTATTTTTGCCGTGGGTTCGGGTTTGGGTGGAAAAACCCGAACCCAATGGGTGTGGGCGTGGGTGTCAATTTGCCACCCGAATAGACTTTGGGTTCGGGTTCGGGTGCCACCCGATATTTCGGGTGTGGGTTTGGGTTGTGTCAAACCCGCACCCGTGGGCACCCGTTGCCATCCCTGGTTACAAACAAAAGTTTGATCCTAAATTTCATGTTATTTTCTTAAGACTATGAGATATACACTAGGAGTTTTATTCTATAGTCTATACATAATCAGAAGCAGAGGTAGATTTTGAACCAATGCCTATTATTTTATTTGGATTTACAATCCAAAAGACTAAAAAAAAAACTAGAGAAAACTTTGTTCCCTTTAATAATAATGTGAACCACAATGAAATTGTGGCCAAATATAATAAGCTATTAATTAGTGTAGCATTCCTAGTGAAATTAGCTTCTAAGGAATTCCCATGGTCCTGATCCAGTTCCAATCCTGCATCAATATAGTTCATTGATTGAATTAAATCATCCAAATGTTGTAAGTGTCTTGGTAGTAATGTAGAAGAGTATGAAATAAAACTTTAGGATAAAAATATTTTTGAGAATAATTACCTCAAGAAGCCAGCAAATGCTCTTAGACTCATATAAATGGTCAAAGCAACCCAAATTCCAATGAATCCACCAGCAGATGATAAAATAAGTAGACAAATTATGCTAATAATTGCCACTATAACCTGAAAATGAAGAATAGTTAACTTCATGCTTGTTACTCAAGGAAACAAAACATTGTAGCAAGAGTTTGGATGTTGAAATCTATGAAACACATATATAGGCACGAACACCAGACACGTCATTGAACTTCAACACCAATAAAAATTTGAGAAAATTGAATAAATGTAACCATATGTGTCAGTGTTGAATACCAATATGTACTAGACACTATACACGCTTTTAATATGTGAAGTATTGGTGCTACATAGATTGAAGCTTCATCGTTTTTAACGAGTTGTTAAGATTAGTGCTTATTAAAACATGTTAGAATATACATACCATGGAGAAAGCTGAATATGCAAAATCAGATGCTCCAAAGTTGACACCATCAAATACAAATGCCAAACAGTTTAGGGGTTGAGTGAGTGCAACAAACTGGAAAGAGAGTTAATATGAATGTAAGTTATACTTTATGGAGGGTTGAAAATATAGATTACCAATATATCCTTTCAAATTCGAACACGAATAAATTACCGGGATCCCAACTCTAATGAGGTGGATAACATCGACATCTTTTGTAAATAGTTTAGCTCCAAAGTGTAATCCTGTTCCAAGAATGAATGCAAGTCCCATTCCTAGAACCACACCCATCTGCAGTATAATCATATATTAGATAAATTTACAATTCAATGTATTCAAAAATTTACTTGCGAGCGACATTTATGCTCGATCATACTAAAAAAACATGTCTTCAAAAAGAACACCTGCAATACTCGGGATGCAGTCGCTGTGGCCTTTTCATAGTCCTTGTTAGCAAATGCACCTGCAAGAATCGCCTGAAACCAAGATGGCATCGTGCCAAGAATTAGGAGCGGATACATTGGTAGATAGGACAGATAACCATAAAAGAGATTGAACTGACTTTTAACAATGTATCGGAAATGCTTTGAAATTTTTCATCAGTTTCCGATTTTTCACCGGACCAAGATACTTTAGTGGAGAGAGTAATGAATTATAACTCACCTGACCGGCAACAGCCAGACCATCGGCAAGAAGAGACACTGCCAACCAAACCTGAAGACAGACTTGAAATGCAGCCATGGATGTTGATCCGTGACGCGCAGCTAATGATGCAGCCAGTGTCACGCAGAAAGTTACAGCAATGACTCTCATTAATAACAGAAAACCTGCATAATAACAACGAACAATTTATCTCGACAATGTCTCTGTGAAATATGACGAACTTTTCACGGACAAGCACAATACGGACAAGCACAATAAGCCCTTACCATTTTTGAGAAATCGGTCAAATTGAAGATGCTTGATGCTTGGAGGTATAAGATCAACTTGTTTCATCAAACTCCACAAAAGTATAGCTGAAATTAAATACCTACATTTCCGGTAAATTTGAAAGTAAGAAACGAACAAATAAAAAATGGTATAATCAACGCATTAGAATTGCAACCAATTAAAACATACTGAGATATAACATGAGCAATGGCTGCACCGTTGACACCCATGTGGAAAACAAAGATGAATAGAGGATCTAGTGCTATGTTGGTCGCATCTCCTGCGACTAGATTACAATAAAAAAAATAGTAATTAGAATCAGATAATGGCAAATTACAATTTAAGTTTGTGAAGACATATATACCAGTAGCATATAAAGGAGTTGTGGTGTCTTTAAATCCTCGAAAAACTCCCTGCATGGCTAACGAAAGAAGAACTGCAGGAGCACCAAGAGACCTCAATTTCAGGTATTGCTGTGCAGGATGTAACATAGGAGAATCCTGTGTAAATAATCCGGCCAATATTATTCGGCAATCATCGTCTGCTGATACGAGGCTGAATGACTAAAGATATAAGTGATTTATACAAAAGTACTTACAGAAGTTACTCCCATGAAGTTCAATAAAGGTTTTGCTGCAGAAATAAGTAATATTGCTTGGATGAGGCCAAGAATACCTCCAAAAAATAACGCCGACGAAGCTGAAGGAATATGCCTTCTCTTTTGTTCAACATCCTTAACTATATGAAAGCTTTCAGCAGCCAAATCTGAGTTTTTGAACACATTCATATGTTACTAATCAGGAAAGAAGGAATAAATTTTTCTTGGCTTTCAAGCAATGCTTGGCAAACTAATCATGAAAATAGAAGAACGGTGTACTTTTCTGCGGTAAAAACTCTTTGGTTTCAGTTTCAGCATCCGGAGGTGTCGCAGCTTCCAAGCATCCATTCTCCTCTACCTGCGAGCTTGCTCCGCTGAGGGTATCTTCCTCAGCCACAAAAGAAGTTGTGATACTGACGAGTGGGAAAATTGCGATTCTTGATGCTTGATTGAAGAGAGCTATGGAAACTCCTACAGCAGCAAGCTCCACTGGACCTGTTTGGATAAACAACTCAATTAAGCATTTATAACATAAGCGCTTATCATAATCGTGTTTTTATCAATATAGCCTATTTACTTGATATGCCTACCGACTTTTTTCGATGATAAACTTAATCGAAGAAAGATTTATAATAAGCTCAAAGATAACAAACTATAATAACATGGTGACATACCTATTTGGCCAATGAATGCAGTGTCAACCAGTGAAGCAATAGGATCAGCTGTCAAAGCCATAGCAGCAGGCAATGCAATTGACAATATTTCGCGACCAAGACTGTCTAATTTAAATACTAATCTGCAATAAGAAGAAAATCAAGACACATAATATGATGCTAATTAGGGGAATTATAACTGAAATTTCTAAACCATTAAATGTCACAATAATTGAAAATTTGTTCAAAGATGGCACAAAAAATGTTATACCTAGCATCTTTGAAGAAAGTACAAATTGGTATTCTCAACCAATCACCTGCTGAAAACAAACTCTCTTTCTCAGCCATCTTTAGAGAGCCAAATTCACTGTTTTGCTGAAAAAAAGAACTAGAGTTACAACTAGAAGTTGTTGAGGATTTATAAGTCTAGTGATAGAAAAGGAGCTCAATATCTATTAGAATATGTTTATTTTAAGTATAATCATTATACTTAACATAAACATTATATTTTCTATATAAAACATTGATTCATTATACTTAATATAAACATATTCTAATAATATCTAGCAATGTATTGAGTCAAAAAAAAAAAGCAATGTATTAATCTTTTATCTAGAACTAGAATATTAACATTCACATATATCATAATTAGAGCCAAGAATATATTATATATTCTCCATATTATGTGGTAAATATGTATCAAGGAATAAGAATCAACTTAACAAAAGTGATGAAAAATTAATAAAATGCTTTATCATATTATTCTGCAATAGTTGCAAAAGAATCAAAATTCATAGACCCTCTCAATCACAGGAAAAACAAACTATAAAAATAAAAACAAATCAGAATCAAAAGATAACTAAAAATTAAAATTCCAAACTAACTTAAGGCTTTTCCACACACCTCAACTCAAGTTAACAGGTGAAAAGCATGTAAAGTACTCCAAAATCTTGAAGAAGAAAAAAAAAATCATGAAAAAAGTATGTGATGCTTGGTAAGGAACAAGAAGAACACTGTAAAGTCTAGAAGAAAAATGAGAATCAGAAAGGTCTTTAAGTTAGCAACAAAACAAACATAGTTTGGAATTGTTAGTGACAAAAAAGTGTCCACAAATATGTTAATGTAGGACCCATTTGCCACTATAGTCTATAGTCTTCTCTAGTAGTACCTAAATTATAAATCATATGTACCTGTTTGGCCTTCACTCAATCACAATTTTATTATGGTTATTATTATTACATTATTATTATTATGATATCATTTTCTGAGTTATGTGGGATGATGAATTGATGATTAATAGTACAAGATGTCTGTATGTGGTGGAGGTATACTATACTAGTACTAGAATACTTTTTGAGGTCATGAGTTTGGAAGTGTCAATGCATGTATACTAAGTGTTTGGCACGTGTCTTATGCATTCTTTTCGTGTGGAAAGGTACTACATCCACAGATTAAGGAAAAAATAGAAAGCAGGAAAATGGTTTGAAGACTTTTCAGTGTAACGTTTGTTTCGACTTATACGTTACTTGACCGGTTGGTGGACCATAGTTTTATTAACTGTCACCTATTAGAATTAGAATCAGAATTTATGGCTTTAGATTCTCTCCACAATTGTCTACACTTTGCACCATTATATCCACCGATTGATTTAGATCTGTTTTAGACTGAGTCATCACTCATATTAATGCCCTGTTATATTAGAGTTCAGCTCTTTCAGCGTTTTCTCAACTCAATAGATTATTAAGGATATCTTTCAGCAATGCTCAAATCCTCAAAAAAAAATTTTGTTAAATAGTCTAATGACTTGAAATTTCATCCTTAAGGTGAGTAACTGGGATGACCGGGGTTCAAACCCAAATCCCCTGCATAATAATGTAAATGTCCACCAATTAGGGTTGGGAATAGGTCAGGCGGGTCCGAAAAAAGTAAATTCGGCCTGGCCTGTCTTAGATCTGGCCTGGTCTGGCCTGTTTATTAAAAATGTCAGGCTCAGACCTTGAAAAAAGCCTGTTTATCTAAATATGTCAGGCTTAGGCTTTTAAAAAAGTCTGCGAAGCCTGATAGGCCGGCCTGTTATATTTAATAATTATTATTTATATCTTGTATAAAAAATAAATATTATTTATATAAATACAAAATATTTATTAGACAAAATATATATATATATATATATATATATATATATATATATATATTTGACAAAGACAAATTATATGCTTTTATAGTACAAATTATAGACTTTGTCGTAATCGTATTTGTTATTTTATTAGCTTTTAATTTTTGTGCTAACCATTTTATAAGTTTTTTCTTAATGTTGTAGAAATTATAAAAAATTAAATATGAAATAGGCTTTAAGACCTATTTAATTAGTCTATTTAAAAAAACTATATATAAGCATTTATGTAACACATACTTTTAAATAGGCTACAAGGACAGACCAGACTTTAAACAGGTCCAGGCCAGGCCAAAAAAAATTGCATTTGATAGGCCTAGACCATGCTTAGACTTGAAGAAAAATCATAGGCCAGGCTCAGGCCTGTCAAAGCCTGGCCTGGCCTGGCCTGTTCCCAACCCTACCACCAATTGAGCTAAGCTCATGGGACTCCTCAATTTTTTAGAACCCTTTACAATTTTTTTTTCTTCCCTTTTATAGTAAAAAATTGAGATCAAGCCCATGGGCCCTATGCGTTGTACTTTTTTGAGGTGGCAAATTACAAGTCGCATGACGTGGCAAATTCTAATTGACAGCCATGCACTCCACGCATCACGCATGGTCTCACGCGCCCCGCGCAGGAGTGGTTATGGTGCATAAGTTTTTTCCTTATGTACCATGCATAAATAATAAAAATTGTTTAATGCACTCTCCAGATTGCTTAGCACACCCCTATATTTCTAGCGCACTCCCTAATTAGGAGATGTACTAGAAATCTATGGGTGCACTAAACAATTTGAGATATTTATGCACAGTGTATAAGCCATAACTTGTGCCGCCCCGCGCATGAGATAGAAAATAAATTTTCCAAAATACTCAAAAATATCTCTTTTTTAACTAATACATCAACCTTTAGAGATATATTGTTTGGATAGATCAATTATTATTTAGATTGACTTTTTGAAAGTAAATATCTTTCCATTAGAACGACGAAAATAGAAGAATACACTCTGTTCCCAACTTGACCCCTTTGGACCTAACAACTCCATATTTAGTAATTAGAACCTCCTTCCACAAAGCATTGTCATCTATAATAAGCTCTTAGACCACTTTACCAAAAGGCTAATCTTCACGAAAGATTCTCTTTTCCCCCTTCGATTCTTTTTAACTCTCCAATATTTCAATTTTACCCCTATACAAAAAATTAAGAATGTGTTTTTCGAAATTTTTTTAGTTCAAATTCATCGAAAACTTCGGAAAATACATTCCGAAGTTCGTATTCAAGGCAAAAAAAACTTCGTAAAACGCGTTCCGAATTTTAAAATCAAGGGCAAAAAAGGAAATCTGGGGGGAAAAAGAGTCATGGGGGGTGGGAAGAGAAAATTTCAATCTTCACAACTCTTATATCTTTCACATCTAACCCAATAATACACCTTTGGGTTGACAAACCATACCCCGTTTCATCCAACTATTCATTTTTCCCGTTTCACCCAACTAAGACTAATTTTTCGATCTGTTTAAATTAATTTTTTTTTGGTACAATGTCTGTTTATATTTTTACCCGTGTAAGTTGGACTGTTAAAATCATGGATTATACGAGTTAAATCGTTAGGTTCACAGATTGGTATGTGGCTCATCTAATTTCTTTTAAGAATTAGTACATCTTTGAATAAGACTATTGATGTTCTTATTAAGCATAATTTGTATGTTATTTTGGATTTGAGATATGTGGGCGGCGAGGCGAATGACGTTTGAAAGCAGTTTGAGTTTGACTTTTTTTATTAAATAGCATTTATAATTTTTTTTATGGATGTATCATGATGATGTTTGCATGGAGAAGAAAAATGAACTCTTAAAAATGTCATAAATAAAAAATAAAAAAATACCAACTTTTTTGTTTCTTTTTATTAAAAAAAGAATTTATTTTTTTTAATAGTCTGCTGGTCAACAGTTTAAAACGTGGACTAATACGGGTTGGACTCGAACCAACATGTCATAATATGTTTTCATTTGCAGACAAATTAATCCGGTTCATTTAACGCAGAAATTTATGCGGGACAAGTTAAACAAGGCGGGTTAGCCCATATACCCAGGGGCTGTGCTACATTGAAGTGAGAGGGTGCATTTGCACACCTTCAACTTCTTAAATTTGCACCAGTTTTTTAATATTTTATTAATTTGCACATTTTGAAATTTACTATTTCACCCTCATCTGCCCTCTTCTATTTCTGGCTCTGCTATCTTATTCTTACACGGTCTGAACTGTCTTGTCCTATATGCCAGCTAGTAACAGTTGAAATGGATCACCAAAGTATTTTAGAAGAAGTAAGTATAAGTAGTATTTACCACTTAACTAGACCATACAAGCCCTTATAATTATGGTACGTATAAAAGTCAAATATATTAAAGATTGTTGGTTGTTTGTTTGTAGTTTGTAATTTGGTTCAAATGCATTTTGAATTTATGTTGTACAGTTTTTAATTAAATCATCCACTAATTAGTTTCAATTTTAGCCATTTGAAAATAAGTGTTTTCATGAAGCTAGTTTTTGTGTTGGTTATTGGTATGTATATACTCAAGTGATAGATAGAAAAAATTGACGAACATCGAGAAATGAGAAACTAACCACATTTTTTATATATTTTCTTTGATATATTTGATATAAAAAAAATTATAAATAAATAATTAGTTAGTAATTAATCAAATTAAAAATATGAAAGTGCGTAGTGTATAGTTGTAAAAACATATATATGTAATTTTTGAATGTGTGTATATAAAAATATTGATTAAAAGTTTGCATCCTCTGAGTCAGGGTTCGAGCCTTGCCACTACATATACCTAATCTAATTTCGAGATAGAAAAAATAAAAGACTGGTATACCATTTAGTACCAAATTTGGTAAAATAATACGAACTCTAGAACTCACATACTTCCCCAAGAACATAGTTTTTTTAAGACTCAAATAATGACTCCCAAGTAGATAATATTCGAGAATTTGCACCTAAACTGAACTAAACTCTACAATTAATTTAAGAAGATGGATGTCAAAAAAAAAGAAGATGGATGTCAACCGCATAAACTCATGAGACGCATTTACCCCATCAAACAACTCTTGAAAAAATCACCTTTATAGCCTAAAACCAACTCACAGCCAAGAAGAATAGCCTTGAAAGGCTTTGTTTGGTAAACTAAATAAGCTAGCTTATAGCTTATAGCTTTTAGCTTTTAGCTTATAAGCTAAAAGCTCTGTTTGGTAACAATTTTTAAAAAAGAGCTTATAGCTTATTTTACTAGCTTATAGCTTATTTTCCAAATGCTATTTCAAGTAGCTTATGAGCTTATAGCTTATTATCTTTTCTTCCAATTTTACCCCTATCATCTTACTTGAAAAGAATTAAATATTAATTAAACATATTCTTTTTATGTCATTTCATACTTATAAGCTAGTCCAACCGCTAATTTTACCAAACACTACAAATTCAATCAGCTAGCTTATTCGCTATAAGCTAAAAGCTAGCTTATAAGCTATCCGCTATAAGCTAGCTTATCAGCTATCCGCTATTTTTTACCAAACAGAGCCAAAATCTAAAGGTCCTCTATCAATGCTTCCCCGTACACAACGTATGTTGTCTGCATACTTGAGATGAGAAATAATCACACCTATGGATACTTCAGCCACCAAAACTGTTAAGAATAGCGATGATTAGTTAGAAGTTGAAGTAGTTTGTTAGAGGTTAAAATTAGTTTGTTAGTTTGTTATTAGATAGTAAGTTAAGCCACTAATTAATAGCTCTATAGCACCAATTGTGCTCATTTTTACTATCTTTTTTCAATTTCAATATGAAATCTTATGATTTTACTATCTTGAAGACTTTCTAAACTTTCTTTCTTTTTTATCAAACCATGAAAACCTTAACAAAGAGAAAGAGAGAAAAGGAGTTATAGAATCCCACTATTTTTGCCCACGACGAATATTCACATCCTTCGCTAGCAGGGACGAAGCCTAAAAATTTATTTCTTTAATGCTCCCTCTAATTAAAATTTTTGGCTCTGTCATTGTCCGCCAGGGATATTTACCACCACATACATACTACTATATGTACCATAAAAATACACAAGCCCCGACTTTTCACTTCTCACAAAAACCAAATCTTCATAACATTTATATCTCTTTATTTCCATAACTTTATTATCAGTCTACTCCTTAACTTTCTCGCGTACCCCGACTATCATGAAACCAATTTTTAGTGGGGGAGGAGTAGTGGAGGAAGACTTGTATGCCCCATTGATAAACTTCTCATTATCATTTTCATACTACGAGAAACAAGCCGATTAATTAATTGCATTTGATTTGCTAAAATATAAGGGACTAGATGTGTTTGATTTTAAAACTGTTTCTGTGATTGGACAAACTGAAGGCCAAAACACGACAAAAATCACTACTAGAAAACACGTTTTTGGCAACCGATTTAGAGACCGAAATTTTTTGGTTACTATAGAGACCGATTTAGAGACTGATATTTTGAACGTAAACTTATAAAAAAATTCAGTCGCTATATTGGTTGCTACATAATTATAGAGACCGAATTAGAGACCAATAATTAGCCACTATTAAATCGGTCACTTTAGAGACCGAATTAGAGACTATTATTTGGAGTTCAAAACCAAAAACTTTTCGGTCTCTATATCAGTCGCTATAGAAATCGAATTAGAGACCGATAATTAGCGTTCAACAAATCCATCGCAAATGTTTGTTTTTTACAAATCACTAAATTTATTTGTATATATATATATATATATATATATATATAATATTACTATTTATTTTTTCCTTGACAAAAACAATTCCCACAATTTCTTTCACTTCCCTCTGCTCACTGATTTTCACTTCTCTCTTGTGCAACATGCAAGTCAATTTTCTCATCCCACACTTTTACTTTTCAATTTTCCCAAATCAAACTTTTCCCAAATCAAATTTCACTTCTCATTGATCATAACCCTAAATCAATTTTCCAAATATGCCTTAAATCAACCCTAAATCAATTAATAAAATTGTGGTAACAATCACTACTCACCCGTCTTCTCTTCTTCTCACTGCAACTCATCAAACCCATTGTAAGCGTCTTCTGGAGAAGCTCCAGCGCTCATCAATCATCACATCACCGGACTTCGTCACCTCCAACGTTACTCTTCATCCGCTTGTTACCTCTGTTTCCTCGGAGAGAACGTTTTGCGATTCCGGACTCAACCCTCTTTCTCTGAAGGTTTGAAATTACCTCTTCCCTTTTCTTCTTTTTCCCTCTTTCAATTTTTGTCAGTTAGGGTTTTTATTTTGTTTATTGTTTTCATATTTTTTAATTTGATTTTTCCGAGTTGAGTTCGGATTTGAGGTTCTCAGTGAAAGGGATTTTGAATTTGAATAACTTTGATAGAAAGAGTGGTTTTGAATTTTAGTTCTCTCATATTGTGTAGCCTTCAAAGTTCTATATATGATTGCGTTGCCTTTTATAATTCGTCTAGATGATGATGATGATTATCGTTTTAGACGATTCATTATTAATTATTTTTTTTCTTCTAATAATAGCTATTACTTATGTTTGTTTCAGCAATTCATTACAGGTTTGAGAAAATGATTGCTGTTACTTTGTTTTTCGACATGTACAGTAGCAAATGCTGCTATATAACCTGCATAATGTTAAAAGTAAGCCTCATATGTGATTAATCTCCATGGTATTCTTATTGCGTACTTCAATTTGATTCTTATAGGTTAATCATGAAGATAATTTTCTTAAATTGTACTATTTTAGTGGTATTGTTATTTAATTGTTCTGATACTTTGCTATATGTGTCTTCTTAAGTTTAATTCGTTCTTTAGCATATTTTGTTCTTGTACTCGTTAAGGTATTTGAGTTTTCAAGGTTGAAATAACTTTATTTTAACCGGCTTTTCTCCGCTTCATGTTAACCTTTTCAATTTATTTGAAGTCTAACAGTAGAAGTGATTCGTTAAAGATATAATGTTGGTGCTCAATCTGTCCTTCACAATGAATCCCTTGGCCATTCCTTCATGTTTGTTATTGATTTGCTTTGAGATATCAATTAGGACATATCACTATTTTCTATGCAACTTGTCATTGAAAGTTCATCAATGCCCATAGTCCATCCCTTGGACATATCACTATTTGCTTTGAGATATCATGATTTGGATGGACTATGGGCATAGAAAATATACATCTAAATATATGTCACTATTTTCTATGCAACTTGTCATTGATTTGCTTTGAGATATCAATTAGGATGCATGACATGATTTGGATGGACTATGGGCATTGATGAACTTTCTTACTTGTCATTGATTTGCTTTGGAAGTCATGGTTTGAAGGTTTGCGTAACAATTTGGATATCAGTTTATCAGTGAGGGACATTGTGTTTTCAGTTGGGTGGTCTATATTTTTAGTTGGTTGTCGAAGTTGCTACATGAGCCAAAAAGACAAAAAAAATACTGTACTATCTGATATAATCTTGTTGGGATTTGGTCTTAGTTTCATTTCGCATGTTGGTTTTAGTGGAAATCAATCTTTCTTTAGGTTCACTTTTAATTAAGTTGATTATTTTGTGTTGTCAAATTACTGTCAAATTGTGGTTCACTTTTAATTTAATTAATCTGATTTTCTAAAAGAGGTCTTGTATTGCATGATATAGGTACACAAAGTATGCTCAGTGCTCACAACAAAGGATGGAGGTTTGAAGTGGTAGAAATATAGTTCAAATTTCTTGTAGTGAGGGTATGCTGCTGCATCATTTGAAATTTTGAGTGTCTTGAATCTTGTGAATTCTTCTTTCGATGATTATTGTAATTTGTAAATAATGGCAGGCAATTTATGTATCAGTTTTTTGCATTGTTATGACAAGTGATCAAAATGCTATTACTTTAAGCAAGTTTGGCGGTCTAGAGCAAAGGTTGAGATAGTGCAGTATGTGATTCTCAAATGGACAAGCCTTGTTGCCTTCTTCAACAACATTGAATTAAAGGTATGTGCATATTGATACATTTCTTTGGTTATCTTACTTGCTCACAAGGTGTTAGTGATTAGTGCTCTTGGATGATTTTTGATTAGGCTACTTTGCTATGTTTGGATTCTATGATTAGATACATTTCTTTGGTTATCTTACTTGCTCACAAGGTGTTAGTGATTAGTGCTCTTGGATGATATTTTTTTTTATCTAAGTTGGCTAATGCTAGATGATTGGATTCTATGATTTGCATGTGGTGCTACTTTGTTGTTGTTACTGTGATGAAGCTTTGTGTGAGGGGACTTAGAATAGATTTGTGCAGACCATTGAAGTATTAGGGAGGTTTTACAAGTTGATATCGACACGCATGTTAAATCACAAATAAAATTCTTGATTTCATAAAGTAAATAATCTAAATTAGTTTTCAGATTTATTGTTTTTGTGAGTAGTTGGAACTTGGAAATATATAGTTTAGCTTCTCTGTATATGAAATGTTTTTGACAATACATTTTATAAGTACTTTGGGTAATTTTTTTTATATTTAGATCTTTAGTTTAAGTACTTTTGGTAATTTATTGTGGGCACTGCAATCTTCGGAATGTAGTTAGTAAGCAGTCGGCTAATTGTTTTGGATGAAAATTTCAAGCTTCAATATCTGCTTTCAAAGAGAAAAATAAGAACAGGCCCAATATTGCCAACACTTCAGTAGTTGTAAATTGTAATCAAGTAGAATTTAAATTAGGATATTCTAATAATATGACTATCCTACAACTCATTATATGAAAAATGATATACTGAACTTGAAGCAAGATTGATACCTGAATGATATTGTTTATTACACTTCTGAGTGATAAATTATTCATGCAACTACACAAATTATATGTTTTTCAGGATGATGAGGCCAAACCAAGACTTCCTGGAACAAGACATGTTGCTTCATATGTAAACTTTTACATTGCAAACAGTGGTATCATTGCTCCACAATTTGGAGATAAAAAGTGGGATTGTGAAGCTATCCGAGTTCTGTCTAAAGCTTTCCCTCATCATGAAGTAATTTTTTTTTGCGTAAACAGTTGACTGTTGAAGTTTTAATTTATTTTCAATAGGAGATTTATTTTGTAATATTGACTTTGAAGAAAAAAGCATTAGTTAAAGTCTTGTTTAATACTATGCTAAGTTAGTCTAGATATAGATTTAATGTAATAGCCGATACTGCTTTAATTTTTTTTTTCTATAGGAGATTTGTTTTCCATATAATTTTTGATTAAGCATATCTTTATAAGAATATAATTTACTAATGTATTTTGTTATATTTATGTTTGTGTGTGTGTGTGTATATATATATAACATGGGCTACAATTTTTTTTTAAAAAAAAATCGAAATTAGCAACCGAATTAGCGACCGATTTGTTTTAAAATTAAATAAAGTGGTCACTAAATCAGTTGCTAATAGCGTTGACAATGCGTCGAACACTCTGTCTCTAATATGTTCTTTCAATTCAGTCTCTTAATTGGTTGCTGATATTGGTCGCTAATTTGGTCTCAAAATTCAGTTGCTAATCAGTCGCTACAAAATCGGTTGCTAATTTGGTCACTACAGATCAGCGACCAAGGTTTTTGCTACTGATTTTAATTGGTTGCTAAATCGGTCGCTAATTGAATTAGCAACCGATTTTAATGAAAATCAGTCGTTAAATCGGTTGCTAAACACATGTTTTCTAGTAGTGAATTAAAACTCCACGAGACAACTTTTTATCCTATGCACAAGATGTTTAAAATATATATCAAAATAATTTATTGTCCAACAAACGTTGTACAAGATAAATTGTGTTCGATACCTTAAATATGATATTTTATGATGTATTGTAATATTTTGTCTAGTATTTATGGATTAAACAAAACTGCTCACTCCGACCACAATTATAAGTAAAATTGCATTATTTAAATTTATTTAATAATTGATGTATCTAGACTATAATGTTATGAATGTAATTCAAATGTATTATAATAAGTTAGTTTGAGTTTTACCACATTTGCTTGTTAGCCAAGTAACTCATATATAGAGCCTTCTATGTAACCTTTTTGATAATGCAATTTACCCTACTTTTTCTTATTACTCTTCTCTCTTCTTCATCCTAAAAATACTTAGAATATCCCTAACAATTGGTATCCAAAGCATTGGCTCTTGATCATTATAGTGTTCATTGTGTTTTATTGATTCTTGGCAATGGCGTCAAACAACATTCCAACTCAACTACCAAAGTTGAAAGGTGATAACTGGGATAGGTGGAACGTGCAAATGCAAGCGATCTCTGGCTTTCAAGATGTATCAGAAGTGATTTAGAATGGCACAGAGGCAATTGGCGATGAAGCAACAGAAGCAACATAGAGCAAACAAGAAGAAAGATGGCAAAACAATGTATCCCATTCATCAAAGTGTTGATGAGATAAACTTAGAGTAATTACAAACTCTATGGCACAAAAATGATATTGAGTCAATTGGTTGTGGAAGAAGACGGGGGAGATGAATGTGTACTGCAAAATGGATCTCTTGTAATTCTTGCAAAAATGGTGAAGGTAAATGACACTACATCATTAAAATAAGTGGGGGACTAAAAATTTTGTTGACTTTCTAAGTAAGGGGACCAAAAAGCTGAATTTAATAAATGGGAGACTAAAACTTTAAAAATATCAAAACAGGGGACCAAAAGTGTATTTAATCCAAACAAGTAATTTTATTTTACAGGGACGAAAACCAAAATTCACTATAAAAATAGGGATCGAAAACATATTTTACCCTAAATTTTATGCGATTATTAAAATATAATAAGTTATTTGATAAATAATACTTCCCCGTCCAATTTATAAGAAAAAAAAAGTATTTTTTCTTGTCTTAAATTTTTAGCAAAAAAGACTAACGATTTTAAGATTTAATTTTACTTATTTTAATAAAATTAAATGTAAATTGTATTTAATTTACTCTCTCTCTTCTTTTTTCCATAATCAATCATCAATAAAAATTTAGGGGGTGTATTGAATTGAGATTTCAATGGATTTTAAAAGACTTTTTTATGATTAAAAAGTCTTGTGGTATTCAATCAAGACTTTTATAAAAATTAAATAAATCTTGTGGTATTCAATTAAGACAATTAAGAATTTTTTTTTAAGGCAACAAAATCTGTTGGTATTGAATTAAGATTTCTCATCATTTTTAAATTGTCTATTGGTATTCAAAAGTCTAGAGATTTTCATGGATTTTATTATGGAATGGATTTTGAAAGACTTTTAGTTCAAAATACACATAAAATTTTCATCCAACAATCCCACTCCAGCCCTTGAGACTTTTTCAATCTTCCAAGACTTTTCTTCCAGCCAACATGACTACCATCATCAGGTTCTTTCTTACACCTTCAATCGATTTTTTCGTTAATACATGTCCAAAATATTTTCACACAACAACAACATGATCTTCTCTTTACTGTTCACGCAAAATACTGTTCACGCAAAATATTTTCTCTTTATTGTTCACGCAACAAAACAACAACAACATGATCTTCTCTTCTAAAAAAACAACATGATTGATATATGTAGGATATGTTGATTGATTATACATATATATAGGATTGATTATATGTGGTTACATATTAAAAAAAATAACTACGTGATATCATATATAGGATTAATGTAAACATACTAATATGATTATACATATATATAGGATTAATGTAAACATACTAATACGATATCATCTACAAGATTTTGCAGGTCATGGTAATGATCCTGAAAATGAAAAGGAATTATTCAATCTTCACATGCGTTCTTAAGGAATGTGATTGAGAGAATATTCGGTGTTTTTAAATCGCGCTTCACAATTTTTAAGTCAGCACCTCCATTCCCATTTAAGACGCAATGTCGTTCGGATGAATTTTCAGTCGAATCTACTGACGAGTCTTCATCTTCATCTCCAGTGTTACCAAATCACGAAGACGATAATTATGAACCCATTGTTCAAACACAAGAGCAGGAACGAGAAGATGCTAATTTATGGAGGACTGGTATAGGTTCAAACATGTGGAGAAATGCTACTTAGAAGAACATGAATTTAAAATCACTTTGTTACTATTTTTTAGGCAATAATGAATTTCTTATTAAAATATTTAAAATTTCTATTGTTTTTATTTTCTTTATTCAAACTTTAGAAATTTATTTATGTAATAAATAAAAAGTTAGAATTTATTTATCATCCTTTTTATTCACTTTTTAAATTTGTTTGGCTTAAAATTCGATGAATTCTTCAAAACCTCAAAAATCTATAAAGTATGTTGAAATCTTGAAAATCTGTTATAAATCCATCAAAATCCTATGTTAAGAATCCTTATTGTAAAAAGTCTTTAAAAGAAAATCTGTCACAATCTCACAAAGTCAATAATATCTGACAAAATTTTTTAAAATCTTCAAGATTTTTTTTGCCAAAAAAGTCTTTTAAAATCTCAATCCAATACACCCCCGTTATTTTACATCTTTCCATGAAACTACTTATTTTAAGAAAAATACAAAAAGTCATACTTCAAATTATTATATTTTACCTTTCTTAATAAGTATGAATTTCCTTATAATTTGAGACTGAATGGGTAGATACATAAATGTAATAGAAAAAATTTGCAAAAATAAAATAAAATAAATTTGCAAAAATAAAATAAAATTCCGGTGGTTAAAATTTACAGCAACTTTATATTTCAATCATATATATAATATAATATTCATTCTCACGTGACATGCATAACTTAAAGAGTCATATTTAATATATGAAAAAATGAGAGAGATATTATTTTTTATACGATATATATATATATATATATATATATATATATATATATATATATATATATTGATGGGTGTATCGTTGGTGTTTTCGTTATTGAAATACATGACTTTAGTCATATTTAATCCATGAGAATGAGAGAAAATTAATTGTGTATGAATTATCTAATATTCAAAATTGAATTTTTAATTTAAAAATTATAATATATCAAATTATTAGTTTTTGGTAAAAATATTATAAATGTAAAATTCTTAATTTTTGATTAGGGTCAAAATTAAATTATCGATTACGAGTATCTAAATGTGATCTTTAATTTGAACGATACTTTATTTTATTTTTTTATCTCTCGACTGAAATTTCAGGTTACATGAGATTCTTTCTTTGGAGAATTGGAGGGATAACAATTCTCATGACTTCATCGATGGTTATAGTGATTTAGAGTTTATATATATATATATATATATATATATATATATATGAAAAGTGTTATTTTAACACACTTTCTTTACACAATACATACACTAGAGAGAGAAATCAAAGGAAAAAGAAGAGATGAAAAAAAAATATTACAAAACTGCCCCTGTGAAGAAAAAGTGTGTCAAAATATCATTATATATATATATATATATATATATATATATATATATATATATATATATATATATATATATATATGTATGCGTATGTGTGTAAACAATCATGAAAGCAATGATGCTTTAATTTTATGAAAAATGAATTTTTGCTAATGAGTGAGTAATACTATTATAATAGCACGAAGAAAATAATATATAAATCTAATAAATTTGTTATTTTTAATGAAACATAATTAATTGTTTTTACTAAAACAATTATAATAGTAATGATTATTATTTTATGACCTTAATTAATGGCTTCCAATTTGAGTTGGGTATTGGGAGTGTTTCTATCAAAAGTACCTATGTAGATTAGCATCTATCACAGTTGTGCACTGGCTGCTAGAGTTGTTGAATATTCATGACCCAAGTAGATAGATTCAAATTTTGATCAAAAGTATGAGTACTATTCCCCTACAAAAGTTGAACAAGAAAACAATGTTTGAACAATTAATCTGTTCATGGTCACCTTTTACAAACTAAGAAGATTATTTATTGTAATCAACTAAAAAAATATTACAAGCTGGTTCTAATGAAATTAATCACCAAGTATAAAGGTTCATAAATTCTAGAGGTAATTTTGACTAAGAAATGGGATCCCAATTAGGAGAAATTGAGAAAAAAAAATAATAGGAAATTAAGGATCACAATTATTGGACCAAATTGAAAAATCAAGAAAAGAGAAAGGATGAAACATCTTTCATCAACTCCTCAAACTCCAACTCTCCCAAATTGAATTGTTCTTGATATAAATTCTCCACTACCTCACTCCTATTATCAATTTTATTATTATTATTCTCAATAATATTGCAGTTGTTAAGTATAGTGTTGATGTTTATGTCACCAAAATAATAATCACTATTGTTAGTTTCTCTCTTGCACACATCCTCTTGTACTCCAACTTTTACACTCCCAAAGACACCATTTTCTAAATAATTAGAATCTTTAATAATTTCAACTCCATTGTTGAAGTATCCACCATGATCCAACATAGGCAATGTGTCAATGTTCATGGTATTGAAAATTGTGTTTTGCAACATTGATGATGATGAGGTGCACATAGGCATATTAATGTAATTGTTATAATTTGCATGTTGTTGTGTAGAAATATAGGACTCTTGTATATTGAGATCTTTGTTAGGCTCAGGGGAGGACTCATTACTTGCATTTGGTGAGGTTGAAGACAAGTTCTTAAGCCTTTTCTTTATGGTTGAATTCCAAAAGTTTTTTATTTCGTTGTCCGTTCTTCCGGGCAAACGTGCTGCTATTTGTGACCATCTGATTAAAAAGTACAAACGTATTCAAATGTCAGCTCAATGCATATTGTATTTATAGTAGAATTTAATTTTAAATAATTAGTTTATGTGTGCGCATAATGTGATCATGTGATCAAGGTTATTGAAGGAATCAATGCTTTGCATGGAAGATAAATAAAAATCTTAAACAAAAGAAAAACATGGAGTGTCTTCAACTCAAAGTCCTTATTGGCTTATATTATCAACTTATGTATTTTTCATTCAATGTTGTTACTGGTTTGAACCTGTTGTCATGTGTACATGTTTATGAAAGTGTTTATATTATACATACAATAGAGAACAAATTAAACAATCATTTGTTCTTTGTTAATTTCTCATTTGTTTGCAGGAGAAAATAAAAAATGTAATAAAAATGTTTTTATTTTATTCTATATAAAGAGGTGATGTATATACAAATGTATAATGAAAATGATGTGCAATAACATTATAAATATTGTACTAGGATATATATGACATTGGTGGATTATAGTGGGTTGGTGTCTCATCACTCTCATGGATGATATGGTTTTCTTTATTAGAATAAAATAAATTGAACTTAGGTATCTTTGAACATTTGTATTCTTTGACATGGTAACATGCAATATAAAATAAATTGAACTTCGGTATCTTAGAAAATTTGTATTCTTTGATATGGTAACATGCATGCAAGCTTATGAACTTCTGAAATAACACTCATTCTAGAATTCATTCTTCTTTTTTAGCCATGAATAAAACTAACCATCTACGTACCACTCTTTCATAAAAAAGGTAATGTCTAATTAAAATACTTCCTACGGTTCTTTTTTTAAAAATAAAGTATTTCTTATAAAAAGAACCGAACGGAATAATTAATTAACCTAAATTTTTCATAATTGGAAATTAAATGTGCATTTATCCTCTCATTTTTCACTACTTTTTTCGGTGCATGTTCTATACAAAATTATTTTTTATGAATAGTATTATAATATAGAATTGTAATTATATATTACTACTTGCAAGAGCAAGTGTTCTGTTTCGACTTTAAATTACGGTCCACAACCACAATTATAGTCGCAATATTAATGCGGATTTTGAAGTCTCTATTATGGCATTGCAACTGCAATTTTGATCAAATCGGTCGAACTTTTTCACATTTCACTTCAAAAAAAACATCCACAACATAACCGCAACTACAATTTAAAACTAGTTTCATGAATATAATAATACTATAGTTCCTCCTAATGTTACTCAATGATATGATATGTATTAATCTAAATTTGGTTATATTTAAGAAGGATATGATGATGGAATGGAAAAGAATATTAATGGACCTGTTTCCAAGAAGGGTATGAAAATGAATGATGAGTTCTTCTTCTTGTTGTGAGAAAGCACCTCTTTTAAGATCAGGCCTCAAATAATTGATCCATCTTAATCTACAACTTTTGCCACATCTTTCTAATCCAGCATTTCTTGCCACATCACTCCAACAACCTTGTCCATTCCTTACCATATAGTTCATAAGTTTCTCATCTTCTTCTGGTGACCACAATCCTTTTCTAAGCTTCTTCTTATTAATATTGTTGCTATTTTTAGTACTAGATATCTCTGGCTTTCTCATTGTATAGTATACACACAATTCAATTTCCTTCCCAAATTGGTTAATTAATTTGATATGTACATATGTAACATATTGTTATATTTATAGAGATATAAGGAGAAAGATTAGATAGAAGCTTCATATGAAGGAAATAAATTAATGATGACTATGATTATGATTGTGATGGTTATAGTGTTTGCTTACAATATAGGAAAGAGTGAGATAAAAGGGTTGGTAGTAACTAAGAAACGGTTTGGAGAGAGACACAATATAATTAATTGAGAAATATTTGTTGTCGTCTTGTCTTTGACTCCATGGCCAATTTGTTGTTTTTTTTTTCTTTTCTAATTTTTCTTCACTCACAAGGTAATTATAGCATACATGAATGTAACATAGGCCATATATAGTGTGACACAAAATAATATTTATATTTATATTTATCAAACGTATATAATAGTTTGTTTTATAACCAAGTTAAGTTTTTTTGCTTCCACTTCACATAATCTCTCAACACGTGTAGTTGAAGATATATATAAGAAGTACAGCAAATATAAGAATTATAGGACGGCACACACTTTAATGAACATATATAGTCTGTTTCTTAATTTAATATTTTTAACATAAGATCCACATGCTTAGGTTTTCATTACAAAAAATTTGGATAAAGTAAAATAGACTCAAAAATATTTGTTGAATTTAAGTATTATATTGTGCACGCATTCTCATCCCTAAAAATTAAGTGACAAAAGAAAATAACTCCGGTCCATATATATATATATTAATTTAAATATGTACGTTGAGTATGACTTATAGTTACAGATAAGTAGATAAAGATGATATTCTAGTAGAGTGAGAAACTACGTTAGATATGTAGACATTTTTTTTTCACCACAATATTAATTTGATTTGGAAGTCAGTTCTGACATCAAGTGGTTTCAGTCTCCTTCCGAACGTAGCTGTTAAGGATCGAACTGTGATCCTCCCTATCAAATCCATTTTCTGCATTGATTGTTTCATTAATCATTATTCTTTTGAACCAAATTGGTATTCTAAAAATATATATCTGCAAACAATCCCAGCCATTAGATGATATAAGAATAGTGATTGTTTTTGTTGATTAATTGTTAAGCCAAATTCAAGTGCATATTATAGAACTAGTACTTTCACCAGCTAGCAATTGGTTTCTATAAACTAAGTTATAGGGTATTGTATTTAACATTTGGTTAATTACTTATGATGTAATGTAATGATTATTTACTCTAATGTACGTTTGTGGATTGTCTAACTAATTAAGGAAAGGAAAACAATTTTACTATAAAGTATGTTACTATTCTGTAATGAGAATCAGAATGTAATGTTCCTTAATCAAATGTAAATGTGGATGTGATTGATTTCACACATGCACAGCACGTGCAATTTAGCTTATAGATTAGTATGACTTTTATAAATAAGTAATCAAAATATCTTACATAAATTATGGTTGAAGTAAGCAAGTGATGCACTTTAACTTTCTCTGTTTTATTTTTGTCAAAAACAATAGGCTTTCCCTGTTTTTCTTGTGCACATTTTTTTTCAGGACAAATTAATTAAAGGTGAATCATGTGATAAAAAAGAAAGAAAGAAAAATGTCGCAACAAATCATTGACTTCTTTTCCATCTTTTTATTGCATGGACAAAAATATATTGATAAATTTCAATTTTCTTGCTGCAAAAATTCTGCATTCCCCGTTCCTTTTATGAGTGGGGTAGGCACCCAATTTTGTCTTGAAACCGATAAAGTTTGGTGGATTTTGTTTCTGGGTCTTCATGAGGTCTGGTTGATTGGAGGTCTTTTATGTCATGCCTCTTGGTGGTTTGATCCTTACCTTTCTCTCTAAGGGGTTTGTGGATTTTCTTGTGGTCGGAGGTTAAAGGTGATTTTTGCTTTCATGTGTTATAGCTTGTTAGGTGTTGGTGGAGTGTGCTTCTAGTACCCTTTGTAATCTAAATTTTCTTTTGTACTTTCATATTTTTTATATATAATATTATTTTGCCATTAAAAAAAGAAATAGTTTTCTTGCTACAAATTATCTAAAAATTAGGTTAAGCTTAATTCAATCTTGCAAAATTGATTTATAAATGAGATGTTATTCTTTATAAATTTATGTTAGGTCTTATATTTATTTAATGTGTGATTCGATTTTTTCTCAATACACTCGTTTATTTTTTAGATTGGTTTGTGAATATAAATTGTGTGGATGACCTAAATGATAGGTTCCAATATTATATTAGATTTCTTTAGAGTATAAATCATTATTACAAAACATGTTTCAAAAAAAAAAATATCATTATCACAAAACCGACTTATATACTGATTACTATCAAGCACTTAAAAACTTATATTCAGGTTTGATCTCATTCATGTAAGACTCTCAATACATTACTAGATGCAATTGAAACAATCTTAAAAGGTCACGAAGACACTAGTTAGAGATACCAAAATATGTAACTTTTGTATTAAAAATTGTGTTCTTTAGATTTCTAAAAAGTCCATTATACAAGTTCCAAGATTATTTTACCACATTTGATTATTTAACTAGTGTTACTGAGACACTAGTTTTTTATTTTCCATAAAAAAAAAAACTAGTGTCTCAGAAGCACTAGTTGCCATTTTTCCAATCTTATCCTTTCTCTATGCTTTTTCTGTTTTAACTCATGCTCCCAATGCTCCTCGGATTAAAGAGGACAAGAGATTATATGGAATCCTCTCATTGTTTCTTGGATCAAATGCAACACAGATGATACATCAAAGGGATACCTTGGACGAACAATGTGTGGTGGACTCTCAGAGATAACAATGATGATGTTGTGGGTTATTTCGCTAAAAAATTAAATATATATTTGCTTTCGATTCTAAGTTCATTAGGGTTATGCATGCAATTGAGGTAGCTTCAAAAAAATATTGGCTCTCTCTTTGGTTAGAAATTGATCCTCAATTGGTTACTATTGCTTTTAAGAATCACGGACTTGTATCCATTGAAGATTAAGACGTAGGTGGTTGAGTTATGTTGACTTAAATAAGAATGTGTTCCATTGTTACTCATAACTTCAAAGAAGACAAATTTTGTGCAGAATTATATTCCTTTTTGTGTTCCTAATTTATTTAACCACAATATAATTGGTTACGTCTTCCTGATAATTGTCGTTTCTATTGATAATTATAATAAGGAGAATCAAAGTAAAAATAATACTCAAACCAAAAATTTCAAAAAAAAAGTGTAACGAGTATTCAAACCACCCAAAATAAAAGAAACCAAACTGACTAAAAATAATACATTATTGTAAATATAGTTTATATACAAAAACATTTATCATCATAAACATTTACACTATAAGTTATAAAGATGAAACATGATCATGATCCTTTATACTAATAAGAAGCAAAATAGACTCCTACAGCAAGAGTAAAAGGGGGATCAATTTGAACAAGGAAAATATAGATACCAATTCCTATATATTAATTATAGTAATTCTGGAGAATTTTTTCATGATTATTTCTGTTCTAGTTTATGAACCTTCCATTCCATATCTCAAAAAAGCTTCCAAATTAATAGTGCAAGGAGGTGTCATTTAGTTAGGGTGGCTGATTTTAACATATTATTATGGATTAACCATGATCAAATACATGTCCGATTTTGAAAACTAGTTAATTGTGTTTAGGTTTTATAAACAAACCCATTATTTTTTTATTTGGGTATCCGTAACCAATTGGTGGATAACCACGCCAAATTTTATGTTCAAATCCTTCAAAGTTCAAATTCAAATCAATTTTTTCTAAAAAATCGAGCTTTTTTTTTTGAAAACGAAAAAAGTTTCTCCGAAAAAATGGGGAACTTTTTTTGCGGGAAAAAAATTCCCGAAAATTAATGGGAAACTTTTTTCGGGAAAATATCTAAGATTTTTTTCGAATAAAACATTGGAACTTTTTTCCCGAAAAAAGGTTGGAAACTTTTTTTCCGAAAAATATCCGATACTTTTTATTCGAATAAAATTTCGGAACTTTTTTCCCGAAAAAAAAGGAAAACTTTCTTTCCAGAAAAACTCCGGAATTGTTTTTATCTGAAATCGAAACTTTTTTCCCCAAAATAATCAGGAACATTTTTTCCGATAAAAAATCGAAAAAAAATCCCAAAAAAAATCGGAAGCTTTTTTCCGGAAAAATCGGGAACTTTTTTTCCGAATAAAATATCGGAACTTTTTCCCTACAAAAGATCGAAAACTTTTTTCCAGAAAAAATCGGGAATTTTTTTTTCTCGAATAAAATATCCGATCTTTTTTCCCAAAAAAAGATCGGAAATTTTTTTCCACAAAAAACTCCGAAATTGTTTTTTATTCGAATCAAAACTTTATTCCCAGAAGTAATCGAGAATTTTTTTTTTTGAAAAAAAATAGAAAACTTTTTCACGAAAAAAGATTAAAAAAACTTTTTTTCGAAAAAATTGGAACTTTTTTTCCGAATAAAATATCATAATTTTTTTCCCGAAAACAGACCAGATATTTTTTCCTGTAAAAACCTCAGAATTGAAAACTGGATTTTTATAAATCAATTGTGAAAACTTATTTTGTTACTCAAAAACCAATTTTTTTTTAAAAAAACAGTTATTAAACCAAAAACCGGTTATAAAAGTGGTTATGGATATAACCGGTTTTATATCCAATTTTGTAATGTCAAAACCAGTTTTATAAAGTGGTTATATATCCAGTTATGACAAGTGGATAAAATATGGTTTTGAATTGGTTATGGTTATTATCCGACCATGATATATGAATGTGAAAGATATAAAATTTCAATCAATCGTCCTATGAGCTTAGTGCAAGCTAGGAGGTCATCTGAGTATCATGCTTCCGGATCTGCAACGTTGATGTTTAAATTATTGACTGAAGTTGATCTTTTAATATGAATCAAACGAACACTGCAATAATACGGAAAGCAAATAACACCGCACAAAATGACGAACATCATAACACCACACTTAGACGACGAAATCACGAAAAAACATAACAGGAAAATTTGATTTATGTTGGAACATGATGAGAAATATGGAGGGAAACTTGGTATGTTGATAAACACATGTATTTGAACCAAGCAAAGTGTGAATTGAAAAAAATGCTCATTTGAGTCCCACATTGCTAAGAACACACTTGTTGGTAGTGTTTATATATAGAGAAGTGGCCTCTTGGGGTGTGCCCCAAGGGGTACCCTGTTTTGTAAACGGCACACCACGCATGCATTGTCTCGAATATCACACACGCGCGCGCCGCCCGCTCGGGCCGGGCTTGGGCTTGGCTTGGCTTGGTGATATATTTATTTTTTTAATGCCAAGAAAAAGAAAAAAATAAATTATTATTTTTGTGCTTAGTGACCAAGTCAGAAACGGGTGTGCGTGGCTGAGTCAGCTCCGATCCGTTACACTCCATTCAAACGTTCAAATGGGTCAAAATACGTGGCCTGATTTTTCTGCCCACATTTTCCTTTGACTGAGCAAATTTTGCTCCACGAAATCCTCTGATATCAACTCCTCACTTGCTCTATAAATACCGCATCAGTATTTTCATTTATTTTTTGCTCCTGATTTCATAATTCGAAATCATTCTGTTTTCTTTCTCTCTTATTTTTTCTTGTTTGAAAATTATTTTGTTGTTTCATTTTCGAGTGGTTCATTACCATACAGAATTGATATTCGTATATCAATATCAGAATTGTTCATCGAACAATAGAAGGTGTATTTCTGACCGATCATTACAGTGCAATATTCGGTATTTTTCAGTTTGAAATAGGCTGTTTTATCCTGGGGACTTCGCGGTTGATAGTCTACCTTGCACAATTTGGGTAGTGTCGCGAAACGTCTTAAAGAAAGCAACCTAGTCCGCGACTCAGACAATAATTAATTTCAGTGTCTTTCGAAAACTGTTTTTATTTTTGAAATCGAAAAACAACAATTTATATTAAAATCACTTATTTATATTAAAAGAAGAGGGAAAAAAGGTATAGAGGGAATGATTCTAAGCCAAAAATGACTTAAAATCACTCCTCTCTAATGAACAAAAAGAACTTTAAAATAAAAAATAAAAAAACAAAAAAGTTTTTTAAAAACTAGGGCCAGCTCTTGTGAGTAATAAAAGTGAGAAACAATAAGTTGTTTGTTGGGGAAAACTAGACTTAATATTCTCTTTAAAATGCAGAATTAATTCTCCCAATCACCTGTGCAATTAAATCGACAACCAGAAAATTCAACCAAGCAGAATAATAATAATAATAGTAGTAAAGAACACCGAAATTTAACGTGGAAAATCCTCTCAATGTGAGAGAATAAAAAACCACGGGATCAAGCCAGATAAATCTTCCACTATGAATAAATAATGGGTACAATCAGTCATCTAGTGAACACTAGGAACAACAATAATCATCACCTATGGTGGAATCAACAACAACTCAACATCCACACAAAATGTTTAACCAAACACAACCTAGAGAGAGATTTAAACAACTAGTAAAAACTAACTAAATGATAGAAAATACATACTCAAGTTGTAGCTCAAAACAAACAACTTTGCTACACACTCATTATCACCTAGAAGCCACAAATCTCTTCTCCAAGGATACAGCCTGTTAAGATGTTAATTCATAGTCTAGAAAGTTAGTTAGCTAAGTGGTTAGTTAGTTAACAAGTTAGTTGGTTGTTATGTTAGTTACAAGTTTGTTACTTGTAACACAAGCAAGTGTATATAACTAGTTGTAATATTTGATTTTTCATACCTAATGAATTCATGATTGCAACCAATAACTCTTCTCTCTTTTCTCTCTAATTTCTCTCATCTCTTATCATCATTTTCTGTTATACCTTGAGATTGAAAGTGAATCAATCTCAAGTGTTTGTGTGTGAATCTTTTGCTGCGCTAATAATTGGTATCTAGAGCTCCGGTTGAGTTTAGGGAAACACGAGAGTTATTGTGAGGAAAACACTGGGAAACATAGTGATTTGTGTGAGTTCTTGAAGCTTTGTGATCAAGCAATCATGAATTCGAATGGTAACGGGTTCCCATCAATGCATTTCTTGGTTCTTGATGCAAAGAATTGGGAAAGATGGAGTGCAATGATGAGATCATTGTTTGGATCTTAAGATGTGTTTGAGATAGTGCAAAATGGTTATGAGGATCTTGCTGAGAATGCTACAGATGCACAAAGAACTGCATTCAAGGATGCAAAGAAGAAGGAGTGCAAGGCATTGTTCTACATACAACAATATGTTGATGCTCAGAATTTTGAAAGAATCTCAAAAGCAACAAAGTCAAAAGAAGCATGGGATATCTTGGTGAAATATCATGATGGTGGTGATAAAGTGAAGCAAGTCAAGCTGCAATCTTTAAGAAGAAAATACGAGTTGATGTTGATGGAGGAAGATCAGAAAATTGCAGATTATTTCTCAAAATTGATGCTGGTGGTGAATCAAATGAGGACTTGTGGTGAAACTCTCACTGATCAACACATTGTAGAAAAGGTATTGAGAACCTTAACTCCCAAATTTGACTTTATAGTGGTAGCAATTCAAGAGTCTCATGATACTAGAGACATGAAGGTAGAGGATCTGCAAAGCTCATTAGAAGCTCATGAGCTTTTGGTTCTTGATAGAGGCTCAGAAAGAACAATGCAACAGGCCTTGTATGTGCAATCAAAGAATGGTGGTAAAGACAAGAACAAATGGAAACAAGGGAAAGAGAAATGGCTCAAATCAAAGGGAAAGATTGATGACAAGACTGAATCTAGTAAAGGAGGAGGTTCTGTGCACAATCAAAAGAAGAAATTTGATAAGAGCAAGATTAAGTGCTATAATTGTGAGAAATTAGGGCACTTTGCAGATGAATGTAGATCTGGCAAGGGTGGTAAACAGGTCAAAAGTGATGAAGAAGCCAAGATAGCACAGAGTGATGATCAAGTGAAAGAGAATGTGCTGTTAATGATGGCTACAACATGTGAAAACAATCCACTATATCAAGAATGGTACTTGGATTCAGGGTGCTCTAATCATATGACAGGAAACAAAGGGTGGCTCTCAAAGTTTGATTCAAACAAGAGAACTAGTGTAAAACTGGCTGATTGCAGTAATCTTGAGGCTGAAGGCATTGGCAACATTGTCATCAAGAGAGATGATGGCAAGAAAGCAGTCATTGAGAATGTACTATATATGCCTGGCATGAAATGCAACTTGATGAGTATTGGTCAACTAATGGAGAAAGGGTTTTCTATCAGCATCAACAAGGAATCACTGAAGTTGTTTGATCCAGAAGGGAAATTGATTCTAGTCTCTACTTTGTCAAAGAATAGAGTGTACAAGTGTAGTATTCCTGTTGATAAAGTCATGTGCATGTCATCTACCACCAATGAAGATTCTGACTGGCTATGGCATATGAGGTATGGTCATCTAAATTTTAGAAGCTTAAGTCAATTAAATTCTAACAATTTAGTGATTGGTCTGCCTAAGATAGAAGCATCTGCAAAGACCTGTGAAGTTTGCTTGAAGGGCAAGCAAAGTAGATTGCCATTTGTATCTGAATTGCCTATGAGAGCTAGTGATGCTCTAGGAGTGGTACATTCAGATATATGTGGACCATTTGAAGTAGCAACATTATCTGGCAACAAGTATTTCATCACATTTGTTGATGAATATACAAGAATGATCTGGCTATACACAATCAAGTTGAAGAGTGAAGCTTTAGAGGTATTTAAAATGTTCAAGCTCTTAGTTGAAAACGAAAGTGAAAAATCAATTAAGATCCTTAGAACAGATGGTGGTGGTGAATATACTTCTAAAGACTTTGAATCATTTTGTGTAAATCATGGAATCAAGCATGAAGTCACTGCACCCTATACTCCTCAACATAATGGGCTGGCAGAGAGGAGAAACAGGACTATACTTGATATGGCTAGAAGCATGATCAAACAGAGGAAAATGCCTCATAAGTTCTGGGGTGAAGCAGTCAATACTGCAGTGTACATTTTGAATAAATGTCCAACTAAGAGGTTGAAATTGAAAGTGCCAGAAGAAGCTTTGAGTGGAAGAAAGCCCAATGTGAAGCACTTGAAGGTATTTGGCTCAATCTGCTACAAGCATGTTCCTGATGCTAAGAGAGGTAAGCTTGATGATAGAAGTGAAACTATGATTTTCATAGGCTATCACTCTACTGGTGCATACAAGCTATATAACCCCAGAAATAACAAAGTTACAATGAGTAGAGATGTGAAGGTGGTTGAAAGTGAATTCTGGGATTGGGAAAATGCTAAAGAGTCTAGCATTGATCATAGTCACATTCTTACTGATGTTGATATCATGGATTGGCCTGACAGTGATGGTGATATGAATGAGAATGTTGTGAATGAAGTAGTGCCAGATAGTGATGAAGAAAATGAAGGAGTTGTGACACCACCAGTTATTAGACAATTGCCTCAGAGAAATAGACAATTGCCTAATAGACTTGCTGATTGTGAAATGTTAACTGATAGTGCAGTCAACAATGAAGGAGAGTTGCTTCATTTTGCATTGCTAGCTGATGCAGAGCCAGTGAACATCAAAGATGCTTTACAGTCAAGTGTATGGAAAGCAGCTATGATAGATGAGCTAAAATCAATTGAGAAGAACCAGACATGGGAGTTAGTGAAACTACCTAATGGTAAGAAGACAATTGATTTAAAATGGGTGTATAAGACAAAGTTGAATCCTGATGGAAGTATTTCAAAGTACAAGGCCAGATTAGTAGCTAGAGGGTTTCTTCAGAAAGAAGGAATTGACTACAATGAGGTCTTCGCACCTGTAGCCAGACATGAGACTATAAGATTAGTAGTGACACTTGCTAATCTTAGAGGTTGGGGTCTATACCATTTAGATGTGAAATCTGCCTTTCTAAATGGCCCTTTAGAAGAAAACGTGTATGTCAAGCAACCACCAGGCTTTGAAGTAGCAGGCAAGGAAGATAGAGTGTACAAGCTTCACAAGGCTTTATATGGTTTGAAACAGGCACCTAGAGCCTGGAATAAGAGAATTGACCAGTTCTTGAGTCAAATTGGATTCAAAAAGTGTACTGTAGAGTATGGAGTTTATGTGAAGTGCTTGAAGAATTCAAATTCTCTAATCATTTGTCTATATGTTGATGACTTATTGGTATCTGGCAGTGACACAAATGAGATAGAGAAATTCAAACTCACAATGAACAAAGAGTTTGAAATGACTGATTTGGGGGCATTATCCTATTTCTTAGGAATGAAGTTTGTCAAAACTGGTAAGGGAATGATGATGCATCAACACAAGTATGCATCAGAACTGCTTGAAAGATTTGAGATGGATAGTTGCAATCCAGTTTCAAATCCTTGTGACACAAATTCAAAGCTGGAAGAGTGTAGTGAAGAAGAGGCAGTTGATTCAACCATGTACAAGCAAATAGTAGGATCACTGAGATATCTATGCAATAACAGGCCAGATATATGCTATGCAGTAGGTGTTGTTAGTAGATTCATGAACATGCCTAAGAAATCTCACTTGATAGCTGCCAAAAGAATATTGAGATATGTGAAGGGCACTATCAACTATGGATTGTTGTTCCCTAAGAGTAATGCTGTAGCTCAACTAGAGCTAATTGGTTACACTGATTCTGACTGGTGTGGTGACAAGATTGATAGGAGAAGCACTTCAGGCTATGTGTGTATAATGAATGGTGCAACAATTTGTTGGTCATCAAAGAAGCAACCAGTGACTGCTCTATCTTCATGTGAAGCAGAATATATAGCCAGTACATATGCAGCTTGCCAGCTGATATGGTTAGAATCCCTGATGAGGGAGCTAAAGTGCAAGCTGAAGCTACCTTTGCAGCTGTTGATAGACAATCAATCTGCAATCAACCTAGCCAGAAATCCTGTGTCACATGGCAGGTCAAAGCACATTGAAACTAGGTTTCATTTCATCAGAGAACAGGTCATGAATGGGAAGATTGAGGTAGTGCACTGTTCCACTCATGATCAGATTGCAGATGCACTTACAAAAGCAATAAAGCTTGACAGGTTTGAAGCATTAAGGGAATGCTTAGGAGTTGTGAAGATTATGAATTAAGGGAGGGTGTTAAGATGTTAATTCATAGTCTAGAAAGTTAGTTAGCTAAGTGGTTAGTTAGTTAACAAGTTAGTTGGTTGTTATGTTAGTTACAAGTTTGTTACTTGTAACACAAGCAAGTATATATAACTAGTTGTAATCTTTGATTTTTCATACCTAATGAATTCATGATTGCAACCAATAACTCTTCTCTCTTTTCTCTCTAATTTCTCTCATCTCTTATCATCATTTTCTGTTATACCTTGAGATTGAAAGTGAATCAATCTCAAGTGTTTGTGTGTGAATCTTTTGCTGCGCTAATACAGCCGTCGTGCTCTTCTGTTTCTCTGTCACGAAGCGCTACTATTGCTTTTTTGTTGTGTTGTTATGAATTTGGCACATGTTAGAAACTAGGGATTTGAAAAGTCATTTCCTCCTTCTCACGTGACACACATGGCCAACCATGGGCTTAAGACAATAGCAAAGCCCAATGCTATTAACACCTCCAAAATAGGAGGGATACCCAACAGTTGTTTCCAAATCTTCATTAGAAGCTCATGTTATAAAAGCTCACCAACTTATATTTCTCTTTCAAAACCTCCACATGTATCAATTCTTTTTTATGAGACACTTACATTCAATTCATTATTCATTTAGCTTATATTTCTTTTTCAAAACCTCCACATGTATCGATTCTTTTCTATGAGACATTCACATTCATTATAGTGTTAGCTCCGCAATTAGCAAATTTATAAAAATAAAAATAGAAAATAAATTAAATTAAATTCTAAGAGTACATAATTTGATGTTTAAGTTGCAAAGAAAAAATTCCTGTGCTTTTCTAATAAAATTTTAGCCCTTTAAAAAAAAAAAAAAACTCAGTTTGCATTTAATGCAAATTTTATAAAATTTTAATTATTTGTCTCCTTCACACAACATGGAGGATGAGAGGGACAAAATGATTATATTGGTTTGTTAGTTAATGTACAAATTTAGTTTGCAACTTTAGCGAATTGTATTTTTTTTTTTACCGCCAAAGCTTCCGCGGGATTAACATCTTCTCCCCCTTTCTTTCCGCTAGCTGTTCGCATTTGCCTCAAAAAACTCAAAAGAATGTGTATGTTGCAAATGTAAAACTTAAATGTTATAAGTTACTTAAAAAACTTAAAAGAGCTATATAAATGAATTTTGTTAAAAAAAATCTAAAAACTAATTATTTTTTTTCAAACAATAGATATTTTATATAATTAAAATAAGCTAAAATAACATATAAAATGCAACATATTTGTTAAACTGATACTATATAGTGTGAAGTTTGTTATTATAAACAAAAATAGTGTGAAATAAAATATAATTGTTTGGTTCAGATCGGGTTTAATTGATTATATTTAGATCGATAGATGATAATTTTTAATTAATTTTTTTTATTAATACTATAAATCGGTGATTGTTGATAATGTATTATATATTCGCCACCTTTGATAAATTTTTCTAGTTCTGTCCCAGAATTGTGTCACAATTAAATTTGATCTGGATTGCTCTTGTCTTAGGCTTGTTCCGGCTGCTGTAAACTGTAATGGTCGTAGGGACATATATGTCACAATCTTCAAACACTTTTTAGAAATACCAATAATCACTGACAAATTTCAAATACGTACCCATCCCACTTTCCACTCTCATTCATTGATCGTGACTACAATATTGGTGGACTCATCTAATCTAATACTAGTAATTATTACAATGGTTGCACCGGTACATAACCTACAATTTTGGGCCCTGCAAAGTAACTGATCAGTTAATCGTTTTAAATGCTTATATTATCTCATATGCATCGGTGGTTGGATAGCGATATTCTGTTGTTTCTGGATCACACATGATGCATGCTCATCACATTCTGCTTTTAATTGGAGTAACTGTTCTTTGTGTAAAGTATACGTGTTTTTGCTGGTATAATATGTAACGTTATGTCTTATACAGTTCTATCTCGATACTTCTTTTCAAAATGAATTTGGATCCTCGGCTGCTGAATACTGAGCAATACTTGGTTGGACACAAACCCAAGAAAAAATTACTTAGGCACACATACATGAGTAAAAAAAATTAAATTGAAAATGATTAAATGATGTGACAATATTAATTTTGTTATAATTTTTTTTCATTGATGAGTGTGTGCCTAAGTAATTTATTCTTGGGTTTGTGCCCAACCAAGTATTCCTCCTGAATAATATATTTATTTTAACTTTTGTCGGATTTATAAGATAGACAGCTCATAAGTCACGAACCTAATACCTAAGTGTGTTTGATATGATAGAAAGAAAGAGGGAGAAAAAAAATATGGAAACCAATGAATGAACCTAGATCAGACTAACGTCTAGGTTTATTGATTGGTTTCCGTAATTTTTTTCCTCCTTCTTTCTTTCCTTCAAACATACACACCATAAAAGTTTTTGTTGGAAACGTGACATTTCTCTTGTGATCGGGGAGTGTGTAAATGGTTAAGTTTCATATCAACCATAAATGTGAAGAATGTTGAATTTCTTTAAGAAAATGTTGAATTCTCCTAAATAATATATTTATTAGTGAAATTCATTAATTATTCGAAGTCAATCAATTCATTTTTTATTTTTTTTACAAAAATATAGTTGTTAGTTATTTATGTTTTTGCTTAAATACAGTTTAAACTCATAAATTTTATAATTCCTTAATTTTGGCACGCCTTATCTTATTGCTCAATTTTTTGTGTATAATTGCTTAATTTTGACTTTCAAATCTCAATTGTTCAATTTTATCCGATCAAATTTACCCCTTTTATATTTGCTTTTCTAAAGAAATAATACATTAAAAAGCATAAGGTAAGCCTAAATGAAAGTTACAAAGTTCTTACAATATTAACCAAAACACAAAACAGCTTTGCGCAAAAACCAAATACACAAATAAATTGTAATAGAACAAAACAAAAGCACCAAAAACAACTTGATTTAAAATAGTAAAACTACATAAATCAATGTTGAAATCAAACACCTTGAGAGATCTTTAATTAACTAAGCAACTACCAAATCTCGATTTTTGAAGAACAGAACAATACAACTTCTTCGCACCGAAACCTAGAGCATGCATAGAAGATAAAGATTGCAACCAAGGCAATATCAATAACAAAAACTGTCAATAACCCAAACAAGTAAATGGGTTCAAACACAATGGAATTAGATCAAACCCAACATCCTTCTTTCTGGCTTTAAGCCACCACCGGAAGACCAATTTAATCTTGTCAACCAATTGATCCTTAGACAAAGCCTTTTTCGTAAAAGCACGGCTATTCTTTTCCTTCCATATAGACCAACATGTAACCTAAATCATATATAAAGCATTTCAAACATTATAGCCTAGTGATAAAAAGCTTCCAAATTGAAGATCATTATGAGCAACAACACTATTAGGGGGGATAGAAAAGAAATTCTACCATTGCATCTCTTCGCAAATTTATCCTTTTTGTTTTTAGCACTTTTGAATTTGTATTATATCGATGTACTCTATCAATTTGAATGGATAAATATCCTTTTTTTTTTAGTAAAAAATAATAGTTTTCAAAAAAAAGAATATGCACAACTAATTACAACCATATTTTTTGCTACATCAAAGATTAAAACATTCTTATTGATTGTCAATGTAAAATTAATTTATGCCGACGCTGCATGTTCTTAATTTAAACTCTTCAAAAAATCCAGAATGAACTGACCATAATAAATTAAGGGAATAAAGAGATTTCACAAAATCTTAGGGGTATAGCGAACATCAGCGGGTCGGAATCTATGTTGTTGGACATGGAATCATAATAATAAAACAAAGATAGAGTCATAATAATTAATAAGACAAAGATAGTTGTTGAAATCTTAAATAGATGTATAGGAAAACATGTGCTTACAAATGGTAGAAATAACTTGTGGATGACGCAAGACTAACCTCACATGTATATTATAAAATTGATTTAATTATTTTGCACAAATCAAATACTACTACTTTCTATATGTGATTGTGGAGACTGGAGACTAATTTTTTGAATCTTATATGATCAAAATGAGCTATAAATTCTTTTAAAGTTTTAATATTATTTTATCGGTTAGATAAAATGATATTAGAGTGTCAAACTTTTTCTATGACATATCCGATAATTTTTTACTAGATAATCGTATTATAAAATCGAACGTTGGATTGAAAGATATTATAACATAAATCATATATATATAACATGACATTATTGATACTTTCATCTATCCCTCTCTTATGTGTTTCATGACTTTATTTTTTTTCTTCTTCTCCATCTAATTTCTTTTTCCCATTCTTCTCCTGCATCTATGGAAACCAACTAAATAAATTACCTGTGGATTTTTTTACAGAAAAAGATACCCACTCTCTCTCTAAGATATTTCTCTCTGCATTCTCACTAATCAGATCCGCCGCCTTACCCACCATATCCAAACCTTCTCGTTCACGATGTAGACTCCTCCTCTGGTGGTACGACGAGCGGCGTGGCCCTCCGTACCACCGTGTTCTTGCTCGGCGCGGTGGTGGCTTGATTTTCCAGATCGCGTGGGCTTGCTTCGTGCGTGTGAATCTGCTCGTTTTGTTGGACCGTGAAGGCTCTGGTGTGTGTTCGAGTGTTATGGAGTTGAGGAATCGTGTTTTGCTGAATCTGCAGTGTTGGTTTGGCTGCGATTTCAGGTACCGGTGGTGTGGTGGAGGAGGAGCCTCAGATTCGTTTTCTTCTGTTTTGATGGCAATGAGGATGGCTATGGGTTCTCCGATCTGGTCTTGGACCCTCTGCTCTTGTGTGATTTCGGTTTCCCTCCCTGCCGGTCGTTTTTGCTCTGCTCCTACTGTCGTCGTTCTCTGTTTTGGGGGTTTGGTGTGGTGATGCCGTGGTGGCAACGGTGGGGTGTTGTTGGGGGTGCGGTCGAGTTGAGGTGATGGCGAGGTGTGGTGTTGCCCGTTGGGGTGTAGCTGGGGTGCTGTTTGGTTTTGGAGGTGGTGCTGTTCCGACGACATTTGCAGCGGCTCACGGTGGGGATGGTGTGAAGATCTGGCTGTGGTGGGAGTTTGGTGTTTGTGTTTTGGGGTGGTGGGGTTTGGCAGAGTTGGTGGGGGGTTGTTTTTAAGGTGTTCTGGCAGTGGTGGTGGTGGTGGACTGAGGTGTTGTCCTGGCGCGTCCGAAAGGGTCGGGTACGTAGACTCTCCGTGTTGACGGACGTTGTCGCTTTATCGTACCTCTGGGATGTATTGGTGATTGAGAGGTGGTGGACGGTTAATACCGGGTGTGTGTGGATTTTCCCTGATATAAGAGTCTCTGACCATTTTCAAATCTGGTGAAGTTTGCAGGACTCTTTGGAGTCGCTGAGGGGTGTTCAAGTTTGTTGAGACTTGCAGGTCTCTGGTATCTGGTCGAACTATACGGCATCAGGTGTTGACTGTCGATTCTCTGACTATCGGGGTCCCTCAACCTTTGACTTTCGGGGTTACTTTCTGGGTCTAATGGGCCGAGTAATTTTAATTCGAGTTCGGAAGTTAGTGCCTAGTGGTGTCTCCTAGGATTGGGTATGGGTTTTCTCTGGTGGGTTTAGCGAATCAATATTGGTGTATGGGTGGTTTGGGGTGTTTGATTTGGTGTTGGTAATTGTGCTATATCACGTTACCTTTTGTTTGTATGTTTTCTCGATAATTCCTTTCACTTCTTGTGGAGGAATTATATTTTAATAAAATTTTGCCGTTTCAAAAAAAGAAAAAAAAAACATGACATTATTGATAAATCATTTGATACGTCAATGAGATATACATCCAAATTCAACCGTTTTTAACTAAAAATAATAATAATTCAACCGTTAATTCATATAATTTAATGAAACTATAGCTACTAGGGATGGACATGGTTTGGTTTTTGAGGAAAACCAAACCGAACTGAACCAAACTGTTTTCAAAATTTATAATAATTAAACTGAACTGTTTGTCTTTAAAACTGAATTGAACCGAATTGTCAAAGTGGTTCATTTTTATGGTTTTAAACCAAACCATAAGTAAATTTTCACTAAAAAAATTGAACCATTCAACCGAACTGAACCGAACCGAACTGTTAATCATGAACCGAACCAAACTGTTTCAGTTTGGTTTCAAAACTGTTGGTTATGGTTCAGTTTTTTTTGGTTTGGTTTGATTTAGTTTGGCGGTTCAGTTTGGTTTTTGAGTTTTTTTCCCCATCCCTAATAGCTATACTCCATTAGTATATATAGTAGTTGAGGAGTTTTGGTGCATATATCAGACTCTATATTGGTGACATGGAGTTGTTGTCATTGGAAACTAATTTGGAGAATGATTTAAATAACATGAGAAAGTATTATGAGAGTGGAAAAACAAAAGAAGCATCATGGAGAGAATCACAACTAAAAGGGTTGCGTAACTTTGTCAAAGAAAATGAGGAGAAAATCTTGAAGTCCCTCAAAATGGATTTAGGGAAGCATCATATTGAGGCTTTTAGAGATGAGGTGTGTTTCATATACAACTATATATACTTGCTATATATATATATATATATATATATATATATATATATATATATATATATATATATATATATATATATTAAAGTTATTTATTATAACAAATATTAATTAATATTATTGTATATATGGCTATTAATTTGTTTGATTTGGTTTTCTTAATTAATTCATGTGGTGGCATGCAGGTTGGACTTTTAAAGAGATCCATAGATTTGGCAATAAAATCATTCAGAAAATGGATGGCTGGCAAAGAGGTGAGCTTGTACATAGGTTAATATATGTGCAATACATGCTAAACAATGATTAAAAAAAAAAAAAATTAGTTTCAAAATTGCATATTATAACTTTTTTTTACAAGAATGTTATAACTTAATTTCTATTATGTTTAGTTTATTGAAAAGAAGATCAATTTGATAATTACATATTTTCTTACATTAAATTGAAGAATTCCATAACTAATCTTTAATATTATGTTTAACATAATAGGCTAAACTGCCACAAATAGCATTGCTTTCAAGTGCAGAAATTGTTGCTGAGCCTCTTGGTCTAGTTCTCATAATGTCATCATGGAATTTTCCCTTTGGTGAGTAAATGTATAAGAAATTAATTTCCAAGCACCGTCAGTGTAAAAATTTTAAACACACAGTGGTGGATCCTGAAATTTTCACTAGTGGGTGCTAAAAAATAGTGTGTCTGTGTGTGTATTCACAGATGAATAGAACACAGACGGATAACAAGTTGCGCCGCTGACCCTTTTTAAATTACAATAATTTATGTTACCACATCTTATATAGCTATGGTTGGTTCTATTACAGGAGTGTCCTTGGAGCCATTAATTGGAGCTGTAGCTGCTGGAAACATTGTAGTCCTAAAGCCCTCTGAGATGGCCCCTCTTTCATCTTCTCTTCTAGCCACAGTTCTACCAAATTACTTGGACATTAATGGCATTAAGGTCATTGAAGGTGGACCAGAGATGGGAGAGCAACTCCTACATAAAAAATGGGACAAAATTTTCTTCACAGGTGAACCTTTATTTCATTTTCCCTTTTAATACCATCATAAATCTAATCATCTTGGTTTTTCAGTAAAAAAACAAAATCATCTTCGTTTAATATTGTATCGCATCCTCCGTATAGGTCATTGGCTCGGATCTGCATTCCCTGCATTAAAAAATATATACGCGTTACTCTACAATTAATATGATTTCGGCCAACTTAGATTACACTTTTATCAAAATCAAATAATTAATTTACAGTTTGATGTGAGGTCAGACGATTAAAATTAATTAACGTGTCACCTATTTAATTCGTTAAATCGATGTCTCAAGAAAAAAAAATTGCAATCTTCTTCACTCTTAAGGAAGTGCACGAGTGGGGAAGATTGTTATGACTGCAGCAGTGGAGCATCTTACTCCTGTAACTTTGGAGTTAGGTGGAAAATGTCCAGCACTGGTTGATTCACTTTCATCTTCTTTTGACATAAAGGTACATTTTTCATTCAATCTTATTTAATTAGCACATGAATTTAGAAAATAAGAAAAATTATTATTAATTAAAGTGACACTTTATGAGGGACATTTGAACTTTATTCATTGAGGTAAAAAAAAATATCAAATTATAATAAAGAACAAAAATAGTTATTTTTTGGTTGATTAATAATATTATATATCATATGTATGTGAATTGTTGGTTCAACGACAAATATCTTCCGGTTTTTTTAACTTTAAGAGATGAAATTCAAATATTTTAAAAAATATTTGTAAAATTACTATTAGTGTCGCTTTAATTAATAATAAACTTTTTTTTCTTTCTCTTTTAGATTAATAGTATAACAAATTGCTCATAATAACAAATTGCTTATTAGATTATTCTTTTTTGTTGAACAATAAGATGGCTGTGAAAAGAATATTGCTGGCAAAGTATGGGTCTTGTGCAGGACAAGCATGCATAGCAATTGATTATGTTCTTGTAGAAAAGAGTTTCAGTTCCACATTGGTAAAAATCAATAGTAAATTTTTTTTTCTTCAAATATTTTTTATCATGCTGCTATATTTTACTTTGATTTTGAAACAAGAATTTTTTTGTTTTCTTTTTTAGGTGGAGTTATTGAAGGAATGGTTTAAGAAAATCTTTGGAGACAACCCAAAAGCATCCAACACCATTGGAAGAATTGTTAATAAAAAACATTGCAACAGAATCAAGAGTCTTCTCAATGAACATAAAGTCAAAGAATCAGTGGTTTTTGGTGGTTCTATGGACGAGGATGACTTGTAATTGATACTCTCTTCTCTAAAATTATATATCACGGTTGATTTATTTTTCATAATTAAAAAATTACATATTATCATTGAATTGATAAATTTTTTTCATAATTACCATTGATAAACTTTAATCTCATCATTCTCTACCACACAATTTCAACGATTAAATTAACTTATCCAACCAATTGTTAGTTGATTTAGTGGTGATTTGCGCTGAACTTGGTAGGAAAGACCACGGTTCGATCCCCCGCAACTGTAATCTGGAGGGGGCTGGAACCAATTGATATAAGAACTGACCTCCGAACCAGATTCAACTAGCGGTTAAAACCAAAGAAAAAAAAATTGAATTTATCCAAAGTTAACAAATATAATTCACACAATTTCAATGATTTTAATATTATCATGTTATGTAGATTTATGGAACCAACAATATTACTGGATCCACCACTTGAATCAGCAGGTGGCATTTAGTATGGGGAAGTGAACTATTTTCCCACCATGGTCAAGTTGATTTTTAGCCATTAGATCAAATACAGAATACAATCTTACCATAGTCTCTCACTATTAAATTTTTTTCTTCACACACTGTCTCCCAACACCACCACCACTTTTTTGGGTTTCTTTCTTTTGTCTTCTGTTTATATTTGAAAAATAATAATTGGGTACTTGAGTTTAATGATAATTTATGCATACATTTTTTCTTTGAGGTAATTTTATGTATACATTTGTTTCTTGTTTTTCAATTGAACGTAGTAAAGAACCAAACTAAAAAAAGCTAGATTGTTAGAAAGTATGACTGAAGCTAACTTTGAACAATTTTCTAGTTCATATGGAAAATATCCATTAAGCTCAAAAAAATAAATTTCAAAATTTTCAAATTCTTCAACTTCTCAATGAACATTGGGATTGAACACCTCAAAGGGTTATAAGAAAATTAAGTTTGGCCAACGATTGAGTTTTTCTCATTTCTTTAGGTAATAGTTTTCGATCAAACACAAAGGTGAATACAAAATTTCAAGCTTTGAAAGCTCTCCATTTTCCCTAGGTGAAGAGAGCAGATGTTTTCGTGATAGTGGGTTGTTTGTGGTGGTGGGGAGTGGTGGAAGTTAGAATATCGGAGAGGTTTGCCGGAGCTTGCCGGTGGTGAGGATTTGATTGTGAGGTGGGCTGAGCTAGGAACCATTGGCGTTGATGTGGAGAAGGAGGACAAAGGGATCACTATGAGAAGAGAAACAGTGGCTGCAAGCATGATGTTGTTATTTGTTGTCGTTCTTATGTTCTGAGCGAGTTAACTCAGTGGGTTGGTGGGTGGAAGTGTACTGAGTCAGGTTGAAGATAAAGATGGAAGGCAATGTGAAAAGAATATAGTGTGGACAACCTATAATAAAATCAGTGCTCCTATTTAATCTGATGGTAAAAAATAAACTAGACCATGGTGGACAAAAATAACACTTGACCATGCTAAATGCCACCGAATCAGCAATCATGACAGAAGAAATCTTTGGGCCCCTACTTCCCATAATCACGGTAAGACAAATACTACAAAAATATTCATTTTTTAAGCATACTCTACAGGTATTTATTTACCCATCAATCAATAAAAATAAATCACATAAATATATTTATATGTGGTCCCCACAACTAATTTGTAATAAATTTGTGTGGACTACGTACAAATCTATTTATGTGGTTCGTCCATATTCGTTGAAGGATAAATACCCTTAAATTATGAAAGGCTAGTTTAGAAAAAACATTTTCCCTTTCATGTAATTTTAGTCCTTTAAATTAGTAGTTTTGGTTTTGGAAAGTGGCAAGTGACTCATTAGCCTAATTTTAATTTATTTTCATGGTTTTTTGCAGGTGGAAAAGATTGAAGATGGTATTAAGTTCATAAAATCAAAGCCTAAACCTCTAGCAATTTATGCCTTCACAAAAAACAAAACACTGCAGAGAAGAATAGTATCAGAAACATCATCTGGGAGTATTGTATTTAATGATGCAATTCTACAGGTATTCATATGATGATAAAATATAAAGCTAACATATGTTTTCATTGCTATGAAACTTCTAACATCTCTCAAAGCCAAATTGATCACTTATAAAAGATAACTAGTAAGAGACTCGTAAAATCGTCCAGGTCGATAGATATAATTGGCTAACGTCTTTTTCTCACAAATTTATAGTAGTTTTTGAGATGCTACTTCGAATAGCATTATAGCGTATCAAATATTTCTCATTTTTACTCTCATAACATAATTGATGAAAATCTAATAATAATCTGACATATTTTTTATGTTTAGTTTAAGTGTTAATTTTACCGAATACTTTAAATTTAATATGTTAACTTATCTGTTATCGATCAGGGACGGACCCAGGTATACTTGAAAAGGGGCTGTCGCCACCCCCATAATCTTGTAATACTATCTATATACCCTATTACCCTATGTGAAAATTGTATTCGCCCTCCCCACATAACTATGTGTAATGAACAAGATTAATCAAAACACTTGTCAAAAAAAAAAAAAAGGGAGTAATTACTGCACACACATCTTTATTTTTCATTAACTAAAGATATAAAGTACAAGTTACAAAGAGTAATATTAAAAATTAAATATTATTTATTTTGTTTATCATTACTTCTTTTTTTTCGCCCCCATCAACTTTTTGTTCTAGTTCCGTCCCTATTATCGATTATCAACTAGTTTATCTATTATTTGGTTTTAGTAAGCTTATTCGTACAAAGAGAGCCTAAATCTTGATTATGAAAGATAACTGTAATATGATATATTATATGGAAAATGTTAAACAATGCTCCGGGGCAATGGTTAAGCATATTAAAATAAAAAATTTATCTTAAAATGTGTGCATTCAACACATTGAAAATGTAAAAAGTTGTTTTTTCAATATTTAATTTTTCTTTTATTTCCTTTTTTGGTATGCTTAACCAATGTCCCGGAGGCACTGTTTTTTTTTTTTTTTTGAAGCAGCATATTATATTATATTTATATATATGAAATAATTACACATGAACAAAAAACAGACGGATAATATATTGCGCCGCTAAACCTCTTTTGTATAGCAAAATTCAATCTTTGAAACATTACATTCATATATAGTATGGTTTTTTGTGTAGTATGTAGCGGATACCATCCCATTTGGAGGAATTGGTGAAAGTGGATTTGGCAAGTATCATGGTAAATTCTCCTTTGACGCATTCAGTCACCATAAGGCTGTGGCTAGAAGAAGTTACTACACTGATTTTTGGTTCAGGTTTCCTCCATGGAATCTTAACAAGTTCCAACTACTTGAAGAAGCTTATAATTTAAACTATATTGGAATAGTTCTTGCCATACTCGGCTTAAAGAAATCAAAACGCTCATTATATCTTGCTTGTAATTGATTGCCAATTGTTTCATGATCACTTCCCTATTTATATTAATAACCATTATCCAATAAGGGTAGCTGGTTCAAATTATTATGTATTTCTAAGCTTATTATATTTATGCTATCCAAGATTCTAGTGTGTAATTATTATAAATAAAGAAATAAAGATTGATTCAAGTTTGTGATTTTCTAGGAATTGATTAGCACTTCAGATAGTAACTACTTCCTCTGTCCCAAAATAAATGACTTGTTTGACCACTGTCACGTTTGTCAATACACAATTTAAATCGTTAATATCTCTAATTATCTATTATTAAAAATTATAAAAATAGTATATTTTGAAAGTACTCGTCGAGACAAATCAAACATCTCATTTAATATTTACATGTACATATTAATAGGAAAATATGGTCAAAGTAGATCACATGAATAGTAACTTAAGTCAAATTTAGGTCATTTATTTTGGGACGGAAGGAGTAAATGAGGTTATTTTTTTCAAGAATCCATAACTTAAAATTCTTGAAAACTCCATAGTTAAGCATATTTGATTTAAAACAAATCTGAGAAGTGAGTGAAGAATTTTTTTAGCATTCCATCTCATGGCATTGCACATTAAATGCAGAGGCGGCTCTTATGAATTTGTTACCGGTGTCATGGCATAAAAAAGCTCATAAAAATGGGGATCTTAACAAAAAAAATTATAGGGTAGTAATATTAATAATTGAATGGTACAAACTGAGGAACTCTAAGCTTCAAAATGAAGAATTGTGAGATCCAAGTATTTGAAATTTTCTTTATTCTTAAATAAGAAATTTATTAGTTATAAAAAATCACAAAGAGATTATTCTATTGTAAAAGGTCCTAAAGATAAAGTTTCTAGACCCTTTATAGCAAATTAATATACTATAATTTTGACAAATTAAGATACGTGTCATAGAGACCGACTTATTTATCAAACTTTTCTTATGTTAGTGATAAGGATGATCATTTTTTAATGTCAATGATGTTATTTAAAATTTAAATCGAAGATAATTCTTTTTATTTGTTTGCGTTTTTTATTAGGGTCCATGTTTAATATTCCTATACGACCTAACTCCAAAGGCTTGGTCTAGTGGTAAAAAGACAGGTCTTGAATTTGAGAAGTCCCGGGTTCGAGCCCCACTAGTGTCTTTGGAGGGAGAGGTAAATGTAATTATCTTTGTAAATGCTCTTTGAGCCCTAAGGTCTTCCCCGCCTTAGACTGGAGTACCCTCCCCTCACTATAAATTTCATATATCAAAAAAAAAAAATTCCTATATGACCTTCAAATAGTTGGGGAGGGGACGGGGACGGGGACGGGGACGGCCCTTATTAAATGGGATACCAACAAAAACTAGCCACAAAAACACGGACAATATAGATGAGTACATTAATGACTAATGAGGTCTCAAAGAAAATAGCCACATGTAAAACTTAAAACATCACATAAAGACAAACCACAACCAATACTACAGAACACGTATGCTTGATTGTAGTAATGAGTTATTGGGTTAGGTACTTATCGTGTCAATGAGTTTTTTTGGTCAAAAATGTCAATGAGTTAATTAGGGTTGGGAATAGGCCTCCAGACGGCCTCCATGGGCCTTCGGCATGGCACAGTGGCGTCTCCAGGAACCTGAAGCAGGGGGTTCAGACTATTTTTCTTTAAGAAAATTTTTGCTTCAAAATATTTTTTATATTCTAGTTAGCAATTGTTTTTCTAAATAGAAAATTTTTATTGAAAACGGCTTAAAATTAAGAAATAGTTTATAAAAAATAGAAAATATTTTAAAAAAAGATTATCCTAAGGTTAAATTTATCCAAAAAAATGTTCTATCAAAATTAATAGTCGGGTTAGTTAACCAAGCAAATCAGAATCGGATCGATTATTGAACGGATGTATATACCGGTTCAAAGTTCAATAGGTCGGACCGGAGGTCAACAAATCGAACTATTTTTAATTAAATATATATATTTTTTTACATTTTTAAATACTATATAAAATAATAATAAATAAAATTAGATAATATTTATAATTTCATACTATATAAAACATAAAACATCATAAGTCAATACATCAAAACTAGACTCGATAAGAATTGGTTCGATTAGAAACTTGAGTTTGACATAAACTCTTTTTTCATCTCGAGTTCGACTCGTTTATAGTTTACGAGCAGTTCGGTTCAGCTCATTAGGTTCAATTAATTTTCAACTTAATATTTAGCTTAAGTTTGACTCATTTAGTTCATGAACCAAGCAAGTTAAACGAATTAATTGTCAAATCGATCTCAAACTTTATTCGACTTATTTAGGTTCATTGTCAGCCCTAATAAAGATAGAATATAATTTGAAAATAAGTAAGTTAAAATTGTTTTGAGTTTAATTGGGTCAGTGGTTCAATATAGAAAAATGAGGGGGTTCAAAATATAAATTATATAGGATTATACGTGTATTTTTTTAAGTCCAGGGGGTTCAGTTGAACCCCCTCGGGTGTATGTGGCGACGCCACTGGCATGGCATGTCTTAGGCATGACATGGCATGGCATGTTTAGTAAAAATGGCAGGCTAAGGCTTTGAAAAAAGCCTATTTAGATAAATAGGTCAGGCTTAGACTTTTAAAAAAGCCTATTAAGCCTATTAGGCCGGCCTATGTATATTTAATTTAATAAATATTTTTTATATAATATTTTTTTTAATGTTAGGCTAAGGATTTGATGTTAGGCTAAAGATTTTAGATGTGTTTTCCTTACTGTTGAAGAGTCTGGATTTGAAGATCTAGTGTTTTGCTAACTTATGGTGTATATTTTGGTTGTTGCCGACTACACCGATTAACATTAGTGCTTAAGAAACAATTTGTATTATGGCATACTTAATAGACTTTGTCGTAATCGTATTTCTATTTTATTAGCTATTAACTATTGTGCTAACAGTTTTATAAGCTTTTTCTTAACATTGTAGAAATTATAAAAATTTAAATGTGAAATAGGCTTCAAGGCGTATTTAATTAGCCTATTTAAAAAGATTACATGGAGGCCTTTATGTAATGCAGGTTTTTAAACAGGCTACAAGGCCAGACCAGACTTTAACAAGGCTCAGGTCAGACAAAAAAAATAGCATTTGATAGGCCGTAGGCCAGGCTTAGGCTTGAAGAAAAATCATAGGTCAGGCTCAGGCCTGTCAAAGCATGGCATGGCCTATTCCCAACCCTAGAGTTAATCAATACATATCAATTAATAATCGAGGTTGAAATTTCTCTATCAAACAATAATCTCCATCCCATTTTGAAGAAAAAAATCTCCATCCCTTACTGTGAGATTCCTTTATAACAGTCAAAATCACAAACAATCAATGGGATCAATCTGATTAAAGACTACTGTCTACTGATATGCTAGTTGCATTCATATCTTTACACCAGCCAACCACCACATGAGAAAAGCATTGGGAATGGCTCAAATAACAGGAATTTAAACCTAAGCCGACTTAATATACTGTTGTATTTGCAGAATATATTGAAAGAAAAAAAAACCAAGCAGTACAAATACAAATAGATCCTAAGCTTGCTGTTGTAAGGATGAGGAATGACTTTTGTGCCAGAGGGACCGCCCTAAAATGGCATTTCCGTGTACTGAGAGATATGCAGCATTTAACCTAGCAAAGTAATCGAGGATATGTTAGAAATACACAAGTCAATATGCTAGAATTCAGATGTTTATCTCAAATGTTAAAAGTAGAAAGAGGAAAAAATTACTTATCAACATCGGGCATTGCCAGAGGATCATACAACTCCTCCCTTTGTTCCATGGTAGGCACAGACATAGCTGATGCGTCTTGCGCACCTTCGACCTATGAGCATGAGTAGTCCAATTAAGTTACTCCCTTCAATAGGAACCAATGCAATAATTTAATATTATATGACTTACCTGTTGAGGGTATTGTGCATAGCCAGCATATCCAGCATATGCATACATCGAAGGATCCTGTGCAGCCCCATATGCATAAGCTTCATAACCCGGCTGTCCATACCCATAGTATGCACTCCATTGACTTTGATCCACCTGTTGTCCCCAGGCACCAGGTACGTCCTACAACCATTTAGGGCCAAAATTTTGTTATTGCAAATATAACACTCGAAACATGAGATACGAAATATAAAAAATCATTGATATATAACCTTGAGTATTTTAAACATTTAGATAAAGTTTATTATGATGGAACACTATTTGACATCCTCCAAATAACTACTTTCCCAAGTACGATCCATCGTTACAGTAGTACCTTTTTATTAATCCTTCAACAAACATATCTAGACATATGACTCCTAAGATATCCTTTTGTCGAGAAATGCACAGTAGTACATTGTTTACTAATCCTTCAACAAACATATCTAGACATATATATGATGGAACACTATTTGACATCCTCACAAGCCTAAATTGCCAATTATCAATAAACACTTGATGGAACACTATTTGACATCCTCCAAATAACTACTTTCCCAAGTACGATCCATCGTTACAGTAGTACCTTTATATTAATCCTTCAACAAACATATCTAGACATATGACTCCTAAGATATCCTTTTGTCGAGAAATGCACAGTAGTACATTTTTTATTAATCCTTCAACAAACATATCTAGACATATGACTCCTAAGATATCCTTTTCAGTTTTACTCTTTTACAATTAACCCATTTAAAGTTCCCTCAATGTCCAACATTGGTCGTTCACATGTCACAATATATAACCTTCACAATCTCAACTCAAGATCGTTTAATAGAATCTAGATTTATCTTCCACACATATCCTAATAGACAAAATTCTACAACAAAGCATGGCAATTTATAACTAGCGCAATAAACATTATGCTAAAACACCCCATGTAATGTAAGGATGCAATGTTAACAATCTAAATTCTGGAAGACTTGTAATCTACATTGAAGGAGTTTCGGAATATGAAATGGAATAATGATATACAGAAATGCACAAGGCAATTGCATAAGCATTTTGTCGAGAAATGAGCCCATTTCTAAAGGAAAAATACCTGTCTTGCTGTTAGGGGCCTACCCCAAGAAACTCGAATCGCTTGTTGACCTATTATCTTTCCCTGCATCTTTTGAATGGCTTCTTCAGCAGATGCTCTACAGACATCAGATATGGAAAAGGTTAAATGATTCATCACATAATAGGATTAAGGAGAAAATAAGAAGGCCGTGAAAGAGCTCAAGATGCATGGTGAAACTAGGTCACATAAAACTTGTTTCCTTTGAAAGGCAACATATCAAAATCTTATCAATTACTTTTTTGTTTCAATTTTAAGAAGACTTTGCAAAAAGATTTCAATGATTAAAAAGAGATTAGGAGGGAAAAAAAGACCTAGCCCCAAATTGAACAAAACCACATGCTTTGCCGGCATGTACTTTGACAGAAACAATCTCTCCAAATTGCAGAAAGTTTTGCTTCAGCTCCTCCTCTGAGACATTAAGATCCAAATTACCAACAAAAATCTGCATTGAAAAAGTATGTAAGAGAACCATAGGAAATGGAATTTAAAAAATGTTAGGACTTGGGACTACAGGACTTACGGTAGTATTGTTTACGTCATATTCTGGTGGAACTGTATTCACTGGGGCGGTGTACGCTGGCACTGGATATATTGCTGTCAATGAGATCATGGATGAGTATATCTCCTAAATTGTACTAAATCAAAAATATCAGAAAACTAAAAATATCAATGTTTTAACTTCCAATGCAGCTTTTGTCCTAGGAAGCTTCTAGTCGCATCATCATGAACTGCGTATCTATATGACTAACAGCACTTGAAATTTAATGGATTGCATGCCCTAGGTTTGGTAAAGACAAAGCATAAAATTTTAGAATCCTGTGGCTAATGTTGAATATCAACTATCAAGTGATAAGTGAAATAAGAAAAGATGGAATGGAATAATTTCCATACTCATGTTTACAACGGAAAAGGGGAAAACTTTCTTTCCATAGTTTAAGAAGTGAATGTAATGTAAATGTAAAGAGATTAGTTAACAAGTTAGTTCCATCTTACATCCAAAATTGGGAGAAGAAAAATAGAGATACCAGAAGGAATGAGATTGAATATAATAATAAATTCCTCTACTTTCCATTCCATCATATTTTAAACAATCTCAACAAGGACAATTAGTACCGCCATTCCATCAATAACAACCAGCCAAAACTTCAATCAAACAGGCTTATACATAACAAAGTAAGTCTTCAGCCAGAAACCAATTCACAAGTACAAACTATATAGTGACACCAATCATGTACAATTTCTAACACTCAAAATCAGTAAAGAAAGAGAATAAAACTACATACGAAATAGACTGTTGTTGAATGTTATAGTTACAAAGAAAAGCTGAAAAGCACATTTGCATTGATAATTAGGGCATTTTTGTATTTGGTCATCTAAGCTTATCTACTAGCATAAGCACTTATGAAATGGTTTGAGTGAGCTCATTGAAACAGCTTATGACTTCTCCATAAGGTTTTCAGGTTAGCTTATGAAAACAGTTTAACTTCATTTTATCTTTTGTTATAGAAATAACCTACACACAAGCTCTTACATGATAGAGGTGTACTATAGAACCCTTAATTAAACTTATTATCCAAACAGGGCCTAATTATAAAAGTGTAGGTTTATTTGAACATATCTATAAGCATAAACGCTAATTAGATTGTCTGGATTTTGGAAGAGCTTATGGAAACAACTTACGACGTGTCCTTAAGTGGTTCTTCACTTATTTACATAAGCTCTACAGGATATACGAAAACAGATTATAACTTATATAAATACAGTTTTTGACCTATGACTTATAAGCCCTTACATAATAAGGGTTTATGTTTCAAACCCTTAATTATAACATGTTCATAAAATCTTCAAGATATCTTATAAAAACAACGTATTACTTACATGAAAATAGTTTTACTTTATTTTATTTTCTGTTATAGAAATAACATACACACTTCTATAAGGCCTAGACAATGCCGATATTGCTAGACTGAACACCTTCACCCAGTTCTAACCTGGGACCTCGTAGTTGTGCGTGTGAGTTTAAATGGTGTTTACCACTTCGCATATGTCCGCATATGTTTGGTATCAAGGTGAATATATCAGAATCACGGTGACCCGCCATGATTTTCCAAAAGCTACATAGTGTAGCTTCGGGAAAATCATAGTGGAATACCGTGATTCTGGCATATCTACCGTGATACCAAACATATACTTCGTCTACCAACCACAATTAAATAAATAACATATACGCATGCCTTACATGATAAGGGTTTATGCTATGCTAAAAAACCCTTAATTAAACCTATTATATTAACCTAACACACATGCCTTACATGATAAGGGTTTATGCTATAAAACCCTTAATTAAACCTATTACATTATTATATCCAAACAAAGGCTAATTATACAAATGTAGGGTTTTGATATACCTTTAGGAGCAGCAGGTGCAGGAGCAACAGCAGCAGCAGCAGCAACAGCAACAGCAGCATAAGGATTCTGCGGATAAGCAGTAGTCTTCTTGGGAGTAGCAGCACTAATCCTCATGGGTCTAGTAGAACAATAAACACCATTCATCTCCGACATAGCGCGATTCCGTTCACTCTCATCAGCAAATTTAACAAAACCATAACCCTTACTACGACCAGTATTAGGATCCGTAACAACTTTGGCACCACGAACAGAACTATAATGAGTTCTAAAAGTCTCTTGCAAAAGATAATCCGTTACATCAGGAGCAAGATCCCCGACGAAAATGGAATGATCAGGACCGGCATCAGGACGGCGTTCACCGATACCAAATGAAGCCCAATTTAATCGGAAAGTTTGTTCGGTACCTGGCATTTGAGTTCCGTTGTAACTTTGAAGAACTCTTTCAGCGGCGGCGTGTGATACGAATTCGACGAAACCGTAACCTTCTGGTTGACCGGTGATTTTGTTACGAATGATTTTGATAGAGATAACTTCGCCGGTATGGGAGAAACAGTGAGTGAGGTAGTTTTCGTCTACCCAGTATTGTAAATCGCCAATCCATAGAGTTCGAACTTCTTCTATTGAAGCAGGTTGGTGATAGGTTGTTGCCATTGTTGTTATTGTTACAGTGTAGAGTCTCTTCTTCTTCTTCTTCTTCTTCTCGACAGTAGCGAATTTGCGTTGCTGCGGTTGGCGGTGAACAAACCGTACAATGCTGCGCACCTTTCAACTGAGCGTGTGTTTGGTTTAGCTTTAGATAGAATTGATTTTGATAGAATTGATTATGGTAGAATTGATTTTATCAGAATTGATTTTAACATAATTGATTTATGTTTGGATACACTTATGAAAAAGTGAGTTGAACAATAAATTTCAGTGTAAAAATCATACTTAAAGCTATAAACTACAAATCATAGCTTCTAGCAGAATCAATTCTGGAGGCAGAATCAATTCTGGTTTAAAGTAACCAAACATCTAAAATTAATTCTACATCTCTAGAATTGTTTTTGGCTCTTCCAAAAGCTAAACCAAACACAACACACACTGAGTGAGCTAATGCAAATACTAATAAATAAATACTACAATTTTAGATTAAATTATACAATTTTAGTTACATCCCCTCTTGGCTCTTTTTGCTAAATACTGTGATAGCGGATAAATGATAAACAGATAAGCTTGTAGAAGATAATTTATAAGTTAGTTTTTAGCTTATGGCGAATAAGATAGCTGATTGAATTTGTTGTGTTTAGTAAAATTAGCTATTGAATCAATTTATAAGTATGAAATGACATAAAAAAATATTTAATTAATATTTATTTTTTTTCAAGTAAGATGGTAAGGGTAAAATTGAAAGCAAAAATAATAAGTTATAAGTTCATAAGCTACTTAAAATAGCATTTAAAAAAAAGTTATAAGCTAGTAAAATAAGTCATAAACTCTTTAAAAAACAGTTAGCAAACAGAGTTTTTGTCTTCCCAAACAAAGCCTTTGAATTTTGTTTATTTTAGCCAAGACAAATAATATAATGACTAATTGACTACTATCTCTCAAAATAAATAAAATTGGATTTTTTTTTTAATATGCTACTATTTAAAAATTATTTTTATTCCAAATAATAAAAAATTACCAAAAAAATATCACAATTTTGAGATTGAAGTGAATGTGTCATCGTGATCTGGTGGATGGGTGAATGTGTAAGATAATTGGAAAGGTGTCTTTTTCATTCATCGGGAAATATATGTATTATGGGTTTATCTAACATGTATAATATTAAAGTAATTAAAATTAGTAATTTTTTATTGAAAATATTAACTATTTATTAAAAATGTATATATTTAATATAAAATACATAAATTCCAATACAAATTTACTATTTTAATCTTTTTAACATATGCAACTTTGCACAGGATAGAAAAACATATATATATATATATATATATATATATATATATATATATGAGTCTGGATTCGTTGACACTAACTAGTTTGACACCAAATGTTACACCTCTCAATAACATTTTAACCGATATAAATTTTTTAAAATCCACCGTTGGATTGAAATTTTATATCACATAGATCATTTATGTAAAGTTTTAGAAAAATCCAAAATCATTTGATATGTTATTGAGATACATCAAAGTTAACGGTTTGCGTCTTTTTTTAAATGTCGTTGATCTTTATGTGTCTCAATAGCATATCAAATGATTTTAGATTTTTCTAAAACTTAACATAAATGATCTATGTGATATAAACTTTCAATCCAACGGTGGATTTTAAAAAATTTATATCGGTTAAAACGTTATTGAGAGGTGTAACATTTGGTGTCAAACTAGTTGGTGCCATATATTACCTCTGTTCCATTTTATTAGAGCTATTTTGATTAAATAACATTATTTCTTATCTTGTTTTGACCATACTTTTTAATAATAATATATATAGATATAAATATAAGCATATAAGATTTTGTTTGATTTGTTTTGATGAATATTTTCAAAATATCCAATTTTTATAATTTTTACTAATAAAAATTAAAGATATTAGTGATATAGCAAGAATTTGATACCATGTAAGATAATTCTAAATGTCTCTTTCTCATTCATCCGAATAAAATATATATACATTAATGTGTAATATTTAGTCAACTATCTAATTATAATATAATATAGTTACCGAAAATTAATTATAACAAATTATGACAAAATATTCTATTTTATCAGGATGTGTCATGTGAAATGGTGTGATTAACTACTTTTTTTTCTTATTTTATGGAAAGTACATGTGTTTCATTTCCTTCTTACAATTTCTCTCATCTCGTTCCTCAAATTTGAATAATCATCAACCAAGTGAAAGTGAAAATGCATTGAACTTTCAAATAGATGTCATCATCTTAAGAATGATGAAGACATAAGTTGCATGTTTAGGACTACTAAAGCTGTATAACTGTATAAGGACCTATAATTTTGTAAACGGGGTCTATGAGATGTTCATCTGTAGTCAATTTTTACAAGTTTCACACTATTTTAAATTACAATCATTGATACAGTAAACAAAAAATTACAATCATTTATTTGAGATTGAATAGATTAAAATTAAATTAATATCTACCGATTTCAACAACTGATTTAGATCGGATAGCTAGTATCAATTATTGTGTCACACAATAACTGCAATTAATCTCACTCTGTTATAAATAGATTTTGGCGAGTCAATCAAACCATAGTCATTAATATAGAAAATAATGATTTTTTACGATACGATTCCCCGCGCAACTGCGATAGGAAGAGGTCTGAAACCACTTGATGTTAGAACTAACCCCCGAACCAGATTAAACTGGTGGTGAAAACCAAAAAAATAATGATTTTTGTTGATGTAATTTGATTCGAATCTTTATCTTTATTTTATTATTTTTTTAATTAATATATTTTTTGCATTTGTTATTTATCATATAGTAATTATTGCATTTGATGGCCATCATTTTTTTGTTTTGCGTTTTTTAAAACTATAAATTGAGAAAAAAATTTAACAAATCAAAAATTACTGATAATTAATCCAGAATGCAAACATCTCATTATTGACTTAATTAATCCAAAATTATTTGATGGCCATTATTACTGATAATTAATCCAGAATGCAAACAAAACAAAAAATTAACTATGGTTGAGTAATTATTTATCATTTTCTCAAAAATTGAACTGCACATGCGCATGTGAATGAATAAGCGCTGCTTAGCTTAGACATGGGCACATTATTGACTTATTTATTTGATTACTATTACTATGGCTTCTTAATTATTTAGCCATTCCTTAAACCAACGTGGCACAGCTAGCTATTCATAATTCCTTCATCACAAACATCTCATTATTTTCATAATTATACTTTTGCATTCTCTCTCTCTCTTTTTGTTTTTCATTTGATAATCCTCTCATCTTTTATTAAATCTCAATTAGCTTAATTAATAACAGGTTAAGGAATTAACCATGGCGTTCCCAGCTACAATGGTCATTCTTCCTGTAGGCACTCTTTTCATTCTTTCAGGCCTCATTGTTAATCTTATTCAGGTACATTTAATTCAATTCAATTCATAATGTACATTTTATTGTTATTCTGATTGCACATTTTGTATTAAATAGCGTATCACAAAACTATAGCGATTTGTTAATGCAATAGCCCTACGGCACCGCTATAGCCGTTATTTAACATCATTAGTATGTATGTACGTATGTATGTATAACATATACAATTGCCTATAAATGATCAAATTTGTAGTATATTTATGTTTCTACGTAAAATTTGATCGATTATCGATCAACACTGCCTTGTTTATCGTTGAATTGGAATTATCAAAGGAGAAAGAATAATTAGAATTGCCATTAATTTTACAAATTTTCTCATTTGCAGGCTATCCTCTTTGTGTTTGTTCGTCCAATATCAAAATATTGTTACAGAAGAATAAACAAATTGCTCACAGAATCATTATGGTTGGAACTCATATGTCTTGTCGATTGGTGGGCAGGCGTCAAGGTCTACACTTTCATCGATTACGTTAATTCTTTCCTGCCTATTAATTTCATGAACAAATTATACATATAGTACTATTTCTGTACCATGTGTTGCAATTGCAATTCATCCATTTATTGAACGAACTTGGTGAAAACTGCTAATCTTTTCGATATATATTCTTATTTTTTAGCAATTCAGTTACTCATATTTGTGTCTATGTATTGATTTTCTGTGGATTTGCATCAAATAATATACTTAGCTAGTGTTACATTATCCATTCGCATTATAGTCTAGTAAGTTGAATATTCGCGATGCAGGTTGAGCTGTATGCAGATTCAGAAACATTTAAATTATTAGGTAAGTTGACAGCAACTAATTGGTTGTTAAGTTCTTATAAAATAAATAAATATTTGCTTAAAATGATTAGCATAAGGGGATCTCTTACAAATTTGCAATTTTGTATGTGAAAATGTCAGGTAAAGAAAATGCACTTCTGATCTGCAACCATAGGAGTGACATTGATTGGCTTATTGGATGGGTCTTGGCTCAGGTGCCTATATAATATATGCAAAATTCTTTGACTTTTATTTTACTTCAAATTACAAGAGTTAAATAATTTCAGCTTCAATTTAGTTTTTATATATATGTCTGAATTTGAACAAACATGACTTCATTTGCGACAGCGCACAGGTTGCCTTGGTAGCACGGTAGCCATGATGAAGAAAGAAGTTAAATATCTGCCTGTAAGTTTCTTTATAAATTTAGAATTAATTGTATTAAGCCTTTTAATTAATTTAACCGGTCTGTAATCTGTTCCGGTAACAACATTGAATCAATGCAGGTTATAGGTTGGTCAATGTGGTTTGCTGAATTTTTATTTTTAGAAAGAAATTGGGAAAAAGATGAAGCAGCATTGAAGGTAAATAAATCCAAACAAATCATTTTACTAATTTAGATATATGTGATTATTAGTATAATGTTACTTATTAGCATTCTTTATTTATAAATCTCTTGAATTTTGTTGGCAGTCAGGTTTTAAACAGCTTGAACACAAACCAGTGCCGTTTTGGGTGGCTCTTTTTGTCGAAGGAACTCGCTTTACACACGCAAAACTTCTAGCAGCTCAAGAGTTTGCTATTTCTAGAGGGATGCCAGTACCTAAAAATGTTTTGATTCCTCGTACTAAGGTAACAACACATCGACAATTAGGATCTGTTTGGTTAGAAGAAAATGAAAATTTGTTTGTAGCCTTGCAAAAGAATCTAAAGTACTTAAAAACGAAAAAGTCGTTGTTCATGACAGTTGTTTTTGCAACCTCAAGCTTATATATAGTAGAAAACAGCGATATGATCAATTACTATTTAAACATTCATTGATGTCAGCGGCTAGCACCATAAGTTTCCGATTACACATTACAATTTGATTTTGTTTTATTAGCTAATATATTTTGTTGTTGATGTTCACTCTCCAGGGTTTTGTGACTACCGTAAAAGAAACGCGAACATATATTCCGGCCATTTATGATTGCACATTTATAGTTCCAAAGAGTGAGCCTTCACCTACATTGTTCAGAATTTTTAAAGGCATTCCTTGTTCGGTAAGGCAATTTAAAACCTTGCTTGACAGTAACTAAATTAGAGAGAAAACAATGTTATTTATGCTCCTCTACTTCTTTTGCAGGTGAAAGTTCAATTTAAGCGACACAAAATAGAGGAACTTCCCGAAACAGAAGATGGCATTGCACAATGGTGCAAAGATGCTTTTGTTGCCAAGGTATTACTACAAGTAACGTAAAAGATTCTCGAGTTAACTCCTCACATTCTACATTTGATACACTTAGTACAAATTAATTTGATTGATGAATGCAATACATTCTTCAAAACTTTGTGTCATGTGGTAATAGTTAAGTTTATAAAACAAATAATGCGTGTTATCTCAACTATTTATCAGGATGCTTTACTTGAGCAATATAATACTACAGAGATATTCAGTGAGCTAGAACTTCATGAAATGCGTCGGCCTAAACGATCAATATTTGTAAGTTTATTTCTATTTATATTTCTTGTTTAGAGAAATTATGTTTACCAAAAGCGAAAATCCAATTCATACATCATTTGTTTAATAATTTTGATTTCAATTGAACTATTGCAGGTTGTTGCTTGTTGGTCAAGTTTCCTTGGCTTTCTTCTTGTTAAATTCTTCCAATGGTCTTCACTACTATCCACATGGCATGGCATCTTATTTACAGTGATTTTCATGGTCATTGTTACTATTGTTATGGAAATCCTCATACATGCATCACAAGCAGAGCGTTCTAAATCCAATAATTTATCCACCAATTTACCCATACAAGACCCCATCAAGCAGAGGCTTCTTCATTCAGACATTACCAAACATGTCCCAATAGCTTAGTGTTAATCACACACCACTGTCTCATTGTACATGTATATAGTTTTTTTTTTCTTTCTTTCTGGATGTGTAAAGTAAATTGTTGTTATTAATACTTCAGGCTCCAACCAGTTCATTTCTTCTAGCCTACGTCTATTTCTTTTGGATTAACAATTGGAACTTAAAAATTAGAATTAAGCCATTTAGTTGCCTCTAAAATAACCCAAGGAAAATTATGTTTTGCAGGAAAAGAATAAGCTAGCACAAAATAGATGATAGCTTATCATTGGTCACTTTTTCATTTATATCATGTGTTTTCTGTAAAACAGAATATTATATCCTTTGTGTTTAGTACAGAAATAAAATGTGATGACCACGTATATTTTGTTATACTCAATGGGCAGTAGACACTTTAGCAATTAATCAAAATTTGTTCATAAATAATAGATATTTAGCAAATTCCAAACTAAATGGTATATAAAACAACCAAGACTTTTTAATAGTTTTCCTATAACTTCCTCTTCCTATAGTGATTTGACTACCTATCATCAAATTAAATTGTGTTCATAATAACTGTTTAGCAAATTCCACATTGCATAATTGGCCACATTTTGTTATACCGCCATTTTGAATATGGTTCCTTAGAAATTTGAGATTCATATAGTAGTGTTGTTAAAAATGTCGGTGTTGGTATCACTCCCCGTTGCATATTAGGGATGGTATGGTATACTTATCCTTTACCATGTCTAATTACACACCATTGCACAGCTGAAGTTGATTCTTTTGGGATAACATTAACATAAACCAAATTTTTTAGGCTATTAATTTCTTAACACAGTAGAATTGAATAAAGTTAAGAAATGGAATCGGATATAATCCAATGCAAATATAACGTAAAAGCACAGTCTAGTTACAATATGAGCAGACTAGCAATAGTTCAAATTGGAAAGCATTTCTCAATTTTGCGGGAAAAACCCTAGACCATATTCAGAATTTAGGAGCACTCCAAACATTCTCAGTACATGTCTATCATGAACATAAATGCCTGTGTAACAGCATCAGTCCTTCCTTAGGTCCATGAACTCGCGATGAATACCACTGGAGTTTAGGATGACAATTTCAACCTTATCCCCCTGTACAAACATACACCCAAAGTAAGTTCAAAGCTTGTCCTAATGTGAAATGACAATTATGTAAAAGAACTCAAATTTTCTGCATTCGAAATAATCCTGCATTCACACGGTCACGAGATTTCAACCGCCTGGTCTTAATAGGATGGCTCGTATTTCAACTTTGCAAAATAGGTCTTAAACACCAAGTCAAACCATGGATCATTTGATAAAGATTGGACAATCCAAATCTGCAATAGTGTGAATGTGTGATGGCAGACAATCAATTTCCATATGTAAACAAACTTACAGTGTATATATCTCTCTCAGTTGCAGATGCAAAAACAGTTTTGACCAGATCAACTGCTTCTGCTTCAGACAGTGGAGTAACAGCGTCCTGCAATAAATCATATTTTATGCAAAGGTGTTAAACACGATTTAGAGCATCAAATATTTCAAGAAAAACACAATTTAAGAACTTCACCTGGGCAGGTAAGAGAAGTGGGCTGGGGGACTTCAATTGGTTATCAAGAAAAGGCATAATGAGAGTTGATCCGGAACCCTGAGAGCTATATCCCACTCTCTCATAGGAACCAACAGCATCATATGTGAAGACACAACCCTTTCCTATTCAAGGTTGAAGTAGAAATCTGAGTGAGCAATTACAAAAATGGGACATGAACAAGAATAGAAAGCTAGAAATAGCGTACCTTCACTGTCAAGGCCACCCAACACATTGAAAGAATAATAAGGAAAGAAGCGTTTGTAATAAAGTGTGTTTGAAAGCAACTGAGCCATTGCAGGGCAGCTCATTTGCTTGTTGTGTTGATGTTGATATGTCTGCATTCAGAATCAATATAGTGTCATTTCAACAACAGAGCCACAGAAGGTACAAAGCAATTTATAAGTCAGGCATCCCAATTTAACCAACATCTAACAACACAATTAATCAGGTAAAATACATTGATAAAAGACTAGAAACTTTAACAATTGATGCAATGCAGTTAAGCATAATATAAAACTTTAAGATTCAATTATTCTTAAATCTATGTTGTTATAATATTCTCAAAATTAAAAATATATTAATCATAAACTTTTATTTATCATTATCTATAAAAACACTTTCAAAAAATGTGAAAGATTTCACTATTTTCCCCTCTACTTCTCTCCCCTCTCCTCCACACTCGCAAACAAAGCCTTAGCCAGTTTTACCTTCCCCCCAATCCTACTTACCACATTCCTCTACATTTTTTCTTTACAATTTTGGATATACAATATTACAATTAAATGTTGAAATAAGAAATCTCCGTCAAAAAGATGATAATAAAACAAATCATACGACAGATGATGATTATGCAAAATAAAATTAAGAATATAAATTTCTACAAAGTTGGGGTAACTTCTATATAGAAAAGATGGCAAGGAGTTTGGGCATGTGTGCAGAAACTTATAAAAACACTTCAAAGGAGGGTTGACCGAAATATGCCGATAATTATAGCTAAAGAGACCAAAAAAATTATATAGACCGTAACGTAAAAATAAATATATAGGTGAATGGTGAATATCAATCCTTAAAACTTAATACATGACATGCATTATGTCACGATTGGGGATCATTGTAACTAACTTTAAATGCCGAGAAAAGACTTGGTAATAGTTAAACTTATAGGGCTATAAGGTTTCTGGTTAATACGGGCGCCTATAAAATAAACCATCAATGCAATATATTCACACCCACCAGTTTTGTATGACTAAGAATATTGAGTTTTTAGTTTCTTATCTATTTGAAGCCAAATCAAAGGAACAGTTAACCCTAGAGGAGTACTCTAGTCTCTAGGTTTATAATTCTGTAGTTCTAAATCAGTTATGTTACAAATAAAAAGGTTAAAAAGAATATGGAACTGGGCAAAGTTCTATTTCAAACTTCCTAATTTAACAAGAAAAGATTTCTAAGCAGTAATCAACCTAGCGAAGCATAAATACACAGCAAAAACACGAGGAAATTAAACAAAGAACAAAGTTTCTCACATCCTAAGTCAGCCTGAAAAGATTTACAATCTTTTTTTTTTTTTGGTACAAGAAAAGATTTACAATCTAAATAGTATTATTTATTTTGCTGTTACAAGGATTGAGACTCTTAGACTCACCAAATGCCTAGCTGACAAAACCTTCTGCAAAGCCTTCACATCAGCTTGAAAACCAGAAGAAGCCATCACACATTTCTCGGCTCTGTTATGAAACAAAACACAAACCCCAAAAACCTAGTTTAGACTTAACATCCTTCAACAACATTAAAACAACTAGAAAGAGTATCCTTTATCTACTGCTATGATCAAGAAATTAACACCACTCAAATTTAAAATAAAATAAAAAATTGTATAGGGCGAGAAATAGCATACAAGTGGGAGATTTTGGAGTAATCACGAGTAAGGATGTTGTAACCAGTGGACATCCTTGTATCTGCTGCAATCACACAGTAATCCGATCCAGCAATTGCAACACAAGATCTACAGATAATAACAATAATCATATTAAAAAGATAATTAAAATGTAGCAGATTAAACTGAGGGGAGAGAGATAGAGAGAGATTACCCTCCATTGTTGTCATATGGAGACCAATTAGCGTGTTGTTTTGTCATGGTAATTGGAACTGGAAAACACAACACCAAAAATGTTAACAAGATGAAAAAGAGTGTCATGGAGAGGGTACATAGGGGTGTAACGAGAGGTTTTTAATGGGAAATAAAATCCAAACCAATCAAATATCTACGGGCTGATTCAAGTCTGGTTTTACGCAAATTTTGTAAATGGCCCCGTACCAAACAACCCCGTGAAATACATGTTGGATTGGGTGATAGGTTCACCTTAAAAAATGTGGAAAAATTGCAACGACAACAAAAAAAAATTAAAAAACCCAGAACTCTATTCTGCTGCATCTATCACAACCCATAAAAAAATAAAAAATAAAATACAAACTTAGCAATGCGAATTAACTTAGCACTTCCCCAAAAAAAGACAATGAACTTAGCAACTCAGACCAAACAAACTAACTAATCAACTAAACCAAACTAGCCATGAAATACAGGTTGGTTTGAATGATCGGTTCACCTTAAAAAATGTGGAAAAATTGCAACAACAAAAAACCCAGAACTCTATCTCTGCTGCATCTATCACAAACCATTATATAATTGACAACAATAAAAACTTAGCGATACAAATTAATTTAGCACTTCCCCAAAAAATATTCAATTAACTTAGCAACTCAGGCAAATTAAACTAACTAACTAACTAAACTAAACCAAACAATATAATCAAACTAGCCAAATCCATCAACAATAGAATAGACTCGTATCTCTCCAATTCACAATCCGTGACCTCCATAGTCACTCACCTAAGAAAACCTAACTCCTTCACCAAAAACCAGTCCCGCATTTCATCCCCATTAGAACCCTAAAACTCATCAATTCATCACTCAGCATAGAATCAAGACAGCACAAAATCAAAATCCCAATTCGTTAGCGGGATCGGAAATCAAACAGAAGGATCGCAATTCGTTTATGAAAAAACAAAAACAACACAAATCAGCTAGAACGAACAATCTGTGATTGCAAAACCGAGAACGAAGGAGAAAAACTCACCGTGTCGGAGTAAGACTTAGGGTTTCGTTTCTTTCAAGTTCCGATTTTCACTTTTCTTTCTTTCTCACTATTGTTTCCTTTCTTTTTGTTTTACTGTTTTTTTTTCTGATCTTCTTTATTTTTGGTGACGGTGCAAGAGTTTTTGTTGGGCCGTCTTTTTTGTATGGGTCTAACATCTGATAGCTAATTTTTCCCTCACTCCCTATGTTCTTCACACCCCCCTCCACCAAATATATTTGTTGTTCAAAACTATCCATTTTAGATTAGTCATCCAAACGCGGAAAGTGTTTGGAAGAACCAATTCGAATGGGAATATTTAAAAGACAATTTGATTTTTTCACCCTCATTTTGTTAATTTCTTTTTAGTCTTCGATCGATAGTTGTGTTAATTGCTAGATCTTTGGATACTTAGACATCAATATATCGTAATCATAATAGTCTAGGAGTTGTTTTAAAGTAGTTAATCAATTAGGCCAAAAATTGAGAATGATCACCATTGTGTAAATGTGCATTTCCAGAGTGAAAGCCCTCTTTATAATAAAAAAAAAGTGCATTTCCAAGGCCTAGCGTAAAAAATTAACTCGATATAATTTTAAATATCCCCATATAAATATAAAATCAACATGAATTAAAATGTATATATTCATAACACGTGGAAAACAATAATAGAAAGATATTTACAATCGCATCACATTGCTAATTAATCAATGGACATATGTGCTAAAATAAGTATTAACTATTAAATAACAAAAATTGAGATAAAGAGCCGAGTGAAATCAAATTAAAATGTGAGTCAACTAAACTATTGATTTAAATTTATAATTTTAAACGAATATTTTATATATTCAGACTAGTTAATCTGAGGAGGCACAAAATTGAAGAAATTGTGATATTCTAATTTAAATCGGAAAATGTGTTAAACCTAATAACATTAATATTTCTGAGAATTTGTCAAAAATAATATATTAATATTCCTGAGAATGGATCCTCTAATTTTTTTTCTCAATTTTTACATCTCAACCATTAAATAATTTTTATCCATTTCTTTTACATTAAAATATTGTTTTATATTTATCGTCAATGATATCCTATAAGCACTTTATCGTCAAAAAAAAGTTATTGTGATTAAATGATATACACTTTTTTTGTTGAAAATGAAAGGTAGTTTTGCGTAAGGTTTTTTTTTTTGATATATGAAATTTAGGGTGAAAGGATGGTGCCCCAATTCAAGGCAGGGAAGACTTTAGGGTTCAAAGAGCACTTACAAAGGTAATTACATTTACCTCCCTCCAAAGACACTAGCGGGACTCGAACCCAGAACCTCTCGAATTCAAGATCTGTCTATTTACCACTAGACCAAACCTTTAAAGTTTGCGTAAGTTTTTTTTTAAAAATCAAGGTATAAAGTTGTTTTATTTATACATGAACAACCAATCAAAACAATAAAAACAATTATTTTAAGAGTTGTAATGGAATATTGGTTATAAAACTAATTTTCATTGAAGCCTACAATTAATCCTTCACCCTTAGAAATCACAAAATATTCCAATTACCCCTATTTTATTTTATTTTATTAAACTCAGTATCCGGTCTAAAGACCGACTAATTCAAGGGGACCAATGCATCGTCTACTTACGGGGGTTCCGTTTAAAGTCTGAGTTTTGTATTACTTTGTATGGACTAGTCCACCGAAATTGACACAAGAAAAAATTGAATCTGAAACCTTGAGAGAAGCAAACTTCAAATTCTCAACCAAGTGAGAAAAAAAAAAGCATGTAGAATTTTTTTTAACTCTTATTTCCTTCCAAGTCAACCTTAACGTTTGATTTGATGTGGACACAACATTAACGTTTTTTTTTCCCCACTTGTCTTTTTTTTACTAGATTTTGTTTTAAAAGTTTTTTTTAGGCATTTTTTTTAAGTTGTTATATAACCTTTTTTGGTGATATAAGTTGTTATATATTAGCTTAACCTTTTTACGGATATATTTTATCGTGGTTTTGATTCTTATTTTTATGCGTAATTTTTTTACGGATATATGTTATCTTTTTTCTTCTTTTTCTTTTTTGGTGAAAATCTTTTTTCTTTTTCTATTTTTATGATTTGTATATATTTTTTCTTTAGAGATATAATTACATTTAATTATAGAAGATTTGAAATATTATTAAAAGATATGAAATGAGATCAACCAAAAAAAAAGATTAGAGAGAATAATTATCTAATCTAAGTTTGTTGTAAGGAAGGAAGAGTGGGGAACAAGTTATCTCGACAACTATAAAATAGGGAAGGCATATCATTTAAGATTCATCAATTTGTAGGAAGTAGCTAAGGTTAGAAGATCTTCACCACCATCAAGAATTGGAGTTGATAGATAGGCATATTCCCTCACATATGGCCTTGTTTCAAACTTACAGTCTTAGTAACGGACAACGGCCAAGAGCCCTAATCGACGCCTATGGCAGTGACAGAACTTGTGGCAGTACTTTGAATAAGGTTATTTCAACATCATGGCAGAACACTGAAGAGCAGGAGTTTGATTGGAAAGATATGAATCGTCCAACTATTTGTTTCTCCACAGAAAAGCCTGTTACTGTTGCACCAAGGATGATGTTTCCTTGTCTCACGCCTAATATTGAGTACCGTCCACCAGTCTTGCCGGCTCCTCGTCCTTGTCCATTGAAGAATCCTGTTAGGAATCCATCTGAATCAATAAATGTTGCTAATAGTACCATTGTGAGTCATGGTTTTCTAAATTTTGAGAACAATGATATCAGTAAAAGAAACCTGCTGCATCAGTTACCTAATCAGCCAGCAGGTCCGTCGCAATTTAGTTTTATGAAAGTAAACCCTGTCACATGCCCTGTGGTGCCACTTTTTCCTCCAGCCGGCGGCCTACATGCTCCGATCCAGATGATACATCATCCCAATTATACTAGTCCTTCTCTGTCAAGCCAACAACCATCTTTTGGATATTCTAATTTGATTAATTCACTCTTAGCCCAAGGTGTAATCTCATTGGCTAATCAAGCCCCTAAACAGGTAACTAAATCTATCCTAAGTTCAATATATAGTCTTCTACTCTTCATACACCAAATCATTAAAATATTATGCTAGTGTTTTTTTTCTTTTTCAATAAAATGTGTGAAGTTAAATTTTTATTTGAAAAAGGCTAAATTTATTAATGACTACTGTGAGTAATAAACTACTAATTACATCATATCTTGTTTCTTTATGAATTTGCTGACATTCATAGCAGACCAAGATACATGGTACTCTAGTTTTGTCCCTTTATTGTGGAAATTGATAGTTTGTGTATAAATACTTGTGTTTTAATTTTAGAATTTGATAAAATTAATCACATGGTACTCTTGACATGTAACTTTATTAGAAGTATTTCCACCAGGTCCTCTGTTATCATATTCTGCATAATACAAAGTAGAAAGTGCAAAATCACTACTCCATATATGTAAATCTATGTAGCTGCTGTTGTTTCTTATAATTAATTAATGTTATATATGTTTGTAGGATTTTGTTGGCATCGGCATTGAGTTTGATCCGGATATTCTGAAGGTTCGTCATGAATCTGTAGTGAGTGCCTTATATGGTGATCTTCCTAGACAGTGCACAACTTGTGGCCAACGATTCAAATCCAAAGACGAGCATAGCAGTCACATGGATTGGCATGTGACTAAGAACCGTGGTATGTCTAAAAACCGTAAGCAGAAACCCTCTCGCAAGTGGTTTGTCAATGAGACAATGTTGCTTGAGGCATTGGGGAATGAATCAGCTCCTGCTCTAGGTTTTTTGCTAGCTGAGGAAGAAAATAAAGAAGATGAAGAAGAGTTCGCAGTTCCTGCTGAAGAGAACCATAATACATGCGCACTATGTGGAGAATCTTTCGATCAGTTTTATAGCGATGAGACAGAGGAGTGGATGTTTAGAGGAGCCGTTTATCTTAACGCGCCCAATGGAAACATGGATAGGTCACAATTAGGCTCTATTGTTCATGCTAAATGCGGATCTGATACTCCACATGCATATGAAGGCAATCAAAGGAAACGTATGTCGTGCGAAGAAGGCAATCAAAGAAAACGAATGCGAAGTAGACTAGTTTTGTAAATACTAAAGTGTACAACAATATTTGACAATACTAAAATACTCTTTTCATATTTATATGACTCAAAATAATCCATATGGTTATTATTACTTTTTTAAGTATGAAATCACAAATTACAATTTGTTTTTAGCCTTGCCACTTCTCCAAATCGTGTGTTTTTATTTGTCTTATTATTGATTTGTCTCTTATTTGTCTTATTAATAAGTAAGCAAATGGATAAATACCACCCACCAATACTTTGTTTCGGTGTCGTAGTTTTTATTTTACTTTTATTTAAATGTAATTTTATACTCCCTATTTTATAAAATCCGCAATTTTAATTTTCCTATTATTTTTTTCTACAATTTTAGTCATCCTATTTAAAAAAATTGAAAATTTGGTCCTTTTATTTATTTGGCCTTCAATTTACTATTTAAATCTCTATAATATTGACAAAACAGGACAAATTAGTTCGAAAAATATGATGGTCTTACACATGAGCCACACTATAGCAAAGATAACAAAAATGACATGAATAAAATGAGCCAAATGCAAATCGAAAAATTAAATTACTGATGGTGTTGTTGAAGTTGGCGGATGCAGTGGCGAAGCTAGTGAGATTCTCAAAAATGTTGCCTTTGATTAAGAAGTTTATTCGTGTGCAGATAAATTGAAAAATTTGGAGTGTAATGTGGTTCTTTGACTATATGAGTTTTGCCGGGTTCAATTTAAGTATTTATTGATAGTTTATCACCAACTCCTCCATGTGTGTACAAGGCTCCACCTCCACCAAATAATCATAAATCACCCTCTCCTTCTAAAGGTTCATATTTATTCACACATTATAAATCCATTATGCCACAGTTTAGTATAAAAATGCATTTCTAATGGTAAGACCAGTGGTTAAGGAAATTAGTATATAGAAGGCAAGCAGATAATATTACCAGATGAAAGTGTACATTCCATTGTTTTGGTGCAGTGCTGCAGTTGCCACATCATGTCAAGGTGTGAGAATTTGGACACTCCCTAGAATTGAGTCTATTATTCATGCTCTCACACCCGTATATAACTTATTTTCTATCAACTGTATGTACATATGATGCTCTCTTTTGTAGATTCCACATGTTGATATGCCAAGAAACTTAACAAATGAATAAATAGAGTATCAAACACTAAGTTTGGGACGGAAATCTGAGTTAGCAACGGATGATGTAATTTCGTCTAAACAAGCCATCCGAATTCTCTCCGGAGTAGCTGGACTATCAAGAGGAAACCAGTCGGTGCATCCCATTTCAACTCGTGCAGCTCTGATGGCATCCTTGATGGCAAAGAATGCAGCTGATGCTAGGAAAAACGGAGGCTCGCCAACTGCTTTAGATGAATGGATTGCCTTTACATTTGGATGACCCTGCAAGTTAGATCGCACAACAAAAGCAAGTTAATATGTAGCTATCTTCAAGTTTGGTGTGTATCACAGATAGCCAAATAACCAAAATGTGACTCCAATACTACTACAGGCCTCGGATTACACCTATGACTCAACTGTGTCATCGAGCAACGTAGCTCAAGAAAAGAACTGAAACATGTTCAAGGGTTCAGGAACATACCTTCAAAAGCGAGACATTAAATTTCAAGGGGACGTCATTTATAGAAGGAATTTTATAAGCTCCCGGTCCACAAGTGTTAAGCCACCCAGAGGGGATCCATTTATGTGCTCCATCTCCCCATTTAAGTTCTTCTAAAGCAACCCAGCCCAAACCTTGAACAAAAGCTCCTTCGATCTGTGAACATAAATATCAATAAATTAAACATGAATATATCGTACAAAAATATATCAAAAATGGATTTCCAAAAAAATAGGGAGGAAAATAGAACTAGGAAGTTGTAATTCAAAGGAAATTTTAAAGTTTTGAATATTTCTACAACCACGAAAACATCTTTCATCTTTTACCAAAAAAGTTCATATAACAGAATCCAGCAATAACGACCTACGGGAAAACAGCTTTTGAATTTTTTTTTCACACAGAGTGAAGCTAATTTTATACAAACAAACATGTTATCCTGATCAAATATAGTCTTGCAATCAACTATAAAGTCAACACAAGCAATTTTGTTAAAAAAGGATGAAAACAAATATACAAATTATTGACGAAAGCTACAGGACTTGTGTTATTTTCTTTCAATATTCCTCATTTTGATTCATGTTCTCTCTTGTTTATTCATCTTTAATAAAATTCCTTCCTTATTCAGGAAAAAAAAAAAAGAATAATGTGCAATTATAATAGTACAGCACCTGGCCAACATCTATCGCTGGGTTCAGAGAATAACCAAGATCCAAAAATATGTTTGCCGCTCTAGTGTGAAAATCTCCAGTCAAGGTATCAATCTCAACCTCAGCAAATGCAGCCCCATAAGTGAAATACCTAAAAGGTTTTCCTTTACCCGTGGTCCAATCAAAACCAATATCAGGTGTAATATAAAATCCATGGGCTGAAAGGTCTATTCGCTCCATATAGCATGCATTAACTAGCTGAAAGCAAAAAAAGCATAACAAAACATGTTAGTTTTCAACCACAAGGCACTTTTTAATAGCAGAGACAATCATAAAAGCTATCTGTAATTAGGAGAATTGTTTGCAAACATATACAACATATAGCCCATTTTAGAGGGAAAGTGACAAATTAGACATTAACTGAAAACTCAATGGTTAAAATTTTAAAAAACATCATTGTTTGTTATGCATGTACATGGCTGTAATTCCTCACTTTCATCTTTAAATTGAATCTAGAGAATCCAAATCCTATCACTTCTATTTTTCTATTCTTGAAATAAAAGATGTACATGGCTGTACTCCAACGAAAGATATTCACACAAAAATTTATAATATCTATTACAGTATTTGTTTCTATTCTCGATGTTTTCTTAACTTTAACTCTTTAGCATATGTACAAAATTTAGATATAAAGAGTAACTTCTATAAGTACTACAATGAAATAATGTGCTTTTATAGTCATTTATTCTGAGTGGATCACTTCATACAGACTGAGGCAAAAACTGAAAATACAAGAATACCTCAACAAATGAGTTGAAGTTATGTCGAGAAGCAATAGGTTCCATGCGTGCCATTATTTGCTCGCATGCATCTAAAACCGCTGCTCCATACATATCAGAACTTGCAGAAGCTGCTGTTGGAGAAGAATTGGGAACCTATTTAGCAGTAACCATGACAGCAATTTAGCATCAGAAAGAATAGGCCCAGATCCATAATAATAATAATAATAATAATAATAATAATAATAATAATAATCATAATAATCATAATCATAATCATAATCATAATCATAATAATAATAATAATAATAATAATAATAATAATAATAGTTGGAAGTAATTTATTACTGCCATTTACCTGATATGATCTAAAATACAAGTATATAGAAAGGGAAATGATTAAATGGAGACTAATAATACATCATATATGTATATCACTTTATTTATTTCCTAAGTATGGCAAATTGTCAACAAAAAAAAAGTACTGTATGGCAATATCACATGGTATTATAAATAAAAATTTGATTTAATAAACTACGAGATGCAATTCTAGAAAGATATGGTACAAGTAGCTTATGGGATAGTCATCATAAGCACTTTTCATATGTTCACCCAAACATCCTTCCTTACAAGTGCACTTATGTCAGTAGATAAGTCCAAATAATTTGACAATAAGCCAATCTGAACTGGTACTAAATAGATTAAGTCCTATCAAAATTTCTGAATGATTATGAAGAGAGCCATAGGTACATAATTTTCACATGACTAGTTCATGATATCTTTTAAAAGAGTAACTTAGTACCTTATCAGTACTTGTATCTGATATAAAGACAGAACTAAGGGGGATATTGAAAGCTGATGCAGCAATCTGAGCAACTTTTGTATGTAATCCTTGTCCCATCTCCACACCTCCATGGGTAACTAAGACAGTTCCATCCGTATAGACATTAACCAGAGCACCTGCCTACAGTTGTAGAGAAAATCTGCAAGCATTATCTCTATTCTAATAATGCAATTGATTCATTACTAACAAAATAGGAATATGAAATAGAAAGAAAATATTGAATGAAAAGCACCACAAAAATATCAAACACAATTACCAAGTAATGTAGATCAATGGCCAATCACTGAAATGAATTTTTTTTTTTTACTGAAATGAACTTTTGATACAAAATATAATAGATAACAGTATGTGGCATTTAACCAATCAAGCTCTTTCCATTTTTTCGTTTACAGGTTATTTCTTTCTTTCCATTCTATGATGTTTTAATGTAGATCTTATTTTATTTAGTCACATTACTAGCATCGTGGGATTTTTATTTAGACAGCTTAGTAATATACAATTAATTTAGCATACAAAACCCTTACCCTTAAGATGATGTACTCAACCTCCGTGTATGTTATATTCTAAAATTTGAAGTGATATATAACCCACAACCCTTATTTTATGCTTCCAACTACAATTTTCCCTACTCATCATAATTCTTAAGTTTCTCCTTATCTACTTTCTTAGCATTCAAGATAGGCGTAATAAAGTACATTGGTGCTCAAGAGTTCAAATGAAACACTTTTCCTGAGAAAGCTTGATCACCAACTGTATACAATTGAACACACAAGTTAACAATTAAAACTAAATTAGGAGACATCTATATAACAGATAAATAACCTCTGAACCAATCCCTTGCAGCAGCTATCCAATCTTATGCCAGAAATTTGTTACCACAACATATAAAACAAACTTAACAAGTTTCATTCTAATCATCCCTGCATTTTCTATTATTTCAGTTGAAATCACATTTTTTAATTAAATGTGATAGAATTCAGAATTTACCTGGTTCATAAACTTCGTTGTAAAGGATATACCAAACTTTGTAGGAACCATAGCAATTCCACGCTTTTTCCAGCGGTTTTGGGCATTGAACTGGTCAACTTCTTCACGTGTCTTCACAAAGTCACAAGATAACTTCAGTTCGTTCCATAGCTGGGATAGAGGGCAGTGCTCAAGTATTTGGCCGTAATGCAAAAGAGACCCTTCACCTTGAAAATTAATTTCCTAAAAAGAAACTCCGTTTAGGAAGATTGATAGGAGAATCTAACATCAAGTAGGATGACAGTAAACATTCATATGCATATAACTTTTTAGTGACGATAAACCAAAATTTTATATCTTACCTTTATCACTTCTGGACTCATATTGAGTTCTACAGCAATCCTCTGAATCCAGTTTTCGGTAATAAGCATGCCTTGAGGGCCACCAAATCCACGAAAAGCAGTGTTGCTAGGGAAATTAGTGAAGCAAACCTTTCCCATTATCCTCACATTTGGTATTTCATACACATTATCTGAATGAAACATAGCACGTTCAAGGATAGCAAGTGACAAATCCAGTGAGTTTCCAGCATTGTTATAAATTTCAAGATCCAGTGCAAGCACCTTCCCTTCATTTGTAAATCCAACCTGTATCAAATAATACCTCTAATTAACAACCCAACCACATAAAAAGTGAAGAAAACAATGCTGATACTGAACTCAAAGTCTCAAATGATGGGCAGGAACATTAGGATGTAAGAAATTAGGGTGAGAGAAATAAAATAATGCTGATACTCAGAAATATCATGATATTGTCAAAATCATATTTCTGACACAAACAGATTGAATTAGTGGCTATTAGAACATAGACGACATTTTAAGGGAAAAACTCGCAGGATTTAGCTTTACAATAAATATTAATGAGGGATAGAAAATGTGAATTAAATCTATGTAAATTAAGCAATACCTTATACTTCCCTAAAAAACTATGGCGTTGCCCAGTAATCATCATGTCTACATCTCGATCCAGTGTGATTTTCACTGGTCGATTTAATAGATACGACGGAACTGAAACTGCAGCAGCAATAAAAGCTGATCTTGTCTCCTTTCCCCCAAATCCACCACCAATTCGCTTTGTTTTGCAAACTACCTTTGACATGGGGAGACCAAGAACATGAGAAACATATTTCTGGTGCTTCTGAGGGGCCTGTAGTAACACAATGATATTTCCACGATGCAGTTATTTTTGTCAGGCCAGAAGTTATTCCCATAATGCAATCAATACAATGAAAGAAGCTAAATATTTCAGAAAACTTCAGTTTCCAAAACTGTGTAACTTACTTGAGTAGATGATATCATATGAACTTCGTTTCCACCATCCAATGTCCATATCACACTGCTATTTGGTTCCAGATAAAAGTGTTCCTGACCTCCTATCTGAACTTCTCCTTCAATTATTCTGTCACACTTGCCTGACTGAAAACAGTGATCAACATCACCTTTACTCATATGCTTTTCTGTGTTGGGATGAAAACTTCTAGCATTGATGGCATCCTGTATTGACAAGATAGCTGGGAGCTCTTCATATTCAACGTGAACTTTTCTAGCTGCTATCTTTGCATTTTCATGAGTATCAGCCACAACAATTCCTATTACCTGGAAAACACATGTAAAACCAATCAATTAATAATGGCAAAAGGCTAATGCAAGACTAGATATTCCACAAGAATTCATAACCAACACTTTATTGCAAGCAAGGCTTGCAAGGAACAAAGAGAGAACAGTGAAGAATGTGTGTGTGACAATTGAAGTCAATGCATGAAGAGACACGAGTCTTAAATAAGGAGAAGTAGAAACATACAAGTGTTCTTTACATAATACTGAATTAAAACTCTAATACGATAATACATAGATCATAAAGTGTTGTCTACAAAAATAATACATGTCTCCTCACGAGCTGTAGTATGCATGACAAGTCTAATTCATGCATGAATATATATATTGAAATCTAATGCACTGCATATCATTTGTTTTTTCTTTTATTTTGCAAGTGACTTTGCAAATCTTCATTTCATACCATGATACCATCAGGGCACAAACAGCAAGTGCCACACAAAGGAAGCAGTAGAATTCCGTTCCCTTTGTGCTCAAAATTATAACAAACATATCACAAGAGAGAGAATATTCAGTAAGTTAGATACCTGACCAACGCAAGTGATATATTCTACAGCAAAAAGCTCCTCGTCAGCAACAACTGCTCCAATCATATTATCACCCGGTACATCTTTGGCTAGAAACAAACCCACAAATCCAGGTGAAGACCTGGCCACTGAATCATCAATTGAAAGTATTCGGGCATGCGGTTTTCTACTCAAAACTAAGGCAGCATGCAAGCCATTTGGAGGCATTGGTGTGTCATCGGCATATAATGCTTCTCCTGTAACCTAAATAGAAACAGACATAATTTTCTAAAGAGACCATGTAAACAAAAGTAACAGAAAGATAGAGAATAACAATTGAAAACATGAGAGAGAGAGAGAGAGAGAGAGAGAGAGAGAGAGACAGAGAGTAGGTAACAAAGGATGCAAGCAATTAATATACTCCCTCTGTCCCTTATTATACGACCCTCAAACCAACTTCACGGGTATTAAATAGGGGCATTTTTGTAAAGAAATCGTTAGTGCGTATGAAATTTTAAAAAGTCTTATATAAAGGGATAAAGAAAAAGTGAAAAGGGGTCTTATAATTAGGGACGAGGGAGTATACAACAAGTAACAAACATATGAAAGACTCAATAGATATGAAGAATTTGGATAGTGGGTTGGTATTAATATCATGTGTTCCTTCTGAATTAAGGGCTTTTGCACAGAGCGATTTATCAGCATCTTGCAACCCGGGAATGTTGAACATGCATCCATTCACCAGCTTGAGAGGGTATGTTGTAAACATGCAAATAACACTATTTTAGGATAGAGTGTTTCCCTCTTTCCCTATTCTATACACATCTTAGGATAGCCTATAATTATTAGGATATTGTGTTTCCCTTTTCTTGATTATCATGTGTCTATATAACTTAGTATTTATCCTTGTACTCAAATAATATTCATAGTCTTAGTAAAAAAAATTGATCCGATATATTTCTAATTAGAACATATATAGAAAAGGAATTTTGTATTGAAGCGTATTATTTTTTTATAAAAGACAGGTATGTCTGTTATTGAATGACCCTCAAAAGGCATCAATGTCAGTAACATTTCTTGATGCAGGAATATTATTGAGAAAAAGTAGAGATGGCCAACATTGAGGTTACACTTTACATATGATTTGTGGGAACAATGGACAATACAGATTTCTTTAGGATGCATCTCATGTTTAATATCTGACTTTTTTGCAGTTAGAAATTCCACAATAGAGAAAATTATAACTATCTAATCCTTCATTATGTCATGTTTTTGAAAGTTAAAGAAAAGAAGCAGTGTAAAAAGAAGATACAACCATGCTTGAGTGAGTATAACACTAACAAATTTATTAATGAATGGATAATTGTTAAATTTGCGATATGAGTCAGCTCAACGAACCTGAAGTCTTGAAGATTGATGAACCTCAGGAGAACCGACAGATGTCCCGTGCTTCATAATTTCATAGTCCTGAGATCCTGTAACGGGTGGCCGGTGGACTGAGTGCACTGCAGATAGATGGGATAATGGTATACTCTCTTTGATGCCATCCATTTGATGAGACACCCATAGAAAAAATTTAAAAAAGAAACTCAAAGTCAAAGATTTCCGGAACTCTACCATTCCACCAGGAGCATCTTCCTTAAGTACTATATCCTTTTGCAGCATTTTCAATGCATTTTGCAACAGATCTTGGTTCCAAATCTTTCCAATGAGGAATTCCTTAGTTTTTATTGCAGGAAGTGAATATGGAGCCACCCCACCATAAAAAATTGATGCATCAGCAACAACCCAATTTTCACTATTTTCCTGAAGATGAACGCGAATACCTGCATTTACAATTGCAATATCATCATCCCTCCTATGGGACTGTTTAAATTCTTTCACGAACTCGAAGGTTTTATTCCATGGCAAGAATACGGACAGCAGAATTTCATCGTATGCCAAATCCACCTTGCGATAACCCAGAAAGAAATTCTCTGCCAGTACTGTCTTGATGTTTCCTTTTGAGTCAATAATTCGAAACTTTGCTCTAGCTGCCATCCAGAGAGGATTCAAGTCTGATATTGGGCTGGCAGTACATATATTTCCCCCAATTGATGAAACATTTCTTATCTGTGATCCCGCAAACCATTTCAGTTGCTCAATAAAGGCTTTACAAGATGAAGTTTCATGAGCAGCTCGTTCCGTCACGACCTTCCTGAAAAAATTCAAGAGAATGGATAATCTCACTGCAGCACCTATCTCTATGCCATCATCTGTAGCATCCAAAACATTTAGTTCTGGTACATGCATTACAGAAACCAAAACTTGATATTGTATTCTCTTTAGTCTCATCTCAATTCCTACCTCAGTATTACCGACTAGCAACTTTGCATCAGGATATTTGGCTTTTAAATCCAATACGTGCTGAAGTGTTAAAGGTCGATACCACATTAGCCCACCAAATCCAGTCAAATTTAAGAAGGTTGGTTTCCTTAACAACAGTTCAGGAGGAAAAATAAGTTCCTTTTCTGTATATTTGGTCCCATCTACTTCATTATAGGAAGTAGGTTTATATCTATCAACACTGTCTGCACATTTATCATTTACACTGTTTGAATTACATGAACAAGGTTTCACGGTTGATGGGCAAAAAGACTGTCCTTCTTGAAGGCTAGATGAAGAAACGCCAGTATATAAGATATTATTAGTTTTGGCAAAGACTCGAAATGCATCAACTATTGCTCTGTAACCGGTGCATCGGCATAAATTTCCAGCAAGGCATTCTTCAATTTGTTCTTCACTAGGTGGTGTTTGACTTGACCGCAATAACGCATACATGGACATGACAAAACCAGGTGTACAAAATCCACATTGTGAACCATGAGTACGAGCCAGAGATTCCTAGAAAGAATATTACACTAATAAGTTCAAAGTATTGATGGATAAATTTAAATTTAAAATAACAATAATGGCCAAAGCCAATAAATGATGATAAAGTAAAAAATCATGACATGAGAACCAAACTAATAAAAGATATTCTAAACAATCACCTGGATAGGGTGCAATCCGAGCCTGCAGCTTCCAAGTCCCTCCACTGTAATCACATGCATCCCTTCAACAGAATATAGAGGTGCTAAGCAAGCATTGACAGCATAGTGTCTGGAAGAATGTTTTCAAACTAAAATTGTGAGCCTGATGTTATGATACAAGAAGGTACCGTTTCAAAAGTAGTAGCATTAAACCAGCACAGCGTGAGAAAGAAAAACTTACAAGCTTTTCTTCAAATTTGTATCATAATGAGAAACCATAACAGTGCAAGCTCCACAACCACCTTCACCGCAGCCTAGTTTAGTCCCTGTCAGACCTATATCTTTTATACCAAATAGAGTAAAAACCTATGATCAGTTTAGCTTCACCAAGGAGAAATTTTAAATCTGACAAACCAAATTTTAGTACATGGAACAACAAAATTTAAATTAAATCATGAAGTTTTAGGATTGGTAATTAACCAAATCAGCTCAAAACTAGTTTTAAGCCTAATTCAACAATTAACTCATTGAACTTGGTTCATGAACCAAACAACTTTAACTTAATCTAAAAATTGATCTTAATAAGCGGTTATAGCATAAGTGCGTATCATATAAGTGCTTGTGTATAAGCTATTTCTATAATGTCTTCTTATCAGAGCCTGTTTGGATTGGTTTATTTGAGCTTATCTACTGGCATAAGTTTTGTGAGACTGTTTGGGAGAGCTTATGACAATATTCAAAGGTTTTTTTGGCTTATTTTCATAAGTTCTCTAATATAGCTTATAAAAACAGCATGTAGCATATATATAAAAAAACCAATTTTATCATGATAAGCATTTGTCAAGATAAGCTCTTGTCATTACAAGAGCTTGTGCTATAAGCTGCAAATAAGATGTTTATCCAAATAGGCCCATGAGCTAGCTAAATAAGCTAAAAACAACTTATGGACTAGTTATAAGTTGTTTCCATAAGCTCGCCCAAATAGTTTCAAAAGTGCTTATATCAGTATATAAACTCAAATAAGTCAACCCAAACATTATGCCCTGAATAAATGAGCTGAAAATTGATATCATGACATGAAATAAACAAGCTGAAATTGAGTTATCTATAGTTTTTTATTTTTTATAATTAATTCAAGCTATTATTTGATTTGGATGGAGAATAAAAGGAAAAAAACAAAATATACCTCTGAGATATTCAAGTAGAGTTAAATGAGCTAATCCATCAGGCAAAACTCTACGAAGTCCATTAACGTATAATATAGGAACTTCTTTTGACGAAACCTGCAAAATTTGCTCCACCGAATCCATCTTCTTCAATGATCCCATTTCACCACCGTCTTTCTTTCTTTCTTTCTTCTTCTATTGCTATTTTGATAACTGACAGAAGTAGAAAACAACCAACTGTTGTGATTGATTGGTGTCTGTCAAATGTCAATATAGTAATTTCATTCTAAAGCAGTAAAAATACCGCAATGATTATTTATTTATTATTTATGGATAGATAAAGTTTGAAACCGGCACACAAATCAATCAATGAATTGGGGTTAAAACTTCTATTTTAATATTTGACCTAATGATTTTAGCATTTTTATCGGTGAGTAAAAAAAAAAACAAAAAAAAAAAAAAAAGATAAATGAACACATTGATATTTATTATTATCTTCGTTTTAATATATAAGTTGTTTTGATTATATTACACAAATTAAGAAATATGATTAATGTTGTGTGGAAAAGAGAAATCATGAGTTAGTTTATAAAATTGTCCTTTATTAATAATATGAAAAATATAAATTATAGAATTGAAAGAAGAAAGATAAATAAATAATCAAGGGTATAATAGTAAAAATAGCATTAAATATTTCATTGGTAATGTAAAATGACTTATAATTTTTTTCTTAAAACAACTTATATTTTGGAACGGAGGAACTAGTTTTTATTTCAATAAAAATTGTTACTTCAGCCTTATTTTTAATTGTGAAAAGCAGTTTTTAGATGTTTGAAAATAACACATGTTCAAGATTTTCTTTTGGCTATTCATATTGATGGGTTAGACCAACACATGTCCCCAGTGGAATATCGTACTGTATTTAGGTACCGCCTCATGATTCTGTTATTTCTTAAGGATGAAGTTTGCCTTATCTGTCATAAGGCGTGTCTAGACACTTTTGGGGAGCATGCAGCTCATTGTAGGGAGCTTTCGGGCTTCAAATACTGACATTATCTAGTCATGGATGTGTTTTTGGATATCTTCAGACATGCTGGCATTTTTGTGAAGAAAAAAAGCATCAATGAACTTCTTTGACTGACCCACGGGAAGGGGATCGACACTTCGTCCAACAGATAACATGGTATATAGATGAATAGGAGGGAAACATGTTTGTGTAGGTTTGACAGGAGATTTTACTGTGTCTCAAAGCTACTTCAAACAAAATAATCAAATATGAGAAAACGTGTTTTGACGATCAATATGCTTTTATTCCATATGTATTTGACACATGCGACTTCTAGCACCAGAGACCTTAAACCTTCTGAAAAGAGTAAGGTAATCAAAACCGGACGTCGAACCAGTGAAGGCACTGATTCAAGGTTCAAAGGTTCAACCGCGGTCGAACCGGGGTTCGACCAGTATTATTTAAATATAATTTTTATATTAATATTTATAAATAGTATATAAATTTGTCAAAAGAACAATATATAAAATAATAATAATAATAAATAAACATAATAATTTTTTTCATATTTTTATATCATTAATTATCAAATAATATATTTTTACTTCCCATTTTGAATTTCAGCAAAAAAAAAATACAAATTGTTTTTTATACCTTTAAACAAAAAATAAAAACAATAGGTTTTTTATAAAGAGACGTGGGTTGTTTGTTTATACATCCAGCTTGGCCGAAACCCACTTTACATAATCTTAAAAATGAGAAGCAAAACACAAACAGGTTCACAATTACAGCAAAACAAGCCGCCACCCTCTCTTTTCTTTTCTCATCTTCAATTTGTTCAATTTTTCAATTATAATCTTTCTATATTTTGACGTGAGTTTTGATATGATTAATGATCACCTTTCGGCTTTGTTTGCGAGTTTGGAGGGGAATGGAAGGGAAGGAAAGACTAAAAAGGAAGAAACAAGTGGAAGGAGTAGAGAAGTTTGGGAGGGAAAGAGTTTGAAGGGTTATTTTTTCTTCATAATAACACAAAACCCCCCAATTTGGAGGAACTCAAAAATTGTATTAGATAAGGGTTTGGAGGGGGTTTGAAGGGTTTATATGAATTCTTCAAATTTAATTAATGTTGTTATAATATTATTAAATTCATAATATATTAATTATAAATATTTATTTGTCATTCTCTATAAAAAATACTTTCTCAAAAAATATTAAAGATTTTTTTAATTTTCTCTCTATTTCCCTCCCTCCAAAGTCTTTCCCTCCTCTCCCCTCCAAACTCGCAAACAAAGCCTTCGTATACTACTCTATTTTGTCCTTTGCTTGTTTTAACTTTCCTTTGATATAATGATTATGAATGTGGGTTTTCATCTCTTAGTCATGTGAGAAAACTCAATCTCCTCTTTTTTATGCTTTTTTATATTATTTATTTTTTCTTATGAAAAACTCCAAAACGCAGTTGTTTGATCTGTAAAAATGCAGTTGTTTGCTACAAAACTCATATGTGAGAAAACACAATTGTTTGAAAAAGAAAAAAAAAACAAACCGCAAAAACGTTCGGACGGCTGATTTTTCGGTTTTATCTGATTCAGATCCAGTTTTTCAGCTTCAAATCTGATTCACGCGTAGGACGGTTCTGGGGTCTACTCGGACCAGTTACAGGTCCGGTTCCCGGTTGAACCGGTCGGTCTGATCCGATTTTCACAATCTTGGAAAAGAGTTCAAAGAGTCATGCATAACAATGTTGTGACTCCTAACATTTGAGGACTAGAGGGAGTATATATATATATGGGTTATGCACTTATGCTATAACACACCCACCCATTTATAGGAAGGTGCGTGTTAGCATTGTACACCTTTATGTTTGGACAAAAAACTCCAAGATCTCTTTTTTCAAAACGAGTTAAAACAAAGGGCATTAATGTAATTCATGATTTATTGTAAAAAACATTATTATTTATTTTTTATTATTTTAATAGCTTTTAAAATGAAAAGAATATATTTTGTCAAAAAAATGAAAAGAATACTGTAGTTATTTTACACCTTCTCTCTTGTTGATTCCGATCCGACGCTGCAACTTATTAAAATCTTTTCTCTCATCATATTTTCATCCCACCATTTTATTCCCACCATTTTATTCAAATTAAAAGGAAATACATACTAAATGTCTTAAAACCGTATAGACTTTATAGCCATTAGCTCACTGCAACTCACTTGTGCCACTATATGTAATCTCCACCGATTGCAATGAAAATGTATTTTTACACTTTTTACATATTGAACAAGGTCATGGTGATTTGTGTAGAGTCCGATGATCTTAACAGTAGTAATGACATGAATTAGATAAGAAAAGAAGAGATAGAATAGAATAATAAAAATTTAACATTGAATCATGAATTACATTACTACTCCGTGGTTTTACTTATTTTGAAAAATGAGATCTTGGAGTTTTTTGTCAAAACATAAAGGTGTACAGTGCTAACACACACCTTCCTATAAATGGGTGGGTGTGTTATAACATAACCCTTTAAATAAGGAATATCCAACAACAATCACAAACGCACACTAATCACGAGTTTAGCTTAATATGACAGCCAGAGTTAGATTTTGTAGGCCACAAATGCGACTAATAGGATATGTGCTTTGCCACTTGTGTCTAGAAATAATCAATCAAAACGTTAGTTTTACTTGCAATTTCTTGTTTGTCTTTCAAGTTTCAACCTTTTATTTACTTATGTTTTCAATAGCACCTAGTTTAGTAAAATCCCAACAATTTAAACTTGGTCAACTTTGGGAAGTGTTTTTTTTACTCAAAACAAACGATATTCATTCAAATTATTAGAATACATCAATGTAATACAGATTCAAAATCGCTAAAAACAAAAGGGATAAATCATGCGAACAAACTTGCAGTATCCGTGTTAATAACATAAAACGACAAATTACACAAGCTTATGAATATGACTATATTGAAGTGTCCGGAGTATCCATGCCTCCGAATCTGTAGCGTTGATGACACCAAAGTCGATATTGATTGGATCTGCACTAGATCAGAGCTAATCCTTCAACCTGAAACAAATGAACACCGCACAAAAAAGAGAAAACAAAATACAACGTACAAAGACGAAACAGCAAAATACACCGCACAAAGACGAGACAACAAAAAACACCGTGCGAAGACGGGAAATCAAAACAAAGAAATATGTGAAAATCACACTTATTTATTATAACGAGAAAGAAAACAAATTGTAGGGGTGATTTTAGGTCAAAATTGACTTTAAATCATCCCTCTCTGATAAACTAAGAAGATGTAAAAAGATGTGACGGCTAGGGTTAGAGGAGAAGGAGAAAAGAAGAGAAAAGATAACTTTGGGAAGTGTTAAAAAATGGTTTTTCAAAAATAAATGAGACAGGGCATTTTGGGAATTAGAGTTATTTAATCGTGTGTGAGAGAGGTGTGACTAGAAATTAATAGGGTGTAGTAGCAGAATGAAACCATTTTATTTTAGCATATATTCTCATCAACACACTATTTTAAACATTGATCAAAATTTATGTATTCCAAACTTAATCATGCAAGTTTCATTCTTTATTTGGTAGTACACACTCTCAAGCTAATGAAATCCAAGATAATTAAAAATCAGCAAACTATATAGAGTACATTGAAAAAATAGTTATTTTTCTCTAAAGAAATAAATAATCAATTTAACAGTCTAAAGTCTAAACTGATTTATTTGTTGATATTTTTTCATCATCATCTTGTACTTTATAGACTCTATTAAGCTCCACCAGAGCCGTATTTCTTTCCCAACATAAGCACCTGAAGTTTATCATAACTTGCAAGCACACCAGCACCAGCAACTGCTCGAAGAATGTTTGCACCAGCACCTTTGAAGAGAGATTTTGGACCTTCAGTTTTCACAATTTGTGAGAAAGCATCCAAAGAACTCTTGTACTTTACGGCTTCACCCGATGTCATCATCATTCTTCTACGAACAGTGTCTAAAGGGTAAGATGCAACACTGGCACCAACTGTAACAGCCCATCCTAGAACAAAGCTTGCAAGGAAACTATCCTGAAATTTTGTAAAACAATATATTAGAGCGGATTTTTTTTTTGCTTTCCCACCAGTTTAATCTGGTTCGGGGGTCAGTTCTGGCATCAAGTGATTCCAGCCCCCTTCCGATCGCAGTTGCGGGGATCAAACCATGGTCCTCCCTACCAAGTTCAGCGTCAATCACCATTGAATCAACTAACGATTGGTAGAGCAGAAAATTTGATCACAAGCCAATTTGAATTGCGTCAATGTCTTCTAAAATAAAGTGGTTACGGCAGTTGAGCCTTTTATACGTAGTTGAACCAATTGTACCAATTGATTTCAAAGCGAGAGGATCCAAATCCATATTAAGACAATCTTTTAAGGACATGTTATGTAATAATAAAGGACATAAAATTAAAGTGTAAATAATGAAATGTGTCATTCTTACCTGGAATGTTCCTACCAAGAGCACTGGCTTAAGAGAATCATACAATCCAAAATACAAACCACGGTAGACAATGATTCCAACAATCGAAACATTGAAGCCACGATAAAGACCGGCAATACCATCTGATTGGAATGTCTTTCTGTAGACATCAATCAAGCCATTGAATTGTCTCTCGCCGCCTTTCTTTGTGGCCTTGGCGTCACTTGCAAGGCGTGTTCGTGCGTAATCCAATGAGTAAACAAAGACGGAGGATGAAGCTCCTGCTGCAGCACCAGATGCAATATTTCCTGCAAACACTTTCAAATATCCATCCCTCTCTTGCTTATAGTTAAATAGCTTCTTAAAGTAATCTTTGAATGCAAAGTTGAATGCCTGTGTTGGGAAGTAACGGATAACATTGACAGTATTTCCTCGCCAAAGCGAAGCAAATCCTTCATCTTTGATTGTTCTGCCAAAACAATCACCAATACCTTTGTAAGGTTCAGAAAGCCTACCAGCCTTGATCATTTCATCTTGGTTTTGAATCAGAAGCTTAACGCGCTCTATAGGAGCGGCTGCAGATTTGGACACTGCTGCTGAAACTCCACCCATCAGAAAATCAGTTGCAAAACTTGCAAAGTTTTTCTCTGATGGAGATGGAACAAACAATGCATTTGAGGATGAAAACTGTTCCAAAGTTCCATAGGAAGTTGCAACATGTGGAGAAAGGTTGGATCTTAGATGAAATTGGGAACCAAACTTTTGTGCTATTGTTGGATATTGGTGTCTCCTATCAGTCATCATCAATGCTTGAGTGGTTAATGTTGTTTTTACTATTGTTAATCCACTGCAATTTGCACCAAAACAAATTATGTTAGGCCATTTTATGGACTAATGAAATAATGAAGACTTAAGCTGTTTGAGAAATCAAGAGTATTCTTTGAATTACAAAATAACATTTAAGCAGCTAATTGACAGCTTTTGTTATTTTAATATTTTCTAGGTTGATTCTATGGCAAGGATGTGTCTCATATTCTACGGTTGATTGATGCTTGAAAATCGTTTGAACTTCTAAAACCAATCAGTGTTTCCATATGTAAGTAGAAGTTTGTGGTATTACTCGTCATTGCAACTGAGACGGTGACCTAATTGGTGTCAGTTCGGCAGAAAATAATAAATGAAGTGTTTTAAAACTCAACTTATATGTTTTCTATCGTTTATTATCAAAATAATAGCCGAGGGACCCTACACTTCTACTTAAAGGTGGCGACGTCGGTTATTATCAAAATTTGAAACGATTTTTAAATACCGGTTCACTATAGATCATATATGTAAATATGGACAAATACAAAGTTGTCAAATAGCAACACAGTGTAGAGTTTAACTTCTATACTTTGAAGCAACCATACTCAAATGTGACATTTGCTCCTTTAAAATAAGTTAGCCACCCAAACTTCCAAAAGTTAAATAGAAACTTCCTATTTCCTTGTAAATCTATGACCATGACCCACCTTCCTATGCACATAATATACTTATTTTTGGTGAGAAAGTTGGTTTTATGCACGTAGTACTATTCCAAATTGTTCATATTAATTTGTTAATAAACAATATGATGAAGAGGAGATGAAATGTTAGTTAGGAATTAGGATGATGTATTTTTAAAATAATAAAAACATTTTTATTGTTTTAAAAAAATGCATTCCATTATTCACTTCAAAAATTCTACTATATCGTTATTATCAGGTAAGAAAATTTCAAAAAAAAAAAGAAGAAGTAAAATTAACACAAATTTTAAGAAATAAAAATAGAAAATATTTTCGTAAAAGAAACTAAACTTTTATATGTTAATACTGATCAATAGGAAACATTGATGAAAATCAACTAGCAATAGAATGAAGTAAACACATAACATGGTTTTACTCAAACAAAATGGACCCAAATAAACACACTACAATATTAAATCATAATAATCCAAGAGTTTAAAGGAAAAAACAATACATAGAAACTGACATGTACATGATTATAGCTAGAAAAGAAACAGAAAAACATAATCAAACCTGACTGAAAAATAGACTGTATCCTTGATCTTGACTGATGAAATATGATCTTGATATAAGTGTATATATGAATGAAGATATTTAAGAGTTATGAACTCTTTGAGACATGAAATCTGTTATTATAAAGCAAGCTTATGGTGCAAAAATTGGAATTTACTTCTTATAATAGACTAGTAAATGCTACATAGTTAGTTCACACTCCTAAGAAAATGGAAAGGGAAGTTCCATGGAAATTTGTTCAAATCCAGCTTATTTTGACTTAGGACAAGTTTGGCTGCGCTTAATTTTCCAACTGTTGAATTTATCCTGGAAAAGAAAGTGACAGTTCAATTATATAATTACATACTTTTCTTTTCAATTACATCATGGTATGGTTGCTTTGGAGTTTTATTTTTTATACGACTCTTACTGTTTGGCAAGGGTATTCATTCATACATTCAAAGTCAATGCATTGGTGTTTGTTGGATTCAGCTCACACAGTTAACAAAAAATATAGATTTTGACATTTTTAAAAAAATCACAATACCAAACTTCAAATATGAACCGTCGGATTTCAATTTAATGATCAATGATGTGTTGACTGCAAAAATTCGAGTTATCCAAACATGTAAACTTGATCTATCAAGTATATTATCCACTCATATGCCATTAATGTGATAAGTTTAATTTGATATAGAATGGATATTTTACCACTAGATCCCTTACTTTTAATATGATGTTCTTTCTAAAATTTCCCTTGCCAATTATGCAATCAAATATCATGAGACTCATAAATAAATAAATAAATAATAGTAGTAACTTAGTCTGGGTTACGCCAAGACTAAATTCTTAAAATATAGCAAATCAAAGTTTAAATTTCAGTTAATAGAGATATTCACATTTTTTACTAGAAAAAGATATATCTACATTTAATGTTTTAACATGCTTCAAATAAAATTATATGAAGAAAAAATAAACAACTCTGGCTCACCTTAGAAGCCACCATTAGTAAAAATATACCGACCTTAATATTTTGAAGAATATAAATCATAACATATTTTGAAGAAAACTATATTCTTCCTCGTTTTAAAATGTCACTTATTGAACTTAATATAAGTCTATAAAATTCTTTGAAGAATGTGCTATATAGTGGCATATATAAATCTTTAGATATATAGGAACTTAATATGCCCCTGTTGCAGTTGTATTTTGCTGCAGGCTTTTGTATTACGACCTTTCCATATGCTACAAAAATTCATAGCAATCAGTCAATCACATTGCATTGTGTTACATTCATGCACTTTAAGCAATTAAGGACAAATTCTGAGCACAAATCTGAGGTCTGTGAAGTTGAAGTGATAACCAGCCATAACTGAGTTAGCCTCCAAACCTCCACACTCACAAAAAAAAGAAAGAACAGGTAGGTCGTGTTTTCCTCGACATTATTGCAAAGAGCACCGTTAAGTGAACATGAACATTGAAAATCACGACGGAGAAGGTTAGTAGCCATTGGAGTACAGTCCCAATAAATCTTAACACCATAATGTGGCATTAAGTGAAGTCCAAATATTCTATATATACTCCAAACCCTTTTTTTAATTAGTAATGAAATGAAGAAATGGAAGGAGGAAATACTATTTCCATCGGGGATCTGGTTACATAATGTAGCACAATTAAAATTAAATGATTTGAAGCGTGCAACTAGTAGGTTACGCTTCTGTGCTCAGTTTTTAATGTTTCGGCACTGCATAAGGTTACAAATAGAGATTAAAGATTGGAACAATTAAGACGGCAAATGTCTATAGTAAACTCACTTCTCAACCATATATAGTTAAAATCCAAGAACAAATAAATATAGCATTCATTTTCAAGGCCATAACTTCTATACAGATAAGACATATATAACCTGCTAAGTTAGTCTAACTGTTATAACAAATTATGAAACATCATAATCAAAAGGGTTTGATTCCATACATTATTTAAGCAATGATGATCTATCCTTTCTGGGAGCTACTGCTGCCTAGTCCAAGTTGATACGTTCCCTCCCTCGTGGCCTGTTGATACCAATAGAAGTAGGGTCTAAGGACATCTCAGACCTACTGAAGTGTGCCTCCTGCTCTCTCTGCTGCAGTTTCAAGATTCTGCGCTCATTTTCCAATTTCATTCTCTTGTTGTCCATCCTCATCTTCTCCAGCTCTCTATCCTTCTTGCTGCAGTATCTTAACCACTTAAACCGCTGTTTCTGAAGTTCAAAAGCCCTGGCTTGGTACTCCACATTTTGCTCTTCAAGCTTCAACAGTTGTACCTTAATCCACTCTCTTCGCTCCCATGGCGACTTTGCAGGGTCTTGAAAAACCCTTGCCATTTCAACCTCGAGTTTTGCCATCCCAACCGACCGCGGCCAAAAGTGGCCATCCTCCTCACTTAACTTATTTCCATCACAAAACTCCTCCATTCTCTCTCCACCCCCATGTGCATTAATATTAATTCTATTATCCAACTCATCGTCCTCACTTTCATTGTTATCCTCATCTTCATCCTCGGACCCATCATTATCTCTCAAGTCCTTCCCGTGTTCCAACGAATAACTATGCAAGTCAAGATCATGGCTATTTGGTATCCTTTGTCCATTATGGTATGCACACATTTCCTTATAAAACAAATGTTTCGAGCTCAATATCTTTCTAACATCATCCTTAGCCTTAGCAGACAAGTTAGGCATTGAATCCATCAACGCAGGATTCTCAACCACTTGACAACAAGTTCCCCTACCAAGTATCTCATTCAATCTCTTATACCTCTTATTCAAGTCATTAAATTTATCCTCACACTGTTGCGGCGAAACATGACAACCTTTGCTTATCATTATCTTGGAAACAGTTTTCCACTTACCCTTCTTCTGTAAAACCACAGATTTCCTTTTAACACCCCCATCCACACCACCAATTGTACCATCATCACCAACACAACTCACTATCGCTATAAGAAGCCCGACCACATTATCCGTCCACTTCATTCGCTGCCAAGGAGACGACCCCCCCTTTTTACCTTTGCCACCACCATCGTAAAAATTCTCGCAATTCCCATCGTCAGCATAACCCGGCTCATCGTCTTCGCTCATGTCATTACTATTAGCAGGGTTAGAACCAGCAATTCCCTTACCTTTACCAAAATTCAACCCCATATTCAAATTTTTCACTTCAATTGTATCAAATTGATTCTTGTTTTCCAAACCAGTCATGATATTCATATCTTGTTGCCTTTGAAATGAAGATTCAATGTCCAAAATACTACTCAAAAATCCACCATTCATAATTGAAACAAAATTCTCAAACCCTAATTACCAAACCAGTCACAATTCTCAAACCCTAATTCCCAAATTTCTGGTGCTGACGATAGAAACTGAAATTTGACATCACCGGAAAAACTGAAAGGAAAAATAAATAAATAAAAAATTTGACACATCATTTTAAAAATAAAATAAAATACAATAAAACAGCGCATAATTCGGAAATAGGTAGTAATTAACTGAAGTCATTAACGAGTGATGATGAATGATAACTAGCATAATCTACGGTTGAATGCATGAGAAATTAATTGAAGAGAAAAAACATAGATCTCGTTGGAGATTTTACCTGTTGATGACTGATGGATGAGTAAATCAGTAGTAGCAAGCAGCATACAAACGAGAGAGAGAGAGAGAGAGAGATGGAAGTTTCCTCTATTTTGTCATCGGCTTTCAATCAACAAGTCTTTCTTCCAACTCCCTCGTACCTGTCGCTTTCTTTTAACACATGTTTATTTTCTTTTTCTTTCTCTTTCTTCTTTCTTTGTTTTGTTGGTTGGTTACTTGGTTGTCTTGACACAATCCAACTCACATATTTATAATTTTTTTATAATATAATAATAATATCTAATAAGCATTTAATCCCTCCAATCAAATTGTTTTTAAAAAGTTATAAATGGGTTCCACCAATAACTTTATATCATTATAAGCGGGTTTCACAAAAGTAATATAAATACCAATGCTTATTTAAGAAGCGAGGTACATATTAGGAATCATTTTCTGTTTTGCTCAAATGGAGGTACCTATTAGGTACTGATACTTAAAAAAATATGTATCACCATTAGAGATAGTCTTATTTATGCCCCGTTTGGCCCGGCTTATTTTCCTCTTTTTTTCTTCTCCTTCAAAATAGTAAAGAAGAAAAAAATTGTGTTTGACTTTACTTTTATTTTTATTTTTTACTTCTTTACTTTATTTCTCTAATACTTTTAAGGAGAAATAGTGTCAAATATAATTTTATACTTCTTTATTTCGTTTAAGCTAAAATAAAAAGTAAAAAATAAGCCGGGTCAAACGGGACCTTATTCAAAGTAAATTTTGTCTTATGTATTAAAGATTGGAGATTTTGTAAAAAAAATCCTAAAATATAAGAACTCATTGAATATTGCATCTACGCCAATGCATAATTTTAATTACGAATATTTTTAATTGTCTATAAATAAAAATTATAGAAATTTGATATTTTAAAAATATTTATCGAAAAAAATCAAACAAGATCTTATATGATAATATTTATCTTTATATACTTTTAGAAAAATACGGTAAAAACAACACATATAAATAATACATTTAGTCGAAATAGATCTTATAAAATGAGACGAAGGTAGTAGTAATTGTGGTAAATCAACTGAAAAACAATGGGAAGTTTGATTTATAAAATGTAATTATTAAATATAACAATATATGACAAAACATTGTTGAACAAAATTTACTTTAGTATTTTAGACAACTTGTGTCAGATGTCAAAAAGTTGTCATGTGATTCGATAAGAACAAGAATTTATGTTTTTGTCTAATTCCATGAACAATTTTTAAATTAAACACACAATAGCTAAATTTGTTGTATCAACAGTTCCTTATTTTTTTAACCGATCAAATGCACTCTTTCTTTGTATAACCAGATTTTGCCTACTAAGTTTTACAAGAAGAACTCTCTTCCCAATGTTAAAATCCATATTTGCCTTTGTTAAAAACCTCTGGAATGCATTTTCCAAAATTTTTTTGCCATTAAAATAATATTTGAATGAAAAATTTGGAAAAACACATTCCAAGATTTTAAAACAAGGGCAAAGATGAATTTTTTGGGAGAGAAGAGAAAAGTGGGGAGAAGAGAAAAATTCGTTTTGCAATCAGGATGATTATTACTTTTGCCACACTATGATTTCTGGGGCGCGCCCTATAAAATGATCAAAATGTCGCTGTTCGTGACTTGTGCTATGGACACCCCTAAAACATCTTACCAATTATAACATCTGTGACTTAAGTAGTGGACGTTATTTTTCAAAATTACTCATTTTTCTTACATCTATGACTTAAGTCACGGAAGAGTATTTTGGTAATTTTGTAGAGCGCGCGAGTAAAAGTTGGCAAAAGGAAAAATCATCGAGGACTTCTCTTCCCACCCCCTGTAACTCTTTTTCACCCCCCTAAAATCCAATTTTACCCCTTAAAGTTCAGGTTATGCGAGCAGAACTTTTTGAAAAGTTCTGGTTACGTAAGCAGAACTTTTTTTTAGTGTAAATTTTACACTAAAAAAAAAGTTCGGGGGGTGAAAAAGTTCTGCACGCGTAAGCAGAACTTTTTTCCAGGGGCATAAATGGCAGCACATGGGGTGAAAAAGTAAACCGGGGGGTGGGAAAAGTTACCCTCAAATCATCCGGATTACGCAATCAAAAGCCCAGCCCATATTAAATTTTAACACAAGAAATAACAACAGGCCCACCTTTCTCTAACACCAAAAAACGTCGTCGGAGAACCAGATGCTTCAGCGGTAGCAACCACCGCACAGCACTTCACTCACTTCCCAGTTCCCATTCAAATTCTGTATCTACGAAACGACACACAAATTCCACTACAATGCCTCGAAACGACGATATCCGTTTCATCTCTTCTTCAATCAAAATCCCTCTTCCTTCAAAACCAAAACCCCTAAACACTCCTTTCAAAACCGCAATTTCTCACTTCACCAACGCAACTAATTCGTTTTCTCAATTTGTTAACTCGTTCAGAACTCACTCCACTGAGTTAACTCGTACCGTGTTCCGAAAATCGCACTCTCTATGCTCCGCCACGTTATCCCTAACCGACGAGAAGAAAGTACCGTCGCCTCTTTCTACGGCGGAGGAATCTCAGTTGAAAACTCGACAGAATGAAGAGAGAGTTTTAATCAGTGAAGTATTGGTTCGAAATAAAGACGGCGAAGAACTCGAGAGGAAGGACCTTGAAGCAGAAGCGGCTCAAGCTCTCAAAGCTTGTCGACCTAATTCAGCGCTAACGGTTCGCGAGGTACAAGACGATGTTCATCGCATTATCAATAGTGGATACTTTTGTTCTTGTGTTCCGGTTGCAGTTGATACGCGTGACGGTATTCGATTGGTATTTCAGGTATAATTGAAGTTTAGATAATCGTTTTCTGATTATATTTGAATTGAATTTCATAATATTTGATTTGCATTGAAATTTAGTATGATAGTGTTGCATGTTGAAATGTGCATTGAATTAAAGTTGTTAGCGATGATAATTGAATTTGTTATGTGAGTACTGGTTTCTTGTGGTATAAGGTAGAACCAAACCAAGAGTTTCAAGGGTTAGTATGTGAAGGAGCTAATGTCATTCCGGCTAAGTTTTTAGAGAACTCTTTTCGAGATGGATATGGTAATAATTTTTTCCTCTTTTTCCTTAAGTGTGCAATTGTAGTCATCCACTTGGGGCTCGCATGTAACATTCACTGTTTGCAAATTTACTTGTGCCTTGCAGGGAAGGTTATCAATTTGAGGCGATTGGATGAAGCTATATCTTCCATTAATAATTGGTATATGGAGCGTGGTCTTTTTGCCATGGTAAATGCCCCTTAAATTCTGTTCGAATTTCGTATAGTCTTGCTTTGTGATCGGTGGAAATTCAAAATTCAGGTTGATTTTTCATGTTTTCAGTCGTCTTAGCAGCAAAGTATCATCATATTATGCTCCAATTAGTTTTCATTGGTAATTTGACCTTTTTTTTGTTTCCCCGGCCTTGATCTCCACATTAGGTATCAGCTGTTGAGATTCTATCTGGGGGTATTCTGAGGTTACAAGTTTCAGAGGCCGAGGTCAATAATATTTCCATTCGGTTTCTTGACAGGAAGACGTAAGGACCTTCTTTCATTTTTGACTTTCACACAAAAATACATTCACACAAATACCCGTAATGTTATGTTTTGTGTAGTGATTTTCTTTACCAACTTGATTTTATATGTAGGGGTGAGACTACGGTTGGGAAGACAAAACCTGAAACAATACTTCGGCAAATTACAACCAAGAAGGGACAGGTAGTTTCATGACCTAGCACCGGATATTCCAACAATGATTGTTCATAGTTTGTTATCTAGCTTTTCGTAATTTAATGAAAAACTGGTGCACTTTTAATTTCTGTGCAAAACTGCAAATCAAGATAAAACATGATAATTTCATATTTATCTAATCTAAGTTTTAAAGCTGATTGTGGCATTTTTTTTTATCAAATTGGGTTGTTGAAAACATAATATAGTCTATTCAATGGAAATTGATATAGTTCACCAAAGGGAAAGTATCCGATATTTCTTTATTCTCTCTTATAATTCACCATAGGGAAAGTATCCAATATTTCTTTATTCTCTCTTTTATGAAACACACCTCCCTGGTTTTGCACAGTAACTGAGTAGGATTTTTGGCATCATCTGTAATTGTATTTTCAGGTATACAGCATGCATCAGGGAAAAAGAGATGTAGAAACTGTATTAACGATGGGGATCATGGAAGATGTTAGCATTATTCCCCAACCAGCAGGTAATTTATACATGCAGAAAATGGGCTTTAATTTAAGGTGAATAATTGTAACAAAGAAACACTGTCAGTTCTAACTGTTTTCTGCTAACTACACTTGCCAAGTTGTAATGCAATTTCTTATTGGACCTTCTATGTTCAGCATTTTACTGCGCTAACTCCTGCCAAAAGAGACTTCAGTCCAGTTTGTATTAGCTTTTAGCTTGTGGGATCATTTCAATTAATGTAACTACATAATATTTCACTTACTCAAAAAAATTTATAAAATTATAGGTTTATAGATAAAGTGTTAGAGATAGCTTATGGAAAATGAAAAAGTTTAATCTTATTTCAACCTCTACAAGAAGCTACTGTTTAAAAATTCAGTGTTATAACAAAATTATTATACTTTTTTCATATATGTTTTGGAGAAGAATCATTAAGAAAAAAGGAGAATTGTTCATGATAATTTAGTGAGAAACTAAGGAACTGACGTTAATGAAAATGTAAGGCCAAACCAAAAGAAAAGAAAAAAGAAACATGGACATTATTCACTATGAAAATATAAGTAGCTTGCTTTTGTAGAGTGTTAGTGCTAAACAGGACTTTATTAGGTTGCAGAAGTGGCCCAATTATTTTCTTGTTCTGCTTGTGTATTGTTATCCTGTAATGGACACAATATTTTCTACTATTAGATCCACATCACTCTCTAAAGTATAAATTTTGCTGTTATAGATACGGGGAAGGTTGATTTAGTGATGAATGTGGTGGAACGTCCCAGTGGAGGATTTTCTGCTGGTGGTGGGATATCAAGTGGGTAAGTGATGCAAGTCTAAAGCATGCTTAAATAATGTTTAAATTTACTAAATGCATAAATTACCTCGACCTCCTTGACATTTATTAACTACTCTAGCTTCTCCTGTAATTTCGGAAGTTATTGTAAACTTCCTTACTTTTAATTTCTTCAAGACAACTGCCCCTTCATAAGTTTCGACATATACCAACTCTGTATGGTTCATATTGGTGGAAAATATAAGTAGAAGGGTATACTTGATACATATCATTAAACTAGAGCGGAAATCAACACAATTTTTTCTTTTGGTTACTGTATAATCTGACTAGCCATTTACATTTGCAGGATTACAAGTGGTCCACTCAAAGGACTCATCGGAAGGTAAGCTTATTTTATAGTCATGTGATGGGTGAAGTTAATGCTTTGTCTTTTAGGCATCTTATGCTCTCTTTCATTTAATAGCCAAAGTTACTTTCCTTCATTTAAAACTGTTTTAAAGATTATTTCCCTCTGCTGCTGGTTCCATATACTGCTAGTGCCATAGAGTGTTTATTATACGGTATTGTTAAATACTACCTCTGGTCCTTTTTATATGATACATCAGTTATTCAATGAATCTAAAAAGTGAACTGTCTCGGATAAAAAGGAACAGAGGTAATATGTAGACATCCCCCTTGTAGCTGTAAGCACACTGCCTCCTGTACATAATTTTGCATAAGATGAGGCTGAGCCACAATTAAGATTTTATTTGATATTAACTTATCATAATAGTTTATCAGTTATTCTTTACCTATTGGTTTGTTTAATTCACTTAAAAATGAAAGACGAGACAAAATTCTGTGTTTGATAATTTGATTGGGAAACTAGTCATGGGACAAAACAAACTAAGAGATGAGCCATAGGTCCATTGTTAAACACACTCACTAGAGCAAGGGACAGCTTTTCAAATATAAGATAACTTAAATGTTGTTGTTATCCCTTCCTTTCTCTCCATCCTCACTTTCCACCCCCTCCTGATGAATTCCTTATCTCTCACCAAATATCTTGGCTGCACTTAGGTTTCATAGTAAGTACCACTGCTGTCCAATTAGAAATCTGGTGACCGAGAGCGGTGTCTACAACTCCTCTTTCTGTTAAACATTTTCTCCTATTGTTGTTTCGGTTACAAGTGGCGACGTATTAGCCATGCAGCAGCTTGTAGACTATGAAAATGAAACACACAAATTGCTTGTGTTGTGTATCAATAACCAAACAACATTTAAAATAAAAAGTCGTGTTGTGACTTAACTACATGTCCTGTACAGTGTACAGGCCTGCATGTGTTTTGCTTAATAAATGTTCATATTATATGTTGCTTATGGTCCAACTGTCACTGGTTTATACATCACTGATCGACTCAACAATATTTTGTTCGCATTGCAGCTTTGCCTATACTAATAGGAATGTTTTTGGGCGAAACCAGAAACTCAATATTTCCTTAGAGAGGGGCCAGGTTGACTTAATCGTTCGTGCAAACTACACTGACCCTTGGATCCAAGGAGATGATAAGCGGACATCTAGAACAATAATGATTCAGGTAAGCTCTAAAGGTTTTATTTGTTAGGCTTGCCTTTGATGATAGAAAATAAGTATTGTGTTTGATGTGTGTTAATTAACTTCAATTTAGAATTCAAGAACGCCTGGAACAATTGTTCATGGTAATCCAGATGGCAATAGTAGCCTGACCATTGGCCGCACCACAGGTGGCATAGAGTTGAGTCGACCCATCAGGCCAAAGTGGAGTGGAACAGCAGGACTGATTTTCCAGGTGCTTTATTAACTGTTTTGGTGGATGTTTTTTTGTCTGAAGCTGTAACATATTTTTATTTCTAATTTTAGTCTTTCCACGCTACCTCTATCAATACCTCTTGTGAATTATAGATTTTCCTAGTGTGGTTAAATCAGTAATCACTAGTGAGATTATTCCTGCCTTAAATTAAATGTGATACAGTATCCAGGGGCCCCTTGTTTCTATGTTTATTAATGCTACATATTCTTTTTTAACTCTTATCAATTATCTCTATCTTTCACTTCAGCGTGCCGGGGTTTCTGACAACAATGGGGTTCTTATCATTAGGGATCGCTACAACAGTCCTCTCACTGCAAGGTTGTAATCTAAGTAAATGCTACATGTTACTTGTTTTGGACAGTACACTTATGACGGCTTTATGTTGTTCCTAACTTTTGTCAATTTTTCCTTGTAGTGGCAATACCCATGACGATACGTTGCTTGCTAAAATTGAGACTGTTTACACTGGTTCTGGTGAACACGGGTCTTCTATGGTTCGTTATGAACTGAATTCAGTCCTTCAATTTAAATATGTAAATGTTTCTTACCATTATTTGCTTGGTTTTGCAGTTTGTCCTAAATGTGGAACAGGGGCTTCCTCTTTTGCTTGATTGGTTATCCTTCACAAGGGTGAATGCACGGGCTAGGAAGGGTGTTCAGATTGGTCCCACTCGTCTTAATTTAAGGTATGAAGTACATGTATTCAACCCCCTTCTCTTGGAAGGAAGGAGTAACCAGTGCATTGTTGTTCACCCTTTATATTAATTCAAAACACAATCTTATGTTTTTCCAACTTCATTTGGTTCACTTCCAGTCTCTCCGGTGGTCATGTGGTAGGAAATTTCTCTCCCTATGAAGCTTTTGCCATTGGTGGAACAAATAGTGTGAGAGGCTATGAAGAAGGTGGTGTGGGCTCTGGTCGATCGTATGTTGTTGGATCCGGAGAAATTTCTTTCCCTATGGTACTTGAATTTTATCAAGTCTTTTCCTGCTCAATTAGTTTAGCTTTTTGTGTGTCCTTATTAATACTAATTTTCAAGACATGCACCCAAGAATAAAATCCTTATTTGCAAAGCCCAAAATCAAATGCATACACTGCCAACTTATAACAGTAGTGGTGGTTGGTTTATTATCAAAGAATAAAATAATACTACATTCTTATGAATAAGAATGTGTATCTAATAAATAAAGGGATAAAAGGGCAACTTGGTACTATAAAGCTCCTACCATATGGGACAAGGGTTGGATCAATTGCGGAACTATAGAAGGCAATGTCACCTCTCATTTTCAATTAACTGATTCCTTCGAACTTGTAATCTTCTAGTTACATTACATGATAATGATTTTAGCCGTTGCACCAAGGCTCCTCTTCATATGTATACAAATTGATGATAATTTTTTTTTGATGTTCCTGTACCCACATGCACATTCATTTGATTAAAATTATGTGTAGAGAACAAGACTTCCTGATCTTTTACTATTTCTATTTGCAGTGGAAACCAGTGGAAGGTGTCATATTTTCTGACTATGGAACTGATCTTGGATCAGGCCTGACTGTCCCTGGTAGGTCTTTATTTGATTTATTTAATTATTATTTTTGGGCTACAATTAATTTTATTTGTTTGATCCCTTCTTTTGAGGATTAAATTATGGGAGATCATCCAAATGCACAAGTACTACCATCGATTTGAAATAAGTAAATTTGTCCTGTTTTATGATGTTTACTCTCGAGAAGGACAACTTCAAGCACACATTTCAAATCTATAAGCATATACTAGAGTCATTTACTAACCAGATCCAATTCATTTACTTTGGCTCCTTTAATGACTATATCCTCAATGTTGTTATACATATTAAATTTATTTCTCAACTGGTAGCGCTTCTCTTGATGTTTGCCAATATCCTGGTCCTTAATGAGGCATATTATATGGGGCTTTTGGTTTTTTATTTAGGCGATCCTGCTGGAGCAAGGAATAAACCTGGAAGCGGATACGGGTACGGGTTGGGCATCCGTGTGGATTCGCCTTTGGGTCCTTTGCGTCTAGAATATGCCTTCAATGACAAGAACGAGAGGAGGTTTCACTTCGGAGTTGGCTATAGAAACTAAACATTCTCTCAAGGTATCACTCTGCGTCTTGTATAATTCTGTTTTTTCTTTTTTGGTTTGCATGAGGTTTTCCTTATTTTGGAAACCTAGTAAATATATTTTCTCTCCATTATGTGTCCAATTCAGCTAATGCTTATTTAAGTGTCCCATAGATGAATTGAAATGGCTCATTCTGTTTTCGTCTTTCGGGATTTTGAGATAATTTGCAGGATATGCATGGTTAGTGGAGAATGATTCTATATCATGTAGGTTTTTTACATTGTGTGAAGAGGAAGATAGAGCATCAAAGAAGGGTTCTGACTTCGGAGTAAGGCTTCTCAAAAATTGAGAGGACCTCACTATAATAAATAGTGTGTCATGTTGTAACATAGGTTCTTTGCTCGGAGGAGGTATTGGCTAAGTTTTGATGATGGGTGTAGATGACATGTTGAGGGAGCATGGTGCATGGTTCTTCAAAATCGGTTCAACGGAAAATGGTATTTTCCCAAATGTCCACCGCAAGCAACTGATTTTTTTTTTTTATTCTTTTTTTTTCTTCTACTTTATTTATGTATTTATTTTTAGTACAGATAATTTTATAATATTTTTTTTGAAAAATAATTTTATAATATTATTTGTTTCACTTTAAATTATTGATTAAATATAGAAACGATATTTTAATTATCATTATATATTTTGAAACTTAAATTTATGTATATTTTTAATATAAATATATTTAATTTTTAAATACTATGACTAGTTACAAGTTAAAAAAACAATTTAGTGAAAAAAGAAGACATTCTATGTGTGACAATTTAGAACAATGATTTATTTACATCACGTGGAAAGGGTGAAAATTTTAAAGAGAAGAGAGACAATAAACAAAAGAAATAGATGAAAAAGTGAAAAATGATGAGAAATTTGATTAAAATTTGAAAACATTGCAAGAATGAGATGAGAGAAAATACAATAAAAATGATAATTAACTACTCTTTAGTGTAGCTAGCTCTTCAACCTATCCTTCATTCCCACTTAAATTAGTAATTTTACATTTCTATACCTAAAGAAAATTACACATCATAAAGTTCATCAAATATTTTTATGGGGAGACTTGGGAGGATCAATACATGAGCAGCTAATAATAATATGGCATATTTTGTTTAACAAAAAGATTTGACAAAGTTTCTGTGTTTTTTTTTCTTTTTCTGAACAGCAAAATATTTATATATAACAAACACAACTTAAGCATAGTCATGCTTCGGATTGGTGACAAAGTTACTTGTTAAACTTTCTGCTAATCCAAACATACACTAACATAGTTACTGCGACAGTATAACAAACAAGATTAAACAACAAAGAATAATAGTACACAATTTCTTTAGGAAAAAAAAGGAACCATTCATTTCTAGTTACTATTTCTTTGGTTAAAGCAATATGCAAAATGGGATCCCCCAAATCACACCATCCATGTTAATTCGCGGCAATATTTAGCTTTTTAAAACTAGTTCTGTTCTTTTCTGCCATAGCTTCACCTTTCTTTTGGTTAACTTTTTGCTGGTAAAGTCACATACCAAAATCCACTGTGATATTCCTGTATAACTCAGAGAGTAACAATTTTAGTCGGTACACTACTTTGTAATTATCCTATTAAACAAATGTGGTAGCTTTTCTTCCGTGGAAAAAATGAGGGTACTTTATGCAAAGAAACATAAATTATTCATCCATCAAATTATGTTATGATTAGACTCTCAAAGAAAATTAAGAATGTAACCAAAATTTTCTATATCAATTAAAAATTTAATTTTAATTCTCTCGATAACAATATAAGCAAAAATGAACAAAAGAATTGATATTAGTTCAAATTTGAACCATTGAATCAAATACATCAACCTTTCCTCCTCATTTTTACTTAAATTCGTTATATAAGAAATATGGACTATTTTTGTTTAGTGGTAGAGCATATGTCGTAAATCCGACTATGTTTTTTCTTATGGCATTTAAATCATTTATGTTATATTCAAACTATTTAAGAATAATAATTTATTTGTAAGAGTTGAATATCCGTTATTTTCTTTTGGTTTTCACCATTAGTTGAATCTGTTTCAATGAACAGTTTTAGCATCAAGTTGTTTCAGTCCCTTTCCGATCTTAGTTGCAGGGATCAGACTGTGGTCCTCCCTATTAAATTCAGCGTCAATCACTACTGAACCAACTAACGAATAATATATCCTCTATCGATTATTGTCAATTTTGCTTATTAAAAAACAAAAAACTCTTAAATTAACAATATAAAATAAACGCATGTACACAATTTCTCTCTTTTGACAAAAGACAAGCACCTACCATCTGTCACACATATACACACGCACACAAAATATTAAAATTGATGATATAATATTATAATTGAAGAGAGAAGGATGTAGTAGTATTGGTGATCTCAAAGTAAAAAAAAAAACAAATACCAAAACAGTGTTGATGATGTGGGTGGCAATGTTGTTGAGTTAACTAGCAGAATAGTATTTATGTCAAAGTGTTTTGTGGTGTGACACACAAATGTTACAAGGTTGTAATTCTCTTAACTCCAAAATGTCTTGTTTAAAAATAAAGACAAGGTGGATGAAACAGTGAGAAAGCATTAGAAGAGGAGACACGGACTGAGTCTCTGATCCAACCCGACCAGAGTGTGCAGACCAAAGCACTTGCTGGTTTAAATGCTAACTATTTGTTTCCCGAGGTTGAGAAAATATCACCATGGGAGGGTGTCAAACAAACAACATACACACATTGTTAATTTGTGTGTGTATTGTATTGTATTGTATTCCCCTCGGAATCATTCATTAATTTATAAACTAATTAATCTATCTATGTATGTGATCCACCAACAACTTGTACATTTACTACTTAGTTTTTTTTTTTGTTTTTTTTATAAATTCCATTCATGCAATATAATCATTATAATTAATTCTATTATATGGTTCTATATTCATGCAAGATTTTCTTTCTTTTCCCTACTCTTTATGTGTTAGTACTATATAAGTAGGGAAAATGATTTCATGTAGTAACTGAAGGACGCAGTCATCAATCAGAGCCATTTGATCAGAATTAATGGTTGAGAGATTGACCGGTGATACTTTTATGTCAACCATTTAATCTAAAATGAATGGTTCACATTCAAAAATGTGGCAAATTATATGAATAAAAACAGTAGCAAATTTGGATCCCTGTAATTAGGGCATGTACAACTTGCACAATAAAAAAATAGAGTATTGATAATGCATAAATAGTCGATTGACATTATTAGATTTGTCAAATCAGACTCTCAGACATAATAGTTCAATGATATAAACTAAAAGAGACATGTCAAATATTTTAGATCAGATTAATAAATTAGGTTAAATATTAGTCCAACTTAACTTAAAACGCTTGTTGTACCGGGCCAATCCCAAATTTTTAATAAGCAAACTATTTAATTTTCCAAAAAACAATGTATATATATTGTGTACCTCAAATGTCAGCCTGAATTAGACCGTAATTCAAATTCGAGTGATTGCTATAGTATATTCAATTATATTGCCATAAATATTGATTTAGACAAAACCTAATTCAATAATTCATAAAGTACTAACTTTATCAAAGAATAGTAGTAATTTTTTAAGATGCAATGTTACACTATGTCTCTCATATTTCTCACACACACTGATGGGGCTAGAAGGTATTAGTAGCTAGCTAGTTTATGAAATTCAGCCCCTCGTGTGAAAGGGAATGTGATAGTATAGTTTTGGGGGAACAGATAGTCTTCAAAATTTCAACTTCAATGACATGATTTTGTGTTTTGGTCTTATTTCCAACCATAATGGGTAGGTATAGAATTGTGACCATATTTATTTATTTTTATCAAGTAATAGTAAATATATATATATATATATATTTTAATATCTATATTAATCTATGTCCCTTTTTTCCACACTGTTCATACAAACCTTCTTTCAAGTCCCAAGATGATCTTCTTCTCTATACGACCAAATCAGATCAATGACTTTTCCCCACTCTCTCTTTAGTCTTTTACCATTACTTCCTCTTTTTTATTTTTTCCTCCATTGTTAAGTCACACTTCACAAGTGATTTCTTGACCCCTCTCTCTCTCTCTCATTTTTTTTTTTTTACTTTATTGAGTTAGCTTTACCAACATTGGATTTCTACAACTCTTTTACCTCCTCAGCTCATTCATGACTCTTTCATAAGATTTTATAATAATTATTTTTTATTTTTAAATCTTAAATTTCTCTTTTTCTTCACCTTTCTCTCTCCACTACCCTTTTATTTTATTTCCTTTTCCTTGTATGCTCTAGTCTATAATAACCTAACCCTTTTCCACCATAATCATATCATATATTTTTCCTTTCTCTCATCATCATCATGAGTACTCATCCCTACTTCTCCAATAACTTCAATGGTTATAATAATTATTTTGACCTAAATAACCCTCCATTCTATAATTTTCCTTCTAGTTATCATCAAAACAACATATCTTTTACATCTTCACCTTCATCTCCACCTCCCAAAGAAGCACTTCCTTTACTTAACCTAAGCCCTACAAAACATGAAGATCTTCTTCTTCTTCAAGAATCTTCTTTTAGTTGTTCTTCTTCCATGGAAATAATGAATATGAAAGAGAAAGAACAACAACTAAGCATATCATCAAATTCTTTAGATGATGATGATGCTGTAACTGTGGCTTTGCATTTAGGGCTTCCAAGTATAAGCTCAGCTGATTTAGCTTCAAATATGTATGTTGATTCAGAGAAAGATGATGAAAAAGTAGTAACTGTTGCTTCTTCTGAGTGTCCACTGAATAAAATTAATAGGGGTCAGTATTGGATCCCTACCCCTGCTCAAATTCTGATTGGTCCAACACAGTTTTCATGTCCTCTTTGTTTCAAAACCTTCAATAGATACAACAACATGCAGGTATATATTTAATTTTCCACTATTTTCAATTCATACTCTTGTTGAAAATGAAAGCAAAAATAACATTGGAAACATTATAATTTATAACATATATTTTTTTTTTATGAAAACCATTATGTCATCTTAAATTGAAGGTATGATGGCACTATATATGAATGATATTTATATATAGAAAAAATTTAAAAAAAGAAAAAGGATGTTTTTCTTTTTCCCTTTTTTCTCTTACACTTTTTTATTTTGCCAGATCTTAATTAATGACTTTTTGATGAGATTTTCTGAAAAAGAAAAGGCTCATGATTTTACATTCTGTGGTTACACTATTCTTTTTTAGTATCAATATACTTTAATTTTTCTCTTATAATCATATTGTCTACATTAATTCATGAAATTTAAGGTGTTTTGTGTGTGTTTATGATTTAGGGTTTTCTCATGTGTGCTTATTACTATCCTTTTATATACATATTATTAACTCTTAGGTAAAATTAATTAAACCCTCAATCCAAAAATTAATTATTTTCTTAATGACCTAAATATTTTTTTTGTGGTATATTAGATAGAAAATTGATGCAGGGTGTATAAAATTGACAATGGATATCTAGGGTTTAATAATATTTGTTTATATACTATGCAACATTAATAATGTTAATGTTAACATCATCACGGGAAGACACAAAAATAAAACGAGACATGATGAATTTTTTTTGAATGGAGACATGATGAATTAATTTTGAAACTCTAGTACAACAAACACGCATGGAATGAATTTAATTTTTTCACCTCTATAAAAATAAGCATAAATAGCTGTACAATATTCCCTTGTTGGGCTTACGAACTACTTCTTTATTAGGATGTCCTACATATATTGTCACCTTTTCCTTTAATCCTATACACCTAAGAAATAATTGAAACACGTTGAAAAGGACAAAAGCTCCAAGAAGATCATACACATCCTCTTAGGCATGGTAAGAAAATTCATAATAATCCTAACAAAATTATACATGCAATATATGATAAAGACTAGGTAAATGTCATTTCATACAATGCACCTTTTGGACCGTATAGATAGTACCAAAAAATTATTTTTGTAAGTTAGTGAGTGTTGCTTTCATTCTTTCATCCCTACTTTCCATTTGACACTATATACGTACTAAAAAAAATGAATTTTACAAAAAAAATTGAAATGATTAAAACCTATCTCTAATTATGTCATTAAATTAATAATATGGGTTGAGACATTAAAGGAGATCTATGTTTTTTTTCAATTGAAAATATAATGGAGATTTATGTGGTAAGTCCAAGGTTCAATCTATGCTACTTATAACAGTTTGAAATTAATGGCGATGAGTTTGTCAAAATTAGTGAGACATTATAATTTTGTTGAAGTTTCATAAAATGTATTTTTTGTCAAATTGTAGTGATTTACTGTGATTTTGTCAATCTTGCAATCAATCTAAATATGCATTTACTCTCTACTTATAATAGTTTTGAATTGGCTGTGAAATAGTTTTGATTTTGAATTGGGTGTGAATTTGTCCAAATCATAGTGTCGTACTGTGATTTTGATGAAGTTTCAAAAGTGCAGTTTTTGTCAAAATTTGTATTGACTCACCGTGATTCTGTTAATCCAAACATGTACTACTGATGTAAAATTTTGAGACCAAAACTATTTTTCCATCTTTAATTTTTTTTTAAAAATTCAATTTCTTCTAGTGATAGCAACTAATTATTTACTCTTATATGATATATTCATATATAACTAATTAGTTCGAAAATTATATCTATAGATGCATATGTGGGGGCATGGATCACAATATAGAAAAGGACCAGAATCACTAAGAGGAACACAACCAACAGCAATGCTAAGACTCCCATGTTATTGTTGTGCACCTGGATGCAAGAACAACATTGATCATCCAAGAGCAAAACCACTAAAAGATTTTAGAACACTTCAAACACATTACAAGAGAAAGCATGGAATAAAACCATTTATGTGTAGAAAATGTTGCAAAGCATTTGCAGTGAGAGGTGATTGGAGAACTCATGAGAAAAACTGTGGTAAACTTTGGTATTGTTGTTGTGGGTCCGATTTTAAGCACAAAAGATCACTAAAAGATCATATCAAGGCTTTTGGAAATGGACATAAAGCTTATGGAATTGATGAATGTCTTGATCAAGATGATGAACATGGTGGCTCTGAAATTGAGCAAGAAAATGAATCTTTTCAGTCATAGGTTTGATTTGAAGAATATGTTTTAACTATAAAGACAAGACAGCTGTGGACATGTTTTGCACTAATTATATTGTTGACTAAGACTGCATCCATGACTAAATTTATTTTGTCTTCTTCATTAATTTTGTTATTTCTTTCTATATATATATATGCAATTTAATTTGCATATATACTCGGATATTGTGGTAATTTTTCCTATCAATTTGGATTTGGTATCTCTCTACTATAATTAGACGGTTTGTTATGGATTATAAAAAAAAGATTTTGATATTTAATAATTTATATTTAAGATTTTAAAAATTAAAATTGTTTTGTTTGCCCATTAGAATGAAATTATTTTTTCAAAAATGTTACTAAAAATAGGTTTCCATTCGAAGGAGGTTTGTATTATTTTTCTTTCATATTTTCATTTTTAATAAAATTTGTAATAAATTATATGGATGATGAAAAGTTCGAAAAGTGATTATTAATTTTTTTTATAGATTACAAAGAACTTTTTCGCAAAAAAATTGTAAAGTGGGCTCAATTTGAAATAGAAATGCATACTTTTGTCAAAAATATAATTATAATGCAACCTTTAATTAATTTGTATATAACTAAAAATGAGTTTGTCAAAAAATAAAAACTAAGAAAATAGTTTTCATAAATTAGCTTACGGTGTCTCTCTCTCTAAGTTGATTATATTAAACATAAATATTATATAAAAAAATAAGTTTATTTAATCTTTAATTATAGAAATTTATATCTATCAATTGCAGTTGACACAAATTGATAGTTTTATTTTGCTCACGCCAACTATAATTTAAGTATGCTTTTTCTATGACAAAATATAAACAAAACTCATCTTTAATTTAAATTTATAATATAATTAATATATTTGATTTATAATATAAATTTAATACATTAATTATGCAATGAGTCTAAAAAAAATGATATTCAACACCAATTAATTCATTTAAGAGGGTGTGGGATTCATGCAATGGAACTAGCCTTAACCCTCATTTCCTTTTTAATGGTACATCATTTTTTTTACACTACCACTCACTTGCATGGTTAAAAATGGAAAGAGAAAAATGCCCCTCCCTTCTAACCATACTACTACTAGATAGATAGGTGCAAGGATTTGATGTAACAAAACAAACCTATAGGAAAAAATCTCATATGAACTAGTGGTAGTGAGATTGTACTTATACTTGTTGAGTCTTTGATAATTGGCTGCATTTTTGGAAATAAACTTTGTGCAAGATGTGCGATCCGATGCTCTGGCATTGTGTAGAGCATTGAATAATGCTCAGGAGGAGCGCTCATGGCAAATGCTATTTATGGAATGTTCCGTTTCTCTTTCATGAATCTTGCATGGCGCGTTTGATATGCTTTTATGTAAGGAAGGTTGTTAATGCTTCAGATTCAGTTCAAGAATAATTCTGAGAAGAATCTCTGTGAAGAATATATTTGCTAAAGAATCTCATTTTATTTATGTGGAGTTAATGCTTGGGTCAAAGAATTAAAGTCCATGTATGTGCTACTTTCTGAAGTATTTAAAAGAGTGGCAAAACCCTAATCCTAGTTAGTTGTTCACGCTGTCTTTGTGCTAGTATTCAGTATTAGGTTTTGCGTGTGTTTTATGATTGTGAGCCTTTCTTGTGTCACCTTGATGCAAGCTTAGGACGTGTTCTTTGTGTTGTAATTGTGTGTTCCTCTCCCAAGCTTTGAAGCACGGAGTTAGGACTTTTGTGTGTGTAACACTCCAAGCCTTTAGGTACGAGTGTGTAGTTTTAGGAGTGTGTCTCCAAAACTGTTTTTGTCTAGTGTATTGAAATCCTTGCTGGTCGTAAGGTTGTAAGGGAGTGAGATGGGATCTCATATCTAGGAGTTCCTAGGTAGAAGAGTCATTGGTAGGGCCTAGGTTCTTAAGTTGTAAACGGGGCGTTTGCTGTAAACTTAGTGCTAGGACTATTATAGTGATATTCCTTCCTGGATTGGTATCCCCCAGACGTAGGGCTTGTTTAAGCGCCGAACTGGGTTAACAAATAACTTGTGTTCTTTATTTGTTTACTTGTTTATTTTCATTCTGTTACGCGCGAGGCCGGATAGATTGTTAGAGCATCGAGTAGAGCATCGTGCATAGTGTGCCAGGAATTTCAATTGGCATCAGAGCAGGCACCCTGCTTGTTTTGGGTGAGATTCAGGACCTGAAATGTCTGGCACTGTGGAAAAGGAAGGAGGTTATATGAACAGGCCTCCCTTGCTTACTGGATCTGCTAACTATGACGCTTGGAAACCAAAGATGATGGCCTTTCTGAGATCCATTGATAGCAAGGTGTGGAAGGTGGTTCTAACCGGATGGGAACAACCCATGTATGCAAGCAAGGAAGGCACCTCAACTGGGATAGTGAAACCTGAGGTAGAATGGACGACAGAAGAGGAAGCTATAGCAAATCAGAATCACAAGGCCATCTATGCCTTGTTTAATGGTGTTGACACTAGTGTGTTTAAAATGATCAAGAACTGTGTGTCAGCCAAAGAGGCATGGGAGGTATTACAAAAGTGCTATGAGGGTACCACTAAAGTAAAACAGTCAAAAATTCAACATCTTACCTCAAGATTTGAAGCCCTAAAAATGAAGGATGATGAGAACATCCAGGACTTTCACTTGAAATTACTTGACATTGGAAACTCTTTTGAGGCTCTAGGTGAAAAAATGTCTGATGAAAAGCTAGCTAGAAAACTGCTCAGATCTCTTCCCAAAAGGTTTGATATGAAAGTAACGGCTATTGAGGAAGCTCATGATATTTCCTCAATGAAAATGGATGAACTTGTTGGATCACTCCAAACCTTTGAAAGTGTGTTGGACGAACGTGGAGACAAGAGGAACAAGAGCATTGCTTTTGTTTCAAACACTGAGGAGGAAGATGATCAGTCTGAAGATGGTGAGGAAGATAGCATAGCTGATGCTATAGCCATGCTAGGCAGACAATTCAACAAAGTTCTAAAAAGGGTTGATCGCAGAAACAGACAGAATGGGCAAGGCATCCGGTTCGACATCAACAAGCAACAGAACAGTCTAAAGAAATCAAAACCTGAAGACAAGAGCACTCAAGGCAAGGGAGTTCAGTGTCATGAGTGTGAAGGCTATGGACACATCAGATCAGAATGTGGAACTTATCAGAAAAGACAAAAGAAAGGGTTAACTGTTTCATGGTCAGATGAAGATACTGATGAAGAAGGTGAGTCAGCAAGACATGTGACTGCCCTCACTGGAACATGTGTTGAAGTTGAAGATTGGGATTCTGATGAAGATGAAGATGTTTCCTATGAGGAACTAGCTAGTACCTACAAAGACCTGTTGACTAGATATGAAGAAATGTGCAGGATTCTGGAAAAACAAAAGAAGACAATCAACAAACTCATAACAGAAGTCAATACTCAGGTTCAAAAGGTTGCTCAAGCAGAAGAAAAGGTCATTCAAGTTAATGCTCAAATGGATGACTTAAGGAAAAGAGTAAGTCAGTTGAACTCAGGAGGAGATCTTCTTGAAGAGATACTGGAAAATGTTCCAAGTGGGAAGCTTAGATCTGTTGGATACAATTATTCTAGTTTGAATCAGTATCAACAAAATCCTGAAACTAAGTTCTCATCAGGTGGAAACATGATTGATCCCTGTACTGGAAAAGTGATGCTGGAGCATCAGCCTCGACATTCGAAAGCCTTTCCTGTTCCAAAATTTGCTCTTGACCCAAAACCCTCAGCCAGTCAAGGACCAAGACCACGTACTTACCAAAGATCAAATAGTCAAAGAAGATATCGTAGATGGGTATGTCATCACTGTGGAAAAAGGGGACACATTAGACCTTTTTGCTACAAGTTGCACGGTTACCCCAACCAGAAGCCTAATCAAAATGTAACACATGAGAAGACCATTGTCAAGAAGGAATGGAGACCTATAGAAGAAAGTGCTGCATTACCGAAGGTAGAAGGTGTTGGGTTGATTGCTCACACTTCCCTAAGAGCTTCTTCAAGGGAAGATTGGTACTTTGATAGTGGGTGCTCTAGACATATGACTGGTGAAGAGAAATACCTCATGAATGTTAGATCCTACAAGGCCAGTTTTGTGACTTTTGGAGATGGTGCAAAAGGAGAAATAATAGGAATTGGGGACTTGATCAACCATGGACAACCGAATCTAGAGAATGTGCTTTTGGTCAAAGGTCTTACTGCAAATCTAATAAGCATTAGTCAGCTATGTGATCAAGGCATGAAGGTTAACTTCACAAAATCTGAATGTCTGGTCAACAATGAAGAAGGACAACTGGTGCTGAGAGGTACTAGATCTAAAGACAATTGTTACCTATGGATGCCCCAAGAAGGAGCCCTCACATCCACCTGTCTTGTCACCACTGAAGATGAAGTTCAACTATGGCACCAGAAGATGGGACATCTCAATCTGAAGGGGATGAAGAAGGTCATATCTCTTGAAGCAATTAGAGGTATTCCAAAACTCAGAATCGTTGAAGGAAAAGTGTGTGGTGAATGTCAGATTGGAAAGCAAGTCAGAATGTCACACCCAATGCTGGAGCATCAGACAACCTCTAAGGTTCTGGAACTGCTGCACATGGATCTTATGGGACCCATGCAGGTTGAAAGCTTGGGAGGAAAAAGGTATGTTCTTGTTGTGGTAGATGATTTCTCTAGATACACTTGGGTGAATTTCATCAGAGAAAAATCAGATGCTTTTGATGTTTTCAAAGAACTGTGCATACAGATTCAAAGAGAAAAAGGTAGCAATGTGGTTAGAATAAGAAGTGATCATGGGAGAGAGTTTGAGAACTCCAAGTTTGATGATTTCTGCGCTGCTGAAGGAATTAAACATGAGTATTCATCTCCAATAACCCCTCAACAGAATGGCATAGTTGAAAGGAAAAATAGAACGATTCAAGAGTCAGCTAGAGTCATGCTTCATGCCAAAAATGTTCCCTACCACTTTTGGGCTGAAGCCATGAATACTGCCTGCTATGTACACAACAGGGTCACCTTGAGAAAGGGAACTACCTCCACCCTATATGAACTGTGGAAAGACAGAAAACCAACAGTCAAACACTTTCACATCTTTGGAAGTGAATGCCTCATTCTTGCTGATAGAGAGCCTAGAAGGAAACTAGATCCAAAAAGTGAAAAAGGATTTTTCCTGGGATATTCAACAAACAGCAGAGCTTACAGGGTCTATAACACAAAGACTCAAGTTGTGATGGAATCTGTCAATGTTGTAGTAAAGGACAGTTCTGACAAAGAAAATGAGGGAGTAGACCAAGGTACTCCTGTCAGTGTGAATGCTGAACCAGATGATGAAGCATCCACACCGGCATCTTTGAACGAAGCTGATGAAAGGACTATTGAGGAAGATAATGATGAAAGTGCAAGGCCTCAAGCTACAAGTAAAGGACCATCTGTTCGTGTTCAGAAAAATCATCCTTTAGATTTGGTTATAGGGAATCCTGAACAGGGTATAACTACCAGAAGAACAAATGATGTGGTAGCTAACTCTTGCTTTGTATCTCTGTTTGAACCAAAAAATGTAAAAGAAGCTTTGACTGATGAAGCCTGGATAGAGGCTATGCAAGAAGAACTAAACCAGTTTGAAAGAAGTGAAGTATGGGACTTGGTACCTAGACCTGAAGATGTGAATATCATTGGAACCAAATGGGTGTATAAGAACAAGTCAGATGAGAATGGAACAGTTACCAGAAATAAAGCAAGACTTGTGGCTCAAGGATATACTCAAATTGAAGGACTTGACTTTGATGAAACTTTTGCACCTGTGGCCAGATTAGAATCCATTAGATTACTTCTAGGGGTGGCATGCATACTCAAGTTCAAGCTATACCAAATGGACGTGAAGAGTGCATTCTTGAATGGATACCTACAGGAAGAGGTTTATGTTGAGCAACCAAAGGGGTTTGTGGACCCAGAACATCCCAACTATGTCTACAAATTAAAGAAAGCCCTGTATGGTCTAAAACAGGCCCCTAGGGCATGGTATGAAAGGTTGACTCAATTCTTGGAAGAGCAGGGATACAGAAAAGGAGGATCAGACAAGACACTGTTTGTAAAGCAAGAAAAAGGGAAATTCATAATAGCTCAAATCTATGTTGATGACATTGTGTTTGGTGGAATGTCGAACGCAATGGTCCAGCATTTCGTTCAACAAATGCAGTCAGAGTTTGAGATGAGTCTTGTTGGAGAACTAACTTACTTTCTTGGGCTTCAAATCAAACAAATGGATGACACCATCTTTATATCACAGAGCAAGTATGCTAGAAACATCATCAAGAAGTTTGGAATGGATAATGCTACACACAAAAGAACACCAGCACCTACTCATTTGAAACTCACCAAGGATGAGAAGGGAATAAGTGTAGATCAAAGTCTCTACAGGAGCATGATTGGGAGCTTGTTGTATTTAACTGCAAGTAGACCCGATATCACCTATGCTGTGGGAGTGTGTGCTAGATACCAAGCAGATCCCAAAGTAAGTCACTTAACTCAAGTCAAGAGGATCTTGAAGTATGTGAATGGAACCAGTGATTATGGGATAATGTACTCTCATTGTGAAAACTCCACTCTATATGGTTATTGTGATGCTGATTGGGCTGGAAGTGCAGATGATAGAAAAAGCACTTCAGGAGGATGTTTCTTCTTAGGCACTAATCTAATATCCTGGTTTAGTAAAAAGCAGAACTGTGTGGCCTTATCTACAGCAGAGGCAGAGTACATAGCAGCTGGGAGTAGCTGCTCACAATTGGTGTGGATGAAACAGATGCTGAAGGAATACGATGTCGAACAGGATGCTCTAACATTGTATTGTGACAACATGAGTGCAATAAACATCTCAAAGAATCCAGTTCAACATAGCAAGACAAAACATATTGACATTCGTCATCATTATATAAGGGATCTGGTTGAGAACAAGATTGTGGTTCTAGAACATGTGGGCACAAAGGAACAAATTGCAGATATCTTTACCAAGGCTCTTGATGCTGTGCAGTTTGAGAATTTAAGGGGCAAGTTAGGAATTTGCCTCTATGAGGAGTTGTAGCAATTACCGTTGGTAATGGCGTGGCGTGCAGCAGTTATTGCGTTCCGTTGTATCATAGTAGTGCACGCGAATCAAGGTAATCATGGGCAAAAACCACCTACAAACACGCCACCCCCTAATACCGGTTATTTTAATTTCAAATCTTTACCAAATATTCTCTTCCCAAATATAATTTCCTATACTTACAACTTCCCAACTTCTTCTCCAAACTTCTTCATCAAACCTAAACCTCCCTACACTCGTGAATCCTATTCTCCAAAATCCACTACAATGTCTCAATCATCCACTCAAACCTCTCCCACCAAAAACTCACCGTCAAAATCAACCACCACCGCCCCAAACACCACAGAAAACCTCTCTGAGACACAACCCCAAACTTCTGATGTCATCACTGATGCCACACCTCTCACCATGATTCATCCCTCGTTCAACACGATTAGGAACCCCACTCCATCAAATCCTTCATCTTCGCCCAAATCAAATACCAAAAAGAGAACCAAGTCCACCACCACCAGGAAACCCAAAACCCAGAAATCAAAATCTCGATACTCATCCGATTTCAACATGCAACAACTGTATCTGAGTGATCTTGGGAATACAAATCCAAATGTTGCACCAAATGCTTCAGCACCTATCCCTGATGTGCCGATTGAAGCAAACAAGGGTGAATCTGCTCAAACCCTAAGTTCTGAAAAGAGGGAAAGCACTGTTGTTGATGAACGTGTGGTCCCTAACACTCCTAGTGATGAAGGAGATAATGAAGATGCTGAGAAGATTCAAATTGCAGAAGAAGCTCTCAACTCCCTCGTGGAGTCTATCTCTGGCACTAAGGCTGTGCCGGATGCTTTAGCATCCTTGGCACAAGATCAACCACAAGAGACTGCTGATGATGTGGTTGTTGGTTCTAATGTACCACAAGATGGAGATGCCACTGTTGATGTGACTAAAGATCAAACTGCTCAACCAGATGATGATGTTGCAGATGCACCCACACAACACCAAACAACTGTGACTGGTGAGATACACACTGACAATGCTATGTCAGATCATGTGGAGAATGTGACTGATGCTGAAAAAGAAGGTGCTAATGATGATAACAGCACTGATGAAGATGTGACAATCATGAAGATTGTTGGTGAATCTAGGAGAAAGGCTGGTAAGACTGGTATGGGTAGCAGGCTCAGGGCAAGAAAGGATAAAGAGCCAGAGATTGTGGCAGAAGCACCAAAGTCCACAAAGAAAAAGAAAAATGTTGCAGCTGAAGCAACAAAGTCTCCAAAGAAAAAGAAGTTAGCAGCTGAGGCTACCACTTCCACAAAGAAGAAGAAGATGTATGGGCCTTTAAGGAGATCAAGCAGGGTTGAGATACCTGCTAAGCAGAAGCAGCAGGGATCAAAAAGAAAAACCATCAACCTTAGTGACTCAGAGACTGATGCTGAGGAGAATGCTCCACCAATCTCTACAGCATCCACACAAAAGACTCCAAAGAAGAAGAAAATAGCTCCTACTGTCAGTGATGAGGATGCCGTGGCCAAGGCCCCAGGCATTCTATCTACCCAGAAGAAGAAAGCAGGGAGATCAATTCCACAAAACATCCCTGATGTTCCAATGGATAATGTGTCTTTTCATTTCAGTAATAGTGCTGCCAAGTGGAAATTTGTCTATCACAGAAGACTGGCTCTAGAGAGAGAACCGTCAGATGAAGCATTAGAGTGCAAGGAGGTGATGGATTTGATCCTTCAAGCTGGACTGATGAAGACAGTTTCAGGGATTGGAAGATGTTATGAGAAGCTGGTGAAGGAGTTCATTGTCAACATTGGTGAAGATTGTGACAACAAACTCAGCAAAGAGTATCATCAAGTGTTTGTCAGAGGTAAGTGTGTCCAATTTTCTCCTGCTGTGATCAATACCTATCTTGGAAGAAGAGAGTATGGCTACCCTGGTTTTGAGCCAACAAATAACCAGGTTTGCAAAGCTATCACTGCTGACCAGGTCAAGGTGTGGCCACTCAAAGGTAAAGTACCTTCTGTAATGCTATCTGTCAAATATGCTATACTAAATAGGATAGGTGCAGTTAATTGGGTACCAACATCTCACACCTCCACCATAGCAACTGGATTAGCCAAATTTATCTATGCCATAGGGACTGGTGCTAATGTAGACTATGGATCCTTGATTTTTGACCAAATTGTTGAACATGGTAAGTCTTGGGCAATCAAACTGGCTGTTTCCTTCCCAACCCTTATTTGTGAAATCATTCTGGACCAACATCCCAACATCCTGGTCCCTGAGGATGTGCCTTGTAAGAGGGAACCACCCATGACCCTGTCCTATAAACTCTTTGAGGGCAAACATGCTGCTGACATTACTGTGCCCACAAAGAAAGTCACTCCTGTTGAACCTGTGGCCTCCACCTCCATGACTAGAAAGACTATGATCCTAACCATGGAAGCTACTGTGAGAGCCTTGGATGAGCAGAAATCTGAGCTTGAAAAGGTCATTGCTGCATTGAAGAAGGAAGAAGCTGAGGAAGAAGGGTTAGTGGCTGAGAATGCAAGTGATAATGTTGCTGGTGATGGTGTTGATGCTGCTGTTGGTGATGCAGCTGATCACAATGTTGATAAGGAAGAAGGTGACACTGAAGAGCTGGAACTCTCTGATTCCAGTGCCTCTGTGTAATTTGTTTTTTTTTGTAGTTGCCCTGTCTCTGTTCTTATCTAATTCATCTGTAATGGGCATGTTCTTTTGTTTCTGCTGGCTTGTAACTAAGGCTATGTAGCCATGACTTCTCTGCACTTTAACCTTTGCCAAATTTGTGGCAAAAAGGGGGAGTAAAATTTGATGCTTTAATTATGATCTGCACGGCTCTGGATACTGGTAGTATGCGACTGTAGTGTAGTGTAGATAATGATGTAGCCTGATTGAAGTATGTAGCTGGTATGTGATGTGATATGCAGGTGTGTGATTATATGATGTAGGGGGAGATGTTGGACGCAAGGCTCCAACATCCCATGCATATGTGCAGGGGGAGTAGAACTGTGGCAATGCTGAAGCATTCTATCCCACATCCCATCAAGTTTATTTTCCCGACCATTTTAGGCGAAGTAGTTGTTATGTGTTCCGCTGTTGCATGCCTCTCTGATATTCTTAAAAGATACAATTATTCTTTTCTACTATTTTCCATGAAGGAGTAGTATGGTAATGTTTTGAAGAATAGCCTCTACAGATCTTTATGCTTGTGTGTTTATGTTGAGAAAAAGAAATGTAGTTGATGTATCTGTTTAAGTACTATCTGTATGGTCATAATTTGTTTTAGCCAAAAATTTGCCAAAGGGGGAGTTTGTTGAGTCTTTGATAATTGGCTGCATTTTTGGAAATAAACTTTGTGCAAGATGTGCGATCCGATGCTCTGGCATTGTGTAGAGCATTGAATAATGCTCAGGAGGAGCGCTCATGGCAAATGCTATTTATGGAATGTTCCGTTTCTCTTTCATGAATCTTGCATGGCGCGTTTGATATGCTTTTATGTAAGGAAGGTTGTTAATGCTTCAGATTCAGTTCAAGAATAATTCTGAGAAGAATCTCTGTGAAGAATATATTTGCTAAAGAATCTCATTTTATTTATGTGGAGTTAATGCTTGGGTCAAAGAATTAAAGTCCATGTATGTGCTACTTTCTGAAGTATTTAAAAGAGTGGCAAAACCCTAATCCTAGTTAGTTGTTCACGCTGTCTTTGTGCTAGTATTCAGTATTAGGTTTTGCGTGTGTTTTATGATTGTGAGCCTTTCTTGTGTCACCTTGATGCAAGCTTAGGACGTGTTCTTTGTGTTGTAATTGTGTGTTCCTCTCCCAAGCTTTGAAGCACGGAGTTAGGACTTTTGTGTGTGTAACACTCCAAGCCTTTAGGTACGAGTGTGTAGTTTTAGGAGTGTGTCTCCAAAACTGTTTTTGTCTAGTGTATTGAAATCCTTGCTGGTCGTAAGGTTGTAAGGGAGTGAGATGGGATCTCATATCTAGGAGTTCCTAGGTAGAAGAGTCATTGGTAGGGCCTAGGTTCTTAAGTTGTAAACGGGGCGTTTGCTGTAAACTTAGTGCTAGGACTATTATAGTGATATTCCTTCCTGGATTGGTATCCCCCAGACGTAGGGCTTGTTTAAGCGCCGAACTGGGTTAACAAATAACTTGTGTTCTTTATTTGTTTACTTGTTTATTTTCATTCTGTTACGCGCGAGGCCGGATAGATTGTTAGAGCATCGAGTAGAGCATCGTGCATAGTGTGCCAGGAATTTCAATACTTAATTCCAATTGCTGAGAAACTCACGTGCATTCAAAATCTTTAAAATAAAAATAGCTCTTGTGATTTTACTTAGAAGTTTCAAAAGTTAACTAATTCAACAATATTCATCTACGATATTCATCTACATGAAAATTTTAATATTGACCACTTCTTCAAGTGGTCCATGATGGACCATTCATGAAAAATCATATAAAAAATACAAATTTTACAAAATCCACCGTTGGATTGAAAGTTTATATCATATAGATCATCTATAAAAAAATTTAGAAAGATTGAAAATCATTTGATATGTTATTGAGACCCATCAAAATTAACGGTTTATTAAATACTGTAAATCTTGATAAATCCCAATAAAATATTAAATAATTTTCAATTTTTCTAAAAAAATTTATAGATGTTCTATATAATAAAAACTTTTAATCTACCAAAATTTTTTGTAAAATTCATATTCGATATATCATTTGTCCACGATAAACTACTTGTAAAGGTGATCCACCGTAGCATTAACCTTGTCTACATAGTTACAATTAATAACAAATTGTGAAAGTACGCAGTAATTTTTTTAAAGAGGGAGTTAATTACTCCTATGAATGTAAAAAATCTAGCTAGCTAGGACGTGTACATATAACATAGGTCATGAAAATACAGTTTCTGGATGTAAGCTTTTGAGGCTGTCATGATTGATCAGCTCTATGATTATGATGCTAGCTGCTCATCTCTTTCCCTTTTGTTATGTCCACCACGATGGACCGATCAAAATACTATGTTTAGTCTCACCACAATCATTTCCATCAAAATGATGACAATTTACTTAAAAGATTTTTTTATTATTATAAGTTAATACATGATCTTACAGCACAGTAGTATTCCCTCCGACCACAATTATAAATAAAATTGCATTTTTTAGATTCATTGAATAATTGATGTATTTAGACTATAATACAGACCACAATGAATCTAAAAAGTACATTTTTATTTATATTTATGGGAGGGAGTACATGTTAAAGACTAGGTATTCAAATAAAATAAAAAATTGAATTAAATTAAATAATATAAAAGAATTAATGTTTAAAAAATTGATTAAACGTGTTAATATTTTCCTTAGCAAAATTTAGAACAAACATTTAATTGTTTCAAATATGTCTTGTTCAAAAAAATTGTTACAAATATGTAGCTCTTTTAATTAGGTATAAAGATTACAAATTCGAACTCTAGAAATTTACATCAATGCTTAAACCTCAATGCTTACAGAGAGATAATAAAAATACTTATAAATCATTCATCACAACAGAAGTTGAATTCATATTTTTACGGCTTATGAGTCAATTTTTTACTAATAGAATTAACATTCATTGACTATATATGAATTGTATGAATCAGAATTAGCTATTGTAACAGCAGCATGTAGTTGCACACAATAGTTAATTCCAGCTATTGAAAAATAAATTGAAATAATAAGGTCGGAAGAACTAGTTTGAAATGTCATTTCAAAGTACAAGAGATGTATTATTACTATTATATTATTTTCAGAGAGAGTATGAATTGTAGCTAGCTAGCTACTAATACTATAGCTTTGTTTAATTCACATTCACTCACTCACTCACTCTTGTGTCTATTTTTCCCTGATCAGCCCAACCAACAAAAACGGGACTCCACGTTCTCTGTCTCTCTTTCCATCTTTCTTTTTCTGCCTGCAGGCTCTATCACTGTTACCAGGGTTTCTATCTATGTACTACTAGTATTTATTCAACTTTATATTTTTCAGATTTAACAAAACAGTCAAAGTTTGATTTTACGGTGAGAAAAATTAATTTTAACAGAATTGATTATGGCCAAAATTAATTTTAAGTTAAAGTGGTTTATGTTTGGATATATTCATGCAAAAATTAGTTGAATAAAATATTGAGTGTAAAAATCAATTCTAGAATCAGAAGCCATAATTTCTAGCTTTAAGTAGAATCAATTCTGGAGGCAGAATCAATTCTACTTTTGAGAAACCAAACAAGACAGAATCAATTCTACACATCCCGAATCAATTCTGGGTGCTTCAAAATTGAAACCAAACATACACAAAATGGGGGTGTTGAAAACGATAACTAATAATTATTATAGGATGAATATTCAGTAACACATCTTATTTAGATAAGTATACTGTCAAAATGAATAATTCTAAAATGTTCAAAAATTGATAAACACAATTTGTAAATCTATCAGAATTATTCACCTCAATAATATATTGATACATATACAAATAAGATATGGAGAATGTTAACTTGTGCCCTTAAGCCACATGATAAGAAGACAAATATAGAAATTATGTTTTGAAATTTTGTGTATTTTTACTTTTGATGTATTAAATTTCTTAGCTTATTAAATACAAAATTTTCATATAAAGATACCGTATCATGTGCCATTAGGACACAAGTTAACATGACTCATAAGATATTTATCAAGAATTAACTTAAATTCATATTATATGATCCTTAAAATTGATAAACAGTAAAAATGAGGGTGTTGAAAACTATGACTAATAAGTACAAATAATTATTACATGAATATTCATGTACATATTTTATTTAGATACATACCATTACATTGTTAAAATAGATTGTAAGGTTTGAGTACCCTTATACTCATTATAATTCAATTTTTCTTATATATAAAAAAAATAAATTGTTAAAAATAGTTAACTCTAAAATGTTCAAAAATTGAGCAACACAATCTGTAAACTTATCATTAGTATTATTATTATCTACTTCAGCATTGTATAAATACTGTTAAATTCATATTATATGATTCTTTTCTTGTTATGCTATGGATTACAGTGTAACGTCAATCTGTCATAATAGTTATATCCTCAACTCAATCAAGAACACCACAAACCTGTCAGCTTCACTTAACACTAGATGTGATTGAACCTTGTTGCTACATCCATCTGATCTAATTAATTAACCAGTTTTTATTTTTAATTTTTCTATTTACTCCATCTATCCCAAAATAAATGACTTGTTTGACCACTGACACGTTCGCCAATGCACAACTTTAATTGTTAATATCTCTAATTATATATTATTAAAAATTATAAAAATGGTATATTTTGAAAGTACTCGTCGAGACAAATCAAACAACATCTCATATGCTAATATTTGCATGTATATATTAGTAGAAAAATAAGGTCAAAGCACGTCAAATGAATAGTATACTAAGTCAAAAAGAGGTCATTTAAAATGGGACGAATGGAGTATTTATTTATTTATTTATTCTCATAGCAGTATTAAAGATGAAAATGTGTGAGCGCAAAAATTTACTAACTACAGTAATACTCCCTCCGGCCTTAATTATAAGCAAAAGTCTTCAAAAAAGTCTATCCTTAAATATAAGCAAAAGTCAACAAATTCAACTCTATTTAATACATTTATACCCAAAATGTCCTTTCTTTCAAATTCTACTACCAACATTTACTTTACACCAAATAACCATTTCATTAGTCCGCACGAATTCCAAGAAAAAATCCCACATGCTACTCTCTTGGTCTTCCACCGTATTTCTTCTTCTTGTACTAACTACAACTACATTTCTTCTTCTTCCAGTAATTGTTACTACACTCAACACCATTTTTTTTTCTGCTAGTTTGAACTTAATTACTCACTCTTGATTCAAGTTTATGGGGAGTAGAAGTTGGTCTTTGCACTAAGCTAATACAATTGCAATATTTTATTTTGAATTTTTTTTAAATAAAATAAAATTGACCAACCATACTAATATTGTTTTAATTATTAATATTTTTTCACCAATAAAAAAAGAAAAGGACTAATTAAAATAACTTAGGTAAGTCAAATTATTTTTTTTCATTTTCACAATAGATAAATTGGTGATTTTTTTTCATTTCTCATTATTATTAATTTGATTTAAATCAACATCAAAAGGCATTTTTTCACACATATTTAATTATAGATAAATAAGTGATTTTTTAAATAAATTATGGTGTTGATTTTTATTTTTTAGATTTGGATTTGTGGATTTATTATAGAAAGATTATGGAAGGAATATGTAAAGTTATTAATAGAGAAACCTGAATACTCCCTACGTAGCATTGGTAGTGAACAAACGTGTGGCAGTTGGAGTATTTTGGTCCAAACGTGTGGCAGTGAACAAACGTGATGATGTTTTATTAGGCTGGGGGTATTTTGGTCCATATCACTTAAATTTTACATAAAACTAGAGTTTCTTGATAAGTGTGAAATTGGTAAAAGTTGCTTATAAATCAGGCTGGAGGGAGTATAGAATAATCATCATTTTGGATATCACTTTTTTTATTGCAACTTTTTACTGTTATTGGAGATATTAGAGTTAACAGTTACTCCCTCCGTCCCAATTTATAAGTAAAAAAAATTATTTCACACTTATTAAGAAAACCAAATCATAACAAAGTTAAAATATGTCTCTTTGACTTTTTCTTATAATAAGTTTCATAGAAAGATGTAAAACTATTTTTTATTGGTCATTAGTTATAGGAAAAATGAGAGAGAAAGCAAATTTTATAGGAATAAGAAACAATTCATAAAAAAGAGAAAAGTTAATTTTTTTGCTTATAATTTGAGACAAGAAAAATGAGTTTTTTTTGCTTATAAATTGGGACGGAGGGAGTACTTATATTAGTAGTTACATTAATTAACTAAAAGTTAGTTAAATACCAACAACTAACTAGTAGCATAACCAACTTTTACATTACATCTAATTGGATTTGGACAAATTAACTTTTACATTTAAGTAGAGAATATTAGAAAGGACAAAACTTACATGCATTGCTATATGTGCATTTTTTACTTTTCCACTCACAAAAATGTGGTTTTTTGTGTTTTTTAATTTAAAAAAATTAAAAAAAAAACTGTTTTTCAATTTAAAAACTACTTATTTGTGAGAGGAAAAGTAAAAAATGCACCTATAGCAATGCATGTAAGTTTTGTCCTATTAGAAATTCCCAAAGTCGGGTTCGGAGGATATGAGGGAGGAACGACGTCGCGCACAACTTCAAATTCTAGGGCATGCCAAATTTAATAGATGTAACTTGAAAACAAAATTAGGCATCAAATTAATTCATAATTTACAGGCATAGAATATCTAAAATTTCAAAAACGGCCTTACCTAAAGTGGTAAAGGTGGTTAGGTAATAATTTGAGTGATAAAACCTTTCGTTTTAAAAAAAAATATATATTATGATATGATTCGGGGGTTTGCAAAAGTAATATTATGGCATAAAGTTTATGTTGCACATTGTATAGCATATGTACAAATTTATATTAGTACATTATCAAAGAAAAAAAGTAATGATTTTACAAAAAAATATAATATTCAAATAGTTGAAAAAAAAAACACTATTTGGTTGCATCGTTCAGATCCTCAAAGTCTCAAGAACGATCATGAATACTATTAAAGTTAATTGGTAGCATTATTACAGAGTAGGGATGGCAACGGGTGCCCATGGGTGCAGGTTTGACACAACCCAAATCCACACCCGAAATATCGGGTGGCACCCGAACCCGAACCCAAAGTCTATTCGGGTGGCAAATTGACACCCACGCCCACACCCATTGGGTTCGGGTTTTTCCACCCAAACCCGAACCCGCAGTAAAAACACAAAATTCAACATAATTAACACTCAGACCTACACCCGTTGGGTTCGGATTTTTTCACCCAAAGCATGAACACACAAATTTTCACAAGCATTCCAGCAAGGTTCTCAAAGAAATTAAATTACAACTTTTCATCAAGTTTGGTAATATTACAATTAAAATTAAGGTCTTCAACATGGTAACTTTATAATTAAAATTAAGTTCTACAATAGTACAATTAAATTACAACTTTCCAAAAGCAACATTGTAACTTATGTAATTTTACACTTATATATACTTAGGGATACTTATGTAATTTCGTGTATAAGCGGGTGTGGTTTCGGGTTTTGGGTGCGGGTTTGAGTAATCCCAAACCCGCACCCGAAATATCGGGTGTCATCCGAACCCAAACCCAAACCCAAACCCAATCAACTCGGGTTTCACCCGTTGACTCGGGTTCGGGTGCGGGTGGGCCCCGCGGGTTTGGGTTTGGTTGCCATCCCTATTACAGAGTGACATATAGAGAGAAACATGAAATTAAAACTCAGAGAAATATGCATTATGCTCCTTTTTCTGTCCGTGTGGGACAATTTTGTTCCCTTGTGAACTCTGATCATGAAAGCACATGCATGTATATTGAATGCAAATATATTTAAGGCTAAAATTGACGTTTTGTCCTAGAGTGCTGCAAATATGAAGTATTCAATATGTGTGTGTTTGTTTTGTGCATACAACTAATTATTTTTTAATTAAAAAATATACAATTTGCCTTTTTTTTTTGTATTAAATACAATTTGCCTTTACAATTAGTTTTTTTTTTCTTCTTTTTTTTGCATAAAATATATTGCTTGACTATATAGGGATACAAATACAATCAACCCTTGTGCAAAAATCTGACACCGATCAGGTTTCTTAATTATTATTTTAAAATCCATTTGGATTGACTTGGCAGTGTTAGCTTGAGATCTTAAAGTGCGCTTCTTTAAAAGTTTCACATTCGACTCTTTTAATGTCAATTTTGGTGGGTTAGTTCATATAGAATTAAATCCTGACTTTAAATGAGCCCGCACAAGTGGATGTAGGGATTGAACTTTTTGGATTAGTTGGTCTTTGAGTCGGATACTAAATTTATTTAAATAAATAAGATGATTTTAAACACTAACAAGACAAAACGTCAATATATGAATATACATTGATAAATGTACCTAGTGCTAGCTAAACATGAGCATAAGTCATTTTCAGGCCTTAAACCACACCAAATAAGCATGAATAAACAAAGTAACAAACGGATATATACTTGGTTATATATTTCAAGCATCCATTTTCACACATTTGGTCATACCAAAATAACTGAGCTTATTTTTAGTTCCTCTTGATATACTTTGTGTACAACTAGACCCTAAAGTGTTTAAGGGATTCAAATAACTATATTTTACTATTATAAAAAGTAAAAAAAAAAAACCCTTAACTCTTCATCTATTGAAGAAAATATAACATAATAATAAGACTATTGTGCCATGAAACTAGTTGTGAAAGATTAAGCTTTTTGTTCAACACGATGTAATAATTTGTTATGAAATCTTGAGTTGATTTGGTTTCTACGTAATAATATTCATAAGGTTAAGGGATGTACATTTTTTTATGTCAAAAAAAGTATTGATATAAATAAGTTTTTGTGTCGTCTGGAATCTGGATATATATATATATTTCCGAGTAAAAACATAATATTATTTCCCATCCGGTGCAAGTTTTTTACAAATATGATGTGCATAAAGTTGCTATCTTCTACTACATATAGTCACAATAATGGAAACGGACCTTGTTTGGCAGCTTATATGGTTTTGGACAAAATTCTCAAAAAGTAGTTTTTTTTTTTGGCACAAAAAAGTAGCTTTATTTATTTTGTCAAATAATTTTGTGTTTAACATTTAAAATAAATAAATGAATGGATGTTTCGGAATTTTAACTTAGGTCCTTCCATATTACATGCAATATATCATAATTTTTTTTTTAATCATTTGCCAATATAAAAGTATTGTTGTTTATGAATATTAATTTAGAAAGACATGAGATAGACACATAGATATTGTTTCTGTTCGCATGTGAATCTTTATTCCGCATTACTATATTAGACTTGCCATTTGAAGCTGATCTTCATATCTAACATTTTTGTTTTATTGTCACTTTATAATGCTTTCAAATATAAACAAAAAGAGCAAACAAATTCTCTTTATATATAAATAAATTGAGCACTCACTCACAATTGCCTGGAGACTTGAATAAGAAAGGATCACATGAAGAATGACATTCTCCTTTTAAGAGTTTTAAGTTTTAACATTACTACATTTTCAAGTCAAAATTCTAACTTCAGATCATTAGTTAAGATTAAAAAACTTGTGTTATCTCATTCAAACGTTCTGATTAAAAATAATAATTTATTAACTTCTCAATGTAGGTATTTTATTTAATTAACAAACCTCTTCACAATTGTAGAGTTATTTGAGCTCACTAACCACACTGATTGATACACAAGCTATAAGGTTAATTTGGTGGAAGAAGGTTTGATCCGTATGTTTAACGAGTTTAAAGAATCAAAAGGCGAATTTCAAACCACATTCAGTTTTCGGCTCACAGGGCTTTTTATACAAGAGAACTAAGAACCTAATTCATTGCCAAAGCAGCCATAGCCCATAGCACAGGAACATGGAGAATGCAATCAAATCGGAAAAAATCGCTTAAGGCACACTCGCTGAAGAGGAACTTATTCACCAGTATCTGTTTATGATTGTTTCTTATACATCTAGGCATAAATAAATGAAGTAATGAACATAACACATTATCAGTCAACTTTGCAACTTAAAGTCTGACCTTGATTTCATGATACATGATTGATGGTCCCCTAAAAAATTTTACACGGCACATTCTTATTCTCTAATTTTCTTTACATTCTTAGGGGAAACCACAATCATAAGTGGATTGTATCCCTCTATATTGATATATCTAATGCTAACCTCATCAAATGGTTGTATGTTATTGTCATCGGACAGTTTCTGAGACTCCTACTGAAGTAATTTTGCCACAATTGGCGATAGAATCTGAAGACACACACCACGATGATACTGTGGAGTTCATAAATCAAGAAAATAAAAGAGGTTGTTCCCATCTACAAGCTTATCTCCTCTGGTAAGCTGATATTTAGAAAATACAGGCTGCACATCCAGCAATATTAATTAGAGAAGAACTTGCGAGCAAAAAAAAAAAAAGAAACAAACAAACAAACAGAAAGAGATATCGTCCAATTTTTTCCCTTTTGAAGTGAAGAGAGATATCACACTTCACAAGTGACGGGGAGGAAAGCAGGCAGAAACAATAGCCAGAGATTTTGGAAGTTCTTATATGAAATTTCATTTCCATTTTTAAGGACATCCAACTGATGAACAAGGAGGTAGCAATTTAAGTCCAAGACTCCTAGTCATAAGGTTGCGTATTTTTAATTCTCACAAATGATGTTTTGACTATATTTATACCGAATCTGGGAATACAGGCATATTTTTAATTGGGACATACTAAAGAGTCACAATTCTTTTGCAAGAATAAGTCGACATTATTATCAACTCTTCGATAAATTAGTAGACCCCTTACCACGTTGACTTATCCTAAAACCACCTTTGATTTGAATTTGGTAAATTCTTGCTGAACTCTGCTGAGTTTTTTCAGGCTCAAGAAACAAATGAAGACATAGAATGTAGTAAATTTCAGAGCTACTAAATGCTACAAGGTCAAGTGTTTGCATTTGTTAAAATTTGGTTTGGGTCTAACTCAACCCCTACAAAACCGGTTTGTATGGTGAGGGATGTCTCTCACTTATAAACAAATTTCCATGTCATAACTTATCCGACATAGAACTCTCAGCACAACCAGGACTAGGATTGAACATCTGGTGTGTGACACAATTGGCCTGATAGCGGGTGTCCCAGGAAATCTTGGATAGACTCTGATACAATCTTAGAATTTGGGTTGAGTCTAATTTAACCCCTACAAAATCGGATTGTAAGGTTAGTGATGTCTCCCACTTATCAACTAATTTTTAAGTCATATCCCATTTGATGTGGGACTCTATCAACAACACTTTTTGTCTCCACAATAAAATTTCTGTTTCCTCACTTTGCAGCATGCAATACTCAATATTGATAGTTGCTAAGTAACATGCACAATAATTTACTCACTTCAATTCACTCAGATGCATCATATACTTTACCCCCAAACACAAAAGTCGAACAATATTATTATATATTGAAATAAACTTTCATTCGAAATGAGATTATTACCTCGCAGACATGAAAGCCATCCCAAAAAATACAGCCTTGACAGATTGCTTCTGACCAGCATAATCAAAAGCCAATGGCAGCATTTCATGAAGGGTCAGAAAAGCCATAACTCCACCAACTGTAATTAACATAGAACCAGTTAGCATAATAATATAAATGCTGAAAATCCCATCGTGACATGAAAAAGCTATATGACTGCAAACCTGATCCAAGTAGGCCTTCCAGAATCTCAGGATTTAAGCTGCTAGGGAATAAATAGGCTACAGAGAAAGGAAATCATCAGACTAAGTTCAACTGGGTAACTCACACATATCAAATAAACACTGAGTGTCAAAAAATGACGACCCTAAATACATAAAAACCTACGCTGGAGTAGAGAGGAAGATTCAATGGGAAGAATTGTGAAATAGGCAAAAGTGCCTCATTCATTTGACCTTAAAGAAATAAGGATGTTGTGCAAAGCAACATAAAGCAGATGACATACCTACAATTATAACACCCAAGGGTTCAGCAAAGCCTGAAAGTGTTGCCAATTTGAATGCCTGCCATTTACTAAGACACATCCAGAACAAAAGAAATCAACAAAAGTAACAGTTAAAAATCAAGTGCATATTGATTGACATAGCTACATAGTAACAAAAACCAAGATTCAAGATTAATTATTAATTCCATGCGTTATTATTTTACAAAAAAATGACATCATGTATGTTGAAATTTGCAAATGGCCCATCATTGCATCCTCTGTAAGCCAAGTTCGTCAGCACCTATTTTATTTGTACATGTAACAGCACACAAATCCAAATACATATTCAAATATTTTTCTGTTTAATGCTAATACTTTCTATCCTGAAGTAAAACAAAATAGCCTTCACAGTTTTTTGTTTTTTTTATAAGCAAATCGCCTTCACAGTGAAACAGTTTTTTTTTTGTAACCTGTAAATGTTTTAAAAGCTTGAGCCAACAAGAGACTTTAAAAGCTATTACCTTTGTGTCGCAAAATAAACAGGAAGTGCAACAGCAACACCCTAGAAAGCAAAAGATTTTTGAAATTACAATAAGACATATATAACATCTTAAAAATATGTGTCTCTTCATTAATAATGTGGGTGGGGAAAAATAATTTTTTTCACGTGAAACTCAGAGTATGGAACAATAAACCACAAGGAACAGTGGTTTTCCTCTATTATTAATTGCACTACTCAAACATAACTATTGTATCAATTGTAAAACAGGTTTTATCATGATAAAAAGTATACCTCTGGGATATTATGCAGAGCTATGGCCAATGCTAAGTTGATGCCAACACGGAGGCCCTATGGACGAAAGCTTGTTAGGAAATCAAATTGAAGTGGCATTAACAGACATGTTGGTATGGATATAATATAAGCAATCCTTCAATAATTAAAGATAAAAATTTGAAGACCCATATGACATCAATAAGTTTTTGGATACCTTCATGGATCCAAGGAATACAGCCATTCCTTCAGGAAAATTGTGTAAACTTATGCCTATGAAATGAACAAAAAGAAAACTATATTAGTAAAACGTAAAGAAACGGTGAACAATAGGATTATGGAAAATGAGAATTGACATTTTTTATTATACTCAAATCTTTATTTAGCATGGAATTTTTAGCCATTCAAAAGAAAATTAATTTTCATATTACCCTTATAATATTTTGTTCCAACAAGAACTACTTTGTAAGAAAAACGTTAGGTTTAAAAGTACTCAGACAGTCCTACCTACAGCTGTAATAATCCCACTGAATAACACTTGCTGCCGATGCTTTTTCAAAGTATCCTTGCCTCCTTCATCCCCTTTTTTCTAATTTCAAGAATGCCACCATATCTATCAAAAATTTATATTTATGTAGTATATAGCGTAGCTGCAACAACAGTGATAAGAGCTATTATTTCTAAGTAAATGATTGATTTGAACCTTTCTAGTCTTTACATCTGATGTGGGAGCAAGTGTTGGCTCCGGGATAAAATTGGCTACAAAGGCAAAGAATATAACACCAGCAAAAAACTACACAAATGAAAAGATAGAAGATTTTCGTCAGAACTAACATGAGAGAAGACGACGTGCAAAGACAAATTGTTACTGCTAGATTACTTTATGATAGCTCAAATGCAACAGCGTACCCAAAGGTTGCCTTTCAAGAATCCCAGTGAGTTTATAGCATTATGAGCCAGATCAAAGAATGATATGCTCAGCATCAAACCAGCAGCAAAACCCTTCACCGAAATAAATAATTTTAGAAAATAGACTATAGACCAGAGTAACCCAAAAAATCGAATACACTTTATCATATTGAGTTTTGTTAAATAGCGCTAGCGCTACAGTGTGCCAGAATTTGAACAAATTGGAATTGTTCCGCAATATACTATTTATTTAAATAATATCATCAATAGTGTTGTAACGCTGATGCTAAGCAGGATTTAAACAAACCGCTATTTTCCATGGTTGACAACATTGATCACATTGGACAAAAGAGAGGGGCATAGCATAGATTATAAATGAACCAACACACCCTGATTTTTTATTATATGAAAAATAGTTTTTGAAAAAGAAAAACCACCTGTAATAGTCCAAGCATCTTCAAATTGGGAGCTGGATTGATAATAACAAAAAGCGCACCTGTTTCGCGACGATAACTTAGGTTACATAATAACAACCCAATGAAAACAATTAAAATAAAAATAAAACAACAGCTAATGATCAGCTACTAAATCTCAAGATTTTGGCAATCAAGCAAAGATATCAGTGTCTTTCCAGTTTCCACAAGAGCTAAAACAACAATAAGTTAAGGTGGCACATTGTTCTATCAAATGATCTATGGTTCCACCTTCCACTCCATTAGTGAAAATGAAATAATCCATTTTTTTAATTTGTCCCATATTATTCTCTTTATAAAATAAACCCTGTAGATTCTTATGTCCACCATTATTTCTAGTAGATAGAAACTATTATATAGAAAACGAGATGACCTTGGCTCGACATTATGTGTTATGTACCACTAAAACTCATTCTCCAGGGACACTAGAGGTATTGATGATGTAAATAGTGCACAAAACTCTATTATAGCATAAGTGTTTATCATATATGTAAGTGCTTATGTATAAAGCTATTTCTATAACAAAACAAAACAAAAAGTCAAACTTTTTCATATAAGCTATGAGCCTGTTTGGATTGGCTTATTTGATCTTATCTACTGGCATAAGTTTTGTGAAACTATTTGAGACAGCTTATGAAAACAACTTATGACAATTTTGCATAAGTTTTTTTCAGCTCATTTTCATAAGTTCTCCAATATAGCTTATTAAACCAGCTTGTAGCATATATAAAAATAATTTATCTTTTCCTATAAAAATATTTTATGGAAGCTTATACATAAGCGCTTACACTGATAAGTGTTTGTGCTATAAGCTGCAAATAAGCTGTCTATCCAAACAGGCCCTATAATTTTATTTTCATTAACTATCTGCTGCTAATACTATCCTATAGAGCTTATGAAAATAAGCTTAAAACAACTTACAAACATGTCATATGCATTATCATTGAAAGTTCTATTGAACACAAAAAATGAAGATAACAAAATGAAAATGCAGGCAATATACACAAAAAAAAAAATAGTGGAAGTTGAAATAAATTTATATATATATACCGATGGAAGTGCTGAGACCACCAACAAGTGAAAGAGCAAGAGCTACCATCACTTGAGAATCCATCGATGCTATTGTCTCTGGTGTGTGTGTGTGTGTGTTAGGTCAAAATTATCAACAATTGGGATAATTTAATACCTAGAAGAAGAAGAAGAAGAAGAAGAAGACGCAAATGAATTAAATTACAATTGTTAATTATTCATATATGATTTTAATTTCAACAACAATAAACGCTTGATAGCATACCTACTACTCAACTCTGTCTTTAAGCCAACAAATAAATAAAGCCGCTACTATATTTTTTATTTATTAATCTTAATACTATTATTCAATTTCATTTTCTTTTCTAATAATTATTTTTTAAATAGAAAAATATCAGGACGAATATACACAAAAGGTAGTAATATTTTAATTATGAGAAATGCCATTGCTTGTGAAATTTTTTATTATACCAATAAATAATCACTAATTTTCAATAATTTGACTGTGAAAAGAGGAACATTCATGGTTTTGAAAAGTAAAATTAATTAATAATAATACCAATTACACACACATATATTGTTTGGCAAAAGGGTTATGGAGGATGTTCGGGAGGAGCGGTGGCATAGAACATAGTATTTTAGGAGCACCAAATTAAACAATTGGTTCACTCAGTAGAAGCTTTGAGTAATATAACACATACAAGATTATTTTTGGATTTTTGTTTAATATTAGAAGGCTTGAGTCATTTTTTCATGAGTGCTTGAAATTATCTTACATAAATTTTGAAACTTATGTAAAACATGGTAATTTTTATGTAAAATTTTATTTGAAGAATTAAAAGTTATCATAGAGATTTTAACAATTGAATTCTCTTAGGACATTCAATTGTTTTTCTATCGTATGTTTAACTTATAGAATAATATTAATTATTCATATTACTACAATATCGGTTGAGAGTAGTTTTTCAAAATTAAAATTGTAAAAAAGTTGGGACTTAAAATAAAAGGGGGCCAAATTCATTTTTTCAACAGGCACTTAAAATCTCGGGGACGACCCTGTTGTTTGGTGGTATAATAAATCAGATGTTGCTAATAATAAGTCATGTAATACAACTCAATTTTTTTTAGAGTGATGTAATAATGTAATAGAACTTGATTAATAATATACTAATATCTTATCCTATTGCGAAAATGCATGAATAATGCTTTTCTTTTCTGTTGGAAGATAAGGATGGTCCACTTTACCTTCTTTATTATACTACCTCTGTCTTATTTTATAAGATTTATTTTGATTAATTACATTATTTATATATTTTATTTTGACCATATTTATATAAAAAAATATAAATGTAAATATTATCATATAAGATCTTGTTTGATTTCTTTTGATGAATATTTTTAAAATATCAAATTTTTACTAATAGACAATTAAAAATATTCGTAATCGAAATTATGTATTAAAATATGGGTGATGGTTAATAAATTCTTATATTTTAAAACGGAGGAATTATAATAATAAATTTATTTAAGAAAGAGCTGCGTGGAGTCAAAGCCATGGATTTTTATTATAATAATACAAGTATAAACTTTGCTTTCAGATTATTTCTTGATACAATGAATTGAAAATTCTAACATAGTACATAAGAAATAGCATTGTCTTTAAGTGTAGTAGTTCATAATTATCAGAAATTAAAAATTTGGATTTCGAAATTTAGAATTTTCGCTTCTTTATAATTAAATATATGAGTCTAGTAACTAAACTATTTAATAAAGATCATCGTTATAATTGAATTATTGTCATTGACACTGTTATATGTAGATTAAACAGATAAAAAATTATGTGGTTATAATTTTAATTTTTGTTTGCGAGTTGATTTTTGGATAAAAGGAGAAAAAGGCTTATTTTTCTTTTTAAAATTAAGAACATTATAAATATATTTTAAAATGATTTAAGTATATGATTGAATTATTATTATTATGTGATAATTTATTAAGCCCTTCTTTCAATTATTTTAGTATCAAAATTTGTCATACAAAAAATACTCCAGTACTAAAAGTATGTGTTACGTTTCTGCATTTAATTTAATTTTTATGAAAAAATATGATGTAGCCGATTAGTCTTGGACCAAAGGAACACTTATGGTTTGTCCATTTCGACTTAAGGAAATATTTCCATAACTATTCATATAAGTGTTTATTCGATACCAACTTTATAAATCCGCATAAGTTGGTTCTCTCATGTTGTTCATTTTATCTTCATCTCATCCATTCATCGAATTATTCTTTAATTTATTCATTTTTTTATTTATAAAATCTCGGAAATTGGAAGTACATGAAAGATGATTGAACACATGAGACACGAGAAGATTCACCCCAATTTAGGGATCCCTCTTTTATGAAAATGATGAGCGAGAATGACTCGTCTTTGGTTATTGTCAATGACACTTTGGCTTATCAACCTCTATGGCGCCTTCTTCATCTTTTCAACCTAATCCACATTTGTTTATTCTTTTCCCTTGTTATTTGTCACTTTGATTTGATTCAACAAGTCATTTGATTAGTACATCTTCATCACATGTGGAATCAACTTCATCCACACAATCATTTGGTATTCAAAGTTTGTCACTAAATGATAATATTCGCCATCAATTTTTATTTTTAAGTGTTTTGTGTTTGTTATGTTCACGAGAAATTTGAAATTTTAGTTTGTCACTAAATGATAATTTATTTAGTTTTTTTTTGTTGCATTTTGATTTATCTTTTACCGCAATACTAAATTGTTAGTTGATGTAAATTTTGTGAAATTTTGGAATTTAAGTTGCTGTTTTTGAGAGAAAAAATATATAAAGGGTTATGCTAATTAGTGTATCTGGGACACTAACTAAAATGAATAGATTTTGCATTGAAAAAATTATTATTTAAACTTTTAAGAATCTTTTATCTTAATATTTAGTTTATTAATTAGTGAGGATTAGTGTTTTCCATATATATAAAAAAACACACTGGGATCATAACTTACTCCCTCCGATTCTATATGTTTTCATCATTTCCCAAGCAGTGGCGGAGCAAGCCCAAAAAGTTGGGGAGGGCCGCTATAGTTATAAATCGAATATCAAAAGTTTTCTTAACAAAAGATTGATCAAACATGAATTTTGTATACACAAAATTCTATTTTAAATAAAAATTTGAATACTTTTTTTCTCAAAAATATATATTTGAACACTTTGACAAAATAAATTATACATTTTAAAACATCTAAAATTTATTAACAATAAAACATTAGAAGAAATGCTTCAAAAAGTAAAATAAAAGTTAGAAATTTCAACTTCCATATAGAGGCGGTTTGAAACCCCCGCAAACTGGAAAGCATTAAAGAATTCTAGGTCCAAATAGCGGGAGTTTTAATCAGAAAGTAATAAAATTACAGAAGCCATTTTACGGGGGTTTATAATCGCCGCTAATTGATATACCCATGAAAAAAAAATTAAAAAGTCTGGGGCGGGCCATGGCCCTGTTCAGCCCACAAAGGGCTCCGCCCCTGTTCCCAAGGTACAATTGGGATGCATGGGGGTTTGCATTGGGGTTTGCATAGGCTTGCAATCAGCCATATCAAACTTCTTTAGAAGTTATATTTAGTATACCTACTCTGATGTATATAAGTACCTTCAGAGCCTTGATTAATTTGTATATCAAGAAAGAACTTCAATTCTCCCATCATACTCATTTCAAATTCGGATGCTGTTAAAGTACAAAAGCAAGTATTTTGCGTATATCGTATCCACACGGATTAGTGTGAAATTAAAAACCATTCAACAAATAACATCATTTCAAGTTTGAGTTGTAAATTGTTTTGTTGTAAAAAGACTTGTTTATATAAAATTGCAATAAAAGATGATTTAGAATTCAGAGAGAAAAGGTTGTCGGGATTAAACTTCACTCATTCGTTCGTATGTACTTTTCTAGATCAGTCACATATATTTTAGCTATTCATCAATATTATCACATATTGCTCACGTACGTTTCCGTGTCCAGATAACGACGAAAATCACGTTGCACCTATTAACCCTCGATGTCTCAAGTGATTAATCAATACAACGGGTATATTGTATTATTTAAACTTTCGATGTCTCAAATAATTTGAACAACACAATATCATTTAGTTCCAAGACAAAAAGTAAATATTAATCCTAAATCTATGTCTATAATTTAGGGTTTTAATAAGTGTTTATCTTAGTTCCTTGATTCAAATATTATATGTCTATAAATTCAAATCAAAAGATAAAACATGAAGAGCAAAAATAACACTAACATTGATGAATGTACTAAAACATATAGTCACGAATTGAGCTACATCTAATCCCAACAACAATAGGTTTAGTTACACATGATTAAAGCAAACTTACAAATGATAAGAGAAGAGAAGATGATAAACATCACACTTGCGGGCATTTGTCTGAATTGCTACTATTGACGTCTCCTGAGCCTAGCAGGACTGAGCATGATCGCGGCGGTAAGAAAATTAGCGGTACCATTGCTGAAATACAAAAAGGTTGTGAAATTCCTATCATCTTTATTTATCTCTTGTTTTTCTAACGATCTTGTCTGACAGCATGTTACTTGAGGACAAGCAACAGTTTAAGTTTGGGGTTGTGATGACATGAATTTCTATGGTATTTTTAGTATTATTATTAGTAGTAAAATGACCAAGACAGACCCAAATACGAAGGAAAACCTACAAAAGCAAGAAAAAGCATCAAGACAGAGTCCAAGATGCAATAAGACAAGAAAAAGCCCAAAAAGTGAAGAAATACAGCATTCCATCGCAGCACGATATGTGCCATCGTGCCACGATGAAAGCTCCTTGCACGCCAAGCAATCAGAAGAAATAAATCTTGAGAAAATCTTTCATCGCAGTACGATGCCCTCCATCGCAGTACGATGATGTTACTTGGCGCCCAAGCTGATGAAATGCACAGGATCAGTTATAAAATTGAACTGAATCTTCACATCGCAGTACGATGGCCTTATCGTGTTGCGATGCCTTGCTGAGGCCCATTACGAAAACTATAAATAGAGCCTCCCTTTCATTGTTTTATTCATTCAGAAATAGTAGAACACTCTCTACTATAAGGAGAGGTTCAGAGAAGCTCTATTGGGGATAGTTTTCTCCCCTTACAGAAAAACTAACTCAGCAAGGTATGTTTTATTCATTCAGAAATAGTAGAACACTCTCTACTATAAGGAGAGGTTCAGATGAGCTCTATTGGGGATAGTTTTCTCCCCTTACGGGAAAACTAACAAAGCAAGGTATGTTTTATTTAGGCTTTTGTTTTTAGGTTATAATTTCTTTATGGCAATTTAAATATGTAGTCTTTATTATTTATGCCTTAGGTTGTGGTGGAGAAGATGAACTCCCCAATGAATATTTGGAGTCTGTGATTGAGTCTAAGTTATAATAAATGATATTTAAAGTATTATGTTTGTTATTTACTTTCGTGCACTTTAATAACGTATTCTCGTAATCTGGCCGGATAAGCGAGATCGCCCATAGAATTGATATCAGGTTTTGACTTGGTATGGTCCGGAACTCGTAGTAAATAATGCTAGGTGTATAGAGACGGTAACATCCTGAACTAGTCGTGAACTGAGCGGTTAGAGGTGGAATCATGCACTATGTGTGATTTGAGCACTTAGAAGATGAACAGCCCGATACTAGGACCTAAAGGTTAATTGGTGAAGGTTATAATGCATGTTTATAAACAACTCACTTAGTAATTAGGGTATGTGACACATCGAGGTTAGGCTCTCGTAGGTACCTTAGTTGTTAATGTAGGGAAACTTTAATAGACATAGTGTAATAGTAAGGTATTACTACAACAAGGATAATTCACCGCCGAACATAATCTAAATAACTATGTTATATACCGGTCATGCCAAATATGAAGAAGGGAGGGAGTCCAACCACCACACCTAGCCTCTATATTTCTTGAATCTATTTATTTATACATTCTGCTTTTATATTTCTGCAACGCATTACGCTATTTTTATAAAAACCTTTTCAAAAACCCAAAGCGAATGCAAACTATCACAAACTTAAATAACGCTAGTGAAGCTTCGGCACGATTCCTGTGGATACGAACCCATTCTATACACTAGAGTGTGAATTATTACTCGACGACAGACTGGTGCACTTGCCAGACCCTAGTCAAGGATCAACAATTATATGGACGAGGACATCGGCAAGGTTATCCTCCATTGTGTGGCACTGGTTCACATAGAGTTAGAGATGGTGATCAACATTAGGACTATTGTAATAAAATATATTTTTTAATATATAATATTTATATTTTTTATCATTTAATTTTCTTTTATCATAAATTATATTTATTTATTGCCATTTATGATAAAATAAATAGATAGTGAAAAAAAGTGAGAGATGAAAAATATGAAGTTTGTGAGTGAAAAATGAAAGTATAGAATGTGGTATTTATAGAATGAGGTGATAGTTGAATAAAAACAAAAATATAATATTAAAAACGAAAAAAAAAAACAAAATAAAGTTGTGTCAGCCATACAGGAGACAAGCTCTTACGTGTGGCAGGTGTATGCAGGTGGCGCCACTTTGACTGACTACATCCAAGTCAAATGGTGCCGGTGGCAGTGGAGCCACCTGCAGGTGGCAGGTTTTGTCTGAAAAGGGAGGGTATTGGGGGGTATTACTGGAATTTTTTTAAAGGGAGGTATTGTGGGAATTAATTTTATTTTAAATGGCAGTTAGGTAAAAAAATCTCGTTTTGCAGGTTTCCAGGTGGCGTGATTTCCAACGCAGCCATGGCTTAGGGTGTGGCGGAATTCTTCTTCACGCCATTGACCCAGCACTTGCCAGCACGGATTCACGTGCTCTTGCATGGGAGATAGGATTTTTTTTTAATACTAATAAATATAATATAATTATTAATTATAAATGTTAAGTAGTTAAGTTGTTGTAGGTGGTTTATTTTTTATGTTATGTAATTTTATTATGTTTTATGTTTGTGCAATTTTATTTTTTAATTTCGTATGAATGTAGACACTTATGTATTTTGAAGTGAAATTTAAAATTTATTATAAATATCTTCATAATATAATAGAAACACGCATGAAAAAATTACATAAACAAATAAACTAGTAGTACGTAGAGGGTCCCCCAGCATTAGGACAAACGTTATAGTTATGACCCGACACCTTACATAAGCCACATAACCGCTCCCTTTTTCAAATTCGTCCATTTCAGTTCTAATGCGGTTCTTTTGTGGACGTCCTTTTTACGTTCTTTTCCAATCGCCGTGGGGAACAAGCTTGTCACCTGTATATGTTGGCCATAAATTTTTGCTTTGAACTACTGGAAAGGGTTTCTCATACACATTGTATACGCTGACAACTTTGTACACGTCATCAATATAGTCTTGATAGGGAATGCGAAATTTTAAACATGCAGCAATAGCATGCGAACAAGGAAAATGTAATGCCTGAAACTGTCCACAGTCGCACAACTTTTGGACCAAGTCTACTTTGAAATGATCCATTGGTCGGCCTTCATGGGGATCCTCGACTTCTCTCACTGAGAAAGTCAACTTTCGCCTATCAAAATTGGTGACTACGTGTGTGTATTAGACTTTTACAGTGCATCTATTATCCTTTTTTGGCACGCTTGAGCATACCCTTGACCAGAAGCTACCACGGTTGCTGACTCATGTCCTCGTTTTGCAAATAGTTTTCCACACCTATATATAGTAGGTTGCTTGGACCAAAGATGTGATGGGTTGGCTACGAATATCCTTGAACACGGAGTTCGTTGACTGGCAAGATTAGTTGTCATGTGTCCCCACCGTCTACCTCCATCATATGCTTGCGTCCATTTTTCTATGGAGATTTTATCAAGCCACCTTAAAGCCTCTGAACTTTCCTCTGCAATTTTTTTCCGCCAGTATTTGAATGAAGACATGCTTGGTACATACCCTATATTTAAAACGAATTTTTTTAGCTTAATATGTTAGCGAAAAATAATATAAAAGTATAGACAATTTTAGATATTTACCCATATTAACAGCACGTTACCGAAGGTTTGTGTCTTTGAATTGCCTCGTGAAGTTTTGTGCAATGTGGCAAATGCAGTACACATGCAAGGAGGGAGGATGATACCATCCATTAGAAGGATTTTCATAAGCACTTTTAATAGCCGCGTGCCTATCTGAAATCATGCATATGCCTTCCTGTGGAGTGACATGCTCTCTCAAATTTTTGAGAAATAAATTCCAAGCTTCCGTCGTCTCCCCTTCCACAAGTGTGAAAGCGACCGGGAAAATATGTTGTTTCCATCCTGGGCAACGAGTAGCAACAACGTCCCCTTAAACTTTCCAGTCAAAAGAGTTCCATCTACCTGTACAAGTGGCTTGCAATGCGCAAAACCTTCAATGCATGACTTAAAAGCCCAAAACAAACACTTAAATAATATTTGACCGTCAAGGGGCGACAGACTTCTCTCCAATCGGCAAATGGTTTCTAGGATCCATTTATGCATGACCATCACCCACTGTGGAAGAGCTTCATACGAGTCCACCCAATTTCCACAAATTTTTTCAATCGTCTTGTATCTTGCATTTCAAGCCTTTTTATAGCTGACTTTGTAGTTGTACTTTTCTCTGATGTGAGCAACTATAGTTTGTGGTGTGACATATAGGTTATCTTCTAAAAGTGACACACTGCTTTCACATATTATCTTAGCGTCAAGACTGTGATGATCTTGGGACATAGCAGCCGATATGCAAGTGTGATTATTACCGATGCTAGCAATACTTTTATTAAGTGATATATAGTTATATTAAAAATTAATATTTTATACTTATACCACTTTTAATATTTTTTATGTTGCAATGTGTAGGCCAAACCTGTTAGACCGCGCATGATGCCCCGATTTTCCAAACCCACATGATTTAATAATACCACTCTTGGAACAATGTGGTTTTGGTAACATCATGAACCTCCGGTGGTATCAAATGAATTGGCACCTAATAAGAGCTTTGGCAATGAGATGGAGACCGGAGTCCCACACATTTAATTTACCAACCGGACTGGCCACGGTAACTCTCCAAGATGTGTCCATGTTATTTGATCTATCCATTTCTGGACTGCCTATTACTGGAACAAGCACTTCCGGGTATGATCAAATCCCACGCTTGTTGGGATGCCCTTCTCCTCCGAAGATACAAGGAAATGCTCTCCCTTTATCATGGCTAGAAAATTATCTTCAAGGGATGCCAGACAATCCAACAGAAGAACAACTAATGCAACACCTAAGAACGTATCTTTTATATTTTTTTGGGAAACTCTTACTACCTGACACATCTGGAGACCGGGTACATACCATGTATCTTCCACTCTTGGAAGATATAGAGACAATAAAATCCTATATCTGGGGTTCGGCTTGTCTGGCATCGTTGTACAGAGCGATGTGTGATGTTGTCATATCATAGAAAAAAAACTCAATAGTTGGTGGACGTATCTTACTTCTCCAAGCATGGGCACATTGTCGTATTCTAATACTTCAACGACAAAGAATTGCAAATCCACCCCACGCCAGACCATTGGCAATTTGGTACGTATATACTATTTATTAATAATAAATATGAACATTTATATTTATAATACTATTAGTTGTGATCGAGACATTTTATTGCAGGTACGTCGCTTCCGGGACAAAGTATCAAAATGATCTCGGGCACAATTTAGAGTCTTGTAATCGCTTCATCGATTTTATGAGATCTCAAGATGTAATATATATTCTCTCTTCTCAATAGTAAAATTTTAAAATAAATGCATATATTATCAAACATCTAATTAAATTATTTTTTATTCATTGACAGTTTATTTGGAGTCCTTAAGATATTGCCCAATGTCTCTATCCAGATAACATTGCCTATTGGTCAGCAACCACGTTCCTCATAAATTTTTACATTGTTAGTACCATCTGACCGACAAAGTCCCACTCCAATTTGGACTTTCGCAACCGCCAAAGGAAAACCCCCAAATCATGACGCATTACCATGCAATAAATTTGCGAAAAAATATTCATGATTTTGTGCAACATTTTCGGGTCGAATGCCACCATTGGAATCATCGCCACCTATATGTTCTACCACAAGATCAAGTTGCCAATTAACCTCATATGCTCTCAGACGAGTATCTTACATATGAGGTTCATTGGCAACTTGATCTTGTGGTAGAACATATAGGTGGCGATGATTCCAATGGTGGCATTCGACCCGAAAATGTTGCACCCAATCATGAATATTCTTTCGCAAATTTATTGCATGGTAATGCGTCATGATTTGGGGGTTTTTCTTTGGCGATTGCGAAAGTCTAAATTGGAGTGGGCCTTTGTCGGTCAGATGGTACTCAACAATATAAAAATTTATGAGGAACGTGGTTGCTGACCAACAGGCAATGTCATCTGGATAGAGACACTGGGCAATATCGTAAGGACTCCAAATAAACTGTCAATGAATAAAAATAATTTAATTAGATGTTTGTTAATATATGCATTTAGTTTAAAATTTTACTATTGAGACGAGAGAATATATATTACATCTTGAGGTCTCATAAAATCGATGAAGCGATTACAAGCCTCTAATTTGTGCCCGGGATCATTTTGATACTTTGACATGGAAGCGACGTACCTGAAATAAAATGTCTCGATCACAACTAATAGTATTATAAATATAAATGTTTATATTTATTATTAATAAATAGTATATACATACCAAATTGCCAATGGTTTGGCGTGGGGTGGATCTTCAATTCTTTGTCGTTGAAGTATGGGAAAACGACAATGTGTCCATGCTTGGAGAAGTAAGGCACATCCACCAACTGTTGAGTTTTTTTTCTGTGATATGACAACATCTCACATTGCTCTGTACAACAATGTCAGACAAGCCGAACCCCAACTCTAGGATTTTATTGTCTCTATATCTTCCAAGAGTGGAAGATACATGGTATGTACCCGGTCGTCAGATGTGTCGGGTAGTAAGAATTTCCCAAAACAATATAAAAGATATGTTCTTAGGTGTTACATTTGTTGTTCTTCTGTTGGATTGTCTTCCCTTGAAGATAATTTTCTAGCCATGATAAAGGAAGAGCATTTCCATGTATCTTCGGTGGAGAAGGGCATCCCAACAAGCGTGGGATTTGATCATACCCGGAAGTGCTTGTTCCAGTAACAGGCAGTCCAGAAATGGATAGATCAAATAACATGGACACATCTTGGAGAGTTATTGTGGCCAGTCCGGTTGGTAAATTAAATGTGTGGGACTCCGGTCTCCATCTCATTGCCAAAGCTGTTATTAGGTGCCAATTCATTTGACACCTTCGGAGGTTCATGATGTTACCAAAACCACATTGTTCCAAGTGTAGTATTATTAAATAATGTGGTTTGGCAAATCGGGGCATCATGCACGGTATAACAGGTTTGGCCTACACATTGCAACATAAAAAATATTAAAAGTGGTATAAGTATAAAATATTAATTTTTAATATAACTATATATCACTTAATAAAAGTATTACTAGCATCGGTAATAATCACACTTGCATATCGGCAGCTATGTCCCAAGATCATCACAGTCTTGACGCTAAGATGATATGTGAAAGCATTTTGCCGCTTCTAGAAGATAACATATGTGTCACACCACAAACTATAGTTGCTCACATCAGAGAAAAGTACAACTACACAATCAGCTATAAAAAGGCTTGGAATGCAAGAAACAAGGTGATTGAACAAATTTGTGGAAATTGGGCGGACTCATATGAAGCTCTTCCACAGTGGGTGATGGTCATGCAGAAATGGATCCTAGGAATCATTTGCTGATTAGAGACAAGTCTGTCGCCCCTTGACGGTCAAGTATTCTTTGAGCGTTTGTTTTGGGCTTTTAAGCCATGCATTGAAGGTTTTGCGCATTGCAAGCCACTTGTACAGGTAGATGGAACTTTTTTGACTGGAAAGTTTAAGGAGACGTTGTTGCTAGCCGTCGCCCAGGATGGAAACAGCCATATTTTCCCGATCGCTTTCACACTTGTGGAAGGGGAGACGAAGGAAGCTTGGAATTTCTTTCTCAAAATTTTGAGAGAGCTTGTCACTCCATAGGAAGGCATATGCATGATTTCAGATAGGCACGCGGCTATTAAAAGTGCTTATGAAAATCCTTCTAATGGATGGTATCATCCTCCCTCCTCGCATGTGTACTGCATTTGCCACATTGCACAAAACTTCACGAGGCAATTCAAAGACACAAACCTTCGGTAACGTGCTGTTAATATGGGTAAATATCTAAAATTGTCTATACTTTTATATTATTTTTCGCTAACATATGCAGCTGGGGAAACAAATGCGAGGCAGTTGAGTGTTATTTAAACCCGCATTTGTTTCCCCGGCTGCATATATCACATTATTTAAACCCGGCAAATCAAGAATATTTTCATAATTAAGAATGTAACTAAAAACATAACATAGTTAAATATTTTACCTTCACTAGTGTCAACCTGTGATGAACTTTCTGCATGGTATGTTGGTGGAGAAGGCGTAGCACGGTATGATGGTGGAGAAGAATGCACATCACCATCGGAGAGATGCGAGGAATTGGTTGGACTAACTTCCAATGTGGCTGTATGCGAGGGAGTGGGTGAATGGTGAGTGACTTCTAGCTCAAAAGTGGGTGTTTGGTGAGCAGCTTCTGGCTCGGGAGTAGATTGTTGAGCAGGCTGGAAGTTTTCTGCTAACCGACTACCAATTTCCTCCCATTGTACCACCTCTTTTTTATAATGATCTCGGAAATTGATTGAACAATTTCCTCTATTTGCTTTGAATTTTATCGTTTTCATATCAGATCCAACATCTTGTAATTCAACTCCATCAAGGACCTCAACTTGTTTTGCTACAACATGTGGACAATGACGCTCCACATAGTTGTAGCAAAATAAAGGGGCGACGACAGTACGATATTGGATTTGATCGTGTAGGTGGGGGGGCAACATTTCCAAATTGTATGGATGCCAAGTAATGGATCTCACATCTGCTTCTATATTCTATGTTATACAAAAAAAAGAAAGATAAAGATTAAAAAATAATTACACTTTTGGCCCCCTATGTTTCAGAAAATTGCAATTTTAGCCCCCTATATTTCAAAATAGCACTTTTAACCCCCTATGTTACAGAAAGTTGCAATTTTGACCCCCTAATGCTGATGTGGCAAGTCACTTGAGTGACTCAGCTGCCACATCAGCTTTTTTGTCACTTATAATTATTTTTAAAAAAAAAAAATAAAGAAAAAAAAAGTAAAAGAAGAACTCGCGTGAGCTGTTACTATCTTCCCATCAATATTGAATCCAATTAATCCACATATAAGCCAATTAATCCAATATATATGCAATCTGTGCATAAAAAACAAACTAATTAATCTTATATAAAAAATAGCAACATGGAAAAATTGGAAACCCTTTCCTCTGATAATATATATTTCGTTCCCAAATTTCAGAACAATATAAACATCTTAGGAGTTATGCAGAGGAGTTGTGTACAAGTAATCCTATTCCTGGTAGTACAGTGATAATCAAGACTACACCTGGAGTTGATGGACCTGTTTTTGAAGGGATGTACGTGTGCTTTTATGCATGCAAGATAATAAACATCTTAGGAATTTTGGATGTAATGACTTAATGACTTTTTATAAGTAATGGCAGTGGCAGTATTAGTTTGGATTTATAGACAAATTTATGATGAATTATATGCAAAATAGGCCTTATATATGGTGAGCAAAAGTTATGATGAATTATATGCATAACAGGCCAATAATTAAGTTAGAAGAATAATATGCATAACAGGTCATTAAGTTGTTACAACATCTCACATTGAGGCCATTAAGGTTATGTTGTTTTTTTTACGATTGAATTTGGTGTTATGTTTTTTATGTTGTTGTTATCGATCTTGTAAATAGATAATGGAAACCCATAAATAATAGATGGAAGATAGTCACAACTCACTTGACTTCTTCTTTTTTTTAAAAAAATAATAATTATAAGTGACAAAAAAAAGCTGATGTGGCAACTGAGTCACCCAAGTGACTTGCCACATCAGCATCAGGGGGCCAAAATTGCAACTTTCTGAAACATAGGGGGTTAAAAGTGCTATTTTGAAACATAGGGGGTCAAAATTGCAACTTTCTGAAACATAAAGGGCCAAAAGTGCAATTTAGCCAAAAAATAAAGATATAATTAGTGTTATATCATAATGGTTTGTAAAATTCTTACCTCCTCCGTTCTCAGGAGTTCATGTACCAAATTCAACTGCAACTGTAATGCGCTTTTGATCTTCTTGTGGTGTTTTCCGCCGGTTCTCCCAAGTGACTCTATCAAATATGCCAGTTTTGGCTTATTATGAGCCTGATTTTCCTCCGCAGTAATATTGAAGATCGTATAAAGACCTCTAAAATGGGAAAAGAAGAAGCCCTATGAAAAAAAAAAGTTGGTGAAAAAATTATCAAAAAAAGAGATAAGGAAAAAAAATGATAAGAAAAAAAATGCTCTTACCATTAGAAGCCACGTGAAGCCGTCAATTGCCTTATCTTTGGTCTTCCATTCCTTCATACCTTGATACAAGTATGCTAACATTGCAGCTCCCCAAGCATAAGAGTTTACTTCGTCCAATTTTTCGATAAATTGGACGTAAGAAGTTTTGCAGTTTTGTCCATTCCCATTTGGAGCAATCAGGCATGTCACAATCATGAGAAGGACAACCTTGATCCTCTCATCACTATTTCCATTTGTATCGCAACAAATATTTCTCAACTTGACTAGGGTAAGTAAAGATGTCCTTTCTGAAAAAAGTCGATTGAAAGCATCATAACGATCCCACTCTTGTACCTGATAATATTATTGAAGAGGAAGGTGAACTGATTGAAGAAGCTGAACGTAGCCCAACTAATCAAAGAAAAGACAAAGAAGCTTTAGGAATGTGTCGTGGGAAATTGGTTACCAGCTTACAACTATTGGGTGAATATAAGGGCCACATTACCCCTCAAACAAAATTAATTTCCGTAATACATCCTTTGGAAGAGGTTCTGACGCGTTGCAGGGGTCATCTGGTGGCTTAACTCAAAATGTCGCCATTGACCTGGTAGCTTTTGATTTTTTTACCAAACCATCCCTTATTTCGATAAAAATTCCCACACTACCCCGGCCCATTTGGAAAAAATTTCCATTCCGCCCCCCAATACCCTCCCTTTAGGACAGTCAAAAGGACAGAATTCTGGCACAGCAGGTGTAGCCACTGTCAACGGCGCCACTTGACTTGGGTGTAGCCAGTCAAAGTGGCGCCACCTGCAAAAGCCTGCATGCGTAAGGGCTTTGTCCCCTGCATGCCAACACAACTTTATTTCCTTTTTTTTTTCGTTTTTTATATTATATTTTTGTTTTTAATCAACTATCATCCCATTCTATAAATACCACACTCCATACTTTCATTTTTCACTCACAAATTTCATATTTTTCATCTCTCTATTTATTTCACTCTCTATTTATTTTATCATGAATGGCAATAAATAGGTTTAATTTATGATAAAAAGTTATGATAACAGAAAATTAAATGATAAAAAATATAAATATTATATGTTTAAAAATTTATTTTATTACAATTATTCTAATGCTGACCACCATCACCAGGTCTAAATCTATGTGAACCAGTGCCACACAGTGGAGGATAACCTTGTCGATGTCCTCGTCCATATTGTTGTTGATTCACCTCTTGAGGTCGAGTCAAATCCAAGTCTAAAAAATTATGGACTCGTGTTGGTGGATTATTTGGAACCGCAGCCGATGACGAACCTTGACCACCATGAGCATGTGTAGAACTTTGCGAACTTTGACCACCAGTAGCCCACGATGAATTTACAAATCCGTTCGTTTGTTGTATCCACATCATATCTTGGGAGATTTCTTGGGTTGGTTGGGGTTGTGTGGGTTGGTAGGGGGTTGTGTCGTAATAACCTGCGTAATTTTCATTAAAGCGCTGAGTTCCCGGTGACTCCAAGTTCAAGTCAAAAAAATTACGCGTTTGTGAAAACGGGGTAAGAAAATCAGATTCATTATATGATTGGGATTGAGTATATGGTGGTGGTTGTGGGAATGAGGTATTTGGTTGTTGTGGTGTTTACGATGGTTGGTCTGGGATGTTGGTGTATAATGATAGGTCTGGAAGAGGTGTATGTGGCTGTGGTTGTTCGCTGTAAAGTTGTGAATGTTGTGGGGAAGGTTGATATTGGAATGAAGATTGTGCGGGGGTATCATGTGGTTGGACATGGTTGTGGGCGTGGGTCGTTCAAGAAATAATCTCCAGACAGATATGGCATGTAATTTCTTCTGTATTGATCAAGATCCTCGGCTGGGAACACATGAAGAGGTTCATCGGCAACTTGTTCTCCCTGTAGAACATAGTGATGGCGGTTATTCCAATGCTGGCATTCGACCTCAAATTCTATGGCCCAATCACGAACACGACTCCGCAAGCTTAATTTATGGTAACGTTCCATCATTTGTTCGTGCTGCGATACCGGTAGTGAAAGTCCATACTGGCGTGGGACTCTATCAGCCGGATGGTACTCACAAATATAAAAATTCGTGATGAACGTGGTTGATGACCATGTTGCAATGTCCGCCGGATATAGGCATTCGCCAATTTTGTAAGGAGTCCAATCAAAATGTCAATGAGTCAAAAAATAAAATTTTAATATTTGTTAATATATGCATTTAGGTAAAAAATACACTATTGAGGATAGAGAGTAAATATTACCTCTTGAGGTGTCATGCGATCGATGAACGCTGTAGCAACCTTTACATTATGCGCTACATCACCATCATAGCTTGTCCCCGGAGCAATGTACCTGAAATAAATTTTTTCAATCACAATTAATATTTATATACGTGCAAAAGTATTATAAATATAAATATTTATATTAATTATTAATAATTAGAATATACGTACAAAAGTGCCAATGGGCGTGCGTGTGGTGGAGGTGTATGTCTGTGACGTTGAGCGTGAACAATACGACAACGTGCCCATGCATGGAGAAGTAGCGCACATCCAGGAATAGTTGGGTTGGCTTTCTTAGAAAGTGTGACATCACACAAACCTCTGTACAAGCTAGCCAATACTGCCGAACCCCAACTATAACTTTTTATTTTTGGGACATCTTCCAATAGTGGAAGATACATCGTATGTACACGATCACCCGATGTGTCGGGAAATAATATCCTTAATTGTTGCAAGAGTTGTTCCTGTGTCGGTTGATCTGGCATATTATCAAACAATGTTTCTACCCATGTTAATTGGACACAAAGTCCATGAATTTTGGGTGGACTTGGGACTCCAAACAATCGTGGAATAAAATCGTATCCAATATTGTTATTACCAACAACCGGCCGTCTAGAAATATTAAGATCAAATAACTGTGCCCTCCCCGTTTGGTAATTGAAATGTATGTGTCTCGGGTCTTCATCTCAGTGCCAGAGCTGTAACTAAGTGCCAATCTATTTGACATCCAGGCAAATTCGCGACTCCTTCAAAACCATATTCCCGCAAGAGTGGTTCTATAAAAGGATGTGGTGCTTTAAATTGGGTGCGACAGCGCGTGCTACAAGGCTTCTTGTTTTCGTTTTCCTATATATCAATAAAATTGATTTAATTGATATATATTTAATTTTAAGTATTAATTTTGTCTCCAATTTGATTGTTTAATATACAGGAAAACGAAAACAAGAAGCCTTGTAGAACGTGCTGTCGCACCCAATTTAAAGCACCACATCGTTTTATAGAACCACTCTTGCGGGAATGTGGTTTTGAAGGAGTCGCGAACTTGCGTGGATGTCAAATAGATTGGCACTTAGTTACAGCTATGGCACTGAGATGGAGACCCGAGACACATACATTTCAATTACCAAGCGGGGAGGGCACAGTTACTTTCCAAGATGTCTCGATGTTATTTGATCTTAGTATTTCTGGACGGCCGGTTGTTGGTAATAGCAATATTGGAGTCTCAAGTCCACCCAAAATTCATGGACTTTGTGTCCAATTAACATGGGTAGAAACATTGTTTGATAATATGCCAGATCGACACAGGAACAACTCTTGCAACAATTAAGGATATATTTGTTCTATTTATTTGGGAAAATATTATTTCCCGACACATCGGGTGATCGTGTACATACGATGTATCTTCCACTATTGGAAGATGTCCCAACAATAAAAAGTTATAGTTGGGGTTCGGCAGTATTGGCTAGCTTGTACAGAGGTTTGTGTGATGTCACACTTTCTAAGAAAGCTAACCCAACTATTCCTGGATGTGCGCTACTTCTCCATGCATGTGCACGTTGTCGTATTGTTCGCGCTCAACGTCACAGACATACACCTCCACCACACGCACGCCCATTGGCACTTTTGTACGTATATTCTAATTATTAATAATTAATATAAATATTTATATTTATAATACTATTAATTGTGATTGAAAAAATTTATTTCAGGTACATTGCTCCGGGGACAAGCTATGATGGTGATGTAGCGCATAATGTAAAGGCTGCTACAGCGTTCATCGATCGCATGACACCTCAAGAGGTAATATTTACTCTCTATCCTCAATAGTGTATTTTTTACCTAAATGCATATATTAACAAATATTAAAATTTTATTTTTTGACTCATTGACAGTTTGATTAGACTCCTTACAAAATTGGTGAATGCCTATATCCGGCGGACATTGCAATGTGGTCATCAACCACGTTTATCATGAATTTTTATATTTGTGAGTACCATCCGACTGATAGAGTCCCACGCCAGTATGGACTTTCACTACCGGTATCGCAGCACGAACAAATGATGGAACGTTACCATAAATTAAGCTTGCGGAGTCGTGTTCGTGATTGGGCCATAGAATTTGAGGTCGAATGCCAGCATTGAAATAACCGCCATCACTATGTTCTACAGGGAGAACAAGTTGCCGATGAACCTCATGTGTTCCCAGCCGAGGATCTTGATCAATACAGAAGAAATTACATGCCATATCTGTCTGGAGATTATTTCTTGAACGACCCACGCCCACAACCATATGTCCAACCACATGATACCCCCGCACAATCTTCATCCCAATATCAACCTTCCCCACAACATTCACAACATTACAGCGAACAACCACAGCCACATACACCTCTTCCAGATACCTCATTCCCACAACCACCACCATATACCCAATCCCAATCATATAATGAATCTGATTTTCTTACCTCGTTCTCACAAACGCGTAATTTTTTCGACTTGAACTTGGAGTCACCGGGAACTCAGCGCTTTAATGAAAATTACGCAAGTTATTACGACACAACCCCCTACCAACCCACACAACCCCAATCAACCCAAGAAATCTCCCAAGATATGATGTGGATACAACAAACGAACGAATTTGTAAATTCATCGTGGGCTACTGGTGGTCAAAGTTCGACACATGCTCATGGTGGTCAAGGTTCGTCATCGGCTACGGTTCCAAATAATCCACCAACACGAGTCCATAATTTTTTAGACTTGGATTTGACTCGACCTCAAGAGGTGAATCAAAAACAATATGGACGAGGACATCGGCAATGTTATCCTCCACTGTGTGACACTGGTTCACATAGATTTAGACCTGGTGATGGTGGTCAGCATTAGAACAATTGTAATAAAATAAATTTTTAAATATATAATATTTATATTTTTTATCATTTAATTTTCTGTTATCATAACTTTTTATCATAAATTAAATTTATTTATTGTCATTCATGATAAAATAAATAGAGAGTGAAATAAATAGAGAGATGAAAAATATGAAATTTGTGAGTGAAAAATGAAAGTATAGAGTGTGATATTTATAGAACGAGGTGATAGTTGATTAAAAACAAAAATATAATATAAAAAACGAAAAAAAAAGGAAATAAAGTTGTGTTGGCATGCAGGGGACAAAGCCCTTACGCATGCAGGCTTTTGCAGGTGGCGCCACTTTGACTGGCTACACCCAAGTCAAGTGGCGCCGTTGACAGTGGCTACATCTGCTGTGCCAGAATTCTGTCCTTTTGACTGTCCTAAAGGGAGGGTATTGGGGGTATTGGGGGGCGGAATGAGAATTGTTTCCAAATGGGGGGTATTGTGGGAATTTTTATCAAAATAACGGACGGTTTGGTAAAAAAATGTCATGTGCATCATCAACTGACGAAAGGGAATCTCGCCGTCGCACCTCCTCTGCGCCGCGTTTTGGTGTTCCCTCCACTGTTGCTTGAGCATTCCACCTCCATATCCTCTGTTCCTCTCTTCCGTTGGTCTTATTTGACAGATTGTGTAGAAACCATAAAATCCCCAATTTATTTTTTGAAACATAAAATCCCCAATTTTGAATATTCTAATATTCATTTATTTCAAATCTGGGTTTAAATTCTATTATTATTAAAGAACTTATCGTTGGAATTTTTTTATCTTGTGTTGATGTTCTCATTTAGGTATTTTATGGCTATTGTTGATTTGCCGATTTATTTGTTTTAGGTATGTATTGTCAATGCCACCATTCTTTATGCACACAACTATAGTTCTATGTTTTTGTCTTCAATCTCAATATTCCCTATTTCACATACTCTAAGGTTAACATGTTTTGTAGAGAGAGATGCTCTCCCCTCTCTCTAGAAATTAGGTTTTCAACCTTTCATGCTTCACCGCCGCCCACCCTCTTGTAGGGTCTCATCCTCCGCCGTCGGAGCTGTTCCTCTCCAGAATGGAGCTTGTCCCCTCCCCTGTGGAGGTTCTCCTCCCATCTATGTGGGTTTCAATTCCTTCTTTCTTGTTCCTGTTAAACTATCATCCATGTGTTCTTCTTTCTTTGTTCCACTTCCACCACCACCTTCCATAATGTTCAATCCTTCCTCCACCACCAACCACCACTCCCACCTTGTACGAATCAAGCATGCTGCTGGGCTCTCAAATTGGAACCTGACGTCACTGACCAACCGTTTGAAGCTTTGTGGATATGGGAAAAGGCCACCACCGGAGCCACCGCCATCGGAAGAAATGCAATGTCTGAAAGCTTGTGTTTGTGTTTCTATTATCTCTATTTTTATTGTGTTGTATTGTTTTATTGTGTTGTATTGTTTTTGTCTGGTGTTTTATTATGTTGTAGTGTGTTATTGTGTTTCTGTTATCTCTACTTTTAAGTTTGCCCTCATGGTGTTCGATGAAAAGCCCCAAAGATGTTTGAATGCAATGAAAAATGCTTTAAGCAAGGATTTAATGGTGGTTACAGCAAACCAGTCTCTCTTCTTCTCCATTCAACAAATAAATCTTTCACATGTTGTGAGTTTAACCACTTTCGAGAACCCGTATGGTCGAGCTGCGCGTCCACAAGTCAAAGAAATGATCCGTAATTGGATAGAGTTAAAGACTGAGGTTCCTCAACCAACTTATCAATTGTGGATGAAATTTGCTTGAATGCTTGGATTAAGCTATTGGCTTGCTGCTGCACTATTAGTTTCTACTTTCTCAAAGTTTATTGATACTCAAATCTTAATTGGCTTATTTGTTTGTGTTGTTTTTAGAATGTGGATATAAAATATCCAATCACATTGTATTTCACTATGGTTGTACTTCATCTATTTTATCTAATGCAAATGTGTTTTCTGTAAAAAAAAAAAAAAAAAAAAAAGGTTAACATGTTTTGTGGTTGTTCTCTTTCTTTCTTTCACACATTCATTATTCAATAGTATAAATAAGAGTAGGTGTGGGGCTGATTTATTTTTATTTCCTTGAAAAGATATATGTTGCTGCTATAAACAAGATAATCAAAGAATGGTATTATGGTTCTTATTAGCTGCATTTATTTTTCATTGTTTCCTATTGGGCTACTAAGGTTATTTTGTGGGGTTTATGCATGCTTTGCTAGTTTTCTTTGTTTAGACATTGAACGTGAGGTGAGAGGATGTGACGTTATCGGTGAAACGTGTAGATGGTACGAAGTTGAGGTGCAGGGGCGTCTCAGATTTTTTGAAGACTCTATGCAAAATATAAAAGTGACCCTTTAATAATAAAAAAAATAAAAATTAAATTATTGATTTAAATTGCATATAATTTTTTTTAAAAAATAACTATTCTTATTCTTGTAAACATATAACTTATCAATATTAAGAGCTCAAAAAAGATTATCAATATTAAACCAATTGCATTAAATCAAATAGGACAAAAAATAATACCTAAAAAAAAACAAAAAATACAAAATAATTATCTTTGTATATAACGTCAAAAAGAAACATCCTAATCTAAGATTAAATTTTATACAAAGATTAAAATGGACTAAAACTATATTTACGAGTATAGATAACTAATTTATTGATACTCATTTGATATTTTATGAACATTAACAATATATAACTATTATTTTAGGGCCTAAAAATTAATCTATTAATATACATCTGGTATTTTATAGGTATAAATAATATATAAGTAATATTATATGACCTCAAAATTTTGAGTTGAGGCCCTCAAAATTTGGAGGCCCGGTGTCGTCGCACATCCCGCACATGTGTGCGGAGCCCCTGGGTATGTGAATCTCCATATGCCTTCTTTTTATATGGTTTCAATTGTGAATTATTATTACCTTATTACAAGATTCAGTGATGGTCAAATTGTTAAATACCATTATTGTTAGAATATGCTTTATGAATACAAAGTGTTGGTTTTAACAAGAATAGCGCACATATATGGCAAGGGACTGTATTGTTATGAACTTGGTTTCAGGTGAGATAGTATGATACATGTTGTAGTGCTAAGAAATTTACTAGATGGTTTGGGTTTGTGAGTTATTTGTTGTTGTAAACTGAAGCAATTTTTCATGTTTTGTCTTAGAGGTTTCACTACGAGCAAATGTTATTCAATTGTGTGGCTTTTGCAGAGGTCTTTACTCTGAGGCTTGGAGCATAATAACCGCTTAATTTAGGATTTGTTGGTGCTTGGAACTCTTTTTTTATGAAACTTGGAGCATAATTGTCTGTCTCATTGCAACTTTTTGTTTTGTTTTTTTTTATTGAAGGTTAACGCCTTTGTACAACCAAGAAACTGATGATTCGATAGAAAATGCAACTACTAATAAGACTACCGATTCTGATTCTGAAGATGTGGAAAGGTAAACTGAGAAAAAAGAAATAGTTTGATCTTATGTTCATCTTCAATGAAGAATGAAAATTGCTGAACTGAAACATGTGAAGACCTGATTTTGTTGAGGTAATTATGTTTTATGTAGCACAAATTATTGATATGTTCATATTCACAAGAAATTTCAAAAAAAGGATTCTTTAATTAGTGATATTATTGAGTTAGTAATGTTTCTAACATGTAATCTTTTATTCTTATAGGTTCAAGATACTAGTCTTCTTCACCAAAAGAATTCTTCAAGCCCGGACACTTGTGAAGATGGAAGAGGAAGATTAGAAGCCAATTATATTTTTATGGACTAAATTTGAAACCTTAGTGTACATGATATGATCACTTTGTAACTTTTGAGATTGTTATGATCAGGCCCGTCTTTGAGGGGGTGCAGACAGTGCTGCATCTCCGGGCCTCAAAAAATTTGGGGCCTCAATTTTTTTTTTGGATAGTAAGTAGGGGGTGTAGTAATAAACTGGAGGTCCAAAAAGCAAATATATATAACCAAAAAAAATAAATTAGCTAGAACTCTATAATGAATTTTGATGATATTGATTAGAATATGACATTTTTTTGTTAGTCACAAGGATTATAATTACTTTTGACGTAATTGATATGTTTACAATTTGAATATATTATGTTTTTTTTATTAAAATATAATATATTTTCAATTAGGGGGGGTCCAATATTATTATTAGCACGGGACCTCGAAATATTCGGAGACGGCCCTGGTTATGATGTTGTATAACGTTATACTTCCTTTAATATACTTTTTATTTTTTCTACAGGAGTCTGATTTTTTAACTCAACAAATATTAAGAAATAAAATAGTAGTAGAAGCTTATAAATTAACGGAAATATCACCCGTAAGAAAATAAGACAAAAATAGACCCAAAGCCACAACTAAATAAATAGTTAGGGGGTAAATAAAGATGTTACAATAATATTGAAATCAATAGAAGAAATAAAGAATGCAATGACCATATCCTATTAAAATTAAAATAAAAAATTATAGGAGAATTGAATCTTAAAAAGAAAAATAACATGCAAATGTACTAAACCAATAAATCTAATTAATGGAAGAAAAGAGAAACTAGAGAGAAAAGCAATGAATAACAAACAAATGATCCAGAATAAGTCACCAGAAATCCAGCTCCAATGTCCGGTGATGGTGCCGGTGCTGGCACAGCTTGAGCGAACTCGCTGTCTTGTGTCCTCGCCTCAGTAGCCAACAATAGCCCTACAAGGAACACCATCAACAATATTGCCTTGCTCATGTTGCATCTACTAATTTGTGCCATTTTTTAAATATATGCAAATACAGAAAAAATTTAGCAACAAAATTAGATAGCTTATACTTAGAGAGATCTTATTCTTGAGGAATAAAGACAACTTAGTTTGTGATGTGGAAGAGTAAGAATGCTAAGCCAATTTATAGGCTCAACGGTATTGAAATTAATTAAATATTACTACATTACTGTTTTGCACTTTAATCATGGTAGGTGATTTTTTTAAATTGTAATAATGGATGTATACGTTGGAATTGGAATTGCAACGTCTATATGCTTTTCTTGTTGGAAGTGGGACCTATGTACACTGAGAATGGGCATTGCTTAATGCTTTGTTTGTTTGTTTCCTAGTTCTCTTCTCTTTGTTTTTTAGTTCTCCAATATATGGAGTCTTTGAACGGCTATGTGGGATGTGTTCTCTCACTATCTGGCCTATCTTTAAATGCTGAAATCGGTTCTTATTACCGTTCAAATTCATTTGAACAGTTTCATAAATTTGGATTGAAAATTGTGCATTTGAAACAATTCATGATCACTTCGACCATTTAGAGCTTCAATTGGGTTGGATTATCATTTGATTGGATGACAAATTAGATTGGATTGAATAGATTGCCAATAAATTATGAATATCTCAATTCTCGGTGTATCATGACTTCCTCTCTAAGGCTCTGTTTGGTAAAAATAGCGGTTGGCTGATAAGCTAGCTGATGGCTGATAGCTTATAGCTTATAGCTGATGGCTGATGACTTATGACTTATAGCTGATAAGCTAATAGAAGTGTTTGGTAAAATTAGCGGTCAACCAGCTGATAAATGTAAAATGACATAAAAGGACATTCTTAATTGATAATAAAATTTATATTTAAAATAATAATTTAAATTTATTAATGTAATATATTTTTATATATTATTATCAAATTAATTTGTCTATCTTAAAGTTGCACAAGTACAATTATATAAAAAAATATTAGTAATTTATAATACTTTTTTAAGATAAATTTTTCTTTTGAATATCTTACATACATAGCCCATATATAATTAAGAATATCTAACACAAAAATGATTTTAAACAACATCCTACAAAAAGGAAAAAATAACTTACATACATATGAGTATATGATACTCCGGATATGGATAACGAAATCATATTGTGTATTACTTTTTTTTTTAATAGAAACGTACTATATATTACATTAATACCGTATATATCCTACATATATATGAAACATCGCTTTTTTTATAAAAGAAATATAGATGGAGATGGTTTGTATTATTCTAAGCCCATAATTATTTTCTTTTAAATTAAAATAAATTATAAAGGGTAAAAGTGGATTTTAGTTAAGACAACAAGGGTAAAAATGGAAGAAAAAATGATAAGCTATAAGCCATAAGCTCATAAGCTACTTGAATTAGCTTATGAAAAATAAGCTATAAGTCAGTAAAATAAGCTATAAGTCAGTAAATAAAAACTGTTACCAAACAGGTCTTTTAGCTTATAAGCTATAAGACATAAGCTATAAGTCAGTTTTCTGACCTTGCCAAACAGAGCCTAAACCCAAAATTCAAATACTATACAGTTAAATTTAAAGAAATACTGTAGTACAAGAAAAAAAAAAAGTATAGAAGTGAAGAGAATTTTTTTTTGAAAAGAAGCACGGAAAGATTAAAATAAATGAATGAGGACAATGTAAAAAGATCCAAAACCAATACAAAAATGTTAGTCATTGAGGGATGACGTGTGAGAGAAGTCTGAGAGAACTCTGGATGATAAACATGCAGATGAAATCATGGAAATATGGAATGATTCAACATTTCACCCACCTACTCTCTACATTTCTTGGATTGTGTCGGAAAATAAAATTAGATATTTTAAATTTGTGGAAAGAGAAATTCACATAAATTTTTGGTCAAAATCAGACATGTGGTCAACTAGTAGCAATACTATGCGGTCATACAAGTTACTCCATCAGTCAGATTCAGATTTCGCTGGGTCTGAAAATCCAATTTGAGCCCGTCTGTCTCAATCCATTCAAACCCAATTTTATTCACCCATTTAACCCGTGAACCGACTCACTACCACCCAACATTCAATTTTTATTATCGATTTTGTCGGATTCAGACCAGTTCAAGAAATCTTGTCCACCCTAGATGAAACCATTACAAATATCTCATTCTCAATAAAATTTGCTTATTTCTTTTAATTTTATAATCTTTTTTTTAAAAGCTTTATTTAATTAATTTTTTGCATTAAACCTCTAAACTTGTTTTGTCGACCATGCACGTTTAACTTGTTGTGGCTATTTAGATTTCTATTTAGAAATTAATTAATTGGATATGGGCTGAATATGAGTTGATGTCATGATGGTCCATTTCGGAATAATGGAAATCCTGATTGCCCATCACACTATATATATGCTATGGTCCCCAATATACCAGACACACTTCATATCGTCTATTCTCGCCATCTGAAGAGTGCTCAAGGCATAAGGAGTCCTGGTTAAGGAAGAACCACACAAGCCAGCGAGTGTTTGTCATCTGATCCTCATTCTCTTTGTTTTAAGAGCATTACTTGTTACACCTACTGTTAGTTTGTCTCATAGATTCGTCTATCCAGGTATTCCTAATAACGATTTTTGATAAATTAACATGTCGTAGATCCTGTTTACATATACATGCTCATATTATTTAGCTTCCGCACTACGGTTATAAGATTATACGTATAATCTTTAATTTATTATTGAGAGCATGTCTATTGTTAATATTATATCAATTCCAACACGTCTGTCTCAATCCATTCAAACTCAGTTTTATTCACCCATTTAACCTGTGACCCGACTCACTACCACCCATCATTCATTTTTTATTATTGGTTTTGTCGGATTCATACCGGTTCAAGAAATCTTTTCCTTATCCATGAGTGCAGCATTGCCGCTTCTAATCATGCTCTAGAAAAATACGTTGTTTTAGTCGTGATGTTAAAAACATGGAATATAAGTGTTATAGAAGTAGTTGAATTATCAAGTTCACACATCTTTGATTGACTCTAACACAATCATGGTCTTTGTGAGACCCTTTATTCTTAAAAAAGATTTCACCTTATTTGTATTTGTTCACCCTTAGTTTGATTATCTGAACATTGAGTAAACTTAATTTGATCGTTAATTGTTTTCGAGTAACAATTTAAATTTATTTTAGATGTAAACAAAATGTCACATGTACAACTTTTTTAATTAAAGTTGTTAAAACGACTAACATTGCATACATAAAAGGGGAGAAAAACTTAAGACCTATTCAAAGAAATTGGGATTGATCATAGTCATTAAATCGAGATCGAATAATTCAAATTTTAATATAAATTTTAACTTTTTAAAATTGAAAAAATGTATATTTTAAACTTTAAACCGTCCGAGTATGATATTGGTAACCAAGAATCATGCTTCTTTTATCCAATAATGAAATAAAAAAATAAATTAACAAAAATTGCTGTGATGAAATTAAAAAAATAATTTAATTTTGCTTATTTATATAAAAAAAGAGAAGTGCTAATATCACACTCTCAAACACACTCTTTTAACACACTCTAATAATATGATGACACCTCACCCACTTTCTATTTTTATTTTTTTAAAATAAATTTGAATTTAATTGTTCATCTTTTTCAACAAAAACATGGGGTGATGTGTCATTATATTATTGAAGTGTGTTAAAAGAGTGTGTTTGAGAGTGTGATATTAGCATTTCTCATAAAAAAAAAGGTTACATGTGATTTCGCATGATTAACCTTACCCCTAAACAAAGTTTCATTTCATCCCATAGAAAAATAAAAACCTTACCCTCTCACCAAATCTTCCACTTAATTCTTTTTTTTTTTTTACAAATCTTCCACTTAATTCTAATTCTTAATTTAACTTAACAAACACTCCATAAAATATTTAGGTGGACCGTCATGCCCATATCTCCCAAACATTTCTACCTGGCAAAACCGCTTACAGAGCATCACCAAAAAGGACAACATCGTAAATTCAATAAAAAACCTCACCCCCCCAATAACCATTATCCACGTCGCCACCAATCACCACCAAAGATGGCATAACAAAGAGAAGAAAGAAAGTTTTTCAAACACAAAAAAAAAAAAGAGAGAGAGAAAGAAATAACACTGACAAACACTCATTTCAATTTCTTTCTTTCTCTCTCTTCCTTCTCCGCCTTTGCTTTCTCTCTCCTCGTCGATCCCAAATCTACCAAAGGTTAGGGTTAGAATTTCCCTATCTTCTTCCGTTTTTTCTTTTCTAATTTTTATTAGGTTTTAATTGTTTGATTATTTAATTTAATTTAATTTAATCATTTTTTTTCTTTTCAATTTGATCATCATTCGATTCGATTGTGATCTTGTAGATCGACCTTAAGCTTTTGGTTTCTTCCATTAATTTGTACTTTTTTTTCCTTTCTTTCTGGCTACAAGGTTAGACATATTTTTTTACAGTTTTTATTTATATTTTTAAGGATTTATTTTTTAATAAATATTAGTTTTGAGGTTGAGGGGAAAATTAGAGATTATAGGTAATACATGCATATTTATGCTGGGGTTACCTTATTGTTATTGATTTTTTTTTTGTTATTAATTTATTGAATTGTTGCGATAATTAATAATTGAATGTTATAAGGACTTGTTATTATTTTTGTGTGTTTATGTTTCGAAGTTTTGATCAAACTTTTTTCTTTCATGTTAGTCAACTGGTAGATGAAACGTGTTTTAATTTTTGTTTTTTTTTATTTTACTTTTTTCAAATGATCTTGTTTTTAATGTTGTTTTGGTTGATATAACAAGGTTCTGACAGTTCTAACAATAATGATTTATTTTATATGATCTGAGAATGTTTGTGATTTAATGGATGAATCAAATAGGTGTACGAGTACGACAAGTATGAGAATATTTCGCTGTTTTATATTATCATATAACATTTCTTGAGCTTGTTTTCTAATGGTCATCGATATATTTTAAGCTGTGTGTGAAAGTGTTAAGACTGTTTTACTTTTAATGTATTGTTTCTTCGTTCTTTCCATAGCGTTGTTTGATGAATTTGATTCATTTAGCCAGGACAAGCGAAGTGTGTTAGGTTGAAATCTTTTGTTGGTGAAGGAAAGCAGTCTATACTAGTTTATGAAAAGTTCACGGCATATTATTTTTCAATCTTGTTTATTTGTGGTCTCTAGTAGACTGATCAAATTGTGCACACTTTTTTTTATCATACCTCTGTATTCAACATGTAAGAGTTTCATTCCTCTTTATTTTCGTGTGCTTTCAATAGAACCGGGAATTGGGTGTGATCTTTGTATATGAGTTTTTGCATATGCATGCTTTTAAAGTGATAATCAAGACACAATTTCTCTGATTTTCCTTGTTTAATAGCTCATGTATTGACCCAAGCTTCATTTGGGTTATTTACAATACTTATCTGGAAAGGATGCTCCTATTTGACATTTATGCTAGTAGTACATGTATTTAATTGGTTAATATGCATAATTTGATGTTGTATTGTATATGCTCAGGACATTTATTATTAATTTGGCACCCGATTTATGTTTAGATTGTTTAGTATTTACATTTCTTTTGTGCAGGAAAGTTGAAAAAAGATGGACCATGACCAGACTGGATGCGAAGCAGCCCCAGAAGGTCCTATATTGTGCATCAACAACTGTGGCTTTTTTGGAAGTGCAGCTACCAAGAACATGTGCTCTAAGTGCCACAAAGACATGATGCTGAAACAGGAGCAGGCCACTCTTGCAGCATCTTCCATTGAGAACATTATGAATGGGAAATCAAGCAGCAGTGGAATTGAACCTGCTATCGCTGCCAATGTGGAGATCTCAGTCGATTCAGTGGAGCCCAAAACCATCTCTGCCCAACCATTAGTTGCTTCCGGCTCAGAGGAGAGTGCGGAGAAGAAACCCAAGGATGGTCCTAAACGGTGTACCAACTGTAATAAGCGGGTTGGTTTGACAGGATTTAATTGTCGGTGTGGTAACCTTTTCTGTGCTGTGCATCGCTACTCAGACAAGCATGATTGTCCATTTGACTACCGCACTGCTGGAAAGGATGCAATAGCAAAAGCAAACCCGGTTGTCAAGGCTGAGAAGCTTGACAAGATCTAGATTTGGTGTTTTAAAGTTTCATGTCTCCTGTTATGCTCAATATCATCATGAGATGATCCGAGTTTCCTGCATATTTTAATGGCGTTCTTATTATAATTTTATATGTGATGGGGGACTTGGAGTATTATCTCTGTAGTTTGAGAGATTGCATTTCATTTGATTGGCGAAAATATATGCCTGTGTTTTTTAAGTCTTTAAATCTCTGCTAGTTTGGTGGAACTTGGTGGTGTCAGCATTATATTTTCTGTTCCCTATCTATCTCTGTAATAGTACATGTCAAAATGGTATGTGCAATTGACAGTCGATTTCAGAAGGATCCATAGACATGAGTAGATTGTATATTATTATGGTTTTAATGGCTATCATTGGATTTCTCTAGGTAACAATGTTTGGAATTGCTTTGGCTCACTGTTTTTCAAGTATTAAAATTTCAAAGTTGGGTATATCTTCAATAAACTAAAAAGGAAACTGGTAAGTGGTAATATATAACGATGATTTGAGAATCGATGTAAGAAAACTGGTAATATATCTTAAACATTATGGTGACTGCTTGTTATTGTTGCTGATTACAAACTTAAATTTTTTTGGAAGTGAATTTAGGGGAAAGAAAAATTGTGCAGGTAAATGAGATTGCTCATAATATTACTATTGACTTGATCTTTAACTAGTTTTCACAAGGAAATGTTATAAATTTCCTGTGTAAAAAAAAAATTAACAAAGTTTGTTGACATTTTCTTACAAGCAAAGAATCATACAAAAATGGGCCTAATTCTCTCGACCAAAAGGCGCATAGTTCAAACTTGCACAAGTGATTTAAATGGTGCACCATGCAGGTTATCATTAGGACATATTCATAAAATTCTGCCAAATGTAATGGTATACCTCTATAGCAGATATATTCCATCTTCCCCTTCACCAATCCCCCTCTCCATCCTCGAATGAAGCCTCATTCATAATTCACTACCTTGCATTAGAGACGACCATGGGCTAAGTAGCGAACAATGCTCTGTTTGACGTTGGATTACATATTCTTAGATATTCAAAACATTGGCATTCTACATATTGGCAGACCTGGAACGCAAAGCTCAATTCAATTCCTTTCACGACTAACCAATATTTTCATTTCAAATCTGACATTCGTCGATATAATCGAGTCAATCAAGTTCTCTACACTCACCTTTTCTTATTCTTTTCAATCTTGAATTTACTCCTAGAATGAAAGATCCTCATATTAGTTACTTTGCAACTTTAGAATACCCATTTTAAAGTTGAAGTTCAAACTTGTTTTTGGGTAATTTGCATATTGTTGATAGTTGGAAAAACGCAAAGAGCAATAGTGAGAACTGAGAAAGGAAATGAGATGAGAGATGAATACATTAGCGAGAGAGGTAAGGAGAAAGACACCATAAACTCCAGTCAGTCCGCCAGAAGATCTAATGAAGTTGTTCAATCTATTGGTAAATAAAAACAGTGTATCATCATATTCTACTATTGCAGTAGAATTGGTGACAAGTTTATTTCACTTTTTCTTAGCAGAGGTTATTTCACCATAAAACCTAAAAAATCCAAGGCAAATGATACAATCAAAATCTCACTCTTCAATCTAGGTGAAAGTCGAAGAGAAGACTCTTTAAGCATACATATGCAAAAGCTTACACAGATAATTCTCAGCCATTTGGATTATCCGGATACAAATCATAACGAGTTTCAAGAATATGTAAAGAGAAAAACAAACAGCTCTAAGTTATCAACTAATAATCAAAATTAATTTTCTTGCTACCAAACTAAACTTTACTTGAGTATCAACTATAACTTCATTTTCACTCTGCTCACTGTCAATATTGAGTGGTGGCATGGAAAACAAAATAGCAATCCAACATCTATTGTCAAGATTATTAAAAAACAGATAAACACAAATTTATCCCTTAGGAATACCTGATAAGCCAACACAAATAATCACTTATACCTTCAACTATGCATAAATCAAAAAGAGCCACTAATCATATTCAAAATGCTTTAGAAGAATACAAGTAACAAACATGGACAACAGGGTCATGAGACCTAGATCATATGATCCGAAGTAACATCATAGAGAATCCAAATCATCTAATCTTCCTAGCGAACTTTGCGTCTGCAGAGAATCCAAATCCGAATCACAAAGAAAAGGAGCTAGACTCAGCCTCGAGATATTTGCAAATCCTCTCCATAACATCTCTACTCTTGGCACTATTCTGAAGAAACCTATCAGCACATCGCTGCTCAACTTTCTCCGCCATAGAAGCCAAAGCAGACAGCGGCTTAATCCGAATCCGAGTCTCCTGCTGACAAACAGTCCATCCATTGGGATTATCCGGATGTGGATCATACCTAGTATTCTCTTCCACTTCAATAAACTTCTCCATACTAATATTCCTATAACTAATCTGCATCGAACGCGATTTTGCATCGACAACAGTTGATTCAACACAGTGACAAATATCCTCACCAATAATTCTTCTTACTAGCCACGGACATCGAACAGTTATCGCTCGTGTTGCGTATAGCTTCCCGGACGAAGAATCAAGGCTTGTGTTCAATGTGTTTACATCTAGAATATGCGATAAAACTCGCTTGTTCTCTGCATCGGTGAATTTTCGCCATGATGCAGAAGTTACTCGTTCCCATGGATGATTATACACGTGTTCTTGTTTGTATGCTTTCACCATTATGCAGCTAAATCGAATTCTAATAACAGTGAAAAATTGATTTGATTAACCTAATGAGATATGATTGATTCAATTAAATTCTTCAGAAAGATTAAAAATATCTAAGAAATGGTTAATTAACAGTTTAAATCAAGGATTAGTGATGGATTAAATTGAAGACTTAGATCGGATCAAACAGAATGAATGGAGGAGATTAAGGAATCAGAGCGTACCGAATGTGAGAATGAAGACGGCGGAGCTGCTGGCCGGCTGGGCCTTCTACTGTATCTCTCGCCGCCACGCAGATTTCCTAATGGTTTGTTTGGTTCCGACAAGAAAAGTAAGGGAAAGAAAAGTAACAAAAACGTGCAAGTAAAAAATGACAAATGAATTGGTCAAGAAAATAAAATTGACAAATGAAAGGTACAAAAATAAAAATAAAAATGACAAATGATATAATAATCATCGATATCTCTTGTTTTTCTTATATTGAATGAAATGCAATAAATTTATTTTGCTTCAAATAAAAAATTTCTATTTCATTTGAGTTTTCACTTTTTCATTTGGGTGAATAATTTTTGTACCGGGCGATATAATCTAGGTCTGATTCGCCTAAACCCATATGCTACATATCCGGATTGTCCTGTGGAGCACCCAGCTCTAACATTACCCGGTTCAGGCCCAATAACACAACTCTCCAATTCCACAAGTGGAAAACCTGTTTCACCCACAAATTCAAAGGATTAGCGCAAAGGTAACCTCCATTCTCTTGAATATGGAGATGATGGAGTTCATGGGATGATGGGACGGTTACTCATATAGCTAAATCTCCTTAGGACTCTATAAATATAACTCCCAAAGCAACCTTTGAAAGGGGACTTATACGGAAAAAAGACTAACCACCTACATACCAATCGATATAACCCATATATTACATACCCTCTAGAGTTCCATCAGGAACAATCTTGAACACAATAAAATAAATTAAGGATTTAATTTGTATGCAATGGATTTTTTTTTGTTAAGCAATGAAACAATTATACATATGTATCCAATGAAAACATGACATGTAAATATCTGAAAAGATGTTTTAGAAATAAACTAATAAGATGAATTCTTTGGTACACATCTTATATGGATATATACTGGTACCTAACCACATAAGATGTGTACCGGAATGTTCACCAACCAATAAATATGGTATAGCAATTTAGTTTAATTGGATGGTTATTTTACATCATCTCTGCATGGTAATTCATCTAAAAAATTAATTATTTTGATAAAGAAACAAAATTAATTATTATAGTAGTATTTTGAATGATGTATAAATATATAGTAGTTTTGAATTTTGTCATTATTATTTTATATTTTATTGGTCAATTTATTATGTCTTTATTAGTTTAAGACTAAACACATAAGATATCATTATAACAAAAAGATAACTAATATAACCATAAAATTTAAAAAGTATCATAATAACTGATGCCTCTGTAACAAAAAAAAAAACTAATGTCTCTAGATAACTAGCGAAGGAAACACAATAATATTTTTTTTTTATATTTCTAAAATGTTAATGATACAAGTTCTAAGATAATTTTATCATATTTAATTAGTGTTTCAGAGATACTAGTTAGTATTTTTCTTTTAAAAATGATAGATGAATAAGAATAAACATTTATATTAATAAAAATTAAATAAATCCCTTTTTTAAGTTAATACATCAGTTTCTAGGAAATGATTCTATAATGTTTGGTCTAGAATGTACGATAGTTTATGTGCACTACAATATGCAAAATCTTGTCTAAATTGATATGTTTGGTTTATTTTTGTTCACGATATAAAATAATATAAACTCTAACCTAATTGTAGTTTACTACAAAAAGGGGAAACCAAATTTACTTTGGATCAATATTGATGTTTATTGTGTGGTTTGAAAGACTAATTGGACAAATTAAATGGTTGTTCCAACTATGATGATCAAGAAGGGTGGACAACATTGATCGTACCGGCCGTCGTCTGTCGATCAACTTAGATGGAGGTGTTCGATTCACCAACATGCAACACCAATGATGATGTTTATATTTGGCGAGTATCGTTTCAAGGGACTAATTGAGTTAAATGCGGCCTTGATCAAATCTATTCAAATTTGATTCGTCTCAAGACATTTAAAAAATTCGCAGAGTGCATAGTTGAACTAGAAAAAGTAACTAGTTTAAATCTTCCATTATCTTGTTTGTGTTTTATTGATATTTATTTTTATGTTGTTCTTGATGTATTATGTTGTTGTTGAATTGTCTTAATAGAATGTTTATGCTTATATTGTATCCTGGTTTCCTCCACTTCGACTTCTAGAATATGAAATCTGAAATTAGAAAAACAGGTTGCATATTCTAGAATTCGAACGCAAGGGTACAATACTACAATTGGTGTTTTAGCAGAATGGATTTCCTACTGTACCAAAATACTGCAGTAGTGTGCAGTAACATTTTTTGTGAGAGAAAATATTTTTTTGACAGAAGAGGAAAATATAGTATTTTAACAAAAATAATAAACATGGATGGTTTTGTGAGGGAACCTTGAGAACAATAGGAAAATTAAAACAACAGGCAATCTTAATCCGTGTTTTGGGGCGGCGAGAGAGGTGGGGATCGCATTTTGAATACACAAACTCATATGGGCCATGGCCTTATACAGCAAGACTAGCCCATATTGAACATACTGCATACAATCAGTCAGTCAGCACTTCAATAATTGACCAAATCAAGCAAAACTATCAAAAAAGCTCATTTGGCAAACTAATTGTACATTAATTAGAGCCTGATCAGTAGTAGACATTAGATCACAAATCCAATCCATTAACCAACTTTTTTACTAATAGATGGATTGGATGGATAAATTTTTAAATGGATTGGATGGATAATGGATAAACGGATAATATTGACACCCCTAATCACAATCCATAGAAAATAAAACTAATCAACAGTCAACTCCTAATTCCTTTTTTCTTTTTTGAAGCATCCTAGTTCCTTTTCTAGTAATTCAGTTGTGATAATGTAGCATAACAAAAAATTAAATTAAAAGAACAAGAAATTAAATTGTATGGCAATTAGTTGCACTTGCACCACACATTGGTTAGCTAGCTTATAGTTTCCTCATTTCCCTTTCCCCCTCATAACAGAGAACTCTAGATTCATCTCTGTGAGCATAACTCGGTTAACAAAGACATTACAATATAAGTCAGAGTTAGAGTTCGAACCAGAGACTCTTAAAAGTGAATTAGTCAATCATTCCATATTGAAAAAACACCAGCTGCAGCAGCATTTGAAGCATCCGCCGCCGACCAACCCCCATAACCTCCGGAACCCATGTCATAATCAACCTTAACAAACCCAACTTCCTCCCCTCCACTTCCACCTACATTAATATTATTCCCAATATACCCTCCTCCACCACCAATATTCTCCATCATACCCATATTCATCAAACCCTGCTGATTCTGAATATTGTAATTCCCATTATAATTATAAAATCCTCCACTTTGCTGTTGTTGATGCAACTGAAGCTGAGTTTGAATATAACTCTGCTGATTAAATGACGACGTATCTTGAATACTATTGTCATATAAAGGTTCAAATTGCATTAAAGGGTAACCTTGTAATTGCATCCTACTTGAACTTGAAGATCCTTCTCCTATTCCTCCATATTGAACAGTAGTACTAGAGCCTAATGCTATCATCTCTTGTTCTCTTTTTCTAGAAGATTCTAGAGCTTGAGCTTCTTTTAACCGTTTTGCAGCACCACCTCCTATTGGAAGAGTATTACTTTCAAGTATCGCTTTCACATCGTAACGATTCATGTCGAAGTTTGTTACAGCGTTTAATCCTCTGAACTTAATTGCAGCTATGTCATAAGCTTCTGCAGCCTCTTCTTCAGTACCTATAAATTATAATTATAATAATTATTTCATATTTTTTGTTTGTGCATGCATGGACATGGAGGTTAATTAAATATGCATGATTAATTAATTAATTTACTTACTGAAAGTTCCTAAGTAAAGATCTTTGTTTCCTGCTACTCTGCCAATTCTTGCTTGCCATCTTCCATGTTGGTGATGCCTAAAATCATGATGAAAAATATATACTAAGAAATAATATAGATTTTTTTTATATAAACAACGATCAATGACTACATTTTCATGTGTTATATGAAACATGTTTGTGTTAGATGTAGATGTAAATGTAAATGAACAATTAAGGATGACCAAGTGGGCAGGGGTGCTGTCCCGTTTAAGCCCGCCTAGAGCTGAACAAATTAATCAAAAAAAACTTAAAAAATAACTTCATGATAAATATTACTAAGAAATTAATTAAGAAAAGTATTTAATAAAACTAAGTTTAATTTGATTATTTAGTAGTTTGATTTGATTTGGTACCTTGTGACTCCACGATACATTGATGCACCCCTTGAAAATCCACTGCTCTTTCTGAAATTTATCAAGAGATTGATTACATTGAAACCGCTTAATTTATTATTATTATTATCAAAATAAATATAATAAATAAAAATGGTTACCTTCTTATGGCGGCAACAAATTCTTGTCTAGTCATGTGCTTCATATCTTCAACTTCCTTCTCATAGTTACTAATCTGAAAGACAATTAATTAATTAACTAAAGGTGATTAATTGAACCTGAATTAATCAGGCAATATTAATGGCCTAATTAAGAGAATGAACTTATTACTGGAAAATTTGTAGTGGTGGATGTCCCCCAATACTTCAGTGCAGCTAAATCATAAGCCCTTGCTGCTTTCTCTTCTTTGTCATATCCACCTACCATAATATAGTTTATAAATTGATTATACAAATATATATTATTGATTATTATTATTATTATTATGGCAAAACTATAACAAAAAGTTAAGAGGGTGAGTGTGGAAAATAAATTGAAAGAAAGATAGACTTACCTAAATAGACTGATGTTGATAATAAGAAGCAAATTAATAGCCAAGATGAGGAAAAATAAAAATATGTTAGCCAATATTTTTTTAAAAAATATTATGGAAAAAATATCTTAATTAGTAGAAGTTGATTAATTATTACCTTGGCGACCTTTTCTTGATTGTCCTTCCCTTCTACAGGTATTATCCCAAAGATGAGCTTCATACCTTCCAGTCCATCTATGTCTATAAAGATTTTGATTTTGTTGTATAAAAAAAAAATTAGAAAAAATGATCACATTGATATATCATATATGTATGTCTATTGCGATATGAATTACTACTATTAAACATTGCTGCTGCTAAATATCTAAAGATTCTAAACATACAACAAATTATAAATCGTAACTAACTTAGATTCTTTCGTTTGAAAGAATCTAAGTTAGTTACGATTTATAATTTGAAATATTATATAAACAAAACATGCAATATTATATTTTCAAACCTTGTTACGCCTCGATATATAGATGTTCTTTGGCCAAAGGTATCCAAAGCTCTTTTAGGTGTAGCAGCTGCTTCAACTGTACTGTTAGTGTCACCACTGGTTTCACATATGGAATCCTTAGTAGTAGTAGTAGTACCACTTCCCATTGATAATGTCAATGATTGCAGATTATTGTTACCATTTTCTTGATATTGATCATAACTGTTGCTAGAAGTTGTTATAACTGAGTTATTATGTAGTGGTGGCATGAATAGGTAATTATTATCTGAAGAATGATCAAAGGCTGCAAGATCTGACTCATTTTCAGTACTGATTTTGTTGCTCACACCAAGAAAATCAGCAACCTTTGGAACTTCATTGCTGCTCTGACTGTGACTAGTACTCATTAGGTTCCAATCTGTTTATTCATCAATAAAATAATCAACAAACATTTATATATTGAAGCAAAATGTTGGATGTGAGATAGCCTGATAATGTTAAAGAAGTCACACATCGGATGTAAAATAGCCTGAACATGTATCAGGCTATCTTACATCTGATGTGATACTTGTTTAAAACAGAAAGAGACAAACTTAGAAATGAAAGAGGAAACATTAATTAAATTACCATGATTTTGGAAAGGGGTTTCCAACATGTTGTCATTGACTAATGTTCCAAGAGAAAAGTGATGATATTGAGATTGAGTTGGTTGAAGATGAGGTGGTAATGAAGAAGGATGAGTTGGAGAAAGTGGAAATGAAAGCCAGTTGTTTGTGTTCATTGATCCCATGTTCAATACAAATTAACCACAACCTGCATCTAAAAAATAGAAAATGAGAAGAAGAGATACAAAATATATGAAGTAAATATTTGAAAATATTCTTTTTGAGGGAAAGAGAAGTGTAGAAATGGAATAGAAAGTAATTAAAAAGGAGTGATATAAGGGTTACCAGAAGTACAGGCTAGGGTTTAAAGCTCTTGGTAAGTTACTAGCTCAAGATATATATAAAAGGGATTGGGAAGAAGAGAGGCTGAAAAAGAAATTTTTTAGATGAAGGGACATAATATTTAAAGTGCACCCTACCTTGCTTCCTAATCTCTCTATAGTCCTAAATATAAGACAAAGATAGATCAATAAAAATTAATTTGGAATCAGATATATTGCAGCTGGTCTGAAAAGTTCGGAGAAATATCAGGTCAAATACTTTAAGACCATAAAGAAGGGAGACACCATATCTTCACCTAAAACTTTAAGGCATTAAGTTAACGAGTCGTTTCTCTTATAAATATAATATTTTTCCCATTCATAATCGATGTAGCACTTAATCACTCACACTTGAAACCCAACAATATATTAATTTTTGTTGGCTCAACATTTTTCTATATATAAAATCAAAATGATTAAGAAAGAATGCAACATTTAATAAAAGAGAAATAATATTTGAACATCAGAATTTTGAAGTAAAATATAGCGCTGTCAATTTTTTTATATATATTTTTAAAATGTAGGTAAAGCGTAAAAAGTTAAAGATAAAATAAATTAAAAAATGCATATAATATCAATATTTTGATGTTCAAATATCTGAAAATAAAATAACATTATAAAATGAGCTGTGTTTGCCTAATCTCACCCCTATAGTGAAGGTTTAGTTTTTTAATTATAGTAGAACATGACCCCATTTTCTATTAGTTTCCAACACAAAGAAACAAAGATATAGTCTGCCTACAATGATTTATTAAAATAATATTATTTGTCTAAGATGAAGACACAAGTGTTATTCTGAAACTATGACTTCAACTCTTTGAGAAAGACAAAAGCCAGCATTCCAAATGGAAAAATCCAATCCAAGCCTATAGTATACTTTTTCTCTGTCGACCCACTTGGTTTATTGGAACTCTACTCCTCGTTACGTGAAATTAATGACTGCTTAAAGTCCAGCATTACCACACTCTCTAAATAATCTCTAAGCAACGATTCTAGTATAAAATTAATTAATTACACTACCGACCCATTGGTAAATCTCATAATATTACACATGACATGTTTTAGTATTGGACAACATTGTTATATCTTGTCCTTTAAATTTTTCAGCAAAATTCTATCACTTTTTATTGAATGACAAAATTATATAAAATAATGCTGTTAAAAAAATAAATTATATAAGATAATCAAAAGATTACAAAGAGTATTTTAACCTAAATAACAAAGCGAAATAAAGAACATAAAAGGTACATCTAGAAAAAATATAGTGAGTAAACACATCAATAAATCTTTAGACATCAGACAAACTCCTCAATCCTTCACAAATCCTCTCGACCACACATAACATATTCTACCTGTCACACATAGTAAGTACAAGAATGTCCACAAATCTTACCTAAAAATATTTTTATGAGTAGAATTTTACCCAATCAACCAATTATTCAAATTGTCACGATCTTTTGAAGAAAATCAAATTATTAAAAACTTTCAAATAAACCACACAACTAAATATCAAAGTTAACCCCATCTTAGAGAGCATATTATCTTAGCCAAGTTTGATCATTCTTCTCACAAGGTTTTCTTGCCATTCACACAAGTAACTTCCCATTTGATAAATGCATGTGATAATTTAAATATCCAATTGCCTCATTTAAGAAAAACCTTAAATAGGTATACATACATTTCCTATAGGGAACCCCCAATTTGTGGATCCCCTAGCCTTGCATGTGTTAAAGATGCATGTGTACGGATATGAAATATTATATGAAAAAATCCTACATATTAAATATTAAAACTACTAAAAGAAAGAGTAAGAATTACTCCTTTTCAAAATATAACACCAAGCTGTGTTCCATATTACTCCAAGTAATATTAATTAATTAACATGATTCAATTGAATGGTAATTAAGAAATAGTATAATTTAAAGTATTTCGTTTGTTCCCCCAAGTAGAAATCTGTTGACCAAATACTCGGTTTCTGTTCTAGTCAAAAGGCCACTAGCTTAGTTTGAAATAATTAAGTTTAAATTAAAAATAATAAATAATAAAGCATGACTCGTCAGGTTCATGTCTCATACACACTTTAAAATTAACTTAGTACTACTAAAACTTGTATAGTATCATATGATCATATCATATGATATGCTATGCTTTGTTTGAGGTTCAATCTATGAGGCCCAATGTCCAAATTTAAAGATCATGTTAACCATCATATGAATCTATTAACTAGTACTTAATTTGCCAGTTCTAATTAAGATTTCTGACCAAGTGCATCTTCATCTATATATGTCCAATGAAATGATTACAGAACATGGCACGAAACTCGTATTTTATGGAATGTCTAAGTTTGGTTTATTAAGCTATTGCTCAATAATTTAAGGAATGTTCAAGTATAGTAGTAGATGTAGTGGGACAAGGCTTCAACCTAGGCTTGGATCCCGTAACATCGCAATTGGGGCACAAATCCACTAAAACGAAAATGTGTCACACACACACATAACATATGGATTTTTGGGTACAATTATATATGATTTTAATTTTCTGAATTTTTTTTTTAATGGAAAAATAATCTATAAAAAAGAGTACAAAATATATTCCATCCTATTATTTAGTCAAAAATCACATCTCAACCAGCAGTATAATAAATGAAATAGAGTATTCTGAGGATTCTAATTCCTAGCTAATACTTTTATAGGTAATCGTATGCTAAGGTAAAACCGTGGATAAAATCTACGGAAAAAATCTCATATAAAATTTGTAGGAAAAGTCTTTTAAAAACTCTGTAGGAAATGATATCTTTTCGTAAAAGATGTTTTTTTTTATTTTTGAAAAAATCCTTATTTTTCTTTTATTAAATACTGAAAGACATATTAAAAAACATGTTTATCATTAAAAAAATATTTAATTGAATTACACAAGTATCAAATTGATTTCAATGCACATAATATCATGCTTAAACGCTGATTGCCATATTTATTTGATAATAAAAAACCAGAGTGCAAAATAATGATTTTTTTAACCCTCTCATTTTTAGGAGAGGGGATTCTAGTAGTCCAAAGTTTTGCCACGAGGTAAGCAAAGTCTGACAAAAAAATTATAATAAAGATTAAATTACAAGGAAAATTTGTAGAGGGGGGAAACAAGAACGGGCAAGAAAATATATTTAGAAAATGGTGTCTATATTTGGGCGGATTTTTATCTATAATTTGCTTCTGTAGGTCCATAAATGTTGAATGTAAGACCTAGATCGTAAATCTTAATATCAAAAGAATGATTTCAAACAATGCAAAAAATCAAATCTAAATTTGAAATACAAAGCAGAAGAGAGAAGAGTCAAAATCTAACCCGAAATATGTGTATAAAGCGAGCAAGAAAGGAAGTTGTGAGATTGAATCAGTTAGATCGTAGAAGCGAGAGATCGTTATTGGCGTTGAGAGAATGTGTGATGTGAATGTTGAACAACGATGAGAACATTGAACGATGACTGCGAATCATGAACGATGACGAGAATGCGAACGTAGGAGAGGGGTGAGGGTGGCAATGGATTTTTAGGGTTCCGGTTAGAGGCGAGAGATGAGAGGGTGAAGCATTGAGTGAGTGAGTGAGTGTAAAGTTCTTTGAGGTCTCAAATTTTATTTTTTTAATCTAATATTTTAGTTTTATAAAACTCTCAATTTAATTTAACCAAAAAAAAATTCAATTTTTTTAGTCAAAATATTGATAGTTTTATCAAATTAAACTATTTTATTAAAAATTATCCGAAAAATAAAAATTCAAATATAAAATTAAAATATTTTATTAAATTGAGAGTTTTATAAAATTAAATATTTTATTAAAAAATATAAAATTCTCCATTTTTTTTTCGAAAATTACCTGCGAAATTTCCTAAGACAGTAGGATTTGCAAGAAATTGCTCTGGGAGCCAAAATGCGTAGAAAAAATCTTCAAAATTCCTTCATTAAACTTGCAAGCGATAAAAATACATTATTTTCCTTCCGCAGGAAAATTTAACACCAGCGAAATAAAAAAATCGCCTCCATTAATTGTTTTTTAAACTAACTAATAAGTTACATATTATGAAACTATATGCTTTAGCATGCATGTTAACACACAAAGATACAGATACTTATATCTATTTAAACTCTCATTGTAATGAGAATGAATGGATCACATTTATGTCATGGATATGCAATTCTACAATTTTAAAATAGTTTACTGATCGATACCGTTTGAATAGCATAACATGCAATTTTCTAAATTTATACTCTTACCAGTTTGTCTGCAGAGAAGCCAGTGAATCAATATTTATAGAAACTAGCTACAACAAAGTTAAAGTCTGCCAGATACTTTTCATTATTAAATCATCGCACGCTTTGGACCTAACCCAGCCAAAATAGTAACTCATAGTTAATTATACAGCAAATTAATACCAAATCATAAAATAGGGGTATACACTCTCTTGTGAATAGTATTTTTTAGGTTGATCGAAAAATCAATGTATCTGGATGGTCCAAATACATATTAGTTTTTTCGATGAACCTAAAAAGTAAAATTTATCTTATAATAAGGATCATATAATTAAGGAGTATTGAATAAGATATAAAGACTTATTTTACATATATATTCACGTTTATGCCCAAGACAATCTCTCTCACGTCCTAGAATGACTAAACATCTAAAGTGTGACATGAATAGTCCGATAACAAAAATTTGGTAGTAGATGATATATTGCATTTTGAATAGACTCTAATATATTATCTTAAATTTTGCATTTTACAAAACTGATTTTTATTTATTTATGAAATAACAATTATTTTTTTTATAAACTCATGTTCATATTTTATCTCATCTTATCTTAATCTTAATCTTAATATAATAAAACGAGAGTAACTAGAGGCACCCTAAACCTTAACCCTAATATGAACGGTCTAGATTTTGACACGTGGAAAAAAAAAATATTATATCAACGGCTACGATAAAAACTTGAATACTATGTTGCCACATCAATTAATGAATGTGACACGTCATGTGTTTAAAAACAAAATACATGATGTGTCAATATATGATTGGATGTGTGTATAAAATAATTTTACATCAATCCTTAATTTTGTTACCTGCTAATGCCTAATTATATGCATTCATTTGTTCTGATTTTTTTTTTTTTTAATCTTTATAACTACGAATTCCTAATTAATAGTTTTTCTAAATTCCCTATAAAACCTCTTACTTATCCCACTTATGAACAGTGATTTTGCTTATACCGAGCAATAATTGCAACTTTTATTTTCTGCGTTTTGGAATCATTCTCACACAATTTTCAGTAGCAATCTACAAACTAATATTAATTAATTTAAAGTGCTCAATTTCCAGCATGTGTAATTATATTCTTTAATTCAAGGTTTTCAAGGTTGTTCAATATCCACAGGTTCTACTAATTAAGTAATTATTACTTCAATTTAATTATTTATAAGTTTATGCATTTGGCTACTGTTTTGATGGCTAATGGCCGTTCCTTTTAATTCAATTTCAATTGCCAAATTTCAATCTGCGTGTGTTTTAAAAATATTTTGCCTTACTAACCATATTGCTACTGTGACTGTGACAATGAAAGCCACGCTTATCTATTTATTTATTATAATTAATATGATTGAGTAGTTTAATTGAGTGCAAAACGAGAGGACCGTTGTATCGATAGAACTGATATAAATTACGCATTTATTTAATTGTGACGAGAATAATTTTATTATTCTAATTTTTTTAACTAGATTTATGGTTTGTTTTTACCTAAATTTTTTGCTCTCTTTCATCTCTCACTATTTAATTTATTTTTTCTTTCTCTCTATTTTTTTTTTCTCAACTTATATTTTCTCAGAATTTAGCATGGTTTTGCAGGATATTTCTATGGAGATTGATTTAGTGTCAAGTTTAATATTGTATGCATGACTATCTATGTTCAGGTACTATAAGATGTTGCTTAAAACTTCAATATTATTTTTTCTATTACTTCTTAATTATTTCCCTAGACTTTTGTGGACTGATATTTATGTTTTTATAAATGTCAATACAGATATTTTTGACATTATATTTTATAGGTTTGCAGTAAATTTCATTCTTTAATATGTATTCTATTTATTTTGATCCATTGTTGTTTCTCATGTATACAACAAGTTTTCTTAATTTATATGTGTTCTATAGTTTTTGTCATGACTATCTATTTTCAAGTATTATAAGATGATTTGTCCAAAAAAAAAGGTACTCTAAGATGTTGCTTAAAGCTTCAATATCATTTTTCTATTACTTCATAATTATTTTCGTAGACTTTTGTGGACTGATATCCGTGTTTTTATAAATGTCAATACAGGTATTTTTAACATTATATTTCACATGTTCTTTGTAGTAAATTTCATGTTTTGATATGTATTATATTTATTTTTATCTGGTGTTGTTTCACAACGATATTCAATCATGTTTATCACTATATATATATATATATATATATATATATATATATATATATCCATAGTAAATCTTACTTCTTTGAATTTTAAATTGTAAATCATACTTTTTCTTTGATATATAGCTCAAAGGAAAATTATCGGGATATTTTGTCAATAATTACATAATTACGGGTTGAAGCTTGAGAATTATATGTTGCATTATCAAGGATTACACCAAGAAAAGGGTTAAATGTATTAATAACCGACGATGAAGGTAAATATTGAAATATCTGTTTCGTAGTGTTCTGTAGTTAACAATCAATCATTATAAATATCACGTTATTTGTTCTTTATATAATTTTATTATTATTTTTATGATTTTAATTTCAATTCCAATTTATCTATTTTTTTTAAAAAAAAAAATTGTAATTTTTTATTATAAGAAATTCAATTACACATAATATTTTACATAATCCGTGCATCGCACGGGTAGCCGTATAGTATATCAAATATCAATTGAAAAAATAATAATAAAAATAAGTGAGTGGCATTGTCAGTATAAACACTAAAAAATTAGACCATGAGCAATGGGGAAAAAATTGGGTGTTGAAAGGATGATTCAATAGTTGAAACCATTGGAGAGAGGGAGTTTAACATGATGTGGATGAGAGAGGTGTTGAATGAATTCAACAGCGTTGAAGCCTGACACACAAGGACACGCGGCACGTTTTTCTTGGTTGTAAGCTGGCGCGTGCAATACACGCGCGTATTGGGCAAGTGAGAGAAGGGAAACGTGGAGAGAGAAGAAGCTGAGGGACACATGTAGGCCTGTGATTGGCTGTCCGGATTTTTATCCCATTTTATCTTTAAACTCAATTATTTCACTGCAAATTAATTTTTTATTTTTTTATTTTTATACCAAAATTCATGATTTTTTTTTCTCTATAAATAGAGACTTGGTTCATTTGATTTGGACACAAAAAAAAAAACCAAAATTTTCACTATCTTAATTTTATTATTATCTTTCTATTAGTGTTTATTTTTAAGTTTTAATGAAATTGATCCCAATAATAATCCCAACAATTAGCAAAATCCCAACAATTATCAAAATCCCAACTATTATAAAAATCCAAATCAATTTTCCAACCAACATCCTATAAATTTTGTTTTTATTATAATTGCAATCGGGAGTATAATTTAATTTTTATCGATAATTTTTATTATAATTTTAATCGATGAATTGTATCGTATAATTTTAATTTTAATCGATAATTGTATTTTTATCTAATCATAAAAATTTAAATTTAAATAAGAATATGAAATAAAAAGTGGTGGGGTAGAGTGTAAGTGTTGAATGAAAAAACCATTGGAGAGGGTAGAGTGTTGAATGAGTGTTGAATGAGTAGGTGGAAGAAAGAGAAGATGATGTGGAGTGTAAAAAGTGGATGTTGAGGGTGTTGAGAGATGTTGACCATTGTACATGGTCTTAGAAATAACCTGACATTGTTGATAATGCACGTTTCCCGCCAAATTCTTTGACATAAACAAAACTCTAATTTGACCAAAGTGCACCACAATAAGGGAGCAAAGTCCCACTTCTCTCGCTTAATTTGATTCCACCTTTTAACTTATCTACCTTTTCAAAATTACTATAGACAAGCATAAATTCCTACACAGTGAAAGGAAAACTTAAAATCACTATCAATCTAAATCTACCTGTAACAGCCCGTTTTTCAAAGGCCAAAACGGCACTATTAATTTTTTTCCTTTTTTCAACTAACACTCAGAGTGCGCATAGAATATTTTCCAATGAGCCGGCATTCAAATATACAAAGAACTCATTACTAAAAGGTGCTTCGACAAGCAAAGTGTATTCCTGAATAATTACAATCCAAGTCTAAGTAATCAATACTTACAACAGAACAAGTTAGACAACCCTATGCTAACCAAAAAGCACGGTGCACAAAACACACCGGCGCATAGTCTAACTATACTAAGCTTCACCACGTGCTCACTATAGCCTAGAACTGCCACCGTCGTCACCACGACCTAACCCATCACCTGGGTGGGATGAGCCCGCAAATGAAAGCAAGGGTCACCACAAAATAAAAGGTATATATATATATAACCGGTGCGAAAGATTGTACACATAACAAATATTCCACAAAACACAAGAGAAAGCTCTTAAACATCAAAGCAATTCCCACCAACGGGTTCATATAAGCAATGCACACATAGCCTATAATGCAACCTCTACAATGCGTGGTACTAACCCTAGCTACCACGATGCATGAGTTCCGGAACTGTAGGTCCAACCCCTACTAAAACACCAACGAAAACCCGTAGCCCATCACGGTCACTACGAAACCTGATAAAACACCGTAGAATAATAATAAAATCCCGTAGCCCATCTCGGACACTACGAAGATTAGAGTGGACCCAATCTCTGTCAATCACACCCCGCAGCCCATCACGGACACTACGTATTATAAACCACATAAACACCGTGAACATCAATAAAATCCCGTAGCCCATCACGGACACTACGAAGATTAGGGTGGACCCAATCTCTGTCAATCACACCCCGTAGCCCATCACGGACACTACGTATCGATCTCAACAAAAAATATCGTAGCTCTCCCGATCACTACGAATAAAAAGGTGGCTCTCCCGATCACCACACCGTACACGCAACTAACAAATGCACGAGCATACGCTTCCCCATATATGCTAATGCAATGAATACATACCTCTCTAGCATATGTAAACCAAACATAACAACATACATACATTTCTCATCATATGTATTCCAAACACCTGTTCATACATATATTCTCATAATCATATGTAAACAGCGCAAGTATTATAAACACTTTCTCATCACGAGAATACATAACACATACATGCCAAGCACACCACAGCACATCACAGAAAATAACCAAGCATGTTATTAACCAGTGAAAAGACAGAAATAAAGTGATGCCCTTACCTCGGCAAGCTTCCGTCAACACACACGCTCAAACAACACAACGCGCTTCCTAAAACAAGCAGCGCAACAATCAATACATTGTTCTCTAACCAATAGTATTGAAACTACACCAATACCCCAAAAACCTAAAGGTTTCTAAGGAAAATTCACTCTTTCGGATACCATACCAAAAACTACCGTATTGATCAACCCCCATGAGTTAATTGTACTATTTTTAGGACCCAAAACAATTGCCAAAAGTCTTAAATAATTTGAAATGCAAAATGGCTATTTTCTTGCGTTATAAGTTACGTACTTTCCGAGTACCCGAAAAACTCGTTTCCAATCCCAACCACTTCCATAAATTAATAAAAAGGGATTAGAAAGCTAAAAACCAAGTTTAGAAATCAGAATCCAAAATCTCAACTCCCAGAGCTCGCCCTGGCGAGTTGGCAGCGAGTGGAGGCAGAGAATACTGGTCTTACTCGCTCTGGAGCACGCCCTGGCGTGTTGTCAGGACCTGTGACACTCGCCCTGGCGAGTAACCACTCGCCCAGCGAGTTGCACCTGTCATGACAGCACAAGACAGCAACTCACACCACCTTTTTCCACCCCAAGCCTAGTTTGATTCTATTAGTTCCCAACATCTTTTCAAGGCATAAAAGCAAACCATTTTCATAAGCAAGCAGCACATTTCCGAAAGCATGTTGGTTGCTTCGAGTGCAAGTTATTTGATTTTCATTTCCAAAATCAAAACCAAACCCAAGCACAAGTTTTGTTACGGGCCTTAACCGTCCGGTAATCATTTTCAAACATGTTTTCAAAGTAAAAAGCGACACCACATGTCACAATAGTTTTAAACCATTTTGGCCCCAAAACACAACCCAAAACACTTAGGAAATATTTTCATAAACCTCAAAATATTTTTCATCGGATTTTCCAAAACAAAACCATACAACGCATTTCCCTTTTGCTCAAAGGTTCAAAGATAACTTTTCTTTTCAAAAGCTTACAACATAACCTCATGTAATTGATCAATACATAAACAACTCAAAACCCTAACTTTTCTCATGAGATTTCCACCAACTCATGGAAAATTGAACTAACAAAGCCTACACATGCTTACTAACCCTCATGAACAACTTTCATGGAACAAAAACCATTCACAACCAATTCTTATGAAATTTCTCCCAAGAACATAATCATAAAAAATCCTAACTCCCTAAGAATCTTAGCCAAACCAGGATAGGGAATAGGTTTAGTTACCTTAGGAAGAAGAATCCTTGCAAGTCCTATGATCCAACAAGCCTAAAATCCAAGCTTTTGGTGATGAAATGAAATTTCTCTCAAGGTTGTAAGAGAGCAAGAAGCTCACGGCAAAGTAAGGAGGAAAATGAGTGAAATTGTGATTTTTGCCAAGTCTCCTTATGACCAAAAAGTCATGGTCTTGTTTCATGAGAACCATTGGATCAAATAGTGAAAAGTTCTAAGATCACATCCTAGCCATTGGATTCAATCCAAGTCTATCCTCACGAGATATTTTCTATGCTTCAAGAAGCCACCTCGCCTCACAGCTCTCGCGCGTCGCGACGAACGTAAAACACAAAAACAGAAAAACTACGGAAAGAACGTCTATCGTTTTTCCATTCCAAAACTTATCGCCGAATCTTTTTCCGCGACTGTAATTTTCTTCCATACCTTAGAAAATTAATCTCAGGACATATCCTAACTCGCGCAGATATATAAAACCTCCATCTAAATTTCTACGGAATTCAGAAGCCGTAAAATTTTACATCAGCGGGTAAAATTCCTACTCGTTTTTCCAAAAACGAGAATAATCCAAAACTCGTTATTCTGACTACACATAAACCTTCTTATACTCAAAAGAAGACTACAACCCAAAAGTCTGTGCCTTTCCAGCGCACGAGCACAAAACAGGCTCCGTTTCAGCAAAAATCTCATTAATGTGACGATCTTCACAAAACCGCCTCACCAAAAACCCTAAAACTCGCAGCCGACACTAGAGTTCCTTAGAAAAACTGTACAGTGAAATCTTGGGTCTTACACTACCTACAGAAGCAAATATTGATAATAAATCTATTATTAATTAATTTATGATTATTATAGATATTAAACTCATTTGTTCATACCTAAGAATGGAGGAGAAAATATAGAAATTAAAAGGAATCTATATATATATTATTTGGAAGCCTTTCCTCAAAGCCTATCGTACACGTGGCAATCCCACAATGATTCTTCTCCCATATTGTTTTGGCAATTAATGAATTAAATGATTAAATGATTTAGTTCAAAAAAAAAAATAAGGATCAAAGTACAAGTATAATAAAAACACGGTGCTCAAATTATGCAATTAATTCTCTAAGGCAATCTCTAAGCAATTAATTCTTCTCTCTCCTAGAAATACTCTTCTCTCATTCATTTGATATTAAAAGTCATTATTATAGTAAATTTCTGTAAAAAAAAAATTTTACAGCTAAATTATTCTCTATATAAGAAGGTCATACAACTTACAAAACCATCACTTTCATTCTACATTATCTCTTTTTTTTGCTCAATACTCATTGCTTTTTCTAAATCTATTATCACTCTTTTTTATTTCAAAATTTTTTATGTTGTACTTTTTGTGTGAATTCTTATTCTTATGTTGCTATTTTACTGTTTAAATTTTCCTCTTCTAAATTTTTCTTTTGTGTTTATATGGTTTTTAATTCATTAATCCTTTTTTTTTTCTTCACAGGGAATCCAATTGAGAGGCAAGAAGAAATGCACCAACTTCTCACAAAATAAATAGAACCAAAGTTAAACTCAATCGATTTAACAATTGTAGTTTTTTGGCAAATTTTTGCTAATAGCACTTTATTCACATGTTGGATACAAAATGTAGATATGAGAGAAAAAAAATGTGTTATGTGTGTACGTGATGAATCAACCAACAAATTAATCAAATGATGTAGTTTCTCAATAATATTGAGTTTATCATTATCATATCTTTTACAGCTTTTTCTTTTATGTTTTTTTTAACAAATTGATATTTTTTTATGGAGATTTTGTATTTGGAAATACTAAATAAGTATTTCGTGTTCATATATATCATAATACAAACATTTTAATTCCTAGAAAAAATGAAGATACATTTCTGGTTCATATACTTTTACTTTTATATTAATACATGCATGAAAATATTTATTTTAATAAAAATATCTAAATTAAAAAAATTCATCAATAAATTCCTCCATTTTTTTAATGCAGTTCCTCTATTTATTGACAACAAAAAATGAATCATAATTTAATTCCGTCCATTATGAGCATTTAATTGATTAAAAACAAATCGATTTATAATTTAAGAAAATCTTGATATTTTTTTGGCATTAAATTAATTCCGATTTATTATTGCCTTTTTTTTAGAAGTTTTTGTACTCCGATTTTAGGAGTATTGACTATTGATTTTTTTTTTTAAAATTGTATATTAGCTATTGATATTGATTCTGATTTTATTAGACTCTTTCCTTCTTTTAGAGATTTCTATATCAATTATTGAATTTCTATAAAGTTTTTTTTTTTACTAAATAAAAAGATATTAAAAAGCTTGACAAAAAAATATTAAAAATTGGAATAAATAGCAATTAATCAAAGATATCTATATCTATATATACATTATTTTGGACCCTTTTTTTCAAAGTTTTATGTACACATGACACTCCTAAATGAATTTTCTTCTCACATTGTTTTAATATTAAATGAAATTATCATATGTAAATCTATATATATATATATTATTTAGAAGCCTTTCCTCAAAATCTATCGTACACGTGGCAATCCCACAATGACTCTTCTCCCATATTGTTTTGGCAATTAATGAATTAAATGATTTAATTCAAGAAAAAAAAAAGGATCAAAGTACAAACATAATAAAAAGTGGTACTAAAATTATGCAATTAATTCTCTAAGGCAATCTCTAAGCAATTAATTTTAGGCAATCTCTAATTTACGTAAGTATGGTATAATCTATTTATAATAATGTATATTATTTTGATCCACAAAATAATATCTATTTTTTAAAAAATAAAAAGTAACCCGTGGGTTTTGATCTATTGACTTTATAATGACTCTTTTTTTATAAATTATATTGACATGGATTACTTTTAAATTGATACTTTAACTTCTTTTTTTTTTATGATATTTTATAATATTGCTAGCAATTCAATCCTCTCAAATAAATGATTTTTTTACATATCATACCGAGAAGGCAAATAATACACTTTTTTTTGGTACAGATCACACCACATAAGCAAAGACAATATAAAAAAAATATTTTAAGCAAATCCTTAAAAAAATAGCTATATTGAATTTTGATCAAAACCTTAAAAAAATAGCTATTTTAAATTATGAATTATGATCAAAACCTTAAAAAAAATTATTTGGGATCTTTTTTTCAAGGTCTTTTGTACACATGGCATTCTAACATTGCTCCTCTATTCTCCTTCATTTAGCAATTAATGTAATAACGATTTTTATAAAAATGGAAATAATTTCCGTCAAAAAATAAAAAAATAAAAATGGAAATAATTATGATTTTCCCTATTTTGGTCAAAGAATAGAATGATTTCCCATTAACATTTATGTTTTTGGTAATACAATTAAATCGTTGTGATTTTTCATTATTATTATATTTGTAGTAACCAATTCAAATCATAAAATTTACTATATAAACTCATATACTACCATTTCATTTTACCAGTGTTTTTGTTAATTTCTTTCCGATCTATTCATCTTTAGTTGAAACCTTTTCATAATATTGAAACATATCAAATTGCTTGCTGTAATAGTCTACATTCATCTATTGGAATCACTTTTGTTATGAGCATTTGTTAATATTAATAATTTTTATGCATTTGTTATTATTTTTTGCTTATAATATATTGATTGTGATTATTTTTTGATTATGACTATACTAATTGTGTCATATCGAACTCTTTGTTGTGAGTACACTTATACTTAATATATGATTGTCTATTGTTTTAAAATAGGTCAAAAATAAAAAAAATGCACATCTTATGATACATGCATCCACTTTTGAGTAGAATTGCACCATCTCTCAAAGATCAACTCTTGAGTAGATGAAATATTATTATATTTATCGTATATGTTCAACTGGACTTTTATGTTGTTGTAAAATAAAAATTAGAACTCTAATTTTTATTCTTTTTATTATTTTATCTCTCATTCTCTATTTGTTTGGTTTCATCAATATATATATATATATATATATATATATATATAAAGTTTAAGTTTAAACATTAACAAAGTATATCATGAAAGAATACACATGACACATGAATTACATGACAATTAGAAATTATCATTCTCTTATTAAACCTAAAGTAAAAAAAAAGTTGAAACTTTAAGTAATTTATAATTCTCTATAAGCTATAAAAAACAATTCTCTATAAAGAAAAAAAAAAATATGAATCGATTTCATTTTCTCTCTCTTATATATCATATGACCTGATTACTATCACCAACACTTCTTCTTGATTTTACCTGAAATAATTACATAGTCACATACTCAGAATCCAAGCAAATCTCAACCTTCCTTTTTTTTTTTTAATTGGTCAAGAATCTCAACCTTCCTTTAATTTCTGCAACAATAAAAAATTCAATTTTTAAATACTGAATTTAAATTTGTAAACATTGATATAATGAATGATGATATCAATCATATTAATGCATATTAAAAACTGTATCATTTAGGAAATTAATCATATTAATGCAGGTTTTTTTTACTTAATTAATGCAGATTCTTAGTAAAACCATATTTATGTGCGTAATTGATGATTTTTTTTTTTTAGTATTGCACACATTAATTAATTAAGTGGCCTATTTTTTTTTTAAATTTCTATGAGGATATATATTTCTATTTATATATTATTAGGCAAACTTATTTTTTGTAATTTTCATGGAATCAATATTTCTACTCATATATTAATATGTGAACTATTTTTTTAATTACTACGGGATATTAATACGAAGACCAATTTTTTTCTTCTAATTTCTATAAAATCTATATTTTCACACATATTAATATGATAATATTTTATTTTATAATTTCTATTGAGGCCTATATTTCTACTCATATTAATACAAGGTTTGTGTAACAGCCCGTTTTTCAAAGGCCAAAACGGCACTATTAATTTTTTTCCTTTTTTTTTTCAACTAACACTCAGAGTGCGCCTAGAATATTTTCCAATGAGCCGGCATTCAAATATACAAAGAACTCATTACTAAAAGGTGCTTCGACAAGCAAAGTGTATTTCCTGAATAATTACAATCCAAGTCTAAGTATCAAACAAGTTAGAAATCCTATGCTAACCATAAAAACACGGTGCACAAAACACACCGGTGCATAGTCTAACTATTCTAGGCTACAACTCCAACCGCTCACTGGGGTCTGGAACAGCCACCGTCGTCGCCACGACCTAACCCATCATCTGGGTGGGATGAGCCCGCAAATGAAAGAAAGGGTCACCACAAAATACAAGTATATATATATATATATATATAACCGGTGCGAAAGATGTACACATAACAAATTTCCACATACACAAGAGAAAGCTCTTTAACACAAAAGCAAATCCCACCAACGGGCTTATATATATAATGCACACATAGCCTACCAATGCAGACTCTACATGATCGTGACACCAATCACTGGCTGCCACATGCATGAATTTTAATTCCGGAATTCAACCTCTCTATAGAAGGCGTAGGTCTCTGGTGGGATAACACCTCCTACTATTGGTGGGATAACACCAGGTAGAGTCACACAAGACAATACCAAAACAATCACGGTGGGATAACACCGGGTGAGTCACACAAGACAACCACCAACTCAATAAAATCCAGTGGGATTTGGCGAAGTCGCACAGACAACCGCCTGGTACGAAGGCAAGTCACACAAGACATACACCTAGGCACGCAACTATGAAATGCATGGCATATATTCTCTTCGGCATATACGGGATAGTCACACAAGACACAATCCTCGCGTAGTCCTATCTGACGCACGCATTCACATATGCTCATGCAAACAAACACATAGCCTAAAGCCTATGTACAAAGCATCTCAGCATACATACATTTTCTCAATCATATGTAATTTGCACACATTTTTATAAACACGTTCTCATCAACGAGAATACATAAGTACAAACATGCTAAAGCACACAGCAATTGCACACACAGCAAAACAAAGCATGTCGTAACCGTTTTAAAGACAGAAATAAAGTGGAGCCCTTACCTCGGCAACTTCCGTCAACAACACACGTCCAAACAACACAACGCGCTTCCTAAAACAAGCAGCGTACCATCAATACACTGTTTCCCAACCAATCGTATTGAAACTAAACCATAAACCCCAAAAACTTGAAGGTTTCTAAGGAAAATCCACTCTTTCGGATACCATACCAAAATCTATCGTATTGATCAACCACCATGAGTTATTTGTACTATTTTTAGGACCCAAAACAATTGTCAAAAGTCTTAAATAATTTGAAATGCAAAATGGCCGTTTTCTTGCGTTATAAGTTACGTACTTTCCGAGTACCCGAAAAACTCGTTTCCAATCCCCGACACTTCCATAAATTAATAAAAAGGGATTAGAAAGCTAAAAACCAAGTTTAGAAATCAGAATCCAAAATTTTAGGTCCCAGAGCTCGCCCTGGCGAGTTGGCAGCGAGTGGAGGCAGAGAGTACTGGTCTTACTCGCTCTGGAGCTCGCCCTGGCGTGTTGTCATGACCTGTGACACTCGCCCTGGCGAGTAACCACTCGCTCAGCGAGTTTCAACTGTCATGACAGCAAAAGACAGCAACTCACACCACCTTTTTCCACCCAAGCCTAGTTTGATTCTATTAGTTCCCTACACTTTTTTCAAGTCACAAAAGCAAACCATTTACATAAGCAAGCAATTCATTTCCGAAAGCTTGTAGGTTGCTTCGAGTGCAAGTTATTTGGTTTTCACTTCCAAAATCAAAACCAAATCCAAACACAAGTTTTATTACGGGCCTTAACCGTCCGGTAATCATTTTCAAACATGTTTTCAAGGTAAAAAGTAACACCACATGTCACAATAGTTTCAAACCACTTTGACCCCAAAATACTACCCAAAAACACTTAGGAATATTTTCATAAACCACCAAATATTTTTCATCGGATTTTTCTAAAACAAAACCATACAACGCATTTCCCTTTTGCTCAAAGGTTCAAAGACAACTTTTCTTTTCAAAACCTTACAACATAACCTCATGTAATTGATCAATACATAACCAACTCAAAACCCTAACTTTTCTCATGAGATTCTCACAAACTCATGGAAAAATTGAAACAACAAAGCCTAGCATGCTTACTAAACTCTCATGAACAACTTTCATGAAACAAGAACTAGCAAGAACAACCTTTCTCACCAAACCCTCTTAAGAACATAAACCCAAAAACCTCACAACTCTAAAAATCTACCAACCTAGGAGATAAGAAGAGAGGGTTACCTCAAGAAAGTGATTCTCTACAACTTTCTTCAAAGCTCCAAAGCTTGAAATGGAGTGAAAAGGTGAAGAATGGAAAATTTGTGAAGGTTGGAAAGAAAGTAATGGAGTCTACGTGAAAGAGAGAAAGAATGAGATGATTTGGTGATGTTTTTCTAAGTGACCAAGTGACCACACCTCCTTACTATGCCATAGCTCTTGCTCACTCATGGCCATTGGATCAAAAGACAAAATGCCAAGACAAAACCCTAGCCATTGGATCAAACCAAACCAAATCCACTTGAGATAAAACTCAATACTTCATAGAAATACTCACACGTTCAGCTCTCGCACGCCGCGACGAACGAAACTCACCAAAACAGAAAACCTACGGAAAGAACGTCTAACGTTTCACATTTCCAAAACTTATCGCCGAATCTTTTTCCGCGACTGTAATTTTCTTCCATACCTCAGAAAATTAATCTCAGAATATATCTTAACTCGCGCAGATATATAAAACTTCCATCCGAAACCTCACTCAAAACAGACGCAATAAGATTTTACAACAACGGGTAAAATCCTACTCGTTTTTCCAAAAACAAGAATAATCCAAAACTTATTATTCTACAACCACATATAACTTCTTATTCAAGCAACAGGATCACAGAACCAAAGTCTGTACAATTACAGTGCATGAGCACAAAACCGGCTCAATTACAGCAAAAGCTAATAATTACACGATGTTTCATCACACGAACCCATCGAAACCCTAATAATTCCTTAAACCAACTATACAATGAAATCTTGGGTCTTACAATACTACCCCCCTAAAAGAAGTTTCGTCCTCGAAACTTAGACATCGTCGAACAAACTGGGGTATAGTTCTTTCATCTTACTCTCGAGCTCCCAGGTAGTATCTCCTGTAGCTTCGTCCCATATTACTTTCACCAAAGGTATCTCTTTCGTCCTCAGACGTTTCATCTTTCTATCCGCAATCTTGATCGGCGGAACCTCGAATGACAAATTATCCCTCAACTGGATGTCATCTGGTGTGATCACATGTGATGGATCCGGTGTATATTTCTGCAATTGCGACACATGGAACACGTCATGAATCAAAGATAGTACCGGTGGCAACGCGATCCGATATGCTACCTTCCCAATCCGCTCCGTAATCTGATAAGGCCCTATAAACCTCGGAGTCAACTTTTTCGCTTTCAAAGCCCTTCCAACACCAGTTGTTGGGGTAACACGGAGAAATACATGATCTCCCTCCTCAAACTCTAAAGGCCTCCGACGCCTATCCGCATAACTCTTTTGTCGATCTTGAGCAACCTTCATCATTGCCCTTATCTTTCGGACCTTGTCCGTCGTCTGTTGTACCATTTCCGGTCCTGCTATCATACTCTCCCCATCTTGGTACCAACACAAAGGAGTCTGACATCTCCTCCCATACAAAGCCTCGTATGGTGCCATTCCAATACTCGCGTGGAAACTGTTGTTGTATGTGAATTCTATCAAAGGTAATACATCATCCCAACTTCCACGATCATCCAAAACACAAGCTCTCAACAAATCTTCCAAAGATTGATTTGTTCTCTCGGTCTGCCCATCTGTCTGAGGATGGTAGGCGGAACTCAATCTCAGTTTCGTCCCCAACGCCTCATGCAAAGTCTTCCAAAAGTGTGAAGTAAACTTTGGGTCTCGATCCGACACTATACTTGACGGAATCCCATGTAACCTCACAATCTCGGCAATGTAAACATCGGTCAACTTCGCCGCTGTATCCGTAGTTCTTACCGGTAGAAAATGAGCGGACTTGGTGAAACGATCCACTATCACCCAAATGGAATCATGCTTCCTCCTGGTCTTAGGTAAACCAGTGATGAAATCCATAGAAATGTTATCCCACTTCCACTCGGGGATATCTAATGACTGCAGCATCCCTGCCGGTCTCTGATGTTCAATCTTCGCCTTCTGACAAGTCAGACACGACGCCACATACTCAGCCACATCCTTTTTCATACCTGGCCACCAGAAATCATGCCTCAGGTCTTGATACATCTTTGTCGCTCCAGGATGTATACTAAGTTTACTCTTGTGTGCCTCCCCTAGAATTATGTTTCTCAAGTCCATAGCTTCGGGTACACACACTCTCCCTTGACACCTCAAGATATTGTCCGATCCCACCTTGAAATCTCGGTTGGTTCCTCGAACAATCAAAGCCCTTTTCTCCATAAGGAATTTGTCATCTTGACAATTAGCAATATCCTCCAACAAACCGTTTGAGATGGTAATCATACCCAGTCTCATATTCCCTAAAGCAAACTCTACCTCTAGGTGCAAGTCACGAAACTCTCTCAACAGCTCTTGTTGACTAGCCATTTGTGCCGAACAAACCGACACACTCTTCCTACTCAAAGCATCGGCTACCACATTAGCCTTTCCAGGATGGTATTCTAAAGTGAAATCAAAATCTTTCAAGGTTTCCATCCATCTCCTCTGCCTCATATTAAGCTCTTTCTGATCGAACAGATACTTAAGACTTTTATGGTCACTAAACACGACAAAAGTGCAACCATAAAGATGATGTCTCCAAATCTTCAATGCAAAAACAACGGCCGCAAGCTCTAAATCGTGCGTAGGATAATTCTTTTCATGCACTTTCAACTGTCTTGACGCATAAGCCACTGCCCTCTTGTGTTGCATCAACACACATCCCAACCCCTAAAGAAGCGGAAGAAACGGGATAGTGATTCAAACTTCTTGGCATATGATTCAACATTCATGCCCCCCTGACGCAACCTCAGAAATTCTTCCCCATACCTTTCCCTTGCAGTCTCGGGAAAGTACTTGGCCAAAAACCTCCTCTTGAAGTTCTCCCAATTCAATTCCTCATGGCCATTCTCCATGATCAGTCGGGTGTTCCTCCACCAATACTCAGAACCCCCGAGTAATTGATAGGTAGCTAAGACCACCTTCTCTCCTTCTGGACAATGAATTGCCCCGAATATCCTCTCCACAGATTGGAGCCACAAGTCAGCAGTTTCCGGACCTCCCTCTCCGTTAAACTTTGGAGGAGTCTGGTGGTTGAAATTCGAAAGAAGTCTAGAACCAGCAGCAAGTATTTCCCTTTCGCGCTTTTCCAGATCTCTCTGCGCCTTAGCATGGCTCTGAGCAGTCACAGCCGCTGCCATTGTATGCATGGCATAAGCCATCTGATTCACATCCACATTGTCCGCCATAGGTACAGTAGGTGCCCTTCTTGGAGGCATTCGATTTCTGCACAATACCAATTCTGATTAGATCCTTAGTCATACAATTCTGAATCCTAACAGAATATCTCACTCCACGGATTACTAACTCGAAACCCGACACAGAACAACCACTAGAACTAACTCCACACTAGTTACGTTCTAACCGACTCTGGACTAACGACTCAAGTATACACTTTCCCTTTGAAGATTTAAAGCCGTGCTCTGATACCAATTGTAACAGCCCGTTTTTCAAAGGCCAAAACGGCACTATTAATTTTTTTCCTTTTTTTTTTTCAACTAACACTCAGAGTGCGCCTAGAATATTTTCCAATGAGCCGGCATTCAAATATACAAAGAACTCATTACTAAAAGGTGCTTCGACAAGCAAAGTGTATTTCCTGAATAATTACAATCCAAGTCTAAGTATCAAACAAGTTAGAAATCCTATGCTAACCATAAAAACACGGTGCACAAAACACACCGGTGCATAGTCTAACTATTCTAGGCTACAACTCCAACCGCTCACTGGGGTCTGGAACAGCCACCGTCGTCGCCACGACCTAACCCATCATCTGGGTGGGATGAGCCCGCAAATGAAAGAAAGGGTCACCACAAAATACAAGTATATATATATATATATAACCGGTGCGAAAGATGTACACATAACAAATTTCCACATACACAAGAGAAAGCTCTTTAACACAAAAGCAAATCCCACCAACGGGCTTATATATATAATGCACACATAGCCTACCAATGCAGACTCTACATGATCGTGACACCAATCACTGGCTGCCACATGCATGAATTTTAATTCCGGAATTCAACCTCTCTATAGAAGGCGTAGGTCTCTGGTGGGATAACACCTCCTACTATTGGTGGGATAACACCAGGTAGAGTCACACAAGACAATACCAAAACAATCACGGTGGGATAACACCGGGTGAGTCACACAAGACAACCACCAACTCAATAAAATCCAGTGGGATTTGGCGAAGTCGCACAGACAACCGCCTGGTACGAAGGCAAGTCACACAAGACATACACCTAGGCACGCAACTATGAAATGCATGGCATATATTCTCTTCGGCATATACGGGATAGTCACACAAGACACAATCCTCGCGTAGTCCTATCTGACGCACGCATTCACATATGCTCATGCAAACAAACACATAGCCTAAAGCCTATGTACAAAGCATCTCAGCATACATACATTTTCTCAATCATATGTAATTTGCACACATTTTTATAAACACGTTCTCATCAACGAGAATACATAAGTACAAACATGCTAAAGCACACAGCAATTGCACACACAGCAAAACAAAGCATGTCGTAACCGTTTTAAAGACAGAAATAAAGTGGAGCCCTTACCTCGGCAACTTCCGTCAACAACACACGTCCAAACAACACAACGCGCTTCCTAAAACAAACAGCGTACCATCAATACACTGTTTCCCAACCAATCGTATTGAAACTAAACCATAAACCCCAAAAACTTGAAGGTTTCTAAGGAAAATCCACTCTTTCGGATACCATACCAAAATCTATCGTATTGATCAACCACCATGAGTTATTTGTACTATTTTTAGGACCCAAAACAATTGTCAAAAGTCTTAAATAATTTGAAATGCAAAATGGCCGTTTTCTTGCGTTATAAGTTACGTACTTTCCGAGTACCCGAAAAACTCGTTTCCAATCCCCGACACTTCCATAAATTAATAAAAAGGGATTAGAAAGCTAAAAACCAAGTTTAGAAATCAGAATCCAAAATTTTAGGTCCCAGAGCTCGCCCTGGCGAGTTGGCAGCGAGTGGAGGCAGAGAGTACTGGTCTTACTCGCTCTGGAGCTCGCCCTGGCGTGTTGTCATGACCTGTGACACTCGCCCTGGCGAGTAACCACTCGCTCAGCGAGTTTCAACTGTCATGACAGCAAAAGACAGCAACTCACACCACCTTTTTCCACCCAAGCCTAGTTTGATTCTATTAGTTCCCTACACTTTTTTCAAGTCACAAAAGCAAACCATTTACATAAGCAAGCAATTCATTTCCGAAAGCTTGTAGGTTGCTTCGAGTGCAAGTTATTTGGTTTTCACTTCCAAAATCAAAACCAAATCCAAACACAAGTTTTATTACGGGCCTTAACCGTCCGGTAATCATTTTCAAACATGTTTTCAAGGTAAAAAGTAACACCACATGTCACAATAGTTTCAAACCACTTTGACCCCAAAATACTACCCAAAAACACTTAGGAATATTTTCATAAACCACCAAATATTTTTCATCGGATTTTTCTAAAACAAAACCATACAACGCATTTCCCTTTTGCTCAAAGGTTCAAAGACAACTTTTCTTTTCAAAACCTTACAACATAACCTCATGTAATTGATCAATACATAACCAACTCAAAACCCTAACTTTTCTCATGAGATTCTCACAAACTCATGGAAAAATTGAAACAACAAAGCCTAGCATGCTTACTAAACTCTCATGAACAACTTTCATGAAACAAGAACTAGCAAGAACAACCTTTCTCACCAAACCCTCTTAAGAACATAAACCCAAAAACCTCACAACTCTAAAAATCTACCAACCTAGGAGATAAGAAGAGAGGGTTACCTCAAGAAAGTGATTCTCTACAACTTTCTTCAAAGCTCCAAAGCTTGAAATGGAGTGAAAAGGTGAAGAATGGAAAATTTGTGAAGGTTGGAAAGAAAGTAATGGAGTCTACGTGAAAGAGAGAAAGAATGAGATGATTTGGTGATGTTTTTCTAAGTGACCAAGTGACCACACCTCCTTACTATGCCATAGCTCTTGCTCACTCATGACCATTGGATCAAAAGACAAAATGCCAAGACAAAACCCTAGCCATTGGATCAAACCAAACCAAATCCACTTGAGATAAAACTCAATACTTCATAGAAATACTCACACGTTCAGCTCTCGCACGCCGCGACGAACGAAACTCACCAAAACAGAAAACCTACGGAAAGAACGTCTAACGTTTCACATTTCCAAAACTTATCGCCGAATCTTTTTCCGCGACTGTAATTTTCTTCCATACCTCAGAAAATTAATCTCAGAATATATCTTAACTCGCGCAGATATATAAAACTTCCATCCGAAACCTCACTCAAAACAGACGCAATAAGATTTTACAACAACGGGTAAAATCCTACTCGTTTTTCCAAAAACAAGAATAATCCAAAACTTATTATTCTACAACCACATATAACTTCTTATTCAAGCAACAGGATCACAGAACCAAAGTCTGTACAATTACAGTGCATGAGCACAAAACCGGCTCAATTACAGCAAAAGCTAATAATTACACGATGTTTCATCACACGAACCCATCGAAACCCTAATAATTCCTTAAACCAACTATACAATGAAATCTTGGGTCTTACAGTTTGTTTTATTTTATTTTAATTTATAGTTTAGTTTATATTTTAATCATATATTAATATGAAAGCCTTTTTTTTTTGCAATTTTAATTTACGTGACCAATATTCCAACTCATAGGAAGGCCTATGTTTTATGTTTAGGTAACTTATATTTTTATTTATATTATTTTGTACTCATATATTAATACGGAGGCTATCTTTTTTTTTTTGTAGTGTTTACGGAATTTATATGTTACTCATACGATGATTTTTTTTTATTTAAATGAGAACCGATATTTCTATTCATAAATTAATACGGGATCTATTTTTTTTTTTGTAATTTATATTGTAGTTTATATTTCTACTAATGTTAATACAAAAGACCTTTTTTTTTATTTCTACGAGATCTATATTTATACTCATAATCAATACAAATTCCTATTTTTTTTATTAAAAATGACTATGGGTGCATATATTTCTACTCACATATTAATACCAAGGATTTTTTATTAATATATATTAATATGAAGGCCCACCTTTTTTTTTTGTAATTTTTACGAAATCTATATCTTTACTCATATTTATACGAGGACTATTTTTTTAATTACTATATAAACTTATATTTCTTTTCATATATTAATACAGGATCTATTTTATTTTTCTACTCATATATTCATACAAAAGCCTCTTTTTTATTTTTATTTCCATGTTGCCTATATTTCAAGTCATACATTAATATGATAGCCTATTTTTTATTGTAATTTTTACGGGATCATATATCTCTACTTGTGCATTAATATGGATGACTCTGTTTTTTATAATTTCTACTTTAATTTATATTTTTACTCATATATAACTATGAAGACCTATTTATTTTATAATTTTTACAAAATGGACGTCACAACATGCGATGGGGTGGGAGGTGTTGAGGGACCTCCTTCACTTCGGATGATGCCAGTGCATTGTATCTAACCATACTGTGGCAAATCGATACAGGTTACTATATTTTTAGTCATATATTAATAGGAAGACCATTTTTTATTTATTTCAACTGGAACCTATATTTATGCTTAAATGTTAATACGAGAATTGATTTTAAATAATAAATTTTACTTTAAATTGAAAATAGAAAATTGTAATTTCTAATGGAAGATAATTAATAACAACTACATAAATATTTACAAACTTATATAATTTAATAATTAAAATAACATTCTGTTGATAAAAACTAATTGTAAAATTTATGTATAGTCATAGATTTTCTTAGGAATGATTCCTATAGTTCGTTTTTTTTTTTATCAAATTATAAATGTATCATAGTTGTTTTTTCTATTATATTTTTAATGATATAGTAATACAACAACCTATCTTTTTGTAATTTATATGGGAGACTACTATTATTTAGTTCAAATCCTATTAATTATGTAATATTTTTTATTTTATTGTCATCATTTTATGAACTTAAATCAAATTATCATTTATCACATTTATTTATATATATATATATATATATATATATATCTTTAGTTCCATTTTATTATAGAATTTTTTAAGTTATGAACTTAAATCAAAGTTATCATTTATCATAATTATTTATACATATCTTTAGTTCTATTTTATTATAGAATTTTTTAAATTATGAACTTAAATCAAGTTATAATTTATATATGGGATGCTATTTTTATTTGTACTAAGTTTATATTCACATTCATATATTAATATGGAGCAACTTTTTTATAATTTATATGAAAGCATATATTTTGACGTATATATTAATACGAGACTTATATTTTCATTGATATAGTAAGACAACAACCTATTTTTTTTTTGTAATTTATACGGGAGTTTACTATTATTCAATTCAAAATCTATTGTGTAATATTTTTTATGTTATTGTCATCATTTTAAATCATGAACTTAAATCAAGTTATAATTTATCACTTGGTAAAAAAAGGTTATAATTTATCACATTTATATATATATATATATATATATATATATATATATATATATGAGATATGCTATAACACACCCACTCAATTTTATGAAGGTGTGCATTAGCAAGTTATAACTAAAAAATAGATAAATACACCTTCAGGTGTATGTTGCTAAAACACTCCTTCTAAAAAATAAGTGGGTGTACGTTAGCAACTCCTATAGGCATTTGCTATAATCCACCAACTTATTTTTCAGAAGGTGTGTGTTAGCAAAAGATAACTAAAAAGTTATTAAATACACCCTAAGGTGTATGTTGCTAATGCACACCTTCATAAAAAAGAGTGGGTGTGCATTAGCATTCCCCTATATATATATATATATATATATATATATATATATATATATCTTTAGTTCTATTTTATTATAAGATTTTTATTACTTTGTCGTTGCAACGGAATCCTATAATTTTGGTTATCAATATTTTAAGGCTTCATTAATTTTTATCACATAGTGTCATTTTTATTATTTAAATTATATAAGATCGTAAATATTTGTTTCGTTATATAAACCATTTTCCATAAGCAATATAAAAAATTTAAGTTTTAAGTCTAAAGTAAAACATATTAAAATATTTTTTTATAAGTCAATAAATCTACAAACGCATTTTTACCCGTGCTTGGCACGGGTCTGGATACTAGTGAAATAAAAATTGGAGAAAAAAGAATAAAGGTAACAAGAATCTCTCTCTCTAAGCTAATCAATAATGAAGGTTGATTGTGTTGGTAAAAAAATAATTCAAATATAATAAAAGTGTGAGTTCAACTTCCGTGATAATGTGATGATCACTTTATTATGTGATATGCATATTCTTTGAATATTAATTTAAGTTTGTTTAGACATTTAGGACTCAAAGAGCCAAATTTTTTTTCTCTCCAACAATAAAAATAGAAAAAAATGACTATACAGATGTAAAAATTACTGATATAATTAGACGATACAAGTTCTAACTATAAAAATTTATTTTGCATATACAATTAATTCTAATTGAAAACTAAATTCTATAGTTTTTTTTACCTCAAATGTGAATTATACACCTGAATTATACAAAACTTTTGTCATTTATTAAGAATCAATTTGTGTTCCAATTAGAAGATTATCAGTACAAGATTATTTTAAGGGAATTAGAAAACCAAATCAAAATAGTTCATTTCCGGTCACAATAAATTAAAAAATGCAGCACCATCGACAAAGAAAGTCGAAGCATCAAGTACTAGCTAGCAAAGATGACGACAATTGTGTATCAGATGCTTGATCTAGAATGGGGCGAAGCAAGACTGTAAATGCGCAACAAAATTGCACAAATGCGAATGATGTCAGAGCGGCGTATGGTTCGAAAGCGGTGCATATATTAGACTCGAGCAGAGAGACAGTGCAGTGATAGATGCAATTAATGATATATTGATTGGAAATAGTGGAGAGATTAATCAGTACCTATAGTTGCGGCTGATGATTTTCAAGTAAACAAAGCGTGCGATTTTGAAATTGATTCTGTTGTGAATGCGAATGATTTTCTTCCGTCCATGCGAATTTGAAAATCAAGCAATTTTCAAGGAGAATTTAAATGCTCTTGATGGAAGTCGATTCCTTCTATCTAGGATTGATGAACTAGTGTTAAAGTACTTTTAGCAAGTATTTTGTTTATATCGTATCCACAGGGACTAGTGTGAAATTAAGAACCATTCAACAAATAACATCATTTTAAGTTTAAGTTGTAAATTGTTTTGTTGTAAAAAGACTTGTAAACATAAAATTGCAATAAAAGATGATTTAAGATTCAGAGAGAAAAGGTTGTCAGGATTAAACTTCACTCATTCGTTCGTATGTACGTTTCTAAATCAGTCACATATATTTTAGCTATTCATCAATATTATCACGTATTGCTCACGTACGTTTCCGTGTCCAGATAACGACGAGATTCACGTTGTACCTATCAATCCTCGATGTCTCGAGTGATTAATCAATACAATGATTATATTGTATTATTTAAACTCCCGATGTCTCGGATAATTTCAATAACACAATATCAATAAGTTCCAATACACAAAGTGAATATTAATCCTAAATCTATGTCTAGAATTTAGGGTTTTAACAAGTGTTCATCTTAGTTCCTTGATTCAAACATTATATGTCTATAAATTCAAATCAAAAGATAAAGCATGAAGATTAAAGATGACACTAACATTGATGAATAAACTAAAACATATATTAACATGATTAAGAGTTGTACATAGTCACAAATGAGCTACATCTAATCCCAACAACAATGGATTTAGTTACACATGATGAAAATAAGCTTACAAAGGGTAGGAGAAGAAAAGATGATGAACATAACACATGATGTCTCAAGCTTTTGTTGATCCACCTTCACCTTATCCTTAGATTAATGATTTCTAAGCTTTCTATCTGTTTCTCAGTTCTATTACAAGTGATAGATGCAAGAAAAATGACAGCAAACTCTATTTATAATGTTTCTGAAAATTAGAACTCGCCGGGCGAGTTCCAACACGCCATGGCGAGTTCACCTTTCTTCATCAAAGGGTTTCTGCCACGTCATAAATGAACTTTGAACCGCCTTCATGCGCTCTCGCGAGTTGATGCTCGCTCTGGCGTGTTTCTACTCGCTCTGGCGTGTTGCCCTTTTTCCCAGTTTGCTGCTCTCTGACTTCAGTCGCTTTGCACACGCCCTGGCGTGTTGGCCTTGCTCGCTCTGGCGCGTTCCACGCGCTCTGGCGAGTTGGCTATTTTTCCAATTTGATGCTCTCTGACTCTACTCGCCCTACACTCGCTCTGTGCTCGCCCTGGCGAGTTAACTTTGCTTTTTTTCTTCAAATTCTCTTTTCCTGCATCAAAAGTTGGGATTTAGAAAAGCTTATCAAAATATAACTTAAAACAAAAATATACACTAAAGTGGGGAAAACCTAAAGGATATCTTACAAAATAAGTTAATAAGTGCTTAAAATATATATGACTTTTAACTACTTTTGAGCACTTATCAACTAGATGCATATATGAAGTTTCACCAACTTGGGATTTTCTTAAAGCTGAAACGCAATTCTCTCAAATAGTTACAACAAGCGTTTCATATAGCTTGGGCCAGGAAAATAAGATAGTTGATCAATGGGCTCAAATCTCTGGTGGGTCACTTGGATTTAATTCTTAGGCCCAACTTCCCCAAAAATCCCTTCTTATGCGAATAAGAGGAGTTCTTCAATAAGTCATTATGATAGCCTAATTGGAGATTGTTTTGAGAAAGATTCAAATCGAAAAAGGGCACAATATGGACAACTTAAGTTTTTGAGAGAACTCTAACGAAAACCTCCAAGAAGCAAAGAAAACTTGGGAGACAGGTAAACAGTTGGGCCTTTACGCATAATTTGTATAAGTTGTTAAACCCTAAAACTTGGAGATGGTAGATAAATAGACTAAATTGGATAATAAATAATTTAAAATATTATAGAAAAAATCTGACAATTCTATAGAGAGAGATGCTATTTGTTACGAAGAATTTAAGAGAATAAAGAGAAGAATCAACACATGACAATATTTTAAGAGATGATGTCACTTTAATTTGTTTATTTTTGTGTGGAAATCATGGGGGGTAATGAATGTAAACAATGGTGGAGATTTACGTTGGAAATCAAAGCTTTGCATTCATCTAAAGTGTGTTTACATGACCTCTAAGGCCGTATTTATAGAATACTGCTTATAACAGACTAACAAACTAAACGGACTCTTAGCAAACTATAATGCACATCTTAACAATTTAATATTCTTGCAATTCTTTCCTTTAGATTTTCTTAACTAAAAGTTATTTCCTTCTATAAAATAACAAATAACAAGTTTACGAGTTTTTGATAGAACATATGGTTCAATGTATAGTATTCTGATCATAATCATAATACTCCGAAAAGGTAACGCAATAAGTCTTATCTTAGGTAATGTAAATTTCAGAAAAGAATGAAAAAATAATAAATAAATGATAGAATGTTGTAATTTGACAACAATAAATGCTCGTGTCACCTCGAAAAGCTATGGTTGATGTTTATAATTAACTTTTGAGGTTTCTAAAGGAAATTAAGAAGAATAAAAAGAAGAAGAAATAAAGGAAGAAATAAAATGAGGAATTAAATAATTTAACTACATAAACAAAGCAAACCCCGTAACCTCGTGGCACATCCTTCGTTATGGGATTTGGAAAACATGGAAGTTAGAGTTTGATGTTTTTGCAATTGGGGTTTTGAATTTTATAATAATCTTCATTAGAAGTTGATCTTAACAAGAATCAGAGTCGACCAACGTCCGTTGAACAGAGCTCCGCCCCTAGTAACGGTGGAATGAGAGGGGGTTGTGTACCTGTTTACACTCCGACGCTCAAGTTAGTGAGGGTAGAGTATAGGTTTTCAGAGGTTAGAGAATGTACCTGAGCTCCTTCAAATGAGGAGTATATATAGCCCACAGCGCTGGGCTAAGGCCAATGATGGCAATAAATGCCCATCAATTGGCTGCCGGAAGACGGCTGAAAAGCCATGATGAGCCTTAAATGCTCATCATTCCGGTGTCGGCCGTTACGATACGCTTGGTATCGCCGACCGTTAGAATGCTCGCAGAGCATCTGGTGCTCGAGCGCGTACTTGCCTTGCTCGAGCCTTATTGGGCTTTAGGCCCAGTCCAGAACAGGAGCCCCCTAAGTCGTTATGCTCGAATGGAGCGCAATGACTTGATGTCGAGCAAATGTCGACCATAATTTTAGACTTTATCTATATTGATTAGATTTTGTCATCAAGCGATGCGTCTTCGTCATATGTTTATTCGAGCAAAGGCGCGTTGTTGAGCACCTCGTAATTCTTTTCGAAGGTTTCGAGGATCGTAATCTCGTAGATTCGATCCGGAATCTTCGTATTCAATGTTGATGACCTTAAAGATCCGTTCATTATTGCGAGCATTGGTTACGAGCCTTTATTGCGTATCTTAACATTAATGCGAGGATCACAATTGGCGGATTATGGTTGAGGGTTTTTCGAGAGATTTTCTCGATTTAACCGAGATTTCCGCGAGCGGGTGATGGGACTCTGAAAGGACAAGCCGTTCCGTCTCCCACTGCCACGTGTAAAGGCTATTAAACTACTTGAGTGCCTATCTGTATAGTTGGCTTCTCGAGGTTCAAATGTACACCGTTGGATCTACGCGCCTTTTGGGTTACCTTAAGATCTGATCTGAAGCGTTGGATCCCTTTGAATCGTTGCCTTTGGATCAAAGTAACGGTTTAGATTTGCGAGGCGCTGTGCTGCTCCGTATAGGTGCAACAGTTGAGGATTTCTCTATATATAGGGAAAGGAGGGATTTTTGAAGTTTTTTACTTCATTTATCAAAGTCTCTTAACTTCTCAACTTTCAAGCTTCAAGTTTTTTACTTCGTTCTCCCAGAGGCGTAGACTCTTCGAAATGTTCGAGGAGTCTGTTCGCGGATTTAAGGATAATTGGTATGGGGTTTTCCCCAAAGGCGAGGAAGGTCTTAGGACCATTGTTTCAAGGTCCCCGAAGGTTGATGCCAACGGGCACCCTCTTTTACGCCCCAACGGTACGCCGATCATTGTCGAGCGTAGCCGCTTCCTCTTCAAGTGGTTGAAGAACCACTATCAACTTCCGGCCAGCAGCTTTAGTCGATCTCTGAGGGAAATGGATTCGGCAGTCCTTGAAGATTTCAAAAGGATGTGCGATTTTGTGGACGGTTTTACCCCCGTTGTCCGGACGGACAAGGAGAGGAACCCCGTAGTGGACGAGCAAGGAAACGTCTTGACCTCGAAGCGTTTCATCGAAACCAAAGCTTTGCTTGCTTGCTCGACTCGTGTCAAAGCTGAAGCTTTGCTCAGTATGTTTGTTTTAACTTTCATGTCTTGCTCGTTTCGTAGAATAGTTTTATCTTTAGTGATTTTACTAAGTTATTTGTTATTGTTTGCCGTGCAGATATGATGACCAACCGGGAAAAGTTCAAAAGGATGCAGGAGGTCACCAGGGCTCGCAAAGCGAAAGAGGCGGGGAAGGCCTTGGCTTCGGGCTCCTCTGGTCCCGTCAATTCTTCTATTCCCCCGACTCCTCCTGGGGGTTCATCAGCTGCTGCAACTCCTCCTCCATCGGCGACTAATTCGGCCGTCTCATCTCCTCAACGTGATGTAGTTGGCGAGAAGAGGGGGCCGAGCTCTCCAAATGACAATGTAAGGCCCGAGAAGAATGCTCGAATTGAGGGTGCTTTGACTCAGACAGAGGGTCTCCACCGTCTACAACCTGGGGTCCCGGCGGGGAGGTTTGTGATGCCCGCGACGTTTTCTCATGAAGGTGATGTGTTCGACAAGAACACTGAGGTTATCATCCTTGAAGCCGATCAAGCAATCATGACGGACATGGGTCCGGAGTCGCTCAAGGGTGTGATCGCTGAGTCTTCCATGCATTGCATGAAGCTAATGGAAGTTGCGAACTTTCTTAATGCTCGGGAGCGCCACTTTGTGGACGAAAGGTCCAAAATGGAAAAGAGGGTGTCGATCCTGGAGAAGAGTCACAAGAAGATGGACGCTGAGTTAAAGAAGGTTCGTCAGGAATACGAAGAGTTGGGGGCCACTTATGATGCTTACAAAGATAAGTATCAGCTTCAAGTCGAGCTCACCCAAACTCTTCAGATGAAGGAGGAAGAAACCGAGCGTCTGGCCAAGGAGAAGGAAGACTTGTTGGCGAGGGTTGCTGGTCTTGAAGGGCAACTCAAAAAGTTGACCATTCCTGACGAGGAGGAGAAGCAAGAGGACCCGCTCGGGGAATTTACTGACACTTCTCGCGGGTCTCTAATTCAGGCAACTGATGGATCGATGCTCAGAACTCGGCGGTCGAAATGGCCACTTCAAGCTTCCGCAACGCTGTCGCCCAAGTTCAGGTCCTCAATGCTGGCGTCGAGCTGAAGTTGGATGGTCTCGACGAGTGCAAGGAGGTAATTGATGGTGCTGTTCGGACTCCTCCTCATTCTGATCCTGCTGACCAGTGACTTCCTGTATTTCCTTTGTGATTAATTTGTGCTTTTGTTGGCGTTATGTTCGCCTTTCCTAGTTTCTTTGAATATTTTTTGGCGCTTTGTTCGCCATGTTTTGTAATGACAATTATACAGTCCTCGTGACTGTTGTATAACTTTTGCTTTGTTTTATAATTTGCGTTTTATCCTTTCGTTGTTTGAATGATTTTACGCTTGCGAATGTTGTCTTATATTTGTTCGAATATTTAATACTTGTATGCTTAAGTATTTACTTTCCAAACTTTAAGTACAACAACGAATGGTCGTTGCTCGGTTAGCATGTGTCCTTGAGCGCCTTGCTCGAAGAGTTTGTGGAACTTCAACGAGTGTCCGGGCGTAGTGTCCGAACCTTTCTGTGGTAGGAATAATCTTATGATGACCATTTAACCACGGCGACGACTTCCCATCGCGAGCTGGGATTCGTGGCCTAACGTGTACTAAAACGATGGTGCTCGCTTGGAGTCATTCCTCGTCAAGACGAGGTGCAAACCTCTTGTCTTTCTTGATGCTTTAGAATCATGCCCGTACCTAAGCATTCATCTTTTAACTGAGTTTAACCTCTAACTGTAGTATTGCTTAAGTTTTTCTGCGTTCCATGGTCTAGGGATTTCCTTGCCACGCAGAGTTTCAAGGAAGTAAGCTCCGGTCCCTGTTTTTGCCCGAACGCGGTAAGGACCTTCCCAGTTTGGGGCGAGTTTCCCTTCGCTCGAATCTTTAAGATTTCGGCGCAAGACTATGCTTCCAACGTCGAACTCTCTTTTTACCACTCTTTTGTCGTGTCAAGCGGCTATCTTTTGTTTGAGGGACGCCTCGCGAATAGCGGCGTTCTCGCGGAGTTCTTCGACCAAGTCCAACTCTTCTCGAACTAATTCGTCGTTGAGGTCTTGATCGTTGGGTGTTTCGGTTCGCCTTGATGGTTCTCCTATTTCCACGGGGATCACTGCCTCTGTTCCGTACGTTAATCGAAAAGGGGTTTCCCCTGTGGTGGAGTGTGGAGTGGTCCTATAGGACCACAGTACATTGTGCAACTCCTCGACCCATTGTCCCTTTGCCTCGCCCAATCTCCTTTTTAGGCCTCGCAGAATTACTCTGTTTGCTGCTTCAGCTTGTCCGTTAGTTTGTGGATGCTCGACAGAAGTGAAGTGTTGGGTTATTCCCAACGCGGCGAGGAATTCTCTGAATTTTTTATCAGTGAATTGTGTGCCGTTGTCCGTTACTACTGAATGTGGAACGCCAAATCTGGCGAGGATATTCCTTTTGAAGAAACAGAGTATGTTAAAGGCTGTGATTTTTGCGAGTGGTTCTGCTTCTATCCATTTGGTGAAGTAGTCCACTCCTACGATCAGGAATTTGTTTTGTCCGGCTGCGACGGGGAATGGTCCTAGTAGATCCATCCCCCACCATGCGAAGGGCCATGGAGAAGACAATGACTTTAGCTCGTTTGGGGGGGCTATGTGCATGTCTCCATGTCTCTGGCACTTGTCACATTTTTTAACGTGTTCTTTAGCATCTGCCTGCATCGTCGGCCAATAATATCCCGCTCGAAGGGCTTTCCTGGCTAACGAACGCCCGCCGATATGTTGACCGTTGATTCCTTCGTGGATCTCGGCCAAAACGTATTCCACTTTATCTTCCTCGACACATTTCAGCAGGGGAACGGCGAATCCTCGTCGATATAATTGGTTGTCAAGAGCCACATAGGAGCAGGCTCGTCGTTTGACTTTTGCTGCCTCCTTCGTGTCGTTGGGAACTTCCCCGCTTTCCAAAAAGCGTAGTATTGGGAAAATCCAACTGTTTGTGTTTATCTCGCAAACGAGCATGACATCTTGGGTTTTATCAATGCTGGGTCTGGAAAGAGTTTCTTGGATTAGGGATTGATTTCTTCCCTTTTTTCGCTTGGTGCTCGCCAATTTTGAGAGAACATCTGCTTGTATATTATGTTCGCGGGGAACGTGTTGTACTTCAGCCAACTTGAATTGGGCTAGTGTTTCCTTTATCAGAGTTAGGTATTCTGCTAGCCGTTTGTCCTTCGCTTGATATTCCCCGGATATTTGCGAAGCTACCAATTGTGAATCTGTAAAGATTTTGACTTCCTCGGCTTCTATGTCTTTGGCGAGCCGTAGTCCTGCCAAGAAGGCCTCGTATTCGGCTTGGTTATTCGTTGTTGGAAAAGACAATTCGAGGGAGACTTCAATTAGAGTCCCGTCCTTGCTTTCCAGAATGATGCCCGCGCCGCTTCCCTTCGAATTGGATGATCCATCGACAAATATGGTCCATTTGTTCTTACTTTGAGTGGTCATCGGGGTCATTTCGGCGATAAAATCTGCTAAGACTTGAGCTTTCAGAGCTTGTCTGCTCTCGTAGCTTATGTCAAATTCTGACAACTCCAATGACCATTTGAGCATTCGACCAGCCATGTCGGGTCTTCCGAGGAGGCGTTTGATGGGCTGATCCGTACGAACGACAATTGAGTGAGCGAGGAAGTAGTGTCGTAACTTTCTTGCTGCAGTAACAATGGCTAGTGCCATTTTCTCTATTTGTAAGTACCTTAGCTCCGGGCCTTGAAGTGATTTGCTTACAAAATACACTGGTTTTTGACCTTGCTCGGTTCCTCTAATGAGAACGGCGCTGACAGCCTCGTGGGCTACTGCTAGGTAGAGATATAAAATTTCTCCTTGCACTGGTCGTGTGAGGACTGAAGGCTCGGATAGTGCTCGCTTTAAATGTTGTAGTGCTTTTTCGCACTCCTCTGTCCACTCGAACGTAGATTCTTTTCTCAGAAGTTTGAAGAGTGGCAGAGCGTGTTGAGCAGATTTAGCAACGAATCGTAAGAAGGAAGTTAACATTCCGTTTAATGTTTGAATAGACTTTTTCAAGTCGGGCGTAGGGTATTCGAAGAATGCTCTACATTTATCGGGGTTAGCTTCAATTCCTCGTTCTGTTAAATAGAATCCGAGGAATTTTCCTGCCTTTACGCCGAATGTACATTTTTCCGGATTAAATCTCATGTTATACTTTCTTGCTTGTTCGAAAACTTTTCTTAAGTGTGAGGTATGATCGTTTTCCTCTTCGGATTTAACTATCATGTCGTCCATATACACTTCGAGCATATCACCAATTTGATTTCGGAAAACATTGTTCATCATTCTTTGGTATGTGGCGCCCGCGTTTTTGAGCCCGAAAGGCATTACATTATAGTAATAGTTTCCTGATTCGGTCATAAAAGCTGTTTTCTTTTTATCGATTTCAGCCATTTTAATTTGATTATATCCTGAATAAGCATCCATAAACGATAGTAATTTAAATCCTGAAGAATTATCTACTAGTTTATCTATGCTAGGTAAAGGATAAGCATCTTTAGGGCAAGCCCTATTAAGATCGGTATAATCAACACACATACGCCATTTTCCATTAGATTTTTTGACAAGTACAACGTTGGACAACCAAGTAGTATACTTGGCTTCCGAAATGAAATTTGCCTCTAGGAGGTCTTTTACAGCTTTTTCTGCAGCCTCCGCTTTTTCGGGAGACTGCTTCCTACGACGCTGTGCAACAGCTCTAGCCTTAGGATCTATAGTCAGCTGGTGACAAGCAACCTCTGGATCTATGCCGGGCATTTCAGCAGCGCTCCAAGCAAAGAGTTCGGCATTTTCCTTCAAGCAAGCTTCCAATTGCCTTTTCACCAGGTCGGAGAGATCAGCTCCAATCTTGATTCCCTTCGAGGGGTCTTCACCAAGGGGAATTATTTCGAACTCTCCATCAGGGATTGGGCGAAATATTTCCTTCAGCTCTTTTTGCAGCTCCTTTTTTTCTTCTCTGCGCTCCTTCTTTGAAGTTCGAGCGTCCAGCTCAACCATACCTTGTCCCCCGACAGCATTAATGGTGGGCATCTTGTGCTTAGTCTTCATTTTCTTTGGCGTGGCCAAGGTGTTCATATTTTTTGCTGCAGCATCAAAACATTTCCGAGCAGCAGCTATGTCTCCGTTCAATGTGGCGACCTTTCCATCGACAGTATAATACTTCATTTTGAGATGGATGGTCGAAGAGACGGCGAACAAGTCAGCGAGCGCTGTTCTTCCGATGATGCAGTTGTACAATGATGGACATTCGACAACTAAGAATTGAACATTGATGGACTTGGTAGCTTCACCTTCGCCAAATGTGACGATCAAGTCTGTATATCCCCAAGGTTTCGTTGTAGCTCCATTAAACCCTTGGAGATCAGCACCAACATATGGCTTCAGATTTTTCTCGGTGAGCTAGAGAGTTTTGAACAGTCCAGAGTACATTATGTCGCAGGAGCTTCCTTGGTCGACCAGGATTCTTCGGACGTCAAAGTTCGCCATCCTTGCTTGCACCAATAGAGGAATCTGGAAATTCGGGGATCCTCCGGGGATCTCTTCTTTGTAGAAGGCCAAGGGGACTGATCCTTCCTTAATCTCAGCAACTGCCACTGGATTCAACGAGCACACACTTTCAAGCTTCTCGAACTTTCTTTTTATAGTTCCGAGGGTTGTATCGTTGAATCCTCCTCCAGATATCACCAGCGTTTTGGGGAAGTTTTCCCAGGATCCGTTCAGGTGGGAGGTCAAATGTTCGAGCACTTCCTCATCTTGGGCGAAGTCCTCGGGTCTTATAATAGCATAAGCGACGGGTAGGTTTGCCCGTGTCTCTTCCTCAGCAGGTGGATCTTCGGCCTCTTGCCTTCTATCATTGTTTTCCCTGGGTCGATCCTTCCTGTATTTTTGGAGCAGATTTTGTTGAATGAGTATTTCGATTGCATCCTTCAGGTGGACGCAATCCTCGGTCACGTGACCGTAACTTCTGTGGAATCGACAATATTTGCCTTTGTCAACGCCTGGTTTTGCAGGGATTTGTTTGGGGAATCTTATCCCGTGCTTCTTGAACTCCGCCGCTGAGACTTCAGCTAGAATTCGCTCTCGAGGAGCGTTCAGCGGGGTGTAATTGGTAAACTTGCTCGGTGGGGCTTTGGGCTCCCGCACCTTCTCCTTTCCATTGCCCGTCCCTCGTTTCGAGGGTCCGGACTCATCTTGATGCCTTGGCTTCCTAGCATCCACAGCCATTTGCCTTTCCTCGTAAGCAATATATTTTTGCGCCTTTTCGAGGAAGGCGTCCAAAGTTCGAATCTCCTCGATTCCAACAGCTTTGGAAAAATCGTTGTTCGCACGTAATCCTCGATCCATGAGGTAAAGCTTCATCTTGTCCTCAACTCTTACTTGCACTGCAATTTTGTTGAACCTGTCGATGTAGTCCCGCAGTGGCTCGTCATCCCTTTGAACTATCGCCTCAAGGGCAGATACTGTCAGCGGATGTTTTCTTGATGCAGTAAAGTGAGCTGTGAATTGACGGCACAGCTCGGTCCATGAGTCGATGGATTGAGGCGGGAGCCCCTTATACCATGTTAACGCTCTCTTCCTCAAAGTGGTTGAGAAGATCTTGCACTTAACAGCTCCTCGAACTCTCCTCCATTCGAGCACTGCTTCAATATTCTCCAAATGATCGTCAGGATCAGTGGAGCCATCATAAGTGTCCATTACCGGAAGCTTTTCCAAGCCTGGGGGTAATGGTACTCTCATGATTCTTTCGGACAGGGGTCCGAGATATCTGTCCTCGTCGCTCTCTGGTGTTCGGTGGCGACGATACCTTTCTGGAGACTTTGGTGGTGATCTGTGGCGTCGAGCCCTTCCACCTTTGTTCCTCACATGCACAGCTGCATTCCTCCGAGGGCTCAGAGATCTCCGGTTCCTCCGAGGGCTCAGACGCCTCGGGGACCTTGATCTTGACACTGAACGATCCCTCCTCTGTGGGGAGTGTTGCGGGGATCGCCTTGGGTGCGATGATCGCGTTGCACGCGATTCCTCGACCACTGCTAACATGCGATTCTGCTCACGAATGATGGTGCCCTGCCTGTTGATGACGTTAATCAATGTTGCCATCATTTCCTCTATGGGGAATGGTGGGACGTTCAGAGGCTCCCCTTGGGGTTGGACAGTAGGGCCATCAGAGGCTTCAGTAGGGGTCACGGCGGTGAAATGCTCATCCTCTTGGTGGTTTTGACCCACGTTGGCGTTTGGGTGGTTTTCACCGGTGCTGTCGTTACCGTTTCCGGCCATTGGTCGTGGAAAATGGTGTTTTTTGGTAGTTTTGTTATTTTTCTAGGTGAAAAGAAGGGGAAACTAAAGAATTCCCACATACGGCGCCACTGATCTTAACAAGAATCAGAGTCGACCAACGTCTGTTGAACAGAGCTCCGCCCCTAGTAACGGTGGAATGAGAGGGGGTTGTGTACCTGTTTACACTCCGACGCTCAAGTTAGTGAGGGTAGAGTATAGGTTTTCAGAGGTTAGAGAATGTACCTGAGCTCCTTCAAATGAGGAGTATATATAGCCCCCAGCGCTGGGCTAAGGCCAATGATGGCAATAAATGCCCATCAATTGGCTGCCGGAAAACGGCTGAAAAGCCATGATGAGCCTTAAATGCTCATCATTCCGGTGTCGGCCGTTACGATACGCTTGGTATCGCCGACCGTTAGAATGCTCGCAGAGCATCTGGTGCTCGAACGCATACTTGCCTTGCTCGAGCCTTATTGGGCTTTAGGCCCAGTCCAGAACAGAAGTATTCAATAGAAGTATTCATACAATTTAAATTATAAACCAAATACTAGCAATGTGTAAATTGTACAAAACTACGGGCAAACTCAACAATAATAAATGTGGATGGCCTTGATCCACCATTACTTAGTCTTACCGCCAGTTTGTTTTAGCGTCTGCTAGGATTTTAGACACACATTTTTTGAAGCTACAATAAGATTCTACTATAATGGTATGTTTGGTTTAGAAGAGAAGTTGTGAAGAGAGAAATAAGTAAGAGAGAATATGAGAAGAGAGAAATATGTGATTATGATATTTTGAAAATTGTTCAAAACAATAGATATGATGAACTACACTTTCTTTTAGAAATAGCATGATCCTCTTCATACTCACGACTGAAACCATGACATGCCGATTAAGAATTTTTTTAAAAAATAATCTACCACTAATTAGGCTCATAATTTTATTTGATGTGTCATGTTGAATAATGATCTGACATCACACAGATTATCGTGACAATTATGGTTGTTAAAATCGTGTATTAACATGGAAAATTGTGGCCACCAGAAATACATACTTTTTGAGAAATATGAATTTTTATGTACAATGTATCAAAGTTAAACTAAAAAAATTAAAAAATATTGTGTAAAGAAATAAAAGGTGTAATTTTATTAAATATATATAACATAATTATACTTGAATAGAAGGCAAACAGACAACAAGGTGTAATATGCCTAATAAAAATGGGGGTGTGAATAGTCATATAAGCTGTGAATCTGAAGGCCACACCACACTTTGGCAAAGCCCAGATTTATACCCAGTAAAGTTCGATAGCGATCTGCGAAGGTTGTGGCCCGCTTGAAATGTCCTGACCCATTTTGCGTATCCACTAATTCTCATATAACTATCTTTTTAGAACAAGTAAATCAGTCTAAAAATTGTACAAAAATTGTACGGTATATATTTTGTCCAAAAAATTGTGATTAGTGGGCATAAAATAGACAAATTATGAGGAAAAAAATCAATGAGGAAATTACTTTTGCAACCGTACGAATTTCCACGCATGTCCTACAAAATTATCTAAATACCTTCGCCTGCTATTTAAGTAGCGGATTACACGTTTAAAATCTCAAAAATTTCAAATTTGTAGGTTTTTTTCTCTCAAAATTCTCATTTTTAAAACGTCCGCTACTTAAGTAGCTGACAGGTACAAAACTTGAATTATCATGCAGGGTGATTTTCCTAAAATATTACTCATTTTTATGTCGTCTGCTATTTAAATAGCGGTACTTAAATAGCGGAAGGTTAAAATGGAAAACACTAGGATCCACGAGTAATCCGTAAAGTGTTAAAAGTAATTTTCCCTTATGATATAGCAAGATGTGAAGACTTGGGCCATACGTAACCAGTAAGCTGTGCCTTGAAAAATATTCAAGGGAAAATTTTACAATCTCAAACTAAGCAAAACAATATGATTGGTTGTTCTTTGCACTGCTCACACTAAAAATAATATTGTCGGGATAAGAAAATATATTTCGGTAAGATTTACATTATTAAAAGATATTTGCCGATTAAATTTGCACTATCAGAAAATCTCTCTAAAAGATTATCTCCAGATAGATGTATGGTATGACAAGGTAGAATTCCGATCAATTTAGGAAGAACGAAAAGCAACCATTCAATAAAATATACTAGTTTTTAAGAAAAATATTTTTAAACAAGCCTGGGCCGGCCCATTTACACAATCCAATACTCTGACCTATTGTGCAGTGAAACATTCATGAAGAAAGCAACCATTTGCCTACCCTATGAAAAGTGGGTTACCCGTTTCTCCTTTACTTCCACTCCACGTCCATGGCCCATGGCTAGCTTTGGAGGAAAACTTACTCTTATATTTCCAGAAACTAAAATCATATTGTCCAATAATTTTTTTATTACGATAGAGAAGTAGTAGTAGACAGTAGTACCTTTGTTACTTCACGTATTCATGATTAGTAAAATAAAAAATAGAAACATACGTACATAAACAAACAAATACATACATACATACATATATGTAGCCACAATATTATGCACCTTACCCATCTTCAATATTCTTTTTAACTATTCATCCCTCCCATTTATAAATTTAAATAATTTCACATTTATTAAGAAAATTAAAATATAATAATTTGAAGTATAACTTTTTGTGTTTTCTTGTAATAAGTTACACAAAAAAATGTAAAAAAAAAAATTATCCGTTATTGATTATAGAAAAAATAAGGGAGAAAATAAATTAAATGCAATTTACATTAAATTTCATGAGAATAATTAAAAGTAAATCATAAATATGATAAAAATAATACTTCGTTTACTACAACAATGTTCACTAGTCAAATAATAGTAATAAATTTTGTCAAGGAAATAATAATAGTAATATGATAATAATAATTAAATCCCCAACAAACAAGAAATAGTAAAATAAAGGTGAATAAGAAATGATAGAGTAGGGAAAGCAAGCCTTCCACCATTTTGTAGTGGTGCGTCTGCAAATGGAACCACAAATTAAAGCGGGTGAAACGGGTTGTGTTATTATACACTATGCATCATGATTCATGACAATGCAACTCAGACTTCCACGTGGATGCAACCATAATAAAATTAAGGGTCTTGCAAATGAGTGCAAGCGGAGCCAGAAAATAATATTGGGGTGGGCTATTAAAAAATTATAAAAAATAAATTAAATATGAAAATTTTTATGGCATACAAAAATTATCTGATTTTTTTTTTAAAAAAAAAATTATTACTTATAATAGTGAATATTGAAGTTTTTTTATGTAAAAATTAGAATAATATTTAAAAACAATGAAGTTGTAATTTTTCTTATTAAATTATTTTCTCTTAAATAAAATAGTTGGCAAGGAAATTTTTCTTATTAAATTATTTTTATTAATTTAAAAATCAAGTGTGTTGATACATTCAAATTTTCAAATGGATAGGTATTTGCTTTTTTTCGCAAAAGGATAGATATTTGCTTGAGTTGTTTGATTTGCTATTTTGTTCGTCACATGTTCAAATCCTTAAATTGATATTTTTTTAAACATAAAACTGAAAATAATGTAAAAATTTAAGGTGGTAAGGATCAAACCCATACCCTATAGGTAGCGAGCAATTTAAGCGGAGCCAGATTATATATTAATAAAATTAACTATAAATTATTTCAGAGCCAATTTCAAATCGAACAGTTAAACATAATCACTACATCATCTAGTTACTACGAGAGCACCCCTTCTCCCGAAGTTACGGGGTCATTTAGTTTAGTCGCATCCCTTTTTTAAGTCTCGGTAGGTAAATGTTATCAAGGATTAATTTATATCATGGAAGATCACCTAACTTGTACACAGATCACAATTCCACGTTATATTTTATAATTTTTTGTGAATTGTAAAAAGGAATTAAAATAACTTGTTTTATACTACGTGAAGTCGTTGCTTTTGTGAATATATCTTTCTCTCCTCAAATTCACAGTTTCAAGTACTAGAATATTTGCAAATCAAAAGCTAATTTGTTGTTAGTGTTAAAGGAAGCATAATCATCGTGTCCACCACTTGTCTACTATAGATTTAATTTAAATAACTATTAGTATATAGACTTTATTAGTTCTAATTTATACAATGAAGCCCGCACTTTTGACATCTTTTATGTTTGCATAAAGCCCGCACTTTTGACAATGAAGCCATTACTAATGAAGCATCCACCTATAATAAATCATTAACATGGCAATGGTTTCATATAGATTGATTAATTAATTGGTCATTTTTTTAGTGTTTAGCAAAGGGGTTTTTGAGGTTTAGTTGGGATTAATTTAATTTTTATTGAAAAGTCATCTAATATTCAAAGATTAAAATAACAATATGATGTGTTTTGGTCATGAGTATATGAGATCATCTACATAAGACCAAGAACAATCAAATTAGTGTGAGTTGAATAAATATATTTAGGGTCTTGCTAACCGGAACTAATTAGCATTTGCCATATATTTAATCAACACTTAAGGCAATCTTATATATATATATATATATTGCTTAACACTTAACTTCCTTTTATCTAATTTGGAATTTTTTGCTTACACTTGCCACAATTTTTTTTTCTTTTGGTGTGAGCCCATCGATTTACTATATGATCTACTTCAAGCGGAAACTATACACTTACATAGTTTACATTGTCGTTGTTATTGCACTCAATGGAACACGTGACATGACTACCATTATTAAGAAGACTTTCGATATAAGAGTAACTCGAGCTATCGGCTTTAGTACTCCTGTTGGATGACAAGGGAGGATCCAAAACTCATACAAAATATTGAAGCAAGAACAATCACATAAGTAAATATTAAACAAATAAGCATTATCAAAAATTAAACAAATAATTCAACTAAAAAATAACAAATAATGAATTAATGCAAGATTTCATACTGATATAAAATAAATAAGCATTAAGTTTATATAATTGGTTAGAATTTGGTTTCAAAAAGAAATCGAAATCTAATTATATGTGTCAAAGCAAATTTCTTAAAAGAAAATTCAAAAAATACAATAAAATATTAACGTCTATTTTATTGTATGTATAGTATTTATATACCGAAAAACACCATTTTGTATATGTTTAAAGTTAACCCAACACTGTTTATCAAAAAAAAAAGTTAACCCAACACTTTAAAAAAGGTAATCTATGAAATATTTTTATATATTAAAATTATTTTTTCAAAAAAATAAATCAAATCATTTAAAAATAAATTTATGTTTAGAGACAAATTTTCGTACTAAAACTTGCTGGATAGAGTAGATACTTTTTTTCATAAAAAACACTAGAATGGATATTTCTTCTTATCTTTTTGGATGTGTATGAATTATGATATACAGCAAAGTAATTAACAAAATTAATAGTGACTTATACGACTAAAGAACAATGAGCATGTGATGTGTGACACGACATTTATTGCTTTGTCTTTGACAACAGTATTCCTTTTCAATTTATGTGGTTTAACCATGCTTATGGTTTAAAATTTCCAAACTTGAAAGCAATGTGCAAAATTTTATTTTTATTCACATAGATTTTATTCCTTAGATATTTTAATGGAAAATGCTCGATTTAAATATGATAATTTTATTTTAAAATTTGTGTATTTAATTTTATGGATAATTTTAAATCTAAAAGTATTTGTTAGCATGAACTTAAAAGAATGAGACTCAATTTTTGAGTAGTTGTCTCTGACACAAACGGTTATGTAAAATAGAAAATCCAAGACAAACAAAAATGTCATGACTAGATGAGTTATTAAAGGATAAAGATGACAAAATATAATTTAGTTTGATAAATTAAAATTCTCACAAATTAAATGGAGAGAGTTCATTCTCGAACTTATATACTATAGTATTTAAATTTGAATAAATTTGAGTGCAAAATTCACTTGAAAAATAGTCACACGCTTATTTTACAAATGGATTTTTTGTTTCACAAATTAAATGTAAACTCATATTCAAAGTTTTTTAATTCAGAACCAAACATAAACCAATTATAAGTGAATGCAGTACATATATAGTCAAATAATTAACTTCAAAACTGATTGTGGCAATGAGTATGCATCTTAATTTGAATTTTCAATAATAAAAAGTCAATTTGACAATAATGTATGTAACGCATGGTTTATCAATAGTAAGCATATTGAGAATTTAAAGTGGCATATGATGAAGGGTGAGTGAAATGTCCTATTTTATTAATACAAGAAAGAGTGTAATATATAAAAGAATGGATTAGTAAATGACAAGGTCATAAAAAGGTTCCAACATTGAGTGTTGTAACATAGGAAATGCACGTTCATGTTCTATTTGGATTATTGCTTTTTAATTTAATGCATTTGGCCTTTTACCCAAAAACAACTTAGAAATATGTAGGAAGCCCCATGTGATAACCGTACGACCAATTCATTTTGTCATTTTGTCATTTTGTTTAGCAAGTTGGCATTATTGTTAGATAAGTCTTTTTATGGGTCTCACACGTGTGAATGGTGTGATTACATACATTCATGTGACTTCTCTTCTTGATATCAACAAATGCTTACCCTTTATAAAAATGACTACATGTAATCTTAATATGTAGTGGTGCAAGAAGTTAAAACCATAAAAAAATCTATTTATTATTTTAAAAAAATTAAAAGTTATTTGCTATTTAAAAGATTTACCTGTTATAAATATAAAATTTTAAAGACCCTTAAATGTATTTTGCCTTGAATATAATGTCAAATAAGTATAATATTTTAATGAGGGGTGTGTCAGTAATTCAATATCAATCTTTTTATTCTATATTTCATTTTTAACTTACACTTAACAAAGTGATATTCTCCACATTTTTGACCCACTACCATGAACCACTCTTAATTTTGACATGGTAAATTAGAGTTTCTTGGAGATTGTGTCTGGATTGAATGTTAATTTTTACAAAGTAAGCTCTACGACATTAAACTTGAGGACAGTTTTTTGTATGCTTCTTCGTCGTGGAGTCTATTTCGTTTTTTTTTAGTATTTCGGTACGGGTTAATCCAAGAAAAGGGGCCACTTGGATACCCATAATAGAATCCATGAAAAAAGACTTTGTGTGTGGAACGATCATGATTTATCTATTGGAGGTAGATTCACCCTAATCAATTTTGTTCTATCTAGTTTATGTAACACCCTAACCCCTATACGTAATAAATAAATAATAAACAAATAATAAATCAAAACACATGTATAAGCATCAAGGTGTATACAATTAAATAACAAAACATATCGTTTTAGATTTAGAAACATAGCAGCGGATTAAATTATCATATCATAACATCCAAAAGTCTTCATACACATATGGATAAAAATCCCTAGACGAAGATCAATAGTTTTCAAGACAATCCGAATATGAAAAATCATACATAAGTTATAAGCAAGGTCATAGAAGTAATAAAGCTCAATACATCGCAAAACGGAATAACTACCCGACACGATGTTACAAGTACCAGAGCACTAATTATTATAACCCAAACTAGTAAGAGTCTAGGAGAAGCATAATGATAACTCCTTACCACTAGTAGCTAAACAAATCTCCAAAGCTACTCCTCACGGGATACGTCCTCACCCTGCACCTCTGAACCCCCAAAGATTCAGAAATTAACACAAAGTAGAGAGTTAGTATAACATTCCAAAATAAGCGCAAGTATAAGCAATACTATACAACTTCATACAAAATAATTGAGAAACATTCAATACTCTCATAATAGGTACATAATCATATATACAATAAACATTAGCAATAGGTAGACATATAAGCCAAGGTCATGAACCAAGCATACACAATTAATCACAAAAGATCAAGGATGCACAATGATGACAATTAACATTTAGTTCATATAATTATTCACCTTCATCTCCTAATGCAATCTAATGTCACATTCATGCTATGCATCCTAGTAATAATACTAAGCGCATGTGGTACCTCATAGTTATTGGAAAACTTATTCCAAATATATCTTAGTCAACCGCAGCTACTAAGATATCTGCCATACTTTAGGATCCCCTCTAAAGTATCTGCTCATCATACAAAATGATGCATGTATGCTAGATTACCAATCATATAGTTTAATCATCTCATCCCATAAGGATATCACACACAAACATATCTCAATAACTCAATTGAAGATATACAATCCCATTGATTAAATCATATACAATAAATCTCACAAGTAATCAAGCATACATATTCAATAATAACATCATCACAATCACAATTACTCATTCATGATTCAATACTAACTTAAGCACTCAATCATGTTATCATCAATAAGTCATTCATATATAAGCTATCATGCCATTCTATAATCAAAAGATCATAATTAAGACATGTTACAAACATAGGATTCATTAAATTAAAGTTGGAATAAAGTTGCATCAGGGCTTGCTCGCTTAGCGAGCACCAGCGAAGGACTAGCGAGGACAACACAGACAAGAACAGGCTCACAGCGACTGTCAGCGAAGGGCTCGCTAACTCTCGCTACCACTCGCTCAGCGAACAAGATGAATTTTCTGGGCAACATCAAGAACAATGAACGCTCGCTGCAACATTCATAGCGCTCGCTCAGCGAGCATACCCAGAAAATGTACCCTGTTTCGGTTTGAACATAGAATCACTTAAAAACATCACCTTTCATCACATTTATTCTTAAAGTCATCAACTTTAAGCGTACATAAGTCATATAAGTTTAGAAGTACAACTATAATCATGAATTAACACCAAAAAGGTAAAAATCATGGATTTTCATACATTACTTCAAAAGTTTCATAACAACACAAAATCCCTAACAAACATCTACACATTCCCATTTTAATTCCCAAATTTGTGTAGCATGATTCAGTTATCAATAATAGCTTCTAACAACCCTAAAGTTATCATTTTTCCTTAATCAAAATTATCCCACCCAAAAGAGAAAAGAGTGAGAGAAGTTGGGGTTGGAGAAATAGATTTTCTCCCTTCCTCTTGATCACTCTTAGAATGAAACACTACTCTCTTACCTTGAGAAATTCTGAATTCTCTAGTCCTTCTATCTCTAGCTTTCCTCTTGTTCTATCTTCTTCTTCAAAGAAAATGTCTTTTTCTCTCTATTCTCTTTCTACCTCCTTTTCTTCAAAATGAAAGTTTCTATCTTTCTTATCTTAACCTAATGACAATTAGATTACCACTTATACCCTTTTCTATCTTATCATTCTCTATTGGGCCTAGCCCACTTACTAACAACAAGTCCAATTACTTAATATCTTACTAAGTGACATAAACCATTATTCTACTACTTCTCATAATTAATCAATTAATTCATCTAATCCAAATAAAAGGTTCTCAATAGAATTAATGATCCTAGGGGATTACTAAAATACCCTTCACTTAGCTAATGCATAACTAATGATAAAAATCAAGAAAACACATTTATTCAAGAAATTAAGTAAATAGGCCAATAAACATATAAAAATCCTATTTAATCAAATACGGGTGTTACAGTTTACCTCTTTATTTTTTTTCCTTCTTCAAGGCACTGGTTTGTGTGCTTAAAGAATTGGTGAGCATTCAAAGAAGATTTCTATGGGGAGGCGGAATAGATAGTAAGAAAGTGTATTGGGTTAGTTGGGATCACATTTGTCAACATAAGGAAAAAGGTGGTTTGGGAATAAAAAATTTGGAACTTTTTAATTCATCTCTTTTGTGTAAATAGAAATGGAGATGTTTAGATGATTTTTCAACTCCTTGGAAAGAATTATTGGAATTTAGTTATGGTTCTTTTGCTGATAATGTTTTGTACGGGGAACGGGTGGAAGGCCTTAAAAAAGCTTCAATTTGGTGGCGCGGCATTTGGAGATTTGGTAGTGCAGAGGAAGATGATTGGTTTGTTGCAAATGTTAGTGGTGTACATTTTTTGCGACAAGAATTTTATTGGGTTTTGGAAAGAAAGATGGTTAGGAACAGAACCATTACGTGACATGTTTCCTTCTTTGTTCGCTAAAACGAGTCAGCCAGGCGCTGTTATTTCAAGCATGGGTTCTTGGGTTAATAAAATTGGTTGTGGAAGCTTGTGTGGTCGGATTCACTAACGGTAGCGGAAACAGTAGCTGCTAATGATATATTTTTACTATTACAATAGGTTGAGCCCAATAAGAACAGCCGGGACAGACGCAAATCGACTCCGAACACAGTTGGTCTTTTCTCGGTGCAAACTTCGTATAAGGTACTGCAGACAGTGTATGATTTGGATGAGATTAATTTAGATATGGCAATAGCTTTGAATAAGCTTTGGTTGAATAATGTTTCATCGAAAGTAAGCTTATTTGGTTGGAGATTGTTGTTAGAAAAATTTTCTACAAGGGAGGCTTTATTCTGCAAAGATATTATCAATAATAATAATGAGAGGTGTTGTGTTTTTTGCTTCACGAAGCAAGAGGAAATAAATCATATTTTCTTTACTTGCAGTGTCACTATTCAAGTGTGGCAATGTATTTTTAGGTGGTTGGGCACTAGGTTCTTACTCTTTGAAGATATTTTCCAACATTTCACTGTGTTCGGAGAGATTGCAAAGGGTAAAAATAGCAAGCTTTTTAGACATATTATTTGGTTGGCGATGACATGGAGTATTTGTCGTACGCGTAATAATATATTTTTCAGAGGAGATTGTGTTAATATAACTTCCTTAGTGGACCAAATTATTTATATTTCTTGGCTTTGGTTCATAGGACGTTCTGGCAATAATTTCAATCTAGTTTTTTCTGACTGGTGTAACAATCCTTTAGATTGTTTTCAATGCATCTAAAGTAGTTGATCTTGAATTGTAAGGGTTGAGTACCACTTATACTCCTTATAATTCATTCTTTGCTTATTAAAAAAACTCTTAATTACTTCTCCATACCCTAACCAAGTTAAACCAAACTTAATCATTCATATATTAGAGTCACTACAAGAAAACATGAATTTTGTGACGAAATTACCTTATAAGGTATTGAGGGCCTGGGCCGTCAATAAATTAGTGACGGCCAGATCCGTCAATAAATATAAAAAGTCGTCACAAACTTAAAAAAAAAAAAATATCCGTCAAAGATTTACTGACGGAAAATTCCGTCACAAAATATTAAATTACTGACGGATTTAGCCGTCACAAAGTTTGGAGGGATTTACTGACGGAATAATCCGTCACAAAGTATTGACGGAATTAATAAAAATTGTTGTTCAGGCTTTGGTCAGCGCAGTGTCAGTTTTGAAAGTAGTAAAACATTTAGTGACGGAATAAAATTGTAGAATCATGATGACAAAGCAAAACCCGAATCAGGAAAAAAATTGTAGAATCATGATGACAAAGCAAAACCAATAGAGAGGGGGGGGGGGAGAGAGAGAGAGAGAGAGAGAGAGAGAGAGAGAGAGAGAGAGAGAGAGAGAGAGAGAGAGAGAAAAGAAGAAGAAGAGAAGGATTTTCTCAAAGATGCCCTTAAATTTAATATTGAAATGTCTACAATACCCTTGTATTGTATTTGTGTGTCTGAATACCATTTCTGGTTTAGTATTCCTACATGCAGTCAAAACCAATTGAGAGTCTATAATGTCTACTAAAAATGACACAATAAAAAGTCAATTGGATTAGTTGATCCATGTTTGTTCTGATACACCAAAAAGTTTCACTTGTATTGAAATCGTGATTAAAATTGTGATGAATCATACAACACAATGTCTTTTGAAAAAAAAAAAATTTGTGAAGACTCACACAAGATCTAAAGTGAATAATACCTCAAAATGCAGTGATGTGGATATGAGGTTGATCTTTAGTGTCGTCTGTGGGTATAAGCCTTGAGTTACAGGCAATGGTTGACATGTCAAACTCCCTTAACTTAGACTAATATGATAGTTAAATAATACACTCGTCAATTCAATAAATTGTCTTTTACAAAGAACAAAACGTTAAAAATTAATGTACAAATACTTTAAGGAATATAAATGTGGCAATTCTAATATGGATCACTTATTCAAGTGGTCCATGATCGACCATTCATGAATAACATTATAACAAATACGAATTTAACAAAATCAACCGTTGGATTGAAAGTTTATATAATATAGATCATCCACAAAAAAAATTTAGAATAATTGAAAATTATTTGATATGTTATTGAGATCCATTAAGATTAACGGTTTATGAGTTTTTATTAAATACTGTTAATCTTGATGGGTCTCAATAACATATCAAATTATTTTCAATTTTTCTAAAAACTTTTTGTGGATGATCTATATTATATAAACTTTCAATCCAACGGTGGATTTCATAAAATTCATATTCTTTATAATAGTATTGATCACTTGTCCACGATGGACCACTTGTGAAGACGGTCACTACAAGAATACTTCCCATTTATTGACAGATTTAAATATCACTTATTTGCGGTTTAAGCCCTCAATAACTTACTGACGATTTAAGCCCACAATAAGTGAGAAAAAAACCCTCACAAAATTTTTGTGGCGGCCCAAACCGCCAATAACTGTATCTCCTTAAAACAAGTAAAAACATTGAATTTAGTGGCGGCCAAGTCTGACCCTTACAATTAAAGATGGCTTTAGCCGCCGGTGCCTTTTTCAATATTAATAAAACAAACCAACGAAGAGAAAGAGAAACATAGTCCTTTATTTCCATTTGCACCTTCATATTCTCCTTTCTCTTACTTCAATTTTTGCATCACAATCCTTCTCTATTCTTCCTTCTTTCACCTTTTCCTTTTACGATTTTTAGAGAAACAATCCATTTTAAAAGTTTCAATTTTCCTCTGCTTTTACAGTTTCAAGTTTGTTTTTTATTAATGAGAAACAAGTATTCTTCCTTCTTTCACCAAATCTCCTCTGCGTTTATAGTTTCAAGTTTTCTTTTTTGAACGAGAAGAACATGAACGACAATAAAATTATGGGTTTGCAAAAACAATTTTGGGTTTGCGAATTTGGAGGTAGATCTACAAATGTGGATCGATGGAGAAGGAAGAAATGGATATGATTCATTGGCGGTTTTGCAGATCGATTGGGTTTGTGAATTCTGGGTTTTGTGGAAGATTCAACAACAACACTTCAAGATGTAGATTTTTTGAGTTAATTAAAGAAGGGGGAATTAATAGGTGTTTTGTTTGATTTCTTGGAGATAGAGAGTTTCTATGTTTAAGAGTTGGAAAACTTAAGATGAATCTGAATATGTTTGAGTTTCTTGTTTGATTTCTTGAGAATCATGATGTGCTGGTGGTGGGCGAAACAGATAGAGAAGTGAGCATAATTTTTTTTAAAAATTCTTATCAAATTTAGTGGCAGCTCAAGCCATTGCAAAATGGTCAAATCTGCAACACTACAACAGGAGTTAGTGACACTCAAGGCCGCCATTAAATTTCGTCTCAATACTTTATGAAGGTTTTTGCCACCAGTAAATTTTCCAATGACCATGTTATTGACAGATTGTGGCCACTAATAAATTGACCATTTTTAGTATTTATTGGCGGTTTTGACAACTTATCGAGGGTTTTTGGCCCTCAATAAATCATGTTTTTCTTGTAGTTGGTTCACCGTAGCATTGACCATATAAATGTTGTGAACTTAAGATTGAAGTTGTACAAATTGAGGAAAAATTTAAAATGACCAGTATTTTAAAAAAAAGTTTAAATTTCATTGACAACATACATTGTTGTTTTAAGTTAATAGTTACTAGCCGCCGTTTGTATAATCGATATTTTTTTTTCGTGTGTGATCGATATTCTGTATTGTGCAAATACAAATAACTACTTAATCTCCTTTTTTATTGGACTTTGTTAATTGATAACTACATAACCTTTTTTTGTGGTTAGTTATTAAGAAGAAAAAAATATTTTTTTTTTTACGATAAAAAAACTGAAAACCTAATTTTATGTGGAAGTTGTGCTTAGTTATTAAGAAGAAAAAAAAATTATTTACTAAAAAAAATTGAAAATCTATTTTTATGTAGAAGTTATTTTTTAAGGGTAAAATTGGAATAATAAAAAAGTCATCCCAAAAATTTGTATCCCCTTTATATATTAGTATAGATTATAATTTTTTCGATTAAAATAATAACTTAATTGATACTTATATTATTAAAATACAGTAATAAATAATAAAAATATAACTCGTATCGGACCGGCGTCAATCATAATTTTAGACATAAAGAACATGAAACTTGTAATTTTTTACTTTTAAAAAATATTATCGACAGTCATTAAAATTTCTAATAATTTTAAGTATGGATTTATGAAAGATAATCTACCACCATATCAGCCTAGCTACAAATTGAGCCCATGAGTAGTTTACTCCTATCAATCAACAAACAAAACAAACAAATGGCGACACACTGAGAAACAAAAAACAAAACATAAGAAATAAAAAGCCAAAATACACAAAAAGATAAAATATCTTGCTATAAAAGCCAAATGGGAACAATCACAACCAAGTACTCATCTCCATAATTCACTATCTGTCTCTCAAACACACCTTCCCCTCTCTATCCCACTGAAGACAGAATATGGATTCACCAACACCACCCAATACTGAACAAAACCTTAACCTCAACAACCTCAAACCACTCAAAATCTTAGGCAAAGGAGCAATGGGAACCGTTTTCCTCATCCAACAAAACAACAACAACAATATGGCACTCAAAGTAGTTGATAAATCCTCCACTCACGACGCCGAACGTCGCGCCCGTTGGGAAATTCAAGTCTTATCAACTCTAGCTCATCCATTTCTCCCATCGCTTCTGGGCTCTTTCGAAACGGCCCAATTATTAGGTTGGGTTGTTCCGTATTGCCCAGGAGGGGATCTCAATGTGCTCCGTTACCACCAAACGGATCATGTGTTCTCAACAACAGTTATCCGTTTCTATATAGCAGAAATTCTCTGTGCTCTCGACCATCTTCATACCATGGGCATCGCTTATCGTGACCTTAAACCTGAAAACGTTCTTATTCAACAATCAGGCCACGTCACCTTAACTGATTTCGATCTCTCACGTAAACTCTCTCACAAAACCGTTAAAATTGAAACCGTCGTCGATAACAGAATCAATGAATCTCGCCGCAAAACTCGGCGGTGGCGGGTCCCACTCACGGAGGCTAATGGAAAGATAGCGCGAGTTATTCCGGTGAGTCGACGCGGGGTGAGTTTCTCCGACGGTGAACGGTCTAACTCGTTTGTCGGTACGGCGGAGTACGTCGCGCCGGAGGTTATACGCGGCGAAGGACATGAATTTGCGGTTGATTGGTGGGCGTTTGGAGTTTTGACTTATGAGATGTTGTATGGGAAAACGCCGTTTAAGGGGAAGAATAAGAAGGAAACGTTTCGAAACGTGCTTTTCAAGTCGCCGGAGTTTGTTGGAAGAAAAACGGCGTTAACGGATTTGATCGAACGGTTGTTAGAGAAGGATCCGTTGAAGCGATTGGGTTATGCTGGTGGTGCAAGTGAGATAAAAGAGCATCAGTTTTTTAGAGGGGTAAAATGGAAAATGTTAACGGAGGTTGTACGGCCGCCGTTTATTCCGTCAAAGGATGACAGTTATTTAACGGCGGATAAATTTGATGAGGGAATAGTTAATATAAGTGATTATTTTGAGAAGTTAAAATCTCCAGCGGTGTTGCCGTCTTCACCGTTACGGTCACCGTCTTCTGAGTTTCGGGATAGTGTTTCTTTTGATGAGTTCTGACGCACGTGTGGGGTTTTGCACGTGTAATGACACGGAGTTAGTTATATTCTTTCTTTTGTAACTGGAATTCTGTTTGTACAATTTTTGTATAGAGAATAACTGTAGAACGTGAAGAAGCGGCGTTAGTGTAATAAATACTTGAAATTTTGTGGTCACAAAGTTATGTATACTAAGTACAAAATACGTATATAGAATTGTACAATACTACAACACTTTTCCTTTAATGCTTTTTTTTTTTTCCAAATTGTTTTCCAACACTTAATTAGTATATATCATATATGTGAAGTGAGTGAAAGTTTAGAAAGTAGCTTGGATTAAGATTACCTAACCCGTTGCAGACTTGCAGGAGATTTATATATATAGTTTCCACCATAGAGCTAAGTATGTAAATTTTAGTTGGATGTCGCGATTTGGATGTTGATATAGTTTTCGAAATAACAGTTGAAAAATTATGATTGATGATAAATGACGATCGTTCTGATATTAGTCGTTATAGTAGCGCCAACTCCTAAACAGAGATGTGTAATCTTAGGCTTGCAGAGTAGCACGTTGTTGGATTGAGCTCGTTCTTAAATATATAGATCGTGTTAAACACCGAAATGGATTTAGGCCAAGTGCAAAACAATAAGAGATAATTTATTTTTAGGTTTATTAAATAACTGTCTATATGCTAAATGCTAATACTTGTGTTTAAACTAATTAAACTAAAATATTTTGATTGACATGACTGTACACGTAATTGCTTACCTTTGTTAGATTTAGTGGTTGATCTGTAGATTTTATTTTAGTTAGAAGAAATTACTTGAAATAGTTAAAATATGACCATTATCATGGTTTGTTTTAATTAATGAATCAATCAATTGTATTTAGGTATTTATCATGGTTTGTTTACATATGGAGTACATGATGTTCATCACTGTTTGTTTTTATATATATTGAAATTGAAACAAGTCGTACACTACATGTATAATGAATGAAGAGATTTTATATTTGTCTTAGTGAAGACTGGTGTGAATTATTTGGAAACATAATGCTGTTTACTTTTGGTGTGCAAAATTCATGTCACCTTTATCCAATTTTAGTATTTTGTAGTAACAATTTGGAATAATAATGTTGGATAATGAAGGGAGCTGAGTCCGGAAAATTATCCACATTAATCTTAAAAAAATTAATACAAATGAATTAGATGTTATATTTTAATTTAAAATCTTAAGATGTTAAATTTATGTGTCTTTTTATAAAATATTCAACCATCACTTTTACCGGTGCAGTGTGTTGACTAATGTTGATGCGTCCGTGATTCCCTAATAATGTGTATGGTTGATACAGTAATATGAATACATTGCTACAATTGGGTAAGCACTAAAGGGCTAAACTAAAGGAATTTCTCTTTTGACAAGATTAAGCATATATTAGTAGGTGTACCGATGATTCTAATTCTTAGTGTGACACTATTATATTCGAATATAGATTAGCATTTTAATAACACAAAAGTTGTATACATACATTACATAATAATGAGCTACTGAAATTATAATTCCTTAACATGTGCTCAAGCTTCTTGTTCTTATCTTAAGCCAGTAAAAAAGAAAGAAGCTTCTTCTCTTCATAATCAAAAGCTTGAGCTTTTTCTTTTTGACAGATCAAAAGCTTGTGAGATAATTAAATTTTTTTTGTTTGTATTTTTCTAAATTACAATGCAAGAATGCAAATTTAAACAGGATTAAAATTGTTAATTATTATGATGATTACATGATACATTTGTTCATGTTCATGTATGAACACAAGGAATCACCTTGATCGACGGTATGATCTTCACGCCTATAGTTCTTTTACAAAGTGGAGGGCGTGCTTACAAACACCCGATGCCAAAGTAAAGTGTGAACCGAGTTTAAATTAGTGTGAAGATTATATATGGGGGCTGGGGTACGAACCATATAGTTATAGTGATCCCGAACTCTAACACGCTCTTGATTGTTACTTTCTTCACTCGAATGACCATTGCGACCATATTGGGATAGATGTGACTTACATGTGCCCTTGATATATGAGATTGTTGGGGAGGCGCATGTGTGTCAAATAATTCTCCCAATGTGTAGAACGGTGAAGACATGCTTAATCTTCCAAAATCTTTTATATCGGATGCGCTTATCTTATGATCACATCGAGAGTCATTTTCGCACCTCATCATCCCTTTTGATATGTATTATTTTCCGTTCTTTTCCAAACTAACATAAACTCATAGAACCATTGGTTTAGTAAATGACGATTTGTAAAAAAGTTCAAATAAAACTTGCACATTCATCTAGTTTTTATAATTGAGAATTTTGTTAGATTTTCTAAGTAATGTACATGTACGTTTGTCTAAAGTACAAACTGATGGTGAGCACATCCTGGATGTGTCACTTCAATGAATTTGTCCCTTATGCGGAGAATTTGGTGCTCATTTGTAAATAAGGGATTAAAAGTTGGAACAAGTTCCCCTACAAGTATTCCTTATGTCGGCTAAATTTTGTCTTCATAGATATGTAACTATTTGATTAGAGAAAAACCACGTCTAAGATCAAAGGCTCTACTGTTTTAAATCAAATGTACAATTTTCATATTGCTAGTACTAAGTCACCTTGTTTTTGATAGTGCAAAACAGAAAAGAATGAATGTTGCAGAGATTACTTGCTCTGCAAGTAATCTTGATGAAGAAGATGAAGATTGAACTTAAACAAGTTCAATGGAAAATCAGAGAGAGTTTAGGGAAAAGTAAAGCTTTATTAATATGAAAATTAAGAAGTATTTACAATATGCTATGACTCTAGCATTTATAGAATTTTGCAAAATCAAAATCTAAACTAACTATAGTTTCTAACTAACTAGATTGATTAACTACTTGTAACTGACTAGTTTAATCAATCCATAGTTGCAACCAACTAACTATAACTACCTAGACCAAATCAAAACATAAAGGATAGGATTTGAATTACACTTTAATCAACATGCTCCCTTAATTCAAATACTATCAAGGCCTAAGCTGAAACACTCCAAGTGCATTTCTCAAGTTGAGAAATCTGTCAATCTTCAAACTCTTAGTCATGGCATCAGCAATTTGTGAACCAGTAGCACAATGAACAACTTCAATGAGATTTTGATTCACCTGCTCCCTTAAGAAATGGAACCTAGCTTCTATGTGTTTGCTCCTGCCATGTAGCACGGGGTTCTTTACCAAATTAATTGCAGATTGATTGTCAATTTGTAGAGTGATAGGCTTCTTCACATCAATTTTTAATTCTCTGAGCACTGAGTTAATCCACACAGCTTGGCAAGCAGCATAAGCATCTGCTATATATTCAGCCTCACAAGAAGAGAGTGCCACAACTGGTTGTTTCTTAGAACACCAGGCAACTGGAGCTTTAAGAAACTTGAAAAAATAACCTGTAGTGCTTCTTCTATCCATCTTGTCACCACACCAGTCAGCATCAGAATAGCACATTATTTCTAGTTTTTCATTCTTAGCTGTTTTTGGAAAGAATATTCCAAAATCCTGTGTGCCAGCAACATATTTCAACACCCTAATAGCAGCTTTCATGTGAGATTGTCTAGGATCTTCCATGAATCTACTAATCAAACCAACTGCAAAGCATATGTCAGGCCTGTTGTTGCAAAGGTATCTTAGGGAACCAACAATTTGTTTGAACAATGTAGGATCAACTGCATCTTCATATACATTCTTCTCCAATTTGAGATTTGTCTCCATTGGAGTTATAGCATAAGTGCAGTCAGTCATGTTGAACCTTTTCAAAATCTCACCTGCATACTTCCTTTGATGAAGCATTAGCCCTTTTGAAGTGTTCAGAAACTCAATGCCTAAGAAATAAGAAATTTTTCCCAAGTCTGTCATTTCAAACTCATTCATCATGACAGATTTGAATTTCTCAATCTTTGAAGCATTACTACCTGTAACCAATAGATCATCAACATATAAGCATATAAGAATGATGCTTAAGGTTGATTTCTGCACATACACACCATATTCAGATTTGCATTTCTTGAAGCCTTGCTTCACAAGAAATCCATCAATTCTTTTATTCCATGCTCTAGGGGCTTGCTTTAATCCATATAGTGCCTTCTTCAACCTATACACCATATGCTTCTTCTCATTTGATACAAACTCAGGAGGTTGAGTGACATAAACTACTTCTTCTAGAGGACCATTAAGAAACGCAGATTTCACATCCAAGTGATACATAGGCCAATTCCTTGCATTTACCAAGGCAACTACTAGCCTTACTGTCTCAATCCTTGCCACTGGTGAATAAACCTCAAAGTAATCTAGTCCTTCTCTTTGCAGAAAGCCCCTAGCCACCAACCTTGCTTTATATTTAGCCACAGAACCATCAGGGTTGAGTTTCAGTTTGAAAACCCATTTTACTGCAATTGTCTTCTTGCCTACTGGTAATACCACCATCTCCCATGTTTGGTTCTTCTCTATAGCAGATAATTCTTCAATCATAGCTTGCCTCCATTTCTTGTCAGTCAAGGCATCAACATAATTGATAGGTCCTGCTCCTGCTAACAATGCAAAGTGAATTAGATCACCATCTTCATTTACTTCATTGTCATCTGCAATGATACAGTCTTGTATTCTAGCTGGAGTCTTCCTTGTTCTTGTAGATTTCCTGATTCCATCATTGTTACCTACATGAATAACATTAGTATCTGTAACAATGTCAACATCATCTACAACTTGAACTGGTGCTTCATTTTCTTCAATTTCATCATTTGACTCTACTGAATCAACTTCATCATCAGAAATTTGGTTAAATTGTGGCACACTAGTGCTACTACCAGCTATCCAATCCCAACTCTTTGCTTCATCAACAATGACATCTCTGCTAAATATCATTTTCTTTGAAATTGGATTATACAATTTATAAGCACCGGTCACATGATAACCAACTAGAATCATAGGTTCACTTCTATCATCCAGCTTCTTCCTCTTAGCTTCTGGCACATGCTTGTGACATAATGACCCAAACACCTTAAAGTGACTCACACTAGGCTTCTTGCCACTCCAAACCTCTTCTGGCACCTTGTGATTGAGTTTCTTTGTTGGTGATCTGTTCAATATATACACTGCAGTACTTACAGCTTCACCCCAAAAAGTCTTTGGCAAATTTCCGTGCTTAACCATACATCTTGCCATATCAAGTATAGTTCTGTTCCTCCTCTCTGCAAGACCATTGTGTTGAGGGGTATATGGTGTCGTAACTTCATGTTCAACACCATTATTAACACAGAATAACTCAAAATTCTTTGATGTGTACTCACCTCCACCATCAGTTCTCAGAATTTTAAGTTTCTTACCACTTTGATTCTCAACTAGCACTTTAAAATTTTTGAATACATCAAACACTTCATCTTTAGCCCTTAACAAGTAAATCCACATTTTTCCTGCTATACTCATCTACAAATGTAACAAAGTACCTGTTTCCTCCAAGAGAATTCTCATCAAACGGACCACACACATCAGAGTGCACAACCTATAGCACATTTGAAGATCTCATTGGCATTGATTTGTTAAAAGCATTTCTGGATTGTTTACCAATTAAGCAACCATCACATATCTTGTTAGGTATCTCTTTCTTTGGTAAACCTTTAACCATCTCTTTACTAGCTAATTGATTCAAATATCTGAAGTTTAAATGTCCAAACCTCAAATGCCAAATCCAATTTTGCATATCATCTGACACTGCACTCATACATTCAACTGCTGTAGTGTTGATTTTAGTTTTGAAAGTCCTATTTTTACACACAGGGGTTCTCAAAACTAATACATTTGCAGGGTCAAATAGTTCAAAAAACTCATCTTTAATGCTTACAGAAAATTTCTTCTCAATAAGCTGACCAACACTTAGCAAATTGCATGTCATACCTGGCACATAGAACACATCTTCTATTATTGCAGAACTGTCATTGCTTCTAGTAATCACCATGTTTCCAATGCCCTCAGCTTGTAAAGAACTGCTATCTGCCAATTTCACCTTGCTTTTCTTGGAGTTATCAAGCTTGATTAGCCACTCCTTGTGACCTGTCATGTGATTTGAACACCCCGTATCCAAGAACCACTCTCCATTAGCAATTTTTCCATCTGACATAGCAGCCATGAAGGTCACAGTGCCTTCATCTGAGTCATCTTCTGCTGCATTTGCTTCATTATCACTATCATGCACCTTCTTTGACTTGCACTCAGAAGCATAGTGACCCCATTTTTCACAACTATAGCATTGGATATGACTTTTATCTTTCTTTTTAGAGTTTGATGGTCCTCCTCCTTTCTTGAAGGATTCAGACTTAGCATCAAACTTTCCATGCTTTTGTGAAGAATTCTTGGACTTATTTTGATTCTTACCTTTGTTAGCTCCATGTTTCTTTGATGATTGTGCCTGAAGAGCTTGCACTGAATCTTGCACACCCTTCCTCTCATTGATCATCAACTCATGAGCCTCCAAAGAACCAACCAAATCCTCTAACTTTAGTTCTGCCAGATTTCCAACTTCTTGAATGGCAACAATGACATGATCAAAGTTTGGAGTTAAAGTTCTCATTACCTTTTCTACAATCATCTTATCTGTGATTTGTTCACCACAATGTTTCATTGTGTGAACTAAAGATTGAACCTTTGCAGCATAAGATCCAATTGAATCACTCTTCTCCATCTGCAGCAACTCATACTGCTTCCTCAATGATTGCAATTTCACAGCCTTCACTTTCTCCCCACCATCATAATATTTGACCAGAATATCCCGTGCTTCTTTGGTTGTGTCAACATGAGAGATTCTGTCAAAATTTGCTGTGTCAACAGCTGCCTGGATTGCATACAGTGCCTTGTAATCCTTCTTCTTCATGTCTCTGTGAGAATTTCTTGCTTCTCGATTAGCATTTGCAGGCAATGCTTGAACACCATTCATAACCACTTCCAGTGTGTCTTGAAATCCAAACAAGGATTTCATCTGTTTCTGCCACCTATCCCAATTTTTCCCATCAAGAATTGGAAGATTGTTGGGTAATCCACCATTGCCACTTGCCATATCTGGAACCCGGCAATACTCACCCAAGAACCTGAATCTTGTGATGCTACACAAAGAACCAAAAGGCTCGTGATACCAATTTGATAGTGCAAAACAGAAAAGAATGAATGTTGCAGAGATTACTTGCTCTGCAAGTAATCTTGATGAAGAAGATGAAGATTGAACTTAAACAAGTTCAATGGAAAATCAAAGAGAGTTTAGGGAAAAGTAAAGCTTTATTAATATGAAAATTAAGAAGTATTTACAATATGCTATGACTCTAGCATTTATAGAATTTTGCAAAATCAAAATCTAAATTAACTATAGTTTCTAATTAACTAGATTGATTAACTACTTGTAACTGACTAGTTTAACCAATCCATAGTTGCAACCAACTAACTATAACTACCTAGACCAAATCAAAACATAAAGGATAGGATTTGAATTACACTTTAATCAACAGTTTTCAACTCATTTTGCTAATTAAATGCAATATTTTCACATTTTCAATTTGCTAGTACTAAGTCACGAGTACCAAAAATAATCGGTCCAAGTGTTAAGGGATGTGTGTCTCATAAGTAAGTGAAATGATATTTTGAGAAACTTTTTTTGTATAATTTATGGACAACTTTTCATATAAGCCTTTTTAGTTTTTTTTAATAATATTTTATTTGCTTTAATTTCCGCGTCAATACTTATATTGGTTTGAATTGGATTTGCTGCTTAAAAACAGCACACGGTAACACGTTGTTTTCGTTCTAAACCGTCATATTTAATTTTAACGACTGAGATCAATTTGACTAGAAAAATATAGTTTTTAATCAAAGTCGTCCGATCAAAATTTAATGAACGATATTAGAAACTGCGTTAAACTGTGACCTCTTTTAGCGGTAGCAAATCCGGGTCCATATTGCTTCTATATTTTAATTGTTCTATAAGTTGTCAAAGAATTGGTTGTTTAAATAACACACCTCAAATAAATAGTTAAGAGTTTATTCTTAAATTTTAATTAACTCATGTGTATGAAAAAATTCGCTAAAATAAGATGATTCAACTTTATGCTCCACAAATTTTTCGATGAGATTAAATATCACTTATCGGTGGAAACTTCGTACTAACGTCTGATTCATGCATGATAGATACTTGTGTAGAGTGGACCATACGCTATTTATTGTTTTGTATTGTGCTTCCCTCAATAAACAACAAAAATCAACAATGTTTGAAAGGGTGCTTTCAACTATTTGTTTCTATCTTCTAGCTAGATATGAAATCTTCCCTCTTGGTGTCTCAGCTGTTCTGATTTCTGACTTATCATTTGGCTCCTTAAGTCTATATTTATTTTTTATTTTTTTGAGTGGTCCTTAAGTCTTTATAAATTACTGTTACAATAGAATAGGTACTATATAATTGTAAGATTACCTAATTGAAGGGGTAAGTTGCCGAAAGCTATTGGTATAATTATAACTTTGTAAGAAATTAGTCCAAGCTCTTTAGAGAAAAGTGTATTACCTTTTAATAATGGATGTAGAAAGCCTATATATGTGCTTGAAAGGAAAAGTGAGGAGGTTCAATTTTGTATTGATTATTACTAATTGTAAGTAATCTATAATTCCCCAAATTATTTTTTTTGCCGTTAAAACATAAAACAAATTAAATCAATCAATCATTCTTTCTAACAAATAAAAGTGGTCTTGTTCCGTCCTGTGAAGATTAGTTAATTTGGTTGTGACATTGTATTATATATACAGAGAGTTAGGGTTTGAATTCCGGTCATCCCACTTATTTAACTTAAGAGTGTAATATCTAGTCACTATGCTACTTAACAAAAAAAAAAAATGGTTTCGTTTCGTGAGCTTAGCTCAGTTGGTAGGACATTGCATTATATATGCAGAGGGTCGGGGTTTGAACCCCAGTTGTCTCACTTATCCATTTTAAGGGGTGAAATTTCAAGCCATGAGACTATCTGACAAAAAAAATAAGTAGTCTCATTCTTTTTGACCATCACACTTGGCAATGAGGAATTCTTACCTAGGCACAAATAATATAGGCACACTCACATAAATTTACAAAATTAAAAGGAAAATAAAATAGTCAAATCAATCAACATCACTTTAATTAATTTATCTTTCATTTTTGACATTTATTGTGAGTGTGCCTAAGATAAAATTATTTGGGTTTATGCCCATATTAGAATTTCCCCATAGGACAATATCAGAAGATCTCATTTGACAATTATTTCTTTTGTTTTGTGTATTAATTCCCTGATATGTCTCAAGCATTCTAGTATAACTTTTATTGTACCAAATATGTCTCAAGCATTCATTGGGGAGTTCATCTCTCCTCCTACCTTAAGGTTTCTAAGCTACTAATTACATAATAAAATATTACAAGAATACAAAATTATGCATACTAATGGCGTAGATGTCTTGCAGGGGAAGTTACATTTTTCGTTGAAGGGGGAAAGTTCTTCTCGTAGAGAGCTCATTTGCCCTCATTGCTCTTTCTTCCTAAGCACTAGTGAGTACTTTAGGTTTCTCAACCTTTGAATGAATAATAGTGAAAGAGGAGAGCTCTATTTATAATTTTTCTTAATGGGTCTCGCTCCCATCGTGTCGCAATGGGGTCAGATATACTTCAAAAATTCAGAAGATTTGCTCCTTTCTTGGGCGCTAAGTCGGTTCCCATCGTGACACGATGGGAGTCACCATGGCCACAATGGAGTATATTTTTGTGCATATCTGCTTTTTGCTCTCTTTTTAGCATTTTCTTGTATTCTTGACTTCTTCTTCAAGTAGCTTTGACCTTTTGGGATTTTTGCTTGTTTCTGGTCTTCAAAGTCCTAGACTACTGCTAAATACATACTAAAATACTACTAAAAATACATCATAAATTCCTGTCATCAATATTCCAACTCCGCCATATTAGTTGTTGCAACTTTATTTAGAAAGTTATTGCAAAATTAATGGTCACCAAAGGATTCATGAACGGTCTCATCTCCCTGAACCAGAGTGTGTTTGTTGGGGGAAGACTAATCCAAGATAACTCCATTGTGGCTCATGAGGTGTTTCACAATATTAAAACGAGGAAGAAGGTTGGTAATTGGATATGAGTAAAGCTTATTATAGGTTGGAGTGGGATTTCCTAAAAGCATGCTTGCAAAAAAATATGTTAATTACTTGAAATTTTCTCACATAGTTCCACAGTATTTCGAAAACAGCCCAGTATATTTGAATTTGGAGTAGCCACTAAGCCTGCTTAAGAGGCAATCAACCCAAGTGGAAAATGGAATTTCTTTTCACGCCTCTATCCTGATTGTGCACCATTAATGTTTCTACTTTTATCTCTTGTATCTTAAGTAACGAGCATTGTAAAAATGCAAAATTTAAAAGGAAAAAAAAAATAGTTTGTTACTTAAAATGTGAAATAGCGAACCTTATAACAATCTAGTCATTTTGAATGAAACGATGTTTGCAAGTTCAATGTGAACCCTTCTCTCCCTCCCTCCCATCTACGTCTCCATGAAAATATTTTGAATGAAACACAGTATGAGTGAGTGATTGAAAAAAAAAAAGTTTCAATTTATACAATTCTAAGGTACGTGTGATTGGTCGATACTATGTCACAAGTTGTTTCGGTGATCAATCGAAGGTTTTACAAAATAGCTATTTACATGTGATTTAACTAGCGAACCTTTATAAAAATGCAAATATTGAAAAGAAAAAAATTATGGTTCACATCGATAACTAGCAAACTAGCAAACTTTATACAAATTTAAACATTTTGTCCCCCTCACCCTTAATGAGCAGTAAGGGTGACAAAATAATTAGATTTTTATAAGGTTCACTAGTTATGATGTGAATATATTTGCTTGTTAAAATCACAGGACACACAAGAAAATATGGAGGTTTGAAAATAAATTCTCAATAGAAAAACCACGTGTGGGCTATTTGTTCTCCATTGGGCCTCACACAGTTTTTTTTTTTTTGACAAAACCTTACACAGTATTTTTTTTTTGTTACACAACCTTACAAGTTACACAGTATCTTGCATCTTCTAGGTTTCTATTGTATGAACAATTAATCAATTTTTCTTTTAGCAGGTATCTATTACTATATATAAAAATTATACAAATTTTTAGGATGGCTTTTTCATTATTTCTATTTTACCCTTAAAAAAACTACCAAAAAAAATAAAGTAACCACATTTCCAAATTATTAGCACAATTGATGAATAAAATCACCAAATTAATAGAGATGATATGTTATCTAGTATCTATTATTATTATCTATACCAATATATAAAGAATACCCCTTTCGCACGGACTTTTGTTATTATCATTTTTGCCCTTCACTCTATTTAAATATTTGTATATGTTGAAAAATAACTTCCACATAAAAACCGATTAAGTAGTTATTTATATTTGCACAATAGAGAATATCGATCACACAAACGGGCACGGAACATGTCTGTTTGGCGGCTAGTTAATATAGAATTGATGTTAAATATCCAACCATCTATTTTGTTTTTGACAAAAAATAATAATCAAATTTTCTCAAAGCTCCCATAATTTGTTTGTTATATTTAATAAATATATTATTTAAAAATATTCAAGTAATATTGTGCATGCAGCCACAGGATGAAGGGTGGTTTACCCTTCAGATAGGGAATCAAATTTCTTTGACGCAGTTACAGCTGTTAGTCATCTGATCAAAATAAATGGCCTATTTACTTTATAAAATTAAGTTAAAATCCGAATTGCCTGATCTTAAATCAATAACTGAGATTTGTTACTGTTCTGGTGAACAAATAAGGGGGGTGGTTAAATATATGGATCGTCTATAAGAAATCAATAATTCTTGTGTATTAAAAAAGTGTGAACCCTTTACAATGAAGTATCAACTTCTATTTATAGATTTGTACCAGTAGCAGTTGACAATGAACACGACCATGGATACCCCGTGATCGTGGTGGTTTTCCTCTTCCGCCGTTCCCACATGGTGGTGATGACGGTTGCTCGTTTATTTCGGTGCTGATCGTGGTGGTGGAAGGTGGTTACCCCCTCTCCATGTAATCTGATGTATGATGAGTCTTCATGTGTATCGATTATGGTTGGGGCGAGGGCGACACCATTGGATCGTGGCGCCTTGCTATGCCCTTCCCGCCAAGTCTTCTTTTTTTGAATTTCATGGATTGGATTGTTGGGTCATCTCGTCATTGGGGCTATACCATTTATTTTTGGGTCTTAGTCCAATCCAGTTACAACGTTAAACTGTGCAAAAATTCTACAACAGTCAATCTCAATCCTTTGCATTCCCATTATCTTTTTGGAAAATTTTAAATAGTGCACCCGGTACACTAGTTAATCACATAAATAAGTAAATTTTATCTCAAAACTCGTGCATTCAATACATAAAAGTGTAAAAAATTGTTTATATTAACATCAAATTTCGGGTGCACTGTTTAGCAATACTCTATCGTTTTTTCCCATACGAATTTTTATCTTATTTATTTATAACATATCATTCATTTTTTACATGCACGAATTAATCATTTATATAATTAGATAAGTTTTTTTATGAAAAGCTGACAGATATTAATAGGGAAGATAAAAAGTTATCACTTGATGATATATATATATATATTCATGTCTTATTGGAGTGCGATTAAAAAATGTAAGAGCAGAAACATTACTTAACCCATGTATCAATGCATTTTAAAAACTCGAGAGCAAAACAACCACTGAAATGGATTATTACATAAATTTTATACATTTGAATTTTAAAATATAGACGTAAAATTAAAAAAAAAAATTGACAATGTAAAATAAATTTTTATACATTCATATTTTAAAATAATATCGTAAAAATCTTTTAAGAATTTATTTTATACATTTAAATTTTAAAATCTAAACACATAAAAATCATGAAAATATATTCATAATAAAAAAAAAGTGTCGGTATATTAAAATCCAAATATATTGTAAAGAAATATTTTCAAATTTTCGTGTGCACGAAAATGGAGCGAAAGTAATACACAGAAAATAAAGGTATATGGTTGATGTTATTGTCTTACTGATGTTACAACTAAGGTGGCTGCAAAAGCACTTTCCATGTGCTAGAAATAATTAACATACAAATTTTGTACAAGTACTATAAAAACAAAAAAAAATACAGATACTATTCTATCCTATTTGAGTTTCAACCCTTTGAGATCTAAGATTTGATTTTGTCTCTATTTGCATCGATTTTGAACTTTCTCTAATCGATTTCCTGCGGGAAAAAAAATAATCAATTGGTTATATATTTTCACTAGAAACTAGAAATAAAAATAGAAATGAAAAATGAGCAGTCCCATTCACTATATTTTACATTCCCATGTGTTTAGAGAGAAGAAAATAATGTTGTTTTCAATCTACCAAGTAGTAGTAGTACCATGCAATTACTAGTAGTTTACCTGGACCACTTGCATTAGAAAAAATGCCACAATTACATGTAGTATATATTAGATGTAAGAAATGTCTTATAAAAATTAACATGCAGCATTAAATTTCAACCAACAATTTGAATCAATCAATTTACATTATATCCTCATAAAATCAACAATAAATCGTTCTCATAAGTATAACTCAATTAATAAAAAAATTATATATTATATGTACAAATCGAAATTCGAACTCTGATACACTTACTTATTCAATTCAATTAACTGTGGTGGAGATGCCATAAGAAACTATAGTACATAATCCGACCAATATAAGTTACCAATGTCCAATTGATTACTAGTTAGTAGTTACAACAATTCATGTGAGAGGCTTTCTTTAAAAAAAGAAAACATGTGGGAGGCTCCTACAATGCAAATGCAATGCACAGCTAAGGATTATGTCGTTTTCTCTCCACTTGCGGTGTCCTTCATCTCTCTAATATTATCCACACATTTTGTCGCTCAATTGGGCATACTAATTTATTTACTCTTTTTCTTCATGTGCATATGAGTGTGGGGATGTTTGGATTTATATGATCCCATATTCGTTGTCAAGACTATATATACTATCTTCATCAGTTATGATCTTCTCAATTGATGGTCATTTTAGGTATTGTTGATTCATATATTATTTACTAAATGATAATAAAAAGATGTGTGTTATTTATACAAATGAAATTCAAACACTTATCAGACAGACACATATAAAATACAACTTAGATGTGTGTAGTGTTCAAAGAGAGAATAGATGCGGAACGATATAAAAGTCGACTACACGGTGTTGATATCGGATTTTGTGTTTGAAAAACATTTTCATAATAAAAAGTGATCCAAGTTGGACTTCGATAGCTTATAAAAGCGTCTGGCATGCGTTATATGATAGTGTGTGGATTCTCTGACAGGGTTCGTAAACTTGCAACCAAATATTTTAAAAATTTAAAGTGAGTTCCAATCAAAGAGACATCTATCCATTGTTCTTGATTTAACCAATGATATAACTTAGTTTAGTCAGACTATAATACACCGAGACCAGACCAATTGTCAAATTTGTCGATTTTCGGTTCAACCAATTAAACTAGCTAGCTGATTCAATTTGATTTTTAAAATATTGTTTGAAGCACTGCGAAGCTCAAGTAAGTAGGTGAATGGGTTTAGGTGTGAAAAGTAGAAAATATAATATACCTTGATTTGATGAACAACGTAGGTGTTTTAGCAGGAAAGTATGTTATGCATGTAACAAAACTTGAAGAACTCGTCGAGAGATACACATCATCATTTAATTGATCATATGCTTGTGCGATAAAATTCTACTTTGGAGAGAGAGTTTGGGTTGTGTAATTAAAGTTCAATTCGGATAAACTTTGGCCCAACCCATAACAAAAAGTTAGATATTTTTGGCCAATTTCATTACTTTATTTTTAGGACAACTATTTTACGATAATAATGATTCTCATAAAACATTTATTGCGAAGATCACAGAAGTAGAGACCAAAGAAGAAAAAAAAATCACGAACGAAGAAAACCACTCTCACCACTAATGGCTCATTGAATTTTGGATTGAAAGTAGTATAATCGATTAAGATCGAACAATTTAAAATATCTCTTAAGCTTCGCGGCCTAGGCCTTCCTTGCCCATGGCTGCCCATTTGTTGACAAAGCATGCTTTAGTTTTTGAGCCCAATATAATTTGGATTTAAGATTGATCTTTCTTTTCTTTTTTTGGTAAAGATTATTCTTTCTTAAAAGCTCTGTTTAAGTCTTTCATCTAACTTTTCTTAGTTGAATAGATTTGTTTTAGGGAGCTTCTATGGTGAAGTTGCCCTTATGACTTTTTTGGTGAAGTTGGCTTACGTGGTCCAATAGGATTAAAGTATTTCTTTGTCCCCACCAAATCATTATTATATCATTATTATATGATGTGTATTTTTTATTATGATACATGGTACACCTTCATAGATCAATGGTGTATATTTAAACTTCTTTATTCTAAGATCGAGTTATGCTCTGATACCAGAGTTTTGGGAGAATTATGGAAAATTACCTAGATGAATCTAGATTCTTTTATCCAATTTTTCGAGCTGTAAGGACAACCCTGCTACTGAGCTTTGTAGCTTATGTAGCTCCTTTTGTTCTGAGATTTCGAAATCTCTTTTGGGTGGTGTTATTCTAAGGCTTTGGCTTTTAAATAATGTTCTTTCTTCTGTTTCTTCAAACAAATTTTTATCAACCTCTATTAGAGAACAACTATTTCTTGCTGGATTTCTAAATATAGGTGATTCTAATGTTACTAGTGGTGTGAATAATTCATCAATATGAATAGTATCTTTTCCTGTAAATTCTATGCTGTGGTGTGAATTGCTTAGAGCATAATTAATCCTGTAGTAGATTGTAAAGGGATGGTTACCTTTTTTCATAAGGTTTGGGTTTTCCAGTTTATAGTGAAAAATTATAGATTGATCTAGATCTTTATCTTTTAGGGATAACCCCATTTGTAAATTTATATCAAACTTAATTTTTTCATATTTCAAGTTGCATTTTCCTTGTGCAATTATTGATTGTCTTCTATCTAAAATTCTAGAATCTTCTAAAATTATTTCTAGGGGCGAGTCAATACCTTTCATGAAAGTACTTTTAATCAAAATCTGAATGGTTGATATGTGAATATAACCAATTTTAGTTCTTTCTTTTTCAGAAAAGTTTTCAATTCTTCTTCTAATTTGTGCCCTATCTATAGTAGATACGACTATATTTCCATAAGTAGAGTCAATTGGAATTGCTTCTTCTCCAGTCATTATTCCAAATTTCAAAATATTTTTTCTTGAGAAAAATTCCTTAAATCTATTATACTTTCGTTTAAAGTTTTCTTCTGCAGTTAAGGATAAATCTGTTTCTTCTATTTTATGATCTAATATGCCATCAGCAAAATAACTAGATTTGTTTTCAAAAAGAGAAATTTCAGTCATGATAATTTTTTAGAAAGGACTTGATAGTTTCTTCATGAAGTTTATGTCTTGGTTGTTCAAAACCATCTAACAACAAATATTCAGAGGTAATTGAATATTTGAATTGTTCTAAAAAATCTATACCAAACAAAAATTTATTTGGTTGTTCATCAATTAGTATTTTTAGTTGAAACTCTTCTAATTTTCTGAGTTTTAAACGGATAATAGTGCTTTGTGACATAATTTTTAAGGAACCATCAAATTTTAAAACAGTTCTTGGTTCTGATAATATTTCGAAATTTTCACAAATTTCTTTTGATACATGTGACCATGCAGCTCCTGTATCAATTAAAATTGGAACTATTTTTTCGTTTATCATACCGATAATATGATATTGAAATGTAACTTTTGAATTTAAAAGAGATATAATCATACCTGATTGAATTCTCAGTTTGATGTTAATGAAATATTCTTGAAGATATTTGTGTTTTGAGATATAATCTGTTTGATTATATTGTTGGTATGAGTGGTCCTTCCAGAGTATTACCTCAAGGATCTAGCTCCTCCAGAGTATTACCTCAAGAGCTACTTCTTAGAAATGATTCTAAGGACAGAAGAAATATTTCTTCATAAAACTAGATAGTAGTTTCATATATTTTTCAACTGTATTTACAAATGAGCTGAATGCTCTTATTTATAGTGGAGAAGGGCTCACATAGGTAAGACGTCCCTTTCCATGACAGCACACTATAGTGTCATGCACTCAGAAAAGTAACATGCACTAACATAAAGTAATACACACTAAAAGAAAAGCGACAAACAGTTATTTACATTATTTCAAAGCTTATCACTAAGTGGTTCCCATCTGACTCAGATGTGATAAGATACCACTGTACATTATGGTTTACATTGTGATGTGTTGCTTTGTGTTGTCAGCTTCTTTGTCTTCTTGTGCCGACGATTTTGGTGAACAATTTTTGCACATGTGTCCCTTGTAATACTGTGAAAAAATTCTACAGCATTCTTCTTGAATTACTCTAGGTAGTTTTTCATAATCTTCCTGGAGCTGGTCAACTCTTGCTTCAAGGTTTTTGACTGCATTGATGTCCTTTTCTTTTGCAGGCTTTCTTGAGTCGCTGTATACAATCATTGTTGAATCTTCATAAATAATTCTGTAGTTGTTTTGAGAGGATAATCTTGATACTTTTTGATGAAAGGTTTTGATTTGTGCAATGTAGCTACCAGGGTGCCATTCATTGCTTTCCTTGCTCATTGTTGGGTATTGTTTGTTTGAGATCCCAATTTTAATGAGATATTGTGGTTTTGTAGTTAGTTCTAAGGTGTTTTCATCATACCAAGGATAGGTTGAGTCTATCTGCAAGAATATCTCTTTTCCTTTTGCAAATAGATTGTTGAATTTTTGGGTTAAATTTTGGAGTTCTTTGGGAAGGTATTTAAGTTCTCCAAATGCCTTTCCTAGTTGTTCTTCCAAGTATATAGTGCTGATTAGTCCATTTTGAAAGAACGATAAACAGATTTGACTATCTATACCTGGGAGTAGAATTGCTCTAGTGCAGCCAAACTTGTTGACTGGATAGAAACATTCGGTGGTGAATATTTCGTTGTAGTGGTTTAACCATTTCCATCTGAGACTGAATTCCATGTAAGTTGGATCAGTTATCTGGAAATTTTTCTGATGTTCAAGCTGACGAATTTTGTCAATTGACAGCTTCTTTTTGGATTCCATTGTAGGTGATCTTTGAAGGTTTTTTGCAGTTGCAATTTCTCTGTATGATCCATAAAGAGCTATTTCTGCTTCCTCCATAGTCTTGTAACCTTTGTGCCTTATGTTTTTACCAGTAACGTGCTGCTTTGCTATTGCCCAGCTTCGATAGATACCCTTAAATGGTCCTTCGAAAATGACATATGCTGCATATTTTCCCATCTGTTGATCAATAGGATCTACGAGAACGCTTTCTTGGAGGGTAGGTACACCATTTTTTCTTGCTTCGTCTTCTTCCTCAACTTCTTCAGCCCATGATTTTTTGTTGTCTGAAGTTGTTCCTGAGGATCCAGATTCCTGTTCTTCAGTTGATTTCCATCCATTGGGTGTTATTGTCTTAATGGGAATTTCTGAATTTTCTGGGGCTGTATATTTTACATAATAATCATACTTTCCAGAAGGCTGTCCTAGCAAGTCCCAATTTTCTTCATTTTTGAGAACTTTGTCTAAGCTTGTTGTCATGTTTTGCAAGCTTTTGAGTGTTGTAATCATCTCCCCCCTCTCGTCGGAGATCTTTTTTCTTCTAGAATCAATGGCAGCGAGCTGCTCATCCTTCTGCTTTATGTTGTTTTGAAGTAGCTTTATTGCTTGCTCCATTCTCTTGTTAGTGTATCTGCAAAACTGTTTTGTTCAGATTTTATGTACTGAATATATGGCTCGAATTGTTGTAACTTCATCTGCCATCTTATTAGTCTGCCTTGTCTATGGTCTGCTTTAATTTTATATTTCCAAAATCCTGTAAGATATTTAGAGTCTGTTCGAAGAAGAAACCTTGATGGTAATAAATCAATTTTCCATTTTTCTAATATCTTTACACATGCCAGAGTTTCTAGTTCCTGAATATGGTATCTAGATTCTGTATCTGTAAATGTACCAGAAATATATTTACATAAATGTAATTTTTCAGTATCCTTTATCAGGATTTTAGAAGCACTATAATCAATGCTTTTTATAGTATCTGTCCCTTCCCTCGAAGTTTCAGATTCTTTTGATTGAAGATCCTTAGATTCTTCTTCAATTTTATATCCCTTCTCATTAAGAGAAAGTTTTGCTTTACCATTATGTAAGGCTCTCATACAACCTGCCCAGGTTGTTTGCGATGCATCTGTCTCTATAATTAAAAAATCTTCTTTCGTCGGATTGTAAAGTTCAGGCAAAACTTGAATTTTTTCTTTAATTGTTTTAACAATATCAGAATCAGTTTTGGTCCAAGACCATGGAATTTTTTCTGAAATTTTCTTTTGCAAATGTTTTCTTTCTTTTGCCAAGTCTTTAAAAAATCCTTCGTTAGCAATATAATTTAAACATCCAAGAAATCTTTGGATTTGCTTTCTGTCAGAAAGTTCATTTGGAAAAGCTTGTATTTTTTCTTGGGTATGGGGTGCTAAACTCAGTTCCCCGTTTTCTTTTAGGATCAAACCAAGGTATTCTATTTCTTTTTGTAAAAGTTTTGATTTCTTTTTTGAAATCACAATACCTTTTTCTTTAATTCTTAAAAGAACAGTTTCTATATCTTGAAGATGTTGTTCCCTACTTCCTTTTGTGAAAATAAGTATATCATCTATATATGCCAAACATATATGATTCAAACCTTCAAGAGATTTATCCATAAATCTTTGGTATATTGATGGTGCCTGTTTCAGTCCAAAAGGCAAAACATTCCATTCATAATGTTTTTGAGGCGGACATGAAAAAGCTGTTAATGGTTTTGTTTCTTCGGCTAGTCTTAGTTGATAATACCCAGACTTTGCATCTAAGGAAGAAAACCAATTGCATCCTTTTATTTTTTCTAAAATAAAATCTTTTCTTGGTAATTTATAAGAATCTCCAACAGTTGCTAAGTTGAGTTTCTTATAATTGATCACCATTCTTCTTTTACCTCTTTTTATTTCGTTGTGATTTTCGACATAAAAAGCTGGTGCAGAATGTGGGCTCGATGAGGGTCTAATAAGTTCCTTATCAAGTAGATCTTTACATTCTTGTTGAAATTCTTCAACATCCCTAATAGAATATGGAATCCTATTTGGAACATTTATCTCATCATTCGGGTTCTTGAGTTTAATGACTATAAGTTCATGATTAGTGTTTTTAAGACTGTCTAGAGGGTTATCTGAACAAACTTCATCTAATCTTTCTTCTATATTAATATAGAAGCTTCTTTCTTCCCACAACATTCTTAACTCTTTAAGGTTTCCCTTAATAAGATTTAAAATCTCATTTCTAGTAACTATTTTGGTAGTTACTATTTTGCTATTCTTTGGATTTCCCAAGTCTTTCCATTGAAGTGATATTGTATCCTTTCTTTGAGTAAAAGGTTCATATAACTTTAAAAAGTTATTTCCTATAATTAGATCTAATCCTGAATCATGGAGGTATATTGTTGGGATAAAAAACTTATACCCTTCAATTTCTATAGATACATCTCTAAGGTTAAACCATATCTGATGTTTTGATTTATCTGCAACTATTATTTCTTTTGGTTTGATTAATCTTTCCCAGTTTCTAGAGATAGATTTTCTCCCAAAACAAAGAGTTGCACCTGTATCTATATAGGCTAAAAGATTTCTATTTTTTAGTACTATTTTAATAAATGTAGCGCTTGGATTTCCCTTACCAAGTATCTTCTTCGACATCTGAATCTGTTTCTGTGCAGTATTCATAAATTTCTTCATCAGATTCTATATCTGATTCTATAGGTTCATATCCTATTGCATGTATTGCATGTAAGACATTTTTCTTATGATTCTTCTTTTTAGGACACTCATTTGCATAGTGACCTTCTTCATGACATAGCCAACATGTACATGATTTTTTACCCTGTGGGCATGTTTTCTTCTTAGGGTAAGGTTGTTTTTTCCTAAAGAATTTTTTGTCTCCTTTTCTGAATTTTCTAAATGAGACCTTCTTGAATTTCTTTCTTTTATAGGGTTTTTGTGTTCTTGCCTTTCTAGGTTTCTTTCTAAAGTTACAACCATAGTTTCCTACTTTGTCTTGTAGCTTGTTACAACAAAGGGATACTTGAGCTTCTCTTTTGGCTATCTTCTGACTACACATTTCTTGAAGCCAAATTTTTAAAGAAGTTATTCTTCCTCCTAAAGTATCATCTACCTTTCCTTCTGCTAATGCTGAGGTAAAAAATGCCTTAACCCGAGCCGATACTTTTTCTGGTAACTTGTCATAAAATAGTTCTAACAAGTTTCTAGAGATTCTTGTACTATTATCTATATTATAGTAATAATCCTGAAATTCACAAATAAAATTATCTACATAGCACATATTGCAGATTTTTAGGTTGGTGATTTTCCAAAGGTTTTGGTCAGAAAATGCTATTTTTGATTGAATGGAATTTTTCCATCCTTTGAATTCTTTTATTAGTAAACCATAGATCCAGTCTACTACTAAGGTTCCTGTTAGAGGTAATTCTCCCATAACTTCTGATGGCAGAGTAGAAATGTATTTGTAAGCATTTCCTCTAGTTTTATATTGAAGATAGTTGAAAACTTCAACTGCTCCTAAATGTTTAAGATCTTCGTTTAACTGGATTAACACACTATTTGTATTATACCAATCCCTAAGATCTTTTGCTGCATCAACACTGCAGTCTATATCTAAAATTCCTTGTCCTTGAAATGGGTTTTGTGAAGGTACATAATAATGAGGTACTTTCTGGAATTTTTGTTTAGTGAATTCTCTTTCAAAATCTGCAGGTCTTTTAGTTCCCGAAGTTTCTCCTTGTTCTTCTATTTTTACATAATGAGGATTTTCGATCTCATTTTCATTAGCTTCTTCTTCTGAGCTAAAGTTATAAATAATCTGATTATTATCTTCCGATTTGTTATCATAAGTTTCTTGACTTTTGCCACTAATATCTAGAGAGACCATTAGTCTTTCTAAATTTTCTAATTGTCTATTAAGAGCTTCTTCCGTGTTCTCCATATCTAAAAGTAATTAGATGGTGGTTTAATTCTTAATTGTGTGGTCTCAGAAGTTTCTTCGAGATTAGAAATCTTTTCTTGAGGTTGGGTTTGTGATATTTTTAGGATTTCTATTTGTTTTCCCTTATCCTCCCCTTTCTTAAGAAATTGAGATAATTCATCCAGAAGAATTTCTAATTTAATGCAGATATTTTCTACATTTCTTTTTTGTTCTTCTTGAAATCCATCCATTCTTTGGTGAAAATTTTGATAGCAACAATTTTTTATTATATAGGTTAGCATACATGCTATATTGTTGAGTTGTGGATTTGTTGTATGAAAAATGTGAGGATATCTATGCAATTCATCCTTTTCATAACAGGCAAAGTTTTCTTCATGAAAGTTTCAGGTTTCATGAGGTTTATATTTACTTTCTTCAGATTGTAAGCTTTCTAAATATAATGTTTGTTTTTCTAGGTTATCTAAAACTTTTTGTAGAACACTTGTTATACTTTCTTCAGTCATCTTGCCATAGACTGAAGGTTTTTCCGAAGGCTTTTAACTAGTTCCTTATATTCTCTAGCTAAATAGAAGTTTCCTGAGTTTCTAAACCAATAGTGTAGTCTTTCGAACCATTTAATTTGAATTTTGTATAGAGCGAGATCAGCTGGGTTAGGATTAAAGCTGATTATTGGATAAATTAATTTTCTGCATGGACTTCTTAGGAATTTATTCCCGTGTCGTTTTACTATCATATTATTTATTGAACTTGGATTATTTGTCATAAAATAGCTATCAAATTTGTGCTAATAAATTTGTGCTAATGGGCTACTTGGTTTCTGGCCATTAGATTTGAGATTTGCACATAGAAATTTTTGTGCCTTTGCCACACTAGATTTTGACTTTTTTGGTGAAGTCATTTTAATGACTACACGTTAGAATTCCCCTTTGTTTTATAGTAAAAAAAATAATAATTTTGAAATTAATAGGAAAACATATTAAAATAAGAGGAAAAAGAGTGTAAAAAAAGGACATTGAATCTTGGAACAACAATTATCCTTGTAGTTGTAGATTCCTTGTTGATAATTGACAAATCACTCTCTAAGACTTGAGACACGTTTGCCCAAGGTACAAAATCAGGCAAAAGCGACGCACACATATGGAACAAATATATAGTAGTGAAATGTTTGGTTTAGGAGCAACAAAAATTAATTTCAAAAGTTCATTGTAAAATAGTTTATATTCACCTACATTTACATAAAAACAATTTAAACAATAAATTTTAATATAAAAATTTTAATTTAAACGTCAAGTTAAAATTGATTATAAAAGAAAAATTTTATAAAAAAAAAATTATAATAAGAGCAAATAATTCCACTAAAAAACAATCAAACATGTTAAAATTAAATTATTGATTATTCAAACGTAGAATCAAACATGTGCAAACTCATGCTTGTAACTTAAAGGCACATTTATATTGTAATATGTAATGTAATAGATGATGATGAAAATTACAAACACAAATACAAGAAAATGAACTAACTACTGATTAATAAACACAACACTCTTCATCCTATTACAAATTACAAAAATACATATATAATTTTATAAGATATGAGAGTAAGTAAGTTTGTTTAATTAAGCACAAGCTTTAAGTGGCTTCCCACAAAGACAATCATTGTAGACAAAAGATGAAGCCTCCAAATGATCAAAAGGATCTCCAATAGGAATCTTACCACACAAATGATTATAACTTAAATCCAAATGTCCAATATAAGAAGCAGAAGCCATTGATTTTGGAATAGGACCTTTAAGACGGTTATAAGACAAATCCAAAACCGTGAAATAAGATCTCACACCAAACACATCGGGTATATTACCTTCCAAAGCATTTCTGCTTAAATTTAAATCACTTATTCCTGAATTAAAAAGACTTATTGGTATAGTCCCTGAGATTTTATTCATATCCAAATTAAGTGTGGATAAAACCGCCATTTTGCCCAATGATTCGGGTATGGGACCAGAAACTTGGTTTCTTGATAGATCTAGATCTGCGAGACGGTAAATACGAGATACTGAGTCGGGTATCTGACCGGTAATTTGATTACCGCTCAGTAAAGCCCGACTCAGCATTGGAAGTCTGCCGAAGTCATTAGGTAGGGGACCTGAGATCCGATTATTACGGATATCGAGATGCATTAAACTTCTCATATTTGTTAGCGACGGTGGAATGTTACCGGAGATAACGTTGTCGGCGATGTTGAAAACGGTTAGACGGTGAAGTCTACCGATGTCGGTGGGAATATTACCGGAGATTCGGTTTCCGATTAGGTCGACGATGCGGAGAAAAGGAAGAGAGGATATACATCGAGGGATTTCGCCGGAGATACCTTTCCAATCGGCGACGGTAAAGCTTTGGAGACGAGTGAGTTTACAGATTGACGGTGAGATGTAACCGGTCATGTAACCGGTACGGTGTTTTTTTTGGAAGATTGGATCTTCTGATTCGCCGCGGAGGTTGATATCTGCGACGCGGCGAGATTCTTTGTCGCAGCTAACGCCGTACCAATTGTGGCAGCAATCGGCACCCGTCCATGAGGTGAAGACGCCGAGATATGGTTCGTGAAGAGCTGCTTTGAATGCTAGTAGCGCCGCCCTGTCTGACGGTGGACATGACCGGACGGTGGTGGTGGTGAGTGATAGTATAAGTATTGTGACGGTTATAGCTTGGAAAAATCTAACTCCACTCATTTTGGTTAGAAAATGGAAATTTAAATTTAAATTTAAAAACTATAGTTTATTTATATCATATGCTATATGATATGATATGATATTTTTGTATGAAGATGCTATGGTTATGGTTATGGTATGATATGAAGTTAATTTATGGAGTGTTTGTGAAGAACAGTTTTGCATGGAGTTTGAGTTTATGGTTCTGACAATGTAGTGAATATATAGTGTTAAATAATTTTAGTTTTGGGACGAAATTGCCCTTTACATAGTTCGTATCTGGTGAAATCTTGAACTGTTTAGTCAAATAATTTTGTTGTTTTTATTTAATTGGTTGAAGTGTTGAAGAAAATGAAGGAAAATGGGGTGAAGTTGTGAAAGAGGATAAGCTTGGGGCAATTGTGTGGGGATAGAAAAAATATGGCGCCAGACAAATAGATTTTGAGTTTAAAGGATGCACATGGTGTTCGCAGAACTCAATTATGAGGCTGACATGACAGGGTTTTTATTTTTTTTCTCTCTAGATTCTTCACTCAACAAATATTCACTCAATCAGGTATTTTGTCATTAATTTTACTTCATCTTTTTTGTAAAATAAATAAACGAAATTATAATTTATTGAAAAATTACACATATTTATTCAGTTCATTCATTTTTTTAATTGATGTTTTAATATATCAAATTCGGTAATTTAATAAATAAATAAATTTGGATGGTATTTAAAATGTTTAATTTTTTTTATTAAAAGAGGCTGCTCGGCCAACTTATATAGGAATTCTACGATTGGAATAAACACCACTATCGTCTGCCATAATAGGTTGATACAACCTGACGGGAGATTATTGAAAACATTAAGGGCTCGTTTGGTGCGCAGGATAAGAGACAGGATAGGATAATTGTATCATATCCTGTCTTAATCCAGTGTTTGGTGAACCAACAGGATATGATAAGTTAATCCTGCAACTTATCCTATCCTGTCCCTCTAGTTAAAATTCTTATCCTGAGTTTGAGCTGGGTTACAGGCAGGATAGGATAAGAAAATAAATTACCCATTTATTTGATAAAATATATTTTAAAATAAAAAATGAAAATTAATAAAATATTAATAATAAAATAATTTGATAGTAAATTAAAAATAAAATAATTAATTTTTTAATATATACAGGATTTTCTCAGAAGGGTAATTTTGTAATTTACATAATTTTAAAAATCAAAATTATACTGTAATTACAATATTTTAAAGTAAAATAATTATTAAAAATTGCAAAATAGGGATATTAATTTAAATTTTATAACAAATTAAATATACTTCTCTTGCATTGGTAGTTTTATTATTTACATATAAATATATGATATATTTATTTACCTTATCTAACATATATAATTATGTTATTTATTTGATCATGTTCATATAAAAATTTAACATGTTTATTTGCTCATTATTTTATTTAAATTTATATGAAAATATTTGATTGCATATTAAAATGTTTTATTTATAAAATTCAAAGTATTACAAAATATTTTTTTTAAAATAATTATTTTACAATGTTAATTTTGTAATTAAAATATGATATATATATATATATATATATATATATATTATCATATTGTTATGAGCGAGATATATATTAAAAACATTATACAATAATTATCATGTTTGTTATCCTGTGTGCACCAAACACATGATAGGATAACTGAGGATAACTATTATCCTGCTTATATCATATCTTATCCTTATCCTGTTTTATATCCTATCCTGACACTATCATATCCTGCACACCAAACAAGTCCTAATATCCGTAGGTAGTAATTAGCAACTTGGTTTGTTTGCCAGTAAATGTGTTGGAAGGTTGTCATATCTCTGCCGTAAGACCACAGAACATGACATATATTTTTCTCAAAAGAGGGACATTTTGGTTTTTTTTACTGATACAAAGCCATTTTAAAAAATAAAAATTTGAATTCCTTTTTCGACTTTGTCAACTGTGTATAAGTAAAATAGTTATATATTAGTATTTTTTAATTGTTGTATTAATAAGTCATTAGTCTTGTTGTCACATTTTATTTGATCAAATTGTGTAATTTATTATTAATTCAATAATAAAAGCTAGCTTATGAATTATGAAAAACCCAACTTATAATTTATCACTTGACACTTGTGTTTCATTAAACTAGTTGTCAAGACCAAAGGTAACGTACTATGATTCATGAATTTGGAAGGCTATTATTTGTGCAATTGAAAGGAGTACTAGTTAGTTAGGACTTAGGACCATGTCAAGCTGCATCTATCAAATGAGTATTAGTACTGATAATGCCATGCTATGTAACCCCACCTATACCTAAATCTTTGTCTCCCTACCTCAGTATATGAAGAAGTTTAATTCCATAACTAATGCATTTATAATTTATAAACCTAATTAAGCCATGGTGGCCCGTGAGATTGCAATCAATCAATATAGAGGTGTGTCATAATACGAAATCTGTAAACTAAAGTACATGATATTCCTACTGAAATATTAATGTTTTGTGTGGTCACACTCCTAAGAAGTACGAACCACTAACAAATCAATAACTATTATTGTGAATCTTGCATATGGGCTGTGACTGATGTACTTTTACCTCAATCTATAAATGGCCATGACAATAAGACCCATAATAATCGTAAACATTCGCATGAATTTACCACCATCACTGCCTATGAAAACCCGCCATTGTAAAAAAAAAAAAAAACTGTGAAAACCGGCTTTGACAAAAGTTGAACAAGTACTAACAATAAGAGAGTCACCTGTGCTCGGACAAAGAGACTAGAAAGATAGATCATTGTTTATTCTTGAGTCGTATTTGGAAGGCATTATATTGCCATAGGATGATTGGCGTGGTATTTGAATACATTTATATATATTGAATAAAAGTTGTAGTATAATGTAATGTCTATACTAAGAGAGTTATACTCACGCTTACGTATAATAGTTTAGTGCAACTTGTGTACTAACTGAGTTATACTCAGAAATTATTTATTTTTCAATTTTATCTTCTAATTAATATACTCTCTTTTTAAGTAATATTATTAAGGTTAAATTGTTCAATTGGTCCCTTAATTTATTTATTCGTTTCATATTGTTCTCTTAACTAATTAACGTTATAAATTGGTCCCTTAACTTTAATTTTTGTTGCGTAAAAAAGAAACTTTAATTTTTGTTTGTCATATTGGTCATTTTCGTTAGTTTTTATCAAAAAAAACATTAATTTTACTTTTTATTATTCGTTATATGAACACATACGGACAAATTGTACTAAATAAATTATACACCGAACAAAATATACTACACATACGGAACAAATTATATGTGATACAATTTTGAATATAACTATCATATAAATAATAATGTATTAATACAGGAAAAATTTAACTACAACGTACTGAATAAATTATATAGTGGACAAAATATATTATCAATACCGAAAAAATTATAAGTGATTAAATTTTAAAAATAACTATCATATAAATAATAATGTACTAATACGGAAAACATTTAACTATAATGTACTAAATAAATTATACAGTGGACAAAATATATTATCACATACCGGAAAAATTATAAGTGATAAAATTTTAAAAATAACTATCATATAAATAATAATATACTAATACAGGAAATATTTAATTATAATGTACTAAAATTTGCAAGAGCATTGCTATTTAGCATGAAATTTTTACACAAGAAATGCAAGAATTAACACATGGCAAAATCTTAAAGGATGATGTCATTTAATCTTCTTTTTTAGTGGAAAACATGGGTGGTTATGGATGTAATCAAGGGTGAGGATTTATTCTTCTCTTTCTTGCATCAAAAAATTCTTGCTAAATAGCATTTTCCAATTTGCAAATATCATATAAAATTTAGGATTTAACAATATGTAACTACTTAAATAAAATTACAGTTGTATAAACTTAATTGCAGTTGTATAAATTTATAAGTTACATATAATTTTTTTATCAAATTGTAACTTTAAAAATCAATAACTAAAAATAAATTAAAAGCATAACGTTTTGACCCGTCCTATGACGGGTTATCTACTGGTAGGGATGAGCATCTTGGACAATCCAAAATAACCGTCCATAACCAATCCATAACCATTTATTATAATTGGATATTAAAACCAAATGTCATAACCGATTATAAAATTGGACAATCCATAACCACTTTTATAACCGGTTTTTGCTTTTAAAAACCGATTTTTGGTTTAATAACTGGTTTTTTTTTCCAAAAAATAAATAATAATAATAACTGGTTTTTTTGGACATTTTGGTTTTTTGAGTTTTCGGCAGATTTTAGGTTTTTCGGCCGATTTTTGGGTTTTTGGTTTTTCGGCCGATTTTTTGAGTTTTCGTCGAATTTTCGGTTTTTCGGCCGATTTTAGGTTTTTCGGCCGATTTGTGGATTTTCGGGTGTTTTTTGGGTTTTCGGCCGATTTTCAGTTTTTCAGCCAATTTTTTGAGTTTTCGGCTGATTTTAGGATTTGCTATTTAATTTGATGGAACTGGGTGATGGATTTGGGATTTGACGGAGAGAGGATTTTGAGAGAGAGAAATAAAAATTTGGACATTGAATAATTTTATCATAAAATTTGGTTGTGGTCATGGTTATGGATATCTAAATAAAAAACTATTTGGTTTGGTTATAAAACCCAAATATAAATAACTGGTTTTTAAAATTGGATATGGATTTGGTTATGGTTAATCCATAATAACCGGTTAAAATGTTCATCCCTATCTACTGGTATTATATAAACGGACGTTTTATTCTTTCGGCAATAAAATTAGATGAGGTAATATAATTTTTTAAAGTGACGCGCAAGTAGTTACAGGAGCTCGATCTTCATGCAAATCATGTGCAGGGGTATCAATATTTAGTACTCGATCTAGTATTATTAAGAACTTGTTGTTTTTAAATCAAACATTAATGTGAAGTTCGTAAAGCGTGAAGCGAATTTGATTGTTTACAAGCTAGTTAGGACATTTAATTTTTTGGCTAGTCTTTGTATTTTTTATTCGATTCCTCATTGTATTATTCATAAATGAAATGAGTTAAGTTTGTTATTGTAAAAAAAGTATATAAACCAAGATTTATCGAAATTATAAATACACCAACATTTTTTTATGGCAAAATTGCATAAATAGTCCTTAACTTCATTTCATATAACGATATTATCCTAAATATTTTTATTTTATTGAGTTATGCTAACCAATCCTCCGAGTATTTATCAAAAGTACTAAAAAAACATCAAAGACAAAATTAATATTAATTTTTTTTTTTTATATTTTTAGGATATTTAATATGCAAATTCTAAAACAATTTTCTTATTAATTAACAATGTCCCCAAAGCAAAACACTGTTATCCTTCTGTTTGCCACTATCTGACAAATAAATTACTCTCCATTGGGACGGGAACCTTCAGTTATTTTGATTTGTTGTTCTGCATTGAAGAGCAAGAATCCAACCATGCCAGTAATGTTCCAGAAAAAACCTTATCTGCAAGATTCCGTGCTTCGTCATGGGAAATATCAAGAAACCATTGAATTGAAAAACATATTCTAAATGGGTTTGGGTTTCCTCCATTTGTTATCCCTCCATTTATTCTCCATTTGGAGAGAGATAGATACATTAAAGATTAGTGGGACCCATTAAATGTGGGTTCCACTAATTTGTGGACCCCACTAATCTTCAATTGTATCTATCTCTCCAAATGGAGAATAAATGGAAGAATAACAAATGGAGGAAATCCAAACTCATTCTAAATGACTTTTCTGTTTGTTTCTACTCAGATTTCGCACAGGACCTGACACTTTAATTTAGGTAAGGTGTGCAAGTTTGTCAACAAAAAAAGGTAAGGCGTGCAAGCAAACTCTTTTTTTTTATTATTACAATTAAACAAATATTTTTAACACATGAATTTAAATTTAAACCGATTAAAATTAAAATTTATTTAAAAATTGAAAATTATATAAATTAAATATTATTAGATGAGTTTTGATGTCCTTCATAAAAGTAATTGGGATCAGATTGAATTTTTAAAACAAAAAAAAAGACCATATAGTCATATACTATTTATTTATTTATTTTTGTTAATTTTTCGGTTCTCATTGAAAGAGGACCTCATAATTTGAAACTACTAGAAAATTTGAAACTAATTTTTGGTTCTCATTATATATATATATATATATATATATATATGAAGGGTTGAAGTTTGAACTCCGAACACTCCACTTATTTACTTTAAATATAATGTGGAATTTATAGCAATTAGACTATTTAACAAAAAAATAAAAATTAAGGGCATTAAAATTTACCATGGAGCTACATTCGAAGCGGATCCCTCAATTCACGCCACACCGTCGAAAGGCATGCCTGACCTCATCAGAAATTAAACGACTTGTCTAGAATTTTTTTTTAAGAGAATAATTTATTTTCTTGTTGATTTTTTCTTTTATTAACCTTGTAAACCAGAAAGAAAAAAAAAACACACACACACTCCTAAAAGAACTTGTACACACTACACAAGCCTTGTGGTTGAAATTAATTTGACGAATAAATCGACAAAAATAAAAACCCATGATCCCACCATTGTTTTATAGTTTGAGATGATTTTCAACAAGCATGTGTAATCATGTGCGAAATTGTCTCTCCAAGATGGTTAGTCATCGTTCCTGGATTCTCCCTTGTTTTCTAAATGATTATTTTTTTGGAAGGATTGAATATAACTAGTTTAATAATTTTACAAAAAAGTATTTTGGTCTAGACAGCCAATTATTTTTTTTATATAACATTTTACAAGATATGAATCATTTGATTTAAAAATTAATAATCTCCGTAAAAGAATTTGTGAGATTGTTAAAGATTCTTCTCCCCTAACAAAATTTTCTATGCATAATAAAATGATAAAAATTAAATATCGAACTTGTGATCACTTGTTGTTTAAAGGATCTGAATTTTTATCACTTAAATTAATTTATTGTTTAAAGACAACAAACCTTTTCGGTATCACTAAATTGAACATCCCAACATCCCTTCAAAATGATCATATTTATAGACTAATAATCGTATATTATTTAAGTCTTGCTATTTAGTAAGAATGATTTACATAAGAAAGAGAAAAATCTATAAAATTAGGATATTTGACCAATTAGAAATTGGCTAACCTATGTACCAAAAAAAAAAAAAAAATTGACTAACCATACATGAGAGAAATAGTAATTATAACTTGTGTGTTAAATGTTACCTTACCACATAGGATTTTTCTCTTTCTTGCAAAATAATTTCTTGCTAAATAGTAAATATCATTTTCCATTTTTAAATCATCTCTCAATCAATATAAAACTATTAGTACACACTCTCCCGTCTAATACTATTGAGTTTTATGTATGAATAGAAATATAAATGACGATAATACATTAGCAGAAATTTGATACCATATGACCTAACATATTTTAAAGAGCTCTAATGTCATCTAAATTATTTGAATCGTAGATTAAATTAATCCAAAAAAAAAAAAAAAAGAATGTAAAGTTGGGCATGATAAATTATTGAGAAAAAGGTATATACACGAACAGTGTAAAATAATTTTACACAGTCAATTAATACCAATCATGTTTTCCGTCACGTCATCCCACTATACACTCCACCTTCTTAATATAACATAGCAAAATAATGGTTTTTTATTGGCTGATCGTGTAAAAATATTTTACACCGTCAATGCATCATCAATAAACTCTAAATTATTATGCACTTTTTTTTAAGCAAAATTATTATGTATTTATACTTTTTCCGTTGAGCATACATTTGAAAATTTGATAAAATACGCCAAACATGGGATTCTACAAGGGTTTTTACGCGTTTTTATTTCCTATCCAACGATCTACTTACATGAACAAAACTTCAGTCACGCAATGTTTTGTGCATAATAATTTATTTTTCATTTACGATAAACAATTAGTTTAGTTTGATCCCAACAAGCATGAGGTGTAATCCTCTTGACTAATACTCCATATGTTTCTTTTTAATTGTCTTTTATTATCTTATTTAGCGTTTCTATTTAATTGTCTTTTTTGTATTTTATGGGTATGATTTGTTAATTATACCTTTTGTTAATTGCTCTTATTTTTTTTCATAAAACAAATTAATGCTATATATTTGGAAAACTAAATCTTTTTTTATTTTTATTTTTGTTGGTACATAACATGTTAAATTTTGTTTTTTTTGTATATAATATATTAAATTTATTGGAAAGAGAATGTGTGGGCAAAAAAATAAGAATTTATTGGGGATTAAAATGATGGTATAATAGGAAGATAACGTGCAAAAATACACTTCCTTAATTTGATGTTATCATTCTAAAAAGACAATTAAAAAGAAACGGAGGGAGTATAAGCATAAATAATCGCATGTACACTCATTAAAAGATTGTGCTCTCTGTCGAAATGACTAAGTCGGATTCTATCAGAGTTTAAACTCCGATTCTTTAATTTTATGTGCATGAGTTATTATTGATTTGATATTTTATCTATATACCAACAAAAAATATTTGTATTCTTATTCAAAGAAAATATTGTATTCTTGAAAATATTCCAGTCAAAAAATGATTAAAAAATTAATTATAATTTGCTTATATTTTAGTCTCTGTAATGTAACATTTTTTTGTTAGATAGCTTAATGACTAAAAATATTACTCTTCAAGTGGATAAATGAGATGTCAGAAGTATGAATTCAGGCCTCTGCATGTAAAATGTGATGTCCTTGCCGATTGAGTTAAGTATTTTAACTACGGAGGAACTACTATATGTGCAAAAATAAAAGTAGTTGAGTCTTGTATAAATAAATTTAAAATTGTTCTTAGCCAAGATTTGCTGAAATGCAGGAGAAAAACTCGTTAAGCCTTCCAAAGTAAAATAATTGTTTTGCAGATTTTCTGAGTTCAGAGCAAACAGCAATCGGAATTTGTTTATTTGGCTAGTGTAACAGTGTTCTAAAGTTTTCAATAAAAGGCCCAAAACGCTCACCCACACCATTCTTTTATGATTTATTTTTTGTTTCCATGTGTATATATCGGGAAGGGATTCTCTCCCGTATCATTTTCTTCTAGTGAAATTTCAACCCTTTATTATTTTTACCACTTGCAATTATAATTATTTAAAAATAGAATCAAAGGTGGATGAGAACACATGAAGAGGTTCAGTGAAAACTACACTGGAATATATCATATATGTAGCAAATGTATGTAGTAACTTCAGTTCCAACACATATTGGAGACTTCTTTTTTGTTATAAAAAGTTGATTTGAAGTGATCAGAAGAAGTGATTTGACGTAGAATTGAGAGCCATCAAGGTTAAAGAAGTAGATGGTGTGGATATATACAAATATTCAGACGCTCAAGTAAGTATGAAAGCAAAGAGTGAGAGATTTTTAGGATAGGAGTTGCATACCTTGGCCAATTGTGAGAAAGCGTTTATATAGGTGTGGCGAAGAATTGTTTGCGCATTGATGGAGAAGTTGTTACAAGTGGCACCTATTAATAATGCCGGAGTGGAATAGCCTTTGAAGAGACGTTACGATTTGTTGGAATAGCCTTTGATTAAAAGTTTGACGTAAGTGATGGTAAATATAAAATTGTTGGTTTCAACTCGCATCCCAACATATCAAATGTGTCTGTTACCAACTGAAGAAGTGTAATTGTGGAATGGAACTCAGTATTGAGGAAATTATTTCAAATTATTTAAAATGAAGGAGCTAATGATTTTAATAGAAAAACCAGGAGTATTGCATAAATGTAGAGGAAATGAAAGAAAGTGAAAGGTATATTCTGAATGTATATGTACCTGTACTGAGTTGATTGTAAGTTAACTAGAGCTGTCATAACTCAGCACATTTTTTACAAGTCCAAGGCCTCGTTTGGTTAGTTACAATGATAAGGACTTACTTGGCTATACTAAGGGTACATTAATCTTCTTTATTTAGAAGTTGGAACAACAATGAAAATTTGATGACTATTGTGATATATTAAGCCATGAGCAACCATATTAATTTGACTTCAAATGAAATAGTTTCATTTTTCTTTTACTAAAAACTAGTGTAAGATTTTTAAATATTTCACTTTTAACAGATGTTTTATGACAAGATTTTGGTTTTCACCACTAATTCTAAGTCCCAAAAGAATTGTATCAACATCATATACACAAATCCAACTAAACATAAACAAAACCAACATATGATTAACTACTTCAACGGTGATCTAGTCCTTGCAATAGCACAACCATCCAAGATAAATGTCCCCTAGCTTCTGTGAAACTCAGATACTATCAAGTCTATTATGTACAGTGCCTTTCAGAAGTTGCGCCTCTTGTGTACAGTTCAATACATGGTATGGTGTCTTTGGATGCTTTTCAGAAGAACCTATATTCGGCTAAGGAGGAAGATGATTGTCATGCAAATGAGTTGAGGTTGCAGTGTGAAAGGGGGACGAAACATTATGGAACATAGCTACCGGCAACATGCTGTGAAACTGCATTGGCATTGGCATGGCATTATGTGACCTAAGATCAGTACGCTCCTGTCACAAGCATACACAGACATTAAAAATCTGGAACCATACAACACCAACATGATAGAAAAACCCTTTAAAATGATCTCATCAAGATTACAGATGTTGAATGTCTGCCAAGATATGAAAAAAGATGTGCAAACGTTACAGTCTAGCATAAACTATTGTATATGATATGGTTTTTTGTATTGCGGAATTTGGTGGGATATAATTTTTATGTGGAGAAACTGAAATTCTTACTCTCATTATAAATCATAGCTTTATGGTTCTATATATAGAGCTACATAAAAACAAATTATATCTTTAAATAACAAATTAATCCTATAAATTCTAAACAAATCCTAAATATTCTAAACTGAAATATAAATCTTAAATTCTAATATCATCTTATTTTAAATTTAAAACTAAAATATATTTAAATATAAAATCTTCAAAAAGATATTTAGGCATTATTCTCAACAATATGTTGGGTCGGAAAACTAAACTAGCCTGTTATTCTAATTTTCCCTTCTAAACCCAAATTCTCATCCCAACATATATTTGTCATTAATGGGATGTTGACATAACCAAATAACCAGCTTTTACTAGAGCAGTGTTCACCATAATAGGGAGCATAAAGTATAGACTATAGATTAATTAGAAAATATTGTTATAATAGGGAGCATAAAGTATAAATTAATTAGAAAAAGTCAGGGCATAACATACCATTTGTTGAAAACCATCGTTGCTACCACTTACTGCTCCAAGCTGAGGCACCTATAACATAAAGAATGCCAAGTCATTGACAATTTTAAAAGAAGACAAGGAGATCAATCAGTAATCATCAAAATAACTGACCTTTCTTTTATTTCCTTCGATGTTTTCAACACTTCCTAGACTCCTACCAGCCACACCAGTCCTCGCAGCCTTCTTACCCGTATTCATTTTTGGATCAGAGACCTTATCATTAGATGTAGTAATAGAATGATACTCTTCTTCATCATTGCAACCAACATGGGTAGCTAATGCTGCATTCTCAACAGAGTTGTTCAAATTTGCACATTGCTTTAGAGCTTCACTTAAGGCACCTAAAGCCATATAGTAACTTTCTTGGGATAAAGAACCTTCTTCACCCAATATTATGGCTCGTCTGCATAAATCATTGAATCTCCGGACCTTGGATTGAACCTCTTTCAATTTTTCACCAATAGGATACCTACTTAAAGCAGCATTTGTCCATCTTTTCAATATATACTTTGGCGGGATGCTAAACACACCAGACATTTGTAGAACAACAATTGCATGTCTACAGAGGTAACCTTTATATTCAAACAAGTGACAGGAACAACATATATCTGAGTTTGATGTGTTCCATTCTACCATGTAGTTCTGATTATTTTCAAAATCTTTCACATCATAAGTAGTAATCACGCCATCATTTTCTTTCTTTAGATGGCAAGCAGAAGCACCCAAAACCTCATACTGAAACTTTTGATAGATTTCATGTGTATAAACTAACAACAATTGTTTTTCAAAAGGGGAAGGAGACTTTAATTCAGGTGTTTCATGCCAAGCATCAAAATTTGCTTTGGCTTCCTCTTCATGTCTATCTTCAAGAATCAGTTGGTACTGTTCTATAAATTCTCTCAATGAAGTATCAACTTGGACATATTTATCAAAAAAAGAATTTAAACTTTCTGAGCGCGAGCTAGTAGACAAGCCAGCAAAAGAAATATCCCTGATAAAAGTTGGCACCCAACTTGCTCGATCATCATACAAGGATTGGACCCACTTAATATCTCTAAGTTTAAACCTATCAACCAGCTTCCACCATCTCTTTTCAAATTGGTCCTCTGTCCATGATTGATATATACATTTGTTAAACTTTTCCATAAAGCTATCATGCCATGTACTTAAAAATTCAAGCTGTTTCGGTATTTTTTCTAAAACATGCCACAAACAAAAACAATGACGCGTTTCTGGAAAAACAGCAGCGACAGCAGCTTTAAGAGCATCGTTTTGGTCGGTCAGAATCACTTGTGGAGCATGTTCCCCCATTGCTATAAACCACGTTTGCAGTAACCAAGCAAAAGTAAATACCGACTCATCAGCTATCAATGCACATCCAAGCAATGTTGGTTGCATATGATGGTTAACTCCAATGAAAAGCACCAATGGTATTTTATACTTGCTTGTGAAATATGTTGTGTCAAAAGAAACAACATCAGAGAAATAGCCAAAATCTTCCAACCCTTTAGAATCAACCCAAAACACATTTCTAAGTCGATGCTCTTCATTCAAATCAACTGCATAGAAGAATTTAGGATTCTCTTCCTGCATATGCATGAATAATTCAAGAAGCAATTGAGCATTCCCCGGTTCTAAAACCAAACTACGCCCTTTATCCTGCTGACGATTCATAAAATTCTCTAAACAATCAACATTCTGATACGCACTAAACAATTTACCACCTGCAGTTGAGTTCTTCCTCCGTCGCATCCGAACATCATTACTTAACGGATCAGAATTCCGATGACTTCGAAAGAAATGAGCTTGAGCAGGTAAAAGCTCATGATTATGCTCCTTCACAAAACTATAAACATACCATTTACCATCCTGTCTTCTCTTCACATGCAAACTTGCTTTACAACCAATTTTCGGCGAAGGACGCGGATTAATCGCATCGTCCGATTGTTGCTTATTACCATATCTTATACACGAAAACTTAGCATCGATAAATTCCTTCGATGACCTAGATCGACGACTACTTAACTTAGCAGTACCAAACCCTACAGATTTTGCATATTCTTTGTAAAATGTATATGCAGTTTCATGAGATTCAAATTCCATTTCATCATTAGGTTCTGAAATTGTGTTAACCATTACAATTGAAGAATCCATTGATTACTTCAATAACATTCAAATTTCTCAGATCCACTAAACATCCAAAAACAAAACAATTGTTTCACATGTTCAGCATAAAGATACAACAGTTTGAATCAATAATCCAATTTCAATGGTACCTAAATTGAAGAACAGTGCTTTGTTAAGAAATTAAATTAAACCAGGAGCTAAAAAATGATTTTTCAGATGTAATTATTCAATTTATTCAAATCACGTTGGAATCGAATTTGGAAAAAAATAAATTAAAATTAAAACCTGGATGACATTATTACAGGTTCTTGTGGCCGGCGAAGAACTCCGGCGGCGTTTTCCGGCCAGTTGAGAAGTTCAGTGCTGCGACACCAAAGTTGTTTGAAGGGAAAAGTGGCAGGGGCTGATTTTTTATTTTTTATTTTTTTTGTCTTGTTTGTGGTGCTGTTGAGTTTTAATCAATATTTAAAAAATAAGATTAAAATGTTCGGTTTAACTGGTTGGACCGGTAACCGGACTTAACACCAATAATTTGGGCAAGTTCACGGAATCATAGAATTGTCGAACTAGAAACAATCATCAAAATTGAAGAGAATCGTAGTAAAATTAATGAACGTCCCGATTTTAGCTTACCGGTTTCTTTTTTTGCAAAAACTTTGAATTGTTAAAATATTTTTACTTTGTTCATAAATTCGTTTAATTGATAAAAATACCAAAATTAGTAGGTTGTATGTCATGATCGGGTTCAAACCGAACTCTTTTATTTTGTTTTTTATTTTTTCTCATTGGCGAATGACTTTTTTATTGGCGAATGACAGGCCTTTGTCGACAAGTAAATGACGGAGCTCTTCAAAAGAAAGTTGATAGAGCCTTGAATTAGAATCTCGTATAAATTTTTATTGACTATTCCTATCTTAAAATACAACATTTTATTGTAAAAAAGGTTTAAAATTTTGATAGTGTGTGGGTTGAGAAATCTTCCTTATTTTAGCAACTTATTGAAGGTGTGAAAAACACAAGAAGGGGGGGGGTTGAATTGTGTTTTGGGTAGTTTAAAAATTCTTCTAAGTTATAAAAACTTATCAGAGTTTGCAGCGGTTTAGAATATTCAAAACACAATTTGATCAGAGTGTTGAAGATAGAGAGAAAGAGAGAAAAGTAGAGACAGAGATTTTATACTGGTTCCCCTTACAAACCAAGGGTACGTCCAGTCCTCTTGTACTACCAAGAGAGTTCACTATAATCACCAAAGATTACAAGTGCTCAAGCAACCTTGCAAGAGACTTCCAATGCTCAAGTATACAAACAAGAGACTTCCTAATGCTCCAGCACGCAGACAAGAGACTTCCAAAATAAAGATAAGAAAACAGAGTCTGAACAATTGATATGAAGATCAATGTTCAGTCACAAGTAAATACAACTTTTAATACAAGACTTAACTTAGAATCCTAATACAGAAATTCTAAGGTTCAACTAATGAATTAACATAAGCTGAAACTTGAGTCTTGGATTTGAATATGAGTTCAAGTTGTATTTGAAGTTCTTAGTGCTCTAGGATGATTTTGGCAGAATAACAGCTCTTTTGAAATGTTCAAGTGTCGTATCCTAGAACTTCAAACTTGCTTCAATTTATAGATGAAGGTGGAGCGTGTTTGATTTGAATTTGATGCGGTGAGATAGCGCCAGCTGTAGATAGTACCATTTTTAACCAAATCAGGTAACCTTGTATGCAATCAACCTTGGGGATAACGTTTTAGCCAAATCAGGTAATGAGCTCGTACAATAGTACTAACGTCACTATCTTGTGGATAAGATTGATTTCATCAGCTTTTGGAATGTCAGGGGATGATGATGATTTCCAATCATTGTTGCAGAGAATGTTCTTCTGACAAAACGGCTCTCACTGCACTCATCAGAGTCTGATATTAGCTTCTGACGAACACAATTTGCATCTTCTGATGCCTTGAAAATCTGGTCAGAATTTGCTTTGACATATCAGAGCTTCCAATGTGCTTCTAGTAAATTTAAAGAATTAACTTGTATATCTGCACACTTGGATTAAATAATTAGTATACCCTATTGTATATTAATACCTTTGTTATCATCAAAACTTAATTGGATCATGTCAGAACCTATTTTGTTCCAACAATCTCCCCCTTTTTGATTGATGACAAACCAAGTATTAATTTACAATGGTTGTTGATAAAATTTATCAAGCATCTCTTAGGTTGATGAGTTTTGCAAGCTCCCCATAAGTTCAGCAATGATTAATTAAATCAGTTTAAAAATAATTATTTGAATTTTGAACTAGACTAATACACCAGACTCTCAGAGGCTAGGTTTGCAAGCTCTCCCCCTAAGTCTGATACCCATGAAAGAAAATTGCACTTTTCTTTTATGCGTACCATGTATCAGAAGTTCAAATTTCAACTAATATTTTCCTCAAAATAATATCATACGAAGACATAATTTTAATAAATAAAAAATGGAATTTGGTTTCAGTTTAGCATTGCATAAATTAATTGCAACTCTTACTCCCCCTTTTGTCATTAAGCAAAAAGATGAAACTGACAAAGGAAATTAAATGACAGGTGTGAAAAAAAATGGTCAAGAGTAGAGTTTCAATGCAGTCAAGGTGGTTACAACTATACCAATTAAATGGTTTGTCGTGAAACCATGAACTTGTCTGGTTTGAATCCACTATATAAGGACCATCACTTTGTCATTTCACTCAACACTTCCATTTCATTGTGAAACATAACAATGGATAAGGATAGAAGAGTGATCAAAAGTAAGAAATCGCAGGAGAAGAAGAAGAAGAAGAAGAAAGTGAAGATTCAACAAGACTCAGAGTCTAAGAAGAAACCTCAGAAGATGAAGGCATCAACTTCTGCTCCTGTCAGAGTCAATTATCAAACAAGATCCAAGACCAAACAGCAAGAGTCCTTATCCGAGTCAGAATCTGAATGGGATTCTGATTGGAAGGAATTCTTGAGTACACATGTTCCTCCTAGTGAAGAATACCCCTCTTCATAATCAATGAGATCACTTCTCATTGATCTCCCAATAAGGAAGCAAAGAGAATGTTGTGAATTCTTCCATTTCTTTTAGATTCTAATAAGCTAGATTTAGAACTAGCTGTTTTTGATGTAGAATCCAAGTGAAAAGTTGGATAAAAACTTATGTAATCAACAATTTTCAATTGAATAAACTCTTTATTTGGTTTTGAAATCTTTGTGTTGATATTTGTCTCAAAAAAAATTTATGAAAGCATAAAATAGATTCAAAAAGTAAATAAATTATAACCAAACACAATAAATAAACACCAAACATAGTATTTAAGCGAACAAAAATTCAGCCAGTTACAAACAAAAGACAGAACATGATAATGAATTAAAAGTAACAAGTGCATAGAATCCTAGGTTTTAAGGTTGAGGTGGTAATCTGGCATTGATGCTCTGGAGAGTAGTCATAATTGCAGCCAGTATAGATGAATGCTCATCAATTCTTCTCTGCATATTCTCTTGATTTTCTCTGATGTGTTGAGCATATTCTGGTGCATTTCGAGCGATGTTCTCAAGTCTTGCTTGTTCAGCAGCTCTTCTAGCCTCTTCTGCTAGTCTAGCTTCCTCTCTAGCTTGAGCTTCTTGCCTTTCCTTCTCAATGCGCTCATCTTCCAACCTTTTCCTTTCCCTTTCCTCAGCTTTTAATCTTTCCCTTTCCAACCTATCTTCCTCTTCCTTTCTAGCAATCTCATTCCTGACTTCTAAATCCCTGGTGTAAGCTTCTCTCACTGATCTGATCATATACACCAGATTCTGTTCCATAAGGTCACACTCTTTGTTGATATGTGTCGTTTCAATAGACCTGTTAGGAATGGCGCTGGACATTCTTCTAATATTCTTGTCAACAGCTTGCAGAAAGTTAGTGATATCATCCTGAGTTTGCTCTAGGGGTTCATTCATAATTCTGGAAGGTAAGTGAGGTGGAATATAGATGCAGTCCATAGATAGATCCTGCATTAGGGTCATGAGATGATTGGTTTGGTGAGGAGGGTTTTCTGAATTCCTTCTTGATTCAGAGACTCATCAATTTGTTTGAATTTTTGCTTGAGTGGTGTGGGTAGAGTACATGAGTTGTCCATATCCACATGATGTGGGGATTGATCAACAGCATGTTCTTCAGGGTTAACCACTTCAATTACTGTAGGCTCTGGTGATTTTGGTTTTTCATGTTCTAGTTGTGTATGTTCTGGTGGAGGTGATTGTGGGTGTGGTTCATTTTCTGGTGGAGGTGATGATTTTTCTTGGGTGGACTCTGGTTCAACATTCTCAGAGTTTGGGGTAGGTTTGAGAATTTGGTTATGATGGTGTGTGGGGGATTTTGCAGGTGGTGGTGAGGGTGTGCGGTCAGAATCTTCATTCAGATTTTGAATGAGAGGTGCAGAACTTGTGGAAGCTTGTGATGCATCAATACATATAGTATTAGCATGAGATTCTGATGGGTTAGATAAGATGAGGTTAAACTGCTCTGGAGTTGGTTGATTCTCAGAAAGAATGTTGTCTTTCTCAGAATTAACTCCTTTTAAAATCTTATTCAGAGTGTGTTTAACTTTGATTTCAGAAGGGAATTGAAGTCTTCTGAAATAATCACTAAATGCTTTCCTGCCTCCAACAAAATTAGAAAACTTACCAGTTTCATTTCCATACAGAGTCTGTTGTTCCAGCAGATTATGAGGATCATTCCTTTTAGGAAGCTTCTTATGCATCTCATCAAAAGCTGATTCATCAATACCACACTCATATCCATCCTTAAGTTCATCTTGCTTCTTGGTGAACTTGTTTATCTTTTCCAAAGCTGCTTCCAAATCAGCTTTTTCTTTCTCTTCTTCAGTGAGATCCTTCAGTATAACTTTCCTTGCCCTTGGTTTCTTTTGAGATCTAGGAGCTGTAGTCTTCTGAGTCTTAGCAACCTTCTTCTCAGCAGGACTCTTAACAGCTTTCCTTTTGGCAGGTTGGACTCTGGTTGGTTGCTCCAGAATCCTAGATTGTCTGATGGTTAATTTTGTAGGTTGTCCATCTCCTACATCAGCGCCTAGCTTTTTCAATAGATCAGCATGTGCCTCTATAACTCTCTTAGCAGCACTATCATTGACATGCACAAGTCTACATTCATCAATGTCTTTCTCAGAATCTCTGATCAGCAGTGGGTGTGTTGGATGAACAATCTGATTGGTTTTTACCAGTTTCATGTACCTTAGCGTAGTGCTATTTACAAATCTAGAACTAAGCAGAAAGGAACCATATCCTGGAAGAAACGGAGTGATTGTATCCAATAGACCACACTGTGCAAACATGTGACTAAGTAGCCTTGAGTGTCGCACAATAGATTTGGAAGAGAGAATAGAAGTGGCAAGATGATCAAAAATAAGCTTACCCATATCCACAAAGTTTCCTTTACCAACGTGAAATGTAAACAGCTTCTGAAGATTTGAGATTTGATCAGTGCCTCCCAACTTAGACAGAATACTGTCAATCAGAATCTTGTAGATAACTTTGCAGGTGTTGGTCCGTACAAACTTTTCATTCGGATCAGCCTTAGACTTGAATATGAACTCCTCAACATCAGGACCAATCTCATCAGAGTTTGTGAGTACAAGACCACCACGGTCTATTTTCAGAGCCTCACAAATGTTACAAACTCTGATAGAGATTCTGAATCCAGCCACAAACGATTCAATCTCTGTAGAGGTGAAAGGTTTCAAACCCATTTGTTCTGGAGTTTTACCTTGAAGCTCAGGATTTTCTTCAATCATATTTCTGATTCTCTGAACGTACACGTCTTTGTTGATAATCGTTGCTTTCATCCAGAATTCTTTCACCAACTCAGTATAAGTTGGACCATTCAGTAGATCAAAATAGTATTCCAAACCTTGTCTCTTGAACAAATTTACTACATTTGTGAATCCATTTACTCTTAACCCATCTAGATCAACCGGATTTTCAATTGCAAGGTTTAGGTCATCATACTTATACGGTCGTTGATCCTTGGCAAACTTGGTAGGTTTGGAGTTTGCAATGTCGATAATACAATCCCTTGGAATTATTGAAGCCATTGATGGAGTTTGGGGGGTTAGGGTTTCTAATGAGGGAGAAAGAAACTGCTCTGAGTTTTAGAAGATGAAAGTGTAGGTTGTGAGAGTGCAAAAGTGTGAATGTGAACAGTTAGTGTGTTTAAATAGAAAGTTTCGCGCAAAAACAAGTACAAACACGTAGGGGTAGTAGAGTATTTTACCACAAATGGGAATTAGAAATGCTAATCATTATTAACCAACTTCTTTATCCTCTTGCACTAAGACACGTGTATCAAAGGATTATTTAAATAACTGACACGTAAGTGAGGGAAAAATGAAAGGGTTTTTATAAAAGATTTTAACTTACGCGCCAGAACTATTTACCTTCTAAACAGATTCTGATAGCTTGTCAGAAGATGTCCTCATCACAACTTCTGATACAGAAGGTTCTGATGACTTCAGCTTCTGATTACTATTAGATTCTTACAAACACAAATTTTTCATCAGAGTCTAAGTTAATCAGAGATTTCCATCATGTTCAGATTCTTTTTGATAAAATCAAAACGTTCAACAGCTAAAGGTTTTGTAAAGATATCAGCCCATTGATTTTCAGTTTCAATGAACTTGAGATCAATTACTCCTTTTTGAACATAGTCTCTGATAAAAATGATGTTTAATCTCAATATGTTTAGCTCTTGAATGTAAAATAGGGTTTTTAGAGAGGTGAATAGCTGCATTATTATCACAATATAAAGGAATATTGTTACTGCTTATTTGATAATCTTCCAATTGATATTTCATCCAAAGTAGTTGTGTACAACATTTAGCTGCTGATATGTATTCAGCTTCTGCTGTTGACATAGCTATGGTGGTTTGCCTTTTACTAGCCCATGAAATTAAATTCTCACCAATGAACTGACAGTTACCACTGGTGGATTTTCTTTCAATTCTATCACCAGCATAGTCAGCATCACAGAATCCAATCAGTTTGTAATCATTGGATTTCTGATACAGTAATCCAATGTTACAAGTAGCTTTCAAATACCTGAAAATCCTTTTTACTGCTGTGAAGTGGGATTCTCTAGGATTTGATTGAAATCTTGCACACAAGCATACGCTGAATAGAATATCAGGTCTTGATGCAGTTAGATAAAGAAGAGATCCAATCATACCTCGGTAGAGCTTCTGATCAACTTTGCTTTCAGATTCTTCTTTGCTTAAGCTTGATGTAGGATGCATTGGAGTGTTCATGGGTTTGCAATCTTCCAAATTGAATTTCTTCAGAAGATCTTTTATATATTTTGATTGATGAATGAATGTTCCTTTCTTTGTTTGATTTATCTGAATTCCAAGAAAGAACTTCAATTCTCTCATCATGCTCATCTCGAATTCATCCTGCATAAGCTTAGAAAAATTCTTGCACAGAGTGGCATTAGTTGATCCAAAAATGATATCATCAACATAAATTTGAATAATCAAAATGTCTTTCTTTAATGTCTTTCTAAATAATGTATTGTCAACTTGTCCTTTTTCAAAACCATTGTTGACTAAGAAAGTACTCAGTCTCTCATACCAAGCTCTGGGAGCTTGTTTGAGTCCATAGAGTGATTTCTTTAGTCTAAACACATGATCTGGATTTGCTAAGTCCTCAAATCCAGGAGGTTGTTTGACATATACTTCTTCAGAAATGACACCATTAAGAAATGCACTTTTAACATCCATTTGATAAAGAGTGATATCATTATTAACTGCATAAGATAAAAGAAACCTGATTGCTTCCAGTCTTGCTACTGGAGCATAGGTTTCAGTGAAGTCAATTCCTTCTTGTTGACTATATCCTTGTGCAACAAGTCTTGCTTTATTTCTTGTAACTTCACCTTGCTCATTCAATTTGTTTCTGTATACCCATTTTGTTCCAATAATGTTCTTGTGCTCAGGTTTGGGTACCAGATCCCATACATCATTTCTCTTGAATTGATTTAACTCTTCTTCCATAGCAACTATTCAAGCATCATCTGAGAGAGCTTCATTTGTTGTCTTTGGTTCAATCAAGGATACTAGTCCAAACAATGATTCTTCATCTCTGAAGTTTGACCTTGTTTTTCTTGGACTATTCTTGTTTCCTAGGATAAGCTCTTCAGGATGTGATGATTTGTACTTGAATGTATTTCTTGGATTCTCTGTTGCTTCAGAGTTGTCCTCATTTGTTTGATGTTCTTGTGCAGCATCAGAAGGTGTAGCTTCTTGCACTTCAGAGTCTTCTACAGGTTCTATGTAGTTGTCATACTCTGGAGCTTCATCTTCTGATTCATCAGATCCTGACAAATCTTTAACAGGCTCTGACTTTTTATCATCAGGCTCCTTATCATCAAACTTTACGTGCATTGATTCTTCCACTGTATTAGTTTCAGAATTATACACTCTGTATGACTTAGAGTGTTCATAGTATCCAATGAAGATACCCTTACAGGCTTTAGAGTCAAATTTCTTAAGATGGACTTTGTTATTCAGAATGTAACATGTACAACCAAATTGATGAAAATAAGAAATATTGGGTTTTCTTCCCTTAAAGAGTTCATATGTTGTTTTGTTCAAAATAGGTCTTATATAGATTCTATTCTGAATATAACAAGCAGTGTTAACAGCTTCTGCCCAAAAGAATTTTGCTAAATTATTTTCATGCATCATGGTGCGTGTCATTTCTTGTAAAGATCTATTCTTTCTTTCTACAACTCCATTTTGTTGTGGAGTTCTAGGAGAAGAGAATTCATGGAGAATTCCATGTTCTTCACAAAATTTTTCAAAAGGTTCGTTTTCAAATTCACCAACATGATCACTTCTTACTTTTAAAATCTTGGAATCCTTTTCATTTTGAATTTGGGTACAGAAGATGCTAAACACTTCATATGTATCATCTTTATTTCTCAGAAATTTAACCCAAGTCCATCTACTATAATCATCTACAATGACTAATCCATATTTCTTACCATTGATTGAAGCAGTGCTAACTGGTCCAAAAAGATCAATGTGTAAGATTTCTAAGGGTCTTGTAGAAGAGACAATGTTTTTGTTTTTGAAAGAACTTTTGACAATTTTTCCTTTTTGACAGGAACCACAAAGTGAGTCTGAGTGATATTTTATTTTTGGAAGGCCTCTGACAATATTATCCTTGCTAAGCTTAGAAATTAATCTCCAGTTAGCATGACCCAATCTTTTGTGCCAGACCCATTTTTCATCACTCAGTGTCAAGAGACAAAGCACTTGTTGTTCATTTAAATCAGAAAAATTGACTTTGTACACATTGCCTTTTCTATTTCCCTTAAAAACAACAGATTGATCAGAGTTTCTGATTACAGTACATGAATCCTTATTAAACAAAATATCATAATTACTATCACACAATTGACTTATGCTAAGTAGGTTATGATGTAGTCCATCTACTAACCAAACATCAGAAATTGACAAAGAAGAATTACCAACTGTACCTATAGCAATGATCTTTCCCTTCTGGTTGCCACCAAACCCTACTGTTCCTCCCTCTTGCTGATTCAGGGTGTGGAATAAGAGCTTGTCTCCTGTCATGTGACGTGAGCAGCCAGAGTCCAGATACCATGAGCTTTGTTTTCTTCTTTGGGTGCATACCTGCAGCATACACTATTTCAGATTTTGGTACCCATACTCTGATGGGTCCTTTTTGGTTAGTTTTGAGAATCTTATTCTGCTTGTTAGAATACTCAGAAGATCTGGAGTCAACAGAGCCTTTAGAAAAATGTTTAGGCTTATGTTGTCTCTGAGACTTTCCTCTTGAGTGTGTCAGAGAATCAGTTACCAAGTTTGCTTTAGAAGTACTGGTGCCCCGCTTATCAACAGGCTTTGGTACTTTGACAGCTTTAACTTGAGTAGACATGGGTACTGATGTGAGGGGAACCTGAGTTTTAGAAGACTTAGGTTCAGAAGATGAGTCATCTTCTGATACCTTATCTTGTGGTTCCAAGCTCACAAGAGTACCAGACACAGTCAGAGGTTCTGATGTACCCTTAGTAAAGTTTGAATAAGATTATGATGGTGACTTGGTCAACAAGACAGGTTTACTTGATTTTTCCACATTAGGACATGTAAGAGAACCAAGTCCTTGTCTTTTGTAATAATTGCTAAGTCCACCATGAATTACGGAAGTTACCCTAGTTTTGTCTATGTTATGGTGAACAAACTCTTGAAGCGAGATTTCATACTCGTCATAGGGTTTGTGACATGTTCTACATCCAGTCTCAAGCACCTTAATTGTGTTAAGAGATTTTTGATAGTTTGTTTGAGTCTGGGTGAGATTTTCATTGAGTAGCTTCATTTTTTGTTTGCAAAAATCTAGCTCACTCAACTTTTCCATGTACTTCACCATTACATCTTTCAAAGCTTTGGTCATTTGAGTACTAGACATTTTAGATATTACCTCATCAATATCGTCCGTGTCAGACTCTGAATCACTGTCATGGTCTGATTCACCAGTGGCCATAAGCGCTAGGTTTTCTTCCTCAGAGTCTTCATCCTCAGATAGTTCATTGATATCCTCTCATATTGCCATCAGACTCTTCTTGGCTTTGTTCTTGATTGTACTCTTTCTTCCTTTATCCTTGGAGTTGAGTTCAGGACAATCAGCCATGAAGTGTCCAAGCTTATGACAATTGAAACAATTTTTTGTGTCATCCTTCTTCTCTTTGCTGGTGTTGTTTCTTGATCCAGATCCTCTGTCTTGAAAAATTTTGCCCTTCCTTAGTGACCACTTTTGAAAATTTTTGGACAAGAGTGCAAAGAAATCATCGTCTGATCCTTCTTCTTGATTATCTACGAAAGATTCCTCTGCTTCAGATTCTACAACTTTAGCTTTCAGAGCCTTAGATGAAACTGAAATAGATGGCAAGGCCAACGATTTTAGTTTCTTCTGAGGCTCATCAGAAGATAGTTCAATCTCATGACTCATGAGTGAACTTATCAATTCCTCCAAGCCAAGTTTGTCCAAATCCTTAGCTTCTTGAATAGCTGTTACCTTAGGCCTCCACCTTGAAGGTAAGCTTCTCAAAATCTTTCTTACATGATCAGAAGTTGTGTAGCTTCTCTTTAGAACTTGGAGACCAGCCACTAGAATTTTGAACCTCGAATACATGGATTCAATATTCTCATCATCCTTCATTCTAAAGAGTTCGTACTGTTGGATCAGAAGAGTAGCCTTTGCCTCTTGAACCTGTTTATTTCCTTCATATGTGGAACACAAGGAATCATAGATGTTCTTGGCAGTAGATTTGTCTGTGATCTTGAGATATTCATCATGAGTTATACATCCAATGAGAAGATCCTTGACCTTGTGATGTTTCTTGTAAAGCTTCTTGTCTGTAGGAGTGAACTTCTTTCTTTCTTCAATAGATAACCTTCTCTTTTCATCAAGTCCTTGGAAGGTTACCCCTTCTTCAACTAAGTCCCAAAGCTCATCATCTAAACCAATAAGATGACTGTAGATTCTATCTTTCCACCAGGAAAAGTTAGATGCATCTCCATTGAACTTTGGTGCTTTGTTGCTTGTCTTATTGTCTTCAACATCATAGTCATGAGAAACTGCTTTCATGCTACCACTTAGAGTTTCAGTCATAGTGTTTTTCAACAAGAAAACTGTCTCACTGTTAGGTGATTAAAAACAGAACCAGGCTCTTGAAACCAATTGAAGGTGTGAAAAACACAAGAAGGGGGGGTTGAATTGTGTTTTGGGTAGTTTAAAAATTCTTCTAAGTTATAAAAACTTATCAGAGTTTGCAGCGGTTTAGAATATTCAAAACACAATTTGATCAGAGTGTTGAAGATAGAGAGAAAGAGAGAAAAGTAGAGACAGAGATTTTATACTGGTTCCCCTTACAAACCAAGGGTACGTCCAGTCCTCTTGTACTACCAAGAGAGTTCACTATAATCACCAAAGATTACAAGTGCTCAAGCAACCTTGCAAGAGACTTCCAATGCTCAAGTATACAAACAAGATACTTCCTAATGCTCAAGCACACAGGCAAGAGACTTCCAAAATAAAGATAAGAAAACAGAGTCTGAACAATTGATATGAAGATCAATGTTCAGTCTTAGAATCCTAATACAGAAATTCTAAGGTTCAACTAATGAATTAACAGAAGCTGAAACTTGAGTCTTGGATTTGAATATGAGTTCAAGTTGTATTTGAAGTTCTTAGTGCTCTAGGATGATTTTGGCAGAATAACAGCTCTTTTGAAATGTTCAAGTGTCGTATCCTAGAACTTCAAACTTGCTCCAATTTATAGATGAAGGTGGAGCGTGTTTGATTTGAATTTGATGCGGTGAGATAGCGCCAGCTGTAGATAGTACCATTTTTAACCAAATCAGGTAACCTTGTATGCAATCAACCTTGGGGATAACGTTTTAGCCAAATCAGGTAATGAGCTCGTACAATAGTACTAACGTCACTATCTTGTGGATAAGATTGATTTCATCAGCTTTTGGAATGTCAGAGGATGATGATGATTTCCAATCATTGTTGCAGAGAATGTTCTTCTGACAAAACGGCTCTCACTGCACTCATCAGAGTTTGATACTAGCTTCTGACGAACACAATTTGCATCTTCTGATGCCTTGAAAATCTGGTCAGAATTTGCTTTGACATATCAGAGCTTCCAATGTGCTTCTAGTAAATTTAAAGAATTAACTTGTATATCTGCACACTTGGATTAAATAATTAGTATACCCTATTGTATATTAATACCTTTGTTATCATCAAAACTTAATTGGATCATGTCAGAACCTATTTTGTTCCAACACTTATTTCACCCCACCATTTTGAAAATCACATATTATTTTAAAATGTATTTTCAAACTGAAAAAAGAAGAAAAAAAAAGTATTTTTGTCTCTGAGAACAAATGTTCACTTTCACTATGACTACAAAAACTTCATCAACATTAATCTCTATTTTTTGTTTTAAAAAAAATATATATTATGCTCTATTTTTTTTCCTTTTGTTTATTTCTTGGGTGGTCATTATAGGGGTGAATAACAATCGGTTTCAGTTAAATTGGGATCGAAAATTGTCCATCTAAAACAATCCATAGTTTAAATATCTCGGCCCACTTCCGTCCATTTAGAGCTACAATTTGGTCAGATTATGATTTGATCGGGTGACGTTTTGGTTTGGGGGATTTTTCGGGTGTAAATTTAGGCCAAGAAGTTATGAATAACTCAATCCTCTGTGTGTCACGGTCTCCTCCCCAAATCCGGAAATCAAACAATACATCATTAAATTTAAAGAAAGAATGCAGAAAAAAAGAGTATAGATGTGACAATAAAAAAAAATTGAAAAGAAGCATAGAAGAGTAAAATAAAAAGTTACAAAAAAAAAAAAAGAATAATATAAAGAGATCTAAAACCAACACAAAAATAGTATAGTCATGAAGGGATGAAATGTGAGACGAGTTTGAGAGAATTCTGGATGATGAACATGATGAAATCATGGAAATATAAGACGAATTTGACAAGTGGAAAGTGTAGAACCAGTTCGTTAAAAATATAAATAAGTTGAAAGAAAAATTCACATAAACTTTTGGTCAAAATCACACATATGATCTATTAGAGTAGTTATATTATGCAATTAGAAAAATTATTCAATCTCTACCAAAAAATAAAAATTACTCAATCGGTCGGATTCAAATTTTGCTAGATCTGAAAATTCAATCTGAGCCCATCCGTTGCAATCCATTTCAACCCAAATTTGTTTATCTATGACCCGATCTACTACCACCTAATATTCAATTTGTTTAATCGATTATGTCGGATTCGGATATTTTGGAAAATTATGTCCACCCCTAGTCATTATATGGAGATCTAAGTAACAATTTATACTCCTTGGGCTCTCTCACTTCTACAATACTATAGGAGTGTTTCAATGATATTTTTACATCGAGATGGCCTTTAGTTTCAATCAAGTTTTTCTATTTATTATTGTATTAACCGAAGCACTTTTCCATCGTTGTTAATCATTGCTTTTCATAAGCGTATAAAACAGTTGGATTTATAAAAGTTTAGAAATATATATTTTTTATTTTACTGTGAATATTGTTCAAGGCATTAATTAAGGTGAGAATTATGTTTGGCTTAACCTCATACAATCAAGATTTCTATATCTTTAAGGAGCAGCAAAATAAGTATTAGCTCATCGTTAACCAAAAGCAAATAATTTAACTTGAGTAAATCTGCGCAATTTTGGAAACAAATCTGATCTCATTGAGCGTTCTATGACGATGGTTGACTTGTTGTGTTGTCGTCGTTTGCTATTCTCCTTTTTTCCATTGCAAATAAGGCTAGAAATGGCCTCTTGTTGTTGTTGCTACAACGAGTCGTTGGTTGGTGTCTCTGCTACTGTGTTGGCGGTCTGATTCCGATGTCGTTCCTTAAGAGATAGTTTTGTCTTTAGTTTGTTTCTTTACAAATACTTTCTTTTTTATTTAATAGTATATCTTTATTTGCTAAAAAAAATTTTGAATCAAATATATTTGTTTTCATTTAACTTAAGGTTTTTTCTAATCTACCCTTTTATAATTTGATAGTATTTATCCATCAAATAATGAGAATAAATCACGTAAGTAAATTTGTATTTAATTTTCACAAGTTTGTTGTGGGGACCACATACAAATTTAAACTTGTTGGAACTATATACAAACATACTTATACGGCTTGTTCTCATTGGTTATGAATAAATAACCCCAAATTATGAAATTGTAGAGTAGTTCTCACCTTAATTTAAACACATTAAAATCCATTAAATAATTACCATTTTTTTTTTTTGAAGCATTAAATAATTACCATAAAAAGCCCAAAATTGATTTTTCCAGTAGCATTCATGAGAAAATTTTACTTTGTGAATAAAAAGCTGAATGTTTCCCGGTCAAATCAGAGATTAATCTTTAGCTATCAAGCACAGACTCTGACACGGACACCGCGACACGACACGGACACTCCGACACTGCTAATGTAAAAAATATACAACACTGACACTGCTACATATTTATAAAAAAATATAAGTTTAGAATTAAAAATACATACATATGCATTTAAGTTAAACAAATTTTTCAATAAAAAAGTTTTAAAAGAATATATGATAGTACATTTGACATTTACTCATCCAACTACTATCGAAAAACTAAAAATAATGTAATCGAAATGTAATATATTTAATCCCTCATTGATCAATATTATTATTTCGACACATCTTTAATCGTTGTATATATGTCTGAGAAAAGTAGAAGCAAACAAAAAAAAAAATTGGACACTTACCCCGACACGTTTGTACGAGTGACTTATAGGTGCCGGACACCGATTTAAGGAGTGTCAGAATAAAGGAAAAATTATTTTTTTGGACACCTCTCTGACACGTTTGTACGAGTGTCGTACGAGTGTCATACAAGTGTCGGATACCGACATGTGTTGAACACCGCGACACGTCTAACCATAGAGATGTCGGTGCTTCATAGATCTTTAGCAAATCCAAACAATCAAAATTTATGATTTATTTATGAAAATAACATGCAGTGCAATATTCTGAAAGAGCCAAGCCAACACCTTGTTAAAGAAATTAGCAAAATATTTACAAAATCTACATGAAGTACAATTGTTGGATAGATTATGTTATCTCAACAAAAAAAAAAAGATTATGTTATCTCAAAAGGTGCTTTTTAGTCTCATCACTCCCACACAACCACTCAATTTTTTTTGTCTTTTTATCAAAAGTGAAGTTTGGAGTGTGAACAAGGATGTCATAAGATCAAATAATTAATTAAGTAAATCACAATCACAAACTGTAATAGGTTGTAAACTCGTATTATAATCTTTGCTCCTTTGGCCGCAACTATCGCACCTATCACGTTCCTATCGTAATTGTAACTTAGTTTTATACCATTTTTTTTGTCAAGTAGCCTAGTGGCTTAAAATTTCACCCTTAAGGTGAATAAGTGGATGACCAGGGTTCGAACCCCGATCCCCTGTTTATATAATGCAATGTCCAACCAATTGAGCCAAGCTCATGGGACATTATACCATTTTATTTTATTAGACCTATTTTGATTAAATGATACTATTCACTTATCATGTGTTGACCATATTTTTTTAATAATATATAGATATAAATATAAATATATAAGATTTTGTTTGATTTGTTTTGATGAGTATTTTCTAAATATCCAATTTTTATAATTTTTACTAATAGAGAATTAAAGATATTAATGATCAAAATCATACATTTACATTCATACAATGGTCAAATTAGTTCTTTTATTTTGGAAAAGAAATAGTACTACTTTTTTTTGTGAAAATTAGACTAATAGAGCACTCCTTACCACCTTGCTGCAAGAGTCAAACTTTTTACATTCACTATTTTAAATTTCGCGTTATCACAATATAACACCTTCATAGCCACCTTGTGTAAATGAGTTTCACTTTCATACTTCATATTCAATAAAAATTAACATTTTTTACTTTTTAAATTGTTATTACAAATGCATTAAGAAAATCAATAAAATACGGACTGACATATCGACATCAATAATAATTTTAAAAAATAACATAATTCAATATAATTGATAATTATAAGTGTCGGTGTCGTACACCAACATCGACACGTGTCCGACACGGACACGTCTAAACTAAAAAGTGTCGGTACTTCATTGAAAAAAATAGACTCTGATTTTAAATTGAACATGTGATAAGATAACATAATAAATTTTAATTGAATTTTGATGCAAAACTATTTTGTCGGGGCGACTCAACATATTTATAGATCTAAATTAGAATTGATAGTGAATTTATAAAAATAAAAATTAAATTTTGTTAGATATGAGTTTTGAACCTAACTCATGATAGCAAAATTTTTTTCTAAGGAAAACTAAAAAGTATATATATATATAAGACTGTAATTTAAATTGTTTTACATTTGAGCCAGTTGAATTGCAGTTCAACTCTATCAAACTCAAAGAAAAGAGTCAAGCAAATACTATTTTCTTTTTATGTAAAGTCAGATCAATTCATTTCATCACAAATAATATATAGTATCAATATAATGAGGAGAATAATAAAAAATATTGTTATTAAATTGAAATGTAGAAATTCTAGCTAAATTATAAACGACTTTATTAGCTTATCTTATAATAAAAGCTAGATCGTAACTAGCATCGTATTAAATAAAAACCTGCAACCAATCAAAATAGGGCCTAATTCATTAACATACACACTACTCCCTCCGGTTTTATTAATAACCAAATTTTAATTTTTTAGATTAATTGAAAAAACAATATATCTGGTCAATAATATAAACAAAATACATTACATTTTCAATATATCTAAAAAGTTAAAATTTGTTTATATATAGAACTGGTGGGAGTATTTATTATAGTGTTAACCATAGTTTCCCGGCCACTCTCAATTAATTTAAGCATAATCACTATGCACTGCACTCTAAAGAGCAAAAAGAAAGACTTAAACTTCACATTCAACCGCGCAAAAACAACGCGTGAAAAACATATTCCCTTTGGTCTCATATATAAACTAGTGCCCTTGGGGCACTAGTTAAGGAACTAAATAAAGTATGAAAATGTTGGAACTTGTGCAATCTACCTTTTAAAAGTATAAAGAATGCATTTTTCAATGTAAAAACTTTCTGTTTTAGTATCCTTAACTAGTGCCCCGGGGCACTAGTTAACATGACCCTAAACAAATTTACTAAAAAGTTATTTCTTTAAAAGTGTCTAAATACATTTAAGTCATACACTTTTATAATTTTACTCTTATCTTTTGACTTGGAAATCGTTAAAAACATAAGAATGTGAAAAAGTATGAATATATTTGGAAAAGTGACATTTATTATAATGATTTATATTTGACACTTTCAATTTTTTTGTTTTGTTGCTTATACTACCTCCGTCCCAAAATATAAGAACTAGTTTGACAACTGCACGTATGTCAACACACAATTTTGATCACTAATATCTTTAATTCTCTATTAGTAAAAATTATAAAAATTGGATATTATGAAAATACTCATCAAAACAAATCAAACAAAATTTTATATGTTTATATTTACATCCATATATTATTAAAAAAGTATGGTCAAAGAATGATAAGTGAATATTCCTATTTAATCAAAATGGTTCTAATAAAATGGGAGGAAAATAGTATATGAGAATGGAAGAAGTAAGTTATGAATTTGCACCAAAATACGACAGGTGTCACCGAAACAAATACTTATCCCAAAACACTTTCACTTATAAAAAGGCACAATCAACTATTAGAGCATCTCCAATAAGGGTATCAAAGAGAGTATCATAGACTAATGATCCGTACCTAATTTTTTTTATCGTTGGAGTTCCATGATGTGGCACAGAGGGTATCAAAATTGATGATACCAGTACCTTATTTAAGGTACCGTATCATCAATTTAATATTACATTTTTTTTGTATATAAAATTAAATAGAATTAAAATCTTATTAATAATGTATGATACTTAGAGTGATATCACCATTGGTGCAAAATATGTATGAGTTGCATAAATATTACATGGCATTGTAGGGACCATTTTTTAGTAATATATGATACCCAAAGTGGTATCACCATTGGAGATTCTCTTAGTTATAAATATTTTGCAATTAATAACTAATGCTCAAACATTCATGAGAAAAGAAAATAATTTTTTGCTTAAAGACTTTTTTTTTACCACCAGTTTAATCTGGTTCGGAGGTCAATTCTTATATTAAATAGTTTCAGCTTTCTTCTGATTACAGTTGCGGGAATCAAACTGTTATTCTCTCTATTTGATTCAGTATTAGTCACTACTTAACCAACTAACAATTGTTGCTTTAAGACTTATTTTAGTGTGAGAAAAAAATGTGATACAAATTTGGGTCCATAAGAAGAAGAAGAAAGCATCAACAATTAACGTGACTTTCAGGAAAGAGAAAAAACAATTAACGTAACGTAAAAAGAATATTTTAAGAATATTAAAAAAAAAAAAAAAAGCAGTAACGTAAAATATTACTAATCGCTAAATTATATTATTTTTTACAGAATTCTTATTGTCAAATTAACCGATCTATTACGTAGCTGATGAGGTCACATGTAAAATAAACAGATAGAGTAAGTGAATATTTATATTGAATAAATTAAAATAATAATAATAATTGACTGAAAGAACAAATAATTAAATTAAATAAAGAAAATGACAGCTGCTTGCCCCCCAATATAACGGGATAGTACATTTTTGTCTTTACTTAATTGATTTATTTATTCAAAAATATTAAAAATACCACATCTGTGACATATTTTTTAGGAAATTATTTTATTTTTGGTCAATAAGGAATATAATCTTTGCACAAAAAGATTTGGTCATATAAAAAGATTAGACATACAGAAAATCAAAACATTGAAATTAAATAAATTATTTAGAAAAATCTGAATTTGTTTTTTTTTGTAAATAATTTTTAATCAAATTTTTTTTTTTGAAAAAACCAAAACGAGATATATAAATATAAATAAGCGATAGTCAGTCAAGTAACTACCTCAACAAAAGATGTATCAAAATAGATTACGAAAGATTACAAAAACATGGAGAAAAACCATAAGAACAAATTATACAAGGCCTAAACAAAGCATAGGACTAGTCCACTAACTATGGTAGTTAGAAGTTAAATTAACATTTGTCGCCGCAACCACCTAAAGGAGAACATATTGACCTTGTCCAATAATTGTTGTAAGGAATTTGCTGAACCTCTGAACAGACGATGATTTCTCTCACTCCACACAACCCAAACGTAAGCAAGTCAGATGAGCTGCAGAAAGGATCGGCACACACATAGACCACCCGCTGAATAGGTAAATTGAACAAAATGATCTGAAAGAGTATGAGCGTCCACCGAAGAAAAGTCAATCCAATAGCGAACCAGAGGCCACAGAGAACCAAATTTTTAATCAAACTTTACTTATCTTACAGTTTAATTCTTGATTATTCTAACATATGAGTAAAAAAATTGATATATTTAATTTATATTATAGATCAAATAGTTAATATAAATCAAATACCCTAATTTTTCAATAAAACTATTTTTTCTACTTATAGCAATAATATCAAGAGTATAGTACTATTTTTTAGTTACTACAACTCTTTTTAGTAAAATCAATAAATTCTTGTTACGATAAGCACTTTTTTTTTTTTTTTTGCATCATCAGTTGAATTTGGTTTGGGAGTCAATTTTGACATTAAATGGTTTCAATCGCATTCGATTACAATTAGATAAATTGAACCGTAATTCTCTATACTAAATTCAGTATCAATCACCGCTGAATTAACTAATAATTTTGATAAACGCATGTCTTTGTTTAACCACATACTCCAATATCTTACCACTGTGAATCTGGAGTATTATCACTGTACAGTATACACACACACACACACACACTAGTGTACCCGTGTGTGATGCAGCTGTGCAGGCAATAAATAATAAAGTCCACTTCACCATCACCTGGTATCCTACCAATTTTATCAAAACCTACATTGCTTTCTATAAACAGGGATCAGCTTTTTCCTTTTTTCTCCCGTCTCAAGTCCTCACGTGTCAGTGTGTCACCCTCATCCCTCACTCACTTTGTTCCCATATATGAGGACATTATTGTAAAATTAACTAAACTATTTTTAGAGTATTTTTTTTAAGAAATAAATAAAATGATTTTTTACATAAAAAATGCATATTCGTTTATGTGAGTATAACTTAAAGTAAAAAAAATTACTATTTTTTACATAAAAAACAACTTATTCTTTGATTTGAGCATAACTAAACTGATAGAAATATTGGAACTGATATATATAGGAATTAAAGTTCAAATTTTAATACATTTATTTATTTATTTTAAAAAGTACAAATTTTAGTCGTTATTTGATTTGACAACTTTTTTTCATATAGATTCTTTAACAAATTTTTTCTTTGTGTACTCGATCACAAAAACTAGTTTGAAAGTTGAGGTTCGCAACTTCTAAGTTGGAATGTGAAATTTTGTAAAAAAAAAAAGACGCTAAAATGTAAAATCAACAACAACCAGGGGCGTCTCAAAGTTTTTGGAGACCATGTGCAAAATATAAAAGTAGCCCTTTAATAATAAAAAAAATTAAATTAAATTATCGATTTAAATTGCATATAATTTTTTTAAAAAAAAACCATTCTTATTCTTGTAAACATATAACTTATCAATATTAAGAGCCCAAAAAAGATTATCAATATTAAACCAATTGCATTAAATCAAATAGGACAAAAAAAAATACCTCAAAAAAAAAGGAAAAAAAATACAAAATAATTATCTTTGTATATAACGTCAAAAAGGAACATCCTAATCTAAGATTAAATTTTATACAAAGATTAAAATGGACTAGAACTATATTTACGAGTATAGATAACTAATCTATTGATACTCATTTAAAATTTTATGATCATTAACAATATATAACTATTATTTTAGGGCCTAAAAATTAATTTATTAATATACATATGATATTTTATGAGTATAAATAATATATAAGTAATATTATATGACCTCAAAATTTTGAGTTGAGGCCTTCAAAATTTAGAGGCCCGGTGTCGTCGCACATCCCGCACATGTGTGCGGGACGCCCCTGACAACAACATGTGGTCAACAAATGGATCTAGAATAGACTCTGATACCATATTAGAATTTGAAAGATCTATACTCAACCAAGCTAGTTTGAGAGTTGAGGCTTGCAATACCTTTATAAAGACTATTTATACCATATCTCTAGCTAATATGAGACTTCTAACAAACTAAATATTATATGTTTGCAACTGCAAAAACTAATCTTTTTAAGTTTATGAGACTCAAATGAACATAAACTCTTTCTTAGAATTTTAACATTATTTCATGCCAAAATCAGAGATTGTATCTAAAATTTTAGTTAAACTAAAATAGACTCATATTATTTCATTAAATACTCTTGAGTTTAACCGATGTCCTAATTTAAAATTAAATTAAAAATACACCATCAAATCTTAGCAGCAAGATTTATGATCATGTTTTTCACTTTCCATTGGCTGCACAAAGAACCACACAGAAAAATTATTTTATTTTTTATTTTCCCTCTAAAATAATCCTTTTCTTTCTTTCTCTTTCCAACAATACAATACACCCAAAAGCATCTCCACCACTCAAACCACAACAACAACACAGAGGAACACATAAACAGGGGAATAAAAAGTGTTCTGTTTTGCACAGAGCTTGCTGTTCTTCTTCTTGTTCTGTTCTCACAATTTTTTTAAACCATAAAAAATACTGAAAATTATTCAGCTACAATAGTCTTCCTTTAATAATTTAGAAAAAAAAAATACTAATATTTTTCTCACCACCCCTTTTTTTCAATTATTATATAATATTTTTTTATTTATTTTCCATTCCTCTGTTTTGTCCTGAATCCGATGCACTCAAACTACATCACACTTCACACTTCAAACTCCAACAAAAATTGAATTTCATCTACTTATAGATCTGAGAAAAGGGTCAAAGAAATTATTCATTTTTAAAGAAAAAAATTTCTCAAGAAAGAGAATTTGTGTGAAAAGAAAAAAGCTTTGTTTGAAAAAAGCTATGGAGTCAGATCTTCATCAACAACAACAACCACAGGTAAATTCAACAGGTTTAACACGTTTCAAATCAGCACCAAGTTCATTATTCAACAACATAATTGATAGAGAATTCTATGAGCATGTTTTCAATCGACCTTCAAGTCCAGAAACAGAACGAATTTTTTCAAGGTTTATGAACAGTTTAGGTTCAGAAGAAGATTTACTCACTCCAAAAATTTCAGCTGAATCTATTGTTAAAGAAGAAGAAGTTATGGCTTCAATCAACAATGAACAAGTGGTTCATCAACAGAGTAATATCCATACGAATATGAGTAATAATTATAATAACTCTGTTGTAACTTCTCATGGTTTTTATCAAAGTTCAGTGATGCCACCTTTGCCAAATCAGAATGTTTCTTCTGGTTTAGATGGAAATTTTTCAATTGGAGTTAATAGGTTGCAACAGGTGAAGAATCATGGTGGAAATAATTCTAATCTTATTAGACATAGTAGTTCACCAGCTGGATTATTTTCTCAAATTAACATTGAAAATGGTATGTTACATATCTTCTATGTGCTACTTTCACTCTATTTTTTATTTTTTTACTACAATTTTGGTCTCTTATTTTAATTGAAACAACATTTTAATCGTTATTTCTATATCTGAAATTTTAGTCGTCACATTTTTTTTAAAACAGTCAATGTTAGTACGGTAATTTGTTAGTTTTTGTTGAAGATTTTAGACACATGTTTTTCATAATCGAATTTTGAACTTATCGGTGATATTCTTTAATGATGTGGAATTACATTTGATTATATGTTATTGGTGATTTGAAATCGTTAATGATGTGGAATTACATTTGATTATATGTTATTGCTGATTTGAAATTAGAAACAATAGATTTCTTGAAATTGTACATGTCATTGATAATACCTTGTACGTTATAAGTCAGCATAATTGTTCATTTAAACCATAAACTATATTTATATTTTATGATTTTCATCGATGAAACTAAAAATTGAAAAATTATATTATAGTTTTTGGTCTAAAAAAGCAATTATGCTGACTTATAACTTATAAGGTACTGTCACTGTGGCATGTACAATTTCATTTCAATAAATTATTTTCCACCCAATTTTCATTGTCCTCCTAGAAAAATGTTAATATTAATATTTTTCTTCTTTTTCTTTTTGGTACAGAACTTCTTGTCAGGGGGTTTATGATGCTATATTTTAAGGATCTCTTTTAATTTTAATATTTACTATTTTGTTGAACATTATATTTTATATTTAGTAGTTACAACAAGTGGTGAAAAATAAAAGCCTAGTGGGAATATTAGTTATTAAGCTTCATTTTTGTCACATAGGTTGTTATAAATTATAATGATATTATGCAAGTTGAATTTTCAGGGTATGTTAGTATGAGAGGAATGGGAACATTAGGAGGTGTTAATAACAACTCTATAAAAGAAGCAAAATTTTCTAATGCAAGGAATTTGAAGAATTCAACAAACTATTCATCAGGGATAATGTCAACAATAGCTGAAATTGGTGACAAAGATAATAGAGAAAATAATCAAGAAAGTGAAGTTTTTGGTGAAAGTCATGGTAATGATTATAGTATGGATTATCAGGTTGATACTTGGGATGATTCTGAAATGATGTCTGAAAATGTTGGTGGTTTAAAAAGATTTAGAGATAATGATTCAAAACAACATTTTTCTGGTTTAAATGCAGCTCCACTTCAGGTAGATTACTATCTAATATTGGTATAATTTTGGACCTCGATCACTTGCGATATAAATTTTGCGCATTTAACGATCTTAGCCATTTGAGATTGCACCACTCAGATTAAGCGATAATAAAATTAGCTTCAAATGATTTTAACTATTAATTTAAGATCAGATGGTTGAGATCGAAAAATGTGTGATATAGTTACTATACTAAATCAGAATTCTTTAGTTTGACATGATTTTGTTTTGGTTGATTAGAATGAAACAAGAGGAGGACATTCTTCATCTCCTTTGGCTCATCAATTGAGTATGCCAAATACTTCATCTGAAATGGCAGCTATGGAGAACTTTCTGCATTTCTCAGATTCTGTTCCAATGAAAATTCGTGCTAAGCGAGGTTGTGCCACTCACCCAAGAAGCATAGCAGAAAGGGTATGCATTTTATTTAAAGTTATAATTTTTTTTTTTTTGTCTTAAGTCTATGAGAGAAACTTTCATAATCTGGAGTTCAGCCAAGAGGTTGACTGATGATTGTACTTTCGGTCAGAATTCTCTCAAACGATTCATTCTTATCTTAAGTTTATTGAACTCAATTTACATTTTCTTTGGTTTAGGAAATCATAAAACAATTTACATTTTCACTTGTTGTATAGTACTATTAAGGTTCATTTCATTTGAGTTTAATAACAATATAAATTGATATACTCTTAACACAACAAGGTTCATTAAATTGGTTTCAGGTTAGAAGGACTAAAATTAGTGAACGTATGAGGAAGCTACAAGATCTTGTCCCAAACATGGATAAGGTACTAAAACACTATGTATGCATGATTGATTTTAACACATTGGCTATGTTAGGTATGACGGTGGTGAATGTATCAGAATCACGGCGATCCGCCGTGATTTTGCCAAAACTATATTCTATAACTTTTGAAAAATCTCAGTTGGTCACCGTGATTATAACATACCCAACGTGATACCAAATATACAAGTCTCAAACCATATATTTATGTAGCTTTGTAAAGTCTCAAACCATATATTTATGTAGATTAATGTGGATATACTAAGGTACAACGTTGTTTATGGCTTTTTTTTTTAGCAAACAAACACAGCAGATATGTTGGACTTGGCTGTAGATTACATCAAAGACCTACAAAAGCAGGCTGAGGTATTTGAAAAAACAATTAATTCTCAACTATGTGAATATCTTATTATGGATTATTACCTAATTATTTTTCTTCCAATATTATGTATATGTATATATACATTTGTATAGAAGCTTCAAGATTGTCAAGCAAAGTGTACCTGTCCACACAAGCAACAACAATAACGGCAAAGAGTGATTAATTAATTAAGTCCATGTACAGATTTGTAATAATTTGGAATCACCAAGTTAAAAAAAATCTAGCTAGATTAGCTTTTATTTGTTTTATTGCATTTCAAAAGATAAATTTAATCATGCACCCACCCTTGATAATATATATAAAAAACATGAAGATAAATTTGTAGGGTGCTATTTCTTCAACGTTTATGGAACTAGCTAGGGAAGGGAAGAAAAGTCATAAATTAAGTTGAGTGTTAATTAGGGAAGCATACATCTATGTATGTACAAAAAGTCCATGTGGTAAGTAGATGCAAATTTAAGCATTATGGGTCCATATTTGGTGATGAAATCTAATTGATTTTGCCGTAGCTAATGTGTTTTCATTTCACATTTAAATAAATGGTTGGCATAAGATAACATGGCGGTGTTTTGACACCGACACATTTTTGTTGGTTATATGACTATGTATATGTGTGTGTGAGGTTGTATTACCTTTTACATTACTCTTTTCATTTTTTTTCTTCAATGTTGGTGTGTTTGGTGAAGCCTTTTACATTACTCTTTTTACTTCTTAATTCTTATATTGACAAATGACTATAAGAATTTTAACATATTGGTATGAAGTGATCATAAAATAAATTATTCTCATTGAACTTGTAATTTACATTATTCAAAGGGTACATCCTTTAATCTAAAAAGATTATACATGTGTTTGATCATAGGTTATTTGTTAGGCATGTGTTGATGTTATTTTTTTTTTTATTATTTCTTAATGTGCTATGAAAATTAATTATTTTTCTTCTTATTATTTAAAAGTAGATTTGGAATAGGTAATAGTGGTTTTGGGATGACAATTAGACAAATGAAGATATTTCATTATATTATAAATTAAAATAATATTTTTTCTTTTTAAAAGGTAGTTTGATTATATAGAAATGAAAAGGTAACTAAAGTATCGTTTGACCCGACTTTTTTAAATTCTAAAAATTATCTAAAAGTTAAAAGTGAAAATCAGACCTTTTAGAAAAAACTAAAATTGTTTGGTAATTATTGTTTTTTTAACTTCAAAAGTCTTTTCTCTATGAATTTTATTCATAAAAATTAAGCAATTTTTTTTTCTATCAAGAGCTTCTTAAAAATCTGTTTGGCCTAACTTCTCCTTTATTATAAGGAATGAAATGTATTTTGTATTTTAGTTACTAACTTATTTTTTTAATTTATTTTCTTTTTGGGGAATACAAACTTTTTTTTGGTGAATAAGTTATTTTTGGAATAGGTAAATATATTGAAATATAAATAAATTCAATTTTATTCAAAACTTATTCTATTAAAATCAAAATAATTTAAAATAATTCAAACATAATTGTGTAACATCTCCCCAAATAATTCAAACATAATTGTGTAACACTATTACATCAATTGTCATGATAACAAATTAACAATACATATAGAGATTAACATAATTTGGTTGGATATCTTTGGATGGCTAAAAAAGGAAAATACATTGCATTTTGGAGTGTCGGAGAGTTGATGATGATACACTTTTTTTGTTTGTATTTTTGTCAATTTAGTTAATATGCTATAAAGTGAGAATTTTAGGATATATATGGCACAACTAGAAGCAATGGACAATAGTGTCAACATAAGCATATGTCTATTGGGCCATAATGTGGGGTCCAAATCCAAATCCAAATCCATTTAAATGAAGGCCATGTCACATATGATGTCAGAACACTAAAGTTAACCTAAACTTATTAGCGTGGGATCCTTATGGAGGTAGATGCAGTGTAGCAAAAACATTATTTGGAGTAATCCACAGAAAAATAAATAAGGGTGTAGTATTAGCCTATTTTTGATATCACGATGAGTATACTAGAATTACGGTGACTTATTGTAATTTTACAGAAGTTACACTTAGTAGCTTTTATAAAATCACGATGAACGTGATTTTAACATATTTGCCGTAATACCAAACACACACTTAAAAATATGTACCCTACAACATACACCGATATACATCAAGGTGTAAAGTACCAAAAAAAAAAGTGTGAACTGCATGTGAAGCTCTTGGCATCTACTATTATTAACAGAAACAATCTTTTCAACATGCTTCGGAATCATGTAGGATGGTACTGCAATTAACTTGCATGTGGTTACTTCTACGGGATGAATACAACTTCTAAAAGTACACTCACTTTTTTAGAATATATTATGTCATCGGTGAATTTGATAAAATCAGGATATTGCAATTTTCTTAACCTTGCAGCGAATCTAAACACATACTATATGATATAATTAAAGGGAAAGGGAGACTAACAATCAAAATAATTTTTTTTTTCTATATATATATTTTTTATAAGTTCATTTCACTAGAAGTAATGTTGTTTGAGGTGCATCATACATTAAATGTGAATACATTTTCAGATGAGATTCAAATTTTTATGTTGTGAGATTCAAATTCTAATCATATGATTGTGGCATTATGATATGGAGACGTTTCTTAAAAAGGGCGACAAAATACAGTGTGTGGCTCCTTCACGGTGGTGAAAAGTGACTATAAAGTAATATTAAGTAAGATAATTTATATTTGGGAAAATTAGTAATTTAAAAAAGAAAATGTCTTACTGTAATTCATATATTTAATTCACTTTTTAAATTTGATCACAAATTAATTATATATTTAAAAGAATGTTTCTACTTTTGGATTGTTAACCGGGCATATGTTAGCAAGAGCCTTTATATTTTGATAAATTTACATGAGAGTAAATAAAACAAAAAAATTGTAAAAACAAAAATAAATTTAATTGTTACATGCTCATACCATGAGAATTTTTACGTTGTTACGTGCATGTTCATTGCTCAACCCATGAATCGAACTCTAAGTTATAAGAGATCTCATATAAGCCCTTTTGAGTGCTAAGTGATTTGATTTTGTTAACATCTTAAATCACTTGGCAAAATATTTAAAGCTTTGTACAAATAAATAACAATTTTTTTTTTTGGTTTTCACCACCAGTTTAATCGGGTTCGGAAATCAGTTCTGGCATCAAGTGGTTCCAGCCCCCTACCGATCACAATTACGAGAGATCGAATTGTGGTCTTTCCAACCAAGTTCAATGTCAGTCACCATTGAACTAACTAACGATTGATAATAAAATAACAAATTTTTATCAAATAGCTTTGTAGCAAAAATTCTGTAAAAAAAAAATTGTAAATAAAATTGTACCTTAAATTTGATAAATTGATTCATTTGAATTGTTTAGAATTTTAATTTTTCTAAAATTTTCAGTTACTTTATCCAAACACATTATTAGGTCTCTTTCATGTACATTAAACCTAATTAGGGGTACATTGTCAAGATCTATAAAGTCAAAAGACATATGTATGAACTCAAATGCTGTAATATCGTCTTTAATGGCTGAAAATATGAGAACTATATTACAATTTTGCATATAAATGCTTCATAGAGCTAGCACCATGGTTTAATTTTTAATGGAATGGATGACACTGTTCACATTGATGAGAAGTGGTTTTATTTAAAAGAAAAAATTAAGATTTTTTTACTTATTTTAGGATAAAGAAGATCTAATATACACTTATAAAAGTAAAATTCATACAAAAGTTTATGGTTTTAGTAGTCATAGTTCGATCAAATTTTGATGCACAAAAAAAAAAGAAAATTTTTTTTTGGAAAGCTGTGAATTTTTTTGTCATAAAAGAGCCCACTAGAAGGTATGGTGTAAATAGACCAATGGGTACTCTTGATATCAAACAAAGGTTCTGTATAGCATGGACCTATGAAACTATTGGTCCAACTTGGACCCATCAATTTGAATCATTGATTAAATAAGATGCACAGATTGTATAATAGTCTATCCACACATAATTGTTGTCTCACTCTCTCTCCATTCACCCAAATTTCCACTTCCAGAAAACTTTACTTTTCATATTCAACATTTTATATTCAACAAAAAAAGAAGGATTTTTGCATCCAAATTGTATAAAAGTTAATATAAGCGTATGTTCTTTACACACACCACTGCCGACTATATATGCAGTCGAGATTCATTAGACTGCATTTGTTGTATATAAATAACGAATGTAGTGAGAATTCAAAGCTTATTTCTCCATGGTTGGTTAACTCAAGCTTTTGAAATTGGTAAGGTTCTAGATCTGATAGCAACCTGCCATGCCACCCTCTTCCATCTTTACCAGATTTCATTTAATTTTGTTTTATAAAAAAAAATATATAAGGAATTGGATTTCATTTAATTTAATATGTTGTTCACCTACTCTTTATTTTAACTATTTTAAAGAACTTGGTAGTGATAAATTAGTAGAACCATATGAGGTATTACTTTTTATGCTTTTTATGATTTAACAAGAAACACCTTGCTATGGTTATATGAAGCCCCGATACGCGACACGATACGGATACGATACCGATACGCCGATACGTGAAAATTTTAAAAAATCCATATCCGATACTGGCGCGATACGTTATTTAAAAATTAATTTTCAAATTAAATATATAAATGCACAATATATAAACATTACTAAAATCAATAATAGCTCAACATACAAGTCAATAAGCTTGCACAAGAGCAAAACAGTTTGAGACTCAACATACAAAGGGCTCCTCAGTCCTAACTAAAGACATATAATAGCTCAAAAAACATATAATAGTCATGACATCACCGGTACGTTTTAAGTTATACATCTTAAGTTAAGTATTATACAAAAAAAATATAATTAATACTATCCCAAAAAACATCACCAGTACTATCCAAAAAAAGATATACTTAGTTATCCGTGTAACAACATAATAGTTTGACATTCACTAGGAAACACGGATTGTATCAGATATTTTATTTTTTATTTAAAAATAAAGATTTAACCGATACTTTTCCGATACGAGTATCGGGAAGTATCGGACGCGTATCGGATATTATTTTTTTATTTAAAAATAAAGATTTAACCGATACTTTTCCGATACAAGTATCGGGACGTATCGGACGAGTATCGATATCGAGGACGTATCGGACACGATACTTCACCAATTTTAGAGTATCGGGGCTTCATACACTTTCAACATAAGTTATGTTGAAAGTGTGAAACTAGAAACCAGTGGTGCGGGTGGAGAGGAAAAGAGAGAGATATTAATTATGTGTTGATGGACTATCATATCATCTATGCATCTTATTTGATCAATGATTCAAATTTATGGGTCCAAGTTGGACCAATAATTTTATGGGTCCATGCTATACGGAACCTCAAACAAATACAATCAAAGTAATAAAGATGCCATAAGAACATATGCTTGTTTGAGAAAGTCCTTTCAAGTAAGAAAATTACTTTTGTCACTTTATGAGTTACTCGTGCTCTATGAAATGACTAAAATATCATTTTGTGGCTTAAGTAACAGATGTAGGAAAAGTGAAAAAATTTAAAAAATGTTGCCCGCTACTTAAGTAGCAGACGGTATAATTGTAGAATATTTTTGATAGTGTCCGCTACTTAAATAACAGACAGAGATATTTTGGTTATTTCGTAGAGTGTCTCCATAATTCATAGGGTGGCAAAAGTACACGTTTCAAGGAAAATGGGTAAGAGAAAAATATATCATCCTATATTTATTAAACAAGACAATGCAAAAATACATATTAATTGTGAATATGAAATTTTTTGTTAAGTAACCTCAATAAAAAAAATACACCAATTCGATTTAATTGTGCGTTGAAGTGCATTTAATAAAAGTTTTAACAATTCAAAAAAAAAAAAAAAAATCGATTTTCCTAAAATTAGTTCATTTTCTTATGCATCAAATCAAACATTGGTCAAGTTATAACTATTAAAGACACATATTCGATATGAAATTTGTACTTGTACAAGTTTGTATTAGATTTTTTTATTATAAAATAAGTAAAAATTCTTAAATTTTTCTTTCAAATAAAACCATCTTTCATCGATGTGGACAGTGTTACACACCTCTTTAAAAATTGACCATTGTGCATTAGCATTATCAACCATTAATATAAAATATTAATTTAGCTCCCTTTTTGTAAAAAACTATCGCATCCTATTTGATATTAATAAATAGTTTTATTTGTAATCTATTATAAGTAAATTAATTAAAAAATTAAATATTAAATTGCCAAATTATTAAATTAGTGATAATTTAAGTTCTCATCAATTACATGTGATGAACAAAAAGTCAATCACATATAGTAAATGATTAAGATGTATGTATATGTTGTCAAGTAGTCCACTGATTAAAATTTCACCGTTGAAGTAAATAAGTGTAGCGTCGAAGTTTAAACCTCATCTTCGCTTTTGCATATAAATAAATGTGATGTTCCTACCAGCTCACAAAGACCATATAGGTAATAATTTAAAATCACTCAATTTTTTAATATATTTTCTTACATTTCATTTTTTTTATATGGGAAAATATATTTTCTCACATTTCATACAAATCCTCTTATTTTGTTGATTATATATATATATATACATACTAAAAAAATATATTATCTTTAATAATAAATTAATAATAGTCAAATAAATTATTTTCAAATTTCCTTTTTAGGGTATGCTTGGTTTGGGTGAAATAAGAGAGAGAAGTTGGGGAGAGAGAAGTTGAAGAGAAATGTCCAATTTCTCTTGCTTTGTTTGAAGAGAGATTGGAAAGAGAGAAATTTAAATGGTGGGACCCATGTGTTTTTTATTTCTCCCCAAAAGTGAGAAGAAAGGGGAGTGAAGTGGTCATTTTCTGCAATTTTACATTTTTGCCCTTGTTTGTCTTTTTCATGGTTATACATCTTCAATGCATCATTTCTCTCTCTTAGAAAAGGGTGGTTTTGTCATTTCAAAAAGTAAAGACATTTCTCTATTCTCTATTTCTCTTCTTTTTCTCTTATTCCAAGCACATCCTTAACTCTATCCTATTTCTCATTTCTTTCTCTCTTCTCAACCCTATGATGCCTAGGTGCGGGTACGGTACCAGTATCCGATACCGGTACTGGTACGTGGTACGACAATTTTAGAAAAATTAAGGTACGGGTACGTATGTATAATTTTTTTTTTAATATAATTATATAAATAAAATAATAGAACTATATTGTTAAAATTAATAATTAAACAAGTAAAAAGCAATTAAAAAGCAATTAGCTAAAAAAAGTCAAATTGTTTCCCTCTCCATAATCATTAAAAAAGTGGCATCTAACTCAAGATCTTCGCGAGAAAGACTTGCAACTTCAAGAATACCATCTACATATCAATATCGCATGTTTTTGTTGTTCCTCCATTATAAGTATTATTATTTCTCTCTCGAGAGAGAGCAAATGAAGATTTGTTTGAATAAAATTAGATTGAGCCTATTCATTTTCAATGAATCAGTGGACAAACTCAGCTACTAATATGTTATTGCTTTAGTATAGCTACTACTTTTATATGATAAACAAATAAAAAACATAAATCTTCCTATAAATAAAAAAAGGGAATAAAAGAAAAAGGAAAAAAAATTGCATTTTTTCAGATTTGTGTACCCGCGCGTACCACAGGAGTACCACACGTGTACCCGTTGCAAAAAAATAAAAAATAAAATATGTACGTTATCGATGCGGTACTCTCCCTAAAATGGAGTACCCGTGCTTCATAGTCTCAGCCTCTCTCTCACCTATTTCTCTCTTCACAAACTCTCTTTATAACCAATCATAGTGTTAGAATTTTCTATTTCTGTTTATACGAAAAATAAAAAAATATAGAGAAAACTAAAAATGAGAGTAAGAGAATTTGAAAGAAAATGATTGACAACACTGTAAGTTTCGCTTCCTTCCAAGTCTAAACAATGGCGTGTAGTGTTTACTAGTATCGCTTTCTTTCTTTTCCCTCTCAAACTCAAAAATTCAAACACTCTTTCAAATTTCAAACAACGGTAACGCTATGAACAACGACGCTAACGGAAACGTAACTTCACCGTTACCATGTCTCGTTTCCATTCCTCCCGTCAACCGCCGCCGTTTATCAACCTCAACCGTTTTCGTAAAACCTAGCCGTCCGATCTCATCGGAGAAGCCAATGGCTTGGATTAACCTTCAAGGACGGCTTGTTAACGCTGATCAAGCTAGCTCGGCTCGAACAATTGGCGGTGGATTAACCGATGAACTTGCATTCGCTTGGAATCTCTTTCCTCCCATTCATCGGTTTCTCATTGTCGCTGTTATTGGTGCTGCCGCTGCCAAGTCGCAGAAGAATCAAGAGATTTTGAATCTTAAGAAGTCCGTTGAACTTAGGGTATGATTATGATTCCTTAATCCACTTTTCAATTTCTTTTATAGTTTGTTAATTTGATGCTTATAATAATTAAGAAGTCCGTTGATGGGGCCAATTTTTTATGCTACTTTCAATTTAATAATTTGCATGACCGTTATTGTTTTGGCTTTTCAAAATTAATATGCAAATCTAATGGTGCAATGTGCTTTAGTTTTTTTTTTTTCCATGATTAAAGTTGAATCTGTAATACCAATCGTTAGTTGGTTTAGCGGTGATTGACGCTGAACTTGGTAGGGAGGACCACGGTTCGGGAGGGGGCTGGAACAACTTAATGCCATAACTGATCCCGGACCAGATTAAACGGATGGTGAAAGCAAAAAAAAATTGAATCTGGAATATAATTGTTTTTTTATATGTAAAACACGTCGAGTTAATGGTTATGTTAATTTTTAGGGTTTAATAGTTATTTTGTGTCATTTAGCTCGCCAATCAAGCTACCTACTCGAGATTATGTAAAGTAATTGTGATTTATTAAGAATTTGTTGTCATAGTGAGCAATAGACCCTTAAATTATATACCGATGTGTTTGTAATATTGCGGTTGCGGAAGTTTCTGCAATTGCATCAGTCCACAGTTGCTCTGTGACTATAAATCACAAAACATCAACATTGCAACGCCGTAACAGACTATATATAGGTTTATAGGGTATTTTAAAGGATTTGAGATATTTTTAAGTGTGGAGAGTTGATAATATAGATAGATAGACTTGAGATTTTTGAGAGAAAATAAGAGATATGTGAATTATAACATTTGATGCTGATAAAAACAAATCACGTAACAACAACCACATTATGCATAATGCATTGCAAGAGCCACAGTGCTTGCGACCATGATCGCATCCGTAATTTAAAACACTGCAGAACACCTTAAGCAAGTAGTTGATATTAGTAACTCTACCTCTCAGTGAAGCGATAGAGTTCTTCAGTATGAGAAAGAGAAAATTTGGTTGAGGAGGTTTCCTGACATGATTAATCATTGCTAATCAACGACGGATACTTTGTACTATAAGATAGTTAGAAAAAGTTGTGATGGTCAATTCATTATTTTATTTTTCTTCTATACTTTGTACTTGTATTGTATGCTTAGTTGGTAATTGAACTTTTGGACTTGTTTGATTGTCCCAACTTTGAATGTGTGTATTAATATTGTTTTATTTCATCACTATTTTCCAGGACCAGGTGTTATCAAACATGCAGCAGATGCTTGACAATCTTTGTGAGCAGCTTAACAGTTCGAATTTGAAAGAGAACACAGTTCCTGCCATAAACAAGTTATCCACCAAGGATGGAGAATTGAAATTAGATGAAACATTTGGCTCCGAGAGAATTAAGTTTGTTGATTGTGGTTGTTGGCATTGTGATGAACACTCTTCCTTCTGCAATGAATTGATGGTAAGAAACTCATTAACTGTACTGTGGTTATTATATAGCATTTCATTTGGTGCTGGGCAATGATAACTCTGCATCTTCATAATGTGTCTACTAAACAACTCCATGCTGTTAAATGGCGGCTATAGGGTAGGGTACTGGAATTTGAACAAATTACTATTGTTACGCGATACACTGTTTAGTACTAAGTACTGTTAAATAGTGGCTGTAGCAGCACTATAGCATTGTCGTGAAGTAAAGTTTGAACAAACCGTTTGCTTGAATTTGATCATTCATGGACTTTGTTAGCAGGATGCCTCTAGTAGAAAAGCCTCCAGTGGAAATGAAATGCTCCAATATAAGTCACCCTTCTCGAATGAAGAACAAGAGGAGAGAAGAATGTCTGACTTATCGGATTTGGCTTCAAGCGTCACATCTGCTGCTGATATTCAGGTATTATTTTCATCAGGGTCCTATATGAGAAAATAGACCAACGTTTCATCTGACCACCATTTCTTTTTGAAGAAATCTGAGCGGCATCCATATGACCATATCTGCGTGCATAGGTTTTGCGATTTTCCAAATTTCACTTATATATATATGCAATTTAGGCTTCTAGTCTAGCACTTTAAGCAGTAACTTGGTGATCTTTATGACAATATTAGTTTGTTATTGTTGCTTTTAAATTTTGGTTGAATGATCGTGGTAATGACTATTCAATTATAAGTACTATAAATCAGATTATCTGCAAGTTTGATATAAGATTCCTGTTATAACTTTATCAAACTAGCTTCTCATGACTCATTTATCAAACATTTTTATAGCTTGTTTGCATTCCACTGTCTTGACTTCAATTGGAACCAAGTTAATGAATAGTAATTGCTTAATTGTATTGTTGCATCAACATAGGTAAATGCGTTGACTTAATATATTGTTAATTTGTCTATATTTTGGTGGTGCTTCTTTTTCCTGGTTCCTTGTGTCATATAGACTTCTATCATCTGCTTAATATTATCTTTGACATGATTTCTGTTATGCTCAGTTAAACAACTTGGCTGTAGAACAAGATATTTATAATCTTAAGAGGGACTGTGAAGAGAAGGAGTCAACAATAAAAGAGCTAACCACTCTGCTGAATTCTTCTGAGGTTGCTAATAGCAAGGTAATATATGCATTTTATCCTTTAAAGTTGGAAATGGAAACTTCCTTTTCCCTTTTACTAACCCAGTTATCATTTTTACTATTTAAAACAGAGGGTTGCAGAACTAGAAGACATTATACGGAGGAAGAACACAACAATTTCTAAACTAAAGAAGGATATGGTTGTTCTAGAACAAAAGGTACAAATATACATGGTAGATATATACATGCACGGAATATGAAATACTATTGAAAGGAGTACATTACAATAGCACATTACTTTTAGCTCTCAAAGCAATCAAAACAACGTGTTTCTTATCTACAAATTTGACTGCAGGTTATGCAGCTTACAAGGCTTCGTCGACCATCCTTCTCTGCCAGTGTATCAAATGATACTCAGCTGCCACAAATGAGAGATAACCTCATTTATGATATGGAGAGCTCAACTTAGCCCCTCATCTTCTGATTCTGATAGTCCTCCTGTCAAGAATGCACAAAATCTTCTTGCTGATGTCATTGTGGTGAATCAGAGTTCTGATTCTATAGTTGACCAGAAATGTACGCCAGCAAAAATGTCAAATTCGTCGGGGAGACTCATTGAACGCCGCTCGAAATTTCGATCCGTTAGTCCTCTTAAAGAAATTCTTTCTTATCAGAAATCTAATGCAGCTTCTTCTTCTTCGAGCCAAAAGCAATTGTCACCTCGTAGGGACCTACTAAAGAAGAGTAGAAGACGATCTCTCCCTGCTGCTAAGAGTGCGAGTGCGAATAAGAGATGGGTTTAGTAGTGAATAAGTCAGCTTGAATCACCAACTATTTCTATTAGCATACAGTAGGTAGTCAATATTCTTCAAGTTTATAGTTATACTATTTAAATACTTGTGGTTCGTTATGGTTTAGATTTATAAATTGCAGATAGCAGCAGCAAGGAATATTTTAAGTTTTAGCCATTAAAGATGGTTTGAGAAAATACAGCCAGCTATTGCTGTCTATTGGATGATCTCTTATCTTGATTAGTATCCTTTATAGACTTATTTAACCATTAAATATGGTTTTTTTTTGTTTTGTCAAGTAATTGCAGAAGCAGAAGCAGTATCCAATGAAACCTCAATTTCATTTTTATCGTTGGGATGATTTGATGAACCTCTGCTGATATAGAATTCTTAAATAATACTACAATTTAGTGAATTTACAACCCACTATAGTACTATCATTTTTTAAAGCCCTTATGTGTGTTGGTTTCATATGGTTGTTGAATATTGACTGTATTTTTTGAATATACTAATATTATAAATTTAATTTTAAATTTTGATATAATGTAGTATGAAAGATATTTTATTTGTCGGTAAGCATGAGTTTAAGGCATTCAAATTTCAAAGTGATTTCACATCCCTACTCTTATCTTCTGCTTTGTCGTCATCAACCTCATAATTCTTGTACCTCACTATCCTTTTGGTGGCTCTATGTTTCACATGAGTGAATTTTTGTGCTCCAATGAAAGGCAATAATGCAAGTTGAATTGGAATCTATACATAAGAATGCGGTTTACAGTGATGCTATAGTAGTAGTGCTAATACTTGTTTAATGGAAGAAATTGTTTTAAAGGCTCGTGCTAACTAGTGCCCCCGGTTAAGGATACTAAAATAAATAATTTTTGTATTGAAAATAGTATTTTTTTATTTCTCCAAAAGGTCAATTACACAAGTTCCAAGACAAATTTACCATATTTGGTTTCTTAACTAGTGTCTCAGGGGCACTAGTTAACATTTTCCTTTAAATTATGATTTTTTTTTTTTTTCGTGACAAATAATCATTTACTTTGAAATTGACCCCACACTACGTTTGAAGCTTGTGGAGTATGACGTTGGTATGATGGTTGTAGTACAAAATTCTTCAGCATATGTGGGCTGCACTTTGTGAAGCTTCCAATCCAAGTCAGAGTCAGTCCACATGTGTACACACACACCATTATTTGCGGAATACACCACACTCATTTACGTAGTCAACTTCCAAATCATTTCCTCAAAGAAATTTCTTTGAAGAGTGAAGACTACATCATTGCATTTTATAGAAACTACATTATCATTTTTCTTAAATTAAAAATATGAACATATATGATATTATGGATCATTAGAATTACATCTTCACCTTTGATCTCACTACTTGTTGTGGATCCTTATTTTAGACCTGAAAAATAATCAACAAAACCCTTAGTTGACCGTGGCCATATAAGCTTTCAACTCAGTTGACAGGGACATGCATTATATATGCAAGAGGTCGAGGTCCTAACCCCGGCCATTCTATCTATTCACCTTAAAAGTAAAATTTCTAGTCATTAGACTACACAAAAAAAGTAATATGGAATAAGAATAGGACCGTCCGAATAAAAATGAGGGATAAAATCTTTTCGTGTTGGTAAATGAAGACGAGGTTAATTGAAGGGTGATGACGGGGGAGCAGCAGACCACTTCCGCCCCAACCTTGTTCCGTTGACATTTTTATTATGTGTTGTGAATACGGTATTAGAATTTAGGGTTTAGAGCGACCACTTCCGCCTCATCATGGTATTCTATGACTAATATAAACTAGCTTTAGCTCTATGAATGAAAAAGTTGACTTTTAATAACATACCAAGATGAAAAGTAAAATTTGGTGCAATATGGTTGACATTTTCATACATAAAAGATTAATTTGACAATGAAAAGAAAAAAAGAGAAGAATCACTTATGTGAAAATATAAATTAAACTGAAGGATCAATGTAGTTTATATATACAAAATAGTAAATACCACTCAAATTCAATATTACAACTATATTTTAAATTTAAATTCGGATAAATGTATCTAACCTAATAATATCAACATTGTCGATTGAACTAGATACTATGTATAATGCAGATTTGTCTTTTTTTTGTTAAGATAATTTGGTGGCTAAAATTTCATCTTTCTTTTTATCATTATACAATGGTTTCTAGAAAAGTAAAAAGAATATTGTGGTTATGATCATGACCAAATGAAAATTCTCTTCAAAATTTGAAAAATTCATTCTTTCAACGAAAAAGATGTAATTAATTGTTTAAGTCACATTCAAATTAAATCATTAAAATTATATATATTCAAATCAAGATTTGAGGCAAAACCTCCATAAAACAAATTCAGTCAAGTCTACAACAATTCTAACTTTTCCTGAACAATTTTTTTATTAGTAATATTTTAATATTATATGAAACTTCACAGAATATATATATGTTCCCACCATTGTAGATTCTTTGACTTTAGTTAGATTCTTAATCATTTTTTCACCTTCTTAATTAAAAACTATACAGTTATATCAATTACTTGTGATACATTCACACGACACACACACAAAACCAAACCCAAATAAATCTCTCTGTTCTCCAAAGAACAAAAAAACCAAAATCACGTTCTAAAATAATTCACAACTTATCAATTTATCATATGACAAATAAATAACACAACCTCGAACTGAAACATGATCATGGACAAAACATCACAAAACGATTCACCAACAAGAGAACCAAAAGTTTTATCAATCGAATGTCTACGAGGAAGTTCAAAAGCAGATGAATGGAAAATAGACATGTTACAAACTGGTGATATAGTTGAAGAGATTAGAATCGGAACAAAATCAAAATCACAGATCCGATTTAATTCACCGTTTAAAGGTGGAAAAAGTGGAATTCAGAAGATTCTTCAAGAAGCTTATAAGAAGAAAGAAACATCGATTATGATTCGTATTAGAAGAGGTTCTGATGAATTAGCGGAGTTACAAGCTTGTATTGTTCCGAATGAGTTAACTGGGAAGAAACAGTTTGTGTTGAGATCCATTGATGACCCGAATTATGTTGTCGGGTTTTTGGATCGAACCGAAGTTGAATGCTTTGAGATTCAAGGTAATTAATTAGTAATTGATTATTGCTTTACACCTAATTCAACTTTACTTCATCTTTTTTTTCTTTTTTGACTTTTTGATTATTTTTTGGGCTTTTGCGTTTGTTGTGTGTGAGATCGTTGCTTCCCGCTACATTTTCATTTCCATTCCCACGTGATTTCCTTTCACACGTGTGAGTAAAGAACTTCCTCTCTTCTCCCAAAATATAAGAAAAAATTGGTCAAAATTAATATATCCAAACTAAATACATTAATTTTCTTCGACCAATTTTTCTGTATATTTTGAGAAGGAGGAAGTACTTTCTCTGGCCTTATTTATAAGCAAAAATTACTTTTTAGATTCATTGGAGAAGTAATGTATCTAGTCTATATTTAAGCTAGATACATTAGTTATTGAATAAACCTAAAAAGTAACTTTTGGTTATAAATAAAGCCGGAGGGAGTACCAACTTTTGTTTTTGCCAATATTAGCCAAAATTGAAGTCTTCTTATCAAATTAGGATAGTAGTAGTCGTTGTATCAGATGATCTAAATATCAAATACATATTTTAATTTTTAGGTTTAATTGCAGTTTTGGTCCCATATTTTTGTCATTTTACAAAATTGGTTCCCCTATTTTAAAATTCGATAGTTTTGGTCCCCTACCATAATTTTTAACTATAAATTGATGATGTGATATGTTTTAAACGACGTGGTATATAATCTAGTGATGAAAAAATACCAACATCGATTAAATTGTAAGAAAAATATTTTATTAAGTTAATTTAAACGTGTTGTATCATCATAGTTTAGAAAATATATATATTAGGGGGACAAAAACTGTCGAATTTTAAAATAAGGGACCAATTATGCAAAATAATGAAAATAGGAGGACGAAAACTGCAATTAAATCTAATTTTTATTTAAATAAAAATTCCAATATTAAAACTTGAATTGCCTGATCTCGATCCAACGACATAGTTGTCAATATATAATTGCCTAAAAATGGGCAGTAATGGCCCCTTCTTTACTAAACCCTATATCCTATCACGTGATTAGTTGCATGGCTGCCTTAGCATAAATTTCTTCCTTCTCTTTAATAGAAACGAAATCCATCACTTTCTGAGTTCTCACTCACTTTGTTTGAACTGATTGGGCATTGTTGAATTAAATGTTGACATCCGGCCACACCTTTTATTGGAGGCAATGACTTTTTCATATGATAGCTACAAAGTTTGTTAATGATTCATGCACCGTGTTATCTTCTGCATGAAACTTGTGATGTCACATGAATGATAGGGACAATTTCTAATGATCATCCGTTAGAATAGAAACTTCGATTGAGCTTTTTTTGGTAGGGTTGAGCGAAATTCGATCCAAATATTATATGTTTAGGTAACATCTAAAATCAATTTTATGCGTCTAAAATCAATTTTACCAATCAAACGAATACACCAACTAACTCCACTGCAAGGAAAACTTTCAATCCATTACTATGTATGACTTGTCCGGATCCTCGTATCGTTGATCTGTAGTGCGAGACTCATATTTAAGTGGGAAATTTTGGAAACTAGCAAAATAAAATATATAAAAGATGCAACTCATATTTAATAATTAAGGTTTTGGATGAATATGCGGTAAGGGAAAATAATCTCGGGCAAAGGCCTAGTATGTTTCTTCAAATATCATAGTTCTACTTTGAACAACATCTAGTATTAAGAAATTTCGACTGATTGCTAGGTTATATCATATGAACTTAAAAGACAGGAAAATTAATGAATCATTACATTCACCTTAATTTATTTTTTGTTACACATGTCTTAGTAGTTTTATTTGTTCTGCTATGGAATTGTGATACCTTTTTTTGCTTTCATGCATTCTCACATTATAAACATTATTTTCAGCTTCAAGGAGTAGTAGGATGGTAAATGCACTAACCAGGACAAAACTACAAGATGGATATGTTTCTTATCCATGGGAGAGGAGGATGCAAGAGATGCTACCAGTTCCGAATTCGAGTAATTTCCTTTCCATATTACTCCTTCCAAAAGCTTCGGATAGAGTAGCATCTCGCTACAATGACTTAGAGGACACTCTAGCAAGAGCAAATGCTTGGATCAATGCAGGTCAAGCTTCAGGTGTCCCTATTGTCTTCATGAACATTCAAACCGAGTCTCTACTCACTAAGGTAAAAAAAATGATCACATGAACACTTATTAGTTTAACTTAAACAAATAAGCTTGAAAAACACTTAAAATAAGTTTGTTGTTGTGGCAGATATCTGGGCAGACAGCTTCTTCCACTGTGAATACAGGGTCTCTTTCTGACTTATCTAACCTAGCAAATGCAAGCCTTTATGGCTTTGAAGATTACCATGGAATAGATATAGGTGTTGTTCGAGCCATTCGCTTATGGTATGCTCCTGTTGGTGGAGAGCTTTCTATTGAGATCAAACTAAAAGAGGAAGATTCAAAGCTCGGATTCGCCATTAGTCGTACAGAAGAGGTCTCCTTCTCTTTCTCTCTCTCATTCATTATTTTATGATCTTTCCTCAATTTTAGTCGCGGAAACATCAAAAACCATGATATTGCTGCCTAGATTGAAGTAACAGACTCTTTCAAATTTTTAGCTGATGCTTTTATTGCAATGTACAGGGATTTATCTTCATTTCGTCGGTGATTAATCAAGAAAATGTACCTTCGACACGTTCGGGGCTAAGCAGTCTCTATAAACTAGCAACAGATACATGTAGGTTATTGGTAGTTTCAAGAGTATCAAACCAAAAAGTACTTCCATGGATGGTATCTTCAACAGGAGCAATTCGATGTTACGACACAGTTTCCTTGAGCCAGAAGCTATCCTTGCACAGACACACTAGAGTTCCAATTCTCCTCCATGTCTTCCTTTGGGACCGATCATTGGTTAATTCAAGTGGTGGAAGCAATAGATTCAGATCTTTATCTCCTTCTGTGTTGCAACCATTTCCATCTGAAGTTCAAATTGGTCGCCTTTCAAACGAAACTCATACATTGCCTTTGCCTCCAGAAGCTTCTGATCCAACTGATCTCACTGGTGAGCTTTCGCAGCCGCGGCTTGAGAGAGACACTGCTGGTGAATCCTCATTTAGATTTCATGATTTCTCACTGTCTAGCAATTGGGTATGATATATATTATACATAGTTGACACTATGATTTTGTTGTTTGTTGTTGTAATGTACATAAATACAAACTATATACATTACATTGGACTTGTAGAATGATGAAGCATATAGAGTTGGTTAATACTGTGAAAAAATGACATTTATTTTTTTTGTTCTTTGTATTTTTGAAGCACCAAGTTTAGCTATGAAGTCTAGCATATTGCCTATTTATTATAAGGAGCTTAGTTTATGTTTTGTGTTATGAAAATAAATAAAATTACAGAAAGATGTTGTAAAATATAGAAGAGTAGATATAAGATTGAAAGAGAAAAAAAATGTTATTTATATTATGCTCTTTAATATTGGAGGAAGCGGAAAATTGAGTCAGTGAATTAAAGATTAGTTAAGACGTCCGGTATTGTTCTAAGATTAAACATTTGTTTCACGGCTAACCACAACGAATTTTACAAAAGTTATACTTTGGAGCGAACGGATACAAAGAATCGTTTTAAAAAATACCAACAAAAACAGAAGCTTCTACAATATTTCTTCGATGCTACGCGGCTGTGGTAAAAGAGCAATGTGACCTTTCCTAGGACTTGAGAATTTGTTGTACACTGATTTGGTTTTACCATCTGCTGCACTTGTGTGTATCCTCACTAATAGCTTCGCGCAATCTCTGAGAGAGAAACAATAATGATTAGTTAAATTTTTGAACTCAGATTACTTTATAATTGAAGATTATTACTAGCATTTAAGAAGAATAAAAAATACTTGATTTCTTCTTTGCAGTAACCAGATAGGTTCTGTAGATATTGATTCCAATATTGAATCCTATTGAGTATACAACGAGCGGAGTAAACAGCTGCTGCAGCAATCTGCGAAGGCGAGAATAATACCATGACATAATAATTTGCAAGACCAAGTTCTGCTAGGTAAAATGCCATGTTCTCCATCTATACAAATATCAAAATAGATTCATCAGAATCATTGATTTAAATTGGTTTGAATAGTCTCAAGATAATCATAAGTTTGGTATCACAGTTTTGGTCAAAAAAACGTTTGACATCACGGTGGATTTGCAGAAATCCCAGTGGCACCGTGATTTTGTAGAAGCTCCAAAGTGTAACATTTGTAAAATTACGGTGGTTCACCATGAGACTTTGTCAAACTCGCCGCAAATCCAAATATGCACTTGGTATTTCGTAAATTTGAAGACTAAAATTAGCACACTGTTATAATTTCAAGGACTATAGTGTTTATTTACTCTAAACCTATAGTGTTTATTTAGAGTCTAAACATAACAATAACTAATTATTTACCTCTTTATCTTGAACAATAGATGCTCTAATAAGTCGAACTAAAAATACATAAGGTGTAGTTACTGTAAAATTCCATTGAAGCTTTTCGACAATATCTTTCTCCCTTGCAATAAACTGGCTTCTGTTATAAAATTTATCTGATATATCCAAAAAATCCTTTACCTGCAACATCAATCTCTAATAATCATAAAGAAATTTAGAAATAATAAGAATATATAGATAGGAATGTTGAGAATTTGTGAACCTTAGGATGTGATACTTCTTCATATTTGCAAGCTAAGGACATTGAGCATATTGCAACTAACTGTAGCTCTTTTTTTGGTACATTAATCAATGAGAGGTATCTATCAATTATGTTAATGTTAAGAAAGAGTGTTTCTGTCTTCAATTTAAAATGATGATGAACTTCAACCAACCAGTCCACGACAATAGTCCTCATCTTAGCGGTGATTTCCTTCTGTAATTCCATGTAGTCCGAAGCTCGATTTTCTTCCTGCAATAAATTCTATTAGAACTTTTTTTATTGACAAATGTTAGTAGTTATAGTAGTTTCGAGGGTCGAAATCGAGACCTCCTGATTAAAATGGTGTATGTAAAAAGTAAAAGGAGAAAGGTATTAGGTACTTCTGTTAGCTTGTAGAAATTGTATAGTTCATCGACATATTCATCTGCTGCTAAATTATTAATATCATCATCTGCATCCATGTCAACAGGCTGATCCTCGGGCTCAATCAATCTGCGAGCAATCTGTATGGAAACACATCACAATCTGGAGACCATGGTGGGGAATCGGGGATAGAGGAAGTGTATGTTTAGATTGACGATTAGTTATGTAGCATCACAGCATGTCAGCGTGATTATGTCAAAAGCTACACTTTTGAGCTTCAATAAAATCACGGCACCACTGTGATTTTGTCAAACTCACAGTCAATCCAAACATGCACGAAGTCTTTCATTTCAAACCTATAACTTTGTATGTTGTGGACAGAATTGAAGCACCTTGCTTTTTGTAGGAGGTGGCAAATTCGGAATCTTGTCCTTCCTAGAAGATCTTCCGCTGCCTTCTTTTTTAGGAACTGAATCAAGTTTTTCTCCTGCTTCAGAACTATCGACATCTACAGGCTCAGGATTTGGCTTTTGAGCACAATCATTGCCAACATTGTGAGAATATACATTAGGCATATTAAACTAGATTGAGTCGATCACAAGAATTATTCAAAAACTATGCATCGTTATTCGTTGGCTAATTCTGTGGCGTCCACCAGTACTCGAAAATCATACGAAATATCAACGACAATAGGCATGTTGTGGACAAAATTAAAGCACCTTGCTTTTTGTAGTAAGTGGCGAATTCAGAATCCGGTCCTCCCTAGAAGATCTTCCACTGCTCTCTTTTTTAGGAACTAAATTAAGTTTTTCTCCTGCTTCAGAACTGTCGACATGTACGGCCTCAGGATTTGGCTTTTGAGCGCAATCATCACCAACATTCTGAAAACAGATGTTAGGTAGGTTAAAGTAGATTGCGTCAATCACAAGCATTATTCCCTAAGTATGCATCATTTTCATTGGTAAATTCTATGGTGTCGACCAGTACTTGAAAATCATTTGAAATTCCAACAACAATAGGTGTGTTGCATAAGTAAAAAGCTCACGATCCTCCTAATCTTCACGACTGAGACAAAGACTTGATCGGTGTCAGTTTGACGAAAACAATAGAAAACGAATATGTCTGGTGCCAATTTGGGTGGGCTAGTTTAGCTTCTTCAAAAAATAGAAAACGAATATGTGTGCCTCAAAAAATTCATTTTAGTTAGAGTTTCAAACTGACATAAGCTAGCATCGTAATCGTTCCTTCGTTTCGTCAAACTGACACCCATCAAATCATCTCTCAACCGTTACAGTTTCAGTCAATATTTTAAGTAATGGTCTACGGTAAAACAAATAAAATGTCTTCTTAAGGTTACTTACTTGATTGCTTAGTGCAACTCCTTGGTCATAATTAGCCGGGACTTCTAATTCTGGTGCCGAGTTCTGCAATTCAAGAAGGGCATTCACTTCAAAATTCAAACCTGATGCATGCACAGATGTTAAATTTAAGAATGCATTGACAAATAAAGACAGCAAAGAACACTCACAGCTGCAGCTTCTGCTTTTTCCAATAATTTTTTATGGAAATTCCTGCAAGCAACAAATAAGCTTTGGTTAATTGTTTCTTTCCCTGCAAGAAAACTACAAGAAACATAACATTGACAAGAAAATTTCAGAACCTTGTGATGGGTCTTGAAACCTGATTCCCCTCAAGATTACCAATATCTCCAAGAGCTTGACGGTTGCTTCTTTCTTCCTTCTTCTTCCCCTTGCCTTTCCCTGCAATAAACATGAAAGAAAAATGAATAATGAAGCACAAACACAGAAACACAGATAATGAGGTTTTAAATTGCGGTCCGCATCCGCAATTGCGGTGCAGTATTGCTGATGCGGTAGCCTCTGCAACCGCATCGGACCGCAATTGCGGAGTAATTTTAATTCATGTGTACGACCGCATCGTAACCACATCAGAAGCCACATCAAACAATTTCGGTGATGTTCATTCAAATTTTCTCACCAAAATTTAAAATTTATGAACTTCAATACCTAATTTGTGTCAAATCTAATGAAAAATCTTAGTTTTAACAATCTCTCAACCGTGTATTTTAAGCACATTCAAATTAGTGTTTATGGAATAAACTAAGACTCTGCAATGGTGGATAAATAATGTAGTGACATAGTAGTGTCATTTTGTATAGTTTATGAAATTTCAAAATGATTTCATGCCGCAACGGCCACATTGTGCATTGAAGCAACCACAATACCCGCATTCGCAACAAACGCAGCCGTTAACGCATCTGTGACTGCAGCCACAATTTAAAACAACGACACTGACACGTTGACACCAATAATCATTCAATGCAATCATATGTGTACACATCGTGTCAGTGTTGGACACATACGCGTGTCAGACACCGGAACAGGCCTAATCCGATGAGTGTCGCTTCATTCGCACCTGGATCATTTCCAGCTATAGAGGATCCAATTTCAATAAATTGACATATAATATCTTAAACCTAAGATTGAGCTAGCTGATGAAAATGGAAGTTATAACAAACACAAAAGCACCGATCATTTATACAAGAAATAAAAATGATTAATACAAAAATGGAGAAATGAAAAGATAGCAAAACAAAACCTTTTGATTTGGTGTCCATAGTCTCAAGTCTTGTTGTGTATACGACCAATACGCAAGTACTGTTACTCTTGAATATACATATGTAAAACCCTATGAATGATAATATTAAGTTTGAATTTCTTTTTCATTTTCAAGAAATAATAAAGATTTTTTTTAATCTATTTTTTTACAAATTATTGAAATTACAATTCCACTTGTATTTCCTGTGCATGCGGCCATTCGGTTTAATATATCATCAATTCACTATAAGCCAATTCAATTTGCTTTAATTTGCCATCTATCTATATTCATTGAACGTTCAAGACATTAATTAGAATTCAAAATATAAAAATTACTCTTTTTTTTTTACAAAGAGAGCATGAAGCTCGAAAATTAGAGGGATTACAATGTGACTATTCATGGATCAGAGATTTCTAACATATCAGCAGTTACAGAGTGATTCATCTAAGGAGGGCACTCCTCAAAAAAGTGAGTTTTTTCACATAAGAAACACCCTTCGTTTGCAAGAGCATCGACACATTTGTTACTTTCTCTATCTTTCTTTTTAAATATAAACAAATCTTAAAATGTATTTATATCAATTACATTTTGGCTTTTATTTATAGGAAAATGTTAAACAGTGTCCATACTGGTTAAGCTTATTAATATAAAAATTATATCTTGGAATGTGTGCATTCAATGTTTCGAAAATGTAAAAAGTTATTTTATCATCTTTAATTTTGTCTTTTATTTCCATTTTTGGCATACTTAACAAGTGCTCCGGGGACACCGTTTAGTATGGCCTTTATTTATATTTATATTTAAAACGGGAAATAGAACACCTAGATATGTACCCAAAAAAAAAATACTAGATTTTTTCAACATTTGCATAGAGGAAAATAATGAGATTTAAATGAAAATTGGATACGGTTTAATCTAAAAAATATTATTTGGACAACAATTTTGTTTTTGAACAAATGTATATTCAAAGTCTATGAATAGATTTTACTTCTATGTTTCTCTGATCGCTAATATTAAAAGAGTTGTTGAATTTGAATTAGGAGGTGAATTTGTTTCATACTTTAAAGGAAGACAGTGTTTTTGTGCAGATTTTCTAACAAAATTAACTATAATAATGATATATGAAATTGAAGACTTGGAACATCTTTCAGAAGAAATGGACAACTTGTTGCAGACTCTAAGAGGACGCATTGCCCTCGCCTCTAATTTTTTCTTCTTTTTCTCTATTTTTCATATTTTGTTTTCCTTTACACTCTTGAATCACTGATTCTATATACTTAGTTCACATCCATGATTGTAGAAGAATTAATCTCTTGGTATGGATGAGGTACATTGACATCTATCTAATGTGTGCCAAATATGATATTTAAAATAAAAAAAAACTAAGGTGTAGATTTGTCTGTATAATTATTTTAATATGATTATATAAATAACATAACAAAATAATATTGTTAAAATAAATAATTAAACATAAAAAATATCACACTTTAAAAGTAGTTAAATTTCTGTGAGCTTAGCTTAGTTGGCAGGAATATCACATTATATATATAGGACTGAAGTTTGAACATTACACATTCTAATTATTCATCTTAAAGAATGAAATTATATTCATTAGACAAAAAAGTAAGTCTTTAATAACAAATTAAGAAACGGATCTTTAGGATTTGGCGTAAACCATGTATGAAAAAATTTATATATGACTTCGTGCGTACCATACAAATATCGTATGCGTACCAATATCCGATATATATCCTGTAATTATACTCTCACTAGTCACTCAAATGACATTTCCATAATTCATCTAATCCAATCCAACAAATATGTAATGCAACTATTCAAACCCCATCCAATAACACCACCCACCCCAAGCCAACTTCAAACCCTCAAAATCTCCCTAACATCAAATGAATTATAACCCAACAAATTTTTAAGTCCAAATTTTTATTCTTATATTGATAACTTTGAAATTTACTCATTGAAAAAAATGATAATTCTTATATGTAATTTTCGCTTTATTTTGTGGATTAATTTTCAGATGATCTTTTGTATTCTTCTAGCCTCTCTAAATATTTCTTAATAGTGCTCTAAGTTATTATATAGGCCAGCGAAAATTTATATTTTTCTAGGTAATATAGTGTACATCCATATGGTAAATGCGTGGTAATGGAAAATAATTTCTACTATTTTAAGATTACGTTATAAATATGAATTTCATGTAATTCTTAAATATAAGAATTTGAAGATTATTGCGTCAAAAAAATGAATTTGAAGATTAATTAAATTGAGAGTTTTTTATTTTCGAGAACTTTTTCTTTATTTTTGAGTCCAAAAAAAATTTAGTGTTAATTATACAGACAGGTCATGATTAATGTGAAAAGGATTAGTGGCGCAGCTTGTTGTCCATTTGTCTTTAATTCATATGTAATTACTTATATTTATTAATATATATATATATATATATATATAAAATATTCCCAACAACAAAAAAAAGAGAAGAAAAATATTATGTGAAAACTTTTTTTTTTTTGTTTCATTTGCAAAACTGAACTAATTAAAAGAATAAATTTCAATATCTTATATTTTCTATTAACAAAGTAGAAAATTGTATACGGTATGTCAAATCATTTAATAAAAATATCAATGAAATTTATCAATGCTCTCCTATCAAGACCATACACTAGTGTGATCTTACTAGTTTTTTAACCCGTGCGACGCACGGTTCATTTTTTTTACTAATTCTTCAAACTATTAATTTAATATTAATCCCAAATAGAATGTATACAATAATTAATTAATCAAACATATTGATCACATGGGCAACACTCACTAACTGATGGACTGAAACCTACCAATCAATATATTGTTTACCATTTACCACTACATGGCCACAAAAGGTTCACGGAAAATAAATTTGAACGGCACTTCCAAAAAATGAATTGCCCAGCAACAAAACTACAATAATTATAACACAAATACCTTTAAACTAATAATAAAAATGCTACAACACCAAATGAACCTACCGGACGAATTAGCAAACACGACACAAATCGACCAGATTCATTGCATCTTCTGCGCCTCAACCCTATTCGTTGCCGGCCTATGGATGCGATTATGCGAAGCCTCCTTCACAAACAGAAAAAAAAATGTGAGGAATAAAATAACAATAAAAGCAATTAAAATTAATTCTAAATAAAATTAAATGGTGATGATGTGGCACACTTAATAGCAAGCTACAATAGCCATTTTTTGTTTCCTTTTTGTCAAGTTTATAGATAGATATGAAAATGTTCAATCTCTTAACTTGTCCCATTATATATTATCCTGTTCCTACTTCATATTCATCACTTTTAACTAACCCATGTGAAAGAAATTGATCCTTCCAAGAGTTTTATCGTTTAAGGCACACATACTTTCTTATATTCAATCATTCATGAGCCATGATAAGCCCATAACACAAATATAGGTTTTCCAAAATCAAAGCTATATATGAGGAAAAAGATATAGTAGTAGGTATTTTAAGACAACATAAAAGACAAGAAATTAACACAATGCAAGGTATTATTAAGTTAAATAATTATCATAAAAACATAAGATAACAAATTAATTCATGATATATGACCAAAAATTATATTGGTAAAGCATAGGGAATATTCTCTTTTGCTGAATGCAACAATCAAAAAATGACAAAATCAAAACATGCCATACCAAATATAATGTAGCTTCTAAAATTTAACTATGTAACAAGCACTTCATCCAACACTTTCAATTATATAAATAAATAATTTTGTCATTTTATACTGACAAAAAGAACTATATACACTTGAATCAATATCAATTATATACTTAGTTATTGTATGGTTATAATTTTATTTACTATATTTAATTAATTTGTTTATAACTTTGGCACGAAATTGATACATATATATCACTTGTTACTTTCAAGCTAGGCTGTGAGATTGTGAGTGAAAACGAAAGATAAATATTCTTGAAACACACATTAGCTGTAATAGAGGCACATTCCCATGTTCTGTTTCTAATGAAGGGTAAGGAACCAAAACAAAATTTTACTTAAGAGTTTTTTATGGAAATTGTTCTAGCTAGTATGATTCCAAATTATAAGTAGCTAATGAAATGTGATGTTTTTGTATAGTAATGGTTGTAAGCATGTGACATTTTGACAAATAAAACTGCCTTGAGGTCCCATATATTTCAGTGTTCTGTTCATTTCATTTTACACGCTTGAAAGTTGTACTTGTCAATGACACACTTGTAAATTTAGATTTGAATCACATGATGTAACTGAATCAAGCAATCACAATCACGTTTTCTGCCACATCACTCCATTTAACCTCATTTTATGAATATGACATAGAAGGTTGAATCATTTTTATTGGTTGTCGGTGTAAAATTAATTTACACTGACAGTGTATGTCCTTTAAACTCTTAAATTAATTAAAATTTTAAATTTGCTATAAAATAATTAAATATAAAATATAATATCATCAAATAATTGGATGATGGGTGTATCTAACAAAATTCTGGTGTACTAAAAAAAAATTGAGTTAATATTCAAGTATTGCCTGGTTTTCTTTATTCGCAACAAGGTAAAAGCCTTGTTTTTGCTTAATTGTAGTTATGGTTCTCTATTTTATCAGATTCGAAAAATATTCCTCTATTCTTAAAATCAAAGTTTTTTGTCCTTAAGTATCACATTTGTCGCAATTTTAGTTTCAATTGTTTTTGTCTCTTCAAATTTAATATTGGGCCAAAAATCACTATTTTTGGAGGCTAAAATATGGTATGAGATCAAAGTTACAATAGATGTGAAAAAATCGGTATTCATGATTGTAAATAAATAATGGTATGAAAAAATCGAACCAATCTAGTGAAAATCGATAAATAGACAAAGGTTCAGGCAAACTCGAAAGATGAAATACAACAACAATGTAAGAAAAATTAAATGCACGAGAATAAGAAAAAAAAAGTTATATGAATGAAGAAGTAAGAAGAGAAAATGTATAAGAAATATTTCCTCATAATTTGATTTTGTTTTATTTACTTTATTATTATGTCTTTCTTCTGTTGTCAACCAATCGATTAACCTAACCAAAACATCACATTTTTTAGTGAGGAACAAAACCATTATTTGGTAGTTAGGAGAAGACTAAAAATTTTCCAACTACTACATATATCAAATCATTTTATAGTCAAAACTCAAAACCAAACAAACAAATACATTTGTCTTCTAAAGCATAGCTAAAACAACTACTACTATGAATTTGGATCTCGAGGCTTCTAAAGTATATTTAATATCCTTTTATATATTTGTCAACAAATAAATTTGGCTCAACTTAGGTGAGTTTGGATCACGATGTTCACTAGAGTTAAAAAAGATTTTAAAATTTAAAGAACATTAACAGAAATACTTATAAGAGTTGTGCTATATTCAACAAAAAATTTATTCAAAAAACACATTACGAAGTGCATTCTAGTCATGCTATAAATTTTCTAAACTGTTTTTCCTTTTATCTTTGACGGAAATCATGGGATGTATTTCTGATAATTAGCCAATAACTAGCTAGTTGTCGTGAAAGTATCGCAAAAATATTTTTCGCTACATTCAACATTCTCCTACATATAAATGTGTATCAATAAAGTTCTTATACTGACAGCGGAAGTTAAACTCAGTCTCTTATACAACATAAATCAACTTATTACAAGCTAAGTCAGTTGTGTTAGCTTGAATTACTCTATTTTCACTTGATGATAGAGATTAAATTAAAACACCAAATTTAATTGAGACATCTATGTCAACACTATGAATTAAGCAAGAAAAAAAACTTTATTCCATGTGGTTGTTTGACAAACCTAACTGCCCTTGCTAGCTGGGCTTAGAGATCTGAATTTCTTTAAAATAATGAATTTAATTTATGAGAGAAAATAAAATGGGGTCGCATGTCCCTACCTGTGAACTCATAATACCTAATTCTATTGTCCTACGTGGAATTCCATTTCCAATTATATAAAAGGATATGCCATACTCCAAGTCCAAGCAAAATAGTATTGTTCTCCAACTTCAAAAATAACTCTATATAGGGACTTGTAATTTTAAAATATGCGGCAAAATCCTATAGGGATCCCTAATGTAAATTCTCTCTCACAAGATTCATTGTTCATAAAATTTTGGGACCTTTTTAGTTAGACAATGATATTTAAATTACTATTTTTTAGTAACTATTTAAATTTTAAACATCTGAAATACACCATTAGACAATATTTTATCGTTTAATACCATATTTATATACGGTTTATTTTTCTCCCATTTCAACCAAAAAACCTAAACGCTGATGATTCTTATTTTTTGTTCATAATTGGACGATAATGACCTCAGCCACACTAGTTGTAAAGAATAATATGTTAGAAACACATTTCTTAATATACACTCTTTTTATTATTAGGTAGAGTTTATAAACATCTCAACAAACTTACATGAGAGTCATAATTTAAAGCAATTTTGATCCTTTTCAATTTTATAAGTGGAAGCATTGTAATAAGTTTTACATTGATGGTGTATATAAATTTTGCAATATTACAAATCATTAATTATAATATATATTGTTAATATATGTGAGAATAAATGGATGTCATAATTTTGTCAAAAAAATTATATATTTCTAGCTACAACATATATAAAAGATTAAATTGAATATTTATTCACTCTAATAATTTGATAAGTGGTTTTTATGTATTTTGAAAATTAACAGTGACCTACTAACCTTTGGTTCAATGGAAGAGTTTACAATATTAAACTTCATGAAGGGTCAACAAGCTTGCATGGGGAAAAAAATAACAACCATGATTGGTCATAATTATAGTACGTTAGGCATTTAATATTTACAGAGAATATTCTTTCCTTATATCCAAGATGTAAAATAATGTAAAAATTTAAGTTTAATGCAAACGTTTCTTTCAATCATTTTAAAAATAAACTAGTAGAATAAATTTTCAAGAGATTGAAAGTGATTGCATTTATCAAACACATTTTTAGAATAAAGGGTATTTGATAGGAAATTCTATCCCACGCACATTTTATATATTTAAATTTAAATTATATACTTAATTGATTTGAGAGTGAAAGATCCTAAAGTAAAGAAAAAAAGAGTAGGTACAAAAATGGGGACAACATCAACCCTCAATTAAAAGCTGAAGTACTCTACCTTACAAATGGGGACATTGGGAAACTTCCTTAATCCGTATCCTTAATTGCTTGCAAAGCAAATTTGTAAGCAAATTATGGTTAGTTTCAATTCTGGAGTAGTCAGAATTGGTTTTAGATGTCTAGAATTGATTCTGATTTATTTAATTTTTTTAAAAAAAGAATTGATTCTATCTCCGAAATTGATTCTACTTTAATCTAAAAATTGTAGCGCCCGATTCTAGAATTGATTTTTACACTCAAATTTTTGTTCGACTCACTTTTGCATCAGTATATCCAAACATAAACCATTTTATCTTCAAATAAATTTTGACCAAAATCAATTTTACATAATCAATTTTATCATAATCAATTTTGCTCGCCGTTGAGCCAAACATATACTGTTGGTGCACAAAGATGATAAATGAATAGAAAAGAGAATGTATTAATGAACTTGAAAAATGACGGCTACAAGAAGAATAAAAGGCACTAACTTCTATGGTGATATCACTACTCCTATTTATACACAAGGACTAGGTCATAAAGACAACATAGTAAAATACTAAAATACCCTTAAATATAAATTATTTCTAACACCATCCCTTAATTTATATTTACACAAAACTAACAACACCAATTCCATCCCTCAAACGAAGAAATTGGTCAGTCTTGATTGCCTTTGTCATCACATCTGCCAGCTGCTTCTGAGTGCTACAGTGCACAACTTCTAACACTCCATTCTGAACCTGATTCCTTAAGAAGTGATACTTGGTCTCAATGTGCTTGCTTCTCCCATGCAGCACTGGGTTCTTGGCAAGATTGATTGCAGACTTGTTATCAATCATCAGCTTCAGAGGCTTGTTTACCTTAATCTTCAGATCCTGTAGCAAGTTCAGAATCCACACAGCTTGGCATGCAGTCAGAGCACCTGCTATATATTCAGCTTCACAGGTTGATAGAGCCACAACAGGCCGCTTCTTGGAGCACCAAGAAATAGGACCTCCCAAGAATTTAAACAAGTACCCAGAAGTACTTCTTCTATCAACCCTGTCTCCGCACCAATCAGAGTCTGAGTAGCTCAGAAGCTCTGATTCAGTCTTTCCTTCAGAAGGGAATAGCACTCCATGCTTCAGAGTTCCCTTGATGTACCTCAGAATCCTGACAGCAGCTTGGTAATGGGACCATTTTGGTTTGCTCATAAATCTGCTAACCATTCCAACTGCATAGCAAATATCAGGTCTGGTATTGCACAAATACCTTAGAGAACCAACCAACTGTTTGAAGGTTGTAGCATCCACATCCTCTCCATCAGAATCTGAGTCCAGCTTCTGATTGGTATCAGAAGGTGTAATTGCAATTTTGCAATTTTCCAGCTTAAATCTCTTCAGAAGCTCAAGTTCATACTTCATTTGATGTAAAATGATTCCTTTCTCAGAGTACATAAATTCCATCCCTAGAAAGAAACTCATTTTACCAAGGTCTGTTATCTCAAATTCATTCATCAGAGCCTTCTTGAACTTAGTTATCTCTTGTTCAGAGCTTCCTGTCAGCAATATGTCATCAACATATAAACATACCAAAATCATATTGCCTTCTGAAGTGTGTTGAACATAAACACCATACTCCAATTCACATTTCTGAAACCCATGCTTCTTGAAGAAAGAATCAATCTTCATATTCCAGGCTCTGGGTGCCTGTTTCAATCCATACAAGGCTTTATGTAATATATACACCATCCCTTCCTGATTCTTTTTCTCAAAACCAGGAGGTTGTGACACATATACCTCCTCTTGTAATGGACCATTCAGAAATGCAGATTTCACATCTAAATGCATCAGAGGCCAATTCCTGTTAGCAGCTATTGCAATTGCCAGTCTAATTGTTTCATGTCTTGCTACAGGTGCAAACACTTCAAAATAATCTAGCCCAGGTTTCTGCAGGAATCCTCTTGCTACTAACCTTGCTTTGTATTTGCCAATTGATTCATCTGGCTTTAGCTTCTGCTTGAAAACCCATCTGACACTGATGGCTTTCTTGCCTTTTGGAAGTTCTGATAGCTTACAAGTTTTGTTTCTCTTGATAGCATCAAGTTCTTCATTCATGGCCTGCAACCAGACTTGTTGCTTAAGAGCCTCTTTTATACTCACGGGTTCAGAGTCTACTAACATAGCACACTGAATAACCTCTCCCTCAGAGTCTACTTCAGTGTCTTGCAGCATATCAAACCCTGCAAACCTTCTTGGAATGCTTCTGATTCTCTGTGGTCTTTGATCTTGTTCCACATGATTTCCTTCAGAGGTTGGAGGTTCAGAAGTACTATCTTCAGAAGTTTCAACATCAGAGCCTTGACTTTCAGAGTCTCCTTCAGGACCACCTTCAGAGTCTGAATCACCTTCAGAGCCTGAATCACTGTCAGAATCTGAATCTCCTTCAGAGTCTCCTTCAAGAAATATCACATCAGAGTTGGATTGAGTTTTGTTCCAATCCCAAGTTTCTAATTCCTTCACAATGACATCTCTGCTGAATTCAATTCTATTAGTCTCTGGACAATAGAGCTTGTACGCACCTGTACTGTGGTACCCCACCAATAACATAACTTTGCTTCTATCATCCAGCTTCTGTCTTCTAGCTTCTGGAACATGTTTGTAACAAACAGAACCAAACACCTTCAAATGACTAACACTTTGCTTATCTCCAGTCCACTTTTGAATAGGAACTATTTCCTTCAACTTCTTCGTTGGACATCTGTTAAGCACATAACATGCTGTTGCAACAGCTTCACCCCATAAATTATAAGGAAGCTTCTTCTCTTTCAGCATGCTTCTCACCATATCAAGCAAAGTACGATTTCTTCTTTCAGCAAGACCATTGTGTTGAGGAGTGTAAGGAGCAGTAACCTCATGCTCAATTCCATTCTCCTCACAGAAAGTTTTAAACTCATTGGAATTAAACTCACCACCACCATCCGTTCTGAGAATCTTCAGCTTCTGACCACTCTGCTTCTCAGCTTTCACTTTGAACTTCTTAAACTCAGCAAACACCTCATGTTTGTACTTTATCAGGGATACCCATGTCATTCTAGTAAATTCATCTACAAATGACACAAAGTATTTATTCCCTCCAATTGATGCTACCTGAAATGGACCACACACATCAGAATGTACTACTCCCAATGCATGTTTTGCTCTTGGGGCTACTCCTGATGCAAAAGACAGTCTTGGTTGCTTTCCTTCCATGCACACCTTGCATGACTTCTCGGGTTTCTTGATTGTAGGAATTCCATTTACCAGATTCTTTGATTTCAAATGCCCTAGGCTTCTGAAATTTAAATGACCAAATCTTCTATGCCACAGCTCACTATCCTTCTCAACACTTGTTGCACTAAGGCATTCAGAGTCTGCAGTTTTAACATTCACCTTGAATGTCTTGTTCCTTCCCTGTTCTGACTCCATAATCAGCTTCTGATTACGATCATACAGCTTCAGAAGATTGTCCTTCATGGTAACTGAGAAACCTTTCTCAATCAGTTGCCCTACACTCATCAGATTGCTTTTCATGCCAGGTACATACCACACATTCTGAATCAATGCTGATTTGCCATTGTTCAGAGTAACTCTGACATTTCCCATACCTTCAGCATTAAGGTATTTATCATCAGCACATCTGATCCTTGTACTCTTACTCAAGTCAAAGTCAACCAACCACTTCTTGTTTCTAGTAAGATGATTTGAACACCCTGTGTTCATATACCACCACTCTGATGAATTCATATCATCAGTCTCAGAAGCCATTAGCAACACAGATTCACCATCAGAGTCATCAGAGCTTCTGGCTATATTTGCTTCTTCTGACTTCCTTTCTTTGTTTGACCGACACTCAGAAGCAAAATGACCAAACTTCTGACAACAGTAGCATTGAATCTTCTTCTTGTCAAACTTCTCTTTTCCCTTCTGATACTTTTGCTTATCAGAGTTTGAAGTTTCAGGCTTCTGAACTCCATCAAACCTTCTCTTGGCTTCTGACCAAGACTTCTTCTGATAGTTCTTACCAGAGTCTGCTTTCAGAGCCTGCTGCTCTACCTCTCTTTCAGAGTTTCTCTCAGTCAAACGCAACTCTTGTGCTTCTAGACTGCTTTGTAGCTCTTCAATTCTCATGGAACTCAAGTCCTTGGAATGTTCAATAGCTACCACAATGTAATCAAACTGAGGGGTAAGTGATCTCAATACCTTCTCAATGATTACTTGTTCTGAGAGTGTTTCTCTACACGCCTTCATCTCATTAGTGATCAAAATCATTCTTGAGATGTACTCAGGGACCTTCTCATTGTTCTTCATGTTGAGATTCTCATACTGCTTTCGTAAGGACTGAAGCTTCACCTTCTTCACTGATGCATCACCACCATAGCATCTGATCAGTGTGTCCCACGCGGCCTTTGCCGTTTCTGAGTCAGCAATCTTCTCAAACACGTTTTCATCCACACACTGATGGATGTAGAACAACGCCCTCTGATCTTTCTTCTTCGTATCCTTCTGAGCAAGCTTTTGTGCGTCTGTTGCATCAGCTGCTACTGGAACATAACCTTCAGTAACAAGTTCAAGCACATCTTGAGCACCAAACAGAACAATCATCTGTTTCATCCAACGATTCCAGTTTTTGCCATCAAACACTGGAAGCTTGGTACTCATACCACTGTTTCCGTTCATCTTCAATCTTTGTGCGTTCACTTAAATCTCACTAACACTCGTGTTTCCCAATCCCGCAGAATCAGAAAATGTGATTCTAATAAATCACACAACGCCTCACGTTTCACTCGTGTTTCCCGTGGATTCGAACCAGAGCTCTAGATACCAATTGTTGGTGCACAAAGATGATAAATGAATAGAAAAGAGAATGTATTAATGAACTTGAAAAATGACGGCTACAAGAAGAATAAAAGGCACTAACTTCTATGATGATATCACTACTCCTATTTATACACAAGGACTAAGTCATAAAGACAACATAGTAAAATACTAAAATACCCTTAAATATAAATTATTTCTAACATATACTACCTAATTTTGCTTTCTCTTAATGTAAATACGAGGGCATTTTGGTAAAAATGGGTTTACACTATTTGATAGTACACACTTGTTGAATCCCCAATTGTGGGAGGAGATCCTCTCCGATAGAAAGATTTTGCAGTGAATGTGAATCCATAACCATTAATTCAATATTATCACAATATTATTACATTTGGTCAAAACCAATTGAAGAGCAAGTTGATTATTATGAGATAAAAAGTCATCCCATTCAAAGAGGAAAAAAAACTATGTAGTTTGGTTTAGTTTTTGGATGACTAAAAAATATATAATACAATTCGATTCAATTTTATACGGTTTATTTTAATTTGATTGCTTCAATTTTTAAATAAACAATACATAAATACTTGTAATATAAATAATATATTTTAACATGAACCGTTAAAAAAATGTAAACAAACAAATAATTATATCGTTAGATTTAAAACATATTAAGCAAAAATGATGTATCAAAATGTAAATAAGTATTTTAAGACTGCTTAGATAAGACGACACAAACATCTTAACTTAAGAGTCACTTGAATTTCATCTATGTCTTGAACATGCAGTAGCGTTAAATTTTTAAAAAAAGTTTGGCGACTTATTTAAATTTTACAAAATTCAAGAGATTAATTTCTACAGCTGCACACAAAAATTGTTGTGGAATTAAAATTACTCCCTTTCTCATCATCACATGTGCTCACCCCATAAATTTTACCATTAGAAAAGAGACAAAGCTCGTTAAGATTAAGATGTGACCTTTTCTTCCATAATCTCTCATTCCATTTTCTGATTCTCCATCCTATATCCTAATCCTACCATAGATACAATACAACACAACACCCTTCAACTTCACATCAAATCCAACCGTTGAATACCACTTGTTCCTCCATTTTGTTCTTTATTTCAATCCTCAATAAAACATTCCACACACACACACTACTTTGTGTTCTATCTATCCTCCTCTGTCACATTTTCATGGCTGCAACCTCACAACAACAACCTTTTCAACATAACAACAACAACAACAACAATGGTAGTAACAACAACAACAACAACACTGAGTTTAACAGACAAGAAATTCAAACCGCCATAGCTAAAGCAGTTGAACTAAGAGCACTTCATGCTGCATTAACACAAGGAAATAGCCCAAACCCAAGCCCAGGCCCACACAATACTAGATTTCCATCTACTTCCCCTGCTTCTCACTTCTCTGCTCAAGATTACCCTGTTTTCACACCAGTAAGCAACTTAACATAACATATATATACATTTTTTCTTTCATTTTTAGTATTCAAAATTTTTCATTTATTTCTTCTCTAAAATGGGTTTTTGAATTTTCATATAAAAAAGTTATCTTTTTAGTACTTTTGCTTTAACATATACATTTTTCCTTTGAATTTTGTCATTCAAAATTATTTTTTTACTTCCTCACTAAAATGGGTTTTGAATTTTTATATAAAAAAAAGTTATCTCTTTAGAATTTTTGCTTTATCTTTACCTTACATGAAAGTTTTTAAGATTGAGCTAATGAAGCTCAATAAAACCCAACAATGATGTTTTTTTAGTATCCAAGACATGGTTTTAAATTGCGGTTGCAGTCGCATTACAATTTTTGATATTTTAGGAAATTGCAATTAAATCCGCAATGCGGCCTTAATTGCAGTTTCATTGTGATTATAGAAATTGTGAACATTTTGATACACATCTTATTTGTATACAGAAATATCAAAAACCTTGATGTCGTGGCCGAAATTCTCAACCTTTTTCATTTGTAATATATATAGATCATGTTTTTGTGATGGAAAGTTAAATTCTAAATTTGTGAAAAATTGACAGAGTTATGAAGATGAGCCACATCAAAATCCAACAAAAAGTAGAACAGTATCAGAAAGTTGGGATGAAAATGGAGTAGAAGGAGGAAACATCATAGAAAGTACCATAGTACAAGATTACAAGGAGAAATCAAGTTCAAGAAAGGTACTACCTTTTGGTTTTTCAAACAAAGAATCTCACATGTGTCCTATTATTGATGATACTAAATCAGTAACAGGTTCTTGTGCAAATCATATCACAGTTCTTCAAACATCACCTAATGAATATTTCAAATCTAGAAGAAGAAATAGTTTAGATGATTTCAAACCATTATCTTCTTGCAATAGGTGTAAACCTGCTTTGATAACTAGTGAATTTGATAACACAAAGAACAACAATAGAAGTTCTAACATTGTTGTTCCTTTAACTGATTCTCATGCATCATTTCAAACTCAACATAAAAGTAAAGGGATGATTTCATGGCTTTTTCCTAAGTTCAAGAAAAAGCATAAGAATAAGAATGAGAGTTTTTCGCCGAATAGAACAGAATCTGAAGAGGTTTCTCAGATACTTAATAAAGATATGGGAATTATGTCAATTGAGATGTTAAAAAGAGAGCTTATGGAAGCACATGAGAGTAGAGATTCTGCTATATTAGAAGTTTCTGAGATGAGATCTTCATTTGGTGAGTTGAAACAAAAGCTTGAGTATTTGGAAGGTTATTGTGAAGAGTTGAAAAAAGCTTTGAAACAAGCAATGCAAGCAAAAGAATCTCCACTTTGTGATGAGAAACTTGGAAATGGAGAAAATTTGATGATGCCGATGCCGGTGAGCGAAGATGTAATGGTAGAAGGGTTTTTGCAGATAGTTTCAGAATCAAGATTATCAGTGAAACATTTTTGCAAGATCCTTATAAGCCAAATTGACGAAAATGATCAAACTTTGATAGAAAACTTGAATTTACTTCTTCAACCATATAAGCTCTCATTGAATTCCAAATACTCAAAAGCAGTTCTTTACCATTTTGAAGCATTCATAAACAATTCTCTCTACCAAGACTTTGAGAATTCCGTGTTCCAAAAAAACGGCTCAGCGAAATTCTTAGACCCTAGACAAGATCGACGTGCACAATTTTCGTCATATGTTGCACTAAGGAATTTGAGCTGGAATGAAGTTTTGAAAAAAGGTACAAAATATTATAGTGAAGAATTTAGCAAGTTTTGTGACCAAAAAATGAGTTGTATAATCACTACACTTAATTGGTTAAGGCCTTGGCCTGAGCCATTACTTCAAGCTTTTTTTGTGGCAGCAAAATGTGTTTGGTTGTTACATCTTTTGGCATTTTCTTTTACACCAACATTGGGAATATTAAGGGTTGAAGAGAATAGAAGCTTTGATGGTTATTATATGGAAGATTTGCTTACTGATAGACAAAGATCACAAGGTCCAAGTAAGGTTAAGATTATGGTGATGCCTGGATTCTATGTTCAAGATAAGGTTTTAAGGTGTAAAGTTATTTGTAGGCATAAATCTAAATATTGAATTTGGAAATAGGTTTTAATTCAATGTCCAATTTATTTTGTTCTTGTTTAGACAATGTTTTAATAAGTTTGTAACTACCAAAATGTATGTTAACTTGATCATGAATAAATTGTTAGATAATGTGTTTGGGAGATTGTAGTAAATACTTGAACACGAAGAAGAATGTGATGATGATTGCACAAATAAATTTTAAAGTATGTACGGACATACAACTTTAGGTTCGATTTGCCCCGCCAATTTATGTAAATCAGATGCAAATGGATAAACCGAAGAATCCCCTCAAGATATTTTAGGAACCTCGACATAGTTTTTTTGTTTTTGTTTTCACTACCAGTTGAATCTGGTTCGGGAGTCAATTCTGGCATCAAGTGGTTTCAGCCCCCTCCCGATTGCAGTTGCGGGGATCAAACCGTGGTCCACCCTACAAAGTTCAGCGTCAATCATCATTGAACCAACTAACGTAACCTCGACATAGATTGTACATTCATATTGATTAATGAGATTTTACTTAATAAATTTCACTCAATTACTTTTGTGCACTAGAACAATCATAACTCTATGCCCAACCACATTGATAGATAGGTATAAACATCCCAAACTTACATTTTGGAAATGTTGTTACATAAATAATAGTTTAAATTTGTTACATATGTTGTTTATTAGATTTTGGATGTTTGCTAATGAGGAAGGGATAGTTTTGCTTCTGCTTTTATGTTTTGGAAAAAGTTTGATTTCAAATGTCCAAAATTTATCTATAATATATTATGAGTGGGAGTCGTTAAACAATTATTGAGAAGATGAATGAAGAAAGAGAAATATGGAAAGAAAACTAATGGATTATTTGGATAGAGAAAAAAAAAATCAGAATACATAGTAATTTCTGACTTGTTTGAAGAAAGTGGAAAGTAAGAAATAATAAAACAATTTTGTTTTCTAATAAAAGGTGAGTTTATTGTTTTGCATGAAAGGTGAGTTTTAACCTTTTTTTTGTCAAACCAAAAACTTTTAATTTTTATGAATTAGGGAGATAATAAAACATAGATATGTGAGTGTTTTTTCAATAATTTACATTTTACTGGCAATGGAGCCATGCAAACTCAAAAAGGAAAAAGATAATATTGAATCATTGTAGCTTTTAACTTGAGGAACTGTGATTATTAATATTGAATAGTTCTAATTCATAATGGATTTACTTCTAATTTGTAGATGTGGATAAAGGGTAACAAAATATTTGATATTGATAATACAAAGATTAAATGAAATTTATTTTGACATTGGGTATATTGCTTTTCACTATCAACAAGAAGTTAAAACATAGGATGTTTTTCTTTTCAGATGTTACATTAGGATTTGCAGAAACATGTTATTTTTCTCCAACAAAACATGTTTGATTTTTAGTCATCCACATAACTAGTCATTAGTTGAGAGCTTTGAAAAAAAACTGAATCTTAGAAAGAAAAAAAAAAATCTGCATTATGCAAATTTACTCTCCTCATATATGCTCAAGATCACCAACACTTCTGATCGAATGTATATTCAAATGTTCTATACATGTTTGTGTCCGGCATTTGACATGATACCAACATATGTGATGATTACGTATTCAATTCGTGTCTATGAAATTGAGATTTTATTAGAAGGAAAATGGGCCAAAAACGAGCCCCGGACCTTGCAATCACCATATGGCCCAAGAAAGAATATGAGGTAAAAGAGCAAGGCCAGACCACAGTCTACAAGGCACAGCAGACGAAAGTTTCTCTTCCCACCCTCCACATTTCTTTGTCACCCCTCTACTAGAAAAAAATTTCAAAAAATACGTTCCGAATCAACCTGCACCACATGAAACTGAAAATAAGTTCAAAGGAAAAGTCTACAAGAATCTAGAAGCAAGGCCTATTGCACAAAAATTAAAAGTCAATTGATGTCCTCCAATCCCACTCGACTTTGACATGGGAATTGGTACAAATTTGTTTGAAATAAATTTTATTTTATATCATAAAAAATTTATTTTATAACAATTCAATAAAAAATTATTTTAAAACATTTACTATTTCAAAAGTTGATTTTATCAAAAAATGAAAATATTTAGGTGAATTCTAGTGTGATTTATGTTATTCCTCAATTAAAATATATTGATAATTTTCTCAAATTTATAAAATAGGATTAGGACTTTAAGAGAATTTAATCAATTGATTATGAATGAATATGGGATTTTTATTTCACCTAAGATGATTAATTCATGACATTTTTTAAGAAAATTGTAAGAGAATTCTATTTCACATAAAAGACACGTTTGAAATACCAAAAGAAATCAAACAATAGTTATGTAGTTCTCATTTTGAGTTGATTTTAATTTGTTGGAAGCCTTTAACAGAAGCTTGGGTTAAGCTGAATACATATACTAGTAGTTCTTGTAGAGATAATGGGAGAGTAGGGTGCCGGGGTATAATAAGGAAAAGTTTAGAACACTAGTCATATATCATATATCATATATATTTATATAAACAAGATACATGGTAATATACCAACATACCCTCCAATAATAAATTGACACATCATGTGTTGAAGGCCAATTTAAGTCTTTTTACTACATATTTTTTTTGTTTCTTATGTGAACACCCTATTACATTCAGTGTTATCCTTTTATCCAATTTAAACTTTAAAATTTGTGAAGGATTTTACAATTTTTTTGTATGTTGGGTATTGTCCACCGGACATATCTAAATTGTCTACCTAAAGTAAAACTTGAAAAACTTATTCTCACTTTACTGTCAACCAAAACCAGTAAACATCACTTTCACACCTTTCTTTCCTCTCTCCTCTAAATTTAAATTTCACTCTACTTCTTCATTTCAAATCTCATTCACTTTCATCTTTTTTCTTTCATGTTGTTCTTCATTTCTCTCATTCTCATTTTTATTTTCAAATGTCTAACTAATCATTTTTTCTCTTCAGGAAAATCAAATGTTTGTCTCCGGCGAAGAAAAAATAACAACACGGGTAAAATAACAATGAGAGAAAATGAAGGTCACAAAAAAGGTATAAAGATTATGATTAATTTAACTTTTTTTACTCTGTCATTCATTTCATCTTAAATAAACTTCAATGTTATTTTCCTCGAACTTCATCATTCTTAAATGGGTGATGCCAGTGGTGGGGTGGTTTATGGTCTCCTCATGGAAAGAAATCAAACGGATTCTAAAAAAAATTTAACTTGACTTATGTACTTCAACCCAACATTTAATTGAGTTAAATTTCAATTTTTAATTTACAGTTCAATAAATTTAATTAATTTGGTATGAGAATACGGTGGAGAGTTTTGTTAAAAAAAAAGGTGGGGAGAAAAACAGTTGTAAATCAAGCAGAAAAAAAAAAGGAAAAAAAACATAATATAATGGTGAAAGAAAAATAATGAGGATTAAATTATTATTTGGAAATAGTTGATAAATGTCTTTTTAGAAGATTTTTTTACTTTTTTTGGATAGAGGAACTAATTTTTAGAAATAAATTCACCTTTTTTTTACGGAAGAAAAAAAAAGTCACTTGCCATCATCAATAGTTCAATCTATGGGCCAATTTTTTTACTCATATAACTAGCATCCATTTTAATATGTCCCATAAAGCGTTCATTTATGTAAATAATTAAAAAGTTATACATGTAATATAAAATATATAAATTTTAAAATAAATTTATCATTAATAAGGTTGCATATTTTTTTATAATTTTTACGGGATCTATATTTATACTCATATTAAAGCCAGAACAACTTTTTATGTTATTTTTACGGTAACCTATGTTTTAACTTTTATATTAATTTATGTATCGATGCGGTGGCCTACTTTTTTTAAAATTTATACGGGTATCTAAATTTTTACTCATATATTAATACAAAAACCTACTTTTTATATCATTTCTACGGAAACCTATATTTTAACTTTTATATTAATTTATGTATTTATACGGTGGCCTATTTTTTTAAAGTTTATACGGGTATCTAAACTTTTTACTCATATATTAATACAAAAACCTACTTTTTATATGATTTCTACGGAGATCTATATTTTAACTTTTATATTAATTTATGTATTAATACGGTGGCCTATTTTTAAAAAATTTATACAAACATCTAATTTTTTACTCATATATTAATACAATAACCTACTTTTTATATGATTTTTACGGGAATCTATATTTTAACTTTTATGTTAATTTATGTATTAATACGGTGTCCTATTTTATATGATTTTTACGGGAATCTATGTTTTGTTAATACGGTGGCCGCTCTCCCGGTGCGTACGCATAGGTCTCTTAATTACACACTTGTATGTAAATACTCAACTTATTTAATTTAATTAATTGGTTATTTTGAACTAAACTATACTTATATAACAACATAACTAAATTCATAGAGATGACACCTTTTTAGAGCACTAAATTTAAATTTAACTTATTCCCTTAAGCCGTAATTGTCCCTCTTAAAATTTCGTTCTTCTTTATTCATTATGTGATTGATACTAAGAATTGTGATGCCTATTTATTTAATCGAACATAGTATTTGGTATCATATACATTAATAATTGTCAATTTCAATATTTATAAAATACATAAATTTATCATATTTAATCTTTTAAATGGAATTATTAATACGTTCACTTTTTACTACTACATATAATGTAATTAAAACCAATGGGAGCGGCAACGCCGCTCTCCCCGTGCTGGCACGGGTCTCTCGGCTAGTGTCTAAATTGAAAGTATAGGATGGTTTGATTTGTTATAGTTTTTTTTTTTCTGGTTTAAGTTTAACCCCTCTTTATATAAAAAGAAATGTTCAAAGAAATTTGTACAAAGAATTCCACCATAGTAAAAAAGTAAAAGATGAAAAATGTATGGAAAAGCACATGAGCCTATAATACAAAATCAAAAAGTTTAGTTAATTTTTTATCAATATGACCGATAATTATTCTATTCATAAATCAAATTCAAATTCTTTTTGATGATTCGTTTTTAGATGGAGTTTAATACTTAATTAATCAAGGAGTTTATCTAACTTTTTTTTGATTAAAAATAAGTATCATTTATTCAAATTGAAAATACATAGATCATTATAAATGTAAGATCGCTAAAAACGGAAAAATGTGAATCTACAAACAATCTTGTAGCACCTAGGTTAATAGCATACAACGGCATCATGAAAGTGTCTATAAATATGACTAAATAAAAGTAACTGAAATCTTCATACTTCCGGATCTACAACGTTGACGTCCAAGTCTTCATCAGATCTGTAATGAGTTGAGGTAGATATGGCAATTTGAATCAAAGAGAAACCAACAAACACCGCACAAGAAGACGAAAAACACAACGCCGCACAAGACGACGACAAACTTAAAAAGCAAAAAATGAAGAAGCAAATCTATGTGGATAATAACTTATTTAAATGAAAATGAAAGGAAAAACAATTTAGATGGGTGATTTTGGATCAAAAATTGACCTTAAAACCACTCCTCCTTGATGGATGAACAAAAAAATAAAATAGCGTAGGATCCGCCACCTTTTTCTATTTTTAATTATTTTAGTCCGACCTCAATTTGTGCGCAAGAGAGGAAAAAGCTAGTTGTACGACCGAAACAACTATTTTTGGTGTTCAAATAACACAGGAATTTATCTAACTTAAGAGTTTACTTTCGCATAACAAATCAATGTTCATGTCATATATTTAGTATAATACCAATATTTAAACATTCAACCACTCATTTATCATCCAATGTAACTGATCAAAATTGGTTGTTGTTTAGCTTCCACACAGCTCCACATAGTAATAAATCTTACCTATTTATTAAAAATCATACTGTATAACACACAATAAAACAATCTCAGCATCAATTTAGATCGGACGATTGAAAATTGTAACTTCGTAAATTCAATTCCCAATCTAACCCCACATTACGAATGACCAATAATAAAAGAGAAAGTTGACATCCAATGATACTTGGGTCGTTAGTGTACAAAATTAAAAAGGTGTCAACTAAGATATTTGCCTCAAATAGTTAATAAATTTTATTAAAAGACGAAATATTCAGAAATACTAGAGTTCGATTTCTTAGGTGGAACAACTTTCTAACACTAAAATTTGCTTATTTCGTGATCAAACTTCAAATTACTACGATGATGATCTTTTTCTCTTAAAAACCGAAGAATTAATTAAAAAATTAAATTAAATTAAATTAAAAGGTGTATAATGACCTTTCCTTAAAAACCAAGTCAAAGTAGACCAAAATAAAACCAAGATAGGAGTCTCTCTCTCATTGAACAAGAACACACATATCAGAAAAACACAAACACACTCTGCATTATTTCCACACCCAACCAACAATGGCAGAAAAACAATCCATAGTACTATTCCCATTCATGGGACAAGGTCACATAATCCCTTTCTTAGCACTAGCACTTAACCTCGAACAAAAATCCAAAAACTACAACATAACCATAATCAACACACCACTCAACATCCAAAAACTTCAACCATCTCTTCCACCAAATTCTTCTATCAAACTCCTCACTATCCCTTTCATTTCTTCTGACCATAATCTCCCTCCCAACACAGAAAATACCGATACTGTCCCTTACAATCTTGTCATCAAACTTCTTCAAGCTTCTCTTTCACTTCAATCACCTTTCAAAAACATCATTAAAAACATGTTAACACAACAACCTCAAAATCAAAACCACAAACTTTGTATCATTTCTGATATTTTCTTTGGTTGGACTTCAATTGTTGCTAAAGAACTTGGTGTTTTTCATGTTGTTTTTAGTGGTTGTTGTGGTTATGGTTTAGCTTGTTATTATTCTCTTTGGATGAATCTTCCACATAGATTCACTAACTCTGATGTTTTTCAATTAAGCGATTTTCCAGAAGCGCGTTTGATTCAAAGAAATCAATTACCAAATAACATTTCACAAGCAGATGGATTTGATGATTGGTCCATTTTTCAAAGAAAGAATCTTTCTAACTGGGTCAACTCGGATGGAATTTTGTTTAACTCGGTTTCTGAGTTTGACTCGGTTGGGTTGAATTACTTCGTTAAAAAGCTTCAGATTCCGGTTTGGTCGATTGGACCAGTTGTTCTTTCAACCGGAAACGGTTCAAGAGGGAAAGGGGGTGGAATAAACCCTAAAATTTGTAAAGAATGGCTTGATTCAAAACCATTGAATTCGGTTCTTTTTGTTTGTTTTGGATCTATGAACACGATTTCAGCTGAACAAATGATGCAATTAGGAATCGCGTTGGAAAAAAGCGGAAAATTTTTCATCTGGGTAGTGAGGCCACCCATTGGATTTGATATAAATTCAGAATTCAAACCTGAAGAATGGTTACCATTAGGGTTTATGGAGAAAATTGTTGAAACGAAAAAGGGTATAATTGTAAATGATTGGGCACCTCAAGTTGAGATTTTGTCACATGGGTCAATTTCAGCATTTTTGAGTCATTGTGGTTGGAACTCGGTGTTGGAATCGTTGAGTCATGGTGTACCGATTCTTGGTTGGCCTATGGCAGCTGAACAGTTTTTTAATTGTAAGTTTTTGGAAGAAGAGATTGGTGTTTGTGTTGAGGTTGCTAGAGGGAAAAGTTGTGAGGTTAAGTATGAAGATATTGTTGAGAAAATTGAGTTAGTTATGAGTGAGAGTGGTGTGAAGATTAGAGATAATGCTAGTAAGATTAAGGATATGATTAGGAATGCTTTGAGAGATGAAAATGAAGATGGATTTAAAGGGTCTTCTGTCAGAGGTATTGATGAATTCTTATCAGCTGCTGGAAAGAGTAATAAAGCAGCTACACTAAGGCTCTGTTTGGTAAAAATAGCGGTTGGCTGATAAGCTAGCTTATGGCTGATGGCTGATAGCTTATAGCTGATAGCTTATGACTGATGACTTATGGCTGATAAGCTAATTGAAGTGTTTGGTAAAATTAGCGGTGAACTAGCTGATAAATGTAAAATTACATAAAAGGGTATTGTTGATTCATAATAAAATTTATATTAAATTGATATTTAACACTTAGAATTTTATTTTTTTTTATAATTAAATTTAAAAATTAAATTTACAAATATAATATTTTTTTATATTATTAAACTAATTTTTAATTAATTAGAATTTTATTTTCTAAAGTCACGGTTTTTCTAAAAATTAATAGTAAAATATTGAATGTTTATATTGTCTTTTGATACAATGCAAAACAAAAGTGAGTAAAGTAAACTAAATACTGAATTGGTACAAAACAAAAATAATAAGAGCGTACTATAATTGAAACATTGAAAAACTGACCAACATAATATTTTTATTTTCCAAAAGTGAATAACGTAAATTAAAAACTTGATCATTTTCTTAAAAAATTGTTATAAGGGTACTAATCAGTAATTATGGTTTATTAAAAAAAGATGGTTTGTATTAGCGTAAAGTGTACTATTTTATTTTAAATGATAATAAATTATAAAGGGTAAAATCGAACTTTAGATAAAATGATAAGGGTAAAAATGGAAAAAAAGATGATAAGCTATAAGCTATAAGCTCATAAGCTACTTGAAATAGCGTCTGGAAAATAAGCTATAAGTCAGTAAAATAAGCTATAAGCTCGTGTTAAAAAACTGTTACCAAACAGGTCTTTTAGCTTATAAGCTAAAAGACATAAGCTATAAATCAGTTTTAATGTCTTACCAAACAGACCCTAAGTGAATAATTTGATTCTGGTTAATGTGTTTTATATACTGTAATTTGTATTTTGAGGTCAGAAAGTTGAGTATCATTGACATATTTTCATGAAATTTATTATGATATGAGTGAAGTGGAATTGGAGGATTGTTATTTAGTGATTTCATTTACTATTTCCTAATAATAATATGCAAGTGTGTTAGTAATAGTATTATTATTTTCATTATGTTTAGATTAGATTAGATACACAGACACCAAAAGAGGAATATACAAAAGCCTAACATGATTAGGAAGAGGGAAGGTTCTACCACAATGACAGATATGTTATGCTTTTGTCTGAGGCAGATGTGGACAGTTTATGTTTTAGAACAAAATTTGTTTTATAGTTAAACAGAAGTAGTGATAGGACTATGTTTGCGAGTGATAATTTGTAAATTTCTTTTGTTTTGATGCGATAATTTTATCACTTGGATGATGATTCTTTGGAGGATTTAGACAAAGAATTCACATTTCAAGAGATTCATATGACACTTAACAAATCTAGGAGGAGCAATTCTATCATAGGCACAACCTCAAATTCAAAATATATGGGCACACACACATCAAAGAGGAAAATTTAAAAAATTAATGATTAAATCACATCAATTGTCATTAATCAATTCTTTTATAATTAAATTTTTTAAAACTATGTATGTGTGCTCAAATGACACTTGTTGGATTTGTGCCCAAATAAGTGTTTCTCTGTAACTCGTTAGTAAATAATTTTTCTAACTCTTTTAATATCTTAAATTACCGAACAACTTTTATTGTCAAATATGTTCCATTTTTCATTCACTTTCTATCAAAATATTTTAACTTCAATGCTTATCATTAAAACATTATTAATAGTATAAATTATCTTCAATGTGTAGTTAATGAAACACAATAGTGTAGGCACAAAAAAGTTAATCACTAACCCAAATTGTTAATCAATTAGTTAAAAGACTTAAATGCAGTTTTACTCCCTCTATTTTGGATAAATCGGAATTTTATCCCCCCATTTCACTAAAATGGTAATTACTTTTTATGTAACTCCAAATTTAGTGGAGTTTGATTATGTGGAAAGTTAACTCGATTATGGTCATTTTGGTAACTGTTTGGTGAATTATTGATCAAAATTGAGTTATGTGCGAAGCTTTGAAGTTGAGACTCAGAAGCAAACTGATAACTCTATTTTGATAACTCAATTTTGATCAATAATTCACCCTCCGTCCCATGTTATAAGTAAAAAAGATCATTTTTTTTGTCCCAAATTGTAAGCAAAAACAACTCATTTTCATCATTTTCAAGATTCACTTTTACTTACTTTCATAAAATTTAATACAAATTGCATTTAATATACTCTATCTCTTCTTTTCCCCATAATCAATAACCAATAAAATTTCTTTTTACATCTTCCTATGAAACTTATTTCAAGAAAATCACAAAAAGTCATACTTCAAATTATCACATTTCACTTTTCTTAATAAGTGTCAATTTTTTTGCTTACAATATGAAAAAAATATGATGATTCGATATTTATATTTTTAATATAAAAAAATAGTTCGGGTAAGTAGGTAACCCACTACCCAATCCAATCAAACACGAAAATTAGTGAGTTTACCCAACCCGTCCCGTCCCAATGTTATAACAGAAGGTTATTTTACTAAACTCAACTCATAATACTTTATGTGATTCGGATTTTGATTTTGATCAAACTCATTCCAATCCGGCCGACGTACATTCGTACACCCCTAGAAAGCAATGTTTTAAAAACCGGACCGGACATCGAACCGTGAGGGTACTGGTTCACTGGTTTATTGGTCGAACCACTGGGTCACTGGTCGAACCGCATGAATAAACCGAATTAAACCGGATAAACCGGTAGAACGAACCGGTCTCTATAATAAAACTATATAGGTATTAAACCGGTCGAATCAGATGACTCAGTCTCTAAGAAATTATGACATGACACATAAATTTTTTGAAAAACTCGGAAATTCCGTAATGTAATAAGTTCTTAAATTCAAATTCTAAATGTTGTCATCACACACAATAAAATAGTACAAAATACAAATCCAAATAAGTTTTAAACAAAATTTAATTGCAACATAAACGGAATAACAAAGTGTCTAATAAATTAAAATCCAAGGAGACATATTTATTTCAATGTTGGACTCTCTTTTATTTCTTTTGGTTCTTCTATTTAAAAAAAATAATACAAAATGACGTTGTTTTGAGACTGTTGGCTAAAAAATAAAAGAAAAAAAAAGCACGTGCAATCAAACCGCCGGTTTGAAAAAACCGCCGGTTCACCGGTTTTTCCGGTTTTGAGCGGTTTTCACCGGTCTAACTGCATGGCCGATCCAACATTTGAACCAGACCGGCCACCCCTCCGGTTCACGGTCTGACCGGTCCGACCGGCCGGTCCGGTCCGGTTTTTAAAACACTGCTAGAAAGTACTATAGTGTTTCTTGGAGGCTTATATTTCTTTTTCAAAAAAATCTAATCTTATAAAAGCAGTTAAAAAAATAATTTTATTTTATTTTGATTTATATTTTTAGATTGAACATCGCAAGCAAGCCGCAATATCGTACAAGTTGAATTGCACGCCGTTACAGCATCTCCGTCGTTGCTCCTCCCACACCGCTCTCGATCTCCGATCATCTTCGCCGCAATCTCCACTTTCCTTCTTATCTACTGTGGTAAGATTTCGTTCCGTTTCTATATTTTTCATGTTAATTGTTGAATTAGGGTTTTAAGAATGAGAATATGCTTAATTTCTTAGTTCATTCAATTTTCACTGAGATTTTATCTATTGCTATTTGTGTAGAATTTGATATCCAAGTTTCAGTTGCATCACCGCCATGGAGGTCAGTATCATATTCATTCTGTTTTCACTCATGCTAAACGGTTTTGAATATTGGTTTTGTTGTTGATCTTATTGTTATTGTTTGTGAATAGAAAAATGGAGCTGGTGCTGAAATAGTTGACATAAACAAGACCACAATGACTTTGGAACCGGAAAAATCTACTGGTGGTGGACTCTATGTTCCCGGGAAGGATCGAGTAGTTTACGTGGCGCCAGAGAGAAAATCTCGGTTAGGTATTGCTTTGTTTTGTAATTCATTTTAAAGTTTAAATTAAACGATGATTCAATGTTTTACTTATATTGGTTGTTCATATTGTACATGATTTTGTGTAGTATGTTTTTACATTCTTAAGCAACGAATCATGACGATTTTCGTTGTTTTGATGATTGATTTAACAGGACTTGATACCCTTGCCATTGCGAAACGGGGAGAATCTCAAAGCAATGGGACGTTCAAGGTGCCAAAAGAAATAACCACTTCGATTGCAGCTGCTGCAGAGGATGAAGATATGTCTGAGTCTTCTGTTGTTGTTGAGGAAAGTGGGCATGGAGGTACACGCAAACGTGCTCATAGAAGATATCGTGAGACGACCAGTGAAACATCACGTGCAGGTATTCTTTTAGTTTTATAGTTAAATTTTCTTTTGCATATATGTTACAAGCATTTGGTTTTATGTATAACTATTTTCATTAATGAAATATCAAGCTGTTTTGAAAAGTGAATTTCAGCATTGTTTGAAGTGCATATTGTCAACTTAAAGTTCAAATCCTACTGATGGACATGATTTAATCAAATGAGATTAGACTAATACGTTTAAGGGTAACTGTAAAGGAAGGAAGTTCTCCTACTTTAGGTGCTTAATCTGTTTGAAATGATTAGAGTTGTCATACATGCATGTGTATTGCTTTTTTTTTTTTGGTATGTATGATGAATTGAATTTTGGTATTACTTTCCATTTCTCAAGAAAGGAAAATAACAACATCTAAAAATTCAATGACTTTGTCTGTACAGAAAGTTCTCTGACCGAAGATCACCATGCTGATACATACGGGAATCGTTCAGTTGAACATAGGGGTTCAGATGTAAGATTATTCTCTCTTTCCCTTTTACTCTATAATTATATTTATGGGCCTTCTGATCTTGAACAAACATTTATGAACAGTAGTTCCATGGAGGGGGATGTCAAATTTACATTAGCATCTGTAGTTGTTTATTGTATGCTTGTCTGCAACGTTGTAGCATAATAATGTCAGCATGAAGTAAATTGTGGTGAATCTTGTGTTATAAAAATGGGTCTTCCACTCTTGCTATCGTATGCCCTTAGGGCACTTGTTAATGAATCAATAAATAGTTCTGTGTTAAAAAGTACAATTCTAGGACTTTTAAGGAATTGAATACACAACTTTTGATACAATATTTCTATATCTGGTTCCTTAACAAGTGCACTTTGCTATATAACTAAAGCCACATAAAAAATCCCATCACTCTCCCAACATGTATGATTCCAGTTTTGTGTATGCTAATTGAATCCAAGGTTTTGGACTTGGATAGAAGTTTGAACTCATTATCAGCAAAATTAAATTGGAAGATAAAGAAAAGGGAATAACAAAAACGTTTTCCCTAGATTAGTCTGTTACTTTTAAGTGACTGCTTTTTGGTTTTACTGGTATGCTTTGAAGCATATGAAGTATACAAGTAATATAATTGAATTTTGGTTTTATAAAAAATAAAAATGCATAAGAATATATTGCATTTCCCTGATCTGTGGTAAATAAAAGTTTTTTGTTGCCTAATATTGACCTTTCAGTATATACTTGGCAGTTTTTACTTTAAAAAAAATTCCTTTTTTATTTTAATGAAAGTGTGCTCCATATTCTAATTTTGGTATTTCAATTTTGAAGGTTTCTGCTTCACCTTCTGGATATGACAGGGATGATCATAGGAGTGAGAGGAGGCATTCTAGGGATGATTCAAGGAGTAACAGCCGAGAGGTCCGCCATAGAAACAATTATGAAAGTAAGGAGTCTTATTCAGGAAGGGATTCACGTAGTAGGTATTATGATCATGAATATGATAGAAAGAGAAACCGATATGAAGGATCAAGGAGAACGCCTGGTATGTAATTGTTACTGTTCTATTTTTGTAATTTTTTGAATTAATCCAAGTATTGAAGACAGGAAATGTTATGGATTTATCTCTATTCAAAATACTTTTAAACTTATTGCTGTGTTTCTATTATATTGAATTGAAGTTACAAGAGTTTCATTTCAAAAGTGCAATTTTGCTAGTTAGCTTCAGTGCATTGGAAAACTAGCCATTCTTTATGACCTAAGAATTGTCATTGTCTGTATCTACAGGCAGATCTGACTGGGACAGTGGCCGATGGGAATGGGAAGATACTCCACGAAGGGATGGTGTCTCTAGTTCTAGACGTCATCAACCTTCACCATCCCCAATGTTTGTTGGCGCCTCACCTGATGCGCGATTAGTTTCTCCATGGCTGGGGGGACATACTAATTCATCCTGTATGTTCCAATTTCCAAATATCATATTTGATTTTCTGATGCAAATTTTTGATGTTTTTAATTCCTATAGTTGACTCTGATGATGATAGTCTTTGAGAAATAATTTTTATTTTATTGCTGAATTGAATGTAGATAATTCACCTTCTCCTTGGGACCATGTTTCTCCATCTCCTGTTCCAATACGTGCTTCTGGGTCTTCAGTCAAAACTTCTGTTTCTGGATATAATCGAAGGTCACATAAACTCACTTTTTCTTCAGAAAATCCAAATACATATGAGGTAATTTTGCACCTAATGTCTGATAGTTCCTTTGTGTATTTGATAGTTCTTCATAGATACGATATGTCGGTGATGTTTACCATATCACAAAAAAGAAAGGTTATGAATATGTTGCATGTTTTTCGTCTTTCATAGTATAGTTTTTGTGGATTACCTTTGGTACGCATATCATATCAGTTTCACCAAGACATCAACTCATATCATTAATACTTTCATTCCTCAGGAGGAAATAGCAGATAAATCTGACTTGGGTGAAGAACACAAGTATGAGATTACTGAAAGCATGCGTCAAGAGATGGAATACAATGCAGACCGAGCATGGTATGTAATTTAGTTTTGAAAAGTATTTTTGTTTTATATATTTCTGAGCAACTTTTTCTGTATTTGATAAGTCTGGTATACTTTTTGTTATGCCAACTCAGTTTGTTATTGATTATAATAGTTTAATCTAATTAAGATTATTGTTATGAAGGTACGATAGAGAGGAAGGCAGCACATTGTTTGATTCTGATAACTCGTCACTTTTTCTTGGAGATGAGGCTTCGTTTCAGAAAAAAGAGGCCGAGTTGGCCAAAAGACTGGTAACTTCTAGGATTTCAATTTCAATTATATTTAAACTAACTTATCCTGCACTTGTATGTGCTTGACTGTTACGCTTACGCGTTTATAGCTTCCTCTTCCTGCTATTTTTAAGTCTTAAAGTAGGGAAATCAATTTTAGTTATTGGACTTAAGGTTAAGGGAAATAATATGGTTCTCCCTCCAGTCACTATTATAAGCAAGAAATCACTTTTTATGTTCATTGAGTAATTGATGTATCTGGTCTATATTATAGACCGGATACAGTTCTCCCTCCAGTCACTATTATAAGCAAGAAATCACTTTTTAGGTTCATTGAGTAATTGATGTATCTGGTCTATATTATAGACCGGATACATCAATTATTCAATGAACCTAAAAAGTGAATATGCGTTTATAATAGTGACATGAGTATGTTTTAGCGTGTAACCTACCCAACTTGGGTGACTTTTGAGTGATTGGCCTGTGAATCTGGTTTATGTTTGAAATAAATGGACCAGATCAGACAATTAAATTGTTGAAGATGTAGTTTTGTATCCAATTCCAATGTCTCATCTCTCATGTTCTATTCATGGTGTTAGTTTCTGATTTAGGGCCCACATCTGTAGGGTTGAGTTAGGCCCAATCCCAGTTCTAAGACATGCTAAAATACTCTACTGTGTTATAGCAGTATTTGCAACATGATATTTTCCACTTAGTTTCTTATTGTTGCCGTGGTGATATATATGATTTTGCTTATGTACGAAGTGCTCAATGTATTGGCACACATTTTAAGCAAGTTGGTACGGGTTTATTAGTTTATATAATAATAGTTTTATCGACATCACAGGTTAGAAGAGATGGGACTAAGATGTCCCTTTCTCAAAGCAAGAAATTGTCTCAACTTACATCTGATAATGCTCAATGGGAAGATCGGCAACTGCTGAGATCAGGTGCTGTTAGAGGCACAGAGGTTCAGACTGAATTTGATGATGAGGATGAACGCAAGGTCATTCTTCTTGTGCACGGTAAATATTGATCTTACCAAAGTTGACAATTTAACGTAGTTTGCATTGGCATCAATTTACTCTTTTGACTGATTATCTTTTCCCTATTGGTCACAGATACAAAGCCTCCTTTTCTCGACGGCAGAGTTGTTTTTACTAAGCAGGCAGAGCCAATTATGCCAATTAAAGATCCAACATCTGACATGGCTATAATTTCTCGTAAAGGATCTGCTCTGGTAAGAGAAATCCATGAGAAACAGAGTTCAAATAAGTCTCGCCAACGCTTTTGGGAACTTGCAGGCTCAAAACTTGGTGATATTTTAGGTGTTGAAAAAACAGCAGAACAGGTATTATTCTGGAGTAATTTTGACATTTGCTTACTCTCTTGATAGTTTGAAGATTTAGTTTTATTTAATTTTTTTCAAACGCCAGATTGATGCAGACACTGCTGTAGTGGGTGAAGATGGTGAAATTGATTTTAAGGAGGAAGCTAAGTTTTCACAACACATGAAGAAGGGAGAAGCTGTGAGCGACTTTGCTAAGTCAAAAAGTCTTTCGGAGCAAAGGCAATATCTGCCTATTTTTTCAGTGCGAGAAGAGTTATTACAGGTTGGTTTTTCTCTGTTTTATCTATGATGATTATTTATATGGTTGATTCTTTCTTTTCATTTAAGAAATCTTTTACAAAATATCACAATCGATCAGTCTAAATGTTGAAAATTAGGACATCAAAATATATTAGCCATCAAGCACTACATTTTTTATTTATCGGTATTTTTTCCGAAGATGGATCGGTTGGGCATGTCCATTCAGTATTATTCTTTTTCTTTTCCTGATCATCAAGTACTATGTTGTTAGATGACTACATTTTTCATTTTTTGATCATGATATATACAAGACCAAGTCCCTTTTCCTTATTTTATCTTGTTAGTTATGCATTTGAATAATGTAATTTCATATTTTTATTTGCTTGTATGGGTTTCTCATTTCTTTTCTCAATATGTATACATTTATCTTTCTCATACCTTCAATAATATTTTTTCCACTTTGATTTTCTGATTAAAACATATTTGCTCATTGAGTTATTGCAACAATTTATTTATTTATGATGTGCAGGTGATTCGTGAAAATCAGGTGGTGGTTGTAGTTGGGGAAACTGGTTCCGGAAAGACAACCCAATTGACACAGGTATGTTGTCGTTTTCGGTGTTTTATATTATTAAATTATGTTATCCAATCAAGAAAGGAGAAAAAACAGATTAAAAGCACATGTTATATGTTACAAATAGGTAACTATGTTCATCAAAATGGAACTTGACATTTTGGGTTTTTGAACAGTATCTACATGAGGATGGCTATACTACAGGTGGTATAGTAGGTTGCACCCAACCAAGGCGTGTGGCAGCTATGAGTGTTGCCAAGAGAGTTAGCGAGGAGATGGACACAGAGTTGGGCGATAAAATTGGCTATGCTATACGTTTTGAGGATGTGACTGGGCCAAATACCATAATAAAGGTGAGCAGCTCTTTTTATATTTTTGGGATTAACAAATGCTAGTTAGTATATGGCAATTATATATTCAGTGTGGGAAAAGAACCCTCAACCTTATATAAAATCAAAATTATTATGCTTTGTTAAAAGTATTAATAAGTGATTTCTTTTCATCATTATTTATCTTTAGAATATTCACCTCGACATGCGCTGTAATTATGTGATTACGTTAATCCTTATTTTTTTAGTGCTCTGCTCTAAACTTTATTGGTTAAATTTTACAGTACATGACAGACGGGGTACTTCTACGTGAAACACTTAAAGACCCTGATTTAGACAAGTATAGGTACGGTATTGACAAATCTCCCCTTCTCGGACGTCTTGTTGTTTGTTTGAAATAGAGACAATGTTACCAATCATCTGGTTTTAAACTGTTTCAGGGTTATTGTGATGGATGAAGCCCATGAAAGGTCATTAAGCACAGATGTCCTTTTTGGAATATTGAAGAAAGTTGTAGCCCAACGCCGTGATTTCAAGCTGATTGTCACATCAGCAACTCTGAATGCACAGAAATTTTCAAATTTTTTTGGAAGGTAATGTTAAATCCTCATCTATTGTTCTTGTCAATAACTTTAGTTTAGTTCAATCTAATTGGGACATTCTTGCAGTGTACCAATTTTTCATATTCCTGGGAGAACATTTCCCGTCAACAAATTATTTAGTAAAACTCCATGTGAAGATTACGTTGAAGCTGCAGTGAAGCAGGCTATGACTATTCACATAACCAGCCCTCCAGGTGACATCCTTATCTTCATGACTGGCCAAGATGAGATTGAGGCAGCTTGCTATGCCCTTGCTGAAAGAATGGAGCAGATGGTATCAAGTTCAAATAAAGAAGTCCCAAAACTTTTAATTCTTCCCATATATTCTCAGCTTCCGGCTGACTTGCAAGCAAAGATATTTCAGAAAGCTGAAGATGGTGCCCGCAAATGCATTGTGGCCACTAATATTGCTGAGACATCGCTGACTGTGGATGGTATCTACTTTGTCATAGACACAGGCTATAGTAAAATGAAGGTGTACAACCCTAGGATGGGTATGGATGCTCTCCAAGTCTTTCCTGTTAGCCGTGCTGCTGCTGACCAGCGTGCTGGTCGAGCTGGTCGAACTGGCCCTGGTACATGCTATAGGATGTATACAGAGAATGCTTACCTAAATGAAATGTTGGCCAGTCCTGTTCCAGAGATTCAAAGGACTAACCTTGGCAATGTGGTTTTGTTGCTGAAATCTCTTAAAGTTGAAAATTTACTCGATTTTGATTTCATGGATCCACCTCCGCAGGATAATATTCTCAATTCTATGTACCAGTTGTGGGTGTTGGGCGCCCTTAACAATGTAGGGGGATTGACTGAACTTGGGTGGAAAATGGTTGAGTTTCCACTGGATCCTCCACTTGCCAAGATGCTTTTGATGGGTGAACAGTTGGGGTGTCTTGAGGAGGTTCTGACAATTGTTTCCATGCTTTCAGTACCATCTGTTTTCTTTAGGCCAAAGGACCGAGCAGAGGAGAGCGATGCTGCACGTGAACGGTTTTTTGTGCCAGAATCAGATCATTTAACCCTTTACAATGTTTATCAGCAATGGAAACAACATGATTACAGGGGTGATTGGTGCAATGACCATTTTTTGCATGTTAAAGGTCTAAGAAAGGCTAGAGAAGTGAGATCCCAACTGCTTGATATTCTCAAGACTCTAAAAATCCCCCTAACCACATGCTTTCCTGATACAGATGTTGTCCGAAAAGCAATTTGTTCTGCGTACTTCCACAATTCAGCAAGACTAAAGGGTGTGGGTGAATATGTTAACACCCGGAATGGGATGCCATGTCATCTTCACCCCAGTAGTGCTCTCTATGGCATGGGTTGCAATCCTGATTATGTGGTTTATCACGAGTTAATCCTAACCACAAAGGAGTACATGCAGTGTGCCACAGCGGTGGAGCCCCAATGGCTCGCTGAACTTGGACCCATGTTTTTCTCTGTTAAGGAATCTGATACATCACTACTGGAGCATAAAAAGAAACAGAAACAAGAGAAAACAGCTATGGAGGAGGAAATGGATAATTTAAAGAAGGAACAAGCCGAGTTCGAGAGAGAAAATAAAAGGAAGGAGAAGGAAAAAATGGCCAAGAATCAGCAGCAAATTTCCATACCAGGTTTAAAAAAGGGTTCTTCCACATTCTTGAGACCAAAGAAGTTTGGTTTGTAAATGTTGAACAATACTGTGAAATATTTGTAAACTCTCATGGGAGAGAGGAAGGTGCAAAAAAGGCCTACATTCCGGTTTTAACGAGTAATCAGAAATGCGTCAAAAAAAAAAGAGTAATCAGAAAAGTATGAATTATAGATTTGCTACTGAAGTTGATTTTTCTCTTGTTATTTCCTGCTCCTCAGGTTACTAATACCAATTTTTGTACAATATATTCGTATATGCAATTTATTGCATTCACTGTTAAAAAAAAAAGAACTTGTAATATATTCCAGAAAAGGAAAAAAAGAAAAAGAAAAAAAACTTTGTAACATATTGTTCTGTTATCGACTATTTAGGAAGTTATAAGCAATTTGTCTCATTTTTTTTTTCCTTTCTCTTTTACGTTTACAGTTGAGCACAGACTATATTAAGAATGTAAGCAAAAAAGAATACGCTAAGAAATATTTTAAGCTAATTTCGATAAATTTTTCTCCTTTTTTTTTTCCAATTAGTTTTTGTAAAAACAGAATAGCTAAGCATACTTCGAGAAATTTTCCTCCATACTGCTCTATTAAATTTTGTAAATACCGGTGGACCATAAAGTAAAAAAAATAAATTCAAAACCTAGTTCAAATTCTAACCGCCATTTAGTTGTGTTTGTAGAACAAGATTGGGTAATTTGGCCAAGGTTTCGTTTGATAAAAAATAGTAATAGCTTATAAGCTAGTTTATAGTGGATAAATTTATAGTGAACAGTTTATAAGCTAACTGATTGAATATATAATGTTTGGTAAAATTAACGGTTGAACTAGCTAAATAAGTATTAAATGACATAAAATAGATATATTTAATTTTTTTTTCCAAGTAAGATGGCAGGGAGAAAATTAGAAGAAAAATTATAAGCTCATAGCTACTTGAAATAACGTTTGTAAAATAAGTTATAAGCTAGTAAAATAAGTTATAAGTTTTTTTTAAAAAATATTTATCAAATATATCTTTTTTAGTCATACGAGTTTGTAAGCTATAAGTTCAAATCTAGTCTTTTTTTCTTGGTCTTAGAAGAAGTAGTAATCCACTGAAATTAAACTCACACACAACTGTAAGGTTCCGGGTTCGAATCCGAATCATGACGTTCGACCTAGCAATTTCGGCATTTGCCAGTTGAGCTAGCACTTGGCATTTGCCAGTTCAAATCTAGTCTTACCAAACAAAGTTTAAGTGTTCTACATGGTAGAATAGGCTGGCTCAGTCATGTTTATATGGTCTAAGTTTCGTCTCGTAAAAATAGTTAAAGCCATTTAAACAAAAAAAATATGGTTAAGCAACATCTAATATTTTATAGATTTATTTTTAAGTCTAAATCTGATCTTCTCATATATAATACTTAAAAAAAATATTATTTCATATAAATATATTTAAAACGTGTATATGAGATTAAATTCCATTTTATTTTTGGATTAGCATGAAATTGGTACGAAGTTTCCACCTCCGTTAGCGATGACTAATCTTTGTCGGGGAACCTGTGGGGCACACAAGGTAAGTTCTCCCTTCCATTTTTGTCCTTGAATAGATATTTTGGAATGCATTTTCCAAATTTTTTTGCCTTAGAAAAAAAATCGAAATGTGTTTTCCAAATTTCAACTAAAAAAACTTCGAAAAACACATTTCAAAATTTTTATACAAGGGAAAAATGGAAAACGGAGGTAGAAAAAAAACACAGGGTGGAGAGAAAAATTCGCTTGAACATCACATTTTAAGTTCAAATTATAAGACGGTATTTTGGCCGTCTATATAAATTCAACTTTGTGAATAATGGAACTCAATGTCAAAAATCTTTTTTCTTTTATTTTTTTCTAAAAAAATAATAATATTACCTCCGTTCATTTTTAAGTGTCCATTTAGAATAGTAACACCAAATTAAGAAAATATATTTTTGCATCTTATCTTTCTATTATACCCTAATTTTAATTCACCAATAAATTCATATTATTTTGCACACACTTTCTCTTTCCAAGAAATTCAATATATAGTATATTATGTACCCAAAAAAAAATGTTATGTACCAAAAACAAAATTTAAAAAATAGTTTTTCAAATATATAGCATTAATTAGTTTTATTGAAAAAGATATGAGTAATTGACAAAGGGTACGATTGACAAATCCTATCCTTATAACACCAAATAGACAGTTAAATAGAAACGTTAAATCCGACGTTTTTGGACACATAAAAAGGAACAAATGTAGTAGTATTTATGAGGAAAACCTTTAGTCACACCCCAAAAAAATTGGTTACACTTCAAGATATTAAAATGCCCTTAAAATAAAAATAAAATTCTAAAGGTATCAAAATCCTTTTCGTTAGGCGTGTGTGTTCCCTTGGATGTCCTCTATTCATCTCATTCGATCTCTCTTTTATCTCCTTCGATCTATTCATCGCTCCACCCTAAATGCTACCGTTTTTTCCTTTTGGTCGCCGTTCTCTCCATTTATGCATGTTTTATGAGCACCTCTTTCTCCCAATTTGAAAGGTAAGTTTTGTTACCTAATTTAGGTTTTTTTTTTTTTTTTATATATAAACCCTAATTTAGGTTATGATGACCTTATGTTGACTTTGAGTTGGATTTCAATTTGGAAATATGTGATTTTGTGTTTGAATGTTGTGATTTTGTTCGATTCTTCATTTTGGTTTTCCGGGTTGCACAAGTAAGCATTAACTCGGGTTAGGTATCATATATGAATTTATTTGGCGTCTGGTAGGCAAACCCAATTTACGTATAATATGGTGAACTGCTTTTTTTTAGTGGTTTTTAATGGTTCTTCTGATACCAATCATCATGCAATAGTTCGTTGTTAGACCTTGCAAATTGTAACTTGTAATTAATGTACAGGCATGGTGCAAACATTTACTACTAATGGAAAAGGGCGAGTTAGGGGCTTATTGCGTGTGCACGCCGATGTGGTAGCACGCAAGCTACTTCTTTAGACAAAAGGCCTTTGGAGGGGTGACATCAAGAAGCAGAAGAGACTCATTTGAATGATATTCATAACATAAGAGCTTATGGTGCAGAGTTAGACAAATATTATGATGGTTCCATTAACACTGTTCTTAAGACATATGGAGACCACATGGCCGATCGACTTTGGAATGGAGTGGTAATCTATTGTCAAAATTTCTCAGTTGTTGTGTTTGCTTTCAAAATAATTTTTATCATATAGATTTTCTATATATTTCAGGATCGAACTGAGGATCTTCAACAACAGAAAAAAGATGAAGGAAGCTACCATTCATCACGATGAGGTTCAACGATTAGCCAAGGGATCAGGACTCCTACCTTAGTGAAAATGCAACTGTGAGATGATCGACAAGGGGCTCATTTTTGCTTTCGTAGAGAGGTGGCACCAAAACACCAACAATTTCCATCTTTTAGTCGGTGATATGACCATTATCCTGGATGATGTGTTGTCTTTGCTACATATATATAGGTATCAATGTTGTTACATTACATTTTCCCATTCAGGTAAGTTATCTAATGTCAACTCGTGTGTATTTTTCTTATATCTACAAGCATGAATTTACGAACATTTCCCTACTTTATGCATTGATTGTTGTTGACTACAACCAGATTATAATGAGCAGCTACCCTGATCCATTAAATGGAAGCAAAGGATGGATAAAGGTCAAGTGTTTTTTGTTAGACACCTCTTGATAAGATGATTGTTGATCAGGTTTGTTGGACTCCTTATGTTGGACACAAAGATGTTTGTTTGTTTGTTTGTTTTAAGAGCCTTATTTTAATAGGGTTTGATCATATGGGGTCCTAAGATGTATGCATATTTTCCTAACAGGGTACTGCGACAGTTTGGACACATACAGAGTATTTATTCGTCGCATTGCGATGTCATATGCCATTCAACCACTATAGAGGATATGTATGTTATGTTCATGCAGCATGCTGTTGATTTGATTGATCTTGGTCCACTTGTCAATGACCCTTTAGACTATGTTGACGGGTACATGAAGTGGTTTCGTAGAATTTCTCATCCTTACATCATATCACGAGGTCAAAACCCAGTTGTTCCAGGTTCGTCTATAGATACAACATTGGTAATTGTTTAAACTCTACTATTATGATCCTTATATGTCATCAATATATTTCTCGATTCAACCCTATTATTTGTCATGTCACTGAGAATTTTTTTTCTCTTCATGAGATAATCGGCCAAGAAAAGAACGATCGGTCAATAGGATTGACAAATCATGGTTGCGTATACCATATTACACATGGAGAATCCATCCTTCACCATCCATCGAAGGTATTTCTCTCAAACTAAATGGACATTCACACCTTTCTTTCAACGTTTAGGGTTCTTCTACAGATTATACTTGTCACATATTTCAATGTTTAGGTTTAAGGTGTAGGTATTCCTAGTTTTGTTGTGGCTGTTTCAAACCTATAGATCACAACAACACCATTTTTTCGTCCCAACATTTTTAGCCCATTTCAATAAATCACCACATATAACAAACAATTTTTCGGTGGTAAATACAACGGTAGAATCTACTAATTGTACGTTTTTAGATTCCACCCCATCACTAATTGCGTCAATATTTTCTTCTTCAATGCCCATTTACTAGAGAAAGAAAAAAAAAACAATTGTTAAATCCGTAAAATCATGTAATATTGCAAAAATAAGGAGGCACGTCCGCCGATCAAAATGCTTGCAAGACAAGATGACGGCAAAGGAAAGTTCAATTTGGTTGGGGGTATTAAGTCGAGAAGAAGCTCTCATTAGGCAGCCTAGTAGTGATAATGGTACGTCTGGAATAACAGAAATGCCAGTCGGCCTTCCTATTGAGAATAAGCAACCTGCTACTAGTTGTGCAAGCAACTATGATGTTGTGAACTATGATGTCAATGTTGCTGACGATGGCGTTGGTTCTGTTTCTTCCAAAGAAGACAGGACCAATCGGTTTATGGATACCGAACCATCAGATAGCTCGCACAAGAATTCTGTCAAAGACACTGATCGAGCTTAGAAAACCTAGAAAGAAACGACCACGTTCGAGTTCAAACACAGCCAACAAATTACCAGCACAATCTGATGGTTTGATAGATGCATAGGTTATCACAGAGACTGATAAATTATTAAATTTAGAAGCAACCTAAAAATGGCATGCTCCAGCAGCATAAGAAAACAGCATAGGTTATCACAGAGACTGATAAGTTATTAAATTTAGAAGCAATTTCAACAATCCTATCCCAAAGAAATCTACCAAAATATTCAGTCAACCAAACAACAATCAATGCATTTTTACATGAAACCCCAAACATATTGATATGATAATGGAGTAACTAATTGAACAAAAAATCATACATCGGTTCTTCAAGTTCCGCGAATTTAAGACCTGTCAATGTTAAGAGTATCACGCCTTTTTCCGCCTCAAACTGCATAAACGTTAAGATCAATCAGGGGAACCTTCACCCATTTGAACAGCAACTGCTGGAATTTCTGTAGTTCCTGGAAAAAAGATGAAACAAACACAACGAATAAGTGAGTCGTGGTTCACATTGATAACTTAAAAGCATAATTTAAGAGAAGAATAGTACTTACAGCTTCTGTTAAGTCACTAGTTTGAATAATCTTCTAGGCTCCAAAGTACTGAATCATTTCATCATCGCCTATGAAATCATCTAAATGGAAAGGTGGACTGTTAAGGCCTCCGAAATCAAATGGCATGTTACTGATTGGTGATCCAAAGAAAGGTTCTATAGGCCTGTCGAGCTCGTTTTGGAATGCGTCTTTAGCGAAATAATTCATGTCTCCTCCGCTAATTTCATCACCTCTCATATGTGCTGGAGGCATAGTGATTGCAGCATTCTCTGGTTGCCTAATTGGTTCAATGTTTGCAACAGGACCAGGATGCAGATGCTGATGCGGCCCATCCTGACTAGGACCATATCCTGGTTCAATGTTCGCGGCGGGACCGGGCAGCAGATGCTGATGTGGCCCAGCCTGACTCGGACCATATCCTGGTTCAATGTTTGCGGCAGGACCAGGCTGCAGATGCTGATGCGGCCCATCCTGACTAGGACCATATCCTCCTCCGACTGTATTGAAAATATAAGCATCTTCATGAGGCATGTCAGGAGGGTTTTGCAATTGAGGATAGTGCAATGGCCTTCCACCCATATACATGTTTTCTGAGGAAATTACATTGTTTGCATGCATATAAGAGTAATGATCAAACTCGGGTGCTGCTAGTTGAACTGGCACCTCGTGTCCTCTTTCAGGCAGTCTCAAAACAGAATCAGTCCCATTGACCTGTTCATTTCCATGAATCTGGAGGAGTCCAACTACATGCGCCTCTTCTCTTTCATTCATGTTGGGCACTTTGCTTATAGGTTCAACATTTAAAATTTCATTGTCAGATCTTGCTGGTAATTTGTTGGCTGCTTTTGACCTTGTACGTTGTCGTTTCTTTCTAGGCTTTTGAGCTTGATCTGTGTCTTTGACAGAACTCCTGCGCAAGTTATCTGACGGCTCGGCATCCATAAATTGATTGCTCCTGTCTTCTTTGGAAGAAACAGAACCAACACCATCGTCAGTAACATCGACATCATAGTTCTCAACATCATAGTTGCTTGCACTACTAGTCGCAGGTTGCTTATTCTCAATAGGAAGGCCGACTGGCATTTCTGTTATTCCAGACGTACCATTATCACTACTAGGCTGCCTAATGAGAGCTTCTTCTCGACTTAATACCCCCAACCAAATTGAACTTTCCTTTGCCGTCATCTTGTCTTGCAAGCATTTTGATTGGCGGACGTGCCTCCTTATTTTTGCAATATCAGGCGACATGTGTTTTATAACAGCAGTTAGAACTCCCACTTTCCACATCTTCTTCAAATCATGAGGTTTCTTATACGGAGGACCCTGACCGTAAGGTAAATTCAAATGCAACCACCAATCTTCATTCCCAGTAGGCCACCAAGGCGGGGGAACACCCTTTTCCAATGGGTATTTCCGCTGAGGAGGATCACAATGTTGCATCAAAGAAGACAAGAGCGACCCGAGAGTTGCATCTTGCAGGTCTTGGAGCATGCTCTGAGAGTTCCCGTTTCGGTTATTGTCAGCCTCAATCATAGCAAGACACTCTGCTTCATACTTGGCTATGGCCGCAGGACCATTCCTATCGAACCTGACCTTTTCTTTCCACCAAGCTCTAATGTTATCAGAGGAACCACTAACGGGCTTCCCCTTCTCAGGAATGATTCCATACACAAATCCACGAGCTTTGCAGACTTCCATAAGCTTCAGCATATACTTAAGAATCCCATCTTGTGCCCTCGACATTTTCTTCCTACGAGCTTGATCAGATGACTGCCTAGGCTTTTGCTTCTCTGCAGCTTGCCGTGCTTCAAGCTTTTGTTTTTCCTTGAGCCTTTTGAGTTTGATACGATCCTTCCACATCCGCCTCTCCAAATCTTCCGGCTCAATATCCTCGTCGCTAACATCTTTCTCTGGTATATTTTGATCTCTAATATCGTCAACATCTAAATCTGAGCTGCAATTCAGCACAAAACTGTTAATCAAAAGATGTTCCATTCAATTAAATAACAAAATCTCTAACCCCGATTGCTAATAAAATCTTAAAGAATAAAAGTTGAGTTGGCCACCAAAGACGTAAAAGTAAACTTGCATATCCTAAATTACTATTGAAACCAGTGTTATTAATAGTGGATTGCTGAAAATGGCGGTTTGCGGAAAAACGCCAATATTCAATGCTTGCCACTATAACCGATATATAAAAAATCAGCCGTTATTTGGAGTGTAGCGGAGTTGACATATCATATCGGCTACCCCAAATTCCAATACATAATAGCGGTATTGCGGCGCTATACCGGTTTTTTAACAACAATGATTGAAGCATTAAACAGTAAAACGCAAGCTGACAGTCAAATTTTCATTCTTAATTCTCTACCCTAAAGAACCAGACAAGAGACAGACATCTTGAATTTAACAACCTTAAGTTCCCCGAAAATTTCGCAAACGAGATTTAGTTTGATTGATTACTCGGTACAATTACTCTATCAAATTGAAAACATAGTTACAAATAGTTGTAAATTTCATTAGGGTTAATCTAATCAGCACAAAGACTCAATCAAACTAAGTCATGCATGAATTGATCATAACTAAGTCATGAATGAATTTATCAAAACTAATAAAAATTAAGCAAGCTAAACTACAATTATCCCTCAAAAAACAAAATTAAGCAAGCTAAACCACAATTATCCAAAAAAAATAATTAAGCAAGCTAAACTACAATCATCCCAAAAAAAAAAAAAAAAAAAAAATCATAGAAAACAAAAATTACAAACCATAAAAAATCAGAAGGAAAAAAAAACAATAACAGAGAATCATGAAACATGTTACATAAATCAAAACAAAAAAAAAACCTAAATAGAAGTTGTCGAATTTTTGAGACATACCAAACATCAGGACCAACTTCTTCGATTTCAGCCATGATTGAAAATTGGTTTGAAAGATTACACAAAGGTGAAATCTTGGAATTGCAACCACAAAAAATCGAACTTAGGGATTTGATTCGTTATGGGTACGCTGCGTTTTTTTTTTATTGATGAAGAAAAAAATAAATGAAAAGAACCCAAAAAGGGTTTTGATTTTGCTACCGAAAAAAATGAGTGAATTTCAACAATGATGATGCTTTAGAATTAGATAATAGAGAGAGAAAGTAGAGAGAGAAAGAGAAACATTGAATGTTGAAGATTCTATTCCCTGCATCACGCCTATTTTATTGTACTGTGTACCTTGGCCCTCCACAAATTAAATGATTCAAAGTTTTTTTTTCCTTTTTGGTCTTCATATAGAATTAGTATATTTATTATTATGGAAAGTGAGTGCTGCTGCTGAGGTAATTTCCTTAATTACACAAATTAACTTAAAAAACTTTAATACTAAAATTGACTTGAAAAAAAAAAGGAAAAGTTAATTTGAAATTTGTATGATCAATATTTTTAAAATAAAAAATATATTTTTATAAAATCTATCATTTTATTTTTTTACACTATTAATCAACACTTATTATTAGAATTTTACTCTTAAGATGAATACTTAAAATGTCTGGAATTCGAATCCCAACTTTGAATAATAAAATATTCTCTAAAGAATGCATAATTTTTTAGTGGCTTAAACATTATTTTCGTTCTTGTAAGTTCATAAGTTTATGATTTTAGTCTCTGTATTTTTTTTTGTTGCAAATTAGTCCTTGCATATGCAAATCTTTTTTATTTTAGTCCCTAAATCTAAAATCTGCAGGAAAATTTGTTGGTTTCCTGCAAATTTTAGTTTTACGGGACTAAAATCAAAAGATTTGAACATACAGGAACTAATTATTTGCAACAAAAAAGATATAGGGACTAAAACCAAAAAATCACAAACTTACAGGCGAAAACGATGATTAAACCATTTTTATTTGATAAAAATAATTTATAGTGTTTGTTCATATGCTACTCATTTTGATCGCTATTATAAACAAAAGTTTATTGTCCACAAATCCTAACTCAACTGATAAAAATACCGAAATTGCTAGTGTCGGATATCGTGATCGGGGTTTCATGAGCCGCAATCTCTCCACTTTATGTGTGTGAGTTTCAAATGACTTACCATTTCGTCTATCTACCCAAAAAAAAAAATATAACGTTTATTTATTAGATTGATTGAATAATTAGCGTATCTGGTTTATATGAATTTGGTCCATATATATAGATCAGATACAATGTTTATTATTCAATTAAAAATAAGCTTTTGTTCATATAATCAAGACTAGAGAAAATATTTTGAATAACATTTAATATTTGAGTTTAATGAATATGTTCTGTCAATGTAAATTAATTTTACACTGATATCTGATAGAAATCAAGCATAATACACGATTGCTAGCTATGAATGACGGTGTAAAATTAATTTATGTATGTGCATATACTATTTTCTCTCGATACTATTTTCCCTTAATATTTTTCTTTTTGATTAAAGTAGCATTTATTATACTTTCTTTCATTTGTATCTCATTATCTTAATTGAAAAGTACATTGAAAAACCAACTATGAATTGAGTCAAGTGGTAAAAGTTGTGGTTCCCTTAAGCATGTAGTCAGAAGTTTCATTATTTGCTTATATGCTTATGGAAAAAAATTGGTTGGGAGGGGATAATCCACCTTATGCGTTTCGCAGGTTCTCCGATAGAGATTAGCTATCATTAACTACGATAAAAAATTTGTACCAATATCATGATAACCCCAAAAAAAGTACGGTAAAAAAAATTAATTGAAATGTCAAAAAATTATAGTAAAAAACATCTATATATAGTTATTTTTAATGATATTTATTTATTAATTGGTTGAACCACTTATTTATTTTTAACTTTTTATAAGTTAAAAGCATTTAGACATTGCATCGAGAAAAAAAAAAGCATTCCAACTATATCAACACCTCTAAAATCCTCCATCCTATATTTGAAACTTTTAGTCAAAAATGATTTTGAAAATTAAATTTGGATAATTTCATAAAATATAAATATTATTAGTCAAACAAAATTAAACATAAATATTATGAAATAAAGTAAACAAATCAATTCAAAACCAAACACCGGTCGATGGACAAAAATAATATGTGTTTTTTAAAAAAAAAGAAAAACTAACAATAATATGTGAGTAAATAAACAATAATAATATAATGGTAGTAAAAATTAATAATGGTGGTAGTAAGAGAAAGTAAAAATTAAAAATACTCATTTACCAAAAAAAATAAGGAAAATTAAAAATACTAATTCTCCACATAAGGAAACAATACTTTTTTTTTTATAATAAAGGAAACAACACTTTTGGTATACTTAACAAATCATTATAAACAATTTATTTATGGGTAAATAGGTCAATACCCCCTGCAAAGTTGGTGTATTTTGCGATACCCCCTGTAAAAATATTTCTTGTAAATACCCCCTACTTTCTCAAGATTCCCTCTTTTACCCCCCTGAGTGCACACCGTGGCAGTGAATCTCCACGTGGCGTGTCCACATATATTTTTTTGCCACGTGTCATGTCCACGTAGGATTTTTTGACACAAAAATATATATTTTTTTTTAAAAAACAAAAAATAACATATATTTTTTTTGTTATTTTTTATTTAATTCGTTATTATTTTTTTAATAACATTAATATTTTGTTTTATTTAAAAAAAATATTTTTTATTTTAAAAAAAAGATTTATTTTTTTAAATTATTTTTTGTTTTATTTTTTATTTAATTTAAAAAAATTATTTTAAAAAACCGTTCCTTTTTGTTTTTTGTTTTAGAAAAACAAATTTGTTTCAAATTATTTGTTGTTTTGATAATTTGAGGTTATATATTGTCTATTATACCCTTCTTCCTAATTTTTTTTATTGACTAAATTTTATATAATTTTTTTATTGTATCTCTTTTTTTTACCAAACTTCTTCATATAATCTTTTTATTGTATTTTTTTTTTTACTAAACTTCTTCATATAATCTTTTTTTTGTGGTTTTAATTTTTTGAAAGAGATAGTGTGTGCAAAAAACTAGAAATTTTTTGGTGGATTAAAATTAGAGTATAATATATTCCAAAAAAAGGGTATAATAGGAAAATAAATTACAAAAATACACTTTCTTAATTTGGCTTATTTTTTCTCAAACAACAAACAAAAAGGAACGGAGGGAGTATTATTTAATTTTTTTTAAACAAAATAGTTTTTTTTTATAAAAAAAATAATTTTTTTATTTAATTCGTTATTTTTATTTTAATAATTATTTTTAATAACATTAATTTTTTGTTTTATTTTTTATTTAATTTGTTTTTTTCTTAATTATTAATTTATTTAATAATTAATTTTTTAATAACATTAATTATTTTTTCTTAATTTTTTGATTTTTTTTTAATAATTTTTTTAATTTTTTTTTTTTTAAGGGATGACGTGTCAAAAAATCCTACGTGGACATGACACGTGGCAAAAAAATCTATGTGGACACGCCATGTGGAGATTCCTTGCCACGGTGTGCACTCAGGGGGGTAAAATAGGGAATCTTGAGAAAGTAGGGGGGTATTTACAAGAAATATTTTTACAGGGGGTATCGCAAAACACACCAACTTTGCAGGGGGTATTGGCCTATTTACCCTTTATTTATTTATTTATTAGAATACCTTCTTTTTTTATAATAAAGGAAACAACACTTTTGGTACAATAACAAACAATTATAAACTATTTATTTATTTTACAGAAAGTGGAATTATTTAATTATTCCTTTTTCTTTTAACTATTCCTTAATTAATTTAATATTCATGCACCATGCCGCTATCAATGTAAATTTAATAAGAGTGTTGCTATTGGAACACAGTCTGTCTACACACTGTAGTCGACACCTCCCGATGATATGAGACGGATCACTTTGCACAAAAGTCGGGGTAGCAAAAAAATAATAACAAAATAAAAAAGGGTATCTCAACTTTATATTTATACGGTGTAGAGTGTTTGATATTGTGTTTTTGGATCATTTCTCCTTTAATAATTTGTTGGTACTATTAACAAAAAAGAAATAAATAAAAAATTGATGGTAATTATATTTGTGAAAAGGCATCCAAGGACAAATGTAGCAATTACAAAAAAGAAAAAGATTCAAGCAAAAGAGAAAAGTAATAAAAATGATAATATATATTGAGATTAATAGAATGTTTGGTATTGTGTTCTAAGATCATTTTTCATTTAATATAATTTGTTAACCAAAAAATAAATAAAAGAATTTGTTGGTATTATATTTGTGGAAAGACATTCAAAGACAAATATATCAATCGCAAAAAGAAAAGGATTCTAGCATAAAAGAAAGTAATAAAAATGGTGATGTATTGAGATTACATAATCAAAATAGTTTTTTTACAAGGACATGCATACAAAAATAATGTACTTAGACATTGTTCTTTCTAAAGTTGTGCGAGGGGTACATTACTCAACGGTCCGCTAAGACTAAGGATTGAGAGAGTTTTGAATTCTACACCTCTCTATATTTAGAGGTTATTTAGAGGTTGGAGGAGAGTTTACTAAAGATAGTGGTGGAGTTAACCTCATATATGGCCCAGATCACCTCGTATATATTGTTGAGGTCAAGAATATGGATGAGATCGTGGTCTAAATAAAGAATATGGCCGAGTTGACGTCATAGCCGAGATCAAGAATATGGCCGAGTTGATCTCATACGTGGTTGATATCAAAAACATGGCTGAGTTAATCTCATACATGACCAATATCAAGAATATGGCCGAGTTGATCTCATACGTGGTTGATATCAAAAACATGGCTGAGTTAATCTGATACATGACCGATATCAAGAATATGGCCGAGTTGATCTCATATGTGGCCGAGATCGTAGCTGTCATAAATATTTATGACATTATACAACTCTTAAGCATGAAGACTGTAAGGATGAAGTGCTTCAAATAATAGTTCGATAAAAATATATTATGAGGTGTACATACACAATAATAATGTTAAGAATTATATATTATCATTTTTTAGACTTATCATTATGTAAATTTCATATAATTAAACAAAAATAAGTTGAATTTGATTTAATAAATTATTTTAAATTACTAAAAAGGTATGTCTACAGTGGTAGAAATAAGATGTTTTTTTATAGACCGGATAGTTATTATAATAATAATAATATAATGTAAATTCAATAACATTTTTTTTAAGGAAAATAAACATTTTTTTTTATAAAAACAAATAAATATAATTTTTTTTTGTTTTAGTGGCAAGATTTGATGCTTTTAATTGCCAAAACTAATGTTTGAATCATATTTAGTATAGTACAACACTTTTTTATAGAAGTTGGATACCTTTTTATATTTATTAAAAAGATTAGATCAAAATGGCAAGAAAACACTTCCACAACAAATTAATGACATTATAAGGCTATTTTAAGTGGAAAAAAAATTAATGTTTTATTTTCAGTTGAAAAATATGACTATTTTAAGTGAAAGAGAATCTATGAAAAAAAGAAGAAGACTACCTCATTGATTAGGCTATCACTTCGAATAGTGTTATTATATGTTTGGTTGATTGATTCCCTTTTGAATTTTGTTTAGATTAGATCCAACAATCCGTAGACTAGGAGGCAAAACAAGAGATCATAAGGGTTTGTTAATTTAGATCCATTTAAAAATATAAAGGTCTAAATTAGTAAGGTGCACTTTTCTTTTATTATGATTAAAAATACTATTCTTCCTATTTTAAATAAGTTCAAAATAAAGAGCAATTTTAGAATTTTATAAAAAAAACAGCAAAATATGTTTTATCATTCTTTAAAATTCTCAAACAACATTTTTCTGATAAAAAAATATAAAATTGTTTTATAAAAGTGGGTCTAAATTAGCAAATGAGTGCACAACATTTAATAAAATTTATATAACTAATCCTCAATTTTATAGTGTAAAATAACTAAATGTCAAGGGATTTTTGTCGGTTTGTCCAAAGCAAAAAGGTACACCTTGCTAATTTAAATTTCCATATTTTTAAGTGGTTCTAAATTAGCAAGTATGTAATGTAGAGTTAAGGCAAAAGTAAGATTGATATTAGTAAGACATATGTAAGTGTAAACTAATCATAAATTGGTTTTCGTGAAAAATGGGTGTATTGGAGGAGTACATGTAAGAAAAATATCCACTATCACGTGTTGATTAATAATAAGAGTGTAAATTTTATAAAATTAATGAGAGGATTGAGAGTTTGAGACAAATGTGACTCATTGTCATCCTATATTTTGATTATGCGTGTGCTAAAGGATTCTCAGACCCGTTGAAAAAAAAGTTGAGGCTATATATATATAAATGGAGATGATCCTCACTTTATAAATCAATTTTATAAAATTGAGTTATGACTAATATAAAATTTACGTGTAAAAAAATTATGATATTTTTATTTTTTAATGTGGTTTTTAAAAATCACGTGTAAAAAAAGTTTATATTATTTTTTATATTTTTATTTTTTATTGTGGTTTCTAAAAAAAGCCTACTTTCCTTTTTGATAAGATGACAATGAAGAAGCATATATTTTCAAGTCTTTCCTTCACTTATTTAGTCATTGCTACAGTGGAATACAACAAAGTTTTAGCCTTATCATGTCGTAGCATCATATTTGAGTTATCCACACTCTAATTTTAAATTAACCCACTATCTATATAATAGACTAATATTATTACACTAGAACTAGAATATTGTCTCAATAATAAATCAATTGTGATTCGATGGTGTAAAACTTTGAATAATGCTCTCCTCATCCTCACACTTAGAGTTGGCAATGACGCGAGCCAACTCGTGAATAGTTCGAAGCTCGATTCGATATTTGACTCGTGAACTTGGTTCATGAACCAAATGAATTGAACTTGAGTTAAAAATTAAGTACGTTAAATAAATGAGCTGAACATAAACTATATATAGTTCGACTCATTTGACTCATGAACTAGCTCGATTATATATATACTAGACTTTTTACCCGTGCTCGCACGGGTTGAATCATTCAATTTAATTATACAATGAAAATGTTGATAATATGTGATTATTTATAGTAGTAAGCATTTAGAGCCCGTTTGGATAAATAGTTTATAAAAGTGCTTATAGCATTAGAACTTATAGTATGAGAACTTACATCATAAGCTCTAATGTTCAATAAGCCCTTTGTGTTTGGATATATATACTAAAAAATACTTATATAAATTAAATTGTTTGGATGTGTCATTATATAGGCAATTATAGAATGTTAATCCGGGAATAATAGTAGGAGAGATAAGTTTCAAGCACGATAAGCTTGAAATATTTGCTGTTTTTCTTTTGCTTATCATTTGTGTGTGGAATATAGTTTTTTTGTTAACAATTTTTTTTAAAAATAAAATTATTAATTAATATAATGTATAATTATCCTTCTCATGCTTATCATAGAATTTTTTTTTTGGCATTCTCATACTTATCATTTGCGTGTTGCATATGTTTTTTTTTGTTAACAAATTTTTTTTTTAAATAATAAAATCATTAATTAATTTGATGCATAATTATTCTTCTCATGCTTATCGGGGAATTTTTTTTTTTGCTTTCTCATGCTTATCAGGTACAATTAATTATAATTAGCCCGCCAATTTACTTAGCAAATTAGGGTTTAATATGATACATAATTAGAAATAAGTAATTCGAGAAATTAGAAATAAGTAAGATAGATATATTTATGTTAAAATAAAAGATGGTGGAATTCAAATGATGGGAAACTATTGAAAACTATTGATTAATAAGAAACAAATTTGACATTACAATAAACAGATTAATTCAAAATTAAATTAAAATATTGAAATATAAAGAAAAAAACAAATGTTCCCATTAATTTTTTCCACTTATACGTCAAATTGATTTCCTAAAGGATGAATCAAAGTTGCAAAACACCTAACTTCGTGACTGGTAAATATCTTTGAACGCATTACTGCACTCTATCAAGAAATTAAAACAAAACATATCATAAGAACATTTAGGAAATTTTGGTGAAACAACAACATCAACAAATAATAAGAAACTTAAGAATTCAAACAAAACCTAAAAATCAGAATTAATATGATCCAATAGAAAAAAACAGAATTCAAACACCTAAAAATATTCATAGGAGTGCATGCCTTTATAGAACCCCAAAGCAAAACTTGCATCCAATAGAAAATATAAGAAACTTAAGAAGAAAAAAAACCCATTTTTTTTAAATAGAAGAATCAGAATTAATATGAAACACTACAAAAATAAAATAAAATGGAATTCATACATTTAGAAATCCATACCTATTAGAATAAAAATCAAATTAAAAAAGAATAGAGAATTAATATGGAAAATTACAAACTATAATCAGAAAGTAAACACCTAAAATATCTATAGCAATCCATACGTTTATAGAACCTCAAAGTCAAATCTGCATCAAATAAAAAAATGTAAATATGTGAGAAAAAGTGATACACTCTTAAGAGAGAAAAATAAAAGGGTTTCTATTTATCATAAAAGATGCATAATTTAACGCTATAAATAAAATAAATTCCATAGAGTATATTCAATCATCAACTGAAAGCATATAATTAGGGATTAGTAGGTAACAAAATTAGGGATTGGTGTAAAATTATTTTATACGCACATCCAATCATATATTGACACATCATGTATTGTGTTTTTAAACACATGACGTGTCACATTCATTAATTGACGTGGCCACATAGTATTCAAGTTTTTATCGCAGCCGTTGATATAATAATTTTTTTCTACGTGTCAAAATCTAGACCATTCATATTAGGGTTAGGGTTTAGGGTGCCTCTAGTTACTCTCGTTTTATTATATTAAGATTAAGATATATATATATATATATATATAAAAGTTTCCAAATCTTTTTAAGGGGTGCAATTTTATCTTGAAGGGGATACCATTCAAGTTTGGAATTAGAAGAATATTTTGAGAATAATTGTGGAATTTTGTTGGTTTTTTTCCTTTATAACTTTGTTATTTGTATCGGTTTATGCCAGTTTAAATTTTGTATGTGTTTATCCATTATACATTTGAGATGACTTTTATTTTAATTTAATATTTATTTTTTCTTTTAAAAAAAATAGTTCAGAAGATTAAAGATCAAATTTTGAAATTTTGACAAAAAAAATTGACTTAAATCATGCGATTTAACTTAACGAGTTGAACTTGACGAGCCGAACCGAACTATTCGTGAACTTTAAACGAGTCGAACTCGAGTTGAAAAAATAGTTCGTGTCACAATTGAGCCGAGTTTCGAGCTGAACCAATTTCTAACGAGTCGAGTCGAGCTCAGGTGAGTTCGACTCAGCTCGACTCATTTCCAGCCCTACTCACACTTAAATATATTAATTTAATATTTATTTAGTCCACTTCCTACACTGTCTCATTTATTTATTATAATAGATTTAACATTGAACTGTACATGAGTTTATCTCATTTGGTAGGATATGTAGGAGGCTGGAGTTCAAATCATGGTCATCCCATTTATTCATAAGGGTGAAATTTCTAGCCACCAAACTACTTGACAAAAAAAAATTTAACAGTGAACAATAAAGTCTTTCAACTTTTTTTAGTTGTTCTTACAAAATTTAAAGATAAATTTTATTAGAAAACAAAAATATAATGTTATTCATTTGTTAACTAAAATATTATTGTCTTTTGTTAGTCATTAAAAGTAATTTCAATTATATATCATTATGTATTGCGAATGCTATTATGAATTGAAAGAAGTCAATTTGCTTATTGTTAAAAAAATTTGTTCTTTAGTGTCATTTACGCATATAAAAAAACAACTAATAACTTATTTGTAATTATAATTGAGTTGATAGTTGCATGAATTTGAGTTTATATTTGCAATTTCATAATTCACTAAAAAAAAAGACTTGCAAAAAAAAATTGACAAAAAAGGTTAAGTATATATATAACACAAGTGATACTTTTAATTTCTTTTGGTAAAATGATTTATCATTATCATATAATACTCTTAGCCATTTATTATCTAATTCCATTTATTTTTTCTTGGCATATTTAGATATTTTTTTAATAAAATAGTAATTAGTAGCAATATTGCATCAAACTTTTTTTAAGTAGTTTAATGACTAAATTTTTTCTCTTGAGATAAATAAGAGAAAAATCCAAGATTCAAACTTCAATCCTACATATAAAATGCAATATCAATACTACAAAGATTAAAAACAACAATATTTCTACAAACATGACAAATAAAAAGTAACCAAATGAATATAAAATATATTAGACTTTTCTTTATTTAAATTGAGATAATAACCCAATTATTATATGATGACATATACTATCACATCACATCACTAAAAAGCTTGACATAACATCTACAATCACAAAAACAAAACTAGTACTATAGTAGTTAAATTAGGTGACATTACCCCACACACACACACACAGACACACAAACCACATATACAAACACTATATATATAAAAATGAACATTAAAATATCTATCTATATTGATCTAATAATTTCTCCTTTCATAGCAAGAGACAAAGCAGAAAGATTAGCATCATTCTCAATTTCAACACCAGGCATAACCACAGCTTTACTTCCAACAAAACCATCTTCACCAATCTTAATCTCTCCATATTTAACCATTCCACCTTCTTCACCTTCATATATATGTCCAAATAACAATGCTTCTTTACCAACACAACCACCTCTTTCAATTTTCACCATTTCAGGATTCAACATTGCTCCATTACTATCTACATAAGTACCATCCATGTCAATTTCTGCACCCATTAATTTCATCCAAATTACAAACAAAAATGACCCTTTTGTTATATCCATGAAATAATCACCAATTAGTGTTCTTATTGCTTGCCATGTTGTATCAAAGACTATTTTTTTACTCCATATTGGTATTGTTTCACCTGTTTTTCTTTTTCCTACAAGGACCCTTTTGGCTATAACACATGATAATGCAGCTATAAAACCTGAGAGGATCCAAAAGAATGGAAGTAACCAATGTAGTGGAAGTTTTTTGACATCCTTAAAATAAAGAACCAAGTTGAGAGGAGCATAAATAGATAAAGCAATTACCATGTGAGGTAAAACTGTTTGTAGTAATGGCTGAATGAAGAGTGCTGAGAATGTTTGGTACCATGTTCTTGTCAATGTTAACGCCGGTGTTGCTTTGTTCAGCGGTGGTTCTTTTTCGGGTAATGGTGCTGCTGCTGATGCCATTGGACAACAGGATAAGTCAACCTTAACGTTGGATTGTTGTACGAGGTTTCTCCAAGCTTCTGGGATTGGCTGTCTGTTGCGGACGTGCTGACAAATCTCGTAGATTAGTGAACGGCCGTGATCAATTGAAGCGCTTTGTGTGCTGGAAGTAGCTGAAATTGTATCCAACTCATTGCTTTTAAGGTAAGGATTAAACTCGAGCTTTTGTGACTCTTCCATTGAAAGATTCTCGTTGATGTTAATCTCTCCGACATCGATGAAAGGGAATTGATTTTCATCCCATGGTTTAGTACAATCCAATGCAATTTCGCGGCCTTGTTCATCGTCTGGAACTGGTCGTACTTGAATTTGGAAAACATAACAAACTCCGCTGGAGGAACTAACACGGTTTTGAAAATCATTAGCAAGGAAAAGCAAAGGACGTGAATCATTTCCGTCTCTAGGAATTGCACCTGTTTCTGGTGGAAGAATTCCTGTTGGATTAACTTTACCTTTGTCTTCATGGATGTTTGTGTCATAAGGCCTTAACTTGAATTTCACATACATTTGTTGTCCGTCTTCAAACCGCATGAGCCTGCAATAGTTTGAGAAGTAATGCATTTCAGCATATGAATCAGCATGTCTGAGAGAATTCCACACTGCATCACGGACATGTGGAGCACCCTTTACTAGTTCTTCCCTTGCAGCTAGTCCACACACAAGCCAGCTTGCAAAATCAGCAAGAGTTCGAGCGTAAAACGCATTTCCTGTTTTAAGTGTTAAGTCAATGAGAGTAGGAGGAAGAGAATCAGAAGAATCTGTAGCAGGTTCATCAGAAAGTATCCTCAAAGCAGCACCACGTGCATCGATCCTTGCATCATCATCAGCACTCAAGCTATTACTATGTCTCACTATGATAGGGTAGCTTTTTCCAGGGTGAAAAATCTTGTGCATAGGAATACCCTCAAGTTTGTTGTATATTTTCAAGTGCCCTTTTCCACTAACACCAATGCGATGAAAATATCTTGCTTTAGCATTCATTGTTGTTACAGCTAAATTTGCAGCCAAATTTGCAACTATCTTCTTGTAGTCTATGTCCATCTCCTCGATTCTTTCATCAAAACTAGCATTTCCTGAGTTCCTCATAGTAACTCGGGTTTGAGATCCAATGTAAACACTACCTTCATGAAGTATAGAATTCATTGGAGCAACTGAAAGTGCACCTAGAATGACATTCTTTTCAACAAGAGAACCAGGGAGAATTATGCTTTGACTACCAACAACTGAGTTATCTTGAACCTCTATTTTCCCACAAGTATACCCATTAGAATAATTGAAACCAGTGATTATGCGGCTAAAATCACCAAGATGAACACCATCACCGATCGACATTAACTCAGGGTTTGAAACTGGATTGATGGCTCTAATGGAACAATGCTTGCCAATTTTGGCTCCAAGAAGGCGTAAATATACGCAGAAGGCTTCTGTTCCTGAGAGAAGCTTTGCAAATCTAAGGTGGCAGGAAAGGGTCAATTGGTTTCTAAGCCAGGTTTTGAAGTGTGTTTGCTTTTGACTTTTCAGTAAATAATTCAAAGAACAGGTGAGAGAGGTGAGTATGAGACCATGAAGCAAGTATGCATATGCGAAGGAAATGGCAAAGGCAAATGGATTTGACGGAAGTTCAGAAAACATGGCAGCATATGCTATAATAGTAAATGGTATCCAATGGAAGGCTCCACATATGCAAACAAATGAAAAGCTTTGGATTGAAGCAGGTATTTGGAAGAACCATGTATACATGAAGTAAGTAATAGCTGCAGCAAGGGAACTTAGAAAGCCAACAAGATAAATCCCCATAAAATGGTATATAGCATCAGAGTCATTTTTGCTGGTTGTAACAAGCAACACTGCATTCTGAAACAAAAAAAAATTAAATTCTGTGTCATAAATTTAATATATCATGATTCATGGACAATTATTGTATGGAATGAAGTTTTGAGTAATAAATCATGACACTGTTCACATCTAATTACTTAAAAATAAATAGGATTTTTTTTTGCATGGTATTAGAATATAAAATGTTTTAGTACTCAGATCAGAACTAACCTCTTTAATATTATTAAGCTTCGTAGGATTGAGAACATGTTGGCCTCCTTCAACTTTTTGTAGTGGTTGTACCTCAGCTCCTTCTTTAATAAAACTTCCTTTTTGAATAACAGCATAAGGTCCAATGGAAGAATTTCGGCCGATCCTAATAGGGTGGAGACTTAGAATTCCATTCTTTACCTCATGGCTTTGAACCAAAACCCCTTCAGAAATGACAGCTTCATCACCAATTGAAACTAGAGATGGGTCTGTGATGTCGACCGTGTCAAGCAAAACTGAGGATCCAATTCTTGCACCTAGTATCTCAAACCAGTACTTCAGAAACACTGTTCCTTTGAGGTGTGTAGCCAGAACTTTGGATGAAATTTCCTGGCTTTTATAAAGTGCCCACCACTTGACAAAGGCCATTGAATAGATGGATATTTCAGGAGTAAGAGCATAGTTTGGCCTCAAGAAAGAATTTCCAAAAAATGAAATGCAAATGCATGTAGAAGCAATGCAAAGGATCCAAGAAAGTGGTGCCAAAGCAAGTGAAAATATATAGTTTGACCAAGGAATTCCATATGCTGGTTTACTAAAACTTGTGATGAGATTTTGAAAAGTAGTGATGGAAAGATAAGCAGGAGAAACCAGAAGGGTAGAAATGAAAACAAGTGCCAAGAGTTGAAGTAAACATATACTCCACCTGTGAGAGTTGGACACTTCCACAAAAAATTCAGTAGATTCAGTTTCAGCTTCTGGAGCATAGGATGGATTGCTCATAAGGTGAGGTTGTGACTTCAACAGAAGATTCTCTGAGAAGTTGGCCAATTCTTGAATGCAGGATGCACTGAAAACATCTATGGCTGCAACTGGAACTCCAAGGAAATCTGAGAGTTTTTGAGTTGCTTTAACCACACCGATTGAATCCATTCCATAGGTTGACATGTTGTCTGTGACAGAGATGTTGCTTACCGAGATTCCAGCCTGCTCAGAAATAAGCCTTTTCAAGAATTCGATAATTTCCTTGTTACTGATTCTCGGACTAGTTATAGGTGTACTATTCGCTAGCCGTGCCCGGGGTGTTCTTCCTTCTTTACATGTTCCTGTAGTGAATGACCTTACCAGTGTTTTCTTTGTCAGAACTGGTTGTGGTACCAAATTCAGTGTTCCATCTGCAAACTGTTTGAGACATTCAAACCTTCTAATTTTTCCTGATGTTGTTTTGCTGATGGTTCTAGGCTTGATCAACTTGACAGAAGCAACATTGACTCCATGTTCTTCCGCCACACGAGCCTGAATACCTTCAACCACATCCTTGCTAACTGGTTTACCATCCCTCAGTTCTGCAATCACAACCAAACCAACCTGATCAGAACCATCTGGCAAGGAAATTCCTTTGGCTGATAAAGTGTCTTCAGGTACACCAATGACAGCACAGCATCCTGGACGCAGAAATTCAGACGAACTCTCAACCGTCTTTTCAACATCTGAGGAATAGATGTTTCTTCCAGCAACAATGATAAGATCTTTGATTCTACCAGTGATGAATAGCTTTCCATCTATTATCCTTCCCAAGTCTCCGGTTCTTGTGTAGAAGCGTCTAGGATGGTTCGGAAGCAGATTTTGAAAAGTTGCCTGACTCAATTCTTCCTTCCCCCAGTATCCTATTCCTGCACTTGGACTACTGATCCAGATTTCTCCTTCTTTTCCATCTTCCCGAAGCTCTTCGCCACCATCTGGGTCAACTATTCTGATGTCAACGTCTGCACTCCCTGGATGAACATATCCACAACAAACTCGCCCTTGCCAGTCAACAAGAATAGGATTGCCTTCTCCAAATGCACAACTGACAAACACACAATTCTCTGCTAAGCCGTATCCAGGAGCCATCGCCTTTTGAGAGAAGCCATAAGGACCGGTTAGCTCAAGAAATTTTTTCAGAGTCTTTTGTCTCACTGGTTCAGCAGCAACCATAAGAAAAATCATGGAGGAAAGGTCTAGGTTCTTAAGTTTATCCTTGTCAGACTCTAACCTTCGAACTACTAACTCGAAAGCAAAGTTAGGTCCAGCACTGTGAGTTGCTTGATACTTGCTCATGGTTTCTATCCATAAGAGTGGTTTCTTGATGAATGTCATTGGTGAAAACAGAAGGGCAGTTCCACCGCTAACAAGAGCTGTAAAAAGTCCTCCAATCAGCCCCATGTCATGATACTGAGGAAGCCAGCTCACTAGTACAGTCCTTGAGGTGCTCTTGTATCTTCTTTGCATCAGCTTTACATTGTGAATTAGACCTCCATGGGTGATCATGACTCCTTTAGCATCACCGGTCGAGCCTGAAGTAAACTGCAAGAAACATATATCAGCAGGCTGAGATTCACACTGATCACCGTATAAATCCTCCATCGCAGAACTTCTTGAATTCCTGATCCAAGTATCAGTGTGCAACCACGGAAGATTCGGCCATCGAGCTGAAGATTTCCCATTTTTCAATGTGATAAAGTTTTTCACTGAACCTGCTCGGACTGCTGAGTGATAAGCTACGGTTGATAAAATTGCAACTATGCCACATGACTTGGCAATGTTCTCAATTTTCAAAAGTGCTTGTCCACCTCTTTGCATGGGATCTGGGGGAAGAACCGGGACTGGTATAACTTTAGCTCTTAAGCATGCAAAGAATGCATCGATGAAATCGAGACCGGGAACGTAGACCAGAAGAACCTTGTCGCCGGGCTTGATAACTGGCTTTTGGCTTTTCAAGAGCTTACTTGCAATGCAAGAAGCATATAAATTTTGATCTCTATATGTCCTCTTACCTATCACCGTCCCTTCTTCATTTATCCAACTATAAAGGGTTCTGTCTTGGGTGACTGGATGAGTTCCCCAGTGCTTTAAATAGCTATTCAAAGTCGGTAAATCGGGAAATTGCACGCCAGGCAATTCAGCTAGTTGTTTAGGTTCCTTTCTCTGAAACTCAGTTTGCAAAGGAAACAAACTCTGCATAAGAAGACATGATTTTAGTAAGTACTTTATATATAAGGAAAATCGGACTGCACAAAAGCACTCAGAAATCCAGATTATTCAAATCAATACCAGGTAACAATATATAAATGCAAAATCACCTTAGTATAAGGAAACACTGGCAAATCACTTCTATTTGCAAAGTTCTTGCACATAAGAGCCATGGCATAAGATGAATTTCTCTCCGTGAGCTCAAATGCCATAAGTCCACCGACATAATAAGTATTCCTTGAACCTTGGAGCTCTGATTCCAACTTTTCATAGAATCCGTTTTTCATATCTGTATTCAAACTTGAAAATTCAGCATTCTTATTACTTGAAAGTGTGAACGTGGAAATTTAAAAACCACTAAAATACCTTGGCTGCTAACATGAGGGAAATACTTAAAGCGACGCTGAAGAATGAAGCTCTCAACCTCTCCCCCTATGGCTTCTATCGCCTTGATTGCAAGCTCAGTGATAGTTGGTCCCTTGATATCAAAGGAGTTGCCATAAGACCAGAACAAGAATATATCAGAGTTGGCATAAAACTTCTGCATAGCAACTGGATTTCCGATTGTACATGGATCTTCCATATATTCATTAAAATAATAAAATCCAACTGGCATATGATCCAGTCCTTTGATCTTAAAAACAGTGGTGTAGTAGTCATTTGTCTCTACTTTGCTGAATAACTCCTTTTCAATGTCACTAGCATCCATCACTTCTGCTTCACTATCTGCCATAAGACTAACCTCATCAGGTATCTATTATCCGGCTGAAGCAATCAACAAAAGTAATACTTAAATATGGAGCAGTAAGTTAGAAGTTTACATACCTATGCAAGTTGAATGCACTGATCTGTAAGTTCTTCCATATTTTAATGGAAAGTTACCAGAGACAATGATCTTATCAAATTCCATAGTTTCAATTTCATTTGAGCTCTTGACATTAACAGCAACACTGTCAGAATTTCGCCTTATTGTTAACACTTCAGTGTTACAGTGAAGCTTTATAGGAAGTGACTCTGCAATCTTCTGCCAAAGACTTGTATATCCACCTTTAAATCTTCGAATTTTTCCAGCCATGGACGTTCTGGTAAATTCATGAATGTAAGCATAAGGCATGTCTTGTATGAATCCATATCCTGAAGCTGTGTAACCATAAGCAACAGATTTAGGAACTGATTTGAGTCCATTACTCTCAAGATATTCTGGAGTTAAGTCCGCGGCAAATTCACTGACAGCGTGGACCCCGAAACGACCAGAATTCTTCACCTTTTCCTGTTAATATCACAAGAAGAATTAACATCATTCAACTTTCAATTTTCAAATCATAGGAACTAAATGATTTTCTTTATGTGTAAGATAAACAGAAGACTAACTTGAATTTTCAATGTAAGTGACATAACAGATACATAATCATCAGCAACTTTAATATCTTGGTATTTTCCTGAGGAAGTGTCAATGACAGCAAGCTTGTGGGAGTCCAATTCTTCGAGTGCAGAACCTGTCTCTTTTGCCAAGTGAAAGATGACAGGAGCACTGCTTGCAGCCAGAACTTGCCCACCAAGATCATAAACTTTTCCTGCATAAACATATTTAAGACATGTTTATTACAACTTTTTTCTGAAAATATAATTTTTGTTAATATCAATTTAGTCCCTAAAGTATATAAAGATAATAGACAGACTCTAAATTATGTAATATCTGTCAATTTATTCGTTGCTAATAAGATTTTAGGGACTAAATCGATGAATTTTCATATATTTTAGGGACTGAAATATTAAAAAAAAATCACTTTTTAAGAGTTTTTATCTATTGTGTGTCAAAAAAAAAAAGAGTTTTTATCTATTAGTTACAAATTAATAAAAAAAATGAGAATCTGAAATTCAAATGAGAAGTTGCTTTGAATAGCTTACCTTAATCTAAAAATTATTGAAAATCAGAATCACTTTAGTTAAGTTCATAGTCAAATAAATCAGCTAAAGAGTATAGAGATTGCAAATATGGTATAGGTAGTATGTGTACCTTCAATTTCTACTGATTCACACATGCCACCAACTGCATGGTGTTTCTCCAAGACAGTGATATTATTATAACCAAGCCTTGCCAATGCATAAGCAGCTGATATGCCACTTGGACCACCACCAACTATTCCAATTCTGCTGTTTACCGGCAAGGAAGGATGTAGCTTGGAGAATTGCTCCTCTATTGATCTTTCAGGATCCATTTTTGAATTCGAAACCTGCACTAAGTGAAAGCTGTTGAAATCAGTACTGTTACTGCATTCAACTTTAAGGGAAGTTACTAAATGTTTTGATAAACAGCTTAATTAAGCACTTATAGTATAAAACGCTTATCATATATTAAGTGTTTATGTATAAGCTATTTCTATAACAAAAGATAAAATAAAGTCAAACTGTTTTCATATAAGCTATAAACCGTTTTCATAAACTATCCTGGAGAACTTGTGAAAATAAGCTGAAAATAGCAATTCAAAAAGACATGATTCGCGAGTTTTAAAGTGGAGAAACAGATATATATGTACCTTTTGAGATGAGAAGTGTGTAGTGTATTATATCAATCTTGATGAGGACTTAATCAGCTAGGAGCATTGCATGCAACACTTTCTGTGATATCAATATCATTGTTAGCACAAACTCTTGAAATCTTAATGTAAATAATGTATGATATAAAGTTCCACAAAAATGTTTATGTTGTGGGAAAATATCAAACAGATTCTCAGACCAAAGATGAAACATGTTGGTATAGAAATGAATCAAAGCTATCAAAAATGGTTATTGAGCATGAAAAAAAAGATAGCTTTAAAGAGAAGTAATTAAGTTGTATTATAGTTACCTTAGTTAGTGATGATGAAACACATTAATTTGATTATTCTTAGTGAATGCCAAATGGCATGTAATTAAGCAAAATCTGAATGAAACTGCTGAGATCAGTGGTGTAATATATATAATATATATGAAGTGTTAAATTAAGATTATAAAAGTACAAAATGTATAGAGTAGTGACAATTGTTTACCTGGTCTTCGATAACTACTAGAGTTTTACTGTGAGTCCAGCATATGCCAACATAGGATTATCTAAGAATATTACCTTAGAACAAATCGTCTGATGGTGACATTTTTAATTTTAACTCTTCTTAATTTGTCTCTTTGACCATTAATGTTGCTAGATCAAAATATTTTCCATAAGTACAAACACATGCAACTAAATCACATGGTTGGAATTCATTTTCGAGGGATTTCTTGCATCGTGTTAAGAGACTCGCATCGATTATAAGATAACTTTTATATATATATATATATATATATATATATATATATATATATACACGTTTATAAGTAAGGATAATCTCCACCTTACAAATAAGTGTTTTCTTTTATTAGTATAAGAAGAGGGCAAAACTTAAGTAAAAACAAACTACCAAACTATGCGCGCACATTTTTAGGCGTGCAAACTTCATATATGTCATAGAAGAAGATACTATGAAGATATGTAGGAGGCGTCGTCTCCAGAGCTAAAAACATGTCAAAAGAATTTTGCATAAAAACTATAATTAGTTAATTTTATTGCATTTTCACTATGTGTGCTGAAGTGTGCTGAAATTGAATCTATCAATCCATATTGATAAGCTTTTGTATTCTACGAATCAGTTTTTTTTTTTAAATTCGGTATCTAGTTTAAGGACCGATCAATCAGAGGAAACCAATTTCACCGTCCACTTGCGGGGACCCCGTTTAAAGTCAGAGTTTTTTACTACTAGCCCACCGAAATTGACACTAGAAATAATTGAACCTGAGACATTGAGAGGAGCAAACTCCAAGGACTCAAGCCAACATCACTAGGTCAACCCAAGTGGGTTCGAATCGGAATTAATTAACCACGTTAATTGATAATAATTTTTTTTTTATTTTTTTATTTAACCACTAATTTAATCTGATTAGGAGTCAGTTCTGACATCAAATGGTTTCGACCCGTTCCAAAATTATTATCCATTTTTATTGTCAAATTATGAGTCAAAGAGTTTAATACTACAATATTGTGATGCAATATGCAAACAAGATTTACCGTGGTTATATGCTTTTTAAAGATTCGGAATCATCACAATGTGCTTATTTATCGATTATTATTACTCATTGAAGCTTAACAACGGAATTTTCGAAGCTTGTGATAACGAAATGTCCATTATTTTATTTTATTTTTTGTCTTTCCTATAGTTTAGGTATCAAAGATTCAGCTTATATTATTTATATTTTTGGTCTTAAGTTCAGCTTATATTACTTAAAATTAAAATACACACACTATTTGAAGAAAACAACCAATGAGAATCTACCAAAAAAATAATTTATTCTAACTTCAAAGTTTTTGGCTCATTTTCTAGTGAATCTGCTAGATAAAACATATTTTTAATTTCGTATTACTCTTTTTTCCTCTCTTCTAAGTTCTAACCAATTGTAATTAAGATTTTTTATTTTAGGAAGATGTTTTAAGACAACTCCACAGCTTAGGTCTTTTGGATTAATATATAATAAGACGAAGCTTTGAATTATCAATAAAACATCTATTTAATTTATTTGTTTTACGGTGCTGAATTACCTCTTAAATCGGAGACTCCAAAAATCAAACTCACGTTTTTTACTTTGGCGAGAGTCATGCATGAGCATGACCATGTTGGTCTTAATTTGAGAGAGGGAGAATGAAAAAGTGATATATATATATATATATATATATATATATATATATATATATATATATATATATATATATATATATATATATATATATATATATATATATATATGCATGAGCATGACCATGTTGGTCTTAATTTGAGAGAGGGAGAATGAAAAAGTGATATATATATATATATATATATATACTTTAGAGTCCTATTATTTGAATAACAATTTAGTTTTTCAAACAATTTTTATTTAGTTAATTGATAATATATACTTTAGTTTTTATCATTATCAACCTGTTAAGAGTTTTTAAGAAGTCTCTAAACTCTAAAGCCTATAAATCCTCTTTCTCTTCTTTATTGTTTTCTCCCACCAAATGCATATTTAAAACACAATTTAGTCTAATTCCTTTCACTAAACTCAATGTTTTTGATGTACTCTCGAATTTTTTTTACGGTATGATGTACTCTCAAAATTATATTACACAGATATATGTAGGAAATGTAATAGAAAATAAAATAAAATATCAAAAAAGTTTTTGATCTCTATAAATATATCATATTTTGTTTGCAGTCTTTTCTAAATTTTTTTAAACAATGGTCCTTCAAACGTTTTCAGTCAGTATTTTGGCCCTTGATTTTAAGTCACTCATGTGTATCTCTCCAAGTTTTTTTTTTTTTACAGTTACGTATCATTCATTATAGATTTTCTCTTGCAAGGATCTAAAATTCTTGAAGAAGGGATAAATTTAATATGAATTTTGAAGCTCTTGGCCCTTAAAAATTCTTAAACTATCTTTATTAAAAAAAATTGCGAGAAAGATTATTATACTATAAACATATCTACAAAAATTTCATTCAAAAATGGGAAAGGTACACATAATTGTTTTAAAAAACAAAAACAAAAAATGTTAATAGAAAACATTTGAATGAGACTATTGTTTAAAGAAAAATTTAGTATGTCTAGAAATGAAATATGATATATATTTTCAATTTCTCTCCTTTTATTTTAGAATTAAATAATATATTTTTAGTCAAAAAATATTTTTGTTAACTAAAATAAATGGAGAGAAATTGAAAATACAGGGGATACAATGTTATGTGCCCTACGTGTCATATACTCATATATAAGTACTTTTTTTTCCACTTGTAGTTTGAGAGTTGAATTTTCCTTTATTGGAATTTTTTAGTTGCTAAACTGTAATTGGACATATCAAATGTATAAAATTAAAGTAAACTCTTACAACGATTTTTTTGTTGAGTAGAATGAAAATGTTTTTTAGAAAACATTGACATTATATTAACAAGTCAAATAAATGATGATTATGCATGTGTATATATAAGTTAATTATTTGGTTAAAACAGTAGTATAGTTTAGTCTCCCACAGACTTCTGCAGGCCGTTATAGTTTCATTTTCGTTATGACTCAAACAAGAATATACCCAAAAACTAAGAGACTAATTGTACTGCCTTTTTAGTGAAAGAGACATTTCTATAATGAATATAAAACTTAGTCCTTGATTTAGTCTTAATAAAGGGTACAAAAAATATTGCATCATGCCGTGGTGTCTCATACAATCAGACTCTGATTGTGTTTGTCATTGGATAAAACCTACAATGTCTCCATTATTGGATTTGAATCTATGGTTTCAAAGAGGAAGAAAAGAAAAATCTTACCAAAAGATACAAAAATAAATTATTGGTGCATGAATTTTATGAAAACTTTTGGTAACAAGTTATTCATTTAACCTAACATAGATTAACACATATTACACTCACCTTTAAGATGAATAAGTAGAATATTTGGGATTTGAACTTTGACACCTGCATATATAATGTGATATACTTACTAACTGAGCTAAACACATTTATAATACTAAACATGAGAGAATGTCTTATAAGAAAAATTCAAGTTCCACATAAAATAATGAAAATCTTGGAAATGAATTTACAAAGAGTTGCATTACTCCCCTATGTGTGTCACACACCCACACCCTTATACTTTAGTCTCCCACTATCCCACATATTATAGCCGGCCGTGTTATGGTTTCTTTTTCTCTATGACTCAAACAAAGAATATACCCAAATATTAATTAGATAGATACATTGGCGAATGACACCTTTTTTATGAAAAAGACATTTCTAAGCAAATATAAAATTTTCATGCTTGATTCAGTCTTATTATTAACAAAGAGGATAACTGTAAAATTAGCGATGGATTTATCTAAATAGTGAGAAATTTAGGTCTCTTAAATACGGGATTATAAGTTCAATCTATAACACTTGCCTATGAGAAAATTCAGTCAAAAAAGAGAACTTACATTGTGTGTCTACCGCTAAATTGTGGTGAAAATTTCATACATTTAACATGACAATTAAAAAGAACTACAAAATCAATTTATTTTTTAAAAAAAAGGTTGAAATATGCAAGTAAAACGTAAAAGCTAAAATGGCACCAAAAGGAGTTGAACTTTAAACATGGAGGCTACATTACAACTAAGCTACATGACAAAACAGTAAAAGTTATCTATATATAACAAAACAGTTAGCAAAAATGTGTGTATAAACCTATTAAAAATATATATATATATAAATTGGGACAGACCACAGTCCTCCCCAAGGTAGCTGTGCCCCTGAATAGATGGACCAAATGTCTTACATTTTGAAAATAGGGGGACCAACATTGCGGAAAAGAAAATAGGGTACTAAAATTGCGTATTTAGTAAAATACGGGGGAGCAAAACTGAATTTGAGCCAAATTTTTATAGGGACTAAATTTGTACTGACTGACGGAAGTATGGAATTGCTGTCATCAACATATGTTAACAGAAGGATGGAAGGAAATATTGTTTGATAGAGTCAAAATATATTCATAATCTAAAAGACAATTGAGAGTGTCCTAAAGAGTCATAGACAAATTTGAAGATTTACTCTAATAAAGTTCTATGAAGTTCTCAAAATGTATCACGTGCACAACCGATTGAACTCAACAATGTCCATGAATCAAGATGAAAAGTTAATATATGATCAAGATTAGCATAAAGTTCACACCTTTTATGTTTGTCTTGGATTCTGTTTAAATAGAAGTGCCAGCATTTTCCCCCCGCGCTCAATTGGTTGCGACTGTAAAACAATGCTGTCAAAATCCCAATGAAAGGAAACAAACAGCAATGAGTAACAGCACAAGCAAGTGAAGAGGGAGAAAAGAAAAAGAAAGGAGGGTTGCTGAGGGAGAAACGATATATTGAAATCGAAACGAGAGAATCAGGAAGTTACTTTACTACTTTACTTACACTGAATACACATTTCAGCTATGTGAGCATTATTCTTTGCTCTTGCATCTTAGTTATATTTAATAATGATGTAGCTAAGGCAGTGGTACACATTTAATAAGTACAAAAAGAAAGAGAAATACTGAATAGTAGGAATGGCTTTTTTGACATGAAACGAGTACAATTTGTGTGATTGGCAGCTATAGCATTGGTTTATCAATTCAGTTTACCCTGTGCATTTTTATTGTCTCCTGATCGGTTTAAAAATATCTGATCTATATTCATATTTCATACGAAATTCGTGCTCCAAAGGAAAAGATGAGAGCACCTAATTGGTCCCTTTATCAACAGATGCATGGGACATTGTAACAAATTCAACTTACATGGCATTATTCCGAATACTTGGTCTAGAGATATTAGAAGTTTGAGATGCATCAGCACGAGCATACCAATAATAATTTCAATAAATGTATACTGATCCTAAACTTCATCCAACCACATTGATCTCCCCGACTTGATCCACGGGCTTGTTCATCTACACTTGGTAAATATCTGTAGATACTCAATTAAGAAAGCCGACGCGAAGAGTTCTATGATCACCTCAAAACTTTTTCACATGAACTAGCTCACCCTGCCTTGATCCAGATTCAAGCATTGCCTCTAAAAGAGCAACATCTCTTGCACCCTCAACAAAAGAGAGGCGGTGCTCAGGCACAAACTGACTACCCTTCTGCAAAATGGAAGTAAATTAAACTAGAGAATATATCTCAGCACGGTCTGTGTATATGGAATTGTCTGAATCAACTGTTTGTGGTAAGCTTGGATATATAATTGAGGATAAGGAACAGAATGAACAAAGATATATGAGAGGAATTTGTAGCGGTACTGTAAAATGAGAAGGTGGAACGGTGGAGACATTTTGCAAGAATCTAATTACCTTGAGGGTGTTTTCAGAAACATCATTAAAAAAAGCTTTCAATTCTTCAGTTACTCCACTGAATGGGAAAAAGGAGCTTTTGCTTTGTCCATTAGCATCATATGATGTAACCTATATAGCATCATAAAGTCCGAAAAATAAATGAAATTGATTTGATATTAAAGGAAAATCTCAGATCCTACTTAGGATATTATTTATGAAAACCTGTAAATATAACGATAGGACATACCAGGTAACCATGCTGTCCTTGGAATCCACGCTCAATTTGAAGGGTTCCATTTGTGCCAACAACTCGCCACAAAATCTATAACATGTAATTTAATACCATGAGTAAAGACTTGCAAGAACAAACACATGAATAATGAGCATATCTACTGTCTGGGATGTGTAGCACCAGCGCGTGTGTATTTGTAAGATGAACGATCATTTACCACATACTTTGGGGGATCTGGAGGAGACAACCATTACAAATACTCCTGAGCATCCATTCTCCAAATGACTGAAGAAAAAACATTCCAACAATTTATTTAGACTTCTGGTCGAGTGTTTGTAAAGTTATTTATGGAAAATAGAGGCTTACAAGACAGATGATAAATTATCTGGTGGTGGTAAGGTCAAATCTACATGAGATGTCATAGCTGAAACTGAAACTACCTCACACCCAACAAGCTGTCAACAATAAAAGGATACAATTACAATCATCATTATATAGAAGTAAAGCCTAATGCCTCCTTACTAGATTACTAATAGTGAAGTAATAACTCTGTATCAGAGCTGTCCATTAGTTCTCTTCCACAATTTATGCAGTAATAAAGTGTAAAACTATAAACATTGTAAAATACATTCTTTCACAAAAAGTTAAGATCAGACAAAGAATTGCTTTTCCATACTCAAGTTTATTTTGGCAGAAAAGCTTTAAACATTGATAAGAAAGTTTTTCTAAAGAGTGGTTCGTTCACAATTTAAGATTCAGATGCCAAAGAGTCCCAATTGGTTAGACCAATGATAATCAGAGCTTATCTACACTATAAATTTCATTATGAAATACAAAAGAACATGAGTTAATGAATACAATAGTTTGTGAATTATACAGTAAAATCTTTGATATTACCATTCTCAACCCTGCAATGAAATGCACACCCATATCAAGAATGAAGCCTCCCTGCCAGAAAGAAAACAAATGATACCTTAAAATAACGAACCAAAAAATGTTGAGAAAAAAACAGGATTAAACTGTTATGGTAATAACACGAGAAGAAAAATTTCAGAATTTTATATAGCCATGCTAGAATAGCCTGGTATAAGGAAATACAGAAAACCATAATACACATCAATGAATGTAGGTTAGAATTTCTCAGTACTCCATTGGTCATCTCATACAAACCAAAAAAAAAAAATCTTATCTGAGAAAGAAATGTCAACCTTATTATTTACTTTCATAAAGTTTGTGATTTTAAGATATATATTCTTCAATTATTAAATTATGAAGTATATTTCTTCCCCTTCACTTTTATGCTAGAATAGTACATGCAGTTCATTAAGTTATTCAAAGCTGTGACAACTGACAAATGCTCTCCTGAAATTAAACAAATATAGAATGTGTAACATAATTACAAAGCACATACAGTAAAATTCCGCCTCCAAGAGCTTGAAAAGTAGGGGTTTGAACTGTTCATTGATCCTTCTATAATAACTTGGACACTCATCATTTTCCCAATGTCAGCAATTAGTTTCTTTCCCTGCCAAAAAAAAATTATATGAATGGACAGCCAGATTCATAGGTTAAAAATTTCCAACAAAAACAAATACCTCTAATAAGGCAGGCTCAAAACGATAATTTTCAGCCACAGACCAAATTCTTTGGCCAGGAGCATCAGCAGAAATCGATTTGTAGTTAGATAATGCAGTTTCCAGCTCAAGTATACCTGCCGTATCAGATTGAAATAAAATTATGCCAGAAGTATACGATACAGTAACTGCAATTTTCCATCTAATAATAAAGAGGGAGAGAATATATGTGGATAAGCTAAAATGAAAGTTATCAATGTATTATGTGATGAGGGTAAAGAGTTTTTCCAAGAAATATGCTAATAAAAGATTGGCATCTTTCTTGACTTACATTTTGAATTAAATCAAGAAAATTTCAATAGATAAGTGGCTAAATTAGTATTAGACAGTGCAGGTCCTCAAGAGTGCCTAAATGGAGCAAAGTTTCAGTTAGACTTCAGTATTATTACATTGTCTTGGAGAATTTTATATTCAACGTGTCTTTCCTCAAAAATCTTCTTTTTTAAGTTAATAACTTGATATTGTCTTAGAAGATAAGGAGGAGAAGCAACATAAACTAAGTCAGTAATATAATCAAGTGATCACACGCAGATGAAGAAAGCATGGTCTATAGTTTTCCTAGAATCACACAAAAGTAGGACAATGTTCCATAAAAGAAAATAAATTTATATACACTGGTATACAAAAGTTAGAGCTACAACTTACTAGATGCTGCCGGTTTCTCTTCATAACCACGAAATCAGCCACCCAACACATGCAACGCATCCAAATAAAGAGGAAATTTAGTCAATGGCATAAAAAATTAACAAAAAAATAGTGATTATCAAATGTCAATTTACTAAGATAATGTATAGCTACCAGTCAAGTGCCTCTGCCCTCACTAACTCAATTAAACTGTCCCTCATAAAAAAATTACTGTCTCGCATATCAACCATCAACACACATTTGCAACAATGATTACCTTGAAGGACATGTTTACCAGCCTTTAACAACTTGAGTGAGATGTCAACCTGCAACAATTGATAATTTGTAAAATAAAATTGCATAAAATAAACAACTCCAGCAAAAAAAACATCATTCCAATGACTTTCTACATTGGCTTATTCTAACCCACTATATATTTGATTAACTGAGTGAATTACAAATTTAGTCCTAGGGATTGTAAGGTAATGTCAACTCAGTCCCTAAAGTTAACAAAATTTCAAAATAATAGAAGTAATGAGTAAATAACCAATTTGATTCTTGAAACTGTAGAACGTGTCGACCTAGTCCACTACATTATCAATATTCCAAAATGATCCCTAAAATTGTAAAATGCTAATTGGCTCCATGCCTCTATTGGTATTTGCAGGGACTATAATGACATTAAGTTAGTAATTTGAGAGATAAATATGAAACTACGTAAATTATGTCGAGAATGTATTTGACAATGGATTCAAATAGAGGGACGAACTAGATTAACATTTTGCAATTTCAATGTCATTTTGAATTATTGATAATGTTTATGACTAAGTTCATATGGTCCTATCCTACAATTTCATATACAAACCTGGGTTTACTCAAATACTAATTGTATTAAAATCTCACAATCATATTAGTCCTTGTGAGACAATTACAGCCTGTTTGGATTGGCTCATTTGAGCTTATCTACTGGCATAAGTACTCATGACACTATTTGGGAGAATTTATGAAAATAACGTACGTATGACATGGTCATAAGCTGTTTTTAGTTTATTTTCATAAACGCTCCTAGATAGTTTATGAAAACTGTTTATAGCTTATACGAAAACAAGTTAACTTTTTTTTTTATCTGTTGCTATAAAAAAAGCTTATACATAAGTCATAAACTAGCTTACAACATATGAACTTATACCAAATACCTTATAACTAGCTTATAGCTTGTAGCGGATAAACTAACTGATTAAATTTGTAGTCTTTGGTAAAATTAGCAGTTGAAGTACCTTATAAATATGAAATGACACAAAAAATATATGTTTAATTAATATTTAATTTTTCAAATAAGATGACAACAGTAAAATTGAGAAAAAAAAATGATAAGTTATAAGATTTAAGCTATAAGCCAATTGAATTAGCTTATCAAAATAACTATACGCTAGCAAAAATAAACTATAAGCCCGTGAGAAAATAACGTTGCCAAACAAGTATTTTTTTTAACCGTATAAGCTATAAGCTCAAAAATGTGTCTTGCCGGTCAGACTCCTATAATGATAAGCATTTATATTATAAGCTGCAAATTAATTTGGTTATCCAAACAGAGCCTTACATTCACTAAATTGACTAATCTAAAAAGATTAATATGATAGAAAATTTTAAATTCTAGGAAGTATTCTAAACTATTAACAAGTTATGAGAATAAATACTACAATTGAAGTAATAATATGATAATTAATTATTATCCAATGATTGATGATGAACCTGATATTGTCCAGCCAAAACGATAAGAACAGCAGTTATGGATGGATCTTGAATGATATCATCAAGACCGTTATCTCCCCATTTAGATTGAACTCCATCACCAAAATGTTTGTTAGCTATTTCAACAGCACCAGTTGAAGATTCCTGAGTTCTGCTCCAAATTGCTTTGAGGTTGAAGAGATTAGAAATCTCCGAGAGTCTAGGAATGTACTGATTCTTCACAAATGTACCGGCTCCTAGAATGGCGATCTGTGTAGGCTCATTCGTCGCCATTATATAAAGATTTCGATTGAATCTCAATCTTCTTTCTGTGTGATGAGACTTGAGAGGGATGAATGAGAAATAACAGAAAGAAGAAACAAGATTTAACTAAACAGGAAAATTAAGCATAAAACCAGAGAAGAAATATTACCGTAAAAAAAAACAGAATACCACCTTTGTATTAATTAAAATTTAAGATACTATTAATTAAAATAAAAAGAAAATAGAAAATGATATTACCGTAAAAAAAAACAGAGAATACCACCTTTGTATTAATTAAAATTTAAGATACTATTAATTAAAATAAAAAGAAAATAGAAAATGCAATGATAATATAAAATAACTAAATAAGTTTACATTGACATCTTTTGTAAAGAAAATAAAAATTATACTTACATTTAATCTAATAAGTATTCCCTCCGGTCTCGAATATAAGCAACAAAAAAAATAAATTGAAAGTCTCAAATATAAACAAAAATTACTACATTTATTACAACTTTTTATAAATCTATAATAATTACACTGTTTTGTGCGGTTTTCAACATAGTTTTACTCCACTCCATCAATCCATGCAACTACTAATGTTATAAACAAACCCAAAAACAAGGGTAAAATTGGAATTGGACTAATTTTTCTCATTATTTAATGTACTTTATCCATTTTCTTAAAGGATGTGTTTTTTATTTATTTTTGCTTACATACGAGACTAGAGACTAGAGACTAGAGGGAGTATTTTGTATTATGCTGAATCACTAAAATATTTTAAAATAATTAATTATATGACATGATAATTTGATGGTTTCTTATTGTTGTTACATGATAATGTAAAATTATTTTATATTATTGATGCATCATGCCTATTAAAGTTTCAAAAAAGAGTTTAATTATCTTATTTTATATATGAATTCAATAATGTGTAAAATAACTTTACACTAAATTTTATATTTTTTTATGAAAATAACATAGGCTAATTGAAAATTGTAAATTGGGAATAGAGTTTCTTCATCGAGGAGTTGGGTTTCACCTTAATTACTTCTTCTTTTTTCTCTAAATTGTTTTTAGATGTAAGTTGGCTGTTTAACTTTTAAGAGTGTCATTAATCACTATGATTCTTTAACTTGACAAATATTGGTCTTTTCTTTCCCATTCTACTAATTCAACTTATCATAGTTGTTGTAAATGTGAATTTGACGTGGTTATTTTTCTTGTATGTAAATTGAAGAGGATATTGTGGATTAAAAATGTTTAAAATGAGCTATATAGAGAGGGTTAGATTTGTTCTACTAGTGACAATTAGAAGCAAGTGTTTGTTCTCTCCACATTGTATATTTTATAGTGTTTATGTTTTCTTTGACTATGTTAAATTTTTATTTTTTTGACTGTGTATGTTATATTTTGCTATCAACCTCGAGTATGGTATATATTTCCTGCGAATAAAAAAAATTGATACAATAAATGTCATTTGTTTACTGTGATATAAATCTAACTTGAAAAAAATTAAATTCACTATTATTTGTTTTCATTATCAAATCAATTTCTATATCTACTGATAGACTCTGAAAACAAAAAATGGAGAGTGTAAGTCAATCTTCTTCTTGTTTTCAGCTTCCAATGGCTTTATGTATATTGTTTCCCTGGGTTCCTCGCTTACTCCACTCTGTGTAGCATACTCCAATGCCATTTCATAATCCACCTGCATATATTCAAATTCAAGCAACATATTCAAATTCAAGCAACCCCCTCTAGCATGTCCTTTTTTTTCACACAAAAAAAAAAAACAGTTAAGGGACATACCTGTTCAACGTGTTTAGCAAGTGTTTCGATGAATGTTTCTTTAGTAACCAAATTATCGGAAACTTTTCTAAGTAGTTCTACGTCATCGTCCCCATAACGACTCTTCTTTGATGGATGTAATGGCATAAGTTTCAAAATATTATAAATTGCACTACTAGCATCAGGAATATACCTGCCAATTGGTAGGAACCATATCATATATCATATCAAACAAAAAACAGAATGAAGTGCAGCATCACTCAATTGATTCCTGAAATTATAGGACAAATAAACTTTATGCCTACCTGCTTATATTTCGTTTCCTCTCCTGCTGCTCACGGGCCTGCATCCTTTTCATAATCTTGGATTTTAATTGGACACAACATTGTTGAATAGCAGACTGGTAATAGTAACAAAACGTTACTGTTAGCCTCACTAACAATGCTAAAATTGAAACTTTGTAAATTCAAATGTTCAAACCTTGACAGCAGAAGCAATCTCGGTTATGTCGTCTCCAATGTATTCTTTTCCAGTTCCTTTAAATGGGATTTTTGTGCTCACAATGCTTACAAAGACACCAATCTTGTCTTGTACCTGGTTAATCTTGTAATTACTCCAGCTGAAAAAGTATTTAGTAAGGTTTCACTTGTAACTGCTATGTTGTGATTGCTAAAGAACTTTGTAAAACAATTATTGACACTTATTCTGTGACCTCATCTCAAAATTACAAAGTCAAGGGGAAACCATATGCTTCTGTGCACACTTACTTGATTCTTTTAAGTGCTGTCCTGGTGACAACATCGGCACCTTGCTCAAAAAGTAGTGGAATTCTATTGGCAAAACGAAATATATTCAAACCCTGAAAAAAGTATTGTATATTTGTCAGGACAAACCATTACTACTTTACCATTGTTTAAAAACACAATGACACAACACTATATAACTTGCTCTTCATAGAGTTCTAGCAAGCTTTGAGCTATAGAAATGAGTGAGCATTGAAAGAGAACTTAAGAAAAATAGAATCAGAGAATTACTTAAAATGATTTTGTAACAGCTTGTATGTAAATGTAAAATGCAGATTTATATAGAGATCAACCTGAGATAAGCTACTTAGCGCACTAAGAATAACATAATCATAAATAACTACGGTAACTGAACTGATAAAATGTGCTGAGTCGGCACATTCTGTTATGTATAAGTGGAACAGACATCATAACTTTGCTAGAGACATTCAACTACTGTAAAAAAAAACTTAGCTAGAGACATCCAGCTATCATACACGTGCAAAACTCCCCTGGTTGCGAAGGGCTTTTATCAGCAACTCAATTACCCACAGACTTTTTCCCCGTCTCAGATAATTCTAACTTTGCCACAAACCAGTAGATGGCCATTTAGCATATTGATATTAATTATGTCTTTCCCAATGAGCATCTTCATGAAGAGATTTAAATAATGTAGCCTCCCAAGTTTGAAGCACCTGATAAATTACAGGTTTGCAGACTTAACAAGGCTCTCTATGACCTAAACAAACACCTCATGTTTGGTATGTGCGGATTATATCTACCTTGTGACAGTTTGTGATCGTGCTTTTCTACTTGCTCAATCAGAATACATAAGGGATCTGTTAAACGGGACAAACATGGCAAAGAGCCAAGGATGCTTCTTTTCCTACAGTCGGTAATTGCATGCTAAGTATGGTACTAATGTGCTTCCAAACCTTGCTTACACAGGTTTATTTTGGAGGCCCTTCAGTATGCTACTTCGATGTAATTGACACTCAAACTATTTCTTCAGGAAAAAAAATGATATTTTTAGCAACATGAGTTTCAAGCTAAACTGTTGTCATATTTTCAGAAGGGAAATACATTCATTTTTTTTTGACAAAACAGAAGGGAAATACTTGTGCATATAAGTTGGGTAATTTTGGTATTTCAATACAAGGATTTGTCTGGTGGAATCTAATCCCCCCCATTGATTTCGGAGGATTTTTATAGAGATAGGAACCTTCCTAATTTTCATTTACTTGATTTTCATGGATTTGGTTCATGTCGCCCCATGTTTTGTATTTTCTCTTTTCTTTTAATTAATAATAATTTTGGAGACCAGTAGATTGTTGTGTTAAAGGGGTGCCAACATAATTGGGACGTCAACATACAGTCATACATAATGATGCATTGGCAGTCCAAGCTTTTTGCTTAAAAAAAAAACTAAATCGCTAACTAACATAAATATTGCTGGAAGCGAAACTTAACTTGCTTGACATCTTTTCCGCCAACACTGACTCCTGCTTCCACAATGAACGGGTGGCCTTCAAAAACCTGAGCACTGTGAAGTAGTCACAGGAAAATAACTGTTAAGCATACTGAGTTATCTATAACAAGAAAAGCCAAGCCAAGCACATGGCTAACGTTAAATAGTCCACTGCTAGAAGGATTAAAAAAATGGTTAGCTAAGACATATATAAGTTACAAGAAGCAATAACTTGAGATAAAACTTTGACCTTAAATCACAACCTGCCTGAGTATGTTGCAACCATGTCTGGGTGAAGCTCTTTTATGATTCCCAGTCGAAGATTGTATTCGCCAGCAGGGCTGAGACACTAATAAAAAATAATAAGGACATTAAGCAATGACATGAGTAACATAATGAAAAAGTTAATTATGGAACAATGTGTGATGAATGTATAGAAAAGGGGATCATAATAGACTTCATCACTTACATGACCACTAGGATCATCAAATTTGGCTTGACGAAACAACTGGTGAATGCGTACTAATTGCTGTGAAGTTAGAGACTTCACAGCCATTTTTGAGCTAAAATCTGGACCCATTTCTCCTGAAAAAGAAAAAGTAAAGAGCGTAGTAAATAACAAATTGGGGTCTAGAATATGCATGTTGAAATATTTGAGTATTTCCTCTAATAAATGAACTGTTACTAATTTACTAAAGTCTTAGCACTCAGCAGTAATTCAAAGTATCTCTTTGTGAGCACCCCAGGGACAAAAGCATCTATATATACAACAGAACTACAGCAGGCAACCTAGATAATTACTCATTCATTAAAACAAAAGTGAATATCAAGTAAAAGAGGGTCTTAACCATAACCATGTTCCAATATCAACAATGAAAGCGAGACATGTCTTCTCTCTCCACTTAAATATCTCACAATAACATCAAGGAAACTCTACTATTATCAGGTGGAGAAACTTTATTCATTATCTTTCCTCTAAACAAACAAAATACCAGTTTCATTAAATTTATTAAATGCATGAATGCATCCACCAGTCAACTGCAGCACATAAATACCAAGAGAAATGTTCCCTTTACAAGAAATGCATAATACGCTCTCAATATGAAACACAGAATCTCGAAGAAATTATTAATAAAATTAGTATTTTTCATACCTATTAATCTTTCAGCATGGGGTTTGCTGATATTTACAAATTCATGCTGAAGAAACTGCAAAAGGTTCTGCTTCGAAGTTTCGGCAATAAGTCGTTTAATTAACAGCAAATCAACAGAGGATGGATGATGTTTTGTCTCCAAAGGAATGGGTGGCATTACATCTGTTCTGCGAGAAAACCTTACAGTGACATTCTTGCTGCAAAAGAAAATAGATGGTATTATATGATTGCATAGTAGTTCTTGAAAGGAGAATCTGAATAGATAAATTGACATACTCAGGTGCATCTGACACAAACTTAAACTGGAACTGTGCATAAGGGGTAATAACAGCCATTTGTCGCATGTAATGCAATATTTTTGACTGCAAAGGAAACAAAGGAGCTTATATTAACGAAACATGCTTAGCTTAAAGACATGAAAACATTGTATTTTGGAAAACGGAACTGCTTAAATATATCTGGAGTTTGCAGCAAATTTAATAAAATTACATACACGGTAAGTTGTCCAGTTTCCCTCTATGACAACTTGAATTTCAGCTCCATGCCAATGTTGTTTGTTCTCCCGTTTTTCATGTAAATGTACATGAGGAATATTCCTGATAATAGAAGCGTTGTTTATTTGGAGTAGGAGTTTGAATATCAATTCAATTATAATATTTAAAAACATACTTATGAATGTCAATATCCAGCCTGCAGAATGTAATATAATTTTGCTTTTTCATTGATGAAGAGATTTCAATAGGAAGTCCGGTACTCATTTTGGACCATATTAGTGCCTGCGTGCATGAAAAATACAGATCAATAAGGCAAAACCAAAACCAGTATGTAACTCACATCTCACACTTGAGTCAAAAGCTGGCAACTGTTAGAAGTTAATCATCAGAGCTAATGAAACAAAAACAATCATAGAGAAAAAAATAGATTAACTAGTCCAAGTTGCCAATACCATCTTCGCACCAAGACCAAACTTTCCCCGGGTCTGCTTCAAGCCATACTTTGTCCCAGAGAGAACTGCAAGAATAGATAAGCTTACAGTCAGTGGGGTTACCTACAGACATGTCTGCAGAAATGTTGGTTCACAGACAACTCGGGTATCAGGTTACTAACTGACCTCGACCAAACATATTTGGGATGTCATCGTGTGGCATTCCTTTTCCATTATCCTGCAATTAGTACCAAGCATGTTACATTAAACGGACAGCAATGAAATAGATAAACAAAGAAAAAATTAAAGTACTTTCAAATGAGGTTCCAAAATCAGATTAAATGGTTTTACAGATTAGATAAAAACTAGTAAGACATAAAGACCAATGTGTATCAATACAGCATCATAAACAAAGGCGTAAGGCAGAAACAATGCACACCTTGCATGTAACTCTGTAAAATGAAGCCTCGCCTCGACCCTTGATACCCTTTGAAGCCGGAGTATCTTTCACTTTCTTTCCAAGAGAAGCATTCTTTGCTTGTAATTCTTGAGCACGAGCTTCTTTTGCTAATCGTTTCTGCACAATCAGATATAATGTGATTCATGTGAGACAGACAAAATCGTATTACTCAATTTCACAAAGTTGTATGCATGATATAAACCAATATCACAATTTTCCAGCATTTTTGTTTGCGCGGTGAAAACTTGATAGATGCATATGAAGCACCGACACACACATAGACATCGATAATATCTTAAGAACGTAAAAGTGACTGAATGTAACTATGTGTATCGGTTTCGTATCTAAAGTGTTGGTACAAACTTAAGCTACACTTTGTAGTTCTAATGGAACCGCAGTTGGCATTGCTTTGGGACATTAGAAATGGATATTCAATGCAATTTCAAAGATATACTCAAATTTGTTACCATAGCCAAATTAACAATATATACAACCAAACCATACAGTTGGATCCATACTAGTATATCTCATTACAACAATAAATTCTGTAAATAAAATTGAACAAACCTCACGAGCCTTTTCGGTTTCAAAATCATCATAAAGTGCTGCATCAACACGCTCGCGGTCAATAAGACCAATCATAGAATTAAATTTGCTTTTAACTATCTCCTCACTGCAAAAAAAGTTCACATAAAATAATAAATCATCAACTCAATACACCGAAAAGAAAGAAAAGAAAATATCAATTAACCACGCGTGCTCATTTGTATCAACTTCTACTTGCAAACTTACATAGTTATTTCAACTAATGGAAGCTCTGATATCGATTCGGCCGAGTCAAGTGCATTCTCCACTAATTCTCTAACAGTAGTATACAAAGATTTTCCCGGCTGAATTGAAATCCACCGAAATTAAAAAATAAATACACAATAAAAAAATCGCAAAAAAAAAAAGCAGTTATGCTAAATCAAACTATATAACTATTCTTACATTATCAAATCCTGCGATATTCTTGTTCTCTGCAAAGAACTCAGCTGGAGATTCTACAAATTTCAAAAAAAAAAAAAAAAAATCAGTAAAATTATTTGAAAGATTCATGTAATGAAACGTGAAATTGCAATGCAGAGAGAGAGAGAGAGAGAGACTCTGTTTGAGAACGGTTTCTTTTGGTTTGCGAGGGGTTTTGGACTTGGATTTCTTGGATTCAATTGGACTTTCACTGTTTGAATCCATGGAGATTTCAATCGAAGATATTGAAGAACTGTGAATTTTGAATTTGATTTCGAGTTCGAGTGAAGTTTGAGTTCAGATTTAGAAACGGAGATCGAGAATTTGAGAGCAATAAATCTCGATTCAGCAAGTTCTTAAACCCAGAAACACACTAGGGTTTGAAAATTGCTTTGATTTTTTGACTGTGTTCCAGTGTTATCGTCTGTATTGTAGATCATGCTGCTGTGGTAATTTTGATAAACGGATTAAGAGAACAATGGTTGATATTTTTCAGTTGCTGGAGTTGTGATATTTTAACGGATGATATTGAAGATGCTTGGTACACTTGTTTTCTTGCTTTTCAGACGAGTATATGCGATGCGGATGTAAATTTTGTTGCTATAGCTATTAGGGTTGGGAATAGGCCAGGCCGGCCTACAGGGGCCTATGGCCTAGCCTACATAGGCTCAGGCCAGGCCGGTCTATTTATTTAAATAGAGCAGGCCAAGGCTTTGCTATAAGCCTATTTAGCTAAAAAGGCCAGGCTTCAGGCTATGAAAAAAGCCTTTTAGGCCTACTAGGCCGGCCTATTTAAGTAAATATGAATAATATTTTTACATTTATTATTATTATATATTAAAACTTGTACATTGATTAAATTATAAATCTATTAAATTTTTTCAGTAGTTTAAGTTTATTGATCTACATTAACTTTTCACATATATAAATGTATTATTATAAACTAAAATTGAAATATCATGTCATATATAGTCAAATTTTCTAAAATATCATGTTAAATATCAAAAGGAAGTTTAATATTATTGATTTATTAGTTCATTAGTATATTTAAAAATAAATATAATTATTTATTTAAATATATTTATATGAAATAGGCTTTTAAACAGGCTAATAGGCCATACCAGGCTTTCAAAAGGCCAGGCCTAGGCCTAAAAAATAAGCCTATGACAGGCCACAGGCCAGGCTTAGGCTTTTAATTTTTTGGCAGGCCAGGCTCAGGCTTGGCAAAGCCTAGCTCGGCCTAGCCTATTCCCAACCCTAATAGCTATATTTCCCGCCAATACAGTGTGTATGTATACCACTGATTAATTAATTAATTAATTAAACTGTTGGAAAAATAATGATGAGTGTTGAAAATAAGAGAAATTCTTAGGTGAGTCTAAACTTGTATTAATAGTTAGACACAATCAATCACATAATTACAGATTATTAAAATATTAAAAAATTACAAGTAATTAATAGAGTAGTAATTATAACCAAATCTCTATAAATAAAGAAAGAAAGAAAAAAGTGAGTTATAAAAAATATCAAAACTATTTTAAATTTACTTTATTTTTATTCATTATTATTTCTCTATTTTTTGGAGACATATGAACTGTCCAAATTATTATGAATTTGTTTGATAAAAAAATAATGGATAGTTGATAAACAAATGTATATCGTATAAATTATAAGATAGCTTATAACCGATAAGCTAGTTAATCCAATTTGTGTTATTTAGTAAAATTAACGGTTAAATTAGTTTATTAAATATAAAGTGATATAAAAAATATTTAATTAATATTTAATTATTTTTAAGTAAGATGACAGGAATAAAATGAAAGAAAAATATTAAAATATAAACTATAAACTAATTAAATTATTTTATTAATATAAATACAAGGTCTCAATTAGTAAAAAAAAGTTTTAAAAAATAGAGAAATAATAATATATAAAAATAATTGGAAGAAAGAAAATAAAAAATAGAAAGACAACTTATTAGTATGAACAAAAATACAATATGGGGGTGTGAAAATAATTATAAAGTGCGCATGTAATACGGGGGTGTGAAAATAATTATAAAGTGCGCATGTGTGTGTGTGTTTTTTTTTCTTTTCTTAATTATAGAAATTTAGTTTTATTAATTGGTTTTTGTTAAAAAGATTTTGTTTTATTGATTATTATACTATTAATTACTTGTAATTTTTTAATATATTAATGATTTGTAATTATGTGATTGGTTGTGTCTAACCATTAATGTTTAGGTGTGGACTCACCTAAGAATTTCTCTGAAAATAAAATATTGCCAGGACCAAATTTTGATTTTGGTCATATCACCTATTATTGTGTCGTTTTGATCTTTATTTTTTCAATTTAATTATTAATTATGAGGAAAAGTTTTTTGTTAAGAAAATTTAAAGAGAACAATTGTAAGAATAAATATCCATCACATCTCATGATTTTTATAAAAGAATGAGATTAAAGTGACATTATCTTTTAAGATTTTATTATGTATTAATTCTTGCATTTCTTCTTTTGAATTCTTCGTAATAAATAGCATATATCTTATTTTATATATAAATTAAGAGTATCTAGACATCAAGGTAGGGACAGAATCCCAACTTAGTTGGCATCCTTATCCTTCTCCGTCCTCCACCTATAGTTCTTTATCTATTTGATGTAAAAATCAAATATAAAAAAAAAACAAAAAATGTAAAAATCAAGTCACTTTGGAAATTGGTTTTCTTGTAGTCGAGATATATTCTATGGTCCGATTAAGATCGAGCGGTTTAGAAAAATGGTGTTTTTTATTTTTATTTTGTAATTTAAAATATTGAATTTGTCCATAAGATGTAGGTTAACCGGGAGTATCGATGTTGTTAGGTTGAACCTCTTCATACAAGTTTAAAATTAGAAACACACATTTGTGTGTGAGAATTTTCCGTGGTGTTTGACGATTTCTCTATAGACAAAAAAATTATAGAACTTGAAACTAGACTATCTAATTGTGGATGGTTGATATGAGCTGCAAGTTTCAAGCTCTGCGTCTAACTTAGGGTCTAGTTACTTAGCGTGTCATTATGTTATCATGATCATGACAGTTTTCTATCTATTTGATGTCTCAATAGTGGATTTGGAGAGAATCACATAATTTGACGTAGTAATATATCTTAATTGTTAATACACAATATGAATTTCAACAATTTTACACTCTAAGAGATTTCAGTCATTCATTCATTATCGAACAATTTAGATTAGTTGCATGGAAATCCAAGTCCCAGACTCACCACCAAAATAATCTTTTGTGATATCCAATCTTTGATGCAACTTGCCAACAACTTCATGTCACATATACAAGATAACCAACCTTATGAAACATTTATTATTTTCTATCTAAAAATGCATCTAATATGATCCTCTTAACATCTCAATTTGCACAATGTGAATGAGTAACAACTCAATCTATTATTTAAAATTAACTTGCTTGATATGTTTCATTACAATGTTTATCGAAACATCGGGTATAGAAAATCTAGTATCTTTTTAGAAAATTCTTAAACCATTTTGCGGATAACTTTTGGTGTCTTTTCAAACCATTTTTGTAATCCACAAAATTAATTCCAAAGCGCACTGTATAACCCCATGACCATTCAAAATTGTCCAACAATGACCATGCAAAATATCCCTTTACATTCACATCTTTCCTGATATAGTAAAAAAACACATCAAAGTCAGTTATGAGAAAGCAAATATATTCCAAATATATATATATACTCACTGGTGACTACTTGTGTACCCTTTTATAAATTGAGGGCATTTACACTCAGCTGACATGGCGCCAATCAAATTCAGCCAAATGGAGTCAACAATTAAAGTTAAATATATGAGCAATTTTTTACCACATAGTAATTTTGACTACCTTTACTTTCAATTAATTATATTTTAGACTATCAATTTTGATTAATTTACTTTTATCAATTTTATTAAACTTGCACACAAAGTGAAGAAGCTATTTATATTTTTTTGCGATGATCCACTCAAATATGTTCTGCATATCAAAAAACTCTCGATCAATAATCGCAGAATAAACTGTCGATCAAAAATTGCATCTTTGTTCATTTCTCTTCTCACAGTGGCTGTTTCACAAGGTCGCCGTTACTCCTTAAACACTCAAATCTCTTATGCTTCTTCATCCTCTACTTTTTCTGTCACACTCCTTCTCCTTCAGATTTAGATCATTTCACCGGATTCAAACGTCGTCATCTAGGTACAATTACAATTATACAACAATGCAAACTCAAATTAATTTCATTATTATTATTATCATTAATTTACGATTAATTTGAAATTTATTGTTCTAATATTTTTTGTTCGATATGTTTTAGCGGCAGATTCAGAATTTTGTTTCGACGTTTATTCCAAATTTGGATTCGTCCAGGTAACATTGATTATATTTTTTATTATTTGGTATGTTTTAATCACTTTTTGTCGATTTAATTTCTTTGGGGATTTTGAATTTCTATTTGAATCGTTGAAATTGTGTTTATGTGTTTGAACTAGGGATTTAGAATTTTTCTTGTTTCTGTTGTTCGGTTTGTGTGGATCAAGTGTTTGAGTAAGGAGTTTTTGGGGCGGTGTGGGATTGATGATGAGTGATGGCTTGTTGTTATTATTACAAATGATAACCTCTCCAATTGGATTGCATAGAATTGTTCTTTCTTAATCGACATTGTTACTGTGTTAGCTATAGTTTAAGAAAGTGTATTTGCAGAGAACTAGGAATTGGAGTAGCAGCAAACAAACTTCTTATATATAAATGTTAAAACTTCATAGCACTTACTAAAGCATCATGATCTCAATTGTTCATAGAAAATTATGATAAAGTTAGAATTACCCCTTGATTTTCAATTCCCCTAGAAAGAACAGGTATGACACCAAGTAGGTTTGACTATGAGTGTTTTGGCGACGTGGTTGCTTTTGACACGACTTATAGAAAGAACAGGTATGGCACCAAGTGCTCCTAGTTATACACCAGTGGGTATTATAATTGTTCGAGTTATAATTTGTGTTTAATTTGTTGATTTTCATACTGATTAATTTCTTCTATTTAAAACAGCGCTATTTTCCACAATTCCCTCCGGGAGGCTTCCTCTCGTCACATTCTAACACCGTTATGCGTGCGGGAACAAGTGCTCCTAGTTATACATCAGTGAGTATTATAATTATTCGAGTTATAATTTGTGTTTAATATGTTGATTTATCATTCTGATTACTTTTTTCTATTTAAAACAGTTTATGACTACGTTGGAGGAGGTGGAGCGTTCACCAAAACTTCGCAAGTTATAGAAAATGAAATTGTTACAATTATTTCTAGTGTGCTTTATTTTGAGAAGAAATAAGCGTCTTGTGTGCTTTATTTTTTTATGTAAAGTAGTGTTATTTTGGGGAAGAAGATTCTTTATTTGAAATTAAAAATTTATATTTGGTTAAAAAAAAACGCTATAATGAAAAAAATAGCGTGCTAATAGCTTAACACAACAAGAACAATTTTAAAAATATATTTTATTAAAATAATTAAAAATTATATCATGTACGATTTTTTACCATTGCTATCGAATACAGATAAAAAACCGTTCTCGTTGGTATGTATGAGAACGGGTTTCAACCGTTGCATACAATTGGTAAAAATATATACTACCACAACGGTTTACAAGAAACGTTGCATTTGACACTCTATAAGAATGGTTTTTTTTACATCCCAAATTTAGGCATTGCAGTACTTCATCAATCAAAGTAATTTTTTACTCGATGTTTTGACATTCAAATTTCAAATACCAATTTTATTAAATAATAATGACAATTAACTTGATTGAATTCTTGATTGTAAATGTTATATATTGATTCTAAAATATCAATGTTATTAATTATACTGTGTGAATACTTGATTTAATGAATTAACACTTAATAACATAAGTATAATCACATTTTATAAAAAATATCGCGTTGTCTAGCTTCAATGATTTCGGTGCATATTATTATTGTTATTATTATTATTATTATAATAACAATGCGTAACAATGCGTAGCATTACTTAAAAAAAATAATAAAGTAGCATAACAACCCCTAATAATAAAATTGCAAAAAATGGCTATGTGCGTGGATCAAAACATGTTACCATCTTCGCAAAAAAAAAAGGTCATGTGTATAAAATTGTTATTAAATACAATTGTTAAATATAAAACTTAATTATTTAAATTCTTAAACTGGAGTATACGTGAAAGTCAAGGTCAAATTCTAGGGTTTACTACGTAATGTAAACCAGAGTACATCTGATGGTCCAATATATGAAGGTTCTTACTCCTTAAATTTAATTATTAAATACATTTTTTAATTATAAATTTTAATTTCTAAATTTAATATTAAATTTAATTATTTAAATTCTTAAACCGGAATATACGTGTAATTCAAATTCTAGGGTTATTAGTACTAAACTTAAATCAGAGTGTATGTCTAGGTCAAATTATAGGGTTCATACTATGTAACATAAAGCGGAGTACATGTGTTGCTCAAATATGATGGTTCTTACTCTTTAAATTTGATTATTAAATACAATTTGTAAATCTAAATTTTAATTTCTAAATATAATATTAAATTTAATTTTTAAATTTAAATATTAAACACAACTATTAAATATAAATTTAATTATTTAAATTCTTAAACCAGAGTATACGTGTAACTCAAATTCTAGGGTTCTTAGTACTTAACTTAAACCGGATGTACGTCTAGGTCAAATTCTAGGGTTGTTACTACGTAACTTAAACCGGAGTACATTTGATGGTCCAAAATACGAAGGTTCTTACTCCTTAAATTTAATTATTAAATACATTTTTTCATTATAAATTTTAATTTCCAAATTTCATATTAAATTTAAGTTTTAAATTTAAATGTTAAAAACAAATTTAATTATTTAAATTCTTAAACCGGAGTATATGTGTAAGTCAAATTAAATCGGAGTGTATGTCTAGGTCAAATTCTAGGATTCTTACTATGTTACATAAAGCGGAGTACACATGTTGGTCAAATACGATGGTTCTTACTCTTTAAATTTAATTATTAAATACAATTTTTAAATATAATATTAAATTAAATTTTTAAATTTAAATATTAAATACAATTATAAAATAAAAATTTAACTATTTAAATCTTTAAACCAGAGTATTCGTGTAAGTCAAATTCTAAGGTTCTTAGTACTTAACTTAAACTGGAGTGTATGTCTAGGTCAAATTCTAGGGTTATTACTATGTAACTTAAGTCGGAGTACATGTGTTGGTCGAATACGAAGGTTCTTACTCTTTAAATTTAATTATTAAATTCAATTTTTAAATATAATTAAATTTTAATTTCTAAATATAATATTAAATTTATTTTTAAATTTAATTATTAAATACAATTATTAAATATAAATTTTAATTATTTAAATTCTTTAACCGGAGTATACGTGTAAGTCAAATCCAAGGATTCTTAGTATTTAACTTAAAACGGAGTATACGTCCAGGTCAAATTTCTGGTTCTTAGTACTTAACTTAAACTGGAGTGTATGTCTAGGTCAAATTCTAGGGTTCTAACTACGTAACTTAACCGGAGTTCATGTGTTGTTCCAATACGAAGGTTCTTACTCCAATTATTAAATATAATTTTTTTTTATTTTAATTTTAATTTTAATTTCTAAATATAATCATAAATATAATATTAAATTTAATTATTAAATATAAAATTTAATTATTTAAATTTTTAAATATTAATTTTAATTATTTAATTTTAATTATTAAATATAATTTTTAATTCTAGGGTTGTAAAAATATGAGTGTGATGTTGTTGTTTTTTATAATTAGGGGTTGAACTAGACTTTATTTTTTTTAGAGAAAGATTGAATTTGGACATGAACCAAAATATAAATTGAGAAGAGTCATGATTTTTTACTTGATTATTATCGACAATCGTTAAGAAAAAATATATATATATATTGCAATAAAAAAAAATACTTACCAACTTTAAATAAATAGTTTTTACTTTCAAATGTTCTATAAATAAATTAAGAACAAAAAATATATATAGCAAGACACTAGTCTGCATTTTTGGTTATGCAAGAAATGAGAAAAAAAATATTTAAAGAAAAACAAAAAAATCTTTTAAGAAAAAAAAAACATAATTTAAGGGATCATCAATTCATTCAATATTTATGGTAATAAATATTGAATTACACTCCTTATTAATTTAGGACCTAGAATGTAAATTCATTGATTTGAATACCAAAAATATAATTATTTGAAAAGTTAAAGCAATCATAATTATTTTGTGGTTAAAAAGTAACTAAATCTTTGACCAAAATTATTAACTATATTTGGCAGAATCTCATTGGTGCCATGTCAGCTGAGGGTAGCTACCCCTAAATTATGAGAGGGTTAATTAGAAAAATCCATACTCACTTACCTAATTGCAGATTGAATATAAAAGAGATGACGGTGATAATAGTCAATTCTGTAAGTGTCCATAAGGGCTTCCTCTAGTGATAATGTTGGATCGTTGAACTCATCAATACCTAAAAATTAAGTTTTTAAAAAATAAATGTGTGATCACATATATGCTAGATAAAAATGTTAAAATAAAAATCATGCACAAGTTAACATACAACACAATTGGTATGTATTCGATCTTCTATTCCTATTTACTTTATATAATAGCATCATAGGAATAATGACTATGATGTAATAAGGTATATTTACCATTTTCGGTGATGTAAATCAAAGGATCTTTGTACTTTTTTTTAACGTAGAGTAACAATTCTTGAATTCCTTTTGGATAAACATATAACCAACTTGAAGCTGCCTACAAATATAATTGTTATAAACATAAGCTATATATACATGTAAAACAAACATGTAGTTATAACAATACTAACATTTCTCTAAAAAAATTATATGGTCACATACGTACCCTTGGACCTATGGGAATCCCTTTGCGCTCAGCTTCAATCACAAAAACAAAAAATATAATTCAATTTTCAAATTCAAAATATTAATTATTTTAGACAAAATGATCAATTAATAAAGTCATGCTTACATACTTGTAAGATTGGCATGAGAATCAGTATTGTAATTGCCTCTAGCATTACTAAGTTGAGGTGCATTAGTAGCATAATTAGAGGTATAATAGTTTAGTCCAAGAAAATCAAATGACCCTTTAAGTAGTTTTGCTTGCTTTTTAGAGAACTTTGGCAATCGTTTTCCAACCAAAGAACGCATGCTTCGTGGATATTTTCCTCTTGTTATTGGTTCCATAAACCTGTAATTATCGTTACATATGAAAAAGACCTAATTTGAAAATATTTCTACTAATTACACCCCATCATTCTAGTTACACACCTCTAACCAAAATTTTCTTTTTAAACAAAATTAATTTTTGATGAATCTCAATTGTCAAGCTAGATTATTATGTTTGTATGGAGAACAATATTTCGTATTACAATGTATATATCTTACCATCCAAACATGAACTCAACTGCTCGTTCAGCAGCATTTTGATCGAATTTGTTATCCGAAAATGGAACGAACCAATTAGACACCAAGGTTATACCTATAATACCCTTTTGAGATTCCTGCATATATATATTGATCATTGTTTTGGTTTGTTAGGTAGTATATAGATTTCTTTTAGACAATCACACATCAATATAGAAGTAAGCACTTTAGAGATTAAAATTAAGTTCTTAACAAACCTGATACTTCTTCTTATACACATGGACAGCTGCAGCATGAGCAAGAAGTTGGTTATGTGAAACTAAGTAGGGCTCTTTTCCAGAATCACCACCAGTGCAATTCGGATTCAACCATTTAGAACATCGACCAGGCGGAAAGAACCCGATTGCATAGCCGGCTGTGCTATAAGAATATGGCTCATTCAAAGTAATCCAATGTTTCACCCTATCTCCAAATTCTTTAAAACAAAGTTCCGCATAGTCTTGAAAATCATTTCTGAAAATCAATCATAGATTATGCTATTAATGTTTAGTATTGATGACCGATTATTACATAATTTATTTTAATGAAAAACATTGTCTATTTAGGATATTCGTATACAAAACAATTATATAAAGTCAAATTTTATATATTGAGAAATAATGTAAAAGAAAAAGCATGAAAATGAATTAATACATATAATTTTGGCATTTTTGCATTACTTACACAACAAGAGGACTTAGGAAACCACCATACTCATCCTCTAAAGCTTGAGGAAGATCCCAGTGAAATAGAGTTACAAATGGTTGTATACCTATACAATATTTGTATTCAGTTAATTTTGTTTATCATTATTATGAAATGTTAAAATTTGAGGTTTAATAAAAAAATAAGTAAAAAAGTATATGGACTAACCATTAGCCAACAACTCATTGATGAGGTTGTTGTAATATTTGACTCCTTCTTGGTTTATACCTCCATTGAGCTTTCCTTCTATTGATAGTTTATTAAAATTGAAGAAAACAAATTAATATGTGAAACATCAACATAATTAATTAATTGATTAAGTAAAATTAACTAAAATATTAGTTAGTCCGGTCGTTTATGTTTAACTCACTTGGGAGGATTCTTGACCAAGAGATTGAGAATCTGTAAGCATCCAAATTCATATTCCTCATTATGCCAACATCTTCCTGCAATATTTGAGTGTATATATCATACTACCATTTTATTGTACATAATAACAAAAAGATAATAAAATTTATAAAAAATGAATTGCAAGGACATATTGAATTTCATTTATTGATTTTTTTGACAAATTTAATTTTCATTTTTTATTATATTGTACATATTGCTTCCTTAGTTTACATTTTAAAAAATGGAGTATTCACAATATTGACTAGGGATGTTCGCGGTGTCATACGGTTTTGAGCATAAAAATCATCCAAATCGCGAGAAGAAATGTATATGATTCGGTTGGTTTCTAAAAAGTTATCCAAACTAAACCGATGCGGTTAGAGTTTGTTCTGTTTGTGCGGTTTATTGCGATATAAAAAATATGACAATATTACCAACTTGTTACAAAATAAACATAAGAAATTTTAATTTATTTTAGGCTTAAATAGTGTTTTAACCCCTGCAATTGTCACTCATTTTGAAAAGAGCCTCTGTTAAAAAAAATTGATTTTAGTCCCTGTAAAATTTAAAAGTTTTGAAAAGTGCCCCTAAGCAGGAATCTTCGATGCCATGTCATCATTTTATTGACGTGGCAGTTGCTGACTGAGGTGATGAGTACACGTGTCAGGAACTTGCTGACGTGTGGCAATACACACTTATTTTCTTTTTAATTTTATTTCAATTAGTTTATTTAATTAAGAAAAAGAAAAAAGGGAATTTTCAAAAAATTTATTAAAAAGAAAATGAGTGTGTATTACATATTCCCTATTTAACAAAATTCATAATTCATCAAACTCAAAAAGATTTAACTGTTACCTACTCACTACTAGTCATGAATCGTGATTCATAATTTTTTTATCATACCTTGTAGCGATGATATTGGTCAATTGCGACATCTCCGCTGCTTCTATCTTGTATCATATCTGCATGTTGCACATTTGTTATATGGATTACAGTATCATATTTGTAACTTTGTTAAAAAATTATATTTTGTTTATATTTTCATTTGATTGAAATTCAACAGTAGCTGTTTTTTCAAAAAAAAAAAAGAAAAATAAATTCAACAGTAGCTGAGTCGATATGGTTGAATGGGGAAAATATTGCCTATGAAGTACGGACACAGACGCCGGATATAATATGAACACTGACAAGTCGACACTAATAATAATTTTAAGAAATTAAATAATTTAATAAAATTATAAATGTCAGCATCATAATGGTGTCCGATACATACACGCTTTTTAGGAGTGTCGGTGCTTCGTCTATTGCATTGCAGCAATCCCAATTAATCAAAAAATTTGATTGGCAACTTTTGCGGCATGTCTAATAAAAATGTTCTCTCAGAAGAGACCAACTCATATCGCATATCATTGTGTTGTGTTTGTGCACAATGAAATAGTGTTCCTTTATTTCAAGTATTATAAATTTGTAAGAAAATATAAAACTCGATGATAATTTTTTTATATTGGAGTGATGAAGTTTAAATTTAGAACTTTATGTATATTTTTGAAATTTTTACTATTAGCTCAAGTTTAACGGCTTGAAAAAAAAACTCAGATACTGTTATTAGAATTTGTGAGGCCTATACTCAACCACAAAAGCTAGCTTTTGTGGTTGAGTACAGGCCTCACAAATTCTAATATGGTATCAGAGCCTATCCACGATTCGCTGGGCCACTTCGTCGGGCCGCCTGCAATCAGGTTTCTGATCGGGCCCTCCACCTATCCGCGCAACAAGCCCAACAGTGCTGAGCGCGAGGGGGCGTGTTAAAGAAGTCTCACATCGCTTGCGACAAGGCCTGAACAAGTGTTTATAAGTAAGAGGCAATCCTCACCTTACAAGCCGGTTTTGTGAGGTTAAGTTAGGCCCAACACTCAATTCTAAGATGGTATTAGAGCCTATCCACGATTCGATGGGCCACTTCACGGGCTGTCTACAATCAGGTTTCTGATCGGGCCCTCCACCATTTATATCCGCGCAACAAGCCGCCTGCAATCAGGTTTCTGATCGGGCCCTCCACCTATCCGCGCAACAAGCCCAACAGTGCTGAGCGCGAGGGGGCGTGTTAAAGAAGTCTCACATCGCTTGCGACAAGGCCTGAACAAGTGTTTATAAGTAAGAGGCAATCCTCACCTTACAAGCCGATTTTGTAAGGATGAGTTAGGCCCAACACTCAATTCTAAGATGGTATCAGAGCCTATCCACGATTCGCTGGGCCACTTCGTCGGGCCGCCTGCAATCAGGTTTCTGATCGGGCCCTCCACCTATCCGCGCAACAAGCCCAACAGTGTTGAGCGCGAGGGGGCGTGTTAAAGAAGTCCCACATCGCTTGCGACAAGGCATGAACAAGTGTTTATAAGTAAGAGGCAATCCTCACCTTACAAGCCGGTTTTGTGAGGTTGAGTTAGGCCCAACACTCAATTATAAGAACTGTTAAATTTTAAGGTATTTGTTCTATTGAATTTTAAGGTGTTTTTATTATATATATGAAACATTTTAAATTTGTGTTGCTCAATTATTTAAAATAAATTATACTGTAATTAAACCATTTAGTAAAAAAAAAATAAAAAAATCATACCGGCCTGAGCGTGAAGATGTATGCATATTGCCAAAGAGAATTAGACAATACAATGGGTTATACTAAGTTTATAGCATTTGTCTTAAGTTTTGTTCTTTTTGTTTATAAGGAACCAAAATATAAAAAAGTATTTTAAAATATGTGTAGTTAATTTTGCAAAAGTATAAAAAAAAAATTTAATACTTTTTTCTTTAACTAATGTCACACCAGCATTAGTTAACATGACTCGTTAATAAATATAAAAACTTTTTAATATTTTTTTAACTAATGTTACATGACTCATTAATAAATATAAAAAATACTCTCAACATAAAAAAAAATTGCATTAAAAAATTTCTATTTATTCAAGATGAAATTCTAGCAACAAAATTATTTCAACAAGAATATATAATTTATAATAAAAAGGGAGAAAACAGGGAAATTGCTGTCCCTTTCTTGACTAGAGACATCAAGTGTGTTGTTTGACTAACCTGAGTTAAATTATTATCATTTTTGGTACAAAGATTTAAATTATTTTTATTTTGTAAAGTTGATCATTAAAATATATTAAATTCAAAATAAAATTATTTATGTATAGATATATTATCTTTCTAAAGAGTTTAGTATTGAAACACAAATCCAAACATACTATATTAATGTTTTTTTTTACGCATATTATACTAATGGTTGAGAAATGAGAAATTATGAGTTTGAACTTGCACCTTATCATATCAAATGTCAATGTAATTTTTTTATATCCTTATTGGCCATGTTTGGACATTTTAATTTTAGAAAAGAAAATATATGTAAAATTTAAATAGCTTATAAAATTTTCAACTCATCATAAAATCACTTTCCACCCCCTTATAATTAAATCAAAGTTTTTTACATAAAACAATTTTTTTTTGTTTTGCATTATAAAATCAATTTAATCCAATAAAGTCAAACATTCATTTTTGGAGAAATCAAATATACCTGGATACTTATGAGTGTAGGTGTCCCATATACTAGCTCCTCTCCCACCTTCTTTTGCAGCACCTTCATACTGCATAACATAGTCCATGGCATCAACCAAATTGTTCAATCAACTTAGTTTAATTGAAGCTTAGTGGAATTTTGAATATTTTATGAAAATTTAATTGAACCATTAATTAATTATTTCTAAATCAATGCTCAAAATAAAATTTACAATACATTTTTCTAAACAGTCAAAGCTCAAATCAGTTAAGCTATCCAACTCATCCAAGTAAAAACTATATTTTAGTCAAAGTGAAATTGAATTCATTATTTAAGAGACATCATATTTGAGTCTCGTGAATTGAATTCATGTGATGGTTAGCCAATTTTTCTCAAAAGATCAGTTATCAACAAAACTGTGATGAATACTTCACTTCGAACCAATAGCATATTATTAAAAAAAATTAAAAAAAATTAGTCAAAAAATTTAAAAAAAGAAATATTTACCTGGTATGATGAGGATGCTGTCCCAAAAATGAAGCCTGTTGGGAAACTACTTCGATTGAGTGAAGAAACATCAACAATTGGTGAAACAACCTCTGCAGATGGTAGTGTGGTGAAGAGATTGAAGAGAGCAATAAGCAAAAAAGCATTGAAAAATGCCATATATCATGTGATGAATGAAAAACTATTGCGGTAGATGCATAGGATTATGTGGAAATGTGGCTCTTTTTATAAAGGAAAAATACAAAAATGTTTCCACGCAAGCTATAGTCTACAGATCAGCATTGGTGCTACTAGTGAAGAAAAAGACAAATATAGAGCCAAAATTTTCAAATAAAAAACATGACATTTTCAATTTTGGCTAATTTTCTTTATTTGTTTATTATTCTTTCCCTTCCCTCTCAAAGAAAAAAACAGATTGAAAAAGCTGGCCACTTCAAATTTTGAGCGATTAATTTCTTGGTGTTGGGCCATGGGTGATGTTTGTAATCCAAGTTCTCATGTCCTCAAGAGGCTCTGAGGTTCAGAAGCTCTAGAGAGTCAAGAAGTTCTGGTAGTCAGTAGCTGAGCTTTAGGCTCAGAAGCTCTAACAGGTCAAGAGGTTCAGAAGCTGAGAAACTCATGTTCTCAGGCTCTGATCATGCAGGTTCTGAACACTGCAGATTCTGTTAGTTAGTTAGTTAGTCAGTTAGAGATTTTTTGTTTTGTCTTAGGTAGTTAGTTACAATTGCTTGGTAGTGAAGCAAGCCTCCACTTGTATATAATTACTTTTGCCCCTAGTGGATGAATAACAACTTATCTTTTTCTCTATTCTTTCTTTCGATTCAATTCATTTTCTCTCATTCTCTCAATTACTCCAACAAATTGGTATAACAGAGCCCGGTTCGTATTCATCGTTTTCGTTTGATTCCTTGATCAAGAATCATGGCAAACAATGGTACAACCTCCTCGCAATTTCCAGCAAATCTTCCAGTTTTCAAAGGCGAAAACTATGATCGTTGGTGTGCACAAATGAAAGTGATTTTCAGATTTCAAGATGTTCTTGAAATTGTAACTGATGGAGTAGAAGAATTGGCTGCAGATGCTGATGATGCAGCAAGAACTCAACACAGAGAATTGAAAAAGAAAGATGCTAAAGGCTTGTTCATCATTCATCAATGAATTGATTCTAATATCTTTGAGAATATAATAGAAGAAGAAACTTCAAAGGGAGCTTGGGATACATTGAAGAAAATCTATGGTGGTGATGAGAAATTGAAGGGTATCAAGCTTCAAGCTTTGAGAAGGCAATATGAGATGATGCAGATGAATGAACAAGAAACGATCTCTGAGTATTTGGCGAGAATGTTGGCCTTGACAATTTTGATGAAGTCTTGTGGAGAAGCAATGACTGATAAGGTCAAGATTGAGAAAATCTTGAGGACCTTGACTGAGAAATTTGATCATATAGTGGTTGCTATTGAAGAATCAAAGGATTTGGCAACTATGAAGATTGAAGAACTGCAAGCATCCTTAGAAGCTCATGAGCTAAGGGTTAAGCAGAGGAGTTCAAACAAGGCAGTGGAACAAGCATTACAGGCCAAGACTCAGAACAAGAAAGGAAAAGATAAGTGGAAGAAGAAGGATTCAGAGAATTCAACCAAGAATTCAAAGAATCAGAATGCAGATTCCACTAAAGATTGAAGTCAGAACAAGAAGAGTTCCAAGAAGAAGACTGATAAGAAAGAAATTCAATGCTACAACTGTCAAAAATTTGGGCATTATGCAAGAGAATGTCGCTCTAAGAAGGTAGCCAGAGAAGACAAAGATGAAGCCCAATATGCTAATGGAGGTGGTAGTGATTCTGATGATTCACTCCTAATGGCAATCACAAATTCTGAAGCAGACAAGTCAAATTTATGGTATCTTGATACAGGGTGTAGCAATCATATGACTGGTAACAAGAAGTGGTTCTTGAAGCTTGATTATTCAGTGAAGAGAAACATCACGTTTGCAGACAACAGTCAAGTTACTAGTGCTGGCGTGGGAACTGTTCTTGTGAAAAGAAAAGATGGTCAAGAATCAACCATCAATGAGGTATTGTATGTTCCTTCTATGGCAAGTAATTTGATAAGCTTAGGTCAATTACTTGAGAAAGGTTATACAATGAAGATGGCTAATAGAGAGTTGAGAATTTATGATGCTAAGAGTAGATTAATTTTGAAAGCTCCACTGTCAAACAATAGGACTTTCAAAATTGAAATCAATGTAATTGATCATCACTGCCTCGCTTCAATTACAAACTCTGAAGGAGATTGGATGTGGCATCATAGATTTGGGCACTTGAACTTCAAAAGTTTGAGCTTGTTGAAGTCAAAAGAGATGGTACATGGCGTGCCTCTGATAAGAACACCAAGTATAGTGTGTGAAGAGTGTTGTGCAGCCAAGCAAACCAGAAATTCATTCAAGAATGAATTGCCCATGAGATCAACTCAGAAGTTAGAAATGGTGTACTCAGATGTTTGTGGACCTTTTGAAGTAAAGTCCATTGGAGGTAACATCTATTTCTTAACCTTCATAGATGACTATACCAGACATGTGTGGCTCTATCTTATTGAGAAGAAGAGTGAGGTATTCACTAAGTTCAAGAAATTTAAGACACTAGTTGAAAAGCAAAGTGGCTGTAGTGTTAAGAAATTGAGAACAGATGGAGGTGGTGAATACACTTCACTAGAATTTGCAAAATTCTGTGAAGAAGAAGGTATAGTGCATGAAGTTACTGCTCCTTACACTCCTCAACACAATGGTGTTGCTGAAAGGAAGAACAAGAGTATAATGAACATGGCCAGAAGCATGCTAAAGAGAAAGAACATGCCTCATAAATTCTGGGGAGAAGCAACCTCAACAGCAGTACATATCATCAATAGAAGTCCAACCAAGAAGCTGAAGAACAAAACTCCTTATGAAGCAAGGACAGGTCTCAAACCAAGTGTAAGTCATTTCAGAATCTTTGGCTCACTTTGTTTTAGACATGTTCCCGATCAAGTGAGAAGAAAGCTTGATGATAGAAGTCAGCAGATGATTCTATTGGGATACCACCCCACTGGTGCTTACAAGCTTTATGCTCCAAAAGAGAATAAAGTTGTGATAAGCAGAGACATAAAGTTTGATGAATCAAAGGGTTGGACTGGAATGAAAGTACTAGTGCTGAGAACACCAGTTCATTGCTCAATAGAAAGCTTGTGCTTGAGGAAATAGATGATCAACCAGAAGATGATCAACCAGAAGCTGATCAACCAGAAGATGATGCAGCTGATAATCACTCTCATATTCCTAATGATCAACCTAATCAGCCTCTGAGAAGATCTACAAGAGATAGAGTGCAGTCAGTTAGGTTGAATGAGTATGATGTATTTCCAGATCAAGCAATAACAAAAGATGGTGAACTGATCAATGAAGCTATGATAGCTGAATTGGAGCCAGTTACATTAGAACAAGCTCTAAATGACTCTAAATGGAAAGCAGCCATGAAAGAAGAGTTAAAGTTTATTGAGAAAAACAACACTTGGGAGTTAATGCACAAAACAGTCAACAAGAGGCCAATTGATGTGAAATGGGTCTTTAAGTTGAAGATGAATCCCAATGGTGAAATTGCTAAGTACAAAGCAAGATTAGTGGCAAAAGGATTTCTTCAGAAGCAAGGACTTGACTTTAATGAAGTGTTTGCACCTGTGGCTTGGATAGAGACCATTAGATTAGTTGTTGCAATAGCCACTTACAAGAGTTGGTCTATGCATCAGCTAGATGTAAAATTTGCCTTTTTAAATGGACCTCTAGATGAAGAAGTTTATGTGAAGCAGCCACCAGGTTTTGAGATTAAAGGTCAAGAGAACAAAGTGTTCAAACTAAAGAAAGCCCTCTATGGCTTGAAACAAGCTCCAAGAGCTTGGAATAAGAGAATTGATAGCTTCCTAATTGATTTGAAATTCACTAGATGCACAATAGAACATGGTATATATGTGAAGGGCTCAAATCATGAAGAAATAATAATACTATGCCTGTATGTTGATGACTTGTTGATTACTGGATCAAACAAAGCTGTGTTAGAGAAGTTCAAAACAGACATTATGAAGGAGTTTGAAATGACTGACTTAGGTGAGCTATCATACTTTCTTGGCATGGAGTTTGCTAAGACAAGCAGAGGCTGTTTCTTGCATTAGAAGAAATATGTTGCTGGCATATTGAAGAGGTTTCATATGAGCAATTGCAACCCAGCAATTACTCCTATGGAGACTGGTGTGAAGCTGAGCAAGAATTCAGATGATGAGTTGGTTGATTCAACCTTGTACAAGCAGATAATTGGTTCATTGAGGTACTTGTGCAACACTAGAATTGACTTATGTCATAGTGTTGGTCTGTTAAGCAGATTTATGGATCAACCAAGGATGTGTCACTTGACTGCTGCAAAGAGAGTGCTCAGATATGTAAAGGGTACTAATGATCATGGCATTTTGATTCCAAACCAAAAGAACAGTAGTAAGAAGTTAGAGGCTTATGGCTACTCAGACTCTGACTGGGGAGGAGATCAAGATGACAGAAAGAACACTGCAGGTTATTTGTTCATGATTGGCAATGCACCAATTTCCTGGTGTTCTAAGAAACAAGGAATAGTTGCATTATCATCATGTGAAGCTGAGTATGTTGCAGCTTCATTTGCAGCTTGTCAGGCAAATTGGATTGAGATGTTACTATCAGAACTGAAAGCAGTTGAAGTAACAAAGATGAAGGTGCTTGTGGATAACAAGTCAGCAATTGACTTGGCTAACAATCCAGTGAGTCATGGCAGGAGCAAGCATATTAAAAGAAGGTTTCACTTTTTGAGAGATCAAGTGAACAAAGAGAAGCTTGAGTTGGAATATTGCAACACTGAGATTCAACTTGCAGATATTCTAACTAAACCTATGGCTAAGGCTAGGTTTGATGCTTTAAAGAAACTAATAGGAATGAGATCGTTGGAGAACATGAATTAGGAGGTGTGATGTTTGTAATCCAAGTTCTCATGTCCTCAAGAGGCTCTGAGGTTCAAAAGCTCTAGAGAGTCAAGAAGTTCTAGTAGTCAGTAGCTGAGCTTTAGGCTCAAAAGCTCTAACGGGTCAAGAGGTTCAGAAGCTGAGAAGCTCATGTTCTCAGGCTCTGATCATGCAGGTTCTGAACACTGCAGATTCTGTTAGTTAGTCAGTTAGAATTTTTTTGTTTTGTCTTAGGTAGTTAGTTACAATTGCTTGGTAGTGAAGCAAGCCTCCACTTGTATATAATTACTTTTGCCCCTAGTGGATGAATAACAACTTATCTTTTTCTCTATTCTTTCTTTCGATTCAATTTCTTTTCTCTCATTCTCTCAATTACTCCAACAATGGGGTCTCAGGGGTCATCACATCGAGTCTTGAATAATTTTATAGATGAATTTGACATTATATTTTAACTTAAAATTTTAAACTATTAGATTTATAGAACATCTCACTTATAAAATGTTAAAAATTCACTTTTCTATCTAATGTAAGAACTCAACTTACACTTGAACTATCGACACTTCCCCACATTTTGCAAGGAATATTGCAGTTTTCTATTTTGACGTTAACCTACAATAATTGCAAAAAAAGGGTTATAATAATTTAAAATTCAAGTGAAAGGTAAAAAAATCGAAGTTCATTAACCATTTAATGACAATTACTTAGTTATAGTTTTCTTTCCTTTGCAAATGAAATACAGTTTTTGAACCATTTTACTCAATTATAAAGGTCTTTTTTAAAATTATATTTAATTTATGAAAATAAAATAAAGGTCTTCTTTTAGAAATGATAGATTTTAAGTAATTAAGTTTCAATGAGAATATATTTTTATTGATGATTAAACAATAGTTGTTTGTATATTATATTAATAGTTAATATTTTAATATGTTTTAGTATTAATTATTTTATAGTCAATGTCTTAATACAAATATAAACAGACACTTCTCGAATTAGATATGTCTGTATCAGACACGTGTTGATATTGGTGTCAACAATTATAATTACATTAAATTATATAATTTTTTCAAAAATTATTATTATAGTGTCGACATGTCATAATTTATATCCTGTCATAATATAATATTAGATTTCATCCACAAATCTCTTTAGGTACTTCAATTCAATCACTTGGACTATGCCTTATTAGGACATGTTTGATTTGATATTAAATAATCAAAAAATGGATACTTATCTTAGCTACACTGCAAAGTCACTATCCACGTGAATTTGTCCAGCATATGCATATGGGTTGGAGTGAGACGCCATACAATTTTGAAAGATAGAAAATCTGAATTAGTCATTGATCATATTTAAATCACATTATTTATCTTATTTTATTATCATATTTAAATCACATTATTTATCTAATTTTATTGTACTATATGGGAGAATCTCGTTAAGTTGGATAGACACATTGAATTAAGAACAATTCGATAAGTGAAATTAGATATTACCTCTTTGAATTAAAAATGTCTTTTTTTTTTTCTTGTAATAATATAATACAAAAATCAAAATATAATGCTATAATATTTTAGGCCTTTGCCTTGTTCATCATGGCTATGATCTTTAAGGATTTTATGCCTTCCTTTTGTTGTTGGTAATGTCATTGCCGTGCTCCAAACTTTACCTAATTACAGTAAACTTAGAGTGTATAATACTTAAATTTTTTAGAGAGAAAAAAATGTACTTATTCATTGCGTGTTTGGTTTCATGGTAGGCTGTCGCGGTCTTGCCTCTAGAGCCTCTTAAATGCAGAACATGAGATGTTAGAAATCGGCATGTTTGAAAAATGCGCGTTTAGAGCCTCTTTAAAAGCATAAACAAACACTCGATTAGTATCACTAATAAAACAAAACAAAACTTGGATACATTTTTAGGTGTTTATTGTATGGCTCATAACTTAAAATGCACTTATAAAAAAAATTGAGAAAATTATTAATTTGAAAAAATTGTAATTTATTTAAGAAACACAAAAATGCATAAGAAAAAATATACCCAAGTTTGTCTTGTCCAACAAAAAATGTACTTATGCTCACCTTTTTTAACTCTCCCGGTTTTAAGAGAAAATACAGATACAATTTTAACAAGTACATCTCCGTAATAAAACATAAGCAAAACTAATCTAAAAAATCAAATGTTTTTGATCTTGTACCGTCATAAATATTTCTATCTTGCCCGACTGGTTCAGCTCGCTTGCTCGATCTACCTACTAACCTGGTTTATTATAATAACATCCACAGAGTTTTACAAACATAGAAGAAGCATTAGTTATGCTCATTTCACATGCAAATATGCATGGATGCTAAGTTGCTTTTCTTCAAGTGAATGAAAGAGTAACTGTTAGCATAAGTATTATCATTCTAATTCTTTTTTTTTTTGAAACAACTATCATTCTAATTCTAAAATATGGAACAATGGTCAAAATCAAGACATAAGAAATATTTAAGTAGAGGGCTAAATCCTTAGTCCGAATACCCTGCAACAGCTACAAAGCCATTGGATACATATCCAAATTCAATTGCAACCATCTGGATCATGATCCATCGGCTTTGTAGCCGTTGCAAATGATCCGAATTTTAAATCCTTCTCATGAAGTTCCATTTGAGGTACATTTCCTTCATCCTTCAAAAATGACTTCATAATCACATACTCATAATGTAGTTTATACTATTCAACACCTCAAAAGTCAAAACAGGTTTTGAGATATATGAGAATAATAACAATACAGAAACAAGGTCAGGACTGGAGTAATTCTCTTAAATCACAATCACTAAATTAAAAGCATAAAAGAAATAGTCCTAATGGAAATTAAATAGTGCAACTCTTTTCTCAACAACCTCAAATAAGTTGAAAGTCAAAGTAGAAAAGATTTAAATTCAAAGTGTTAGTGAATCACCAAATAAGCATTATAGAACTACAACTAAGTTCCAAAATTCATGATTGATGTTAGGTAAACACCAAATGGAAACCCTTAAACCAGTCCCACAAAATCAAAAAGGAAAAATTAAAATTAGCACAAAGAAGCAAAGATTTCTAGGCCTCATTTCCTATAATCATATTTTAGCCGGTAATATGAAAAAGGAAGAAAGTTGTTGCACAACCTTTGTTGTTCGTCTTAATTGCACTGGACGCCAGCTTCAGCAGCTCTACGAGGCGTGCATTTGCGTCTGCTTCCATTATGCCTAAATCCATTGGATTTTGCCGATTCCTCCGTGCTTGATCTTCTTCCAACGCTGTTTTCTTCCTCAACTGAATCTAATTCCTCTTTTACCTGCGAGTTTCTTTTCCTTTTCATAGGACTTTTCATCTCTTTATGAGATACTTCATTCTTAGCATTCTCACCGTCATCTTCTATTTTCTCGACTTCTTCGTCAAAGTGGTCCTTTACCGATTTCAGTGGCCTCCCTCTTTTCTTCTGTACTGGAACCTTTTCATCTTCACCGCTTACAACATCGTCTTGGTTAGTAACAGTTAGCTTTTTACCCTTTCCTCTACCTCTACCCATGATATCTTAAAATCCTCGGAAAATCCACGTTCATGCAAACAAGGGTCTCTGCAAGAAAGACGCATAACAAACATTGCAAACAAATATTCTAAATTAGCATAAATATAAGTAAAGCCAAGAATCTCATTAGGTAGTATTGTTAATCGCGGAAAATGGCAATTTGTTCAGATTCTGTTAAGCTACAGGCTACAGCGCCGCAATTGCAGCTATTTGACAACACTTTGTACTAAATAACGTATCTCAGAACAGTAGTGATTGGCTCAAATTCTCTATTTGACAACGTAGCCCACAACACAAACATAAACTTGTCGGTGTTTGTCAAATAGCAGATATGGTGGCGTAGCGGAATTTGAACAAACCACTACTGCTTTGTGATACGCTAATAAGTGCAAATAGCGGTTATAACGGCGCTATAGCGTTATACTATAACGGCATTTCAACAAACCGCAGTTTCTGTTATCCGCAATTGACAATGATGAATCTTATAAGCCTTCTCTTTCAACATTACAAAATGAAAACATGATCTGCAGTAACACCATAGCTAATTGAGAAAAAATACTATCCATCTAGAATAAACCAATAAGCTCTATAAAAAACATTCAAGTTTTGGTTTTTTATTGAGAGAACCAAAACATAATACTTTTTTTTCGTTTCCACCACCACTATCCAGCCCACTGGACCGGCTAATCTGGGTTGGAGGGTCAGTTCTGGCATCAACTAGTTTCAACCCCTCCCGATCACAGTTGCGGGGATCGAACCGTGGTCCTAAACTTTAGCTTAAACTTTTGATTTCAAACACCATATAAAAAAGAATTAAACTTTAGCTTAAACTTTAAAAGGGTAAACAAATATCCAAAACTTAAGGAAAAACAAATTGATTTTAGGGTATAAAAAGGACATAGTAATAGTAATTAGCAATTCTATGAAAAAATAATTCTGAACAAAATAAGCTTCAATGAAAGATCCACAATGAAACCATATAACGAAATGAAAAAGAAATGATAATAATCAAAAACCTTAAACATTCAAAACCCTATAAATCCTCAAACAATAGAAGAAACCATATATTATAATCAAAATCTACAAATTAAACTAAAATAATAAGAAGAAAGAAATACTAACCAGAAATGAAGATAACTTGTTGTGATATATCAGAAAATGGAATCTGCTAAAGCACTCAAAAGAACTCTATAATAAGCAACATCAATAGAGTTTGTTATTTATCAAGAATAAATAAATAGATTTAAATAGTGAAAGGAAAAATAAATAAAAAATAAAAAAAACTCAGAAACATAAATTTCATTTCATAAATAAAAAATAATAGGAAAAAAAACAAGATACTATGATCTGAAGAAAGAGATTTAAAGAAAAAAACACAATACCTGGATGATGAAACATTAAGATTGAGATAAAGAGTTTAAGGTTGTTTTTTTGTGAAGTGTGTGTTGTTTTAAGAAACAAAGGGCGAGATGAAACAGAGGAGAAGTAGGGATACAAAGAGAAAAAGAACACGTGAATAGATATTTGTCTATTGGCTCTTCACACTGTGACTTAGTAGTAGTATATTATTTATTTATTATTATTTTTCTTTTTTCTTGTGAGACACTTAAGATTTGTGGACACAACAAATATAAGTAGTATAAACTTATAAATTAATGTAAAATTTTATTTATTTATGTAGATTATTTTGCATAATATAAAAAGAGTCATGACCTGACAAAAAAAAAAATCATGCTAACTAGTGTTTCTATGTGGTTAAAGAGTTATAAGTAGTAAATTTTGCTTTAAAAATAATATTATTAATATTTTAAATATACTAATTACAGAAATTCCTAAATTTTTATATTATAATTGATATTCTTAATTAGAGCATCCACAATGGAGAACTTCAAATTTAAGTTCTTAACTGGGTTCCACGTGACACATCACACATTTTTTATTTTTTTAATAAAAGTACCTAATAGGTACTCAACCTCTCCAACCCAGCACTTCTAAAAAAGTTCTAAAATGGGTCAAATCAATAAATTCACATCATTACAATAATTTATTATTTAATAATTAATTCATATTTTAATGAAAATTCAGTGGGTCCAAAAGGAGAGAGAGTTCTTATTTGAGAAGTAGTACTTAATAGGTACTATTTTGTGTTTTGCTCCAATGGAGGTACCTATTAGGTACTAGTTTTTAAAAAATAACCCACCATTGGAGATGGTATTAGTGCTTAGGAGGGACTAGTATTTTCGTATAAAAGAATAAGTGAATCCAAGGATCATTAGTCATTGCATTGTTGTTGGAGGAAACTATGAACAACCACTTATACTTAGAGAGGAGATCCTCACCAATCACTTTTTCCTAATTTCCTAAAGTGAAATCATGGCCGAAAAATTAGATGTTAAATAGTACTGTAACGCACATAATAAAATAATTAAATTAAGTGTGGATAATAGCACTGCACCCCCTCCTTTTTTTTCCGCGAGAGAGGATCTCCTCACCTTGTACGCGTAACGATTAAGTGTTTGAGTTTTGTTTATGAGGTGGTGTGTGTAAGGCAGGGACTGAGTAATGACGAGATCTTACTCAGAGAGAGATACTGCAGAGATGATACCTCAGAGCAATTCTAGCGGCAGTATTTTGATCCAGTATGCCAACATAAAGTTCTAAAAAAATAGATATATTTGCAAATAAAACCATGGTAGTCCGCCAGCCTGGCCTTACTGTTACTTTATGATGTAACTCATCTCCGGTTGAATTTTCATTAAAATAATATTATTGTTGTTACTTTTTTTTTTTTTATGCAAAAGGTGTGCAGATCGTCGGCTGCAACACCCTAAATATATATAAAGAAAATAGAGAAAGTACAATAAACTGGGGGACATAAACCAAACCCAGATAAACCACATAAACACCCAGAAAAAGCGTATTTACAACCCAAAGAGGGTAATGCAAAGTCCAACCGGATCAAATCCAGTGATAGAGCCAAATGTGAAGCAATTAAAAACACATCAAACACAATCCAGCAAGTCCAACGCGGGACCCGAAACTAAATTGCAAAAAAGAGATGTGTAAACGATTCAACCATTACAAACAAAGGCAGACTAAAAAATCAGTCTATCTCTTAGAGTACGGTGAGTGAATCTGACCGTCAACACGGAAACAGAGACAACAACCGACAACTCGCTACAGCAGCAACGAGTACAAGGCCATTTCTAGCCATAACCAGAGTCGTTGGCCTTCCCAAATTCTCTAGCGCTTAGTATGCAGAATTGAAAGCTTTGATCCTGCAAATCTCAACAGATCTGAAAATAAATCAGGAACCAAAATCCAAAAAAGCAAATAAACAGTGCTAGAAAAGAGGCAAAACACCACGACAATCAGAAAACAACACCGGCACATAAAGAAGCCAGTTTTAGCGGAGCAGATCCGACACCAACCAGAACCACCACAACCAGGAGCGGCTACATAACGAAACCACCACAACCACAGTGAGGCCGGTGACGGAATCAACAACAACCAAACACAAACCGACACCACCACCGCAAGAAGATGGTGTCGGTTGAACCAGAACCGCACACGGAGGAAACGAGCGCAGGCGAGAAGCTCTGTCACTGAAAAACACACCCACCACGAAAGAACCGTCACCGAACTGGACAAGAGGTGGTGTCGCGATTCCAAGGAACTCGATCGCACCACCAGAAGCCAGTGGCTACATCTTGGAAGAACCGGTTTGGATGAAAGGGAAGGAGGGCGGCGGCGGATCTGGAAAGCTCTAGAGAGAAGGCAGAGGAAGAACAGAAAAATCTGGAAAGTTTTAGGAATGATGTAGGGATATCCTTTTACATGACTTGATAGTATACCATAACCATATTATTGTGAATAAAATATTAATATATGATGTAAAGTGGTGGGTTTAATATGAGTTTTTTATAATTATATCAATGGAATAAAAAAAAAAGTGAATTACTTTAAAATGATATGACTCTAATAAAATTGATAAAAATCTTTAAAAAAACTTTTGAGGAAAGCTCACCATTAAAAATGCTCTTATTAAACATAGACACATGGAAAATGACACATTAGCTCACTACTGACATGCTAAGACACTAGGGACATACTAGTAGATTATTGCATATTTGCATTACATCATCTTGGAATATATGAGTGAGGGGAATAAGTACTAATATTATTATGTAACTATGGATTTGGGCTTTGCCCTTTTTATTCACCAACAAAATAAATGCAAAAAATAATAAATTAATAATGTTTTTTTGCATAATAAATTAATAATAGTGTTTTTATTAGGGTTGGACAAATGGTAGCATTTGGTCGGATTCGGGACCGAAATTTAAATAATAAATTAATAATGTTTGGTCGCCTATAAATTAATTAATCAATATAATTAGGAAGCAGCAATAAAGACAAATTAAGTGCTAAAGCTTATGTTCCGTAACGATTGATATGATTTTCGCCTTTGACTTTTTTCTCTCAATTTAGATGACATATGACCTGGTCATCTTTAAAACTTTTTTTGTTGTTGAAGGAAAGTCACCTTTAAAACTTATCACAAACATGCACTATGTACAAATAATTATACTTAATCAAATGATAAAATAATGTTTCTTAGTTTCTTCCAATTTAAAAGCATATTTTTTAATCACTCTTAAGACTTATCATAAGTACACAAATATCTACATTCATTCACATACCAAAATAATATTTCTTAAATTTTCCCCACAATTTAAGTGACATTTATTTTTAATTTACTCTTAAGATTAACGGGAAGCATGTAATGCAACTATGTTCAACTAGCCGCCAAACGTGCACGTTCCGTACCCGTTTGTGTGATCGATATTTTTTTTTGTTGTGATCGATATTCTCTATTGTGCAAATATAAATAACTACTTAATCTCCTTTTTTATTAGACTTAGTTAATTGATAACTACTTAACCTTCTTTTTTGTTGTGGCTACTTATTAAGAAAATATATATATATATATATATATTTTTTTTACTATATAAAAACTGAAAACCTACTTTTATGTGGAAGTTGTGCTTAGTTTTTTTTTTTGTAGTTTTTTTAAGGGTAAAATAGGAATATTGAAAAAGCCATCCCAAAAATTTGTATCCCCTTTATATATTAGTATAGATAAAATGACAACGCACACATGAACAGTGACTCGCATAATACGCTCACATGTCATGTGAGTCGCTAGTCGCTATTCACATATACGTTGACTTTGCCAGAATCAGTGAGGGGGCAATTTTTTACAAAATTTACTAAAGTTAGGAGACAAAAAATACTATTATAAAAATGTTAAAATTGCAATTTTGTAAAAATTAGGGACAAAAGTTATAATTTAGCTTTTATTTTGAAGAGAGTACCTAAGTCCAACATTTATCGTTCTTGGGACTCAAATTTCAATTTCCAACCTCAACTCATGAAAACAAAATTCACATGTCTAAAACCCTTTAAAAATTGTGAGTCGTTTATGTAACTACCAATAAAAATTAGTCACATAAATTAATTTGAAGTAAAATAAAAGTTGCGTCCTGCTTCTGTTAGTGATGTTTTCAACCTTGATATGAGGGGAAACACCACTCCTAGACTAGACTTGTCTGCTTGTAATTTTTCTTTCTTGGGCATTAGCCCTCATCATTATAAAAAAAAAAAAAAGTTGCTAAATTAATTTATGATACAACCTACGAATAGTATATCTAATATCTATATCACTTATTTTTATTATAGTTGTTAGAAAAATATCCCAAATTTTCAAAAAATAATATATGCTCCACAAATATTATTCCAAACTGCCGTATGAAATTTCCAAATATTGTACCAAACTACCATGTGAAATTTCTTTTCCCCTTCTATTTTTTATTTTTATAATCTCACCTTCTATTCTTCATATATATATTTATAATCTCACTTTGGTGTCATTTAATCTCAACTCCTACATTATTATATTGTGTAATAATTTATTTTATTTTTTGGTACAATATCTTTCATATCATAGTATTTTGTTTGAATTTAATTTGATTGAGTTGAAAAATAAACAAATTTATATAGTACTACTTTCAATTTTAAATATAAGAGAAAAACTACTTTCTAAATTTATTAAAAAATTAATATATCATCAATATTATTTGATTAGATATTTAGATTTTCAATGAATTTAAAAAGTCGCTTTCTCTTATATACTAGTTTTGAGACCCGTGCATTCGCACGGGTCTATTGGCTTTTATTTATAAAATACTGTTAAAATATAAGTGACGTCATTGTGTTATTTTTTGTAAATTTAATAAATTAATAATTTTTTTGATTAAAGTAATTGTCCCGTGTATGATTAAATTTTATTGATTAAAGCAATTGTCCCGTGTATGAATTTTTTATTCAATTCCTTTTATGTATCAGTGATAAATATTTTGTCTTGTTTTTTTTATATTTATTATTGATGAGAATTTATTCTTCTGTTGTTTTAAAAAACTATTTGTAAAAGCTCATTGACTTTTATTTTTTTTGTATTTAAGATTGATATTAATATATTATACTAAAGTATCAAATTTATTTAGAATAAAATATTTAGAAATATGTTATAAAATGTTTTTAAAATGTTTTTTTGATAGAAAAATATATTTTAAATATAAGTGATGTCACTGTGTTCTTTCTTGTAAAATTTATTGAATTAATATTTGTTGATTAAAGCAATTGTCACGTGCATGATATTTGTCTAATAAATTATAATTAATATTAATAAATATTTATTATTCAATTCTTTTTTTATTAAAACAATTGTCCCGTGTATGATTTAATTTTTTTTTATTAAAGCAATTGTCCCGTGTTAATTCGTAAGTTTTTTCTTTATGCATTTTAATTCATAAGTTTTCACTTACAAAAATTATATCTTTATAACCTGTTTTCATAAACTACCTTATAAAACTTATAATAAGTCAATCCAAACGGACTCACTATGTTTTTGTTTCTATTTGAATGTTCTTTTATTTTTAAGTTACTATTTTTTAATTCAAAAAAAAAAGTTAATACTATTTTTAATGCGTATCTTTTATATTTATTTTTGTTCCTACTTTTATGCGTAAATTTTTTTTAATTAATTTTTTTTTGTTAATATATTGGATTAATATCTTTTTTTAGAGGTAGTTTCAGATGCTATTTTTAAGGGAAGATTTTTCTTTTATGCTTATCTTTTTTTATTCTTCCTATTTTTGTTTTGTATCTATTTTTTAGTTAAGAGTTAAAATTACATTTAAGGGCATAAACTCCAAAATATTATTAAACTTGATTGGACAAATTTGTAACTTTAGTAGTAGTTTCTTTTAATATATTGTAAGTAGATTTAAGAATCAGAGAAAGTAGTATATATGAATTGTTTTTATTAATTTCTTTATGGTTTCATTTTTCAAGCCTCTCATTCATTAGTTTTAGGAGAAGAAAAAAGGACCGAAGAAAAAATAAAAAACACCATAAAGCTACACACTTTTTTCCCTTTCTTCTTCTGATTCCCAATCCTAATTCTGTGCCCTAGATTTTCTCCACCGCTTTTTCAATCAATACGATCCTCTCTCCCTCTAGGGTTCTTCCATGGATTCCGAAGATGATATGCACGATGCCAACGATATTGAGTCTCTCGATGACGATTTCTACAGTGGTGAAACCGAAGATGTTCCTATGGATTTCTGCAGCGACTATGATGATGATGATGATGATGCTGATGATTACTTTGATGATGGTGATGATTCTGACCCTGCTGAGTCTCGTCGAACCGAGGTTTTTTCTTTTACTTTTTGCCTTTTTTTGTTGCTTTGTTAATTTTTCATTCAATTTTTTGTTCAGCTGGTAATGTTGCTTATAAAGTTTGTGTTTTTATTTTTTATAATGAACTTAGAAACTGTATTAGTGTGTCAGTGTTGTGTTGTTAGGAGAAAAGTATATACTTTACTGATCATGATACGGAAAAGATAATTTTTTATTCATGTGAGTTTTGGCAGAGAGGAATTTTGTATTGAGATGGCTAGTTAGTTATGATGGCAAAAATGGTTAATTTATTTTTTTAATTGAAATTGAGAAGACCGAATAAATTATGATCATAGTGTGAATTTGTGACTGTTTCTTATTTTTGGATCTTTGTTTGGATTTCAGCAAAGTTTTACCATATTGAAAGAATCAGATATACGTCAACGGCAGGAAGATGATATCAGTAGAGTAGCAGCAGTTCTTTCCATACCGCAGGTTGCTGCAAGCATCCTACTTCGTCATTATAATTGGTAAATGCATTATCTTTTTTGGGTTACTTGCCATTTTATTTTGTGTGTGTATCTATATTTTGATGCTGCTTTGTGTGTTATGTAAGTTTTTTTTTTTTTTTTAGTTTATTGTATGTTTATGTACCAATAATGGAGATATGGGTTGGTGATGCAGGAGCGTCAGTAGGGTCAATGATGCTTGGTTTGCTGACGAAGGTGAAGTTCGAAGAACAGTTGGTTTGTTGGAGAAGCCAGTTTACGAGAATCCTGATGTTGAAGAGGTAAGATTATTTGTGTGGGTTTTAAAACATGTCAACAATGTAATTCAATTTTCTTTGTCTCGCCTAGGTGCCATTGTTATTTCACTGACTAACAATTTTCCTCTTTTTGTGGTCAGCTTACTTGTGGCATCTGTTTTGAAGATTACCCTCCTTCTAAGATTCAAACGGCTTCTTGTGGTCATCCATTCTGTTTTACATGCTGGGGAGGTATTAATTGTGTGATATATTTCACTTATTTTGCACCCAAAAGCTTGTACTCAGCTGTATGATTTCTACGGATGATATGGTCCTAATACATTGTATAATTTGATATTCTTTCTTTCCATTTCTTTTTATCGTCTGTTGAAATCATGCTCTTCCGTCTATCCTTTTTTATATGCCAGGATATATTGGGACTTCAATTAACGATGGTCCGGGATGCTTGATGCTGAGATGTCCTGATCCCGCTTGTGGTGCTGCTGTTGATCAAGATATGATTAATCTTTTAGCATCTGATGAAGATAAAGAGAAATATGATCGTTACCTTCTTAGATCTTACATTGAAGACAATAAGAAGGTATGTTGTAGCCTTGTAGAGATTCAACTTAGACATTGATATATTAATGATAGTAATCGAATATATACTTTTATGTAGTGTGCAATCTGTGTATCATCTCGTTTGGTCTTTTTGCTCCCAATTAATGCATCCGTAACCGTTCTTTTTAACATGTTGGTGGGTAGACATTAGCCCCAAATTATCACCTTGCTACACTGGTGAATTCCAAAATTGTGTAATGTGTGGTTCATTATTACCACACTTGATGTTGTCCAACCCTTTTTATTTTATTCTGTTACTTTTCATGGCTATAACTTATAACTTCATCTGTTAATTAGTATATTTGACCTCTTTTTTCCATCTCTTTGTTTTGCTTAGACCAAGTGGTGTCCTGCTCCTGGTTGTGAACATGCTGTTAATTTTGATGCCGGAACTGGAAATTATGATGTATCTTGCCTCTGTTCATATAGCTTTTGTTGGAATGTAAGTTGCATTTGGATTGGTTCAAATTGTCTTGGCGTTGTGATTTAAAATATTTTTGTTCAGCTTAACTGATGAATTTTTGGATATAAAGTGCACTGAAGAGGCTCACCGTCCAGTGGATTGTGGCACCGTGTCAAAGTGGATTCTAAAAAACAGTGCAGAATCCGAAAACATGAACTGGTACGGATTTTCTTTTTACATCTCTTAGTATTATTTTTATGCTTGTTTGTGCCCTTTGGGACATGTCAATGCTTGTGTGTATCTTCTGTTTCTATGACTAGTTTTAAGTGGCTCTAGCTCTGTTTTTGCCTTCTTGTATGTATTCATGTATTTGTCTTCTTCTCCGTTGAAGCTGATGGAGTTGGTGATTTGGAGGTTTCCCGTTGGTGCGGGGATATCAAGAATTACAGTTTTGTTGTAGCACCAATTGTGGAAAATATGTTAGAGTTTTTCTTGGTCTCTCTACACCTTTATTTGACCATTTCTTTTTTTTTTTACAATTTTCCTTGATCGGTTTTTAATGCGTGGAATATTATAATTCTGCTCTCCTTAATGCTCAGTGAAATCTTTCACGGTATTGTGCTGCTCTAGACAGTGATACAGTGTCTTGTGTTATTACTACTATATTGACTCTTTTTTGGATACTCAAGACTTGAGGTGAGACCCTGAGCTAACTGTTAAATTTATGGACTTTCAGGATACTTGCTAACTCAAAGCCATGTCCCAAGTGCAAGAGACCGATCGAAAAAAACCAAGGATGCATGCATATGACATGTACTCCACCCTGTAAATTCGAATTTTGCTGGTATGCTTTCTTATATTTTTAATTTTTTAACATGATTATTCTTTTCACGCGTCCTCTTTCCCTGTTACCTTAATTGTTGTATAGTGTTGGTATCATGCAAATTATGGGTCTCTTGCCCCTGGCGGGATTACTAATATTTTTTATTTTACAACCATAACATGGCTTATGGATTGGCTTTTTTTCAAATAATTTGAGCTTATATGGCCGTTAACTGCATTTAATCTTCTTTTATCTACACAGGCTATGCCTTGGTGCATGGACAGAACATGGTGAAAGGACCGGAGGGTTCTATGCTTGCAATCGTTATGAAGCAGCTAAACAAGAGGGGGTGGTAAGAGACATAGAAATACTAAACTCTTCTCTATTCAGTTTTCAGTATACTATAAGCCCACATTCCCCAGACATATTTTAGTAACGGTATCAGATATTGAAAGAAATCTTGTTGTATGTAGTATGATGAAACTGAAAAAAGAAGAGAAATGGCAAAGAATTCATTGGAGCGGTACACACATTATTATGAGCGATGGGCTAGCAACCAATCTGTATGTATCACCTCTTACTTTTTTTTCCTGTTTAGTATCTTCTGTATTCGAACTCATATTGCTCGACAATCTCCAAACTCATTGCTTATTTTATATTTTCTTTCTCTTGCAGTCAAGGCAAAAAGCTCTTGCTGATCTACAACAGATGCAAACTGTTCATGTAAGCTACACATGCATTTTCTATGTTTGGTCATCTTACCCCCCCTGTGTCAAAGTGCTATGTTATGTCTTGTATGTGCCAGTATGTGACTTTGACAACTGATAGAACATTTTTGGTGCCAGTCAACTTTTATTGTTTTTAGAGTATGTTTGACAACTTTCAGGAATAATGAAATATGATATTGCAAATTTAAATTCCTTATTTCCTTATTTTAAATTAAATTATTTGGTTGTTTAAAAAAAATAAAAATTATTTGTTATACAATTATTTAGATTGAATCTTGGAAACATTTTTGGTTATATAACTAAACTGTCTAAAATATCCAGATGAAGTCTTGACCCTTTCCATCATTGCTTACAGCGACAAATCTGCTTTTTTCATTTTAACTTTTTTGTTTCTTTCATAATTCTTTGATTATTTTACTGTCAGGCATCTGATATTTTAGTTTCTTTCATATCTATGATACAGTAAAGCTTAACCTTTGTTCGGTTGTTGTCATTTTTTTCCCCAACAGCTTGAGAAGCTTAGTGACACACAGTGCCAACCTGAGACGCAGCTTAAGTTCATAACTGACGCCTGGTTACAGGTAGATGATTATATTATATTAGTTTTACCTTTGGTCATAGCCGTAAAAAAATGCTTTGCAATTCAAATGATTAAAATTAAAGAGCTTATAGCATGGTGGCTGGAATCGCAATACAAATTGCCTAAATAATGTAAAACAGTATAGAAAGTGTGAATTGTGGTGTTCTGCGATTAAAAGTCTTCTGGTTTTTTACTGGAACACGTGGTTTGCACTTGGTTACAAATTATGAGCATTTTTCTTATTAGCTTATATGAGTTGCACTTTACTTGCTAGAAATACCCAGTTTATGACCGTTGGATTTATGTAAAAATCCCGTAATATTCATATTATGCTTTAGAGTTTAGAATATTTTAGAGTATCTTCGGTGATATTTCAATATTAGTTTTCATGTTATTTTTATTCCATGATTTTTTGCTCTATTTAATTAGGAAAAGAGTCCAGTACAAGTTATAAATAGGAATTACTTTTGTCTTTCGGTCACATTGTTCACATTCACATTAAAGCAATATCAACTTCAGATTATTTAGTCTTTATTGTCTACTTTCGTTCTTCCTTATCTCAATCAATTCCTGGCCTAAGAACATTTTGCTTATGCAACAGTACATAATTTATGTAAATTGTTTCATGCTATTTTCATCGGGTCTCCAGATTTTATCATTCGATATGATTTGGGATTAACAATAAAATTAGCTTCTGGATTCATGACTCAAATGAAGTTGTTTGTTGAACTATTTTCTGAAGCCGGGTGATGTGATGTGAGAATGTATTTGACTGTTGCATAATAAATGTCTGATGTCTCCCTAAATTCTGTTTGACGTCTGCAGATAGTTGAGTGCAGGCGGGTATTGAAGTGGACATATGCATATGGATACTATTTACCCGATAATGAACATGCTAAAAAGCAGTTCTTTGAGTACTTGCAAGGTTTGTTTTTGTCGATTCAATTTAATTAAAAATGTCTTGCATTTATCGTGATTCCCTTGCAAATAAACTACTCAATTTTTTATCTTCAGGTGAGGCAGAATCAGGTTTGGAGAGACTTCATCAATGTGCTGAAAAGGAACTCCAAGTATTCCTCAGTGGTGATGAACCATCTAAAGAATTCAATGATTTTCGTACAAAACTAGCTGGATTGACCACGTAGGTGTTATTACTTATTACTGTTTTGTTCGGAATTAGCCTTTTTTGTTTATTTATGGTTTTTGGTTCTAATTGGAGTTTGACTTCAAATTTGATACATTTTCCTTGAGTTTCCTGAAAAGAGACATACTTTGTACATCATGTTTAGATATGGTAAATCTGCTATCACGTCTCGAGTTGGAATCTGGTAATGAAAAATGAAAATAGATGCATTTTGTACATTAAACTTATCAGATACACTTCAATGAAATTGATATGCTTGGTGTGTTATTTTGTTTGCCCTTTCTTTTCATGTTTTTGTAGGATTTCCCATATATTGGTTCTGCTGATGTGTCGATTTGGTTTCAGTGTGCAGTTTTATACTGAATAGTATATCGATGATATCACTAATGATCGTGCCCAAATTATATGGTTTGATTTTGTAATCCATTTGTTTTTGCAGTGTGACTAGAAACTACTTTGAGAATTTGGTTAGGGCATTAGAGAAGGGTTTATGTGATGTGGATAGCAATGAAGCTGCTTCCAGCGAAGCAACAAGTTCAAAAATTGCTGCAGGGAGCAGTAAGGGAAAAGGCGGAAGAGGAAAGGGGACACCTAAAGCTAGCTTGTCCAGCAGAATAACTGATGATCATTGGTCTTGTGAGCAATGTACCTATGCAAACGTCAAATCTGCCACCGCATGCCAGGTGTGCAATCATCAGCGTCGATGAAAATCCATTAAAAGCACATGTCTTCTGTTTAAAGGGGCCAACGCACCAAAAGCTGAATGGAGTCGGTAATTATAGTTTTATGTTGGTTTCTTTTTGTAAGGCTATTTATTATAAACAGGATGAAGGGGGCAAGTCACGCAAGAAATGTTACGCTCCTTGCATTCCTATCGATTACAATCCTAACTTGATGTATATAGTATTTATTTTTAAATTTACATCTTGGTTTCTTGCAAAAGGCTTCTGTAACTTAACATCTTATATAGAAAATGCTGTAGATGAACACAAATTTGCTTGTTTGTGTCTTGATATCTTTTAGTAAATTTATCTGCAGTTTCTCTAAGTTACCTCAAGTCAGTTGTGTATTAGCTCGGGGTTAGCTGCTTTTTAAGAAACTACGATGAACAATGTAAACTATATGACGGAAATTCCATTACCATTTGTGTGATTTGAAAGCTTTGGCATGAGCATATGGCTAGGTCTTGTTGACTTGTGATTCTAAAAATAAGCTTATGAACTTTAAGCCTCATTGAAGTTAGTCATCCTTAGGTGGTGGTCTTTTGGAAGGTGCATAAGCACATTATAACAGACAAATAACCAAACATGTTTTTTATAAGACTTGGCCACGGTGAAGGTTGTTTGTTGACTAATAGAAGACTTGACCTAGATTTTCCTTAAACAAGTTGTCACGAACTTACATTGTGTCTCTCAGATTTTTAACTAAGATTAACCACCATTAAATGGTGGCAATTTTTAGTTCTGAATAACAAGATAATAATAAAAAAAAAACTTGATTACAATAAAATGATGTCTTCTCAATAGTTGAAATATTCTATACCAAGTTAATCTTAAATTGGTCTTTTGTGACCCCATACCCAAATTGTTCACGATAGAAAGGGAGGGAATAGAGAGTATTTCCCAAACCCTATAATGGACGACGATCGTCATGGTTCAATGACAAATGACATCATCAATCTGACCGGAATGCCAAACACAACCACAAAACTAGGGACAAAGAAGACTGCAAGCGCGATAAAGAGACGAAAGATTCAGTTTCCGCGACAGTCTTGGCATTCTCATAAGCAGAGGATAGGGAACATAGCGAGGATCAGAAATTGGAAGATAAGAGAATTAATGTTTCTGAAGTGAAGAAAGAAGATTTCTACGATGATAGTGATTCCAATGACAATGGTTCACCGCAAAACGGTGTTGTTGTGGGAAAACCTGGAAGCCTCTCTATTGATGCCTTAGCTGCTAAGGCAAAGAAGGCTTTACAAATGCTAAAAAGAGTTGAAGAAGCTGAAGAGAATTCCTCAGTTGAATAAGAGTACTATACCTCAGAACCACTGGCGACTCTAGGAATGTTAGAGAGACTGGGCAAAATTTTTGAGGGAATTTTATCAACCCAACTTCCGAGTACAGTAATATTTTAAAGGATTAATAGGCTTTTTGATATTTTAAAAATGAAACTCTCATCAACCATTTGTTTTAACTGGGCCGTCTTTTATATTTATAATGAGAAAATATTTTTTTGTAAATAAAAGGTTAAGTGTTAAAATAGATTTTAACTGCATAATCTAACTGTCCGCTTTCGCATGTCCAACGTGTTACGACATAAAATCTTATTTATGAAAATAACTACTTTTAATTACTCAAAAAGTTTCTTAAGGTAGAAAAATTAATTTAAAGGTACCGTCAGTTGTCGTATGTTTGGTACCGAATTTTAAGCGTATAAATGTCCGCTCTCGCATGTCCGTTTACACTATTAAAATTACCTTTTTGAAAACTGAATTTCTCCTAATTGATAAAAAATTGCTTTCGCAGTGTTTAGAATAAAAAAATGAATTTTTCTACAGTCAGATAAAGTTTTCATTCTTTCAAATCGAAATTGGTATCTCTGTGTTTCTACTTTCACAGTAAACTATGAGTTCTAAAAACAGAATTAATTTAGGCCTTAAACAATTCTCATTATAAACATTTATTTTCGACTCAATAAAATACCATTGAAACGACGATCCTTACATTTCGGACTCTATAAAAAAAATAGTGAGACAGCAGCCCGGGCACGTGTCCAGGCATGCTGTGCCTTAGAATCGCCACTGCTCAGAACCACTGCTCAGAACCAAGGCTCCTGTTCTTCGTCTTGACGCCCATGGGCGCGAAATAGATCCTCATAAAAATGGTCTTAATGTAACTAAGCCAACCAACCTTAGCACATTAAAGGCCAACATTAATAAACAGAACAAAGATGCATTTGAAATTGATACTGATTCTAACCCTCATTTTGATGTGAGCATTGGCATCAACAAAACAAAGCTCCTGCACCACAAGCGGAAGATTTTTTTGTTTGCGGAGGAAGGTAAAATGGTCAAAAGTGTTGGTGCACAAAGATGATAAATGAATAGAAAAGAGAATGTATTAATGAACTTGAAAAATGACGGCTACAAGAAGAATAAAAGGCACTTACTTCTATGATGATATCACTACTCCTATTTATACACAAGGACTAGGTCATAAAGACAACATAGTAAAATACTAAAATATCCTTAAATATAAATTATTTCTAACACCATCCCTTAATTTATATTTACACAAAACTAACAACACCAATTCCATCCCTCAAACGAAGAAATTGGTCAGTCTTGATTGCCTTTGTCATCACATCTGCCAGCTGCTTCTGAGTGCTACAGTGCACAACTTCTAACACTCCATTCTGAACCTGATTCCTTAAGAAGTGATACTTGGTCTCAATGTGCTTGCTTCTCCCATGCAACACTGGGTTCTTGACAAGATTGATTGCAGACTTGTTATCAATCATCAGCTTCAGAGGCTTGTTTACCTTAATCTTCAGATCCTGTAGCAAATTCAGAATCCACACAGCTTGGCATGCAGTCAGAGCGCCTGCTATATATTCAGCTTCACAGGTTGATAGAGCCACAACAGGTTGCTTCTTGGAGCACCAAGAAATAGGACCTCCCAAGAATTTAAACAAGTACCCAGAAGTACTTCTTCTATCAACCCTGTCTCCGCACCAATCAGAGTCTGAGTAGCTCAGAAGCTCTGATTCAGTCTTTCCTTCAGAAGGGAATAGCACTCCATGCTTCAGAGTTCCCTTGATGTACCTCAGAATCCTGACAGCAGCTTGGTAATGGGACCATTTTGGTTTACTCATAAATCTGCTAACCATTCCAACTGCATAGCAAATATCAGGTCTGGTATTGCACAAATACCTTAGAGAACCAACCAACTGTTTGAAGGTTGTAGCATCCACATCCTCTCCATCAGAATCTGAGTCCAGCTTCTGATTGGTATCAGAAGGTGTAATTGCAATTTTGCAATTTTCAAGCTTAAATCTCTTCAGAAGCTCAAGTTCATACTTCATCTGATGTAAAATGATTCCTTTCTCAGAGTACATAAATTCCATCCCTAGAAAGTAACTCATTTTACCAAGGTCTGTTATCTCAAATTCATTCATCAGAGTCTTCTTGAACTTAGCTATCTCTTGTTCAGAGCTTCCTGTCAGCAATATGTCATCAACATATAAACATACCAGAATCATATTGCCGTCTGAAGTGTGTTGAACATAAACACCATACTCCAATTCACATTTCTGAAACCCATGCTTCTTGAAGAAAGAATCAATCTTCATATTCCAGGCTCTGGGTGCCTGTTTCAATCCATACAAGGCTTTATGTAATCTATACACCATCCCTTCCTGATTCTTTTTCTCAAAACCAGGAGGTTGTGACACATATACCTCCTCTTGTAATGGACCATTCAGAAATGCAGATTTCACATCTAAATGCATCAGAGGCCAATTCCTGTTAGCAGGTATTGCAATTACCAGTCTAATTGTTTCATGTCTTGCTACAGGTGCAAACACTTCAAAATAATCTAGCCCAGGTTTCTGCAGGAATCCTCTTGCTACTAACCTTGCTTTGTATTTGCCAATTGATCCATCTGGCTTTAGCTTCTGCTTAAAAACCCATCTAACACTGATGGCTTTCTTGCCTTTTGGAAGTTCTGATAGCTTCCAAGTTTTGTTTCTCTTGATAGCATCAAGTTCTTCATTCATGGCCTGCAACCAGACTTGTTGCTTAAGAGCCTCTTCTATACTCACGGGTTCAGAGTCTACTAACATAGCACACTGAATAACCTCTCCCTCAGAGTCTACTTCAGTGTCTTGCAGCATATCAAACCCTGCAAACCTTCTTGGAATGCTTCTGATTCTCTGTGGTCTTTGATCTTGTTCCACATGATTTCCTTCAGAGGTTGGAGGTTCAGAAGTACTATCTTCAGAAGCTTCAACATCAGAGCCTTGACTTTCAGAGTCTCCTTCAGGACCACCTTCAGAGTCTGAATCACCTTCAGAGCCTGAATCACCGTCAGAATCTGAATCTCCTTCAGAGTCTGAATCTCGTTCAGAGTCTCCTTCAAGAAATATCACATCAGAGTTGGATTGAGTTTTGTTCCAATCCCAAGTTTCTAATTCCTTCACAATGACATCTCTGCTGAATTCAATTCTATTAGTCTCTGGACAATAGAGCTTGTACGCACCTGTACTGTGGTACCCCACCAATAACATAACTTTGCTTCTATCATCCAGCTTCTGTCTTCTAGCTTCTGGAACATGTTTGTAACAAACAGAACCAAACACCTTCAAATGACTAACACTTTGCTTATCTCCAGTCCACTTTTGAATAGGAACTATTTCCTTCAGCTTCTTCGTTGGACATCGGTTGAGCACATAACATGCCGTTGCAACAGCTTTACCCCATAAATTATGAGGAAGCTTCTTCTCTTTCAGCATGCTTCTCACCATATCAAGCAAAGTACGATTTCTTCTTTCAGCAAGACCATTGTGTTGAGGAGTGTAAGGAGCAGTAACCTCGTGCTCAATTCCATTCTCCTCACAGAAAGTTTTAAACTCATTGGAATTAAACTCACCACCACCATCCGTTCTGAGAATCTTCAGCTTCTGACCACTCTGCTTCTCAGCTTTCACTTTGAACTTCTTAAACTCAGCAAACACCTCATGTTTGTACTTTATCAGGGATACCCATGTCATTCTAGTAAATTCATCTACAAATGACACAAAGTATTTATTCCCTCCGATTGATGCTACCTGAAATGGACCACACACATCAGAATGTACTACTCCCAATGCATGTTTTGCTCTTGGAGCTACTCCTGATGCAAAAGACAGTCTTGGTTGCTTTCCTTCCATGCACACCTTGCATGACTTCTCAGGTTTCTTGATTGTAGGAATTCCATTTACCAGATTCTTTGATTTCAAATGCCCTAGGCTTCTGAAATTTAAATGACCAAATCTTCTATGCCACAGCTCACTATCCTTCTCAACACTTGTTGCACTAAGACATTCAGAGTCTGCAGTTTTAACATTCACTTTGAATGTCCTGTTCCTTCCCTGTTCTGACTCCATAATCAGCTTCTGATTACGATCATACAGCTTCAGAAGATTGTCCTTCATGGTAACTGAAAAACCTTTCTCAATCAATTGCCCTACACTCATCAGATTGCTTTTCATGCCAGGTACATACCATACATTATGAATCAATGCTGATTTGCCATTGTTCAGAGTGACTCTGACATTTCCCATACCTTCAGCATTAAGGTATTTATCATTAGCACATCTGATCCTTGTACTCTTACTCGAGTCAAAGTCAACCAACCACCTTTTGTTTCCAGTAAGATGATTTGAACACCCTGTGTCCACATACCACCACTCTGATGAATTCATATCATCAGTCTCAGAAGCCATTAGCAACACAGATTCACCATCAGAGTTATCAGAGCTTCTGGCTATATTTGCTTCTTCTGACTTCCTTTCTTTGTTTGATCGACACTCAGAAGCAAAATGACCAAACTTCTGACAACAGTAGCATTGAATCTTCTTCTTGTCAAACCTTTCTTTTCCCTTCTGATATTTCTGCTTATCAGAGGTTGAGGTTTCTAGCTTCTGAACTCCATCAGACCTTCTCTTGGCTTCTGACCAAGACTTCTTCTGATGATTCTTACCAGAGTCTGCTTTCAGAGCATGCTGCTCTACTTCTCTTTCAGAGTTTCTCTCAGTCAAACGCAACTCTTGTGCTTCTAGACTGCTTTGTAGCTCTCCAATTCTCATGGAACTCAAGTCCTTTGAATGTTCAATAGCTACCACAATGTAATCAAACTGAGGGGTAAGTGATCTCAATACCTTCTCAATGATTACTTGTTCTGAGAGTGTTTCTCCACACGCCTTCATCTCATTAGTGATCAAAATCATTCTCGAGATGTACTGAGGGACCTTCTCATTGTTCTTCATGTTGAGATTCTCATACTGCTTTCGTAAGGACTGAAGCTTCACCTTCTTCACTGATGCATCACCACCATAGCATCTGATCAGTGTGTCCCACGCGGTCTTTGCCGTTTCTGAGTCAGCAATCTTCTCAAACACGTTTTCATCCACACACTGATGGATGTAGAACAACGCCCTCTGATCTTTCTTCTTCGTATCCTTCTGAGCAAGCTTTTGTGCATCTGTTGCATCAGCTGCTACTGGAACATAACCTTCAGTAACAAGTTCAAGCACATCTTGAGCACCAAACAGAACAATCATCTGTTTCATCCAACGATTCCAGTTTTTGCCATCAATCACTGGAAGCTTGGTACTCATACCACTGTTTCCGTTCATCTTCAATCTTTGTGCGTTCACTTAAATCTCACTAACACTCGTGTTTCCCAATCCCGCAGAATCAGAAAATGTGATTCTAATAAATCACACAACGCCTCACGTTTCACTCGTGTTTCCCGTGGATTCGAACCGAAGCTCTAGATACAAATTGTTGGTGCACAAAGATGATAAATGAATAGAAAAGAGAATGTATTAATGAACTTGAAAAATGACGGCTACAAGAAGAATAAAAGGCACTTACTTCTATGATGATATCACTACTCCTATTTATACACAAGGACTAGGTCATAAAGACAACATAGTAAAATGCTAAAATACCCTTAAATATAAATTATTTCTAACAAAAAGATGTTTAATCAATACTCCCCGTTCCTTAATATAAGAGAAGATGTGTTTTTTAGATTCATTGTGTTGCTAATGTATTTGATATATATTATAGACTAGATATATTAGAAACTTATTGAATCTAAAAAGTAAACATTCTCTTATATTAAGGACCGGAAGTAGTAATATTGAAGAGTAAATTTGGAGAAGCTCAAGCAAACGAGCACAAGGCGGCATTTCAGCATTCTGGAAATTACGGTGACATTGCCAATGGAGCTGTAGATGAAGATAACCAAAATGAGTCTGTTTGGATTGACTTATTTTTGAGTTTATGCGAATCAGCTTATGCAAATAAATAAACTTTAATGTATTATTATAAATTTTTCAAAGTAGTTTATGAGAAAACAACTTATAAAAATACAATTTTAAAAACTTATAAATTAACATAATAGTTTATTTATTTGCATAATATATTTTCATAAGGTTAAAAATAAGCTAAATCCAAATGGGCACATGGTCTTTTTTTGTATCATTGGTTGAATTGTTATTGTATTTGTTAAGTTATATAATACTTAAAATGGAGATTGAAAATCCAAGTTGAAAAATTGAGTTAATTTTTTTTTTTTTAGTTGCAACAGAACAGTTGAACATGTGTGATTTGCATGATTAATTAACTGTGGAAAGAAAGTGATGAAAACAAACCATGATTTGTGTAAACAACCATCAAATACTATAATTAACAAATCAATTAGATAAAAAGAAACATTATAATATATATATATATATACATATTCATATAAATAATCTCATAAATAAGATACATGATGTAAGTGACCCAACTTTAAAGTTTCTTCAATTTCCTTCATGGATTGATGAATCCCTCTTTCTTGTGGGCTATTGACTAACATGATTTCTGTAAAAATAGAAAAGTTGCAATCTTGTTGTAACAAAGAAACTCCATGGTTGGTCCATGGAGAATCTAGGACTAAAAGAAAAACATACAAAATAACAAGAATTGAAATTGCAAGACATAGATATATTTGTTCTGTGAAATTTGCTTGAGTCATGTATATGTCTTAGAAGTTAGAAGCAAGCAAAAGAGCTGGAAAGAAATTAATGATGTGAGTGTGAGGTACTACTATACAAAATCTACAACTATATGTAGGGAAAACAAAGAGAGAGAGATGTGAAGAAACAACCTTTTTTTGGGGGAAGTATTTGAGAGTAATACTATAATATTTTATTGACTAAATTACAAGAATCAAAAAGTTGATGACAATACTTTTTAAATCAAATATTCTTTGTTCATAATAGTAGAAAATTAATCTTTCAAAACTTTGTGGAATCTAAATGAATAAAAAAATTTCTTTAATAATTTTAACGTTGTTGCATTTCCAAGCCGATAATTAAACCTAAAATTTTGGTTAAGCTAGAAGAGATTAGTATCATTTCATCTAATTTTTTTTGAATAAGGGATACAAATTATTTAAAAAAAGAAAAGAAAATAGCATATTTAGAGATGGAAGTAGTATAAGCCCCACTTAATTAATTGAGAAAAATGATAAAGTAGATGATGCATTGTTGACTCTACTTGACCACGTGCAGCTACTTGACCTCAACTTGCAAATGCATGATGCAAAAAACAAAATTCAAAGATGTTGAGGTAATGCATGCAATGCAAGTAGCCATTAGGACTATGTGCAGGTGCATGCATATTTGGCTGCACAACCACTTGATAAATACTAGAACACAGCATGTGCTGTGGGAATTATGACCCACACTCTTCGAATTCCACATCCCTTTGTAAATCCATATATTCATATATCTAAATATAAGTCTTATTTTTTAAAAATTTTGTTCTTAAATACTACTTCCACTTTTTATTATAAGAAAAAAATTATTTTTTAGATTCATAAAATGTTTTATGTATTTAGATTATATTATAAGTTAAATACATACATTCTAATCATAAATGTATTTAAAATCTTACACGATGTTGTTGATAAGGAAAACATATACAAATATTAATAATTAACAATATCTTATATATTATTGTATTTTAAATTTTGAGTATTACGATAGGTAAAAAATTTTAAAAGAGAAAACTCCAAAGGTTTGGTCTAGTTGTAAAAAGACAAACCTTAAATCTAGAGATTCTTGGCCCGAGCCCCACAACTGCTATTCACGTCCTAAGGTTGTAAAATTAAAATAGAGTTGTACGTCAGACATTGTCTATCACTTGCAAACTTAAGAACTATCACATTAGGTTATAGCGTGTACTGATATGCTACTTAAAGTGGTGATTGAAGTTATAGTTTATAGAGTTTCATTTTTCTCTTGTTATTAAAATCATTAGCTCATTTTATATTTATTCATTAGTTTAACCATTAATTTTACCAAAGAATTCATGATCAATCAACTATGTTATCACTATAAGTTCAACAACTATAGATTAACTTATCTACTATCATTTTAGGTTGTGATGGGAATGGGACTACTTATCATTGAGAAATAAAATTTAGGCGGACCAATGACAAGTAGGTTAAAAGGTGGCAATTATAACTGAGCGACTGATATTTGGGAGATAATGGGGTTGCGTGTTGGGCTACGTCAGGTGATGTACGAGATATTCAAGGAGGTCATAATTTTAAAATGAATAAATAATAGTGCAATATTTTGAAGTTAACCCGGATGTGTAGGTTCACTCTGGATCCATACCTGGCTAGGTACCTAAGTAACCCGGATGTGTAGGTACATCTTACGGAATGCATGAATATAAGAAAATTATTCGTTAAAATATGTTATTGTCATTCGTTGACTACACAATAAAAAGACTATGGTTTAGGCCAAAATGCCCATTATGTAGGAATTTAAGTGGCCACTGAGGGGTCTAAGTTTCAAAGTTAGCACTATTCAAACTTTATGAATTTCAGTGTATGTCCAGACATTTTAAACATGTGTATCTAATTTATTCATATTAAGAGTAGATTTTTGGTTATATCTCACACATTACTAAGACTAGAAACATCTTAAAGGATTTTTATTGCTATTCTATGTTCCTGAGTTTTATTGCAAAATTCGTTGTGTTTTTAGGTAGCATGTATTTTTAGAAGATTACATGTCTAGAATTACGTGTCAGAAACTTCAGTTGTGAACTCTTAAATAAAATAGAGAAAATTAAAATCACAATTTATTTTACGTCCTTTAGTCAAATAATGAAAGGTTTCATCTTTAAGTTGTGGGATATTAAATTTGTACTTTTAATATAACAAATTCAAATGAATAATGTTTCAAGTTTTGTAAGTTTTACTGTCTGTTTTAAGATTAATGAATGACAAAGTGTCTTAATTTGCATCCTTTCTAAGGTGTTACACTACCTTAAGAATATATGTGATTAGAAAGTGAAAAAGTCATAGTATAAACTTGAAAAAAATGATTTTTCCTCTTGATTAATAACTTTGTTTATTTAACTATTGTAATCACATGATGACATATAAAATATAGAATTTCTATGTCAGAGTAGGTTTATTTGTATTCTCTGGTAATCGATCTGCCAAATAGATGTACATATGTCCCATAGCTCCAGTGCGAAAGCCACTTTTGTATCTTGTTTCTATAGTCACAATTTCACCATCTTCAATCTTGGTTGAACCTAATTTTGGATAACTTCCCGACATCCCGACAACATAGCCTTTCTCATTTCCTGGTTCCTTTCCTTTTCCATATGTTGGTTTTGAAGTATACAAAATTCTTCCATCCTATATTAATCAAAATATTATCATGTTAAGAGGTGATGAAGGATGATTAAAAACATATGATTTCTTACCATAATATAGAAAGAATAAATTGTATTGCTTAAGGAACAAGACAAGCACACGTAGTTTAATGAAACATGTGTACCATCGAAAATCATAAACATTATATGTATAGATACGAAAATCATAGAATTACTTATATAAAACGAACTTACTTGTCCATATAAAGTTGCATTAATGTGGCACCTGTATGCATATGAGCGGTGCCGTAGATGAGATAACCACCTTTTTCCATTGAGATGTTTGCTTTCTCAATATGAGGAGCAGAGTTGTTTCTATCATTGCTTTGCGGAACTGTAAACTCTACCTGTAACCATTGAATTAAACAAAAATGTACATATAAATTATGTATAAAGAATATCAGTGAAGAAAAAAAAATTATTACTAGAAAATTTTAAAATTAGAATTATTTGTGAAGAAATTATTATTATTATTATTATTATTAATTAAAATGGCGTTAGTGATCATTGGACAACTATTTCTGAAGGGATTTGAATCTCATCCCTTGAGGTCACAAGGTAAAACTATTACCACTATCCCGAAATTCATGGACATATTAAGCTTTTTTTGTTACTTTTTACGGCTTGTTTGATGTATTAATGTGTTTTTGTTTTTAATTTTTATCTTTAAAATAAAATTAGTAACTATATCTATAAAAAAAAATCTATAGTTAAAAATTAGAAATAAATTAAGCAAAAATGTGAAGAAAAATATCATAGACAAAATTGTATATAATTCCTTGCTTACCTTACAATCATGAATAAATTGGGAACCATTTGTTCTAACTCGATCAGTTGAATCAAGTATATAAAATCTTAGAGGAATTTGTTGTTGGTTCCAATCAACCCATGTTATTTTGTATCTCAAGGCAAGCTTTCTCGTAGATGCTTCAAAATCTTTTTGCAATTTACACTGTAAGTTATCTTGGCAACAAAAGAGTCCTCCTTTATAACTTGATCCCAATGGTTTTCCATCAATGCCAGTTGTGACATTATAAAAATTCTTTGGCAAATTGAAATGGTCACACCTACATTCAGTACAACCTTCTCTATCTTTTGTACCACGTGTATCAATGATCAATAGATTCAGGAGCCACTTTTCTTGGTATCCAAATGGAATTTTTGAAGGGTTTTCATGTTCTACAGCATAAGGATCTGGAATTTTTGATTTTGTTCCCCGTGATTCAGCTCCCAAACCCCAATAAATTGGAAGAATATAACTACTACATGTTCCTTGATTTCTAATGTAAATGGCACCTTCCATAGGATCCTTAGGGATTATTTTTGACATATTCCAATCTTTTGCATGGTATTTTATAGCAAACCAATGATGTAAGTATGCTTCATATAACGGTACAGAATTGCCTTCTTCATCAACTAGTTCAGCATCAAAGCTCTTTATTCCAACATGACCTTTTGGAAATTCAACATCAAAAAATGTTTTAGCTGCGACTTTTCCGGGACCCACTTCAAACATTTCAGAAATAAAAGTAGCTGATTTTATATTTTTATTTTCAAATTCAGCATCTGAATATACTGCACATGTTGTAGTTGATAACAACACTAGTATTGATGAAAATATATTACCCCTTTACATATAAACCCCATGGTGGATATTTTTTTTCACTTTGTTCTGATTATAAATTTTTGTTTTGGTGCAAATGAACATGAATTTTGCTTCTTTTTATAACATAGAAAGACTTAACAATATGCCAATCTGGCATGACTTCATGCCAATTGATCCAAACTGATGTGAAAATCTATCTTTTCGTTGGTTATTTAAGGGTGTTTTCGGTTTATATTAAGTGGTTTGAGCAATTAAATAACTATTTATAGATATTAGTTAATATTGTGATATTTAGAATCTTACACGATGTTGTTGATAAAGAAAACATATACAAATATTAATAATTAACAATATCTTATATATTATTTTATTTTAAATTTTGATTATTATAATAGGTAAAAATTCTTAAAAGAGAAAACTCCAAATGTTTGATCTAGTTGTAAAAAGACAAACTTTGAATCTAGAGATTTTTGGCCTGAGCCCCACAATTGCCCTTCACGTCCTAAGTTCTTCCTTAAATTTGTACACTCCATTATCTCTCACACTAATTTAACACAACAATTTTTCTTTATTTATCTCATCCTACGACATATCGCAAATATCACTGAGCTCTATTTATCTCTTTGTCTCTCAAGTTGTTATATCTCTAATTTTACATTGTCAATGAATTATAATTGTTATATTATAAAAAATACGTGCCTTTACTTATAAATTTAAACTTATACTTCTTGTTTAGGAATTGTTCATTAATAAAATTTTGACGAATAAAAAAAAAATTATAAATTTAAACATATGAATTATTGTAATTTTTTTGTTTTGTTTTCACTACCAGTTTAATCTGGATCAGGGGTCAGTTCTGACATCAAGTGGTTTCAGCCCCATCCCGATCGCAGTTGAGGGGGATCGAACCGTGGTCCTCACTACTAAGTTCAGCGGAAACTACCACCGAACCAACCAATAATTGGTAATTATTGTAATTTGATGATAGTAAAAAATTTATGCTAATTAATAATGTATCAAAGTTAAACTCTAAAAAATTTATTATGTTGGAAGATTGTTAAGTTAATAAAGTAGACTTAATGGACATAAAAACTGTCAAGGCTAACCTACTAGGTTATAGCAGACAAGTTATAACATATAAGGTTGTAAAATTAAAATAGAGTTTTCAGGCATCGTCTATCATTTGCAAGTTTAAGAACTATCACATTAGGTTATAGCGTGATATGCTACTTAAAGTGATGATTGAAGTTATAGTTTATAGAGTTTCATTTTTCTCTTATTATTACAATCATTAACTCATTTTATATTTATCCATTAATTTTACCAAACACTTCAAAATCAATCAACTATGTTATCACTGTAAGTTCAACAACTATATACTATCTTATCTAGAATTGTGACTATAGAATTAGGTTCTACAAAAAGGATTAATTGTTTTTTTTTTGTATGAGGTAATACTTATATATATATATATATATATATATATATATATATATATATATATTTTTAATTATTAGATTAATTGATTATTTTCTACAAAAAGGATCTTAACTAATTGACTGTTTTTTTGTTAACAATATTATATTCTATAAGTATAATTTCTCAAATATCAATACACAAAATGTATGAATTAGAGACAATTTTAAAATATTAATACACAAAGTTGGCAAGCGATATGTGTCGTAAGTTGTTATGTCTAAGCAAAAACTGTAGGGTCGGTTATGTTAGAAGACAAACAAATCAAGTAGCTCATGAGTTAACTCAAACAACTCGTTTTATTGGATAAAAAAAATTATAAAAAAAATGTTTAAAAAAATACAAGTCAAATACTTGTTGAAGTACCATTTAAAAAATGTAGATTTGTTGAAGTAAGAAAGACATCATTTTTCTATATAAAGTTATTTCTTTTGATTTTTAATCAAAGTGACACCCTCTACTCCAAAAATGTTTAGAATCACGAGCTGACATATCATGAGTGATGGTTTGAGACATAATCAATAACAATTGGTCTCTCAACGATTCTATATATATATATATATATAATTCTATTCAATTTTAATGAAATCAGAATTTACCTAATATATTTAGATATTTATTTGAAAAAATAGGAAAAATTGTTGAATAGTAATTAGTGGTTTTTATATAAGGACTTTATTTAATATTTTTATGGGTACATTGTTTATATTGTTTTGAATTAATAAAACAAAAGGAAAGAAATCATAAAATAAAAGGAAAGAAATCAAACGGAAGGAGAATACGCTGCAAAAAAAGAAAAAAAGAATTAGAGGAATAACTCTTTTTATGTATTTATTTATTTTTAAATAAAACTTAATCATATTCCTTTTTGGATTAAATAGTTATTATCGGAATAATGTATATGGTCTATACTTTATATCCATATTTAATTTAATAGATTTTTTTAAACACAATTTAATAAGAGTAAAACTAAAAACACAACATTGACTCCTATTGTATACATAGGATCTGAGGTTCGATTTTTATTGGCTTCAGTGTAAAACTAAAACAAGCATGGACTGTTATTCAAACATAAAAACAAAAAGGTGCCATTCAAAATAAATAAATAAAGGTATATATATAGCAACATATTTGAAAAATCAGTGAAAAAATAACATTGCTTAAAATGATAACATAATTGAAAGAAAAACAGTCAAAAAATTAACTATAATTTATAAAAAAATTAATATAATAATTATTAAGACAAAACTAGCTAGCTGTTTCCATAGTAATAGCCGTTTAATTTTTTTATATAAATTAAAAATAATAATAAATAAATAAATGTCCACGATAATTTTTACCAAATTATGATCTCTTTCTATGTATCCAAATTTTTTTTGATAAGCATAAAATTATCTTTATTAATTTTTGACATTAACAACTATCATCATAAATAAACAATGACTATACTATCTCCATCCATAAATATAAGATCTCTTTAAGAAAATAATTAATATTACATTGATATAAGTATTTGAAGTGGATCAAATTAAAATAATTAATAATAAAATTTTATTTTAAGAGCATTATAAAGAAGAATAATGAATTTGAATTTTTTGGAATCCTTTAAAACTCTTCCAAATGCATATTTTTTTAGTAATAAGTCTTTCCCTTTTACTTGCTTTTTCCTTTATCATCAAAGTTACCCCTCTCTTTTTTTTTTCTTTCAAAACTCCCAAACAAAGTACAATTAATCAAGGTTTACTAATACACATGTAAATGTAATTTATACCAATAATATATAGATTGATCTAAGTGGTAACAGATTTAAACCACTTACGTAAATTGTTACATATTAGACTCTTGGCTCTTGAATATAGACAAAATTCAATTGAAAGATGAGAGCCTATTGTATGCTCAACATGTTTCTCAATAGAGAAAAATCACCATTAAGTGGTGGTGAAAATTTTATATTAAACACATGTAATTTTTATGGAGCAAATTAATTATTCAAAAAGTTTTTCTATTATGTTCAATTTAAGTTCAAAACGAAACTTATTTAATGACAATATTTCTCATATACCAAATGGATAACAAATTTTTTGATTAATTTTTTTATGTTTTTTTCCTCTCTCCTCTATTACAACACCACACATATTCGATTTATATTTTATATATGAAATCAAATATAATGTCTAATTTTTTTATAATTATAATGTAATATACTTAAACTGATAAACCTCTTAAACAAATAGTTACAAATTTAATTCACGACTTATATGTTTGTAGAAAATTCAACCGAAAGAGAAAACCCATATTATATATCTCACAAATTCCCTTGTGACGGTATATATATACTTCTTAATGAGAAAATCGTACATAGACACATGTATTTAAGCACATACACAAGAGTTAATTTTTTTTTAAAAAGTAAACTTGTCACATCAATTAAAAAACCACTTTATTTCTTTTCTCTTTTACTTTTTTTACTTGATGTGTGTATTCCTAAAATGTCATATTTAGTGTTGTGCTTAACCAAATATTTCTCCTTCGTAATTATAATTAATGATTAGAAAAAAATAACACACAACATTATTATATTACTTATAGGCTAAACTACACATTTGATTTTTGTTTGCTTTTTCTTTTTTGTTCTTTTGTTTTTTGTTGGAGAAGGTTTTGGTCTTTGTCCCTTTTTTTTTTTTTTTTATTTATATATCTAGGGTGTTAGAGCTGGTTCACCTTTTGCTCCCATTTGCTTAAAAAAAACTATATATTTGGTCCTTACATTTATTTTCGATTTTAATTTGATCTCTTACATTTAAAAAGTTTCAATTTGGTACCTTACGTTTCCACCGTTTGCATAAGTTGGTATTTTCTATCAGTTTTGTTATCAACACCTTTTCAATTGGACACGTGTCCAAGTATCCAAGTGCCTACATGTATGTTCACATATACAATCTGTCTGTCACATGAGATAAAATTGACGGAAATGACTAAATTGACACATAAAATAAATATAAAAACTAAATTAAAACTTTTTAAATATAAGAGATTAAATTAAAACCTAAATAAACATAAGTGACAAATATATAGTTTAACATTACTTATAATATGATATGATATGATAATCACAGTCCGATACGAGTTTTAAGTACCTATTATCTAAATTGAAGTATAGCTTAAAAATATCTAATTACGGACAAAGTTAAAAAAGGAATGCCACGTTTTGTATTGCACTCAAAAGCGCGAACCGGTAATAGCGCCAAACTACCATTTTTGTGACTTTTGCTTAATAAGAACCAAAATTTCCTCACACACTTAAACTCATTCCATTTCATCTTCACTCACTTTTTGCAGCGTGTGTACTTTCTTTGTACTTTTCTAGGGTTTTTCCTCATTCTCTATAAGCCTCCTTTTCACTTTTTCAACCGTCCGCTTTCGACTAGTATAATATCTGTGCTTACGCTGAGGTAACATTATTTTCTTTATCCTTTATCTATTATATTTTGTTCACTATCGATCAATGCAATGGTAACATGATTTTATCGAAGTTCGAGAGTATTGATTTTGACAAAATTGTGATGATACGTTGTGATTCCGATGAATTTATTGTAAATTTGAACATGTAACCATAAATTATATTTATTGTCGTTGGAAATGATTATAGTTTTGTCGAAATTCTAAATTGTCGGGTATCGACCATTTAGAACAAAATTACGATGATAAACTGTGATTTTAATTGACCTTATTGTAGATCCACCGAGTATCGACTATCAATTTTGTGAATTATTTTGTTTTGTTAATATATAATAGGAATTCTATTTTGTACAAATTTTTAAGTACAAAAATTGTCACAAATAGGATAGAATATGATCAATTAGAATTATGCCTGAATAAATAGATAATAAAATAAAATCATAGGTGAATTTGTAACATAATGCTACACATTTTGCTCTGTAATTCATGTGTAATTTGCTTGTATGATTAACATTTCATTGATTTATTTACACCTTTAGACTGATCCCTTTTTCCTAGCTGTGAACCCTAAGAAATTAACAGACACGAATATATGACACGACACATACACTTACACATCGACACCGGTGGTAATAATTTGAGAAAATGACTTAATTCAATGTAATCATAAATGTTGATCTTATTAAAAAAAAACATAAGTGTCGGTGTCATGTTGGTGTAGGACACCGATACATGTCCGATACTGGGACACGTCACAGGCCCGGTTTTGAGGGGGTGCAGACAGTGCTGCAGATCAGGGCCTCCAAAATTTTGGGGCCTCAATTTTTTTTTGGGTAGTAAGTAGGGGGTGTAGTAGTAAACTAGAGGCCCAAAAAGCAAATTTATGTAACAAAAAAAATATATTATGTTAATATTGATTAGAATATGACTTTTTTTGTTAGTCACAAGGATGATAATTACTTTTGATGTAATTGATATGTTTACAATTTGAATATATTATGTTTTTTTTTATTAAAAAATAATATATTTTCTATTAGGGGTCCATTATTATTATTAGCACGGGACCTCGAAATATTCGGAGAGGCCCTGCGTCTATAATCCTAGAGTGTCTGTGCTTAGCTTAATCCAACTTATCATATACTTCATAGTTAATTTGCTTGTATGATCAACAGTTCATTTTAACAGTGTTCTAGCAAATAGTCAATTATCTTCATAGTTCATTTTACAGTTCATTTTAACAGTGTTCAATTCATAGCTTAATCCAACTTATCATATACTTCATAGTTCATTTTTGTAATGTTCTAGCAAATAGTCAATTATCTTCATGTTTCTATGGTTCTACCATTGTAACAGTGTGTCTCTAATCCTTATCGAAGATGGTAGCTGCTGGAATGAGTTTAACAGGAAGTGTCGCTGGCCGCATGACAAAAGAACAAAAACAAACTGTTCACCTTTGTAATATGAGAAATCAAGTAGCTGCTATTTGCTCTCAAGTATCATCATCAGAGAAAAGTAATGATTTTCATCAATGCCGTGGTAACCGGAGAAGTTCTTCCTTGTTTGTCGAAGAGAATGACGATTCTACTTCATTTCATTCTGGTGCCAACAACTGGTTGGCTTTCTGGTTGTATATAGTGACAAGCTCATACTTTCTATTGAGCAAAAAGGTCAATTTTTTCGCCGGTTGCAATGTAAAACATGAAGAGAAGGTTCCTTTATCCAACAAAAGCAACATTCCAAATGAAATATCAAACAATGTCAATGATGGATTTTGCTACTCTGAGAGCTTAGGGTCTCCCCACAGTACTTGCTCATCCACCTATTATGATGTTTTATCAGAGATTTCGGATTTCGACAGAACAAGTTATTTGCAATCTTTGATAAGTCTTGAAGAGGAAGATTCTGAATTGCTCTCAAATTCGATAATATCTGAGAACTCTTCAACACCTCTAAGTCACAATTCTGATTCTTTCACCGAGATTTTTGACGCAGACACGCCTAGTTACTGGGACTCCTTGCTCAAACTTGAAAAGGAAGACATCAAGTGGAATTTCGACAAAGCAAGTTATTGGGATTCTTTACTTGATCTAGATGATGAAGACTCTGAATGGCTCTCAGATTCAATGATATCTGAGAATCCTTCTAGTCCTCTAAGCTCCAATGGTGATTCTTTCACCGATATCTCAGACATAGGCACGCCTAGTTACTGGGACTCCTTGCTTAGACTCGAAGAGGAAGACAATGAATGGATTCCGGACAAAGCAAGTTATTGGCGTTCTTTACTAAGTCTTGAAGAGGAAGACTCAACATGGCTCTCGGATTCAATTATATCCGAGGACCCTTCTAGTCCTCTAAGCTACAATGGTGATTCTGAAACCGAGATCTGTACGTCAAGTTACTGGGACTCCTTACTCAAACTTGACGAGCAAGACTGCGAGTTGATTCCAGACTCAAAACATGAACTGAAGTGTGTCGAGGTTGTTTCTCCAATCTCATCTTATAAGATAAATTGGGGTAATGAGATTCTTCCTTCAGTCTCTACCATTTCTTCATTGACTGGACCACACTGCAGCGAGTCGGAAGATGTTTTTTCAGCTGAGTATCTATTAGAAACTCCTGACATAGAAGAGTTCAATGGTGATGAACCACTTTTTTGGCCATTTGAAGGTGAATTCAATTGGGATTCTGATGAAAGTTCATTTTGCAACTCACCTAGAAAAAGACTTGTTTTTGACTCTGGATCAAAAACATCTATGATGAAGAGGTGTGAACAAAAAGGCGACGAGGATTTTGATTCGGACATGGACATTCCTTTGGAATATTTTGATTTAGACCAAGAATTTGCAATTGAGAAATTGGTGGGACTGAATGAATTTGATGGACATGAGGGACTTGATTCTGAATTTATTAGTGATGATTTTATGCTGGAGGAATCTCTTCAATAATTCACAAGCACATGCATAGAGGAAACATGACTATGACTGCAACTTATGAATTATGTCATAACTTAGAACTTAATTAGGCCTTTAGCTCTTCACATGACTTTACTTTAGGCTGTAAAAGAACATGTATGTTAGGACATGGTGGTATACATAGGTTTGATAGAGTTTTTGTTTATCATGAGACAAATGTTTTGTTTGAATACAGTGACTTTTGTAATAGTTTTATTGGTGCGAACATATCGTCGACTTTTTGTCAATGTCTAATTTCTGTTGAAGAAATCTGTCTAACCAAGTTTTTATTATCGATCTACAAGGTTCGAACCTAACATCTATTTTAGGGGGTTTGAGTCTAGTTTCACTCGTACCCACGTAATGGTGGTGAGTACAATGACCTAAGATATAATCAATAATTTTAGAATAAATGAAAATAATCATCAAACTTTATGTTGAAATTATTTTAACATTATCCAGCATATTATATTGATTGTGTCTGAAAAATTATTGTAGTCCACATGGTGTTCCTGCATAAGTAGTTAGCTCTTGCCAGTGCATGTGTTTTCACCTATGAAGCACATACATAGATATGGACACTGATATGCCGACATAGATAATAATTTGAGAAAATGACATAGTTCAATATAATTGTAAGTATTGGATATCAACGCGTATCTGACACTGAAGCACACGTGATTTAAGGAGTGTCTGTGTTTCATAGATTTTCACTGTTTCCTAATACATGACCAGTAGCAGTATAATTAGCCATATTGAATTAATTTGTTCAAACTGTCCACTTTTTCAAAGCAGTTGGTCAATTAAGTCATTTGTAATTAATCTAAAGCAGCTATGGCATTTTGTGATCATATATTCTGTTTTGAACATTCTTGTTTATTTTGTGACAACATATGATTAAACTACTTGAGAAAAATGCGTTTACTTTTCATTTCAATGTTAATTAATAGGTCTAGTCTCTTGCAATATTATATTTTTATTGAAAAAATGATCAATGAGTGAGCACTGTAATGAAATAGAATAGAAAATATCTGACCAGATACATAGGTGAAGTAGCTGATTGTTGGAAATTGAATGGAACGTTCCTTCCTTCCCCTCCTCAGGTCAACTCATTGTCATGTTCTGAAAAGATGAAAACAAAATTGAAGTTGAATTCAATTGTTGAATGAATTTCAAGGACAGGTGCAAAAGAAATAAAATTCAACAACTCTAGATTCATAAGAAAATTAAAGTAAATAAATTTGTTGTTATAGCATCTAAAAGGGTTTGTGTATCAAGACTAAGCAATCCAAAACAAGAATTTTATAACTATAGTAAAATTTTGAGTCAAAGGTTTTAATAAAAAATCATTTTAGCTATATATAATATAATAAAATAATTATATATTTGCATAGTTCTCATAATCGTCTTTGACCAAGATTCAATTCATAGACTTTACATAATTTAATTAATAAGTCTTGTGTTTTTTTAAAACATACTAAAAATTTACAGTCTAGTGATAGAAAGACCAATTCCTCTTTGACCAAGATTCAATTCTCATGGACTCTACGGTCTACATAAATCTTGGTCAAAGACGATTATGAGGCTCGTTTAAACTAAGCAAATATATCAATTCTTCTACCAGTTGTCCACACGATACTTTGATTTACTAAAAGAACATAATTCATGAGAAAAACATTGTTTGACGCTATATTGAATTGTCAAATAAATGATGAAAAATGCAACACTTGTTTGATACTCCATCCATTCATTCTAAAATGAGTGATCAAATTTGACCATGCACCATTCGCATATATTATTTTAACCATATTTTTTTACTAATAAATGAAAATACATATTAATATATAAAATGTTGGTTTGTATCGATGTTTTCAAAAAAAATTACTACCGTATTATACAATTAAAAATATTAATAGTCAAAATTATACATTGATATATGTGAAACAATCAACTAAATCATCTATTATGATGGAGGGAGTAATATCATATTCCATCTATTTCTACAAGAAACACCATCTATTCCTATGATGAGTAAAGTGATGATTGCTTATGTTAAACTCTGGTACCATGTTATGTTTTGTAGATATTTACACTCCACAAACTCAAAAAAAATAGTGATGATTTTTTTTCATCAATTAGCTTAGTCGCAGAAAATTAATCTCGTAAAATGAATAAGTAGTGAATATCAAATTTAAACTATGACTCTTATATATTGTAATATTTTTATCAATTGAGTTATACTCATAAAGATCTTTTATATACTCTATTTAGGGGTATACAAAAAACGTTATAAAAGAAAAGCTCTACTTAGACCTTAACTCCAGTGAATGTAAAATTAGGTTTTCATCCAATTGGATATACAAATTGTAACCATTAAAAAATAAATTTGGATTTTTATCCAATAACAATAAGCATTATAAAAGTAATGATTTCCAACTAATATTTTACATATAACTATATAAGTATTAATAATCTCTATATAATAATTAAATGATTCTCAACAAAAATCTTTCCTTTGTTTTCTTTTTTGATGAAATGTTCATTTGTTTTATTTCGCTTAGACAAGTAATGTATTACATGTGTGATATCTAATCTTTGAATGAACTTTCCACGTACTCAAACCCAACAAGATTGTTTGACAAAATATTCTCTAAAAAAGTCACAATGAATATTTAGGTGTGTGAGGGTACTCTGAGTGCATATAGAAACTCAGGACGTGAACAAAATATATAAAAACACAGAGATAATTTAAACATGTAACGTGAATTAGAAGTATTTAGAGTGTTTAACCACATATTGTTAGTTATGCATGTGGTGTGATTGAGTAACTCATAGTTGATCGTCAGTGTGATCGATTTTATTTGATCTAAGGATTCATCTTTATATTTGTGTACCGAAATATATCTTATTTATACATGTTGACAATAGTGAGCTTTCTAAACTTGCACAATCCAAAAGACAAATGCTTTCTTTTTACCTAGACGACAAACATATCACTTGTATGACATAATGTTCGTACGACAAACATATCACCACACAAAACAAAATAAAAATAAAAATTAAAGATATAATATAATAAAAAATTATGCTACCTAATGCCTCTAAAACAATAGTTACTAACATTTTTCATATAGTAAATAAGTTAAAAATAGCTGATTTTTTTTCCCAATAAAAATAAGATAAATTGAGATGACTTTTTGGATTTAAAAAACGAACGTTTATAGTGTGGGTAAGTATACCTAAAAAAAAATCCGTACATAGAGTGCTAATAGTAATAATGCTCTAATCAAAACGGGGTTGGTTCCAAAAAGAACAAAAGGACCAAAAAGCATTCGATCTAAAATAGACCCCACAATACAACTGTACAAAACTACAAACCACCAAAAAGGGTATTCTAGTAATTACATAACCTCTGCGCTGAAGAAGCTTCTTCTCTGTTTCTTCCTCCTTTTGCTTTCTTTTTCTTGTTTACAGTTTAGACTTTGAAAATTTTGTTTTCAATCTCATTTTTTCATTCCTTCACAAAATCTATCTCTCAAATCTCTCTCTTGCTTCTTCTTCTTCTTCTTCCTTCAGGTATCTCTTCGCTTTTCCAATTCCTCAATTATTTATTATTATTTTTTGTGATCATGTATAATTACGCTTTCTCTCGTATCAATTTTGCTTCCGATTTTAGATATTGTTTGATTCTAGCTTAATCATGCAATTGATGATCTCAGATTCTGTTTAAACTTTTTTAGAAAAATTAATTACTGTTTGTGATTAAGATGTTTTTTTATTTTATGTCTATGATTTGTTTCTTGTTGTATGTATGAGTCTATACATAGAGTAGTTATTAAAATTACTGTTTGTGATTATTGTCTAATATTTTTATTTAAATTTATTCTAAGTGATATGATCAATTAATACTGGATGTAGACATGTAGTGAAGTTCTACATAATAATTTTTGTTAGAATGTGAAATTGTTTAATTGAAAGATTTTTTTTTGAAGTTTATGAAAATTTATAATACTTCATTATACACCTTATTTAAATGTATATGAAGTTTTATTAAAAATGTAAGTAAATGACACTATTAGGAAACATACATACAATTACAAATATCGAAATTATTTGAATACGTGATCATGAAGAAAATATTACACGAGTTAATGGTTTGATCGGTTAATATCACATTCTATTGAAAGTAATTAAGTGGCGTAAGTGTAAAAGATTGATAGGCGGTGTTTGTATTGTATTCTTAATTCTAATAAATGATTGTATTTGTAGCTTGGGCGATTACTTCTTAGTACCAACCGCAATGCGTGCACCGGCAATACTTGCACAATGCTTGCCTGGCCTAGTGCCTCATGATCGTGGAAGTCTCAGTATATCCTCCATTCCCGAGAAAGATATTCATCTTGCGTCACCAGCGGTGGAGATTATTCCTTCGAAGGTACAGCTCCCATTTTTTTATTTCATCCAACCAATCACCCCCGAACCAACCAACAATAGAAAGAAAAAAAACTTTTCCTCGAAATTAAGCCATTTAGTTGAAATTTCTTGCCTACTTTTGAGGTGACTAGATTAAAGTGTAACAGATTTAAATATGTCTCCTCTGCAGGCATTTCACTCGGACAAGGACACCGGGGAAAATATTGACCATTTTAAGGTACATCTCTCAGCATGGTTCATTCTACAGTAATTGTTTTCTGAAGGGTAGCATGATCAGATGGCTTGTGTCGTAAATTAAATTCTTCATGGGACAATGAAAGTGGAACAATTTCAGGCTGGTTTCCATTCTTTCGTTTAGTTGGTATTAGTAGAAAGACAATTATCTAAAATTATTAATTAACTGCATGTCCAGAAGTTTAATAATCCAATGTTTATCTTTTGATTTTTTTAATAATATTTTGTAATAAGATAAAATAATTTTCTTGGTTGGGATGCCGCGTCGTGCAGTTGGCAAACGTGCCCAGCAAGATCCTTTAGTTAACATTTCTTTGGTATCGCGTGCACTTTTGAATGACGAATTTACAATATCGCTTAACGAGAACTCTTTTACGCCCTCATTTTCTTGAATTATTTATCACAATAAATTTTGTCTTCAACGATATTGATGTAATTTGAGAGCTTATGTTCGTGTATCAGTTAGTTTGATAGTTGGGCCGAAACTGATGCTATCTTAAACCTTCTCCAGGGAATAGTGAGTGTTGCTGATATCATAGGGTTCAGTGGTTCAGAGACATCCTCAAGACCAGACGGTATGTACATGTTATTTCAGTCTGCTGGCGTTGGATGTGTGATTATTTTTCTGTGAACCAGTATTTTTTTTCTAGTGCATTACTATGTAAAAATAACACAGTCAACCAACTAAAATAGCAGAGAATCGCTGTATGTAGGGATGTTCATTTTAACCGGATAAGTGAGATATCGATAACCATATCCATATCCGGTTACCAAAAACCGGATAAATTTATTCAAGTTATTAACCAGTTCATATCTTGGTTTTCCTGGATAACCATATCCAAGTTGTTGGATACCCATAACTAAAAATATAACCATATATGCTAAACCCACTCTTTCCAGTATATTTGCAAAGAACATCATATTCAGATTTCAGATCTGTCAGTGCAACTTTCTTTATGTTTTTCCATTATTCAAACTGATTTCATTTTCTTTTTCCTTTCAGTTTTCATATCTAGTGCCCTATTTTCATTTTGTTTAATTTCATGTCAAAAGAGTATTTAAAGATCACACTTTTAATGACCTACATTAGTTTCGATTTTTTTAATTCCACGATCACGAATCTCTATATACGCAAACCTTTGTTGAATCAATTTTCTAATTCCACGATCAAAGAAGCAAGTTGTGGCTGATAGCAATTCCACGATTGATTCATTCCTCAATTTCCATGGCTTCTATTATTAATTTATTTACAGCTATTCCTACAAATTAAATTCCATGCCATATGCTAAACTGACTCTCACCGAAGCTATCAAAGATAAGATCATGCCACTACTTATCATGGCAATTATATCAAAGACCTCTTGATTTGTGCTTGTGTTTAAAATATTAAATTTATTAATTACTTTGAGCTGTTTTTCCTTTATTTTGTGTTCAGAGAGATTTTTAATTGGTTACACAGAAATTTGAACAAAACTGGTTGATTGGATAAAATCCGGTTATGGAGACGGTTCTGTTTACTCAAACCGGTTTTTGGAAATGGTTATAAAATCCAATCCATTTTATTGATTATTATATGGATGGTTTGGTTACTAAAAAATCCAAACCAGGAACATCCCTAGTGCCAGCGGCATGCTATGAATATGATACTTAGAGTATGCTATGATACTCGGATCAAAAACTTTTTGGCATGAAAGGAAAAGGAAAATTCCTAAGGTTAATGCTGTATAGGTTCAAAATATTTAACCAACCTACAAAGCCAATTTGTGTCAGAAAAATAATGACATGATTCTTGTTGATAATATAATTTAACAATTATGCTTTGATATATAACATACATGTAATGTAATTTGTTTCCTCATCAATTACAAAGAAGGGGAAGTATCAGATTGATCTATCCGTGACTTTGCAGGCTATCTAAAATCCTGGGCCAGTTCCATTGATCTTGTCAATGTTCTTAAGAATGAGATTCGTGATGGGCAACTGACCTTCAGAGGAAAAAGAGTGCTTGAGGTAACTTGTCGAAAGAGATTATTGCTTGGTATATGCCTTAATTTGGCTGTCTTTAATTCTTGTGCTTCACTCTTTCTCTCAAATTTTTTCAAATGCTTTCAATGCTAGCTAAATCATCGTCATGAGATTTCTCTCTTTTCTTCTCCCTTGCTCCATATTTTTCAGCCGTTTCTGTGGTATTTATTATTCATAATATGATAATCTCTTTACCTCACGATTCTTGCAGCTCAATTGCAACTATGGACTTCCTGGAATCTTTGCTTGCTTGAAGGTATAATAGTTGCACTTGTGGTTTCAGTGCTTACTTTCTCTTTTTTTGAGTCATTTGTCACTAGCTTGTTTGTATTTCATAGCTGGAAAGAACGTCAACATTTATCTAGTTTGTGTAGGTGTCTGTTTATTGCAGACTCGAATACTTGATCATACAATCAGCATGTTTGGCTTAAATTATTCCCAATGTAAATGTCAAAATTGGGCGTTGCCATGCCCTTTGCTTGCACCTTCTTTACATACCTTCCATCCAACACATGTTTGTGTTGCCAAATGTATATAACAAACAGACCAATGTCTTTCTGGTGCCACCAACCTTAAGATTTAGGATTTTATTTCGGTAATATTGCAAACTGACAAACAAGTACCGTGGCAAGAAGAGAAAATTTAAGCATATTTTGGGAGAATAACAAACATTAGTTATACTTTTTTCACAGGCGTTCAAAGAAATATTCATTCATTGGAATAATATGCTTTGCCCTCTAAATGGTTCTTTATTTCACAGGGAGCTTCCATGGTGCATTTTCAAGATCAAAATGCAGAATCTGTAAGATGCACAACTGTACCGAATGTCCTTGCTAATCTCAAGCAAGCTCGAGATAGGCAGAGTCGACAACCAGAGTCTCCCCTTCCCCTTACTCCTTCAAGACAGACTGTAGCACCAACAGTTAACTTTTATGCTGGGGACTGGGAAGAATTACCTGGTGTGTTGTCTACTGTGAAAAATGATGGATATGAAGTGACGCCTGGAATGAGTTTAAGCTTCTCCGAGGAAGATTTTATGGATGGATGTAGTAGCCAAGATGGTAGCATCATTGGGCGCGAATCTACTTCGAGAAGGTCTCAAAAACTCTCAGGGAGTCGAGCATGGGAAAGAGCTAATGAAGCGGAACAGGGGGATCGTGGCTATGATATTATTTTAATGACAGAGATTCCATACTCTGTTACCTCTTTGAAGAAGCTGTATGCTCTCATCAAGAAGGTTTGTTTCTTTATACTTGGTTGTCTCTGCACAATGAGAATCTTATACGCGCTTACTTATTTTGATCGATCTTATTTGCCATTGTCCTGATTGCATAAGTTTTGCCTAGTCGACGTTAACTGAATTATTAAATTGAGTTTTAAGTTGTAGTAACAGAAGAACATTCTAATCCCTCTTTTCTGGTTTCCCTTTTTATAACAGTGTATAAGGCCACCATACGGCGTGGTATATCTAGCTCCAACTAAGAAGCACTATGTTGGCTTTAGTAATGGAGTACGACAACTGAGAAATCTGGTAGACGAGGAGGGCATTTTCGGAGTTCATTTGGTTAAGGATTTGGCTGATAGAGATATCTGGAAGTTCTTTCACAAGTGAACAAGAATTCAAAGATCAGATGGACTACCATAGAAAACTTAAGTGAAAAAAAAAAAGCTAGACAAAATTCATACATTTATACTCTGAATCTCAAGCATTCTTTTGTTTTTTACATTTAAAATCTCTCCATATCTTTTTTGGTACAGATTTTCTCCATTTTTCGTATAGCTTAGTAATAAGGAAGCTCTGAATTTGTAGAATTAGTTGACATGAATATTCTGTGCAAAGCTGTCTCATTCGATTTTCTTGCACACTTATATCGTTGGAAAGAACCTCACATATTGGTTGAAAAAATAAAAAGCTATATCGAAATAAATACTAGAATATTCTTTTTTATTTTACGTGTATTCTTTTATGTTAATTGCATCATTTTTAGTTAGTATTTTGAGCTTGTTAATAATTTTAATTATGAAGTTTTGTGTCAATAGACTTTAATACAATATCTTATTTCAACTTTTTTTTTTGGTTCACAGTTTGAATTTGAGACATTTTTTTATTGAAATTTCAAATTTGAGCTCATCTATAATTAGGCCAACATAATATTGGTAGAGTACTAAAATCGAATGCATACTTTATCATATAAGAGTAAGTCCGAATCAGGAAATTAAGAACACTAAATAGATAAGAATCACACTAATGAGATTAAGTTAAGAACAGTTGTTGTAATAAATTAATAATAGTTGCCAATGAGAAAAATAGACACAATAACTTTAAGAGTAGGCCAAGTCTATCGATCGAGACAAGTTTTTCATCATACACAAACTTATATTTACCATTGAATTTGATCAAATAAGAATATAAGATGTAATGTGATATATTGATCCAATGGTGAAATTTATTGATCAAATGGTCAAAACAATGGTGAAAGACTTATATCACTTGTGCATATTAGACAAAATCATCGGACGAGCTTATTTTGAATCAAAAGTCTTCAGACGAATCAAACTTAAACAAATAGCTTGAACAAATCTCATCAGGGTTATGTCTAAATGGATCGATATCTTAGTACTATACTGAAAGAACACAAAAAATATGGTTCTTGCATCGTCGTCACTCGTCACTCATCACATAGTTTGTATTATAGAATGAGATGTTTGTAAATACTCACATTCCATAATGCAAATGTGTATTATGTCCAAATTATTTTATACGGGGATGTGACAAGTACAAATGTCAAAAAATGTCAAAATAATTTTAATATTTGTTTTTTAGAGTGCGAACTATGTTTGCTATCTAGGATATAACGATAGATTTTTTAAATTTCGCAAAACGTTTAAGAGTATATGGGCCGAAATAATGCAAAAAGATTAAGTCCAATAAAAAGAAAACACTACCTACTTAGTTCGTTCCATTTCTGCTCCCTCCGTCCTAATTTAATTAATACAGTTGACTGTTATGCACTATTGACATATATTGTTTTGACCTTAATTTTTTGCTAAAAAAACAAAAATAAATATTAAAATATCAATTTTTTATAATTTTTATTATTATACAATTAAAAATATTAATTATCAAAGTTATATATCGACATGCACTATGTCAATTAAATTGGAATTAAATTGATGATATGATACATTATTTACCATATCATTAATTTTGATACCCTTTATGCCACGTCATAAAACTCCAATAATAAAAAAAAAGAGTAAGATAAGGATCATTAGTTTATAAAACACTCTCTATGGTTTGGAGATGCTCTAACTAACTAGCAAAGGAATAATAAGAAGTGAGTGAGAGTGAACATAACTGAATCATAGAAGAATCGAGAACACGATGGCCGGAATTATCGAAGACGAGAACGACGATCGTGTGCCGATAAGATTGAGACCGGAGTGGTCCGACGTTACTCCGATTCCACAAGACGACGGTCCTAATCCGGTGGTTCCGATCAACTACTCCGAAGGTTTTTCCGAAGTTATGGATTACTTTCGAGCTGTTTACTTCGCCAATGAACATTCCTCTCGCGCTCTTTCTCTCACCGCAGAAGCTATCAGTTTAAACGCTGGAAATTACACCGTATGAAACAACCCTACCTGTTCATCACACGAATTTCTTGTTTGTTTTTCCCTTTTTCAATTTCAGATTCAATGCAAATTAAAATCGATTTATTAATTGATTTTAAGTAATCTTGAGTTTTTAAGTTAATCATGATAATTAGCTTTTGTAATCTTGTGATGATTCAATGGAATTCGTGTTCTGTTTTCTGTTGTAGGTGTGGCATTTTCGGCGGTTATTACTTGAGTCACTGAAAGTTGACCTACATGTTGAAAGGGAATTTGTGGCGAAGGTTGCCAGTGGAAATTCAAAAAATTATCAGATTTGGTGAGATCTCTTTCTTCGTTCGTAGTGATTCATAGCGATTTGTTCTAGTTTTTTTTTAGTGCATGGCTTCTGTATAGAAATGGAATGGTGGTTTGTGGAATGTCTTGTTCTTGCAACAAGTCGTCTGAAATGTTAACTTAATGGAAATTTATCACCTGTTAGTTTGAAGTAGATGTAAATATTAACAAGGGTAGCCTTGGTGACAAAAATAGAATTAAGAGTTGTTGTAATGTGACTTTTTTTTTTTTTTGAATCGGCAAAATTTTATTAAATGACAAATCTCTTTAACAAGAAGTATAAGAGATTGTCGGAAAAAAACATACAACGAAATGCAAGGTATGAAAACACCTTAACCATTCAAAAAGTACAACAAACAATCACCTGAACCCACCCCTTACAATGTGACTTGGTGCTAATAGGTTCCAATCATAGAATAATATTGTGGGAATATGACAAGATTATGAATTTATTTGACACAGCTAGTTATTGTGGCATTTTCCATATGGTGAATCCTTTAGTACACGTTTTATTTAATGTGTACCGGTACACTTGCTGATGTGGACAATTGTGATAGGTTCACAGATATTATTTATTAATTTTTCTATATTATATATTATTTGTGGGCCTATTAGAATTGTACACCTCAGCAGTGTACTGGTACATGTCCAAATAAGATGTGTACCGGAGTGTTCACCATCTGTAAAGTGTTTGACTTGGTATAACTACTATCATGGAGTATCCATACTTCCTTGTAGCCTGTAAGAGCTTTACAGCACTAGGTTTTGTTTTCTTTCTTAAACTAGTTAGTTATATCTGTGCATATTTGTGTCTCTTTTGAGTTCTCCATCCACACTGCACTAGGCTAAGTTTTAATTGGGAACTTATTATACCATTAATTATGTGGGATGCAACAAACTTTATAAATTATTGGACACAGCTAATTACGTGGCCTTTCAATCTATATTACTGTTTTTGAAGTGTGTTCATGTATCAGAATTATAGCATTAGGTTTCCTTTATTAAAACTAGTTATTGTACTGGATTCGTGTCTTCTTTTTTCTTGCTGAAATTTGTAGATCTGAATCCAAGGAACACTTGTGCAAATAGAGATAGGGTAGTAATACAACAAAATAGAAGATTGCAAAGATCCAGCCTTATTATTAGTAGAAGTGGGTAGCGGCACTAGGTAGACCGCGTATATATACTATATAGAATATAGAAATCCAGCCCCACACCCGTGGGTAATGCCCCCAGGTGAAGTGCATTATTTCACATGCAGAAATATGGATTTTTTATCTTGAAACTTGAAATTCTTTCCTCCAGTGTTTATTCGATGTCAGTAAAACTAGTGGGTGTCGTAAAATCTAGACTTTGTTAAATGCATAACATAAAAAATAAGTTCAATGGACTAAGCACCACACAAGTTTATTCATCTGCAGTTTTACAAATTAAAACATGGCGGTGATATGATATCCGACAGAGATGGTTATTCATCTGTAGATGTTGCTGGCCTGTGACTCAAAAATTATTTTTATTTTTTGCATATTTCTCCCTTCATTGAATTGTAAAGAACGTGTTTCTTTGTTCATACTTTCATGGCATTCAGTTGCATGAATTCATTAAAGCATTTTGAGGAAGTGTAACTGTTATCTTTTATAGTTTGTATTTGGTAGTGATTTCTTATGTAAACCATATACATTCAAGATGCCCTGCTTTGAAGTGCTTTCTTTAAATTCTTTTGCATACATCATCACATTGATCTTGATGCCAGATGTTTATAGGCATCATAGACGATGGGTTGCTGAGAAATTAGGACTTGAAGCTAGAAAGAGTGAACTCGAGTTCACCGAAGAGATACTGTCTATTGACGCCAAACATTATCATGCATGGTCTCATAGGCAGGTTTGTTTCTGCCATCGTCTCCGTGAATCTAAGTTTCTCCCGGTTTTGCCTGTTCATATTATTATTGTCACTCATTTTGCTTCTTTTCTTGTATGGACAGTGGGTTCTTCAAACTCTAGGAGGATGGGAAGATGAACTCAATTATTGTAATAAACTGCTTGCAGAAGACATATTTAACAATTCTGCTTGGAATCAGGTATCCAACTTTTGTGCATGTTATGTTTAGTTTTGGTCCGACATGACATAAACATAACTAAATATTCAACATGGATTTGTATGATTGTTGACTAACTAATGAGAGATCAGATGCATTTAGTATCCTTTATATTTATCTCACCATCCAAAATGTTACATTTCCCAATAATTACAATTGAGAAACAACTAACTCAATCTCACAGAACTTTGTCAAAGTTTCATGTATTATTGCCTTTCATTTATTCTTGATTCTTCATCATTCCAATTTCGACAAATTTGACACATACTATTTTGTACAGAGATATTTTGTCATAACAAGGTCTCCTTTCTTGGGGGGACTAAAAGCTATGAGAGAGTCTGAAGTGCTTTACACCGTTGAAGCCATTATTTCCTACCCGGAAAATGAAAGCTCGTGGAGATATCTTCGAGGACTTTTCAAAGATGAAAGTGCATTATATGTAAATGACACTCGAGTTTCTTCAGTATGTTTAAAGATTTTGAAAACTAAGAGCAACTATTTGTTTGCTCTAAGTACTCTGTTGGATCTTATTTGCCTCGGTTATCATCCAAATGAAGATTTCAAAGATGCCGTTGAGGCTTTAAGGACTTCAGGTTTTGGTAAACAAGATTCAGATATAGCAAGAACTATTTGTTCTATTTTAGAACAAGTTGACCCAATTAGAGTCAACTATTGGGTCTGGCGCAAGAGTAGACTTCCTCAGGTAGCGTAATACCAAATTAATTAGAGGACAATTTAATTTCCTCTGTAATTTGTATTTTGTTGGGTGAAAACAAGATGGTTGTTTTTGTTATGATATGTTTTCAGGCTGTATTTCTATAACAGCATAGTTTTTTTTTACTGTGATGTGTTGTTGTGTACTTTTATAATTGTGAAGTTGTACGGATTTGTTCTGCCATTACTAGCAATTTAATGTGATAAAATAATAAGGATTTGAAATAAGTTGAGCTACATTTAGTTTTCACTCACTTTTTTTTCTTGCATTTTTGTTTTTCTAATGTAAAAGATGTTTTTTTAACATTTACAAACCAATGTTCACCGAAAAACTAAAGTCTTTTGTCAGTTCATCTCATGGCAGTGATGAAATTTTAGAAATAAAGTTATTAGACAATTTGCTAACATTTTGGATATGGAAAATACTAACGAGTGCAGGGGCACTCTTTAAGCATCTTAAATAATAAGTTTTTCAAGTTTTTATAAAAATGTGTGAAATCAATGTTTTGGGAATTGAAATGCTTTCGTTAGCACGACTCTTGATTGTTATGCTCAAAGCAGCATTTAATTTTCAGTGTTTCTTTTTTCTTCTAATCAATAGAACTGAAAATCGGTTACACCAAACTTTACTAACACTTACTTACACCTTGCACACCAATTATTTGCACTAGACTAATGGTTTTACAAAATGTTCCCTTCAACAACATTTTATACAGAAGAGCCTTGGACACTGAATATCACATATAATCTGTATCTTAATGATTTTTATTTTTATATCGTGAAAACATAAAATATATACTGGCATTTTGCTATGTGTCTCTCAAATCTCGATAGTCAATACCATTTTTTTTAAACCCGGAGTAGTATTCTCTCAAACAAACATATCGATTGGGCAAATAGTCAATACCATAGTTCATGTTGAATGAAAAAGTAAATTTAAAAAATGTTTCATAAGTTGAAGATATGCAATAATTCTTCAAAACATACATATCTTATAGTTGAAATACAAGTCTTTCTTCAAAAATATACATCATCACTAGATAATCACCGGTATGTTCATCAAGATATTTCTTATAATTTGATTTTTGATCACATCCAAATTCTCAGCTATGTATACATATCATCAAACCTGAAATAAAAGAATCAGCTTGATCCGTTTTTCGTGTTCAATCGAGACTTGTTGGACCTGGAAGATGAACTTGAAGTCTCCTTGAATGCTGATGGGCAGAACCTGCTTACACCACACTCTCCGCAGCGAGGCCGTAAAGGAGTACAAATCGTCCTTCCAAATCCTACCTGTACAATTTCACATATGCAAACAAAGTTGTAAGATGTATAGTATAAGATGCCCAAAAATGTTTTTAGCAATGCAGCAATAACACAGCACCACCACATCCAAAATATAACCATTTAGGTGCATTTTTTGTATACACTATAGTCTATAGCACTATATACTATACAGTCAAAGGGAATAAATGATCTATGCATACCAAAAGAGGATTTATTGGAACCCATTCTTCCCTCGGAAGCCACCGTTCCAGCGCCTTTCTTGTTTCTTCTGGTATTGAAGTTCTCTGGCATGGCACATGGAAGAGGATTAATAACTTCCAATTTGTGACAATTAGAAACAATGTACTATAAGAAGTAAAAGATAGCCAATCAAAGAGGAGATTTCTTCCGGCTGACAAACGCCGACTGACTCACAAGTCAAGCAAATCTCAGACATCAAGATAAACAAGTGATATGGACTGGTAATGAAATTGCATTGCCAATTGGTAACATATATATTGATCACATAAAATAAGCCTCGATAATCATAGATAGTAATCTGCGCAATTTTTCCTCTGCCCACCAAATATAATGTGATACTACCAAACTTAAACAAACCTGTTTTGTGCCTGATCTCGAAACCCATCCAAGACGATTGCAGATGCGGTGGACATGAGTATCTACACATATCCCTTGGACATTGTTCCATGCAATAATCATGACCTACAGTGCCACTAACAAAAATATTTAAGGGGAAAAAGCTAATGCCATTAACAAGATGAACCTTAAAAACCAATGAAACATACTGTTTGAATTACAAAAAACATAAAATTCGCACTGCACATACCAAATGAGCAATCTTAGGACCTACGCCTGGAAGCGAGAGTAGGTCCTCAATTGAGTTAGGTATGTCTCCATCATACTTCGTGAGACAAATATGAGCAATTTTCTTCAAGTTACTGGCTTTTCTTATATAAAACCCAACCTGAGCAAATAATACCAAAGAGTACAAGCATAGAGATATTCAATTACTAAAACACAAAATAGACATAAAATAAAAGAATTTGACATGCTAACATCTTATAGAATACTAGATGCTTTAAAACTGGATCCTAAATTTGCCACCAAATCCAAATTATTTGATCATACGAGAAACACGGTTTTCAAAAGCTACCAAAGAACATACAGGGTAAATCAACTTTTTGATGATTTCTTCATCAGCTGTGTTGATTGCATCAGCAGTAATAAGTCCGTTTTGACGAAGACGTTCAGTTGCTCCTATTCTTGAAAAAAAACACTATTAAATATGACTAGACTTGTATGAGTAACTGCCAAACATTAATTAATCACATACAATAGACAGATGATAATTTTTCCACAATATGAGAATCGACTACATGGACCAAACTACTTCTTACAGTCGTGTCATGAATCATGAATATGATCGAAAAACAACGTAACAATCTTAGAATGAAGCTTCTCAAACTACGTACAAAAGAAAACAAATCTCGACATGTTTTTCATGACCATAAACATGAGAAGGTATATGTACTTACCACGAGTAACATGCTCCTTAGTTTGGCTCGATAAAAGAGAAGATGCCAAGACAGCAAATCTTCTTTCCTAATTATGTACATAAGAATTTAGTTTACACTGACAGTAAAGTTATCCACATCAAGGTTCATATTGTTATTGAAATCAAAATAAAATAATGGTCCAATAACTAATAGCTAATGCTGTTGAAAGTACATTTTATAATCACATTAAGGACACAAACCAAAAGATTAGTGTTTAATTTATTTCACCATGCGCGAAATCAACATAAATAGGACAGATTTAGACCTTAGGAGGTCGAATATCATCATCATCATCTTTCCAATCTCGCGTGGTGTCATCTTCGGAATAACTCATTTTACGAATCCCTTCAAGGACATTTTCCCAATTGGCAGGACATTCATCTACATAAATAAACAACAAACATACTATAAGCTCCCTAAACTAAAGACGTTTCGATAAAATAGAATCGACCCAAAAGGCCAAAACTATAAATTTTATACAAGAAGCACTTACAGAATTGACCCAATTCAACTGTTTTAGTGTATGCAGATCCTTCAATCTTAGTAAAACTCAAACCAAACTTCTGTGCAGTAAAATTATTAACATAAATTATATTGCAAGTGAAATTAAGGAACATGGAAATGTGAACATTAAGGATTCAATTGGTTAGGTAAGAGACAAAACAACGATGAAAGTCTCACTTTTTTGTCTTGAAACTGGTCTATCTGCTTGTTTAGTTGAAGTTGTAAAGTGTTTGTGGGTGTGTTGTTCCTCGTAGAGACATGAAATTGGGACACTGAAAATATGAAGAAAATTGAAGGAAAAGGAAGTACATAAAAGAATGCAGCACTGTGTAGAAGAATTTAGTAATAGTAGTACCTTGGTATGGATTGGTTTTGGAGAAGAAGAAGGAGGAGGAGGAGACAGTGATTCGCACCAACATTTACGGACATTGATTTTAGTGTCTTAGATTAATGACATGTTTGGTTGTCAATTATACCATTTGTGAATTACTCGTATCTTTTTTAATAAAACTAATTAATACTATATATTTGGAAAACTAAATTTTTTTTAAAATTTTTTTTAGTACATAACATATTAAATTTTGTTTTTTTTTAATGTGTATAATATATTAAATTTATTGGAAAGAGAAAGTGTGTGAAAAAAAGATGCAGTACTTTCCTATCATCATTTTTAGTCTGCTTTTAAAAAAAAATACAGTCAAGTTAATTCATGTAGAAACTAGAAATCTCTATTGTAAAAGTTTAATTTTTTTTAACAAATGAATTAAATTTTAATTTTTTGTGCTTAAAAATTTATAAATAATTCAAGTTAAAAAATTCTAAACTTTAAGTTTAATAGAGATGCACTAGCGAAAAACATGGTTATAATAATTGATTGACAATGTAAAATTATTTTACACTATCAATGCATATCTCATTTTCTCCTAAACTTTGGTGGGAGAGATTGTTATAATATTATAAACATCAATACAAAAATACACGAGGGTTGATTTAAAAGTATGAACAAAAAATTATGATAAAATATTTTAAGGACCAATAGTTGCTAAAAAAATTTATAGGGACTACAAACAAAATTCGATATATTTATAAGGACCAAAAAATTTATAGGACACCGACAAATGACTAGATTGAATTATGTCATTTCTTCAAATTATTGTCGGTGTCGACGTTTCAATATATGTATTGTATCCGGTGTCCATGCTTCATAATACTATTTTATTTTTTTTGGTAAGGCGTTAATACTATCTTTTTTTTTGGTACAATAGAGGGCCGAGGCCCAACAAGAAAAAAAAATAAAGAAATTAGACGGACATTTCTAGGCATACAAACCCCAGAAATATCGTCAAACATAAGTTTATGGAGTTCACTAGGAGGAGTCTTCATTCTAGCACAAACAAAAGAATCTAAAGAGAGGCTAAAGTTAGCAAGCCAATCAGCACAACGGTTGCCCTCCCTCCATGTATGACGGAATTGAACACGCCAATCTAAAGCCAAAAGATTTCGAATACGCTGCACTAAAGTGGGAACCACTCCACTGAACTTGTAGTTATTAGTAACAATATCAATCAGAATTTTCGAATCACTTTCCACAATGAGTTGTGGAATGCGCTCCTTCCAAGCCATATCCAAGCCTAGATACATTCCCCACAATTCAGCATGAAAGGCATCACACACACCAATCTTCTTAAAATAGCCTTTTATCCATCTTCCATCAGAGTTGCGGAATAGGCCGCCACAACCTGAAGACTCTCTACCTCTTTTGCAAGCAACGTCACTGTTGAGCTTTATCCAACCTTCAGGGGGTTTTTTCCAGCCGATGTAGATCGTCTCCTTTCTTTGAATATTTGGATGAGGTAATTGAGTTGAACACAAATTCATCCCTCTAGTAAAATTATGTATTGCCAAAATAGGATTATTTGGCTGTTGAAAGTCATCTTCAAAAATAGATTTGTTTCTCCATTTCCACAAAAACCAACAAGTGGTCATGAAAGTTGTCTTCCAGCTAGAAATGTGAGCTCCAATCCCGAGTCGGTTGATGTTATTGAATATCTAAATCCTGCAATCAAAGGTAAAAAAAATCAGTAATAAAATTAGATGGAACCAAATGAAGCCATACCTGAGTAGCATAGATGCAGTCACGAAGAACATGAATTGTAGTCTCATTTTCTCTCCCACATCTGGTGCAAATAGGGGATATGCCCACTCGCCACTTGCTTCTACGAAAATTGGTAAGGATGCGCTCCTGAGCTGCCAACCATATAAAAGTTTGTATACGATGAGGTTCTTTCCAATCCCATAAAGACTTCCAATCTCCCTCCTGTGCAGGAATATCACCAAATTGTAAACTATAAGCACTCTGCACTGTGAACCGGATAGTATTAGTGCCTTCTCAAGCCATGGTATCAGGCCCATCACCATCGTTAGGGGCCGTTAAAGCTAACACCTGATTAACAATATTAATTTGCAAATTATTACACAAAAAGTTGAGGTCTCACTCCCCTTCCTGGTTTAGGGCATCTCTCACATAAAGAGTAGTATCAATGAGGTTTTGAGAAGCCGAGCTAAAAAGCACTCCTCCGTTAGGAACCCATTTATCCAACCAAAAATTAGTTCTTCTACCGTCCCCTATTTTCCAAAACATGTGTCGTTGAAAGTCATTCCAAACTCCCTCAAGAGCTTTCCATAGAGGAGAATCATAAGGCTGAGAGCTACAAGACACCATGAGATCATTATCTCTACCATACTTACTCAGAAGAACTCTGCACCAAAGCTCATCAGGTTTTTTTATAAGGTTCCACAACATCTTCATAAGGAAAGCCTCATTCATATGATGTGGTCTCTTAAAACCCAGACCACCATTAGGCTTCGGTTGACAACAAACATTCCAATTCACCAGATGAGTTTTACGCCCCTGATCAGTGTCCCCCCATAAGAAGCCACACTGAATTTTCTCAATCTCATCACAAATAGTTTTGGGAATTTTTGCATATGGTAATATGGAATAGAGCTAATAACCGACTTAGAGAGAGTAATTCTCCCGACAAGACTCAAACATTGTTGCTTCCACCCACTAAGTTTGTTTTGGATTTTATGGACAATGTGTTTAAAATGCCCTCTAGTAGATCTACCGTTTGCTAAATTAGCCCCCAAATATCTACCCAAATTAGTAACGTGAGAGAAACCGGTGTGAAGTAAAATATCATCGCGAAGCTGGCTATCAACATTCTTAGAGAAAAATATCTGCGTTTTTTGATTGTTGATCTTTTGTCCCGAGGCTTGGCAAAAAAGATCAAGGCAGTGCATAACACAATGAGCTTGCTCAATAGAGGCTTCTGCAAAAAGAAGAAGATCGTTAGCAAAAGGAAGATGAGAAATTTGGGGACCATACCTGCCGGCACGCATTGGTTTCCAATACTCAGCTTCCACCTGATCAGCTATAATGTGTGAAAGCCTTTCCATACAAATAACAAATAAATAAGGAGACAAAGGGTCCCCTTGTCTTATGCCTCTGGTAGGATTAAAACTATCTGTCTTTTCTCCATTCCACATAATTTTGTAAGAAGGGGACGAAATACAGTGATGAATCACCTGAATAAGTTTAGGTGGAAATTTACAATCCTCTAGACATTTCTCAATGAAATTCCAGTTAAGACGATCATAAGCTTTCTCCAAATCTATTTTTATGGACATGAACATTTTCTTACCTTTCATTCGAGACATGGAGTGGACCATTTCATTAGCCACAATAATGTTATGATGTATGCTACGCCCCGGAATAAAACTTGATTGATACGGAGATATGACATCATTCAAAAAATGTTTAATTCTTCTAACAATTACTTTAGAGATAATTTTGTAAACAACATTACAAAGAGAAATAGGTCTAAATTGAGTAACAAATTCTGGTTTATCAACTTTAGGAATCATAACAATAAGAGTATTATTAATAAAAGAAATAAGAGAAGGATTAACCCAAACCTGGTTGACAAATTGAAAAAGAGAATTAGCCACGGTGTCCCAACACTGCTGAAAAAAGATAGCAGGATATCCATCTTCTCCAGGTGATTTATGGGGACTCATCTCAAACAGAGCAATCTTGCATTCTGATAATTGAACTTGGGCACTTAACCTATCATGATGTCTCTCAACAGAATTTGGATAAGTATTCCAGGAAACAACATGCTTACGCTCCACTGTATCTTCTGTGAATAGATCAACATAGAATTGACGCACTAAAGATTTCAAGTTTTCAGGTTCATCAATCCAATTACCAGCGTCATCCCTTAGAGTCAAAATTTTGTTCTTTCTTCTCCTGATTATAGTTTTTAAGTGATAGTACTTAGTGTTCCGGTCGCCATCAGCAACCCACTGGCTACGAGACTTCTGGAACCAAAGACACTCTTCTTGATAAAGAGTATTTTCCAATTGTGCCTGGAGATCTTTCACCAAACTATCCAAAAAACTACTATACCCATAATGAGGGCTATTTTGGATACCATTCAACCTAGCCAGAAGCTCTTTTTTCCGCTTAAAAATATTTCCAAAAATTTCTCGGTTCCACTCCTTTAACTGAACAGTAAGATTAGAAAGGGTGTGAATCAAGTCATAATTTCCTTCCCAATTATTTGTCAGCAGTCTGTTAAAATCAACATGAGTAATCCAAGCAGCCTCAAACCTAAAAGGACGGTTTCCACCATTAATAGGCATCCCCTCAGAAAGAATCACTAAAGGGTGATGGTCAGATTGAACTCTAGGAATGAGTTTAGCTAGCCCCTCATGAAATTTAAGCCGCCAAGCTACAATACAAAGAACACGATCAAGCTTCTTGAAGACTCTATCATGCCCATTCCACTTAGGACCTCTCCAAGTAAATTTTGTTCCTATAGTATGCACCTCCATCAAATTACAATCATTAATCCAATCAGAAAAAAGAGAGCACCTTCTAATGTCCACCGGTGCCCCACCTTTTTTCTCATCGGTACTCGCAATCTCATTGAAATCTCCCATCATTAGCCAAGGTTCTTGAATAGTACGAGAAATATCTTGCAATTTAGACCAGGTTGCACGTCTCTCATTCTCCCTTGGGCTAGCATAAACTACCGTAAGAAACCAAGGATCCATGTCCTTCTCTCTAACTTGGGTATGAAGAAAGTGAAAATCCTCCTGAATAACATTCACCTGCAAATCTGTCCTATTCCAGAGTAACCAAATACCTCCAGAGAAACCTCTAGCTTCAGAAAGCAAATAATTTTTGAAACCCAAACTCTTTATAGTTCTGCGAGCAATCATACCACTACAACGAGGCTATTGTAAAGCTACCAAACCCACTTTATTTTTCCGGAATTTTTTTCCTTGAGCACCTCTACAATTCCAAGTTAGCACAATCATTAAAACTAAAAAAAAATAAATAAAGATTAGCTACGTACCTGGTGTAATACCACATCATTTTAAAATCATAGAAGTATCCATAGACATGTCTGTATCTCCCTCAGTATTAACAACAACATTTAGAGGAATAGATGCACCGCTCAAAACATTGTTATCAATCTTGTGTGAATTCATATCCACCCCACTACCATTAGATGACACATGTTGATTCAATTCAACTAATTGTATCTTTGCCACTTCCATGTGTGAACTAGACGTGTTATTTTGACTATGGCCACTTGGTTTAGTCCCTTTAATGTTGGACGTGGGTTTTCCACCAACTCTCACATGTGTATTAAAAGAATTTTGCCCCTTATCAATAGTTAGCTCTCCTTTGTTGACACTAGTAGCATGCAAAATTGAATTTTGGTCCTTAACATGTGTCCCATTGGTTTTAGGCCCAGTGTTCTCATTTCTCAGTCTTTTAGATTTTTTCTTGACCCAAGAATGATTTATGAGACTACTGTTATTCATATCAACTCTACTGGCTTTGGCTTTCTCTCCTCCATTATTGCCAATAAATTGAGATTTATGGAGATTATTGTACATACCTTTTTGAGCATTTGTTGTCGCATAGCCATTAATTTTTGGATTTCTTTTCTTTCTCTCTACTTTGATCCAATCACCGTGTAGTTCATCAGCACCACCATCATCTCCGTGATTTCCGACATTTAGTTCATCATTTCCGACGAATTGGTTCTTCTCATTAAGATCTTTTGGCAACTCTGAACGTCCACCTTCAGCCTGATCATTGTGAATCTTGTCGCCATTACTATTGTTCTCGGCAGGAGTATTACTTTGATCTATTTTTTTGGGAGAAATCGAACAATCTTTTAAAACGTGACCATAACATCCACATTGGGTGCAAATCACATGAAGCCCTTCATACTGGACATGATACCATTCTCCATTAACACCCACTTTCCCCACAACAGGTTGGGTCAGATCAATCTCGACACATATGCGCGCAAATCTTCCTCGAGCCAATTCTTCCATGATCTTGGAAGCATAGGCAAGAGCCTATTCCCTCTGATTAGCTCCACTTGAGCCAAGTTCTCTGCCAAAATATCTTTACGCTCCTTCATACCCATTACCTGTTTCCCAAGGACTTTGTCCCTAAAGGAAACTCAAGGGGCTGCCATTGGGACTGTTATTGGCGTGATGGATTTTGAGTTTGATGGGCGGGATTGTCGGTATTTGGTGTAAGGGCCCGATATGGGTGTTGGTGTATTTAGGTGTTGTTTTAGCTTATTTCCTTTCTTGTAATGTGCTCGTTTGTGTTTGTTTTGCGTACTGAGTTCGTCTTGAGCTCAATTGCGTTATTAATAAAATTTAGCCGTTCAAAAAAAAAAAATTGACTGAAAGTTTCTCACCATTTGTTGTTGCTGCATTTTTTTTCTCCTTCTTTACCACCCCGATCCGGTGGATCCGATGGGTGAAAAACAGTATTTTGCGTTGGGCTAGAAGCCATAAACGTGAAACTCATACCAAAACCCTAGCAGAGCTTAAGCTAGCCGTTATAGGGAAAATGGTATAAATTTTTTTTTTTAATCTTTTTAGTATTTGACATGTGATACTATTGAATAAATTGCTATTAAAGCATTATATTTTTATTACTTCACTTCCTTGAACTTAAACATGACTATTCAGTTCACTTAACATGTCATTGAATGATTTCTTAGTAGACTTTTGTACCAGAGTTAAAAGCAAGTAGTTGGATAGTCTTCATATGTAAGTTGTGTCCTTCTTCCTCCTCATTATTCAACCAAATTTGTATTAGGCTTTGCTTTTGGATAGTCTTCATTATTCAACCAAATTTCCTCTTCTACAAATTATGTAAGTTGTGTCCTTCTTCCTCCTCATTTTGGTTTTAGGGTTAGAAAACAATTTGATAGCTTTTTGGCATGCACGGGTCAATACAAAGAAAAGCGGTTCTACAATGATTAAAGGAGGACAATACTACATGGTATTAGGCGGCGTGTTGGTGGGAGTAATTGGATGAGTTTTTTAATTGCATTGCTATCTAATTTGTTATTGAGTCTTATATTGAATAATTCAAATTGAGTTTTATTGGTTTTGTTGGTCGGGATTTGGATTTGACACATGGATTTAATTGGAGCTTTGTAATTTTTATTCTAATTTTATTGTGATGACCAAAATGTGGTACTAATTCTTCATAATTGGAACTTAGTTATATAGATTAGTGATATATTTTATTGAATGTTCTCAAAGTGTTAAACATTGCAAGTTCCTTTCTACCTTCACTTTACTTCAACCATAGCTTGCCTTATTATTTAAATTTTTGTAATACTAAAAGAATAAAACTCTAATGTCTGTTGGTTATATCTGAGAGCAAATATGATGATTTAATTGAGCAAGATCTGAATAACCTAAACTAGGTTTTCTTACCGTTTTGTTTTGTCAGATGTTGTTGATTATAAAAAAGGAAAATGCTGAATGGTGCCCCGGGGCACTGTTTAAGGAAGCAAAAATAGTAATATTACATTGAAATTTGTGCAGTCAGCAGTGGCGGAGCTAGACAAAAATGTCCGGGGGGGCCGCAACGGACTTCGAATATTTTTTATATATAGTCACCATTCCTTTAGAAGAAAAAAAATGAGCACAGCAATATAATTTTTGTAGTTGTGGTGCTAAAAAAAATAAAAATTTGAGCAGCTTTTAGTTGTAATGGCGCAACATAGAAATTGTTTTACATATAAATTCAATTAAAAGCTAAAAATGCTGCAAGGAGGAATCGAACTCAGGTCAACTAGATTTAAATCCCACTGCCTTGCCGCTACACCATCCGAACATTTGTGATATTTCTTGACGCTTACATATATATAAAACATAATATTTAATAAAATTTTAAAAATACATATATACCTATTAAAAAATGAAAATGTTGGGACGGGCCGCGGCCCTCCCCGGCCCTAAAGGGGCTCCGCCCCTGGCAGTCAGCTCCTCAAAAGTCTAAAAAGCATTATTTTCAATTTAAAAATTTCTTCTTTTGGTATTCTTAACCAGTGTCCCCAATATGCAGGGACGGATCTACACTATAGAAAATGGGGGCAGCTGATCCCACTCCTTCAATCATCTTTTAACCAATAAAATAAACATTTGTATGAGTTGCCCCCACATCAAATTTTGTCTTGCCCACACACAGACAACTGATGGAATGGAAACAAGAAACAAATATTGTCATTTCAACTTTCAAGCACAAATAAAATAAAGTAACTTCTCCACACACATATTCACAATACAAAAGAATGAAAGAAAAACAAGTTTCTCAACTCCCTTTTCTATGTCTCCTATTTTAAATTTTAGGATTTGAATATTTTGTATTCTCTTTTATTTCTTTATTTTGTTTTGGCTTAATTGTACTCTTAGTCTTCTATTTTATTAAACTCATGAAAATAGTTTTTTATTTTAAAATCAAACTTTTTGTCCTATATTTTCATGAGTTTGATAAAGTTGAGGGACCAAAAAAATTGATTTTAGAATAGCGAGACTATTTTTGAGAATTTGATAAATTAAGGGATAAAATGCAAATAAAATAAGCCTTTTGTTTTGGTTACTTTTATTTCGGTTAAATTGCATGTTTGATTTCTTACATTTTATTTGATCACATATATTTTTTTAAAAAAATTAAGCTGTCTATTACATTATAAACGTTACAATAAGTTAGTCCACTTAGTCAAGTTTCCGTTTAAATCCTCCACGTGGATAACATAGGTGCCACGTGGAAGTTTTTGACAAAATTAACTCAAAATTTAAAGGAAAATATGACTTTATACTAATATCAAAAATGTAACGGATAAAACTTAAAAATTTATAATAAATGACATTGACCCCACTGATAAAAACTCTGGATCCGTCCCTGCCAATATGACCCTATAAAAAAAAGGTTGACCTCTCAACAAAATTGGCAATTCAATCCTTTGGTGCTAATTCCTTAAGTACAATTTGTGTATTTGATTTTCAAAACTTATGATGCTTGAAACTTATCTCTCCTATTATTATTTCCGGATTAACATAAAAATTAGTTGGAATCCACATCTATTTAGATCAAGAAAATTCTACATTATATGCTTACTATTATAAATAATCGCATATTATCAACATTTCTATTGTATAATTGAATTGAATGATTGAGTCTGGACGAATGCATGGGTAAAAAGTCTAGTTATAATAAAGATGGCGTGTCATTCAATAATTGACGTGGCAACATAGTATTTAAGTTTTTATTGTAGCCGTTAATATAATATTTTTTTTACGTATCAAAATCTAGACAATTCATTTTATGGTTAGAGTTTAGGGTGTCTCTAGTTATTCTCGTTTTATTATAATAAAGATAAAGATAAAGATAAAGATATAATATATAGACAACTACTAGTTTTATTTTTCTCCAATTAATAAATTTTATTTATTCTTTTTAATTTGGTTTCTCTACAAAAACTCTATTTTCACCTCCAATTTACTCTTACCTCCCTATCAGGCCTAATGCATTAATCTGACTGTTTACAGTGAAAATTAGTAAACAAGCGATAGTCTAAGTATTTAAACTAGCAATGAAACGATGACACCTGTCATTTTAGCATTAATTCATTATTTTGTTGGACCAACAATTTCTATTAAAATCATTTAAATAAAAATATGACCCAACACTGACTTTATCTACTAATTTACTAGTCTGCACCTCCCTTTCATTTTCTCTATTTTTCTTTACTTATTTTATTTACTAACATTCTATAATCATAACTAAATTACTTATTTTATTTACTAACATTCTATAATCATAACTAAATTACTTATTTTTACTTACATTTCTTCTCATTCTAGACTTTTTGTTTTTTTTTTAGTTTTTGTAATTTTTGTTAATGTAGGTGTAAACGGCCTCAACGTGCGTTGCTGATTAATCATAATGATCTTAGGCTTGTTATTTATTGATGGGATGAGATTATTATGTTTCTCCAATTTTGGGATTGAGGACAGGGGATTTTATTGCGGGACAAGCGGTCCTGAAAGCTGCTTCAAACAAAGTGGTCAAACATGAGAAAACGTGTTCTGACAACCAACACACTTTTATACCATTTGCGTTTGACACGTTTGGATTCTTAGCACCAGATGCTGTCGACCTTTTGCAAAGAGTTCAAAAAATCATGCATAACAATGTTGTCTCTCCTATGTCGATGAATGTAGTTTTCAAAAGGATTGGTTTTACAATCCAGAAAGGATTATCGGTGCAGCTTGTTGCTCGTTTATATTTCACTCATGTGTAATTATTATATATTAATATAATAATATCCATATAATCTACATTTTCTATTAAGATCATTATAATTAATCTGAATTAAACCGTCGCGATTTAGGTTTTCCCTAAGAGAAAAGGGTGGTGGATACAATTGAGGTGGTGGCTATGGTGATGCTTGTGATTTGGGTTTTTCCCAACCCCATAGATTGGGCTCGTGTCAGAATCCATAGATTGCAAAAGTAATTTTGTTTTCAAAGCCCAAATTGGCTAGAGTGTAAACATATAAACCCAATTGTCATTAAACCTAATACATACTCCCACAGTGAGCTGACCTGGTATTCCTTCTTCCGCGATTTGACTCCAGATCTGTATAACACAACACAATAAACCGGTTTGTTCAAAAAACAAACGACCTTTCCCTCCTTCCGCGTGTCTATCTTACTCTTCTTAATCCTCCTTTCGTCGCTACACAATTTTTGGTTCTGAATGGTATGCTCCTTCCTATTACTTTTTGGTTTTTATTTAGAATTGCAGCAAATTGTTAATCTCAATAATAATTTTCTGACTGTAGACGAAGGTCTCCCACAACTTCGATGATGCATTGGCGTATGTTAAGGCATATAATAGGAAAAAGTATGATGAGTTTTTAAACATCGTACATGATTTGAAATTGAAGAAGGGTGGAAGAAGAAGAAGAATTGCTACAAGAATGAAGATGTTGTTTGAAGGCCATTCGGATTTAATTTTGGGATTCAACACCTTAATGCCAATGGAATATCAAATCAAACTTTCTCAGAATAATGGTTAGTATGGTTTATCATTATTCATTGCACTCATCACATAATATTTTTTTTTAAGTAACAAGTAAGTCCTTTAATTAACAAATAAGTCCTATAATTTTTTATTTTATAACATCTAGGTCCTCCAATTATTTAAGAAATAGGACCTAAATGTTACAAATTAAAAATAAGACCTAAATGTTACAAATTACAAACCTAAACTTCATTTGGATTGATAGAATATAATGGAATGAAGCGGAACAAAATGTAATATAATAATGTTCCATTGTTTGGATTTGAAAAATAATAATGGAATGGAGCGAAATGAAATAAGATGGAATGAATTTAATATAATACCACCACTTACCATCAATTTTGTTCCTCTCCTTTTTAAAATATCCAAACAATTGAACGAAATATTTATTTCATTCCGCTCCATTCTATTACATTCCATCAATCCAAACGGAGCCTAAGGGTCTGTTTGGTTCAACGGAGGGGAGGTGAGAGATTTTAATGGAGGGGAGGGAAAGCGAGGGGATGTAGAGATTTTATTCAAATACATGTTTGGTTCAAAAGAGGGGGAGGGGAGGGGAGGGGAGTGAAGGGATTTTAATCAAATATATGTTTGGTTCACGAGGGGAGGGAATTTATGACTAATTTACTTTTTTAACCTTAAAATCTTACAACATTCATATTTTCATTCCATGTTAACTAAACAAAATGACTATTTAACAACTTTTTTACTACTTCCACGCACAAATGAGAAAATTTCATCAAAGACAACAAACTTGTTGGAAAAGAAGGCTAATTGATGGAAATTTTTCTTTCAATTCTAAAATAGATTTAAAAACTTGATGGAAATGACGGGTAATTGTTTGCCCAAATTCGAACGACAAAACCAAAAATTGACTTCACAATTTTTTAGTATATGGGTTATGTAAAGTGATTTTGTACATTGTGAACAACATATACAGAAGCAATTGATCAAAACATGATCAATATAAATATACAAAGGCTAATATTATATATATATGTTAGGGAAGGCTATATATAAGAAGAATTTTTTTTTTTATATATATAAGAAGAAAAAAATGGAACATATGTTAGGGAAGGCTATATATGTGGACCTAATTAACTGACGTGAACAATATGTGAGCAATATGTACGATTGAAAACATGTATTCTTTCTTTCTTGCTCTGTTTCTTTTATGTTCTTATCTCTATTTCTTCTTCTGCTTCTTGCTCTGTTTTTTTTTTTTGTACAGCTGTGTTACTGTTCTGTTTTTTTTTCCCTAGAATATATTCTCTCTTTCTATTTTTTTTGTCTAGAATTTGTTTACTCTGTTTCTCCAATTCTCTTTTTATGAACTTGAGTTTTAACTTTTAGTTACTTTATTAATCTAAATGTTTGAGACTTGAATATTTTCATGCTTCTTTATTTTCTATTTTGCTTGACTTTTGTTGGTAATTTGGATGTAATGTTTGATCAAGACTTGATATTTGTGTTTCGAATGTTTGATTTATGAATGTTTTATGGATTTTGAGATGTTTGTTTAATTTTTCATTAATTATATGTTTATACTTTATAGTATTATTAATGTTATTAAAAATAATAAAAAAATAGCGGCATCCCGGCTATCCCGCTCTCTGAGATGCCGCTATCCCAGTTTTGGGGCTGGTCGCTCCACTCCGGGATCCAGGATTAACTACCATGACCTAACATTGTAATTGTTGTGATACATAGGAATAAATGTGAAGGTAGAAGAAAATTGTCAACTTCCTTGGGATGTGCTTGATAATATTGTCAAAAGACTAGATTTTGATGACCTCTTTCGCTTTGCTGGTGTGTGCAAGAATTGGAGGGCTTTTCATAAAATTTATTGGAGAAATTTCTCGACATCCCAAAAACCATTACTTCTACAATCATCAAATCATGCTAATAATCAATTATTATATATCCTTAGTAGCATATCGGAGCAAAAAGTTTATTGCTTGAAGATGAAGAGAAGCTTCATTGACTCTAGCAATGTTATCTATGTTTCGTCTTCTGGCGGATATTTTATCATCACTACAAGAAACTTGACAAATAGCAACGGCCAAATTCCGTGGGTAAAGGTTCAAAAACCGTGGGTATAGGCCATAAAACCTATACCCACGGACATTTTCTTCCGTCCCTTTTATTTCGCTATACCAACGGAAATTTTCCGTCACAATAGCCTATAGCTACAGCATTTTTTGGCGTTGGTGAAAATCTTAGAGCTATACCCACGGACATTAATAACTACTATAAATCAATTTACCCACAGAGATGTGTCCGTTGGTATAGGTTTGAGTTAAAGCTATACCCACGGACATTAATAACTACTATAAATCAATTTACCCACAGACGTGTCTGTTGGTATAGGTTTGGGTTTTTTTTTTTTTTTTGCTGTTTTTTTGGCAGATTGTACATCTTTTATAATAATAATAATAATTTGCCAATATACATATTTTCAACACGCCAAATCCATTATAAAATATAAAAGATAATTTCAATTATATTAAGAAATTAATCAGTGTTTCAAACATCTCAAACTAACGGAGTACATTAAAACATCAAAACAATGTCATCTTGCTAACAATGTACATTTAAAACACCAAAACAATGTCACCTAGCTAAATCTTCCAAAATGAAATTGCACCAAATAACTTAGAAACCACTGATTACTTCTAAGCCATCTCTCTCTTCAATCTTCGTCGGTGTATGAACTTGGAGAATCCGTTTGGTCGGGGGCATTAGAAGCATTTGTAACCTACAGAAAATAAAAGAGATGAAATTATAAACTCAATTTAATTGATGTTTTCATAATATTTTAAATATGAACTCGAAGAGTAAAATAAAATATACTTGTCTTGCAGCTCGTAAAATTTCATTCACATCTTCTCCAACAAATCGATTTTGAATCAATGACAACACATTTGCCAAAACCGCATATGTACTATTTTGTTTTTTTTTTTCCATTTGCTTAACTTTATCGCGCAACTCTTGATTTTCAGCCAAATAAACTTTCAATTTTTTGGGTTTGGGAATCTTGCCAATACAACGTAGACGTCCTCTCTGTTCACCTCTCTTTTCAGTTCCTTTTACTTTGGAATATATATCATCCTTCCAAGGCATATCACTTTGTATCTCTTCAACCGATTGAGATGTTCCAGTCTCATTATCATATTTGTTTAGTTTTTCCTAAAACATTAAAAAATAGATGAAACAAAAACAAGCACTATTCAAATATATTCACCCAATACTAAAAGGAAACAGAACATATAAGGCACTAAGTGCCATCCCCAAAAACTGCCAGCTTTTTTTTTATTTTGAATTGTTAAACCTTTATTAACCCACTACACTTGGCACAAGAAGCACCAAACAGGGAAGAGAGATACAACATCACCCAAAAGAGGGGAAAAGCGCACATCATAGCTTAAGTACACATCAAAGCTTAGTAAAAAATAAAGCCACAACAAACAAAGAGACAAAGCTAAGCCCAACAAAACACCACACGCCCAAACAGCAGGAAAACACCAGCATGAACCAAACAGCAACAGCAGACCCCCACACACATAGGCAGCACACCCACACACACGCAGGCAGCACTAGAAAACATACTTATATATGCAGCAAATCATAAGGCAATGTACTGAAAGCAGCAAATCATAAGATAGAAAGCAGAGAGCAGAAAACAGAAAGACAGCAAACCATAAGACAATACTTATATATGCAGCAAATCATAAGTCATCTTCAATAAATCAGAAAATCAAAATCAAATAGGTACAAACCAGAAACCAGAAAGCGGCAAACCACAAGGGACAAACTAGAAAAACCTTATGAACCATGACAATAAAATAGGTACGAATGAAAGAAAATCTTACAATCACTCTTCTAGCATTTTCATTGACAATTGAACCATCTTTACGGGTACGAGTTTCAATGTAAATCTCTTTACGTGTTGGTGATCTTCCATTGGAATTTTTTTTCTGAAACCAAACAGACAAGTTTATAGGTAATTTGTATTATGAATACAATGTACTCAATAAAAAGTTCAAATATAAACAAACCTTTTCATCAATCAATTTTGGGAGACTTTTTGTACCCATACAATGAACATCTTTAAACTTAGCACGATTCTCTCTATTAATTTTACTTATTTTCTACAATTGATACAACACAATATTATTCAAGAGAAGAAACCAAAGTTAAAATATTGTTCATGATATGAAAGAATGTATTTCAATTTGACTTACTTGTCCTTCTTCAGAAAACCAATGATGAACCAATTTTCTCCATTGATTTAGATCAACCTTGCTGTCTGGTTTAACGGATGCAACTTCTTCTTCAGTTTTACTTGGGTCATATGCCTTTGATTTTAAATCGGACTTCCATTGTTTCCACCTTTCATTAATCTCAGATTTCAACATTTCCCTTGTTGTGTCATTTATAGGAGGAACAAACTCATATTTGAACTAAACAAAGATATAAATGTCAAACAAATATAACATAAAATAAGTGATAATACAAATTTTGATACATCATGATTCAAATATAAAATTATAATACCTCTATTAATTTCAACATTTCAGATTTATCATTATCGGGCATATCTTTCCAAGATATGTATCCAATGGAAGCATATTCTTTCCTTCGAACCATACTTCATATGAAACGAGTAAGATTTGACCCTTCCTGACCAGTGGGTTGACCTTTCTTGTCCAAATTAACAATTATGATATCATCAGCATCCATGTCCCATACATCTTGCATTCTTGTTGGGCCTCTCAATCTTTTAGGTTCAACCACTACAAGTAAAACATAAGACATGAAAAAATAGATAATTATATTTACAAAAAATAAATTATAAAAGTAGAAATTAAATATAATTTACACCTTTTTCAATATAAGCTTCTGCTTCTATATCAGAAGGAATGTAGTGGGAATCTTCAGAATCGTTTGTGTCATCTTCCATTTGAGTCGGATTGGAGTGAGTTTCTTCAACACTACTTCCTTGAGCATGAGGTAAGGTTCTATGGGTTTCTTCAGCACTACTTCCTTGGGCATGAGTTGAGGTTGTATTAGTAGCATTACTTCCTTGGTTTGATTCTTTTAACATGCGGCTCCCAATATTTAATTTTTTTTTTCTTCCCATTGCTGTAATACTTTCAATTACCAAGTGAATGAGTAACAAAAACAAATAAGTCAACAATATAATGACCATAAAATACAAAGGAATGAGAAAATAAATATCTAGAAAACAGAGAACACACACACAATGAGTATAAAATCAAATTCATAATCAAAACATTAACTAAACAAAAAAAAAAAATCAAGTCCAACTGCATAGAAAAAGTATAAAAACATTGACAATTAAAACATATCCACCCCCTCCTCATCTTCTTCATCAATATGATTATCAACATCAACTTCGAAGAAATCATTATCAGCAATTGAAACTCCAATTAAATCATTAACATTTTGAGTAGCTTCGCTTGTATTGTGTGGAAGTTGCTCATGGATTTCTTCAACTTCATCGGATTCCCCATCGCCCATATCATAGATATCCCTTACCTTTCAATCTAAAACAACATGCCAATCCTTGTTTCTCTCATCATATACATAGAACACCTTTTTAGCTTGTGATGCAAAAACAAAAGGGTCATCCCAAATATTTTTTCCAGTGTGTTTCAAAAATTTAAAATTCACAAGTGTCATCCCAAACTAATCTTTCTTAATGCCTTTCTTGATGTCAATCCAATCATATTTGAATAACACAGCCTTGTACTTTCCGGAATATTATGCTGTTTAGTTTTCTTTTGTATTTAAACTAGCATACTAGTACTGTCAATGGTAGTAGTGATTGCATTGAACATGTATTTATCCCCAGGGTGCATGGTTCGAATCACTACGGAGGCAAAAACACTACAAGGGGGGTAGTGATTAAGCTGGTAACGAGCAGCGGGGCTTCAGCATCTGTGTGGCTGGTCGCCGGGCTGTTACATTAAAAGGCGCCTTTTAATGTAACAGCCCGGCGACCAGCCACACAGATGCTGAAGCCCCGCTGCTCGTTACCAGCTTAATCACTACCCCCCTTGTAGTGTTTTTGCCTCCGTAGTGATTTGAACCATGCACCCTGGGGATAAATACATGTTCAATGCAATCACTACTACCAATTGAGCTACTAGCTCAATTGGTAGTAGTGATTGCATTGAACATGTATTTATCCCTAGGGTGCATGGTTCGAATCACTACGGAGGCAAAAACACTACAAGGGGGGTAGTGATTAAGCTGGTAACGAGCAGCGGGGCTTCAACATCTGTGTGGCTGGTCGCCGGGCTGTTACAGTTTTTTTATTCTTTTTCATTGTTGAGCTGTTCATATTAGAGTTTTATTGTAATTCAATGCTCTGGTGTTGTTGTAGGAAGTTATAATGAAGGTGGTTTTTCTTCTAAAGGTGATCTTGTGGTAATAACACAAGCTTGAGGATATTGGACAATTTGAGGATTATGTTTATGGTTTGCTTAAGGATTATGCTGTGTTGCCGTGAGATTTTCTTGAGTCAAAGTAGCTATATGAGTTGGTGGAAGGATTGTATAGATATTAAGGGATCGTCATACACTTCAACACATGCTAATTTCATGAATGATGCTGAAAGGATTAAGTTGTATGATTTGGGAGCTTATGATTTTCCTTGAAGTACGATTTTAATACTTGTAATTATAATGTTTTATTGAAGTACCAATTTCTAGTAGTATTGCTGAAAGAAGTATTGAGGAAATTGGTTGAATTTGAGGATTATGTTTATGGTTTGCTTAAGGATTATGACACAACCATCACTCCTATAAATAGAAGCCTTAACCTTCACTAATCATGCACAACCATCACTCTCAAGAAGACTAAGAATTTAAGGTCTGAAACTCTATTCTTTTCATTCCTCTGATGTTCTTATATTCTCTTATTTTGTTTGCTTTGTTCTTTTAAAATCTAGTCTCTTTCATTCACTTTAAGACCTTTAGTTACACTACTTTATTTTTCATGGCTTTCAAATTTAGGATCTTTTGTTCCTTTGTTTTCTAAGCTTCTAAAACAGTCATGTTAAAATGCTAATTATGACACTAGTTCAGTCCCTTATTTCTTCTAGTTTTAGCTTTACCTCATCATCACCTTTTTAATACATATTAATACATATAGTTCAAATCTCAATCACTCTAACTCTAACTTAAGCCTTGAGTTTTATTAGGATATGATTTATTAAGTATCAGGACTTTCTAAAGTAACTATAGAAGCAGTATAAGAACATTAACATTTATTACATAAGTTATATAGGCACCAACGTCAATAATAATTTAAGGGCACTAGTTAGTTTTCAAACAAAGTGGCTCACCTATTAATTAGTCTACTATATCTAATGTAAAATCAAGACATACTTTTATTCAAGATTAATTGGAAAGAGAAGACAGTTCTCTAACTCTAATTTAAAAGTTTGACTCAAATGCCTCTAAGCCTATAACAACACTACTGCTATCAAATTCTTTTAAATTCCAAATCAAGGTCCTTTTGCAATTAAAAGCTTGACTCCTATTTTAATTTTACAAGACCATTTATTATAAATCTTAAGCTAATAGACCATAAGCTAATTACTATGATGTTAAGTACTCACTAAAAATGCCATTCATTATAAATCTTATAACTAACCAAAAACGAGTAAGCTGCTCCATTTATTAAGGTTAACAACGAAAATTTGTTCTCTGCTAGTTATGGTTTGACTATAGTTTGCTCACTTGACACATTCACAGTTCCATCAGCTTCTATTCTTATAAATCAGATTTTACAATTGCAAAACAAGTTCATCAATTAATTACCCTTAAATTAATATACTGTTAGTGAACAGATTCTCCTCACAACCTAGCACCTAATAAAAAGGGACTGGCTGTAATTGGATATGGGTTTGAACATGAAGGGAGTGACTAACGTTTCGAGTTAAGCAGGAACATTGTCTCAGTATAAGGGTAGTTCCACAACCTTAAGTTTTACTAACTAACAAAGCAAAAAAATTAATCACAAAATTGGCACAAATCCAAACAAAATAATCAACTAACAAAGCATAAAAAAAATAAAAAAAATTAAAATTGTTGATCACATGAATAATTTTCAACAAATTACCAGATCTAACAAAATCTCAACAGCAATTAGATAAATAATTAAGAGTTAAGACCTAACCTTCAACAGCGGTATCTCGAGCCTCGCAAACAACGCTTCCGCGGCGAGGAAAAACTCTGGAGGAGGATTGACTCCGCAAAGGAGTGGCGGAGAGTGATCGGAGTTTGAGGGCGGTGGTGTGGTGAGGAAGCCTGGCAGTGATCGGGCGGGAGGAAGCGACGATAGAAGGAGGGAGTTTAGAAGAGCGAATAATAGAATGGGTCGAACTAGAATCGAACAAAAGGGAATGTTTGATTTTGTGAATGAAAATTGTGAAAGGGTTATGACGCTGTAGAATCAAAAATTGGGAAAGGGTTAAGCATATGGCTCATCCTCTTATGGCTGAAAGGGATTAAACCTTGTTTCTTTTCTTTTTTTTAAGTGTAAATTAACCTTGTTTCTATTTTGAATATAAGAATAGCATAACATTATAAAATAAGGTAATATGTTTGTTTTTTTTTTTTAAGTTAATGTGATATATTGTTTTTGTGGGTTAAGTCATCACACCAATAACAATAAAAGCTATACCCACGGAATAGATGTACATATACCCACGGATTTTTTGACCGTCACTAAATATGTCCGTGGGTATATGGCAAATTTGTTGTAGTGCATGCTAGGGAACAATAATTCATTTTTCTTAATCAATCCATTTACAAGAGTAAATAAGGTAATCAAGGTCTCTACATTTGAAGTTAAGTTTCAACATTTGGTAAACCATGTGTTGCTTGCTTTCGGCAAATCTTCTGAGGAATTTGTCTTGGTGGTTATATTCGATATTTTTGTTTCTAGGAGTTTGAATGTCTATCAATCTCGAAATTGTGGTTGGGTTACTTATTCGACAATGGAAAATCAAGGGAGTGTTGTTAACTTTGTGGTTTTTCAATATAAAATATATGTTATCACTAACAAGGCAAACATAGGGGTACTCAACTTGAATTCTGCAAATATTAAGTTTCTAAAATTGAAGAATACTCCTCGTGCAACAATTTCCGTACGCCACTGTTGGTTGGTTTGTTGTGACGAGCAACTTTTAATGGTTGATTTTATAAAATGCAACATGTTACCAAATGTGTACAAGATAGACTTCTCAACTATGAATTATGTCAAATTGGAAACTTTAGGCGACATTGCATTATTTTATGTTGCGAGCAGAAATTGTTGTGCATTGAGCAATCCAAATAGATGGGGATATCAAAGCAATTCTGTCTATATCATTGGTCCTCCACCCACCTCAAAATGTACAATGTATTCCTGGGATGATAAAAAATTGCAGAAAGACATTACACTTCCATCTCATGGTTCTACTCGAAGACATCCCTCAATGCTTGATTGGTTATTTAGACATCTACGAAATGAGGTAGATTATTCTCTTGTTGAGTAACTTGCATATTTTGTTTAGACCTGTTTCCTTTTTGTTTGACATTGACAAGACTAAGAAAAATTTGTGAAGGTTTATAGTTTCAATAATGGAAAAAAAATGAGTTGAAAGAAATAATTGAATACTTTGTTTGATTATTATTGGGAATTGTTTAGATGGGTATCATAATTCAATGTATTGGACATTAATAATTTGTTTAGTTTTGTATTTTATGTTTTCATTTTTACTTGCAAAATAAATATTGTAATCTAGTGTAGTACTTTGACTATGATAGATAATGATGTCTTTGAATATATATATATATATATATGAGTCAGGATCCGTTGACACCAACTAGTTTGACATCAAATGTTACACCTCTCAATAACGTTTTAATCGATATAAATTTTATAAAATCCACCGTTGGATTGAAAGTTTATATCATATAGATCATTTATGTAAAGTTTCAGGAAAATTCAAAATCATTTGATATGCTATTGAGACACATAAAGATCAACGACATTTAAAAAAGACGCAAACCGTTAACTTTGATGTATCTCAATAACATATCAAATGGTTTTGGATTTTTTTGAAATTTTACATAAATGATCTATATGATATAAACTTTCAATCTAACGGTGGATTTTATAAAATTTATACCGGTTAAAACGTTATTGAGAGGTGTAACATTTGGTGTCAAACTTGTTGGTGTCAACGGATCCTGACTCATATATATATATATGGACTAAACTTATGTACAGTGCTTTAGACACAGTAAGAACTGTGCTAGATACATGGAGGTGGTTATTATTATTAAGAAAATGGTTTTCTTTTATTTTTTATAAATAAAAAATATAAGTAACTAACTTTTTGTGAGAGGCACAGTAAAAACACCTAAAGAAAAGTATATAAGTTTTGTCCTATATATATATATATGGGTCGGGATCAAATGACACCAAGGTGTCAAACTTAGTAACATGACACCTCCGATAATTCTTTACCGGATAATCGTATTACAAAATCAACCGTTGGATTTAAAGCTATTATTATATAGATCATGTCTATAAAATTTAACAACAATCGAAAATCATTTGATGTGTCAATGAGATGCATAAAAACCAACGTCTTACAAAACTTCGTCAAAACCGTTAATTTTTATCCTTCTCTTTAACCCATCAAATAGTTTCCGATTGATGTTAAATTTTATAGACATGATCTATATAATAATAGCTTTGAATCCAACGGTTGATTTTGTAATACGATTATCCGATAAAGAATTATCGGAGGTGTCATGTTACTAAATTTGACATCTTGGTGTCATTTGATCCTAACCCTATATATATATATATATCAATTGACTCGAAGAGTAAGTATTTTGACTTACTCCAAATCTTGACCATTAGTTTTAATTTTAATTAATGGCCTTGATTGATTACTAATAATTTTAGGGTGAAATCTTTTCTACACAATTATACCTCACTAATTAAAGATAGTGGGAAATAAGAAAACGACGGGACTTATGCTTTTAGATTATTAATAATCACTTGTGTAATTCTTGTCTATGAATAATTAGGTCAGAAAGAATGGGCAATTATTTGATCAACATCTGCGATGTATATCCCTTGAATAATAATTTGTCTTTTGATATGTTTAAAAAAAAATTGCCTTTCGATATTAATTAACACACATGATATATCTGGTGAATCTCGTTTGCATATACCCTGCAAACACATCATCTTAGGAAAGGGGATTCAACAAAAAACAAAAAAAGGTAGGGGAATTACTTTTATCCAAAATTAAAATATGAACATCCCAATTAACTTGTAATATGTTTTTGTTAAACAATCTCTTTGTAATTGAAAGCATGATTTTTGGTATCAATGGGAGATTTGGAGGAGAAATAGTTATATGTTTATTGATGCACGTGAGTACGTTTTTTTAGGACAGTAGTGTATTTAGAGAAGAAAGAGTAGAAAAACCCCACCATAAGGATTAGGTCCCGTTTGGCCCGACTTATTTTCCTCTTTTTTCTTCTCCTTAAAAATAGTAAAGAAGAAAAAAATTGTGTTTGACTTAATTTTTTTTTATTTCTTTACTTTTCTCTAATACTTTTAAGGAGAAATAGTGTCAAATATAATTTTATACTTCTTTATTTCGTTTAAGCTAAAATAAAAAGTAAAAAATAAGCCGGGCCAAACGGGGCCTAAGTAATCAATCAAGGCCATTTATTAAAATTAAATTTAATGGTCAAGATTTGGAGTAAGTCAAAATACTTACTCTTGGAGTCAATTGATCCCTCCTCATATATATATATATATATATATATATATATATATATATATATATATATATATATATATAGTCAGGATCCGTTGACACCAAATAGTTTGACACCAAATCTTACACCTCTTAATAACGTCTTAACCGATATAAATTTTATAAAATCCACCGTTGGATTGAAAATTTATATCATATAGATCATTTATGTAAAGTTTCAAGAAAATCCAAAACCATTTGATATGTTATTGAGATACATCAAAGTTAACGGTTTGCGTCTTTTTTTAAATGTCGTTGATCTTTATGTGCCTCAATAACATATCAAATGATTTTGGATTTTCTTGAAACTTTACATAAATGATCTATATGATATAAACTTTCAATCCAACGGTGGATTTTATAAAATTTATATCGGTTAAGACGTTATTAAGAGGTGTAAGATTTGGTGTCAAACTATTTGGTGTCAACGGATCCTGACTCATATATATATATATATATATATATATATATATATATATATATATATATCATAAAGTATATCAGTCAAGTACGTATTGTAGATACTTTTTTTAGAATTTTCTATGTAACTAAAAAATGTGCAAGTTTCATGGACACATGATGACATGAATTATGGAAAGTTAAGAATTTTTGCTATAAAAATTTTCAACACTAATACAAGTTTAGTAGTATACTTGACATCGCTAATCCAATTTTAGTGAATTGATTGATATATCACAACCAATTTATGTTATGTATTATGCTGCAGAGTGAGGCTTTCTAGCCAATTTAAGGTTCATATACAAATCATGTATCAAAATGTGCGATAGCCCTAGACAAGTTTATATTTGGTAGTGAATATTATTTTTCCATGTTAGATGGAAGTTCATATGTGGCATTTTTTACATGTGGCAAGCCATGTGTTGTTGTGCGACACATGTTCGCACCTGCACTCGACAATTGTTGTCGTGTGTGTGACACATGTTCTTCGCCAATTGGGTGTGAATGGGTTTGTAAATCACCTTGTGAGTATTTCCTCTAAATTTAAATATAAATAAAAGTTAAAATGCATCAAATTAAAATTTTAAAGTGTAAGGCGTTAATACTATCTTTACATACAAAGTAAAAGTGTAAGACTTCCTTAAAATAAAAATGCATCAAGAAAATTTTCAGAAAAAAATGCATCAAAATTAAATTCTTAATATTGAAATAAATGGAAATTTTAGGCCACTTTTTTGACACAACTATCTATACTTCGTGTTTTGTTTCCTTAACAAGTGTCTAACATTTTCCTTTTTTTAACCAAGACGCAAACATAATAATGGTTTCTTAAACTTTTGAAATAAAATATACAAAAAATAATTCACCCATAATTTGGGAGGCAGAGCAGCACAGGAATTCAGTCATTTATGACTCATTGGGAGCTTTACCTATTTGATCCTCGTGAAGGATGGAGGAAAATGATACATTGACAAAATAATTATCAACAAAACCATTTATCCTCTAAAAGACAAAAACTGTAAATATTAACAAATATAACTAAAGCTTATAGAAAAAATCATACATTTGCTGGACTCAAACAAAACACCTTCAGCAAAAGAAGCTGCACATTTCACCTATCATGGGCATGAGTGCAAAAACGGTCTATCATCACCACAAAGAATGAAAAAATGGCGTATATTGCAAAATAGCTTCATTAGCATCCTGCAGCTTTCAAAAATTTATCATAGGGGCTTGAAGGTGGAAGTCTCAAAGAATGATGCTGCCTAGTGTCGTGTGAAAGGAAGCGAACGTGATCCTGTTCTTGAAATTGCTCCTGAGCTACCAACTTCAAATCACCTTTTGAATACTCTAGTGCCTGCACAATGGCACGGTATTGACATATAGTTATCATTTCCAGAAAACAAAAACACTTAATTCTAATCAGAGCCTCAACTTTGTGCCTCATTGACATGTATTATGCCCTCCGATGGCGTGTGAGGTCCCACCTCATGACACAGAATGTGGCACAACACATGAATACATGCAGGCGCAGGCACAGTCGTCAGTCCACTATATATATGGCACAACAGATGAATACATGCAGGCACAGCCATATTCATGGTTCAATAACTATTTTGACCCAGCATAGCAATCCATCGGTCAATAATACTTTAAACATGCCAACCATTATAACCAACTGAATTCTAAATAGATCCTGAAGAAAAACTCTATTATAACATACACTTCTTTTATACTGAAAAACTAAACTATTGTAAGAAAATGCTAACCTTAACAGGTTGACGGGAAACTTCTACTTCATTTTCACTTGAAAGAACAATGGCCTTGGTCTCCTGTTGGTGCCTAAAACTGTAAATGGATGACATCTTCTGTTGTTTCCCTGTTACAAGGGCCTCACACTGGTTCTTCATTTGGTCATAAGGTAAAGGAGTTGAGGAAGTGGATACGCTCGCAACTTGCCGAGCAGTTTCCAAAACCTATCCATATAATAATTCCCATATATCATTAAGGGAGGAAAGTAGAAACACATTCATTCTCCAGCAGAAGCATAAAAATTTGATTCAAAATACAATCAAAATGCCAATCAGCTATATTTTAGATTAAAAAGAAAAGCATATCTTTTTTACCGATTCCAAGAGTTGATTAACACCTAGAACATCTGGACAGTTGGTTGAAAGTGATGTTCTGCGATCTGACTGGCTTCCACTTAGTTCAGGCCCAGTCTCTTCATCCATCAAATCTCCTGGAGCCATTATCTGGAAAACCAATCACAGTATTTGTCACAAGCTTTTCAAGATAAACTAAATGGAGATGTAATTTTAGATAATTTTACCTCATCAAAACCAGGGAACTCTATCTGAGCAAGTGGAGAACCTGGCCTTGGTGTCTCCATAAACAATGCAGGTCCCGATGGATAAGCATCATCAGGAGAAAAACCCTGTAGAAGTTGATTTTTTATGCTGGACAAGTCATCCTGGAAAATATAAAAAAACATCACGTTATTTCCACATATACATTATACATCACAAACATATTCCTCTCCACCCCACTCCGCTGCAAGTACTATTTTACATAAGAAAATATTAATTTTTTAGATAATTTCCAGAACAAATGTGTGTGTGTGTGTGTGTGTGTGTGTGTGTGAGTGTGTGCCATATTGGAACATATACACAGAACAAATACATAATTAAATATTGAACCAAAAACAACCATCTGACGTGTTATATTCAATCATTATTTAACACTTATCAGCAAGGTTGTCCAGGATTGAGATCTTGCATAAGATCGGAGAGGGTAACAAGATCCTAACTCATAAAATCGCAACTAGGATCGGAAGATCCTACCCAATTAGTATGTAGGATAAAGTGGGAGTAGCAAGATTGTAAAACATAAAATTGTAACCAATGTCCAAGATAGTAAGATCCTACCAATACGAAAATAATGCTAAAAAATTCATAAGTTTGCAAGTCTCAATTAATGCTCAAAACTTAAGCATAAAACAAGCCAGGAGGTAGGAAAAAAAATCTGAAAAATCAAAGAGGTTGACTGTTGGTGTGCTTGCGCCAGGTTAAGATGCTGCTACGCTGCCTACGCATATGGTTATTCCTATGGCTGCTTCAACTTCAAATCGTCTCTATCTGTGGTTGGAAGTAACCTCTCTCTCCCTCCTCATTATCATCATCGCGACTTTCACTCTCCGACTTCAATCTCCACTCGATCCTGTACCAACCATTTCTCCTTATCTTCTTCTCTTGGCTTCTCTCTCAACACAGCAACCCCTCTCTCTATCTCTCTCCTAATCGTGTTTTAGGGTTTTTCAAACGGGTTGTGCAGAACCCGACCTGGCCCAAGCGCAGCCGGGGACACGATTCTAGCGATCCAATTCACAGCACAACCGTGAAATTGTGCGATTTCATGACCCAAAATGTGATTTCACTCACGATCTGGATCGCAGGGCCGCCATAGAATTGCAATTTCATACAATCTTACGATTAAGATCATGATTTTGATAACCTTGCTTATCAGACAATCATTTGTTTTGTTATAAACTTCCGCATCCTTGCTAGTTGTTACTCAATTACTAGTCACTTGTACATTATGATTGGAGTAAACCAAAGTACAATGTTTCCTTGTTACTACCCCCCTATATTTACTTTCTCTTTCTTGTTGCTACTATCACTACCCTTCTACTCACTTGAGCATACCCCCTGCAATTTTCTTAACTTCTTTTTAATATGACACGTGGAGGGTTTTATGTGGATTAATAATAGAAAGAATAAAAAAGCAACCTTTCAATAGAAAATCATCTTTTTTTACACACCTTAGAAAATCACCTTACTGTCTATTAATTTAGAGAAAAAAACATCATTATAACTTCTCAAAGCATATAAGAATGTTGTTAGTTCACCCAAGCAAATTTATATTACCTCCGGCAATTTTGAAAATTTAGTCATAAAGTATGATGTTACAGTCTCTTTCAACTGTCTGTCATCCAATTGTACAGCTGATAATGACTTCATAGCAGCAACTTCATCTTCCTCGGATCCATAAATTATCTTATCTGATTTTAGACGAACAGCCCGCAGCAGGGTATCATCCACCAATTCAAGAAACGGATCTACCTGTGGGTTTATGATTTTAATTAGTTATAAGCATAATTAGAAAAGGAAAACAATAATGACTGTCAACTTTAAACTGAAGCTGAAGAATAAGGACGTAGAATAGGGGATCAAATCAAGAGGTTAAGGGTAGAAACTAACTGTCAGGGATGCTTTGACTTTGGGAATCAGATCAGGGAAATTGCCTGCCCTGGCAGAGAATACAAGCATGTGTGAAGCCAAGGATAAAAGGGACCTCCTGCGAGATGGCGGTAAGCCTCCTTTAACAGGCATGTAAAAAAACTTGTCAGAAAATAATTCTCAGTTAAGAAGGTTTAGCTATTGGACATTTAAAAAATCGTAATTTCATTTTTGCCACCATTCAATGGGGAAGAAGAAGAACATTCCTTTGTTCAGTATGCAAAAAGTCAGGGAATGATGATTCCATTCCCAACCTCGACTCCATAGAGATAGGAAGTCTCTATGTCGTTCCGTCCTACGAAGTAAAAAATCACATGTAACCCACTTACCTTCTTGGTCCAAAGAAATGCTCCTGAGGGAAAATGCCAGTTGGAAGCATCTTACTAAACCCATGTAACTGGATGTCTGTGGAAAGCAATAAACATCATCATGACCTTAGACAAATCACTCATGTAATATCATTTGGTTCTAAACGCTATCCAGATTAATATTTTTGGGACAAAAATGTGATAAACATTATTGTTTCTTAGTTTTCAAAAAGATGAAAACTCAAGTCTGAGTATTCGCCACCGACACTAAATGCTTGTAACGATATCAAGTGAAGTAGAAATACTCTTTTATAAGTTGCTCTTACAATTAATTGCACGTTCATAACCCATGATAGTAAAATCTACTCGGAAAATTCTATAATGATAGCTAATGATATGAATAATTATAAATGCGCAACAAGTAAACAAAATAAGCAAAGTGATTTTGGTACTATATTTATTAAAAATATTTGAAAGTAATCATGGCACTTTGTATGCACCAACCTCACCTTAGAACGAGTAAATAATAAAGCAATGCTATAAGTGTGCGCCATTGCCTCATAGTTTGCAGGGCCATTTTCAGCAGATGTTGCCTGAACCCAGATTGAAGAAAGCAAAAGACTCACTTGGTGACTGCTCAACCTAAGAGATCCTGGATCCTGAAATTTGCAGAGATAAAACATTTGGTTAGGAAATGTTATAGCATGGATGAACCATACAGGCTAACTGATTACTGAACGCCCATCAACATAACTGAGTACAACAAGAATCATTAAGATTAAATTGTCATGAATAGGAACCAAAAAATACCCTCAACCCATATGGCCAATATAACACAATTTAAAGCATGAAGTAAATAATGATAAAATATTTCTCGCATCTTTTCCATCAATTAGAGCATGAGTGAAAATTTTATTTCCACTCACACCTGCTATTACCTTTTCTTCTACCAGTTTCCCATTTAAGTGCTCAGCTCTAGAAAAACTTCCACGCTGAATGGAGAGGCTGTGACTCTCTACCTTCTTAGCAATCTTTTTTTGGTCTAACCAAGGAGAAACCATGGATGGCACAAGCACCACAGAGAAGACACTGTGCGCTCCAATTTGTGTTTCACGGTCAAGATGAGCCATGGTCAGGAGTAATTGATGAAACAACGCATCAGGGAAAGCCTGCAAAATTAAAAAAGTAACCCCCAAAAATTAGAAATTAAATAGAGCCGAGCATGCAGAAACACCACTCTCAGTCTAAGTAAAACTACTCGCCTTCTTGTGATATGACACATTAGGGACGGAAGTGATTATCTTTGCAGTTTGATACACAGCAGAGATTGTTGTTCTTGCTATGATAGTAGAACTCGAAATATTCTCTAGCACCACAGCCATCAAATCAAGAATGGGTCCTGCATCTCCAACCTGATTCAGTAAAAGCAGTGTGACAAGACTGCTGCAACATACCCAATCCTTATACTTCTATAGCAATTTAGTTGTTTATAAAATCAAGTCAGTTTCTATTCAACAAAAGAGAGGAGAACAGTGTAGAAATTTAATTACTCTTCTATAAAAATCGGAATTCACAGGTGACATTTTAACATTCTTTTCGAGAGATTGACAACCAAAAACACACAAGACCCCAAAGGAAACCTCTTCGGTAGAGAGAACAAATAACAAATTCAAATTGAATCTATAGACATATAGAAATGAAGACACTTTCCTCAGAGAATACCAATAACAATGTCACGTGTCTTATAATAAAACATAAATATTGAAAGAGAAACCAATAAATTGATACATAATGTTAGCATATATATACCTTGTTTGAAAGTTGTAATATGCACATTTCAATGGCAGATTGGAGTTTAGTATTAAACTTATATGCATCATTTCCAATGTCGGATGCTTCAGCTGAATTTTGTAGGCATTTCCTTAAATGTTTAATGAGATCAGATATTGCACCAATGAGTGCAACTGAGGCTTGCTGCTTCACATTGTGTGCAACCTGTGTGGTGATGTTAATAATATCAATCTGAAGGATAGGTTTCTTGGTAACATTTTTATGATCCAAGTGCTTGACCAATATGGACAATAGAAGATGGGAGTTATTTCCTGGTGTTCAAAAAGTGATGATCAGTTATTGAGAAAAATTGGGAGAATTTTATATCCAAGCAAAACAATAGCACAGCAAGAATACCCGATTCAGCTAAAAGGGATTGCAAATACATCAAAACACAATAAGCAACCCCCTTTTCAGAAGACCAGTGATTCTCAGTATCAAAATAATGAAAAAGTGGTTCCAGCACACGCCGCACCGTCGTAGCTTCCTTTGCCAACTTGGCTATATTATACAAGCAAACCTTTGACCAATAAGCAGGATTCTTATCAGTATCCCTGTGAAAGTGGTGAACACAGGCTGTTAGGATCATGGATGTTGAACTCATACATAATAAAGGGAGTGGGGAGAAGAATAAGAGAAGACATACAACTTGGACTCTGTATCAAATCCTGTCGCAACAGTCAACGCGGAAGATATATGGTCTTCTTCTTTAGGAAATCCTTGAACCAATTGGTTCTGAGATTGTGAATTCAGTTTCTCTAAGTTGGCAAGGTTGGATTTGAATTGAAGGTCCGTATAATTCTCCAAAATTGCTGATATAATCTATTCCAAAACCCACCCACCCAACAAATAAGAATATAAATAAATTAGATTGATAAGAAAACGTTAAGCTTAAAGTATAAACTAACATCAAAATTCAAGACCCAATTACTATGGTTCAAAATTTGGAATAAAAACATAGAAACTATGCTTCAAGGTTTTATGTCCACCCTTTGCTTGACGTCACTGCTGGTAACAATAAATAGACTGAAGGGATAAATAAAAATAGGAATACAATACTCACTTTGTCAAAATCCATGGAAAGATGTGAGTGCTCGCCCATGAACTTTACCTGGTCAAAAAAAACAAAGGAAAATAAAAAAGGCATCAAGGGAAGGTGCAAATACCTCAAAAGGAAACTGGTATAACGTACTGCGTTAGGAACTAGGGAACTGCTAATGAGTTAAAATGATTTAATTGTATCACTATCAGTATGAAAAAGTTTAATACTTAAAAATTCTTAATTATAAAAAGTAAAACTGCTAATAACAATCTGTGTTGTTCCTTTATTTTATATTCTGTGCAGATGGAACCTTTTCATAAAAATAATCAAGGTGTGCTGATTCCTGTTTGTTTTGATCAGTATAGAAAAATAAATTCTTGCATTTATAAACTTATGTAAATGCAAGAGCAAATTCAGTAAGAAAGAAGTGACAAATGAACAAGGAAAAGAGTATTACCATAGAAGATAGAGCTTGTAGTCCAGCTGAGCGTAGAAGCAGAGCACGATCATCATCTCCCACTTCTTGAGCCAGTTGACATAGTTTCGGGATAAAACCCTCTAAGTTGAACATGTATGTACCATCTGTCTATTTTTAGTTCAAAGGGTCAATATCACTAAACTTGGGGTATTCAAAAAATGTGCTAAAAAACAGAAACTACAAAGATCTAAAAATTGCAATATATCAAGTAGCAAGACCTATAATGTCGACTATACTGTTAAACTGAAATCACTATATCTACTTTCAAAGTGGTGCTAACCACTCACAAACATTGCTGTAAGTTTTTAACACTCAAATCAGAAAGACTGAATGACCATATACCTGGAAATAAATAAAATCTACAAGAGTAATGCACCCTAAGATCCGCACTTCATCTGCTCGAGTTTGGTCAAGAAGAGTCCGAATGATCCCTAATAAACTACTGGCAAATAGTGGTCTGCAGATTAAGAAGCATTTATTTCAATATTATTACTCAGTACAATGAAATGTAGCATCTAACAACTGGAAATCAAATGGACCAAAACTTTATTGTCTAACACTCAATTCACTACCAAGTAGGAGAACTAATTGATAATGTTTGATCCTGGCTTGGAATATAAACATTATACTGAAAATAATAAGTTCTGTATATCCATACAAAATTGTGTTATAAAAAGGGTTTCTCATTGCATTTTATACTAAGATTACTCGTCCAGACACCAGAGTAAGTTTATCGTATAATTATGTACGCATAGTCCCATAAACCCAGTATGAATGATACCAGGAGGTCCTGGACAAAAAACTCATAAATTTCAGAAAGGCTTCGGCAATGTAATACTCTTAGGATTACGATGCCTAAATCTTAAGATCTGGAAGATGATCCTGCCCTTAGCATACCTTTTTGTTTCAACAAACTCAATTGGAATAAAATAAGAATTCAGTTCAAGGAACATGTCTGCAATTATAACTCAAAAGGAAAAACACTTACATCTGCTCCTTACATGACGACAGCAATTTTCTGTATATGCATAAGATAACTTTCACAGAACCAAAGTTTTCATTACGCAAATCCTTGTAACATCTTTGCTCCAGGTTCTCTGTAATCTGCCGATGTAAAAACCACATAAACTCAGTGTATGTAAGATATTGAATTCAATACTAAAAATGAAAAACAATTCAGAGTTAAATTGATCATGGTGATTGCTTAAATTTTATACAAGGCATAACTGAAATTAGGTGAAGAAAAGCTGAAAACAAATAGAACAGTAACTCAAGAGAATGGACAAAATCTGTTCCCCACTATATAAATAACTGCTAATGCATTACCTACCTACGTTCAAAAATATTCAGCAAATGAGAGTTCACTAAATACGCTCGGTTGCAACTCTTCCACTATTTAAAGTATTACAGTGTATCACAATTATTCCCTTTAGGCATAGCCTCATTGAAAATACGTACTAAATGACCAAGTTTCCTTTAACAATATACAAACATATTCAGCAGTTGAATGAAATTGTTGCCAAATATTACAAATTAGTGCTTCGGACAGTCACTAAAAATCTCAGTGCTTAATATTCCAGTTCTATCAAACATGTGATTAGATGGTACTGGTAGTCTACAATGATATATTAATTAGAGTAGCTAGTAGTTTTTTACGAGAACGATTATCTTATCAATATTTCCTCAAGCATGTCATAATTTTATTTATTAAGCGAAACAACTACACTACAAGTCACAAGAAACAAAGAGTAGACTTGTAAGTTGTAACAACAGTGTATCACCTTGGGAATTCTCAATGGATTCTTAGAAGCATACTCACATAACTTTCCGATTTTTCTATCATTGAGTTCAGCAGCCTGCAAAACACAGAAATCTTCAGATGAATAAAAAAATAGTAATCTGTTTCTTATTATTTGATCATAAAACACTCTCTAGTGCCCGTAATTCTATTCGGAAAAAAACTCAACATCTTATTATTCATTCAATAACAACATAACAACACAAAATGGCATTACTAGTACTAGTACTAAACTTTCAATGCATACATTTACGAATAATTTCAAAGTCGACTTATAATTCTTAGCTTTCTAGCAAATATAAAATCGAAATAAGGTGAAAAATAGACCTGATTACGAGGTAAGATATCGGAAATCAACTTCTTGTAACGTTTGACAGGTTGTCTTGATCTTGCTCGCAAAGAAGGACAAAAAACACAGAGGTTACCACAGGCGGGAACAACCCGCCTGGACATAACCCCCATTTTTTGCTATAAATGAATGAATGAATTCACAACTCTCCTCCTCCCCTAAAATAACAAAATTCACATCACACACACAACAGACAGAGTCAAATTCAGCTAAATTAAAAGTGGAATATATTATTATTAAGTGATTATGAAAAATGAACAATTCAATTAATAGAGAGGAATATATGAAACATACCAAACTTTGAATAATTGAAATTCCGGAAAATGAAGCGTCTTCGATCGCGATCTAAATTCTAAACTATTAAACTGAAAACAAAAATAATAATAATAATAATAAAGATAAAGAGAAAGTGTTATTGATTGATAATGGTAATAATAAGTGAAGATGAAAAATACCTTGGAAAAATGGCGATGGGGTCAGAGTCTGAGAAGGCGCAACTCTCCCCCAGCCATCATCCGTTTAATAGTATGACGATGATGATTATTATGATGAATATACGTTGAAAAAGGTAACTTTTTATTTCATCAGGAAACTACGCAACAATATTACTTATTTTGTCAAATAATACTATAATAATAAATATTATGATATACTTATTTATTAGTATCAAATAATAATATAATAAATATCATTATATACTTATACTTATTTATTTGTAAAAAAACACTAGTGTATATGCTACTCCCTCTGTCCCAAAATAAATGACATGTTTGACCACTGACACGTTTGCCAATGCACAACTTTAATCGTTAATATCTTTATGGCACAGACAGGTCCCCTTGAAGGTGTCTATTTCAGCAGGTGGTCTCCGTGCTCGGCGGTCCTTCTTGCAGTTTGTTTGGCTTACTTGTGTTTGGGTCATCTGGAATGAACGTAATCTTCGGGTTTTTGGCGACTCGGGCAATACTATGCACCAGCTCCTGGACAGAGTCAAGTTTTTCTCTTATCGTTGGCTGCGGACGACAGACATTACTTTAGCTACTAACTGTCACTGTTGGTGATCGGACCCATTACTTTGTTTGGGCATCGACTAGATGTACTTTATTGTTTTATTGCGTTACTTCTTGGGACTCTTTTGTAATCTCTTGTACTGATCCTTGGTACGTCTTGTGCCGAGGGGACTGTGTCGTGATTTTCTAATATATATATTCCATTTTAGCCTCTTCAAAAAAAATATCTTTAATTATATATTATTAAAAATTATAAAAATGATATATTTTGAAAATACTCGTCGAGACAAATCAAACAACATCTCATATGCTAATATTTGCATGTATATATTAGTAGAAAAATAAGGTCAAAGCAGGTCAAATAAATAGTATAATAAGTCAAAAAAATGTCATTTAAAATGGGACGGAGGGAGTAATAACTAATAAAATAATAATTTGTCTATTATAAAAATTAAAAATAATAATAATTTGTCTTTTTACCGAAAATAATAATAATTTCTCACGTATGGCTCAATTACTAAACAAAAAGAAAATATTAAAAAAAAATTATGAAAAAAAAAAATATGAATTAAAATAATAATAATTAGTCAACAAAATATATTAATATTAATTAAAAAAAATTAAAATGAACGTGGGCGATTAAACTGTTGCGGATATACCTTCAAATGCTTCATGGGTTTAGAATCTTATTGATTTTTAATATTTTTTTTACAATAATTTAATTGTTTATTGATTGTTATTTAAGTATCATAAATATTAAATTAAATAATGGGCTGTCCAGTTGTTTTGGATGATATCAATGGGTGCTGTGCTGGTGTGAGAAACAACGCTGCAAAGCCCAACGGTACCGTGAAGCATGCGTTGATTGGAATATTTAGTGGATTTTTCTTATCTATCTATGGAAAGGTAAATTGCAAAGGAAGCAAAGTTCTTCCTTCTTTCACTTTTCACTTTTTTTATGAAATAAATAAGTTCAAGTGAATAAATCCATGTTTGGTGCAGTTAAGAAGACATAATCCATGTTTGGATTATTCATGAGTTTCACAGAATCACTACTCTAACTTTGAAAAAAAAAAAGTTGCGCTTTAAAGATTCAATAAAATTTATATATCAATGTGATTTTGTCAAATTCTCTATTATTAATCTAGTAACAAGTATAGTGCCAGTGCTCAACATGAATTTAAATCCAGAATTTAAATCTTGTGATGCATGATTTAAAATATTTACCCAACATCAACATGCTTGATTCTTTTTTGTCACTTTTATTTATGGGCAAATGCTAACGAGTGCCTCTGGGGCACTTTTTAAGACCATAAATAGTAAGTTTTTTATAGAATTTTTATAGAAATGCGTAAAGTCAACGCATTGAAAATTGTGTGTTTAATTTTTTGAAAAAAAAGTTTCTTTAAATGAAATGCTTAAAGAGTGCCCCAGGGCCACTCGTTAGCAAAACCCTTATTTATTATTACATCCATATCATTTCCCATATTCCCCATTATTGTCACATGTGATTAATATAGTCGCAAATATAACCAAAATATTTAGCTCAAGTGGTTAATGATATCCTCCTAAAACAATGGACTTTTCAGAACTATCACATTATTTTTTGGGTATTCTCTAGCAGAATTTTTTTTGCTTAATAGTAGATATTCTAACTTTTTTATACTCAAATATTCTAACTTAAATCTAAGATTTGGAGTTTTTCTCTCCAAATATTCTAACTTATTCTGTAAAAAAGAGGCCTTAAACTCCCTTTTATGCATATATGTATACAGGAATAAATCATTCTACATTCAATTCAATTTTGAGCAACATCAATTTAAACACAAACAAAAACTCAATAAGCTTTTGGACCAATCTCCATCCAACAACACTAACCAAACCTCTTTCTAAGACTCTTACAAACTGCTTCAAAATCCACAGCCCATAACTCTGCTATAAATACATGACAATATTTTGATAAACCCCAAGCCAATTCCCATCTGATCCGGAAATAACTCCACCACATTCTGCAACCATCTCTCCTCTACTAGCTCCACAACTCTTCTATAAATACATGACAATACTTACAACTTGTTTACTTCTCGAATTGATAGTATTGAACTGATTTTTAGCTTGTTCATACTCCTTAGCATTATTTCCATTAGCACACCAAGTTGCAGGCCAGGAGGCCGTGAAACTGATTCGTTGCGCACCTTCCTATTCCTCCAAGTCCATGAGTAGGACATGCCATTGCTCAAGAATTCAGCTTGCCTATTTCCAATATGCAACTTGTTCACAAATAAAAACTGTAAATTTTTCATTTGGCTCTTACAAGTTACAACTAAGGAATTGAGCTTCATTTTAAACAAACTCAAATTCAGCTAACTAAATAAATAGTCAAGTCTAATAATATACAACATCAAATCAATAGAAAAACAGGGGAACAAGCAACTAAATCAGAAACAAATGCAATTAAAGTTAAAATGAACAAGCAAAAAAGGTTGTGAAAACCACAAGGAACAAGAGCAAAAAAAACGCAGAGAACGGAGATGTAGCCTTGTTTCTGGTTTGCGAAGAGGTAGAAGAGAGGAACGAAGATAGAATCTTGCCGAGAGAATGAATTTTGCAAAATGAACGAGTTCCGGTTCACAGATCCGCTCCGCGTTTCACTTTCGCATAAGCTCTGTGTCCAAAATTCATATGCCCAACTTGATAAGCTTGTTAGGGGGGGCCGGGGGGCTTATAATATTTTCATCCGCACAGTTCTACAAGTACTTATTCTAGATTTCTAGTAAATAAGCTCCAATAAACCTAAAATAAGTCAATCCAAAAAGGCCTCAATAGAGATATATTACTATTATTAGTCAACTAATCAACCATACAGCAAACCATAGCCACCTAATTGATCAACTAAACAAACTAGGATCATGCTAACAAGTGTCCTTAGGAGACCAAGCGTAATAATTTTGCATTGGAAACAACGATTTCTATACTAGCTAGCTGATTGAATATGTAGTGTTTGATAAAATTAGCGGTTGAACTAGCTTATAAGTATGAAATGACATAAAAATGATATGTTTAATTAATATTTAATTCTTTTCAAGTCAGATGATAGGGGTAAAATTGGAAGAAAAGATAACAAGCTATAAGCTCATAAGCTACTTGAAATAGCATTTGGAAAATAAGCTATAAGCTAGTAAAATAAGCTATAAGCTCTTTTTTAAAAACTGTTACCAAACAGAGCTTTTAGCTTATAAGCTAAAAGCTATAAGCTAGCTTATTTGGTTTACCATACAGAGCCATAACTGTGAAGAAGTTACCTATTCCATTAATTCTTTGAAGTATAAAGAAAATATAGTAACAACTATAGTAAAAAAAAAATACCTATGGTCAGCAATTTCTATTCATATTCAGAATAATAAAATAGCTCAAAAAAAAAAAGCTCAAGATTCATAATTATTGCAGACTTCACTTACGATTGAATCAAAAGGAACGGAAATTATCAGCACCGGAAACATGAACGCCGGCGCGTTGAACGGAACGAAACAGAGGGGAAACCATCGTACGGTAATGTAGAGGACGAGATAACTCTTCGTTAGCGTCGATTTGAACACCAGTGATGCCAATTTCTCTGAGACGGAAACCTAGTTTTTCACCAACACGAGAAGCGATTTTAGCATCCCAGAATCTGTGGGATCGTGGGAAGCGGTTGAGGACGGAGCGATTGTGAGTGAGAAATTCTTGCTCTGAAGATGAAGCCATTGCTATGATTGATGAGGTTGTGGTGTTTGTTACCTGTGCGGTTATTTTCCGGCATGAGAGGACTAGTTGCAGTACGTGGCGGTGGTGGTGTGTGGTGGCCATCGGCGATGCATACGACGACGTTTGTTTGTTTCGTCGTTTACCACATCGTGCACCTTGTTTGGCTGATGATGCATTGATGCTAGTTTGCTACGTTAAACGCTGCGTTTTGATGAAACAATTTTATATAAAATACTCCCTCCGGACACATTTATAAGCAAAATTGACTTTTTTGGCACATTGAAAAATGGATGTATTCAATGTACTAAAAAAGTCAAATTTGCTTATAAATGTGTCCGGAGGGAGTAATTACATGAATAAATAAGTAAACGAGCCTAGCGATGAATAAAAAGTCACAGTTTATTTTGCTGACAGATCTAGTAAGGGACTAAAATTATGGATTTAAATTTTACAGGGCGAAATGAGACGAATCTTTTTTACAAGGACTAAAACTCAAATTCGCAAATTTTACAGAGACTAAAAACACATTTTACTCTAAAAAAGTTGTCTATTAAGTTGAAAAAGAGTTGTTTAAAATTACCTTTAAACAATTGTGTAGCTAATTTTTGTTAAATAAATTATTCATGGTTATTCAAATATTTAAGGCCTCGAGAGAAACAACTAATTTTTTGCAAAAAATATCAGTCTCTTCGCTCTTAAAAATACAAACAAGTAAAAAAGTTACTATGGATATGTATATTGTGATTCATCTAATCATTATTACACTATTATAAACAATAATACCATTGTAACGAGAAAAGATCCTCTGCAGTACTTTTTTCCTACAGTACAGGAGGGAATCCTGATTCCATTGTAACATATGAACCAATATATATTACTATTGTTAATCTGTTTTTTAATCTCTCTCAATAAGAGGTATTGCAAGAGGTAGAATACAAAGCTAAGACTATAGAGAAATATGGGTTACACATAAGTTGATGAGGGAAAGACAAAGGTAGCTACGGACTATTGTTGTTAAAAATCACATTGATTGTCAACCAAAAAGCATAAAATTTATGGGACAATCAATCAATAAGCAATCAAGTAAGGAATAAGAATTTGAGCTCATTTAAATATTGCTACATAGATACAACACAGAGACATAAGAATAACCTAAACTTCATTTTATTTTATTTTATTAGTAAAAGAAGATAATACTCCCTCTAAAGCACTTGTTAAAAAAATGAAAAATTGATTTGTAACAAAAAAAAAAAATTTAATTTATTACCTAAGTATCTATAAGGCATTTTTAACATTTTCCAAAATAATAAAATGACATAAATCTTGAAAACAAAAAAGACAAAACCACATAGTAGTACTAGTGTTGTTTGTTACTTTGGCTATGTTTGGATTGATGGAGTAGGATGGAATGGAGTGGAGTGGAGTGGTATGAAATGATGTTCCATTGTTTGGATATTTAAAAATTCAATGGAATGGAGTGGAACACAATGGAATACATTCCATCCTATTCCATCACTTTCCTTTATTTTTCTTCCCCTCCAATTTGGAGTGTATAGGATGGAATGCAACCTATTAAATTTTTAATGACCAAAATATCCCTTTTCTATTACATAGTATTCGCTCATCGTTAAAAATTGAAACGAATAAGTACTGCTTCACGCCAGCACCAGGATGACTATACCAACTAGTATCATTCATCGTGACAGTACCGATCTAGCAGTTCACTGAAGGCATTCTTGTATATAAAAAATAAAAATAATAGTATAGTGATAACATTTGTGATGGAAGTGGCTATCATACCAATTTTCCTTACGATAACAACATATAGCATCCAGCATGAGTGTTGTTTCTACTTCATCAATCATCGACATCATCAATTACAATATTGAGAAGGAACAAATAATATGCACAATATTGAGAAGGAACAAATAATATGTTTAAATCATATATAATAATAGTTTTTAATATAAGGGTAAAAATGGAATGAAAAAGTTATAACTCATTCCACTCCGTCCAATTTCCAAACAATGGAATGGAAATTTGGTTCCGTTCCATCATAAATTATCCAAACAATGGAATGGAAGATTTATTCCATTCCGCTCCATTCCATTCCACTCCACTCTATTCCGCTCCGCTCCATTCCGTTATATTCCATCAATCCAAACATAGCCTTTGGTTATGTTATGTACTTTCATGGATTGGTTGTTAGTGTACTGATTCATTCCGACGAACCCTTATTCTTCCTTCCCCTTTCTTCAACTCTCTAATTTCAACAACACAAAACCCTAACACCCTTTTTTCTCCTAATTTCTCGCCGGAATTTCTACACCTCATCGTGCGTCTTTTGGTAAGTAAAATTCAATTTTACTGGCTTCATCATCTTTCTCTTTCCCCTCTCATTTTTTCAATTAAAATCAAATGCTAATTTTTTACTCATTTTTCAAAATGCTATCTGCTATTGAAATGAATTCAGATGAAGTATGGAGCATTCATTGTTGAAATGAGAGGAAAAAATATAACATTTTGAACTCTTCAAGATTTTGTTATTTGTTAGTTTCTCATTTTTATGTTATATAAGTTATCTTTAAATGCTATTAGTATTGCATATTTATCATTGAGTTTTGAATTGCTAGGTTAGCTGACATTGGTATCCATTATTTGAATTACTATTTTTATTTATGTTTTTTGTATTAGCATCTTGGAAATAATCTAGCAGTATGTGCACTAATTCTCGATGCCGTGGAAATTAGAGAGCGTATTATAGTTTAAGTCATATTGTTTAAGGTATCTTGGGTCTGTTATACCCGGCTTTGTTTGGGAGTTTATAGGGGAGGACTCCGGGGAGAGGGGAAACCCGAATGGCCGACCTATTTAGGGGAGTCTTTTTCGGAGGGGAGGGGAAGCGGAAGCTTATGACTAATATTTTGCCAGTTTCGGTAGTACTCCCTCCGTAACAAAATACAAGCAAAAATTCACTTTATAGGTTCATTGTACAATTAATGTATCTGGACAATATATTAACCAGGTACATTAATTATATGGTGAACCTAGAAAGTGAATTTTTGCTTATATTTTGTTACGGAGTAGTATATAAGAAGAGAAGTAGTTGGCGAAATTTTCAAAGCCATCCAAAGATTTCCCCCAAATTGAAGGGGTTTGTCTTATGAAGATAAAAAGAAGGGGGATATCCTCCCTTTGTCTTCACTTTTCTTTCTAACTTCCAAACAAAGCCTACATAGCATGGAATAGAGGCAGATGTAGACCATAGAATTCAGGTGGGTGGATGAAGTGGAGTAGTGTTTCATGTGTTATTTCTGATAGAAAACACCACTGCAGGTTATCCAAATTTTTTATCACATAGTTATAAAGACTTTTTGTGATGTTATATGGAAGTGACTGTCATGTCACTGTTAACTGCTAAGAGTTAATACGGAAGTAAATTCATTGTTGCAAAAATCAGAATATTACAATGAATGATTGCAAGCACAAGATATGATAGGATAGGATTAGGAACATATATATTAGAGAGAAAGTTAGCATAGCATTTAATGTGGAAATATGGTAGAATATCACCTTGAGTGATTTGTTCACGTGTGGAGAATATATGTAGAAGCTTCAATATGGAGAGTAGATCAGATGGAGAATTCGGCAATAGTTAGAGGTACAATTAGGCCAAAAAGCTACATCAGTGTCGGCTTTGATACATTCTCTACCCACATGTTGAACCAATGAGCAGTGGATCCCTACTTACATATCTTACTCCACTTTTTCTTGAGCATTGGGTGATTATCCTATCCTACACCACAAATATAATTTCTCACCTATCCATCAATTAACTCCTTCACTGCAGCTTCTAGATAAGACAGATCCGCATTCATGGCAGTGTTTCCGACAGCTCCGCACTTAGGCATGCACTCTCCAACAATGGTATTCGCCATGTCATACCAATATAAGGGACTTAAAGTGGAAAAATATGCTAGTCATTGTATTGGTTGTTGAATAAGAAAGAATTGCTGTTGTGCTGCACTGGTCCATCAATTCGACCCTTGACCTCCTCCGTCCTAACCAAAAAACATTTGGTGTTTTTGTTGTATTGTCTTGGTCTCTTGGACATGTTAGACTTGGTTGTATTTATTCTTTTTTATTTAACATTATTATGGGAACCATTAAGGATATGTTTATACTTTATTTTTGCTAATAGCATATAGATAAAATATGATTGGATTTTAGACATGCATTCATTGTCATCCATAGTGTGAGCCATCACTTATCAGAAATATTTATATTCCAAACAAGGAGATTAACAAAAGAAATTAGAAAATAGTTTCAGGTTTTATCAATGATCCAATTTTCCTGACATGAAACTGTTTAAATTTCATACATGAAACTTTTTTCAGTTGTTAATAATTACAGGTTTTATCAATGATCCAATTTTCCATACATTTTCTGCTGAACTGTGAAAGAATCTACTTATATGTGTTGTGTAATTCTTCTGAATAGGATGATGGATCACCAATCTGGCCAGGGATTTGATTCACATGGTAGTGACCTTAACATGATGGCAGAAACCAGTGAGAAACATGACAAAGTAGATGGCAACATTTCAAACAATTTAGAATTATGTGCAGTTGAAGATGAAAGGTTTGTTGAACAACCTGTGGCAGATTCAGACATAATAGAACCATTCATAGGCATGGAGTTCAACACAAGAGAGGAAGCCAGAGAGTTCTACAATGCCTATGGTAGACGGATTGGATTTACAGTACGAGTACACCATAACCGCCGTTCACGAGTTAATAACGAGGTTATTGGTCAAGATTTTGTCTGCTCAAAAGAAGGCTATCGAGCAAAGAAGTATGTGCACAGAAAAGATAGAGTGCTCCCTCCTCCACCACCCACCCGAGAAGGTTGTCAAGCCATGGTAAGGATGACTTTACAAGATGGAGGGAAGTGGGTTGTCACCAAATTTGAGAAGGAGCATACACATAAACTGATGAGTCCTAGTGAAGTTCCATGGCGAAGATCTGAGAAGCACCTGATTACTGAGGTATGTATCTCTCTCCAGGCAGTTGAGACTGTAAACTCTTTTAGGGCCTTGAAAGTCTCATATCAATCGATTACCAGAAGATGTTCGATCATGACATTTTAATTCATGTATAATTACGTTAATACGTTCGTTGTTAGGATCTGTCCATGTTCTGTTTGTTGCTTTTTCCTACCTCAAACATGTGTTGTTGATTTATGTCACAGGATGAGAAAGATAGGAGAATCCGTGCGCTATCACTCGAGTTGTACAACGAAAGGCAAAAGAACAAACGACGTTGTGCAGCATATGAAGAACAGATAAATATGATTCTGAATGACGTGGAAAAGCACACAGAACACATCTCTAAAAAAGTTGCTGATGTAGTTCGAAATATAAGAGAGATTGAGGAAGAAAAATCAGAGTCAAATGGAAGGTAATTGACGCCATTATAGCACATTTAAGTGATGCCAGTTCTATCTATATCCGCAATTTGAAGTTTTTGGATATAATTCTATCAACATTTAAGTTGTGCAGTAGTGGTCACATTAAACTTAATATGTTCTTGTTGAAAAGTGATTCCCTTGTGAGCACTCACCATAGCCATTGTATTCTTACTTTAATTGGAACCGAATTTTTCCAGCTGCGCATTTTGATTTATTATCAAACAATACAGCAAGTATTTACCTTTTCCAAGTTGATTAGAATGGAACTATGGTTGATAACTTGTTACTACAAGGACTTTGGTCTCTGCTTACATTTTGAATGATTACTGTATAGTCTATACTAATATAGCAGTCATTTACCCTTTTATAGTGGAAGAAATAATTGCCTTCCAGATAAATATTGTGCCATTTTTCAATTTCAACTAAAGGCTAAATTTTTGTATCATAAACATACTTGGTATGTTATAGTAGGTTTTTTTTTTAACAGCAAAAATATAAATAGATAGGAGAGAGTACAAAGAGTACTTTATCCACAAATCGGGATGAAGTACAAGGGGTACTCACCTCGCAGAACAGTGGCAGCCAAGTGCAAACCGAAAAAAAAGACAGACAATGAATGAACGAACATGAACGTTGAGGTATTATTGTTTATATTAAAATTGAGAAGTTGAGATTCTACGTATTTTTCAAATCTATTTATGAGAGAGATATACATTATGAAAGATTGGTGCATTGAATCTATTCTTTATTTCTTACTGATAACTTGATACTGTAACAAAATAAATCCAATATAAAGGGAACATAAAAATTAAAAGAAAAATATCTTCTAACAGAAGTTTGCATTACATACTCAAACCAGAATCAACCCTTATAGTCCTAAAACTAAGGAAAAAAAGAAGAAAGAAAACACAAACAATTAATGTCACAATGGTAGTGTATCCCCCATTCCAGAAGCCTTCCTCCCCCTCCAAAAAAAAACCATTAGCACAATACCTAGGTAGTAGAACTGATTTATGTCAAGCCAAGTGCCTAACCCGACTTAGACCGTTGCGCCGATCTAAGTTGTTGATTAGAGATCTGACTATTTGCGTCGTGACTTCGACAAAAGTGTCCAATTTTTATCAACAGTTGAGATCATTGACTGCAATAACAGCTAGCCCACAGCATCAAATGCATTTCCCTACTAACCTAACCACCCAAACAACTGGGACTGGAAAAAAAAACATAAAAACAAAAACCAACACATAGATCATGACATGCATCTGAATCCTAATACACTTACTTATTTACAACGTGGGAATAGAAATCATTGTTGAAAAAACCAAAACCCAACACATAAAAAAAAAACAAAAAAAAAAATAGAACAAAAGTCAACAAGAATTAAACTAACTGAGAGCAGATAAACCACCACCCTTCATCATTTGCTTAAACTCCTTATAATCAACCAAACCATTTCCATCAACATCAACATTTCCAATCATTTTCTTACAATCTTCAACAGTTCTTCCTTGTTTCAATCCCAAAGACACCAAAACAGATCTCAACTCATCAACACTAATAAACCCATCTCCATTTTGATCAAACACATTGAATGCTTCCCTCATATCTTCTTCCTCATCTTCAACACGTTCATCCATAATAGACTCATACAACTCTTTAAATTCCTCAATATCAACACATCCGTCTCGGTTAACATCGATCTTCTCGATCATTTGACTTAACTCTTTGTCTGGAATGAATATTCCTAAATTCTCCAAGGAATCATTCAGCTCCTTTTTTGTTATCCGGCCATCGTCGTTACGATCAAACATTTGAAAAACACGTTTGAGTTCATTTGGATCCATTGTTTTTGTCTTGGTAATAACAAGACTTGTTTTTGATGATGAACAAGTGTTTTTTATAGTAGTGGTTTGGATTAGATTGGTTAAGGTTTGATGAGTAAACCAAGAATGTGGGAAGAAAGTTCTGAGTTTCTTAGGAACAAGACTTATGAGAAATGAATTGACAACGTTGTATATAGGGTTGGGAATAGGCCAGGCTAGGCCAGGCTTTGATAGGCCTGAGCCTGGCCTACAAATTTTTTTCAAGCCTAGGCCTGGCCTGCGGCCTATCAAACTCTTTAAAAGCCTGGCCTGGCCTGGCCTCTTTAAAAGCCTGGCCTGGCCTTAAGCCTACTTAAAAGCCTGTGTTCTATAAATCCCAATATTTACTTATTTTTTAAAATAGGCTAAATAGGCTTTAAAGCCTATTTCACATTTAAGCATCAAAATTATGTCATATATTTGCTACTAATTTCTGCAACAATAAGGAAAACTAATAAAATGATAAGCACAAGAATTAAAAGCTAAAAAAAATGATAAACACATTTAGGACAATGTAAGTCTATTAAGTATGTCATAATACTAATATATTGACAAATTGTTTGCTAAGCACTAATGTTAAACAATGTAGCCCGCAACAACCAAAATATACATTTTAAGTTAGCAAAACATGTTAAATCTTCAAATCCAAATTCTTCAATTGTAGAAACAGCAAAACACATCCAAAATCAAGGAACAATGTCATCAAATCTTCAATGTGACTTGGATCTCCTCTTTTTCAACCTTCAATGCCAAAATAATTACATGATCAGTAAGCATGTTCAGGAAAAGGAAATTATCAATGTCTTAAGTTTCATGACCAATGTCTAAACAATAAGAAATCGCAACAAGCTAGCCAAATAATTTACATATGTTACTGTCATTAAATTCAAGTGTAATATATGAACACAATGTTACTGGAAATCTTTATTAAATCTAAGTGTAAAAACACAGCATACTTGAAGAACTATAGTCAAATGAATAAGAATAATTAAGCTTACCAAATAAATATTTTGAAGAACTATAATCAAATAAATAAATACTACTTAAAAAAGTATCATATCAAATAGTACCTTTGAATTTTTAGGCACATTATACTTATGACGAAACCAATCCCCACCGCAAATGAGAGCTTCAACGGATTCTTCACTTAATCTAGAGCGAAATTCATCAATAACTCTACCTCCAGCACTGAATGTGGACTCAGACGCCACAGTTGAGATTGGAATAGCTAATATATTAGCAGCCATCTTAGACAAGATTCTATATTTCATGCTGTTGTTCCTCCACCAATCCAAAGCACTAAAGGAGGTAATGTTAGGAGAAACATCGTAAAGACCTTCATCAAGATACTCTTGCAATTCTGATTTCATTGGAGAAATGGCTTCAGTTTCTTTAATGATGCTCATAATTTCATCAAATCCGGTTTTGACAGCTGCAACATTCGCTTGAGAGGATGATTGAATATTACTATTCAAATCAGCAGTAGAAGAAGCATCTGCTAAAGCTAGAGCTACATACTCATCATATAACTCATCCAATGAAGACCTCACCTTCTTAATATTTTCTTCGGCAACTTCTTGAGATTTATATATCTTCGGAAAGCATATACGCACCATATGGAACTTGCACCTAGGATCCAAAACACTAGCAATAGCCATCAGTAGATTACACTCACCCCAATATTTGTCAAACACTAGCAATTGCCATCAGTCGGATACTCACTACCTACATTTAAAATAGTAGTTGTATTAAAAAAAAAAAGAATAATAAAGTACATAAAAGAGTTGATAAAGAGTTGATAAACTACCTGAGATCACATGAGTAGCACGATTAAACACTTCTAGCAATTTACAAACTTTCTCGACTTTGTTCCATTCTTCAAGTGAAGGGGCAAAATCATAATGAGGCTCTCTTTCTTTGTAGGATGCAAATGCAATCTTGAAGTTCAAAGCAGTTGACAACATATTAAAAGTTGAATTCCATCTTGTTGGACAATCAATAACGAGTTTCCTTTCTTTTAAACCTTTTTGCTCAACCACATCACAAAATGCCTTTAGTCTTCCATCATTGTGGTTAATATATTTGACACTTTCACGGATATTGAAAATAATATCCTTAATTTTACTAAGGCCGTCTTGCACTAACAAATTCAAGATGTGTGCACAACATCTAACATGAAACAAAGAGCCACCAAGGATTAACTTACTAGTTAGAGATAAATTATCCTTGAGACTTCTTAGGCATGAATCATTGTAAGAAGCATTATCAACAGATACTGAAAAAATCTTATTTTCAATCCCCCAAGTCTTCAAACATTTAAAAATAGCATCAGCCACATCAATACCACGCCTTGGTGCGGGCACTTTCACAAAACTCAAAACTCTTTTTTGAAGATTCCATCCTACATCAATGAAATGTCCTGTTATAACCATATACTCAACTACTTGGTGGCTAGATTTCCACATATCTGTAGTTAAACTAATCTTGCTCACACTTTCCAATTGTTTCTTCAACAATTTTTTCTCCTTCTCATATAGTGCCACACAATCACTTCTTGAAGTTTTATGGGAAACCTTGCGAAATTCTGAGTTTGCATATTCGAAGGCCCACATCCAAATTTGTTTCTCGACAAAATTAAAAGGATCTTCATGAACCATGATAGCTGTTGCCATTATTTCCCTCATCTTTTCGTTATTGTATCTAGCACCAGGAACAATAAAGGGATTACCTCCATTTGAAGGCTGGAATGGAATGGTGGGTTGTCCCTTTTCAGTAGTGTCATGCAATTTCTTTTTTATGCATCCATCAAGGTGCCTTCTCATATGACTAGTGCTAGCTCCTGGTTTTCCGGTAGTAAACTGACTCTTACAGTGTTTGCAAACTCCTTTCCAAACACCTTTACGAACTTCAACTTCATCAAAATCCTCCCAAATTTTACTTGTTTTTTTCCTCTTTCTCCCTAAAATTGTTTCTTCATTTTCTTGAGTTGGGTTTGCTGCTGCTTGAGTTGGATCTATAGGCTCATGTTGATTCACCTCTTGAGTTGGGTTTTCTCCTACTTGAGTTGACATTGCTGCTACATAGCAAAAAAACAAAACTAATTAAGAATAACTTAAGTATCAGTCATGTTTTTTAAATATGCAGTGGCAAACAATTTTATAAGCCACACAAGCATGCACAAGATAGGCACATAACATGGAAAAGAAAAAGAAAAAACAAACAACTCCTACACAGCAGCAAAAAAATAGGCACATAACACCGAAAAGAAAAAACAAGAACAAAACAACAATAGCTAAGTATCAATCATTGTTGTAACCTATGGCTATATGTATCTGTCATTGAAAAACAAAACTAATATGAATAATAGCTAAGTATCAAGGATAATACAAGCAAAAAGCATCAGCAAAGAATCAATGAATTAAAGGAGAGAAAAACATAAATAACATGACATAGAGATGAATCCCTCACAAACACAAAAATTAAAATGGAAGAAGAGATAAATAACTCACTCACAATCACAGATGGGGTTGTTGTCGTTGAAGGAGAAGGATTTGCGATTGTCACTAGTAAGTCACCGATTGAAGTAGCGTTTCACCTTCTAGGGTTTGTTTCTATTTGAGGCGTACGCGTTTCACCTTTTGAAGAGTTTTATTAAACTTTTTTTTTATTAGTACTACTTATTAAACAACTCCTTTTTTTTAGCGTAAAAAAATTAAAATAAATAAGTCCTTTAGCAATCAGTATTAACTATTAAGGGATATATTTAAATAATGTTTTTTTAATATATATATATATATATATAGGCCGGCCTACAAGGCTTCGCAAGCTTTTCGAATAGCCTAGGCCTAGCCTATTTAATTAAACAGGCTTTTTAAAAAGCCTAAGACTGGACTTTTTATTAAACAGGCCAGGCCAGGCCAGGCCTAAACAGGCCAGGCCATAGGCCCCTGTAGGCCGGCCTGGCCTATTCCCAACCCTAGTTGTATAGAAGGAAAATTCTAAGTAAAATAGTTGGCATTTCAAACAAAGAAGCTGACTTATGAATGATGTTTTTTTTTTTTGTTTAATATATAAAGGCAAAGTTTGGAGAAATAAACGTTAGTAAAGTATACTAATAAGAAAGCATTGGGTTCTTTTTCTTTGAGGTAGTGAAGGGTCTTTATTGTGTGTGGTGGGGTTCTTTAAATTTTTCACGCGTATTTGTGTTTGGTTTGTTAACTTTTTAAAAACTAATTAAGTGAGAACATTATTGATCATTAAGTTAAGACTTGGTTGTACAAAAGCGCGTTTTGTATTAAATTATTCACTCAGGTGTTTATTTTATGTGGCCCGTTTGTGTTACTTCAATTGGGTTAGTTGCATTTGTTTGCCTACACTACATGTTACTACTTACTACATCATTGTTTATGTTATTTTTCAGGTAAACCAACTTGCTATCTGATATAAATGCAGAGATTAAGACCTGCTAAACAAGAATATTTTTAGTTTATGTCTTATAAATTTATAAATTAAAATTTTTATTTAGAAACAATATTTTCATTATGAGCTTATAACTTATTTTACTTATTTATAATTATTAGTCATCGGTTTTTATAAATCAGTAAAATAAGCTATAAACTTGAGGTAAAAAACGTTATTAAATGTCTTTTAATCTATAAGTTATAAGACATATTCCTCCGACCACAATTATAAGCAAAATTGCACTTTTTAGATTTATTGAACGAATTTTAAAAATGAATTTTAAAAATGTATTTTAGTCTTTTCAACAAGGTTTTGATATTTGGTTGTAAGAAGAAAGTGAGTAGGCAAGAGAGTGTAAGGGTCTGTTTGGTAAGGTCAGAAAACTGACTTATAGCTTATGTCTTATAGCTTATAAGCTAAAAGACCTGTTTGGTAACAGTTTTTATTTACTGACTTATAGCTTATTTTACTGACTTATAGCTTATTTTTCAAACGCTATTTCAAGTAGCTTATGAGCTTATAGCTTATAGCTTATCATTTTTTCTTCCATTTTTACCCCTATTAATTTAATTTAATACCACTTTTATCCTTTATAATTTAGAGTTGCTACATGAGTTTATTTCTTTTGTTTTTTGATGTTATGAGTTTAGTTTTTTTTTTTTACATTAGTTTTTTTTGTTAAAAATGTACTCTTTTTTTGTGCGGGTATGTAAAATGTAGTTAAGTGCTTGAGTTTAATTTGGATGTTTTATTACAAATGTTAGTGTATATATATATATATATATATATATATATATATATATATATATATATATATATATAATATATATATATATATTTTTGTTCGGTCTTTTACTAAAAGATACCGTATATGTTTTGGTTTTTTTTTTTTCATTTTGATAAATTTAATCTATTATTTACGTTCCATTTTTATTTTTATTATATTTTTTTATATCTGCTATATTTTTACGTTTAACTTTTTATTGGCTAGTTGTTCACGCTATTTTATTATTACATTGAATACATGCTTAACTTTTATATGAATTTTTCAAAAATGGGTTGTTATATTTAATTTCTATTGTTTAATTATTTTTTGGGTTACTATGTTATTAATATAAAGTGGCTTCTTTCTTCCTAATTTTTTTTACATTCGTATTACGCAATAGTTAATAATCATATCTTTAACTACTACTCGCTTAAGAAGTCTAAGTCATTATTATTTGAATCAATTTATTATTGTTATGTTCGATTCTTTATAAAATATAAAAATTGAAATGAAAATAATTTTAATGTAAAATTTTAGTGCATAAAATTTCATTTTGTATTAATACATAAAAGATATTTAAATTAAAAAATTAAATTACTAAATTTGAGATATCTTAAATAAAACTTTATTATTTATTATAAATGTCCTTTTATGTCATTTTACATATATCCTTTATTGAACCGCTATTTTTACCAAACACTTTAATTAGCTTATCAGCTATAAGTCATCAGCCATAAGCTATCAGCTATCAGCTATCAGCCATCAGCCATAAGCTAGCTTATCAGCCATCCGCTATTTTTGCCAAACAGAGCCTAAGAAAAAAGAAATATGTGAGAAATAGAGTGGATTTGATGTGTTGTTTGAAGAGAAAGATAATATACGTTCTTTTTATAATATTGATATTGATATTGATGATAAAAGATTGAATATTTTGACTTTTTTATTGTTTTCACTACCGGTATATGGACTACTAGACCGTTTAATCTAATTCAAAAATCAATTCTAATATGAACTAGTTCCAGCCTAACATAAATATTTACTATTTGTAGCAAATGATGTCTGTTGGTGTAGTATTAAATATTGATGTTTAATTCATGAGTAGTAATGTATACTTGGTCCATAAATAATGTGAGCAGAGTATACTGTATGTTGTACCGTAGAGTAGAAGACAATTAAGAGAATTTTCTACCAACCAGTCTCTGCCCTGACTCTCCCAACCCAAGTATGAAGAGGTCTAGTGTTGATTTTTAGTATTTTCTGTTTTGATTAATTCTTCCACTTATATTATTGTAAAAAAAATTAAACTATATTAAGACTGGTTCTTTTGTTGATGATGGTTACTAAATGCTAAAAGTATTTTCTGGTTAGGGTAAGAGTAATTCTTGAGGTGGGTTAAACAAGCGCAAAATAAATTAGGCAAATGCTAATGAGTGCTCCGGGGCACTCTTTAAGACCTTAAATAGTAAGATTTTTACAGGAATATGTAAAGTCAACGTATTGTAAATTGTATTATTTAATTTTTTGAATAACAAATTTCTATAAATGGAATGCTTAAAGAGTGTCACTGTCCAGGGTACTCGTTAGCAAGACCCAATAAATTATTTACAAAAAGTTAATACTACTACAAGCAAGATTCAAATTAATTAGGTCTGTTTTGATTGACTTATTTTTTAACTTATGCAAATAAATAAATTTTTTTTATACTATTATAAGTTTTTTTAAAGTAGTTTATGAAAAAACAACTTATAAAGATACAATTTTGTCAACGAAAACTTATGAATCAACATAAAAGTTTATTTATTTGCACAAATTATTTTTATAAGCTAAAAAAATAAATACACATTAGTTTAAGATATTTTTTTAGTCTTAATTGATTTATATATATATATATGGGGAGAGATCAAATTACACCGGTGTAACATTTGAGTAATGTTACACCGCTCAATAACGCTTTAACGAATACAAATTTTACAAAATCCACCGTTGGATTGAAAGTTTATATCATATAGATCATCTA